>JBAIAC010000018.1:23265000-25816250 GCA_037349315.1 Chelydra serpentina | reverse complement strand
ACACTGTCTTGGCTGTAAATAAATATAAATTTTTAAAATCCACATTATTTCATAGCTCTGAAAAACAAACATTTGAAAGCAGGAAATTCAGAAACAAGCCACTCCAAGCTTCCTTATTTCATTAAATGTATGAGGGATGTTTCAAGGCTTCTTGGGAAAGAAGCAGCTAATTGGTTTCTTAATTTTTGGGGGGGAGTGGGGGGGACTCAATCTGTGTTCACCAAAATTTAAGGAGCAAAAGAGACTTGCCAAGGTTGTTGAACTTCAAGATAACCAGGTAGCATCATTTTCCAAAAAAAAATTATTACTTCCAGTTTACTAGCAAACTTTGTCCTTTCCTCCCAGATGAGCATCTGACCACAGTAATCTTTGCACAAGTTGCCTCTAGGTTGGATTATTGCAACACATTGTATCTGAAACAGAAGGTGAGAATGATACACATGCCCCAACTGCATGCCTTCTCCATGGCTTAGGCCACTGAGAGCACATCAGGCCTTTTTCTGAAGTCACTCCACTGACTCCTTGGTCCTAATTTTTAAAGCAGTTAATGGAACAAGCCCCAGCTATATCACACATGGTGTTTCAGTCTTTGAACCATCATGCACTCCTATGCAGATCACACAATGCCGCATGTGAAAGCTGGAGGCAAAGCACTATTGGTGAAGAGGATCCAGCCATGGAACAGTCTTGTATAGGAGACAGGTGAATCTGAAGTCTGACCATATTGAGGAATATTACAAAGCCTTTCTCTAAGAAATCTTCTACCATCAGTATCAGAGGGGTAGCCGTGTTAGTCTGGATCTGTAGAAGCTTTAAAGAGTCCAAAGTACAAAGAGTGGCATGCATCCGACGAAGTACGTATTCACCCACGAAAGCTTATGATCCAAAACGTCTGTTAGTCTATAAGGTGCCACAGGTAGCTTCTACCATCAGTGACTCTCACAATATGAACATCCCTTCTGTTTCTAAAATCCTATGGGAAAAAAACACCACAAACCCCTACCCCAAACAGAGTTTTGATCACAAAAAGGCAGAAGAGCCAGAGACTTCTTGGGACTTTACTAGTGCTGTTGATTTTGTATAGAAGGCAGTTAGATATTAGTGATGGGTTTCAGTATTGAAACCGGAGGTAAACAGAGACCGAGAAATAGATAAAAGTCCTTCAGAAAGTATATACATACTACAAAATAGTTGTCTCCCAGCTTTCATCTTATTTCTAAGTAAATATCCCCTTGCCCTAGGTTGGCAGGAGAAAAACAAAGAAGCAGATTAGCCATGTTTTAGTGTCTGTTGTTGTCATTGATAGCAAGCAGTATTCTGGTTGATACTTCTATATGCCTTTAAAGAGACAGGGCATAAGTTTTCTTATCATTCCTTCCTTATTCCACCTGAGATGATGATGATTGCATTATTGGCAGATTAATGTAGACCTGCCACACAAGACAATGCTGGACTATTTATGGAAAATGCCTGAATTCAGTATATCACCTTCAGGAAAGAAAGAATTAGAAGTGAATTAAAAACACACATGAAATGTCTCAGCAGGTATGACAGTTATATGGATGTCAGCATGCTGCTGAGCTCCATTAGATTATGATGATTTTAATTTACATTGGAAATTCTGTAGAAGGACCTCATCTGTCATTCTCTTAAGAACATAAACATTAGTTTAAAAGTAAAGCTGTGAGAAAGAGATTGCCCACAGAGCAAACTGAAAAGGCAAATTTTAGCAATTGCTTTTGAGACTTCAGAGAGAAAAGTATCACATTTTTCTAAGCGCTATTCCACCGGCATGTAAACAGCTCATCATCACCTATCAGAAGTGGGAGCTGGAATTGAGGTTCAAATCCTAGTTTTCTGTGTTACATGGCCTCCAATCTTCCATAGGGGGTTATTTAGCACACTTACTAAACAGTGTTGTATTTCACACACACATTCCAAAAAAAGATGCATGGGGGAGGGTGGGGGGAGTCAATCAACTATTAATGTATATATATTTTTAAAAAACCCTTCCTGTTTATAAATAATATTTATATGATGTCTTCTAGCCTAGATTCTCAATGCACTTTACATATCTTAATTGTATTAGCCTTCTAACACCTCCATAAAATAAGTATCTTTATATCCCTATTTTACAGATGAGGAAACTGATACAGACAAGTAATATGGCTGAGGTCACCCAGGGAGTTGCAGTAGAGCCAGGAATACTACCCAGTTCACCTGGCTCTGTTCTCTATTTTTTCTAAATGAGCAAACTTATCCCTCTTTTCTGTTGTTATAACTTTAAGTTAGATTTATAAGATTCTTTCTTAATGAAAACAAAGTGGTCAGAAATGAAAAAGCAAGATGGTTTTAGAGTCTTTGAATGGAGAGGTACAGCAAGAGAAGAAAATATATTCCTCAAATGGTCCATATTCCTCACACCATTCAGTGTTGTTAAACATGAAACTGTGTAATAGTTCAAGGGGAAAATATTGATTGTTATTGAGTTGCAAAACATCACTGCATGATTGGGAAAACATAGAATCATATAAGGCTGGAGGGGTCCTCAAGGGGAGTCCTGCAATATTGAGGCAGGATTAAATATACCTAGACAATTTATGATGAGACACTCATACTTTGGTACAAGGGATTCCATGTACAGAGTTGTGATTAACAAAAATAGTACTATCTAAAGACTGAGGGTAGAATATGAACATACTTTGTTTGCTTGCTAATCATGATCTTAGTAATATATCATACCTATAATATATGTTGTAGGTATTTTTCCTCATGTTTAATGTGAACAGATTCTGAGACATCTCCATGTGTATTGGAGTTCAGGAGGAGAGGAGGTGAACTGAAATTTCACATAGCTCCATAGAACAAAACACTCAAATCTTTGAGGGAAATGAAGGATAGCCTGTTTTTACTACCAAGATTACAAGGAAGAAAATCAATAGTTCGCCACAAACAGACCTTTAGGTGCATATGAATACATGTAACAGATAGCCAATACCAGCATGTGTTATGCTACCCTGACATTTCACAATAAATGCAAGTGCCAAATGCCATGCTACTTTACTAATTACCTCCAGAGGAAATGGTGCTGGGTCAGTTCTTCCCTGCCTATTAGGGGAATTTAATTTATAATAATATTAGAATGTCACTATTCTCTGAATTGAATTGAGTTCTGTATTGTCTCAAATTTGAAGTGTGGTACCTTTAAATATCACTATCTAAACTTTCTGTTAAATCCATATAACACTTCTGTTGCCCGAAATGTTCCAGTGGTGGGAGTTATTGAATTAATTTAATATTGATACATTGTATTTTAAACCTTTCAGCACATTTAATATGAACATGAATTTTATTTTCAACCTGTATTGACATCTCAAGTACCATGTGCTCTTGCTGACATACTGTAATTCAAGATATTCTAACAATACTATATTTCCCAGTGGTGAAGTGTGAAGAATTTAGTTCTGATTGATTCAACTGGTCACGACAGTCCCATTGATTTAGATAGACTATATTTACTTCTTGGTATCCCAATGAGCAATTTCTCAGAAATAGCTGTTGCTGATTCCACAAACATATGTCTAACAGATGCTTAGTTTAATCTGTCAAAATGCTCACTGTTAACAAATAAAGGTCTACTTTTATCACCTCATCACTTAATATCATATTGGGTTTGATTTTCATTGATTCCAATGTATGTGCCTAATCTTGTAAACGTAAATGTGAATAGCTTTATTTATATAAGCAGACCCAATTAGAGCTTCTACATTAAAAAAATCAATTATTTCCAATTTCAAAAAGCTGTTGTGGGTGTTAAATTATATTTTGTAACAGAATATGTATGAAAAAAAAATTAACTAGCGCTAGTCCTAATACAATAGAACAACGTATGCATAAATGTTTGCAGAATTTTGATCATGGTTGGAACTGTTAGCTTTCATTTTTTAAAGTAATAAATATGATTTGAACATTTACAGAAATGAAATTATGAGGCCCTAAGATATAGTCTCTCTTACAAATGAGCCATTGGAAGTGTTTAAAGAAAAAAGTAAAAGAGGAACAGCTCTTTTCTAGTGATTCTTGCACTGAAAGATGTCCTAGCCTCCCAGATTTATTTGCTCATGCTACGTCCTCATTAATCAACTAGCTGGTTATGTAGTCTCTGAACCCCATAGTTTCTTGACAGCCAGTGCCTGCTGCATCCTTTCAAAATAAGATATAAGTAAAATCTCCAAAGACTTTGTCCATTGCACAATTAATAATTCAGTGTTGTCTTTTGCTAATAAAGTATAAAATCAGGAGAAGCTTGAGTAAGAACAATAGGGCTACATAGCAAAATCAAATTGAGACACAAGTAAGTTCAAACAAAAAATCATTTTTCCCCAAATGAATTTTCATAACCTCTACTCTGTCCTCCTTCAAATCCTTTCTAAGGAACCACCTCTACATTGATTCCCATGGTTGGGTGCTAATGATAATTACTAGGCAGATGGCTTATTAAGTTTAATTAATATTTCTAGTCCATTTATGTTAACAGTTCTCCCCTCCTTTCTTTTTTAAGTTTCTTTACTGAAATCTTAGTTATGAATAAATGCAACCTTTTGTGCCTATTACTGTACCCCTCGTCTTCCTTCTCCTGCTCTGTTGTTTGATACTTCCCATTGAATCTTGACCCAATTATGGTCCCAATCCTGCAAATAACCGCACATGAGCCTACTGCTGTGCCCATGCAAAGCCCCATTGACGCTAGTTGGACTCCACACAAGTACAACACAGTGCTCATATGGAGTAACTCACAGGGTATGGGCCTATGACCATAAGCTACTCGTGGCAGGAACTATTTTTTTTATTTATTATTTTATTTTTAATTGTGTGTTTTTACAGTGCCCAGCACAATTAGGCCATGATTCTGATTGTAGCCTCTGGCTGCTACTGTAGTAGTAATAATGATTAATACATTGATTAATGTCTGAGATCTGTGCATGGATGCCACTATAGGAAATGCAAAGTACTTTTATTATTAGGTTATTATAAATTGCTCGATCTTAGGTAAAGCAAAAATTGTTATCTAGGAATTCAGCCATCCCTCAGATCTAATTTTCTTCATTATACAGTATGATCTCCCTATATTTGGTTTAGATAAAAGTCAGACATTTGCTTAGTAAGAAAAGTAGAATGCGGGTCACTTTAGACTTATCATCCTCAAATCTCTCACAGGGGGAGTGCTAAAGCCTTTCTTGAATTGACTTTCGCACAGCTGGTCCTGGGAAGGGATTTCAGGGCTACTGTTCCAAAACTGAACTAAGGTATTTAGTAAGAGTGAAATAGGAAATAAATTATAAATGTATAGGCCCCTTCCGATCTCAGGCTAATATATTCAGAAGTTCCTCTGCTGTGTTAATGAAAAGGAAATCTGCTGTCAGCTTTAATATCTTGCCAAACATAGGCAAAAGGAAATCTACTGTGTGACATATACTCTACATAGAAAGAAGCCAGAGTTCTTCCACTCCTGTCTTCTCGTCTGCTGATGAGATATTACATCTATGAAGAAAATACATCTCCTGCTTGTATCTTTGTTCATCCGCAGTGCTTTGCCTTTGGCATTTCAGGGTGTGTCCATTTCAGTTTATTTAAAAAAACTGTAGAACTCTTGAAGGTATCATATGTGGCTTTCGTAGTGTTTTGTACTCTGGGGTTGCCATGTTGGGCTGGTCTTTTATTATGCAGTTACAAGACAAATAAGGTACTCTCATCACTAGAGGGAGCACTTGTCCTAAAATACAAGAACGTCATATTGCATAGATCTACTTTTCCTATTCCAGTATCAATCTGATAATGTTACCAAAACAGTTTGGAGTGACCAAAACCAGGAATTAAATGTCAAGAAAATGGGTCCCAGAGAGGATAAGGATCGCTGATCAGGAATGAATGGGGACAGGGAGAGAGAAGTTTATGGGAAGATGGCAGAGAAGAAGTACAGCTTAATACAGTTGGCTCAACTTGCGGACATTCCATTCAGCAGTACCATGGGGAGCTGAGGATTGTGATGGGGGTGTGTGGTAGGAGCATAGGGGAATGTGAGTTGCAGGGTAACTAAGCAGGGCTAAAGTGGGTGAGCAGAGCTTTATGGCAGTGTGAGAGGGACATCAGGAAGCTGAGCAGATATGTGGGGGAAGAGGGTTGGAATATGGGATTTGAGGCTGTGAAGGTGGTGTAAGGCTGCAGGAGCAAACTTCTTTGGTGCTAAGACTTGAGAACTGGAATGGCTTCTCAAGGACAGCTGTTTCAGATCTCTGGTGCACTGAGGCAGCAGCACTACATGGGTGTTCTTGCTGCACCAGTGCCTCCCTGCAGAGACACTCTGTCCCCTCCCACTTCATCTCCATTCATCTTCCTTTCTTCCACATGACTGCACAACGGTAGCTGCCTCCCTCATTTCTCTCATCCTAGGGGGAGAGAAGCTATGGGGAGGGGAGATTGTCAGATTTGGACATGAATGTCTAATTTTACCTTTGACTGTTTAAAATAGCTATCTTGAATAGTCAACATAAATATATTAAAAAAACATTCTATTACCCCATGCATAACAGGAATAGCTAGTAAATCACCAGCACTGTCAACTGGATTTGATCAGATTATCTGTTAACCTAGCTGTGCATATGAGGTCCTGCTCCTGACTTCAGTGGCTGAAGGATCATCCCCTGTGTACTCATCCATATATCTTTCTGGTGAAAATCAGTAGTGGTGACTTGGTTGAACATTTAAAATGTGCATCCCTGGTGAACTGGTCAGACATTTCAAAAAATGTTGTTTATCTTTGCTAGTGTCTCATACCGTCACTTTATGTTCATTCAACCGTACAAGATCCTTTTTATAGGAAGGCCTCCATATTCATGTACATATTTTAACTGTAGATAATTTATCTTTCTGACAAAAGATAAAATGTTTCATTTATTTCTATTTTGGTCTCACACTTCCTTATTGGTAAAATGTTTTAAAACATTTTTTTTTTCAATTCAGAGTTCTCATATAACAGGAGAATTTATGCATAGATTAAGGTTCATTGCTCCCTTATTGGTAGTTTATTCTTCATATTGAAAATGAGAGGATTGCAGGCCTAAGGGAAAAAAAGGAGCAGATCAATTTAAGAACTCTATTTTCTGCCTTGGGCTGCATTATCTTTTCCAAAGGAGCTCTGTAGGATCAGAGAGTGTGTACCACTTCCTTCCCCATCACCATTCCCACTTCTCTTCTCTAACATCCAGGCCTTCTCTCTGTGCAGATCCCAGATACTAGAATAGGTTTCAGTGGGATCCAGAGGCGGAAGACAGACACCTCTGCTCACTTGCATACAAGCGGGGGAGAGCCACATAAGAAGGGTCTTTCTAATTGCAGGTATGAGGAGAGGCACAATCTGAGCTCATGATGTATTTGTTTTTATATATTTTGAAATAGGCTGTAGTTCTTTCCTGTTTGAAGGAGTTGAGGGTGTCTATGCTAAATGTACTGAAGTGGTGATAAAAACAAAATCTCTAGCAGCAAAACAGTGATGCCTAGTGGGACATTCTACTTAAGCATGTTTAGTCTTTGCCAGTTGCTTTATTCTTTTAACATTTGCGAAGTTTTTGTTTCTGTCCTCATGAGTGCAGCTGTTTTCTTGTTCAAGGCTGGGATGGGTAAATGTTGGTGCAAACTCATTTGCATCAAAAATACCAAGTTGATCAGAAAGTAATCTAAGAGCAAATACCTCAGGCTCCAGAACATATATTTGGCTATATTCTCTTTTAATGCATATTAAATGAGAGTCAAGATCTTGTCCTAGTAATTAAGAGACCACTAAGCTCCTCATGTTTGGTGTTAAACTGTGAGGTTTTGTTGTTGTTAAGGGCTTGGAGGTATTTTTAACTACTCATTATTTACTGCTGGAAGATAGTTTACTTCAGGTTTTGTAGTCAGGGTTTTGTTTAATTAAAACAAGATGAGACTAAAACAAAACCCAGCTCCAAACATACTTGAAGCAATTCTGAATCCAAATTTTATGGCTGTATTTTTATCTGGTTGAATTAGAACCCCAGATCTGAATACTCCCAATTATAATGTGAAATTGTAACTTGCCCTATTCACCAATGCAAAGGAAGAATAACAGCATAAGGACATAGTGTAGCTTTCGTGTGGAAGGTTAAAGAGAACAGCCTCCATGGAGTTGCAACCCATGTAGGTGGGTAGGGGTGTGGAATGGCTGGAGTCTTTGTACCATCTCCACACTGTGCCCACCACCATGGAAGGGGAAGTAATCTCTGCCAGATAAGGGACTGGGACAGATTGATTCTTTCCCTAGAACAAGTGTTTGCACATGAGGCAGCACATATCGTGCTTTGTGGCAAAGCCACAACTGCCCATAATGAGTGGAAAGAAAGTGTTGAGCAAAAGAGTTTGCAAGCAAGCCATGTATATTGTATGTTGCACAAAAGCATTCACTAAACTTTTATAAAAGATAATTAATGCATTTCTTATTAAGAATCATTCTGTTTTCAGATGATTGGCAAACAGAAATAATGGTGAAATCAATGCCTACTCTGGTGTGGATTGATGTAAGTAGTTGGCCCACCAATAAGGCTGACTCTAAATAGTGGAAAATGAACAAAACTAGTTGTTTATTCTAGGTATCAAATGTATAGCACTAAGGTATAAAGAGAACATTTTTTCTAGTAATAGAATTATTATGCTCTTTTTAGGTATTTTTCCCCACCCTAGATTACCTGAAAAATGAGAATAAATTACCTCACTTCAGAAATAAAAGAAACAAGAAAACCTCATCAGGGCTTCTAGTAATATTAATTTTAAAATATGTTGTGAGAAAAGATGTAGTTAGCGATAAATTGACTATGTGGGTGGATTTTACTCTAAACCCACTCTGAAAGGATTTCTCTATGACTTATTAAAACAGCAAATATTTTAAAATGGTAATGTATGGCATGACTGTACATGCAATTGAAACAAAACATTATACATTCTAAGTGTAAGGAATACAGTTTTGTGCCATTGTTGGAATAACTTGTTAATGGCAAAGGTGCTTTTGGAGTAATCAGTAATAAATTACACATAATATGCTATTTATTATTTGTATTATGGTAGTATAATGTAGAGACCCCAGCTGGGATAAGGGCCCCATGCTAGGTCCTGTACAAACACTTAATAAGTACTCCAGAGAGCTTGCAATCTGAATGGACAAGACAGATAAAGAATGAGAGAACAGATGTATTATTTTCTCCATTTTACAGATGGGGAATTGAGGAATTAAATGAGTTGCACAAGGTCACAGAGTGGGATTAGTTGGGTCAAACATGAAATGAAGGCTATGATGTCACAACTCCTTATGTAAGCATGGGGTAGATGTCCAGTGCAGATATGCCATAGGGAAGGGATATGATGAATAAAAAAGAGATAAAATGAATTTGGTAAAGCATTTAAAGGAGATATTATTTAAAGTTGTAGAAGCTGGGAGCGCTCAAAGCTTCTATGATGGCACAGCAGGAAGTCGCTCCCCTTAACTCTCATTTGAGGTCGGAGGAAATTGGTGAGGTCCTAGCGGTGGGTTGGCTCAGGATCAGGATGGGTAAAGGGGAAGGGTGGACAGCAGGGTATATGTAAATTATTACGAATTGCCTGCACTGTACACCTTTATCTGCCAGGTACTCCCTGACATTTAGGAATAAAGTTGGGGCCTAATGAAACCTTATCTTCTGGCACCAACTTGCCTAACAGGTCACAATCAATGAACTCCAGTCGCCAACTCCACAGAAATGTCTCTTAGGGTGAAGGATAAAGATGGAGTTTCTCTCTGTTCCTCATATTTCCAAAGGTATATTTTTGTCTTACAAGTCAGGAAGACATCCTGTGGATTCAGGAGGTGCAGGAACTATGTTAATTGTCTCTCTGTCTGGAGTTCAAGATAACCCCTGCTGGTTTAGCTTGATAGTTTAGTTTACAGCTAATATGTAAATTGAGCTAAACATTTGTCAAAAATGTGCCTGTTTATCACCTTGATCTCTGTGAGATTGTCTGGTCTGAAACATGTTATAGTAACATCTTACAGAGGGCAGTGGACTACCAACACTGATTGGAGAAACCCACCTGCAGACATAGGTAGCATCTTCATTGAGCATTTTAAGTTTAGACATATGCATAGCAAGAATTTGTAGCCAAAATGTGACTGTTACAAAATATGACTTCACACCAGTTTGAACTTACTGCATTATATGCTTCCATTTATAATATATATATATATATTATAAGTGACCTCCAAAATATGCATATTGCTAGATGGTCATCTAAGCCACAGCCTAGCATGGTAGGATGATTCCCAAACCCAGGGAGAGCTTTCACAATTGTGATGTGAGTACTTCTGCGACTAGTATGGTGTTTAGTATGAGCATTTCCCTTTTTTGAACTTCATTGCAAGCCAAATTTTGCTAACATGAATATTCATGGAAAATGAATAAAAAGGGTCAGAAATTCTGTTGAAGTGAATTCATGGCTTTTATTCAAATGAACATTATTAATACATTTTTGCAGCATTTGCCCAGCTAATCTCATGATTAAAAGTATTCATACAAATAGTACTGTATAAAAATAGCCCTTTCTACTTTGCAAATATTGTATGAATGTGAAAGTCTGAAACTGCAGAAATTGCAAATCATGAAATAGGATGAAATGGTGCCCTTTACATCAGTATACACAACTAATCACTCTTGAAATACATAAAATTGACTTTATTTTTACCCCCAAAACACATTTTGAATCTAACAAGTTGGCTCACTAGGGGCCTGATCCAAAATCCATTGAAATCAATAGAAGCTTTTCCATTTAAGTGGGCTTTGAATTAGGCTTAAGGTACTATATTTTGTGATCTTCCCTCTCTGTTCTGCCAGTTCAGTGTTTTACACAGAAGATGTGACTGCTCTTTCCACTTTCTCTGCCAGGCACATACTTTCTCTTATCTGTATTATCACACAGTTGAGTAAACTGAAGTCCTGTACGATGTGACCAAAAGACAAGTCAGTAGAATGAATAACCTCATAGCAGATGAGAGAAAAAGAGAGTCATAAAGCAGGTATTTGGCTGATAATAGAGAAAGGACAATCACATGAAGAGTACAAAATATTGAATTGGTAGTATTGAGAGAAAAATAACAGGATATCTAACAAAAGGTATCACATGAACAAGAGATAACTGGACTGGAAGCTGGTGGTTGTCGAGGGACCAGTGATCATGACCTGACTACGGGCAAACAGAAGACAATCCCAACCACTTACAAATACAGATTCAAATTTCACAAGATTGAGGAAAATTATGAGCAAAATTGACTGACAGGAAGAACTTGGACAGAAAAATGAGAATGAAAATTTGGAATTATTTTAAAAAAATTTTAGTTGTTGAAAAAACGGAGTCCACAATAAAAAGAGGATAGCTTTGGCTAAAAGCACATCCCAGTTTAGGGGCAAAAAGAAGGCTGTAATGAGAAATTTTAAAAAAGTATATTACAAATGGAAAAAGAGTGAAGAGAAAGCAATTGATATTGATATAAATTAGAACTTATGAAGTATAGAAAATGATCAAGGAAACTAAAGACATTGGGGAAAAATCCATTGCTTCAGGGCTCAGGACAATAAGAAAGATAATTTTAAAGTGTATTATGATTAAGGCTACATTTATGTCATGGAGGTCATAGAACTTACAGAATTGGTGACTTCCAGAGACCTCCGTGACATTACCTGCTTCAGCCCCAGGGGCTGTGGAACTTAAGGTGGCAGCCAGTTGGGCCCTGGCAGGGTTCCAGCAACCGGTGACATGGGGCCCCCTGCAAGGTCCCAGGGACAGGTGACGGACTCTTGAGGGAGCCTTGGGCACCGCACCGGAATAGAGCACACCTGAGCAAGCTGGGTTGAGCAGCACTTTCAATCTGTCACTCTCATATGCCCCTGGACTGAGCAGACTGGGACAAGCAGCACTTCCAAGCTGCCACCCTCCTGATAAATATATTCCTATTCTTTAATTCTTTATTGGCATTAATTATGGTTTATAGAAAATAGGTCAAACAAACCTGATTTCCTTCTTTAATGAGATTACAAATTTAGCTGATAAAGGTAATTGTATAAATGTAACATACTTAGATTTTTGTAAGGTGTCTAATTTTGTACTGCATAACAGTCTGATTAAGAATAGAACTAACCAAAAGCAACAAAGCACACGTTAAATGGATTCAAACTAGGTAATTGACAAATTTCAAAAAGTAATTATCAGTGGGGAATCATCATCCAAAGGGAGTGTTTCTAGTGTGGTTCTGCAGGGTTTGACACTATGGCTGATACTATTCATCATGTTCATCAGTGATCTGGAAGTAAATATAACATCACTGTATTGGGGAATGACACACAGACTGTGTGTAAAAATGAGGAAAGGGCAGTCATACAGAACAATCTGAATATCATAGTAAATGTGACCTATTAAAAGTTGTGTTTTAATACAGCCAAATATAAAGTTACATATCTAGGAATTAGACCAATATTGGTATACTACACTCAGTTCTGGTGTCCACGTTTAAAAAAAATTTAAAAATTAGGATGCAAAAAAGAGCCACAAAATGATTTCAGGGCTGGAGAAAATGCCTTAAAGTGAGAGACTTAGAGCTCATTCTGTTTAGTTTGTCAAAATGAAGTTTTGAGAGGTGATTTAATTGCAGTGTATGAATACCTTTACAGGGAGAAAATACTGGGTACAAAAGAGCGGTTTAATCTAGTAGACAAAGGCATAACAAGCACCAATGGCTGGAAGCTGGAGTCAGACAAATTCAAATTAGAAAAAAAAAAGACAACTTTTCAACAGTGATTATTCATTGGAACAAACTACCAAGGAAAGTGGTGGATTCTCCATCACTTGATGCCTTCAAATCAAGACTGAATGCTTTTTATGGAAGGGATGTTTAAGACAGCACTAGTTATTGGGTTCAATACTAGGGTAACTGAGTGCAATTTAAGGTCTGTGATATATATGAAGTCATACTCAGTGATCAAATGGTCCCTTCTAGAGCTAAATTCAATCTATGAAGATCTAGTTAGGGCTAGATTGTACCATTAAATTGCAGTCCTCTATTCAAGGCAGTGTGGGCCTTCACTGCCCAAGCAGGAGCATAGAATGTCTCCTCGGGTCCTAGGTGCACAGAATAAATAGTCCAGCAGATTTTCCACATGTAGTTGGCCAGCACATGTTGTGGAGTGGAACCATGGCTCTGCCTGCTCTCCACTTCAATCTGCTCTTCCCTACACCCTTTGGTTTGAGTAGTTAGGGATCAGTGTGCTTATAGGACGAAGGCTCCTTACACCTTTCCATCCCCCAAAGTGTGCGCTGTCAATTAGGGTTAAGCAGAGTTTGGCCCTTCACTTGCACCCATGCTGGTGTAAATATCAATCTCCCTTGTTCTTATTAAAAGAAATCATAGTCCCGTAACACAGAAAGCATGACTAGCATCTTGTACAGATGCAGAAAATATCAATTTGATATGGTAGAGATTCTACCTGCCTCTAGAATCCAGGGTTACGTCACACCATTATGGAATTTACTGGAGCGACTAAAATCTACTGAAGAATGTTGAGGGATGTGTTCCTGAATATTCTAAATCAAAATTGTTTAAAGACTGGGAAGAAGCTAAACTACTGGGCACAGTTGATAAAGGACCAGAAATAATTTAAAACTATAACTCATCCCTCCTTAATCAAGCCTCAGTAAGTTTGCATTTCTGCTATTACAAATAATTATAGAAGGCTTTGAGAGGCATAATGCACCATGCAGGCCTTGTCTGTTTGATTTATTACACTGATACATTATCAATACATCATAAAAGCAATGTCACTCCCATGAAATACTGTTACTCAGCAAGATCAGCAAAAGCCATCAGTCAAGGCCATGATTTGAGACCTTTTTTTGTTTATAATTTTATTTATGAAAAGTTAATTTAATTAAATGAATTGCTAATCCAGAATAAAAAGATAAGGACAGTTTAGTTCAGTAACTTTTAATTCTCTTTATTTTCTGTACATGCTTATTCAGAAAAGGTTAGGAAGAAAATCTATTTAAATAATTGTAACAAAGAAGAACTCTGAAAATATTAATTCTATTGCTTACTGATGACCTAGGATATTTATGAAATGTTAAACGGAAATTTATGCCTATTTATAGTGTTTAAATTTCCAATAATTTCATGCTGTTATGCACAACATAGTATAATGTTATATTCACCCTACAAATTTTCTATTAAACCTTTTCTTGTAGTATGTGAATATAGTATAGGAAAGTGTGTGTGCGCGTGTGTGCACGCAGCGATCTGTAGTCAAGCACATGCTTGACCAGAAAGGTATGATTTGCTGCACGCTGTGATGTAGAGGCACTGAGTTCCACACCTGGGAATGCTGCACTGCAATGCCTTGCCATCAATCCCCAGACAAACCCAACAGGATGGTACATCTCTAAGGTTGCAACTTCTCTGCACATCTTCATAATATTAAGTACATTGAACTGGATGAATATCTAGAAGAAAAGAGAAACATTAGTACATTGAACTGGATGAATATCTAGAAGAAAAGAGAAACAGTTTACCTCTAACAGTCTCCTATAAACCTCACAGTTATTCAGGACAGGTTTCAGAGTGGTAGCCGTGTTAGTCTGTATCAGCAAAAACAGCGAGGAGTCCTTGCGGCACCTTAGAAACTAACAAATTTATCTGGGCATAAGCTTTCGTGGGCTAGAACCCACTTATGCCCAAATAAATTTGTTAGTCTCTAAGGGTATGTCTACACTACGGTACTAGTTCGATTTCTGTGAAACCGAACTTGTGAACCCGATATTTCCATGTCGATTGTTCGAATCCACACCAGGGATGTTTATTCGAATGTCCGAGTCCACAGTAGGGGGGCAAGCGTCGACATTGCAAGCGGTGCACTGTGGGTAGCTATCCCACAGTTCCCGCAGTCCCGCCTGCCCACTGGAATTCTGGGTGTAGCCCCCAGTGCCTTGTGGGAACGAAATTGTGTCAAGGGTCGGTATACGTACATTTCGTCACTCGACCCACACTTCCGCCTTCTCTACGTGAAAGCGCCGGCGGGGAATGAATTCGCGCCCTTTTCCTGTGGCTGATAGCTCGGACGCCACTGGACAGTGAGCATGGAGACCTCCGCGATTATCGCAGATGTTCTGTCCGTAGCCAACAACTCGCGCCTTATAGCGCACCTTTTCCAGACTCTGTTGCAGAGAAATCGGGAGAGGAGACAACGTAATCTCCGGGAGTACTTAGACTTTGAAAGGGGCATTGATCTCTTGCAAAGCACTGGACCCCGGACCCTAGAGATCATGGTGGCAATGGGTCATGTTGATCCCGTGGAACGGCGATGCTGGGCAAGGGAAACAAGCACTGACTGGTGGGACCGCATAGTGATGCAGGTATGGGATGAGTCCCAGTGGCTGCGAAACTTTCGGATGCGTAAGTGCACTTTTATGGAACTTTGTGAGTTGCTGTCCCCTGCCCTGAAGCGCCAGGACACCCGGATGCGAGCTGCCCTCACTATCCAGAAGCGAGTGGCCATAGCCCTGTGGAAGCTTGCAACCCCTGACAGCTACCGGTCAGTAGCGAACCAATTTGGAGTGGGCAAGTCTACCGTGGGGGTTGCTGTGATGCAGGTAGCCCGTGCAATCGTTGACCTGCTGCTCCACAAAGTAGTGACCCTGGGAGACGTGCAGGCGATCATAGATGGCTTCGCTGCAATGGGATTCCCAAACTGCGGTGGGGCCATAGATGGGACACACATCCCTATCCTGGGACCGGAGCACCAGGGTGGCCAGTATATTAACCGGAAGGGCTATTTTTCTATGGTTCTGCAAGCACTAGTGGACCACAAAGGACGTTTTACAAACATCAATGTTGGGTGGCCAGGAAAGGTTCATGATGCTCGTGTTTTCAAGAACTCTGGTCTGTTTAGACGCCTGCAACAGGGGGTTTATTTCCCCGATCACAAAATCACTGTTGGGGAGGTGGAGATGCCAACAGTGATCCTGGGGGACCCTGCCTACCCGCTAATGCCATGGCTCATGAAGCCATACACGGGAGCCCTGGACACTGAAAAGGAACTCTTTAATTACCGCCTGAGCAAGTGCAGAATGGTGGTGGAGTGTGCCTTTGGCCGTCTCAAGGCAAGATGGCGAAGCTTACTTACTCGCTCCGACCTCAGCCCTAAAAATATCCCCATTGTGATTGCGGCGTGCTGTGTGCTCCACAATCTGTGTGAGATCAAGGGGGAGACATTTATGCAGGGCTGGGAGGTTGAGGCAAATCGACTAGCAGCAGATTATGCTCAGCCAGACACCAGAGCCATTCGAAGATCACAGCGGGAGGCGGTCCGCATCCGTGAAGCTTTGAAAGCTCGCTTCCAGACAGAGCGGGTTAACCATTGACTGCTCCACTTCCGTAAACAGATACTGGACCTACCCCTGTCCCTTTACACATGTCCCGTTGCCCATCCTCCCATTACCAACCGCCTTCCCCCTCCTTGGATCAACGCTGTAAAGTCACAGTAAAGGAAAGATTTTTTTGTTTGAACGTGTTCCTGTACTTCTTCTTGGGTAATGATTATCACCGTGTAGGCATACGGCGGTTGGGGGGAGGTTTGGTTGGGGAACACTTCCCTTCAAAGGGGAAGCTGTTGATCCTGCCCAAAGCGCAGTGCCAAGAGGTGTTCCGCTTGCTTATAGGGACCATCAACCTCTTCTAATCCCATGTGTGTGTGGTGGTGTCTATGTGCCTTTTACGTATTGAGTATCGCCAACGGATCACACAGTGCATTGATCTATCCAGCAGGCTACTGTCAGCTGCAAAAGATCAGCGACCACCCTCGCCAAACATACAGTGCACCACCCAACCCCCAACCCCACGTTTAGAACGTAGAAACCAGCACAACGAAGGAAAGGTGTGCTTAATGCATGCAATGTGTACTGTGCTTGTCACTTCAGCAGTTAACCTGTCTGCACCCTCGTTTGTGCTCCCATTCTCTGCACTTAAAAACTATGTTAACCACTACCCAGAGATACAAACTGTCCCGTTTAAAACACTCAGGGAAACATTGGTGAACCAAAAAACAAGATTTATTCAACAAAACAGTAACTTCACATGGAACCTGGGAAGGGAGGTGCTCAGGGGTGCTGCTGGATGGAGAGGAGGGAAAAGTCTATGGTTTTGGGAATGACAGCCTTCTGCTGTTGCAGCGGTCTGCAGGGGTGGATTGAGTATTTCCACGCACCCTGGCTCCCCTTGTCCTAGTGACTTTTGGGGAGGAAGCCACTGGACTTGGTGGCGGGGGAGGGCGGCTTGAAAGAACGTACAGAGGCGCTCTTTCCTCATGTCTCCTGTCCTGGAGAATATCCACCAGGCGCCGGAGCGTGTCTGTTTGCTCCCTCATGATTCCCAGCATTGTTTGGGTCGCCTGCTGATCCTCCTGCCGCCACCTGTCCTCGCGCGCTTCAGCCCTCTGCTCCCGTTCCCTGGCTGCTCGCTCGTACCGTGCGAAGTCCTCTCTGCGCTGTGCCGCCTCCCTCTGTGACAGCATCACTAATTCCGAGAACATGTCGTCCCTGGTTCTCTTTTTGCGCCGCCTTATCTGGACTAGGCCATGGGTGGGAGAAGCACGGGTTGGGTGGGAGACACTCACAGCTGTGGGATAAATGAAAGGGAGTGAATTCCTCAGACAGATACTTTTTCAAGAACAATGACCATACTCTTTCACCGTGAATAGGACCAAAGACAGTGCCTATCACATGTACACGTACTACAAGGTCAAATAATATGCCTTAAGGCTGAGTGAGTGTCTAGGGTCCCGGTATACGGATCCCAGAGGCCTTTCCGTACACAGAAAATCACCTCTCTGAAAACCATGGTAAGCTGCTTACTTACGACTGCTGTGAGATTGCTTCACAGCACTGCTCTACTCCCATGTCTCCCTCTGTGTTCCTGGCGGCGGTCAGTAGCTGCTGCTGGCCAAACCGGTAATCTACGGCGGCTGTCCTAACCCCCCCCCCCCCCGTCCGCGTTGCCGCTGCAGGGAACCAAAAATGCCCGGGAACCGCTCAGCGTGAACGGCTCGCCTACCCTTCCCCCCCCCTCAGCGTGGCCGCTCCAGGGACCCAAAAATGGCCGCGAACTGCTCTGCGTGAACGGCTCGCCTACCCTTCCCCCCCCCTCAGCGTGGCCGCTCCAGGGACCCAAAAATGGCCGCGAACCGCTCTGCGTGAACGGCTCGCCTACCCTTCCCCCCCTCCGCGTGGCCGCTCTAGGCAATGTAAAATGCCCGCGAACCGCTCAGCGTGAACGGCTCGCCTACCCTCCCCCCCCTCAGCGTGGCTGCTCTAGGGAATCAAAAATGCCCGCGAACCGCTCAGCATGAACGGCTCGCCTATCCTATCCCCGGTTTAGCGTTGCCGGTCCCCGGGACTGTCACTTCCCGCGCACCGATATGCACTACTGGTTTTGCTCCAGAGCCCCTACCACCACGCGGTAACGTAAACTGCCGGGTGTCTGTCTGTAAGGGGAAAAGGAAGCATGCAGTATACTAATTATACTACTCATTCGAACCAGGACCCCATGACTGATATCACTCTGATGAGGATTACGGAGACAGAGAAAAACTGCATGCTGAGTCAATGCAAGCAAACCCCGGGGCCGTATGCTGCCATGCTATGCAAGGCAATGATACCAGAGTACCTGCTGCTCGCATGGCGCGGGAAAGTATCCTACCATGGAGGAGTCAATAAGGCAGCTGTCCCAGTGAACGTGCTAGACAAGCTATCGCTGTACCTTCAAGACAGCTTCTCTGAGATCTCTGCTGGTGATTACACCTCTATCCCCATATATATTGACAGACTTTTCGAATAGTTGCACGGGAAAGCGACTCCAAGGTGAAGCGCATAAGGCCAATGAAGCCACAGTTACAGAGCGCTAACACACCATAACTATTGTATTGAAAATAAATGTCTAAAACACTGACCTGATGATCCCTCTCCTGATTCCTGGTCAGGAATGCTGCCTTGGGAGTGTTCGAAGGGCAGCGCAGTCAGGGTCAGGAATAGTTCCTGGCTGTCGGGGAAATCTCCAGGGTGACCGCTTTCGATTGCCTCGTCCCCCTGCCCTCCTTCCTCTTCTTCGCCGTCAGCGAAAACCTCCTCCGATGTGTCCGTAGAATGGACCCCATCATCGGTGTCCACGGACACTGGTGGGGTAGTTGTTGCCGCACCACCGAGCATGGCGTGCAGTGCCTCGTAAAATCGGCAAGTCTGAGGCGCTGAGCCGGAGCGTCCGTTGGACTCTTTGGTCTTTTGGTACGCCTGACGTAGCTCCTTGATTTTGACGCGGCACTGCGTAGCATCCCGGCTGTACCCTCTCTCCGTCATAGCCTGTGAAATCTTCTCGTAAATTTTTGCATTCCGTCTTTTTGAACGGAGCTCGGCTAGGATGGATTCATCGCCCCACACAGCGATGAGATCCAAAACCTCACGATCACTCCATGTTGGAGCTCTCTTTCTATTCACCGATGGCATCGAAACCACCGCTGTAGAGCTCTGCATCATTGCCAGTGCTGCTGAGCTCGCGACTATGTCCAAAGAGGCAATGTGATTCAAAATGGCCACAGAGGAAAACGTATTCAAATTTTCGCGGGGATTTCTCTGAGTGGCAGGTCAGAGCATCCGAGTACACAATACTGCCCTGAGCGTCCACAGAGTGGTGCACTGTGGGATAGCTCCCGGAGCTATTAGCGTCGAATTCCGTCCACAGTACCTCGCATTCGACATGCCCATTTCGATTTTGGCGCTACTCCCCTCGTCAGGGTGGAGTACCGAAATCGATTCAAGGAGCCCTTAATGTCGAAATAAACTGCTTCCTAGTGTGGACGGGTGAGGGATTAAATCGAGTTAACGCTGATAAATTCGACATAAAGTCCTAGTGTAGACCTGGCCTAAGGTGCCACACGGACTCCTAGTTATTCATGAGATGGCATAGAAATGACACTAGTTGAACTAGCAATGCAAATGGACAAATATTCTTGTTCATGCTGCTAGGTCTCTGCTTAATTCCGCAACTCTTACTCATGTTAAGGAGTATTTATTCATATGAGTTAATCCCATTGAAGTCAGTGGGACTACTGGTATGAACAAGTACTATTTAACATAACCTAGGAATGTTTGATAGAATCACCATTGTGTCTGTTGAGAATATTAGGATGTGTGTTTGTACATATTTTAGGTATGTAGAAAGTAAGATATGTGGGTGGAAGTGAGGTTATAAACCACTGTCTAAGGACTCTGTGGGGGTCTAATGGGTTTCTAGGAGCCATCCCATAATGTTTGTTTGAAAGTTTTGCAGTGGGAAGACTACCACTGCAGGAGGGAGTGTGGAGACTTGCTACCTGGAGATAGCTTGGTCCAGGCTTGTTGGTGTTTTCAAGAGAGGTCACTCCAGAGATGGGTCCATCAAGTCTGGGCTGTCAAGAGGGGGTGGCAGTGAGACCAGACTGAAAGAACATCAGACTCCCTAGGGACATGAAATAAGATTTTTCAGGCCTTGAATAGGACACTGGGAGCTAATCAAAGTAGTGCTTTCCGTGCCTTCTTGGTTGCAAAGGTTTGAACTGCTTCCTCAAGGTCCACAGTCTGGGCCAGCTCATGCTCTACTGAGATGGTTGCAAGGCCGACGAGCCTTTCCTGTGTTATTGTGGAGCGTATATGTGTTTTTATTAACTTCAGCTTGGAGAAGATGCGTTCTCCACTGGCAACTGTTACAGGAAGTGTTAGAAGTATGAGAAGAGCAACAAAAGCATTTGGAAAGAGGGTGATCATCTTATTTGTGCACATATATTCCATAACAGCCTTTGGAGTTGATCCTGCTGAAATGTATCTTGAAAGGGCTTTCAGTTCATCACCTAAATCACTCGCATCAATATTGTGCATGTCATCATGTGTCAACACTGTCTCTAGTGCTATACATTGCTGGTGTAGGTCTTCTTCAGGTATAGTGAGGAGTTTGGGAATATCATATAACATCCCAAATATACTGCTATGTTCCTTGAGCTGTATGAAACATTCTTCAACTGACTGTATTGCACAATCTAGCACCTGGTTAAAGAATTCAACTTTGAATTGTTGTTTGGGGTCTCTCATGGGATTATCCCATGCCTCGTAATCAAAATGTCTTCTTCTTTGGTGACTCTTGTATTCTTGAATGGGTGGGAAAATAGCTTCAGCATGTAGTTCCTCTGCCAACTTCTGTGCACTATTCATAAAATTTTGAAATCCCTTATCTGACCGGTAAGACTGAAGGTATGACTTTGCTTTGTCCAGATGTTCCATTGCTCCAGATATGTCAAAGTCAACACCTTGGAGTCTCTTGCTTACAACATTTATTTCAAACAGTATGTCATGCCACAACACTAAGACACAGAAATTTAAAGTTATGTATGTTTCTGGTGATTCCATTTCCCTCTGCCATTGTCCTCCCATGAACAGTTCCTGTCTCATAGACTCATAGACTTTAAGGTGAGAAGGGACCATTATGATCATCTAGTCTGACCTCCTGCACAATGCAGGCCACAGAATCTCACCAACCCACTCCTGGAATAATCCTCTCACCTAATGTCTCTGCTATTGAAGTCCTCAAATCATGGTTTAAAGACTTCAAGATGCAGAGAATCCTCCAGCAAGTGACCCGTGCCCCATGCTGCAGAGGAAGGCGAAAAACCTCCAGGGCCTCTGCCAATTTACCCTGGAGGAAAATTCCTTCCCGACCTCAAATATGGTGATCAGCTGAACCCTGAGCATGTGGGCAAGACTCACCAGCCAGACAGCCAGGAAAATGTTATCTGTAGTAACTTCTAACATCCCATCACTGACCGTTGGTCCTATTTACCACTGATGGCAATTAATTGACCTTTGACTAAGATCATGTTATCCCATCAAACCATTGCCTCCATAAATGTATCTAGCTTAATCTTGAAGCCAGATAGGTCTTTTGCCCCCACTGCTTCCCTTGGAAGGCTGTTCCAGAACTTCACTCCTCTGATGGTTAGAAACCTTCATCTAATTTCAAGTCTAAACTTCCTGATGGCCAGTTTATATCCATTTGTTCTTGTGTTCACATTGGTACTGAGCTTAAATAATTCCTCTCCCTCCCTGATATTTATCCCTCTGATATATTTAAAGAGAGCAATCATATCTATCCTCAGCCTTCTTTTGGTTAAGGTAAACAAACCAAGCTCCTTGAGTCTCCTTTCATAAGACAGGTTTTCCATTCCTCAGATCATCCTAGTGGCCCTTCTTTGTACCTGTTCCAGTTTGAATTTATCCTGTCATAGCATTATCCTCCATAATGGCAACTATGGCATCATCCATCTTCCCAATTTGGTGTTTGATAGGCTTTATCGCCTCCACTCGGCTTTCCCATCATGTGGCACTCAGTAGTTTCAGTGTTAGAGAGGATGTTCCCAGATGTTGCTTCAAATTTTGCCATCAATGAGTTGATGCAGAGAAAAATATTTAGATGCTTTGAATTACATTAAAAAATTCACCAGCCTCACTAGAAGCTCATGCTGCATCACTAAGCACCAAGTTCAATGAATGAGACCTGCATGGGACAAATAAAGCTCGAGGGTTTAACTCTCGGATCCATGTCTGCACTCCTCTGTTCTTTCCTTTCATGTTGGTGCCATTATCGTAGCCCGGACCTCTCATGTCAACTATCGCAATTCCCGTATCTTCCAGCTTTTTAAGAAGCACATTTGTCATACCAGCTCCTGTAGTATCATCAATGTCAATACATTCTAGAAAATGCTCTCTGACAGTCACCATTGCAGGGACATTTTCACTAGGTTTTGTTGTTGTTACAAAAAGCACCATTAAAGTCATTTGTTCCATATGGCTGATGTCAGGTGTGCAGTCCAGAATAACAGAGTAATATCTTGCTGACTTCAGATCTGCCACAATCTTCTGTTTGACTTTTGTTGCTAGTAACTGTATGATTTCATTTTGAATTGTTTTTCCAAGGTAGTGGTGTGTGTACAATTCTTGGGTGGTGACTCTTCTTAGATGCTTGTGGAGTACAGCATCAAACTCTGCCATCAGCTCCACAATTTTAAGGAAGTTTCCATTGTTTGGCACATGCAGCTGATATGAAGTGCCACGCAGTGCTAGGTTTTGGGTAGCAAGCATTCTCACAATGGCAATGAGTCTTTTCAGAATCTTTTGCCAGTAAAAAGACTTTGATGCAATCTTCTCTTGATGCTGATCATCTATGGTGGCCTTTAACCTTAGTCTCATCTCAAGCTCTTTCCACTTATGGAATGTGCTCTGGTGATTTGCTGCCTTCTCATGGCATGCCAGATTTCTAGCCAGATTTTTCCAGTCCATTGTTCCTGTAGAACCCAATGTGGCTGGAACATTTGACTGGAAGAGTTTGCAACAAAAACAGTATGCAGCATTCTTGGTTTTTGAGTACATAAGCCATGGCCTCTCCACTTTGTCACCATTGGGGATTTCACACCAGTAATGTGTTGGATGGAAACTTCTATTTTCATTGTCTTTAGGGAACATGAAGTTTTTCACTTGCTGTGGCCCATTCAGTACAAGGAAGTCCCTCAGGATACTGCTCAAGTGAGTCCAGAATCCTGGATCATCTAGACTTAAGGAACTAAACTCAGCAGCAGCTGTTCCTTGCGCCTCCACCACACTCTTATCTGATCTACAGTTTTCTTCAGGAATATGCATGGTTACATCCATTTCAGATGGAGATATGGATGCTGCAGTAGCTGCCAGGTCACCTGCACTCTGACTACCTGGGAGATCAGGCATCTCCTCACCACTCACATCCTCACTTGGGCCTGAAGGCTCACCGTGAACATTTGTGTCTATGTATCTCAGGAGAGCTCCTTCCTGCTTAAATAGAAAAACTTCCTTTGCTTGCTTTCTTTTTCTGAATGCTGCCTCAGAGGGGCGTTTTCTTCTTTCACTCATGGCTGCTGTTCTGTGCGAGCTATAGTGGCTCTCAACACTCAATTGAAGGGGACAAATAAGAAGGCTGGTAGCAGGGCCTGAGTGAGGGAAGATATCAGCATCTTAAGGCCTAACTGGCTCCTGCTACTTCAGTTGACTGCCTGTTCTCCTCAAGTGGGTTCAGGGAAGCAATAGGAAACAGGAAGCTCCCTGAGAAGCTGGTGTTAATCAGTTCAGGCTCCTGGGGGTGCTAGAGAGGTACATAAGAGGCTCCTCCTCCTCCTCCTCTCTCTCTCCCTGCTGCTTTCTGTTATTCCCTCTCACCCTTTCTCCTGCCTGCCTGTTATGTCTCTTGTGCCCTCCTTCCTCCAGCACAACACTCCACCACCTCTGTGCATCTAGAGTAGAGAGAATACATAAGCACTACACTCTGAGTCCTAGTGGCGCCCCCCCCCCTCCTCTACCCAGTCTGTCACCTGAGGAGGCCGCCTCAGTTCGCCTCATAGTAAGGCCAGCCCTACCTTTTGGCCAGTATCTCATTGGGAGCTCATATTCAGCTGATTATCTACCATGATTCTCAAATCTCTTTCAGAGTCATAGCTTCCCCGAATAGCATCCCCCCATCTTGTGAGTATAGCCTACATTTTTGTTCCTAAATAACGTTTTTAATATGGCCAACTAGAACATATTGTTTGCTTGTGCCAAGCCCATCTTACCAAGTGATCCATATTGTTCTGTATCAGTGACGTGTCCTCATTATTTATTGTTCCCTGTCACAGTTCCCATGCTTAAGAGAGAGAGATAAATAGGGGTGTCCATCTGGGATCAGTACGGGGACCAGTGATTTTCAACATATTCATAAATTATCTGGAAAAAAGGGATAAACAGTAAGGTGGCAAATTTGCAGACTATACAAAATTACTCAGGATAGTTAAGTCCAAAGCTGACTGCAAAGAGTTAGAAAGGGATCTAACAAACAAATTGGCATTTGAAATTCAATGTTGATAAATGGGAAGTAATGCACATTGGAAAACATAATCCCAACGATATATACAAAATGGTGGGGTCTAAATTAGCTGTTACCATTCAAGAAAAGAGATCTTGGAGTCATTGTGGATAGTTCTCTGAAAACATCCACTCAATGTTCAGCAGCAGTCAAAACAGCTAACAAGATTAGGAACCATTAGGAAAGGGATAGATAAGACAGAAAATATCATAATGCCACTATATAAATCCATGGTATGCATTCACCGTGAATTCTGAATGCATCTCTGGTTGCCACATCTGCAAAAAGATATATTAGAATTTGAAAAGATACAGTGAAGGACAACAATAATCACTAGGGGTATGGAAGAGCTGTCATATGAGGAGAGATTGAAAGGACTGGCACTGTTCAGCTTGGAAAAGAGATGACTTGGGGGATATGATAGAGGTCTATAAAATCATGAATGGTGTGGAGCAAGTGAATAGGGAAGTGTTATTTACCCCTTCCCATAACACAAGGACCAGAAGTCACCCAGTGAGATTAGTAGGCAGCAGATTTAAAAACAAACAAAGGGAAGTACTATTTCACACAATACACAGTCAACCTGTGGAACTCGTTGTCAAGGGGTGTTGTGAAAGCCAAAAGTATAACTGGATTCCAATGAGTTCATGGATAGGTCCATCAATGGCTATTAGCCAAGATGGTCAGGGATGCAACCCCATGCTCTGGGTATCCTAAGCCACTCACTGCCAGAAGTTGGACATGTTGGACAGGGGATGAATCACTTGATGATAATTGCCTTGTTCTGTTCATTCCCTCTGATGTGGCATTGGTCATTGTCAGAAGCCCGAATACTGGGCTAGATGGACTATTGGTCTGACTCTGTATAGACATTCTTATGCTCAGGGTTGCCTCCTACTGGACAGGTATTGACAAGTTCTTAGGCAGAGGCAGGTGCCCTAAATAGGAGTTCCTATGACACAAATTGGGTTAGATAGTCTGTGTCATTGGGGATGGGGCTTTTGGCTCCTATTCACGTAGTTTCTTTTGTCTATGCTCAGATTTTATAACTCCAAAACAGATAGAGGGTAGCAGCACCAACCACCTAATTGGCTCACCTTGGGGCTTGCTGGACCTATCTTACTTGGCCAGTACACCAGGGTCACTGTCTCCTTGTAAGCATGGGTAGGGAGTCTGGTAAATGGTCTTCCTGAGGGAAGCTTCCCTGAAGGCTTCCAGAAGCTGTGGAGCCACCAGTCACTCTCTGCCAGACTTGCACAGCAATTGATTGAACGTCTTGTTGTTAAGCCTTTATTACACCCTTGACATGATTGACAGGGCTGGAAGTGCAGGGCCAGCCTTGCCCACAGCAACTTCTTAACCCCTTCATCTCCACCGAGGAGGTTATACTCCCCGTCACATTCCCCCAGTTTATCAGTAATGATTTTCTTTTTCCTTCCAGGTCATTGATACAAATATTTAATAACACGGGGTCGAGGACTGATTCCTCCTTGACCCCAGTAGAAACACACCCACTTGATGATTCCTCTTTATTGTTACATCTATGAGGCAGTATTTCATCCATTTCATGCGTGCCATGTTAGTGTTGTACTGTTCTAGTTTTCTAATCAAAATTCCGTGCAGTACCAAATCAAATACCTTACAGAAGTCTAAATATATCACATAACACTTACTTTGATCATTATCAAGTGTGAAATTCTAAATGGTTAATACATCTGTGTAATCTTTAACAGATTCCAGACTGTTTTGGACAAATATCATAATTTGGCATTTTCTTTGGTATTGTTCCAGGAAACAAACATACAGGCTTTATATATTTCATTTATGGATAAAGAATTCATTGACACAACACAGGAAAGCCTAAAGTAATACAAGGAAAAGTATTAGCAATAACAATGTAAGTAAAAAGACAGGCAAAGAGGTGCATCCAGAAATAAAGGTGATCAATACTATTGTGATGAACTTGGGATAAAATGCTCAGAGGCTAGATGCAAATATAGGATGAGATTTCTTTGGGATATGAAATAGAGGCTGCAGACTGGTTAAAAAAAAAAAAGACACCAATAGATTTCATGGACTTCCTTTTGCCTTGGAAAACTTCAATACTGACCACTCACCAAATCCAAATGTGCTTAGCTGATAGAATCTGATAAGATCACAAGGAGTATGGCTGCAGGCCAGTAATTTTTTAATCCTCGTCAGGCATACTCAAATGGGTAAGATCATCTGCTTTCCAGCAATTAGATACTCCCCATTCAATTGTAAGGTACTACGAATTACATCATTTAGTTATCCCAGGATGACTACATACATTTGCAATAATGTGGAAATTGGGCCAGTTGAACCTGGCTCAAGAAAATGCAATGATTCACCTATCTCCTGTTCACTGCAATCCCCAGCAGCACAGCTAAACAACCATTCTGAACACTCATGCTTACCCCTCCCTCTTCCAGTGCATAGGGACTAGTGTGCACAATGGAATGTTGATATGGCTCACTTTCATGCAAAACTAACCAGACCCATGAAAAACTGGCCTAAAACTATGTGCTAGCCCCAGAAGATTTAACCACAGCTCACCTCAGATGTATATCCAGATGTATACCCAGGGTATAAAGTATAAAGCTGTTAATATGTCAGAAATGCTAAACTTTATATATATATAGGTCTAAAATACACAAAGCATAAATGGAAGAAGTATTAGATTTCTGTTTGAGCTAAAACAATCAGTGTTTAGATACAGTTAAATTGTTGTGATGATTGGCCTCATTCTTATAACAATTACATTTTCCCATTAACTTGTTTCACCTCTTTCTCTGCCATTTTCTCTACTCCTAAAATTATCCTCTATAATACATTTGAGTTTTTTGTGCCATTAGTTCCCTGTGCATTCTTCGGGAATATGAAAGATGATCAGAAACTCTGGTGATGGAGGAGTACCTACACAGATTACATTGTATAATGCTGTACAGATAATCCATTGAAAAGATAAGGAGGGTTATTTTGGCAGCAAAAAAAAAAATTGAATGGTGCTTATCCTGCCCAAAAGATGAAAATTATTTAGAGGTTACATACAGTTGCTGCATGCTTCCAATGGTCAAATTATCTTCCTTGCAGTTAAAAAGCCAATTAATATCCCTTGCTGTTATTAACATGCTTAAAGGTGGGGCCAAGTTTTCAAAAATTGGCATCTATGTTGCACTTGTATAATTTTGAATGCTCCCATTATGACTGTGAACAAGCATCTGTGCATTAAACATAATCATTTCTTGTGTAAGTGTATGATGCGACTTTTAGCTAAGAACACAATTTGCTACAAGGACCATTTTAATGCAGCTGAAGATACATCTGAAGTAAAACCCTAATTCCAAACCCATATAGTTTGAAGAAGTTCTGACACAAACCCAAATCTAATCTGAATTTTGCGGCTGCCCATTATCTCTGTAATGGTCTGAATCAAACCTTGTATCTGAGCATCCTTGTAGTTTGGAGAAGCTCAGATCCAGATAACTTGGCCTATTTTGGTCATTCTCAGATCCATTTAGTGTTCACTTTCTGCGAACATTTGTGCAATCAAATTTTACTGGTTAAAATATTCATGGAAAATGTGAATGTTGAAATCAAATATTAAATTTTTATTTACAAATATTTTTGCAGAAATATAATCTAATTAGGACCACCAGAGGGTTTATATCAGTAATCAGAATTATGAATCACTCTTCAGATAGGACTGGGGTCCCTTCTGAAAGGGACTGAATATAGCTGAAGTCAGTCTGCCAGATCCCCAGAGGGTATCGTCATAGCTCCATTGAAATCCATGGAATTATGACAAGTGATAGTACGAACTGGAGACTGTATTGCTGCCTATACCTACCACTGTATTATTTCAGAGACAAATCAAAGATGGTGTGTGTCCTGTTTTATATAAAAATGCATTTGTCAACAATACACTATTAACAGGGAGAGTAATTGTGAAGATTACACAATTGTAGATGTATATGTGTGATCAAGAAGTACTATAGCAGCCTACAGTTCCATTAAGAGACTGAATTTTAAAGAAAAGAAATAGAATATGTAGTCTTATTGCATCATTTTCCGTCTGTTCAAAAGTTGGATGTTGATGTTAATTCCATAGGCTCATGATTTAGCACTCCCTCGCACCTGATGCTTTGAATGCACCCTCAGGCAACCATCAGTTGCAGTGGAGTCTGGAATTTGTCTTGCTTTTGGTGAAACATAGTAATATTTACTGAAATATTTAACATGAGAACAGATTGCAAAACCCCAGGCTAGACATTATGGGGAACTTCAGAGACATCTTAAAGGCATTTTTTGTACCTCCCTTCAGAAGTAGGATAAGGTAAACACCTATCCTTTATGAGCAAACATTGCTTCATGGAAACTCAAAGGCAAGACACTTACAAAAGAAAGGTAAACCTTAATAGAGATGTGATGCATATTACAGAATTACACTAGTTTACTTAAAGTAAATTAGTTCATTTTCAAGGTATTCAGTGATCTTGCTTCCCATGCCTCACTTTGAAAATATATTCCATTTAAAACTTCCAGTAAAAAAATATTTCTGGTCACAACCTAAAATGATTTCTTGTTGTAATCTTAAATATTAACAATATGATAACATTTTAGGCTGAGAAAGGTTAAAGTATGTATTTATTTATTTATTTTTATTGTGAATAGAATTGCTTACCTTTCCGATTGTCTTCCTTGGGGTCAACTCTTTTATTTTGAATGCTTATGCTACATGGCCCTATAGCCTGAGACCAAGGATGAAGATTTGAAAAATCATAATCAGCCTCCCCATCCCTTCCTTTTTCCATCATTACATTCAGTTATCAATTCTTCTAGGAATGGGAAAGAATTCTAAGATGATGAATAGTGCTTAGCGGTAGGGCTGGCTGGAAAAGAAGAGTTCCATTTCATGAAAAATTTTGAGATTTCAAAATTTGATTTTGTTCCGCAGCGCAACACAATCCAATTTTCAAAAGTGTCCCTAATAATATAACTCCATCTACAGTTGAGAACAATCCCTATGCTGCTGGTTATACTGTTTCTCCAGCTGGACAGCCCACATGCCTTTGATCTACATAAGAGCTTGATTCTGGATACAGTACAAGCTATTTCCCTTTATTGCATATTTTCATGTTTGTAGCACATGCCAAATTCATTTTTCTGAAGCTATCTGAGTGTGATTTTTTGGCAGGTCTGCTACTTTGTACATCTCTACATTGCTCTTCTTTTCTACAGTTGGCGTTTGTGGAGTGAAAAATACAATAAGCAGTATATATATTACAGCACATGAAAAGATGTGCTGTAAAATATATATACTGCTTACTATATTTTTCACTCCATGCATCTAATGAAGTGGGTTTTAGCCCACAAAAGCTTATGCCCAAATAAATTTGTTAGTCTCTAAGGTGCCACAAGGACTTCTCGTTGTTTTTGCTGATACACACTAACATGGCTACCACTCTGAAACCTGAGTTAAGGAAGGCTTGCAAAAATCAAACTGAAAGGTAATTTGGATTTGGCTTGCTTTTTATCCAAATCCCAAATTTCAGGTCCAAAAATGGTTGATCTGGGATTAGCCCCACCCTGTTTTAAATAGTGATAAGGGGAAGGGTGACCAGCAAGGTGATTTTAGTTTTTTTCCAAAAATCTCTGTGTGAGATGTTATTTAAAAAGGTAATTTTGGTTCCACATCCCACAGTATGAAAGTCATAAAACACACAAAATTCCCACTGGCTCTTTCCCTTTGGCCGGAACTGGGCCTGAAATCTGGTGGAATTTGAATATTTTTTAGCATGGGATAATCATATTACATTGGGGAGTGAAAATGAACTTAAAAGAACATTAAATCAAACATTTTAAGTTTAGGAAATGCCAGAATTAAGGGTGCCTGTGCAACCTTGTGTGTATGCATATGATGCATGAGGACATACTGAATGAGCCCATACTATTTTTTCCACGGGACTTCATCTCAGCCACGGCACAGGATAAGTGATGTTCACTGAACGGGTAGTAGTTATTCAATATTTCTTTTCATCATCATCATCATCATCCAGTGCATGCACCCATCTCTTGTTTGCAGCCACCATTCCTACCTTACTCTGAATGCAGGATTATTAATTTCATCATAGGTTGTTTTTTTTTTTGAACACTCTTCATTCTAGTATCTGAGTGGCTCACAAACATGAATTAATTTAGCTTTGCAACACCCCTGTGAGGCAAGATGATATTACTATCCTCATATCACAGATGGGAACTGAGGCAGAGAGATATTGAAGTCAAAATTGTTAAAAGTGTTAAAAACACATTACACGGCATATTTTTTAAAAGTAATATATCCATATAATTGGATGGATGAAAGATAAAGCTTTTTAGAGGCATCCAGACAGATATTATGGCACATATATACATAGTATTTCCTGCCCTCATTCTTTCATGATAGAAGTAAGAAGATATTTTCCCTGTACCAAATGGGAGCTATCAAAACATTTCTGCTTTACTGTAACTACTAAAATACCATGACTTCTGCTATGAACATTTATGTACTGCAAATACATTTGATTAAATGAAACCCATCATTCACATAAGTGTTGGCAAGGCTGTCATTCTTCATTTTACAGATGACTGACTAATTTATTTCCCCTTCTACCTATGGTAAAGGTGCATTGTCCAGATCTAGCTTCGACTGTGGTTTGTGGAGAAGGGTGATTGCTTTGCTTGTGATTAAATATAATGATTCGGGGAAGTTAGCCATTTTATCTTCTTCGAGGTCCAAAATGAAAAATACACCCCTCCCCCGCTTTTGACATTTTTTCCACATGTGAGAGAGACAAACTATTCAAGATAAAGAAAATTGCACAAATTGAGGCATTTACTTTTAATATCAGCATTTGAAAAGGGATTCACATTAAGCAAATTTAAATGTTATCCCTTTTGCATGAAGATCAGAGAGGAAACCTGAATAGTGACTGGTTTGAAGTACCAATTATTGACAGTGGAAATGGGAGAGTGGGTCATACATTTTGGAACCATTTGTCATTTCAGAAAATTAGGTCCACACTTTCGCTACTTTACAATAAAGAGAGATGACTGAAAATTAGATCAATAGACACCAACTATATATGTAATTATGAAGATTTCAATTATAGTTTTGATGAGTGGATAATTTCATTAACCATTATAATAAGCTTATCTAAGATGTTTTGGGAAACTTTTTTTTTTCATTTATTGTGAATGTTTGTTTTACTTGTGAAATGCCATCAATATTCATTGGGCTGAGTGCAAGCCCTGAAACAGTTTCCCTGAAAACAAGCACACAGTGTTTGGTTGCATTATTGGGAGCCCATATCCTTAATGCTCATGGTTCCACACAGAGCCCAACACACAGATTATACCTACCAAAAAGAAGTGTGTAAAATGTACCATAGCTGAGTATTCTATTCTGGCTGTTATACAACGTCTATGGTGGGGCAGATCCCCACCCCAGTCAGGCAGGAGTTGAAGTGCTCCTTTGGCCACAATCAGCCTCAATCCATCTGTGAGACTTGCCAAACTTGGAGATTGATAGGTCCTTAAAATGGAGGATCTCATCTCACTGTAGGGCAGCCCTCTGAAGGAGTAGGATTGCAACTCAGAGCTATGGAGAAGTATGGGTTGCTGACCAGAGAAATGGTTTGCTCAGGCACTCTCAGAGAGGAGAAGGTCTGTTATCCTCCCTCCCACATTTTTGGCTTCTTGAATGCCTATGACTCTGTTTTTTGTAGGCTACTGAAGTGTACTGATTTTGTTGGGCTACTTTAACTCCCCCTGAAAGAGTACAAATGCTTGGAATAGTACACCCAGGGGATTCTGCCCTGGACTTTGAGACAGGAACAGTTTCTGCTCTCTTCAAGGGGTCAATATAGATGGTTATCTCTATCTACTACAATGGTTATCACCCTGGCATCTGTTGCTTGCTCAGGACCATATAGCAAGACACTCAATGTGACTGCTTATTTAAATGCATTCAAATTTAATATTTAATATAGACATCTCTCATACCAATGTGTATCCTCATTCAGGATAGGACTTTCAACAATGCTGAGCCTTAGCCTAACAACTCGTTTTTTTTTTGGTTTTTTTTTTTTTAATCAATGGAAGATAAGTTGGGCCAATGATTTATTCCTTTTTGAGGGTCACATTTTAAATATTTGCAGTGGTCATATTGAATAGTTAAATGGTTCTGGAAAACCTTTAAAATATTATCCCTTCATTTGTTCACACTTCATCTGGAAAAAGTATCATTCATAACATGAGAACTGTGTGATACACAATCATATTATGAATTATATCATGAATCATATCATGAATTATATTTCATGGTTACAATTTTTGTGTCTGTAAAATAAAACTACTAATCAAGAAACAACTGTGGTTATTAGTGGATTTGTTTGTACATGGGTTTAAAATAAAGGCATATGCTGAGGAAAGCATTAATAAGTGAATATTGGAGGGTGAGGCAAGATTAAGAAAAAAAGAAGAGATTGGCAGGAAAGAAGACAAGATAACCAAAGATATATATGACCATCTTTAAATACATGAGCACACACATACACCTGAAAACACAGACCTACTGGTAGGGAACGAAACTGTAACAGTAACTTTGAAGTACTGATGTGACATTCATAAAGCACCTGCATTTGCAGTGCTCCCATACCACTTTCCCCACAGTGTTTCACAGTTTAGTAAGGATAGATCACTTTGCACATCAGTGACATACCAGTCACCTCCAAATGACTGTGCACTTTGGGGTGGCAGGATGGCTTTGCTAATTGAGTTTGCTGTTGGGAGCCCATTGCTGTATTATCTAGGTGTATGTCTATACAGCCTATGGCAGCAAGCCTCCCAGCCTGAGTCAAAAGCCTTGGGTTTGTGCTAGCACTCTAGAAGCAGCTGAGCGGACAGTGCTTTGAAGTTGTGGCTCAGGATGGAGCTCACAGTCCGAAGCCTAAGGAGGGAGGCTCGGAGACACAGGCTATGTAGATGTACCTTCTGTGTTATATATACCATCAAAGGCTTATTCAGTTTTATTTGCAGTGCATCATTACTTTCTTTCACCATCCTAAAAGTTGTCACCAAAACCAAGATAAATCTAGTTGGTAATCTCTTAGGAGCGAGAGGGGCAGAGCCATTCTGCATATTCCTTACTGTAAGAAGACTTGGAGGTGAGGGCTCTCCCCTGGGAATTCCCTGATCCTGACATCGCAGACCTGGGGAGCTATTTGCTGAAGTGCGTCTGTGAAATGCAGAGAGGCGTGTGGAGAGAGTAGCGGTCTGAGATAACTCAGTAATAGGTGGAACTGGACTGAGAGCCAACATAGGACACAGAGCACAGGAACAATGTGCTCTTATTTGTCAGCCTTAGTCTGAAGGCAGGGACTGGGTGTTGAATCAGCTGTAACTTAAATCGAGTTTACAGGTAAAACCCTTATATAGCTCTCTCTGGTTTTGTCCTTTTCTGAAAGGAATTGATTCAGTCCTAAGAAACATCATTCTTTCTTTTTTCACCCTGAGTCTTGGTTCATTTTACTTTGAAGAGATTGCAATATCCCTAGTGAAACCAACTTTGGAACTTGAGTGTAGTCTTTAATTATCTGACATTTAGATACCACAGAAATAGGCACTTTAGAAAAATCAGCGATGAATAGATGGATAGAGAAATAAAATAAAGATAGGCATTGTTATAGCAGATGTAACATGAAAATTAAAGGCCTTATCCTGCAAGACTTATTTTTGTGAGTAACTCTTTAGACCTTACTCCTGCATATAGTCCAATGGGCTTCAGTGGGACTACTTGCCTGAGTAAGAACTATTTGTGTGAATATGGATGTGCCATATCAAACCCTAAAATTGTACCAGACACTTTTTAAGAATCTGTGTTAGTGATGTAACTTACATTTCTCTTATTAGTTAAAACCTGCTGACACCTATTTACATTTTACAGGGTAATGTCACTAATACAGTGGGTTTTTTAAATTATTCTTCTTTTTAGAGAAAATGTAACCCTAATTTAAGACCACCATTTTTTTTCTAAATGTGCATCATAACAGATTGCGCAGATACACGGAGGAGTCCAGCATAACTTAAGTGATTGTAAAATGAAATGACTTGCCACATTTATAAAATAAGTCATAGTTTTTCTAAATTTCTCCAATTCATGTACTAAAACTCAACAGCAACAATAAATGAAAAGTTTGTGTCAGAGTAGCAGTTGAGGTAAATGAGTATAATCTGAAACAGAATTTTACCTAAAAATACTTACAGCTAGCATCTGTGTATCATGCTGACCGAGACAATAAATATTTTTGCTTATATTTGTGGGCATTTTATAATTAAAATACTACAGCATACTACTTCTGTATAGTATCAGAGGGGTAGCCATGTTAGTCTGGATCTGTAGAAGCGAGAAAGAGTCCTGTGGCACCTTATAGACTAACAGACGTATTGGAGTATAAGCTTTCATGAGTGAATACCCACTTCTGCATCTGAAGAAGTGGGTATTCACCCACGAAAGCTTATGCTCCAATACGTCTGTTAGTCTATAAGGTGCCACAGGACTCTTTCCTGCTTCTGTTTCTGTTCACTACCTCAAATCACAGTGACACATTTTTATTCTGTTAGTCATGTTGTATACTATGTTACTCCACTTGTGGTCCCACTGGAAGTAAATGGGACCACTTGAGAATGAAAGTGCTACACAATAACAGGACAGCTATCAGAATCTGACCCATAATTATTACACATTGGCTATGATATGCTTTTCCTTTTGAAATGATCTTATTGTAATGGATTCAACACAAACAATATAGTATAGAATAAACCACTTGTTACATGCAGTGGCATTATGCATTCAACTCTGGTTGGTGTAATGTAGCTAGCATAACACTATCTTGTATACAACCACTCCTTATAAACACAAATACATACTGTATGTGGTGGCTTCATCTGAAAAGAGCAATCTTTTCTAGAACACTGAAGTATGTTACATATTTTTTCAAGCATCTTTAATGAAATATTTACCATGCACAACTACCAGATGTGGATTTCAGCTTTGTTTCCCATCTAGAAAATGTGCAGTGTTGTTGTAGCCGTGTTGGTCATGGGATTTTAGAGAGACAAGGTGGGTGAGGTAATATCTTTCCACCTTGTCTCATCGGTAGTAAAGCATAATAGTTTCAAAGATAGGAGTACCTTTCCCTTCTGGCTTCTAAAGACCAAATTCATCCTTGGTGTAATTAGGCACAACTCCATGGATTTGTTCAATAGAAGAAGTAATAAATGGTAAGATCCTTGGGGTAGGGGCTGTCTTCTTTACTGTTTGTACAGTATGCACAGTGGAGCTAATATCCTAATTCTCACATCTGGTTGTTTCTGCAATACATGTTCACTACAGCAACTACTGCTAGTATAGCATTGTCTCCAATTACTCTTTGGGCAAGATCCTAACCCGTAATCCACCCCCTTTATACCATTTATTAAGGCTACAGTGACAGTGTGGCACTATATAAGACAGCCATAAAGGGGCATACGGACTTTGGGGCAGGGCTGGAAACAGGACAAGTCTGTTATGGAGAGCAGGTTCTGACAGATTCCAGGCAGCCTAGGGTAATTTAGACAGGTCCCCAGATCTGGTGACCAGTATTCTCATTAACTCTTATATAAGTGCAAAATAGTTTTATTATTGTGAAGATTATGTGGTTCCTTCACATTCCACAATAGTTCTATATAATAAAGTGTGGTCCTTCTGCCTGGAAGGCATTTCTTATGTGTGACAAAGCAGAGAGATTTCCGTTCAGTCCTTAGCACATTTCCCTTTCAACAGGGTAGGTATGCTTCTTAACAATGGTGCTAACAAATACAGAATAATAACACTGAGAAGCCCTGTAAAAGCTCACTGAACTTCTGTGGAGTTTGTTTGTTTAGAACCTCTGTAATTGTTCACACATTTTGCTCCCAGCATGAGGATCACGAAGTCCAGTGCCTGAGAAAATAATCAGTATTTTATCTAAATTAAAATCTAAATTAAATCTACTGTTCCTTATGATCTAACTTTTTTAGACTATTTCATTATTGCAGTGAATTCACTGTTTCAAAAAGGTGTAGGAACATTAACATCTCTGAAAGAATCACTCTAAACAAAGACATCCCATTCAATGGGGGAATTGGAAAAAAATAGGGGGTAGCGTGTTGACAATGTCAAATTAGCCTGGTTTTATCAAGTGAGCTCCTTTTAATTGACAATATGACATGACAGGAATACTAGATACCCATTTCTAGAGGTTTTTTAAAAATAACGTCAGAAACAGATGTTGCTCCTTCCTGCCAATTTATTGAATTTGAAAGGGTTGCTGAAAGAGTGTAAGTAGCTTCCATTTATCTGGTGTTTGGCCTTTTGAATGGAAAAATACAAGATAAGTTTTGAATTTGAAGGTTATCCTCCTACAGATACGCTGATAGAAAAGAACCTCTAACTTGCAAACCTCCAGACTTCAGTACAATGAATGAAACGTAAGAGAAAATATGAGCAACATTCCTTGGAGCAAAGGAATAGATGCCATAGATAATATTTAAACACCTGGGGCAAGATTATGATCTCATTTATACTGGTTTTAGACTGATGTAGGTCTGTTAGGTCAGGTCTCAGAGAGTCTGTCCAAGGAGCTTAATGCAAATTGGGAGGGGTGGGAAGCAGTTGTGTGATTCCTGGTTTCTCCACGAGGACATTACAACAAACAGCTAGGGATTACTAGGGCACAGGGATGCCTAGTCATACCCCTTTTCCTCTGGTCATACTTCCTGTGCTGGCTACAGTAGCTCTAAGAACACAAGACGCTTACTACATTGGGGGCTCCTTGTGTGGCTTGTTAAATCAGCTTTATAGTAGCGTCATGACATCAAAATGATGCAAAGCTGCTGGAGGATCTGTGTCATTGACTTCTAGGCTTATATCAGTGTTAAAGCAGAACTCTGATCTTAATTGTTCCCACAGTATAGTCAATGATATAGACCATTCAATTTAGTACCCTAATAGTGTGTGCTCTAGGCATTCAATATTCACAGAAATGTGAGGTGTAATGAAAGAAAAGGCTTATATAAAAAGGGGGAGAAAAATATGTTTCCATGTATAATGGATCCAGCTTATCATGAATATAGATCTAGTACTGGGACAGCAGGACAATCGGTGAGTTCTCTTAAATGCCTATACACAAATGCAAGAAGCCTGGGGAACAAGCAGGGAGAACTGGAAGTCCTGGCACAGTCAAGGAATTATGACGTAATTGGAATAACAGAGACTTGGTGGGATAACTCACACGATTGGAGTACTGTCATGGATGGATATAAACTGTTCAGGAAGGATAGGCAGGGCAGAAAAGGTGGGGGAGTTGCGTTGTATGTAAGATGGCAGTATGACTGCTCAGAGCTCCAGTATGAAACTGCAGAAAAACCTGAGAGTCTCTGGATTAAATTGAGAAGTGTGAGCAACAAGGGTAATGTCCTGGTGGGAGTCTGCTACAGACCACCAGACCAGGCGGATGAGGTGGACGAGGCTTTCTTCCAGCAACTAACAGAAGTTACTAGATCACAGGCCCTGGTTCTCATGGGTGACTTTAATCACCCCGACATCTACTGGGAGAGCAATACAGCGGTCCACAGACAATCCAGGAAGTTTTTGGAAAGTGTAGGGGACAATTTCCTGGTGCAAGTGCTGGAGGAACCAACTAGGGGAAAAGCTCTTCTTGACCTGCTGCTCACAAACAGGGAAGAAATAGTAGAGGAAGCAATAGTGGATGGGAACCTGGGAGGCAGTGACCATGAGATGGTAGAGTTCAGGATCCTGACACAAGGAAGAAAGGAGAGCAGTAGAATACAGAGCCTGGACTTCAGAAAAGCAGACTTTGACTCCCTCAGGGAACTGATGGGCAAGGTCCCCTGGGAGAATAACATGAGAGGGAAAGGAGTCGAGGAAAGCTGGCTGTATTTTAAAGAAACCTTATTGAGGTTGCAGGAACAAACCATCCCGATGTGTAGAAAGAAAAGTAAATATGGCAGGCGACCAGCTTGGCTTAACAGTGAAATCCTTGCTCGTCTTAAACACAAAAAAGCAGCTTATAAGAAGTGGAAGATTGGACAAATGACCAGGGAGGAGTATAAAAATATTGTTCAGGCATGCAGGAGTGAAATTAGGAAGGCCAAATCACACTTGGAGTTGCAGCTAGCTGGAGATGTTAGGAGTAACAAGAAGGGTTTCTTCAGGTATGTTAGCAACAAGAAGAAAGTCAAGGAACGTGTGGGCCCCTTGCTGAATGAGGGAGGGAACCTTGTGACAGAGGATGTGGAGAAAGCTAGTGTACTCAATGCTTTTTTTGCCTCTGTCTTCACAGACAAGGGCAGCTCCCAGATGGCTGCACTCCGCAGCACGGTATGGGGAGGAGGTGACCAGCCCTCTGTGGAGAAAGAAGTAGTTCGGGACTATTTAGAAAAGCTGGACGAACACAAGTCCATGGGGCCGGATGCACTGCATCCGAGGGTGCTAAAGGAGTTGGCCGATGTGATTGCAGAGCCATTGGCCATTATCTTTGACAAATCATGGCAATCGGGGGAGGTCCCGGATGACTGGAAAAAAGCTAATGTAGTGCCCATCTTTAAAAAAGGGAAGAAGGAAGATCCGGGGAACTACAGGCCAGTCAGTCTCACCTCAATCCCTGGAAAAATCATGGAACAGGTCCTCAAGGAATCAATTTTGAACCACTTAAAGGAGGGGAAAGTGATCAGGAACAGTCAGCATGGATTCACCAAGGGCAAGTCATGCCTGACTTACCTAATTGCCTTCTATGATGAGATAACTGGCTCTGTGGATGAGGGGAAAGCAGTGGATGTGCTATTTCTTGACTTTAGCAAAGCTTTTGATACAGTCTCGCACAGCGTTCTTGCCAGCAAGTTAAAGAAGTATGGGCTGGATGAATGGACGGTAAGGTGGATAGAAAACTGGCTGGATGGTCGTGCTCAACGGGTAGTGATCAATGGCTCCATGTCTAGTTGGCAGCCGGTATCAAGTGGAGTGCCCCAAGGGTCGGTGCTGGGGCCGGTTTTGTTCAATATCTTCATCAACGACCTGGAGGATGGTGTGGACTGCACCCTTAGCAAGTTTGCAGATGACACTAAACTGGGAGGAGTGGTTGATACGCTGGAGGGTAGGGACAGGATACAGAGGGACCTAGACAAATTAGAGGATTGGGCCAAAAGAAATCTGATGAGGTTCAACAAGGACAAGTGCAGAGTCCTGCACTTCGGACGGAAGAATCCCATGCACTGCTACAGACTAGGGACCGAATGGCTGGGCAGCAGTTCTGCAGAAAAGGACCTAGGGGTTACAGTGGACGAAAAGCTGAATATGAGTCAACAGTGTGCCCTTTTTGCCAAGAAGGCTAACGGCATTTTGGGCTGTATAAGTAGGGGCATTTCCAGCAGATCGAGGGACGTGATTATTCCCCTCTATTCGGCACTGGTGAGGCCTCATTTGGAGTACTGTGTTCAGTTTTGGGCCCCACACTACAAAAAGGATGTGGATAAATTGAAAAGAGTCCAACGGAGGGCAACAAAAATGATTAGGGGGCTGGAGCACATGACTTATGAGGAGAGGCTGAGGGAACTGAGATTGTTTAGCCTGCAGAAGAGAAGAGTGAGGGGGGATTTGATAGCTGCTTTCAACTACCTAAAAGGGGGTTCCAAAGAGGATGGATCTAGACTGTTCTCAGTGGTAGAAGATGACAGAACAAGGAGTAATGGTTTCAAGTTGCAGAGGGGGAGGTTTAGGTTGGATATTAGGAAAAACTTTTTCACTAGTAGGGTGGTGAAGCACTGGAATGGGTTACCTAGGGAGGTGGTGGAATCTCCTTCCTTAGAGGTTTTTAAGGTCAGGCTTGACAAAGCCCTGGCTGGGATGATCTAGTTGGGGTTGGTCCTGCTTTGAGCAGGGGGTTGGACTAGATGACCTCCTGAGGTCCCTTCCAACCCTGAGATTCTATGATTCTATGATACATCTTTCTTTATAGAGGAGTATAATGAAAGCCTCACATTATTTCAGTACTTTGCAATGTGCTATTTAGGTTGCAGTGACCCTAAGTTTCTGGTGAAGATTTTTTTGTCAAGCATTTCTAGATGAATACAAATATAAACAATCAACCCCAAACAAAATACCACAGATAGTTCAAAGGCGGGTGGGGGGGGGGGGAGAAAAAACCTTTAGCAAGTTCTGAGCAGCCAGTATTCCTGCATGTTTTATGTTACAGCCTTTAGTCAAAAAAAAAGAAAAGAAAAAAAAAAGACTACTACAACTAGCTTTGCATTGATCTACTGTTCAACTGTTGAAAAATAAATGTTCAGAAGCCCTCAAAAGTTTTCAGTTTTAAGCCATACTGGAACACTCTAGTAATTGCAGTATGGAATTCTGCATAAAACCTACATTGAGGGAATAAACCTTGTCTCATAACGTTTTGAGATCCTTTTTCACGCTGTGTTGATGTACAAATACAATACATATTTCTGAGTTTATAGTGAGCGTTTAGGAACAAAACAAGTTTTCAGAATACATTGCTACATTAAAACCACACAAATTAAACACCATTTCAAGAAGAAACAAAAATACAATAGACCACCCATGACATTGAGGATTATTGCCAAAACTCAGCAGTAAAGCATACTTGAACAGCTGAAAATATGATTGTAAGGGATGCATCTGTAATATACTTTATGATTAGATCTAGAATTATATGAATAAATGTGATTCTTCCCCTTCAAAAACATAATGCAGGACAAGTTAACTATTAAAGGATCAATCAGGTAGTGTGGCAACAATGGTTTTACAGCTGGAGATATATCCTAAAAAAAAGGATTGCAGACATTTAAAAGGTTATAAAATTACTGGGAAACGCTCACTGTTGGTATAAGGAAGCACAGCTCCTCTGAAGTCAGCAGAGTTGAGACCAATTCAAGAGTGCATTTGGCCAACTCTCTCAAACCTTCAAATTCATATTTCAAAAATGGAATTTTGTCTATTAGGTTTACTTTCACACTGGACTTTGAATATATATATTCTCTTTTACTTTATGGAAAAGAATCTCATTTAACCAAGTTATCTGTGAAGGCTTTGGAAACTTGCACTTTTTAATGTCTGCAGATGACATTGTGGAGAAGTTATTCCTTGGTTTAGTGAAAATGTGACATATAGCAGCAGTCTAATATTTTTATATTGCTGTATGTTATGTGGTTATGCTGGCATAAAATGACTCAAATTTGAGCTGTTCTCATTCTATACTTAAAAAGTCTATATAATTTAAGTGAGCTAAAGACTGAATTCTATGCAATTTGAGGGTTGGAAATCCAAGTGGATATTCAGTGAGAGGATTAGAAAAGGAACTTGAAGAGAGTGTTCAATAGCCAGTCAAGAATCACTACATGATATCCCCTCATTTACATTTGCAGGTTATAAAACATCCAAGGAGTGGGGCTGAGAGAATATTTTAGAAGGATTCAAGTCACAGAGAGACAGATTTTGTCACCCCCTACTCATTTTGAATATTTATATTATGCCTTGAAACGTCCCATGCACTGATGGCTGGAGTTACAGTACTGCTCAGTTTGAGTAGGGTATCAGAATCTGGCCCAGTCAGGATTAGATGGTGAAAATTTGTAAGGGATATACTAAGAATCTAGGAAGAAAATCACACAGATTATGATCTGCCTTGAATTGGTTTCAGAAAATTAAATGCTGCTTCTTTTCCTAAAATTCAGATTATCATTGGAGCTATGTGAAGGTTTGAAACAAGTCCTTCTGTCATTATCTTCTAAACAAATGAGTAATAGCTGAACAAAAACTGAGGCGCTGAAAGGTAAATTATGACAAAACTTCTCAGTCATGTGCCCATCACCCTAATACCTAGTTAACCCTTAAAACAAGATTTGCAACAACTTCTCTTAAAAACAGGACATAAGCTTTCCTAAGCATCATTCCCATATTTTAACTATTGGCAACTGTTAACTTGTGCGTTCCCTTGCTTTGTTATTGGGGGAAAGGCTGCGCAAAAAGTTGAGTTTTGCTGCATGAATTAAATGTAGCAAGGCTTGTATTCATCTGATCTTCAGTGATGAATTCAGTATGCTTTGTGTAAGTCTTTTTGATTATTCAACATCTAAATTACTTTGTGACTATTCAAGTTCAAGTTGAAATGGCTACATTTTGCAAAGGAAGTGTGAGTGAGCTTTGAGAACTTAAACCTTAAAACTAGCAAAAATAGTGCACAGTACATTTAACAAACTGGAATGTAAAACTGTATGAACAAGAATTAGCCAGACCATAATTAGACCTTTCATTTATTACAGGGACATGTGAAAGCTATCTACTATGTATGTGATGCCTATTAATTATAATTTTGTTTGGCATTCTAGCCAAATACCAGCCCTACATACTGTGCTAGTTGGCTGCTAGGAAATCTCATGAAATCTCCAACAGCCTAATCATGGCCTATTAAAAGACCAGTCTGTCATCATGACTGAGAGGAGTGGGGAAAGTAGGAGGCGGCTGAGATCATTTGCTCTTTCAGTGGGGCAGTATTTATTGATTTGTGGATGAGACTTTGGAAAACTAGTTGGTTGTTCAGGTCTGCCTTGTGATCATACATTTTGCCACGGGTATTAACTTCATGATTGATTTGAAGCACCGCACACTAAGTAAATCCATATGCAAGTATAACTAAGCCATGCTAACTGGAGCTGGCAGAAACTGGGAATTTTTCACACTCAAATTTTCAAGGAAAATCCCTATTTAAAGTTTTCCTGTGGTGGAAAAAAATTATTATATACATAAAAAGAAAGGTTGGGCGGGGGTGTGTGTGTGTTACCTTTCCCTTTTTTACTTTTTTCCAACTTTTGTCACTTTGTCAGGGTTTCTCTGTACTCCTACTTTCTGACTTTTCTAACTGGAAAATGTCAGCGTTAATTTCTCTCAGTTAAGAAGAAAGAGAGTGTTAAGAAGTGATAGAAAGTGTGACTTTTAAGAGTGAAAGTATTACTTTGTCTTTTAAAGAGCTATTCAGTACTTACCACTATTAAACATTGGAAGATTTCCTTTTTAAAAAGTGAAAAGTAACACTTTTAAAGAACGAAGTTATTTCTCTATTTAACTTTTCGTTAACCCTTCCCCCACTTTTCTAAGAGAAATAAATTAAAAATTGAGAGAAGTGAGCATTTCCCCACAGTTACAAAATGGACTACTAGGAAAATACTCATTGGAAAATACCCTTAGCCTACAACACAGCTTTTCCACAAGAATGTTTGTTTTGACATTTGTTTGCAATGAAAATTGAAAACATGAACTTCCAAAATAACATTTTTTAAAAAAATTAATTCCATTTGTAAACAACAAAAACAAAAAAGTTGGATTTGTGTTTGACCAGCATTATACCCGGGGGCTGCGGGGACGTATGGTAATTTGGTAAGCGCATAGCTTGTCATGGAGCAAACTTTAGCTTGGTTCCTCGCGAATGACAGTTTTTTTTCCCCTGTGTCACCTGACACACATTGCTCATCACTGCTTCACTTGTATTCTGTAGAACTGCTGACCTGGAACAACTTGCATTCCTGATAATGAACTGCACCCAAATGTACTATTTTCAAAGACCAACTATATCTGATCTCTTCCTTAAGATATTTTATATCATGTCTAGGATATGAGTACTCTGCTGATTACCTTGTCCTCCACTGTTCTGCTCCAACGAGACTGTGTCTACTTTCTCGTTTCCACTTTCTAAAAGGAGCTATAAGAAAGTGGATGCATTTTGTTTCCGCTCTCCCCCCACCCACTCCCCATAGTTTTATCTTGTTTTCCTGGTGTTTTTCACAGCAGTAAGTGCACCAGGTTAACTGTTCTTGCCCACTTGGTCTCTCTTATAGCAGAGTGAGTAATTGATTTTGTGGGTCAGTGGCTGAACTGACAAAAATAGTGTTTCCCCAGCTAAAAATGTTTTCTTGGGGAGGGAGGTTCTTCACTGAAACAAAAAAGCTGAAAAAGTCATTCTGGCCAAATGAAACATTTTGAGTATTGATTCAAAATGACTGACATGACATATCAGTTCAAACAAAAAGGGTTAAAATTGTTTTGGTGACCCAAAATGCACTTTTTGGTGACTTTACCATTTGCTGGGGGCAAGGGGTGAATGGTAGCCCAAATCAGCTCTGCCCATTTTGGTGCCAAGACATCTCACTGGCTCAGATGTTTATGTGGTGTTGAACTCTGCTTGGTGCAGAATACTCACTCCCCAGGGCAGGTAGGGACCTATGTGACCCTCAGGGTAAGTTAAAACAGCTTGAAAACATCTATAAATGTTGCTGGGGGGCAGCCAGCCAGAGTGCACTCTGGTTAGAGTCATGCCTGGTATGTGCTGACCCCAGCTCTATACCAAGTGGAAATGCCTAGGTGACCTGTTATGGCAGCTTTGCATCCTTTTAATGCTATTCTATTTCTCTCTTAGAGAAACTCTCCAAGTGCTTCTACAGTGCTATTATTGCAGATTTATGCTCAAATAGCATAAACATTCCCTTTCTATTAATTTTTCCTTTTTGATTCCTCCACACACTGTATGTAGTTACTACTAAATTAACATTTAAATCAGTCAATCAGTTTCACAAGTTCATGTGTTCCGTGTGCTAACTTGGTCAGGGCTTAGTCACAAGGCCGGGCAAGTAAACAACTCCAACAGTCGAAATGGAAAATGAAAGTAAGATTTTGAGAAAAAAAAATTCTTGATATACATTGGTGGGAGTATCAGAAGCTGAATATAAAATGTGAAAGAATATTGCTGAGAAATCTGGGTTAAATAGAGGAAATTTGACAAACGCAAATATTTGGACCTATGTGCATCACAGTCACAGTACATTAGCATTGGTAAAGTAAGGGGGATAATCATTATCCTCCCCCCTCACTTTACATGTAATAATAATGTTGTTATACATATAAATAAAACAAACACAGTAACCATTTCCCCATCTCATTTTAACAATGCAACACCCGCCCCCCAAACGTATTAACAACAGTAGAGGAAAGTTCAGCTTTTCAGATGGGAAATTAAGCTTTTATAATTTAGGACCAGATGTGCCTGATTATTACATGGGTCTTCACTGGGGGCTATGGGGATCAGTCACAAAGATATCTCTCTCCTTTCATGGCCTGCATAATGACCAGATAGAATTCTCCATGCCCAAGGGAGTGCAGGGACTACCCTGCCCCTATTCCTCCCAGAGGCATATCCACATATGACACCCAACAAGGGCTATAGTGCATCTCCCATACATGCTGATGGATCAAGATAGACACCAGTGAAGAGCAGAAGTTGGTATATTCCCCATGAATGTTGGGGAGTCCAGACTCAGCGCACCTTTGAGGTCAGTGCAACTTTGCACCACCCCTTACTGTGGGTTTCGCCTCAGATTTGATGTAGATGTTTTAGGAACAAGAAAATAATAATCTCACTCAGGGCCAGATTATGATTCTCTCACTCACATTTGTGACGAGTTGCACACCCAGGCAGTCTATTGAAATGAACAGTGAGTGAAAGGCAAGTAAGGAGGTCACAAACTGGCTCTAAGCAAGAACACCACTCTTAAAATGCATTGTAAACCAAACTGTTCCATTATTCTAAATCAAAGTGAGGATTATGCAGCCAGTTAAGAAAAAGTGAAAATTAACTTCTGTGCTAATTGGACTAATGTAGAAATGCCATACAGTATTGTAAGAGGAATGGGATATATTGGAGCACAATGTCTATGTATAATTCTCAGCTGCATTTGTGGTGTTACTTGTTTGAAGTGGCTTTTCAGACACTAACAGCTGTACCACACTTGAGAACAGCTAATGATAAAAAGATTTCCTGGCAAGCTAGTTTTTTTCTGTTAAATGGGGAATGTGATGTGTTTGGCATGTATAATTTAGCTAATTCGTACAAGAAACACATTACTTAACCAGCTGTAGATTCCGCTGTTGCATGATAAAGATTGCAACCCATTAATCAATTTATAGACATAAATACATTATCACTCAAGAAAAAAAAAATCACAAGGATTTAAACACCATTGAATCAATGAGTATAATTAAAACAATGGTGTGTTGCAGTCATTTATTTGATTGTCCTACAGCTGTCTGGTGAGATTATTGAAGCGCAGAGCCAAACAGCTAACACTACATTTAGTTTCCTTTATTGAAATAATGAAAGTGTATTAATGACAAAGTAGAAAAGTGTGTAATAGAAATTAATGTAGTGTGAAATAAAATTGTGTTTGGAAATCAAGGAGAGTACAGTAAAAGTCTTTAAATGAAAATTGTATAAAACACATTTGGAAACAGCTTTTTATTGTTTTAATAAAATGGTGACTGCAAGCTACATTCCATGAAAAATATAGGAATATGTTCTAGATACAAACAAAATTAAATCAAATTAGTTTCATGAAAAAAATATTCTAAACTTGCTTCTTGCAATCATAGCTGTAGAGCAAGAGCGTAGATGTGTATATTGACTTGGATTTGCATTTCAATCTTTTGTAAGCAAATTCTACATGCTACTCATTAGAAGTCCCATCTTGAAAAGTCTTTTCATTCACTTTAAGTGGGTCTTTGCGTGTGAATGGTAACTGACTAGTATATTAAAGGCATCCTAAAATAAATACACATTTTACCTTCACTTTATTAGCGGATGTGAATAAATTAGAAGAACAGCTAATCAAACTATTCAGTTTCTTTCAAATTATTAATGAAGAAATAAAAGAGTTTGTGATAAAAAGGGTTTATAACTCAACAAAAAGAATAGACTGTCATTAAATTATTGGTTGATTTTCCAGAAGATTATAGTTTACCAATTGACAAGTATAATAAAAAAGATGCTGTCCATTTGTCATCTAATTTACTGCATAATGCATATTAAACACCATCAAAGAAAGAATATGCCAGGGTGTGCAAATATGTAAGATAATTATAACAATGCCATTGGACATGTCACATTCTGAGTAAACTCTTTAGAGCTTGTAATCATTAGTTCATCTGATCTGTGTTACTAACCATAAATATTAAGATAGTATATAAACCTAGGCTAAAGACGGGCCTGAAATAGGATCCTAATGTCATATTCCCTGCCTGATTCTCAAAATGCTGAACACTTTGATGGCAACGGGAACTGGGCATGTAGCAGGTGCCTCAATACTTAGCATAATGCTAGGCTTGAGCTCCTTACTTTCAATTGTCTAGGCTTAGTAAATCTTTCCCCTTAAAGGTGTGTTGAGCAGGAAAAAGAGGGTAATTGTATCTTTCTTTAAAATATACTCCTCCGTCACCAGCCCCATCCCGCCATCACTCTGTGATGATTTCTTGATCAGCTTCCAAATTTTACAGACTACTTTAGGCGGCATATCTCACATTATTGTCTTACATGGATAGTGGTGATAGGATATACAGCATTTTGATGTATTTATTAAAGACATGGAACCGCTCACCATTTCCAAGAAATAATTCCTGTGAGGCAGCATTTCAATATCACTTAAATATTACTATGATAGTGATGGTAATGATTATGATGATGAGAGACAGTAATAATATAGGATCAGTGGAATATGACAGAGGATTCAAAGATCCTGCTAATAACTAACCTATCATATATAAGAGTAACTGGTAATTCTACTCTATCATCATCATTTTATCTTACATGGGAGTTTTGATTGCTGTATTGTTGGTCCCTGAAGCAAAATGACTTTATTTCAAGCAGGCCAAAAACTTGGTGTTGGAATAACTGAGTCTGATGCGTGCAAATATCACTGCAAAGATGCATGAGGCTTATTCATACTCCATTAAAGATACACTTTATGTAACAGTAACTGTTACAACTTGTTACTGTTTCAGGTCAGAAAAACTACAGATTTATTAACTTTGATGGCTAGTAAAAGTAGTTTTTTGGGGGAGCAATGTTACATATCTCATGTAGGGTAATATTACATTATGTTTATAGGGAGTGGCTTGAGATTTTTAAATTTCTGAAAGGGTAACCCCACTCTTGTTTATTATTTTCTTTATTATAGCTCCTTTCCAAGTTTGGCCTATTAATGGGATCATTCTTCTGTGGGGAGAAAGGCTGGTTTGGAGACCTGGGTTCAATTGCCTATTCCACTGCAGACTTCCTGTGTAACCTTAGGTAAGTCACCTTTTCCCTGTGCCTTGATACCCATCTGCAAAATGGGGATACTAGTACTTCCATATTTCACAGCGATGGATAAATGCATTAAAGATTGTGAGGTTCTGAGGTACTATGGTAATGGGGGCTATATAAGTACCTAAGATAAATGTCATTATCTACTACAAGGTATATAATATTTTGTAGTACCATGCATATATTAGCGTGTAACATAAATCTAAATATATATCTCACAAATGGGAAAATTAACCAGAGAGAAATTAAGAATAGTTGTGTTACACCCCCACACAAAGCTAAGGAGAAGGAAAATGAAGAGTTTATGAGAAGTAACGGGAAAAAAAGGATGATGTGACTAAATAATTGTGCAACATTGTGAACAAAAACTAAGTAGACAATTGAAAACATTGCAATTCATGAATACAGAAAAAGTGAAGCAAAGACTAGGCAATTAGCATGACATGAATACAGAAATATGAATGAACATAGTGCAATTATTCCCATTTGTCAAGCTCATATATAAAATGTGCTGCACAATGCATGTCCTGGGCTACTAAGCCTTCTGCAGCCAAAAGTGGATTTGCACTAATGACACAAAGGAATGTTTGTACCATCACATTCCAATGTGGGTTCCTCTTGAGGAGGAGAATTTTAACTTTGTGGGTGGAGCATGATATGAATCCTGCTAATTCAAACTGCTTGGGAGGATGTGCTGTTTCAATATTAGCAATGGCTACCTTGGGGCACTGCACCGATTGGTTGCATGCTCCTCGGTAGAGTCATGGTTTTGAAAACGTTAGATCACAAAAAATGCATCTCTCGGAGGATGTTCCAACACTCCTAAATGATGCTGATTGTCATTAGCATGAACTGGAATTTACTGGAGGCCCATTTGTTCAACTGTATAAGGCTATTTTGATTTAAAAATAAATTAAATACAAAATAAAATACTTAAGAGTTTTAAAACTAAGATAAGAAGAAATAAAGTAAAAAGACAAAAATTACAACCAGTACAAAAATAAATGAGAATGGAAGCTAACTTTCTATCATGTTTGCATGACATAATTTATTATTATTTATTATTTGCATTTTAATAGCACCCTAAGGGTACGTCTATACTCACGCATCCTGTCGGAGGCGCTGGATCGATCTTCTGGGTTCGATTTATCGCGTCTTGTCTAGACGCGATAAATCGAACCAGGAAGTGCTCCGCCGTCGACACTGGTAATCCAGCTCGACAAACGGACTAGGCGGAGTCGATGGGGGAGCCTGCACGCCGCGTGTGGACCCCGGGTAAGTGCTTTTTCATTCGAACTAAGATAGTTCGACTTCAGCTACGTTATTCACGTAGCTGAAGTTGCGTATCTTAGTTCGAATTGGGGGGTTAGTGTAGACCAGCCCTAAGACACAAATCAAGATAGGAACCCTCTATCCCCACTGGTACTGTACAAATTCACATAGGTAAAGACACAAGTTGTTCTGCCCCCAAAGCAATAATATTGTCAAGTTATGAAATTGCAGGAATACTAATTGTGGTACCATAGAATCATAGAATCTCAGAGTTGGAAGGGACCTTAGGAGGTCATCTAGTCCAACCCCCTGCTCAATCCACAATTTTTGCCCCAGATCCCTAAATGGTCCCCTCAAGGATTGAACTCACAACCCTGGGTTTAGCAGGCCAATGCTCAAACCACTGAGCTATCCCTCCCCCCCCAAATAGTATGTAATCTATTTCTGAAGCAAGCCTCTGTACCAGATGACTGGAAGGTAGCTAATGTAACACCAGTTTTTAAAAACAGGCTCCATAGAATTTCAGCTCTCCAGGCTGAGGAGAAAAGCAGCACAGCAGTCTGTTCCCCTCCCCCTGCAGCAGCAATCTGCCTGCTGCAGTGTTCCAAGTGCAGGGCAGAACAGGAGCATTCCAATGATTTGCTTTTTATTTGTTCCCCAAAAGAAGCAGCACACAGATACTTCCCGGAGCTTTAAAAGGGGAGGGGCGCATGCCTGCAGGGCAGCAGAGATCAAAACACTGAGCAGAAGAATCAGGGCAGGCATTGTGGGATACTGGCGGAAGCCAGTTCTATGTACAAAACAATCAGCAATGTCTACACTGGCTCTTTGTCGACAATAAAGGGAGGGGAAAAGACAAACGTTTCTCATAGAGGTGGAAGGTTTTTGTGACAGAAGTCCCATTGTGGTGTGTGCTCTCTCTGTTTTGTCACTAAAAGGCAGTTTTTGGCGACAAAACTTGGTAGTGTAGACAAGGCCTAAAGGTCTGCTACTGGCCACTGTCTGAGTTACTGGCCACTAACTGGAGTTAGTTGATGCACAACTGGATGGCTCCTGATCATTTTTGTATAGTTTTGCATAATTTTATATAGCAATAAATGGCAAAAATGATAAAATTTTGTTAGTGAAACATTATATTTGAGATGCTCAGATGCCACAGTAGTGACTGAAAAAAAAAGTACCTGCGTAGAATAGAACTGTAAACGTACATATTTGCAAAAATGAAAAATTAAGCTTGAATGTTCTTTAACTTATCTTCCTTGTTGGGTTTGCAGTAAGAGTGTGTTCTCTCACTATTTTAGATCTTTTCCATGGAAGTTTTGTGGAGGGGATAATTGATTTGTTTTCTGTCTCAGCGTTTCTCAATGTTTTTCACATTGCAACTCCCTTAGCAGGACCCTACACAACCCTAAAGGGACCACCTACCACGCAGCAATTTTGGAAATACAGGGCAGTTTCAACTCCCCAATACGTATTTGCAATCTCTGGGTTGAGAGCCTCAGTTTTACATAAATATCACGTGAACCTGGTAAAAAATCTTGTACTCATTGCAGGGTGTGCAAGCACCTCTCTTTTTTTTTTTCAGTAGAATGTCGAAAACATCCTGAATGTACCCTTACACTTTTTCAAGAACTCATGGAGAATGGGTGAGGTCTGAGAAGACTGGGGAAGGGCAGACAGTACTATCTTTTAAAAAGAGGAACAAAGAGGACCTGGGGAATTATAGACAAGTCAGCCTAATTTATATACCTGGGAAGATAGTGCAACAAATTATTAAAACCATTAATTTGTAAGTACCTGGAGGATACTAGAGTGATAAATAATAGGCAACATGGATTTGTCAAGAACAAATCATGCCAAACAAACCTAATTTCTTTTTTGACAGGATGATTGGTCTAGTGGACTGGGGAAAACCGTATATGTATACATCTTGACTTCAGTAAAATGTTTGACTGTCTCCCATGACACATTCATAAGCAAATTAGGGAAATGTGGTCTAGATTAAGCTACTATAAGATGAGTGTATAAGTCGCTGAAAACCATACTCAAAGAGGACAGCAACAAATAGGATGGAAGTGTCATGGGATCCCTGGGGTTCAGCCTGGGACTGTCAGACCACTGTGCCTCCTTAATTCTCTCCAGCCTGAGTTGTCCCTCACAATGCTTTGCTAGTGACAAGCAGCAAGCCCCTCCAGGCACTGTTTATCACTGAGCCCAACCGCATATGGAGGCCCACACCCAGCTAGATTGCATGAATGCTCCCAGAGCCACTCATGAATCACACAGAGAAAGGCAACAGCAAAATCATCCCAGCTTTGTACCTCAGGAATATACCATCTTGCACTGCTCAAGACGAGCAGTACCAATTTATTAATTGGCTCACAATTTCATCAATGGAAAGTGGATATACACCAGCCTTTGCAAACTTGAGCAGTTTTGCCACACACTTCAGGCAAACTCACTGGTAAAGATAAACAGTAAAACAAAGTTATTGACTCCAAAAGATAGATTTTAAGTGATTATAAGTTATAGGCAAAAAGTCAGAGTTAGTTACCAAAAGAAAAGAAAATATAAGCTTTCAGTCTAAACTCTCAACCCTATTAGGCTGGACAACAAATTAGATTAAAGAGTTTTTCTCACCCCACTTGATATTGCAGTTCTTAATATACAGGTTTGTGCCTTAAACCTGGGCAGTCTCCTCTGTTGGAGTCTTCAGTCTTCTTTTGAGTGTCTTTGTTGCTTTCATCATAGGTGGGGGGAGGAGAAAGGTCCAGCATGAGCCCCCTGTGTTCTTTTTATTCCCTCAGTTCTCCATGCTTGGAGAACACAAGTCCAGGCGTGTCTGGTGGGAATTGCTGAGTCCCCAAGCAAGGTTGAGCAATTCCTGTAGTGTGGTCTCATGCAGGTGAGTCATTGAATTGCAGCTCTATGGCAGACTATGGCTGTTGATGGTTGTTTGACACCCTGCCCAGGCATTGGTTACTTTCCTTGCTGTTGTCTCTGTGGAGCTAATATCTGGCTGATTCCCCAACTTACAGCATGTTTTAATGACAACTATACAATACAATACACTAAAGACGTACATATTTAGATAGAAAAGTGACTTTCAGCCAATCATAACCTTTTCCCTGATAGTTCACATAGCATGCTTTATACGCAATATCACAATTATGTACAAATGAGGAATATGAGGGTTACAGTGTGCTCCCCCAAGGTATAGAATGTCACAGGAAGGTTTAGAACACCTTATCTATGAGGAAGAATTTTTTAAAAATCATATATGTTGTTATGATAAAAGAATACTGAGGAGGGACCACATAGCAGTCTTCCAATATGTTAGATACTATTATAAAAAAGACAGTGATCAATTGTTCTCCATCTCCTCTGAAGGTAGGACAAGAAACAATAAGCTTGTTTTGCAGCAAGAGAGATTTTGGGTAGATGTTAGTAAAACTCTATAAAGGTAGTTAAGTATTGAAACAAGTTACCAAGAGAGTCTATAAAATCCGCCATCATTGGAGGTTTTTATGAACATTTTAGACAAACACCTGTGAGGGATGGTCTAGGTATACTTGGCCCTGCCTCAGGGTGGGGAGGATATGCTAGATGACCTTTCCAGGTCCCCTTGCAGTCCTACATTTCTATGATTCCATGACTGATTTTAACAGGCATTGTCTGGCTACATTCAGTACAGCTCTTTGGAGGGAAAGTGTTTCAAAGGTATTGTTTAATGTATAAAATAAGGTCACTTTTCGATTGTTAAACAGCAAAATGAAAACCAATTTTCATCTCTTGCCCACCTGGTGCTAGTGCCACAAATGATGCCCCCTTCCTCAGTATAGTAATGTGATGATCCCTAGCAGCTTCTCAGAAAGCATATGTTAATCAAAAGCTTCTCTTTTCATATGATTTCCAGTTTCTACATGGCAAAGAAGTGATTCCACTTATGTGAACTTTCACAGCACTGCACTGAGCATAATGCTGCATGCCATTGCAGTACAGTAGAGGATATTACCAGGTTTTTTGTTTGTTTGCTGCATTGCTGTACAAGTGCTGGTTTTGTGAAGGGGAGAGGGTGTCTTTGTTTATTTTTATTCGTTTATTTGCTTGTTTGTTTTGTTTTCTTGTTGCATGCCTTCCAAGATAAGCAGACCATGAAAATCTGAGAAATAACTTGCAATGAGGCTTATTACGCTTGCATAAATCTGATTTGTATGGTGCCCTAACCATGACTTTCACTTCTGAAAGTAACCATAAGAAGCTAATGTGAACTTGCAGGTGGCATAGAAGGCTGTTGCTGTAAAGTATGTTATAGTCTTTACTTCTGAGGAGGGTGCAGAAGACTTTGGCCCTTAAGGTGTATCAATGCTATGGTCCTAGTATTCATTTTCAGAAGGCTGGAGAAAAGACTTATGGCGCTCCAGAAAGCTTGAAAAATAGAAAGATTATTCCTCATTAGAATTGTAAGTGATTTGTTGGAGGATGTCATAGAATCATAGAAGATTAGGGTTGGAAGAGACCTCAGGAGGTCATCTAGTCTAACCCCATGCTCAAAGCAGGACCAACACCAACTAAATCATCCCAGCCAGGGCTTTGTCAAGCTGGGCCTTAAAAACCTCTAAGGATGGAGATTCCACCACCTCCCGAGGTAACCCAATACAGAGCTTCACCACCCTCCTAATGAAATAGTTTTTCCTAATATCCAATCTAGACCTCCCCCACTGCAACTTGAGACCATTCCTTCTTGGTGTGTCATCTAACACCACTGAGAACAGCCGAGATCCATCCTCTTTGGAACCCCCCTTTAGGTATGTAACAATGCTGGTTCTGGCGGGACCCAACTGTGAGTGCCAGTTCAGGACAAATTGCTTCAAACAGGGCAACTATATCCCAAATCTGGGGTTTTTCCACCTCTAAGGCAAACCAAACCAGCCAGACAGAGGAGACTTTGGTTTTGCCCCATTGGCTAACCACAAGTCACACAAGCAATTCCCTTAGACACTCCAGTTTCCCAGTCTCACCACCAGTGCCACTCGTTATGGGGACAAATGGTCATGAAAACCAATGCCCCAGTAAAAGAAAAAGGTCCTCCCGATCCCAATGGACCAAACCCCCAGATCCAGGTCAATATACAAATCAGATCTTACCCACAAATCACGCTGTTGCCAATCCTTTAGAATCTAAAATCTTAAGGTTTATTCATAAAAGGAAAAAGGTATAGGTGAGAGCTAGAATTGGTTAAAAGGAATCAATTACATACAGTAATGGCAAAGTTCTTGGTTCAGGCTTGCAGTAAAGATGACATAAGCTGCAGGTTCAAATCAAGTCTCTGGATTACATCCACAGCATGGATGGGTCCTTCAGTCCTTTGTTCAGCGCTTCCATTTGTAGAAAGGTTCCTCCAGAGATAAGATGCAGGAATGAAGACAAAATGGAGATGAGGCAGCTGCCTTTTATAGTTTCTTCCAGGTGTAAAGACACCTCTTTCCTTACTGTGGAAAATCACAGCAAAATGGAGTCTAGAGTCACATGGGCAAGCCTCTGCATACCTTACTGAATCATAAGGTGTGTCTGCCTCCTCTCAATGGGCTAATTGTATAGTCGATGGTCCTTAATGGGCCATCAGCATGCCTGGGAGAGCTGATAGCTTGTCCTGGGTCCCAGAAGCCCAGCCCCAGTTTGAAATACAGACATACAGTATAAAGCCATTGAACTACAGACAGTATAAAGCCAATATTCATAACCTCTACTACCAGACTGATACATACATATAAATGGCATAATCATAACCAGCCAAGCATAACCCGCTCTTAGACACCTCATTTGACCCCCTTTATACAAGATTTGGTGCCACTACAGGACCTTTGTTGCAACAATGATCTATATGGTCCCAGTTATTGTCAATAACGTCACAAGGTAGTTAAAGGCTACTATCAAATCCCCCCTCACTCTTCTGCAGACTTAATAAGCCCGGGTCTCTCAGCCTCTCCTCGTAAGTCATGTGCCCCAGCCCCTAATCATTTTTGTTGCCCTCTTCTGGACTCTCTCCAATTTGTCCACATCCTTTTTGTACTGGGGGACCCAAAACTGGATGCAATACTCCAGATGTGGCCTCACCAGTGCCGAATAGAGGGGAATAATCACTTCCCTCGATCTGCTGGCAATGCTCCTACTAATGCAGCCCAATATGCCATTAGCCTTCTTGGCAACAAGGGCACACTGTTGACTCATACCCAGCTTCTCATCCACTGTAATCCCCAGGTCCTTTTCTGCAGGACTGCTGCTTAGCCAGTCAGTCCCCAGCCTGTAGCAGTGCATGGGATTCTTCTGTCCTAAGTGCAGAACTTTGCACTTGTTGAACCTTACCATATTTCTTTTGGCCCCATCCTCCGTGTCGTCTAGGTCACTCTGGACCCTATCCCTACCTTCCAGCATATCTACTTCTCCCCTCTCTTTCCCCCAGCTTAGTGTCGTCCGCAAACTTGTTGAGGATGCAATCCATCCCATCATCCAGTAAAGGGAAAACCTGGAGATTAGTTCTATCCATCTCCAACAGACAAGAGCCCTGATGGTTGAAATACTCTGAGAGCTAGATAAGAGATATGGGTGTTCTTTTGGACCCCAAACTGACACTGGCACACGTAAACAGAAATAGGAAAGCACATTATAACTATACGGAGAAACAATGAAATAGCTTCCAAATATGTTCCTAAATGGTCATTTACTTCTGTACATTTTGCCTTTAGATACACATTCACATCTCCCTTAAAAGTCAGTCAGAGTTGCACACATACCCAGGGTAAGAACTTTTTCCTGTGAAGCTGAATGGAGATTTATAACTTACCTTCTGAACTGAAATCTGCCATTTTCATTAAATTGGCTCCTTTAAAGTGGATCTCTACATGGATGTAGCTCAGGCACAAATTCTTGATCCTAGTTGTTCAATGTACATAGCTCCTATTATGGTCAATAGGATAAGTGCAGGGGAAAAGTCTTCAGCATTAGGCTACAACAGTATATCACACCGAATATATTTCATAGAATCAATGAAATAGAAAAGCAGGTTAAAAATGAAAAATATTAGCAACAAATTGGGAAAGGAAACCAACTTCCTCAGGGAAAAAATTAACCTCAAGAACAGATCACACCACAATACAATTTAACTACTAGAAATCCCCTAAGGAGTAGAGGGTACCCATACAGAAGAATTCTTGAGCAAACTGATAAGCATAATATCTAAGATGAATTTCTAAAATATATTCCTATAATTGAAAGAGCACACCATATGCTCATGTGGTGTCATCCCCTCTAGAGTATTTCTCACATTATTGTTTTCAACTGTCTGAAAATTAGAGAACAAAATAAAATCCTACATGTTTCCTTAATAATCTAAAGTCTGCAATACAAAATTGTGAAGAGAGGTCCTTCACTACATCCCTGAAGTTCTGAAGTGTATTCCACAAGTGGATTCTGGGAGACAATGTCAACTCCTGCCACAACCCTCCCATTCCGGTCCCATATCCCCAGAGCTTTACAGATCTCTTTCCATAAGGACCTCCTGCAGGCATAAATCCCTGGGAGTCTATGGGGTGATGCTGAAGAAGCAACATTCCCCCCTCCACCACATAGGAGGAGTTGTGTCTTTAGAGAATCCACTCTGTGCATTAGCCCCCTGTTTAACTTTCTTAACTGTGCAAACTTTAAGGAACAGGAACAAAATGATCTAAATCCAGGGGTTCAAATACTGATAATGTCCCCAAGCCACAAAATTAATCACCCAGTGTAGCTTCAGTGACATCTCTGCAGTTATGTTAGGGATGAATTTGGTCCCTTGTGTTTTGCCACTTCATATACTCTGCCCCCAAATCCTCTGTGTATGTATGCATGTGTACACGGGTACGCACGCGCACACACACACAGAGCACAGGTTATTTAAATTCTCTTTTATCGCTCCCATTTTGTACTTTCTATATTTATATTCCTCAGACTGCATTTAATATTTTTCCACTAGATGATGGATTGTTTGATTTCAGTTCCACTTTATTCACTGCTGGCTCCCTTGACCATGGCCTATTAGAGAACATAGCTATGTGTTGTGAGCTATCCCTTGGCACTAGAAGTGATGGAGTGTGGCTGCACAAGGAGAAACAGGATGTAGTGAGTCATACAGGGAAGTGCACACCATGCATGGCATGGGCCTTCGTTCTGTGGCAGCCCCCTCTGTGGGAGTGCCAAGGAATTAGGCAGGATGCTGTCTAGATCCTTGTGGCCTCTTTGTGCATACACACAGAGATGGAATAATAAAGCCTCAGAGTTGGATAACTCCAGAGCCCCTCTGTGTACTACTAAGATGGATCCCCTCCCTTCATGAGCACTAGCTTCTCTGCAGATCATCTTAGCACAGCTGCTCATGCTGGGCTTTAAAAAGAGGATTTAACCACCAGCCTGCCAGTATTTTGGGTCATAATTGTCATTTCTTCCTCCTCAAATCCTCTTGATGGTAATTCACTTCAGTGAAATATTGCCACAGAACAGTAACAACATTAACACAGGTAGAGATAAATAGTTACTGTGCTGTAAGACAGAGGTGTTCTCTGGGTCACAAGAACTGTGTCATCTTTGTTTTGTTCACACAGCTAAAGAGACTGACCACACTTAAAAAATAATTAATTTTGTTTTAGAGATGATTCTCTGGCTTTGTTTCAGAATGTTAGTATTTGTCCGGCCTACTTAATAATACGAAAATGGTTTTGATTCAGATTCTGAAAATACTCATGTATTTGAGTAATTTAAACTTATATGAGTGTTTCCAATGAAGTCAGTGAGACCATTTACAGTAGTAAGCACTGTGCCTGGTGATATTTGTGAGAGTGGGGCCTTATTGAGCAGAATTTGCATGGAACTCACTCAGAAACATCCTGTGCTATTAATGAACTCCTGGCTGGGGCTTCAGGGTGATTCAATTAAATCATAAACAATAATAATAATACTCTGAGGTTCATCTATATGTGATGTTCCAAATATTTCTTATGTCCTAAACTGAGTTAATATTTTTATTCAGCAAATTTGTCTGACATTAGACTTGTACATTTTACATCCTACAACCTGTTGTATATTCATTGGATTGATTTGAGAGAAATGTGGGAAAATTTGCATTGGATTTTAGGAAGAACTCAGATTCAAACCAAAGTTTCTATGGATGTGAGAGGTGTGCTTGAGCCATGAAATTATAATTTGGATCTTGAACCCTTCAAAATTCAGCTGTGTTTGGATTTAGTTCAGTACATTACAAAGATAGAATCCAGTAATTTTGATTTGTATTCTGTCCTTCTCTCTTCCCACAAAGTTTGGGATGGTACATCTCAGATTTTGTTTCAGCCCATAGTCTCTAAAAATTAAATATTCAAGAGCCAAAACACAGACGAGATGTTTCTTGGCATATTGAAAGACATAAAGTCAGTCAAATATGGCATTTTCTCCTACAAAAAATTTAGTTAAATACTTACAATCGTGAAAATCTCGATGTGAACCTCCAGTGCATAGTACCTTTCAGTTAGTGATGACCATTCCTCAAAAAGGTCAGATATTTGATTTTGTCATAATAAACCCCAAATATACAGTTTCTTCATGGAATAGTTAGTATTAGTAGCAGCCAGTGGGAACAAGTGTCCCTGGAGTGGTTCACCAGCGTGGTTTAGCATAGGAGGGGAGGGAAAACAGGACAGCCCACTTCCCCCTCTCCCTGGCTGACTGCTAGTTTAGCATCATTCTCTTCTGTTCAAACTATCTGTCCGAAGACCATCCCAATTTTTTTTTCTCCTGACACTTGAATTCCTGTTTTGGTGGCATTCCATTTTCTATCTTGTACAAATAGATTATCTCTCTAGGTTTGATACAGTGAATACTATAGTTTTTCCACCTCTGAACCACCCATCCCTTCAACCTCCAGCATGCGCCAACCATTCCTGATATTGCCATTGGAGTAGTAGAGGAGTCAACTTCAAGGTAGATCTGACAGTATGTTGGGACCCAATTTGCGGCTGTATTCAAACTTGTATATCCAGGGACTTTCTCAGGTTTGAAGAGCTCCAGAATGCATTGCATGACGCTCACCTAAAGAATCCTAGATATAAAATTGCGTTGTTATCAGACTGTTCCCATTTTGAACAACTTACTTCCGTTTCACCACTCTGATTGGGAGAGGTTCCCTGTGCATAAAATATAAAATACTGCTTGAACCAAATGGAGGGAATGATTTAAGTGTAACCTACTGCAACACATTTAAACCATTTTTCAGAGGAAAATTTTGACTTGAGTTCTGTTTTTTTATCCATATGACATGACATAGCACCCATAACTGCAATATCGGGGTAAAAGATAACATGTATATGTTTCACATACTTTAATGGAACTTCTCCTATTGTCTCCTTAACTTCCCTGGGAAGAACTCTCATCTTTCTCCAGAGTAAACTCTCTGTGGAATGGACTTCTCTGACTGCATTTTTCCAATAAAGAGCAAATGTCCCCCAGGCAAGTTGAAAGGCACAGTCATCCCCCCACACTCTCATTAACTCCCATGTGTCTCACTGCATTCAAACAGATCCAAGTAGATAGTCTTTCTATTCTCTTCAACTCTGGGCTTGGGGTCTGGCCTCTGCATCCAAAAATAGTGCTACTAACTCTGTTATTATAGATAAGAGACAAGAAATAGCTCACTCTAATGGAACTATAGTTTCCATTATTACTGTATATACACAAACTCTTAATTAAAAAATGCCTCTTTTTTCCAACACCCAGCACATCTCATCTTTAATTGTAGGGATGCAATATGTACATGTAAAATATGTTTTAATATACATAACTATGTAATTCAAAACAAATGTGTGTCTGAATTCATGTGTCTTTTTTCTGTACTGCTTACCATTTACAAGTATTTATTTCCAATTGACATTCATAGTTGAAAACCGAATGCTTAGTGCACAACAGACCGTATGGTATTGCTGAATATAATGATATGCTTCAGGTGCAAAGTGAGGCACAAAATGATGCGGAGCTCTTCCAGCATGCTGAAGAAGTACTGTGTTATTATTCAGCCTGGCTGCACTGTAGAGAGAGTTTTAATGTGACTGTAAATGGAGAAAATGTTGAATATAAATTAAGAAGAACCAAAAAAAAAAAATTAAAGGGGAACTGTCGAGATAAAGTTATGTGGCAGATACTCAGTATAAATTAGCATAGCACCATGAGGTCGTACTTTGGTTATGAGTGCCTTATAAACACTGAGAGAGGAAGAGTCAGCTTCTGATGTTTTGTTATGAAAGCAGATCATTTCTGTAACTCGAAATAATGGGCCTGTTCTTTCAGCCCTTACTAATGAAAATAATTCCACTGATAACGATGTGAGCACTCACAGGGGTAAGGAATGCAAAATCAGTCTTGAGAGACCAATAGAACAACATTATGTACAATTATGTAGCCAACACTGTAGCATTTAATTTCAGAAAGGGGAACTACACAAAAATGAGGAGGTTAGTTAAACAGAAATTAAAGGGTACAGTCCCTTTAGACAGGACCAATGGTCAATGATGGGATGTTAGAAGTTACTACAGAGAACTTTTTCCTGGGTGTCTGGCTGGTGAGTCTTGCCCACATGCTCGGGGTTCAGCTGATCGCCATATTTGGGGTCGGGAAGGAATTTTCCTCCAGGGTAGATCGGCAGAGGCCCTGGAGGTTTTTCGCCTTCCTCTGCAGCATGGGGCACGGGTCACTTAGTGGCGGATTCTCTGCATCCTGAAGACTTTAAACCATGATTTGAGGACTTCAGTAGCTGAGACATAGGGGAGACAATTATTCCAGGAGTGGGTGGGTGACATTCTGTGGCCTGCATTGTGCAGGTCAGACTAGATGATCATAATGGTCCCTTCTGACCTTAAAGTCTATGAGTCTATGAGTCCCAAAAGTGAAATCTCTGCAAGCTGTGTGGAAACTTTTTAAAAACACCATAATAGAGGATCAACTTAAATGTATACCCAAAATTAAAAAAACATAGTAAGAGAACCAAAAAAGAGCCACCGTGGCTAAACAACAAAGTAAAAGAAGCAGGGAGTGGCAAAAAGGCATCCTTTAAAAAGTGGAAGTTAAATCCTAGTGAGGAAAATAGAAAGGAGCATAAACACTGGCAAATGAAGTGTAAAAATACAATTAGGAAGTGAAAAAAAGAATTTGAGTAACAGTTAGCCAAAGACTCAAAAAGCAATAGCATTTTTTTTTTAAGTACATCAGAAGCAAGAAGCATTCTAAACAACCAGTGGGGCCACTGGACAATAGAGATGCTAAAGGAGCACTCAAGGATGATAAGACCATTGCGCAGAAACTAAATGAATTCTTTGCATCGGTCTTCACGGCTGAGGATGTGAGGGAGATTCCTAACCCTGAGCCATTCTTTTTAGGTGACTGATCTGAGGAACTGTCGCAGATTGAGGTATCATTAGAGGAGGTTTTGGAACAAAATGATAAATTAAAGAGCAATAAGTCACCAGGACCATATGGTATTCACCCAAGAGTTCTGAAGGAACTCAAATGTGAAACTGCAGAACTATTAACTGTAGTCTGTAATCTATCATTTAAATCAGCTTCTGTATCAGATGACTGGAGGATAGCTACTGTGACGCCAATTTTTTAAAAAGGGCTCCAGAGGTGATCCCAGCAATTACAGGCCTGTAAGCCTGACTTCAGTACCGGGCAAACTGGTTGAAACTATAATAAAAAACAATATTGTCAGACATGTAGATTAACATAATTTGTTGAGGAAGAGTCAACATGGTTTTAATAAAGGCAAATCATGACTCACCAATCTACTAGAATTATTTGAGGGGGACAACAAGCATGTGGACAAGGGGGATCCAGTGAATATAGTGTACTTAGATTTTCAGAAAGCCTTTGACAAGGTCCCTCACCAAAGGCTCTTAAGAAAAGTAAGCTGCCATGGGATAAGAGGGAAGATGTTCTCATGGATTGGTAACTGGTTAAAAGATTGGAAACAAATGGTAGTTATAAATGGTCAGTTTTCAGAATGGAGAGAGGTAAATAGTGGTGTTCCCCCGGGGTCTGTTCTGGGACCAGTCTTATTCAACATATTCATAAACGATCTGGGAAAAGGGGTAAAGAGTGAGGTTACAAAATTACTAAAGATAGTTAAGACCCAGGCAGACTGTGAAGAGCTACAGAAGGATCTCTCAAAACTGGGTGACTGGGCAACAAAATGGCAGATGAAATTTAATGTTGATAAATTCAAAGTAATGCACATTGTAAAGCATAATCCCAACTATATATATAAAATGATGGGGTCTAAATTAGCTGTTACTACTCAAGAAAGAGGTCTTGGAGTCATTGTGGATAGTTCTCTGAAAACATCCACTCAATGTGCAGCGGCAATCAAAAAGTGAACAGAAGGCTGGGAATAATTAAGAAAGAGATCGAGAATAAGATGGAGAATATCTTTCTGCCCTTATATAAATCCATTGTATGCCCACATCTTGAATACTGTGTGAAGATGTGGTCGCTCCATCTCAAAAAAGATATATTGGAATTGGAAAAGGTTCATAAAAGGGCAACAAGAATTATTAGGGGTATGAAACACCTTCCGTATGAGGAGAGATTAATAAGACTGGGACTTTTCAGCTTGGAAAAGGGATGGCTAAGGGGAGATATGGTTGTGGTCTATAAAATCATGACTGTTGTAGAGAAAGTAGATAAGGAAGTATTGTTTACTACTTCTCATAACATAAGAACTAGGGGTCATCATATGAAATTAATAGGCAGAACGTTTAAAACAAATAAAAAGAAGTACTTCTTCACACAACACACAGTCAACCTGTGGAACTCCTTGCCAGATGATGTTGTGAAGGCCAAGATCATAACAAGGTTCAAAAAAGAACTAGATAAATTAATGGAGAATAGATCCATCAATGGCTATTAGCCAGGATGGGCAGGAATGGTTTCCCTAGCCTCTGTTTACCAGAAGCTGGGAATGAGTGACAGGGATGGATCACTTGATGATTACCTGTTCTGTTCATTCCCTCTGGGGCATCTTGCACTGGCCACTGTCGGAAGACAGGATACTGGGCTAGATGGACCTTTGGTCTGACCCAGTAGGGCCATTCTTATGTTCTTATTAATTTACACTAGCTAACGATTTGGCCCTGTATATTAAACATCTCAAACAGTATCATTGCTGTAAATGTTTTAGACTACTAAAAGGAAAACTAAAATTCAATTTACTTTTTAAATGAACATTTTTGTTTATCTTCTGTATATCATATCTTGTGTGATATGCTTGTTCTTATACATTAGCCCTATCATGTTATTCATGGGTTTCTAACATCGTGGAGAAATGTTGAAGTTAAACAAGAAAACATAATTCTATTCAATTAGATTCAAAGAACAATTGTGAACATACTACTATTTACACTAAATTGTATAACTTTTTGAATGGGTATGTGTAATGTCAACATAATTGAAAGAAAAATACAGCAAAATATTTTTCAATAGTAAAAGAGAAGTAGATTAGTTTTATTTTAACATCCTTGATGCAGTGCTGTTGCTATCTGCTAGTTTCCAATGAGGCCCTGTTTTCTGATAAGAATTCTTGCTTTATTAATTCAGCTGAGAAGGAACACAGAGAGTGAAATTGTCAAAGGAAGGAAATTAAGATGAATGGTGAAATTTGGATAAAGGCCTATGGTGTAATGATAACCTACATTTTCACATTCAGAAAACAGAACAGATATCTCAGAATCCCTGGATTACATTTAATACATATTTCCAGAGTAATAGGAATTTTAGGTATACCGTAAGTATATATTCTTTTCTGGGTTCTTTCCAGCTATTAGTGGTGCCCTGAACATGGGGAGATGAAATTAGTTTAAAAATAAGGGACCAAATTTTGGACTGGGGTGCAGATAGACACAGACCATGAAAGTTGTAGCCAGGAATAGAATAACAAGGCCAAAATGTTCAACCACAATTCAAACTCATCTCCAGACATATGGAAATGCCACACTCTGAAAATCAGCTGAAGTCTGAGCTGTGTTCTAGAGCTGATTATAGGGATCAGAATCATTCTTTGCCTCTAGAGTTATGCATATTTCTATTTCAAGAAATTTGCTTGCAGCGGGATGTGAAAAGGCCCACAGTCAGAGGGCTTGAGGGAAGAGGTGGAGAGCCCAGCAGCTGCTGCAATGTGCTACTCCTTGAGCTATTCTGACTCATTCAACCTATATGCCTCAAGGGACTCCTGCTGCTGCAGAGGCTTCCTTTTCCTCACTCTCTTCTCAGTATTACCCTCCAATTTATTCAGACAAGACTCCCATTGGGATCAATGGCATGAGTATGGTCAGAAGAATTTAGCCCAAAGACAGACAAGTTATGCACGCAGCATGGTACTTTAAACTTCAGTCTCTCCAGCTTACATTTAGTGAGACAGGCTGGCACTATTTGCAGGGAGTTGATGTCTGAGTGCCCGCGGCATGGTGCCTTCATATAATTCTTTTTCATATATAATCTCATATTGGATAAAGAACACAGAGGGTTAAAATGAACAAATATTACATGTTGACTTTCTTCTTCATGGGATAAAAAGTGTGTAGTTGTGTTTACAGCAGCAACAAACTAACACAAACTATAAATGAATTTTCTTTTTCATCCCCAGTTTTTATTGAGTTTCATCTTCCTGTTCACTGCCATGGGATATTATTCTGTACACTTGCACTCAACCAGAAATGTAATGAAAAAGAATCAATCTCAGAAGAGAAAGTTATCATCAGCCAATTATAGTGGGTCACTTTCATGGGCTTTACAGTATTTCAACCAATTGCCAAACACCTTACTATTATAAACTCTAGATAGTATACTCAACTGCTCTTGCTAGTGTGTGTGTGTGTGTGTGTATGTATGTATGTATCTATATAATCACAGTTGTGGTACCCAGAAGAGTTTGAGTTTTCAAAATAGGGGATTCATTAGGACAGCATGTGAAAATATCTGTATTTGTGTGCCCAGGGTAATTTGTCTAAACTTTGATGGACAGGGGAAGGGAACAACCATTAGTTCTTGTACAGTCGGGTAAAAATTCATAACACATTCATATTCATAAATAATGTATTCTGTGAAATTTGCCACCTTTTCTTGTTCAGAATTTTCTATGATCAGATTGTGATTTTTCTCAGATTGAGTTGTTTTAAAAATACATAGTCACTGGGACACAGAAAGACAGACTGACTCTGTAGCCCAGTAGTTGGGACAATTATCTGCAGTTGGGAGACCTACATTCAAGTCCTTGTTCCTTGAAGCTAGAGTGGGGATTGAATCTGGCTTTCCCAGCTGAGTGCTCTAGCCACTAATCTATTGGATATAGGAGGGGAGGGGGCCATTATCACATCCCCCTGTTCTCTCTTTAGAAAGGGCTGACGTGGGCTAAGTGTATAACTCCAGGAGAAGGTTCATGGCTGTGAATTGGGAATGGAGGGAGGTGCTTCCATTTGGCCTGGAGTTAGGTGCCTAATTTTCTTAGGTCCAGTACTGCTCCTTCCTTTGCTTGGTCTCTGCGTGGGGTCTGTAAACCTCATTACAGTTCCTCAGAATGAGATTCACAGAAGCCAGCATGCTAGGTGCCTCACTACCTAAAGTAGCCAGTGGGAGCAGTGTGTCCTAAATCCTATCCTTGTAAAGGAATTTGACACCTAAATCTGGGCTAGAGGGAGGTTGAAATTCACTCAGTGGAGTAACTCTGGTTTACACTTGTTTAACTGGAACAGAATTATGTCTGGTATGTGTGGAGATATTTTAAAGCAATATTTTAAACTGAGAGCTTCCCTAATAGTGTGCTCTCTTGTAAAAGTTTCCTGGTAAAACCAATGTGAGTGGCTGGTTGTTTTACCCCAAATTCAATGATTATGTACCAAAGTATGAGATCCAGGAACACATAATTTTTTTTTAATCTTCACTGACTGCTGCTAGTGTTTCAGCCAGCTGAACTTCACAGCTGCTTTGGTGTTTTAGGGCTTTTTCCAGAACATGGTTTCTTTTCTTCTCACATCACCTCCCATTCTATTCTTCCTCTTCTAAAAGCAACATCACCAATCCAGTGATGTGTTCCAGCAAGGGACAAGACTTATATTGCATTTTAGACAGTAGATGGTGATAGTGGCATAGTGCTAAGAAAGAGGGATATTTGAGTTACTTGCCCAGAAATATAGAACGATACCTGACATTTACATATAAATGTTGCCCTCTTGAAATGTCTGACAATGTTTGTTGATTTTGTTTCAACAACACAATTTTTAAGACCACAAAGAATTATACCAAGTATTGATTACAATTATAGCTTCATTGGTATAGCATGTCCTTCACTGATTCAAGCCCTACAGCAAAGTGTGTTCCAAATACCTCTTGTACAGCACACTCCTGAAATCTTCTTTACATAATGAAGTACAGTTTATCTGGGATAGAGAAATTTCTGCAGGACACACTATAAAATGGTGTCCAAACAAGTAAATCTGCTTAATGTATTAGAATCATAGAATCTCAGGGTTGGAAGGGATCTCAGGAGGTCATCTAGTCCAACCCCCTGCTCAAAGCAGGACCAACCCCAACTAGATCATCCCAGCCAGGGCTTTGTCAAGCCTGACCTTAAAAACCTCTAAGGAAGGAGGTTCCACCACCTCCCTAGGTAACCCATTCCAGTGCTTCACCACCCTACTAGTGAAAAAGATTTTCCTAATATCCAACCTAAACCTCCCCCTCTGCAACTTGAGACCATTACTCCTTGTTCTGTCATCTTCTACCACTGAGAACAGTCTAGATCCATCCTCTTTGGAACCCCCTTTTAGGTAGTTGAAAACAACTATCAAATCCCCCCCCCCCCATTCTTCTCTTCTGCAGGCTAAACAATCCCAGTTCCCTCAGCCTCTCCTCATAAGTCATGTGCTCCAGCCCCCTAATCATTTTTGTTGCCCTCCATTGGACTCTTTCCAATTTATCCACATACTTCTTGTAGTGTGGGGCCCAAAACTGGACGCAGTACTCCAAATGAGGCCTCACCAGTGCCGAATAGAGAGGAATAATCACGTCCCTCGATCTGCTGGAAATGCCCCTACTTATACAGCCCAAAATGCCATTAGCCTTCTTGGCAACAAGGGCACACTGTTGACTCATATTCAGCTTTTCGTCCACTGTAACCCCTAGGTCCTTTTCTGCAGAACTGCTGCCAAGACATTCGGTCCCTAGTCTGTAGCAGTGCATGGGATTCTTCCGTCCTAAGTGCAGGACTCTGCACTTGTCCTTGTTGAACCTCATCAGATTTCTTTTGGCCCAATCCTCTAATTTGTCTAGGTCCCTCTGTATCCTGTCCCTACCCTCCAGCATATCAACCACTCCTCCCAGTTTAGTGTCATCTGCAAACTTGCTAAGGGTGCAGTCCACACCATCCTCCAGGTCGTTGATGAAGATATTAAACAAAACCGGCCCCAGCACCGACCCTTGGGGCACTCCACTTGATACCGGCTGCCAACTAGAAATGGAGCCATTGATCACTACCCGTTGAGCACGACCACCCAGCCAGTTTTCTATCAACCTTACTGTCCATTCATCCAGCCCATACTTCTTTAACTTGCTGGCAAGAACACTGTGGGAGACTGTATCAAAAGCTTTGCTAAAGTCAAGAAATAGCACATCCACTGCTTTCCCCTCATCCACAGAGCCAGTTATCTCATCATAGAAGGCAATTAGGTTAGTCAGGCATGACTTGCCCTTGGTGAATCCATGCTGACTGTTCCTGATCACTTTCCTCTCCTTTAAGTGGTTCAGAATTGATTATTTGGGGACCTGTTCCATGATTTTTCCAGGGACTGAGGTGAGACTGACTGGCCTGTAGTTCCCCGGATCTTCCTTCTTCCCTTTTTTAAAGATGGGCACTACATTAGCTTTTTTCTAGTCATCCGGGACCTCCCCCGATTGCCATGATTTGTCAAAGATAATGGCCAATGGCTCTGCAATCACATCGGCCAACTCCTTTAGCACCCTTGGATGCAGTGCATCCGGCCCCATGGACTTGTGCTCGTCCAGCTTTTCTAAATAGTCCCGAACTACTTCTTTCTCCACAGAGGGCTGGTCACCTCCTCCCCATACCGTGCTGCGGAGTGCAGCCGCCTGGGAGCTGACCTTGTCTGTGAAGACAGAGCCAAAAAAAGCATTGAGTACACTAGCTTTCTCCACATCCTCTGTCACTAGGTTCCCTCCCTCATTCAGCAAGGGGCCCACACTTTCCTTGACTTTCTTCTTGTTGCTCACATACCTGAAGAAACCCTTCTTGTTACTCCTAACATCTCCGGCTAGCTGCAACTCCAAGTGTGATTTGGCCTTCCTAATTTCACTCCTGCATGCCTGAACAATATTTTTATACTCCTCCCTGGTCATTTGTCCAATCTTCCACTTCTTGTAAGCTGCTTTTTTGTGTTTAAGACAAGCAAGGATTTCACTGTTAAGCCAAGCTGGTCGCCTGCCATATTTACTTTTCTTTCTACACATCGGGATGGTTTGTTCCTGCAACCTCAATAAGGATTCTTTAAAATACAGCCAGCTTTCCTCGACTCCTTTCCCCCTCATGTTATTCTCCCAGGGGACCTTGCCCATCAGTTCCCTGAGTGAGTCAAAGTCTGCTTTTCTGAAGTCCAGGCTCTATTGTACTTCTTTACTTTATAAAATAAGTTGATGCTATAAGATTTTTGTGTGTGACAGTATTAACAGATAAACAGCTTTTTCCTGATCACCATCAAAAATAGGCTGAAATAGCAAAGGTACAGATGTGCATTGTGCACTTTGATTAGTCATTTCTCTTTCTCAATCTCTGACTGTCTGTTGTGTCTTTTACCCTTTCAAGTTTTTGTAACTGGATAAATACATGGTCTAATTCTCTCTGGGTTTTTTTTTATTATTATTTTTTTTTAAATACTGTTCTTGTTGAAATAAAACCAGGAAATGCAGTTAATCAAGTATCTCAAAAAGTACCATTAATATGTACATTTCAGGTGTTACTTTTGAAATTGTCCATATTTTAGTCTACAATACAGCAGATGACTTCCCCATATGTATTTATTATTAAAAACTCAAATTTTCACATGTCGGTACACATTGCCATTAGTGTGCTCTGTTATCTAGTCTTCATTTACTTGGCTACGGGGGAAAAATGTCACCTTGTTGCCATTATGGCAAGCCCTTGCTTGTAGAAACAGGAGGAAAGGCAGTAGGCAAGAGAACAGCATAGCAGGGTTTCTTGAAATCTTTGTAATACTGAAAATGTTATCCAAGACAACTCAGTAATGTGCCTCAGTAACGTGCTCCACTTTTTTAATTAAGACAGTAAATGCTTTCTGATTCACATCTTATTCTCATCCCATATTCCTTTCTGAGGCTACTTAGTGATGCCTTCAGCTTAATGAGCTACCATTTGGCAACCACTAAGCAACTTTGATTTAGTGATGTGCCACTCTCAAAAGGAATCTGCAGTAAATATGTTCAGAACTGGCTGCCTGCTTTCTGGAATGATTGAAGGCAGAGTCTTCAAACAAAAGCAGTTGCTTTGTTACTGTCATGAAACTTCACATTATTTTGTATTAGCTATATTGTATGTCAGCCTCTGTCAGTGTGGAATATTTTGCCATTATCACACAAAATTGGCCTACTATGCTGCATTCCATCTAAAATTTTAAAAGACATTTCTTAGAGAGGATACCTGGAATGCAGGTCAAGATTATGGCAGACGTTTAATGATGAATCCAGAGTTATCTCTAGAAATATTTCCTGTAAGTACCACTTTACCATTTCCTGTAAGTACCACAAGTTTACACATCTCAATATCTTGAATAAACATCTTCACCATATGAGATACAGATAAAGCAGGTCAAGACAGAGGTTTTGGAAGCATCTTGAATTATTTAGGAGGTTGTAAATTCACCAAACAATAGTATTTCAAATTTGCAAACTTTTAAAAATTTAAATCCATACCTCTTTTCTGTAATGGTGATGCAATGTAAAACAAAATTACTCTCTCTGTTTTAGTTATTGGGAAACTGGAAACTGTGTCCTGTATGAAGGATAGAATAAGTCATTCCAAATGCTGGATACTTACATATGGGGTACATATGAAGTATTTCTATCAGAGTTTTCTCTCTCTCCTTTTCTGTATCTTTTTTCTGTCTCTCTTATTTTTCACTCTGTCCTCACTCATCTTAACTTTTCAGCTTCTGTGTTCTTTCTATGCCCGCTCTTTTCCCTATTTCAGTCTTTCCTAATTAAAAAAAATGCAAAGTTAATAATGTTCAAGTCAAACCTTTAAAACATTGGCTTTTGTGTTAGTTCAAAATGAAACAAAATAAATGTGCCTCTTTCTAATAATAGAAATAACTATTTTAATAGAGGTGAATAATGCTTAGAATGTAGACAACAGCCATGCAAAGGTAAATTTAGTGCCTTAGTTCCCACCATGGAACAACCCATGGGAAAGGGATTTGAAGGAAGAAAATGAGGTGAGAGTTTCTTCCCAGTTGGGGTGTGTGTGTGTGTGTGTGTGTGTGTGTGTGTGTGTGTGTGTGTGTGTGTGTGTGTGTGTGTGTGTGTGTGTGTGTGTGTGTGTGTGTGTGTGTGGTGGGGGAACATAATTTGTTCCTCATGAAACAGACCTTGGGTCACCTCAGAAATCCCTTCACGTGTGATCAGTGAGAGGCCATGGCAATTATCATGAAGATCCTGAGGCTCTAGGTAAGGTCTGGTTCTCTGACAGCCTGCCCACTTGGCTGGCAATATAGCTCCAACTGAACCATGCTGAAATGGCTCCTACAGCCAGAGGTTGCCCTGGGACACTAATTTCCCACCTCCACCATTTAAAGGGGTGTCCCTGGAGCAGTGATTTCCACAGAAAGACAATACAAACTGAAATTTTACTAACTTTCTCTGGGGGACTCCATGATGCCAGTGCGGGTAATGATGCTTTTGTGCCCACACACTCCATCCATTCTTACCCAATTCCCTGCTCTCTCTCTCTCTCTCTCTGCATATCTTTAGGATGTAAGGTGTCTGATAGAAGACCGGGTGATGGACAATGCCAGATAGATGGCTGAGCCCCTTTTGTATGAATGGAGGGAGCGGAATCTGACCCTTTTCTTTTAAAATACTTCTACTTAAATCTGTGCAACCCCATTGACTTCAGGGGACCTGCACCAGAGTAAAAGCAGATTTTTTTAATCCAGAATATTTTCTACAGGCATATAACGGGACATAAATAGAGGGGAAATCTGACTGACATTTCTGATATTTTAAAACAATATTTTAAACCACTTTGAATACATTTAATATTGAAATAAATTATTTTTCTTCTTTCATTTTTCTTAGATTTTAATCTTCTCCTGATTACTATGCAGTTTAAAGCAAATGAAGAAGAGTTAATATTCGAACAAAACCCATGTTAAATCTTAAATGATTGATCTTTTACAGAGGATAGTATTATATCACAATGCATAGAAGAAATATTATTGCATCGGTGTTATTCATTAAAAAAATCTTTATTTAACCATTTCATCTGAAATAGCCTGAATGAGACTGCTTTTGACTAGAATTATCTGGCTGAGGCTCAATCTAAAGATGACTGATCTAATGCAGTTGGTTTGGATATGGAATTGGAAGCAACTTGAAGAAGATATAGAAGATTTTATAATCAGCTCCTCTGATTATTACCTTCTGTTTCTCAGGTTCATAACCTAGAAATCTTATTAGGTCTGCATATACTCCAAGATGATTAGATGGCAGCTCTTGCCAGATTAACATTACCATTTGTGTTTTGCAAAAGTGTGAGTTTCTTTGATGTGCATCCCTCATGACCAGTATCCATACTTTTCTGACTTCAAGCTTTCAAAGTGCTCCATTCAGGGATATCAGATTCTGGGATGCTATCCAGACTATTTAGGAGTTGTGTCCCCACCTGCCCTACAACACTGGGTGCCTCACAGTGCTCTGCTGATGTACCTACCAACTTGGGTCTCTCACAAACAGCCAAACAGGTTACACACTGAGTATCTGTGTATAGCTGCAGCCTGCCAGCAACACTCCAGTCCACACTCTGGCTTCCATCAGCCTTGGTCACCACTTGCAGGGAAACTCCAACACACACCCAGTCCCAGATTTTCCCCAAAAGTATGTGTTCTGCACTGTCTACTCCTCTCCTGGACAGTTCAGATATTAGAGATCCATGGCCCCTGAAAGGGGTCAAGATACAACAGTTTGGTACTTTAATTGGAGTTACCAATTACTTTGGTTCAAGATAAAATCATTGCCACATGTTCCCAGCTGATCAAATTCTCAAGTCAGGATCTACCACCAAAGTCCAAAGGGCTGGTTCCTTTGTCATCGTAGGTGAAAGAGAGACACAGAGAAAGATAGAGAGACTGCGGTGATTTGCTTCTCGCTTTTAAAGTCCAGTCCCCCACTTGAAGTGGGTTTTTTTTCCTGAGGATTACCCCTCAAAGCACAGTTTATTCAAATAGTCAAAAAGATGATATAGAGTCTGGGAAACAGGTGCCCCATAATCTTTCTTCTCCTCTCTGTATTCTGCAATACAGACTGAAGTAAACACACATTCTTTTGTTTAACATAGACCTGCTTAACCACTCCTTCTTAATCAGGGCTACATGGGTTTGAGCATGTGCCACCAACATCATACAGAGGGAAATCATAACTTTACATATAATGTGGCTACATACATTTCACCATGATATTATTGACCAGTGAGTTATTAGTTTTTAAATGACACCTCACAAGGCATATTTTGTATAAAGATTATTGCAATAGTGTGTGTAGGGTGTGAACACAGTCACAAGGAACTATTATTTAATTTGACTAGCCCAGAATTAAACTGCTTATTGGATAATGTGTCTCACACAGAAAACATAACACCAATTTTCCAAACTCTGCACTGGATGCCATCTAGTTTTCAGGTGGCGTTTCAGGTACTGATTTTGATCTCCAAAGTCCTAGATGGTTTTGGTCCTACTTACAAAAGAGGCTGTGTGGGTCATAGTGCAGTAAATGCAGTTGTGATCAGAAGTATTTGAGCTAGAGCCCATTTGGTATAAGAGCGAGGGAGCTGCTCCCTAAGTTTGTTTCCATGATGTGCCCTCAGTTCACAGCTGATCTTCATGTATTTGTGACCTTTCTCTAAGCAAAATTGTAGGTTCCTGACGACATGACATTGCGGATAGCTTTTGACTTACTAAATGTGGAGTAATGTGTGGCTTTGCTTTGGCATTAACACTTAACATCAAGAATGGTGTGATTAATGAATCCTCTATAGAAATCAAACTTTTGTAGTGGTGTGAAAAAAGATTTATTCTAAATTTCTGGTGGAAAGAGAAGATTCCCTTTGTTCTTGCAGTTCTCAACAATCTACTGAGGGGGCATTGATTGTATTCAGTTTCTCTGGCGCATTATAAAGTCTGAAGGTTATCATAATACAATTTTCAATAGGACTTAGGCTGCTTAGGATTTTGGACATGTTACCATTTGTCCAAAAGACATATTTTCCGAGTAGGAAGACCATTCAAATAATGGGCCACATTTTCAGCTTGTGTAAATTAGCATAGTCCCATTGACTTCACTGTAGCTCTGTCAATTTATTTTGGTGTACTATTATTATTATTAATTTATTGTCCTTTGACCTCCAAGTGAATTGTGTTCTCTGCACATTTCCTAGCATAAAACTATAACATTTACAAAAACTGAGTTAGATTTTTTGAAAACTTTCTATGTAGTCATTTAACTTAACTCTAGTGTAACACAGACAAACCCCAGTCATTGGCGAGTGGGATCAAACCTGGGACCTCTGGAGCTAAATACATGAGCCTCTACTGCATGAGCTAAAAGCCATATGGCTCTTAGCTAAGACTGTAGAATAGACTCATTAATCTCTCCCTCTAAGTGGTCATGGTGCTGCTACATAGGAGAGAACACCACACCCAGAAGGTGTGTGGGTTACATTAGCACAATACACTTACCTCTTTTAGCATAGACTCCTCTTAGGGATTGTCTACATTACCAGCTGTAAAGATGGGCAGCGATCGATCCAATGGGGGTCAATTTATCGCGTCTAGTCTAGATGCGATAAATTGACCACTGAGCGCTCTCTCGTCGATTCTGGTACTCCACCAGGGCGAGAGGCACAGGTGGAGTTAATGGGAGAGCATCAGCCATTGACTTACCACAGTGAGTCACCGCGGTGAGTAGATTTAAGTACGTTGACTTCAGCTACGTTATTAACGTAGCTGAAGTTGCGTAACTTAGATCGATTCCCACCCCTCCCCCAAGGTAGACCAGGCCTTAGAATGCAGAACTTATGCATTCCTTCTCTCTCAGGTAGGTGTATATAAATAAAAGCATTTCCTTCTCATGTTGGAATTAGCCATGTACATACTGAGAGACAGACCTTTAGGAATATTACATCTTTTACATATCTTATCCCAGATAAAAAGTGAAACTTTGTCTAGAAGGTAATGTTTTGTTTTGTCCTGTCTGGAAAAAGAAATGTCACTGGATTTTCAACATCTCTGCCAGATCATGTGGCTACTGTAGTTCTCAATGTGAGTGACTTTGCAGAGTAGAACCAGCTCAACAAAGTAGAGTGCTGTAGCCCATGACTACTGATAAGACTAGTACATATGAGACCCCCCTGACCACCATCTGAACTCCATTATAGCTGACTCAACATCAAAGACCAACTAATAAGCAGAACCGCTCCTTACGATTCCCTTGAGACAGTCAGCATTTTCTTCACCACCTGCTGTACCTATCATGCAGAGTTGTTCACTAAATACTAAAAAAAACCAACCAAGAACAGATTGAATACATTCTAGACAACAGAAAAGACATACATAGTATATGCACTATACAGATGAAGGTAGTTCACTTTATCCCTTGTTGTGCCCCACAGTCAGAGGTGTTCATGATTTTTTTTAAATTAAACATTTTTACCTCAGAAAATTCCAGTTCATCTAAACCAATATTTTTCACAGAAATGTATTTGTTTTGATAAACCTTTTATCGCAAAGTTTCCTCAGGTCCAGGATGGAATTTCTAGTCAATCCACTGGGGGGAGAGAGAGAAAGAGAGAGAGACCCACTCCAGAATAGCTTAGTGGTTAGCCAATACAGAACAAAAACGAATTCTGAAACTTGACATTTTTTGCAAACTAATTTTTTTTTGTTCTGGCCAGCCCTTCTCACACTGCCCCCAGTGCAGTCATATAGCAATACTATCCATCTTTGCAAATGAAAACGCTGTGCTATGTTGTGCCTTACTTATTCTTAGCCTGTGAGTAGATTGCTGGTTTGATAACAAAATTTTATATTTTCTTTTCTTAAATATTTTCTTTTGTTTCGCTATACTGTTATATTTAATGCTCCTTTATTAGTGAGAACATTGTGCTTCCTGGAGTCTGATCACTAACCCTAACACAGTACAATATAATTAATTTGTTCTTATTTTTCCATCCTCTGCTCTTTGTTTCTTGCTTTTCTGCCCTCTTGTAACAAAGATTCACTGTAATCGAAAGCAGACTCTCTAATAATTGCCTGTTATGTTTTTGCTTAATGTAGTGTACAAAATTAGACAAGGGTAAATGTTCCTAGATGTAGCAAAAATCAGAGTGTGTCATTATTTCCGTTTGTTGTGTCTTTATATAAAATAACAGTAAAAAAATGTTACACAAAGGTAGAAAAAAGCTGAACTTCTAAGGTCAGAAGTTTTAACTGCTTTCCTCCCTTCACCCCTTCCTAAAGGGGTCAAAGAAAGCAAGCAAAGGATAATGAAGCCCCAAAACCTGGAGCACTTTTTGTTTGCAGAAGCATTAACTTATTAAACAGATTACTGAATATTCATGCTGGAAATAACTTCCTGAGTATACATTGTAGAGAAATAATTTTCAATATATGAGATATTTAAAATTCATCTTCATATCTAGCTATTTTAGTCAGAGGCACAAATAACTAAACTAAGGAAGGAAAGATCTTCAGTGTTAATTTTAAACATTTATTGCAATCCCTAATCCTTCTATGAATGGAATTTTAATTTGTACATCGCTAGGCGTTTTGAGAGAATTATTGTTTTACTATAAACACTCTTCTATGTGAATCTATTTTGTATACATTCTACCAAAAGAAAATATGTTACACTTTTAGCCTGTATGTAAAATCTCTAAATCTATTACTTTCATTCTTATTTGTTATATAATCCAGATTTAGCTGTGATAGCTTTGATCCATAGGTATACTTTAGTAGTATCTGCATGCCAATTGCCATTGCATTGCTAATCTGAATTTAAACCAATCCTATCTAGCTTTATTAATTACCCAGTGCTGGCTATCTTTAGTATACAAAGGCAAGATTCAAAATAGCGTGTATTGATTTTTCCAATTTCTGCAACTGTATTTGTTTACTGTAAATCAGTATATTTCAATCCTCAAGCTGAGATGTGTGTTAAATGTAAACAAAAGTCTTTTTTTTTTATCTCCTGCTATGACAACAAATTCTAGGTTCTGTTGCAAATCTAGCTTCAGAATATACTCTGAAGAGAAAAGATGTCTCTCTAGGTGTGAAAGCTACAAATATACTAGAAAAGCTGCCAGGTAGGTTGACGTCTAAATCATCAAGTGTGAATTGAATATAGGAGTGGTGAAATACTATAGTATATTTAAATTAGATATCAAGGGCATACTTTTCAAACCATCAGAAGCTCAGAGCTGTACAATTATCATCACTGCATATACCTCAAGTAAGGAATAGGTTCATACATTGCATTTATAACAATTTGTTTAGACTTCATAAAAGGCCTGTAAATTGCTGCATGCATTATAATGTCTTGATCCCAAGATAACTTAAGTTTTTGCTTTGTAACTGTAAAAAATGTTCTGAAACTGGGAACCCAGTCAGCAGGGATCATCTAACTATCAAGAAGGCCTATCAAAAGTAAATGGGCTATTATGGGACATCAAAATACAAAGACATTGTTAATTTGCCCCCTTACTCCTGAAGAAGCTGCATGCAAAGAGGCTTGTCCCATAAGCTTGTATTCTGGAAGAAGGACATAAAAATAGCTGACAAGATAATTTTTCACATTTTGCTTTTTGGATGTGCACGGGACCTGAGCTATGAAACAGAAGCAGGGATCCCCAGGGCTAAACTAGGTTTGCCCTAAAAGAAAATTAGACCTGACAGATTACTACAATCCTGTCACCTCTTGAAGCCATAGACTGTAACTCATTTGTGTATGTACGTTTGTCTGCTTTACCCTTGTAATAACTCTCATTTCTTTTCTTAGGGCTAGTCTACACTTACCCGCAGCGTCGGAGGCATCGGATCGATCTTCTGGGTTCGATTTATCGTGTCTTGTCTAGACGCGATAAATCGAACCAGGAAGTGCTCCCCCGTTGACGCCGGTAATCCTGCTCTGCGAACGGAGCAGGCGGAGTCGACAGGGGAGCTGCGCGCTGCCGTGTGGACCAGGGGTAAGTACTTTAAAGTTCGAAATAAGATACTTCGACTTCAGCTACGTTATTCACGTAGCTGAAGTTGCGTATCTTACTTCGAACTTGTGGGCTAGTGTAGACCAGCCCTTAGTTTATAAATCATTAGGTAGTTTTCTATTGGATTGGCTACAAGCATTGTCTTTGGTGTGAGAGCTAAGGTACAAATTGACCTGGTCTCTTGGGACTGGGAGCAACCCGAATATTTTGTGATCTTAGTGGTAAATGGCTGCTATATACCGAAGTCCAGCTTCCCTTGGTGGCAAGATAGACTGGAGTGTCCCTCATAAGACTGTTATAGTGCTTTAGGAGTTCACACATTTTACTGCGTTGGTGAAATCTAATCTAATTACCAACAGTTTGGGTTTTCTGCCCTGCTTTTTTGACAACCTGCGCTGAGGTTGGTACTCATGGTCATGAGCCAATCCAGACAGCATGACAGGCAACAGGAAGACATATGACTCCTTGATTCTGGGCGCCACCCACAGCCTTAATACTACTCAGAGCTGCTTTCTGGCAGCTTTAATTGTGCCACTGATGTAGGATTTTTAATGTACCCAAAGGCAATGAAGGATTAACATAGTTCTGCACAACACTACCATTCCCACTCCCCATCCCTGACGTGCTCCTACACCAAAGGTGTAGGGCACTGATCTTGCATAGGTATTCTTTGCAGAAAGCTTCTTTACATTAGGAATTTACTGGTGAGAATTTGCAGACTGATCACAGCTCCATTGTTTCTCCTGAACACAACAAAAGACCTGGATCAGATTTACAAACCTGGCCTTAAGTCCTTTTTATTCCTTCTTTTGGATATTTCCCTTACAGAAAGTGTAATTACTTTTGGACCCCAGCAATTTCCACATCCTTACTAATGACCAGCTTCTTCCTTTCAGACCATGCCCAGGAATTCCAATGGGAGGGTGATGTACTCATTATACAGCAGAATTGAGCCCTATAAATTTGGTTTGGTGTTTTTGCACATATAAAAGGCAACAGACATATTGGCAATGCCATTTAAACTTTATAGAGTTCCTCAATATTTAATATTCCAATATGAGGGAAGAATAACATAGTTAATATAGTTAACTCAGAATCTTAAAATTCTTTCAACAGAGAGAAAAGAAACTTTATCTTCCTAATAGAACAATAAAATTAGCTACCTAAATGGAATATGTTAGGCTATATACCAATGCTACTGCTCAGTGCTGAATTTAAACATTTATTTTAAAGGTTTTCTCCTGAGATGCTGTTAATGAGCTATACCCTCTCCCCAGCTCTTCAAGGAGATGAGGATGTAAGATGTGAAATTTACTGCTTATATAGGAAAATGTTCTGTGAAGTACTTACAGAATATTTTATTCTGATTCTTCAAGACTTTTGGTCATGGCAACTTTTTTGAAAACCCAAATCTATTCCCACCTATGAAACATTTCCCAAGCTTCTTATCAGACATTTATAATTAATAGGAAATCTTACGATCCATCTTCTTTCTAATTTATAACCCTTGCTATAGGTTATTTGGAGAAGGAAGAAGCTTGTTCTAGGCATGGATGCAGGAGTGGGATAGTGGCAGAAGCCAACAGAGTGTGGTTACTTCCATCAGGCAAACTAGTGATGTAAGAACCTCAAAAGGTTTAGAGTTTGGCCTTGATTCGGGTAGGGAAAAAATGCCTGAAAGTCTCATGAAAGCAGGCCTTTCCTGGAGAATTCTGATAGATTGTTGGTCTGGAAGTACCTCTCTCCTCCACCATCTGCAGCAGAAAAGGTAAGAGAGCTGTGTCTGGGCCAGCAGGGAAAGGAAAACCTTTGGCCCATTTAAGGAGTATCCCTTCCTTGGGGAACCATTCTGTGCAGGGATGAAAAGCTGCATATAGGCAGGAGCCTGCCATGGTAGTATGCAACTATGCCTTCTCCTCCACCCACTATTGGGCTAGGCTGTCCCCAAGAGCAACTTGGTGACCAGCAGGATCCCAGAAAAATCGCTCCTAGAGGCTCATCAGAAGGAGCCAGGGTAGCAGTAAAGAGTATGTGCAGCCCAGTGGCAGCCCAGTGGCAGCCATGACAGCCGAAGGCCTGGATCTCTAATATATATCAGGAACCAGAGCTTTAACATTGTGGTGGTGACAAAGAATCCTTTTTCCCCAGGCAGAGGCAGAGGAGGATGACAGCAAGTGCAGATTTTTTTTTCTCCTGGTGGAGGATTCTTCTTGGCTGGGGGTGGGTGCATAGGGCCTTCAGAGATATGGTTGTTGTACCCTAGCTTAACCCTCCCTAGTAATCTTCCCTCCCAGACCTGGGAGCAGGACAGGAAGTGGGAGAAACTTCTGAACTTTCCTACAGGCTGGAATTATTGACTTGTTGCCAGGGTGTGAGGAGGAAGAGCTAGAAGGGAGTTCCTGAAGCTGTGGTAACCATAAGGTTTCCTTTGGGGTTAGGGACATCTCTACAGAAAGACTGGGTGTTGGAGGGTTTCCCCTTTTCCCTGGATTCTCCAGGAGTTAGTAGTAGCCTGTAGTCCTTGCTATGATGCCAGTAGCTGAGTTGCCAGACTAGGATGTGTAACCCGCAACTTGGAGTTTAGCAGCTCCTGGAACTCTGGATTGAGCCTATAGGTGGTTCTACCATATGGAAAACAACAACAATGACTACCAAAGCCCTCTGAGACTATTTCTCAGAATGTTTAGAATCAGGTGTGGGGACAGAATGGACTAGAAATGCATGCAGAGTCCAATAGGGAGACTTTTGCATGATATGGACAAGCAGTTTCTTGGGCCAGGGCTGCTCAGTCCTCTCAGTAGGAGGGGGCAGCCTGACTCAGAGCCAAAGACTAGTTTTAGTTAGTTTCTAATTTGAGCTTTGAGTTCAGGAGCTGAGAGAGAAGCAGAACAGGGAGTCTCTGATTAACTCCCACTCCACACATAGGGAGTCTTTGAACTGCTGTGAGATGTAGTGCATTGGTCAGTCCTGTGGATACCAGTGCCCAGAGAGGCAGAGATTTGATTCACCTCTGGTTATTTAAAGCCAGCAGAGACTTCCCTAGGCAGTTTATTCCACTGGCCCACTGTTCCTAACTGTAAGAAGAGTAGGACAGTGGAACAAACTGACTAGGGAAGTCATGGAAGCTCCTTCACTGGAGGTGTTCAAAAAGAGGCTGGACTAATAGATTTTGGCAATTCCAGATCTCTCTCTCTCACACACACATCACACCTAAACTGAATGACACCAAAAACATGTTACAATTTTTTGCCAAAAAAGTTCCATCTAAAATTTTTTACCCGCTTCTAGTCGTGATTTTATCTGTTTCCCTCTCTTTAAATCTAGTCTGTTCAGAATTTGTTTCAAGATCAGGGTGAAAGCCCAACGTGTTATTGGGGATTCCAGCATCTTGGCAGGTAGTCTCAGTCATAATGGTGAAACTAAGCTTCTTCCATTTCATCCACCCTACTGTCCAGGTGGGTACTTTAGTAACCCCCAGATACACAGTGTCCAGAAAAAAAGAGACAACTTATTTCCATTAAAATTAACCAATTAACTCTATTCTTGTTGATTTCATCTATATTTTCCCCACTTTCTAGAATATTTCACTTCATTATCATGCCAACCCATGATCTTACCACGAACCTCAGGACTCTTAAATAATATTTCTACATTAAACATATCCAGTTTGTAATAGGGTAACTAGTCCATTAAATGAAAGCAGAGTCAGGTCTCCTGGTCCAGTCTAGGTACTCCTAGTTGGGTCAAGTAAGAGGGTGAGGAGCACCTTGGGGGTTTTCGAGAGTTCTAGTGAGAAAGAGACCCTGATAGGGGAATACAATTATTGCTGGGATTTAATTGGAGAGAAGGTGAGAAGGTATTGATGATGCTTTATAGAAGCATTAATAAAATCACCGATTATGGGTGCCCAGCCTTTAGTTATTTGTCCAGATTGGAGCTCAGAAAGTTAGAAACAATTCAAGCTCAAGTTCTACAAACTTTATGTGGTGCATTCTTAGGACATCACTGTGTATAATGCCTGGAGAAATGCCTGTTAATTTAACAATGAAAATTGTTAGATCTGACATTTTTGACTTAAGTCCAGTGAAGTAGTGCAGATAAGAATACTGGATAAATATATGAGTAATGTTGGGAATTAAGTGGACAAAATATAGTCAAACAACAATAACTTCCTTCATGCTCTTAGCGTTCAAATGTGGGTAAAAGAGTTAAGTGAAAAGAAAGGACTAGAAGAGATTAAAATCTATAGTTATGGGACGGTAAATTATATCTGGGAAATGGTCGCTCTGGATGTGTATTTCGAAGTATGTAATGAAACAAAGAGAAAGAAAGAAAGAGTTATCATACACACACACACACACACACACACACACAAAGTTTATGAAGTAAATTGAGTCACCTTTGCTGAATATACACGGATAGATCTAAATATAAAAAATGGGTAGAGTAGGAGAAGCCTTTTGCATCTCTGAGATTAGAGTTCAGAAATTTAAAATACTATCTAACTTGATAGCCATTATGACACCTGAATTTGTGGGAATAATGTTAGCATTAGACTGGATATGGGATGTACATCCTATGGCATCTTTTATCTTTTCAGATTCATTATCAGATGAAATGGTAATTAAAAGGGGTACCTCAGAAAGAAAATGATATAGTAAATCAGGCCTGCACAACATGCAGCCTGGGGGCCACATGCAGCCTGCGTGGGCTCACTGTGTGGCCCAAAATCTGAGACTGTGTCCGTTGGTCCTTTTTGCTGCTTGTCTCTGGGCTGGGGGTTGTCCCAATGCTGCAAAGAGGGTGTTCCCAGAGGAAGGTGCTTGCTTCTAACCCCTGAGGCCATCAGTATGTCTGCTCTTCTCTAGTCAGCCCACTTGACAAGTTTGATTGTCCTTGGTCTGGTTACCATCCCCTCTCCAAGGGTTGCAGCTGTCTGGAGGTGCCTGCCTTCCACACCTTCCTCATTCACACCTCATTCATTCAACAGGGCAATTGAATACAAAGTGGGGGGAAGATCTTATTCTACTTCTAGCAAAAAGACATTTTTTTTTACCTTAACTACACTACCTTAGGGGCCCGCTATACCATATTACCAAGGTTCAATACAAAGTCATATACAAGTTATACAAAAATGCATAATGCAGAGATTTATCTACAACTGCATTGATTGACTGTCGTGTGCGGTAATATAGTGACCCCTGGGGATGTGAAGAGGGGTGTGATGGTGGAGCCGAGCGGGGAGGGGGCAGGTCCTATTTTACTGCTGTGATCTGGTCACCCTATGCATGCTGTTTCTTTCCCCCTCTACAGACTTCCACACCCCAGCGCTGGGGAAGGTGGGGTTGTTTCCATGGGGCGGGCGGCGCTGGGGACGGGGGTGTTTCCGCGGGGCCGGGGGGTTTCGGCCCTCAGCTGTTTTCTTTGGAGTAATATGGCCCTCGCCACTTTATGAGTTGTGCAGGCCTGTAGTAAATGAAATATTGTTTTTTTATAATAGAATTAGTATGTTCAGGTGTGAACACGGTACTAGCATGGATTTCAACACATGCTAGGATACCTGGCAATGAAATGGTGGATAAAGAATTGAAAAACACTTTAACACATGGAGAAATTGATATAAAGATTCCTTTGAGTAAGTAGGCATTTTAAAGTTTTATTTTAAAAGGATTTAATAAGCAATGGCAAGAATGGTGGACCAAGAAGAAAAGAGGAAGAAAATTCTATGAAGTATGCCCCAAATTAGAAGAGACTGCGCTAGTCCAAAGTTATGAAAGGATCAGTGAAGTATTCATATTTAGACTATTAATTGGTCACTGTGGATTGAGTAACAACATATAGTTATTGAATAGACATTAAGATGGATTATGTAATACATGTAAGATTAAAGGAAAAGGGAATCACCAGAGGGAATGTAGACAATGTTCGCAGGAAAGAGAGGCTCTTTATGAAGAAGTTGGACTTTTTAAGGTGACAAATTATACTATGAGTAGTTTAGTGAGAGTACTGGGAAAGTAGGGCAACATTAAAAAAGCTCTACTATGTGTGTTTTTAATGAGATAGAGCAGGGTAAGAGAGTTTAGTGGCATGAATGTACGACGAATATAGTAGGTGGTGGTTATAGACTCCATACACACATCTGCTTCATGATAAAGCAGAAGAAGACGACCTAGAAGAAGAAGACAACGACCCAGGGAGCACAAACTGGTTCAGTCAGGAAGGACAGGAGAGGAGAGCTGCCAGAGGCAGAAGGTGGTTCCTAGGAAAGAGCTGAAGACAACAAAACAGCAAGAAAGGTTTGCTCACTGGTGTCTCCAAGCCAGAGAACCAGGACCAGAGAGGGTTGATGGCAAGAGGAGTAGCAGACAGCGAAGCCTGCTGGTTCTCAGCAGAGAGCCAGAGTCAAGGGCCAAAGAGGACTGAAAGAAGAGGAAGCAGCCGAGGTGTTTACTTGGTGATATCTGTTTGCCAGAGAGCTGGACCCCAGAGGAACCACGAGAGGGCCAGGTGGAGTGAGGGATGCTTCCCTGGCAAGAATGCTCCCAGCAGAAAGACTGTGGAAGTTCCCACTGAGTAGAATAGGGTTGCATGTCAGAAAGAAGGGTTGTGGTTTCTGTCTTGGCACAGGGACAAAGTAGGACTGACAAAGAATCTAGGTATGGTGAGAACAAAACTGGGTTTCAAAGACTACAAACAGCGGGGTGGGGGTGATATGGACTATGTTTGGGGACTTTTGGATTACGGTCTTTTCCACTATGTTTAATTACTGGGGCCTCAATGGGGAAACTGAGACACGGGACCCCCTCCAGGACTTCCCTGATGCCACACATTTACATACCAGCATTTTTGTCAAATGTTTGGTGATTTCTATAGACTGAGTTGGACTTTTGTTACCTTGGACACCTTAGGCTATGTCTGCACTTGGAGCTAAGGGTGGGATTCCCAGCTTGAGTAGACATACTCATGTTAGCTTTCATTGAGCTATGATGCTAAAAAAAGAGTAGTGTACTGCAGTAGCACAGGCAGTGGTGAATGGCAGCACAGACTAACTTCCCCAAGTGCAAACATGCCCGGACCCAATGGGTACATATTAGAGGCAGCTAATCTATGTCACCACTTGCCACTATCTACTTGCCACACCTACACTACTGTTTTTAGTGAGATTTCAATGAAAGCTAGGGCAAATATGCTTATTCTATCTGGGAATCACTCCGCCAGCTGCAAGTGTAGATGTAGCCTTTGAAAGTAGGACTCTGCACAGCACTACATTTAAATGGTTATCATGTCTCCCTTAGTCATTGCATCACCAATCCATATTTAGTTATTTTAATCCTTTGACACATTCTATCCCTTCCAGACCCTTAATCATTTTTCTTGTTCTTCTCTTTGATCCCTTACGATATGCTGACATATTTTGGCAGTTAAGCCATTATGCTTAATAAAGGACTGCAGATAAATAGAAATGGACAGTTCTGAATGTACTATAAGTGCAAATAAATAGAGAGGGACAGCTCTCAGTATATGACAACGAATGGAGCCATATGGCCTAAAGTATGTGTTTTTATTGCCAGATTTTAAAAGTAGCTTCAAGCTGGCCCATATTTGTGCCTACACAACTATAGGCATGATAATCACTTGCGCACACAATTTGTGCAGTATCATTTGTGTATTCACAGGATAAAATTTACTCATACAAACCTCATTTTCACTCAGAACTGAAATGCTTAGAAATGGTGTATACAATTTACTATGAAGTTATGCATTCACAAAGAGGCCATACTTTGAACGTGTGCCCTGTAAAGAATTTAAAGCAAAATGAAGTATTAATTAAGAGCTACTTTAGACATTGTTTAAGGAATATACATCTAGGATGGTCTGAATATGATATATTTTGTTCAGTTTTTTTTCCATATGGTATCAAAATATGATCATAAAATGATGTTACCATAACTAAAATAATAAATCATGATTCAATAAAGGACAGTAAACAAAGTTAAGATTACATTGACCATAAAAATGCTGTATAAATACGCTACTGTTGTGCTTGGGGAGCGATGATGGGAGATGTTTAGAAAAGCTCCAGCTAGAGACAGAGAAAGATAATAACATTTCATTTTAAAAAATCAAAGTTAAAGAGGTTTTTTCTCACATTTCATATATATTAGTATAAAATTATGATCACTTGAATAAATTACTTCTCTTTTGGCCTATACAGGAATTTCTTGCAAAAAAATGATACATTCCAATTATGAGACAGGAATCAATTCAGGTGACCACAGCTGTCAAAATCTTGGGGTTCATTAAATAACAAATCTGTGAATGAGAAAGGAATAAAACTAACTGGAGAGCATCATTGGTGAACAGCCATGCTGTATTCCCAATCCCCGCCTCCAGGGCACAGCTCCAAATTCCTATGCTCATAATACTGTCCCCTAGGAGGAAGCATCTCTAAATTAGAATTTTTTGCAAACATATTTCTACAACTGCTGTAATACAAGGGCGATTAATTTCCTGAGTAATATGAGTGCAAATACCATCAGTATTTTCCAAACTTAACGTAACCATCCGTTTACTTAAGAAAAAAAGCCTAAGAAATTCCTCGACTGCCCAGCTTTTATCAAATATATCTTATGAACTCCCTCCTTAACATAAAAAGGGCATACTGGTACTCAATAGTGAAATGACATCATATAATAATCTAATAATTCAATCCCCCAGGAAATTCTTAGGTTCCCCAAGAATTACTGCCTCAAGGCCAGCTGACTGTACAGAAGTGTGTGGCAATAATCAGCCTGTTCCAGACAGCTTCCACAAAGCCCTGACTGAAGGAGGACCAGATAGAGGAGTTTCCAGTATTAGCTCACTTCCTCAAGGTCATCAAACACTTGTGGAAGCTGTAGATCTGCTCCCTGTAGTTTCTAAATTCCCAGTTATCTGAGGGTTTTTATTGTAATAAATACCATTTTAATTGACTGGCTACAAAATTATCTTTGGTCTGTTATAGTAACTGGTAGCATTTTAATACATTAACTATTGTTAATCAGGAATAATTCCATTGGTGTCAATACAGATACTCCTGATTTACGTATACCTGAGCAGGGCCAGTGCAAGGATTTTTTGCGCCCTAGGCGGAAGTTCCTTGCACCAGCCCTGCCCCCCGCCCCCCCCGCCCCCCCGTGGTAGTCAGCCCAACTCCCCCCTCCCCCCCAGCAGCTACCCTCCCCTCCAGCGGCAAACCACCCCCCGGCAGTCTCCCCACCCGCCTGCGGCCGGGAGTCACCGCCCCCCAAATCCAGGCGCCCTAGACCACCGCCTAGGGTCGCCTAATGGGAGCACTGGCCCTGTACCTGAGAGCAGAATCTGACCCATTAGCTACATTTACACTTCACTCACAGTACTGTGTTGTTTTTCCTAGGGAGAGGAGGGATTGTGGGAAAGGAAGAGGTGAGGGTGTGAATGAGGGATAAATAGACATAAAGGTTTTCATTTTGGTTTTACCTTTGTTTGAGATTCATGCTAACTAGATAGATGTTTGCTCTTTGAGACAGAGAGCATGTTTTTACTTGTCATTTTGAGGCAACTAGCATATTTTTGGGTACTCAAATGTATAATAATATGCTCCTGATTTACACTGGTTTGAGATCAAGATCAAGCCTAATGTACTGAGTTGTAACAAATCAATATTTCATGTGTAATTCTGGTTTTATTGCATAGATATAACTTTGGTGTATTGTCTAAAATTGATTTAAAAAAAAAAGTTAATTTTTAACTTTAAAAATTATTCTGACCAACAGTAGAATTTAATTAACCATGTGTTTTTAAGTTTCACAGATTTGATGCTTTATTCTGATGATTTGTGACACCAGCCAAGTGAGCCTATTCTGTTATGCAATGCAACCTTACGGTCATCATAATCAATGAAGTGTCAAGACCAGAAAATTTAACAAGACAGTTCAGTAAAATTATTCATTGCTTTGTTAGTAACAGGACTCTTTTTCAGTTTAAATTATTTGAGTTTAAACTCTCTAGTAAAAAGGAAAAGAAAACATTAAGTATTGTGCAAAGAGAGCCTTGTTGCAAAAGCCTGCTTTAAAAGGTATTTGTTGGGAAAGAATCAAAAAGGTTTTGTACACAGCTACAAGGGATTTTCCCTTGAGTATTAAGGTAAGTGTGGATATGTATCTGTATCCAAATTGTGAAACAGATGTGAACCTTAGTGTATGTAGGCTCTTGCTTGTTCCATAGGTGTGTATATGTGCAAAATCTTGTTGCATGTCCACATATGCTACTATGTATACATCTGTTTGAAAATCTGAGTTCTAATTTACAGTGTGCTGGCTGTTTCTGCTCAGAAGGACCTGCCTCTATGACAGTAGGAAATCATGCATCCACTATAAGGAATATTTTATATAAATGGTTACCCATATGTAAAATTTGGGTAATAGCAATGGGTGAAAATTTGATCTTAATTACACCACTGTAAATCTTAAGTAAATTTATTGCAGAAAACAGATACTCCAATTCACACTGGTGTAATTGAGATCAGAATTTATCCCAAAGACTGAACCTCTATATTGAATAACTTTAATCCTTTTAATCAAAAAAGCAAAGGCTAATTTCAGTTGTCACACATAGATGAGTAATCCCCATTTTTCTCTTTTCTAAGTGACAGGATGGCTTTGGCCCTTTATCTTTATTCAGTAAAGATATTCACTGTATTTAGTAATGTCCATTAAAATTACCAGTTCTGATTTCCACATGTCAGCTCTAAAACTTAATCTAAATTCAGGAGCCTAAAAAGTGATCTCTCCTTTGACTGTTGTAGCCCTATGATTAATGTGGGGTGCAAAATGCACTTGTCATGAAAAAACAGGTTCTTTCTTTGGTGGCTGCTTAGAGATTAACTAAGAAGATGATTGGTGAGACACATGTAGAGACTTTATCAGTTTTACTAATACTGTGATCAATACAAGCAAAATCACAGAATTAGAAAACAAGATAAGAATAACAACAGAATCTTCATCACATATACTCACAAATCTGCAGAATAGTGAACTCTTCCCTTAAAGTAAGATTAAGACTTAAGGTTGTCACCATCCTTCTATCCCGAAGTCCTGCTGAAGATGGATTTGATTCCCTCATATGGGGGATACACCCACATATTTCCAAAACCATATCTAGTTAAGTCTTGGCCTCTTGTCCATATTTGCCATTCCTGCTGTCCATTTTTGGGGTTCTGACAATTATCATAAGCATTTGCACAGAGAGGACATTCCTAACCTCATTTGTATAGAGTAAGTCTGGTTGAAAAAAGCCTTTACAGTCTAGACAGTTTAGCACAAGATATTTATTGTTAAATCTTCTGACCCAAGCTTATTTACTAATACTAACTGCTATTAGATGTAATGTGGCCTTGTGCTAATTACTACTACCACTAGGCCTCAAGTTAAATATTAGGTTTAAGACTTACTGCAAATCCCTTTAAAAAAAAAAAAATCTTTGATACTTTGTTTACTCCTTTACATTATAGCTTTAATTTCATTTGCACTAATTTAGCAAGCATCATAACTCTTTTAAAGATACAAGTGATTATTTACTTGATTACCTGTGCTCAGTGTCATGCTCTGTGGAGTGGCTCACGACCATGAGTGCCAACCTCAGAGCAGACGGTCAAGACGCAGGGCAAAAAAACCCATGATGATGGGCAATGCCACAAAGGTGTCTTGCAGGGTGGTTTTAATCTCTTATGCTTCTGACATAAGTCACTTCTCTTACAGTATTTTTTTACTGTCTGAAACATGTGAGGCCAATAGAAACTGCGTTTAAACCTGTCACAGGTTCTCTCCATTACTAAGAATCCAGAAAAATGGGCAACCGTGACCTAATTGCAGCAATTATGTTCTGTATTTATCAGGCCCAATTGCTTGCAAACCTCACCAAGATGGTGGGGGATTCACGACCTTTTTATAGTTATTTTTATAGATACAGAGCAAGCATTTAAACATTTCCTTATAACAGAGATTTTCAAATTGTGGGGCACACCACCCGGGGGGCGTGGAGGAATGTTTGCGCGGGCGAGAGGTGATGCAAGGCAGCTTGTGCCAGCCCTGCACAGCACCTTAGGGGTGCGGGGAGGAAGCACCATCTCCACACCCTGACTCACCTCAGCAGCACCCAGCCTGTGGGTCAGTGTCAACATCTTCTTTGGCAGTGCCAATTTCCACTCCCAGCAGCCTCCATGTCCAGTGCTGGGCATAGAGCATAGAGCATAGCACATGCCTTCCCCCATGCTGAAATCCTCGGAGGGAGAACAGAGGGGCAATTATTGGCCATGCCCTAGCAGTGCATCTCGGTTGCAAGATAGAAGCAATCCATTGCTGAGGATGTCTTGGCTGTGCCATTGGTAAGTATCTGTGTATTTGAAACTTACAGGTGTAGGTAATTTAATTAAAGTTGTATTAAGGTCTCCGTTAGATTTATGATAGTCTTTCAAGCATACTTTTGCATGTGTCTATTTTTGTCTGGGTTCGGGGGAGGAGGGGGGCATAACCAAAAATTGTAGCTCAAAGGTGGGGGTGGGGAAGGGGCTCAGCGCCAACAGAAATTTTCAAACCGTTGCCTTTTAACAAGGAATAAAGATATTATAAGTAGGAGTAATACACACAGAATCCTACAAGCATTCCATAAAGTCTAAATACTAAACACACTCTTATGACTCTAATATCTATTTTAACTACATCAACACACAGATAAGCAAGACTGGTTTCCAACTATGCATTTGTCAGTGTTCAGTGAGGCCTAAGGTCCTTGGCATGATCTGGCACTGTCTCTGCCAGCATCACACTCAGGTCATGAGTCAAGGGCCAACACTGTATATTTCTGCTTTTAGCATTGCTACACACCCTTCCTGGTTCTGCGAAACAATGAAATTACAATTGTGTTCCCACGCACCCCCACATTCCTATGTGAGAAGTGATTCATTCTGAGGATATATAAAAGGTACTAACTAAAGCTTTATCCTGCAACACTTAAGTCCATTGAAGTCCATTTACTTCAATCCCTAGATACAGTAGCATTTTGGTGATTGACAGTGTGGAGCCAGAGACCTATGCAGCTTCAGAACATAGCTGGAATTCTAGAAAGGGGAAAGGGAAGGGGAAGTCTCTCCATAGCTCCTTCCTCAGGGGCCGGGAGGACCTCAGGATTTGATCCAATTGTTGCAAAGCTAATGTGCACGGTGTGTGCATGTATTATCATTAAATTTCAGAGTGCAAGGCTGATTGAATGGAATGAAGGCAGGTAACACTTCTCTTAGCCTGAAAGAGTAAAGTATATCTGCATAGTCAGGCATACATCAGCACATCAATTATATTCAGTTTAGAATTTGAAGGTTTTCATGACAACTGTAAGGGCCTCAGACTTTGAGTGAAACACTGGCCCCATTGAAGTCAGTGGCAAAACTTCCATTAATTAATGAGGCCAGGATTTCACCCTTCGGTTTTAAAAAAGAAATTCTTAGATTCTGATGCAAGAGATGCAGTCACCAGGGAAAAGTGATAGTTCACTGAGTTGCCATGAATTGGCTCAACCTGACACTGGAATAAAGTAATTGGAATAAACTTTCTAATGCCTCTCAAAATGTTTAGTGTGAGATTGGGATAAAGGTTTGAATAATCATTTATTTTATCCAAAATAATTTGCTTAACTTTATTCTCATTCAACTGAGCTGAAATTGGATTTTATCGAACTATTTCTTATGAACAATTTATTTGTTGATTTGACCTTTTTTTGTTTGTAAATTACCTGTGAATTGATCTTGATTTTTACATGTGTACTTCTTATCTATAGGCGTTTGACAACCAGCTTTTATTAACATATTTGGGGCAATCGGTTTTCACAAACCATTTTTGGTGAGTGCAACGTTGAATATTCAGTTTTTGGAATTCAGTATTTAGGTTTTATGCTTGGTCATCTCAGTGACATGGCATTGATTCTTTCATTAATTGGATGGACCAATATTTAGAAGCAAGTATAATGCCTGATAAAAAATTATTGGGGTGTTTAATGTACCAGAAAAATGACTGGAAGCTCTTTTTGGCTTTATAAACTGACCCCAGTTTCCAAAATTGTTGTGCTCCTTTCTGATATAAGCCAAGCCAAGCCAAGCTTGTAGTCATTTCTCTATTGCCACATTCACACTAATTAATGACCTATAAGTAGATTCATAGATTCAAAAACCAGAAGGGACCATTGTGATCATCTTATTTGACCTCGTGTATAACATCAGTCATAGAGCTTCTCCAAAATAATTCCTTGAGCATATATATTTTAGATATGGGATCAATGTCAGACTGATAGGCCTACAATTATCTGTGTCATATCATTTACCCTTTTGAGACATCAGAACAACATTAACTTTCTTCCCATCTTCTAGAACTTCCCTAGTGTTCAAAGACTTATTAAAAATCAACATTAATGATCCAGCGAACTCCTCAGCCAGCTCTTTTAAATCTCTTGGATTCGAATAATCTAGAACTGATGATTTAGAAATGTTTAACTTTAGTAGTTTCTGTTTTACAGCCACCTGAGATACAAGAGGAATGGAAACAGTGCCATCTGTTTTTCCCCACATCAGAACAGAAATATTTGTTGAACACTTCTGCCTTTTCTGCATTATTGATAATTCTACCATTTCCATCTAGTAAAGGACCAATACCATATTTAAGATTATTTTTGCATCTCATATACTTTAAAAACTTCTTCTTATTGTCCTTAACTCTGATGTCCATAGAGATTTCCTTTTTGTCCCTTTGCTTCCCTTATCAATTTTCTACAATTCCTAGCATCTGATTTATAAAAAAAATCCTATTAACTTTTCCTTTCTTCCATTTGTTTTTTATATGTCCAAAATATTTTTTATAGCTGACTTCACTTCCCCTCCACAGCAGGTTGTTTATACCAGTATAGCTTATTGGCAATTACCATTCACATTTTTTTTTCTGATTAAATTCTTCTTCACAGCTGATTTGATTCATAATTGTTTTCATCTTTGTGAAATTGGCCCTTTTAAGGTTTGGATTTTATTTTGTTTGCACATTATAAATGTGACCAAGTCATAATCACTTGTACCTGGACAACCATTAATTTTTAATTCTGTGATTAATTCCTCTTTATCTGAAGAGGTGAGTCTAAAATAGAATTCTCCCATGATGGATGTAACAGTTGTTGAGTTAGGAAACTGACATCTATATTTAGAAATTCCAAGGATGTTTTGGTGCTGGCAGCAAGAGATCTCCAACATCTGTCACTCAGTTGAAGTCCCCCAACATAACACAGCTTTTTGTCCTACACATTATAGATAGATGCTTAAGGAACTGATCATTCTGTTGTATGTAGTATAATTTGGTGGTCTGTAGCTGACATCTACTAATACATACCCCATCTTGTGCTTTAACTGGTAGGCCATTGATCCATGAGCATTCAAGATCATTTTCTGCTGAGTTATCAGTGAGTCACAAACAGGTAATGCAACTTTTGACAGAGTGCCAATCCCCCATACATTTTACCTACTTGCTCCTTCCAAATAGCTTATAACCATTGATTTTAACATTCCAAACATGTGAATCATTCCACCAGGTTTCAAGTATACCAACTAGATTGAATTTTTGTTCATAAATGAGTAATTCCAGTACCTCTTGCTTGTTACCCAGGTTTCCTAGTATTAGTGTTTTAGGAAATTAAATAATTTCTTCTCTTCATGTCCTGTGGTTCCTTAATTAATTTTGTTCTCAGCATATCAAATTTATGCTAAATGAGTGCTCAGTCTTCCCTCTTTTTACCCTCCTCCTTTGTTATTAATTTAGTGTCCTCCTGAATCATCTAGCCCATCTGCCCCAAGGAGATTGATTCCCATTTTACTGAGGTGAAGGTCATCCAAACTATACAGCCCTACCTCCATAGAAGGTATACTAATGTTTCACAAAACCAAAATCCTACACCACTTACCTAACCAGCGATTCAATTCTGCCTTTTTCTCAGAGAAAATTGTTTAGCTATAGAGGATGACCACGCAAGTATTTCTAACTTGAATGTTCTCATTTACATGCAAACACACATGTTCACATTCAAACTCAACATGAATATTTGAATAGATAAAAGCTCTTCCCCAAACCTATATGCAAACAAAAGTAGTTGGACTAATATTTATGGAAAACTGTACAACATGAAGATCTGAACATGGACATATTGAACTATGAACTGGATTTCATTTGAATGTATATGAATATATTTTTCTAATCTTCACCCAGCTCTACTTAAAATATTCTTCTGTATGTTTTGATGTGGTTCTGGACACAGATGAGACACCTTATTTTTTTCTTCACTTTGGATAAGGCCTTTGAAGGAAGACCTAATAAGTGCCTTAAAAACACCTTATATGGGTGAGTGTAAGAAGTATCCCTATGGCATATGTTATACAGTGCTGACACACATTACCCCCATATGCTTTAAGAGACTGTAGTTGATTTTTATACAATATTACATTTAGACATACACTGAAAATGCAAGCTTATGGTCAAGTTGACCCACACAAAGGGATGCTAATGTTATCTGGTTATCATATGATGACACTGTTACTGCATGCCCCACTTCATATCATTCACACATAGTAGTGGTATGAGGCCAAAATCTTCAAAGGGAGCCAGTTCTTACCAGTTTCTAGGGTTTTGTTTTTGTTTTATGTTATTAACAATTCATGAAGCACTTATTGAAACTAATAAACTGATTGCAAGCTAGAAAAGTGAACTGATTAATAAGCAACGTAAAGTGGAATAGTGATGAGCTCATTTCCATTGTAAATAATGAAAAATAAATCCAATAAATGTTGGCTCTCTGGGGGGCAAATGAAATAGGCTCAACACCAAATCAGTCTATGATATTCAATGATGACTGAGTTTAAAAAGATTTAAATATGACACCACATATATGGCTTCTGATTTCTAATAAGATAGGTAAGCACTTTTTACAAAATAAAAGTTAAAGTTTAAACAGTCTTGTGCCCAATTTTGATTTCAATTTATACTGATGTACATTGACTTCATTGGAGTTACTCCCAATCTACATGAGTGTAAGATGAGACTTGGGGATTGTTGCCTTTAAAATAAGAGGCCAATCCAGGAAACACACAAATTCATAACTTTTTGGATAGGTCTATATTTGCAGGATCGAGCCCATAATGCAGAAAAAATTATCTGTCTTGTCTGCTTCAGGATTCTTTTCAAAGACTGGGAGGATATTTCATACTGCTTCTAAAGAGACTCCTACGGCCTCTCATGCTATCCATGTTGAAGGGCATGTTGACTCCAGAGGCATGCTCACATAAGTGACTTTAGGCCTGATAAAATTTCCATCGATGCACCTGGTCACACCCAACCCATGGAGGAGCATGAAGATTAGTATCAGTGGCTTCTTAATGCTTTGCATGGTGGAATAAATTGAAGTCAAGTGTGATGGTGCCATCAGGTGCCCCACTCCAACTAGATGTCACATAAAATGATGAGGCATGGTGCAGTCATCTCCTAGTAGCTGTTCGGTATTAAAGGGTAGGGGGTCATTTGTTCATCTTAGGTATCCTCGCCACAGAGGACTGTGGGAGCTCCCTGTTCACCTCTGCCAATATTCCCTCTAGCAGCTGGAAAAACAGTGAACCAGTTTGACTGGCTTTGCCTTTCTTCTTCTCAGTTGATCACAATAAGGCTCTTTCCCTTTTTACACTGCTCTGGGTTACAATACTAGAGCCTCAGAGAAGAAGTTATGCTTTGTTGCTCAGAAGCCCCTACACCAGTCTACACCAGTAGGGGAACATGAGTTACATGCTGTGATTCCTCATTGCTTTTCCTTATTTAGGTTTTCTTATACCTGTAGGTACAGATGGCAAAAGGACTTACCCATACTTAACCTATCTTTGGGTTTGCTGGATGAGGTGAGTCCTTTTGGACTTCATTCTTAGGTTCCTTGTCTTGTTTGTCTTTGTAGTCTCCTCAACTTGGCCCATAATAGATCAGTCTCCAAAGAGAAATAAATGATGGTCTCCTTTATATAAACATCTATCCTGCAAGGAAGTGAGATCTAACCATCTTCCTGTGTCTACTAACTTGGCTTCCCAACAGTTGTGGTCTCAGACAGAAAGGCCAATAATAGAGGAGAAAGAGTCTGAAGTGTCTGATCAAAAGGTCAAAAAGATTCGCATGAAGCTCATCTTTCCCAGATGACTTGGAGGGCTCTGCATCATCTCCCATCTTAAAACAAGTTCAGTGAAGATGTGAACAGTCTTAGGCTACATCTACACTACCCGCCCGATTCAGCGGGTAGTGTAGCTATTGATGTTCTGGGATCGATTTATTGCATCTCGTCTAGATGCGATAAATCGATCCCAGAGCCGCTCCCCGTCGACACCGGAACTCCAGCTCAGCGAGCGGAGGAAGCGCTGTCGATGGGGGAGCCTGCCTGCTGCCGTGTGGACCGGGGTAAGTACTTTTAAAAATCGATCTAAGATATTCGACTTCAGCTACGTTATTCACGTAGCTGAAGTTGCGTATTTTAGATCGATCCCCCCCTAGTGTAGACCAGCCCTTATTCTCAGAAAGGTTTAAATATTTTACTATCACTGACATCCAATGCTCTGGATCTGCAAATAAAGGCAAAAATTCTAGAAGACTAGACCTTTTGGGAGATAGTGCCTATTCCTCAGACCACTGCAGAAAGGATCATGTATGAGTATTACAAGTTGGCCAAAAAAATGCTGTGTGTGAAGCATTTGAAGCAAGGATAATGCAAAGACAGTTTGAAGCCTTTCAAAACTGCAGGCAGAACTGGAAGAGAAAGAAGGAATGTTTAAAGGGATCAGAGCAACATTATATAGAATTTGCTTTTTAGAAAATATGCAGAAAAATGATGCTCTGAAGAAGAAGTCAATGCGAGGAAACTGGAGGATTCTGTGAAAAATCAGAATAAAAACTTAAAGCAGTTGTAGACTGAAAAAGTGCTTATAACAGAATGGCATAGGGATAAAAGTGAACAGTAAAAAAGGTGTACAAATATGCAAAGATTCAAGGTACAAGAGGTGATCTAATGGTAAACCTAGATGAAGGAAAATTAAAACTTGTTGGAAAATCATTTGCAACCCACTTTTCTGCCAAACTGTAGGGGGAGGCACTGTGCTGACACTTGGACAGCTCACACTAGAGTGAACATGATCAGGATAGAGAGATCTTGCTCAAGTGAACAAGAATACTCAGTTCAGTACAGTTAAGATTCTGTGGCAGCTGGAAGTATGTAGAAAATGGTCAGGTAGTTCTCTGTGTGAGGGGAAGGTCTTGGATGACAATGGCTCTGAGAAAAAGTGTTTTAGATGTCAGAGGGGTTTTTTTGTTTTTGTTTTTTTGCAACCCAATGACCTGCTGGTCCTGCTGCTGTCATTGCCTTAGACAAACTCCACGCTATCCTGATGATTTTGGTGATTTCTGAGATTTGGTGAGCTCCACTTCCTACAACAGTCACCAGAATTGGGAACAGTTAGTTTTGCTGGTTTGTTAGATATAATATACTTCGGTTTTGTTTTCCCACAATGGACTCTAGGTTTAAAAAATGTTATAAAAATGGTAGTTTTTAAAACCATGTCTTCTATCTTTAAGTTCAATATTAGTTGTCAATTCTTTAATTAAAGAATCCTTTTATCACATTGGCTCATTTTTCTGATTGCTGAGAATTTATTAATGGTAGAAAGGATTTGCACTATACCTGAGGTAAAAAACTTTAGTTCCTACATTGAATGAACCAACTGGATTATGTGCAACTTCATACGCCTCTATTACATGACAGTACAATATAGATAAGAGAATCAGGAAGGCGAACAAATCTTGCCTTCTATTTCAGATTATCCAGAGACAACAGAGAAAAATAAGCAAGTTAATTACAGTAGAAAAAGATCTGCAAAAATCACAAAGGATCCAGGAAGACTGATGGTGAAATGACTCAAAATCATAGGAACTTTTTGAAGAGCAGATCACCTTAGTACCATTCCAAATAATACAAGCCCTTGTGTGGTCCCTTAAAATATGTATTAATTACTTATGCTAAACAATTTGTTCCATCTTCTATTTAGCTGTGACACTCTCAGTAAGTTTCTCAGACCTGAAGTAGAGCTCTGTGTAAGTTTAAAAGTTTGTCTCTCTCACCAACAGAAAGTGGTCCAATAAAAGATATTACCTCAACCACCTTGTCCCTAGCCTCTGTTTGCCAGAAGCTGGGATTGGGCGACGGAATAGATGACTTGATGACTATCTGTTCTGTTCATTCCTTCTGAAGCACCTGGCATTGGCCACTGTTGGACGACAGGATACTGGGCCAGATGGACATTGGTCTGACCCAGTATGGCATTTTTATGTGTATTAGAACAAAAGTGTTGGGTTACATTTATTAGCCGTTGGTGGGTTTTTAAAACTTTTGGGAAGGGGAGGTAATGATGTGTCTCTTTCAAGGCTCCTTTAGTGCTGTAAAGTGAGAAGGACAACACTGCTGGAAGTTAGTCTAGTGCAGAGCTTAGTATGCAGAGCAGCCTGCTTGTAGCCTGTGCTAATAGCAGAGCATTAATCCTGTACTTTTGTTTTTCCCTGGATTTACTTCTAAAAGACATTACAAAGGTGTATGTATGTATCCTCTCTGAAAAACAATTTGGTTTCTGCTTGGTATTTGGGCTAAAATTCAGACTGATTTTTCATTTTCCATCCCAAGTTGACTGGTCATACTTCTGATTCAAATCAGGACTATTCACTGTTTCATAGGGATTTTAACTTAATCTTTTAAACACATCTTCCCTGTAGTTTGATTAATTATCTGCTGATAAGTCACCTTCTCCCCCTAAGAATTATTTCAATAATCTATCCCTCTAGTCAAACAGAATCTATCCCTCTAGTCTTGACATGCATCTCAACCATTGTTCCTGAAATGATGAAAGGCTACTTTCTCGCCACAAGGGTTAAGGATGCAGCCACTATATTGTTTCAGCCTCTTGAAGTACATGAGCAGAAGGACTGTCTTTTACTCCATATAATACTTTGTATTACCCCCAGTGGATTTCAATTAGTTGGCAGAAAAAGTGACAAAATGGCAAAAAATTGCCTAATGTTCCCAGTAAGTTATCTGCTGAATTCAGGGAATAAAAAAAAAAAAGAAAGAAAAAGGATCTTAATTAACTGGATTAAATAAATGTGCAGAAGATACTTCATTAAAATATGGAAAAGGTTAAATCAAATTCTCTCTGCCAGTAAGGCCTTAGCATATTATGTTACTGTATTACTTATGTCATACACAAAACAATTCCAAAACAATTCTAATTTTTCTAGTGCTAGATGCCTTTAATTAACAATAATTTTCTCATAAGTCCATCAGCTCCGACCTATTTTAATCCATTAGGATGTATTTCCAGGGCACCAGACCAAAACTATAAAGCCCTTGAAATTTCTCCTCAATCTCCCCGTCCGCCCCTAAGAATATATACATCCACAATAGTTTCAAAACCACCGACCTAGTGTCTTTAATAAATAATTCTCCTCTCTTACATGAATACATTACTAATCGTTTAAAAAATATATAATCATAAATAAATGTGCACCTTGAATATAAGTTCATAAACATTGTAAAGATCTTAATTTCCTCCATTAATCTGGCTGAACAGGTTATGTCCCACTCTACTGGCTAGATCACAGAGAATGAATCCCAGATCCGTAAAAGTATTGGTAGTTAGGCACCTAAATACCTTTGAGGATTTGAGCCTAAGAGCCTATTTCTGCAACTTCCTAATTGAGCTGTATATTTAGCTCAACTGGTAGACACTTGGTCCTCAAAGGTATTTAGGCTCCTGACTTCTATTGGAATCAATGGAAGTTAGGAGTCTATGGGCTTGTCTTCACTTAAAACACTACAGTGTCATAGCTGCACCACTGCAGCACTTCAATGTAGACACTACCTATGCCAACGGTAGGGATTCTCCTTTCAGCATAGTTAATTCACCTCCTCAAGAGATGGTAGCTTGGTCAATGGAAGAAATCTTCCATCCACCTAGTGCTGTCTACGTGGGGACTTAGGCTGGCTTAACTATGTCGCTCAGGGGTGTGGATTTTTCACGTCCCTGACTAGTTAAACAGCCCTAATTTTCTTGTATACACTAGGGCCCGGGTAGGTGGGGCTCGTCAGCCTTGGAAGGCAGCTCACCTAGGAGAAGGAAAACTCTGATTTAAAACCTCTGCTGCCTTGTGGCAATACCCACTCATGGGAAAGGCTAAGGGAGTCAACCCTGAAACCAAATCCGGTGTCGGAGTCCCGATGGCGGTCTGACATTGTCCTCAACGTCATTCCGGCAACTCCTGCGACGCCACTGGTGCCAAGTTGTATCGACATTGGCTTTGCGAACAGGGGCTGCAAACAGGGGAGTTTGAGAGGAATTGCTCCAGGTAAAGCAGGAGCAAATACAGGACCCTTGGGGTAAGTGGCTGTCTGTAGTGTGTGTTTGGGGGTACTTGCTGTGTGCTGAGCTTGTGTCTGTCTGTTTGTTCATTTGTTTGTTTGCAGGACCGTGTGCTGTGGCTGGCAGTTGGAAGCTGTGAGCTTCTACACCAGGGGGCGGGGCTAATCAATCAGGGAGGCCGGGGCTTTATAAAGCCGTGCACAAGCGACCAGGGCGCTTTGCGAACAGGGGCTGCAAACAGGGGAGTTTGAGAGGAATTGCTCCAGGTAAAGCAGGAGCAAATACAGGACCCTTGGGGTAAGTGGCTGTCTGTAGTGTGTGTTTGGGGGTACTTGCTGTGTGCTGAGCTTGTGTCTGTCTGTTTGTTCATTTGTTTGTTTGCAGGACCGTGTGCTGTGGCTGGCAGTTGGAAGCTGTGAGCTTCTACACCAGGGGGCGGGGCTAATCAATCAGGGAGGCCGGGGCTTTATAAAGCCGTGCAGAAGTGACCAGGGCGCTTTGCGAACAGGGGCTGCAAACAGGGGAGTTTGAAAGGGAGTTTGTAAGGGGAGTGCGAAGGGGGCAAGCTATCCTTGCCATTCCTAATTCTTTTTACCCAAACTAAAAGGAGAGGCAGAGCAACCAGGTGGCTGCAGACGGGGGAGTGAGTATCTGTTGAGGGGACAGTTTGGCACTTTGACCGTGTGCTAGAGTGTTTGAATTCCTGTTTGAAAAGTGTGATTTGGGAGTGCTTCATTGCAGACTCTTCTAAAAAGACTGTCAGTCAGCTGCGCACCAGCGGAGCAGCGCATAGCAGAGAAGCAAACAGGTGGAGTTAGCCTGGGAGTTCGCCTGGAGAGAACCTACTGAGGCATCCCCCTTGCAGGTTTCCCTGAGTAGCTTCTGCCACAAGTGAGGAAACTCTTCGAAGGAAGGAACTATGGAGGCTGAGCGATCCGCTGTCGTGACCTGCACAGGATGTGCCATGTTTGTCTTTCTTCCACAGGATAGAAGCGACTTTGTCTGTACAAAGTGCAAGCTGATCTCCATATTGGAGGAGAAGATTCAAGGTCTGGAGAAACGAGTATCAACCCTGCATTCCATAAAAGAAAATGAGGAGTTCCTGGATAGACGTCAGGATAGGCTTCAGCGGGCGCAGTGTTGTGAGGATTCAGAGGAGGCTGCGCAGCGGGGACAGAAGACCAGCGAGGATAATTGGCGGCATGTGACCTCCAGAAGAGGAAAGAGTATGAGACAAGTCCATGTACAAGAAATGCATATTCAGATGAGCAACCGTTTTCATGTTCTCTCCACAGGCACTAGTGCAGAGAGTGGAGTGAATGATGCATCTGAGGGAACACAGCAGAAGGAGACTCCACTGATTGGAAGGCATGAGATGCACAGTCCTAGTGATGGGGGTTCCACGACCACCACTCCCAAGAGGAGGAGGAGGGTGGTGGTGGTCGGGGACTCTCTCCTCAGGGGGACTGAGTCATCTATCTGCCGCCCTGACCGGGAAAACCGAGAGGTGTGCTGCTTGCCAGGGGCTAGGATTCGTGATGTGTAGGAGAGACTGCCGAGACTCATCAAGCCCTCAGATCGCTACCCCTTCCTGCTTCTCCACGTGGGCACCAATGATACTGCCAAGAATGACCTTGAGCGTATTACTGCAGACTACGTGGCTCTGGCAAGAAGGATAAAGGCGTTTGAGGCGCAAGTGGTGTTCTCGTCCATTCTCCCTGTGGCAGGAAAAGGCTGGGGTAGAGACCGTCGAATCGTGGAAGTCAACGAATGGCTACGCAGATGGTGTCGGAGAGAAGGGTTTGGATTCTTTGACCATGGGATGGTGTTCCAAGAAGAAGGAGTGCTAGGCAGAGACGGGCTCCACCTGACGAAGAGAGGGAAGAGCATCTTTGGAAGCAGGCTGGCCAACCTAGTGAGGAGGGCTTTAAACTAGGTTCACTGGGGGAAGGAGACCAAAGCCCCGAGGTAAGTGGGGAAGTGGGATACCGGGAGGAAGCACAAGTAGGTGAGTGCAAGAGGGGAGGGCTCCTGCCCCATACTGGGACAGCAGGACAATCGGTGAGTTATCTTAAATGCCTATACACAAATGCAAGAAGCCTGGGGAACAAGCAGGGAGAACTGGAAGTCCTGGCACAGTCAAGGAATTATGATGTAATTGGAATAACAGAGACTTGGTGGGATAACTCACACGATTGGAGTACTGTCATGGATGGATATAAACTGTTCAGGAAGGATAGGCAGGGCAGAAAAGGTGGGGGAGTTGCGTTGTATGTAAGAGAGCAGTATGACTGCTCAGAGCTCCAGTATGAAACTGCAGAAAAACCTGAGAGTCTCTGGATTAAATTGAGAAGTGTGAGCAACAAGGGTAATGTCGTGGTGGGAGTCTGCTACAGACCACCAGACCAGGGGGATGAGGTGGACGAGGCTTTCTTCCAGCAACTAACAGAAGTTACTAGATCACAGGCCCTGGTTCTCATGGGTGACTTTAATCACCCCGACATCTGCTGGGAGAGCAATACACTGGTCCACAGACAATACAGGAAGTTTTTGGAAAGTGTAGGGGACAATTTCCTGGTGCAAGTGCTGGAGGAACCAACTAGGGGAAAAGCTCTTCTTGACCTGCTGCTCACAAACAGGGAAGAAATAGTAGAGGAAGCAATAGTGGATGGGAACCTGGGAGGCAGTGACCATGAGATGGTCGAGTTCAGGATCCTGACACAAGGAAGAAAGGAGAACAGTAGAATACAGAGCCTGGACTTCAGAAAAGCAGACTTTGACTCCCTCAGGGAACTGATGGGCAAGGTCCCCTGGGAGAATAACATGAGGGGGAAAGGAGTCGAGGAAAGCTGGCTGTATTTTAAAGAGACCTTATTGAGGTTGCAGGAACAAATCATCCCGATGTGTAGAAAGAAAAGTAAATATGGCAGGCGACCAGCTTGGCTTAACAGTGAAATCCTTGCTCGTCTTAAACACAAAAAAGCAGCTTACAAGAAGTGGAAGATTGGACAAATGACCAGGGAGGAGTATAAAAATATTGTTCAGGCATGCAGGAGTGAAATTAGGAAGGCCAAATCACACTTGGAGTTGCAGCTAGCCGGAGATGTTAGGAGTAACAAGAAGGGTTTCTTCAGGTATGTTAGCAACAAGAAGAAAGTCAAGGAACGTGTGGGCCCCTTGCTGAATGAGGGAGGGAACCTTGTGACAGAGGATGTGGAGAAAGCTAGTGTACTCAATGCTTTTTTTTGCCTCTGTCTTCACAGACAAGGGCAGCTCCCAGATGGCTGCACTCCGCAGCACGGTATGGGGAGGAGGTGACCAGCCCTCTGTGGAGAAAGAAGTAGTTCGGGACTATTTAGAAAAGCTGGACGAACACAAGTCCATGGGGCCGGATGCACTGCATCCGAGGGTGCTAAAGGAGTTGGCCGATGTGATTGCAGAGCCATTGGCCATTATCTTTGACAAATCATGGCAATCGGGGGAGGTCCCGGATGACTGGAAAAAAGCGAATGTAGTGCCCATCTTTAAAAAAGGGAAGAAGGAAGATCCGGGGAACTACAGGCCAGTCAGTCTCACCTCAATCCCTGGAAAAATCATGGAACAGGTCCTCAAGGAATCAATTTTGAACCACTTAAAGGAGGGGAAAGTGATCAGAAACAGTCAGCATGGATTCACCAAGGGCAAGTCATGCCTGACTAACCTAATTGCCTTCTATGATGAGATAACTGGCTCTGTGGATGAGGGGAAAGCAGTGGATGTGCTATTTCTTGACTTTAGCAAAGCTTTTGATACAGTCTCCCACAGTGTTCTTGCCAGCAAGTTAAAGAAGTATGGGCTGGATGAATGGACGGTAAGGTGGATAGAAAACTGGCTGGATGGTCGTGCTCAACGGGTAGTGATCAATGGCTCCATGTCTAGTTGCCAGCCGGTATCAAGTGGAGTGCCCCAAGGGTCGGTGCTGGGGCCGGTTTTGTTCAATATCTTCATCAACGACCTGGAGGATGGTGTGGACTGCACCCTTAGCAAGTTTGCAGATGACACTAAACTGGGAGGAGTGGTTGATACGCTGGAGGGTAGGGATAGGATACAGAGGGACCTAGACAAATTAGAGGATTGGGCCAAAAGAAATCTGATGAGGTTCAACAAGGACAAGTGCAGAGTCCTGCACTTAGGACGGAAGAATCCCATGCACTGCTACAGACTAGGGACCGAATGGCTGGGCAGCAGTTCTGCAGAAAAGGACCTAGGGGTTACAGTGGACGAAAAGCTGAATATGAGTCAACAGTGTGCCCTTGTTGCCAAGAAGGCTAACGGCATTTTGGGCTGTATAAGTAGGGGCATTTCCAGCAGATCGAGGGACGTGATTATTCCCCTCTATTCGGCACTGGTGAGGCCTCATTTGGAGTACTGTGTCCAGTTTTGGGCCCCACACTACAAGAAGGATGTGGATAAATTGGAAAGAGTCCAACGGAGGGCAACCAAAATGATTAGGGGGCTGGAGCACATGACGTATGAGGAGAGGCTGAGGGAACTGAGATTGTTTAGCCTGCAGAAGAGAAGAGTGAGGGGGGATTTGATAGCTGCTTTCAACTACCTAAAAGGGGGTTCCAAAGAGGATGGATCTAGACTGTTCTCAGTGGTAGAAGATGACAGAACAAGGAGTAATGGTCTCAAGTTGCAGAGGGGGAGGTTTAGGTTGGATATTAGGAAAAACTTTTTCACTAGTAGGGTGGTGAAGCACTGGAATGGGTTACCTAGGGAGGTGGTGGAGTCTCCTTCCTTGGAGGTTTTTAAGGTCAGGCTTGACAAAGCCCTGGCTGGGATGATCTAGTTGCGGTTGGTCCTGCTTTGAGCAGGGGGTTGGACTAGATGACCTCCTGAGGTCCCTTCCAACCCTGAGATTCTGTGATTCTATGATTCTATGATTCCCTTGGATCCATCAGTTGCGTGGAGAGGGGGGTTCTGCTGCATCGGCAACAGCTGTTCCTCCATATCACCTTGCCCTGGCTTGCGCCCTGGAGAGGACACTCCAGTCATTCCCCATGGGTGCATATCCATCGTCTCTCGAGATTAACGGACGCCAACAACAACACTAGGGCTAAATAACTTTAAGGATCTGGGCCTTGGTTCTTCGGTGCTTTAGGTCTTGGTGTATCCTTCTTGATGATTCACAGAAATGATAATGGGGACAGTGTTGATTACACAGATATAAAAGTAATACATCTGCCGCTTGCTATCCTTAACATAAAAAAATACCATATGTCACTACAAAAAATTGACATATCTCAAATTATCAGGGGGATCCTTTTCTGCAAGGCAGCTTCAGGGGGTTACATTTGTCCAATCAACCTCTGGAAAAACAGTACAAAGTGAAAATCTTTCATTATTTCATTCTTTCAATACTCCACGGGCCTGGTAGTCCAGCATCCTAGGGTTTTCTCTCCTTTGTAAGCTTGGATAATAAATACACAAATACTTCTGCTTATTAGATAAAATATTTAGTACCAGACAGGTACTGTGCTTGATTTAAATCTCTCTCTATTTAACTATATTATTACAGTCTCAGCCTCCCATTTTTTGAATGCAATAATTTCAAAGTTCCCTCTGAAAAGCTCAAACCTTTTTACTTTTATGGCTAATTTCCTTCACAGATTGCACCCCCAAACTCCCCACATGGTCTCATGAATAGAATGAAGATTGAGAATTGAAGTCATGTGTGCCTGCATTTAATGTATTTTTAATACTCTTTTCTAAGAATCCATGGATGTAATTTGCATTCAATATGAGTAAAGGATGCAGGAAAAGGTCCTACAATAATAAACAATGCATTTTATAAACTATGGTTCAAAGATATTTGTGGTAAATTTACAATAACAAGTTCTGATGTTGTAATATGTGGTACTAGAATATCAGTGGCATATTACCCATTCTATTTTTGTGTATTCATTCAAAACTAAACTAAAATATAGATCCTAAAGCTACAACTAGCTCCAACACAGGTACAGGATTCCACCGGCACAGAGCTAGTTAGGCCCTGATTCTATATGTCAATAAATAGCAAAATGTGTTAAATCTGCATAGGACTTGAAAGCATCAGGTCTTTGCTATTGGATCAAGACTTTATGTTTCAGGGACAGGGATCATATGTTCCCAGATGTCTGTACAGCGCCTAGCATATTTTGATGTTGAAATATCAACAGGAATAATTAAAATATAGCTTTAGGTAGTATTTGGTTTTAAGGAAAAACATATGTTTACTTCATCTTTTATCCAAACCAGCAAATGCACCCCTAATTTAAACTGATTGTAATTAACAATATACCAAAAATACTGTATTACCAAGAATTATACAGTGGGTATCTCAGTGGAAGCGGACATTCTCCAAATTTTGGGGAAGTTGCCAATCCACATGAAGAATAGGACTGAGATTCTCAAGTCTGTTCCAACCCCTTTACACCTTTAAAAGGACCCTAAAAATCTCTGATCGGGCCAAATTTAGGACCTGAGGATGATACTTGTAAGTTCATCTTCCAAGAACCTCATTGAAAGCCCTGGCACAGGTTATGTCAGAGAGTGGGAGGGGAATGTCAGGCTGGGGCCTCCACACACAAAGCTGTGGAGATTTGGGGCAGTGCTGTGGCCCATATGTAGCTGGAAATAGGTTGCGGTAACTTAGGCACACCTTAGGACTGTTGGTGTTACACAGGAGGCTGTAGAGCAGCCCAGAAACGGGAGGGCAGAAAGGTGGCTTAATGCCACCACAGACTTCCCCTCTTCGTGGATTGTGAATTCTGTGTGATGCTTGTAGGATCCATCTACACTTACAACTATATATGGTTATTTGTGCGTTGTTGGACCATAACCCCCCTATTGCCACATCTGAAACCTGAAGCGTGTTACTGAAGGACAGTTCAGTGAGTGAAAACTAGTAGGCATGAAGGGTGTGCATATGTACATCCCTGTGCTATGACAAGGTCCTGGACCCATTCTACAGTGTAGTGTGTACGGGGACAAAGGGCTTGTACCGGGTCATGGGTTGATAGTCCTCCAGGGCCATTAACCCAATGCATTGATCCCTTTGCTGCCTCTGAGAGCAGCCTCTGGGTCTCCGAAGCACACACAGGAGCTGACCAATATGTGGTGAGAGTATACCATCCCCCATGTCTTTGCCCAAGTCAGCAGGAACATTCATCTGTACTGGGAGATTTCACAGAGGCTGGAGGAGCATTGCATTCACTCAACTCCTACCCACTGCTAGGATTGCATGAAGCACCTCAGTCTCCTGTGCCCAAGAGGGTGAAGGACTCCAACAGTCACTCTGGGAGGGCAGGAATAGGTGCTTTCCAGGGCAGTGAATATAGACCTTTAAGTGACTCATCACCCTCTACTCAATCCTGGCGGCCTCATTGTATAATGGGATTCTGATAAGGAGCAGAGTGAGGAGGGAGTAGGGACCTTGGAGGGAGTCTTGGGGGAAGCCTTTGGAGACATGGAGGAATAGGAGCAAGTGATTTTGCACTTGTGCCTGGTGGAGCCAGTTAAGGAAGCACTCCTGAGGAGATTAAGGACCCAGAGCCACTGTAGGAACCAGAGTCTGACACTGGTAAGTTTTAAAATGGACCCCCAACTTCTCTGACAATATCCCATCTTGCTCCAGTGCTACATGCCTCAGCCTTGCCCTCCCACCACATCCCACCTTGTCCACCCCCACATGGTCCAGGAGCAACACATGGCTGTAAATTAATGGTTTTATTGAAATCCCATGAACCACTGTAAAGCATTTAGCAGATGTTATAACAGGTTATTAACAACCCATCACTGTGCTCCTGTGTCTGTGCATTTCTTGATCAGCACTGACAATGATAGTCCCTAGACCACGTGAAACTGTGGGGAAAGGGAATGAGGGAAGAAGAGAGAAGGTGAGTTTTAAAAGGGACCATGTAGAGAGAAAATAGTTTCATGACACTCACGGTTGTGCAAAGGCCCAACACCACCCCTCTCCACTCCCAGTTTTTCCTTCCCCTTATGAACAGAAGCTGTGAAGAACAGGGGTGGGATGGTTGGTGGCTTGTGTGTTGGCCCGCCTACATCCAGGAAGGGAAAGGGTACCATTTGGTTGTCCAAGGAAAGTCAGAGCAGTCAATTCTCCCTATGACTCTTTGACATGTTTTGTACCATTCCCATCCCCTGGTATCTATCGTCTCCTTGCATAAAACCACTCTGCAGAGGCTGGGAGAAGCAGGGGTGGGTGAAGCTTTTGCTCCGGCAGGTGTACAAATGTCATGCCATGTCCTTTAACAATGGAGAAGCAACTGGCTTGTGATGTTAATCCCAAAGTTCAGGAAAGAAAATACACTTTTGAAGTCACTTTCAGTTTCCCTGTGCCTTTCAATGCTATTTGCTGCATGCTACCCTTGTCTTTGACTTGGCAGGATATTCCAGTGCTGACCGTGAAACCATTCTGGTGGTAGGGAACAAGCGGCACCAGATAACAGAGAAAGATGCAGAAGGACCCTGGAAGACCTGCTTCATGACATAGATAGAAGAAGTAACGAGCAGCTCATTTTTCTTAGGGAAAGGGAGGAATGGGCTCTTAGGCAGGGTGAGGCATTCCTGAAAATGGAACGATAGCAGAGGCAATGGGAACATGCACAGAGGGAATGGGATAATGCACTCAGTCCCTAGTGAAATTGGTGGCAAATGCTTTCAGTCGTGGACATTGCTCCTGTACAGGAACAGGCACTACCCCCTTCTTCTCTTCCTCCTCCTTCAGTTGCTGTCTAGATTGCTGCTGAGGCAGTGAATCCCACCACCACCCCGAGGTGGAGCAGCATGCTGGATGCCTGGCACAACATCATCTACAGGCACCTGAAACCCCTCGCTAGGGAACTCCCGAAGCATTCAGGAGAGAACTGATGAGCCTGATTCAGGTTCTGTAGACCAGTCTGTGTTCACCCCCCAACCAAGCCTCACACAGTAGACATCCTCATTTGTCCCCATGCACAATATTCCATAGGCATTATACCCTTGACGAGGAGAGGAGGAGGGGAAGGGTGAGGAGCTGTATCCACAGACATTAATGTTTGCCCACTTCTCAGGGAATTTGACCTTTCGTTTTTTTTTTTTTTTTATAGTTTTGGTTTAATTGTTCCTGTTAAAAACTGGTTTAGCTCAATGTTTGATGTGTGTATATAAATAACAGCCATTGTTTATTTAACTGTTCACTTTACTCATGTGTGAACCTTGTTTTCCAAGTATGGTCACTGAGCTACTGCTCAGAGGTTTGGGAGGATATAGCAGAATTCAAAGCACATGAATGTGGTTTCTTTAAAGTCTGGTGACATGGAAATGCAAACAATTTCGCCTTTCCCACACTCCCCCTCTTTCCAACCCCTAGCCATGAATTTGCGGTTTGGGTTTTTTTTTTATTTTTTTGTTTTGTTTAAAGGTTCATGACAATGGTATGCTGTGAAATAGCTGTTGCTGTCCAAAGCACCAGAATAAAAAACAAGATAAGTTAACTGAAACGTCTTTATGGTTTTGTGACCAATTAAAGTGATAATACAGGCAAGGGAAACAAAACTAAATTAACACTGAAGATATCTAATATCCTGTGCTTTTCCAACCCTTTCCCTCTAACCCCCACCAAAATTCACTACTGGAAATCATGGGAGTACATATGTCATGGGAGTAATCATGAATAGCACCTGATAAAATGCTGTGAGCAATGGTGTCACAAAACATTATGAGGAAGGAGTGTATAAAAGCCCTATCAAAACCATACAGAACTTTTTTTCAATTACTTTAACAATGCTTAAGTGCTCCACATTAAGAGACCCAAAACAGAACAATTAACATAAAATAAAAACATTGCTCAATGGTCTCCTTAAAGTTCATTAAAACTTCCCTCAGCACAAAACCAGGGCCAAAGGTGTTAACAGGGGGAGGACCCTCAAGGTTGTCTGCTTTCAGTTAGTACATTAGCTGAAGGAGATTGAAACCCACTGAGGTGTCTTGCAACAGAAGTGTGTGGCAATACTCTAATGAGCTTATCCAGCAGCTCCAAAGCATCAAAATAGAGTCCATTAGCACAATCCTAAGTCACCTTCTGGCTCCTCAGTGTTCCATGATGTAAGAGCACACAGCACCACAAATTTCCTTAGCCCACTGGGAACCAGGAGCAGTCTGCACATGGGCAGGATCTGGCTGCCTGTAAGGCTTTGAAAAAAGCTCTGGTCTGTGCTCATTCACTGTGGAAGCATTCTCATTTAACCTCACATATGTTGCGCAAAGCACAGCAACCCAAGATAACCAGTGAATAGTAACCTTTTCAGTTAATGCATTCATTGTCCCCTTTTGGTGAACAAAAGTACAGGTATGTGTGTTTTGTAGATGCCCTTGCATCGTTCAGAAACCCCATCCACTGAAATTCCGCAATAACTTCAGGGACATGGGTTTTGGCAACCACTCTTGGATATATCTCAGTGTTGATAGTCTGTCAAATCTGTACAACCACTGCCACAAGGGTTGACTTGCAATCCCTGAACTGATCTGCAACTGAGCAGTAGGGGGTCAGATGATGCCAGCTTCCAAAGGGTGATAGCCTCCTGCTTATGCACTGGTATGGGTTTCCAAAATAGAGTGTGCTAGCACTGGAGAGTTGGTGCAAGCTGCTTGCACAACTCCATGAAGATCTTTTTCCTCATTCTCAGTGTCTCCAATCACTGAATCACTGATGAGGAACAGCTCAGAATCTCATATATATATATATATATATATATATATATATATATATATATATATGTTTCTTTAGTTAAAGTTTTGATATGACATCATTACAAAAAAGCAAAGCACTCTGACATGGTTATAAAGCTGTAACAATAAAAAACAAATTATTTAACACTAGAAATAAATGTCAGTACCATATCAAAACTTGCCGCTTATCAGTATTAGCACATATTACAGTTAGGTAAAACATGGCTGTTATTGGTTCATTGTATTCCTCTTTGCAGTTTGGTTTTACCCAGGAAAGTTCACCTTAGATCTTACCTCTAATTTCTAAGGCAGCTCCATCAGTTGTTGTGGATCTAACACTTCAGCAGTTCTCCTCGCTGTTACTAAAATAGATTATGCATATCCACTGAGCTGGTGGTAAAAGCACACCTGGTGCTAAAAAGTTGACTATCTGCTCTTGTCAATGCTGCTGAATTAGCGTGCATGGAGGAACTACTGTGCCAAGTGCCTGTAATTGTTATTTGTATATTACTTTAGTGCCTAGACACCCCAAACAAGATTGTGGTAGGCACTGTATAAATATGTTGTGTGTAATAGTCCCTGTACCAAAGTGCTCATAATCTGAATAGACGGAGGGAGAATAAAGTGTTATCATCCCAAACTGGTGGAGAATTGAAGAATAAACAGAATTTGTAATACAGGAATTCCATATTAGAGTCAAGACTTTAACTCAGATCTCCTAATCCTAGACTACTACCTTAACCTCAAAAAACCTTCCTTTCTCTGTGAAGTGTTTTATGAGCATTTGCATTGACACTAAAGTAAAAAGAACTTGAGCAGCTTGCCCATGATTATCAGAATATAAATGAGTGTTTCAGCCTATAGTAGATTATTACTCAGAAATTTACCCACTCTGAGACTAAGATTCCCTTCTTGCTAATGCTGCTGTAAATCAAGAGTAACCACATTCATATCAATGGAGTTAAACCAATATAAATCTGGTGTGAGATGAAAACCCAGCCCTTAGTCTTTTACTACAACCAGTAGGTCACAAGAGCTCCACAAGTGTTCCTAGTACAAGGGTACATTTTAATTTGACTTTACTTAACAATGCTAATAAAATAGGATTCTAAGGCAAGAATTTAAAATGATTAACTGTGAGAATTTAAAATACTAAAAAGAATCTCAGTGTGTCACTTAACCTCATGGGGCAAAGAATAAAGAAAATGAAATGCACACAGGAGTGAGTTTTATATTGTCAATGATAAAAGTGATAATCGCTTCAAGTCGAAGCAAAATGACAGATGAAAGAAACCTATAGAACATAGCCTGGGGGAGCTCCTGAGGCCAGAGCAGGGTACCAGATATACACCAGCTAGACTGATATTTAATGAAGCTTTGTTTGGCTCTATAATAAATGTTCAAGGTCTCTGGAGCATCAAATACCATTTAACACTGCTACAAGGAAATGCTCTCTTTGGGTTGTGGTTTGTTTTTGTTTCTGTTTTCCCCCCGGGGACGAAGGGGATCTTTTCTACACTTTGTGACTTATTTCAACAAATATCTTTCATTTGGAAAACAAGTGTGAAAAGAGAAAATTTGCCTGGATTATGTATTTGTAACCTTTATATTTATGTAAAGCAGAATAGGAGATAAACATGGTGCTGAATGTGGGCAATAGCAAAGGTGTCTGTAAGCCGCTTTTGAATTCCCTCAATTTTGGGCCCAGTTGGAGACCAGGATGGGTCATTGTGTAATGTGGAGCAGCCTCCAAAATCCTTTAAATTATGACTGGTTGTCCATTGTCAGAGAACTGAGGGACACAAGAAGGATAAAATAGAACTGCAACACTGGTCCTATAGCATGCACTGACTCTTCCTTCACCATGGAAGTGTCCAGTCATCAATTCCATTAAAGCAGTGCAATGGGACCTCAAAGTCAACATAACATAGAATCATGTCCAGTGTGTCTAAAGTCCATACCACAGTACATTGAGCTGCCAGGCAACATTTTATTTTTGTGTTGATCTGATGAATTCATTTACATAGTAACCTTAGCTCTCTCCAGATAAACTTCCTACAGGTTAATCTCACTGCATCAGATTCAGCCCTGGTGCAAGTTCACTAACTTTGCCAGAGTTATATCAGAGCTGAATTTAGCCTGCTGTTGTTGGTTTCAGTGCTGCTGATTGCAATTAGCATGGAGCAGTTTAGCCAGCACATGTAGGACCCTTGTCCCAACAAGGTACAGAATGTATTTATTTATATCTCTGAACTGTTGTGGCAAGTTTTATCAACATTGTGAAGTGGTATTACTAGTATTATACCCGTTTCCTCATTTTTGTTACTGTCTCCAGGCAAACAATAGGTTAAAGGTTCAAGGAAAAACCCATGAAAGAAAAATTCCACTGGTAATTGGAGTGGTTAGATATTTGCAAGGATCAGCTGAAGTTCATTATAATGAGATGAAATGAAGTAGGATACACACCTGAGGAGAGGCAAAGGTCCTAGCTATATATACACAGGTATTTCTCTGTCTGTTGACTGTTTGCATGAATAAGGAAGGGAAAGTTTTTGTCAGTATTGAGGTTAGAGTTGAGAAAAGCTGCATAGGTGGTCCCACTATAAAGCAGGAGATCTAAACTGAACCAGTTTGTACGCTATTAGTTTGTTCTTCTGTAGACTTTTTTGTTCCTGTTTGCTTGGATGTTGAAGTAAATCTATTCAATGTAGGAAATGTTTCCAAAAGTAATCTAGCATAAAGACTTCCTTCAATATTTGTGAAATTATACATGGAAGTGGGTGTGCCAAAATTGATATTTTAAGCCAATTAATTACCATTGCAAGTTAATAGAAAATAAGATTTTTTTTTGTTGGTTTTTATACACATTTGTCAGATTTGAGCACTCTTGCGTGCTTATTTTCAGGAAAAAGAGTGTAAAGAAATTAAGCATTCAAATGCTTAGAATTTATAATACAGTCCCTCTTTGCAGCTCATAATTTTGTTTGTTGTGCCAAAGTGATCAGAAAAAAAGTAAAATGCTCTTAAAAATGATTAAATAGATTTTAGAGACTATTTTAACACTCTTGGGTATGTTGGCATCAATTGCCACCTCCCTGGATCAAGCCTTGTTAATGATCCGTCATGTGATGCAATTCAGAAGAGAAATATGACTGACTGATTTCTGTAGGCTCCATGTAATTGTGAAAATCTGAAACATCAGTGAGCAACATTACCCAAAGGAATACTGCTATCTGAGACATAAATCTAGAATAACAAACTAAAAGTAAAAGAGTAAAACAAGCAATTAGTTGGATCACTTTCTACCTAAAAAGTTTTGATACTTTGAATAACAATATTCCAGAATCTTCAGTTTAAGCTCTGAACACTGGGAATAGATCCTAGGTACCAGTGTATTGCCACTAGGCAAGTCTCTCTCTCTCTCTCTCTCTCTCTCTCTATATATATATATATAGATAGATAGATAGATCGGTAATGAAAACTCATGCCAGAACAAGTCTGTTGTAAAGCTAGGGCTTAAAGACAGAGGGAATGTAACACCCTTCTTCTCCACCTGGCTTGGCTAAGCAACTCCCCTTTTTCAGTTGGTGCATTGACAGTTTCCCTTATCTTCTGGTGTACTTTAACCACTGTGTATAGCTCCTTTAGGCTTTGTATCATTGTAACACTCTGATGTGTGTTATATGTCACTTTAAGTGAGTGCTGACATTTTGGCAGACACTAATGATTGAAGTGGGGACCTCCAGAGCTAAAAGCATGAATCTTTAAAGCTTGAACTAAAAAGCTAGCCTCTGTAGCTGGGGACTGGAACAGACTTTCATCCTCTGTGAATCATATACAATAAGGATACATAACACACACTGATCAATGGATTACAGCTACATATGTGCTAGTTAGTAGGAGCATGGTGGTTGCCTCTGGAACACCAGGGTAAGGGAGAGATTGACAGCACAGCCACTGAAAAAATCCAGTTAAATTGCAGCTGTCCGGCCACATTTTCATATCATGAAATGCAGAAGTTTTCTTCAAGCAATTGTCCCATGTAAAGGGAAACTTATGAATTCATCCCTATGTTAACTTAAAAGAAAAGTGCCCTCCCATCTATGCATTACACTCTATGAGGCAGCTGCTGAATAAACGGTAGAATCTTCCTAGTGTGATGAGACCCATTACAGGCACTAGTTCACTGAGCCAGTGATAGAAGAGAAAGTTCATGCTTGCAAACATGAGCATCAAGTAGCCACATATGGTTGACAAGAAGGTGTGAGTAACAGTAGGGGGAAAATTAGCACGGGGAAATAGTTTTAGTTTGTGTAATGACCCATCCACTCCCAATCTTTATGCAAGCCTAATTTAATGGTGTCCAGTTTGCAAATTAATTCCAGTTCTACAGTTTCTTGTTGTTTTTGAAGTTTTTTTGTTGAAGAATTCCGACTTTTAAGTCTGTAATTGAGTGTCCAGGGAGGTTGAAGTGTTCTCCGACTGGTTTTTGAATGTTGTAATTCTTGTCAATTTTTTGAAATGGGCCATCCTGATTATCACTACAAAAGTGTTTTTGTCTTCTGCTGATAATAGCCCACCTTAATTAATTTTTTTCATTAGAGTTGGTATGGCAACCCCCATCTTTTCATGTTCTGTGTGTGTATGTATATATCTTCCTACTGTATTTTCCACTCCATGCATCTGATGAAGTGGGTTTTAGCCCACGAAAGCTTATGCCCAAATACATTTGTTAGTCTCTAAGGTGCCACAAGGACTCTTCGTTCTTTTTGCTGATACAGACTAACATAGCTGAAACCTTACAAATTACAAGGACGGTTTGGAGATCCCAAAAGATGAGAGAGGAGGAACATAAAAATGGCCATACTGAGTCAGAACAATAGTTCATCTAGCTCAGTGTCCTGTCAGTGGCCAATGCCAGTTGCTTCAGAGCGAATGAACAGAACAAGGCAATTATTGAGTGATCTATTCCCTGTTGTCCAGTCCTAGCATCTGAAAGTCAGATTTTAGGGTGACTCAAAGCATGGTGTTGCACCCCTCACCATCTTGGCTCATAGCCATTGATGGACCTAACCTTCATAAACCTTATTTAATTCATTTTTGAACCAAGTTATACTTTGGATCTTCACACCATCCCCTGGCAACAAGTTACACAGATTGACTGTGCATTGTGTGAAGTACTTCCTTTTCTTTGTTTTAAACCTGCTGCCTATTAATTTCATTGGGAGACCCCTGGTTCTTGTGTTATGTGAAGGGTAAATAATACTTCCTTCTTCACTTTCTCCACACCATTCATAATTTTATAGATATCTTGAGGTGACTTGTTGAAATATCTCTGAGCATGACATGCATTTTAAATTGGTTTTTATTTTTTTCTGTCTTGAGAAGTCCATATGTATATACTAGTCATTAGTGACCTTCCCAATTGGACTAATTTACTAAAATCAGGAGTCAGAAAATGTCAGTAAATGTAGTTATTCAATATGAAAAAATAGTTTTCTGCATAAATCAGTAAAGGAATGTATTAATCATTTTGTCATAGAAGTCATGTCAAATATTTTTGATACAACTCTTGAAAGTGATTCTCCTTCCTCTGCTCGTAGATTTTTGGTTTCTAGTTTTAGTGTATCTAGCAGGTTTATGCTGCTAGTACAGCCCAGATAAAATATTATTGGATTGCCTGCCAAACCTATTAAGATCTCCCTGGGTAGAAGCCAAATCTTGAGGAGCCAGTATCTGGGTTTTTACTTGTTTATAGCTCAGCAAGGCGTATACATTTAATTAGTGCATGGATATAAGATCATTAAAGAAGTTTTGAAGCATCTGTTCATATTACTGAGATGCAAACTACATTTAAAATATACAACACACACCTCTTCCAAAATAGATAAAATTCCCTGAAAGCATGGAAATGCATAACAAAGGGTCAATATACCAGTACTGGGGCATAAGATAGGAAGCAGACGGATAATAGCAGGAATGGCATATCACCCTGAGTGAGTAGTCATTAACATTTCTTGCCATTGGAGCTGGTTGGAAAGTAGTAAAGAGTTTTCATGAAAAAATTCGAAATAATCTTCCCTCTGCAAGTTTTGAAAAAGAATAACGGTCAGTTTTGAAAGTGTTCAGGTTCTGGGGTTTCCTCTTTTTTTATTCCCCACCAACTTGCCTTGTCCCCCTCCCCTTGTTTTTTCCATTTTGCCACTGAAAAAAAAGAGGGGGTGGGAAGGAGTAAGAAATTAAATATCAAAACTCATTTTCATTTTCAGATTTTGTTAGCCGCACCACACTGTGACTTTTACCAGGGATACCCAGAGCAATGAGGCACCTGGTGACCACCTGCCCTTAGTATGAGGAAGCTTTGTCAGTGCCTGCATGATCAGCTCCCTGACACCAGCAGCCACAGGCAACACAGCCTACACAAAACGAAAATAAGAAAGAAAAACTTGTAGCAGTCTCTGTTGTCCTTCGGCAGGTTAGCAATTGGCATACTCCAACCTCAAGCCTTCCAAACATCTCACTGGAGAGTTGATCCCATTCCCCTGGACACTCACATAATTCACAGATTCACTACTCCCAGAGGAACAGTACACCCCAGCTTACAAGTTACACAGCAGATCACCACTCCGCTTAACTCACAGCACTTAGATGTGTTTATAGTAAAAATAAGCAGACATTTATTTAACAAAGAAATAGCAAATGATAGCAATTAGAACTATTGGAACCAAATGAATTCTAGAACCTAGACTTATTTAACAAGACATTGTCATGTCTTTTAGAGAAAATTCACCCCAAAGTCCTGCCAGTTTTTTTCAGCCAGGCAGGCTGTTTTCATGAGACTGCCAGCTTGTTGTCAAAGTAAAAGATGCCGGCTATCTCTCAGTACCTTTAGTTATATCAGGATAGTTCTTTTTCATAATGAGGCTATCTCCTTCTGATTGTTTTCTTTTCCTGTGGCCTCCCTCTCATGTCAATTTTGCAATCTTTTAATCACCATCTGGTTCTGTATGCAAATAGGCTACATTGTGATACACAATGACCAAACAGGGAGATAAGCATTTGTTACCTCCTGCTTCAAAGGAACCCTCTGTAAGATATGTCAGCTCTTGGTTACCTAACTTAACTCTAAGGTGTTGGGAACATAATTTCCCATATAGATACATAACTTCCATATATTAATATGGATAGTATAATATAGTATTATACATACATACATTTCAAAATGATTATGATGGCCAGTGGGCTACTGACTCTTGGCAAAGAGCTTACATGCCACCTTTGATGAACTTAATATACATATATCTAACCCATGGGATTCATCTCTTGTATCCTCTGCCAGTTGGTATCTAGAAGTTCCTGGGTTACACATATTCCTGGGGAAATTTTACCTCTGGGAGAAAGCAGGTGCTGTACCTCTAAAGGAGAACTGCTTCATCAGGATGTGAACAGAAGGCAGACACAGGAATGGGTTAAGTGACAGGCTACAATTGTATTAACTTTACAATGTGAGAGGGGCACTATACTCCAACCCTCCTCTCACACACCAATAATTTAACAGGATCCAAGGCAGTGCTACTGAGTTCCTACTATATAACCAATAAGTTGTTTAGACCCTCTTCATCCTATCCCTAGGACTCAGTTCACTTCTGAATCTTCTTACTCTGCTCCATGAGGGGAGGTAGAGGATACTAGAGGACCTCAGTGTGTAAAGATGTCAGTTTTCTCTTTCTTTCAGACAAGCACCACTGGAAACCGCTCAATATATCTCCACTATAGGGAGGCTAAAAGGAGCTGCAGTCCCAGCAAGATGGTCCCAAGATGCCCCTGAAGGTTTAAATTTGAGGGGGAGGGAGAAATACAAGAGCCAATTGCTGCCCTGTTCTCCCTCTGGCTAGTCAATGGGAAGCCCTTCCTTTCCCCCAGCCACATGCATTTTGAAGAACAAGGAGGGTCTAGACTCCAGCATGTCTGGGCAAAAGTGACATTTCATGATGCAGGGCATGCTGAATTTGAGCATCCCCTACTTGTCATTTTGATGATAAACACAGTGATACTCATTTGAGTGCTTGTAAAGAGACTAGGCAATGAATCCATCTGTTTTCCACTTTAACCAGAAATACTTTCTCATAACTTTGTCAATAAATGATGACACAGCCTGTGTACCTTTCCCACGCCTAAATACTTGGAAGCTAAGAGAAAGATTGTGCTGTTAGTCATTCTCTCTTCTTGAGCTCCTCATGGAACAATCCAGTTCTGAAGCTTCCGCAACACAGGTCTATGCCTAAGTAGCAAAGTCCAGACTGTAATGGATACACCTACGAACCTATTGAGCATTTCACAAATTGAAAGATATAAAATGATAAACACATTTCACATGCTATGGACAATTTAATTAAACAGTTATGAAATAATAACTTTCAGTAATTGTTACTACTATGGGCTGAATACAAACTCCAAGCATAGCAGGGAAAAGCCTTGTATGCCATTACAATAACCTGACACATTCAATGCCTTTGGTGATTTTATATTGTATGCATTATTTCCTTTAAAAATATTCTTTAGATTTGCCCTCCCGTGTATTCTTCTGCTGGTGTATTAGGTCCCCTGGAGGCAGTGACTAAAGTCACCAGGAGAAGAAACTTTCTTCCCAAGAGAAGAAAATATGCAAAACCAATATACTGATGTCAGAGTGCTAACGGGAAGGGTGGCATAGTATAAAAATGTGAAATTTATCAAGTCCCAAGAAGCAATTCAGTCTGCTGTAAATTTTTCATCTAAAATATATTACATTCTGAAACCTTCATTTCACTTTGAAAGAGCAGTGTTGATTTTAAGAAATAAAACAGAGGAAATCCTATATGCAGAAACTTTAGACTGCCCCTGAGGACTTGCAGGGTCATATAAAAAAACTCAAGAAAGTGTGTGTGTGTGTGTGTGTGTGTGTGTCTGCATGAGCTTGCAAGGAAATAAGCAAAATATTTGTCATACTTTAGAACCAATATGCCACATTTTAAAGTGTAGTGGTTCTGTGAAAAGTGTCTCTGGAAAAATAGCATTGTGAATTTCCATGTTTGTCTTTCAAGGACTTACACGTCAAATTTGCTTAATTTGTAACATAAAAGTTGTTTTTCTAACAGCTCTGCAAACTCTACTTGGGCCAGGAAATTCAAGTTGGATTCTTTCCTTTTCCAGCACCATTGCTAAGATTCTTTAGGGCACATTTTGTCCTTATTGTCACCTATACAAACCTCATTTGTATTCAAATTAAGCCCTCCTGGATACTTGTGAGATCCCATTGCCTTCAGTTGGTTTACACAGATGGAGCTGACTGAACCTAATACACAATTATTGTGATGCACAAGAAATAATAGCATCAAACTCACTCTCTGCCAGCTGTAATGGGTCTGCATTTCTAATGGGAGTAAAACTTAGTGTAGTCACTAGAATCTGCAGTGATGGCTTCAAATACACATAAAGAATATAACTATAGAATAAGAAGGTGATATTTCAAAAGTCACCTTTAGGTTAGAACTGCACTTTAAGGTGGTTTGAAACTGATCAAACTGTCTGACAAGAATTTTTGCATGTTTTAGTACTATTAACATGTATATGTCTGTTTATGAAAATTGTGCCATTATTTAGACACATGCTATTAGGACTTACACACTCATGTAAATTAGAAGTATCTATCTCAATTGAAGTCAGTGAAGTTACACTAGTATAAAACTGGTGATGAGAGAAGAATCAAACCCCTTGATTTTTCTAAAGCTTAATGGCTCTATTCTCTCTCTCTCTCTTGAGCCCCCACACCCATATTAGTGGCATAGCTAGGAGTGGAAATGTAGGTGGGCCCTGACTTTCAGGTGGACAGGCAATAACAGACTGTGCTAGCTCAGCTTCTCCACCAACACCACACCATCTTCTTGGCCCTGGTGCCCCCAGACAGAGGGTTTCACCTGCTGAGCTGGGTACGCACATGGGTGGCTCAGAAAATGGCAAGGCAGAGCTGCCGGAGAGTAGCTTTCTGAAGGGTGGACTCAGCTCCGTCCTGGATTTCAGGTGCCCAAGTGATGCTCTGGGCTGCTGTGGCAGCACTACACCCCTGCTCGGATTTGCGTGGGCCTGGATGCTAAGTGGGTGGGCCGTGCCCACCCAGGACTGCCTGTGGCTATGGCCCTGTCCCATATCAAAAAAGGGTTAGGTGTTAGTGACAGCCTGCACTCCTTTGGCCCCACTGATACCAAGGAAGTCTCTCTGTGAGTACACAACAGTGTGGCACTGCATGGATTTTGAAGCTGAGGCACTGGCTAGAGCAGGGACAGCTGCTCTCTATGTCATGCTGTCCTGCAAACCCAGTCCTGTCCAGTGGACTTGCCATAAAAAAAAATGGTTTGGGACTTAGAGGACTCCTACGTGCATTAACTCCTGGTGGGATCCTCCCTGGATGAGCAATGGCAGGGGCAATACAATTCCTTTAAGAACCATAAATTAGCAACCGTCGGAGGGGGAAGGAAGGAAAAAGGATTAAAGCAGCTGTGAAGAGATGCTGGATATTCAAGTGTTTGGAGATCTACCAGTTTACAGAGCTGAACTCCCTCCTCATCTCAGGGGGTTGTTCCAGCTGATGGAATGATAAGCAGGAACTTCTGTGAGCTATATATTGTATTTCCTACTCACTATATAGATGTTTAATGTGTGGAGAACAATAAGGCCCTAGGAATTCATTTTCTAATGTTCTTAACTTGTTGCATATTCAGAGAGCTGAATCACTCAGATATTTAAAATCCAAATCAAATGCTTGTTTGATGTTGCTTTTTAATTATATTTGAATTGCAAAGCACCCTGTGATGCGCTTTGTTAAGGATGCTATACATTGGTGTTGTTGTTGTTGCTGTTAGCAGCAATAATGATCAAGGACTAGTTTCTCAAAATGTTGCATACTACATTATTTGTACATGTGTACATTTAAAAAATTGGGAATGAAAGTGAATGCTCAGACTGTGGTGCATGAAATTAGATGCCCTGACATTTTCAGACAAGCAGCAGGTATAGATACGGATATCTGTACAATCCTTTTAGTGTTGCCATTGATTAGGAGTGTATAGAGATACAAATGTATTCACTAAAGTTTAAATTTCAAAGTAGTTTTGTAGGTAGCCAACTTCCATTTGGTCTTATCAAGTTCAACCTTGATTAAGTAAAGTAAGACTTTTATAAAATTACCGGAGAAATACCTTTTGCCTAGAAAAAATGCTTCTAGTTGATTGTGTAGCAAAAAAAGCATTACGGAGATCAGTATTCCATGCAGGTAAATTGCTGTTTATGAACAGAGTAGCTGTTCATTTTAAGACTTCCCGGGAGAACACATTTTAGATAATTATATGACAAAAAGAACCTTTTAGGATCCCTGAAAAAGCCCTCTGAAATGTCAAATGCATAGAAGCCATACTTCACCTGTAATGATAAAAACTAAGCAAGCTGTAACCTTTTTAGCAGTAGACTTACTAAACACATTAATTGAGTTTTATGGCACTGTAATGTCCATGGTACTGTACAATAGGAGAGCTGTGATAAACAAATATCAGATTTCCTGCAGGGATCATGTGGGAATAATACAGAATGTTTCAGAATTACACAATATAAAAGAGGAGGAGCAAGTGGATTATAATTAGAATGTGATAAAATAGGTGGATTTTAAGGAGTTTTTTGAAGAAAGGATGAGGGAGATTTTTGTGTATTAATTGGGAAGCTGTTCCAAGTTGCTGTTCTAAAGGGTATTACTCACTATCTGTTTTCATTGACAGCTCCAGTTACAAGTCAAGCCCAATTTTAATGACATGATGCTCTACCAGTTCTAAATTGAAACCCTATAGATATCTTCCTCACTCTTGTAATACATTCTGTCAAGATAGAAAAATCTTAAAAATAAATAGAATTTGTGATTTTAAATGTTATGATTTCAACGTGGGAGCAATGTATGAGCTAAACACAGTCAGACAAATTAAGCTGTATTGTTTACGAGCTATAAAGAAAACTACAATATTTTTCATATTATACAAGGATTGCAGTGTCTAGTAAATATCTACATTTCATTTTGTCAGGCACTTACTGATTGTTATGACACAGTTGGGTTTTTTTTCCTTACAAACTAAGGCCCTTATTCTTCAAAGCACATTCACAGTTTTGCTAATGTGAATACTTCCACTGACTTTAATTGATCTACTCGAGTGGATCACAAACTTTTGTACTGATGACCCCTTCAACATAGCAAGCCTCTGAGTGTGACCCCTCTTATAAATTAAAAACACTTTTAAATATATTTAACACCATTATAAATGCTGGAGGTGAAGAAGTGTTTGGGTGGAGGCTGACAGCTCGCAACCCTCCATGTAATAACCTCATGACCCCCTGAAGGGTCCCAACCCCCAGTTTGAGAACCCCTGATCTACTCCCATGAATAAAGTTATGCACATGCTTAAATATTATGGAATTGTGGCCTAATTCAGTACAATAATGGAACACCCTGCAAAACACTTCAAAGGGTGTTCTAGTCTAGTATAGTCTATATTCTCATACCATTCTCAGATACTGCAGTTTCTGAGTGCCTTGCACTAGTGTGTTAGTAAGGTGATTATACATCTGTCACGTATTGTTTGTTCTGTCATCCTCTCTTCAGGGGGAGAAGTGTGTACAGTGGGGTATCTTTTTTTGGTATGGTTTAATTATCTTGTTAATTAAATATACATGTTGCTATATGTTAGTTAGAAAAACAGGTCAAAGAAGTGCACATTGCACTTACCGTGCAATGTGGTGAGGTTTGTGATGGCCCTGATTTCTTGGGGTACATCATTTCACTGTCTTGGACAACTCCCAAGAAAGAGTTCTGTCTCCCATAGAGGTAAGATTTAGTCTTACTGCACTGTGTTCTATTGTGGCAGAGGAGCATTGTCAGTCAGGGCTTCGTCGCAGAGCTTTAGATGATCTTTTAGATATCCTGGGCCCAGGCCGTGGAGCTCTTTGAAGATAAGGATTGAGACTTTTAATTTTGTGTTAAATTCTATGGGAAGACAGTGTACATAGCTGAGGATGAGTTTGGTGTGTTTGCAGTACCTGTGTTGCTGAGAAGGCATGCTGCACCATTCTGTACTAGCTGGGGTTTCCCATGTGCTGAAGGTTTCATGCCCAGGTATCTCATTGATGTAATCCATCTGAGAGGTGATGAAGTCATGAATAACATAAGATGGAGTCTCCTAGCCAAGCAGAGATGGTAGAAAATATTCTTCATGGATGCTGCTATGTGAGAGCTCAGCATCAGTAAGGAATTCAAGAGTATTCCTAGACTTGGGATCTCAAACTCAAATGACCATGAGGGCCACATGAGGACTAGTACATTGGCCCGAGGGTCGCATCACTGACACCTTTTCATACAAAGATTCAACCCCCCCCCCCACTCTGCTCCCGTCCCCATCCCCACTCCACCCCTTCCATGAGGCCCTGCCCCTCCCCCGCCTCTTCCCATCCCTTCTCCACCCCCATTCCAACCCCTTCCCCAAAGTCCCCACCCCAACTCCGCCCCTTCCCTTCCCCTATTCCAACCCCTTCCCCAAATCCACGGGCCCGCCTCTTCTCCACCTCCTCCCCTGAGCGTGCCACATCTCTGCTCCTCCCTCCTCCCTCCTGGAAAGTCCTAAGCGCCACCAAACTGCTGTTTGGTGGTGGGAAGTTCTGGGAAGTAGGTGGAGGAGCGGGGACGGCAGGTGGTGAGGAGCTATGGTGGGCTGCAGGAAATAACTGCATGGGCCACGTGTTTGAGACCCCGTCCTAGACTATGGGCTGAATTGATCAGTTGTAGGTGTGTATCTTCAACTTCTTACATATGTTAGTAACTTTCATGTTAGGAATGCTTGACTAATAACTGACAAAGGCTTTAATCCTGAAAGCACAAGTGTACAAGAGGGTATACAAGGTCTGTTTATGCATTCACATAGGTGTGAGTGGAGATGATGCATATGGACAAGGAGGGTGAAGAGAGAGACAGAGCTTCAAGCCCCCTGCTCTCTCCCCATTTTTTACCCCATCTCCCTTTTTCAATAAGGGCTAAAAAGTAGATAAGCATTAGGCAATAGGCATTTATTAAGAGATGGGAGCTTACGTTCAATCATCATGCTAATAAAGTACGAAGCTCTATGCCCCCTGTTAGTTCCTACAGTTGTCTAATACCAGAAGTTCTTTGGAAGCCACACAGCAGTGTTCTTACTAATGTAGAATCTGAATCCCCTGCTTCCCTTGTGCCTTATCCAATATCCATTCAACTTAAAGGGAATCTTAACTTTACTCATACACGCTGCATCTTCACTGTGCAGGATCAAGCCCAGAATGCACTAATCAAATGCAACCATAATTCTTAATAGGCTTTGAAAATCATAAGGGGAACTAAGATTTTAATATCTGTTAAATATTATATACCACACAATACATAATCATAATTATTAGCATATTACAAGAATGACCTTGATTATTACTTTTGTGAAATTCATGATTCTATTAAGTCTGTTCTCACCTCAATATATGCCCATAATTTCCATTAACAGTAATATACCCATCTGAAACTAAAGCAATTTTCTGTTATATGCATGATGTATCCCATATTACCTATCTTAAAGGTATGATCCTGTGAGTAGTTTAGCACCTTAAAGGTGCTGAGCACCCTCATGGCTCGATTCTTTGAGAAGGATTGGCCCCTAATTGCTCTGATCCTTTAAAAAAATCTAGCACAAAATGACAAGAGTATTTATTTTTCTGTTTTTTTTTCTTTTTATCAGAACTTTAAACTTCAACCTTCAAATACAAAGCAAGATAGGAAAATAAACTTAAATATTTTAGCTGCATTGGGAATTGTGACTGATTCATACTTAAAATCCCTGTGACACTCAAATCATCAAAAGTTTATCCACCTCTGTTTTCCAATTTACTGCTCTCTGAATTCCCATTAACATGACACTCATCTAATTTGCAATTGCTGATTTGCTAGATGTTTTTGTTCTACTGTGTTATCCAGCTATGTTGCTCTTTATATGAAAAAATGGTTTGACTGACCACTTGGAAACTCTTTTTAGTTGTGTGTAATGCTGCCAGTTCTGACACAGCCAGAGAGACAACCTTAAAATGTGTTATGTCTGGCTGGGATGAGAGCCAGATTATTAACAGGATGACTTGTTTTGCGAGAAAGCAAGTGAAAAATTCAATACCATCTAGGCTTTCAATCCTTTCTCTCAATTTTAATGCCTGGAGTCTTTGAATTGATATTTGATTATTTATGAATGTATAATAACCGAATAGTGGCACTAAATTGAGGGCCATTATGTTCACGGGTGACATCAAGGCTCCAAAACAGTCCATTTCTCAATTTTTTTTAACACACTTGAATGACAAGCTACTGATAAAAAAAATAAATACTTTGTGACAGAGGAAGAAATATGACTTGAGGGTGTCAGTGGTGGAATGAATATCATAGAGGTCTTCCATCACAGCTGTTAAATGTGGAATGGCATCTAAAACTGCACAGTTCAATAAATGGCCACTGTGTAGTCTATGTTTAATCAGGGCATGCAATCTGTATCCTGATATTTGTGTATTTCTATGCGTGTGAAATAAATATTTCTAATATTTAAAATTTAATTCGCCTAAACCTGAGCTTTGAGATCATAATGAATGATTTTCAGCTGTTACTTCACTATAATTTAAATTGTTTTTCAGATTGTATACAGTGTTGTTGTGTACAGCATTGTTTAACAATTGGTGAGGTTTATCATTTTAAATCATTCTAGTATATGAAATCATATTTTATATCTTTATGCATATTCTGTACATTGTAAATATATATGACTTATTATAAAGATAATATGGCATGCGTATGAGAAGTCCTACAATGTAGGCAATAAACAGAATTACCCTTGTGTACAGTTACCAGTTTTCACTTCACAAATACCAGTATTTATAGGTGAAACCGATATTTTTTGCATATCCCAAAGAATTCATGAATTCAAATGGAGGATATTAAATGTCCTGTGACATGTAAATTCCTCTCCTTTGATTTTAGTCCAGTTCATTTCTTTCAACTTTGAAGTAAGTTTTGAGATTTATTTATGTTTTATTTGTTTTGAGAATGATCCCTGTTGAACTCATTAATTACCTGTCAGTCTGTGCCATCCCTTTTTAGTCTTCACTTCTCTCTAATCTCTTTTTGATTTTAACTTTTTATGAGGACGTATTTCAATTATGTTTTACTATTTGAATCTTATTTTATATTGTACAGTACTCAAACTGCATCTGTATGGGATTTGCATTATTATTAATAATAATGAATAATATTATATTGATTATATTACCAAGTATCCTTTCCGATTAATATTATAACATTATTTGTGTAACTGAAGGTGTCACCCAGGCACTTCTATAGAACATGCGCCAGATAGAGATGGAGGTTTATAGGGAAGACAGACAGCTCAGAATGGGGCTGACAAGGCAAAGAGAAGGACCTGCCCTGGGAGCTCCTGAGAAGGGGTGCTGCGACAGCTTCTCTGGGAAAAGAGGCACCTACATGCTGGGTCCAGACAGACTGAAGGTGCAGTTAGTACTTTTCCTTCGTTACCTTTTTGCTACAGACTGCAAAACTTGGACAGTAGAGTAGGGGATAGGAAGTGGCCCAGGGAGGGCAGCTTTAAAGTGTTCTTGGGTGCCAGAAATTTGGTAACCATCACAGGGACCTGAGTCATCAAGAAGGGACTGACCCCTAACCACTAGGTGATGCTTCCAACAAGTATCTACATTCACAATCTCTATCACAGTTTGGAATATATTGCAATAGTGTTGAATGAATGGTAAGAAAATAACAAACTTTACTGAGTGTTGACATATCTTTATGATCTCTTCTTTCCTTTCCCTTTTTATGGTTACATATGTACAGTAATAGGCTGTACTTAAATGTAGATTTTATTTGCATAAAACTAACATAACAGCTGGTGAAATCTCAGTACATTAAAGTCTGTAATCTCATATTCCATACTGAAATCTCATAGAGTTCTCTTTGTGAGCTGTGATGAGCAAAGGGCACCCTGCAGAGTGATAATGAATGCCTCCAATAGAAACCCATTAGAAATGAAAAAAGAAATGTAAACAGAAATCTTGCTGACTACTTTTTTTCTTTCACTTGCAGGCTAGTCTTAAAATCTGGTATTGCAAATATATGCAAAATAGAACTGTGTATTATATAGTCAGACATAGACGCATAAGGGAAAAAATCTAGTTTCAGAAATTACGCTGCTGTGTATGGTTAAGTATATCTACTCCTATTTTTTCATCCTATGGAACATGAGGATTGATGGACTTTGTAAATATATCCCATAGAATGTAGCTGCAGGTGGTTCTTATTTTTTAGAATTCCCTAAGCTACCTCAATAATACCCTGTTGCAGGGAGCTTCACAAGTTTACTACACATTGGGCTTGATTCTGACCTCACTTACCCAAATGTAAATAGGAGTAACTCCCTTGATTTTAGTGGAATTACACACATGTAAAACTGGTATGTAAGAGCAGAATCAGGCTCTTTATGTAAATGAGAAATTATTCCTCACTACTTATAGGTATAACAACATTGTGATGTTTGGCCTGTGATCAGGTCTGCTTAAGGAACTATCACTTCAAGAAAAAAACAAAACAAAAACAAACTTTGAAGGAAGAGGACAGTGCCTCTACTTAGTGTCTCCGTTACTAAGGCAAGTGCAGTGCTCATGCCATTGGATTTCTCCCTTTAATAAGTAGATTAAAGTACCACGCATCGAGTAAAAAGCGTCTCCACTGTGAGAAGCTTCTAGCTTCTGTCAAGACATTGTAATTGCCTGATACCTGAGAACTGATTAGAGTCCTTCCACCTCTAGGCTGTCATATCTCATATAGCACAGAGTTCTTTTAGACATGAGAGCTCACCGGTTCACTAATGTCCTGCTCTCCTTTCCCTCAGTTCTCAGGAATGACAAATGGAAGGCTACATCCCACATAGCTACATCCCACACCTCACTTGTCCTAGATTGATATCGGAGAAGTCACCTCATATAGAGCCCAGCTAAACTTTCCATGTGGACCTATGTACCACTTGGACCAATTTCTATGGCCCACCATCCTGCTGTCTATATGAACAAACATCTTTTCTGGGGTCTAATGAGCATCATCACCGGATGCCTTAACCCAGCCTTCCATTCATCCTGCAGCACCAGTTCTATTTACCAGAAGTGGCCAACTAGGTGCTCACATTCCATTCCCGGCTCCATGCCATAGAGTCAGGCTTCTTATCCATTTACAGTTTTAGAATAGGTTAAGACTCCTTCAGCCCCAAATCTCTAATCACTCACTTTATCAGATCTAAATGCAGACATGGATGAGTGCCAGCTAACGGAGGGAAACTTCAGTGTGAACCAGCTACTACATGGTTTGGTTAGTCTTTTGCCCCTGTATTCTGGTTGAATTACTGATCTTCACATCATGACCACTGTGGACTTTTTCTGGAATTTCCTCTGGCTGTTCCCTGCCCAGGCATATGCCCATTTCCAATTAGCCTCTTCTGAGGAAGTGGTGCACAGTTGAGGCTGGCCACTCTTGGTGCCATATTTGTGGCATCATATCTTCAGGGTGCACCATCACTATACAGTGTTTGACATCTACACAAGTCCAATGACACACAGAATAGTCTGGTAGACACTGGAACCTGGTCAATAATGCATGATTTCAATCTGTGAAGAGTCTGTAGAATGAACATGGAAAACACAAATAAATCTCAAAGAAGAAAAAAAAATCCATAGTTGTCTGCTTCTTATCTGTGCTTGGAAGCAAGGTGCTACCTTGAAACCGGAGGGGAGCTGAGCCCTGGAAGGACTGACACCTCAGAATCATATATTCAAATTTTCTTTTCTTTTTTTAAATGGATTAAATACAAACTAAAATATTTATTAGGTATAACTAGAAACTGGGAAACAGAAAAATTAACCTGGTTGGAAGCCATTTGGCATCTCCTGAGAAGAGGGGCGGGGAGACTGGCTGGGGAGTTCTGTGTCCTCTGAGGTATCTGTTTGGAGCACTGGAACAAACTTGGTAACATTAATCTTAAATTAAGAGACGTGCCTGAGAAAGTTTCCATATAACTTGTGCTGGAGGCAGGAGTAGAATGTATTATACCTCAGACTGAGAACTCTGTTTCCCCAGATGTTTTGCTAATTCTCATAGTGTTCAAATAAAATCTAGTAGAGACTGGGTAATCTGATATAACATGCTTTATAACAATCAAACTCCTAGGCCTCTCTCTCATAAGAAGCCATTCACACAACATAACATTTAGTATCTTGTGTTCCTGATTACACAGACCTCTGCCATTACATTTAGCAGGACCACTGAGAACTGATAAGTCCTCAAGAGATGTTGGAAATAGGGTGACCAGACAGCAAATGTGAAAAATCGGGACAGGGGGTGGGGGATAATAGGACCATATATAAGAAAAAGACCCCAAAATCAGGACTGTACCTATAAAATCGGGACATCTGGTCACCCTAGTTGGAAACGTGGAAAAATGTATGGAAATTTGCCACCACTTTACCTGACTCCCTGCATTCTTTGAATTCTTCAGATAATATATACTATGTGGAAAAGTCTATATTGTTGGGTATGTATTTAAACACATGTTCTACAATGCAGTAGTTCTTCCCCAGCTGAGGTCTTCCACCTCTTCCCTAGTGAGGAGAGGAAATAAGGTTGTGCCCCAGGATCTCTTCTTCCTGAATCCAGTCAAAGTTTGGGAACCACACTGCAAATTTTGACTTCAATGGTGAGTATATTGCCTGATCCTGAAGTCCTAAACCCCTTCCCCTGAGTGAGAATGTGAGTATCAGAGAGGGAGGGAGGAAAGTTGAAGGGAATTCTTCATGCAGTATGAAAATGGCATTTTCCATAGAAGATATGACAGAGATTTTTAGTAGCTCCAGAAATTACTTTCAGGATGTGGCAATACATGCTGATAGGAAGGATTATCTGTCTACTGCTCTATTCTAGCTAGGATTATAGGGCACTGGTGGAATCTCCATCCTTAGAGGTTTTTAAGGCCCGGCTTGACAAAGCCTTGGCTGGGATGATTTACTTGGTGTTGGTACTGCTTTGAGCAGGGGATTGGACTAGATGACCTCCTGAGGTCTCTTCCAACCCTAATATTCTATGATTCTTGTTTGAGTGCATTTAATCTGTGATCATTTATTTGATGTACAATAGCACGATATTAATTACATGAATGAAGGGAAAAAGGATAGTTTGTTCTACCTTCTGTCTATCTCAAATACATTTTATTGCAAATGTAAAAGACTACGAATGGGTTTCCAGAAAAAGATGAAAGAATTAGCCTGGTGGTAGTTAAATATGTTTTCCACACCACATGAATCCTCAAACTGTGGAAGACCAGTTCTCTACGGGTCTCAGCCTGATCCCTCTAAAAGGGGACTTCACACACAGGACTACCCCTTTTAAACCCTTCTGCCCATCTGGTTCCCAGCCCCGCTGTCCCCTTGTCCCTTTCTGCAGCAATTTTCCTCTTCCCCCACCCCCCAGCTATAAAGCAATGTTGTCTTAATTCGGCCAGCCAGCCTTCCCCCCACCCCCAAAGGTGCGGCACAATCATTCTGTACAGGTCAGAATGATGCATTTAATATTATTACAATAAGCAGGAAATTATGATCTATAGTACTGGGTATCTTTTTTTTAAAGTCTCCACACTCTTTTCTTGACACTAACTAAAATCTCTTCATATGAGTCAGTCTGTCTTAAACAGTAGGTGCCTATTCTACCATCCTGACATTCAGTGCTACCTTATTTTGCCTTTGCAGAATGACACTGAAATCAATAGAATCAGAGTAAGGAACCACTCAGCTTGAGAAAAGGAGGCACAATCTGACCCTAAGACATACAGTGCATATGGAGATAATCAGGGTTCTTCTGATAGTGTTGTTTACAGGCAGCTGTTTGAAAAATGGAATTTTCCTTCTGGGTGAAATTTCAGCATTTCAAAATTTACTTTCTACTCTGCATCAGAATGAAAAGTCAAAATATTGAAACCTTTAAGAAAACAAAGTTTATATTTTGAATCAAACATGAAACAAATGTGATATGTTGACTCATGACAACATTTTTGTTTCAAAATGGCATTTCTAAATGGCACTTTTTTCAAGCTATTTCCAAACAAATAATATCATTTCAAATTGACATTTCAAAATAAAGTTTGTTTGGAATCAATATTTTAAAACAAAAATACTTTTTTTGTTTTGAAATATCAATCTGAAAGTGAACATTTTTGTTTCACAAAAAGAACGAGGAGTACTTGTGGCACCTTAGAGATTAATACATGTATTTGGGCATAAGCTTTCGTGGGCTAGAACCCACTTCATCAGATCCATAGAGTGGAACATACAGTAGAAAGATATGAAACATGAAAAGATGGGGGTTGCCATACCAGCTCTAAGGGCTGGTCTACACCTGGGGGTGGGTCGATCTAGGATACGTAACCTCAGCTATGAGAATAGTGTAGCTGAAGTCGACGTTTCCTAGATCGAAAGTGAAAGTACTTACATCAGGTCCACGTGGCGCAGGGTCACTCCCCCGTCGACTGCGCTTCCTCCTCTCGCTGAGCAGGACTTCTGGAGTCGACGGGGAGCGCTTCTGGGATCAATTTATCGCGTCTAGATGAGACGCGATAAATCGATCCCCGATAGATCGATTACTACCTGCTGATTTGGCGGGTAGTATAGACGTACCCTAAGAGACTGATCAATTAAGGTGAGCTAATATCAGCAGGAGAAAAAAAACTTTTGTAGTGATAATCAGGATAGCCCATTTCAAACAGTTGACAAGAAGGTGTGAGTAACAGAAATGGGCCATCCTGATTATCACTACAAATGTTTTTTTCCCCTGCTGATAATTGCTCACCATAAAAAGCAAAGTGATTTTAATCAAGTGCAAGAAAAAAAATGATAGTAGCAATATTTAGCATTCATATTTTCTTTACATATTCAAAGCCTTTTGAAAACATTAATATAACTACATAAGGGCTATATTCTCAGATTAATTCCTTAATCCAGGAATAGTTTTATTTTCTTCAGTTCAAATGCCCATGGGATAGTATCACTTAAAGTCAGAGTCTAGCCATTTATGGAAAATGGGGAAGAATATAAAGACGTGAAAGACAACTGAGAAATATGTAAGAATTTAAAAAATAATAGCAATGATTGTAATAGGCTGTTCAGTGAGAGATTTTCCTTTAGCCTGCTTAGAAGAGCTGATACTATGAAACACAACAGGTATGTTTTAAGTTTTTGCTTTAAAAGTGTGTATAAAGCCTGATGCTGCAGTCCCAAATCTCCCATTGAAATCAATGGGAGGATTTTTTTCCCACTCCATGAGTAAGGATTCAAATATCAGTTCGACAATTAATTCAGACATGGTATCCGCTGCGATTAGTGTCCTCTGGGTCCCCTGCAGTTTCACTTTGAACAGATACCTCTAAGATACCACATGTTATGTCTTATTTTCATACTAATTGAGAAACTGATGCACTAATTTTCACCTTGGTTTTCTTTAGATGTAAGAAGTGCTTTACACACAACTGTGACCGTGCCTTGAAGTTTATTATGAACAAATGCTAACTTTGAGATAAAAGGTTGAAAATTAAAAGTAAAAATGCTTAGTATTCAACAACAAAAAAACTAAAAACAGTTTATCTGTATTGTACCTTCAATATATGGAATAAATAAAACGATAATATTATATTTCTAAAGATTCCTAGTACATTAATAAATCTAAAACATGTCTTATGTCCTCCTAAATCAATTTCTAGCTATTTCTCTGAACACAGAAGCTTGCTGACATTTCAAATTAGAAGTTTACTTAGACTCAAATAGTATTTTGGTGCTCTGTCAGAATATTCACCACACAAAAGTCAGAGACATCCTAAATATTATTAATAATTTCCTGTATTGTTTGGCAACATATGTTTGGCAAAAAAAAACCCACAGGAGTAATGAGCTTTGAAGTGTATGCATGTTTTGAGGAAGGATCTTTCACAGGTGCTGAAGCTGTATGGGTCTCAGATGTTCTTAAAGATCTAAGACAACAGAATCTCTCTCCAAGCCATTAAAATGTGAAGAGCAAGTGAACAGATGTTCATTCCTTTCACTTAATATTTCAGGCAGCTGTGTAACTTCACTGTGTGGTTTTTACTCCTTTTTTTTCCTAACATTTAAAAACTAAACTGGGTTTAAGGTCAAGCCTGATGACTCTCTGAACTGGTTCTGACAGCTGTTTAAATGTTTGTGACATCAGTCTCAGAAGCTGGAACTCATGTCTTTCTTCTGCCTGAGCTGACAAACAGAGAATTTTCCTTTTATGTTTTTTCCCCAGGCAGCTTCTCTTTGTGAAGAATTTAAGATTCAGGGAACCATGGAAAGTTTCTGAATATCTTGAACTGGATTCTATGGCTTTAATATACACATATATATTTTCATGCTAAAACATGAGTTGCCATTGCTGAGATTAAATGATCTTTGCCTCATTCTTTTTTCAATGAGCTGAAAGACAGATTAGTCTGCCCAGAGATATGTTGAATGATGACACTATAGTTTCTGCAAAGAGATCACAGCCGTGGTAAAGGCAGATTGACAGTAACACCCTAAGGCTCAAATTAGTAGCAGCCCTTCAATTTTTGTGTGTTCAAAATTTCTATCTACTTCTGACTGTGTATGTGTAACTTGGAATTCCACTGAAGATGTCATATACAGAGCACAACATCTGCAAAGATGATTAGTAAATTTGGTGTCTCATTTTTTGGGTACCAAATGTGAGTCACCTTGAAGGGGCCTGATTTTCAGAGGGTTGATGTTCACGCCTTTCAAGGGATTCTCTGTGCCTCCATCAGTGTCATCTGTAGCACAATGGCTGCCATATATAAGCAAGTAGATGGAACAGAGAGAAGTCTCTGTTGCTGGGGAGGAGTTGAGTGACTGCCTAAAGTGGATGCAGCCATATCCGGATACATGGTGTTGGGGTTCCCTGAGACCTATTCCACTTGCTTCCCCAAGAACTCAGTTTGACTCCAGTATCATTACTTAGGTTCCTTTATCTGGCATACAATGAGTTGATTGGACTCAAGTGTAAGGGGTGGGTATAGGTCATACTACATATCCAAAGCTACACAGCAAACCTCTTACTTTATATACATTGAATTAAATATTGGGATTGTCTTGGTCACTTTGTAGGAACTAATCATCACTGTAGAGCATGCTCTGTCCACCATTGTCCATGCACAGTTTCCTTTTACCTCATCTTATGTTCCAGGCTTATCTTACCTATCGATATCCTGTCCATTGAAAATGGTTCTCTTAGTGTTCCACTTATCCTACCTAGTATAGACATTCTGTTTCCACCTTGATGATTCATCTACCTCCCTAATCCTGTCCCCAAGAAATGAGGCCTCACCCATGTCCAATTACTAATGTCAAACCCACATGTAATTGTTTTATTTGTGTCAAACTTTTGTTTTTGTTTATTATTTACCAATATATTTTAAGACTACAATATTTGTAATTATTTGAATTTTTATTAGGATCTTAGTATGAACCTGGGTGTACAAGCTTACCTTTTATTGTCTAGCCCCCTAAGGTGTAATTTTATATGATAAACTTGCTTTGGTGTTAAAGCATTTTTTTAAAATGAATTTGCTTGGCTTAGGAAACATTTAGTAGTGACAGTTTACAAGTGAACACGTTAACATGGAAGTGAAGCTTCTTTGGTTTGCTATTAACAGGATTATCATAAGCAAACAGCATTTGCAAATAAGTGTTAGTATATTTGTGGGAGGCTTGCATAAATTATCTTGACATTTTCTGGACAATACAGACACAGTATGACTTCCGAAGAATCATAACTTGCTCACATTCTGAGAAAAACAACTTGGAGGTCAATGTGTAATGTTGCCACCTGGAAACACCTGCCATAACAATAATTTATGTTGGGTTCAGTGGTAAAGTAAAGTTATCAGTTGCTCTGGTAATAGCATTATATATTTGTACATGAGAAATATTCTGACATTTCCAATTTAATTTATTCCTTATTACAGGATATGACATCATTCTCCAGCTTTCAATTGTTGTATGCAGTGTTGTCGCTGTACCAGTCCCAGAATATTGGCGAGACCAGGTTGGTGACATAATATCTGTTATTGGTCTGTTGATATGAGAGAGAATCTTTCAGGCTACAGAGCTCTTTGTCAGGTTTTGGAAATGTTTTCAGAGTATCACAGAGAAATACAAGGTGGAACAGATTAACTATTTATGGTAAACAATCTGTTCCACTTTGTATTTAGCTGTGACACACTGAGTACCTTTTCCAGACCTGATGAAGAGCTCTGTGTAAGCTCAAAAGGTTGTCTCTCTCACCAACAGATGTTGGTTAAATAACAGATATTACATCACCAACCTGGTCTCTTTTTTACCTGTCAAGTCAGGTAAACTGTTTTCAGTAAGTACCTGTTGTGCCGTTTGTTATTTGTAATTATATAACAAGGGCCAGATTGTGGCTGGTTCTTAAACAGGTATGCAGGGGAAGTCATCAAGGAGTTGCCTCCTGCCCTTGCCTGGCTCAAATAAGAACCAGGCAGAATTGCAGTTTTTTAAGTACAGAGAATACATGCATCCCAAAGGATGTGGGGAGGGATGAGCAGAAGATGTTTCCCTGCCAATTTGCACAAGAATAGCTATATTTTGGGTACTTACCCCTCAAAGCCCACTTTAGGTTCCAATGTACTGTAGTTTTCCTCAGAGTAGCAACAAAATCTTACACCATCTCATATCAGTTCAAGGGTAATGTAGAATACTATCATACTGGATATCATAATTTCATGCTCAAGAAAAAATAAGGAACAGGAAATTTGTGAGGAAGTTGACAGCTTAATACTTTTTCTTTTTCATTCATTGGCAGGTACAAAAAGTGGCATGCTAGTAAAAGAGCATGTTGTTTATCTTTGCTTTTGCATTTTTTACTTCTATTCTAATTTTACACTACAATCTAGAGGAATATTTTTCCGCAGCTTTAATGTAAGAAACCTATTCTTAATAAAGCTGATGTAATACTTCTATAAGTACAAGAGGTTTTGCTCATATTTCTGGTTACAACTGAGCAAAGAGTGGAATAAGGTATGCACAAATATGTTCTCTAAATCCTACTCATGATTTCATTCAACTATGTTTGTACCTTTTTGTTGTTGTTTGTTTGATAGTTCACAAACATTAGTGCAGCTGTTTTTTGTTCAGTAAAATGTTTTGCATAGGAACTTTTATTCATATGTATATGGATATTAGTGGATGAACAAAATAATTTGTATGCAAATAAGCATGTATATATGCATTAAGGAAAGATGTGTCAAAAGTGCTCAGTTGCCCACCTTCTACATTTACATAGTTGTGATGAGAGAAATTAAAGTAAAATCAGCTAGGCAGACAATAAATCTGTTTTATTCGCTTTTTTCTCCCCGCTATTTTAAAATCTGGGACTACATATTCAAGTATGGGTCTTGAGCAAAATCCACTAAAATCAGTGGAAAAATGCATTGATTTCACTGAACTTTGGATCAGAGCCATAGTCTCATCTTTTTTACAAATGAAGGCAGAAATATATTTTACATGTTTCAATGTGCCCAGTGACAGAGAATGAAAACTAAATTACAAGTATCAAGTTCTAAAAGGAGCACTCACAACAAACAGTTCAGAAGAATTCATAAACCCAAAAGTGAGTTTGAAAGCAATATTCTTTTAACCATTACAAAAATGAATATGTTCATAAAAAAGTATGTCAGTGTAAGCAATTTGCAAACAGGGGGACAAAAGGACAGATCAGATTAACAAACTGTTTGTAAATAAAAGTTTGACCAAGTCCAAGTCTGATAAGAATATTTTCATACTTCTTATCCTTATCTTGACAGAGAGTTGTCTAATCAGAGCAGCAAACAGGGAAACAAGACTCCTGGATTCTATCCCTGGCTCTTCCAGTTACAAATTTTGGGCAATTTACTTATCCGATTGGTACACATCCTGTGCAGCAGTGAGACTACATTAGCAACATGCAAAAAACAACACCTATGCTGTAAATATATATACATAAATGTTAACGAGTGATATAAGTACACAGCTATTATTACTAACCCAGATTTTCAAACCATATAAGAGGCCAGAGCTTGCATGTGCCTACACTAACTCGCATCATGAATTTTACATCTGCAAGTATACAAATTTGAAAATCTGCCAAATTATTATTTATTTACATATTTATTTATATAAATAATACTACAGGTGTACACTGAATGCTTAGGTTTCAGAGGGGTAACTGTGTTAGCCTGTATCAGCAAAAACAACGAGGAGTCCTTGTGGCACCTTAGAGACTAACACATTTATTTGGGCATATGCTTTTGTGGGCTAAAACCCACTTCATCAAATGCATGGATTGAGAAATACAGTAGGCAGGTATAAATATACAGCACATGAAAAAATGGGAGTTGCCTTACTTGTCAACTGACCCCCCACTTGGTAAGTGTGAGTATTAACAGAAGCAATTTTCCCTCTGTGGATACTCACACCTTCTTGTCAACCATTGGAATGGGCCACATCCACATTGAACTGGCCTCGTTATCACTGACCCCCCACTTGGTAAGGCAAATCCTATCTTTTCATGTGCTGTATATTTATACCTGCCTACTGTATTTTTCAGTCCATGCATCGGATGAACTGGGATATAGCCCACAAAAGCTTATGCCCAGATATATTTGTTAGTCTCTAAGGTGCCACAAGGACTCCTAGTCATTTTTACTCAAAGTTTAGTTATAACGAAATTTATGGTATGTGATGCATAAACCTCTGAAAGAAGTCTTTGAAAATGGCAACCCTTCCTCGACAAAACTGAAAAGGATTTGTCCAGTGGTTGTTATATTTTCAGTAAATCCTTCTTTCTCATATAACTAAATTTTGGCATCAAATTGATCCCTGAAGTCAGTGGGAGTTGCACATGCTTATTTCAGGGATAAATTTGGTACTTGATTAAGTAAATGTTTTTAAGAGAAGACATATGACTGAACAAATCATAGAGAATTAATCCATTGTATTATAAATATAGAAGAAAATATGCCATAGTTTATATATTATTTTGTTTTGTTTTTGTATTACTGTATTGCTGAAAAATCACCTCCATTGTATAGATGGGGAATATTTTCTACCTTACAGGAGGATAAACCATTAAAGTTTTTGATGTGCTCAGATAGTTCCTTGATCAACACCATAAGAAAGTCAATAATAAAATTTTAAAAAGCACTGTCATAGCTGGAAGTCCCTTGTTCATTTTGTTCTGCCTAATATGAAATTACAATGTGCAGCAATTCCTATTCTGATTTAAGTACATATAGATAAGGTACCGAATTTTTTTCTCTTGCCATGTCATTTGTCATGAGATATTTAACTCTGGTGATTTGAAATGCATTTAGAGAAGCTATTTTCTGTAGATTTGTATGCATATGCTTACACAGAGGGAAATGCATGTAAATGAGGAAGTATCTGCACTGATTATAGCAATTTAAGCAAAGAAAAAAAACACAGGAGAAGCAGAATTAAACTGCATGTGACATTGCTAGGAAAGGATTACAGTGTCAAAACAGAGGAAGATAGAGTAGAGTATGCCTATATATATATATATATACACACACACACACAGATACTCCAACTTATTGTATAGCTTGAAATCTGGAGAAAAATAATAATTGCAACAAAAATTGCACTTTGTAAATCTGACTGAAAAGGTGAGGTCAGTAAGCAAAATAACTATTTTCTGTATTTGTATTTTCTGCTCTTTCAGTGTGAGAAACACATAAAATTCAAAATACAATGTTGTTTCCCATTAAAGACCTTATAATTGTGTCCTTTCAATGTCAGGTAGAAAGAGACAGATAATTGAAATCATTTTCTGCCAATTCCTAGAGTAACTTAAGAACTGAAGGCATCTTCAACCTGTCTGACACTAACATAGAAGATATTGTTTACTGATACTTTCCACCTTTGACAGCAGGAAGTGAATCCCACAGACAACTCTTGTGTCCACATACTGTACTGTAAACCATATTTGGATATCTCTCGGGGGAGGGGTGAGCGGGGTCTGATGGTTTGAAAGCCAGAGTACTTGCTATGGTTTCCCTTTTTGCGTGTTGGAATGTTGGAATTTCAGCGGCACCATATTACATAATGTCTTGAAATTATGTGAAACATATCATCTAAAAGACTTCATTCATAAAATATCTTCATCCCATATTTCACAATTTCAGATATGCTCCATTTTTCCAAATGAACCTCAACAAGATGCTTATGAAAGAAAATATATTTATCAAATGTAAAGAATGGTATTGTGAGTGAGTTGTAGAGGGTCTGTTCTTACTCTTTGTACACACTAAGCTGCTATTAGAATTAAATGTCAAGTAAATGTAATAGCTAAGTATACTAACCATCTCCCATAATTTTGAAAAGAATAGGATAAGAATAATTATCATAGAATTATTTTATCTAGTGAATCAGAAACCCTGCTACAAATCTTCAAAATATTAAATAAATGAATTGTAATAACACATCAACAATAATTAATGCTAAAAAGTCACTTGTACATAGTAATCTAGAGTAGAGTGGTGCAGTAACATTCATCTGCAGAAAAATCACATGATTTATAAAAACCCACCAACTCATTGTGAGGGAAACTTCAAAACCTATAACTGCTGGAAAAATAAACAGGCACACTATTTTTCTTTTTGACTGACAAGGAGAGAGTGAACATAAAATGCAGGCACTGAGAAAATAAGTCAGAATGGCTCCTGTTGTTTCTCCTGAGTGTACAAAGTGGTCATAGCCAACAAGAAAACCAAGAAAAATAACACGTCTTCAACTCAACTTCCACTATGTAATCAAGCCAATTTTCAAACTTTAAAAATTTAAAATGAAATGGCAAATGCTGCTTCAGAATCTTCAGAGACATCTGGAGAGTATCTAATTAATTAATTAAAATTGTGAACTTTGCGAAAATCCCCATTGACTGAGAAAAAATTCACATTTGTAGAAACAGAAAAAAATCATTTTATATGTCACATAACTCAACACTCTCTCATGAAGTCACATTACGGGAAGATTCCCCTAATGGAATTGGATCTTTTGCTGTCACTTCCCAGATCTCCTCCAACACTCTTGTTCTATAATACTGGAATCTTAAGTGTTAACTTGTAAAGGTCAGATGGAGAGAACAAGCTCATCTTCAATTTCTAGTATTACAGCTGGTCTTTATATGGGTTCAGGGAACTAGCACACAAACAATGAGGAATAGCTAAGGTGATAAAACAAAACAAAACAAAACCATGGACCAAAGGTTAGGAATCAGCAACTGGTTGCTTTGGAGTTATCTAAATCTACAGTCCAATGCCTTATCTAAGATATTTAGATAAATGACACTATAGTCTTCATATATTTTCAAAAAGTTGAATAATGTATTAAGGTTTGCATCATAGTTAAACATATATAGATTTTATTGAACCAGAAATCCTAGTTGTACTGCTATTGTATTAGAGCTGACATATGCATTAGCTATATGTTATTGATATTTTGCTTTCCATTTCTTGTTCCTTGAATTTAAAATGAGTCTCAAACAGAAGTTCAGCTAGCTTCACATACCCAAATTGATCACGTGCTAAAAATCTAAATCATAATTTATTGCTCGGGGTTTTCTGTCTTGGTAACTAAGACAAGTTGCTTTTCAGAAAGATATAAGTTAGGGATATAGGTGGCTGGACCAATACAGTTTGAAAAAAATGGTTGTGTATTTCTCACCGTCCTTTGTAGGTAACAAATCTGAGGAATTGTCACAGATTGAAGTTTTAGAGGAGGTTTTAGAATTAATTGATAAACTTAACAGTAACAAGTCACCGGGACCAGATGGCATTCACCCAAGAGTTCTGAAAGAACTCAAATGTGAAATTGCGGAACTATTAACTATGGTTTGTAACCTGTCCTTTAAATCAGTTTCTGTACCCAATGACTGGAAGATAGCTAATCTAATGCCAATATTTAAAAAGGGCTCTAGAGGTGATCCCGGCAATTACAGACCGGTAAGTCTAACGTCAGTACTGGGCAAATTAGTTGAAACAATAGTAAAGAATAAAAATTGTCAGACACATAGAAGAACATAAATTCTTGGGCAAAAGTCAACATGGTTTATGTAAAGGGAAATCATGTCTTACTAATCTATTAGAGTTATTTTAAGGGGTCAACAAACATGTGGACAAGAGGGATCCAGTAGACATAGTCTACTTAGATTTCTAGAAAGCCTTTGACAAGGTCCCTCACCAAAGGCTCTTACGTAAATTAAGTTGTCATGGGATAAGAGGGAAGATCCTTTCATGGATTGAGAACTGGTTAAAAGACAGGGAACAAAGGGTAGGAGTAAATGGTAAATTTTCAAAATGGAGAGGGGTAACTAGTGGTGTTCCCCAAGGGTCAGTCCTAGGACCAATCCTATTCAACTTATTCATAAATGATCTTGAGAAAGAGGTAAACAGTAAGGAGGCAAAGTTTGCAGACGATACTAAACTGCTCAAGATAGTTCAAAGCACACTGTGAAGAACTTCAAAAAGATCTCACAAAACTAAGTGATTGGGCAACAACATGGCAAATTAAATTTAATATGGATAAATGTAAAGTAATGCACATTGGAAAAAATAACCCCAACTATACATACAATAAGATGGGGGCTACTTTAGCTACAACTAATCAGGAAAGAGATATTGGAGTCATCATGGATAGTTCTCTGAAGACGTCCATGCAGTGTGCAGCGGCAGTTAAAAAAGCAAAGAGGATGTTAAGAATAATTTTAAAAGGGATAGAGAATAAGACGGAGAATATCTTTTTGCCCTTATATAAATCCATGGTATGCCCTAATCTTGAATACTGCATACAGATGTGGTCTCCTCATCTCAAAAAAGATAAACTGGCATTAGAAAATATTCAGAGAAGGGCAACTAAAATGATTAGGGATTTGGAACGGGTCCCATATGAGGAGAGATTAAAGAGGCTAGGACTTTTCAGCTTGGAAAAGAGGAGACTAAGGGGCGATATGATAGAGGTATATAAAAACATGAGTGGTGTGGAGAAAGTGAATAAGGAAAAGTTATTTACTTGTTCCCATAATATAAGAACAAGGGGGCACCAAATGAAATTAAAGGGCAGCAGGTATAAAACAAATAAAAGGAAGTTCTTCTTCACACAGCGCACACTCAACCTGTGGAACTCCTTGCCTGATGAGGTTGTGAAGTCCAAGACCATAACAGGGTTCAAAAGAGAACTAGATAAATTCATGGATGTTGTCCATTAATGGCTATTAGCCAGGATGGGTAAGGAATGGTGTCCCTAGCCTCTGTTTGTCAGAGGGTGAAGATGGATGGCAGGAGAGAGATCACTTGATCATTACCTGTTACATTCATTCCCTCTGGGGCACCTGGCATTGGCCATTGTCAGCAGACAGGATACTGGGCTGGATGGACCTTTGGTCTGACCCAGTATGGCCATTCTTATGTTCTTATTTTTACTCATAGTACCAAATATGGCCTCAAATTCATGGAGTTATTGTTATCGGGGGTATTTTATTAAAATAAATTGTTTTCCCTCAAATTGTATTTCCACTTAAAATAGGAGAAGTAGGGCTGAACTGAACTGCTCTCTAAAATATAGTGTACCACCAATCCAGAGAAGAGGAGCTGAAAATAACTGCCCCTTATCTATATGTCCGACTCTTTTGCCTGGGAATAAGAACAGAATTCCCGCTAAAATGGGTTATTTTAACTACTTATTTGTTGCATATGATGCATACGGTAGGTTTTGAAATATCCAATGCAACAACTGTAGGTATAGTATCTCAAACATTCCCTTCAAGTAACTGGTAACTTCCAAAAATATCTAAGTTGTGTTATTCCAAAATTTGTGTTATTCTAAAATCAGTTTCCTCATCTGAATCATAACTATATATAGGTTTCTATACATGCTCTTTAGTTCTCCTCCTTTTCATACATCTTTATAAACATTTATTTATTTAAAATATTAAATAAATATTAAAATATCTCATGGAAAAAATGGAGGCCACCATATTAGATGGAATGTCATTTGTATTGGAATTTCAAAATCTGTTAATGAGGCTCCATTTTCAGAACCATTGGTTACTAGCATTTCTATCCACCAGAAGCCCCTTAAGTAAGTGTATATACCATCCCAGATTTGTCATTAATAGACATGAATGAAGTGCCATATTTAATGCCAGATCTATCATTACAAATGTGAAGGACCGGTGCATCTGAGAATCTGCTCTTCTCAAAGGACAGAGAACTTCACATGTTTGGTGCATAAGCTCTTTCACTTCAAATGCATGCGTTGTCCCATATTTCAAAGATCTGCAGTGTGGTTCGGAGGCAGGCCTCCTTAAGAGTCTGAGAAATGTGAGCTACACACTTCTTGTTTCTTTGCTAAGTAACATCAAAATGTCCCAAATATAGAAAATTAAAATACAGATTTAGAACAGAAGTGTTCTTGCTTACCTTGCATTTGGTATTTGTGATGTCACTTTCCCACCTGGGAAAACTATGAAGCCTGCAACGTACATTTCTCCAGATGTAAAAGCAGTGGTACATTTCTCAAATTTGGTAGAGATCCAGTGCTAATTGCATTTTCCAACAATGGCTATTTACCTTTTTCCTCATTTTGAAACTTACAAAATAATTATAGCAATTTTCTTTATTCATATAGTTAATATTTAATTAAAATACACAAACAGCATTGTTCCATAATTTACAAGTCACATTAAAAGATCAACACCCACACATGTAATCTGCAAGTGTTGTATATAAAACAATTGTATGCTGGACAGCAGGATATAACAATGATGCTTATCTCTGTTTCTGCATTCTTCATTTCTCATATAACATATAATATCTTATGCTTATTGCACAGAATATAGTTTTATTTTAAATATGTGTTTTATTTTTAAGACACAGAAGTTGTTTGTTGTTGCATTACAAAATATGAAATTCCATTCTCATCATACCCCATAATCAAACATGTGCATAGACACTGTCACATTCTGCCATGCACATTCATAATCTCTTGTTGATAGCCATATTTATTTCCATTTACACTGCTTCACTCATGCTCATTCATACTGAATCAGGCTTTGTGCTTGATTGATCATGGTGAATCAAAACTATTCATTTCCACTCACTTTTATATTCATAACCCGTTCTTATTTTTTATTCATATTCACTTCCTCACACATGCATTATCCTTCACCTTCAGATATTTTCATTCTGCATAGCTTTAAATATTTCCAATTTAGGGGGGATATCTATGCATCTCTTACATTTAAGAAAAATCCATTTGCTGAATTTCGTTTTTTGTTTTGTTTTCTTAAAAAAATATTAAAGGTTTTAATGATCAGAAAAAGTATGGAGAAACAGTAACATGGGATATTTGTTACACGGTTTACCTAGGTCTAGAATCTGCCACCCTCACATTCAGTAGTATCAATCTGTACAGGTCCTAGGGTGACCAGATGTCCCAATTTTATAGGGACAGTCCCAATTTTGGGGTCTTTTTCTTCTATAGGCTCCTATTAGCTCCCACCCCCTGTCCTGATTTTTTCAGTGTGGGTAAATGTTGCAGAATCTGGCCGTTAGTGTTCTGAGATGCTCAATTGAAAGTTAAGTTAAAGGGTGAGAAGAACATATATATATATCCTACTAGGGTTCTTAAATCAATGGGAAGAAACTTATCTCAAAGGAGACATTTTTTTCAATTTAAATAAATAATATAGAAAGGTATGTGCTTCAGCCCAGGTACAGTTTGAGAGTAAAACATGCTACAACACACAGCGCCTGATTCTCAGTTACATAAAAGTAATTTCACACCTGAAAAGAGACCTTAAATTATATCTGCACTCATGTGAAGACCCCTTTACACTACTAGAGTGGTGGATAGTGGTCTTAGTGTAAACGAGAATCAGGTCCGGAGACAACATGAGCCATATTATTATAGCCCTACTAATTCCAAGACTATGACTTCACGACAAAAAATACAGATGTATTTCACATCAAGATAGCTAACTCAAGGGCACAGGTATATTTTAATTCATTGTGTGTGGGTGAATTGAACTCTGAGAATGAGGATAGTGTTGACCTTGACTAGCTACAATGAGGTTAAAACTACAGTGCCTCGTCACCTTTAAGCTTTTACATTGAGATAGCTAACTCAAGATAGCTATCTCAATATAAAAACACATCTTTTTCAGTGAAAACACCACTTGAGTAGCACTTGAGCCTCACTGACTTATGTAAAGTACTACACAACTTGAATAAGGGAATTAGAATCTGTTCTTACATTATCTATTTTTTCTCTTTCTTTCTGTCCATGTTATTTCTAAGGTGTGTGTTTCATTCTGGATACAAATATATTCTATTCTGTTCAAATAGGTAACAGATGAACTGTAATGTAATGGAAGAATAGATTTATGTGTGATATTTGAACTACAGTGTTTGTAGCAGCCATTAATTTGTTTGTAATTAATCACGCAGTTAAAATTTCATTTTTATATTTATGTAAATTACTATTACACACACAGAGAAAAATAACAAAATTAGAGTGATGGGTTTGTTTCTATGTAAATACTTGGCATAGAAACTGCAGTTGTTGCAAATAAAAAAAAAATTCCCTATTTCAGACTTCAAACTTCTCTCCTGCCATATTGCCTGCCTGACTTCTTCCTCCATGTCTTTTTATTCTGTGGTTTTCCTACAATAGGGTGCTTAGTGGATTTCTCTTTCCTGCTCAAATCTGGCTGAATTGAAAATATAGTGCAGGAGGCAGGGAAAGGGGGATCTTTCCAAGTTGAGGTCATTTGTAAGGACAACAGCATGGCTTGCTTTACTCAGGCCTTTTCTCTGAGATTTACAACAGAGATCAAAATTTCAACGGTATTCAGTGGTGGGACTAGATGATATTGAGCACGTCTAAAAATTCCACCTTTACTGTGAAAGCTAGGATGAAAGGAAGCAGGCAGCAGCTTTCAAATGTCTTCTCTGTGTGGCCAGCAAAAGAGTGGAGGTGCAGGGACAGAGATTGGCAGAAGGGGCCTGTCACAGGGCATGGCTCCTCTCCTGCCTTCTTCCCTGAAGAAACTGCACAGACTCCATTGGTGTTGCCTTCACCGTAGTCTTTTATTCCTTCCACCATTTGCACAACAATCCCTGTGTACAACAGTCTATTTACAGCACCAACAGTGTTCTTTGTCCCTCTCCCTAGGAGCTGAGGGGAACAAGGTTTCCCTCCCTTCAGTCCTCTGTTTAACGGGGCTCACCTCTCTCTCTACCTTCCCTTAGTACTTCCTTTCTGCCTCGCTTTCAACTTTGGTCTGTTGGGCTAATTGTCTCCTTATCCCATCCAGCCAACTAGTCTGATTGTCTAATCAGCTTTCTTGGGGAAGTCATTAACATCTGAGTGATCAGGGTGCAGGGTTCCTGTTCACCCCCTGTCACAGGGCCCCATCATATTTGTGGGAAGAATATCATCATAAGCAGCTGCCTTGCTAAGCTTCTAAACCCTTTTAATACAATTCCAACTCTGGCAGGAGGGGAGATTGTATGGAGGATATAGGAAGCAGGAGAGGAGTGAAAGTGCTGCAGAAACTGTGCGGACATGGGGAAAGCTGCAGGAGGAAGCATCTGCCATGTGAAACTCCTAAACAATGGCAAAACAAACACTGCCCTGATAAATCACCCATAATTCCTAGTTTGCTTCATCCTCACTGGCCATTGCTGTTTAAACTAGGTTTAATATGTTACATAGTATGTGGGTCCTTGTTTTTGATATGCTCTTTCTCTAAAGTGTTTCATGTTATCATGTATGAAGGTCACAGTGTAGCAATATAGTTCTGCATTATACTTTATTGAATAATCAGCATTAAAAGGCTTTAGAAATGAAATTAACCATTGTTTATATATGTAACAGTTTTAAAAAGCCTCCTAAAATCTCTAAAATAAACACCAGCTGTCGAGAGACGTAGCTAGTCTATTTGGAATTTCAGGGCTTTACGGGTGTGCCAGGGGTAAAGTACAGTATATTAACCCATGGATCAGTCAGCTCCACCTAATATTAAGGTGCTGAAAATTCCATACAAAAGTCTTTTAGTTTATGATAATAGACTGGTACACACATTGGGCCAGATCCTCAACTCGAGTGGAGCTATGTAGCTTAGTTGGTGCCATGCCAATCTATACCAGCTGAGGCTTTGACCTGCTACTATATTGTATACTTTAAGTCACTGGATAGGAGTAAACAGTAGTTTCATAATTACACTAAGCCCGTTACTAATTTTTGGACGGGGGGAGAGGGAGCAGGAATTGAGAACTTTTTTTAAAAAACAGTGACATCAAATGTGACATTGTTGTCCCTCTTATGCTGTCTATAGTTAATGTACTTCAGACTTTAACCAAATGTGGATTGTGGATTCTGCTCCCAGAAGAAAACAGTCCAACTAGCTTGTCCAAATAATGTTTGTAAATCTGAGTACTCGAGCTTCCTGAAAAACAATATCTTTTTCTGCATATGTCCTTTTATCTCTTTCATCAGCCAACATCTGTTCTTTGATTCAGCTCTTTCCTTTTTTCCCATGCTAATAGCTGTTAACACTAGACCTGCCTGTTACAGTTCAGGCTGTAAACAGCATAAAAATATGCAGCCTTTACAGTGTCAAGAATTTTTAATGTAGTTTTATACTTTAAAGGGTACATGCAAATAAATATGAGATCAGCTTTCTGTCATGTTTTAACTTGACATCGATGAGACAGCACAAATAACCTTCTTAGTTGTGAACTAAGCACAAAGTGCAATCAAGCAACTGATGAGAAGTTTGTGGTCTGCAGCTCTGTTTAGTGTAAATCAAAGAAGTGCATGTGACCATTTTTCATGTTGATTGTGAATCATTTTATATATACACATTATTTTTTGGTCATGAATGCTGAGTTTTTTGAATGATTTTTCCTCTTAATGAAAAACATTCGGTATGCCCATCATTACTGAGCCACTTGAACTTCTGTATGAATTTATTGCCATATGTAGCTGGTTTAAAAGACACTTGGTAGCCAAAGTAGCACTAAAACCACTCCAAAGAGGCTTTGCAGTTGACCTCTCTGTAGGATTTAGGGCTGTACTCAAATAGCTTGCTTGAAGATTGGGTTTAAAGAGCTAAGTGACATGTGATTTGGGATCACAGCATTTGCTGTACAGAGATGAGAGATGGCTGGGGATTGTGATGGACCAGGGTAGCAAGATCACAAGCCTGTAAATTGGGGTGGCCCTTAAGCAAATGTTTGAAATGCTCTTATAACAACAACAAAATATCTGCAGGGAGACAAGTTATAGTAGCAAAGTGCATTTTTGTACTCTACAACAGCCAACATTATGGATATGTCTATACTAGAGTTGGAAGGTATAATTGCAGCTTAAAAAAACAAGCTCTGATCAAGCTAGTGGGCTAGAAATAGAAATGTAGCCACAGTAGTATGAGCAGCAAGATGGGCTAGCTGCCCAAAGTACCTCCCATCCAAGAACTTTGGTGGGTACTTGGAACCCTCCCCTGCTGCTCACATAGATGAGGCTACATTTCTAACGCAATTGAATTTACACCTTCCAGCTCTAGTGTAGATATACCCTGTGTTTTAAGAGAGTTGAAACTATTTAATTTCTTTAGCTTTAGTTCTGGATTTGTAATGCAGTGGTTTGTGCAGACGTTCCAAACTCTCAATCCCTATTTGTTGATATCTGTGCTGTATTGAGGACTGTGTTGAAATTGCAAGTTATCACTAAAAGAGTGGGCATCTGAGGGGATTCCTAATCCTGCTTGAAGACTAAGTGGCTCTGTAGCAAAGTAGGACATTGGAGTCAGCCTAAAAAGAGCCATCTTAAAAGCAAGATGGGATAATTTGTGCCAATCTGTTTTAAGGAGCAGCCTGTTTTATTTCTTTCTGGTTTGGGGTTTTTGTGTGTTCTGAATTCTAATAAATAATGTTTCAACCTTCCAGGAAGAATATATATGTTTGTATTTATTCTCCCTATTTGTAGGCTATGAAACATAGCAACATTCAAATTATGTCTCATTTTCTGATCACATTTTAGTCATTCAGGAAAACTCTAAAACCCTGTCTGATCTGTTTCTAGAAGTGCCAAAGTAGTGCCCTGAATTATATGAGATCTTTCTATGCCAACTCCTTCTAGTCTTTTTTACACTTAACATCACATGGTAGTTATAAAGCACTGCTACTTTGCGCATGTGGTTACAAGCACCACAAACAGGATGATAAATGATCAATGTGAAGACAGCCCTGACTGTCCTCTCACCAGAGGTGAATGTAAGCCGGTACGCCATACTAGACCAGTTTCCCTAGGTGGCGATTTAAAGGGCCTTTGGCTCCGTTGCAGCTGGTAGCTTTGGCAGTGATTTAAAGGGCCCGGGGCTCCGAGCCACCACTTCCGCAGCCAGAGCCCAGGGCTCTAAAGGCCCTGCCTCTTCCAGTTGAGGCCACACCCCTTCTAGTTGAGCCCCGCCCCCTGCTCAGGACTCTGGCATACCGGTAAGTCCTTTAAGTTACTTTCACCCCTGCCTCTCACACCATTTTTATATCCGTGTAACTCCTGATTTTCACTAATGTAAGAAAGACGGACATCAAGTCTCCTACCGTCGGGGGGTGGGGGGAGGCAGGGCATGATTCTGTTAGTTTTTGAAATGTATTCCTCCCTGTTTTCTGAAAGAATAAATAATGTAATTCATCTAATATACTGGCTCTGTGTATTCACTTGTTTGTCCGTAAACCTCAGGGAATCTAGTCCTCTTACATTCACAAACCTTGGAGATTCTAAAACATGAGACTATACTTCAAGAACAAATAACAGCACTTTCTTGCTCTGTTTATATTTAGAGAAAGACACTTCCTATCTTGCCAGTGTTTTGATGTTAAAATCACAAAGAATAATATTGGGTCAATTAAATACTGTACTTACTGAAATTAAAAAAAACATGTCACTTTAAATGCAGATAATGTGCACATTTAAATGTTGTTAAAGAAAAAGAATAGAATGTTAGAATAGATAAAGCAGTAGAAATGAGATCAGAATCTGGTTCATCCAGTTCTTTCTAGTACATATCTATTAAAATGCAATACCCTTAGATCCCATGTTTCCAAGATACTGTTAATTGACCTTTTTCAGAATAATATGCACAAAATCTGCTATTTAACCAAAGGACGTCTGGAGCTCTCAGTATATAAGCTTTTACATTATAATAGCAAAAATTCTAATTTTAATATATTTATTATGGGTGTGTAGTTTTTAACTGGTGCCAGTTCAATAACTTGCTTTTTTATTAAACTTACATTTTCCCCTTTTCATTTTTTAATAAAGGAGTTATTGCACTTAGCTTGAGGGGGGGAAATGAACTGTGTATGTTTTATGACATATTTTGCTTTTCTAGCTATATTTGTGGTGGTTGCTGACAGTATTTCATTCCTCAAACAAAATAGATTCACTGATGTTACTTAGTTTTCATAAAATCTGCCAATAAAAATTTAACAAATACCATAGAAGCTGAGGAACAATAATCTAGTATGAAAGAGAAAAATAACTAACCATGAAACCCTTATTGTCAAATCATGACCTTAAGTGAGGGCTCCCTTTTTCTCTGGTTGGAGTGGAGGATACTTAGAGATGAATGGATCTAGGTAGGTTTCACATTTGTCTAAGAAGAATATTGTTTATTTGATAAACTCTACTATTGATATCCTAGTTAGTTATCTTTGCTCTGTAACCACTGGAGAGGCTCTGAAATGTTCCCTTTCCCATTGCTTTGTCCTCACATGTCACCTTGATTTGAAGATTGCAGCAATAGATCATCATCATAGCTTGTTGCTCCAAAACCACAGGCAAGACCTAGTGTTGTCACTTATCTTAAATAGTTCCTCAGGAGCACAAGATGTTCACAGGGAGCACTGTATCAGGTAGTGTTCAAATGTTCGTGTAGGCTCTCCACATTCTCATTTGGGGTCCTTTCACGTGGTCATATTGCCATCAGTTTTTGCCAAGCCAGCTTTTACTGAATTTAAAGTACTCCAGCATTTTCATTTGAGATCATTGTTTGGAGGAAGTTGTTCTGAAGAAGCCAGGTTCCCAGCAGTAGAGGATGGGGAATTGCAGGAGTCCGGAGATCTATGGTTGAAATACCTGCCCCAGACCAACCAACTGCAATGCAGATTTTGATAAATTATACCATAGCTATGCTGGAGGCAAAGCAGGGGTTTGGTTTGGTTTGTTTTCTGAGTGCTAACCAGTAGCATGCTCATGATTTTAAATCTGCATACAGACTGGTCTGGTTAAACTGGGTTTACGGCTGCTTTATGTAGCTGGAATGCTGCAACAGTAGTCAGTGACCTGGTGAATTTGGCCCTAAATCTGTAAGGAGGTTTCCTACTGTACACAGGTGTCATTTGTTGGCATGTGGATAATGGTTAGCGGTATTTCCCCGTCATCCTTTAGGATATCTATCATCTTTATTCTAATACAATTTATCCCGGTACAAAGGAGGCAGCATACCATTCTGGCACCTGGAGTCAATGGTCAGGACTGAGTGCTTCTTTCTTTCTGGTGACTGCTTTTCAATTCTCAGATCATGCCAAATAGATGATCTGCTCACCTCGCCTTGATTAGAGCAAAGTACTTCTTACTGATATCATGGCAAATGATTCTGTATTCATTTTCCTTCTGTTCTTTATATCTGTCTAGGTATGTATATGTCCCTCATCACAATAGGATCTAAGTACATCACAAACATTAACATTAAATTTATCCTCACATCAACCCACTCAGGAAGGGAAATTTTCTCCCCATTTTACAGACAGGGTCCTGAGGGCACATACGGATTAAATGACTTTCCAGAGTCTGAAGCTAGCCCTCTCAGTTCCTGCATGGTGTCTTAAGCAAAAAATCATCCCTCCTAGTCTTTCTATGGTATTTATTATTCCTTAAACCCACTGTTTCAATTTTTCTTTTAACTTGTCTGATGTTTGTTTGCTATGCCTTTTATGTGGGTCATTTACTTTGGGATACATATTACATTTAGGCAAGATCCGGTATATTAATAAATGTTATTTGTTCAACTATATAAGATTTTAAGCAATTTTAAAATGTATTATTTTATGATATTTCTGATCATTTAAAATTTATTTCTCAAATTGCTTAACCATTAAACTAGCATCTCATTCCAAATAAATCCCTTTTGAATGTGTTTGTGTGTGTTGTAGTACATTAGTATTTCCTCCCTCCCCATAGGTCACATTTAATTGAACTTTAACATATCTGGGAAGAATACAGACGAATATGTAATGTGGAGTTGTATATACCATATCGTATATTGAATATGTAATAACAGAGTTGCTATACCCCTACAGGTGTCAACATAGACCAACATTTAACCAAACATAGATTACATTTTTTAATAAAAATTTAAAAAAAACGTATCAGTAGCCCCATGTCTATAAATGTTAATCAAGGTTTACAGTGATAGTGCTGATAGATCCTTAATGAATAAAACATGACAGGCATTTCAGTTCTGGGCAATTACAGCTCACCTCAGGTTTTCTTATATGGCACAAAGCCAAATGACTATACTCATCCAAGAAGTCCAGTAATCTTCCTGCAATGCTTTGGTCTGAGTAGCTATTCGCTGTTTGGAAATAGATTTGACACATTAAAAATAAAGAAAGTTAGACCCTTCTAATTTACCAGGCATCCTAAATATGCATATGATATCAATGACAGACAGTGAAAAAGCTCCTAATGTGTTCAGTGTTGTAAGTTATTTCTTAATTAACTATAACAGTGCTAGTAAATGCCATGCTAATTAATGCTCTTCCCAGTGTATTAAGTGAATCTGGTGTTTTAATAGGCTGATGATATTGTTCCTCTATCTGAACAAAAACATTTTCAGACAAAATTAAGAAAAGCTCTTGAGTCAGTATAGATCACATTAAGGTAACTGCCAATTCAATACCAATCAACTAATAATTGAGAATGAAAAGTATAATTATGAATGTTTCTAGACCAACTTTACCACTCAATATTTTGGAAAATCCATTCTCCAAAATCCTATAGTGTCTTTGAAAAGTATGTTATTAGCGAAGATACATTATCACCATGACTTTTGAGGAAAAATCATGTTCAGTAAATATTCTGTAGAGAATTCAGAATTCATGCTATACAAAACACATTGACTTCAGTGGGAGTTGCATTCTGGTATCTGAGGGAAGAACTAGTCTTTGGTATCTTCTACAGGGCCTCAGGGAAGCAGAGGAAGTCTCCCTCTTCTTTCTGTGTCTCCAGAGGCGTAATAATCTCACAGGAGTCAGACCTGAAGTTGGGCCTTAACCTTGCCCCTGCCCCCATTAGCTTCAGCGTGACACATGCCAATGGATGGTTCATCTTGTATATCCTCAAGCTGCTTCTAGTTTCTTTGATGGATCTGAATTCTCTGCAGAATAATCTCTGAACATAATTTTGCTGCATATATTATTACTATTCATGTCGTATGAAAGTTGGGAAACTGGTGAAGGACTGAGCCTCCTGAGTTTCAATGTCTCCTGTATCTCCTTTTGTCTCATGCATCTCTACTCTTTCTCAAATGCCACTGTCTGGTCCTACATCTACATATAAAGTATATGAAATAGAAACCATTTCTACAATAGCCTTGATTAAAAAACTGAAATAAACATATATCAACCACTGATATTAATCAGTATAGTTAAGTGTCAATTAGTGTGTTTGTAATTAATATCTAATGAATTTACTCATAGCAGTCTCCTTAAAAATCAATTAAATGCTTGAACAGACATTTCATATTTAATGAACTAATAAAAATGATTTATTTATAGCATAATCATTACCCAGCAGCAGTTCTTATCTCTAAACATTTTATTAAACCTCAGAAATCCATTTTAACAATTTAATATTTTAAATGCATCATACTGAAATTAAATGTTCAGTTATAGTGCTATAAGTGGTGTTTACTTTGAATCATTTCTTCCCTATGCACTCGCCCAAATTCTTCTGTCTATAACACATATTCAACTTCGCTGTAATTGCACATAAGTGAGTTAACTTGGGACCTGATTCTCTACTGCCTTGCACTTATTGTAGTGATTTTCATTAGTGCTAATTGACCCAATTCGATTTAGTATCATTTTACACCCACACTTCATAAGTGTAAATGACAACACAAGATGCAAGAGAGTACAGAACCATGGCATTGTCCTCTGAACACCTCAGTTTTCCTTTTCCACCTTTATAAGAGACTTTCAAATATATGAAAGAAAAGTAATATGCAAGTGACAGGTCTTTTTTCTATATTTATGAGGAAAATGTATCAATTGCATTTAATTGCCACCTACTTAATCCATTTGACTAATAACAATCTAAAAATTTCTTGTATTGGTTTTATATGTTATATTGTCTTACAACAATTATAATACAATATTTTATATTGGTAAGTAAGGAAGTGTACACAGTATGAGGAACCCATAAAATATCTGTAAGCCAGTTCTGTGTTCAATTAATAAGATATGGATGCCATGGGTGAAATATCAACTGTTGAAGAATATATATTTTGTCTTCTCTCTCTCTGAATTTCAAGAAAACAGAAGAATAGGAGCGAATTTAAAAAAAATGCTATAACCATAAACCACAATCCTTAATCTTGCACAAATCCATGGAAAGGATTACAGGCCTGGGCTCAAAGTCCAGTCACAAGAAGGAGGCAAATGGGTAATACTATAAGCGAATAATGTCTTTTTCCTAAGGATGAGCAGTTTAAGGAGGCATACTAGTGTATGCACAAGTGTAAAGTGTGCATACAATCAGTCTGGGTACTGGTAAACTTCTGATCAGTACGATTCCCATGTGAGCCCTGGCTTTCATTTATGTTCACATGAATCAGTTGTGAAGGCTTTTTTTGTCCACCAACATTTCTGCATGCAAATGGTAGAATTTAAACACAAAAAGAAACATTTGCAAATGCTAAGTGATCCCAAAAACTTTGCATGTGCTACTGGTTATTTGCATGTGTACATTATAATATGCAAAAGTTATATTCTCAAATGGAGGCTGGGTATGACATGCAACTAAAAATGCTTCCCTAGGTATAATCTGAGACCCCATTAGCAGTACAATGCAAAGTACTAAATTTTATATATTAAAAAATCCGATGAATCTCATAATTAAAGAATGTATTCCAAATAGTCAATGACTTAACGTCCTACAGGTTTTAAAGTTTTTCATTCTCTCCCTCCCCACTTTCCAAAAGACACAAATGTCTGTAGTTTATCCAAACCAGGTTTACTAGAGCTGAAAAAGAATGTAGAGGTTTTATTACTTTATTTTACTATCTGTTGATTAGAACCACATCAAAAGGAACTCTATTGGGATTTAAAGAGCAAAATTCTAAATAAATAAGAAAAAATTAAGTCCAAATTTTGTCAGTTCAATTTGCTTTCTTAAAACATTGAATTTGGATACTGGTTGCTTTCTGCAAAAAAAAATCAATACTTTCAGTGGTTCATATTTTGAAACAAACCACTTTACAGTCCTGTAGTCAATCTGTTATCCTAGAGGTTTACTTTTAGGAAGCAACCCAAACTGACATTAGAACATCTGTAGGTTCTAACAAATGGATGACATTAACAGACTCTCTGATGTTCAGACAGTAACACAAGCTTTATTTTTCTAATGAGATGGCATATTTACTATTGATACACTTCTGTGTACGATGATAATTACAGATCATCGGTATACATAGATTTGCAAGTGCTTAGTTTAGTTGTAGAGTGAAAGTATGACTAAGAAGTAGAGCAAAAAATAAATCTCTCCATCATTATTTTTATTTTCTTCCCCAATGCTAACTATGTAATGATGCAGAAAGATTAAGTTAATACACTGTCTCCAAGATTTTTCTGAGACTGCAGATGCTAAAGTTTGTTCCTCATTATACTGTTCAGGATTTAAAGCATTCCTCTTTCAACTAAACACCTACCCAAGCCTTGTTAGTCCCAGCAAATATACCATTCTGAAAAATGTACTTTGTCCTTCCCAACCAATATTTTCATGATTTATGAAATCAGTCAGTGAATACACTATATAAGTTAGTGTAATTAATGTTTTTCTAAAATATATTTATTAGAACATAAAAAGAATAGTTATAGTCTTAGATGTATTGGAGCTCTACTCAAATCATTCTTTTTTGTGTCCTCTCAACCCCTGTCCCGCACTGAGTCATCAAGGCACATTCTCTGTCTCTCTCGTTTCCATTCCAGTGTGTCCCCCTTCATCTCTTTTCCTTCCCCTGGTGACTCATCAGTCTCATATTCTCCATAGACTTCCCAAATCTTTTACCTTCCCTGACTTCTCTATTTTGCCTTCATTCCTGTGAGCATCTACCTGTCTTCCTTTCCCCTTTGCCAATATGGGCAACTTATCTTCTAGTTAGCCTTACTTCTGATACGGCCAAAGCATTAGCATAGGATTAATTGACCAAATGGATTATTCCTATAGTAGAACCCTGCCAGAATCATGGCACTCTCCTGAAATGTGGATCTTGAGGTGATCATCTACCTATCTTATTATAAGAAGTAGCAGTATAATTGGAGGACCTCTTAAAGCTCAGCGTCCCATTTTTCCTCCTCAGAATAGGACATAAAGGCATTGACAGAAGAGAAAGACTCGGCCTTTCTTTTACATGCTCGGATCCTCCTGATTGAGCTTTTCCAACCTCTGTAGTGTAGATCAAAGTAAGGAGCCACAACATGGAACACTTGATTATTTTTTTAAGTTAAATATGTCACCACAAAAGAGATGAGAATTTTGAAAACATGATCACTTTAGTATTAAATCTCAGAGTTTTACTACAAGATAACATTGAATCAAAATTCTTCATATGTATTAGGACTATTTTTCTGAGGGAGGGGGGAATGCAGGAAGTAGAAGGCAGACTGAGTGGATACAGGAGCAGGAATCTGGTGGCAAAGGGGACTGGAGAACCAGGGGATAGCTCCCCATACCCCAATGGATAGGAGAGGTTAAGTGGAGTTGTCTTGAAGTAATGAAGAGGGGAAATGTATTTTTGTGTGTACATTTAAGGTTGTTCTTTTACCCTGAGATAGTCAGAAATTGGTGGTTGGCTGCTTCCCTTCCAAAAAGTGTGTGTGTGGGGGGGAAATCAAAAGGAAAGCAGAAAAAAAGTGTGGGGTTTTTTAAATCTCTTTCAATTTTTATGCAAGACAAGGTGGGTGAGGTAATATCTTTAATTGGGCCAGCTTCCGCGGGTGAAAGAGACAAGCTTCTGAGCTACACAGAGTTCTTTTTCAGATCTGGGACAGGCTCTCAAGGTTGATCTACACTAGCAACGTATGTTGATATAACTATGTAGCTCAGGGGTATGGAAAATCCACACCCTTGAGTGACGCAGTTATATCAACTTAACTCCCAGTGCAGACAGCACCGGAGGGGGAGAAAAGGTGGAGGAGTTGCACTGTATGTAAGAGAGCAGTATGATTGCTCAGAGCTCCAGTATGAAACTGGAGAAAAGCCTGTTGAGAGTCTATGGGTTAAGTTTAGAGGCGAGAGCAACAAGGGTAATGTCGCGGTACGCGTCTGATATAGAGCACCAGACCAGGAGGATGAGGTAGACAAAGCTTTCTTAGGACAACTAACAGAAGTTTCCAGATCACAGGCTCTAGTTCTCATGGGGGTCTTCAATCACCCTGACATTTCCTGAGAGAGCAATACAGCAGTGCACAGACAATCTAGGAACATTTTGGAGCATGTTGGGGACAACTTCCTCGTACAAGTGCTGGAGGAACCAACTAGGGGCTGTGCTCCGCTTGACCTGCTGCTCACAAACAGGGAAGAATTGGTTAGGGAAGTAGAAGTGGGTGGCAACGTGGGCAGCAGTGACCATGAAATGGTCAAGTTCAGGTCATAGCAAAAAAATGCTTTCCAGCGAGTTGGAGAAAGATCTAAAAGAGGGACAATAACAACACGAGAGGTCCTCACTCTCCCTACCATACAGGGCCAGCTCTAGGCACTAGCAAAACAAGCAGGTGCTTAGAACGGCACATTTCTAGGGGCAGCATTCTGGCATCGGCCATGCCGCCCCTAGAAATGTGCCCCTGCCGCCCTAGCTCACCTCCGCTCTGCACCGCCACTGCTCAGCTTTCCCCCCTCCCTCCTAGGCTTTCGCACGTGGCAAGCCTGGGAGGGAGGGGGAGAAGCCGAGTGGCGGCGGCAGAGCAGAGGTGAGCTGGGGTGGGGAGCAGTTCCTTTTCCTCTACCCCCATTACTTCCTGCGCCCCCCTCACCCTAGCTCATCTCCGCTCTGCCTGCTCCCCTGAAGGCGCTGCCGCTTTGCTTCTCCCCCCTCCCTCTCAGATGAGGGAGGGGGGAGAAGTGGAGCGGCAGCATGTTCATGGGAGCAGGCAGAGCGGAGGTGAGCTAGGCCAAGGGGTTATGGGCGGGGCCCACAGGAAGCAATGGAGTGGGGGAAATACAGCACGTGCGGGGGAGGAGGCGGGGCTGGGGATTTGGGGAAGGGGTTGGGAAGGGGCGGAGTTGAGGCAGGGCCGGTGGTGGTGGGGGGGGAAAGAAAAAAATGGGGGGTGGGGGGGCAGCCAAAACATTTTTTTTGCTTGAGGCGGCAAAAATCCTGGAGCCAGCCCTGTTACCATAACACACCTGAAAACACCTGAGGAACAAAGATTGAACAGTGAGAAGTGATGATCCCAGGCTAAGATCTTTAGCCTCTGTAAGAAAACCTGGGAAAGCCAAGGCAACTTGTTCCATAAGAATCTGCCAGCCTGTTTATTACTCAGGGCGAGAATTTGTTAATTTGAATCCTTCCCATCTAGTGTGTTAAGCTCAGCCTGCAGCTTTTCTTTATTTACTAAGATGATCTGCTTTGTTCTGTTTGCTATCTCTTTAACCACTTAAAATTCACCTTTTGTAGTTAATAAAATTATTTCTTATTTATAATAAAACACAGTTTACGTAATTTCTAACTGGCTGGGGGGAGGGCAAAACGTCATGCACATCTCTCTTCACATTGAGGAAGAGGGTAGATTTTTATGAGCTTGTGCTGTACAGATTTTTCTATACAGTGCAAGTCAGTGTTATTTTGGGTTTATCTCCCAAAAGGGATGTGCACGTGAGTGCTGGGAGAGTCCTCTCACACAGAGCTGACTTCAGTCTGTGGCTCCAGCTGGGTGTGGCCCAACCTGTGTATTTGTGCTGCAAGAGGCCAGAGAGCCTAATTCAGCAAAACAGGGAGTGAGAAACCAGCTGGTGGAGTAGGTGAGGCTCAGTGAAATCCCAGGACATCAGGTGGCATCCCGGCAGTGGGGTTCAAGCTGTCACAGGGTGGTTATTCCTTTACTTGTTAATGTAATAAGACATAAACCCAGTGTCTTTATTCTGACCATACTTTTTATTGTTTAGCAAAATTATGAATTTAGGCTCCCAGCCTTGTCTTTTGAAGGTGTTGTGCAGGTTTCTTTTGAGGATGAGGACTGAGAAGTCAGATATAGAGTGATGATTTTGTGAAAAATTTTTTGTACATGGGTGATATAGTGTTTTTGTCTTTTATAATTTTTCTGCATGATTTCATTCAAAAGCATAGTGATTGTCTGGTTTCACCCACATAGTTGTTGGGGCATTCAGTGCATTGGATGAGACAGACCACATGTTATGTTAAGCATGTGTAAGACCTATGGATTTTGAAAGGTGTGTTGTAGGGGTATTGATCATTGTAGCCATGAAGATATGTCTGCAGGTTTTGCATCTGTTATTATGGCATAAATATGTATGCCACTCCCTGCAAATCCCAGCATAGGAGGTGTGTTGAGGGCAAGACTGAAGTCCATGCCACTAGAGACATTCTGTGCAGCTCCAGATTGTGGAGTTGATCACAGGCCAAAAGGTATGGCTTTTATCATTTAAAGCAGTTGCCTAAATTATGTCAGGAGCTACACTGGCTCTTGACTAGCCCCAAATCCCTCTGAATTAACAACTGATTTTCAATTAATTCCCGTGGACTACGTTGTTTTATAATCAATGCAGGTGATCATTCTGTTCTTATGCACTACCTCTCTCCAGATGGGAGGGGTAGTGGGAGAGGAGGAAGATTGTGAATGAAGGACATCGGGTGAGGGGAAAATTGAAGGTCAGGGGGAATGGCTTGAACAAAGGTGGGATCTTTGAAAGGGTAGGTTGGGTAGAGAAAAAATGGCTGAAGATCTGTCATAGCAAGAAAGAGTGAGAGAAATTAAAATGGTATGGAGATGGAATCAGATAAAAAAGAGTGACATAATTAATTAATGTTCCAATACTTTACTATATTTTCCTGACAGCAAGATGTCCAAGTTGTCTCATTTTTGGAGGAAAGGTTGGATGGAATGACTATTGTAGCCATTTATACTGCAATTTATAGTATTTCTTGCTGTTCTGCATTCTATAATATAAATGAAGAATAAGACAGAGAAAATAAACTCAAATTCATCAGGATGGAGGCCTAGCAAATCCAGTTCTCTGCTTACTGCATTTGGGGGACTGTTCCATGAAAAAAAATTTTTTTGAAAACAATTCATTGGTGGGCTCAATGTATTTAGCAATAGAGAAGGCTTTAGGTGACTCCAAATTCCCCACCTTTCTCTTTTAAAAACAGTCAATTATGTTTCTGAGAATTGAGCAAAGAATCATGTATTGGCTCTTCCAGAGTTCCTTAAGTTAAGAAAGAAATGTATTTTATTTGCATCCTAAAGTTAATCAAACCCTATTTACACAATCAATATGGATTGTGGTGTATTATTACATTTCTCTGACTGACAAACGCTCTGTTCATTTCACTTTCTTTTTTTTTTTAATTAACAGTGTAGCCTACATTTGGCTTGCATAAGGCTGCTGTGAGTTGAGACAGCCCCTGGGGCTTCTTGTTCCAAGGGCCAATCTGGACCCCACAACTGCCCAAATTTTAGGTAGCAGAAATGTAACATAAATCTGCTCTTGCCCCCACTCCTCCTGGTCAATGATTGTATGCTGAGCATCTCAGGAAATTCAGCATAGAATCTAGCTCTTTTTTAAATGTATAAGCACGTTTAACACAAAAGCAGGGATAGTCCTTCTAAAATGAAAATGCAATTCACTTGCCTTATAAATCTGTTCTTCAGCAGAGCTTTATTCAGACAAATGAAGCCATGACATGCCTTGCTTTGCATGACTGTTTCCCTCTTATCTTGCTTTTATTGGCAAAACAACGAGTCACAAAACACAGAACTGTAATTCCACTTTTTCTGCTGTAGCCTCAGATGCTTAGCACTTTAAAATATTTATTAAAAAACAAAACAAAAGCAACCAACCTTCTATTTGGTTGATCCCCATAGCTTTAGCTGTTACAACAAGCTTTTACTGAGCTGCTTGTAGTGAAACCATTTTCAGTTTTCAACCTTTTAAAAAAACAACAAAAAAAAAAGACTTGCAATAGAAAACTTATGAGTTTGTGTTTGCTTATTTATTCATATATAAAAAATAAAGTCTGAAAAGTTGTTTTTTTCAAATAAATGCTTTTTTCCCCCCATTAGAAAAGCTTTTACTCCTCTGGCTATGGTGACTGCACAGCTAGTGCAATTATGACATTACAAGACTAAAAACAAAGAAAAGGAGGAGGAAAATGAATTTCATTTAGACCATTTTAGAAGCTCGTTTTTTTAATCCATGTTTAACTGGAATGCTTAATGATCATTTTGGAGACTGGATGACAACGGGCTTCTGCAAGACCTACACAGTCCTTCTAAAATGAGGTGAATTTCACTTTTAAGAAAATCAGTTATGACACACAGTGTGAATAGAAGCAGCCTACCCTATTCCTTAGCTTCCTTTTGATGTTTATTTTCTTCTCAGCCATCCTCTTCCTGTTGGTAAATTTTTCTGCTCTGTTGCAGGGCTGTTTTTATAAGTGGCACCTTAAAGCTTTTACAAAATTAGGTATTCACATGTCTGTGAAGGAGCACATGATATAAACTTCAGCTGCTCCTTCCTCCTTATGCCACTAAAATCAAGTACCCTCTCCATTTCCATTGTGTTTTCAGCATGGCTTTAGTTCATCATTTGTCTTCCTTACTTTAGCTCAGTAAGTGTGCTTTTGTCTGGCCTTTCCTTTGAGATCTTTTAGGCTATTACTAAACAGATTATTACAAAACAATGAGTAATTTAAAATGACTATATAGAATGTCTGTTGTTCGAAAAGTTCTAAGGAGAAGTGCGGAGATAATGATTTAATAATATGATTGTTTTCCTATGCTGTTGAAGCTAACAAAAATAATTCACCTTTCAAACTAATCCATTGAAAAAAGACCAACTAAATGACACTTTACTGGTTGGGAGGCCTGGAAAATCTGCTAGAAAAGCTGTAATTTCACCCAGGCTGTGAAAGAGTTATAACACCCACACATTGAGACTTTCTCAACACAAAAATTAGTGTGTTCCATACTCCCAAAATAGGGGCAAAAAACTGCATTTGAGTTATTTGTCTTTTATATTATTTGTTTAGGGTTTTCTCCTTTTTCTCCTTTTTAGGAATGCAATTTTACCTCTCCTGGACCATGACAAGAAATGAGGCTCAATGAACCTGTGGATTCCAAAGAATAGTTTCTGTGGCAACAATTACCACTTGACAGCTTTCAAAACTTCCCTCTGCCTCCCTTGACTTGTTACTGTCTCAGTAATACATATAGTAGAGGTTATCACACTGTGGATGATCAACACTTATGAGGAGTAAATAGACAGGTATCAAGAAGGTTACATAAGCAGAAAATGAGAAAAAATATTCTAACTTTCAAATGCAAACTATTTTTGACAGAAATCAATCTGTAACTGAGCTGTAAATTTCTGAGTAGACACTAGCAGACAAATTCTACTCTCACACTGGTGTTTTTACTGGTTCATAGCCCTGAGTAACAACTGATAGAATCTGAAACAGAATATAAAGCACAAATTACAATATTCCAAAAAGACAAACCTTGTGTTTTATGATAACATTAGTTTTCTAATGCTGGCACTCTAGTCAGAAATAGTGAGGCATTTATAGAAAAACTCTATAACTGTGTGCAGGTGCACATTCAATTTCACTTTAATTTATTTACCAGTCTGACTTTATTTACATTCCAGCACTGGTTTTTCATACAAGTGTGAATAAAATTCTGCTCCATTTAAGTCAATGACAGAACTCTCACTGACTTCATCCAATGAGTAAAGTTGACTCTATGGGTTAAATGTTTAAAACAGAGTGATTGAGAAACCTATATCTCACTTTCAAAGGTGATTTAGATCCTTGGAGCAAGGTCTGGGGAGTTTAGGGGCTTTTTAAATCCCACCTGGTGCCTATCACCATCATTATTGTTAGGTTGGGTTCACTTTCATATGTTTTGTGACTACAGGAATCCATGTTGGTCCCAAAATGAGTTTTGCGCTCACATGAGCTATAGGTTACGTTTCCCACTCTTTTGATTTATCCTGGAATTGTAAACAACTTCCAATCAGAACCGGTTTTTCCTATGGGGTTTCCCAGAAGGGGCTTGCCGCCTTTTCTAAGGGGTTTTTTGGGCGAGTGTATAAAAGCTGACCTGAACCTGGCCTCAGGGCTGTCCATCTGAATGGCAGCCAGGGATGGTCATGGGTCACTGGTCTTACCTGCAGGCATCTATCCATCCTAGTGATAGAAAGGCTAGGGATTTTTCTCCAACAGCTTCCGCACCTGCAAAGAAAGGGAGAAGGAGAAGATACAATACACCATAACAAATATGTACACCTTTCATTGATAATCCTTAAAAGTTTATCACCAACAGAGAATTTGTTTCAAGCAGATGTTTCATGCTAATTCCTGACGTTTAATCAACCAACGTTGTCTTTGGAGAACCGGTTGTGATTTTCCCAGAAAATTAAATTGTGCATTCCAGCCTGGATTGAAACATTAATGGCAGGAGAAATCATGTATTAGTATTTAGTAACTTTGCTATTTCAAGAACTACAAAAGCCTGTATGTGACTGATTTGAAAGCTGGTTGAACAAGACTTGAATGACTAATTTATACCTTTCATCCATTATCTTTACAGGTAACTCAGCTGGTAATTTTGCAGTGTTTTATCAGAGTGCTTCAGGGAAAACATCATTAGTGACCCCATCACTGTGGGATCTGGTTTGTTCTTACTTGGGAGCAGTTAATAAAAATGGTAGAAGAGTCACCGAGGACATGTCTACATTACAAACATACGTCAACTTCAGTTAAGTCAACATCCAGGCACCATAGTAATTAAGTGGTAGTGCATGCCCATGCTACACTCCTTATATCAGTGGAATGCGCCCTCACTAGCAATGCTTGTATTGATGCAGAGAGCAGTGCACTCTGGGTAACTAACCCGCAGTGCAACTTGCCACAGGGGTTTCTTGGAAGGGCCTGCAATGCCTCATGGGACATTCTCACCGGGGGGGCTGGGAACAAGGCTTCAATATCCCATGATGTTGGAATGCATTTGTGCATGGGCTGCAGAGGGAGTGTAGCCTCAAGGTCCTTCTCCTTGAGGTCAGTCAGACACTCAACATATCAGTTTGTTCCTTCAGAATCCCTAGTATCTCCTACTACCTGCCATGCTCACTCTCATGGGCTTCTCTCCTGCTGACCATGTCCAGTTTTTCAGAGAGAGAAATCCGCCACGCTCTCTGCTCGCTGTCCGAGAGGCATTCATAATCTTGTTAAACAGAGAATCATAGAATATTAAGGTTGAAAGAGACCTCAGGCGCTCATCTAGTCCAACCCCCTGCTCAAAGCAGGACCAATACCAACTAAATCATCCCAGCCAGGGCTTTGTCATGCCGGGCCTTAACAACCTCTAAGGATGGAGATTCCACCACCTCCCTAGGTAACCCATTCCAGTGCTTCACCACCCTCCTAGTGAAATAGTGTTTCCTGATATCCAACGTAGACCTCCCCCATGTCATCACACATTCTCGTTCATTTTCATCTTATGTGGGAGAGCATCTCCAGTGGTGTGGAGGAAGAGCTGAAGGCTGCACTCTCAGCTGTAAATCATGGAAAGCACAAAGCAACCATTGTCAGTTCAGACCCAGTGTCTAGTGAAGAGTTGCTATATAACAATCACTCCCCTCATGGAAGTTTAAGGCAAAACATTTTCATTTACACAAGATATTCACTGAACCGATTTGCTGTCCCAGCCATGGTGAGTATGGCCCTGGGGCATGGGCACTGGACTGTCAGCAGCATTGGATGGGCAACCCATGGTGGGACCAAAGAGGAGTAGGGGGCCATGCTACCTTCCCTCTGTAACATAACAATCACCCTCCCAAACTGCAAGCCTTGTCAGAGGCTGCATGGGGTGGGGGGAAGGATAATTTGCTTGCAGCGGCAAGTGGGCACCACAAAATTTATATCCCATTCCACCCACTTCTCCCCTGCCCCCCTCCCCCAATGTCGCTGCTGCTAGCCATTGCCTGAAGCTCACAGTTACTAAAGGTCAATGCTGACCTCTGCCACCCAAACTACAGCCATGTTTTTGAAACTGTGGGTGAAGGGGTGGAAAATCACAAGGTGGGGGAAGCCCAGGCACTATTGTTTGCAGTCTAAGCAGTTGAAATTAAAACTACCACCATCTCCCGTAAGTGTGACCCTAGCTGATATCAGTCTCCTGAAAGAAACAGAAGTGGTAAGGGAACAGATGCTGCAAGTGTCCACGTACAGAATTAATCTGTATGCTGCTATACTGTGTACTGAAATGATGCCAGCAGAATTAATACTGGAGTGGCATTGGAAAGTGTCATATTGAAGTGGAAGAAATAAGGCAGCCCTCCCCAGAAACCTTCTGCAATGGATTGCACAGTACCCCTATTAAAGTTTCTTGGAGATCTCTATAGAGGATTAGCAAGCCATCTCTGTGTACACAGTCTTTTTTGTGGGGTACCCTCTGCCTAGCTGGTGCAGCCACTGGGAAGGATAGCCACTCTACCTCACCTTGTTAATTTTAATAAAAAATAGAATATAAGAACATGTGACTCCAAGATATTACTTGAAATTGCATACTCACCAGAGATTCCTTCCCCAGCATCATACTCAACCATGATGCTGTCCTGCGACTGGCTGGACTCCTCGGGGGTTACAAACAGTCCCTGGCTTTCTGGGAGAATGGATCCCCCACTTGCCTGTCTCTCATTCTCCTCCTCCTCCTCTTACTTGTCTAAGACTTCCTGCTCAGTGTTGTCTGTGCTGGCCCGGGACTCCAGCTTCTCAGAGGTATCCACGCCGCTCTTGGGGGCTGTAGTGGGGTCGCTGCTGAGAATCGCACACAGCTCCTTGTGGAAGCGACATGTCTGTGGTGCTGAACCAGTGTAACTGTTTGCCTCCCTTGCCTTCTGGAATGCCTGTCGCACTTCCTTGATTTTCACACAGCACTGCTGCCTGTCCCTAGTGTAGCCCTTTTCTGTCATGCCCCGCACGATCTGCTCAATGATGTCTATGTTTCTACAGCTGGATCGGACTTGTGCCAGCACAGCCTCTTCTTCCCACAGACCAAAAAGTGTCTCCTGTGTACTCCAAGTGTCTCCCCCGTCTCCTGTGTACTCCAAGCTGGAGCACATTTGGAGCATGGAGCAGCCATGATCAACTGTGCAGGCAAGCTCTCCATGACAAAAAAAAACAGGAAATGGAAATTCAAAAGTTCCCAGTCCTTTAACAGGGATGGGGATTTTTCCTGTGTATCTGGCTGCTGTGCAGCAGAGTTGAAAATGTTGAGCAGAGCGATCACAGCAGAGCTCTGTGGGACACCTCTGGAGGCCAGTTAGGTTGATGTAAGCAACACACCATCTACGCTACCTCTATGTCATCATAACAACTGGCATATTATTGAATTAAGTGCTATGCCTCTTGTGGAGGTGGAATAATTAAGTCAATGTAGTAGCTGAATTACATCGATGGAAGGGACCTGGTAGTGTAGACACGTTCATTATTAGGTCTGAGCTATGTAAACCTAACTGTATAGTGTAGACCAGACCGGAGAAGAGGACTTTTTATTGTTTTATTTGCATTTTGTTTCTTTGATAAAAATATTTTTGGCAACTTGGGCTGGATGTGGGTGGAAGCTGAGAGGCGGGAGAGGGAGAAGGAGAAGGTGAGCAATGGATTAGTGGGAGTGTGTGGGCACACAGCAGCAGAAAATGGAAGTAGCTCAAAGAAGCATCTCAAGACCACAAAGAAGAAAGAAATGTATTATATCAACGCTGATTCCAGCAGTACACTACCCATCACAATGTCAGATCAATTGCAACACTTCTCCTGGGTGCATTAGCTAAGGAAAAATAAAATTAGATGGGAATTTCTATCATTAAGCCCACCAAGACCTGATTCAACACCAATTAAATGAGAAGAAAGACTTCCTTAGGCCACAGAAGTTTCCACAGAATCTAACACTAGCAGAACTGTGCTCCTGAAGGTGTATGTGTGTGTGTGTGTGTGTGTGATTGAAAAAAAATTGGAACTGGGTGCAAACTGATATTAGGTCTGGGAAAGCTACTCAGTGTCACAGCTAAATATAAGGTGGAACAGATTGTTTAGCATAAGTAGTTAAAACAATCTGTTCTGCTATGTATTTAGCTGTGACACTGAATACCTTTTCCAGACATGAAGTAGAGATCCATGTAACTCAAAAGCTTGTCTTTTTCACCAGCAGAAGTTGGTCCCATAAAATATATTAACTCACTGTTAACATATCAGGGTACAAGTCAGAAAAGTGGGGAGCTGTGCCACCCTTGCCCTGCAATCTTGGATTCATTATAATGTCTTGCTGAAGTAACTCTCACCTGGGCTGCTCACAGTCTTCCAGTATGAAAGCCATACCCTGAGTGTCTGTGTGTAGCCTCAGCCTCTCAGTTACATCCTGGCTCTCACCAGCTTTGGTTATACTGCAGGATGATCCCAACACACACCCAGTAAAAGATTTTATTTCAGAAATGTATGTCCTGTACTGCCCAGACCTCTCTTGGACACTACAAATATATTAAATCCATTATTCCTGTAAGGGAATAATATGTCAGTTTATTATCTTAAATAGAGTTACCAAGATACTTCAACTTAAACATGCTGGCTTAAATAAAACAGTAAAAGAATTTAAGTGAGTACAAATAACGAGGCAAAAAACGTAGAAATAGTTACAAGAAAAATAAAGATAAACCACTTAGTAGTGCCTAATTTAACAAATTATATTAGATTCAAGAAAAATTCCTTCACCACGTGTTTCACCACTGACCAAATGCTTCAGGATAGGACCCCAACTCCCTCTCCACCCCACACAGTCCAAAAGCTGTTTTCCTTCATCTCCTGTGGTGCGATGCCAGAGAAAGACAAGGAAAGAGAGTGGTGTCTTGGGGTGTTTCTGCCTGCTTTTTATAGTTCCAGTCCCCCTCTTGAAAAACATTTCCAGCAGAGAACCAAGAGACAAAGAGTCTTATGTGGAAGTATGTTCCCTGCTGGCTTTTTTCACCTATTTGAGCTTTCTTTGTTTCCCTTCTTGCTTGATGACTCTGTTTATTGCTTAAATGCAAATTAGGGCAAGCACACATATAGGACAGACCTGTTTGCTGACTTCTATCTGAGCAGGGCTGTGGGGTTTGTAACATGTGTTAACATCATATGGGGGAAACGTATAACTTCATTTTCAGTGTTGCCACAAATATTTTATGAGGACAGTACTGACCAGCAAATTATGAGTTTTCAAATAGTACTTTATAAAGCATACCTTGTACAAAGATTAGTACAATAGTGTGTAGGATGTGAATACAGAGGTGTATTCTGTCCACTCCCCAACCTTATCTCTCTAATGTCCTGAGACCAACAGGGCTACAACAACGCTGTTAATTGATACACAATTGTCTTCCTGAACTTGCATTCAGCCTAAAACAATAATTATGTGAAATCTGAGCTGCCCCATTCATCCCATTGTGGTGATAACTGAAACAGAAATGACAATTTAAATGTCAAACCAGGTCAGCTATTTCACTGTTAATCATTTTAGCAGCAACACCCAGCTGATGTGCTTATTGTACAATACTTATCTCATTCTCATTCTTCCTCAGGCGTTTACCCTCCAGCTTCTTCTTGACAAGTTTAGCATTGCAGTGCAGAGTACCAAGTACAAAAATATGCAGCATGCAAGAAGCAAAAATATAAAAACATTGCCAAAGAAATTGAAATTAATATGAAAGACACATGGCACTAGTTATGTCAGTAACTTCTTATTGGTGGGAGTACGGTGTTCATAATCTGGCCTAAAATAAACACAGGGACTACTATACTGAATATTATTCAATATAATTAAAACTCAAGAAAAAATATATTTTTAATTTAAATGAAGGTGCCCCAGAATTTCCAGTCTTCCAAGTTCCTCCTTGCAAAAAGTAGGTGGAACTTTACAGATTTTAAGGCCAGAAGGGATAATTAGATCATCTAGTCAAACCTCTTGTCTAACACAAGACATGGGATTTCAGAACTTGTAGCAGAGTACAGAGGACCTTGGTTATAATGACAGCATCCACACAGTTAGATGCTATTGGGAAAATATTGCCTAAAACCTTGATGCACCTTTTTTTTTCACTTTCCATGAATATTTAGGTGATTTAGTTTTACTGTTGCAAATATTCATGCAAAGGAAATTTAAAATCTCAATGTACAAAATTCATGGGTACCAAATTTTCAATTCTCACATCAGAAGTCATGCTGAAAGTTCTTGCAACGTCATTTAGTCAGGAAATAGAAATAATACCATTTTATTTATTTGATCATTATAAACTAAGAAACACATTAAATAGTCACATTAAATTCATATAGTTAAATAGTCAAAATATGTTTGTGTAACAAACTTGAAAATCCAGTAAATTCAAGGATTTCACTATTTGCTCAGGGATATTCCATGAGTAGAAAAAGAGGCTAAATATGTTGAATGATTCATTCATTATGTGTTATTTTCACAGCTCTATCATTTAATATCATTGGCCAACATATAATCTTGTTAGTAAGGCTGAGTTTGTGAGGCCACTGAAACCAATGGGAAGCTGCAGGGTTAAAACAGAATGTCACTTTAATGAGTAGAATGCTAATACCCCTCTCATTTGGGAACTGGCTCATTTGGTATGTTTCATAAGTAAATCCTGGTTAAAGATTTTTATAATATATTTGGCCTTTTCTTGGTCTTTTCTAATTGTATAATAAACACAGCCCATGAAATTTTTTTGGCATTAAAGGGAAGGGCAAATTCTGCAGCTGTAGTTCCATGTTATCATCTACAATACTAAATCTCAATCTATTTTCAGAGTCAGCATTACAAGTAAGGATTCTAGAGTGGGAAGTTTTGTGAATTGCTTAAAGTATATTTTGGTCAAGTCTCTAGAACTTTCTTTCCTGTACCTTACATACATGCTCCCCCCACTTATTCATTTTCAAATCAAAATGTTTTCTGAGCTGAAAGAGCATGTGAAGTAGGAGGAATAGACAAACATACCAGGAATGATAGTGGTGACAGTCTGGGAAACCTGTCTTTGTACAAGTTCTTAGGTCTATCTGATATGAACTCTCTCTGTGTATCTATATCAAACTACCAAAAGCCATTTTGTTTTCTTGCACATTATTTTGATTATAAACTATTCTGTGTCTTCACTGCTGTGTAGCCTTCATATTGAGCTGAAAGGTGTGAGGAGAAATTCTTTCATCAAGCAGATGTCTAACAAGGAAGGGTAATTAAGATTCAAAGATTCCACAGCTAGAATGGACCACTATGATCATCTAGTCTGATCTCCTATGTAATACAGGCCAACCTCCTGTAAAGGATAACCTTGAAAAGTGTACATTCCAAATGGAACACTTTAGAACCATGGGAAGGCTGGAGCCTAGGAGATCCAGTTTTACCCAGCTTATCTGCAGGGAGTGGCGTGTGGGGGGAGGAGAGCAGTGGAATTACCCCTGAAGGGGAACACAGAGACTGAGGTGCTATTACAATCTTTAAAAACACAGAGGAACTCACAGGTGGGCACCTAAAATGAGATCCAAAAGTCAGCATAGTAGGTGGAAGAGCTGGCTAAGCTAGCTCATGAGAGATGCCACAAAAGGGTGTGTGTTAAGCCCCATCCATCTCATGCAGAGATAGGCACCCATGTTCAGGCTGCAGGGTGGTGCCTAGCTCTGCTTATCAATCCATGAATAGGAACCCATCTCCTGAAGTCAGCCTGCTTAGGCACCTAAATCTGGGGTTTAGGCACATAAGTATCTTTGTGCTTCTGGGATTCATATGCTTCCTGTTATGTACATGTTTAACGGCTTTGCTGAATTGTAGTAAAAGCTAAATGAGGTAATAGGCATTTCATGATTAAATTGGGACACAGATGAGGCAGGTATTTGGGAAAAAGTCTCATGCCTAATAGCCAAGGATTGGAACTGGTCAGTTCTGCAGAGCTACATGTTGCTCTCTCCTCACTAAAAAGACACATGGGCTTCCCAGCTGTCAGTTTATGGAATCCTGAGAGGCTGATGAGCTGATGCTCAAGACAGAGATCTCCAGCCCATCAAATGTTTAGCATGTGACCCGCGGCAAGTACAGGTTCTTTGTTCCTTCTCTTGTCAAGGATCAGGCTTTTGTGCAGCCCAGGATAGATTGATAACAAGAATATAAAACACTGAGAGCATCGCTGCAAGTACATTGTAGATTAAAAGAAAAGTTAAGAAGAGACAAATGAAACCAAAGAAGAGTAGTTCTAGCCGGCAGATTGTCTTAGTTAAATCAGTCAGAGTTAGGAAAAATAGTTAATTAGAGGAAAAAGGAGGCGCAAAGTTCCAATTTTATCCAGTTAATTAATTTCCAGCTGTCTCCCAGAGCCTTAGAGTTTCAACTGTTAAAGTTAAGAAGAGAAAAGAAGAGACATCAATCAGTAGCTTCATCTGTAAAGCATCAGCCTGAGGTGACAGACTGAGACCTAGATGCTCTGGGTATGTACTTGACTTCATTAATTGTGAAATCAGGCCAGGTAAATACCAAAAAATCTACTACAGAGTGGATTCAATGTCATTGAAAATTAACACAGAAAAAATAGAGATCATTTGAAAATGATAAACTTAGATTCCCTGTGCATGTCCTCTAATTTTGTTGTGAAACAAAATAAAATCAGAGACTGATTCTGTTTTCATTTACACCAAAGTAAATCAAGAGTAGCTCCACTGAAGTCAATGGAGTAACAGTAAGGTGAAACTGGGGTAAGTAAGAGTAAATCAGGCCCAAAGTGATTTCTTGCTTATTATGACTAACAACAATGTTGTACTTTGTCTTTAGCAATAAGTATTGTCCATCAGCTCAGTGAGTGCCATCTCAGTGCCACACCTATATTAAAATAACACAATCACAAAAAAGTCAAAAAGTGGAAAAAGTTAGTTTTCCAACATTGACAATATATATATTAATTTATGCCCCTATTTTTGATTAAATGTGTAGTTTAATGTACATTGTTTATATACTAAAATACACACCATGCAATATACCAGTGCAGAATGTCTATTGTGGGCACATTAATTTTGGTGTTAAAACATTAGGGTGAGATATTCAGAAGCACAAAGACAGAATTGGGTGCTCTTTGTGTCTTTGAGAATCGCCTCCCTTAGCTTTCTGCATTTTCTGTGATTTGACTATGCTACTTTACTATTGCATTAATTTAATTTGTTTCCATGTAATATCCAGTAATAGGATTTTTTTTATTTCCTAAATTCAGCTCTCTGTAAAATAGCTTGTGATTTTCTAATACTTGATTTCTAATTATTTGTAAATTATTTTACTATGACCATTAATAACACTACACTTCATCCACATGTAGATCATATTCTGGAAAAAAATGCCATCTGCTTCTTTCAACAGAATTCTAATAATAGTTATATATGGCTCCAAGGAGGGCCCTCTATGAGATTAAAATTTTAGGATTGTCATAAAATGGATTAATTTTTGTTGCCATTTTCTGACCTCATTACATATTTGGCACAGAATAGAATGGTTTCATGTCATTTTCAGCTTCTTACAATTTTTTGTCACTGATAATGTGCCGTAAAGATAAGTTTACATGAAGTATTGGAACTGCGTGATAGTTCACTCTCATGGTAAGAAGACAGTGACTAGAACAGCAAGTGCCAAAAAATCACACTATTCCTGGACATAAGTGTAATGTAAGTGGGGACTATTATAAGATTTGTTTGTTTCTCTGATAATCTCATGATCATCCTTAGACATCTTTAAATGATTTTAGGTCATTCTTTAATGTAAGCAAGGTCATATTTGTTGTTTCTTTAAAAATTTCAAAGTGAGTTGAGGAAAATCTCTTTCTTTATGTATTTATTTAACACCCAACATTGCATCATTTGAGTGCCTAGCATAATATCCTCACCACACCTGTGTGAAGTAGGGAAAATTATCCTCATTTTTCAGATGGGGAACTGAGCCACAGAGAGATAACAGTGATTTAACCAGTGTCACAAAGGAAGCCTCGGACAGGGCCAGGAAATGAAACTAGAATCCCAAGTTCCTGTCCTGTGTCTTGACCCCAAAACTATTCTTCCCTTTGTACCCCTTGTCTGATATTAGGCTACTCAAAAACCTCTTTTTCATTCTCCCCACTCTGTAGTGTTTGCCACCACTCAACTCCCTCCTGTCCATGCTTTCTGTACCTAATACCCATATGAGATCAGAGAATAACCCTAAGATAGTATCATGACAGAAACTAAGCCACTGTCTCCCTGAGTTGAGGGGCGGATAGATACATACATTGATAAGTTATATACATATTAAGTTAGAAAGAAGAGCAAAGCCCAGACAAAATCTGCCTCTATAGAAAGTGGAGACAAGAGCTGAAAAATGGAAATTCAATATGAATGTATAAAATTACATGTAATCAATAAGAATCTCAGGTTGGTGTTTACTATGAGTGACTTTCAAATATTTGTAAACTCAATCAGAGGACAACACCCATCCCTTAAGTTTTATGATTAATTGAGAAGACCCAAGCCAAAATGAATGCTGAAACTTATGTAAAAAATCCTATCAGTGAGAGAGATCAAAACCAAAAAGTAACAACTTAAGAACAAAACATGTTCTTCCTCAGCATGACCTGGCTAAAATCCTGAATGTTTCAGTGTCAGTGTAGCTCTAATCCAAATGCACTACAGAAAGGTACAATGCAAAATCATTAATGCAAATTGCCAACACAATAAGATGACAGCCAGAAAATGTTGGAAAATGTTACAATGATTTCAAGTGCTACAGCCCATGGCTTTATAAAAGCCTCTAAAATGTTAATGTAAGGGTTGCATAGTCGGGGGTGTGAACCTCTGAACATGAAAGTGATTACATGGAAAATATGTACCTTTTCTACCTTTTTTTCCTTCTTTTATGTTTGTGAATATGGTACTATGGAGTCAGTTTCTATCTACCGAGGACCAGTAGAGTTAGTGTTTAACACATCAAAGCTATCATATATGTGATGATGATAGACCTGATCAATTGTATTTATGTTATGCAGCAACTACTTTAATCTATTTGAAGGTTTGACATTTTAGAATCTGCCCCAGGAACATGAACTAATGGTCATAAGTCTGGTGGGATGGTCAAAGTTTCCAATAAATTCATTTATAACGTCACACACCACACTCTTCTTTATCTTTTACCTTCTTATATTTTTTTCTAATTCCACAGCATGTAACTTAGCCTCCCTTAAACACCAGCAGAGTATATTGATCTAAGGTATTATGAATGTAAGGAAGTCAAAGTTAATGTAAAGTGGTCTCACTTGTTCCACCTTATACATCACTTGTATATTTGGTCTAGAGTCATAGTACAGACATGGAGAAAAATTATCAGGCAGAGCCGCAAATTTTGGTTTGGAAATGTAAACTCAAAGCCATGTGCAGTTGGAAGTCTCCAACTGGAGATACCTGTGTATAGCCTTAATCCTGTATTTGCTGCTGATCCATATTTGTAACAGGAACTGTATGCACACTATGAAATGAAAAACTCTAGAAAGGAATATCTTGGATCTGCATCCACTTATCTGTCTTCCAATGAAGTATTAATATACTACAGAAACCAAACTCTTCCATAACCTCTTACAAGCTAGGACAATAGGGTCACAGCCTTCTTGATTTATCAGATAAATGCTGATTTAAAAAAAAAATCACAGTAATTTCCATGACACTTATGTTGATCATTTAAAATAATTGCATTTTTTTCATGTTTACTGGAATCCATTATTTGAACACTCAGTGTAGTATAACATCCTTTGGTGCAATGCTGAAACATATAGGCGCTGACTCCATGGGTACTCCATGGAGCACCCATGAAAAAAAATAGCGGGTGCTTAGCACCCACTGGTAGCCAGCTTCCCCCTTCCCCACAGCACTTCCACCCTGTCAGCAACCCCGCTGATCAACTCCTCCTCCTCCCTCTCAGTGCCTCCTGCCCGCAGCGATCAGTTGTTTCACGGCATGCAGGAGGTACTGGGGAGAAGGGGAAGGAATGGGGACAGGGCTAGCTCAGGGGAGGGGACGTAACGGGGCAGGAAGAGGCGGAGTGGGGGCAGGGACTTGGGGGAATGGTTGGGGTGGGGGCAAAGCCTGGGGTGGAGTGGGGGTTAAGCATACCCTGGGCCTGGAGGAAGCCTGCGCCTATGCTGAAACAGTATTTGGCCACCATGAAAACATGTAGAGTGGTGAATACTATTAAATGAAAATTACCCTCACTATCTGCTCAAATATTAGTTTTAGTTACAGGCCTATAGTGTTGAGCAAGAACTTTCTCTTGACACCCTTTGATGTCATTACTTTAAATAATGTAACTACAGTATAGTTTGGATAAAAGCTACTTTTCTGTTAATTTTGAGCAAGGTTAACATTTCTAAATACAAAAGTTTCGAATGTATGCTTTCACATTGTTATAAGTAAATACTGGCTTTACCTGATTGTTGAGCTGTCTCCACCTGGGGACTTTTGTATTATAATGTTAAGACTTCTTGACCATTTTGGGGGCTAGATCCTGAACTAGTATAAATCACTGTTGTTCCAATGATGTTATTTACATCTTCTGTGGATTTAGCTCTATGTGTGAAATATGTCTGTGTACTAGTATGAAAATGGCTATGTAGGCTGTGGATCTTGTGCAGAAAAAAGGAAGGCTGAATATTATATTTTAAATCCTTCCACTCAAATGAAGGCTAGAATAGAAGTCAGCCAATAGTATTTCCAAACAAACAGCCAAAATGCTGATTTATTTGAATTCCCCTTATTATGGAGCTGATAGTACACCACTGATGTCAATGACAGTTTCATTATTGGTTTAAATGGGAACACACTTGGGCTAACTCTGAGTGCTGAGCACTCTCAATCCTGTTGAACCTATGTGCATACAAAAGTGACATGTTTAGAGATGTTTATAAAAGTTTACCTACCAGGAGCATGTCCCCCAATCTGTGACAATACTGATTAAAATAATGTATAAAACAAGATGATAATTATTGGATTGTTATGGTTGTCTAATCTCAAGCTGCACACTCTGGTGTTCAAGAAATGTCTCTCTGCAAGCATGCTCATTTGAGAAATGTTACGGTTAGGATTTTCAATCAAATATTTTGTGAGCCTTCTCATATGCACTTTTGAGGGGGGTTTTCAGACAATACTTTTCTGGCGATGTGGTTCTGGCGACTGCCAGTTGCATTTTCTCAGGAATCCAGACCAAGTTCCGTGCCTGTGTCTCTGAGGGCATGGCTACACTTGCGAGTTAGAGCGCATTAAATCAGTCCCGTTCACTCTAACTCACGACCCGTCCACATTGGCAAGGCACTTAGAGCTCCTGGACTCTGCAGCTGGAGTGCTCCTAGTAATCCACCTCCAAGAGAAGCATAACACTTGTTGCGTCTCAGCTGAAACGCCCCAGCATCAGTGTGAACGAGGTGTTGCATTACTGCGCTTTGATCGGCCTCCGGAAACATCCCATCATCCCCTTAATTCATTGTTTTGGAATTGGCTGTAGGAATGCAGATATGCCCTTTCAAAGCTCCATCTCTGACAGCCGGCATGCTTATCTGCTCCAGGACAAAGCAACCATTACTGAGGAATGCTGCTTGCTTTGAGTGAGTGAGAGAGAGAGACAGGGGGCGGGGTGGGAAAGAGGGGTCTGAATTTACAAGACAACATACTGACACACTCTCAGCAGCCCAAATCCCCACTCTCTCTCTCCCCAAATACACACAACACACTCCCTGTCACACTCCATCCCACCCCCCGCATTTGAAAAGCACTTGAACGCTGGGATAGCTGCCCATAATGCACCGCTCCCAATGTCGGTGCAAGTGACGCAAATATGGCCACGCCAGTGTGCTTGCAGCTGTCAGTGTGGACAGACTGCAGCATTTTACCTACTGCGCTCTCCGAAGGCTGGTTTAACTCCAAGCACTCTACTTCTGCAAATATAGCCATGCCCTGAGTCTTTCCACCTTTAACAATATCTTTTAATAAAAAGGTATCTGGCTGTCTCAGAAGCACATCCTCAGCAGTGTTGAAAGTTATTGTCAACTGAGTGCTTTCCAAGGTTCAAATTGTAAATATTTAACAAGAGCCCTACTAATTCTTTCTTTCTCTGCCCTTTAATATAATTTTAATATTATTTTAAATATAAGTAATGATTATATTTTAGCACTGGACAGTGTGTTCTCTTGATTTTCTTCTGAGTTTGAGCACACTGGTTCTCTGCTGATACCTATTGTGAGGCCAACACTTTTTACCTGTTAGCATTTCCTCTTCTCACCAAAGATTTATTTTAATATTTCTTTTTTCATGAAAATAATAAAATTAATGAATGTAAAATTAAAAGAAGTGCTTCTTCTGACTGCTAATAAACATAGGGTTCTCCACGTATTTATATAATTCTCATACTGTCCTCTGGTTGTCACTTCTGCTGGTAATGACCGCCATCAGTTTACTTGGAGCACATCTCTTTCTGAGAGTCAATTGTTATCATCTCATCTATTTTTTCCTTTAGGAATTTCAGGATAATGTTGTGTCAAGTTTCTAATCTCCACTCTCCACCAATTTCTTCTTTTGGTTAGATATTTTGTTCAGCTTCTCATTAAAATATTCAAATGGTCTAAACCTCACCTGTTAATTGATAGGCTAGTTTAACATTCTTTCCTTTGTACACAGGGTATCATGCACACCTTACTCATAAGGAAACTATTATGATTAAAACACTCTCCATATTGTGTGGTTTACTGACAAATCATAGTCTAAAATGGGCCTAAATGTGTTGTGACTTTCAGTTGTATTGAACCCTAGTTTAAAGGAAGAAGAGACTTAGGCCCAGATCCACAAAAGTACTTAGGGGCATACAACCCAGACTTAGGCACCTGTATCCCAGTTTTAAGCTGTTTTGCACCATGGGTAAATATTTAAGTAATCATTAGACTGGAGAGAGAAATAATTACTTTACAACCTGTGGTTAGGACACCCCCTGAGAGGTGAGAGACCCCTGGCTGAAATGGATATTTAATTATTTATACACAGTGGAACAGCTTCAATGGGGAGGTTGAGGGAACCTCCCCCCACATCAGAATATCCTGTAGCTCAGTGGTGCTACTGCTCTCCCGTCGACTCGGGTACCCCACTGGAATGAGAAGCATAAGGTAAGTCAATGGGAGAGTGTCTCCCGTCGACGCAGCATGGTGTAGGCACTGTAGTAAGTCAACCTAAACTACGTCGACTCCAGCTATGATATTCACATAGCTGGAGTTGCGTAACTTAGGTCGACTTACCCCCATAGTGCAGAAAAGGCCTTAGTCAATGCAGTTTTAGGAAAGGCAGATCTGTTGAGCACAGATACAATCTGAGTTTAAAATAAACATTGGTAACCAACTGTGGAATGGGTGAATGTACAAAACAGAGGAAACCCATCTATCCAGGCACTTTTTCAGTCCCAATCTGGCAGCCTGTACTCAGGAAGAGGTTCTGAATAGTTCACAGAACTAAAGTGCTAGGGTCCTAAAGGTACAGAAACCATACAAGGGCAACACCATTACATTGTATAGCTGCTTTCAAAAGGGCCTGATCCTGCATTCACATTACTAAAGTTCCTAATGACTGAAATGGTTTAGGATCAGATTTTTAATCTCCTAGGGTTTTATCCAGCTCCTATTGATGCGGGATCAGGTGCCAAAATAGTAAATGGGGAAGAATACCTAAATCAAACAAGAAAGTTTCTGAAATGTGCTACTGGACTAAATATTTTGAGGGGATTTGGAGAGTTAATAGCCCTGACACTGGTCTTCACAAAATCTAATGATTAATTATGTGACAGGAACACTGATTTTTATTTATTATTATGTGCAATTTCATCCCCATACGTGCACATACATTTAGAAAATTGTGGACTATACACATGCACACTTTACTTTTGAAAGTCCCCTTAAATACAGTATATGAAACAGGAAACAGCAGCTTGCATCAGTCAAAAATGAGTTCTCATTTCCTTTAATGCGATTATTTTGATGTTCCTACTAAAGTCATTGGGAATCCTCAGATTAAAAAAAGGGCCGAAATTAGTACATAGCATATACTGGACCCCCCAAAACCCTAAATCCTATTGCTTCAGCAGCTCCTTACATGGTTCATGCCCCCAAAGAACATTATGAGCTACATAATTAGGAAATGCTCCCAAACTAGTTTACCCCTGATAATGACTAGCAGATTGTGACAGCAATCTGTCTTGTTCATTCTAAATTCATATCCTCCATTGTTGCAGCATTTCTGCTCTTTTTCCTTTTTGGCCACATGAGCAGTAAATCATCCATAATAACAATGAAGCAAATGAAGCAGCACCCATTGAGGAATAAACAAATCCTATTTTCTATTGATCTGTATGCTTTGGATATTCCCCCTAGAATGTTTTTAAATTCATCATTTTCTATATATTTTGGCCAGGATTCTGTTCATCCTCTGTGAGACACTTGGAATTTGTTTTTCACATGGAAAGAAGACTTAGAACCTGTTGCTTTGTGCTCTCCTTGTTGCAGTGATTGACACTAACCTTCCCCCCTCTCCATCCCCAAATAAGAGAATACTTCCGCAGAAGAAAAAAAATCACAAATATTTTAGTTACAATAACTCATAGGAGGAGTATATGGTATAGGGATATGGCTTCTAAAGGGTGAAGAGTATCATATGCTTCTGTGCTAGTTTGGTTTTGGTAAATCCATCAGCCAGCCTCAAGAAGTGAGGATTCCTTTGGTATGGCCCCAATTCAGCAAGGTACTTAAACATGTGCTTAACTTGAAGCATTTGAGAAGTTCTGCTGTAGTGCTTCAAGTTGGGCACATGCTCAAGTAACTTCTTGAATCAGGGCCTACGTTAGAAAATCCCATCTCTAATTATATTCCATTTTTGTCACTTTTTCATCCTTTAGGCTGTTGTCATTACACAAGGTTACTGTATTGAATTTCTAATGCCACCTTTGATAACATTACCACAATACCCTTGTTATTCCTTATACTATAAGTAGTGAAAATTGGAATACTATGATAACATTATTACCTAGCGACCAAGTCCATAACAACTGAAATGTTTTTGAGAGCAATCATTCACTGTAAATCTCAGCTAACGTGTAGGTGGCATATTAGAGCTTGTCAATGAGTGTAGTATACTCATTACTTCAAAAATCTAATTATTGCTAGAGTTCTTTTGATGTCTAGGAGTAACTTATTAACAAAGGATTTATAGTAAATTTGAACTGCTTTCAGAAAAGTATATCATATTTGCAGCTGGCACCCGGCGTGCATAACAGCTGTCCCTACAGTGTCCTTGTACTATATTGTGTCATCTTGGCAAAATAGCTAAATCTTAAAGCATCTGTTTCACATTTAATTCCTGTACTCAGATGACTTATCTGCATTACGTTACTGTAGAGTGTTTCATTTATTATTTATTGTACACAGATGCTTAAAGAAAACAGCAGCTTTGCATATGCCACCAACATCACCTGTGGTATTATCTATTCAGAAAGCAAATTAAAACAGACATTTCAGTAAACCACTTCAGTGGTTATTAAAAAAAACAGTTTTCTCTCTGAATTCATATTGCACTGATGAGTGGATTAAATGCCTGAAACAACTGAATTTCATATTGAAAATCTGTTTTATTAGGGTCCTGTCATTGCGTAGTATGGATTTGATTATAATGCATCACTGAAATCTGGGTTCTGAATTCTATGTCATTCCCACCACTCTGACATGGCCCTGGTAGTTATGCTAACAGCAGCCAATGAGTGTCGACTTTATTATTGTTAAAAGTAGTGATCTTCATCCAATGTTATTTTATTAAAAAAATAAGAACATCTGGTAACAACTACAGAATTTCAGAGAAAAAGAATAAAACAAATGTCACCTTGTCAGCTGGTAGTGCAGATAAATCTGAGACACATTTCCACTTCCAGCATATTTCACAGAAAGTAATTCTCCAAGCAAAACTGTGATGTGATGGAATTTGATTTTTGAAAGTGCCTTTTGCGTTACGTACAGATATGGACTGCACATACGGAGGAAGAGGGGTGTTAGGGAAATAGTGTGGTCAGTTTGCAAAAACAGAAAGCTTGAAGTTGGCATGTTAGCTGAAGTGGCAGGGGGCACCATAAACATTCTGAATAGGTACACCTTAGCATCACCCCATTCCACTATGAATACATTCCTGGTGTTTCTCTCATAGCTCTAAATTGAATGATGATATTTGTACATCAGGACTGGATTAATTTTACAAATATTTTTGTGGCAACAGATACCATTAATTCCAAACTCACTCTGGGTCACCAGTTTTCAGTCTGATCCTGTATCATACCTTCTGCTGGTGATGTCATATGCCAGAGTCCCATTGGCTAAGACCTATAGAATAAAATTAAGCCTGTTTGCCTACAGCATGGTGTGATATTTTAAATTAAAATTAAATAATAGCCACCAGGTATCATAGAATCATAGAATCTCACGGTTGGAAGGGACCTCAGGAGGTCATCTAGTTCAACCCCCTGCTCAAAGCAGGACCAACCCCAACTAGATCATCCCAGCCAGGGCTTTGTCAAGCCTGACCTTAAAAACCTCTAAGGAAGGAGATTCCACCACCTCCCTAGGTAACCCATTCCAGTGCTTCACCACCCTACTAGTGAAAAAGTTTTTCCTAATATCCAACCTGAACCTCCCCCTCTGCAACTTGAGACCATTACTCCTTGTTCTGTCATCTTCTACCACTGAGAATAGTCTAGATCCATCCTCTTTGGAACCCCCTTTCAGGTAGTTGAAAGCAGCTATCAAATCCCCCCTCATTCTTCTCTTCTGCAGGCTAAACAATCCCAGTTCCCTCAGCCTCTCCTCATAAGTCATGTGCTCCAGCCCCCTAATCATTTTTGTTGCCCTCCGCTGGACTCTTTCCAATTTATCCACATCCTTCTTGTAGTGTGGGGTCCAAAACTGGACACAGTACTCCAAATGAGGCCTCACCAGTGCCGAATAGAGGGGAATAATCACGTCCCTCGATCTGCTGGAGATGCCCCTACTTATACAGCCCAAAATGCCGTTAGCCTTCTTGGCAACAAGGGCACACTGTTGACTCCTATTCAGCTTTTCGTCCACTGTAACCCCTAGGTCCTTTTCTGCAGAACCGCTGCCCAGCCATTCGGTCCCTAGTCTATAGTAGTGCATGGGATTCTTCTGTCCTAAATGCAGGACTCTGCACTTGTCCTTGTTGAACCTCATCAGATTTCTTTTGGCCCAATCCTCTAATTTATCTAGGTCCCTCTGTATCCTATCCCTACCCTCCAGCATATCAACCACTCCTCCCAGTTTAGTGTCATCTGCAAACTTGCTAAGTCCACACAATCCTCCAGATCGTTGATGAAGATATTGAACAAAACCGGCCCCAGCACCGACCCTTGGGGAACTCCACTTGATACCGGCTGCCAACTAGACATGGAGCCATTGATCACTACCCGTTGAGCACGACCATCCAGCCAGTTTTCTATCCACCTTACCGTCCATTCATCCAGCCCATACTTCTTTAACTTGCTGGCAAGAACACTGTGGGAGACTGTATCAAAAGCTTTGCTAAAGTCAAGAAATAGCACATCCACTGCTTTCCCCTCATCCACAGAGCCAGTTATCTCATCATAGAAGGCAATTAGGCTAGTAAGGCATGACTTGCCCTTGGTGAATCCATGCTGACTGTTCCTGATCACTTTCCCCTCCTTTAAGTGGTTCAGAATTGATTCCTTGAGGACCTGTTCCATGATTTTTCCAGGGACTGAGGTGAGACTGACTGGCCTGTAGTTCCCCGGATCTTCCTTCTTCCCTTTTTTAAAGATGGACACTACATTAGCTTTTTTCCAGTCATCCGGGACCTCCCCCGATTGCCATGATTTGTCAAAGATAATGGCCAATGGCTCTGCAATCACATCAGCCAACTCCTTTAGCACCCTCGGATGCAGTGCATCCGGCCCCATGGACTTGTGCTCGTCCAGCTTTTCTAAATAGTCCCGAACTACTTCTTTCTCCACAGAGGGCTGATCACCTCCTCCCCATACCGTGCTGTGGAGTGCAGCCGCCTGGGAGCTGACCTTGTCTGTGAAGACAGAGGCAAAAAAAGCATTGAGTACACTAGCTTTCTCCACATCCTCTGTCACTAGGTTCCCTCCCTCATTCAGCAAGGGGCCCACACTTTCCTTGACTTTCTTCTTGTTGCTCACATACCTGAAGAAACCCTTCTTGTTACTGCTAACATCTCTGGCTAGCTGCAACTCCAAGTGTGATTTGGCCTTCCTAATTTCACTCCTGCATGCCTGAACAATATTTTTATACTCCTCCCTAGTCAGTTGTCCAATCTTCCACTTCTTGTAAGCTGCTTTTTTGTGTTTAAGATGAGCAAGGATTTCACTGTTAAGCCAAGCTGGTTGCCTGCCATATTTACTTTTCTTTCTACACATCGGGATGGTTTGTTCCTGCAACCTCAATAAGGATTCTTTAAAATACAGCCAGCTTTCCTCGACTCCTTTCCCCCTCATGTTATTCTCCCAGGGGACCTTGCCCATCAGTTCCCTGAGGGAGTCAAAGTCTGCTTTTCTGAAGTCCAGGGTCTCTGTTCTACTGCTCTCCTTTCTTCCTTATGTCAGGATCCTGAACTCTACTATCTCATGGTCACTGCCTCCCAGGTTCCCATCCACTATTGCTTCCTCTACTATTTTTTCCCTGTTTGTGAGCAGCAGGTCAAGAAGAGCTTTTCCCCTAGTTGGTTCTGCCGGCACTTGCACCAGGAAATTGTCCCCTACACTTTCCAAAAACTTCCTGGATTGTCTGTGCAGCTTTTAAGCAGGTAAGCAGGCTATAGATAAATTGCAAAGCAGTTTCTATTATAACCCCTAGTTTTTACATACTCATAACTTTCAAGCACTTACAGAATTAATTTCTGCAGGCTTGGTTTCTGCCTCAAAGCAAACACAGCAAAGCCTGTCAGGTGGTCCTGAGGGACTACCTCACTCTTCTCTGCTGCTTCAGGAACTTCCCTATGAGTTCTACACTTCGAGCTTGGGTGTGATTCCCAGCTCATGTAGATATAGTCATGCTAGTTATCACTGAGCTAGTATGCTAAAAACAGCAGTTTGCCCACAGTAGTACAGGCAACAGTGTGCGGAGGCATGTGCTAGCTACCCTGAGTACAAATCCTGGGTACTCTGGATGGCTAGCCTGTGCCACTGCTCACCAGGCCCTTGTTACAGCAAGGTGACTATTATTTTTAGTGCACTAGATTGATGAGAGATAGTGAGAGTATGTCTATGTATGCTGAGTATCACACCCCTAGCTCCAAGTGTAGATGTAGCCATATATTCATGGATTCCAAGGTGAACAGGGACCATTGTGATCATCTAGTTGGACCTCCTGTCCAACATAGGTCATAGAAATTCCCCAAATTAATTCCTAGAGCACATCTTTTAGAAAAACATCTAGTCTTGAATTAAAAATTGCCTGTGCTGGAGAATCCATCATGACCAAGTAAATTGTTTCAATGGTTATTTACCTTCACTGTTAAAAAATACACCTAATTTCCAGTCTGCTAGATTGAAGAGCCTATTATTTGTTTCCCATGTAAGTAATTATACATTTTGATCACCTCTTAACCGTCTCTTTGTTACACTAAATAGGTTGAGTTCCTTCAGTCTATCACGATAAGAAATATTTTCTAATCCTTTTATCATTCTTGTGGCTCATCTCTTTTCATATATTCCAAGGCCAGAAGGGACATTGTGATCATCTAGTCTGACCTCCTATATATGTATAACACAGGCTATCATACGTCCCCTAAAGAATTCATAGATTATATCTTCAGAAAAAAACATTCAATACTGATTTACAAATGGTCAGTAATGGAGAATCCATCATTACCATTGGTAAGGTGAACCCTTTCCAATTTATCAACATTCTTCAATTTACCAACATCCTTCTTGAATTGCGAACACCCAAACTGGACACAATATATCTAGCAGTAATCACACCAATGCCAAATAGAGAGGTAAAATAACCTCCTGTGACATTGATGGTTCAGGACCAGACGTTTCATCCTCTTCCTCTTCCTTGTCTGACTCAAGTGAGAATGATTCTGGTGCATCAGGAACCGACAGTCTTTCTCCGTGGGGTACTGGGCATATAGCTGATGGAATGTTTGGATAATGCACAGTCCACTTTTTCTTCTTTGACACACCTTTCCCAACTGGAGGCACCATGCAGAAGTAACAATTGCTGGTATGATCTGTTGGCTCTCTCCAAATCATTGGCACTGCAAAAGGCATAGATTTCCTTTTCCTGTTCAACCACTGGCGAAGATTTGTTGCACAAGTGTTGCGGCATATGTGTGGGGCCCACCTCTTGTCCTGATCTCCAATTTTGCAGCCAAAATAAAGGTGATAGGCTTTCTTAACCATAGTTGTTATACTGCGCTTTTGTGATGCAAAAGTCACTGCACCACAAGCATAGCAGAAGTTATCTGCACTGTTCACACAAGTACGAGGCATCTCTGCTCACTTTGGCTAAACAGAAATGTGTCCCTTTGCAAAATCAAACACTGACAAATAAGAGAGCACGACACTGTATGATTTCTAGAGCTGATATAGGGCAATTTGTTCAGCAGAGTGATGTAAGCTTCGTTATGATTGCATCATCCATGACTTCTAGGAATAACATGATGCAATTCATATCATGTATGACGCAATACCAGCTTCAGATTGCATCATTCTTTGTTTTGCCTAAAAAGCAAGTACTGTCCAAACCCAGTCATAGATTTATTCATAGATCCAGTCAAAGATGTATTTTAGTCATTTCTGGTTTAAATTGAGATCCCTTCCCTTTATAACTCACTTATCCTCCGCTATTCCCAAGTCAAGGGTCGTATATACTGACCCAATAGCATGTCTTGAAAACTAGAGCCAATCAACAATTTTAAGCATCATTTTCGTTCTCAGTGACCCAGAATTAGTAAAGTTTGACTACATTTATTTCAGAAGCATTTTGGCTGTAGAGCAGTGAATAGCTTCTAAGCACCAAAGGTTTGATATGGGCAGGCTGTATAAAAGACAGATGCACAGTATCCTAGATACTGTCATGCCATGTACTGTATAAAATAAATGGAACCTTAGTTGCTAAAACCCTTATGATCCACACCCTGTTATCTGAGGGCAGGCAGGAATAAGACAGGAAGATGTGGGTATGCCTTCAGGCTGATCAGCTGTAGGGACGTTGGAAGTAATAGTAGTTACTAGAGACATCTCCTCTGTGTGCATACATCACTGTAGTCTTGAATGTGTTGAGTACATTGGATGTAATCAGTGTGGGCTACCTTCTCCATAAGGAAAGAAGATACTTGGAAGATTACATGGAAATAAATGCACTCCGCAGGTGAAGAACTGTAGCTATGTATGATCACATTTCCATGTACATTGTAGGTAGTTTTTAATATTAAAACAAAGAGAATCAAGTAGTTACATGAGTGCAAAAATAGTACCTTTGTGTTTAGATACTGTGGTAATGGGATCTATAAGAAAACCTCAGACAAATAGCTATATCATTCACATAGAATCCAAAGCCCAACATCAATGCTTCCCCGTTCCCACCCCCAGTGAACTCAAGAACACATTATATGAATTTTGCCAGAGCTTTAAAAATAATTTCCATTGTGCTGAGCTCAAGATAAATATTTCCCTAAAAAGTTATATACACTTAAAGATTGGAGCTTAGTCCAATTTTTTCTAAACCGTGGAGTTTAAATTAGTTATATAAATCCATATTTAGGCAACTAGATAAAACTTAAATCAATGAGCTGCAAGTACTCAGTATTTCTGAAATTCGGGCTGCTTTTGGTTAGGTGACTAACTTTAAGCACCTGTCTTTGAAATTCTTTGAAATTCTTAATCAGTCTTGTACAGAATTCCTACTGCTGTGCTATAAGGAACAGGATATATGTGCTTGTTTGGGACTGTCATGATCCTATTTTTTGTGTATGTGCCTTTACAATTCCAGTGGACTCCTCTCACTTACTGTGCTTTTACAGTGACATAACTTCATTAAAGTTAATGATGTTACTTCTGACTTATGCTGGTAAGAAGAGACTGGATTTGCCCTTGAATTATGATGGGTGTGGCGATAGCTGCCATATTGCAAGGAAAATTTGTTGCAGCACATTGTAGAGGCAACATATACCGTATTCGCTCAAAAATACTTACTAAAGCTGCTTGGAAATGTTTGAAAAGTTAGGCATGTTGACAAGAAAATCTGTAGAAATTGTTTTTGGCAAGCTGTGCAGCTGGTTGGAAATGTTTGGACTTCCCCATGTGACTCCCAATGTGACTTCTCCCTGCCCCGCTTCCAGCTCAGGTCCCCCTCACTCTCCCCATCCTCTCCCCATGATCCACATCCATCCCGTGTTACTTGGGGGGCGGGTCTGTCCTCCTCCCACTGCGCCGGAGAATTCTGCTGTACAGACCCCAGCAGGAGGACTCGGGCGATGCAGCTGCGTGGAAGGGCTGGGGATCAGGCTGGGAGCAGTACAGTACCCACTCTCCAGCCCTTTAATGCAGCTGCATCTCCTGAGTCCTCCTGCCTGGGGTTTGTACAGCAGCCTCGCAAGAGGGCGGGGCTGGGGACAGTACAGACATGCCGGAGAAGCTGCCGGCATGGGCCTCACGTTTTGCTCCTTTTGCCGCTGCTGTTCCCCGGATAGCCATGTGATTCAGGGCTCTCCTGGGAATCACAGCGGTGAAAGGAGCAGAACAAAGGGCCGGCAGCTCCTCTGGCTGCTGTACAGATCCCAGGCAGGACTCAGGAGATGCAGCTTCATGGAAGGGCTGGGGGCAGGCTCCTCCTTTGTCTTTCCGGTACGCCGTACCAGCTATAAATATCTTACTGGATCATACCACCGTACTTGAACCACTGCTTATTTGTAATATCTGTGATCCACACTGCAATGTAATATTTAAACAGTTGCATTGTGAGCTTCTGAGATTGTATAAATTTCTATAGAGAAAGGGGACATTAATTCATGTGTAGAGCTGCTCTTCTACAGCCCCTCACAAAAGAGGAGATCCGTGGATACCAGATGGGTTCTGGGTGGATCTTACAATGGGAAACTCCCTACCTCTGGATGAGAAACCATCAACAAAAGGATTAAAGATTTATTGTTGTTCTGCTCAGAGCACATGGCAGGAGGGGGATTAAAAAAAACCAAACCATGGGAACACAGGGTTTCTATGCTACTTGAACTCTGCGGGGGACAAGGTGTTTCTAGGCATAAACAAGAGATCCCCAGCTGCTTAGCCTGGGTTACCCCTAAAGGACAAATAGAACTTGCTAATTATAGAAGCTTGTGTTACCTTTTGAAACCTAAGACTGTAATTCATTTGTGCATCTGTGTTGACTGTTAAACTTAAAGAAAATTCAGGAGGAGCTAAATTAAGGAAAGAGCACATGAAAAGGATTTTGACAAGTATAGAGCATGACAGGAAGTCAGGATACATGTCCTATTCCATCCTTGAGCACTTGGAAGTATATTCTATGGGTGTATGCTGTATTTTAACAATTAATGCATAATTTACCTTGGAGCTTGCTATTAACCTACTGTCTACTAATTCTTGCAGGTAAAATCAGGCCATTTCTCTCTAGTTCAGGGGAATGCTTTTAGTCCAGTTGTATTTTCCATATTTATAACTCAAAAGAATCTAAAAGCTAAATCATGTGTTGAGAATGTGCATATGGAGGATGAAGGTGGAAAGGAGGGTCAGCAGTCTCAGCATTATCATTTATGGAGGGGAGCCATCTGGGGATCTGGATGAGGGGAGGCAGTTGATAATGGCTGGGTGTTGAAGAGAATGCAGTGATATACTAGAGATGCTTTTTTGAGGGGGAGGGGTGCAGATACGCTGCTAGAAGCCACTTGTTAATGTTCTGCCATTAGAGTTATGGAACTCACATGCTCTCTGGATGCTGCTATATTCTAAAGAGTATTTATTTGCCTTTGGGATGAGCTAAATTGTCCAAGTATTTAAAAAAAAATCCCAGGAATTCTCCTCCTGGAAAACCCACACAGTCTTCAACTCTACACTGACACATTATAGAAGGTAAATTATGTGCTACTCTCACTTTATACTAAGGGGATGACTCCTGGTCACACTGAAGTCAATTATAAAATAGCCATTGACTGGGGTGAGGATTTTAACCTGTATACAGCAAAGAGTATCTTAATGAAAGTCTATTGTCCTAACAATGTTACCTCCAACCTCGGTTATAGTTTTGAGGAAGCAATCAGAATTCCGAAGTCTCTCAGTCCTTCCCATCTGAGAATAACCCTTGTAACACAGGGTTCATCACAGGCTAAGGGTCTAGGTTTACTTGGTCCTTCCAGAGTGCAGAGGGCAGGATGACTTCTTCAGGTTCCTTCCAGATCTACATTTCTATGATTCTATGTAAAACTCACCAAAAGATGCCTGAATCAGAGAGATGCTGCTACATTTAGAACTATTCAACACTTTACATTAAATTTTTAGTGCTGGTTGTTGCCAACTCTAGCAGTATTTTTGTGAGTCCCACAGTTTTGAAGAATTTTTATTTACCTCATAATATTGAAAGAACTTCCTGGAAGCTCAGGCTTTGTTGCTAACCTAGAACATACGCTGGAGATCGGGTTTCAATCACTAGATGCATTGGGTGACTGTTCAGATTGGCACTGGCATGCCACTCCAGAGTTTGCTAGCTGCTGCAGAGTTTGCCTCACCACTTTTTGAGTCTATGCAGACCAAGGAAATTACAGCCCATAGAGCAGACAGAGAAGCAGGGATCTGGCTTTACCCCCTTCATTCCTCATATAGTGCTTCACTGGGAAGGAGCAAATGTGAATAATAGGAGGGGTGGAGAAAGGACCTGAAGCCCAAATGCTACCCCACCCCATCCTGTCTCCAGCCAAACTGCACTCTCCTTCTTCCTGCACTGCTGCTAAAATCCTATATAGGTGCAGGGACAGTGTCCATGGGTGAGGTAGCTGGCAGAGGATAGGGACAGTAGGTGGTGAAGAGGTACTTGGGTAGAGGACGGGAACATTCTCTGGAGGTGGCAGAGGATCTGGCCAGGGACAGACTAGAAGAGAGGGAATACTTCAGGGATAAAGCTGATGGACACTGGGAAATGTTTGGAATGTATCTTTACCATCAGTCAAAAGTAAAAGAGAGGAAGTTTCCTCCCCGTGTGTGTGAGAGAGTGAGTTTTTTTGTGTATTTCAGGCTGACATACACATACACATAAAGGGGTGATTGCCCTTGAGAGTTCAAAAGTCAGGTTTTTCTTTTAAAATAATTATTAAAAAATCTCATTTTTAAGTCATTCACATGACTTTTTTATTATTCTTGTCCATCTCACAATTTTTTTAATTTGCGCAATTGGCAATATAGCACTCCTAAACCAAGGAAACAAGGAGGCTCTCTCTTTCTCTCTCCTTATGCATGTAGACATTTTTACATCACTCAACAATGTGGCATGTAAGCACCATCCAGATGAACACTTTTCATAAAATCGTAACTAACAGACACCCGCTCAGAGCGACAGAGAATATCAAGTAGATTGAAAATCCCTTATTTATCTTCAGTAAACAAAATTGTCTTAAGAAATATGGAGCCCAGTTCTGCCCTCAGTTCTGCAGGCACAGTTCCCAATGATTTCATTGGTATTTGCATGTGTGAATATATGAGGACGGAATATGGTTGTATATTTTCAGCTACAATGTTTGTAAAATGTTTCTTGCAGTTAAGCTGACATATGACAACTTGCCTCAGATGAATTTGGCTGTTGGTTAATATGAAGAACGCTCTGGGGAAAGAAATTAGTTGGCGACCTTGGCATTGATGAATCATGGCTATGTCTGTTGTGTTGGAACACTAGCCAGTAAATGGAATACTTGGCCCATCACTACTCTGGAAGTAGATATTGTGTGTGAAAGGTGAATACAAATAAGAAAGAGAAAAAATCCTTAATATTTATATTGTCTTACTCATGTCTTACAATTTCAGGATATCTGCACCTCTGTCCCCTCTCTGTGGTCTGCTCAAGGAATTCCCACTTAGGTATCAGGTGTTTAGCAATCACCTCTCTCTGGATAGAGACTGCATCTTTCTCTACACTGACCGGGCTTTTCGGCTGCAGCCTGCCTTACAATTTACAGTGATTACCGCAGCGGGTAAAACTAAAATCCAGCATCAGTACTTTGCTTTCTCTCAAAGGGCTATGAACAGTTTATGCCAGCAGTTACCAGTAACCAAACAGTTGTTTCAAAGCAGAGTACATTTATTTAAGGATAAACAATATAGAGAAAACATATAATAAAACAATAGAAGTTCTAATTTCATGTCCATTCCAGCATTAACCTACACCTTCCCCTTCTTGCTGAGATGTAAACTTTGAGAAGTAAACTTGGGTGCACAATCTACACAAACAATAACATTCACCTGATCTACAACACATATCAGCTTCTGACCATCCCTGTTCCCCACACATCCTGTCAGCACCATGATCCTCTTCCCAGCTGTCAAATGCTCTCCTATCTCCATAAATATGTAGATCATATATTTGTGCATGTTTGCATCAATACATATATGAGATGCACATTCATTGACATTTCAGGAGACTATATATGTCTTACTGTGTTTTGCAAAACATAAGCCAAGATATATGACACTGTTCTCCTGGGAACATATTACATGTCTGGCAGGACTGAAGGGTTTGGGGGATTACCTATCATGTAATATAATGTGATAATATATTCTAATCTAGATTTATTATTGCATGTGAGAAAATTGAATGCACCTGTATAAAACTTGTTTTGTTTTAAAATATATACATTGAAAACAAGATGTGATTTCAAAATACCTGAAGCATTGTCCTCTTGTATCAGATTAAATTATGTAGATTACATGATCAAATAATTTACAAGTAAAGAAACCTTCATGTAGATATTTTTTTGGTGGCAGATTAATAAGCAAGGAAAAGTATCCTACTAAAAGTAACTACATGTTGTTAATGATTATATGTTCATAGACAAGGTCTAATTACTACAGCACTTTATCTGAAAATGGCTACACAACTGACATTGGGAACTTTTAATTAACAGAGAAATAAAAAGTTTAACAAGCACTCCACGAATGCAGAGTTACATTTTTACCTAATTTATACATCTTTTTAAGCACCTGTTTGTGTTTTACCTACTTTAATAATTTTGAACAGTCAGTGCAAAATATTATAGCTGTGTATATTATTACATACCTAGATTTCTACTACTTGATTAAATCAACTAAAGAGTGACAGAATGGTGGAGATGAACAATGGTTTTTATGTGATTTTCCAGCATGGTACTACTCATGCTTGTATTCACCTTGATAACAGGTGCAAGAGACTCACTGTTAGAAGCACTATTTATAATCTGAATAATATTAATTACTAATGTAATACTTGTAATATTAGTAATACTTGTAATGTAATAATGTCTCTCCTATGGTAACTTGCTGATGCATCTCTGGATGATATGGGAAGAAGATACAATACACTGAGAATTGAATTAAAAGCCACATGTTTTACGGAAATATAATATTGTATTGTACTCACATTGGAGAATAACCTAGCAGTCATTAGTCCCTGGCATTGTAACTAACCAAAAACCCAAGGGACCCACTCCTGTGACAAGGGCACTCTACCTGGGCCACAGAGTAGGCCTTCTTCCATTCCATATGCTCTCCTCACACCCTTTTAACATACAAATTGGCAAATCTGGGCGGAAAGGAGACCACAACAAGCAGCTTCCTCACAGGGCCAGAATCTGATTTCATTTATTGTGGCCCAGATCTGCACAACTGCACTGACTTCAGTGTAAACGCATTTAGTAATTTGCCCATAGAAAAGGGTGAAAGCCCAATAATCAGTGTTTTATTGGACTATGTCACTGAATACACCTGCAAAAATTACCTGGATGACTACATACTTATAAATGTGCTCTGTATTGAAAATGTATATTATAAATGTGCTCTGACATGAAAAGTATGTCACATGAAGAGTCATTTGGGACACGTGATACAAATATTTCTGTCATTTTCACCATATAGTGGAATACATTAATGTGTTCAAATTACTCAAGAGTTGCCAGTCTCCATTATAACTATTTTCTCAAATCTGTGCAGCTACAAAAAAATCTTTTAACTGCTATTTAGTAGCTACATTTATTGTTGCAAGCTATGTTTCCAACACGCATGTCACGAATGAATGCAATTCCTTTATAGGTGTGATGTGTCGATGAGACTACAGCTGTACATGGGGAAGTAGTATGGTCTAGTGGGGCTAGATTCTGGACTGGGAGTCAGGAAACCAAGGCCACGGTTCTATTCTCATTCTTGCCACTCACCCAGGGTGAGATAGTCATCCTCTCTGTGCCTCAGGTTCCCTTCTCTTGTCACTACACCACCAGGAGAGCAGCAAGCACCCAGTTATTTGAATAAGCTGGTATCTTTCTGGTTACCTTCTTGCTGTGAATACAGTCCTGTGGCACCTTATAGACTAACAGACATATTGGAGCATAAGCTTTCGTGGGTGAATACCCACTTCTTCAGATGCAGTGGGTATTCACCCACGAAAGCTTATGCTAACGTCTGTTAGTCTATAAGGTGCCACAGGACTCTTTGTTGCTTCTACAGATCCAGACTAACACGGCTACCCCTCTGATACTTGCTGTGAATAGTAAAAGCAGGCATGTGAGCATCAACTCTCAAGGCAGAGACCCTCTGGTAGGGCTCTCTGCCTCTGGGTCTAGTTGAACTAACTGAAGAATTTGGCACTTTTCTTTTTTTAGATAGATACTCTTTACCATACATTTGTGTGAACAAATAAATAAAAATAAAATGAACGACTCCTAAAAAGTATGAATGATTGCAAAAGTTAACTACAGAGGGTACAGACATAGTCAAATTGAATCGTGCTACCTTTTGCCAATATGTTCATGAATAATTTCCCCCACGCACCTGGATCACCTAGATCGATCGGACTTCAGCTGTCGTTAAGACTGCGCCAATCACAACACGTCTGCCATTCTTCTCGCACTCTTGCCTTTCTTCTCCACGTTCGTCCGAAATGTTTAACGATGTCATCTTCCCATCTTCTTCGAGACCGACCGGGGGGGTCTTTTCTGTTCTCGCGGGTACCATTCAGCAACGATTGCGGTCCACCTGTTATCCATGAGCCGTGCTGTGTGGCCCGCCCATCGCATCTTGTTATGTCTGCTTTCCACAACAATATCTTTCACACCGCTGCATTCTCTGATGATTTCATTTGGTATACGATCCAGAAGGGAGATTCCCAACATAGCTCCATTGCCCTTTCAGCTACCAACAGCCGTTGCTCTTCTCTCTTCGTCAGTGCCCACGTTTCACTGCCATACAGCATGGCTGGCAGCACTGCTGAATTTAAAATATTTTTACATGTGGTCTTGTCAATTCTACCGAGAGCTTGAAAGAGCTCTCACGCAAAAGTCCACTTACATGTCACGATGGGAGATTTCAATGCCAAGGTAGGGCGAGGGAAAGCTGGCGAAAAGTTCATAGGGAGATACGGCAGCGGCGAAAAGAATGAAAGAGGAGAGATGCTGGTAGCGATGGCAGAAATGAAAGAACTGTACGTGGCAAACACCTGGTACAAAAAGAAGATCTCAAGAAGGTGGACATGGATCGCACCAAACGCGAAGAGTAAGAATGAAATCGACTATATTTTAGTCAATAAAAGGCGCATCGTTCAAGACGTCTCTGTGGTGCAGCCATTCAAGACTGGCAGTGACCATCGCCTGCTTAGAGTGAAGTTGATTTTCGACGAAGCGGTGGAAAAGAAGGCATTACAGATGACAAACAGGAAACAGCAGCCGAAGACATTTGATGAAGCAAACCTGAAAAAAGCGATTTCTGGGTTTGACTGGAGCCAGATGGAAAAGTGTGATGAGGACTATAGTATCTTTGCTGACAAGTTGAGATGTTGCATAAAAGCAGCTGAAATTAAAAAGCTGAAGAAGGCGAAGGGAAGAATCTCGATTGAAATGAAAAGCTTGTTGGAGAAGCGGAGAAACATGAAAAGGAGCTCGGATAACAACCTCGAGTATTCCATTCTGTGCAAGCTTATACGGCAAAAACTGAAGGATGACTTCGAGAACTTCCGGAAAGAAAAGCTCCTTAAAAGAGCTGAATCACGCAAGAGCCTCAGGACATGCAAGCGGGAATTGACGCAGTATAGATTGAGCGTAACAGCATTGAAGAACAAGGATGGAGAGACAGTAATCGACAGAGCAGGGATGGAGGAGGTCTGCAAGGACTTCTATACAGAACTGTTCAAATCAAGAATCAACGTCCCCCTCCCAACCCTCGAAGCGTCAGAAGAACGCGTCCCCCCAATAATCGTCAGCGAAGTCCGAAGCGCACTACACCAGATGAAGAAGGGAAAAGCTCCAGGCAAAGATGGAATAACGTCAGAAATTATTTATGCAGGAGGCAAAAAACTTTGGAAGGCCCTCGCTTTAAGATTCAGTCGATATCTTGAAGAAGGAAAAATACCATCAAGCTGGAAGGAGTCGAATACCATCTTGCTGCACAAGAAGGGTGATCGAGAAAATCTTAAGAACTACCGCCCTATATGCCTGCTCTGTCACATCTACAAGTTCTTCACAAAGGTGATAACGAATCGACTTTCGCAGAGTCTGGGTGAACAACAGCTGAGAGAGCAGGCAGGGTTTCGAAGAAATTTCAGTACAATCGACCATATATTTACCCTTAGCCAGCTCCTAGAAAGAGCGAGGGACTACAAACTCCCGCTGTGCATTGCTTTTGTCAACTATGAAAAGGGCTTCAATAGCGTTGAGTTTAACGCAATATTAAAGGCGCTCGCAGAGCAGGGCATTAACACACAGTACATTAGTTTGTTGAAGGAAGCGAATACTGGATGTACAACAGACATTACTCTCCTTGGAACTCCCCTCCGCATCCCAATCGAGAAAGGCGTAAAGCAAGGAGATACAATTTCACCGAAACTATTCACCGCCTGCCTCGAAATGGTTATGAACAAGATCAATTGGAGGAGTGGAGTCAACATAAATGGAGAGAGATTATCTCATCTCAGATTTGCAGACGACATTGTACTAATTGCCAAAAGCACCAACCAACTGCAGAGCATGCTACGAAGACTCGACAAGAAAAGTAGTCAGGTCGGCCTGAAAATGAACCGCTGCAAAATGAAATATATGAGATCAGACATCTTACGAAAAGCCCGAATAACGGTAACAGGAGAAGACATCGAAGAAGTGGAACAGTACATATATTTGGGCCAAGAAGTTAATATGCGCCAAGACCTGAACGGAGAACTCTTGCGAAGGATTCGGGCAGGATGGTGTGCGTTTAATTCCATCAAGTATGTCCTCAAAGGAAAAATTGACAAGACCACACGTAAAAATATTTTCAATTCAGCAGTGCTGCCAGCCATGCTGTATGGCAGTGAAACGTGGGCACTGACGAAGAGAGAAGAGCAATTTCCCCCACTATTCCTTTAATTCTAGTGATACTGGTCAATAACTGGATGTACCAGTGTTTGTGTCTGCAAAGTTGTGCATGTACAAATGGAGACCTGGCAGAGGCTACTTTAAAATGTGGCCTAATAGGTCTTTTTGAGCACTTATATCTATTCTCTGTATTTTGCACATTTTCATATATATATATATATATGTGAAAAATCTGGTTGACAAAATATTAATGGAGATGTCTTTGGGCAGTGTCTTCTGAAGCAGATATGCAATAATCTTTATCTACTGCTCTAAATTGCCTTTGACAGACTCTTTACATGATATTTTTGCCTACTCACTTTGAGATGTCACCAGGCGCCACTAGAGAAAAAACAGAATGCAATAGAAATTCCCACACATCTGTGACTTATTCATCAAGAGATTACAACTGTTTTATGCACATATTTACTCTGTTATTAAATAAAAATCAGTAGCTGCCATGACAAATGCTATATCATTTGGTACTGAGCTGCTCATATCCAAAGGTTATTTTTAGGAATGCTGAGTGTTTTCCCCCTAATTGTTCAACTCAAATAAGGAAAACACTTTTTGGAAGAGTTAGGCTGTTAAGTATCTAAGTAATAAAAAGCTACTGAAACACTCTCACTCCATCCTTAACAACAACAACTACAAACAACATAAACACACACAATATGTACTTTAAAATTATGTCTGGGAATATAAAGCAAGTCATGGCATAATTTTGGTACATTGGCCAAAAATTCAGTTTTGTTTTATAATAAGTGCGTTTGCCTGCAAAGAACTCATTGCAGAGCTGAGGTCTGAGTCATTATAAAAGTGTTATTTTTCATGTTGAGGAAGGTTAAGTGTTCTGTGCATAACACCAGTGAAAATGTCATCTCCTTCAAGAAAATAAAATTCCTCTTTCTCTCCACTAGCCTCCCAAGACAGTTTTGTGGTACTTTAATTGTGTTAGCATTCTAGTTCTATATTCAAGAAGGTTTCCTCTTAATTCATATGTTTACATAAAACCTTATGCATTTGTGTTTTCTCATGGAACATAGTACAATGGCTGAGATCACTTAGGCTACGTCTACACTACCCGCCCTATTCGGCATCTAGACGCGATAAATCGATCCCAGAACCGCTCCCCGTCGACACCGGAACTCCAGCTCCGCGGGCAGAGGAAGCGCTGTCGACGGGGGAGCCTGCCTGCTGCGGTGTGGACCGGGTTAAGTACCTTTTGAAATCGATCTAAAATATTCGACTTCAGCTACATTATTCATGTAGCTGAAGTTGCGTATCTTAGATCGATCCCTCCCCCCTCCTAGTGTGGACCAGCCCTTAGACTGACATCAGAGTGCAGATATAATTTGGTGTAACTGAAAGAAGTGTGTCCATCTTTCTCCTTTTACAAACAGATTGGGAATGGAGAACTCTGCACCACAGAGTAGCATTCTGTCATTGCAAATATACCCTAAGGAAACACATCAGTGCAACGTACAGTGTGTGGAATAGTTGTAAGATCAGGTAGCCAGAGCCATAAATACTGTGCCTTTGACATTTAACACTTTGGTGCTAGAAGTCAGTATTTGTTGATCTAGAATGGTGTGACATTAAAGATGGATGCTGAATACCTACAGTAACTGAATGAACTAGTCATGACTCACACTATGGGATCATAGCTGTGAGTCTGTAGTTACAACTGTATCGTGACTTTTCCATTTCAGATGCCTGGCAGAGAGGCTTTTTTCTTCAAGATCTTAGGAAAGTATATCCATTATATTCTATAATGTAATTGCCTAAAGGACCATGGTTTATGACATGTATATTTTCACTAGGTCTCAGAAATAATAAATATCTCTAAAAAGATTAACCTTAGTTGAACCAGTCAAAAGAGAACTGTTTGATCATTCTTTTACAGTTATTTTAGCAGAATAAGATTCACTTTTATTCTTCTTAAGAATAGAATTTTGTTATGCAGAGTTGAATATGGTTTATATTCCAAAGAGTGTAGCTAGATTATGTTCTTGTTTTAAATCTTTCTTTTTATTGTTCATTAAATATTAACGGTAGTGTCTCCTTTAATTTCTTGAATTAAATGTATTACCTCTTTCTACAAAGCCTCCCATATCCTTTCTATTTTATAAAAAGGACATAAAAATAGCATAGTAACTTTATGATAGCACACTGTTTTCACATAGGAGACTTAATTTAATAACTTAACTAAATTCGTAGGGAAAACACTGCCAAATGTGGTTCAGCCCTGTTAACCTAGCAAACATGAAACTCTATTGGAGACAAAATGCAGCTTGAAGAGAATAAGCAAAAAGCAATTTACAGAGCCTGTTGTAAGACAACAAATGCACACTTGTGACACTTAAGGTTAGCAGAGGGCTCTAAGAATGTTCTTCAACATGTTGAGATTTTTTTGTAGGATTTCATTCAGCCAACAGAATGGATTTAAAATTATCCAAATATGGGCAAAAAATTGCTAGGTTTTGCAAAGAGCTTTCTTAGCGGAATACAGTCTCTCTGTTTTTTTATTTTTTTTTATTTTTTTTATTTGAAGCTTCGAAAGAAGGACTGCTTATCTTGAAGGGTTCATGCACAGACTCCTAGAAATCTCTCACAAGTAATTACTCTTTCCAAGCACTATATCTTTGTAGGAATATAATAACTTCTCTCTTTCCTTTTGCACTGAAGCATTGGATTGGCTTGAGTTGAAACTGCCTTCTGCTGTGCTCTAACATTTTGGAGAGTGGTATTTCCTCACACAATTATGTTCTAAGAACTTGTAAGGTATTTTGACCAATTTACAAAAGTAAAGATACACAGGAATAAGAGTTCTACCCACTCTTTAACTAACCCCATTTTTCCAAAGATATATAGAGGCCTCATGTTCATGTGGCTCACTGCTACGTAAGACTAATTAAGGATAGAAGAAAGACTTTGCATTAAGGGTTGCAGAAGTTTTAATACTATTTTTTTATTACTCAACATTTTTTTCAAAAAGGGTGATCTGCAAAGCAAAAGTTAATACTAAGTTAGCTACAGATTTATGTGCTTAATCAGGCTTAAGGTGTGTCTGGGTGAGGCAATTTGGCAGAGAAATAAGCTTTAGCTAACTCTTTTTAAATTCCTTCTCCTCCCCACCACCCCCATAAATTCATTTTTATTAGTTCCTGGTTTACAGAAGATATATGCAACATCACAAAACAATAATTCATAAATTAATAGATTCCAAAGGCAGAAGGGACAATTGTGATCATCTAGTCAGACCTCCCATATAACACATCCATAGAACTTCCTCAAAATAATTTCTAGAGCATATTTTCTAGGAGGGGGGGAAATCCAATCGTGATTTTAAAAATGGCCAGTGACAGCGAATCCACCACGATGCTTGGTAAATAGTTCCAGTGGTTGATTACACTCACTTTTGAAAATGTACATCTTATTTCCAATCTGAATATGTCTAGCTTCAACTTCCAGCTATTGGATCGTGTTATACCATTCTCTGATTGAAGAGCTCATTATCAAATACTTGTTCCCCATGTAGGTATTTACTGACTGTGATCAAATCACCTCTTAAACTTCTCTTTGTTAAACTAAATAGATTGACCGCCTTAACAAAGAGAAGGGGTGACTTGATCACAGTCTATAAATACCTGCTAGAGGAACAAATATTTGATAATGGGGCTCCTCAGTTGAGCTATTTCATTGTCCTATATAATCTATGGTATTTGTGATGTACAAAATTGCATTCTGCGATACCTTCAGTGAGTTACCATATCATAAAGGGAAAAAGAATAAAATAGATACATTACAAAATATTTCTATTATTCTACTATTTCTATTATTATATTCTATTTCTTCTCAGCCTCATCTGTGGAGGTATCCAGTTCAGCGAACTTTGTTTAAATCAGTTTATATTTTTTGTTTGCAGTTTACCTTTAAAGTGAATTCAGGGCTTTTGAAATTTGGCACAGTGATAGCATTGGTTATTGACATACCCCAGAGCAGAATAAGCATGAGTAGTAACAGTGCATGAATTTTGCTTCTCCATACTACTCCATTAACTTGCCTCAACCCCTTTCTGGATGGATAATCTCCAGATGATTCAAGTGCAAATTATTCATAGTGGTGTGGTTGTGACACTAAAATGGAAATACATGAGCACTAGAACTAATGTCACAGATCCTAGAGAGCACATCTTCCTGGTCACTCACTAAGACTGCTGTGAGGTGAATCCAAAACCTTGTGTTCTGCAACTCCATGGCATCTAGCCATGGTCCCAATCTTAGAGTCCCTAGGTGCACACTCAGGACATAGACTTTCTATCTGGCATTCCCTTCTGAATGTTGGAACCCACTGTCTAGCCCCCTAGCTTCCTCTAGGTGCAGCATTGGCGCGTCATACTTTCTGGTGCTTAAACACACCCTCTCCCTGAACTCCACCAACAGGTATGAAGCTTCTGGTTTACAGTTTAACTCTTTTTCATGGGCACACAGTAGTTACAAAGCAGTCAACACACATGCACTTTGAATAATCTAACAGCTTTTACACTCATATATTTAACCATTGTAAAGAACAGGAAGAGTACAGATCATGCAAAGCAATAAAACAGCCCAAATGAAATGCCCCACACCTAACCCTAAGCCTCTCCTTTCCCTTGGCAATCCTTTGAGTATAATTTGTATTCCTGCAGGGAGGCAGGGTCTTTCATCCTCTTTCCAACCCTGCCCCTACAGCAGCTTTTCTCATCTTAATCAGGACCGTTCAAAATAGCTTTCTCTCCAAGTTTCCCAATAAGTCTCTTAATAGATTCTTTCTGGGGTCGCCTGCTTCTTTTGTTCTGCCTTTTGGTAATTTCCATTACCACCTTCCTTCAGACAAGAGACATACCTGGAAAGTACTGATAAGTAAACACGGAGAGGGAGAAGACAAACATCGTCCAGAGTGGGCCTGATTTACACTAGTCCCTGCCACCACCATAGGTGGAAGTGCTAAGTCCAGTGAGATGGGGGAGGTGCTTTGCCACACTATCAGTGGATGCTTGTTAGGAATAAGATTTCCTAGGTTGATGGGAGGATGGGATGCTTTTAAGAGAAATTGTCAATATTAGTGAGGGCTACCAATGAGCGAAAGTTTTTACTTAATCCTTACACAGGCAAATTTTCACTGATTTGGAAAAAAAATCTGACTCAGAACTTCAGGATTTGCCCCAATATCATTGGTATTTTTTGGCATGAACACTGATTTACAAGGAGTTGGAAAGGATTTATTTGGCGCAACCCAGAAGAGAACATCTAAAACACTTTGCTTCTGTTTCTGGATGGGGAGGAAGGAGGCTGTTATCTGAATAATATTTGGCTACCCATCAGTTTATCCTCAGTCCCATATATTCCAGTAAAATCACCTGATGTGTTCTCTTGGCTTTGTTCAGCCATTTTATCTACTTGTTGTATTAGTTTATTTAAAGGGAGTGGTGCGGGGAGCCAGTGGAATCATCTGTTCACCACCTGGGAGCATCACTGGGCGTGAGGCAGTCTGCTCATGTCTGCAGTGTTCCCCTGCAACTCTCTTTCCAAACTGCCCATACATTAAAACACCAGGTATCAGGGCTTGCTGCAATGGAACTGGAGCTCCTACTACAGCATTACTCATTTCCCCAGGAAAGGTAGGGGTTTGGCCCTGCCCCAGAAAATGGAAGGTATCACTACATGCTGAACCAGATTGAGTACCATTGCAGGATTCTGGATTCTACCTGTCTCCCCTAGGATGGTCTCCAAAACCTTGCAAAATGCCGTGCCTTTACAATGCAGGCCCAAAACCTTGCATGCTGGAATAGTCAGGAGACACTTTCCCCGGCTAGCGTTGTCACTTGCCTGCTGTTGGGAACACATGGAGACATTATACCTGCCAAAGTCCTCCCATGAGAGAAGGTAGCTGGGTACCAAACCAAGGATAGGCAAGACAGATGAAAAGAGAAGAGACTTGGATGTTGATATGGGATCCATATAACGAACACTCCAACCCCTTTCCAGCCTCAATCCTCCATTCTTCTTCCAAAACAGGCACACACACACACGGGGTGGGCGGGGGGGGGGGGGGGGGGGGAACCAGCATTTCTTTTTGGCTTGGTCAATGACATAAATTTGGAATGTATAGGTGGCCAAAGCACTTGAATAATAAATTGCCAAAAAAGTTAAGAATCTTTTCAATAATTAAACAGGGGAATTTCTGAAATTCTCTAACCATAAGTTATTTTTCTGGAATTTTCCCAATAAATTAGATCTCCAAGAAGATATTATGTGACAACTCATGTAACCAGTGAAATGCAAGATAGAAACATTACTTCATAAGAACAAGTCTCATTGGCTGACTATTATTTATTAAGAAAAACAAAGAAACAACAACACTGGTGAACTAGCTACATAGCAGAGTAACTAGCAGTGCTTACATAGGAATAATAATTTATAATGTGTTGATTATGAGATAATTCACTATGATTTAATATCCAATGCTTCCTGCTAGCTAGCTGTGTCAAATCTAGAAGCTGGCAAATGTATTTCCTCCTAACAGTGAAAACAAATATTGTATTTTGGAACTAGGGTGTTGATCTATGTCTGCCAAAGGATTAATTGTTACTCTAATCACACAAATTAGTACGTCACCATCTGTTTTTGATACCCATACAAATGATGCAGCCCATTCACTGTCAGCAACAGAGATTATGCTTCTATTTGAACTGCTCATTTACAGCATCTCCCCTTGCATAAGGCACTGATCTAGCTTTACAGAATTTTGTAATGGCTTCCAGTGACGCATGTTGCTCCTTGTACTACATTGTTCTCAGTTCCCGGTTTGAACAAGCAGATTAATTTAGTACGTGGGTTCTCTGCTTATATCAGTAATCTGGTTAACTCTTGGCGAATCTAAATTAAGCTCCTTAGTCCAATCTGACCAAATAAGACACCCCTTTTTTTTCATATCACCTCTTACATTTACCGCCTGCTCCAGACATTTCACTTTCCTTGCTTTTTCTAATTTCTGTACAGTCTTTGAGTTCAGGACCAAACCACAAATCCTCAATATTTCAATATGGCACAGATTTATTCTATTTCATATATAGCAGACAATGTTATCTCTGTGTTTATTTCCATTTTGATTATTACATAATTACAACTCACCATTACCATATATAGTCTAGCATATTTACAATGTATATTCATTATAGAATTCTGTATAATTTTTTACAGTCTCTAATTTACCATTGAAAAGATTTAGGAAGGTGGATAATTAGCAGAAAAGAGTTGTCTGTACTGTCACTGTTAGACATATTGTCTCGTTAGTGTTTCTGAGAAGCAATGTTTGAGAGTAATACATGGGTGATAACTCTACTGGGTTTCCCATTATTGCAGATAATCCACTATTCTGTTTAATCTATCTCTCTGTCTATTCATCTGTAGCATTTATAGAGTCCTAGTCATCACCTTATTTCAACACCTGATCCTATAGGCTCTCTAAATATATATATCCACATAATGAATGTTGTTTGCACTGATATGTATTAAACAAGGAGCTTGGTGTTGGAAAACTTTTTAATCAAATAGTAAAAGCAAACGTGGGGTTTTTGTTTGTCATTTTTCTTTGTTTGTTTTTGGGGTGTTTGTTTATTTTCCCACTGCTTTTGCTTTCTGTCTTTTCTGTGATCTTATGATATCATATATACTGTTCCCTTCAGACAGAATCCTTGATCTGCCAACCACAGCTTAGATAGGTTCAGAGAAGATATATATTTTTTTCATTTCAAAATTATTCTCAGTGTTCAGAGTTCTTGCTTAATACAAATTTTCTCCAAAGCTTGCCCTCAGTAGCTCACTGTGCAGTTTCATGTCAGTGACTGAACATTGCTCTCCCATCTGTTATTTTAATTGAGTGCCAAGTTCATACACAGAAACACAGCTTTATCTGCATTGTTGTTATCCCTTGGGTGTGTTGTTGTTTTCACTTGGGTGTGGTCTATGGTCTTGCAACTGTCTTTCAGCTAACAGGCATTTTTCTTAGGTGAATAGCAATTTCTTAACACTTTAATGAGAACATTAAACTCAGTTCTCCCAGGCTTTATTGGTGCTAAAAGGTCTTTCAGTAAAGTGAACAGTTTTGGGCTAACTACTGATAGGAATACAGCTCTTTTCCTGCTTTCCTTTTGTTATTTGCTTCCAAAATCTCTTGTAATCATTTGTCATAAATAATGTTTGTTGCTTTATCAAAATCAAATCCACTGTGACTGCTGAAACAGGCCACTTTCATTTCCTGTTTTTTCTTTCTTTTCAGAAACAATAGTCTAAAATATCAAGACCCCAACCTAACCACCAACTTGTGTTTAGAATAATAGTAAAAGTTCAGTGGTGAACTAGACATTTGACACTAAGTGAAGTTTATTAAAAGTTAAAAATTAAACTACATAATCAAGATAGAGACGTTAAGCTTTCCATTGTACTACAACTGTAAAGGGAACACAGTTTAATAATTAAACAGAAGATAGAAGCATTGTATCATCAGAACAATTCACACTGGCTGATCAGTGACCCTCAGTGAATGATATTATAGACTACCAACTTCTGGGACCTCTTAATTAGCTCTATTATGGATATTACATAGACTCCCACATTCCAACTGGAAATGTTCTCAAACAGCCTTACAAAACTTTATTTGCCCTGACAGGTAATTTAATTTTTTTACAGCTAATTTTCACTAGTTTTTTTTCATTGTGTGGTAAATGTGGACAAACAGACTTTGTACTTCAACATGCACATTTTTATGGTGTATTTTAAAGATTGACTTAGACTACAGCTTCTGGAGCTTGAGGTCAGATTTTGTAAACTAGGCCAAGGAATTGTTAAAATGAACGCCCAAACTTCAAATAATCTAAGATGAAAACACCTAAACTAATTTGAGTACTGCCCATCCTATTCAGTAGGTCAAATTCTTATTAAAGTGATATAGGAAAGGGGGTAAGGCTATTGCTAACAGCTCTTGTGGACCCTGCAAATCTATAGAATTGGTGATTGCTACTGGTGACCACCTATTGGGTGTAGAGATGGAAAAGCTATGGTAGAACATGATTATAGTAGGGGGCGACAAGAAAAGAGATGGATAGAGGGATGGTGTGTGGCAGATCACTGAAAGGTCAGCTGCTGAGTGCTCAAAGTTAGCAATGGATCATGAAAACTTCTGAAAATTCTGCTAGGCTGTCACAAGTATTCAGATATAAATAAATGGATTTACTTATATCAATGACTGGGCCTATACCCTTGGGAAACACCTAATCCCAAGGTAGAATAAATGCAACATACTTAGTTAAAGGCAGTATGTACCTACATACCGTTCAACATATATGTCCGTTACATAAACGATCCAAAATTAAGCCTGTGGGTTGGGAACAATCACTAGAGGATTTTAGATCACTAAATTAGGGATCTTATTCCATTTACCTGCCTATCCCCTCCACATGCCATTATCAGGGATAGCACATGGGACTTTCAGCACCATAGTACACAGCTTCACCACTTTAACTACAAGGTTACTGCAACTACCAATATCAACAGAAACTTGTAATTCCTATGTGCATTAGCCATTAAAAGCAACATAGACCCTGATCCAGCAAAACATCTAATCACATGCTGAACTTTAAGTACCTGATTAGTCCTGATTATTTGTCAATCTGGGTGTTGTAGCAATAACCACAATAGTACTGCAATTTTGTAATATGATATATCACTTGATCCAGCTAAGGACAAAGAACGTATGTTGAAAAAAATAGCGTTGCTTTTCTTATTTCAAAGCTCAAAGTTTGTGCTTAATAAATCAAAGCCTAAAATACAACATTTTCTGTGTTTGACTGCCTACATATTAAATCATCAAAATTGTAGGCATTATCAATTATACACCGTGATTGTAGTAGGAGCACGCAAGCCTTTAAGTATTAATTGACTGAAAATGTTCTTTCAAGACTATCCGATTCTGTGTTTTGTTGGAAAATTGCAATGGGATTCAAGCAGCTCTTTATTGTTAGTAAGAACGCCAATATGAAATTATCTATCCCACCTTATAAATTCCGATTCCAAGGCCAGAAAGGACCATTGTGCTCATTTAGTCTGACTACTTGCATAACACAGGCCATACAACGTCCCCAAAATAATTCCTAGAGCAAATCTTTCAAAAAAAAAAGCCAATCTTGATTTTAAAATTGCCAATGATGGAGCATCCACCATTACCAAGAACATTGTTCCAATAGTTAATTACCCTGACTGTATAAACTTACACCTTATTTCCAGTCAGAATTTGTCTAGCTTCAACTTCTAGCCATTGGATCATGTTACACCTTTGTCTGTTGGATTGAAGAGCCCATTATAAAATATTTATTCCCCATGTAGGTACTTTTAGAATGAATGATGTCATCCTTTTATTAAGCTAAATAGTCTGAAGAGCTCCTTGAGTCAGTCCCTACAAGTCATGTTTTCTAATCTTTAATTATTCTCATGGATCTTCTCTGAACCCTCTGCAGTTTTTCAATGCACTTCTTGAGTGGTGGACACCAAAACTGCAAAAAAAGTATTCCAGCAGCAATAGCGCTAGTGCCAAATAAAGAGGTAAAAACCTTTATTCTCCTTTTTGAGATTCCCCTGTTTAATGCATTAAAGGATGGGATTAGCCCATATGGCCACAATGTTGCACTGGGAGCTCATGTTCATCTGATTATCCACCATGACCCCCAACCTTTTTTAATCATTGCTTCCCAGGATAAAGTCCACCATACTCTAAGTATGGCCTACATTCTTTGTTCATAGTTTTATACATTTATATTTAGACATATTACAATGCATATTGTTTGCTTGTGCTCAGTTTACCATCCAGATTGCTCTGTATCAGTGGCCTGTCCTCATCAAACTGTTTTGTATCATCTACAAACTTCATCAGTAATTATTTTATGTTTTATACCAGGTTATTGACAAATGTAGCACCAAGAACTGATTTCTGCAGGCTCCACTAGAAACACACCCACTCAGTGATGATTCCCCATTTACAATTACATTTTGAGACCTATCAGTTAGCCAGCTTTAATCCATTAAATGTGTGCAATGTTAATTTTATATTATTCTAGATTTTTAATCAAAATGTCATGCAGTACCAAATCAAGCACTTGAGTATTGTAAGCATATAACATAAACACTACTACCTTTAATCAACCAAACTTGTAAACTCATTTTAAAAAAGGTATGGAGTTAGACAAAATCTATTTTCCATACATTTATGTTGACTGGAATAAATTATATTACCTTGCTTTATTTCTTTATTAATGAAGTCAATTATCTTGCCTGGGATTGACATGAGACTGACAGGCCTTAACTACCCAGATCATCTCACTTACCCTTTTTCAATATTGGCACAACAGTAGCTATCTTCCAGCCATCTGGAACTTCCCAGGTATTCCAAAACTTACTTAAATATCAATGTTAATGTTCCAGCGAGCTCCTTAACCAGTTTTTTTTTTAACTCTTGGAGGCTGATTTTAAAAAGCATAACTTAGTAGCTGCTATTTACTAATGTTCTGCGATACCAGTGGAATGGGGAAATAATAAGATATGACTACATCATCTGTTTTATTCAGAAATACAGAGCAGAAATATTTATTGAACACTTCAGCCTTTTCTGTATTATTATTGATGATTCTACCATTTCCATCTAGTAATGGACCAATGCCATTGTTAAGACTCTTTCCCCCCCAATATACTTTTAAAAACCCTAATTATTGTCCCTAACTCTGCTGGCTACAGACTTATCTTTGTGTCCCTTTGCTTCCCTTATACATTTTCTACATTTATATTAATTACTATCAGTTTTCCATTTCTTCATTTTGTTATATAATTTTTTATAGTTGCCTTCACTTTCCCTCTACACTAGGTCAGTTTTTTAACCAAGACAACCTTCTTCCAAAATTGTGGCTTTGGGGGAATTCAGATATATAACTAGTCAGTGTAACCAGCTCCTAAGAGCAGTAATTTACTTAGTTAGATGGTGATTAAATAACACTAGATTCCCCACTCTGGCACTTTGAGTGCAGAAGGTGGGGGCCCACAAGGATTCTAAAAAATAATACTGGGCACTCGAGGCTGGTATTAAACTCCCGAGGTTACAGCTTCTCTTTGACCTTGTATGGGTGTCCATAAAAGGGAGCTATCCCCCACTTCATTTATCACAGGCCCTGATTCAGCAAGCTACTTAAGCACACACATAATTTTAATAACTTATGTAGTCCATTGATGTTAAATTTAGGCATGTAGTTATGCACCTTCCTGAATCAGGGTCATATATACAATATAGGTTCTGTGCACAGAAGTCCTGTTCAGAACAATGTTGCCTAGTAGAAAGAATACTGGACTGGGTCCTGAGTTCTATTCCAAGCTCTGCCACTGGGATGCAGGATGATCTTGGACAAGGCACTTTAACTCTGTCTGTGGTTCCCCATCTGTAAAATGGAGCTAATGCTATTGATCGCCTTCTAAAAGCATTTTGGGATCTACTGATACCGTGTTTTTAAATATTCCTATTTAATATTTTGTGATGGAGACAGTGTTGAACATGCCTTAGAGAATTGTGCTGCTGATCAAAGGAGACAATTTTAACATGCTAGTGCACAACGCATAGCAAACCATTGAACTGAAAGTCACTGTAGTTGCGAATTGTAAGTACCTACTTTATTTCCCTTTCATAAAGACCAGTAATACTCAAAGTTTAAAGGTACTCAAATTTCAGGACTTTCTCAGTGAAGGGTATCACAGACAGTCAATAAAAATTCAAGACATGATGCCTTGCTAGGTCCTTTGGTCCTGATTCTACACATGAGTAACTTCATGCACGTGATTAGTTCTACTGAGTTCAGTGGGATTACTCAAGTGCAAAATTTAGCAATATGCACAAGTGTTTGCAGGACCTGGGCCAATCATTTTTTTTAAAGAATATGAACAACAGGATGCATATGTAGTATTAACCTGTTAATTTAATTAGCAAAATTTTCTTACAGTTTTATTATAACCGTTTGGAATATTGTGGAGTTAACCAAATTAAATGATAAATCTTTTTGGTGCAATGTAAACAAGTCTTTCTGTTTAGCAAACATAGCAATTCAGATGCATTATATAAGTTGTCTTCATGCATAAATATTCACCCATATTAAAAAGAGATTTATATATGTACAGTTAATTTACTCAAATATACTTTTCTTAAAAATAAACTTCATGTGTTGTTATAAAGTTTTAGCACTTTCATTACTAGTTCTTATTTTAAGGGGCTTACCACTGCCCATAAATATTTGATTTGTGCTTAAACTTGGCGTGCAGTTTCTGTCTACTGTCATTTCCTTTACTTCATTAAAATAATAATTCAGAAATAGACCTTGTTAATTTATATGAAAGAACTATATGTATTAACAAACACATAGATGTTTACTAACTTCAAATAACTTTTGTAACACATGACTCAAAACTGAATTCTTTCAAAAATAAGAAAGATAGTACATACAATTTTAACTATCATTTCCTTACTGTTATTCTTTCACTTGTGCAACCTTAGACTATGATTCTGCAACTAGTTCCATATGGTCAACAGACCCCTGCTCCCATGCAAAGCTCTATTAACTTCAGATTGAGCGTTGGTATTCCCCTAATTTGTTTTCTTTGCATAGAAAACAAACATAAGACAAGGAGCTCCCAATACTTACAAAAAATGAAGTTTGGAAAGACAAAACTTGCTGCCAAAGTTCCAATATGAACATATTCCAATTTGATGATAATAATAAATACACAAGGTCTAGAAATACTGGTTTGGGACGCAAAGGGGTATAGTCTGCCAGACCAACCTGATAAGGAGAATACAGACAAATCTTTAACTATTATGAACAGGTTAAAGGGAGCTTCACTGGACCACAGGTTCCTCTCCGGGCAGTGTGTGTTATGTGGCGATAGGCTGATATCATGCAACTGTTCAGACAACCCAAGGAAATTAGAGATCATTGTCAACCACTGCGAAATGGACTTGTAGTGCAAATCAAGAAGTAAACCAATGTTGGATTTTGGCCAAACCAGAAGAGAAGCTGGAGGAAACCAGTGCTCCAAGATGGGAAGGAGAGAACAACAACACAGAGAAAGAAATGACTAAGCATAGATCTGCTGGACAACTGTGATCTTTATTACAAAGAGGAGAATGTATGCAAATTGAGATTGAAAGCTTGAAACGGTAGATTAGTGGTGTGTAATCATGTATAAACATAGAATCATAGAATTGTAGGACTGGAAGGGACCTGGAGAGGTCTTCTAGTCCAGTCCTCTGCACTCAAGGCAGGACTAAATTTTATCTAGACCAGGGGTACTCAAACTGGGGGTGGTGACCCTTCATGGGGTCACAAGGTTATTACATGGGAGTTCGTGAGCTGTCAGCCTCCACCCCCAAATGGAAGAACTATTGAGAGAAAATATAAGTGAAACAAAACCTGAAGCAAGTACAGGAAATAAAAATGACTTGTTGATGGAGATAATGCAGAGTGTAAGAGATGGCAGTGCTGATTGGTGCTCGAAGTATGAAATCTATAGGCCAGCAAAGACTTAATTGTATAGTGCAAGCTTTGAAAGAACCATTAAAGGAATATGTAATACTGACAAGTATTAGCCAGTTGAATAATATAATTGGCTTAACATCAAGCCAGCAGATGTGAACCATTGGAAAGCTCCTTATATTCAAAACCTTAACGGAAATGAAGTTTAAAGCAGAAGATTAAGCTTTTTTTGTCGAAATATCAATACGGATGAATTTGAGAAAAATCATTTGACGAGAAAACAGAAATGAACAGGCCCTGGGGATAAAATATCACTTGCATGTAAAGGATGTGAGAATTATGAAGGAACAATGTAAACAAACATTGCTCGCACTGAGTCATAGGCTTGAAAAATATTCAGCACAAAGCTGTCACTATCAAGACAAAAGATTGTTCATGAAACCCTAAGAGGTTCTTTGATCAGATCAATGTTAAAAACAGAAGAGGAAAAAGTAAAGCTAATAAATAATGTGGAGGATTTCAGTGCTACTGGGAGGAAATCTGGTCTGAGGATGTTCAACATAGTCAGACAGTAGCCTGGATGAAAATGTGAGAGAAAAAAATTAAAACAAATAGAGGAATACACAGGAATAGCAAAGAAAGAAATATATCAGGTACTAGAGGAATGGAAATTTGTAAAGCACCCGGAGAAGAAATATCTAACAACTCTCCATGGTTGTTTACTTGAACAACTTAATCAGTGATTGAAGAACGGATGTCCAAGATGGATGGTGACAGAGAGAACCATCCTCACACACAAAAAAGAAACCTCAAAGGGACAAAAGACTATTTCAGGCTGAACAGAAGGATCACAAAAGATGCAAAACATAAAAGGAGAGATTTAGAGATGGTATGGATAGACTACCAAAACACATACAGCATCCCACATTCAGGGATCATCAAGACATTGAAAATGTATAGCATTCACCCAAATCATTTCCTTTATGGCAGAAATGTATGGTTAATTGGAATACTCAACTCTACCTGGAAGGAACTCTCACTGACAGTGTCCAAATTAAGAGGAATGTTTCAAGAATATCCATTATCACCAGTGCTGTTTGTGATAGCAATGCTGCCACTGATATGGATGCTCTGTGAAATAAATTATGGTTATCATATCAGTAAAGAGCAATAACCAGTTAATCTTTTGTTATACATGGATGATCTGAAACTATATAGATTATCACAAAAGGAGATACAGAGATTGGTAACATGTAGATACGTTTGGTGAAGATATAAAAGTGGATTGGCTTGTCTAAATGTGTGGTGACATCTGTAAATAGAAGCAAACTGGTACAATCAAATGGCATACAAAATCCAAGATATCTCACAGCATGGCCTCTTCAAATATCTTGGAATCAGGAAACTGTTAGCACTGCAACAGAACGTAGTCAAAGAAGTGAGGAAAGAATATTATAGAAGAATAAGAACTATTCTAAGGACAAAATTCAACTCAAATAATTTGATCTGAGCCATTAATATGTGGGCACTACCAACAATATGGTACACTGTTTGTGTGATCAAGTTTAATCAGCAGGAGAAAAAAATGTGACATCCAAAAAAGAAAGCTTTTGGTGATTCATAAAGTAATGAATATCAATCAAGACATGGACAGGATGTACATTGGACACTCTGATTGATGAAAAGGTCTGCTATCTGAGGAGGAAACAATTGACAATGAAGAATATATGAAGTCAGCCAGAGTAAAAGATCATCTGGTCATGACAACAAGTTATACCTAAGCATGCATTGCAGCACAATAAGGCATAAAGATAGGAGAAAGCAAATTGCCAAAGAAAGACTTGAAAGATTTATGCAGAAATCAGTGAACAAATGGTGGTAGAGAGAGACTGAACCCATTAGTGATCAAAATTTAATCAATTCATGGCTTGTAGAAGGATACTTCAAAGGAGAGACAGAGACCCTCATTATGAGTGCACAAGAGCAGTCCGTAAAACTTAATTACATGAAAAATAAAACTGACCAACAGAACTGCTCCCTGAACTGCAGAATGTCTTTTGAAAAGGAAGAGATGGTGGAGTGTGTGTTGACTACCTGGCTGGGAGACAATATTTTAACAGACTCAATGAGAGCACCATGTAGAGCCTCTGTGGCAAGTAGAGATTTAAAACCATTGATATTACAACCACTTAATTGAAAGTGTTCTGGAAGATAAAGAGGCTAAGATGGTATGGGCTCTGACAAGTGTCACAGACCAAATGGTATATAGCTGTAGAAAAGAAAGAAGACCATGTTCATTGACCTTGTTATACCAAGAGGTGGAAACATAAACAAAGAAACAAGAGAGGATAGCAAAATATGATCAACTCTGCCATGAAGTAGAACAAGTATGGAAAACAGGAACAAAGACAATCCCAGTGATCACTGGAGCACTTGGAGTGATACTTAAGGGTATGACTGAACAGCTCAAGAATACATTAGGAGTGCAACACGACATGATCAGAAACCTCTAGAAGACAGTGCTCTTAGGATAGCAAGAATTTTACAAAAGGTCCAAGAAGAATTAGTGTATCTGAACACCTAAAATGCAGGAATTTTACTTAGGATTTAACAAAACTCTGACTACTCAAACCTACGGAGTCAATCCATTTCTGGTCAGAATTTATTGTTGATTCATGGGAATAACTTTTAGACAGTAGCTTTTAGACAGTAGCTTTCCTCTTTTTATGCTTAAAGACTTTGTATGTTGTGAAGGCTATTTGTTTTTTTGTTAAATATCTCCATGATGTAATACTGAGAGATAATAATAATACTTTGCTCTTATACCGTAGTTGTCTTTATCAGATCTCAAAGCGGTTTAGAAAGGAGGGCAGTGTCATTATCCCTGTTTTTACAGATGGAGATGTAATTAATTTAATCATGTCCATTTATTAACAATGGATCTAAACTAGAGATGTCCTAGAACATAAAAAGACTTTGTTCCATAAAAAGCCTCTAATTTAAATTCATGAATTATCCTTCGCTCTCCAGAGGTTCAAAAAGAACTAATAATTATTTTTAAGGATTTCCCCCTAACCACTAACCCAGCCATGCAACATTTACCTGACAATATACCAGCCATACTCAAAATCTATTCACCCATTATTTTACAGGATGAAGAGAATGGGGAAAAAAAACACATAACTACATTGCTATCAGAGGGACAAGATTCCACATAAAGATGCAAAGGTCTTTTATTTACCTATTCTGTTAGTAGGTGTTAATTTTCAGAACCCTATAAAAAGCCACTGAGTCAATTCTGGTGATTCATTGTAAAAGTGGTGGCTTGTTAATGCCACCAGGTTACGAAAGTTTGAGACTGTCTGTTCAGAGAGAACTAGTGGAACACACAGGAAGGTCCTGTAGATAGAAAAACCTAGGAACAGACAGAAAGCATGGACTGAAGTTTATATTCTGTGTTTGGTAGACTTTTCACTAAAGTTAATTACAAAGTGTGATTTTATAAAGCTTGTGTCGACTTTATATGGGCTAGGACTAGAAATGCCACCTATTCCCAGATGTTTTACTTGCCAGTCATTCTTCACCCCAGCTAAGTAGAATGTTTTTAAGATTGTACTAATCCTCCATGAACAGCAGGGCTTAAAAGGCTATGGTACCCTTCATCCTCTGATGTAGGTGACTCAAACTTACTGTCAAAGGGTAACATGGTCATATTCAGAATTCTAGTTGCCATTCCAAACATACCATTTCCTTCTTGGATTCCCAGTGTCTTAAAATTATGTGTTTGAGATTGCCATAAACTCTAGTTTTCACTTTAAAATAGCCTTCTCTTTATGATACTCTATAGAATTTTGACACAGTCAGATTCAGGATTAGATTGTGCACCTAAACTACAGCCTACCTTGAGATTGGCACATATTCACATTTCCCCAGAGAGAAATGGAAAAGGCACTGTCCCTCTCCATGTATGTTCAGGGAGTGAGCAGATGACTAATCCTGTTTTCCCACAATATATCTGGCCTTTGGAATCATGACCCATGATCCCAATGTCCATTGGAACAATACATAACTTTGGAGCCCTGAAAGGAAGCAGTGCTCATGTTCCCCTAAGTGCATGACTACAACTGTTTTTTTTCCCTTGTGTGGAAAGAGGAAGGAAGAGAAGAAGGCACATTTTTCCCTGTCCCAGGCCCTGATGCCCATTAAGGATTAGAGATAATTTGTCCCTCATCTTTTATACAATGTTCACCATAAATTTGGCATTTGTCAGCCTGATGTCTAGTAATTGACAAATGTTGACTTTGTAATGATGTCTGCTATAGTTTCATATTGTGTGCTCAGTGGCCTGAACATTCCCTTCCGTTTTCAAGTTTATCTTTAATTTTGCAACTTGTGGAGTAAATTCCTCTAACACAGATTCAGATCTCCTCTATTAATGTTATAGCTATCAATATTATACTTAAGTGTAGGCTTGGCTTGACATGAATAATTAAAAAATTGGTGAGGCCTTATTTCTTGGAAAACAGGATTAGTGAGGTAAATAGATCAGCAGGTTGAAAACACAGTGTTTGTGTTAATTAAAATGGTTAATTGGGTCAGTGAGTTAAGAGACAGAATGTCTGAACTAGCTAAGATAAGGAGAGGGAACACCCAGGGAACTACTTACAAAGAATTAGATAATAATAGACAAGATAAGTCAGGAATGTAAAGAGTAGGTTGAACATGGACAGTATGTGGACAGACCATAGGGATTGGTTCCTACAAAGTAAACAAGCCAGTCCCCAAATGAGTTATGCAATATATAGTAAGTGCAATAAGATATGTTAATGTATATAAAGGGAGAGGGCTTCTGCATACCTTTGGATCTGTGCTGTACCCTGCATTTGAGTCTGATTAACTCAGGGGCATACAGCAACGCTATGCTAAAAATACTTGAGTGACACATTCTGTAGTTGAACTGCGTTCTTGAGAAGCTGAATAGAAAGAAGACTAGGAAGGAATCCCAACATTAAGAAGCTTTAATAGATATTTTCTCCCATAAAAGAACCACAGAGAACAATAGAGCAAGAGACCTCTGAGAGAACTTCCATGAGAAGGCACTTCCCTTACTGCTCATAAATTAGACTTGAGCATAGATTCCAATGGCTAATTCTGTGTTGACCCCATTTTGAAGCCATGTCGGTAAAGACTCACACATGGTTACTACAACAAGCAAAAAAACCAAACCATACGTAAACAAGGGGAAAAACATGATTTGAACAAAAAAATAAGTCACACAAAAGCCCCTTGTTCAGAATTTACCCACAGATCTGAAAAGGACCAGAGTATAATAATAATAATAATAATTAATTAATAATATCATAAAGAACTAAAGAAGGGGAGAAAGGTACTTACTAATTCCAGCAGTACTAATTAAAAAATTACCTTGGCATTGGTCAAAAGTTGAGATGAGTAGAGACCAGATTTTCCATTTAGTAGGAAATTCCATGATTTTTTTCCCCCAAATTCTGAAATGGACTGAAAAGAAAACAAAATAATCACAAGTATCAGACGGGTAGCCATGTTAGTCTGGATCTGTAGAAGCGACAAAGGGTCCTGTGGCGTGGCACCTTATAGACTAACAGAGGTATTGGAGCATAAACTTTCGTTGGTGAATACCCACTTCATCGGATGCAAGCAGTGGAAATGTCCAAAATAATCACAATTGCCCACGGAACAAATTTTTTTTTTAAAAATTGTTTCTGGCTGATGGAAATGTATTGTTTTGATTTAAACTTTTGTATATTATATATTATAATAGAATGTTATATTACCTATTTAAAAAATGAAACAAAAAGCCTTTTTCAGATGGAAAATCAAAACATTCCATTCCAAAAGGTTGAAACAGAACACTCAGTTTATTGTTTATTTTTAAATGAAATTTTGTCTCAATTGGCATGTTTCCACAAAATATTTAGCTTTCAATGAATTGGCATTTTTTTAATGGAAAAATGTTCCACTGGCAAAATTCCAACCACCTCTAGTGAAAATGACAGGCAAGAAAATCCATCATCTATTCAGCAGGGATCATAATGAAATTTAATAATTGTACCATTGGTATATCAAGCAGCTAGCAACAGAACAGCTTGACCAAACTTCTCATTCACTGCCTTTTTTTCCCTTCATTTGTCTCTTGCAGTAACCCTGCTCTACTCCCTTCCCTAACCAGAATTTATGTCAGGACAGGAGCCTCAGTTGAATAACAAGCAGTCAGCTGAAGCAGGGGAAAACCCTTTTATTTATCTGTAATATGTTATCTGTATGCCACAGGTACATGGAAAAGTAAGAAGAAATTCCTTCACCAGAAGGGAAGGGAACCTACCCTGTCCTAGAGAAGCTGCCTAAGCTGTCAAACAGGGAGGGAAGACCTTTCAGATGGAACTTTATTATGTAGCAAGCATAAATGATGGACAATTTTAAGTTAGTACTCCGTGATGAAAAGTAGATTGACTACCATCCCTACTGATCTAGTGAAAATTCAACATATTGGACCTAGAAGCTGAAACCCACAACATCATTTAACCACATAAAATAACCACAGAACTTCAAGTTATTTGAAAAGGAGAGCAATCTAATCAATTTCACGTAGAAGGTTGCATATTAAAGAATAAGAGAGAATCTTAGGACCAAATTCAGATCTGGATCAAGTGAATGTAACTCCTTTGACTTTGTCTGAATTTTGTGTTTCATTTGAGATTTGCAAAGATGCTTTAGGGTACTAAGACACACAGTTCTCGTTGAAATTAATGGGCATTGTGCAGCTAAATTCTTTCTGGTGACTTTGAGAATCTCAACTATAATGTCCAACAAAGATTTCAAATCCCAATACTTTTAAATATTTTCTTCAGGGTGCACAAATCAAGTAGCCCTTCTTTAAAATAAAAACTAGTACATAATGATATTCATCTGTTGTGTTACATATACTGATAAAAAACCCATAACACAGATCTGACTTCCAACTACATCGTCAAATAAACAAGTGGCATAAAGTGAGCCTTTGCCACATACCCTAAAAATAAAAATGGAGATATGCCAATCTAGAACTACGTTGAATGGTCATCGAGTCCAATCCCCTGCCTTCACTAGCAGGACCAAGTACTGTCCCCTGACAGATTTTTTGCCCCAGATCCCTAAATGGCCCCCTCATGGACTAAACTCACAACCCTGGGTTTAGCAGGCCAATGCTCAAACCACTGAGCTATCCCTCCCCCTCACAAAACTTTCACATTTATTCAACTGCATATGTAGCATGCCCTGTATGTGATATTAAGATTGAAAGCTGTGGGTCTACAGCTCCCATATTAGGACCTGAGCTCAAAACGCAATGCTGTCATGTACTAGATGGCTACTCCTTCAGATCAATGATGTTGAGTCATTATAGCAAGGTCCCTTCTGCCTGGATAGCCACCAGAGACTGATTAAATCTAAAAGATCAAATGGAACTTTTCAAAAAGGAAATAAACCCAATAACCAGGCCAACGTTATTCCCTCTCTGAGTAAAACAAATTCTGTTACTAAAGGTTATATGAGAACTATTGTCATGGTATGGTTCCAGTTTTAATTAATTGGTCCAGAAAATATTTTGGAATATCTTAATCTGAAAAATCATCTATAAACCCAAATTCTATTCTAATTCAAAGCACATTCAAACAATCAATAACTTGAAATAGAAACCAAATCTGACCATCCTATAGTATACAGTCCCTTTACCATTAAAAACAAAATCATAAAACATTTCTAACTTACAAACATAATCATCTCTGAAATATAATATTTGACTTATGTTTTCCAATTTCTTACATGAATAAGTACATTATGTTTCTAGTCTAAGGGCTTGTTTTCACTACCGGGCAGATTTATGCTGTTGCAATCAATGCAGCAGATGTTGATTTAGTGGGTCTAGTGAAGACTCTCTAAATCGATGGCAGGGCACTCTCCAGTCAACCCCAGTACTCTAGCTCTCTGAGGGCATGTCTACACTTACTTCCGGAGTGATCGATCCAGGTTGGGTCAATTTATCACATCTAGTGAAGATGCAATAAATCAACCGCCAAGCACTCTCCTACTGACTTCAGTACTCCACCGGAGCAAGAAGCATAGGCGGAGTCAACGGGGAAGCGTCAGCAGTCAACCTACCACAGTGAAGACACCGCGGTGAGTAGATCTAAGTACGTCAACTTCAGCTACGTTATTCACGTAGCTGAAGTTGTGTTGCTTAGATCAATCATCCCCTAGTGTAGACCAGGCCTGAGAAGAGTAAGGTAAATCGACGGGAGAGCAATGTAGCCCGCCCCCCCCCCCCCCCGTAAGTTGACTTAGTTATTCATGTAGCTGGAGTAGCGTAACTTAGGTCGACTTACCCCAGAAGTGTAGACAAGCTCTAAGTATCAAAAAAGTTTTCACCTTTCCCAGGTGGTGGTTGAAGTTTCTAAAGTCATGTGAGACACGTTTCTAAATTTCCTCTTACCTATTTATCTTCCATGCATTGAAATTAGCATTCCAGATGTATAGCATGACTCTGTTGGCAAGTACAGAAAAAAAGCAGCCGTCAGGGTACCTGCTATAATGCCACTCCGTGGATTTCAGAATCCTAGCTTAACAGATCTCTGGCCTGCTGATTGAACTGTGGACTATGAACTCAGGTCCACTGTCAAGCTGTATGTAAAGTAGCTGTTCATCATTTTGTCCTGCGGCTTCTGCTGTAGGGACAAGAGTTTGTCACATGTAACCTGCCACTTGCTGTTTTCCCGTGTGACTTCTAAGTGAAACATAATGTCATCTCCACTGGTGTACGAAGGGGCTGTAGTTATAAATCGTAAATATAGACCTATGTATGCATAGGCTCCTGTGTGAGTGAAAACGTCTCAGATACAATGTTGTTTTACATGTCCCAGAGTAAGGTCTTGCTGCTCTCAGATTTCAAGTTAAAAGATCCACAGTGAGATGAGGTAGACCTCTATTTATGGAGACAATATTTATTTATGCATCCATTTGTTTAGATTTATAAAAAGAAAACAGCTTTTACAGGTGAGCCAATAAGCCACTTTAAGCGGCTTTTATGTTAAGTGATTGTGCACATTATGATAAATGTTATTGGACTAGTTATAACTTTTTAAAAAGTGCTTAAGTTTATATCTGTGGAGATCTTATAAACTGAGAAATGCTGCAGTAATTTAAAATAAATTGAATACAATGAAAGGTGATGCACAGTTGGTAAGAGCTTTTTATGACTACTTCAATTAGGAGTGAAAGCAGAAGTCTTGAGTAATAGATCAACTCACAGAGTACTGATTTAAAAAAATGGTCAAATTGGAAATTACATTTAAAAAATCTGCTAATGAAAATATTAAGACTGATATCAAAGGGGAGAAGGTGGACCAACCATCAAAGGCCATGAAAATATGCCACTTAGTGAGGTAGGAACTCCTACTTATTTCTCTCATCATACTTATATCAAACAGGAGCAGTATTCTCACTGTTGCGCACATTATAGATCATGGTCAGCAGTGAGAGGTGTCCCTCAGATTAAAGAAAATCAGCCAAGAAGATAAATTCTCATCCATTCTCACTCCCCCCCCATCTGCTCCCCAAAAATGGAAAAGAAGACAACTGCTTTAGATTCAAATAAACAGTTATGAACATGATTGTGTTAGGCATTATAAAGAAATACACAGGGCTGATGGATTTATGAGCTTCTGAGCAGCTGATATATTTTAAAAGAATCATAGCTACATCCATTTTCTTTTAATGTTGCCAACAGCTTGTTCATTTCCTTTAATAATAACATTTCAGGGTCTCAAAGCATTATGCATTATGCAAACATTGGTTGACACAATAACCTTGTGAGATACATAAGAACTACTATTTATTAGCCAAGGGTCCATGTTCAAATCCAGAAGCAGATCCAAAACCCTGTAAAGTTCACAGGGCATTTGGAGAGAGAGGCTTAAATTTGAAGTTTGGATGTCAATCCTAACTTCCCCCAAGTTTTTTAAAAGTGTAAAAAAGTGACAACTGTAAACCCATTTGCATCTGCGTCCTTAAATTTTGGTTAATAAATAAAAAAGCACACCAAAACTTATAGGAGGCATTTATTCTGGATCATGCCTTTGTATAAAAAAATCAGTTTCAATAATGCTCACCGTTTTTGAGACAAACTGATATTTTTTTGACATAGCATCTGACAGTAATAATATAGACCTGAATGTATGATAGAATTTTTTACCATCCACCACAGTGTAAGAGTGTACAGCTCCATAGAGCTGTGATTTCTTTCACTGGACTTAAATTTGACCAATGATTTGGTATATTATTTCTTGTGGTCAAATATTTTGCTATCACACTACAAGAATACAAATAAATAAAGGCTAAAATATACTTTTGCCCAGTTCCCTAAGTGTGCGGTGGTGTGCCATACCCAGGCAAAAATGTGAGCAGGCTGTGTGGGAGGCCAGAGAGTTGGGATCTTACTTTGCAACATTTCTTTTTGTATGCCTTTTTCATTGTTTATTTATTATAAAATGATGTACAAATTTGTTTAAGATGAGATATCACTCAGACCTGATCGCTGGATTTCTACTTCAGTTCTAGGGGGCAATTAACAAACCAAAGGAGATCTAGGAACTTTTTGCAGAGCCTAGAAAACCAAAGAGCGGCAGTAGAAGGCAACTGCAAGGATAGCTGGCAAGGCTGAAAGAGCAGCAGTAATATTTACTTGGGATCTGTCAGGAAGAAATTATAAGATATTACAGGGCCAGCTGAGAAAAGGATGTTTAGGGGCAAAGAGGCCTGAGGCCCAGCCAAGATGTTATGCCTGTGGGCATAGGGGATACCTGAAGAATGTGTGCCCCATATGCCTTGCAACAGGAAGGCTTGTCAAGGAGGTCAGAACACATTAAATTAGGCCGGGTCCCAGACTATTCTCAAACATGAATGGCAGACACCTGTTTTTCTTGTGGGGAAGTAGGGCGTTTGAAAAGGTACTGCCCTCACAGAGAGGTGAATCACAGCTAGAGAAAAGGTAGACACTCATAAAATTAGCAAAAAAAAAAAAGGAGAATGGGCCCAATGGCATGGGCACGGTGACTGCAGGAAAAAGCTGAGGCGGTGGTGATGACAGCTAGTCAGGCCTGATTTGGAATGGGCTAGAAGGTATTAGAGAACAGGAATGATCCAATGGAGGAACTAGAGGTGGGGAAGACTCCCATGGAGATGAACTGGGTTGATACAGGAATGAACACGGATGCTACCCACAGTGAGTACTGAGACCCTGACCCAAACAATGCTGGGGGATGCAACATCAGAAGCAAAACAAGCTGCATGAGAAGCAAGTGGCTTCAAAAAAGACCTTGCAAGCAGCTGTACAGGACCAAGAGTTTCTGGGGGAGAAGGCCTGGAACACAGCAGAAGAGAGGGGCTAACTGCTTATCATGATGAGTAAGCTTGAGGAGGAGCAAGACAAACCTGCAGGCCCAGCTCTGGCAACTCCATGGAAGAAGGCATCTATACCCATGTGCGGTATAGTCTTGAGGGATAGGATATGTGATGTCGTGTGTCAGGACCACCCACAGGTCCTGAATGAGTTAATGCGGTCTGCAAGGCCAAGTAACATATGTGGCATCATGTGGGAGAGAGAGAAAGCCAGGCTTAATTGATGAAGTGCAGCTGAGGAAGGTCTGGGTGTTTGGAAGCCAGGAAGTAGAGAGCAGAAAGGACTGCCAGGGGAGAGATTCTGCAATTACTCTCTGGGAACAGAGAGGTGGTGAAGAGGAAGCCCAAGAGGGAAGATAAGCCCTGGGAACATAGCCTTGTCATAGTTGGCTTGCACGCAGTTAATGCGTTATAACGTAGCCACTGGGGTGGAGCAGGATCTGAAAGAAGGACACGATTTGGATTTCCAAGGGGAGACACCCTGGAAAGGATGGACACAATTGTGACCTGGCCAGAATGCTGAGTTATGGGAAGAGATACCACCACATTGATGGAATACCATATGGACAAAAGCTGCTATGCCACATGTGCCCGTGAGATAGTGCTCCTTCAAAATCTTATCTAACACTTTTTCAACCACAGCTGTCAAGTGCTTTACAGATGAGGTAACTGAGTCTCAGAAAGGTTAAATGACCTGTCTAAGGTCACACCACAAGTCTGTGGCAGAGCTAGGAAGAGTTTCCAAGTCTCCTAAATCCCACTCTGCATATTGAGTTGGTCCACATTTGGCCCATTACCTATCAGAGGGCAACCTAATATATTTATTTTATGAGAGGTAACTATAATTTCCTTTTACAGAACTAATTCCATACAAAAAAACTGTTACAAGAATGTTAAAGTAGCAGTGTCAAGCACTCCAAATGTAGGAAATACCAGAATTAAGGTTGCTTATGCAGCCAGTTGAGCTTTCTTAGACAAACTTAATTATGATGTCTTGTGCATATGCATTAGGATACTATATTTAATTATACAATCACATACCTTGTTTTTTCCATAGTATCCCTACTTCGTTCAATGTACATGGTGGACAGGTCTCTGACAACAAGGCAAATTTGAAATATTTCTTTTTATCTTCATAATTCAATGCCTAGACTCATATCTTACTTAATGTTCACTATCCAAAACCTTCACTGAGTATAGAATTAATTTTCTTATGGCACTCATAACTATAGTATCTACATCAAGGGTCTCAAACATGTGGCCCGCAGCCAGTTATTTCCTGAGGCCCGCCATAGGCGCCAACTCCACTGGAAGCCAAGCTCCAAACATTACTGAGTGTTTATATTTTATTAAAACCCTTCTTTGCATTACAGTTTTTAAAAAGTTAATACATTGACTTTTAATAGAATACTATATTACTCTTCATTTTTTACTATACTTTTGTATCATTGTATGAAAAGGTTTCAGTGATGCGGCCCTCGGGCCAATTTACTATTTCTCATGTGGCCCTCGTGATGATTTGAGTTTGAGATCCCTGATCTACACCTAACACATACTGATGATTTTATTATTGCAACACCTCTGTGAGCTTGGGAGGGACTTTACAGATAGGAATCCAAAGTACAGGACCAAAATGAAGGACAACATTTGCAAACATATCCACTAATTATGTGCATCTCAACAACTGAGCACCCAATGGGTGATATCTAGATGCTGTATTTTCAGAGTACTGTATGTAGCCTTTTTATAGCACTTTATCAGCTCAAACATTATATGCTCAGACATTAACGAATCCTCACAACTCCTTTGGAAGATAGGTGGGTAAGTTTTATCATTTCCATTTTATAGATCTGGAGCATCTGAGACAAAAGCAAAGTGAGTGCTTCTTTTTAAATGGAAAAACAAAAATCAACAATTTCAAGTATGTGTGACTGTAAACTCTTCCACCATCATCATCAGTCTAAATTCTGGATCTTCAGCACTATAGCATAAACCTCTACTATTTTATTTAATAGATTAGCCACAATACACAACACCTAGGACGTTGTTATTGGTTTATCATCCATTTGAGGAGAAGGCAAAGCACATTGAACTTACATATGCTTGAATAGACCATTTTACTGAGAATGGCCAAGAACACAGAGTTTGCCCAGGGGGTTTCTTAAATAATTTGGCTGAGTTATTACAGATTTTGGTTTTATGCAAACTCTACTGAGCAAAACAAACAGAAAATGGTGATCTCAACGGTTTATACTCAAGCAAATCTGAATGGATTTTCATGGATAAAGTAAAAGAAACCTACTTGACTTCAGGACTATCTCCCTGCCAAATTACAAGCCCATGCCACACACTCGATAGGTATTCAAGCTCTTAAAAAGAAATGGTCAGAAAAAAAGTTATAATGGAAAATGTTAGGGCAAAGTAAGTGTAGGGGCTGCTATTGATTCCCCTACTATTATTAGTGAGATCCTGCTCACGCTGAAGTCAATGGCAAGGCTCTTGTTGATTTCACTTTCAAATCCAATATGGGGCTAATAAAGCAGTCCTTTAAAATTGTTTTTAATGGACATGTCATTCATTTAGCAGAAAATAATTTTGAGCCAGTTATGAACTTTATGGTAAAGAGGAGATGAAGTGACAAGTTCCACCAGAACTTAACATTCTAGTTACAATCGTCATAAAAACATTGCTATTGTCATTTGTTCTCTTTTCTGTTTATAAGCTGTTATGAAAATGAAATATCTGTTACTTGGCTAATTTATATCATGTTAATAATTGAATTATGAGCAATTTTAATATAGTGTATAAAATGTTGATATTATTGTTTGCTGCTTTCTATTTCATCCTAATTTATGATCATTTCCAATGGGGTGAGGTAACTAGCCAAACCATGATCCAAATGAAGACTCAGTAGAACAATCTATTAAATTCATAGCAATAGAGAGAAAAGATGATCCAGTGGTTAGGATGCTGGCTTGATACTCTAGACCTTGAGACCATTCACTACTCTGCTACAAATGTCTTGCATGGTCTAGAAAAAGTCACTAAATCTCTCTGTGCCTCAGTTGGAGTTAAACCCATCAAAAGGGAATAATAATATTTCCCTTCATCACAGATGGTTAGTCATTTTTTTCCCATCAGAACTGTTTGACAGAAAGTTGGGGTTTCAATTAAGTGAAATATTTGGTGAAAAAATGTCTGTTTTTCATTGAAAATTTCATTTTTTTCATCAAAATATTTTGGCCAAAATCCTCTTGGTTTCATTCTACCTCTGACAATTTCTGAGTTTTCATTGAAATCTTGAAAATTTCCCTAGTAAATTTTGGGGGAATTTTGTTTGTTTGTTTCCTTACAGGCTTTTGACCAGCTCTTATAAGTACATTAAACATTATGAGATGCTCAGATACTGTGGTAATATGGGCTATATATGTACCGTAGTTTCAGATATCTCTTTGGTTCTCTAGGCTCTGCAAAAAAGTTCCTGGATCTCCTTTGGCTTCTTATTACCCCCTTGAATGGAAGCAGAATTGTGTGTTCCAATTTGGGAGGGCAGATATTCCTTCAGAAGAGAAGACTGCTCCAGCACACTTCAGCTCAATTTTCCCCCTTCCTTTGACCCAAGGACCCTCACTGTCCCTTTTTATCAGGGGCGACCATCATGCTTCAATTTTTTCACCAATTGTGAAGGGATTCACTCACCGCAGGGGTGCCTCCTCATGGTCACACATGGCTGAAAGGCTCTTTTCCCATATGGTGTGCCCTGACAACAGTGACTTCATCATTGCTGTGTTCTCTCTTTCTATAATTCAGCCCTCCAACTGGGACACAAGTTAGATCATCCCTTCCAGGGTTTTCTTTCTCCTGGCAGTCCAAATTCTGCCTATCTTTCAGGCTTCACCACCAGATCCTGCTCCGCCCCATTGGCTGTTTCATGCCTCACCAACTCCTTGCCAGCCTCTTCTAGTCAGTCTAGGATCCTAGGGCATATTGTCCCCCTTGGCCTTCCTCCTCATGACCTCTCTATTCCCAGAGAGTGACTGAAGACACATACATACTCACTCAACTTCCTGGCTTCACAATCACCCCTAACAGTCTGCTCTCAACTTCCTGACTTCATAATCACACTGCTCCCCCTTCAGCTGGACTTCATCATTAATTAAGCCTGGCTTTCTCTCTTGCAGATGCTGCCAGGTGTGTTAATAGGCCTCTCAGGCCCACATTAACTTATTCAGGACCTGTGTGGGGTACAAACTACATTATAAAGGGCCTTGTCTAACCGCCACTGATGTCAAAGGGAGACTTTTATTGACTTCACTGAGAATTAGATTGGGCCCAAATTGCAGTGCATGATTACGTTTTGACATCTATTTCTCTTAGTTTCATAAGCAAGGTAGCTAAGGTCCACATTATTATAGAAATGTACCTTAAGAGAGTTCTTGCAGAATCCATCTCTGCCTAAGACAAAATACATATCTGTCAGTTTAAATCATTTTCTCCTCTTCTGTAATTCCAGCCACAAACCACTACATGACAGTCTGAACAAATATTGGTATTTGCTCATGAGTGATGATGTGACTCTAAAGTTGATTTGTATTTGTGCATAAATAAGGTCTATATTTGTATGTGGATTTTAGGATAATGTTCTTTTTGCCCTTCCCTTAAATATTTTATTAATTGTTCAGTCTCATTCTTCCTTTTTTCTCATGGAAAAAAGTTTGGTTAAGCACAAAATGCATTTGGCAATTATTAGTATTTATTTTGTTCTAAATTACAGTGGATGTTGTCCTTCTCTGTCTGGTGTCCTGAATTTATATAGCAAATAATGAATATAATCATAGGAAGGGCATTCTATAGCCTTGAAGAAACAAAACCAATTGCAGAGATTACTGTAAATAACTCCAGCATCATTAGAGAAATGGCCAGTGCCACAGCAATCTTTTTTTGGAATTGACTTAATAGGTAACTTTAAAGTATTAAGGTTTCAGAGTGGTAGCCGTGTTAGTCTGTATCAGCAAAAAGAACGAGGAGTACTTGTGGCACCTTAGAAACTAACAAATTTATTTGGGCATAAGCTTTCGTGAGCTAAAACCCATTTCATCAGATGCATGGAGTGGAAAATACAGTAGGAAGATATATCAATATCTAGATATAGATATATAGATATAGATATATATACAGAGAACATGAAAAGATGGGTGTTGCCATACCAACTCTAACGAGACTAATCAATTAAGGTGGGCTATTATCGGCAGGAGAAAAAGCTTTTGTAGTGATAATCAGGATGGCCCATTTCAAACAGTTGACAAAAAGGTGTGAGTAACAGTAGGGGTCATTACACAAACTAAAAACTATTTCCCCATGCTAATTTTCCCCCCTACTGTTACTCACACCTTATTATCAACTGTTTGAAATGGGCCATCTTGGTTATCACTACAAAAGTTTTTTTTTCCCTCCTGCTGATAATAGCCCATCTTAATTGATTTGTTTAGTTAGAGTTGGTATGGCAACCCCCATCTTTTCATGTTCTCTCTCTCTCTATATATATATCTTCCTACTGTATTTTCCACTCCATGCATCTGATGAAGTGGGTTTTAGCCCACGAAACCTTATGCCCAAATAAATTTGTTAGTCTCTATGATGCCACATGTACTCCTCGTTCTTTTTTAAGTATTAAATTAACATAACAACTTGAAATATATTAATACTTTTTATTATTTTTGTATGTTAGACTTACTTTACTCTTAACAGTTACCTTTAATAGCTATTATTATATCATCCATAAGTAGGATTATTTCCCCTTTTTCTTATTTTTTTCACGTTTTATTAGTTGAAGAAGCAAAATGGACCAGATTCTTTTTTTCTTCACATTTTCATCTAATTTTGTAGTAACAAAATTTCCCTTTTTATTTCTGAAATTTGACTTGGTGAAAGCTTTTTATTGATAATGTTTTGTATGGAACAATGTTTGGATATAACACAAAGGAGGGTCCCTTTTAATGGAATTAAAATTATTTTGTAAGAATATTATTAGAATTAGAATATAGCTATTTTATGTTGAAATGATTGTACTGTATTTTAGTTTCATATTTGCAGTATTCACATGCCAAATAAAAGAAGGCAGTGATGATTAGGGTTAAATCCCACTTCCCATGCTCATGGAGGAACAGAAGGAGAAACAGCTCCCTCATCACTTTTAGCACTGTGGCTCAGGTACTTAAAAAGTCAGGAGATAGTTCCCTGGAGAAGAAATCTGAACAATAATCTGTCATCTTGGGTGCCCTAAGCAATATGCTAAGGAATATTCTGATGCTAGCCTCCCTCAGTCACTCCTGTTGAAGCTGTGAATAAATCAAGAGTCATTGAAGCAGGGGGACTGAATCCTGGGTCTCCCACATCCTTGGTGACTGCACCATCAGGTTATAGAGTCAGCCTCATGCTTTCTAACTCTGCTCCAATGACTCCGAGTGTTGTAACTCCCAAGTTTTTTTCTGAGTCTAGTGCTAAGTGTACATCATATGCTGATATTCAGTTTCCTCCACTGTGCACCATCCCTTACATATGCCTAGTATATATGTCTAATATAGAAACTATGCCTAACATCTTTGTAAGCTCTCAGGGTAGAGACCTGCCTTTCACTTTTTCCACCAAGCCTTATTCACATATTATTATCACAGCTCTCCCATATTTCATATTTATCTAACATGCTGTAGCTAAGTTCATCTTCTTTGCCTGCTCCTTTGGCTGTGCCAATACCTCCTTAACTCCCTGCTGTAGCTTTGAATCTCTGCATATTGTCACAACAATAATAATGCTAGGAGAATGAAAATGAAATAGAGGACAAAATAAGATGAATACTTTGGGAAAGTATAGTCTGTTAATCTTCAAGAACTCTTTGTTTCTTATTTATTGGTAGAAGGTTTTAAGTAGAAGGGGCAAATACTGGGAATATAATAATATAGAGCATAATGAAGAGTTCCTGTAATGAGTTAGAAGGATAGTATCAAAACAGCCTTAATCGTTTTATTGTTCACCAATTAAGAGTGTCACCTTTTTTGCTCAGCTTTATTCACTTTATGCATGCAGAGGGCTTATAATGAAACAACCCACATGTTTTTATTATGAGAAAGCACTTTCAAAATCCCCGACACAGTGGGGATACATTCAGTGTGGGGAAGAAGGAAACCTGTTTTAGAAGAAAGCTCAGTATTTCTCTGTGTATTTAACTAAATGTAAAGAAAAAGCATTCTGTAACATAAAAAATGAATCAGAAAATAATACTTATTTTTTGCATTTTTATCACTTTACATTACAATTGGATAAAAAAAAAAAGCCAAAACATTTTGGCAATTTTCTTAATGTTTATCTCCCATTTCTTATGATGTAATGCATATCAAAAATCACCAGTACTATTTTAAATAACAATGAAATGTATGTATTGTATATAGTGCCATAGAACAAAAATCTGATGTGACATACTACATTAACCTGCCAAGATACCGTAATAACGGTTGCTATTTATTTTCAACTTTTGATTTAAAAACTACAAAGAGTCACAATTCAAAGCCTAACTGGATAAAAAATTACTTTTCTATCAATGCTATCTCTGGGGATATGTTTAGAATTGAAATGCTTGCTTCTTGAACACTGACATTATTGCTCATTGAAATGAACATAAGAAATTGTTCATCAAAAGTAGAGAGGAAAAATAAAAAGGATTAGAATCTTAAACCTATCCCAGGAGCTTGACTTAAAATTGAAGCAATTTCATAGCCATGGTTTAAATTAACTCCTTGTGAATTTTAAATAAGAATGCCTTTTATACGGCTTGCACAATATAATAATAACAACAACAACAATAATAATAATTAATAATATTTGCCCAATAGGTTTATGTTTGGGAGATTGGAACTCTTTGTGGAAATGTTAATTCAGCAAAAACCAAGCACATTCCTCCTTATTTTTGCTGATATTTATTATTTATCCTTCCAAGAAACTGCTTTTGACATGATTATGGAATTCTGTCACATTGGCATGCTACTGTAATTTCTATTATTCTTACTTTTGTTTCACCCTTTCTTCCATTTTCGTGTCCTTTCTCCTTTCTTGTCCTGTCCTTTCTTTCTCACTCCCTCATTTTTCTCCTTTTTATCTCTTTTCCATGGGTTTTTTTTATAATTGCAAGCAAAAGTCCTATAACACTCAAGAAGATTTCAGATAGATCATTACTAATATAATTACAGGATGGAGAGCATAGTGATGTTTGAATGTAAATTACAGTGAGTTTTTACAGTTCATTAGAAAGACTCAGGGATTGAATTTAGTTTAATGAAAGCTTGAGTGCTTCTCGTATTCTCAGCACATACACAGTGAAAAAGCATTAATATAGTCTTGTGGATTAAAAATGTATGTCATACTCTACATTTGTTTAAGGGAGTCCACACAGGGTGCATCAGATGCCTACCATGCGAAAGCATAATGGAGTTGAACCAAAAAAAAAGTTACAACACATTAATTTACAAATGAATATATTGTATTCAGTATCTACTTTCTGTCTGCAATCACTCTGTCAGCATATAAATATAGGCCTAGATTCTCATCTCTGATCCTCCTCCTTTGAACAGATCAGATTGTGCAAAGGATCCAGATTCTAGCTGTAACTAGCCAGCTGAGAAGCATTACAGAGCTCTCAGCTGATGTAAGGCTTGCAGAGCCAGGTCTGGCATCAACTGCCTCCTCTTCCACTCCAAAGTAGGGGCATGTGAGGTAGTGTTTCAGGGGTGAGGAGGGGGATGAAAGGTGGCAAGACACAGCTCTGCTCCCCTCTAACTCTCAGCTGATGTATGTCCCCTTAGAAACCATACACTATTTGCATATTTTAATACAGTGCCTGATCTCTAACTCAGAGCCCGGGCTCCAACCTGAGCAGGAACATCTACATTACTATCTTTAGCCCTGTAGTGCAAGCCCATGTCAGTTAACACAGGCTCTGAGACTCATTACCACTGTAGGCATACTTTAACTCATGTCAGAACCAGTGCATAATGGCTCACAAAATTTGGAAACTGGATTCCTGGTGCACCTCTGCTCCCCACCTTCCTGAGCTGAGCAGTTCTCAGTTGCTGGGGAAATATATGCAGACACTCCTTTATGCCCTTTTCATAATAACAAAAAACAACAACAAAAAAAAGGTTTAGGACCAGATACTATTTTGAGCTCCTACATTCAGCTCCTACTGCCAACAAGGGCAAATTCAGCACAATATATGGTTCTATGTGTTTTCAGAACTGGGAATGAAAGGGGAAAGAAGGCCTGTCCACAGAATGATTAGACATGTATGAATCAGGTCAGATGGAATAAGAACCTCCTTCAGCCATGATCCAAAACTCAAACTGAGTGGGATTAGTTTTTTTAAATTATTATTAATTTTCTTTCATGTCTCTCTCTACTTCCTTGTTCCAGACAAGAACAGAAATGGAAATGCTAAAACATGATTAGGGAGGCAAGTCAAAAAGTATAATGTATAAATTAATGTAAGAGGAAGTGCAACAAGTTTCTTTGTTGTTTAATCTTCTGATTAAAGCAAAATAGATTTGAGAAGAACATGCCTCCCCTATCTTAATATCATTGCATTATGGTATACCATATTCTAGAAGCCTAAAGACCACTTCACTCTGAGAATCTGTTCTCCTGCACTTGATAGCAAAGTGCCTCCATCTAGTGGTAAGTAATCCCACAAAAGATGTACCCATTTTAAACAGTCGTATAATATATGTCATTTTTTGAGAGCTTCAGTTAAAGAATCAATTTTCCCGCCATCATCTGAGGCAGAAGATAGTGACAAGGGTGGATTCCATGATCCTCATATTAGACTGGCTCTATGAATAGCATGCTGCTCATCATGACATTTTCCTGTATGGGCTGCCCAGATAAACTGTAGCTGGTACTTTGTTTGGTCAGATAGAAGGATTCTGTATAACATCTTGCTTGATTTTAGTGGGGATGGTGCTTTTATTATTTTTTTTTATTGCCATGTCATTCTATTGACCTTAATATGGACACAAAGACCAGTGCACCAATAGCTACAACAACAGTCATGGCCACACTAGTAGCATGCCCTCTTATGTATATGTTGCTTTAAGAACTCTCATGCTTACAATAATATTGTTGCAGAATCTTCTTCTTCTAAGTATTTATTTTGAGAATCCCCACTCTTTATTTTACAGATGTCTGATACAATTCTCTTTTTCCTTAGTGTCTCAGCATAAATTGCAAACTCTAGTTACACTTTGGATGGAAAGGCATAAAGTATAAAATAAATGATGGTATTATTATTCACAATATCCAGTCTTTTGGCCATCAGAAGTCTTGAAAATATTCTCGATAACATTGTCATACAGAAACATCAATGAACAGACAGAGTCTTTTGTTTAGAAACCACTATCTTCAACCACTTGGCAGGTCTCTTGGAAGTTGTTAATGTGTCTGATCAAACTGACAGTTCTTTCCTCATCTGTATTGTTCCCAAATGAGATAATACTGATTTCTAATCCTCATTGTGAGAGATTCCAAGTGCCATTAAAAATCTGTAGTGTCAGAACATTAAGAGACAAAGCTTACTTTCCTAATCAATGATATTGCAGATCTCAAATCACAATTCTTTGGCCTGAGAAATGTGTGCCACCAAATTATGTGTGCATAGGTCTGAGCTCTTATCTCTACAGTAATTATACTCTATTTGTGACCAAAACGGTTATGATTTTCCTAAAATCTTGCAGCTTTCCTTTGCTAATGGAAACCTACTTTCCTAGCTTTTGTTTTTACTAAAAATCCTCTAAATCCACATCACAAATGTCTACATCAGCAAGCACCACATGTAAAAAACTACAGAAAAATGATGGGTTTGAATACTTTTCTTTCTTTGGCTTCTTCTCACTGCAAGGTTTCACAGGCAAGAGACAAAAATAACCAATCAACCAGAATTTACTTGAAATTCACCTTTGAAATTAAATTCAAATACATGAAAAGTCTTTCAGCTATAATAATAATAAACAAAAGCCAATTCCATGGGCTCTATTTTCAAAGGTTCCACATACATTGGACCCCCTTAGATCTGTAGAAGCAGCAGTAGTGGAAGGCAGAAGGCAACATTGTCTCCCCATCTGAGCTTGCACTGCCTCCCACTTCTGCTATCAAACTGAAATATAGGGGTTGTGACACTGCCTGCCCTGGAACTCTGGATGCCTTAAATTCTATGCTGCCGTGGATCACAGCCTGGACACCAACAGCCAGCATACATGCATGCAGTCATGCCCGGGCTTTGCTGCCCAGTTACTGTTTGCAGAGTGACCCCAACACCCCAGCAGTCCCTAATATACTCCAAACTATCTCCCTGCTGTGTCCAGCCATCTCCTGAAACACTCACAGAAATAATTAAGTTCACTGCTCCTTTAAAAAGAGAGAACCAGCAGCTTGTTATCTTGACTGGAGTGAACAATCACTTCAATTCGATCAAAGCACTGGGTTGGTTTAGATAGGAAGCACAACAAGTTTGTTGAATTAAAAAGCGGTCTTATGTTACAAACAAACAAAAATAAACATATGTTTTCGAACGGCTAAGACCTAACTTAACAAACTCCAACCTATGTTCAAGGTCGTTTCCTCACCAGTCTTCCTTTTCTAGCAATAGCTGATTTGTTCTTAGTCAGATCTCTCACAGAGTCTAAGGTGCTGGTTTTCCTTGTTTCATCAGGTGAAGGATAACTTGTGGGTTCTCTGCCCCTCTTTTTACAGTCCACTAAACCTTCGAAAGGTATAGGTCTCAGAGTTCATTAACCTTGCTTGAAGAGGCAAGAGGGCTGTCTGGTGTGCAGTCTCTATCACCCATTACACTGGACCTGGCTGTGGAGGAGCATGGTCTGATATAGACTGTGGCTTGCCCTGAGGCAAAGGGCTACACTTTGGGGCTGCAGTTGGCCATGAGGGCAGGTGCAGACTGAAGACTGCTGACACCTCCCTCCCCCCCCCCCCCCGGAAGGGGAGAGAACCGAATGGGGCACAGCCAGAGGGCTGTGTCCAGAAGAGGATGCTGCTCTTGGCAAGTTGTCCCTATCATTAATTACCTACAGCATTAAAAAAAATTACATTTTATTTGTAGTCTGAATTTGTCTATCTTCAGCTTTCAGCCATGGATCTTGTTACATGTATCTTTGTCTATTAAATTAAAAGGTCTTTTGTTTTCATAAATCTTCCCATATGGATAGTTAAAAATTGTGATCAAGCCACCTCTTAACCTAATTAAACGTCTTCAGTCTCTCGCTGTAAATCAGACCTTGAATCATTCTTGCACCTCATTTCTGAACCCCTTCCAATTTCCAACACCTTTTTGAAGTATGGATACCACAAATGGACACAGTATTCCAGTAATAATCTCATCATTGCCATATAAAGAGGTAATACCACCTTCCTACTCCTACTTGATATCACATTACTTATACATCCAAGGATTACATTACTCCTTTTAGCTACAGCATCACACTGGGAGCTCATGTTCAGCTGGATATCCACCATGACCCCTTAGCCCTTTTCAGAGTCATTTATTCCAGTGTGACCTACATGTTTTGGTTCTAGATAATACAACTTGAATTTATCCACATTACAACACATATTGTTCAAATAAACTCACCTTGCCAAGCAATTCAGATCATCCTCTATAGCTGACCTACCCCCATCATTATTTATCACTTCAAGTTTTGTATTCTCTGCAAATTAATATAATTTTTTTCCAGATCATTGATAAAGATACTAAATAGCATTGGGCCAAGAACATATCCTTGCAAAATTCGACTAGAAAATCTTGATTGGATGATGAGTCTCCATATATAATTATTTTGAGAGCTATTAATTAGCCAGTTTTTAATTCCATCTAATATGTGCCTCATAGATTTTGTATAGTGTATATCTTTCAATCCGAACGTGCACCATACTAAGTCAAATGCCTTATGGAAGTCAAAATATATTGACATTTATAGAACAACTTTGTAGTCTCCAAAAATATGATATCATATTTTGACAAATCATGTTTGACAAGACATGATTTCCACAAACCTATATTGATTGGTATTAATTATACTGCCATCTTCTTCTTTTTTTACTGGTTAGCTGTCTTTCCATGTTTTTATTGAGTGTGAGGCTAACTGGCTTACAGTTACCCAGTTTATCCCATTACATTTTTTAAACATTGGCACGTCACTAGCTTTTTTCAGTTTTCCAGTATTCCAGGGTGTATTAAAAATCAACATCAATTGTTTTCAGAGAGCTCTTCAGCCAATGCTTTAAAAAAAATCTCTTTTCTTTATTTTGATGTAATTTTCAATAATTAAACCGAGAGGACACCAAATTGGTTCAGAATGTAGGTAACTTTGAGACTAAAATGAGTGACGTCCCCTTATCTCTTGAGAGAGATGGTTCCAGTTCATCAGGAAATTACAAGGGCTGCACTGCTGATATTCTAATGAATGAAGGGATAGGGCGAAAGGGGAGTTATGGTTCTATTTCCCTATATACTTCCTAGTGGAATTGGCTGGCCCTCCCAGGGAGGCAGAAAAAATAAGCTGCATCCTGAATATGCTTGTTATTCATTATTACCATCCCAGTATAACTCGGGGTTTTCCAGAAGGCATTGTGTTTTCTGGGGATCCTTCTTGTGTGAGGTAGCTATGCACTGGCCCTTACTCAGGGGTATTCATAAAATGCAGAGCTCAAAATGGGCTGTGTTTTTGCTTTTTTTAAAAAAAAATCTGAGTGAATTTGCATGTTAAATTTATAAAGCCCTAAAAATAGGAATTCAAAATGGAAAAGTTAGCAGATCCATTTATTATAGGGAAGAAAATAATGCCACTAGAGAGATGTAAATACAGCCTAATTGTTGTTGGTTTTTTTAGTTGTTTTTTTAACAGCTAGCTGGCATAATGGCAGATTTGGGATATAGGTTCTACTGTAAGCAAGAAGATTTACAATCAAGCATTGTTTAAATCTTACAGTTTTGCCTTTCTTGGTTAAAATAACTCTCATGGAGTTTACATGGAAACATGTTTAAAAGAAAGAAAAGGAAAATACAGTAAGTATGAATGTCATAAAACAAAATAGCACAAGAAATAAGTGTATTTTACCATTAACATTTTGAAAATACCTTGCACACCACCGTATAATTGAATTGTGATTTGTTAGTCTCTCTCTAGAAAGGAATGTCTTGTCAATCAAAGACTGTTTCATTCAGTTTATTTTTGGTAGAAGGCAAACTTTAGTCAGTTAAATGAGACATTTCAGAACTCTGATTTCTCAGGGATATTGGATCAAATTCACCCACAAGAGATTTAAACATAAAATCCTATTTATATGCAAATTTTTCAGTATTTCATGTAAACTGGCTTTTATCTGTTGACAATTCTATTTTGTTAGTCATCATGTAGATACAATATCTTTTGTAATACTAAAATGAATGAAACAAATATAATCAGCAGAGCTCTGAAGTGTTACAGTTGATCCTGGACTTTCTCAGGGTTTTCTGACCAAGTCCTGTGAATTCTTGAAATGTGGAGCTGTAAAGTTGCATTTCATAAAGGACCTGGAAAAAAGTCCTCAAAAAAGGCTCTTCTGGGCTATTTCTAATCTTAATTGCAGAAATAAGTGGTACTAGAAAAATGAAGAAATTTTCCATAAGTCACATCATCAAAGAAAACAAAATGTAGTTTTTACCACAACAATAAAATCCTCCAATCTTTCTCAAGATTACTTGGCACATGCAAGTACCTATTGTCTGTGTTGCAATCTTTTCTGCTTTTTGCTATAGGTGACCTTTGAAAATGGGACAGAGTGTTTTGCTGTGAGAATGTCTCTAGCTGTAGTCAGGGAGTGGCTGCAATTACTCACCATTTCTTTTTCTGCTTGACCTCTTGGTTGAGTAGTTTTCTAATAATAGTTTCCTTGGAATTTAGGAGGCTCCAAGACTTCTTAGGGTGCAGTCCCTGGTGGTGATTTTCAACTCACCTTGCCATTGTTAACAGAGGTTTTTATTTCCACCTGGAGGAAAAAGTGATCTGACTAGAATAAAAGCATGATTCCACCATGTCTTTTATCCACACACACTCTAAAGGTCCATTCTATGGAATGGCTGACTGTATATTTGTATGTGTGGATTCAGTGCTTCCTTTGAGGAAACCTATGGTGGAGAATTTGCCTAGCAGATTTTGGGCTATCATATTGGAGTGGAGATGTCATCCCCAGTGATGCTGAAGTCTCCAAAGATGATGAGTTCTGTGATCTTGATCAACATGTCAGACAGCATGTCTTCTGGGAACATTTGGGATTTAAGATTTAATAGATTAGCAGAATATCCAAATTAGTCTTGTCTCTTTGGTCACAGATTAAATTAATGCACTGGATGGATTTTTATTCAAGTGAACTTTTTCTGCATCAAGCCTGGAGGAAAATAGAATGGCTGCTCCACTTCCAGATATGATTTTATGGAGTGTAGCTGTATAATGAATAGAGTATCATATGGGGCTGAGGTAAGATAACACTGATCCAGCAACCAACAAATCAGATGACTCATCAGCAATAAAAGCATAGGATTCAAGAACCATAAGTACTGTCTTGATCAGTGTGAGGTCATGTTCTTTTGACTGTCTGAGCCCATTTGAAGTAGCTGTTAGCAACATCCAATTAAGTGAGCAATCTAGCAATCTTTTTTGTTGTTGTTACAGGTGGTGGTTTTTTGATTATTTCTTCTTACAATACTGAGCTCAATATCAGTCCTTTAGAAATAATAATAATTAATAATACACTACAGAATTGAAGTAATTAGGGATCTGAAACTATATTTTAGTAAGTGAACATGTAACATAATTTTACATAATTCAGTTTGTAATGCTAAATAGTACATAAAATACATTAGTTATGTTAGTATGAGTAGTAATTCCAATTGCAACACTGCAGAGATAAATAAATATGATCCCAAAATATTTTCTGAAATAAATGTTGTTAGATTTCTCTTCTGGCTACCTTTGGTTTTCAAGAGCTTTGTGGAATCAGGCATTCAGAAATTGAGGTTTGTGAGGAAACAGAGTAGTTAGAACTATTAGTTTGCTCAGTAATTCAATGGATATAATTAGCAGTAGACCAATTGCTAACCAAGTGAATACAGAAGTTTGTCTTTTCTCACTCTAGAAATGTGATACAAATGAGACTAAGCATTCATAGTGTGTTTACCAGTATTCAGGACCTTGTTTTTAATTGGTACATTGTTCCTGTTGTAATAAAGCAGAATAGAAATAATCATTAGCACACTTGTTATTTCCTTTCTCTGATTATCTCAGTCCGTTTACATATGTCTATGATATGTTCAGTTACCTTGTAATATTTTGCCAAAGCATAAACTTATTAAATTATTTAGATAGCAACCATATTAATTATGGTTCAATGATATTTTCCTATCTTACAGTTTCAAATATCATGAATAACCATCTCTGATGTGTAACTGGACAGCAAAGGGTTAAAGAGCAGTTCTGGGCTCAGGAGGCCCCACCACTCTGCCCTTGAAAAGCATGCTCCAATTGAAGGTGGGGGTTAAGAGGGAGCTGGCCAGCTCAGTTGGGGATGGACAAAGCAAGGAGAAGGAATTGCTCTGGGAGCTCCAGAGGAGGACGTAGCCAAATCCAGGCTGAGAAAAGGAACGTCAGTGAGAGCAGTCCTTGCGGGCCAGAGGGGGGTATGCAACCTGTGAGATAGCACTTACAGGGACAAAGTACGTAGCATGCTGCAGCTGGTCCCTATAAGCGCTGTAGGAAAAAGGGACATAGGAAGTGACTCAGGAAGGCTGACTTCAGGTGCCCCAGGGTGGAAGATGTTGGACAGGTGCCACAGTGCCCTGGATTAGAACCGGGTGACGTGAGAGGCACGGGTTCCCCTACCCCTCCTACTGCAACCATGAGGCGGGGTGACAACTAGGTGCTGATTAGGCCTCAGCTGGAGTACTATGTCCAGTTTTGGTCACCAGTGTACAGAAAGGATGCAGAGAACCTGGAGGATCCAGAGGTACAATAAAGATGATCAAAGGGATGGAATGTAAGTCATATGAGCAAAGGCTGAAGGAACTGGGTATGTTTAGTTTGGAAAAGAGGAGATTAAGGGTACATGATAGCAGTCTTCAAATACTTGAAAGGCTGCCATAAAAAAGATGGAGAAGAGTTCTTCTCCTTTGCCACAGGGGCAGGACAACAGGCAGTGGGTTCAAACTACAGCATAGCAGATTTAGATTAAATCTCAGGAAAACTTCCTAACTATAAGAATAGTAGGACAATGGAACAAACTGCCTAGGGAAGTTATGGAAGGTCCTTCACTGGAGGTTTTCAAAAAGAGGCTGGATAACCATCCAACACAGATGGCTTAGACACAACAAATCCTGCATCTTGGCTAAATGACTAAATGAGACTAAATGATCCTTGTAGTCCCTTCCAATCTTATGATTTTATTATCTTTTTACTGTTGTTGTTGTTGTAGCTTGGAGTCAGACAATATGATTTGTAGAAACCCATTTAATACAGTACTTAAAAATGATGAACTCATTCTTTTCAACAACTGTAAATTACACATGTTTATAGTGTATGTATCTGTTTCTCTTTCAGGTAGCTGTTATTCAGAAGTATATCTGGCTGAACTATTCACAGCAAACAACTTATTTGATGAATGTATATTTTGTGTGTTTGTTTGCAAATGGAATGAAAACAGTATTCAGTTTTTACTAATTGGTTCAGTATTCACAATTGTTTGACACTTTAATGAACAAACATCAACATATGGATTTTTCATGCACTGTGTGCTGTATTCAATAGTCATTTCCTATTCTAACTGTATGATTGGTCATTGAAGACACAGCATACTGTACCTCCTGTCTGATTGGATGATTGTAACATTTATAGTTTTCAGTGCAGACATATGTTGTTGTGCAAATATACAAATTGATGTATGAACATGCATATTCATATGGCAATACTCTAGTCTGACTTTTAAGTTTTCTGAAACATTCATATGGAAAAACACTTGACTGTCCAAATGTTTACTAACAGCAAACAAAATTAATATATAATCAGATTAGCTGGATTTATTTACACACATAATCCTGAACCCTTCGGCAACATTTGACCACATCTTCTTAGAGGAAGCACTTGCCAACTGTGTTCAAGACAACCAGCATTAAATTACTTTCTATGATATTTCTGTTCTAAGCCCAAATCCTGCTCACCTTGCTCAAGTGAATAGTTCCACTTACTTCAATTACTTTTTCCAATTGAATTCTGATGAGATTTTAGCAGCTATTATTGTATATACAAAAATGCTAAAGCTAGAAATTAATACCTTCTACCACCTGTAAACAGCTTGGGTTTCCAGATGTCAAATGGCATAAAGCCATTACTCGCACTCTAAAATTTCACACATTATCAGCAGCTAAAATCATATTGAGAATGGAAGGGCTGGGGAGAGAGAAGGGGAAGAAAGTGGAGAAAGCAACATGGAATGATTTTAAGGTTGAATGTAGCTAATTTATTTCTTGGTTGGAAGTACAGGTTACAAGACAATAAATAGTGTGGTATGTCTTCAACTTGACCAGAGCTGAATGGACAAACACATTATTTAACTCTTCTTTATAGCTATAAAACATGTAGAAATTTGGAGGTAATGACATTTAATAGTTTACTGTAAAATTAACTGAAAGTTTAAAACACACTATCTATATCTCTACATTTAGTACATGCATACAATTCCAACTTAATATTTATTGTTTACTCAGATCAATGTTGATAAAAATAATAAAATACCATAAAAAGAGAGAGGACAGATTCTGAGACTCACTGATGTAATTGAGAGCAGGAGTGACTTCATGGAATGTGAAACTCTTACTCTGGAAAAATGACAGCAAAATAGGCCCATGTTTTTTTTACATTACAAATTTAAATTTCAGAATTATTGTTACCAAACTAATCATAGAATTCCTTTACATAATTAGACTTGGTAAGTGTAAAGGCTTATCTGCTGTTCTCAGATGTAATTACAATATATTCCTGATCTCCATTAAGTCTATAAACAGAATACTTCTCTTAATTCTTGACCCTTGGGATACAAATGAAAATCAGAGATTAAATGAAGTCAAAATCTAATCAGTAGCACAATATAATACAAACTAAAACACAGACAACATCCACAATTATTTTGTATTCAGCTTTCACTTTGTATTGTGTTCAAACACTAATCCTTCCATTTACTTTAAAAGATTAATATAACAAAAGGGTGACTAATTGTAAAAGGGGCACAATAGGGTTCAGGTTGGTGCTCTTTTGTATTAGAGAAAAATAGTATGTCTGAGGTGGAGAAATTAAATTTTCTGGAAGAGGTCAGCTTGGGAATCAAATGAATCCCTGTGATTCATGCAGAGTCATGCATTAACCACTTGAGATTTGGAAGGAAAAGATTTTAAAGCTTTTTTTCTCCTGTACAGATAATTGCATTTAATAACTAAGTTGCTATTTTGACTTCAGAATATAAACTTTCTAAATTAGTTGAGTTCTGAAGGTGCTCCAGAGCACAAAATCTCTGATTAAACACTTTCTAAAGTTCATTCTACTGGTAAAAGTAGAAATGCTATTACTTTAGCAAGAGCAGACATGTCAATTTTATCAAGAAGGTGATAGGATTGGGGTGAGTTGGAGTTAAGGTATTTATGGCTATGATAAGTCACAATCAAAGGACAGAAAAGTTATTATAAACCTTATTATTACATAGCAGAACAATGAAATGAAGCCTTAAATTACTGTGAAACATGTTGCATCAAAGTTATGATGAATTAACCAAAGGGAGAAATATTCTTTTAGCAGCTGCAAACTTTAAAATGATTGCATTTTCAAAGACATCGGAGTCATACAAATGCGATTCCCTTTGGAAGCTCTGCACAGGATTGAATACAGAGTAACACTTTGTTTATTACATGTTTCTCTGAGGCACTGCAACTTTGGAGGGTGGTGGGGCAAAAGCCACCTTTGTGCTGCTTGAATTGTAGTCCCAAAGACTCATGTAAGTTACAGCTACCAAAGAGGCTGCCCTAATTTACTGGAGAATCAAACAGTCTCCTGTGGGCCACTTCAGAATAGCTAAAGCACAATGTCTTCCAGCCACACATACCCATTAAACATCTGGCCATTCCCATGGGGCCAATGCAGGAAGCTAGTGTAGGGCCAATATAATGTCCCTCTACTACCTGGGAAACCCCCTCAGCCAAGGTTATTCCCTGGGAGTCAATTAAACCAGCTTTGTGGGCTCTTTACAGTGCCTTAAAAGGGCCTAGAATGGAGGCCAAAATCTGTGCCTAAATTTGCACTAAGCAGATGGTGGGATGTTTTGCTAATAAATCTTGGCGAATGTACAGTATTTAATGTTAGTGATGGAACTGACCTAAAAGAGTATATTTGTAGTTTTGTAGCCATTTGGTCACACAATATTAGAGACAAGGTGTGTGAGGTAATATATTTTTATTGGACTTTTGCTGGTGAAAGAGACAAGCTTCGGCGCTTACACAGAGCTCTTCTTTCTAGACATGAGGAAGAGCTCTGTGTAAGCTCAGAAGTTTATATCTTCCAACAACAGAAGTTGGTCCAATAAAAGATATAACCTCATCCTCCCACACTTGTCTCTCTACAAGAGTATGATAGTTGAATAGCCAGTTATAGTATTTCTTCTCCAGAGACAATAATAAGTAACCCTCTGACATGTGTTGTTTTCTTTTATTTTTCCTTAAGGGAAAAAATCATTAGGCAAGGGTGTGTTTGCATGTGTGTGGGAGGGGGGATGTTGCAAGAGCAGATAATTTTGATTATATTGCTGCTAACTAACTTAAGAAAAGCACACCTGTGGCAGAGCCTATGCATATCTATGGCAGAGCCAGGAACAAAACCAATGTCTTCTGATTCTCAGTGCTGCAAAAATTATGAAAACAGCATCTATTATTCAGAAATAGAGCACAGGAAAGGATAAGGCATGACTAAGCAGATCCAGTGGATAAACCTCCAATGTGGGGTTGGCACAGAAGCTGTAATCCATGTAGCTTCAGCCACAGAGTGGGGTTGGGACAGCAGTTTAGAACCCAGGAAGCAGCCCTGCACAAAGTTCTGTTTTTGTTCAGGATAGGAATTTGGACCTTACCCACTAGAAAGGGTTTCCTCATTATTCCAAACCCCATGGGACTGATGGTGTATGATTTACTGGTGTAATCTCAGAAATATAATGCACTGTTAACATATGGGAAGCCTAATTTCTGAAAAGTGGCAGCTAACCAAAACATTAAAATTGCTTTTACATACAATATTTTCTTAGCTTTATTTAAGAACAGGAAGCAACCATGCATATGTATTGAAAGATCAAGAGGAAAATAAACAAACAATTGTTCTACCAGACAAGATTTTGGCAAACAAAATGAATCATTATCAATTTGCAGATGGAGTTAGATTTGCTTATAAGCAAAATAAAAAGCTTATAAAAGGGAAAATGTGTTACTGTATTTACAATACCATGAGCCTCTTCTGTCTTTCAGGATAATTTTCAGCATGGATTCTATTTAATCTTTTCACTGATGCTAGATCTAGAAAAAAAATAGATCTAGAAAAAAAGGAAAAGGTCCACTTGGCTACGGTGCATACACCAATTACATTTAAACTAAACACAAAAATCCCTGGCAGAGATTTACATGTGACTGTGACAAGTGAATTACATTCTAAGTCCTGTGTTAGACAGGAATAAGTAAACTTGTCTTCTATGCTCTTGGACTCAGCTACAGGTTATCTTAAAATTATTTTGCCAGGTCATGAAATCCTCTTTCTTGCTATGAAAGAGTTAATTCATTTAAACTAGGGAAGATAGTGACCTAACGAGATTTCTGTGCCCATCAGAAATGATCTTTGTGACTGTTACGATGACAGAGTAAAAGATAACAATATACCTGACAGAAGCAAAGATGCAATTTCTTAACAGATCTTGCTATTCACATAGAGCCAAATTCTATAACCTAGAATGCTGTTCATGCAACTGGAGTATCTTCACAGGAGTTGGAGAAAGAGAATTTTCCATCACCACAACCAAGGTGGTAGAATTACTGAATAAGAACTATTTCATCTTTGTAGTTGCAGTATATCCTGCAGCAGTTTCATTCCATTTCACAAGAATAACTGGTGTCACTGTGTAATCACAGATTTGCCAACACTTCTCTTCAGATTGCAGACTGAGGAACATAGCTTGTGTTGCACATTGTTACCATAAACAGTTTGCCTAAATCCTTTTCCAGATTACACAGCATATGGGGTTGCCAGTAGCACAGTTAACATCACTGTCCTTGTTAGGCCTGGTCTACACTAGGACTTTATGTCGAATTTAGCAGCGTTAACTCGATTTAACCCTGCACCCGTCCACATTACGAAGCTATTTATTTCGACAAAATGGCTCTTTAATTCGATTTCTGTACTCCTCCCCGACGAGGGGAGTAGCGCTAAATTCGACATGGCCATGTCGAATTCGTGGTACTGTGGACGGAATTTGACGCTAATAGCTCCTGGAGCTATCCCACAGTGCACCACTCAGTGGACGCTCTGCACAGCAATCCGAGCTCGGATGCTCTGACCAGCCACTCAGGAAAAGCCCCGTGAAAATTTGAATTCCTTTTCCTGTCTGGCCAGTTTGAATCTCATTTCCTGTTTGGACATCGTGGCGAGCTCAGCAGAACTGGCAACGATGCAGAGCTCTGCAGCCGTGGTGACCATGACATCGCAGAATAGGAAGAGAGCACCAGCTTGGACTGATCGGGAAGTCTTGGACCTGATCGCTGTGTGGGGCGATGAGTCCGTGTTTTTGGAGCTGCGATCCAAAAGACGGAATGCGAAAATTTATGAGAAGATTTCCAAGGCAATGGCGGAGAGAGGATACGTCCGGGATGCAACGCAGTGCCGCGTGAAAATCAAGGAGCTGCGACAGGCATACCAAAAAAACAGAGTCCAACGGACGCTCCGGATCGCAGCCACACACATGCCGTTTTTACGAGGCACTGCATGCTATGCTCGGTGGTGCTACCACCACTACATCACCAGTGTCCGTGGACTCTGACGACGGGGTCTTATCTACGGCCACGTCATCTGAAATTTTCGCGGACGGTGAAGAAGAGGAAGGAGAGGAGGAGGACGAGGCAGTCGACAGCGCTTTCACCGCTGATTTCCCCTACAGCCAGGATCTGTTCATCACCCTCACCGAGATCCCCTACGAAGCCTCCCAAAGCAGCAGCCCGGACCAGGACCCAGGCGAAGGATTGTCAGGTCGGTGTTTTAAACATTTATTTTGAATAGAATAGGCATTGGTTTGTTATCAATGTGTTTTTATTGCTTGCTTTGCAATAGGCGCTTAAGTTTTCAATCTTTTCCAAGGCAACTACTCGAATAGTCTGTCAATATGTATGGGGATAGAGGAGAAATCCCCATCGGAGATCTCCGCGAAACTCTCCTGTAGGTACAGTGAAAGCTTTTGCATCAGATTCCCAGGGAGAGCGGCCTTACTATCTCCTGCATGGTAGGATACTTTTCCGTGCCATGCAAGCTGCAGGTACTCTGGTATCATTGCCTTGAATAGCATGGCGGCATATGGCTCCGGGGTTTGCTGGCATTCACGCAGCATGCGGTCTTTGTCTGTCTCCGAAATCCTCATCAGAGTGATATCAGTCATGGTGCCCTGGTTTGAATGGGTATTTTTGTTAGTATAGTGACTTCTTGATTTTTCCTTTAAAGAACAACAACAGGCGGTTTGCAGACATGAGGGGGGGGGGTAGCTGTGAGGCTAACCGCTGAAACTTTGCGGTGCACAGGCAGGGAGAGTTCCCTGAACCGGCCATGCGGAGGGGGTGGGGAGGGTAGGCGAGCCGTTAAAACACAGCCGTGCGCAGGCAGGCAGAGTTCCCTGGACCGGCCACGCGGAGGGGTTGGGGAGGGTATCTGAGCCGTTACAACACAGCGGTGCGCAGGCAGGCAGAGTTCCCTGGACCAGCCACGCGGAGGGGGTGGGGAGGGTATCTGAGCCGTTACAACACAGCGGTGCGCAGGCAGGCAGAGTTCCCTGGACCGGCCACGCGGAGGGGGTGGGGAAGGTATCTGAGCCGTTAGAACACAGCGGGTCACGGGCAGGGAGAGTTCCCGGTACCGGCCACGCGGAGGGGGTGGGGAAGGTAGGCGAGCCGTTAGAACACAGCGGGTCACGGGCAGGGAGAGTTCCGATACCGGCCCCGCGGAGGGGGTGGGGGTGGGGGGGGGTAAAGTGTAGGCGAGCCGTTGTAGCCGAGCGGTGTTGCCGGCATCAGGAACTGGCCACTGCTAGGAACTGTGCTTGAAACATGGGAGTACCGCAGTGCTGTGAAGTTAGGTCACAGCAGTCCAAAGGCAACGGCTTACCATGGTCTCCAGAGAGCAGTTTTCCAGTGTCCAGGTCCGCTTGTGTGATCTGAACACCAGAACCCCTGACACTTAATACAAAGACATAATATTCGACCTTGTACTGAGTGCACATGTGATAGATAGTATGCATGGTCTTGTTCACAGGGAAAGAGTATAGGCATTGTTCGGGAAAATGTATCTTTCTGAGGAATTCACTCCCTTTCTCCCATCCCACAGTTGCGAGTGTCTCCCTCCCTACCCGTGGATCGCCCTCCCAGAGGCTTGTGCAGATCAGGCGGCACCAAAAAAAAAAACCCGGGATGACATGTTTTCGGAACTGATGGTCTGTTCCCGAAATGATGCTGCACAGCGGAGAGAGAACGTCTCAAGGTCCGAGCGAGCAGTCAGTGAATGGGAGCAGAGGGCTGAAGCTCACGAGGACAGGTGGCGGGTGGAAGACCAGCAGACGACTCAAACGCTGCTTGGACTAACGAGGGAGCAAACAGATATGCTCCGCCGCCTTGTTGACGTTCTGCAGGAACGGAGGATGGAGGAAAGGGCACCTCTGTATGTTATTTCCAACTGCCCTCCCCTGCCACAAAGTCCAATTCCCCCCTCACCCAAAGTCAGTAGAACGAGGGGAGGCAGGAGCCACGGAAAAAATCACTCCACCCCTGCAGACTGCTCCAGTAGCAGAAGGCTCTCCTTTCCAAAAATTTAGATGGGACCTTTACTTCCTTCCAAACGCACCCCACCCCAGCCCCCGTCCAAGTTTCATCTTAAAATTTTGCTCTCCTTAATAAAAAACTGTGTTCTGAAAATTCCTGATTCCTTGACTATCTTTCAAAGGGCTGTTCTATTTTGGGGGAGGGGAGGGGTGGTTTGTGATTTGAGACGATAGGCGCCGATAACAGGGTTGGGACAGGGGAAAAGGTTCAACAGAAAGTCAAACTCACATTGCATTCACTAGGGACACTTGCCATTCTGGGAGGGGGTTTTCCTATTCTCTATGGGGGGGTGGGCTGTCACTTTCTGGTGGTGCAGGGTGGCTGCAGATCGTTGGCGGCAGGCAATAGCCTGCATGACAGATCTATGCAGCAGGGGATCAGTGGCCGCAATCCCCGGCCAAGAAGTCACACAGGCCCCCCCTCACAGAGTTGCGAACAGGAGGGGTTGCAGGCTCCGTTGAAACAAGCAGTACACCACTGCGGACTGCTCAGGGAGCAGGAGCCTGTCATTCCCCGAGTTGGGAAGCGTCCTTTCCATCACTCCACCCACTCCCCAACCGCGGTATTCGTTCCAGTCTCAACCCTTTACCGAGAAATCATTAATAAAGAAGACGGTTTTAATAAACAATGTTGCCTTTTTATACTTTTAAAGCGGGGACTGAAGGGGGGGAAAGGATGCTGGTAATTGGAGAGGATAGAGAACGGTAACTGGGTAAAGAAACGGGGGCTGGTTCAGCTTCAGTTTTAACAAGCGAAACAGTCACTGGTTACCCTGCTCGCTCTGGAAGCTAGCTTTCAAAGCTTCCCCGATGCACAGCGCGTCCCGCTGGGATCTTCTAATCGCCCTGGTGTCCGGCTGTGCGTAATCAGCAGCCAGGCGATTGGCCTCAACATCCCACCCCACCATAAACGTCTCCCCCTTGCTCTCTCAGAGATTGTGGAGCACACAGCAAGCTGCAATCACAATGGGGATATTTGTTTGGCTGAGATCGGAGTGAGTAAGTAAGCTTCGCCATCTCCCCTTCAGACGGCCAAAGGCACACTCCACCACCATCCTGCACTTGCTCAGCCGGTAGTTGAAGAGCTCCTTTTCAGTGTCCAGGGCGCCCGTGTATGGCTTCATGAGCCAGGGCATTAGCGGGTAGGCTGGGTCCCCGAGGATCACTACAGGCATCTCCACATCCCCAACAGTTATTTTGCGGTCCGGGAAGTAAATACCTTCCTGCAGCCATCTGAACAGACCAGAGTTCCTGAAGCGTCATGAACCTTGCCCGGCCATCTGACGTTGATGTTTGTAAAACGTCCTTTATGGTCCACTAGTGCTTGCAGCACCATAGAAAAATAGCCCTTACGGTTAATGTACTGGCTGCCTTGGTGGGCCGGTCCAAGGATGGGGATGTGTGTCCCATCAATAGCCCCACCGCAGTTTGGAAATCCCATAGCAGAAAAGCCATCTATGATCACCTGCACGTCTCCAAGGGTCACTACGTTTGAGAGCAGCAGGTCAACGATTGCATGGGCTACCTGCATCACAGCAACCCCCACGGTAGACTTGCCCACTCCAAATTGATTTGCGACTGACCGGTAGCTGTCTGGCGTTGCAAGCTTCCAGAGGGCTATAGCCACTCGCTTCTGGATAGTCAGGGCAGCTCGCATCCGGGTGTCCTGGCGCTTCAGGGCAGGGGACAGCAACTCACAAAGTTCCAGGAAAGTGCCCTTACGCATACGAAAGTTTCTCAGCCACTGGGATTCATCCCAGACCTGCAGCACTATGCAGTCCCACCAGTCAGTGTTTGTTTCCCTGGCCCAGAATCGCCATTCCACAGGATCAACGTGACCCATTGCCACCATGATGTCTAGGGGCTGGGGTCCCGTGCTTTGAGAGAGGTCTGTGCCCCTCTCAGAGTTCATGTCCTCGCGGAGCTTCCGTTGCCTCCTCGCCCGATTTATCTGCATCTGCCTCTGGAAAAGGTGAACGATAAGGCGCGAGGTGTTGACAATGGACAGAACAGCAGTGATAATTGCGGAGGGCTCCATGCTCGCTGTCCTGTGGCGTCCGCACTGTCAATCACCAGAAAAGGGCGCGATGTAATTGCCTGCCAGCGCTTTCACGTAGGGAGGACGGGAGTGTGGGTCGAATGACGACATGTTCCCAAAACCACCCTCGACACATTTCTGGCCCCAGAAGGCACTGGGGGCTAGACCCAGAATTCCAATGGGCAGCGGGGACTGCGGGAACTGTGGGATAGCTACCCACAGTGCACCGCTTGCAATGTCAATGTTTTCCCTGTTAGTGTGGACTCACAAACTCGAATTAATGTCCTTGGTGTGGATTCGCATGATCGACTTTGTAAAATCGGTTTCACAAGTTCGGTTTAAGATAAATCGAACTATTCTCGTAGTGTAGACATACCCTTAGATTTGATTTGGAGAGATCCCTTGTGGTGACATTTGGCAGCATAGACTATTTTTGTACATCTGAGAGCTCCACTTGGTAATCAGATAGAACTGTTCACATCTGAGTCCAGTTCCCCATCACCATAGTATCTGAGCACATAAAAATCTTTGTATTTATCCTCATAACACCCCTTGAGGAAGTACTATTGTCACAGTTTTACAGATGGGATACTGAAACCCAGAGAGACTTACCTAAGATCACCCAAGAAGCCCGTGGTAGAGCAGGGAATTAGGTCTCCTGAATCCCAGGCTAGCACTCTGTCATCCTTCCTCCCCATGCATTTTATATTCCTTATAAGTGAATTCCACCTCTTCTCTGTCTCAGGTGATATTGTATTTCACGGATTCCCTGGATTCTGCCATGCATTCTGCAGAAAATCTGAGCTGGTTCTGCTGGATCAGGGGTTCTGAGGCTGCAGAGGAGGGCAAGATTTTGCCCACAACATTTTACATCACTTTTATGATAGTGGTGATCCGGATATTTTAATTATTATTTAGTTAACATTATTGATTGGAACTCATTCTTTAACACCATTCTTTTATGTTTTGTACAGTATTGAGGCACTATTCTGATATGAGGATGTGCAGGGGGGAAAAAGGCAGATCCCCATAAGGGCCACTCATGCTTGCCAAGTGCTCCATTGATGCACCCTGCTCCAAACAGATTGGGGAGGAGATGTGGCCATGACCTCTTTCTGACTCCTTTCTGCAATATGGAACAGTCAAAGTTCAATACATTCCTGCTGGAAAGTACTCCTGCCACATCCTAGATGTACATGTTATTCTTCCTGAACTCCCTTGGGATATGATGACACCATCTTTAACCCTAGGCAGTGGCTAAAGGCACAAATGTTACATCACCTTGCTCCTAGATAGACACAGCTTGAGAGACGTGTTATGAATTGACACAACAATAGTGACTAATATAAGCAAGGCTTTCCTGAACATGTGAATGTTCTATCAGGCTGTTATTGTCGTTTCAGTCTCTTTTATGTGCTAGGTTTAGTGTTTCCTTAGGGAATATTCACTCTCATCAATGGTATAAGAAAGCTCTGGTTGAAGCTCTGGGAGAGTATTTTGGACAAGCTTTTCCTCCTGCCTGAACATTTTTTCCTCATTACACTAAAAAATCCTAAAGTCTATGGGCCAAATTGAAATGGAGAATTAGACTTTGTCAGCAATAAATCATCAACCCTGGGTATGGATTTAAATTATTGCAGTATTATCACTGTTTGAATACCATAGTGACTCATCATATTGGCACAATTAAATTCACTAATATGAAAAGAGTTAATAATATCATGCTTCACATCACTAATAAAACAATATTGACATACTAATGCTAATATGGTGTGGTATGTTACTTAAGTTTTCTGTCAGAAAGTTGTGATTATGAAAATATCTTTCCCAGAGCTTCCCAAATAAATAAAATAAAAATATAATGAAAGAGAGAGATAAGGTCTCAAAGTTAATGTTTCAAAACAGGTGAAAATATTTCTGAATTATTTTAAACATTTGTCTCTATGTGTATTTGAAAGGTCAAACATTCAGTTTGTGGAAGCAGCAATTATACTTCCTCCCTGCCACCCATTATTATTGGTTCTCAAGTGTAACAATTATTGGGATCTAAGTTTGCACAATAGTTTAGAATGTTTGTTTCTTTGTCCATTAATGTCTGTTCAGGGGAAGATAATCCTTCTATTTGTGTTTTTTCTAAGTTACAACAGTCCAGATGTGGATCTTTGTTGTCATGTTTGGCTTTTTCTCAAAAGATTTCCTACCTTTATTAATGGGAATAGTGTGCATGGATTGATAGTGTAGGTCATTTTGAGACAAACATCACAAAAGGAAAGCATTTTATTTTGTTATTGGAATATCACAATAAAGAATTATGAAATAATAGTAAAATAAGTATATATTGCATTTCTATAGTGCTATGTGAAGATATTTCAAAATGCTGTACACACATTAATTTAATTTAAGCACATAAACCATCTCTGAAATAATTATTTTGAGACGTAACCAAACAACCAGTGACATTAGTGGTCATTAGATCAAGCCCTTTATAGTAATGGTGTTTGGAAATTTTCCATTTGAACAATTTTCCATCAATATTTCATGGAAACATCAACTTTAATGAAAATTTGTTTAGGAAGAAGAGAGAGAGAGGGAAAGAAAAAATCAAAGCATTCTGTTTCTTTTCTAGAATGCAAAGAATATTTCAATTTTTCATTTTGAAATGACCTTTTATTTCAACTTTTTTGAAATCTCATATTTAGCTACAACTAATCAGGAAAAAGATCTTGGAGTCATCATGGATAGTTATCTGAAGACGTCCGTGCAGTGGCAGTCAAAAAAGCAAAAGGGATAGAGAATAAGACGGAGAATATCTTATTGCCCATATACAAATCCATAGTGCACCCACATCTTGAATACTGCATACAATTGTGGTCTCCTTATCTCAAAAAGGATATACTGGCATTAGAGAAGGTTCAGAGAAGGTAACTAAAATGATTAGGGGTCTGGAACGGGTCCCATATGAAGAGAGATTAAAGAGGCTAGGACTTTTTAGCTTGGAAAAGAGGAGACTAAGGGGGGATATGATAGAGGGATATAAAATTATAAGTGATGTGGAGAAAGTGAATAAGGAAAAGTTATTTACTTGTTCTCATAATAGAAAACTAGGGGCCACCCAATGAAATTAGTGGGCAGCAGGTTTAAAACTAATAAAAGGACGTTCTTCTTCACACAGCGCACAGTCAACCTGTGGAACTCCTTGCCTGAGGAGGCTGTGAAGGCTAGGACTATAACAGGGTTTAAAAGACAACTGGATAAATTCATGGAGATGAAGTCCATTAATGGCTATTAACCAGGATGGGTAAGGAATGGTGTCCTTAGCCTCTGTTTGTTAGCGGGGAGTGATGGATGGCAGGAGAGAGATCACTTGATCATTACCTGTTAGGTCCACTCACTCCGAGGCACCTGGCATTGGCCACTGTCAGTGGACAGGATACTGGGATGGATGGACCTTTGGTCTCACCCAGTATGGCCGTTCTTATGTTCTTATTATAAAACATCATATAACATTTTAAAAGTTAAATTAGGATCAAAACTTTTTGACAAACCCAAAACATTTTTTAAAAATGTTGGTTAACAAGAACATTCAACGAAAGACGCGAGTGTTGTAGCTGAAAGATAAGAGCATCACTAGCATGCACAGTATCTCTCAGTTGTGGAAACATCTTGACTGTGCAAAGTGGATGTAAGAAAATGGGGAAAACTAATAAGACTGTCTTATAATGATAGTTGAAGCCTATTAACAAGGACAACTCAGTGACAGAGAAAATGTCCCCTTTATTAGAATGCCTCTAGTTAACCAGGTTTGTTTTGTGCTGTATCCAATTGTGACAGGGTGCTGGGCAAAGGGTGGCTAATTTAGCCCTCTGTCACACTACTTCCCATTTAGGGGAATAAATTAGAGCTGGCTGGAGGTAACCTGGCCCTAATTGGGGAAGCAGAGACAGTTGCTACCTCATTAGACCAGGGCTGTATAAAGGAAGCCAGGAGGAGCAAAACAAAAGGGAAAAGGTAGGGAGTGGAAGCAGGGCGGTAGCTCTTCTCTCCCTCCCTTCCTCTGTCCTGTCCAACCGCCTGCCTGCAGATGGTGAAGAGCTAACGGTACATGGTGAAACAGTGGTGGGAACAAGCTTGTGAATAAACTGCACCAATGGTCACTAACCTCAGGGTCTTAGAGTGACTGTGGACGTAGCAAAGGCAGGAGCCAAAGGGGGGCCCTGCTGCACACTGCTATACCAATGCATTAGATACAATTTGTTCCCTCCCATTAAACCAATCACTATTCTTCACAATGTTTTTTCACTAGAGCATTAGCTTAAATTGTGATTAACAGAGAAGATATACATGTGTTCCTTTTCTGGGAGAAAAGAACACATTTAGATTGGACATTTTAAAATCCCAATCAAGATGTTCTGACACTAGGTCAAATTTTCATAGAAGTATACACAATAAGTTGAGTCTCTAGTCCACAAATGGTTGGAAAGATCTGGTGGATATATAGCTGAGGCAGCTCCATTCCCAAGATAAGAGAAGGTCAAAGATGTTCTAGGAACAGGGCATGGGACAGAAGGTGGTGAGAAGTAGAGCTCTGCTATCCATGATCCTCCTCTAGTGCAAGGTCCATATGCCAATAGTAGAAGTCAGAGCATGTATCCTGCTAGCCTAACTTCCAGGGCTGGGTGGCTACAGATCAGAGGTCCACAAACAACTTTTTCTTTTAAATTTAAGTAATTATATAATTCTAGTTATTAACAAAGTCAAAGAAAATTGAAAAAAAAATGATAGAGCTGAACTGTTTGTTTGTTTTTTCATATAGTCGGTTTATGAAAATTTTCAAGGTTTCAACTTTTTGTTCCAAGTCCAGAGTGAAAAAACATTTAAATCTCAATGTTCCTGGGATGAAAAAAACATTCCACTCACCTGTAGTATTTATATAGCTGCCAACACTGGAGCATTGAAACACCTTCCGATCATTATCCCTGTATTACAGACTGGGTATTGAGCATACAGAAATTAAGTGAAGTGACCGAGGTTGTATAGGAAGTCAATGGCAGGTCCAGGAATTGAATTCAGCTCTTCTGAGTCCCAAATCACCAATGGCTAACCACAAGAGCAAGATTACTCCATGCAATTCTCAGAAAGAGCAGTTAGCCTAAACCTCTTAAATGTAAATTACTTAATCAAGCCAATTTTACAAATTTGGGTCCCAATCCTGCAAACAGAAACATTTTGTTGTTTGTGTTACGTGCCTAAGGGTCAGTGAAGCTCCAGTCCTGCAACTGGCTGCATGTGAAAGAATACCAGTGTCCTCACATAGCTCTACTGGCTTCAGCTTCATGCAGATGAAAAGGTCAGTGTACACAGACCCAGTTACAAGATTGTGGCTTTCCTCATCAGTAAAATAAAGTCCCACCTCTTCTCCCTCTTCTCGCTCACCATTATAGTTTATTTGTTTATTTTAAATCCCAACATCTTAAATTAATGTGTTTTTTTCTCATTGTTTCAATGAGTTTTTTTAACATTGTCAAGGATTTGTGTCCTTTAATTTTTTTAAGATGGCAAAAGCAATGGAGAAGCTTAAACTTGAAAAGTGCTCATCATCCATGTTAGCATATAAGCCTGTTTGTCAGCCTGAGATAGAATTTTGGGTTTGACTTTTTGATACTTTTATATCTTTTATTAATATGTGTAAACAAAGGACAAAGATACTGTTTTACATCTGCCCACAAGCAGATGGGGTGAAAAGAGATAAGAGATGGAACTAAAGTGTTACAGGGCATGGTGAGAGTGTAATATATGAGCATACACTGGAAGGCTGCCTGGACCCTTTCTCAAGCCAAGGTCAAGCAACCAGTTAGGAGGGGCAAGAGGAGATGGCGGGAGTCATAAGACACACTAAGAACACCTCACTCCTTACTCCTCCCATGGGATACAAAAGAGGTGGGACGAAGGCCCCAAATCACAACCCTCTAAAATGAAACATGACCACAAGTCATAAGGGGGCTTGTACTAATGGTATGTTTGGGCCTGCTAAGGAGGAGGTGGGAAGTGGGAATAGGGAATGGGGACACAGCCAAGGCTCTGTGGCATTAGAGCTGGGAAGGGGGACATGGAGAAAACGTTCTGCAGTGTCAGAGCTGGAAATGGGACACTGAGAAACAGACTCTGCCGGTATGTAGAGCTATGAATATGTTTGCTTGGAACTAACCCCAATAAACATTGCATTGCCTGCACTTCGGACTTCTGGTTTTCTGCTCTCTGCGTGAGAAGAACCAGGGGAGAGGGAAAACCCTCTAAAAATCCATATACACCATTTGCTTCTTATATTTGTTTTCATGCATTTTAACAGCAAAGTTGATAGCTCACTTTGGGAAAATTAAGAAGATTCATTGAAAGTGGAGCAAGTGTTTATGAGGCAACAGCTATAATTTTGTTGGTGAATCTCAATTTGATGAATGTAAAATATGTATTTTATTACATTTTATTAAATTTTGTAACCATAATCCTGCCTCCATCTACAGCACTTATCAACTGCTTTGTTACCAGATATAGAAAAAATGCAGTTGACGTGCAAACATTCTGTTCTGAACTATCAAGAGATTTTGGTCCTTATTACTATAAAAAGCTTCAGGGCACACAATATCTGCCACTGCATTATAGAACTGTATGTAAAAACAGCATATCTAGACCCATTCACTGAACATTTAAATGGCTTTCATATTCATCTTAAAACACCATTTATCTAATTGTGATTTTTAGTGGACTGCATCTTTTCAGATAAATACCAATTCAAGCTGAAAAGTTTAATAGCTCACTTCCCTTCAATTTCATGAAACAGGCTCTTAGGATTAGTTAATATTTTTTAAAAACGTATTCAGTCTTTTGTCAAGGCTATGGACTGGGTGTTGGTACTACTGTCATAAATTAGTTGGGTTTCATGTACAATTATATAAAATAGAAACAGAGTGCCTGACTGCAAACACTTACTACCATAAGTCAAGTTACTACCATGTTACAAGTTGCCACTTGTCATGCATGCTACCAGGAGTAGTCCCATTGCCAGTTGGGAATGTTCTTGTTAGCTAGCAATTCACTCAGTACTTAGCATTTACAGGATCAGGTCTACAAGTATTGCTATATCAGACTAAACCAAGGGTCTGTTTACTCCTCTGACTTCAGTGGTCAATGACAGATGAACCAAAAAAAGGTTCAAATCTTTTATAATTAACCTATAATGATTTTACCAATTATTCATCATGGGGCAGATGGGATTTCTTCCTGATAGCTGTTTATTAGTTTACTCAGTGAAACATAAAGATCAATAACTTTTATTATGTTAGCACAACAAATTAGTGTAATTGTATAAACTATTCTTATTCATATAGTGAATGACCCCCTTTTAATATAATTATGAAGCACAGTATTTCTGACCTGGGGTGGAAGGGAGAAAGTAATACAGGAAACAGTGAATGTCTCCGATATTATTTCGTTTATTTTCTGTGTGAAAAAAACCTGGTCTCAATAAAATAACAGACATCTCTTTAGGAAATAAGATGTTTGGGCATGCTAGACATGCTTTCTTATCAGAAGGGCATTACCAGTTTCACTTATTTGAGTGAGCATTAGACAGCAGGTAAATGAGGTAGGATAAAATAGAAAGAGATCTTAAATTTTAGGACAGCCACTGTCACGGATGCCCTACAATCCAGTAGTGAATGTTACAACATCTTTAACTAATTAACTCAAAATATAAATAATGCAATCCAAAGACTTTCTATCTTCTTACAAGATATACTAGGTAAGAGTCTGTCCAATAATTAATTAACAAAATGCCTGAAACAAACAAAAAAAGACACATTTTAAAATCTTGTTGAGAGGACTAAGGTTCAAATTCAAGTTAGTAATGGCTATAACCAAACACATGCTAACGAGGCATATGCTAGGGATCATTATTTAAGTTATGGTGTATTTTCTCCAAGTTGTTTTGACACGATCACCTATATCATGATAAAATATAGAGAGAAAAGCTGCTCAGTAATTCAAAGCATCATACACCAAACTTTTTACAGCTTCTATTCTGCTTACTCTGCTATAAATACAGCATAATACCCGGACTTCACTAGCAAGTTTTTCAATTGAGTTATTATACACCAGCATCTAGATGCCCCAGGTGAGAGGAGGGCCCCATTGTTCTAAGTGCTGTATAAACACACAGGAAGAGCCCCGACAAGTTATAATTTACATGGTTCATTTAAATTAATGGCTACATTTTCTGTTATTGTGCCATTTTATTTTTAGCTGTGCCTTGATTAAACAATTCATTTGAATTCACTAACTACATCCTCTGCGTTCAATCAAAATAATCTGTTGAAGTTTGGTTACAGAGTCTAGCACACATTACTCACCAGTCAACACGCACATTTTCTATTATAAAAGAAATCTAACAAATTGTCATTAAAAGCCATTCACCTCACGTACAGTTGGAGCAGCTGATAAAGGAATAAACGAAAACAAATTAAGATATTACTACTTCCCAGGGTAACTGTTAAACTGGGGAATCTTCTAAATCACAACTAGTCTTGTCCATCAATCAAATCATCCCAGAGATATTATTTAGTGGAATAATCATTCCCAAACTAAAGAATTTAAAATAATCAACATCATCATGAATATGAATACATCTATTTGAAAGGATTTCATTGCCCTTCATTGATATTGTTTATTGATATATATTTCCAACCAAATAAAGCGTTACTTGGTCTCAAAAATATTTAAAATGCAACAATGGGTCTGAACCTCATCCTATTGAAATCAATGACAAAACTCTCATTGACTTATGTTTTCTGCAGGATCAAGCCTAATATAATAAAATGTAGCCCACTGCATATAGCATTCTGACTATACTCGGTATTTAAGGGAAAGTATTAACCTTTTTTAAGTTCATATTTATTTCCATCAGCTTACAGCTAACTTTCATCTTAAAACCTGTAGTGTGACACATCATTTGTATGAAACAAACAAACAATAAAGGAAACTATAAAGCCTCTCAAATTGATCACCCAAATAATTCATTTGATATAGTTACTCTTTCAAATAATATATTTTCCAGAATTAATAATTACACTGTCAGAAAATACAGTATGTGTCAGAGTTTTATGGAGAACTATTTGTCAGCTCTCTTGGTAACAGAGATATAAAATTGTATCTGCTTTGCAGAGACAGAGGGCCTTTAACATTCTTAAAGAGTTGCAAAAGACTAGCTTCAGAAAGTGCAATGAAATATTTTATATTCATTCTTGCACTTATTAATCTTGGGGATTTATCAAAGGCTTAAACATCTTAACCTAGAAAAAAATAGGAAAGCAGTGACTGGTATTCTTCCTGACTACAGATTAAAACAAAATGAAAGTCTAGGCTCAGACCTTTTTTGTTTTAACTCTGTTCTTTCTTGAGAGAGTGGATCGCCATACACTAAATAACAAATACATTAATTGTGTTGCTGTCTGACAACACAGGCCACTCTAAAACAAGAAAATAAAAACAGGAAAAGTCTATTTCTACATAACAGAAGATGGTGAAATAACTAGTCATAAGATCTACACTAATAACTTGATTCAAAGGCCAATAAAGTCAATGGGCCTTAATAACCTAAAACCAGTTTATATTGTCAGTTCTTCTTTTTAGTTTTAGTCAAAGCTGTTTTGCACAGATTTTTTTAAAGTTAACTATACTGATGAGTGTAGATGAGTCTCATTTGTGTTTGAAAGTCAAATTGGTAATTGAATAGAACCACAGAATATTGTTAAATCTGCTAGGTAAAGATTTAGTTTGATCAATTATATCAATTTTCTGGGTTTTTCCCCCCCATGTAATGGAGTTCACAGTTAATTCTAATTCTGTTTAGTTTTCTATTCATGTTTCCAGGATGTCTACATTTCCATTCCAGGACCAGAAAGATGTTTCAGTGCATTTAAGTTTTGTCTTCATAAATATACCTCTAATACAATCTACCTATCAACCAAAATAATTAAATAATTGTGTAATCTCCTTCTGTATTTCATAAAAATATTATTTAATGAAGAAAATATGTTTTTTTTAAATATGACCACAACATTATACACATACGTTCACACTCATTTATGCACACAGATCCATTCTTGCTCATCTGTTTTAAAAATCTTAATACCCAGTTACTTGATTTTGTGCATGAAATTGCCAGCTTTGGCTAACAATATATTACATTTTATTGCACTTGTAACAATTTGGCTTTTTTTTTTAAGGTAGAGATTTTGATCATGCAGGAGTTGGGAATTCAGAATTAAGAAGGTTCTCATACCAATCTTAATTGTATCCTTTTAGGCATACATTATATATTCCAATAGAATCATAGAAAGGAAGGGCTGGGAGTAACCTCGAGAACTCATCTAGTCTAGCTCCTGCACTGAGGCATGACAAAGTATACCTACGCCATCTCTTACAGGTATTTGTCTAACCTGTTCTTAAAAAGCTCCAATGATAGGGATTCCACATCCTCCCGTGGAAGTCTATTCCAGTGCTTAACTATCCTTATTGTTAAAAAGTTTTTTCCAATTCTAATCTAAATCTCCCTTGAAGATTAAGCTAATTCCTTCTTGTCCTAACTTCAGAGGACATGAAAAATTACCGATCACCATTCTCTTTGTAACAGCCCTTAACATATTTGAAGACTGTTATCAGATGACCACTCAGTCTACTTTTCTCAACACTAACCACACCCAGTTTTTTAATATTTCCTCATAGGTCAGGTTTTTAAAACCTTTTATTATTTTTGTTGCTCTTCTCTGGACTCTTTCCAATTTGTCTACCTATTTCTTGAAGTGTGACACCCAGAACTGGACATAGTATCCATAGTAGAGTGGCACAATCACATCCAGTGTCTTATATAAGGCACTTCTGTGAATACATCACTGAATGATATATAGCCTTTTTCACAAATGCATCACATTGTTGACTCATATTCAGATTGTTATCTACTATAACCCCTAGAACCTTTTCTGCAAGTCTACTCCCTAGCTAGTTATTCCCCATTTTTAGTTGTGCATTTGATGTTTTCATTTTAAGTGTAGTACTCTGAACTTGTCTTTAGTGAATTTCATCTTCTTGATTTTAAACCATTTTTCCAACTTGTCAAGGTCATTTTGGATTCTAATCCTGTTCTCTAAAGTGCTTTTACCCCTTCCAGCTTGGCATCATCTGTAAATTTTATAAGCATGCTCTCCACTCCATTAACCAAGTCATTAATAACAATAATGAACAGTACCAGATGCAGGACAGATCCCTGCTAAATCCTACTAGATACATTCCACCTATTTGAGTGCTAACTATTGATACTGTACTCTGAGTATGGTCTTTCAACCAGTTTTGCACCTCCATCATAGCAATTTCCTCTAGATCACATTTGCCCAGTTTGCTTATGCAAATGTCATGTAGGACTATGTCAAAGTTCTACTAAAATCAAGATATATCACATCTACAGCTTCAACCCTATCCACTAGACCAGTAACCTGTCAAAGAAGGAAATTAGGTTGGTTTGGCATGATTTGGTCTTGACATATCCATGTTGGCTATTCCTTATTCCCTATTGTCTTCCAAGTGCTTACAAGTTGATGGTTTAATATTGTGTTTCCTGATATCAAAGTTAGGCTGACAGGTCTATAATTCCTTGGGTCCTCTTTGTTCCCCTTTGTAAAGATGGGTACCATGTTTTCCATTCTCTAATCCTCAGGCCTTGCACCCATCTTCCATGAGTCCTCAAAGATAATCGCTAATGGTTCAGAGATAGCATCAGGCTAGTTCCTTAAGCACCCAAGGGTGAATTGCATCAGACTCTGCAGACGTGAATATATCTAACCTACCTAAATATTCTTTAACCCTGTTCTTTCCCTATTTTGAATTGTGTTCCTTCCTTCTTTTTGTTGAATATTAATTGTGTTAAGTATCTGGGGAAAAGAGAGATAATACATAGCATTTCTTCCCCACACAGTGAATCCTTACAGAAATACCTGCTGTAACCTACCCCCTTTCTTGTGGACAATACGGAAAAGTAGGAAACAGTCTGTGTGATGCTGTATAAAATGGAAAATAACTAGTTGCACTATGTCAGTCACCACTGTTACAAAGTTTCAATAAATCTGGTACAAAGTATGTCATGTAAGGTTCCATGGAAAAGTTAGTCTGTTAAGTATGATTATCCTGTTAAGTATGATCATCCTGTTACATTTATGATACCTGGATAATCATATTTAATCTGAAGTTATGAATATGTGCTCTGCGTTTGTATCTCAAATATATTTTGTTCTTGTTCAAGGAAAATTTACATCCCAACTAGCCATCCCTGTGTTGATGGGCCATCCACATGTTGATGGATCATTGAAAAGACTCAACTCATCCAGTGCACCCTTCCTGAAGACGTTTCAGAAAGAATGGCGGCAATGGCTGCCCCATGATTCAGCAAAGCATGTAAGCACATGGTATCTAAGACTACATCTTTTGCCAGTAACTTTCCAGTAACTTTTGCCAGTAACTTGGGCTGAAAGTAGAAAAGGAGTCTGTGAAATCATTGTATTCAATCCTGCTCCACTTCTCTGGTCTGTGATTTCTAACAAGGAAGCTTTGAACAAAGGACTCATGACCCCCAATCTTTTGGGTGATTGAGAGACTTATTGCAGGCAGGCAGACTTACCATTACTACTATTATCCTTAACTACAGACTCTGAAATCAATTGTAATGTATATAATTCCTTTAACCATTTAATACTTTTCTTTTCTTCTCTTTTTTAAAATAAAACTTTAGTTAGTTTACTAAACATTGGCTACAGCGTGGTATTTGGCAAGATCCTGAAAGTATATATTGACCTGGTGTGAGTGGCCAGCTCCTTGGTGTAGAAAGAACCTATTATATGTGATTTCTGGTTTTAATAATTGTTTATAACAAAAGTCCAGTTGTCTGGGTGGTAAGCCAGGTACTGGAATGCCATGGGGGACTGTGTTTTGGCTTCTTGTTAACCAGTGTGGTGATACAGGACCTCACTTTTGTTACTGGCTTGGTGACCTCTAATGATAGAATAAACCACCAGTTTCAGGGTGTGTCTGCCCTCTTTCTTATAGTCTGTTCTGAATTTGGCATTCTCGGCTGTGACCCATACTAGGCAGTGTGACAGTCTGGTTCTTTCATCTGTAGCAGACAGCTTTGGGTATATCTATACAGCCACTTAGTGTGAGGCAAGCTGGGGTGTAAATCTACAGAGCCTTTCAATAGGTGGACATGTGGCCTCTGTTACTGGGTACTAAAAATTCCATCATGCACATTGATCTACTGCAGTCACTAGATCAAAGTGCAATACAGAAGTTAAAGTACATTGTAGCAGGTTCACACAGACAGTTAGTGCAAGACAGGCTAGTGCGCTACAGATTTACAACCCAGTTTGACGCACATTAAATGGCCATATAGATAAGCCCTTAGTCCCTCTCAATTTTCGAACACATAAATTGTGTGTAATGATATAATAAAATTACTCAATTATTATCTTCTTACTTTATATGCCACCCCACCCAATCTCTGCATAAAGAGTACTTTTGGTTTGTTTGCTGTCTGTTTTTTACCCAAGTGATCCATCCTTTACCTAAATTGCCAGTAAAACACTCTTTGCTAGAAATAGATAAGAGCAAAATAAAGTGATAAATACAAATAAACTACTAACATTTCCAACAGCATTCCTACTTGTCTGTAACATATGGTGAAGAAATCTATATACCACTTCATATACAGAGAGCCTGAGGAAAGAGAGAATCCAAATGAAAAATATTGTTACAAAACCCTGAAGTATTATTCCCAGATTTTACCTATGTAAAGCTGCTCACTCTGAAACAAACCTTTTGTTGTACTAAGAAGGAATAAAGATATGGAATAAAACTTTCTGTAATTACTCTGATAATACAATCATAAAGAAATATAAATAAGAACACAAATAATTAGAGAAGAATCAAGAGGAATAGGGAGCAAACCAGTCAGAAGCACATTTTATGAAACTGGCACAATGACCATTCAGGGAAATGACTGTCTTCCAGAAACTTTTGTATTGTTTCTCCCCTCAATTTAAAAAATGATAATATAGAGCTACTTTAAAAAAAAGGCAGTGTCACATGTTCTGTTTCAGCTTCCCCTGTTGGACAGTTACCAAATTGCTACAAGGGATCTGAATGCTGAATATCACATGTTTTTTGCTTGCTGGGTTTGAGCAGAGTTTAGGCATTATTACTGGCTTTCAGACACTGGCACACACGCCACATGCAGACCTAATCTCTGATATTTCTATTGGGTGGAGACACCTCTCTGATTCAAGGCAGTAGGCCCTGACACTAGTACCTTTTTCCCAAAGCCTACCTAGCATCTTCTATGTTCCCCAGGGTTCCACCAAAAGTAAGAATCTTCTGGTTTACAGTTTCTCTTATGGGACATGTGACTGTGAAAGCCAAGAGACACAAACACATTTTGCACAGGACAGTGTAACACCATTACTCTTTACTTTATCTATGAGAAATACACAGATCTATAAAAAAAATAAACACACCAATATGCATTTCCCTGCCTCAGTTTCCTCACCACTCTAGAGAGTTGTATGGGCTTGGGGAGAGTTCTCTGGGTTGTCCAGGATCCTTCCCCAGCATCCCATGACTTCTGTTCCAAATCATGGAATCTTTCCAGTGAAGGTAGCTTTCTCTGTTCTTGGCTGGTCCACAGTTAAACAGGAACCCCTTGCTACAAAAGCATGCCCATTTCTTCCACTCTCCTACCCTAAGCTTTCTGGTCTTGTTTCAGTGAGTTTCCTCAGTTTATATGTCCCCCTTCCAATACCCATTTCCTTTGTTTTGCTTCTGGCATTTTTCCACTCTTCACTTCACCAGCCCCCTACAGAGAAGCTGGAGGAAGTAGCTTCTACCAACTCCCGCCAATCTCCTTTGTATACAAACTGTTCAATCCAGAGTGCAGTCATAAATGTTAATGACTCTCCATTGGAGATGGTGATTACCACTTGTCATTAAATGTTGCATTCCACAGCCACATTGATGCATCAATTTTCATAATACCAATTTCAGAACATCAACCAAAATGGATAAGTTGTATAGACAGATTTCCCAAATCATCACAAATAATAACAGAAATTCCTTAAAGGGAAATAAAACTAAGACTGACACAGAGAAATAGGGGGGGAAATATAATGATTCCTATGTTCCAACCTCCATTTGAAGGTGTAGAAAACAAAAATATAAATACCTTTGGACTACAGAAATAATCAAAGACTCAAAGAATGTAGCACAAAACTAGAAGAGGAACCTGCACAATTTGAGATGGCAAAGTGCACTTTAGAACTTAATTGATTAAGATCTACCATTAAAAACACTCAAAATACACAAGCTAAAATAAAATACGACATACAAAGTATACAAATCTATAATCTGTATATAAATTAGAGAAAGGGAACTGCATAGACACAAATAAACAATACACAATTCACCTCACTAACACACTCATGTTTTCCCCTAGAAGTCTCACACCCAGGTATTGAGTAGGCTCAATCTAGCATAGTTTAAGAGATCTCACAAGACTACAGTTTATGCCTTCAAGTTTGTGATATCTTGCTACTGTAATCATTGAAACCCCGAGGAATAAGAAAATAGGAAAAGGAATCAAATGTAACTGTATAGGGCCAAGTTTAACCATAACTCAAGCCCTGGCATCAGTAGAAGTTTTCACTGCTTATATGCCAGCGCAGTTTGGTTGATAATGTCACTACCGTAACATGACAATTTAGTGTTTATAAACAATATCCTTATGAGGTTTTTCTTCATACATTGTATTCAGGAGCATTTCGGAAATAATTTATTTTAGCTCTTTTATTACCCATAATTATTTCTATAGTGATGAAGACTTATAAGGAAACATAAAAAAAGATCAGTTGTTCACTCAAGGAAAAAAAACTTGTTCCTTGGGCTCTTGAAGCTTATGCTTAACTGGATTTCACTGCTAATTAAAATAAGAGCATTCTCTGGTAATCTGCATTTGATGGGATAAAAGTATTGAAGAAGTAAAGATTTATTTTGTCAGTTTATTGTACCTTTATATACTGCATGAATTCTCTTTCCCTCTACTTGAAAGCAGCAAGTTTTAGTTCTTTAATACTGAAGATACAATATACTAAATGTTACATATAAAACATGGCAGGACTCAGTATTATCCAGACCATCCCTGATAGGTGTTTGTCTAACCTGCTCTTAAAAATCTCCAATGATGGAGATTCCACAACCTCCCTAGTCAATTTATTCCAGTGCTTAACCACCCTCACCATTAGGAAGTGTTTCCTAATGTCCAACCTAAACCTCCCTTGCTGCAATTTAAGCCCATTGCTTCTTGTCCTATCCTCAGAGATTAAGAAGAACAATTTTTCTCCCTCCGCCTTGTAACAACCTTTTATGTACTTGAAAATTTTTATCATGTCCCCTCTCAGTCTTCTCTTTTCCAGACTAAACAAACCCAATTTTTTCAATCTTCCCTCATGGGTCATGTTTTCTAAACCTTTAGTCATTTTTGTTGCTCTTCTCTGGACTTTCTCCAATTAGTCCACATCTTTTCTGAAATGTGGCGCCCAGAACTGGACACAATACTGCAGTTGAGGTCTAATCAGCATGCAGTAGAGTGGAAAAATTACTTACCATGTCTTGTTTACAACACTCCTGCTAATACATCATAGAATGAGGTTTGCTTTTTTTGCAACAGTGTCACACTGTTGACTTATATTTAGCTTATGGTCCACTATGAGCCCCAGATCCCTTTCTGCAGTACTCCTTCCTAGGCAGTCATTTCTCATTTTGTATGTGTGCAATTGATTGTTCCTTCCTAAATGGAGTACTTTGCATTTGTCCTTATTGAATTTCATCCTATATATTTCAGACCATTTCTCCAGTTTATCCAGATCATTTTGAATTTTAATCCTATCCTCCAAAGCACTTGCAACCCCTCCCAGCTTGGTATCATCCAAAAAGTGTACTCTCCAGGCCATTATCTTAATAATTGATGAAGATATTGAACAGAACCAGACCCAGAACTGGTCCCTACGGGACCCCACTCGTTATGCCCTTCCAGCATGACTGTGAACCACTGATAACTATACTCTGGGAACAGTTTTCCAACCAGTTTTGTACCCACATTATAGTAGCTCCATCAAGGTTGCATTTCCCTAGTTTGTTTATGAAGAGGTCATGTGAGACAGTATCAAAAGCTTTACTAAAGTCGAGACATAACACGTCTACTGCTTCCCCCCATCTACAAGGCTTGTCACTCAAAGAAAGCTATTAAATTGCTTTGACGTGATTTGTTCTTGATTGTTACGTATCACCTTATTGTCTTCTAGATGTTTGCAAATTGATTGCTTAATTATTTGCTCCATTACCTTTCCGGGTACAGAAGTTAAGCTGATTGGTCTGTAGTTCCCCGGCACTATATTTGCCCTTTTCCAGTCATCTGGAATCTCTCCCATCTTCCATGACTTTTCAAAGATAATCACTAATGGCTCAGATATCTCCTCAGTCAGCTCCTTGAGTATTCTAGGATGCATTTCATCATGCCCTGGTGACTTGAAGACCTCTAACTTTTCTAAGTAATTTTTAACTTGTTCTTTTCCTATTTTAGCCTCTGATCCTACCTCATTTTCACTGAAATTCATTATGTTAGACATCCAATCACCTTAAACCTTCTTGGTGAAAAACAAAACAAATAAGTCATTAAGCACCTCTGCCATTTCAACATTTTCTGTTATTAATTTCCCCCCTCATTGAGTAATGGGCCTACTCTCTCCTTGGTCTTCCTCTTGCATCTAATGTATTTGTAGAATGTTTTCTTGTTACCCTTTATATCTCTAGCTAGTTTGATCTCATTTTGTGCCTTGACCTTTCTAATTTTCTCCTTACATACTTGTTTTATTTGTTTATATTCATCCTTTGTAATTTGACCTAGTTTCCACTTTTTGTAGGACTCTTTTTTGATTTTTAGATCTTTTAAAATCTCCTAGTTAAGCCAGGGTGGTCTCTTGCCATACTTCCTATCTTGCCTATGCAGTGTGATAGTTTACCCTTGTGCCCTTAATAATGTTTCTTTGAAAAACTGCCAACTGTCTTAAATTGTTTTTCCCCTTAGACTTGCTTCCCATGGGATCTTACCTACCTACTCTCTGAGTTTGCTAAAATCTGCCTTCTTGAAATACATTATCTTTATTTTGCTGCTCTCCCTCCTACCATTCCTTAGAACCACAAACTACAATTTCATGATCACTTTCACTCAAGCTCCCTTCCACTTTCAATTTCTCAACCAGTTCCTCCCTATTTGTCAAAATCAAATCTAGAACAGCCTCTCCCCTAGTAGCTTTCTCCACCTTCTGAAATAAAAAATTATCTCCAATACATTCCAAGAACTTGTTGGATAATCTGTGCCTTGTTGTGTTATTTTCCCAATAGATGTCTGAGTAGTTGAAGTCCAGCATCATCCCCAAGTCCTGTGCTTTGGATGATTTTGTTAGTTAAAAAAAAATTCTCATCCACCTCTTCTTCCTGGTTAGGTGGTCTGTAGTAGACCCCTACCATGACATCACCCTTGTTTTTTACCCCTTTTATCCCAAATTTTAATTTTTTCTGATACCTCAGTCTCTAATAGTACCTCATCTTTATTTCCAGAAAAGGCATGGGCTTTGGTATGTATCTCCCTGTAGCGAGGTGGTGTGGCTCCCCGCCGCCTCGGAGAAGGTCGAGCCCCTCCGGATACCAGAGTGGCCGGAGCCAGGAAGCTCTGATCCCGCCCCTCAGAAGGACAGGCGGTGACCTGGAAGTAGAAAGGCGTGACCCGGAAGTATAAAGATGGGCCTTCAGAACTCATTTGAGAACCAGGCGCCGGGGAGGCCAAACGCAGCCAACCTACCCTGCGACTGGGAAAACTCCGTGGCCCCAGGTGCACGCTAGGACTGGCCGGACCTGCCCTGCGCCCGCTATCTGGAGGAGTTGCCGGACCTCCCCGGTGCCCGCTACCTAGAGGAGTTACCGGGCCGGCTGCTTGCCCACTACCCTGAGGAACCCATGGTGTTGGACTCCCGGAGGACACCACCATGACCCAGGTACCACAAGACGGGGAGTTAGGAAGTGGGCCGGGGACAGCCGACCCTAGTCTGGCTGTAACTCTGCCAAAACCCATGTCAGTGTGTTGCAGCCAGGATCCCCACTGACACAGCAGCAGGTCATCTGCCGCTGCTAGGACCCCAGGCTGGGTGGGCCTCCATCACCCCTGCCACCCAACTTGTGGGTGGCAGTCCCACCCCTTCTAGGTACTTGGTGGCCTGGGCTTATTCACATGGCCTGAGGGCCTGAGCTACTGACTATTTGTTGCCCCACCCTGACCCAGGGCCTGGGCCTACTAATACTGAACTATGTGCTCAGCCCCCGCTTGAGGGCATGAGCTACTGACTATTTGGTGCCCCACTCAGACTCAGGGCCCGGGCCTACGGTGATTGTTCTAGTTACCACAAGGGCTGCCGAGGGAGTCTCCGGTGGCCGGACAAATTCCCCAAAGTTAACTGTGTGTAGAGAGCCGATGTGGCTCCACACCACCCCGGAAAGGGTCGAGCCCCGTCAAGCCCCTCTACACTCCCCAACATGCTATGTGGGGAAAAATGCTTTAAAGACTATCATTAAATTCTGAGCAATGTCCTTATCTTCCTTAATTGCCCCTTGCAGCCATGTGGACTAATATGATTTCTCATGATGGTACCAGTGCTATTGATAAAACATAAAAATTATTTTAAAACACTGGAGCAGATATTCAGCTACAGAAGATTACACCATCTGAGAATCTAGCACACTATGCTAAGAGAATGTTACTGCCATAACTTAAAGTTCTTAACAGTCAGGAAATGCCACATTTAAGTTGCATATCCAATCTTAACTCTATCCCCTTTTGTGCATGAAATGTTGATTATATTCGTTTTATTTCATCTTACCTTAAATTACATGTATTTCCAATTAATCATATGATCAAAAGTTATTAGTACCTCAGGATGTCTGCTTCATTCAGGACACAAGTTTAAGGGTGCTCAGTGAATAATGAGGGGATCCTGTGAATCCATACCTCATTCAGGGACAAATTCGGTTTAGACTTACATCAGTCTCCTGATCTTAACTCTGTAACCACCTAGCCAGCAACCATGCTCCTCACAGGTGTACACTTATACCATGATAACCACAACTTTAGGGTCAGACCTTATAGGGAGGACCTTATAGGAAGGAACTAGAAGACTCTTATTACTTGTACCCCTCTACAACAGTAATGTAATTGCTCGGACAGCACAGTTATTGCTTATTCTGTGTGTCATTTGGATTGCAAGACTCACTAAAGGAGTGAGGCTAGTAAGCAGATGCATCCTTCTCACTTGGCCAGCAAAGCTATATAGGTGTTCAGATTGGGATTTTGCCACACTCTGAAGGGGAGTAGGAGTAAATACTCTCTTCCTGTGTGCTAATATGTTATAGGGGAGATTCTGCTTCCATCAGACCAGATTTGGTTCTGAGTTTCCAATGGAATGGTACAGTTCTTCACTATTCCCAACATGAACCAGTGCCTGTAAGGAAGCCCTTAGCAAATTTTAAATTATTGAAGTGAAATGTAAATGTAATATAATCTCCGGAATGACTGGTGACTCTTCCCTCCATTACAATAAATAAGCACCATACTAGTACTTGAAGTACTTGTACTTGACGGTCTGTGACCTAGATGTGTAAGATGGATTTAATGTTGTGGATGTTTCATTATGTCAGAATGACATAATGAAAAGGGAACAGAATATGGTAATATTTCCAGTCTATATAATGAACAGTTTTAGCTATATGGCTATTCAAAAAGAGTATCACAATATTTTTTTATAATGAAAAAGTGTGCTTTTCCCTACTCTGTCATTCAAAAATGAATGACGTTTTTGTTAAGATTTGTCAAAAAGATTGAACTCTAGTTAGAAATAAAATGAATAGAGTATTTCCATCCCTAAAGGCAAAAGCTGCAGAGTTTTCAGTGGCTGTAAACAGGTGGTTAATTATGAAGTCTCTTGGAACTTAACTATAGCTAGTTACAACAACTCCGCAGTGTAACCCAGTAATATCATCAAAATCCTTTGTTTGAATTATAGATTTGTATTATAGGGTTTCTAATATATTATTCTTATTATATTATGGTGAATATAAAGGGATTAAATCTTATACCAAGTTCTAAGCTATACATTCTACTACAACACATGTGATTTACACTAGATCTAGTTAGGTCCATTGAATATACTAATGTTTGGAAAGATACGTTTTCAAAAGCCATAAACAGATGAAATATATACTTTATTATTTCTTGTCATCTGCACAGCACAACAGCAAGTTTTCTTGGAATTTAGAAATTTTCTCAAACAAAAATTGCAACACTATATGTAGAGGTGGAGAAAAGTATTTCACTAAATAAGAAAGATACTGTACTTTCAGCATGTTCACCAGTATTCTAGTGCAAACAGAAATACATTTAAAAACAAGGTTGTTTATAATATTTTATTGTCATACATCATATGGTATCGTAGCTAAGTATCAAACAAATAACAAAACTAGCATAACTATGCCTTAAACTATCTTTATCTCCATGTTCTATTTTTTTATCCTTCATGCCAGTCCCTTTCATTTTTTCCCTGAAGCTCTAAAAGGAAAAGGCGGTATTGGGAAAAGGCCTGCTCTTCCATTAGTTTAGACACAATCTACTACCAATCCACCTCCTCTAAAACCAGTAGAAGACTGGGCTGCATGCTCCCCTCAGTTAGGAAAGGGTCCAGACTGGCAGTTTTATTTATGTGTGTGATTTCTGCAGTGGAAGTTTGTGCCTCGGGACAGGCAAGCATGCCAAACATGTTTTGCTGGGACAAATGTCCTATGTTCTTCCATAGAAGAATCTGCTCTTTTGTGACTGAACTTATTCCTACTGCCTTAGATTTCATTTCAGGAAGCCTGTCCCAACTTTTGTAGTTCCTGGGTCAAAGTCTAATCCACCTCATCAAGGGCACAACTGTCCATAATCCTTCTTGGACAGAAGACAGCAGGCTAGAGATCCCACATTCAGGGGAAGGTATTTTACCACTGGGCCTGATAGTTTTTTCAGAACTTCTCAGGATAGTGGAAACCATTTCTTTTTTGAGAGTAGCAGTCTCACTGGTCAAAGCAGTTTCACACAGTTTGAAGAAATCAGCCACAGGTTCAACCATGTCATTTGCCATCTAATCCAAAATGTCTAAAAAATGAGCTTCTGAATGAAAACTGAAATAATCCTCCATACCGCCTCATTGGTTCTCTTTGAATGTGTCTCATGTTGGGAGTTCTCAGATTATTAAGACTTCAGAAACTCACTCAACATCATAACTGGTAAATACATATAAGTAAACAAATAAGAAAAATGAACAGAAAAGAGAATGTTTGGATGTATTATTATGAGGCTAAATTATGCTGTCAGTTACACAACTGTAAACCTGGACTAGTTGTTCTGATGTCAGAATTTACTCCAGATATATACCAGTGTAACTGACTGCATAATTTGGCCAATTAAAACAAAAATGATTAACCATTCTCCAAACTGCTTTATGTAATTCAGAACACATTTCATATATGCTGATATTGATTGGTATCCTGACCATACTTGCCTTTCTAGAGATATCTTATGACTTTCAAAGTGTGAAAGTTTATGATTTCAATAAATAAAAAAAATATTATCAGTGAATTTCTAATCAGCCTAATATGATAAATCTCATTTCCCACTCTGAAATGGTGGGGGAAATATAGTAAGCAGCAACTTCTTCTTGGTCATTTACAACTCATAATGAAAATTAACTTTATATTCCCACTTTCTATCCCCTGGAAATAAGTACTTGAATTCTGTTATCAGAATAGAAACACGTGTAAATTGGATGGGAAAAAATCATTGGGATAAAGGATAGAGTGAAGAATTTTATGCTCCTATTACAATAACAAAAATAAGTGTTTGGTGTTATGAATATTGGGAATATGTCTTAAATTCAAGATTGAAGATATTTGAGTATGTTTTGAAACATAGTCTTTACTTTCCAGTGCTAAAAGAGTAAGCCTCCTAGCAAAAATACTCTGCACAAATGAAAACTCATTGAAGACATTGGTATAATGAAGGTGATGTGCTACAGTTCTTCATACTTTAAAATATATGGTACAATTCACTTTTGTTTCCTCTAAAACCATAGATGCATGTCATGGTGAACATGCACTAGTAAAATACACAAAAAGAGAACATACAGATTGCAAAGGTTTAAAAAAGTAACTGTTTGGAGAGAGGGAAGTTGTTTTACTGTTACTATTGGACATTGTGCAAGTAGCATTTAGCAGCTTCAAAGTACAACACTTTGTGTTTTAAGTAGGACTGTGAGAACCACTCACATTGCAATGTATAGTCAGACCAAAATAATCCTGGGCCCATCTCTTCCCCAAACTGGAAACAGTATTCCTTCATCATTCATTATTTTATTTTATTTTATTTTACTAGTGCAAGTGCCTGGCAAACTCCAGAACAAGCCCATCTCTTTTCCTTCTAAAGCTTCAGGACACGACTGCCCAACTCCTTAACATACCTGGGCTCTCCAGAGGTATTTTATTGGCCTGGATCTTCTGCATTTTTCTGAGTTATCCAGTAGGCCATCTACCTTCTTTAATGTTCCCTGCACACATCCATGCATTTTTTAGAAATATATTAAGAAAAGTGGGACTGGGAATCATTCCTCTGGCCTTAATAGTCCTTTTTCTTATTCCCTTCTGAATACCCTATGGATGTGCAAGGCAGGAGCAGGATTCTAAAAGCTGGATCCTCCAAAATGCAGGCAGGGGTCACAAAGCTACAACATGAAGGTAACAGAAAAAGGTAGCCAATTACCCAGACTTTCCAGAAGAAACCTGTTAGTAAGAAGGAATCTTAGAGCCTGTTGAGTTTAGGAAAACTAGTTGTCAAGGGAATTGTTGAAAAACTTGGTGGCTTCAAAATAGAGCCATCAAGTTACACTGCGAGTTTTCAGGTTTATTAAAACTTAAAATTTCAATATCTACATTTAAATTCAGTTTTATATGGCTACAGAATTCTCATCTTTGTCTCTGTAACTGAGCTATATAAATACAGTGTGAAGGACGATTCAGTTTATGTTTTAGTTACTTATGAAGTCATTTAAGCAGGGCAAAACAGTCCCATAAAGGAAATTGAGAATCCAGTCTTGTGAATATGGTGAGATTAACAGGCTTCATTATTCTCTCTCTCTCTCTCTCTCTGTATGTGTGTATATATTTGTTTTCAGAGGTATCTTCTTAACAACTAAGGTTTAAAACTATCTGAAGCCAGGATGGAGGCAAATTCTTGGCAAACCTGTGAATTTTCACAGACCTCTGCTTGCAACTGCATGCTTGCCACTAAGAAATCCTGATGATGTTGTTATTATAGTTGGGACCCTCCCTCTAGATGATGTTCTGGGAACTCCAGCTATTAGAAAGAGACAGGTATTAGTAATGGGCAATTTGATAATTAGAAACATAGATAGCCGGGTTTGCGATGACCGGCAGAACTGCATGGTAACTTGCCTGCCTGGTGCGAAGGTTGCGGATCTCTTGAGACATCTAGATATGTGTAGTGCTGGGGAGGAGCCAGTGGATGTGGTACATGTAGGTACCAATGACATAGCGAAGGATAGGAGAGAGGCCAAATTTAGGCTGCTAGGTAAGAGATTGAAGTCCAGGACCTCCATGGTAGCATTCTCTGAAATGCTCCCAGTTCCACGCGCAGGGCCATTTAGACAGGCAGAACTGCAGAATCTCAATGCATGGTTGAGACGATGGTGTAGGGAGGAGGGGTTAGATTTATTAGGAACTGGAGAAACTTTTGGGAAAGGGGGCACCTATACAGGAAGGATGGGCTCCACTGAAACCAAAATGGAACCAGATGGCTGGCACTTAACATTAAAAAGTTCATAGAGCAGTTTTTAAACCAAGGGGTGGGGGAAAGCCAACAGGTGCGGAGGAGCACATGGTTCGGACATCCCTTAGGGGAGGATTTATTAATAGAGAATCTCTATGTCCTAGTGAAGACGAGAGGATGGAAAATGATAAAATACAGGTAGGGTCTGATCAGAAAAAGTCAAATAAAAAAGAGTCCCATTCAGTTAGATCGTGTAATGGCAGACAGCTAAAAGGAGACAAGTTTTTAAAGTGCTTATACACCAATGCTTGAAGTCTAAATAATAAAATGGGTGAACTAGAGTGCCTTGTATTAAATTAGGATATTTTGATATAATAGGCATCACGAAACTTGGTGGAATGAGGATAATCAATGGGATACAGTAATACCAGGGTACAAAATATATTGGAAGTACAGAACAGGTCGTGCTGATGATGGAGTGGCATTATATGTGAAAGAAAGCATAGAATCAAATGAAGTAAAAATCGTAAATGAATCAAACTGTACCATAGAATCTTTATGGATAGAAATTCCATGCTGTAATAATGAGAATATAACAGTAGGGATATATTACCGACCACCTGACCAGGATGGTGATAGTGACTGTGAAATGCTCAGGGAGAGTAGAGAGGCTATACAAATAAAAAACTCAATAATAATAATGGGGGATTTCAATTATCCCCATATTGACTGGGTACATGTCCCCTCAGGATGGGATGCAGAGATTAAGTTTCTTGACACCTAAAATGACTGCTTCTTGGAGCAGCTGGTCCTGAAACCCACCAGAGGAGAGGCAATTCTTGATTTAGTCCTGTGTGGATAACAGGATCTGGTCCAAGAGGTGAATATAGCTGGACCGCTTTGTAATAGTGACCATAATACAATTAAATTTAATATCCCCGTGGCAGGAAAAACACCACAGTGGCCCAACACTATAGCATTTAATTTCAGAAAGAGGAACTACACAAAAATGAGGTTAGTTAAACAGAAATTAAAGGGTACAATGCCAAAAGTGAAATCTCTGCAAGCGGCGTGGAACCTTTTAAAAGACACCATAATAGAGGCAAAATTTAAATGTATACCCCAAATTAAAAAAAAAAAAACATAGTAAGAGAACCAAAAAAGAGCCACTGTGACTAAACAACAAAGTAAAAGAAGCAGTAAGAGGCAAAAAGGCATCCTTTAAAAAGTGGAAGTTAAATCCTAGTGAGAAAAATAGAAAGGAGCATAAACTCTGGCAAAAGAAGTGTAAAAATAAAATTAGGAAGTCCAAAAAGAATTTGAGGAACAGTTAGCCAAAGACTCAAAAAGTAATAACAAATATTTTTTTAAGTACATCAGAAGCAGGAAGCCTGTTAAACAACCAGTGGGGCCACTGGACAATCAAGGTGCCAAAGGAGCACTCAAGGACGGTAAGGCCATTGTGGAGAAACTAAATGAATTATTTCATTGGTCTTCATTGCTGAGGATGTGAAGGAGATTCTCAGCCCCGAGCCATTCTTTTTAGGTGATAGATCTGAGAAACTGTCCCAGATTGAGGTATCATTAGAGGAGGTTTTGGAACAAATTGATAAATTAAACAGCAATAAGTCACCAGGACTAGATGGTATTCACTCAAGAGTTCTGAAGGAACTCAAATGTGAAATTGCAGAACTACTAACTGTAATCTGTAATCTATCATTTAAATCAGCTTCTGTATCAGATGACTGGAGGATAGCTAATGTGACGCCAATTTTTAAAAAGGGCTCCAGAGGTGATCCCGGCAATTATAGGCCTGTAAGCCTGACTTCAGTACCGGGCAAACTGGTTGAAACTATAATAAAAAACAATATTGTCAGACATATAGATGAACATAATTTGTTGAGGAAGAGTCAACATGGTTTTAGTAAAGGGAAATCATGCCTCACCAATCTACTAGAATTCTTTGAGAGGGTTAACAAGCATGTGGACCAAGGGGATTCAGTGGATATAATGTACTTAGAGTTTCAGAAAGCCTTTGACAAGGTCCCTCACCAAAGGCTCTTAAACAAAGTAAGCTGCCACAGGAAAAGAGGGAAGGTGTTCTCATGGAGTGGTAACTGGTTAAAGATAGAAAACAAAGGATAGGTACAAATGGTCAGTTTTCAGAATGGAGAGAGGTAAATAGTGGTGTCCCCGAGGTGTCTGTACTGGGCCAGTCCTATTCAACATATTCATAAATGATCTGGAAAAGGGGTAAACAGTGAGGTGGCATGGTACACCCACATCTTGAATACTGTGTGCAGATGTGGTCACCCCATCTCAAAAAAAGATATATTGGAATTGGAAAAGGTTCAGAAAAGGGCAACAAATATGATTAGGGATATGGAACAGCTTCTGTATGAGGAGAGATTGATCTGACTGGGACCATTCAGCTTGGAAAAGAGATGGCTAAGGGGACATATGATAGAGGTCTAATAAATCATGACTGGTGTAGAGAAAGTAGATAAAGAAGTGTTGTTTACTACTTTTCATAACACAAGAACTAGGGGTCACCAAATTAAATTAATAGGCAGCAGGTTTAAAACCAATAAAAGGAAGTATTTCTTCACACAACGCACAGTCACCCTGTGGAACTCCTTGCCAGAGGATGTTGTGAAGGCCAAGACCATAACAGGGTTCAAAAAGAAATGGATAAATTCATGGAGGATAGCCAGAATGGGCAGGAATGGTGTCCCTAGCCTCTGTTTGCCAGAAGCTGGGAATGGGTGACAGGGGATGGATCACTTGATGATTGCCTGTTCTATTCATTCCCTCTGGGGCATTTGGCACTGGCCACTGTCAGAAGACAGGATACTTGGTTAGATGGAACTTTAGTCTGATCTAGTATGGCCATTCTTATGTTCTTATGTTCTTATTTGTATTACTGTAGTGCCTAGGGTGCCCAGATGTCCCAATAAAATCGGGGCTGTCCCAATATTTAACTCTTTGTCCCACATCCCAACCGATATATGATCAGAATGCCATTTGTCCTGATATTGTAAGGTTTCCAGGTGTCTGGTTGGCATGTGGCTGGCAGGCTCCCTATCCACTCCGCTCAGCTCCCCGGAAGCGGCAATATCTCTCTCTGGGTCCTAGGCGCAGGGATGGCCATGGGGTCTCTGTGTGCCCCAAACGTGCCTGTTTTGCAGCTCACATTGGCCAGGAACAGCTCACTTGGCCACGCCTCCACCTAGGAACCAGAGGGAGATGTCGCCAATTCTGGGGAGCCGCCTGCGGTAAGCACCGCCTGGAGCCCACACCCCAGCCCCCTCTCACCCCCAAACTCCGACTTGGAGTCAGCACTCCGAACCCCCTCCCGTGTCCCATCCGCCTACCACAGTCATGAGACCCCACCTTGCAGTGGGGGTCGGAGCTGGCACCATGCACCCTCGACCACCACATGGCTTACGGGGGGGGCGGAGCCAGGGCCGGTCACTCCTGACAGATCCGCGGCTTGTGGCAAGGGCTGCTGTCATGTCTGTGCACCTCCGACCCGCAGCTTGTGGCAGGGGCTGCTGTTCGGGCCATGCACCTTCGACCCATGGCTTGTGGCGGGGCTTGGATCCAGGGTCATGTGCCCCTGACCCGCAGCTTCCTAGGGTTGTGCGTCCCGCCTCCCCCATGGCTCCGGTGGGGGCTGTGAGCCTGTGGCTCCCCCACCCCCGCATGTGTCCCAGTATTTTATTCTTGCAATCTGGTCACTCTAGTAGTGCCTATGAGCTATAATGATGGACCAGCACTCTGTTGTGCTACTGCTGTACAAAAAAGTGTAAAAAGACAGTCCCTGCCCGCCAAAGCTTACAATCTAAATATGACAAGAGACAACAGATGGATACAGATAAGGGAGTACAAACAAGCAATGAGACAATTTGGCTTTTTTATATTTCTTGGCCTTTAAATATTTACTCACAAACAAACAATTTCACACTGTTTCCAGATCCCCAATATGTTTCTTGTATATTTATAACTTCCTCATGTCTTGCTTTTCAGAGGTCTACATTCACACTTGGTATAAACCAGTGGGTCTTAATTTAAATTAGTAGAATTACGTTCACTTACATTTGGTCTGACTGTGATTTAGGAATTTAAATGACAACTGATGGGGGATATATAAAACCACTTTCAGTTCTCCATATGAACAAGTTCTATACTAGACAGATGGCCATTCCTTTGTCTCTCAATAAAGATATGCATTGTAAAAGGATGGGGGTTAAATGGGGCAGGAAGGAAATCAAAAGAAAATATGATTTTTTTCAAAAAATGTGCATATTTAAGTAACTGGCAACTAATCTAATTTTGCAGTTGGTAACTCTATTCAAATAAAAGTACAAAAGTAGACTTTCATTTATTTTAATGACACCCTGGATTAAATATTTTTACAGCAACTTCTCTCCCTTTGGTTTGACATAACACCAACTTCAGCGCTTTGGAATATTGAAAAATAAGATGTTTTTTTCCCTTATGTTTGACAACATGCTTTAATTTATTTAGCTTTACTTAGGTTTGTAAATGAATAGTTCTAAGTGCTGAATGTTTTTGGCACTAACAATATTTCTTCCAGCTCCGTGTGCATATTTCAATACTTCTTTTAGAAAATGCCACGTTATGTATGTTTGAATAAGCCAAAACAAAAATAAAAAAGACTTTGTTTTACACCTACCATAGTTCTTTTCTTTTCTTTTCTTTTCTTTTCTTTTCTTTTCTTTTCTTTTCTTTTCTTTTCTTAGGATTTCCCTACTGGGCACCAGTAGAAGAACTTTAAATATTAATTATAGCTTTCTTAATAATTTATTCTTCATCTATTGTATATGAAACTCAATATATGAAGAACTGGAGGATATGCCTTACATTAACTCATTCTCCCAAGTATGTGCAGCAAAAATCATTAGCATTGAGCCTTCGATATGAGAAATGGCAGCTTCATAATTAGTGATTTTCTTATTGAACTAGCTATGACTCACTGAAATTATATAGCCAGATTTTTTAATTCATCCAGCACATCATATAGTCACATCCTTAGTCAAGGATAAAATGGAAAGAAGGAGGGCTATTTTTATATTGAACTATGAATATTCTAGTGTATTGAAAGATTTTTTTAAAAATAAAAAGCATGCCATTTTCAAGATGACACCAGATTTTCTTTTCACTTGATTTTTTCAATGGAAAAAGACCTTTTCAAAAACAAATATTTTCTTACAAAATTCATTTTTTAAAAAAATATTCCAATGTTTTTAACAGAAAACAAAAGTGTGAAAACATTTCAGTTTTAAATTGAATCTGACACATTTTTGTTTTTCGGGCTTTCTTTCTTTTTTTGTGTGTGTGTGTTTTGCTTGTGTTTTCTATTTCCCCTTTCTTTCCACTCCTTTAAAAAAAGGCAGCAGCTTGGGTTTGGGGTTTGTCAGAAGATTCATTTATATTTATGAACCTTTTGAGTACAGCTGTTTGAAAAAAAAACAAAAAACCTTGGATGGAACCATTTTGCATTTGAAAATCCAGTTCCATTGAAACCGAAACTCTTCTCGATACTTCCCAAAATTGTGTCAGTTTTGCCAAAAAAAAATTCAAAATTTTGTGTTTAGTTCTGAATCAAAATGAAAACAGATTTGAAGTCTCAAATTCCTTTGGGAAATGGAAATGTCATTCTCTGTCCATCTTTGCTTTTGAGCCTATCTGGGCCCAATTTTGAGTTGATTTAAGTGTAAGTAAACACTGCTTATAAATGTTGGCCAACATTTTTAGACTTGTGTACCTATTGATGAGACACTTCGATCCACCTTTAGGCATCAAAATAAAAATGCTTGATTCTTCCATTGACATAATTCAGACTTTAGAATAGACACGCCATTGAGAGGAAGGCAATTTACATGTTAGCAATGACTGTCATTCTTGATAATTTTAGAAAAAACATCAAGTTAATAAGTTTAGCCTAATTTTGTTTCATTCCAGACATTGGGCTGAGGCAGCAATTTATCAGTTGTTGGTGGAGTTCAAATTCTGTTCTCAGAACTTAAAGTGACCAGGGTTATGAGTGGCAAACCTTAAATATCTCCTAGACGCCAAAAACAACCTCATATTCCTGGATGCCAAAAGCCACATTTGTGTCCTCCACAGGTAGAAAAACCTCAAGCTTTCACATATTAAGTCAATACAAATTTTGCAGCACAATTAACAATTTAAATTTGAGGACAGCATAAAAATCAATTACATTTTATATTAAAATATATTTAATGACACAAGAAATATTATACAGATTGGAGTAGATTTGGTGCAGAAGGGAAATGGGAAAAGCCTTGCGAGAGAGACTGATGCATAACTTGAGGATCGTGCTGAACACTTTTTATAGCTAATGTGCTGCATAGAACATAAGGGAAATTATATGGAAAACAACATTTCTTCCCTAAAAGCCTATTTTTACTTATATCTGCTTTACAACTGCATAGAAGTAAAAAATTCAAACAAATAGTTAATGATTTAATTTTAAAACCCTTCACTATGAAATTAACAAATATAATTTAATTGCAATTTCTTGCATGATTAATAGGCAAGATTTTCATTCTTAATTCCATCAAGCAGTCCGTTAAATATGGGCTTTTTGTTAAATTATTTTAATTTCCTGAGAGATCAAGTTGCTGTTGCATGCAGGCTGTGTTATCTGAACACCTCATATTATTATTTCTAATTTTCATATCTATTTGATTAATGGTTTACTTTGATCAATCTTATGCACTAGGAGACACAAGCTGATAGTCTTTATTTCATCAAGTAGAACCGCTTGGACTGAGGGAGCATGATGATGTATTTCAGAATACAAAAGTGTGTTGATGTAAAGTACATGAATTATACATCTATGTGTGATTTCAGACTCTTGCTTCCAGAAACTATTCTTGCTAAGAAATGGTACCATACCATGAACAAATAAGTTGGATCAACTACCAAGTGAAGAGGTAGTTTGGTATTTTTATTTTCTTATATATACATATATATGGTTTTAGATGGGTGGGAGAGGAAGGAGGATTTACAGGAGAGACTATGAGTTTTGGACCTCCATAGATTGGACAATTATCTTTGAAGCCATGAGGTTGACCAAACTTCTGAGTCACTGATTTGGGTTGCTCATTTTCTTACACTCTCTCTCTCTCTCTCTCTCTCTCTCAAACTGGGTTTTCATTTTTCTTTTGATTGTTTTCCCATTCTCCCTCCTCCCCCAAACCATAAATGTGTAGTATTGGAAAGGACCTCAATAGGTCATATAGGCCAAATCCCAGCACTGAGGCAGGACTAAGTATTACCTAGACTAAAGGCTAGTCTAGAGCTTCTGTCAACCGTCCCATCGTCCCCGCCCCCCGCCCCGCCGCCCCCATAGTACTGTCTACATTAGCACTTACGTCGCTCGTGGGGGGGGGGTAACTTTTTCACAACCCTGAGAAACTTAAGTTATACCAAATTGGCATGTAGAAGCCCTAAGTATTTGTCTAATCTGTTCTTAAAAACCTTCACAACCTCCCAGGGTAATCTGTTCCAGTGCTTGCTTAACTACCTTTACAGTTAAGGAGATTTTCCTAATGCCTACCCTACATCTCCCTTGCTGCAGTTTAAGTCCATTACTTCTTGTCCTATACTCAGTGGAGAAGAAGAACAATTTATCACCGTCTTCTTTATAACAACCTTTTATGTACATGAAAACTGTTATCATGTCCCCCTAGTCTTGTCTTCTCCAGACTAAACAAAACCAGTCTCTTCAATCTTTCCTTGTAGGTCATATTTTCTAGACCTTTAGTCATTTTTGTTGCTCTCCTCTGGACTTTCTCCATATTGTCCACATCTTTCCTGAAGTGTGGTATCCAGAAACAGACATAATACTCCACCTGAGGTCTTATCAGTGCTGAGTAGAGTGGAAGAACTACTTTGCATGTCTTGCTTACAAAACTTCTGCTAATATATCCCTAAGTGTTTGGTTTTTTGCAACAGTATTACACTGATGACTCATATTTATTAAATAATCTACTATAGCAAGAAGTGGAAATTCGGACAGATAACTAGGGATAAAAATATAAAATATAAAAATATTGCTAGAGCATGCAGGGGTGTAATCAGGAAGGCCAAGGCACAATTGGAGTTGCAGTTAGCAAGGGATATGAAGGGTAACAAGAAGGGTTTCTACAGGTATGTTAGCAACAAGAAGGTCAGGGAAAGTGTGGGACCCTTATTGAATGGGGGAGGCAACATAGTGACAGATGATGTGGAAAAAGCTGAAGTACTCAATGCTTTTTTTGCCTCGGTCTTCACAGACAAGGGCAGCTTGCAGACTGATGCACTGGGAGTAGGTGAGCACTGCTGAAAGAACAGACTAAGGACTATTTAGAAAAGCTGGAAATGCACAAGTCCATGGGTCCAGATCTAATGCATCCAAGGGTGCTGAGGAAGTTGGCTGATGTGATTGCAGAGCCATTGGCCATTATCTTTCAAAACTCATGGCGATCGGGGGGAGGTCCTGGACGATTGGAAAAAGGCAAATATAGTGCCCATATTGAAAAAAGGGAAAAAAGAAAACCCGGGGAACTACAGAAGCCTCACTTCAGTCCCCTGCAAAATCATGGAGCATGTCCTCAATTAATCCATTTTGAAGCACTTGGAGGAGAGGAAGGTGATCAGGAACAGTCAACATGGATTCACCAAAGGCAAGTCATTCCTGAACAACCTGATTGCCTTCTATGATGAGAAAACTGGCTCTATGGATATGGGAAAAGCGGTGGATGTGATATATCTTGACTGCAGCAAAGCTTTTGATATGGTCTCCCACAGTATTCTTGCCAGCAAGTTACAAAAGTATGGATTGAATAAATGGACTATAAGGTGGATAGAAAGATGGCTAGGTTTTCGGGCTCAACAGGTAGTGATCAATGGCTCAATGTCTAGTTGGCAGCCAGTATCAAGCGAAGTGCCCCAGGGGTCGGTCCTGGGGCCAGTTTTGTTCAACATCTTTATTAATTATCTGGATGATGGGATTAAATGCACCCTCGGCAAGTGCTCAGATGACTCTAAACTGTGGGGAGAGCTTCATAGAATCATAGAATCATAGAATCTCAGGGTTGGAAGGGACCTCAGGAGGTCATCTAGTCCAACCCCCTGCTCAAAGCAGGACCAACCCCAACTAGATCATCCCAGCCAGGGCTTTGTCAAGCCTGACCTTAAAAACCTCGAAGGAAGGAGATTCCACCACCTCCCTCGGTAACCCATTCCAATGCTTCACCACCATCCTAGTGAAAAAGTTTTTCCTAATATCCAACCTAAACCTCCCCCTCTGCAACTTGAGATCATTACTCCTTGTTCTGTCATCTTCTACCACTGAGAACAGTCTAGATCCATCCTCTTTGGAACCCCCTTTTAGGTAGTTGAAAGCAGCTATCAAATCCCCCCTCACTCTTCTCTTCTGCAGGCTAAACAATCCTAGTTCCCTCAGCCTCTCCTCATAAGTCATGTGCTCCAGCCCCCTAATCATTTTTGTTGCCCTCCATTGGACTCTTTCCAATTTATCCACATCCTTCTTGTAGTGTGGGGCCCAAAACTGGACACAGTACTCCAAATGAGGCCTCACCAGTGCCGAATAGAGGGTAATAATCACGTCCCTCGATCTGCTGGAAATGCCCCTACTTATACAGCCCAAAATGCCGTTCGCCTTCTTGGCAACAAGGGCACACTGTTGACTCATATTCAGCTTTTCGTCCACTGTAACCCCTAGGTCCTTTTCTGCAGAACTGCTGCCCAGCCATTCGGTCCCTAGTCTGTAGCAGTGCATGGGATTCTTCCATCCTAAGTGCAGGACTCTGCACTTGTCCTTGTTGAACCTCATCAGATTTCTTTTGGCCCAATCCTCTAATTTGTCTAGGTCCCTCATAGCTTGATATGATGTAGTGTAGGGATAGGGTCCAGAGTGACCTAGACGACTTGGAGGATTGAGCCAAAAGAAATCTGATAAGGTTCAACAAGAACAAGTGCAGAGTCCTTCACTTAGGACGGAAAAATCCCATGCACTGCTACAGGCTGGGGACTGACTGGCTAAGCAGCAGTTCTGAAGAAAAGGACCTGGGGATTACAGTGGATGAGAAGCTGGATATGAGTCAACAATGTGCCCTTGTTGCCAAGAAGGCTAATGGCATATTGGGCTGCATTTGTAGGAGCATTGCCAGCAGATCAAGGGAAGTGATTATTCCCCTCTATTCAGCACTGGTGAGGCCACACCTGGAGTATTGCATCCAGTTTTGGTCCCCCCACTACAGAAAGGATGTGGACAAATTGGAGAGAGTCCAGTGGAGGGCAACGGAAATGATAAGGGGGCTGGGGCACATGACTTACGAGGAGAAGCTGAGGGAACTGGGGTTATTTAGTCTACAGAAGAGAAGAATGAGGGGGGATTTGATAGCAGCCTTCAATTACCTGAAGGGAGTTCCAAAGAGGATGGAGCTAGGCTGATCTCAGTGGTGGCAGATGACAGAACAAGAAGCAATGGTCTCAAGTTGCAGTGGGGGAGGTCTAGGTTTCCCATTTTGTATTTGTACAATTGGTTATTCCTTCCTAAGTGTAATACTTTGCATTTGTCCTTGTTGAATTTCATCTTATTTATTTCAGACCACTTCTCTAGTTTGTCAAGCTCGTTTTGAATTCAAATCCTGTTCTGAAAAGTGCTTGCAATCCCTTCCAGCTTTGTATCTTGTGCAATATTTATAAATGTACTCTTTATACCATTATCTAAATAAATTATGGAGACACTGAATAGAACTGAACTCAGGACCCCGCTCTATATGCCCTTCTAGCTTGATTGTGAACCATTGATAACTCTGAGTATGATTTTCCAAACAGTGGTGCACTCTCCTTATAGTAGGTTCATCTAAGTTACATTTTCCTAGTTTGCCTATGAGATGGTCATGTGAGATAGTACCAAAAGCCTTAGTAAATTCAATATATATCACATTTATTGCTTCCCCCCATGGGTGGCGGGTGAACCGGCCCTGGGGAGAAACTGAGGCCATGCCCCTCCCTCTCCCCTTCTGTTCTCCCATCCCCACCAGAGCCCAGAGCACCCCCGCCGTGGCTGCTGGACCCCCATCCCACCCCCGGGTTGACCGAGGGCTCCCAGCCCTGGAGCGCCAGGAGTGTCCCCAGCTGTGGAGTGCCAAGTGGGTGGCACGGCTGCAGCACCTGCAGGCCGTGCTCCTGAGTGCTCAGTGTGCGGCACGTGGATGGGGCCATGCCGGGCTGTTTGGGGAAGCTCAGCCTCCCCCCTGTCCAAGCTTCTCCTCATACATAAGCCTTGTAACTCTGACAAAGGAGGACATTAGGTTAGTTTGACATCACAGGCACTGGGTTCTAATTTTCCCTGGGTTGCTCAACCCCCACTCAGCCCCAGGCCCCGCCCCCACTCCACTCCTTCCCCCAACCACCTACCCGTGCCCTGCTTTTTCCTGCCCCCACTCCACCCTGCCTTACCCCCACTCCACCACTTCCCCCAAGGCCCCGCCCCTGCCCCACCTCTTCCCACCCCTGCTCCACCCTGTCCTGCCTCTTCCCCACCTCTTTAAACCACCTCCCCTGAGAGTGCTCTATCCCCTCTCCTCCCCCTCCCTCCCAGCACCTTCTGCACGCCTCTGAACAGCTGTTCCACTTTGTGCAGGAGGCACTGGGAGAGAGTGGGAGGAGTTGATCGGTGGGGTCAGCAGTGTGGGGGAGAGGGGAGCTTGGCTGCTGGTGGGTGCTAAGCTCCCACTAGTTTTTCTCCATGGGTGCTCCATGTTTGACATTATTTGTTCTTGACAATTCCAAAGTGACTGTTACTTATTATCTTATCTTCTAGCTGTTTACAAACTGATTATTGGCTCTGTTATCTTTCTTGGTTACCAAATTTAAGCTGACTGGTCTCTAATTCACTGGTTTGTCCTTTTTATACATAGGTTCTATATTAGCCATTTTCCATTCCTGGGGATTGCTCCCCCATGAGTTCTCAGACATAATCACTAATGGCTCTGATGTCTTTAACCAGTTCCTTAAGTCTTCTAGGATGTATTTTGTTAGGCCCTGTGGACATGAAGACTATTAACTTATTTATGTAATTCCAGAGTTGTTGTTTCCCTATTTTACCCTCACCTTGTACCCATTTACACTGATGTTCACTATGTTGTCCAATCACTGCTAACCTTTTTGGTTAAAACTGAAACAAGAAAGACTTTTAACACTTTGTTCATTGCTACATTTTTCTATTTTTGTGTTTCCTTCTTCATTGAGTAGTGAACTCACCCTGTCCTTTGTCTTCCTCTTGCTTCTAATGTTTTCTCGTTACCCTTTATGTCCATAGGTGGTTTGATCTCATTTTGTGCTTTGGCCTAGTTTCCATTCTTTATATGATTCCTTTTTAAATTTCATGTAATTGAAGATCTCCAGGGTAAGCCAGGGTGGTCTTTTACCCTGCTTCCTATCTTTCTTACACAAAGTTTGCTCTTTTGTCCTTAATAATAATAATTGCTAACTCTCCTGAACTTTCCCCCCCTTAGATTTGCTTCTAACAGGATCTTACCTACCAATTCCCTGATTTGGCTAAATTCTGCCTTCTTGAAGTCCATTGTCTTTATTCTGCTGTTTTCTCCCACTACCATTCCTTAGAATTATGAACTCTATCACTCCATGATCCCTTTCACCAAAGCGGCTTTCCACCTTCAAATTCTCAGCTAGTTCCTCCCTATTTATCAGAAGCAAATCTAGAGCAGCCTCTACACTACTCATGTTTTCCACCTTCTGTAATAAAATTTTGGCTCCAATGCATTCCAAGGACTTCTTGGATAATCTGTGCCCTGTTGTATTATTTTCCCAACCGATGTCTAGTTGAAGTTCCTGATCACCAAAGTCCTTCATACGTAGCCCCATTGACCTCTTCTTCCTGTGATATATAGTAGACTCCAGCCATGGCATCAGCCTTGTTTTTTTATTACTTTTCTTCCTTCCCAGAGACTTTTAACACATCTGCCTCCCACTTCTCTCAACCTTAGTGCAAGTCTATACATCTCTGATATATACCTCTTCCCTTTTCCCCTGCCTGTCCTTCCTGAACAAGCCTTCTATACTAATATTTCATCATGTGAATTATACCACTGAGTGTCTGCGATGCCAAGTATGTCATAACTGTGATAATTCACTAGTATTTCTCGTCCTTCCATACATCGCCATATAAAGAGAGTTGTGTTCCATATTCCCAAAGGACTCTGAGTGATTTTCAGTAGGGAAGAATCAACTGCAAAGGCATCAGCAAAAATATATTTTCATTTCCGAAAGTAGGAGTGTGGCCTGGGGTGGGGACGCAAGCAATAGTTTATTTTAGAAAATGGATCCACACAGATTGAACCCAGTCTTTTTGCTGCTATTGCACCTGACAGAATGGTTATATAAGAATTCAGAACAATACACACATTATTGGAAAAGGGCAGGATGGTAAATGAGTCATTCTGTACAGAATAGGACACCTAGAGAATGATGAAATCATCAGTGAAGCATCAGTTTCTTTTTCCTCCTGTTTATGCTAAGTGTAATGGTGATTGTGTAGCTAAAACTTCACAAAACCCCATCAAACTAAGCATATGTTCTGAAAAGTATTCCGATTAAATGTTTCTGTTTTGTTGTCAGTTTCATTTATCTAAACCTATTTTTCTTCTTTTAGGATTGTTTTTAGAAAAATATGTACTTGTTTAGTACTATTTTAAAATGCAATTATCTTTTAGATTTTTCCATTTCACTCTAACATATATGAAGTAAGTGACTAATTTTGCCTGTTAACAATGACTTTTTCATCTCTAGAAGAAATCTGGAAATTAACTTATTGAAAGGATTTCATATGTTTGTCTCTTTCTTCTATGGTATACTTCAGTATCCTGTCATTAAATGATTAAAGTCAGGTCAAAAACTGAAAATATATTTTCTAGCAAAATGTTAAACAATATGATTTGTGGCTGGCTGCAAACACTGTGATCCAGGCTTACAGTACTTTTATGTGGTAGATATGATCTAAACCATTGCCTTTTAATTTCACCTCCTATTTTCTAAAGCCCTCTTTGTCCATGAACTTGTAACATTTATAACTTTTTATTTCCAAGCACACATAAGCAGTTGCTACAGATTATCTGTTTGCAGACAATCTCTACATTTCTCATGAAGTCTGTAATAACCTCAATGTCCTCCTAAAACTGGACTTGCTTTATGTCTGATCTTGCTTTCATCAGGAATTTTCCAAATTAATTCAGTATATACATTGTTGGAAAACAGCTGAAAATGATGCTTCATGGGTAGAGGCATAAATGATAGATGTGTTGAACTGTAACTTCTATAGTAGTTAACTGTGGCAAGTAGGTTGTAATAACCTAATTTTTGGTTTTTAGTGGTTTCTGCTAAATCTGATTTTAAATTGTAAGCCATTTTATATTTTGCTTCTATTGTACATGTAGTACTGCAGAACAGAGCTTTACAAAACAAGATGAGTCTCTTAAAGAAGCAATTGTTAGTGTGGCATCACAGCAGTACTTTAATAGTACATCTCTGGCTAATATATTAGAACTAAAGATATAACACCAGTGAGAGGCAGATACATTTTTTAGGAGCTAAACAAGGCCTCAACTTTATATGTAAAAACAAGTAAAGGCAGATAATTATTATTCTGTGCCACATTCTGTGCACCACAGCAAACAAAAATAAATGTGCCAGAGAGATCTAGAGTTCAGTTTTGACTTGATTGGCCCACACAGCTAGATACTGATGTTGGTCAATAGAACTGGCTGAATTAGTCATTGTAAACAATACTCCAAATAACACAACTTTACTGTCTTTTTGGATTTATCCTAATTTTTGTTTAAAACTTTCAAGATTTGTGGACAATTTAATGAACAGATTGATCTTGTCCTTTTTATTCATGAAAATATATATCAGGGATTGGCAACCTTTGGCACATGGCTCACCAGGGTAAGCCTCCTGGGTAAGCTCCCTGGCGGGTCAGGCCAGCTTGTTTACTGGCCACGTCCGCAAGTTCAGCCAATCACAGCTCCCACTGGCCACGGTTCGCCACTCCAGGCCAATGGGGGCTGCGGGAAGTGACGCAGGCCGAGGGATGTGCTGGCCGCCGCTTCCCGCAGCTCCCATTGGCCTGGAGCGGCGAACCACGGCCAGTAGGAGCTGCGATCGGCCGAACCTGCGAACAAGGCAAGTAAACAAACCGGCCCAGCCTGCCAAGGGGCTTACCCTGGCGGGCCACATGACAAAGGTTGCCGATCCCTCATCTATATGAATCCATTGTACCATTTAGCCAGCTCTCTCGGTTATACTGTATATGACATTCTATTCCCCTGGGCAGAATCATCTCCATTACTTTATGTATCAGAGCATAAAGCATGCCTATAAAATGTTTGTATTATTTTCATGATTTAGATTACTAGATCAGGCTCCATTACTGAATATTAGTTTACCTTTCCTTCTCATTTATATTCTAGTCCCAGTTTCAAACTAGGTAAGGGTTTTTTAAATAATTGTATGTTCCAGTATAAGCAGAGTAGAAAAGGATAACGCTACAGAACTGAAGTGAAAGTATCTTATTGTGAGTACCTGAAAAATGAAATTAATAACATCATAACATTCACTATTCATTGGCATTCTAACTTGTGTTATTAAGTACACTTATTTATACAAATAGTCCCATAGACTTCAATAGGATTACCCAAGTGATAGTAAACTCCCAGGTCAGGCTTTGTACTGCTAGGGTCGTGCAAAGCAGCCAGACAGCTAACCTAACTGGCTCCCTGAGATGGTCTTTGCAACACAACCCATCTCTCTCAGGACAGGGGGCACTTTATAAGGGTGGACCAGAGACAGCAGATGTAATTTAGAATAGCCCTGGGTCTGGTATATGTTGTTCTGGGAACTAGCCAGCCTTGACTGGCCTAAGGATCAGGAGAACACAAAAGTGGCTTAGATTTTCCTGTCATGTTTCTTTACCTCCACATCTCAGATGCATCAGTTTTATGTTGGCCACAGCTAATGATATTCTCCAGTATAAGGTACTACCTAGTGAATAAGGATGGAAAAATCAGGCTTACAATAGGAAAAAAAAGAAGTTCTACAAATTTTTGTTTAATACTAAGGAAAAGTATAAAAGAGGCATGCAAAATTAGCCAAATAATATGTGTAGGTTGTCAGACTTTTTACCTTACATTTTATGATGCAATTGTGAATTATGTTCTTTTTTTACAATTTGTAATTAAAAGGTAGAACAGATGTGAATGCTCGGAGTGATGTATCCATTAAGATAGGATTCTTACAAGATATTGTTCACTATATATAATGTGGATTTTTTTTCTATTGGAAGACTTAAGTTTAAAAAAAAATCCAGGGACTTAGGAACACCTATTGTGTTAGACAATTCAAAGGAAAAGAGCTCTACTATATTATTGCTTCATTTTCCATTGGGGAGACCACACATACATCTTTCTTTTTTTTTCTTCTCATAGCAATTTTAGTACAAAAGGCACTTTTAAAACTGGATAGATATTAACAAATGTTTTGAAGCAAAGGAATTTGAATCTGACTAACTTCAAGATGTGCTGGAGCTCAGGTGTCAGTTACATTGGGGGAATTATACATTTATTAGTTTCAGCTTATGCTTTTTTCTCACCAGAACCTTTCACTTGTGAGTTGACCTCCCAGAGCTTCTTTCACTGTTAATCAATTAATTATATAGAGACATATCTGCATGGCAATTAACAGGAAAATAAAGTAAAGAAAGAAGAATTCATAACATAAGGTCCAGATTGTTCTTGTGCTCAGTGCCTGTGCATTGAGATGGAAGAGCACAAAGAGATAACACACAACATGTCTCCAGAGATGGCACAACATGTCATTCCTCCTACAAAATACTCTCTGGATGGATTGTTTTCCAGAAACAACAGGTGTACTTCTGATCTCACATGAATCATTGAGATTCAGCAGTAACTCCACTGAAGTCTGTACTTACGCCAGTGTAAAGCTGTTGTGATACAGTACGATAAGGATATTTTTGAGTTTGCCTTGTTCTTTATGGAAATGTTGGACACTAAGACTACATGAGACTGGGCACACCCAAAGACAACCCATTATAGATAAATGCCCAGCCCAAGAAAGGGGTTAGTCCTTCAGTGCATAGGCGCTGACTTTCGTTGGGCCCGGCAGCTCGCCCCCCCGCCCCGCCATCTCACCTCTTGGAGGCTCTGTCGGACGCGAAGGGGCAGATGCTTTTCTTGGCTCCCTCCAGCTGGTCGGCAGCACCTCAGGGGAGGGGTATGGGGAGGAGGTGGAGAGGCTGGATCCGGCTCCTCCCCCTCCCCATACCTCCCCTCCGAGGCGCCGATGACCAGCTGGAGGGAGCCAAGAAAAGTGTCTGCCCCTTCACGTCCGGCGGAGCCTCAGGAGGTGGAGAGGATAGGTGAGCTGGGCACACGGTGGGAGGGCTGGCGGGGAGTTGCCAGTGGGTGCAGAGCACCCACCAATTTTTCCCCGTGTGTGCTCCAGCCCCGGAGCACCCATGGAGTCAACACCTATGCTTCAGTGAGTTGTCAATCACTGAGAAACCATTAAGACTGCAATCTAGGCCATCAATCTTGATTGTCTCTAAACTACTGGCCATTCCCCAGGCACAATGGGCATTCTACACAGGGGCCACATGGGGGATGTGGCAGGCATCACGGGACAGGGGTGGAGTGTCCCAGTGGAGAACATGCTTAGGAAGAAACTACTTAGGAACTGTGTTCTGCTCTGTGAAGGAGGGTCAACCATTGCCACATAACCAACGGACTTGCAAGATGGTGAGAGCTGGAGGGACTCTGCCTAGCTTGAAATGCTAACAAACTTTGAACTGCCATGAAGGGATGAGATCACACAAAGGGAGGGTGTGTCTCTGGACCCTTTTTTTGTTTTTCAAAGAGCTCTGTTTTCTCTGCTTTCCAACTAGAAGTCACAGCCTAGGTGGAGCCCTGGGGAAGTGTGTGTATGATAGTGGTGGGGAGACTCAGGAAGTTTCACACAGTGTAGGAAGCTGCCCCCCCCATCTCAAAAAGGGTGTCAGACAAGAGGTCAGAGCCTAGAAGTGTGTCGTATATTCCCAGAGCTAGAAACAGTGAATAGACTCTACACAGACCCAGTTGGTATAGATGCCTGTGGGGCTCAGTGATTGGGTCCATTTGCAACTGACTGGGGGCCATATAGAGGAGTACGGGGCCAGATTCTAACAGATGGCATAGGTAAGGTCAGAAACGGGCCCACATCATAGACAGAGGCAGGTTGATGGTGTGAGTGATCTCCCTGTCACTATCTGCCTTTTATTCAGTGCTCTGTGTTCTGTTCAGTAGCTAGAACCACTGGGCACTTTCAGCATCTCACTCAGTCTGATTCTCTCTGTGTCTCTTCTCATGTCTCTGGCATCTTTCATAGTCTCACTCTTAGCTGTAATTCTAGAAATGGCAGCTCCTTTGTATTCAGATTAGTAGATGAGAAAGTGGGATGTATTTTCTAATTTCATTTTTTTATTTTGAAAGCATTACCAAAATAAAACGTACATATAAGATTCATTTTAAAATCTTGTAAGAGTTTAAAACAAGAAGATATTAATCATACATTTCAAAGAATGATGATTCTATTTCCTTAATTTTGTTTTTCTCCTCATTTAAATAGAATAAAGCTTTCTTGAATGATCCATTTTAAGTGGGTTAACTTTTGTACATGGCTTCTATTTTCTGAATGGGACAAATAACTCCCTGAATGGGAGTTTGAGCCATCAGTTATTTTCAGGTGGTGCTCAACACTTTACAGCAGCAAACCCTAAACTGGTGTTCAGTGAGTAAAAAATTCTGTATATATTTATTTCAATGGCATTGAATCCTATTCAGACATGCCAACCTGGGGGAAAACCACAGATATTGGTCTTGGTTTTGGCTTAATTGGCTTGTGGGTTGCTTGTGGACTAGTTTTTGGCTTGTAGCTTTTTGCTTGTTTGGCTTGTAGCTTGTTGCTTCTTCTTCTTCTTTTTTTTTTGATTGGCTCCTAGCAAGCAGGGGCAAGGGGGAGGGGGGCAAGCAGGGGTAAGCGGGGGGGAGAGAGAGTCAGTGGTGCACAGCAGACCCACCAGTCCCAGACTGCATGCCAGGGGGATCTAGTCAGAGAGTGTTGGGGTTCTTAGGGACTGGCTTATTTTGGTCTTGTTTTGAAATGGGAATAGCTTGATTTTTGACTTATTGTGAAAGCCGGGGTGCTTATTTACCATGTGAAAGCTGGCAACTGTGGTCCTATTCTCACCATCCCGTGCATTGTAAAGAGTATATTTTGTGACATGAGCTAAACTGGGGATTTTTAAATCTAATATTCTCCCACCCCACTTACTGTTAATCAGACTTAGGTTCCTAAGTGCCTTTTGAAAATGCAACTTAGGGTCCTATGTCACTGAGGTACTTTTAAATGTTTTTACCATACTTGCTGCCCAAAGCATCTGCAGGGAGACTTTCAAAGTCAATGAGAATTGGAGAGCTGACTACTATATCTATACACTTGATGATTCCATTAACTTATGTGGTGAGGGTGGTGTTTAGTTTGTAATGATTTTTATCATTTAAAACAATATTTTGTGTGTCATAATGAGATAGCAGCAGTTAGCTCATTTACAGCCCTTCTAAAAATTATCTCCCAGCTTGGTAAACAGGCTTACTCCATTTATTTCAGTGGAGTTATTCCATATTGTAGTGCTATTAACTGAGCCCAGAGTCTGGTCCATAGACTTAATTTCCAGTACAACGGCACTCTCTCCATACAGCAGAAGGAATTTTTCCCCCTTCTTAATTTGCCTCTGTATTTCATTTAATGCCACTGAAAGGAATGTTGAAAGATGGGTCTGTGAAACTTTAAATTCTTTGCCTGATTTTGAATAAATTCTCTTAGGAGCAAAATACCATGGAAAGTACAAGACAGTTTTTCTAAAGGAAAGGTCACATTAAGGTAAACATTTTCAAAATCTCAGATTTTCAAAATAAAATAATAACAAAACGTACTATCCTGTATTTGTGGAAGATTACTATAAAGAAAGAAATTCGTTGACTTTTCTAGCCTTCAGTTACAAATAACCTGCTATGTCAAACTAAAGACGATTAACAGATGGAAGAGTTACAGCTAGATGTTAATACCAACAGACACCTTCTGTGTCAGAGCCTTCAAGAAAAAGCAGCGCCTGGGGCCATCATCTTTGGATGTTATGTTACAATTATATGTTTCTTTAACCTACACCAAATACAACCCAAGTGCTATTATATTTTCTTACACCTGATATTAAAGTGGTTAAATTTTCCATGAGTTTGTGTCAGAGCCTGAATATATTTGGGAGGGGGGAGAACAAAAGGGTAGATATTTTGAAACAAGGGAAATTAAATAAAAGATCAAAAAGTTACTCAGGGCATGTGACAATCCTGGGCAGGCGAGACAAGTGCACATTTTGTTTTTATGTCACTCTGCCTCGCTCTCGGCTATGAGAAAAATCACACAGTCAAGTCACTTCTTCAACCTGAATCAGCACAGCTTAATTTCACAGGGAAGACAGCCGTTAGTAAATATTGCAGACAAGTATGCCAATGTCCTTTGTTTTAGTGTCACAAAGACATGACATTATGAGCTATATTGTAGACACGAATTAAGCATGTACACACATCATTTAAAAAGAGATAATATAAATCAGTATGAGTGCCTCATCTGCACTTTCACTTTGTACACCATAAAATATATATCTTAAAAATATATATATTGCATTGATGGCAACACAAAAACAAAATTATTGATAACATTTCAGGTAATAGCACAGTTAGAATTACTAATTTCTAGTGGATCTCAAACAGTAATTCTTTGGATAAATGACATTGTTAATTGTTGAACTAACTAGAAAAAAATGTAAAGTGGAATGGTTATCAGCAAATTGACCTATCTTTTTCAATAATAATATTTACACGTACTAAACGTATGCTTCATCTCTCTTTTTGGCACTGCTTGCCTAGCTGAATATGATCATGGGTGGCAGAATCAGGCACTCTATTTATAAGAGCGAGAGAAAAGGTTTGCAATGGTAACACAGGGAAGAATATGAGAAGGAAAGGACTATACCATTCTAACTTAGGGTTTTATGCTGCCACACACCTCTATATTATCTGAGTACAATATCCGGCCACTTTTCAAATGAATTAGTGTGTCTTAAATACCAAAGAAACTTCTTTTAAAATGTTTTTTTATGATTAAGCCATACCTAGAAACAAATGTGTATGTAAAATAAGAGCTCAAGTTGATGACCTTTTAAAAATCAGGTCAAAGTAGGATCAGGTCAGGTTTTCCAAGCTGTTTTAGACTCATAGACTCATAGACTTTAAGGTCAGAAGGGACCATTATGATCATCTAGTCTGACCTCCTGCACAATGCAGGCCACAGAATCTCACCCACCCACTCCTGGAATAATCCTCTCACCTATGTCTCAGCTATTGAAGTCCTCAAATCATGGTTTAAAGACTTCAAGATGCAGAGAATCCTCCGGTAAGTGACCCGTGCCCCATGCTGCAGAGGAAGGCAAAAAACCTCCAGGGCCTCTGCCAATCTACCCTGGAGGAAAATTCCTTCCCGACCCCAAATATGGCGATCAGTTGAACCCCGAGCATGTGGGCAAGACTCACCAGCCAGACACCCAGGAAAAAGTTCTCTGTAGTAACTTCTAACATCCCATCATTGACCATTGGTCCTATTTACTACTGATGGTAATTAATTGACCTTTGACTAAGATCATGTTATCCCATCAAACTATCCCCTCCATAAATTTATCTAGCTTAATCTTGAAGCCAGTTAGATCTTTTGCCCCCACTGCTTCCCTTGGAAGGCTGTTCCAGAACTTCACTCCTCTGATGGTTAGAAACCTTCGTCTAATTTCAAGTCTAAACTTCCTGATGGCCAGTTTATATCCATTTGTTCTTGTGTCCACATTGGTACTGAGCTGAAATAATTCCTCTCCCTCCCTGGTATTTATCCCTCTGATATATAGAGAGAGGGATACTGACTTTATTCGACTTGCAGCTATCTTGAGACAGCTAAATAGATTTTTAATACATAGAGTATTCATTTGATTGATTCTATTGGCTATTTCTTGTCTGTTTCTACTTAGATTACGTGACAGAGTGGGTGGCTGTGTGTGTCAGAGATAATTTCATACCCAACATGTTTTCAATCCTTTATGTGGTGTTAACAGCAAGTGAAAATAAAAGCACCCATTTAAAATCCTTGTACCTTTTGGCTTCACTCTCTTTTTGTCTGGAATCAATGCTAATAAGCTTTCCTCCCTGGTTTTAAAAGCATTGCCAAAAATGTAAGATGTTTGCCCCTTTGTTATTCTATTTCTCTGATGGGGTCTACAGTGCATACTCCTTACTGCAGTGTGCAGAGTACATGCACTGCACATCCCTCAAGCAAGAGTGTAAATAGCAGTGTAGATGTTGAGGTACCGCTTAGGTGAGTAAAGACATGCCTCAACCCTTAAGGTATGTCTACACAGCGGACACCATTGGTGGCAGCATGTAGGTATGTGTAGCCACACATTGCAGTGAAAACCAGGCTGTGTTCACACTGTGGTGTGTGTAATTACACAAGAGGAGGTGGAGGCTTCAGAAGCAGGGAGCTGCCATTGCCTTTCCTCACTGCCTCCTGCCTGCCAGTGCCTTTCACTACCACACCACACTGTGGATGAAGTTGGTTTTTCACTGTGGCATGTAGCCACACAGACTCTAACAGTGGCCACCAAACATGTGCAGTGTAAATATAGTTCACAGGTGTGTACTTATGATTAGGCTTTAATAAGAGTAACTAGTACAACAGAGAAGACATGGGAGAGCTATCTGAAAATAAGTAAATAAAATGTATAAATCAATTAATATAACCCCCTTTTACTTAGTATTTACTTTTACCTGGCAACCTTTTAACTGTCAGGAAAATTCATGTGTCTTTGGCACCCACTAGCACATTACTTTAGAAAATATGATTATCCTCTTGTTTCTTGCCATAAGTTGGTACTTTGTAGAAGACAGTAGACCATTAGTATTGCATAAAGTTCAATGGAATTGCATGGAGCATAAATCACGGAAGAATTTTCCCCATCTTTCATTTTATAAGAGAACAAAAGCCTCTTTTAAAATTTCATGATGGAAGAAATACTGAAAGTGAGTTTGCCTGCCATTTAGAAAGCTTTATTAAAATTTTGCAAAACGGAACACCACAAAAGATCACCTATTGCCAGTTGCTGAAAGAGGATTTGAGTCTCCAAGGTAGCATATGTATGAAGAAGGGCTGCTGCTATTCTGGTAAATGCTGTTTTATAATTGAACTGCAAAGTAAATAGTCAAATAAAAGTCAGGATAGAAAACAGCTTCTGCCCCTGAACAATTTTAACTGAAGCTTATTTGGAAATCTTTGGATGTTTATTCTAAATCATTAACCAGTTTCAAACACTGTAGTATTCTGTCCTTTCCAGCATCAGTAAAGCTTCTTTTTCATATCCCTCCCCCTCAGAAACAAACAAACAAACAAAACCTCTAAAGGATAAACATCATTTTACCCTTATCACTTTACCCATTTATAATTAATCTAAAACTAGCATTAGAAACCCAAGAAATTCAAAATTAAAGTTACACTTCAAAGAACTCCAAACCCAGTAAGGTATGGAAATGCACAATTGATACATCCTAACAACTTTAACTCTGCCCTGTAGTAATACCATGCAACAAGCATGCAGTTATGATTAGGGCACCTGAGTGTGGCTCCAGATATGCTCTTTTATTTCAATTTTTCACCTTCATGGTGTCACTACAGTTTGGGTGTTTGGGGAGTCTAACTGTTCATTTCCATACCTTAGCATGTCTGAAGTTGTTCTAAAGTGTGTTTCTTTGGAGTCAATTTTCATTGACGGCAATTAGGATTGGATTGGACCGTGAGTGCATAAAAGTCACACTTTGCACACATTAGTAAAGCTTGTCTATAGATCACAGACTGGAACAAACTTAACCAGAAAACTATGAGTCAAATACTCCAATAAGCCACGGAAATAATTTGCTAACCAAAAGAGTATAACACTCCTTAGAAAACCTGGGTTTATTTTCATTTTCCCAAGCCTTCACTGCTTGTTACTTGCAGATGGTCTAATAGCAACAGTTAACTGGAAACTATACACCACTCTAAAACAAGTTACTTATTGAAAATCTTGTATATGCTGTTTCTAGGCAGAAAATAAATTATTCACAAAAGAATAGACTTGCTATATCATGAAATGTGGCAACTATAGGTTATCACATTTTAGTTCTTTTTTCCAAGTTCCATTTTTAAGCAAAATACCATTAAAAAATTTCATATTTTCAAAATTTTCATTTACAGTTGAAACTGAATTTTATGAAATTTCAAATTTGTTTTTCTCCTTTCCTCCTTCTTTTAAATGTTTTGCCACTAATACACTACAATCAAGAATACCTTCAGTTTCTTTTTATATTAATTTTTCTCATTTTTCCTATTTCCCAGACTGTAACTATTCAAATCTTCAGCAACTTCGGAAAAGTTATATAGTGGCTAATGGAAAAAATGAAACTTTGTAATTGTGTCATCCTGTAACTTAGCAAAAGGGAAAAAATAAGTGTAAAAATCAATTTAATTCATTTTATTGAACTCAGTGGCAAAATGGGGAAGTAGGGAGTAATATACAGAGATATAGGGGAATAAAAAATTTAAATTACAAATATTCTAATTTCTTTGAAGTATTTCATGAAAAAATACAATGAATGGGGAAAAACTGTTCCATTTCATACACTGCAAAACAGAAACAACGTTGATGTTGTTAAAAAAAATTTGATTTTCCCCAGCCCCCTCATTTTTTTAATTAGCTCTGTGAGGAGGTACGCTTCCCCACACTAGCCCTGCAAGAGCTGAGTTAGGCCAGGTGGGCCAAATCAGCTAATTAGGCTGCAAATAGGGGAGCTTTAGGCTGAAGGCAGCTAACTAGAGAGAAGCCACCTGCCCGGGTCAAGGGGGAATTGCTACAAAAGACAGGAAATTGGAAGCAGCTGGGGGCTGCTGGGAAAGGCTACAGTCATTCCCTGGGAAGAGGGAGGAGTGTTTAAGAGACTGCAGAGAAGTTACCTAAAGTCCCTCCCTGGGAGAAGGGAGTGAAAAGACTCCAAAACCCACAGGAGTAGGGGAGGTCAGGAGGTATGGAAGTGGCTCAGGGAAAGGCACAAAGGTGCAAGGATTGAATCTTGACTGCTGTGTAGAGGGTCTCTGAACCAGCACCTGGAGTAGAGGGTGGACCCAGGATCCCATGCTAGCTACTCCCTGTGTGGCACTGAGAGATAGCAAAATAGGGGACTGCTTGAGACTGCTGGAGAGCAGGAACCTTGATATACTCCTCCCCAAATGAGGAAGCCACAATAGTGACCTGGCCACAGGGCAGAGTTACAGAGAGCACAGCTGCAGCTCCTGAGAGCAAGAGGAGAAACTTATGGCCCTGTCGAGCAGTGAGTAGAGCAACCTCATCACAGCAATATGCTAAGAGAGCCTGAAGAGTTAAAAAACAAACAGCCTAGCTTGTCTCATTTGCACTGTGTAAAATTCCCTCTTTCTAATGTTCTCTTTTCCCTTTAGTGCTAACAATGTATTTGATATGTCTCTTATATTTCCTTTGTCTTGATAGCAAATAAGTATATTGCAAGGAAGGCATTTCTTATTTATATATTTCAGTTAGAAATATTGATGTACTTAAACTGTTAATGGTAGATGTTTGCTGCACTCTTTACATTCTTTTTCTTTTGGGCTTTTTATTTGTTCCTAAGAAAGAATGATGATTTGTATGATTCTATTACATATTTTATCATCACTAACAGATGCATATTTATAAGAACCTGGGTATCATTGCTATATTGGCTTGAAATAATGTCCTTGATTTCAATAGGCTTTGGGTCTGGGGCTGTTTGTGCTGTCCTTGGTTTCTCTTTTCCCTTAGCATAACCTGATGGCCAAATTCCACCTCTCTTGCTCACATGTAGTCCCATTGATCTCCATTAGGCTTCTTGCAGAGTAACTTAGAACTCAATGTGAACAAGGGTGGTAGAATCTGGCTCTAAATAATTCAAAGGTTTTTGTATACACTAAATACTGGGCTTTCCTGCTTCCAAATTGTCCTGCCTGTGCATAAAAAGCTGAAAAGATGTAAGCTTTTGAAGGCAAGTCTCTATTATAACAATGCTGATTGCATTTTGTGGTGCCAAACCATCTCTGTAACTGCTACTCAAATGCCTGGTTAGCTTGAGGTGTGTTTCTGCTTCTCACTCAAGCGTGCAAAAGGGAAGCAGTCTTTCAGTGTTTCAGTCTAGGGATCATGTTGGAATGGCAGCATTGCTTGTTTACTGGAAAGCATTACCAGATACAGAGGTGTTCCTGTGCTACCAAGGCATTAAGGATATCTCTGCAGATCTGTATGAGTTCTCAGCATCTGGCTAGAAAAACACATTGTCAAACTCAATATTGTCAAACATGGTGTTGCATGTCCCTCTCTCCATTTTTTAGGGTCCATATGCATAGAGCAAGCTTTGAGCGTAACACACCCACTTCTACACTGGCATTGTCCTGTCTCTTGACTGTATGTGATGTCTCATGAAGAAAAAAAATCATATTAATTTTGGCATATTTGGGGTGGACCATATCTCATCATAGATTCATTTTTAGCAAGTGTGTGGCACTAAAGCCAACATTTGGCCTAGCACCTTTTGCGTCTATTTACCTAAGTAAACTGCAAGTCAAGACTGCAGAGAATGATTAAATTATCACTGAATCTGATACAGGAAATGATGCACCCTAATTGTTATGAACACTTTCAAAAAGTCACCTGGTTCTTTCAACATATTTGAAATGGTTCTTTGGTAATAAGAAAAAAAAATGTATATGTATGTAATAGCACACCCAGGTTTTGTATAGTGGGGGTGCTGAGCCATTGAACCAAACTGTACACCCTGTGTATGATGGAATCCACTTCAAGCTAGGGGGTATAGCAGCATCCATAGTTCCAGCATCTATGACACCACATACTGTCATAGCTCAAAACAATCAGGTATTCACTTGGTATTTTGAAAACAAATAATTTTGGACTTGGTTGTGGCATCCTATGTGGTCCTGCAGGGTATTATTGAGTAATAAGCCCTTGCCCTATTTCCTTGCTTAGTGAGATCCAGAGTACAAGCATCTGACAGAGCCTATTCCCCAATGGCTCCCTGGGCTGTCTCCCTCATAGGCAAGTGAATGGAAAAGGAGTGAGAGATGAGTGGAATGTGGGAGGAGCAATGGCTCCCTAACACATGCACATTAGGTAGGAGAGCTGATCTGTGTACAAGGAAAGCCAGTATACAATCTGGCAATATAGGAGTTTAGAATTATGTTCTGAGCCACAATTCCTCCTGGGATGGTGTAGCTAAATGCTATCTCATATCCTGGGCTACAAGTAAAATATTTATGTAGCCCTTTTTATTTTTAAAGCTAGTGTGGATTAGTACTGTAGAAAAATAAAGATTTTAAAATACTTTTTGAAAAGGGTAATTTAAACTAACTTTTGTAGAACAAAAGTATAAGTATTACAAGAGAACTTGAACAAAGGCAATAGAGGCTGAGAAAACATCGCTTTGTATTTGCTCTGAGCATCTTCACCTTGTAATAAAGAACACTGGGCACAATTCTAATAGAACTTCATTTGAAAACTTCTGGCACTCCTTGTCTATCTTCTTTGTGACTTCAGTCTGGTGGTTGGAAATTCATCCACTTTTACCTCTAAGCACCCACTAATTTGGATCCAGAAAGAATATAAATTTTATAATTATCCTCTTTATAACAATTACATCCTGGATAAAATCCTCCGTTAAATTGGAGGATCATGACAAGATCTTCTGTGCTTCAAACTAATCTTTGTTCAAAATAACTGGGTGGTGAATAAGGCCAATTTTGGCCAGGAAGCTCTGGTAATAGAGAGCCAAGTAAAGGTAACTTACTTTAGAATCTTTATGTAATACAATGCAAATCATGCACTCAGCTGCCCTGGAAAAACAACAACTAAAGCAATGATCTCTCCAGAATTCACATTTCAATACAATGGTAAATTAATATTGACTGACTGTCAAGATGTTGCAGACTTTTGTTAAGCTCAATAACCAAAGGAAATGAGTGACAGGTTTCAGAGGGGTAGCCATGTTAGTCTGTATCAGCAAAAACAAGGAGTCCTTGTGGCACCTTTGAGACTAACAAATGTATTTGGACATAAGCTTTTGTGGGCTAAGACCCACTTCATCAGATGCATGGAGTGAAAAATACAGTAAGGTGTGTGTGTATATGTATGTGTGTATATATATATATATATATATATATATATATATATATATATATATATACGCATACACAGTACATGAAAAGATGGAAGTTGCCTTACCAAGGGTGGGGGGTTCAGTACTAATGAGGCCAGTCATTTAAGGTGGAAGTGGCCTATTCTCAACAGTTGACAAGAAGGGGTGAATATCAAGAGAGGGAAAATTACTTTTTGTAGTGACCCATCCACTCCCAGTCTTTATTCAGGCCTAATTTGATGGTGTCAAGTTTGCAAAATAATTCCAGTTCTGCAGTTTCTCATTAAAGTCTGTTTTTGAAGTTTTTTTGTTGTTGAAGAATTGCCACTTTTAAGTCCTGTTAAGAGTGTCCAGGGAGATTGAAGTGCTCTCCTTCTGGTTTTTGAATGTTACAATTCTTGATGTCTGGTTTGTGTCCATTTATTCTTTTTCATAGAGACTGTCCGGTTTGGCCAATGTACATGGCAGAGGGGCCATGGCTGACACATGATGGCATATATCACATTGGAAGATGTGCAGGTGAACAAGCCCCTGATGGTGTGGATAATGTGGTTAGGTCTTATGTTGTTCTACAAGTAAGCAACACAAGTGTACCACAAAAAGGAAATGCACATAATACACCAATATTAAATACAGATATTGTACTTATGAGTAATATATGTATAATTATGGTTGTCTAACCAACCAGACCATACAGTGTAATCCAATGGGGCACAGTATGATGGGCCTTGATTTGGTACATTGTTTCATACAAATCACACTCCAAAATGCTTTATTTAATAATAATAATTTAATGATGGAGGAAGAGACAAATTAGAGGACAATGGAGAAAGGATATGGATATCTTTTCAGATGAGATTTGAAAAGAAATGAAGAGTTGATGAGGCAGAGATACAGGAAAGCTGTTCCAGATGGCAGAAGCAGCAGAGGAGAAAACTCTTACCCCAACAGTAGCCAGACAGTGTAGAGTGACAGCTATGCAACAGAATGTGGTTAAACAAAGTTTAAAATATATCAAACATTAATAAAGACAATGGAAACCATGTGTACTCACTGCATGTGATACACCTCAGATAACAGTGGTCTTGTATATATTTTAATTTTGTATAAGAATTGGCAATTTACTACAGATTTTTGAACAATGAGCGTAGAAAAGCTTATTTTCCTTTTTTCCATTCTGTAGATATTGTGACAAATGCTCTCCCATCCATCCCTGCAACTTCATAACCAGGACTTTAATTCTTTAAGGAGCCTAAGGGAGTCCACCACCTAATATGCACTGAAAATTAATGGAAATGGGGCACCTAACTTCCTTAGGCTCTTTGAAAATCGCAACCTGATTTCTAGACAAAGACAGATGCCCATCACTTCAATGAAACTAAAGTCTGTGTCTGCATAGAGCTAGGTATTTTGTAGAGACAAACTTTTGCAAGTTCATACCAAAGACTAGAGCTGATCCTGTGTGTGTGTGTGGGAGGGTGGGGGACGGGGTTTGCCCGGGGAAAAACTTAGCAGAAAACAAAAATGCTTTTATTGCAAAACCAAAGCACAACATTTGGGGGAAATGTTTTGGCTTTCAGCCAGAATGGTTATAATTTAGCTCTAAATTTTCAATGGAGAAGACACTTATTGCACAAAATTAGTCAACACCAATTTTTCAAAAAAAATCAATTTTTTCACCTAGCTCTATTAGCACCCAATTCAAGTCATTAGTCATTCCTGTTTTTTTCCCTCAACTGTAAATCAGCATTTTAAAAATGAAGTGTTAATTGAATAAAGTTTAGAAGTAGCTCTTACACAGAAATGGGAAGATACATATTTACTGTTGCAAAAATACACATCCATCAGCCCTTTAGTATAGGAAAAAAGGTGTTAGAACATTTAGCTACTCAAGTCATAATTTGTGTACAAACTCTGCTTCTCCATGGCTGAATTTGGTAATTACAGACTGTTTGCCTTCAGGAGGGTAATATGTACATAGCTGGGAAGCCAAAGATCAACGAAAGCTGTCCCAGCTACATTGTTTTCCCAGCACAGAAAGAGTATATATTAAGCACACCATTGTGCATAATGAGTGGGAGACCAGTGCAAAACCATTTTTGCTTTACATGGAGGATTACTTTAGGCCCTATAGATCTAACAATTTTCAGCTCTAGGTGATGCAATGTGTAGTTGATCTCTTCATTGGCATAGCTCAAGTAGGACTAGAGAGGTTATTTTACATCTGTAGTTCCAGTGATCACCACTGGAATATTGTATCCAGTTCTGGTGTCGTCAATTCAAGAAGAATGTTGATAAACTGCAGACAGAGCCACAAAATGGTTAACATGTCTTATAATGATAGACTCAAGGACCTCAGTCTACTTAGTTCAATAAAGAGAAGGTTACTGGGGTGAGTTGATTAGTCTAAGTATCTGCATGGAACACAAATATAAATGGCCTCTTCAATCGAGCGGGGAAAGGTATAATATTATCCAATGGCTGGAAGTGTAAGTGGGGACTGAATGACCTTTCCCCAGACATCTAGTGTGAGCCAAGGGGAAAGGATTTCAAGAGAAGACTGTATTGGCATAAACACAACTACTCTGCCGAGGTGCCCAGCATGATGGAATGCTTTACCAAAGTGATCAACTTTTGGCTGATGTTGGGTTACCAATCATTTTAGCATTGAGAGCAGGGATAATGAAATGTTATCCTTGTTGTCTGAGTAAAGACAATACTTTGAGTAAAATAAAGACAAGAACTGTACTTGGACTACTCTTAAACTGAACCTCACTTGTTAAGCAGGGGGTAGGGATGTCAAATCTCAGTGAAGGGGAGAGACGGTGGAGACAGATGTTCCTATCCTGTGGGCTCTGCCTAAGGAGTCCTAGACACCCCTTCCCTCTCCATTGTTTAAAGACAGAGCTGATTAAACTCAATTGAGTCCATAGAATCTCAGGGTTGGAAGGGACCTCAGGAGGTCATCTAGTCCAACCCCCTGCTCAAAGCAGGTCCAACCCCAACTAGATCATCCCAGCCAGGGCTTTGTCAAGCCTGACCTTAAAAACCTCGAAGGAAGGAGATTCCACCACCTCCCTAGGTAACCCATTCCAGTGCTTCACCACCCTACTAGTGAAAAGGTTTTTCCTAATATCCAACCTAAACCTCCCCCTCTGCAACTTGAGACCATTACTCCTTGTTCTGTCATCTTCTACCACTGAGAACAGTCTAGATCCATCCTCTTTGGAACCCCCTTTTAGGTAGTTGAAAGCAGCTATCAAATCCCCCCTCACTCTTCTCTTCTGCAGGCTAAACAATCCCAGTTCCCTCAGCCTCTCCTCATAAGTCATGTGCTCCAGCCCCCTAATCATTTTTGTTGCCCTCCGTTGGACTCTTTCCAATTTATCCACATCCTTTTTGTAGTGTGGGGCCCAAAACTGGACACAGTACTCCAAATGAGGCCTCACCAGTGCCGAATAGAGGGGAATAATCACGTCCCTCGATCTGCTGGAAATGCCCCTACTTATACAGCCCAAAATGCCGTTCGCCTTCTTGGCAACAAGGGCACACTGTTGACTCATATTCAGTCCTTGTTTTGTTCAGTGATCACTAGAGCTGAAATCACTGATAACCAGGTCTAAGGTTCAGTACCTGGTTGTGGGACAGTGTTGCAGTGAAAGAGACTGCACAGCCTACACTACCAGTAAGATTCCCCACTATCCCCTTAAAACACTGAGAGCTGGGTTCAGTGGTGGATCCTGAGACTAAGACATTGCAGCAGAGATGGTGGCTGACAGCAGAGGAACCACAGAAGTGGCAGAGTGAATGGCAGCCACTGTGAGCCAGTTGCAGTGCAGCCACAACAGCTGAGGTGTTGCTCGATGACTCCCACTTCACCCCCCAGGGTAGGAGGTGAACTCACATTAATGCACCTCTGAGCTCTGGGTCTTCACTGACCAAAGGCAGCAACTGTGAGTAGGGTGCAGTGGAGAGTGAGATGATTGGTTGTTTAAAGGCATATTTGTTTGTTTGGACTTTCCCACCACAAAGAGAAACCGAGGCAAAGGACCTGCTTTGAGCAGGGGGTTGGACTAGATGACCTCCTGAGGTCCCTTCCAACCCTGAGATTCTATGATTCTATGACACTACCCAACATACTCTGGGATGGTTTTTACTCATTGTCATATGGTTTTGAATTGTGGTTGTGGTGTTTTCCTGGACAAATGCTGGATTCCTTTTTCCTTTTTATTGGGTGTGGTTTTTTTGTTTGTTTGTTTTGTTATACAGACTCTGTGCTTGTGAGAGGAGATGTATTTCCTCTTAGAAGTGCCTAGGGGTTGTTTAATTTCCCCAGATTACTGGGTACAGGCTTGAGCTAGTTCTGTTTTTTAGTGTTGAGAGGCAACCCTAGCTATTGAACCAGATCCTTCTTGCTGCCAACTCCACCTGCAGAAGGGGCACAGAAGCTGAAGATAGACAAATTCAACTGAAAATAAGGTTTTGTGGGGTTTTTTACTGAGTAATTAATCATTGAAATAGTTTACCAAGGATTGTGGTGGACTCTGAACATTTTAAGATCAAGATTGAACATTTTTTTTTCTAAAATAAACTTCAGGAATTGTTTTGGGAACGTTCTATGGCCTATGTTATGCAGGAGGTCAGACTAGATTATCACAATGGTCCCTTCTGGGCTTGGAATCTATGAATATCTGATCATTCCTATCTTCACATTAAATTTATCCAAAACCCACTTGTGGTTGTATTTCCCAATAGCTATGTCTACTTCAGGCAAGAGTTTATTCAGTAGGGAAGAGAGCAAACATGTTCCTTAGACGATGGATATTCAGACAAGAAATGTTTTAGAAGATACTGTTTGAAGAAATAAGCAATAGAATCAATGCTTGTTTAAAAAAAAGAAATTCTAGAGTCCACATGTAAGAGCAGATTTTTGATAGCCCAGAGTCCAGTAACATGCTCAGACCACTGCTCACAACAGGAATACCAATTGTTATGCTTATAGTAGAAAGTATCTAAAAGGCAGGGCCGGCTCTATGCACCAGCAAAACAAGCAGGTGCTTGGGGCGGCACATTTCTAGGGGCAGCATTCTGGCACCGGCCATGCCACCCCTAGAAATGTGCTCCCGCCACCCCAGCTCACCTCTGCTTTGCGCCGCCGCCGCTCGGCTTCTACCCCTCCCTCCAGGCTTTCACGCGTGGCAAGCCTGGGAGGGAGAGGGAGAAGCCAAGCGGCGGCAGTGCACAAAACAGTTGTTTGGCGTGCGGCAAGCCTGGGAGAAGCCGAGCGGTGGCGGCAGAGTGGAGGTGAGTTGGGGTGGCGAGCGGTGCCTGTTCCTCTACCCCCATTGCTTTCTGCACCCCCCTTGCCCTAGCTCACCTCTGCTCTGCCTGCTCCCCTGAAGGTACTGCTGCTTTGCTTTTCCCCCTCCCTCTCAGACGAGGGAGTGGGGAGAAGTGGAGCGGCGGCATGTTCATGGGAACAGGCGGAGCGGAGGTGAGCTAGGGCGGGGGGTTGCGGGGGTGGGCCACAGGAAGCAATGGGGCGGGGGAGGAGGCGGGGCTGGGGATTTGGGGAAGGGGTTGGGAAGGGGGGAGTTGAGGCAGGTTTGGGGGTGGGGAGGAGCAAGAAAAAAAGGGGGGGGGTGGCCAAAATTAGTTTTGCTTGGGGCGGCAAAAATCCTAGAGCTGGCCCTGCTTAAAGGAGGCCTTTCTGAAACTTTAGCACAACTAACCAAGCAGGCGGGGAGGGTGAAGTGAGTGACCACAGAGTAAAGATGACCCTCTGCCCTCCTGCCTCAAATTGTTTTTCTGAAGCATGCGGTTTTGCAAGATGGAAAGTCTGGCTATAGTTAACTATTGCTGTACAGCTGGCTAACTGATGGAAAATTCTGCACCTGACAGGCTGGAAATCTCCACTCTTAACTTAGCTTCTGCTCAGCAGTTTTTTTTTATGAACAAGATATGTAATACTAAGAAATGGGGTATAAAAAGAGGAAGACATCTAAGCTCAATGGACACTTGAACACCTCTCAAGTTCCCCTGCAGATGGAAATCTGGCCACTGGAAGTCTGCAGTCTCGAGACTTCCTCAACGCCCTGGGTAAATATGAATCTGGGTGCTCTACTAACCTGTTGTGGGGACACAAGTGCTGAAGACTAAAGTAGAAGCTTTGAGTGAAAGCACTTTTGTTAGGTGATGCAAGCAGTCAATCTATTGGCCAGATGGCCATGTCCCCATTGATTTGTTTCCTGCCACCGCCTTGCAGAGAGTAAAGTTTACCAAGAACTTTGGGTTTAGCAAAACTGCAGGTAACACATGCTCCCCCACCACCACCAGGAGGGAAAAAAGCATTTAGATGTCATTACTGTACTGTAATTGAAATCTTGAAAAACTAGGGTGGCTGTAAATGCCAAACAAAATAAAAACTGGCCACCAGAGCTTCAAGATGGCAAAGGCCAACTCCATAGGACAGTAATGGTGCTCAGCTGCTACCATGGGATGCTCACATTACTCAGACCATAAATCCAGAACTCCGGTCTCTTCTGCTCCATATGTGTCTGAATAATAGCTTTCTTTGAATTCCTAAGTAGTCCCCGTCTGTAGATTGTCCAATATATGTGGAAGTTTTCAGTTCTTGTGTGTGTGTACCTGTGTCTGGTTAAGAGGTGTAAACACTTTAGAGCAGGGACCGTAATTTTGTTCTGTTTTACAATTTTTTTAACTCCCTGATTTAATACTTATTTTATTCTATTTCAACATCTTTTTCTTTAAAAAAAATAAAATCAATTGCAATCCTTGCTTCTACTGGAGAGTGTTTTTTAGATAAAAACAGACAAGGAAACGAGAGATCTCGGTAACACATTTGTTTTCAAACTAGTTTCCACATGTTCCATTTACACAAGAGAGAACCTTTTTAATTATAAGATTAATCATTTTTCCTTATGAAATATCCTGAGTAAATTTAATAATTACTTTGAGCAATCAGTTTTACAGATAATCATGGTTCTTTATTTAAACTATAAAAGCAGAGGATCTTAGGAGTAAAACAAAGGCAAAACCCCTTCTTTAAATAAATATAAAGTCAATGTATCATGGGATAGGTATACCCCCATCTTGGGGTGTCAGGTCATGTGTGGTCAAAGAAAGAGCAGAGGCAGTACCGCAGCTGGCTGGGTTCCATACTGTTGACCCTTACTATAAAATATGGTCACATCACCTAGTGATTGCAGTCAATAAAGTTGCCCTTTCACACAGGGTTGCATGGCCCAATGGCTAGAGTCAATAGAGTAGCCCTTCCACTCAGTGCAGTGTGGACTAATGGCTAGAGTCAAGGTGGCCCGTCCATTCAGGGCAGAGTGGCCTAATGGCTCACTTGGGGGAGTGGTGCACAGGCTAGGGGGGATCGAGCTCTTCCTGCTCCTCAGAGTCCCAGCCCAAGGCCCTGGTGGTGGGGGGAGGAGGTGCTCATCACAGAGTCAGCAGGGATCCTCCCGAAACACACTGACTGGTTCAATGGTTCAACTTAGAAAAGTCTAAGTCCCCTGGCCTGCTTCCTACCCTTTCTCCCTCAGCAATGCTCCATGGTTCCCCCTGGTCTCTGGGGTCCTCAAGTGGTGTAGCTCTTGCCAGTGTGGTCTCTTCTCCAGGCTCATCAGGCAGCCTGGAGTCTGTCTGGAGCTCTGAGTGCTGTGGCTCATAGTCAGGGCCTGTAGCTGCTCCCTGAAGAGAGCCTGCTGTCTGCATCCTCCCCCTTCAGCAGCCTGACCAGACTGAGTTGGGCTGTTTCCTTATATACTCTGCCTCCAGCAGAGTTGGAGGGGCAGGGCTTCCTCAGCCTGCAAAGCACAGGGGGTTTTCGGGGCTGGTGCAGGGTAGGTATACCATATCATACAGCATCAAACTATTTCTCCAAGCAGACAAGTCTAGTTAAAATCTTACATCTTCTCTTAGTAACTAATAATGTATGCAATTATTCTGTTTCTCATGGTCAATGTATGACACACCACAAGGTAAACAGCCCAATCCTGCAAATTGCAGAATACTCTGAGTATGAAACACCCTGAATCCAATGGGAAATGCCAAACAGAAGGGACTCAGCACCTTGAGGTGACAGGCCTGGAGTAAATGGCAGAAGATCCATTAGTGCTTGGGAAGCACTTGTATACTACGATCGTGGGTAGATGAGAAGATGGGATAAATGTTGGAAAGTCATGGGGCAATGTTGGGACCTTCCCATCTACATAGTGTAAGATCCTTAACTGAACTCTCCCAAATTCTAAACAAGAGATGGATTTGTCTTGGAGTAAGACAGTTCAGGATGTTTTACCGGAACTACTGTGCACATAAGGTGGCTTGTTCAAAGTCTCACTGGAGATCTGGATTCAATTCTGCCATAGTTTCAGAGTCCCATTTCATTCACTTACCCTTTCCCTTCTAGATAATTAATGCTTTTCTGTGGAGTCAGCTGGTGATCTTTATGTGAAGGAGCAGTAGCAGAACATGAGAAACTGAACACTTTTAAAAAAGTCTGTTTGTTTAATGCTATAAAAAGTATAAACATTGAGGCTGTGGTATCTGGCAGAAAGGCTTTTAGTTGCATCTGACACCCCAAATTTCCTGTCCATCAAGTTAATTAGGAAACAATAATCCCAACTGAGGACAGCAGATCTTGTTGAGAAGCAGCAAAGAGAATTTAGTCTTTGAAGTGTGTGAAAATAGGTGAGTTAACACAGAGAAAACAATGGGAGGGAAGCATAAGGAAATAATCAGGTGAAGGACTTAAAGACTTATCAAATTCCACTGAAACTAAAATGCTTTAATGGGTGTTGGATTCTGTCCCTAATGTAAGGAATGAGCTAGTCTATTAGGATTAAAAGTTAGAAAAATGTGTATACTATTTGCTACAACATGGACCAAATTTAGCCATTGTATAAGCAGGCACAATTTCCCATTTCCTTGTATTCACTTATTCCACAGCTGAATTTAACTCTGCGTATGTTCTTTGTAAATGCTGTGATTGTCCCTCAGCTACAACATGGTCAAAGATAATAAAAGCACCATTAAAAATGTATATCTATAAATAAACTTGGTTGATCAGGAAAGCTTGTCATTAGCAGAGTATTATTGACTCAAACTAAGCAGTCAGCTACACAAATCCTCGCCTTCTGACCCACCTGAATGCATTAGGGCTGCATAAGCTACTTCTGCTTCAGAGCTACAATGGTGCCCATGGAGCAGCACTAGTTATTTCATAGCCAACAGGATGGGCTCCATATATAACAAAGTATGTTGTCTGTATGCAGGAGGATTTAGGCCTCCAAACAATGATATCAGAAGCAAGACCATCTCCAAAGTTGTCATGTCAGGGTTAGCCAAAGCAGACAAGATAAGAACTGATTTAAAATCTTTGTCCCAAACTCTCCAGCTTTCATGAGATTGCATTTTTTAAAAAGTTTGTTTATCCTTTTTTTCTCTCACTCTCTGCACTTCCTGGGCCAAGACTATATGCGGAAGTACAGAAACACTGAAATACCATGAAGCCCTCTGCATTGCAGCACTGAATACAAGTGAGGCTCGTTCTAGTGTCCCACCATCTCTCAGGGCCTGCCTTCACTGTGTTGCTAGTTCTAGCTATAACTTGTGGTGGTGGTGTTTTTTGTTTGGTTTTTTTTTTCTCTGAGCTTGACCATGTACAAAAATATCTAACTCACTTCAAGTTGTGCTTTAAGTTTGAGCTAGCTTCCCTGTCGGGATTGCGGCTTGAGAGATGATGATGCTCAAGCTAGGAAACAGTGGGGATGTTACAGCTCCAGTTACAACAGCTCATCAACTGCTAATCCAATTTGTGCTGCTCATCTAACCTGTGTAGCTCAAGTGATGTTTTGCAGTGTGGTCATTCAGTCCATGCTCACTCAAGCTAGGCTTTTAGTTGGAGGTTGATGCTGAGGCACTTTTGAAAATCCCACTAGATGTCTAGCTGTATTTTTAGATCCTTAAATACCTTTGAAAACAACGCTCTTACGCTCCATCCAGCTCAGTTTCCACATGTGTAAAATGGGGATAATGCATCCCTAGTTTACAAGAGTGTTGTACAGATAAATATATTAAAAATTGGAAGCTGCTCAGCTACTAAGGTACCATAGATTTTTTTGCCTGTATTATAGGGGAAGATCCCACCTCTGTCTTTTGCAGCAAAGGTACATAGAGGTGAGAATGTTATCAATAATTGCAGAAATGCATAATTATGGAATAGGCAGAAAATTGACCATTGATGAAATAACATTTTGAAACATACTATGTCAATATTTCTTGACCATTTTGAATACTAAAAACTGAACACTGATTACTGTTAAGAGCAATGGATCTATCAGATACTGAAATTTTACATTCAAGAGAGAAAATGACAATCACATGTTAATATTTTCCCAGCATACCAAGACATGTCTTTTGTTCAACCCAATGCTTTTGCAATACATTTTCATGTTTCTATAATATAGATCCAATAATTGTAATGGAGAAACAAATGAGCAAAACAAGCAATTATTGTTTTGTATGCAGTTTTACATTTATTTGAAATATACCTTAAATCCTAGTGAGTAAATCAAAATAAATTTGAGTGGGAGCTATTCTATAAGGTTAGATGCCAAAACTTATAACACGTCAACAGAGGGTTTTTTTTTTCCCCTCCGCACTTATAATTAATTCATCTTCAGAATAGCTTAGGGGCCTTATTCATATCCATTTTATAAAGTGTTATTAGGAAATTATGCTTTGTGCTTCCGTTTATTTAAAGAATATCACTGCTGAATTCACAATAAGCAAACTAGTTAAAGGAGAGCCTTTGGGGAATGTAGTACATTAAAAACAAAAATACAATGAATGGAATATGGAATTTACAACCAGAAAATCTCATGGAGTGTGCATTTCCACATTGATATCAATCACAAGTTCTGTAAATATGTATAGCATAATGAATAAATGATTACTGAATGCAAAGCTAAGTAAGCCGTGTTACTATAGCTTGCACAGCTACTCCTTCCTGGTTATATGAGAAGCTCCTGCATAATAAGTGAGAGGGTTTTGGTAAGTACTGCAAGGAAATAACTAGACTGAAAGGAATTAAGCATTGCTTTTCTCTGCTGGTAAAGTGCCTGATCCAAAGTCCATTGCAGTCAACGGGAATCTTTTCATGAACTTCCATGGCCTTTGGATCAGATCCACATGCAAATTATGCACGAGTGTGGACTAAATTCAGTCTTGCTTTAAGTGTATACAATTTTATTGACTTAAATGGAGTTGCCCCCTCTTCTGCTTGGGATAAATGTGGTTCCAGAGTGAGTACTACAGGGTGAAAACCTGTATATTAAAAGCTGGACCAAACTGAAGCCAATGGGGTCATATCAGGTATGCGTTTAGTTATTGTTTTTAATATAAATTAGGTTGTTTCAGCAATCTTCTAGCATGACAAAACTTAGTATTCCAGATATTAGCCTTGATTTCCTCCTATTGAAATACACCTCTGGAATGAAGTAGAAACATAAAATACATTCTATTTGTCTGGTTTTTTAATTTATTCTGACCTACATTTGTTAAGAAAATAATCAGATACTACCCTCTGGTATACCAGTTACTGTAATACACAGCATTATTGTTGACTCACCTCTTATGGGCATCCTGTGAAAAGTGAGTCAGAAGTTGGGACTTGAATGCTGAGGTTCAGTGTAGTAAGGTTTTCAGAACATAGAAGGATGGGTACTCAGTGTTTAGAGGGGAACAAGGAGGAAAAGCACATAGATGGTGCTGGGAGAGACCGACATACAGGGCACTAAGACTGGCATTTGATGCACCATTTATAGATTTTATAATTTATAAATCCCTGTTTGTTCCACATACATTGACAAATATGTTGTCTTATTCCATTGAAGTTCTCTGCCTGAGATTTTCCCTTCCTGCCTTCTTCCTGTGCTGTTCCGGCTCTGCAACCTTTGAGAAGTAGTAAGAGAAAAATTCCTCCAGAATGAAAACAGTGCAAAGGATGAGTGGTCACAAGACCACCTGAACTTTCTAGTCAGATCCTGGACTGTACATGGAGGGGTTCTCCCTGAGGTTTCCTGCCCAGGATGGAGAAAGGGTGATAAGGAGCAACTTCTAAACTATGCACAGCTTGTGGGCATAAGGAACTCTGTAGGAGACAGTGTGGCATGTTGGAGTGCAAGAGTATGGAAGCATGTGTCACAAAGAAACACCCCTTAAAATAAGTGGAGGGGCTCTGAGATAACTTATAACTGGACAATTTCATCTGTCCATAGTCTGAGGAGAAAGCAAAACATAGATGCAGGCTTGTTTAGGCAGTCTGACTTGGTAGGGAAATCACAGTGTAGGCAAGGAACTGTGAACCCTGGGGAAAAAAACAGTCAGGTGGGAGATAGATACAACCTCCACCCAAGAGAGATGCTGGCTCAGGAGCTGGGAGCATAGGGTGAGTGTCCTTGGTGGTCTACCAAGGGGAAATTCAAGTATAGCTACTCTGAACTGTGACAGTTGTTCTAGTTTTCAAGCACCTTGAGATCCCAAAGGCACAGTGATACCAAAGCCACACCTTATTTCCCTAGTTTTATCATCCTTACCAATGCCAGGGAGGTTGGCAAGTGAGCCACTTAAGATGGCTCAATGCCACACACAAATTCCCCTTCACAGAGAGGCACAAAGCAGGACTCCCCATTACAGCGAGTCGCTAAGAATAATTTATGTTCTAGAGAGCTGTAAGACAGCCTTAACAAGCCAAAGGATCTGGCCCGCCAAGCATAATGCAACTTGAATGCAAAACATGCCTTCCTTACTAAAGGGAGTTAAAAATTCAGTATGTGCCGAATGGTGCTAAAGATTATCCCGTGGGACATTTTAACTGAGGGTTTTTTGTTGTTTTTTAAGAGTCACACTGATGGTTTTGTTGCAGCCAGTTCTGCACTGGTGACTATAAAACTCTGATCTGCATGTGTTCTGTATGCAAAATCATATTTGGTTTCCCAGAGCATCTATTTGGAGTGGGAGATATATTCCAGGATTCAGATTGTTCCTTTTCCTGAGATATTCTTGGCCCACACTTTGAGGATACTGACAATTCCTGAGACTGTGTTCCTTGAAAAGGATTTTTTTTTGACAGTTGCTGACTTTAGGGCAACTTTGATGTCTGGCTTATGCCCTTTATTTATCTTTTTTTTTTTTTTGGACACTCTTCCTTCAGGATTGGTTTTTGTTTTTTTTCCTTACTGTTCATAGATTTCGCTGTGGCTGCACACACTTGACCTTAAAGTCACTCTGAGAGTGCTTGGTTAGCCTGCCACCAGGCAGTCAAAAATTGGCCATCTCTGTGCTAGCTGACAAGAGCATATCTCAAAATAGTCCAGGTTTTGAAATGTCTTTTTGGCCTTTTCATTGTCAGACCAGAACCCAAGACAGCTTAACGTGATTTACACAATCTGTTCCTTCTTTTACACCTGAGACAACTCCTGTTGACTTCAGCAGGAATTTCAGGTGTTTGTGACATATTCAAAACCTCTCTATATTTGACCCTCTGGTAACAATGGGTCACACCCTGTCCACAGCTCATCCTGCACCATAACCATGTGGCAAACTATCAAGAAGAGAGATTGCATTTTTTCTCATATATAACCAAGATATTGTAATGAATTCTAGCAGATTCTCTCATTCTTGGTCTATTTCACTCAGCCTATATATTGGATGTCAAAATACACTGTAGGCCAGCCATGCGTTACTAGAAATACTGAAAGAACTACTGGGTGAAGTCCTATGGTCTGTGCTACACGGGAGGTCAGATTAGATTATCACAATGATCTTTACTAGTCATAATGTTTATGAATCTATCCATTTCCTCACACAATCCTGGGATTGTAGTTTGGCAGAGAGAAGGTTTCTGGGATGCCTATCTAAATAAACAGTTAAGCAAGTAAAGTAGAAGAAAAGAAAATCACCACCTGACTCTTGATTTGGCAGGTACTTCAAGAATTTGGATGTGCCTACACTTTGTATATACTTCATCTTGGTGTTTTACATATCGAAAGCTTAGTGTTCAATACAGTTACATTATTCCTTAATTGTTACCTGCACTCCCATCTCACAATGATAACTTACAAGATTTCAGTAGACACTTCATATAATACCCTTCATGGCTAAATGACATGAAAGCTATGTATTAGGTGTAGTGAGTTTGTCAGGTGTGAGATAGAAATTGCTTGTAGAGAACAGTGAACCCTTTGCCCATTAGCATCAATGGGCCCATGTGTCACAGCTTAGATGAGGAATTTTAGGCTTTCTGCCATCTGCAAAAGTAGTTTGGAGCATAGCAAATGCCCTGAAAAGCCTGGGAAAGGGAGAATACATAGACACACACCCCTCCAGTCACAGCCTTCTTTCACCCCAGATCAGCACCTATCACCCAGGGTGACAGAGTAGGACTGCATTTTTTGTGTGGTCTCCTATAGGCCTTGGGCTACTCAATTTTTGGAGAAAGTGAGGGGAAAAATCCTTTCCATTCCCAGACTGGTTGGGGTGAGGTAGATTGTTTGTTTTTGTTTCCAACAGCAGGTCAGGGACCTGGGTGGGTAGGTTAGGAGGTATGGTTAAAGTTACCATTATTTATCAGCAAAACGAAAATAAGAAAGAAAAACTTGTAGCACCTTAGAGACTAACAAATTTATTTCAGCATAAGCTTTCGTGGGTTAATACCCACTTCATCGGATGCATGGAATGAAATACACTGTAGACAGATATTTATACAGTCAGAGAAACATAAGGTCCAGGTGTATAGACCAATCTTAAGAGGCTAATTAGTTGAGAGGAAACATGACAGAAGGGGAAGAAAAAACTTTTGAAGTGATAAACAAGATGGTCACACAGGTGTGAATGAGGATCGTTAATTTAAGGGAAATAGATTCAATTAACATAATGGCCGAGCCATTCCAAATCTCGATTTAATACGGAGGCAACGCAATCTAGTTTGCATATCAATTCGAGTTCAATAGTTTCTCTTTGAAGTCTGCTTTTGGAGTTAATCTGTCGCAACACTGCTATCCTCAAATCTGTCACTGAGTGATTAGGGAGGTTGAAGTGCTCTCCTACTGGTTTTTGAATGTTATGATTCCTGATGTCAGATTTATGTCCATTTATTCTTTTGCGTAGAGACTGTCCGGTTTGGCCAATGTACATGGCAGAGGGGCATTGCTGGCACATGATGGCATATATCACATTGGTAGATGTGCAGGTGAATGAGCCCCTGATGGTGTGGCGGATGTGATTAGGCCCTGTGATGGTATCACTTGAATCGATATGTTGACAGAGTTGGCATCGGGCTTTGTTGCAAGGATAGGTTCCTGGGTTGGTGTTTTTGTTGTATGGTGTGTGGTTGCTGGTGAGTATTTGCTTCAGGTTGGGGGGCTGTCTGTAAGCAAGGATTGGTCTGTCCCCCAAGATCTGTGAGAGTGAGGGATCATCTTTTAGGATAGGTTGTAGATCTTTGATGATGCGCTGGAGAGGTTTTAGTTGGGGGCTAAAGGTGACGGCTAGTGGTGTTCTGTTAACAACTCACTGTCACGAGGATGTGTGGAAATATGTGAATATGTAGTGCTGACTAGTCATTAATTGTATTTAGGCCCAAGACACAAATATCTTAATTGTTTAAATAAAAGTTTGCTCACGAGCTACTTATCACATGACACACTACTGTGTCCTGAGTAAGGCCATGTCTACATGTACAGTGCTGCAGATGTAGCACATGTGTTGAAGATGCTCTGTGCTGACAGGAGAGAACTTAGGAGAGAACTCTCCTGTCAGTGTAATGAAACCACCTCTGTGAGCATCAGAAACTCCTCTGCCAACATAGTACTACACACAGTCATGCTTATGTTGGTGTAAAACTACGACACTTCGGGATGGAATTTTTGAACCCCTGAGCGACATAAGTTTTTCTGACATAAGAGTTACTGTAGACATAGCCTAAGACATGTACATATTAATTGGAATCTTCTACATGATCTCATGATCAAGGTGCCAACCAAGACATTGAACCAGGCTGATATAGACAACATGCTGGAACCCCTATATGGACAAGAGTGTTCCTTGGGGTGAAGTAGATTCATACAAAAGTTGCTAACCATGCAGAAATAAGTGGGGAGACTCTCTCACTTTGACACCTGAAGTTGCATCCTTCTCTCTTCCCTGGACGCTCCTCCCAGAGAAGGAGAAGTGAAAGACTGACCATCAGCTAAGCCAAACCCAAAAGTTAGAGAAGACCTGCCACGTATGAAAGAGCTCAAGGTACATGTTATCGTTGACAAAGATGCTATGTCCAAACTAGTTCCTGTGATTGCTCTTAAAGACATTGAGAAGATGTGAAAATCCTTCTGTAGAGCATTTCAAGGGTGCTTAAAATGCTCCATCACCCATTAGTGTGAGTGTGTCTTTGTGTGTTGCTAACTGTTCCCAAAAGTAGAAATTAAACACTTGAGTATGTTACTGAAACAGTAAGAGAGCTCTGGGTTAAACCAGTGTCCTACTAAAGTTGCTCGAAGCATGTGATTCTAGTTGTTCTGTGTCTATGCCAGAATGCCAGAAAGATGAAAGCATTGTATTAAAGTGGGGAGGGGAAATACATTAGATAAACAATCATTTGATGTACTTTTCTGCATGGTGAAGCTTTAGGGAAGAGAAAGCAGCCAAAGACGGAAGTCACTAGGAAATTATTTTAAGAACTATATTTCCTGACAAATAAGGCAAGTAACATCCTCTAGCTTTAATCAACTCTTAACTAAATGGCTTAAATCAAAGAGAACAATTTCTCCCCCTAATCATCCTGTAAAATGTTAAGACAATTGTTTTCCTTAATTTGTTCATTTTCATTTGATTTAATTACTAATTGTAATAATTGGCAAGCCAGATAAATTGAACTATTGACTTATTGATTTCTATGTCAATTGTAAATTTAATTTGACCGTTGCATTGCACCATCGTAAATTAGGTTAGGAAAATAAGTTAATTTAGAAGTTTAAGTGAAATATTAGCTATTTGTTTATCACTGTTTGCTTAATCTTTCAATGAATATATAAAAGTTACTCTGAGCTGGTTTATTTCTCAATTTCAACACAAAGTAATATATGTGGGAGAAAAAAAATCATTCCTGAGACTGTTGACTGATCTATTGATTATAAATTGATATTGGCTGTATTCATTTCTTAAGAATCCCCAATTAATACATTAAACTTCCGAGGTTTGACAGGTTCTAGTCCCTCGATGAGGTACAATAATATTAGAATTACTGTTTGGTTAGGAAACCTGACATGCATGCTTGCAGCGCTCATGCTTAGAAAAAAGTTTTTGACTTTGCAATAGTTTTATTAACACAATTAGTAAAAACACAAAGGTTCTGATCCAAACAAGAATGTAGCTGTAGTGCAATATTAATTTGAATTCCGACATCATATTCTATATACATACTCAGACAATTTTTGTGGAGACCTAGAGGTGGGAAAGCAGGTGGCAGTTCACAGGTGTTCTGTCTTGTCTCCGGCTTGCCAAGCAAATCCAATGGTAGAGGTCTCATACGCCTAGATTCGGGTTGGGCCTTTTATAGAGTCTGATGGATGCCATAAATATTCATGTGTGTTCAGCCTTCTTCACCCATAACTAACATTCTCATTCTAATAATGTTACGGTGTCCTTATGCCAGAGGTTAGTATATTAATTATCTCTCTCATATTAGTGTATGCCAATTGGTTACTATGGCAATCTTACAGTTATGTAGCTGCTGATGTTCCTATCCCCAAATACCCAAACTGGCATCAACTGTCTTCTTGTGATTACTTGTCAGCATTTTATGCAAGATCTCAGCAAAACTATATTTTGTAAAATATCTTATGCCATCTTGTTCCTTAGGGTCATTGCTGGTTCGCTTATTTATGCTAAGGCTTATAGGTCTAACTTCCTTAAACTAACTGTTTAATCTTATACAGACTTGGGCCTTTAGATTCCTTGCCATATATTATATCTTATCTCTGTTCTTAGATTTTTAACTCATAGGCCACAAGACCAGTCTATATTTTTATTATTTAAACTAACACCCTATAATTCCTACAAGAGCTACAAGAATGATTTTAAGTCTGGAAATCATCCCTTACAGTGAGAGGCTTAAGACACTCAATCTGTTTAGTTTATCCAAGAAAAGGTTAAGAGGTGACTTGATTACACTCTAGAAATGCCTACATGGGGAGAAAATTTAGAATAATGCTGACAAAGTCATAATATGATCCAACGGCTGGGCACTGAAGCTAGATAAATTCAGACTAGAAATAATATGCAGATTTTTGACAATTAAGTTAATTAACCATTCTAACAATTTACCAAGTGCTGTGGTGGATTATCTGTCATTTCAAGTCTTTTAATCAAGGTTGGATATCTTTCTAAAAGAACTGCTCTAGCTCTACCATAACTTATGAGTTTGATGGAAGAATCACTGGGTGAAATTCAATGACCTGTGTTATACAAGAGGTCAGACTACATGATCAGAATGGTCCTTTCTGGCCTTTAAACGTCTATACATCTAGGAATCATCTAGCCAAATATAATGCTAACAAGACACAAATGTATGTTTTGTGCCAGTGTCTCTCTCTTCCTTAGACATATGTAATTCCTATTAGTGTCAGTGGGAGTTAAGTGCACCTAGGAACACAAGGACAGTCCACAAATGCTAGGTAGAAATTAAAAGTGCAATCGTGATTAAGTATTTTCTAGTCTTATTTTAGACTGTGAAACCATACCTTCAAGGATGGCCACTTAAAATGTGCCTATAAAAATTGCCTAAACACCTAGTCACTATGTACAGTCTGGATTTGGATAAACAAAAAAGGCATTTTCATGCAAAAACTGGAGATGTGTGCTTACCATTGTCTATCAGCAATTACTAGTTTTGCATGCACAGATTCCAGTTTTCACAAGCAAATGTAGAATTTTCATGCACCTCTCACATTTTGCAAATATATAAAGGATGCAATTTAGGCATACTATTTCAAAAACTGTCCTAGATTGTTCACACTATATAGTCTTTTTCTTTTTAACTGGGCTTTCATTTGGTTGTCTACATTTACTTTATAGTTTAGTAATTGATGCATCCAATGGTTTCTCTATTAATTCCATCTCTTAACTGAGGTTATTAATTTATATGCACTGAACTGCTGATAATTTCTTTATTGCATAAATATCTTTTTTCCTTTGGTACTTTTGTTTTCTTTTAATCTTGTTCTTGTTCAATTACGTTTGAGACTGTTTAATTCATTCCATGCATGGGGGTTTTTTTTCCAGAAAAAAACTAATTTCTCTCTCATATTAGCCATAGCATTTGGGGCTAATTTATATTTTTTTTAAAAATTGCAACACCAAAAAAGATGGCAGCCTGCTTGAGTGTTGTATCCGTTTTCCTCACCCTTTTCCATGTTTTGAGTTTGCAGATTTCAAATTCTTCAGAGCAGGAACTTTCTTTTATATCTGTACAACACATAGCATATTGTGGATGCTACTAATCCATAACAATATTGCTCATTAAAAAGCTAATAATAGCTATTAGTGAAGAAGCAGATTTTTTTTTCTTATTTTCTTTTTGTAGGAGTTTCTGAGAGAACATTTGGGTTTGTGCTGTAAAGAGATGCTCACATGAGACTAGAATAAAAACAAATATATTCTTTTTTTTGTGTGATCTGAGCCATGATTTGAAATTAGGGTTCTAAAAGGGAAAGGTTGATATTCCAATCCAGTGTACCACTCTGTCCCAGTATAGGAAACACTTATTTGTTCATAAATAACTTATAAATTAAAAAAAATCATTTTATTATTCATTCTTCACAGAAGGATATGCAGTTCTGGAGTTTTAAACTTCCACATGGCCTATATTGTATAGGTTTTCCTGCTGTGCAGGTGGAATTCCATCAGGTAATATTGAGTTATCATAAATAAGGCACCCCATTCCTGTAGGTTAGGTGGAATTGTAAAGCTCCAGGACTCTGTGCTGCCTACAAGCCACATACAGAATGTCCGTTAACACCTGTGAAGGTTCCATGCCTTGGCAAAAGGTGCTGGGTTAGCAACCCTAGAGAGCAAATTCCTCTGTGTTCTCAATAAGCAGGCACAGCATGGGTGGCAGCAGCAGTGCACCATCCACAACAAGTGACTCAAGCCTTTCCTGGGCAGTGTCATACCTAACACATGCTGGTATAGTCACTTTTCCATTTAAATCTCCTACCCTACTTTTGATCACAAGAAAAATAGATAAGAAAACAAACAACCCCTCCTGGGTTACATGTAGATGAAACATTCATATTCAGGGCCCAACCTGAACTCCGTAGGAGTTCGGTGCTTGGAGTGGCTCAGCAGACAACAAGAATCCAGTGCTGATATTTCCATGGAATCTACCAATATATTTATGCACACTATTAACTTCCATTGGTAGAATCTGTGCAGTAGCCTCCCCCTACTTCCCCAATGGCAGAAAGTCACTTGTCCATCCTCCTCTGCTGGAAATTAGCCCAATCCAGAAAGTGAGTCAGGGCTGGCTGGGCAGGGGTGAGGCCGTGGCACACTGGCACACTGGCAATGCGCTGACTCAGTGGGCAGCGTCTGCTGTTGGAATCCTATGCAACCTGGGAGAGAAGTTTAAAGCCAGGACTCCCCAGGCAAGATAGGTCGGTAATGCTAACACCAAAGGGAGTTTTCATTTTCACACCTCTTTGGCAGCAGGGATGAACCAGTCCTGTGGATGTTTTCTGATTAAAGTTTCTCTACAGATAACTAGTGTGTTGGGTTTTTGTTTTTTTTTTTGTTTTTTTTTAAAACTGTATTTTCTTGCTGTAAAAGTTCATGGGACAGGTCAATTTGTAAATGTTCTCATCAACTGTACATGGAAGCATGGGAAGAGAAGAAGTTACAGTTTAGCATCTTCTGCGAGAAGAGCAAGAGTCACAGACTCAAAGCTGCTTGCCTAATCCAAGTAGGTTTTGCTCCTGACACTGGTTAGGTTCAACACCATGGTGAGTGCAGCATCATGAGTTCCAGTATTTCAAAAAATGGATGGTATGAACTTTGCAATTACTGCCATAAATTTGACCCTTAACAATTAGTGAGGTTAAATGGGAATTATAGTTCCTACTAGATATTTTTATTGTTTCACATAACAAAAGAAAATACTAATAAGAAAAAATCATCTTCAAATTAGTCTTTAAAAAGATGGTCACAATAATAAGATATTATTCTGCCAATTACTGAAAACACAGTTTTATAGATCAGAATTTGAACAGTCTAAATGTTTGAGAAGATGATAAAGTTGATTCATTTATAGAAATGTTTAGTATATTTCTTGTCATTGTATCTAGTCTTCTGTGTGTGTATGTGTGTATATGTGTGATATATAAAATGGCTGGAAATGGATACCCTTTGGAAAACAATTATGAGCCAGATCAGTTGGGGGAAAGAATTTCAGCAGAAAAAAAATTGAATGATAATTGGGAACTGTTTAAGAACACTTTCTTGATTGTGGCTTTTTTGACATCTAGTAAAGAACACAACACTGGTTAAAATGACAACATGATTACAGGGAAAGCGAAAGCAACTGTAAAAGAATAAAATTAAAAATCCGAAACATAAATAACAAATGCAACAAGGAGGGAGTTGATGATGCATATAAACCATAAACTAGGAACTGCAGAAAACTGATAAGGGTTGCAAAAGCATGCAAGGAGAAAATTATGGGCAGCAGAGTTAAGAACAATAAGTAGTAGTTTTTAAAGTATATTGGGAACAATATTAGTCCATTACTAAATGGAAATTATAGAACTGTAAATAATAATAAATGTCAGATGTATTAAAATTTTTGTTCTGTATTTGGGAAAAAGTCAGATGAGAGATTCATATCAGATGATCATCATGATTAAATACCTTCCATTCTAAAAGTAACTAGGGAGGATGTTAAGGAGCATTTGCTAAAGTTACACATGTTTAAATCAGCAGATCTGGATAACTTGCATTGAAGAATTTGAGAGCTGGTTGATGAGCCCTCAGGGCTGTTAATGTTGATTTTCAATGAGTCTTGGGACATTTGGGAAGTTCCAGAGTATCGGAAGAAAGCTGTCGTTGTGCCAATATTTAAAATTGGTAACCCGGATGACCCAGGCAATTATAGGACTGTCAGTCAATGTTTGCCTGACATTGTTCTCAGGCAAAATAATGGAAAGGCTGACACGGGACTCTATTAACAAAGAATTTAAGAAGAGAAATATAATTAATACCAATCAGCTTGTTCTATGGAGAATAGATCTAGCTTAAACTTTTTTAATGAGACTATACATTTGAGTGATAAAAGTAATAGTTAATATTTAGAGTTGTATGAGCCATTTTTCTTGGTAATGACTGACATTTTGATTAACAAACTACAACAATAAAAATCAACATGGCACACATTAAATGGATTAAAAATTGATTGATCTCAAAATGTAATTGTAAATGAGGAGTCAAGTGCGTGAATTTCCAGTGAAGTCCCCCAGGGATTGGTTCTTGGCCCTATCTAAGATTTTTTTAAATCATTGAACTGGAAGAAAACACAAAATCATTACTGATAAAGTTTGCAGATGACACAAAGTTTGGGGTTGGGTTAAATAATGAAGAGGGCTGGTCACTGAACTGGATCGTTTGGTAAGCTGTGAGCAAGCAAATAGTATGTGTCAACACAGTCACATGTGAAGTCATACCTCTACGAACAAAGAATGTAGGCCATACTTACAGGATGGAATTCCGTTGTGGGAAGAAGTAACTCCAGGAAAAACAAACAAACTTGGTCATGGTGGATAATCAGCTGAATGTATCTCTCTGGCCAAATAGTTATTGTGATCCTTGCATGACGAAACAGAGGAATATCAATTAGAAATAGGGAGATTATACTACCTCTGTATTTGTTACTGATGCAACCAATGCTGGAATACGGTCTAGTTTTGGTATCCAGAATTCAAAATGAATGTTGATAATCCATTTATCAACATTCATTTTGGGTTCATGGAAGAGCCACAAAATGATTAAAAGATTTGAAAACATGCCTTCTAATGATAGAGGAGGTTAAGCAGCAATTTGATAACAATCTATAAGCACCTATATGGGAAACAGAAATTTGATAGTGGGCTCTGATAGCTAGCAGACAAGGAATAACAAGACCCAAAGTTTGGAAGCTCAAGATAGACAAAATCACACTAGAAATAAGGTGCAAATTTTTAACAGTAAGTGTAATTAACCATAGGAACACCTTACCTAATTGTGGTGGATTCCCCAATCACTGGAAGTCTTTAAATCAAGATTGTTTTTTTTCTAAAATATGCTCTAATTCAAACAGGAATTAATTCAGTGTGTGTTATATGGTGGTTTGGCAGAATTCTATTTATTTTTTCAAATCAAACTTTTATCAGTTTTTAAGATTTGTTTTTCTATTTTTATTTTTACAGTTGGGGAGGGTTGGGCGTAGGGTTAGGAATGTGGTGACAGCAAGGTTGCAGGGGAAACCCTGTGCAGCTGCGGTACCCAAGACACCAGGGTGCAAGGTTCATGGAAGGTTGCTGTTGGCCCCAGCTGGCAGAGCAGAGACTTCAAAGAGGCGGACAAGCCCTCAGCTACTGGGGAGGCTGTGGTATTTAGATGCTGCTTGTAATTATTAGGACTGGGAGCATTGGTTGTTGGGAGTCTGAAAGGACTCCCAAACAGGAAGGAGGGGGGGAAATTGAGGAGGCGCAGTGAGAGCTACCGAGGGTGCAGCAGCAGCTTGGTAAAGATGGAATTCTGTTTCCACTTTAAAATAAAGACCTGTTGCAGTTTGTTAGTACCTTGCCTGGTTGATACAACAGAGGCTGACCTGATGCTGAATGGCCCCAGCCTGGGGACAGAGCCATTCAGCAGTGTGGTGATGTCTGGGGATGACTCTTCCTGCTCCTGGCCTATGGTCTCTGCTCTTCTGTGCCAGGATGACCACAGCTTACCCCTCACCTTGTGCCAGCAGGGATCTGGTGTCACCCGCCATGGGGCTGTATGGGGAGTCCTCTGCAGCTCCACTGTCATGGCACTGCTTCCTCACTCCAGTAACAGCAGAGCTTCAGAGGGCTTCCAGCTGGTGAGTGGGTCTGTGACAGTGAGGCTACAGAGGGCTCCTTGGACTGCTGCAGGAGACATTCAACACTGAGTGGCCTCTCCCTTCACCTGATCTCCTTTGGAAGATTCTTCCATAGCTGGATCGCTTGACAGAGAAAGCTTTATCCCCAGTTCTCATACACTTCACTGTGGACTTAGTGATCTCCACTGTGCTAGAGGAGTGTAGTGATTGTGGGTCTTTATAGATTGAAATTTAGAATCTTTCACTATACATTTTAAGTGAATTAAAGCTGTTGACTTTTTATTTAAGTTGTGACTCACTTTATGTAGGGGACTCTGACTTGGGTCCTCGCAATGTCAAGTGGGAATTCTGCCACAAAATTCTGCCACGTTTTTATCTTTTTATTCTTCACCTCATATCATATTCCTCTTTAAGTTTGAACCATTAAGGCACAACATGTGAGGTTTTTTACAGTCCTTAAAACATGCAGTTGACTTTGTGGTATACTCTGCTATCGAGCTGTTATGCCTTTCTTTTCTGTACATTTCATCTTTACATCTCTATAATGGCATGCAATCTTTTTGCAAAATGTTGCTGGAGCCTATAACAGAGGAGACCCCCTCACTGTATTCTCTCATGGAATCTTTATTTTAGTTGCTTCTTGTTTTTCTCCTTAATCTAAAATATATTATTTTAGACTGAAAGTGCCTCTTTTTCTTTGGGTATAGAAACAACAAATTTCAATGGGATTTTTATTTGACTAAAGACTGAGGATGGCATAATTTGCCCAAGGGTGGTGTCTTCAGTAGTTTTCACACCAATAATATACCTGCTTCATATAAATATAAACTAAACTTTTGCTTTCTAAATTGATCTTAGCTTTTCCCCTCTGGTTAAAAAAAAAAGAAGCTCTAGGGATTAATCACATGATGTGAAACACTTAAGCAATCAAAATGTTATAAATATGCATCTATTGAAATGATCTCAATTTCAAAAATATTAGTGTACAGAATAAGAGAAAAATGAGCATTATAGAGTTGATGTATTCTCTAATGGCTTATATTGAAAACTACCCTGGCTTTGGTTACTTTACCACATCTATAATTTTAACCTCGATAACTTATTTTGTTACAAATGTTACATCTTTTTAAAATCCATGATGAATTATTATTTTGATTAACCAAATAACAACTGATCATCTGTGGAAGACTTTGGGATCCTGTAGGATGGAAAGCACAACATAAATGTAAAGTGTCGATAACATGAATTTTATAATGTATCTAAATATGGTAATGGTGTGGAATCAAGAGCAGCTTTTTCTTTAAGCAGCGAAGGTGGGGAGGGGATGGAATCTAATTCCTCAGTGTAACTGCATTTTCCCCTTGGACAGATACTGCATATTGTTGATTACAGCTAGAAATCAATGACACTCTAATAAATGAACTTTAAATACAAAATGTCTTCTTCCTGCATATGTCATTTCTTCTTAAGTACACAAATACTTTGATAAATCACTGGTCAAAAGAATGCAATATCTGAAGTATTGCTAACATATTCTAGTTTTATGAAACATCATTGAATCATGTTTTGAGTTAAACCCCAAATATAAAAATGAGCTTTTTACTTTATTTGATGTGAAAATATCCATTTAGATGTTTATTGGTTTATGTGAAATACATGTTGCCAAAGACAAAGGATGAGAAATAAAGGAAAGAGAGAGACTGGCTATTTATGTTACTTGGGGGACCAATGTATAATTAAAGTTTATATAGCCTTGTCAAGAAAGCATTCCAACATTTCATAGAGCAGGATGAGCCATTTGATTTATTAGAAGCATTCATCGACAAATCAGCTCCTTAACTTTTACTTCTAGATATAATTACTGACATTTGGCCAATGCCAACACTAATAAGATCTGAGACATGATTTATTATGGTCACTATAGAATTCAGAAAAGCATGTGAGATGCTAAATCATTTAAATTACAGAGCAAAAATAAATATTTATCATACATCACTGAAACATCCCAAAGTTTGCCATTAGCCCTAAAATTGTTTAAACTCGGTTTTGAACTGAACTCGGTTTTGATTTGTGAAAAACACATTTGCTTTTACTGAGACTCAGACTGTTATGCAAAATCCATAAGTCTTAATAGACTTTCTGCTAAGGTTGGGAATTTTAGATGAGGCTGATTCCCAGAGCTGATTATTATATTATTATTTTTCACTGTTGCATACATGCCATTATGTGACAAAAATCTAGAGGCTTTACACTCTAATTAGAATATATGGAAATATGATATACTGAACTAAACAGTAACTGTGGTCTGTAGAAATGTTTGTATAATGTCAATGGTCTGGTATTAACCCACACAGAAATGTGTGCCTAAGTTATTAAAGAGCATACACTCATGGTGGTATAGTGGTTCCCAAACACAGGTGTACAAACCTACACTGACACTTTAGGCTTTTGTAATCTCCCCCACTCCCCATCTACCTTCAGGTGAGATTGTTGTTCACTCTTTGTGCCAGTCAAGGATAGTATGGGGTATAATGCACCCATTTACTCTCCTATGTAAGCTACTCATTGCCCAAGTAGAAGAGCAGTCCTTGTAGGGCTCTTTTGCATGCAGATGGAAGAAGGAATAGAAAGGAAAGAAGGAATAGAAAAGAAGCATTGCTCAGTGGTTGGGGTGATAACCTGGGAGTTGGGAGAGCCAAAATCAAATCTGATTCCCCTCCCCCTGACTTCCTGTGCGGCCTTGGGAAAGAACTTAGTCTCTCTGTGCCTCGATTGTCCATCTGTAAAATGGAGACAATAGTATTTCCTTACTCCATCTGGGGGTAGTAAGAACAAATACATTAAGAATTGTGGATACTCAGATACTATGTAATGGGATCAAGTATCAGAGGGGTAGCCGTGTCATCTGGATCTGCAAAAGTGACAAAGGTACCATCTTATAGACTAACAGATATATTGGAGCATAAGCTTTCATGAGCGAAGACCCACTTCATCAGATGCAAGTGGTGGAAATTTCCAGAGGCAGGTATAAATATGCAGGCAAGAATCAGGTTTGAGATAAGGTTAATTCAGTCAGGGAGGTTGAGGCCCACTTCTAGCAGCTGATCTGGAGGTGTGAACACCAAGAGAGGAGAAACTGCTTTTGTAGCTGGCAAGCCATTCACAGTCTTTGTTTAATCCTGAGTTGATTGTGTCAAATTTGCAGAGAAACTGTAGCTCAGCAATTTCTCTTTGAAGTCTGGTCTTGAAGTTTTTTTGCTGCAGGATGGTTACATTTAAATTTGCTGTTGTGTGTCCAGGGAGATTGAAGTGTTCTCCTACAGGTTTTTGTATATTGCCATTCCTAATGTCTGATTTGTGTCCATTTATCCTTTTACGTAGGGACTGTCCAGTTTGGCCGAGGTATATAGCAGAGGGGCACTGCTGGCACATGATGTCGTATATTACATTGGTAGACATGCAGTTGTATGAACCAGCGATGGTGTGGCTGATCTGGTTAGGTCCTGTGATGGTGTCGCTGGTGTAGATATGTGGGCAGATTTGGCATCGAGGTTTGTTGCATGGATTGGTTCCTGAGTTGGAGTTACTATGGTGCGGTGTATAGTTGCTGGTGAGAATATGCTTCAGGTTGGCGGGTTGTCTGTGGGTGAGGACTGGCCTGCCTCCTAAGGCCTGTGAAAGTGAGGGATCGTTGTCCAGGATGGGTTGTAGATCACGGATGATGCATTGGAGAGGTTTTAGCTGAGGACTGTAGGTGATGGCCAGTGGTGTCCTGTTGGTTTCTTTATTGGGCTTGTCCTGCAGCAGGAGGCTTCTGGGTACCTGTCTGGCTCTGTTGATCTGTTTCCATACTTCCTCACTGATTGAATTAACCTTGTTATCTCAAACCTGATTCTTGCCTGCATATTTATACCTGCCTCTTGAAATTTCCACCACTTGCATCTGATGAAGTGGGTCTTCGCCCACGAAAGCTTACGCTCCAATATATCTGTTAGTCTATAAGGTGCTACAGGACTCTTTGTTGCTTATGTAATGGGAGTCATGCAAATAGCTAAGATATATAATTGGTAAGGGGAAGACTGTGGAGTGACTGGGGTCTTGACTCTGTCCCCTCTTCCGATGTGCCAATGAGGGAAGGTAAGCAGGTGCAGCAGTGGAAGTAATCTGAGCCACTATAGGGTCCTTCATCTGCTTCTGGGGCAGCACAATCACTAGAATCATAGAGTTTAAGGCCAGGAGGAACCACTAGATCATCTAGTCTGGTCTCCTGTATATCATAGGTCACCAACATCACCCAGCACCCACACACTAAACCCAACAATGGAAATAAAACCCACAAGAGACTAGACTATCATGTGCCACTGACAGAGAATAGGACAGATCAAGGTGCACGTAATTCTCTGACCCTTACTTGGGCAGATTGTTGGCTGACAATTTTGCCTTTAATGATGAGCTTCTGTTCTGGGCCCCAGTGGGCTGCTCCTGTTCACCTCACTTGTGAGTGCTCCCAACAATTGAATTTTAGTTATTCTCAGATAATAGCTATTTTGTAGTGATTTTCAAAACTTTCCATTATTAATTTGTGAACTCATTTTTTTGCTGATAAGTGCAATAGTCATCCAAAAGGTGGTTGTTAATTGTTTTTAAACTAGCAGAAGGGCACATTGTGTCAGTTTTACTGAATGTTTTCTACACTGTTAAAAATGAGACTTAGGTGTTGCAATGCTGAGCAGAGCAATGCCTGTTCCTGAGTGTTTTGCCAAAGTGTAATTTTTGTCTTGACATGGTGGAGGCCTCATTTATTGGGACACAGAATTAGAGAGGTAAATGGATCAGCAGGCTGGAAACAGAATATCTGTACTAGCTAAGTTAAGAAGGAACAACTAGGGAGCCACTTATAACAGACAAGATAACAATGGATAAGATAAGTTGGGAACATAAGGATGAGGTAAAGAGTAAGTTGTACATGGAGAGTGTGGACAGAGCATGCTGTACAGGGACTGGTTCCTACAAAGTAACTAAGCCAATCCCAAAATATATAATGCAGCGTCTAGTAAATGCCATGTAATTTGTAAATATACATAAGAGATTTGCTGTGAAACTTTAGAAGTATGATATGCCCTATACTCCACCCCCTACACCTGAGTCTGACCAAGGCAGCATAGCTTTGCAATATGTAAAATAAAAAATCCTAAGTAACAAAATTGCAGTCAGACTGAGTTCTAGTGGAACTAAGTGGAAGAGGTCTTGGGGAAATCCCAACACTAAGATCACACAGGAAGACTGGAGGGAAAACAGGGAATTTAATGCTGGTGTGCTGAGTGATCAGCTAGAACCCTAACCACTGGACCATCCTTCCTCTCTGTGTCCTTACCCTCATTGTTTTTTCATGCTATTATAACAAATGATCTGATTCTAACAGATTTAATGAGAAATAAAAAAAAATCCCCCAATATGTGTCCACATCATGAAAATAAAGATCAATATTTTCTCTCTGTAGGGTCTATTGCTATTTACTGTATAAGTCACTGAAGATATTCTATTTACTTCTTATGAAGTAAGAACCCCAAGGCCAAGAATAAGGATTGGACCTTTGGAGGTTAGGTTAAACATGCTCATAATGCAAATATAGTTTAATAAGCTCATTTTAATTAATATATTTCTCTCTTTAATTATTCCCTCCAGTCATAGGACATACAGTTCCATCTCAAATTGTCACACATTGCTATTACAATGAAGTCTCCTAACTGCATAAATTAATTAGTTGCAACGTAGGCTATTGCCTATCTGAAGTAAATGACACAGGGTATAATTAAGAGTAAACAAAGCTTGTCCCTAAATTCTATGAGGTCATGTACACTCAGATTATAACAACTCTGTTGGGCACTAACCTATTTGCCTACTAATTGTGCCTCATAAAAGCAATATACCTACACTGATTAATTTACTTGGAGAAAATACTGCAGCTTAATTAAATGATCCATTCTAAATAAAGACAGCCTTTTAAAAATAACCCTGCAGGAATAGAACTGTTCCATCTAAAAGCATCAGCCAAACACAATATAAGTGAGATTAACCAAACAAAATCCCTGTTGACCACGCATGGTAAAATTACAAGCACTGAGATGTACATACTTTAAAGTAAATCAACATGTTCTTTATTAACAGGGAGACTTCCCCACCCCCCCCTTTTAAGTAGCATAGTATCGCCACATGATAAGTGGTATAACTTCCAATCTTAATTCTGAAATTCGTTGCTGTATTATTGCAGGCTGGCTACTGGTAGAATTAGGTAAAGCAATATTTGTTACTAATATGAAACAGCCATGAGTACCACAGTTACCAAAGAGGAAGACCACAAACTCTATAACCACTCCACAAGTTTCACAACATTTCGAGTGAATCCAGGCTCATTTTCACATGAACTTGAGCTACTATGTAGGACTAAAATTTTAGATGAACTGAGAGCAAACTCTTTTTTTTTTTTTTTCATGGACACGCTCTGGAAAAGAGAACTGACATAGTCTGAGCATTATTAGAGGAAGATAGCAATGTGTTATGGGACCCAGTCCACCAGCTTCTCCTCTTCTTCTAGCCTCCAGTTATGTGGGACAGTGGGACAGCTAAGTCTTCTGGAGATCTTATGTAAAAGACTACTACTTTGGGGACGTCTCACAGCAGTAGCAACAGTGCACTTCAATACTGTACACTTGCTGCCTGATTACCTTCTGAGAACTATCACTTTCCTGATGCAATCCAGTTTCTTTAATGGGACTGGTAGAACTTGAAACTTTTTTACAAATGAAAGCCTTTGTCTTCTGAAATTGGCAGTATTCCATTACAAGTTTACAAATTGCCTGTATTGCTCTTTATATTTTCCTAGTTAAACATTATCAGTCCTGCTTAACCAGGCCACCTTTACACACCCCGCATTGGAAACATCGAGAAATATACATTACATTCAAAATGACAAGATCATATCCTTTTCTACATCTCTACCCGTTCCTACCATTTTCCCCTGTCAATTGACTATTTTTATCAGTTTATTAAGTCTATACTTAGGTTTTAATCTTGTAGACACGTATGCTCATGTTTAGCTCTACTCATTTGTAGCACCAGTGAACTGAATAGGACTATGCATGTGAGTAAAGTTAATCATGAGCGTAAGTGTTTGCAAGATTCAGAGCTTACATTGTACCTTCTATTGGACAGGGCATAAGCCCTCTGTTTAGAGCTAGCATACTTTGAGTGCTACATACATATTCAAAATTAAAATAATATTCAGCTATTGAATATTTTGCTGCCCAGCCCTTGTCTATTGCTACTAGCAGAGTAAAAGGATAGAACTTGAGGCTGTGGCACCAGATGGGAATACAGCAGCATAGACGTTATAGCTCAGAACAAGAATTTTGTGATTAACTTTGTATTTCAGATTATAGACATTTCTATCTCTGGTACTTATGTGGCCCCTGCTATTGTGGTACCTTTGCATCTCACAGATTTTGATATATTTATCCTCACAACACCCCTGTGAGGTAGGGAAGTATACATTCCTTGGTTAGAATATACTTATGCTTGGATATCCCTTTAAGTATCCATCCGTTAGGATAGGACAGATTACTACCTCCAGTGTGCCAAGCCCATATTGCAGACTGGTGCAGAGGTGGGTAGACACATGGCCACACCTCCTCCTTTCCTTTTCAAATGATTTGCTCCCAGAAGAATCAAGCTATCACTGCTCCCAGGGCCTGTTATTGTGATCAGCCCCCATACTGGCTCCTCTGTTAGGGTGTTGACAGTGTTGCCATCTCTCAATTCTAAAGCAAGTCTCATGGTATTTGGTGTTTTTCCTAGAATCCCTGCTCCTGGAATCAGGTGACTACTGGAGAAATCTCAGATGGGGCTGGGGGAGTGTAAGCAAATGTATTTGCCTCATAATTCATAGAAAACCTTGGGAAAGTGAACCATAAGGGCTCAAAACCCAAAAGAAACCTAGTTTGTTTAGTCTCTAAGGTGCCACAAGTATTTCTTTCTTATTTTCTTTTTGCTGACACAGACTAACACGGCTACTACACTGTAACCTAGAAAGAGCCCACACTTTATTACTTTTCAAATCTTATGATTTGGGGCAGGGAAGGTGGGCTGAGTCATGATTTTTGAATGCTTCCTGTTGGACATACTAACACAATCAGAACCTAAAAGATGTACTCAAGGCATGAGTTTGTGCCAAAGCTGGGTTATTAATTTTGGAATTCTGGGTTCCCAGATCATTCTGAAATTTTGCTATAAACATAACATGAATCTGTAGGGGGCTGTCTGGCACACTGGTTGTGTGTCTTACAGGAAATGGTTACAAACAGTTAAGACAAGAAATGTTGGTAGTATTTATAACTCTATATTTAAATGGCAGAGCACTTCACAATTTCATCTAATCACCAGAGCATCATGTTCTGTTGAAAACGATAGTTATGTGCTTCATTTCTTGTGCTGAAGGGAAATTGTTGTTAAATTTCTGTTATAAAAAGCATTAGGTTTGCCCTATAAACTTTCCCACAGATTAAAATAAAAGTCAGATAAATCAATTGTTGCTATTTTTAATTTGAATTTTAACTTCTTAAAAGGACACAATACAGACTACTGCTAATTACACAATTTATATTTCAAGTAAAGCATTGTAAATGTAGCACAATAGAACAAAATTGTCTTACATTTATAGCCCATTAATTTTCAGCTAACTTGATGTCCTCTTTGCACTTCAGCATGGCACAACAGGGGTGTTAAGCTCCCCCAAGAACCCTACAGTGGCTATACTCTAACCCCTTCCCTGTCCCTCCTGGAATAGAGGTTTATTGGAATCATGATCTGAGTTTCTTGTAGTCCAACCAATCTGCAGCTGTGTAACAGCCCCTATCAGGGTGTAACTATCTGGTATAAGTTAGAAGAGCCCTGAGACTTCTCTAACTCATCCTGGAGACTAGCACTAGGAGATTGCAAAGGTGACTTTAAGTCACATCTCAATCCTGCCCCTGGTTAATATTTCATCTGTAGATTGTAGTTGGCTTTTTAAAAGGCACGTAAGTATAATCTCTATTTTACAGATCGGATAATGGTAGTACCAAGACATAGGTGTAGTTTGATTTCTATATTTGTGGGGGTGAGGCTCAGTGCGGGTGTCTGGAGGGGGGCTTTGGGTGGGAGTGCTCTGGGAGGAGGGTGTCTAGGTGTTTCTGGAGGGTCCACATGCAGAGGGGTTGGGCAGACATGGGGGCGCAGCTCCCCATACAGTGACCCCTCCCCCCTCATCTGAGGAGTGATGTGGACAAGAAGGGGGGGTGGAGCTTCCTGCAGCTGGGGGAGGTTCCTGGGAGTGGGTCTGACTCAGTCCCTGCTGCTCTGTTCTGGGGAAGAGGAAGTCCCATCGTCCCTCCTCCCCCAGCCGGGATTAGCGGCTAAGCCAGGCACAGGATTCCCCCAGGAGTAATTCGCTCTGTCCCTCACCTGGGCTTGACACAGCCAATGCTGTATGCTGCACAGATGCTTTGTAAGAAGCTCAGCCACCTGGCTCTACTAATTGAAAATGGCCCCAAGCTGCTACTCTGCTGCCCTCCCCTTACACAACCCACATGGGAAACTGATCCGCAGGCATAGAGCACCGGGCATTACCACTTGTCGCCTTCAAAAATTCCCCCGGGCCCCTCTGGGGCTTGGGGGGAGGAAGTGGCAATGCCAGGTGCTCTGTGCATGCGGGTCAGTTTCCCCACATGGGCTGTGCTGCAATGGCAACTAGCCTTCTAACCATGAGCCAACAGACTGACTTTATTGTGCTTCCTCCAAGTTCTTCTTTCCTGCAACTTTTGCTCTTTTCTCCAGGTTCCATGAAGGCCAGTATAAACATAGCAGACAGTCTGAGGAGGAGACATGGAGACATGAACATGCATGCCTTCAAACTACAAGGCAGCTGGTGTCTCTAATTTTAGGCCTACAACCCTTGATAGTGCCCATTTTGTAAACAAATACTCCTTTAATTAATCGAAATCACATACAAATCAATAGGACTATGAAAAAAACACTGGAATGATTTACAATGGATTAATCGATAAGGTAATGGTTCCATTGTTATGGATAAGAATATACTCTGGTGAGCAGTTTAGGTACTAAGCTGTGAAGTGAAGCTGAGACGCTTTGGTCCCTGAACTGAGAATGCCAGTGTAAGTATTAATGTATAGACAAGCCAATCATAGGCATTTGGAAATTCCTTTTCCTCACTATCTGGTAAATATACCAAAGGAAATATGCACTACTTCTAAGACAAATGGGTAACTCCTTGGAGAGATAAGAAAGCATTACTGAACATTCCATAACAGTCAGAAATGGAACTGTGCAGTGTACATAGTAGACTGGAATTTGCTAGTGATGCAAAAAGCTAGTGAAAAGTCTCTGGAGGGCCCTCTGCACCATCTACATCCCTTAGTGGGGCTGTTGGGGACTAGGGTCCTGTCTTCTTCAGGATCCCTTGAACAAGTGGCCTCACCATTGAGATTAGCATGAGGAATGATGAAGAAGCCAGACCAGCCTAGAGGCCATGACATCTATATTCCGGTATATGAGGAGTCCCAGCACCTGGTGGACAAGTGGCACAGAGAGGTTGAGGCTACTCTTCTATTGCATAGCATGGAGCAACTGTCATAAGGCATCTGGGCTTCAGCTTCCCATCCAGGACTAGATGGGGAAGGGTGAAGAAATGTTTCAGCTCCTCATCCCGCCCACATTTCAGCCATCTATAGCCTGATTCCTGGGACTTGTGCAGCCAGAATAAATTTCACCCTTATTTAATAAAATCAGATTTTATTCAACTTGAAAGTCTCGTCTCTTTCAGCTTCTCAGTGACAGCTGTCAGAACCCATCAACATTCAGCACAAGATTATAAAGCTAATAGTCCTCTTGTAATATCAAAACTAAATGGACTGGTGAAACTCAAAATGAAATACTATTATTGAAAAGATTCTTTTATCTGGTGCTTTGTGCGGTGGGAGAAAATGGTTTAAATCTTGACTCTTTTAAATGTTGTGTTATAAATGAATGCTGACAAGATTAAACATATGTACTTTTGACTTGAACCCCCACTGGCAAGGTTTTCTTCATTTCTTTTTGACTTCTCAAATTTATATTATTCAATATTCTGCACAAAGATTCCTTGAGTGTAGGTTCATGATCCAAAGCTAGGTTGGTGAGAAAAAGTGGGATACAGTACCAGTGGGGTAGTGGCTAGATTTTTTTTTAAGACTTCCCCCACCCTCCAAAAAAATCCCTCCATCATTCTGAGTTTAACCCTTGATAATGCTGCTGAGTTTTAGCCTGGTATCCTTTATCAGCTTATAGGCTGCCTGTATGCAACATGCCTGACCATCACAATAACATAATAATTGTCACAGTCCGGGGAATCAATGCACCTCTGTTCCCTTCATGGAATTCTCACGATTCCTTTAGGACTCAGGACTCTAATGGTCACCTTTCCCAGAGTGAGAACCCACTTCCTCTCTCTCCAAATCAGAGTTTGGTGGCTGCAGGACCCTTCCAACTGACTGTGCTTATCCCAGTAGGTCTGATTTTTTTTGTCTCATAGGCTTGCTGAACAAGGTAAAACCAGGCAATGTTACTTCCCCACAAGAGGCAAATCTCCATAACCAGCACAGGGAATTTACATTATTTATTCCCGACTCCCATCCCTATTGACACTAGGTTTCACAGGAAACACATTCAGAGATCCAGGAACACAAAGATACATGTACCACTTATGAATATCCCAGTTGTGCACAGCATCTGGCACATCTCAATATCTGAGTACAATAGTCTTTGAAGTTTCTACTCTAAGATCTCACATCTGCCACACATGCCTAGGTCTTGCCTTCAGTAGATCTCAAAGAGCTTTGCAAAGGAATCCCTATTCATGTACTCTCACACATACACACTCACCTGTGGGTGTAGCCAATAAAATGTTACTTTTACGGACATTTGCCACAGTGCTCACTTCCACAGTAATTAGATCAGCAGGGAGGGATAGGAACTAATTTGTTGCAGCTGTCTCGGCACATCACTGAGACTGCTGACCAGCTGTGGCTCTGTGCAAGCTAAGGTTAGGGAGCAGTTGAGGCTCCTCTGTAGACTGCAGAAGCAATGTTAGCATTTTGGGGTGATTCTGTTAGACAATTATTTTAACAGCCTCCTGCCAAAAGTAAAAGACTCCATTCTATGCATGGGTGATCACACCATTTAACAAAGCAGCAGCTTGAAGACAATGGGAAGGACTAGCAAGGTGGTTCTTTGGAATATTGCCCAGCTGTAATTTATATTCATTATATAGAAAGCGCATGTGAGCAGTAGTATCCTTAGGTCCCCCCAGCACCACCTTTCTGTACAAACTCATCTGGGATCTTCCTCAAAGTGCAGGAATCTGTAGCTATGATTTTCACATATCCCAGATCTTGGGTGGCTGACTTATGAATAATGAACTTTATGTTCACCAAAAGTTGGTTTCAATCAGCTGCTTGGTTGTGGGGAGGAAACATGGGATACCTACTCAATGAGCTCTGGATTAAAAACATTTATGTTGTACCAAACTGGGGATAATGTGACATTATTGCTTGACAGTGCTGTCATATGATCAGCTCATGAAAATTTATTTCTTAAATTAGCTTAATAATGTTTTGTTGTCTTTGAATTCCAAATATCCAGAGCTGCTGAGAGATGCTCTAAAGGTTCTGGTTGATTTTGCCTTAATATACTGTTGAGAAATATGATTTTTGGCTTTAGATTACTTGAAAAATGAATTTGTCTCATTAGGGAAGATTAAATCTCTTTCTAAGCAGCATTAAGGCACATATAGATCCGCTTTGTTTATTAAAACAAGTATAATCTTTACAGAGTATTTTATTTATCAAATAAAATTGATTTATGCAACATAAATATTTAATACAGTATTGCATACTTCAATAGTACAATCACACATGTATCTTATCCATAGTTGAATATTAGTGATATTTTGAAGTATGAGACTGATTGTATTACACCAGACTTATATTGGTGTAACTGTACTGATTTTGAGTAAGGTGGATAGGCTCTGATGTCAATTACATTTAAAAAATTCCCCTTCCTCCAAAATGTAAATATAGCTTCAATCTCAACTGTCCTAACCTCCTTTTATCATTTTATTCTCTAATAAGATTTTTGTATGCTCACAAAATTCCTCCTTGTAACAACCGTCTTACAATAAATTTAACTTCTTCCAGATTCCATTCCCAACTCATTTGCTGAGACCACCACAAAACATCATGCGGTTGTGGTTGGATGGTATAACAGATGTGGAGGTTTTCAATAAATGGAAAGAAGTGTTGTTAATTAAATTGTGGTTTAGGAAGGAGTTTTTAAATTGTAGCATAGCTGTGATTTGATGTTAGAGAATATTTGTAGGACTTGATAGAATCACGAACTTAGAATCAGTGTCCAAATGTGACTGATCACTTTTTATTTCAACTCCTTATGTACAAGGTCAGAAGAAACCATTGTGATCATCTAGTCTGACCTGTTACCTTAATATTCTTGGATGACAATTATCCTGGGTGCCCAGTTTGGCCCCATTAAGCTGTTTTAGTTTGATTTCCTCCTTGGATGTGGTAATTTCTCCTTTCATATCCTTATTTCCATTAGTCATCCTGCCACTACCCCTAAGCTCCTCGGTACCCTTATTAAACACTGAGCCAAAGGATTTGTTTAGGTTTTGGGCCATGCCCAGATTATCTCAAATCTCCACCCCATTGTCAGTGTTTAGCAATCCCACTTCTTTCTTTTTATTTATAACTCTATAGAACCTTTTACTACTGGTTTTAATTTCCTTTACAAGGTCCAACTCTGCTTGGCTTTGGACAGTCCTCAATTTTTCTGACCTCCAAGGTACTTGGTGATCTTTCCCATCTTCCATTCCTTATAGCCTTTCTGCTTTCTCTTAACCTGTTTTGAGATGCTTGCTCATCCAGTTTGGTCTGCAACCCTTCTCTTTGATTTCTCCCCCTTGCTTGGGATGTAGGCTTCAGACAGCTTCTACAACTTTGACTTAAAATAATTCCAGGCCTCTTCCATTGTCAGATCCTTGAGTTCTTCAGTCCAATCCACTTTCCTAACTAATTCCCTTATTTTTTTAAAAGTTTGCCCTTTTGAAATCAATAACCCTAATTGTAGACCTATTTTTGTTTTTCCATTTAGTTTAAACTGAATTAGCTTATGATCACTCAAACCCAGGCTCTCCTCTACAACCAATTCTTCTATGAGATACTCACTACTTACCAATATTAAATCTAATATGGCATCACCTCCTGTTGGTTAGGTGACTGTTTCATGAATACATCTGCCACTATCATATCCAGGAATATTTGGACTCTACATTGTTAGTAGCACTTGTCCTCCAATCTATATATGGACAATTTAAATTCTCCCATAATTATGCAATTTCCAGTAATATTTATTTAATTTAAAATATTAAGGAAGTCTCTATCCCTATCCAGAATCCACTTGGGGGTCTGTAGCAGATCCCAAGCACTATCCCAGTGAGGCCTCTGTTTCCTTTCTTCCCCACAGTGATTTTGAGATAAACAGATTTTTTTTATCTTTTCCATCATTTCTGATTTCTTTAGTCTACATCATCATCAATATTCAATGTTCTTCAACCACCTTTTTCTCTTTATGTCTTTCCTGAAGAGCACATAGCCTTCAATATCTATATTCTAGCCATGACCACTTTTCTGCCATCTTTCTTTTATCCCTATAATATGTGGTTTCACTTCCTGCCCCAGTTATTCTAGTTCCTCCATTTTGTTACCCAGGGTCTTTGCATTTGTGTACAAACATCTTAGTTGTTTCTGCTTGGCTTTACCCAGATCCCTCACTGATTTGGTACAGTCATTGTACTACCAGTAACACCTACCTGTCTGTTAGTGTCATTTGTTATTGGCTCTATCTTTCCTTTTGATGTCCCATTCTCCTACCTTCTGTTGTTCTTTTCTCCACTGTTGTATACTCTTACTTGATTTTCCTCCTCCTCAATCTTAGAATGAGGTGTAGAAATTACATGAGTATCTCTCAACCATGACCCCTGAATTCCTAGTTAAAGCTCTTTTAATGAGTTGTGCCAACCTCCATCCCAGAATTCTATTTCCCTCCCTGCTCAGGTGGAGTCCATCCCATAAGAACAGTCCTCTGTCCATGAATGGCTCTCAGTGATCGAGCATCCCAAATCCCTCTTTATAGCACCACTGGCTAAGTCATGTGTTGATCATCATAATCTTGCATCACCTATGATTTTGTCCGCTAGTGACAGATAACATCCCACTGAAGATCATTTCTTTAAGCATCTTCCCCAGCCTGGCATAGTCTCCCATGATGTTTTCCAGCGAGAATCTATCTGTATCCTTTGTTCCCACATGAAGGACAATCAGTGGATTCTTTCCACCTCCCTTTAGGATCCTCTTCAGCCTCAAGTCCATATTCCATATCTTAGCTTCTAGCTGACAGCACGCTCTTCTATTCTCTGTTTTGTTCTGGTGACAGGCCTGTCTGTTCTTAGTACGGAGTCCCCAATCAAGTAGACCAGCTTCTTCTTGATGTTGGTGCAATTCTCCAGCCTTCCCCATTCTGCACATTTTGTTCTTTCTGGCTGCAAGTCCTTTTTGTTCTCATCTGAGTGGGAGTCAACCTCTATCCTTCCTGGGCTCTGACCTCTAGCTATCTTCATCTCCTCTTTCTGTGGAGGAGATAATTGGCTGCATTCTGAAATCTTGTGTGTGGTTGTTAAAAGTACACTTCCCCCTCTCCCACTTCTCACTATACTAATGCATTTGAATTCCAACACCCTTTGTTATTTCAGAGGTAGTGTACAGTTGATGACTGTGACATTGGCAGAATAGATGCCAGCTCATGCCAAGGTTCTCCATGTCTTCACTGAACATTGACAAATTCATAGCTGGAACCAGTCTCTGTCACCTGTGTGTTACTATTGTTAAAATAGGTATTAAGATTATAAAGAGTGTGTTTAGATTTAATGGAATGTTTGTAAATTGCTGCAATAATTAATCTCACTTACATCATCTGTATACCATATTATAAGATATTTGAGCATTTGCATTGTAATTCTCAGTAACTGTAAATCACCAGCCAAGAGAGAGATGTTAATTAATGTGGAATGCTGGTTTCCAGCAGATGGTGTTCAGCCTTGCCCATCAAGGAAGGTCAATCAATCCCAGAAAGACTAGTATGAAACATTAAAGAGGACAAAATACTTTATTTATTCATCTTCATGGGGTGGGAGTGGTGGGAAGAGTCATGCAAGCTCAGAGCAGAAAGAGGGAAGGGAATCTTTTTTTTTTTTTTTCATACAGCGATGATAGAACAGTGAAAGCAACAGCATGACTACAGTTGGACCTTAAAATCTTTTATATCTTATCCATTCCAGAGTAAAGGTAGACATGTGAATGGCTATGTCGCTTCCAGGATGAACATAAATTGGATGAACCATCTGTGATGTATCTGACAGTTTGCACCATGCCACAATTTCAGTTTGGCGATTCCCTAACTTCCCATCTCTGGAATAAGTATGCACATCTTCCATGTTGGGTGTTAATATGGTTTAGACATGTCCACTCATACCATGGGGAGGAGAAGCCTTGCACTTCGACATTTGTGTTGTCTATTATTGTTTTAGTACATTGGCAGCCGACCAGGCTTCAGACCATCTTCTGTGAATATACTTATCTTCCGGAAGCAGGGCTGTGGCATGAGATCAGAAGGGTTTTCTTGATTTTTTTAGTCGGGGCCAAAGGGGTGTTCTAGGTCATGGTGGAGTAATAGTGCGCTATTTGCCATGATCTCTGTGTTCCCTGTCACAGCATCTTGTCAGATATTTGCTGGTGCAATGTTAGCCAATACTGATAGCCATGGAAGTAGAATTGATGTGAGAATGGGGCTAATTATGCACAGAGCAATGTTAATTTCAATACGAAAATAAGAAAGAAAAACTTGTAGCACCTTAGAGACTAACAGATTTATTTCAGCATAAGCTTTCATGGGTTAATACCCACTTCATCGGATGCATGGAATGAAATACACTGTAGACAGATATTTATACAGTCAGAGAAACATGATAAAGTCCAGGTGTATAGACCAATCTTAAGAGGCCAATTAGTTGAGAGGAAACATGACAGCAGGGGAAGAAAAAACTTTTAATTTCAATGTCTTCTAAAATGGTGTGTGGGTTTCCACTTCAAACTGGGGCACAATATTTCACTGTGGAATGGATCAGGACTAGTGTTCGATGTTTGGAGAGAGTGGGAGTCACTTCCCCAGGATGTTCCTGCAAGTTTCTGTATGAAAATGACTCTTGCTTTAATTTTCCTCTTGGTTTGCTCAAGATAGTGACAGAAGCTGAGCATGCAGTCCAGGGTTATCCCCAGATACTGAGGATTATGTTCGTGCATCAACAGTGACCCACATACATTTATGTTTAATTTCTTCTTGGCTTGGGTATTATTCAAATGGAAAGTGGAGACCACTGTTTTTGAGGCATTTGGCATTAACCACCATGCCTTAAAATGGGTTTCTAGTGTGTTTAGGTCCTATTCTAGAGTCTTCTCAGGTTTCAAATGAGGAAATCTGTGTAGCCAATTTGATGTCATCTGTGTACATGAACTTGTAGAAGGATGTTGGTGGAATTTCACTGATATATAGGTTGAAAAGTGCTGGAGCTAGAACGGACCCTGGCAGGAGTCCATTGTTCAGTCTTCCTGGGTTGCTGACATCATCACAAGGTACACCAGGAATCTACGGTTGCTCAGCATTTCTGCATTGAACCTAATTGTAGGGCAACAGGGTCTGGCTATTGCAAGTTTTAGTAGAAGTCTTTTCCAGCATACTGTATCATATGTTGAACTAAGGCCAATAATGCTGTTGCTCTTTATAGTTAGTGTTGGTAGCATCTTCTATATAGCTGGTCCATGGAAAGACTTGGTCACAACAGTTTCTGACTGTTCTGAAGCCAGCTTGTTCTTTGGAGACTAGTCCCTCTGGCAATGACCTTATTCTGCAAAGTAGAAGCCACTCCAATAGTTTATAGCAATCACTGCTATAGGTCTATAACTTTTCACACTAGTTGCATCTTTTCCTGGTTTGAGAACGGCAAGAATTTTTGCTGCTTTTCATTCTTTCGGTATTCTCTCTGAAGACTGGATGTTGGTAAAGAGAGCAGTTAGCCATTTTCTTGCTCTTGGGCCTAAATGCTTTAGGAATTCTGGGAACATGCCATCAAGCCCTTCTACTTTTTCAGGCTTAATTTGGGTGATATTGCTGTCAACCACCTCCACTGAGTAGGGCACAGAAAATTGGGCGAATGGCTAGCATTGTTTGAGTTCATTATAGAGTTCTTTATAGATTTTGTACTTGGTGCTTTTGTCAATGGGGATTTTTGAGTTGGCAATTAGTTGCTCAGCTATGGCATCTGGGCTCACCTGCAGGCATTTATAGGCTGCAGGCACCACTCCATCAAGGGTGTGAATGGAAGGGAATAAAAACCCCTAACAAGAAGGAAATGTAACTTTATACTACTTGGAATCCTGGGAGTAACGTTTACTAGGCATAAGAAAAAGATTCCCCAGTGCTTAGTCAGGGTTAGACCTAAAGGACACACAAACCTTGCTTATTATAGAAGCTTCTATTACTTATTGAAACAAGATTGGAACTCATTTTTATCTCTCTATATAAATGTTTACCTGCTTTAACCTTGTAAATAACTTTCTGGTTTCCTTTCCCTATAGAATAAATCTTTAGATAGTTTATAGGTTTGACTACAAGCATTGCCTTTTGGTGTGAGAGCTAAAGTGTATTTGGCCTGGAGTAAGTGATGTCCTTTGAATGTTGCTGTGATCCTTGGAGTAAGGGACCATCTCTCACAAAGGTTAGGCCTACCAAGGTGGCAAGATAGATCAGAGTACCCACAACAGTTATAGTGCCTGAAGAGTTTACACTTGATCATTGGTTGTTAAAATCTAATTTCAGAACTCTCACAATCAATTTTGTGTTTTGTGCCCTAGTTCTTAACAGTCACACTCTTGAGTCACTGAAGAACAGTTTGACAGTAACACCTACCGTGAACCCTTATATGTGGTTTAAACCACCTTGTCATATCATTTCCACTTGAGATAGGTGAGAGAGACAGGAGAAGTGGTGAGAAAGAGAAGAAGTATTTAAAGTGGCAGTTTGCTGTTATTGCAATTGAAATTTTTAGGTGAGTAGAGAAAGAAATAACATAAAATGAAGTCATCTAAGTATAATAGCCATAGACATTTGAAAATAAATGGATATTGAATTTTCCCCTTTCATTTACATACATATATTTAAAATTAGAATAAATGAGCAGCTTTACTTTCCACTTGCCAGAGGTGGCTGTCACAAGTCTCTGTATTAAATGAAGTGGGATTGGCAGTCTCTTGCTGTAAAATTCTCCATGGCATGTGGTCCACACACAGGCATCAGGTTTGATAAGGCCCATATTTTTATTCTGAAGAAAGCAGGAGGATCAACCTCATAATGGACACTTAAGGAAGGAAAGAAAGTAGGTACCAAGACAGGAATAGTGACCTCTGTCTAGCTGCCACTGCTTTCCTCTCTGCCCATTCTTGAAATAGAATGTACTTAAAACTTTGTTTGAACTTCAGTGTCAGCATTCTGTATCCTTCTGATTGTTTCTTTAACATGCCCCCATGAAAGATATAGTAATGTGTTACACAGCTTCAACTTGAATTAAATGGGAATTGAGAACACTGCATTTGGCAGAAGGCTTTAGCATCTCGTAGGGTCAGGTTCAAAGTACACTCATACCACTCCTAAATTCAATTACTATTGTGACTCAGATCATTCCTTTTATAGTCCACAACTGTTGAACTACATGACTCTCCACATGTCTCTACACCTAAACACTGGGCCTGATTCTATTCAATTCCATTGGTTTTATATGCATGTAACTGCACTGACTTCATGTGAAGTTACCCTTAATCTACAACAGTCTAGGTAACATCAAAATCAGGCCTGCTGGTGTGGTGGGGGCTCATTATTTCCTACGAGGCAGTCTTAGGCTTCTCCAATTACATGCTGCACTCTCTGACCCATTGATGTATTATGAAAGTTACTGAAATGACATAAAGAGGCATTTTCCACCTTTGGGTAAAAATGTTATGACAATTTGAAAGTAACCACAAAATCAGAACCATCCCCAATGAAGTATGACAGTTGATTGCCAGTAAATGGTCTGTTGGTGACCCCTGCCATAAGGGCGTACAGTTCTTTCTTAAGCAAAAGAGTCAATTATAAAATGACTAAAACAAAGTAAGGAGAAATTTCTGACATGCACAGAGAGAGAATAATTTCAAATATGCATATGTGTTTGTGCGTTATCTGTGTATATAATCGGTGAAGTCACTTTGACTAATTTTAAACCCATTTGAATTTAAAATGTAACATTCTCAAATGTTAATGAACTCTTCGTTTGCTTTGGAGAGACCTGGAGGGGAGGGGGACGGCAGAGATAGGGGAAGGAGAGAGAGAGACATAAAAAAGCTATTGAAAATGTAGAGTGAACAAACAAGGAAAGTGTTGGCCGAGTAAAAACTAAATAAACAGAAACTGAAAAAAGAACAGGATGTAAATTAGGTGCATAAAAAGGGGGACATCTACTGAAAAGGGTCCATATACACATGCCCACCTTGAGCCAGTTTAGATTTTGTGTGAATACTTCTATCCCAAAACCATAATATTCCTGTTAACTATAATAATAATTTTTGGATGCAGGCATGGAAAAAAAGAGACCCAAACATCAAAATATGCTTAAATGCAGATGCCACCATTTAAAAAAAAAAATTAACTAGCTTGGGTAGCACCCAAACTACCCAGCAGGGACGGTCTAGTGGGATTCTCAAATTGTACCAAGAGCCCTGGTGGATTATAAACTTGAGGGTGAACAAAGGCCGTGTTCCCTCTATGGCCTCAGGTCTACCCAGGGAAACCAGAGTCCTGACCCACTCCCCTTCTCCATGCCAAGGTAGGTGAGGTAAGATGAGAGGAGCCACAAGTTGTGTGAAACTTCCAGGCCAACTTCCTCACCGTGAAGTGCATAGAAAATGAGTACCTACTATTAATCCCACAAAGAATTATAACACACTGTGCTTTATTCTATGTTCTATGGTTAATTTTTAGGACTTCTGTCAAAACAAATTAGTTTTCTTTTTCATTCAATTTGTTCTTTGCTATCTGAAAGATTTACATTTACCTTTTCTATGGAGGAGGTCACAATATGATGGATTAAGCAGTAAGAAGAGTCAGAAAGGATAGTTTAAAGACCAAAAAAGTACTGGAAATTAATCTTTTTTTGAAGATGTCTGAAGATAGTGACTTTCTTAAAGAGCAAAGTCATCTCGTTACATGCAAAAGATATAACCCACTTCATCAGATGCATGGAGTGGAAAATACAGTAAGCAAGTATAAATATACACGTCAGATGCATGGAGTGGAAATATACATCAGATGCATGGAGTGGAAAATACAGTAAGCAGGTATAAATATACAACACGTGTATATTTATACCTGCTTACTGAATTTTCCACTCCATGCATCTAATGAAGTGGGTTATATCCCACGAAAGCTTATGCCCAAATACATTTGTTATTCTCTAAGGTGCCACAAGGACTCCTTGTTGTTTTTACTGATACAGACTAACACAGCTACCCCTCTGAAATCTAATATTCTGGGTTATTTCTGAAGCTCAAGAACCTCACAAGAACAATCACCTCCCTGCTACCATTTGGAATCCCATAACTTTCCATTGGAAATTAGGCTGCTCAGTTATATGAAAAACATATTACGATAATGATGCATATTTCATACACCTTGATATTTTCTTCCGTACTGTCCCTTAAGCATGGAATACTCTCCTTGAACTAGTCCAACAGGCTATACTGTGTGCTTCAAACTCCTCCACAAAACCAACATGCCTGCAATAAATTAATTATTCAGTTAAATAGATGCTATCTGGGTATAGTTGATTTCATATTTTTTAAAAGTGACTAGGGATTTTTGGTTATCCAACTTAAAGGGGTCTGCTTTTCAGAGGGTGGATGTTCAATGCATTCTGAAAACCAGGTGTCCTTAAGTGTCCAAAGTCCAAATTACTGAGGCTCCCAAAATCTCTCTAACTCTCTCTCACACACACACACTCTTGCATATTTCATCCCTGACCTAGCTTCACATTTCTTATCTTCTGAGGAACTAATCAAATGCCTATTGAAGTGAATCAGGACATTGTATCATAATCTCTTTGAGGCAAGGACTTTTTAGGCATAGGATCACAATGGATCAGTTAATTTAATCAGGTAATGAAACCTCACAACACTTTGGAGATGTAGATATGTTATACTATAGTCATTTATTATTTTATATATGTAAACTAATTGAAATTCAAGAATGCTAAATAAATGGTTTCACAGAGTTACACATTAATATTGAATCAAACATAACTTCTGCCAGCTGGTCAGATTGAAAATGAGGTAGGATCAGAGGCTAAAATAGGGAAAGAACAAGTTAAAAATTACTTAGATAAGTTAGATGTCTTCAAGTCACCGGGACCTAATGAAACGCATCCTACAATAATCAAGGAGCTGACTTGAGGAGATATCTGAGCCATTAGCAATTATCTTTAAAAAGTCATGGAAGATGGGAGAGATTCCAGAAGACTGGAAAGGGGGCACATATAAGGCTAATCTATAAGGACAACCCGTGGAATTTCAAACCAGTCATTTTAACTTCTGTACCCAGAAATATAATGGAGCAAGTAATTAAGCAATCAGTTTGCAAACCTCTAGAAGATAATAAGGTGATAAGTAACAGAATGGATGTGTCAAGAACAAATCGTGCCAAACCTACCTGATAGCTTCTTTGACAGGGTAACAAGCCTTGTGGATAGGGGGAAAGCGGTAGATGTGGTATATCTTGACTTACATGACCTTCTCATTAACAAACCAGGGAAATGCAGCCTAGATGGAGCTACTATAAGGTGGGTGCAAAACTGATTGGAAAACCATTCCCAGAGAGTAGTTATCAGTGGTTCGCAGTCATTCTGGAAGGGCATAACGAGTGGGGTCCTGGAGGGATCAGTTCTGGGATCAGTTCTGTTCAATAACTTCATCAATGATTTAGATAATGGCATAGAGAGTACACTTATAAAGTTTGTGGACAATACCAAGCTAGGAGGGGTTGCAAGTGCTTTGGAGAACGGGATTAAAATTCAAAATGATCTGAACAAACTGGAAAAATGGTCTGAAGTAAATAGGATGAAATTCAATAAGGACAAATGCAAAGTACTCCATTTAGGAAGGAACAACCAGTTGCACACATTAAAAAATGGGAAATGACTGCCCAGGAAAGAGTACTGCGGAAAGGGATCTGGGGTCATAGTGGACCATAAGCTAAATATGAGCCAACAGTATAACACTGTGGCAAAAAAAAGCAAACATCATTCTGGGCTGTATTAGCAGGAGTCTTGTAAGTATGACACGAGAAGTCATTCTTCTGCTCTACTCTGTGCTGATTAGGCATCAACTGGAGTATTATGTCCAGTTCTGGGTGCCACATTTCAGGAAAGATGTGGAGAAATTGAAGAAAGTCCAGAGAAGAGAAACAAAAATGATTAAAGGTCTAGAAAACATGACCTATGAGGGAAGATTGAAAAAAAAAAAAGGGTTTGTTTAGTCTGAAGAAGAGAAGACTGAGAGGGGACGTAACAGTTTTGAAGTACATAAAAGGTTGTTACAAGGAGAAGGGAGAAAAAAATGTTCTTAACCTCTGAGGATAGGACAAGAAGCAATGGGCTTAAATTTCAGCAAGGGAGGTTTAGGTTGGACATTAGGAAAAACTTTTTAACTGTCAGGGTGGTTAAGCACTGGAATAAATTGCCTAGGGAAGTTGTGGAATCCGCATCATTGGAGATTTTAAAGAGCAGGTTAGACAAATACCTGTCAGGAATGGTCTAGATAATACTTAGTCCTGCCATGAGTGCAGGGGACTGGACTAAATGACCTCTTGAGGTCCCTTCCAATCCTATGATTCCTGCATCACTGGTGTTACTTTAGCTGATAGCATTCTTGTTTGTTTTAACTTAATCTTATTAACGTTTGTTAAAAAACGGATCTTGTATTAATATTTTATTCTCTCATTGGCCAAAACATAAAGGAAGTTTACTATTCAGAGTGTGGTGCCAACTTGCAAAGAATAAAAAGTATGTGCCTCAGAAAATCAAATATGCAATCAATTGTATAACAAAATCCAGCTATTGCAACAGACTGTCACAGGATCAGTCTCTTCTACTTTGATTTAGGCTTAACATTTAATTATGAGAAATACCAAGGTACAGCAGAACTATACCATTGTCCTATGACAACATTCTAGTTCTGACACTCTCTCTTGGAACGTATGAAAAATTATTATAAGGAAGAAACTAAGTACAGTGTGCCAAACTTGTCACCTTGTCCATGCCCTTGCAAGTTGCCACAGAGATGATCCTAAGTTTACTCAAGATTGGTTCAAGCTTCAGTCAGGAGCTAGATAATATGCAGGATAACTTCATTTGTCTGATCTGTTTGAGTATAATGTTTGCAACATTGAACGCTGATACACATATAGTTTAATACCTTAAGCAAGTTTTCTTCAGAAGGTTCTATATTTAGTTAATGCACAGAGGAAATTTGAAATTGTATTAAACTTTCCTGAGATATAATTCCTTGTCAAAGTTAAAAACTTTAAGGAATATAGCTTTTTAAGGCATCTCTAAATTTAAAGGTCTAATATTGTATGCCCATGTGTTTACATGCCTGAATACCCAGGAACTCTACCTAATTTTATATGTCTAAAACTGAGTGTGCAAAATTTTGAGCATACAATTCTTGTCTCAGAAATGTACAACTCAAATTGAGTCCACTTGCAAGGATTCTCTTACACAGACATCCTGTTGAATTTAGTAGGCATGAAACCAGTAGGATTGTTTTTTAGAATAAAAACAAGTACAGTGTTTTTCTAAAAAAACCAAAATATTCTAAAACAAAATTTTCTAAAAAAAACAAAATAACTTACTAAAGAAGTCATACTGATTACAGTTTTATTAGAATCTATGAAATTCTATGTAGGGAGATATTTACTTGTTATATTCTGTGGGATGGTTCAAAATTCTATAAAGTAATATTTTTCTATTACATTCTTCAGGACTTGGCCTTAAGTTTTACATTACATAATCCTAAAAAGGCCTACAAATAGGCAAAGCATTTTTTTCTTTTTTTAAGGATGATTTTTATTTTGCTACAAATAGTCCAGAATATAATTTATGCAATTCAGTCATCATTGCCAAATCCTGTAGTTCTAATTCAGCCAAAATTCCTTTTAACATACGTGGGAGCTTTGCCTGGTCAATGAGGGTCAAATCCGATGGCTCTACCTCATACAAGGGCCATCACTCATGCACAAATCCTACCCATATGCTATCAAAGGGTTTATGACTTCTGGGCAGGTTTCAGAAGTTTAAGTTACCTAGACTTACAAACTCAGACCTGAAGCCATCCAGGTCCTCTGTGATGAGCTAAAGAGGGCCTGTGGAACCAAGCCCCATGCCTTTCAGGGTCACCACACTACTATCCCATTAATCTAAATTTAGGGTGGGATTTTCAAAAGCATTGGCCTAGCTTTTCTTGTGTTTAAACTGATGGGGAAAGTATCATGGACTTCAGTGATACTTCAGTGACAGCAGAATTAGATGCCAAATGCTTTGAAAATCCAAATCTTTGTGTCTAAACTAACTTGAGAGGACCTGATTAATATTGTCAAAGAAAGCTGGCTAGTGAGTAGGAAAGTATATTTCTGAATTTCCTTTAAAGCCTAGAAAGTGTGTGAGGGTGTCAAAATTATTAACAATTGGAAATGCATTTGCTGCTGTTAGCCTGAAATCATACCACTGTATTGTCACTTAACAAAACTGCACTGCATGCATCTGTTTATTTCTATGTATGCTAGTTGGTGCAGTTTTGTGTGTATATTTGCTTTGCATCCTCTGAAATAGCAAATAACCCATTACAAATTTGACTGTTTTCTTCTTCATTCTTTCAGGAGTTTCCCCAGAAAACTGACAGTACACATGCACAGCGTCTATTACATTTACAAGCAGCAAAACCACTTGCTGAGGCCTCAAACTCTTATTGCTATAGAAATCTGTTTAATTAAAAAAGCAAAACGTGGCTTCCATGTAATGAGATTACAATGCCAAATGATGAAAATATAAAAAAAAACCAAAAACAAACTATTTATTTGTACTGCTTTGAAATGACCGAATACTTGAGTGATATATCCCGGAAAACAAATAGCAGTGATACACTCTTCACCAGTGACTATGTGCTGTCTTCTGTATAAAATTGCTTTCATTGTCTTGTTCAGATTTGCCTCATTAGACCTTCCCAATTGAAAACTAGCTCTTACTCTGTTCAAATGCTACCTTCAGAGTCTGTGGCCATGATTCAGCGAGGCACTGATGATCTGTGATAGAGTGCTAGAAACAGCAACTGATGCAGCACTCTGGTCCCTGAAACTACAAGTAGTTGCTCTGGAGTAGCCCAGATTAGGAGAATATGTGTCTAATTGCTGGATTGGGATGGGTTGAGGAGAGCCCAAAGGCTAATTAGCCCTTACCCAAGAGAAAGGAAGCGAGAGACTGGCAGGCTGTTCAGACTCACAGCCATGTGAGAGCTCTTATGGGGGAAGATACCTTTTGTTTTCCTTCCTCTTTGACCAAGTGAGTTAAGGATTGTATGATACTGTAAATGTAGAGCTGCATGAGTTTACATAGGTGGTGGGGAGAACACAGTGAAATAAACCACAATGTGTTTGACCAGAAGAAGGTCTTTGAGCAGTTTGTTGCTTGAAAAGAAACAGCACTTGGATCTGCCCTTTCATAGTGTTCCTGTCTCAGAGATTTGAATGGAAGGGGAGGGTGTTCAGCACCTTGCGGATTTTGGCCCTGATTATATAGCAATTCAGCGTGGAGATATCTACAATCAGTATACCTTGCCTAACACTGAATAGGGGGGACCTTAAGAAGAAGGATGTTGTTTTATCTGAAGTGAGCATCATATATTAGACAGAGAGCCATGTTGTTATGTCCTACTCCTTGTATGATTTCAGTAACCTAGAAATGGCAGAGATTCTAAACAAGTTCAGCAGCCCGCAGCACTTCTTTTTCTGTGAGGATCACAACTGTCAGTGTAAGTTAAAGTAATGCCAATATCACTTTAAAAAAAAATTCTGTCGTCATCGGCATCTCATCGGATTCTTGTCTTTTAAATGATAAATTCCTCAAAGGATAGCGTGTGCTTGTATTCATTCATTCATTTGTTGTACAGTACCATGCATACTGTTAGTGCTTAACAAATAATCAGTGAATCCAGTTTTCAAATGTGGGCACCTAAATGCTGCTCCAGTTGCTTAGTCAGGTACCTACCCACTTAAATATGGATTTAGATGCCCATGCTTGAAAAAAAAATATCACAAGAATAGCACATAGTTAATTATTTGCTATCACTTTTCTGACCCTCAGTAATTTGTAGCTGCAGGAATTAACTGCAATTATACAATGAATGTATATTTCAAGTGTTTATTTTAGAGGACTGTTTTTCTTTTTCACTGTGTTGTAGTGTCAATAGGTATGTAGCGCATGTGATGGATGTTTTTTACCAAAGTGAAATGTGATATATGTCAGAATACCTTGCTTATAGACTTTTGTAAGCAGTGTTATTTTTCTGATGTCAACACATGTCAAGAGGAGAAAAGGCCAAGGAGGATGAGTAAAAATATATAAGGCTGACATTGAAATTCCTCTGTTAGTAGAAACTAACTGAGGCTAAGATTTCAAAAAAATGCCACTGTACCACATCTGCCATTGCATTTCCAGTATTTAATCTTGAAACCTCTTAAATAGAGATTATCACTTATATTTGTGTGTACATGATTATTTAAACTTTAAGCATAAACTACTTCTACAAAATGCTGCCATAAAGCATGAAATCTTAGTTTAACACCTAGATACTGCTAATTACAGTAACAACAAAATGAAAATATATGCTACAGTTGAGGCTTTTCTCATTAATCATATGAAAATGTTTTTCAATTTGTATTTAATTTGAAGCTTCAATCTCAATTTGAATTTTCAATTTGAATTTTCATTAAAATATCAATAACAACTCTGCAAAAGCAATTCTGATATAGATAGAGGTAAAAAAAATCTGTGTCAAAAATAAATGCTGTAATGAGATCCATGCCAGATTTTCAGGGCTGTTGGAAAATCATCAGCAAAATAATATTGTAGATTCCATAGTATTCAGCAGGCTCCATGATTTTCTGGTTTCTGGCATTTCAATTATTAAACCTGCCATTATTATAATAAACCTGCCATTGTGCTTCAGTGCATGGTGCTGAACAATGGAATTAGAGGCTGCTGCCATCTTCATGAATATTAGTTCTGATTTCAGTTTCTAGGAAAAGTCAGGCTTTCCCAGCCTTGCATGATCGAAAAGCCCAGCATATGTCAGTGTTAGTTTTAACAGTAGAACAAAAATAGAAATGAGAAAAAGAAGAGAAGTGAAGAAATAGTGCAAGTAAAAGGAGAAAATAACATTTTAAAGAGATCAATGGTATTAGGGCAGAGAAAGGAGAACTACTTTAAAATGGGAGATCAAATAAGAGAAAATTGCAGAAGTGATCATCCAACAAGCTTACTTTTTTAATTAATATGTCAATCCTCCTGATTTATTTATACCACAATTAAAGGGTTTTCCAATGCTGCAAAGGGAAGTTGCTCAAATGGTAGATATAGCAAAAAAGAACCCCTATATATTTATGGTAAAAAGGGGGGAAATAGTACCAATAATGATGTAAATTGGTGAGAGACACTCTGGTATTCATCAATCCGCCCTCAGTCAATTGAGCAACACATTGATTGGGCCTTCTTGGTGCAAGTTACTTCATTTTAAATTCTGAAAGCTAATCCATTCTTGTTTTGAGTTTAAGGCTGGAATCCCATGTTTCTCCACAGATGCTGTGCAAGGAAGCTGGACTGGGACATTCTAATGTCTCCTCCAAGCAAAACAAACATTCAAATTGTCTCTTAGCAACTAGCTCTTGTGGAAAAGTCACATAGAATATGGGATTAAATCAGAAATGCAAGACGTAATAATGCAAAATGTAAAATAATAAGCGTAAAGGAGGAATATACCCTTCAGGTTTTTTTTTCTGAAATATATTTTAGAATTATATAGTTAAGATATAACTAGGAGGGTTGGGGAAAAAACTATAGAAAGCATTAACATTTTCTATTAAAGGGACACTAACTTTAAATCACATGTGGGTCTTAAAATGTTGCCTTACCATTGTTACAAATCATACATAAGATTACCATTACAAAAAAAAAAAAAAAACAAGACACCAACAGCTTTATTTTAAAAATGAGTCAAGTTTAAGTAACAAAAATGGACTTGTTTACAAAGTTGAACCAAGAAAAAAAAAGATCTAGGAAGAAGATGGCTGAATGCTTTAATTACTACAATTTGGGGACTGAATTCACGTCAAATAGTATCCCAAGGTGACTCCTCAGGAGGAGATTATACCCATGTCTGTCGTCCCCTGAGCTTGGGGATCTAAACACTCTGTGAATAGGGAGTCAATGAACATATACATTTTGAAAGCATGTTTCTCTAAGAATTTTCACAAGTAAATGTCGTGGAATCAAGATATAGCCTGATATTTGTTGTACCATCTAGCCAATTATACCCCCCTCTTCCCCCTTCTCTTCCCAATAGGGCATCACTGCTCACTTTTGAAAATAGGTTATCCTGAATTACTCAATTTTGGAGTATCTCCTTGTAGTGGGGCAGCTGCCTCACTCCAGCAGCAGGGGTTAAATGCAGCCCTGGAGAGGGCTGCGGCTGGGATGAAAGGAGTGAGAGCAGCTGAGGGAGTAGCTGCCACAGGTGGGGCCAGCTCAATAGGTGCCCAGTTGGCCTTGATAAGAGGGCTTGGGGGGCCAAGAGCAGGAAGAGTCTCTCTCTCCAGCCTTGGGGGTAGAAGGGCCTAGCTACCTGGGAACAGAGGGTATCTGACACAGAGCAGTGCTGGGGAAAGGCAAAAGGAGCTGGGGAGCTCCAGCCTGGCAACTCCCCAGGCTGAGGCCTTGGTTAAGGCCCAAGGCAGGTCCTGGGACTAAAGAGGTGTAGTCCGGGGATAGGCAGAAGCAGCTGGTCCTACCCCCTTGCCAGTGATGAGTAGCCATTACAGACTGCAGTCTGCCCCAGAGAACGGGGGCTAGATGATGACTGGCAGTAGCCACTGAGGCAAAGTGGACATAGAGGGTTGAGGGTTCCCCTGGGAGGGAAGACTCCGATTGCGGGGGCAGAATGTCAAGGTAAAGAGCACCAGGGTCCGGGAGGGACACGGGGGCCTGAGGCAGGTGAGACACTGGCTACCAGGAGGCGCTCCGAGTCTGGAAAAAGCTAATTCCCGGGCGCTGCAACACTGAGTCTTTGCACAGCTACACTCCTTAAAAGCATCAATGGGATCCTCTTTAAATATCAGCACTTTGCAAGATAAGGCCATATAAACCAAATCAGTTTGAATCTCAATTAGCCAATGTGAGGAGAAAAAGTGAAATTTATTTAGAAAATTAAGGGGTCATTTTAAACAGTAGGTACTGTTTACATATACTGAAGCCAGTATATCTCTGCATGAATCTTTGTGCTGCTGTCATACTTCATAGGAAGACATATATGCACTGAAATAATCTTGTTTCACATACTTTAAATATAGAAGGACAAATCTTAGTCTATGCTAAATTCCTTTTAGTCCATTCTGGACATAGGAAAAACATCTTAAATACTGACCCCCAAAGTAGAGGGATTCTCAGCTATTTTTAAAGCTGGCATAGCTACCTCTGGGCCAGGCCTTCTTACCACACTCTGGTGTAGGGGTTGAGCGGAGGAGGTGTTTGGGGGACTGGATGGGTTGGTCAGTTGTGTCAAGATTGCAATGCCCCATTCCTTCTCAAATAATGGCCCTTAGTGATTGTGGTTGTGTTCAAAAATGGCCTTTATATATCCCCATCCTCCTCATTTGCTCCAAGTGCTGCTATAGATTTAGCCAAAATATTTTAGCACAAATAAGAAGGGAGGAAAGTGTAATGGAGGGGAGGCTATAAATTTATTTTAAATAAAGTGTTAGTAAATGTGAGTCTGAGGCTATAGTTAGTAAAAGTGAATTTTGGTCAACCAAGGCTCTATTGTGGTAGTTAGTGTTTGTAAGTTTTGAGTACAAGTGAAGATAAAATAGACAAGAAGTGCAGCCTGCACTCACTTTTTTGTGAAGATTATTCTAGGTTTGTGAAGTATCTCAAATGGACTTCCTTCCTTCCTCTGTTTTTTATACTTCTTTTTTAATGGGCTACTGATGCATATTAGAATTTAATTACACCAATTAGTACTGCCACATCAGACGTATGATGTGCCTTCAATTAGGAAGTACCTAATGGATATTAGTACAATTTAGCTTTGTAATTAAAGTTCTAAGAGCAGTGAAAATTAAACATTATGATTACAAAACATTAAAACAACACTGATGGCATTAAAATTGCATATTTTGGTGACCTCATAAGCTAATGCTTTATAAAAAAAAGAAAAAGAATGGGATGTATATTGTGCTCTGTGGTGCTGCATGGAAAAGATGATGTTGCTGTTCCCATTGTCAGAGCCCAATTTGTAAGCCTGAAAGCTTTTTTAAAAAATGTCCTATATACCTCTAATGCTAGACTGTGCTTTTATGGCAGGGTTCATGCTAAAATATGGTGTGGAGCTCTGGTACCACACACCAGAGGTATTTTGAAAATTCAATTTTCTTCTGCTCAGCTCTTGAACAAATGGGGCCAACTTTCTGAGGAGAAGGGGCACCTCTCAAAAATCTAGGGCCAGATTTTTAAAGGTATTTAGGCAGCTAAAGATGCATATAGACACCTAATGGGCTTTTCAAAAATGCTAACTCCCATTTTTCAGTTAGGTTCCTAGGATCTTTTAAAAATCACACCAGATGTGCATCTTTAGATGCCTAAATACCTACATACTTTAAAAATATGATCCTTCATGCTGGCAGGGGCATTATATCCATATATTCTTTGTGCTCTCTGAGTGAAAAGGAATGTGATTAAAATCTTCTCTCCTCTGGTGCATAAAGGGAGAAAGGATCTTCCCCCGCTTCCCATTCCCAACCAAGCCCAGTCACAATCTAGCCCACAATTTAGTAATTTTCAATTATGTCTTAGACGTTAGTCTTGTTACCTTTACTCCAGAAAGTGGAGAAGAACCTGACCTGTCCGAGCTCTCTGTGGTGAAAAGGTGGTATGTCACCTTTCTGATATTCTGATTGCCTCTCCACACTCTATGGAATCCCCTCCACCAAGACTCTGTGGAGTAAGAGCATCCTGGCTTTTTGTCAGTGGGGCTAGGCTGGCGGGTGTGCATGAGGCAGCAGTAGGAAGACCAGCTGACAAGAAACAACAATGAAAACTTTAATGGATAGAAAAATGGAGGAAATGTTGAAAACACTATTCATTGTTCATCATATTCTTGTAGAGTAATTACAGAAGTAGGAGTTTTGCACAAGACACTCTGTTCCAAAATAAAACTGCTCGGTAACCGTACCACAGAAAGGATTTCAGAAAAATGTTTAGTGAAATATTAAAATGTTATAGTGGCAATAAAAAAATGAACATCTCTTTTTTAAAAAAGTGAAGATCTTCAGTTCCAAATTTGCTTCTTGGTGCTGCCTCAAAAGAGGAAAAGCAGTAGGTAAGCTACTCTGAAAGAGAAGGTGAGGATTTCTGATAATACCGGGAACTACTTAGCTGCTAGAGAACTGGCCTAGACTAGTCCATGTGCTTTCAACCTCCCCTCCCTGCCAACTTCCTAATTTCTACCATGGACAGGTAGAGTCAAGCAGTGGCATGCCAGGGAGAAGGAGGGCATGGGGACAAGTGTTTGTCCCTTAATCTAGTCGTCAGACAACGCTATCAGAATAATTCAGCTGATATAACAAAAAGCAACCCTTGGGCTGCTCAGTGTTACATTGGGGACCATTTTGGCTCCCTTCTGGTCCACGGAGTAGAAAGTTGTAAACTTGATGAAGCAAAGTTGAGCTCAAAGTGTTCATGTTAGAAGGTTAGATGTGCCAAAAGGTAGTCCTGCAGCATCTAATTTTGTGAGTGGTCTTTACTCATAAGCGTGGTCCCATTTTCACATAAGAATAGAAAGGATTCACTAGCAGCTTTTTGTTGTTGTTGTTGAAACATTTCATGGTGACATGGATTCTCAAATAGCAGCCTGTTGTTTGAGATTGAGTTTAAAGTTGTGCTGTGTAATTATTATATAATATTTTTTTTCTCAGTTTGGATGTGACAAATATTAAATTACCTTGATGTAATGCAATTTATCATGCTCATTAAAATTGAGAAATCCAAAGTGCTGTTGATCACTAATCATGGTCAGTAGTAAAACAAATAAATGGAGTGTGGTATATCTTGGGCATCCATGAAACAGGATTTGTTTGAATTTTCAATGAGATCATAAAAAATAGATGAATGCTAATATACAAAGGTGAAGAGTAGGCAGGCACATGACATGTATTCTGTTCCATAAAATGTTGAATTTTCTAGTAGTGATATTTCCTATGATGGCAGTTGTCTTTTTTGGGGAGGGGGAGGGATTGTTTTTCATTAGACCTTATATTGATACTATACTCCAAATATAATTGTTTGTACTATGTTAATCATATTGTATGCAATGGCTCGTGTGACATCAAAGAGAAAGTGTGAAATACTTATTACAACATTATGCTATGTATCAGATTCTATTTCTGGTTTTGCAATGGATTTAATATGTGATCTTTGGCCGAAGTCACTTAACATATCTGTGCTTCTTCGTCTGTAAAATGGGGACAATTATATTTACCTATCTCAAATTAATGTTTATCAAGCATTTTGCCACCTTTCGTCTGAAGATCTCAATGACATGGACATGAAAACAATGAGACACAGACACAGCATTGTGGTTAAATGCAGAGGCTGCAACTTTATTAACTTAAACTACACCTTAACTGGAGTGAACAGAACCCCACACCTACCTAGCTTGGCCATTCCAGTGATGATGCTAGGAGGCAATAATGATGGAAACAGGAATTATAATTTTTGACCTAGTGGCCTAAACTTTATGAAACCTTTGATTTAAAAAGATAATCTCTTTGAGGCACCCAGTCCTGTCAGCAGTGAAAAAGGGGGAGACTTCTGCTGCCCTAAGCCTCCCCTTATCTGTTGCTTAAATCCCAAGAATCCTAACTTTTTTCCTGGGTCTACCTAGTGCACATTATGCCAGTGAGTACCGAGGTCTGTAGCCATTCCAAGGCCTTACCACTGTATGAGGTGACTACCAAACTTCAAGCAACTGTCCATGTCTCCCTGTGAATCCATCCCTGCTCTCATGTTTGAGTGATCTGTTGCCCAACTTGCAGAGAAGGGCATTATCCCAATTCTTGAACTCTGAGATTGGGAGCACCAATCACCACCACTTATGTATCCCAGCTCAGGGGAATCCAATCCATGTGGCAAGCACCAACCACCTCAGTTGTGATCCTGGGAATCAAATGCAAATAAATTGTACCAAACAGATACAATTAATTACTAGTAGTTGGTGCCTGCTATAGCTGATATTGCTGAATCACTTCGGGGTTTGATGTGTTTGTGCAATTCCAAGCTATTCAATCACTTCACAGTCCAGTTGTGTTCATGCAATCCCATTTGTCCATAATAGAAAACACAACAATTTAGTCATACAATTCTTTTCTGAATTACTGAGTTATTGTTCAAGAGACAGCTGCTCCTTACAGAGAGAAATAATGCAGTGCTAAAATATCATCTGCAAACACCAAGTTTGACACACAAGGACTTTAAGTGCTAAAACATTTTTTTGTTTTAAACCAAAGATTCTCATCTCTGGCTGCAAGCAAGGAAAGCAGTAGATATTATATAGCACAAATATCCTTTGGGTATTTTTGCAATACTTCAAGAATTGCTATGGTCTGTATCCCACTGACCAATTTAAGTGAAGACAGCTTTTGTTAGGCGCTGAAGGCTTGGTTTAAAGGATAACATGACAGTGGCTGAAAATACAAGTTCGTACAAAGGGGTTTTGTTTCATTGTCCTTTCCCTTGAGAGAGATTGCTATGGATGAGACATAGCACTGAAGCATATTTTTTGTGCAGGTATTGTATAAACACAAAGAAGAGGTTGTTTTCTAAATGGTGACATGTCATCTTTTCAAAGCATATGAAGTCATTTGTCTTTTTGAATTGTACCCAATGCAAAACTATGTCATGTAGAAATAAACAGAAATGAGTATCAGCCACATTTCAGACATGAATACATGATGTTCTAAAGTAACAGCTGTTACTTGATGAAAAGTTGATGGGGAAAATGGCCAGCAATTGCAAAGGAAAAAAAGAAAATGTTATGACCCCTGCAAGAGTTGTTGGGCACCAGATGTTGAAATCTAGTATAGTCTGTTTGTTTCAGTTGAGAGTGCTGTAAAAAATGTTAATCAAGTGTTTTTATGAGCATTATGTTATATTACACTATTTTATAGACTGGTGTTCTTGGTATTAAATCATTACACTGTAACTAAAACCATTGCACAACAGGATCAATGTAAAAGTAACAGTTACTATAAAATAAGTATGTATGTGTAAAATTTTATATATATATACACACACACAGAAGCTATAATTATTAAATAAAGGATTTATTTCTGTGTTGTAAATATAAAATATAATTGGGAATAAATATTAAATTGTCCACTCACATATTGATAGTAATGATTATTTGACCAAGTTGACTGAAGCTAACAGCGTGGGAGGGAAATATCCTTGTGTCCTAACCTCCATACTTAACATCTTAATAAAGTGGGGGGGGGGGGGGGAAAGGTACAGTACCGTAACCAAATTCAGATCATGAAGTTGTACCAGTGTAAAGCCTGAGTAACTCCACTGAAATCAGTAGCCCTGCTCTGGATATATACAATGTAACTGTGAACAGACCTTAGCCCCTAATTCTGTGGAGGAAAACTGGAAAATATATATTTTCAATATGAAAGAAATCTCTTCTGGGGAAAAAGCCTCTGAAATAATCAGTTTAGGAAGCCTTCTTTTAAAACTTACTCTTTGGCAGAATAATGCACAGGAGCCATTGTCTTAGATGCACAGGAAGAAAAACAAAATGCAAGGAATGTGGTTTAATTAGCTCACAGTTTTATTAGTTTAAGACATCTGGGAAAGATCCAGGACTATCTTCTACAGTGCAGGTTATGATTCCTTCCTTAATCACTTCCACCTGGTGGAGAGCTGCTGTCAGCCCTCCACAGCTGGCCGCAGCCCATTGCTGGGGCTCCATTGTTCTCCCCTACATATGAGCGCTAAGAGGCTGGAAAAATGAGTTTGTCTCCTTGCTGTATCAGGCATTAGGAACCCCAGCCCTATTTTCCAGCTTCTTTAGGAGATGCCTTCTGCTAAGTACACTTCCAGTTCTGGTTGTCAGTGAAACAGACCCCTATGATGCTTCTCTACCTTGGAATGCATTCAGATAATGTTAATGATAGGCATAACCTGTTGGGCTCCTATTCCAAACTGTGTTGCACATGTTACCTCTCCAATCCCAAATGAATGGGATTTCACTTTACCAGGCAACCTCAACAATACAAAGTCTTTGACATCACCATTAATCAAAATGTCCTTTTCTGAGATAACTCCCTTCCCCACCAACAAAGAATGTCCTGGCATCCACATCCTCCACACTAGGCAAGTTTATTCTCAGGGCTGGATTTAGGAGCAGGTGACCACCTGGGGTGCCAGGGTTGCAGGGCACCAGGCTAGGAGTGCTGGTTTTCATTGTTAGTGACAAACGGGAAAATAAAATGTTTGAAGTAAAATGTTTCAGGTATTCCGTATGTGAATTCATGTTTTACTACCCTCCTAGAATGTTCTGGACCTTTGTACAATCTTGTGGAACCTTCTAGGCTTTCTGAGAACTGTTTTCCTCTTCTTGAGTGTTGTCAGCCATGCCTTCACAGGTAATTTAAGAGGCAGGGCATTGCCTGTCAGTCAGTGAGATATAAGAACAAACTGAAGTGAAGTGGGATCCCAGCTGCGATATTGTGCACCTTGTTTTATTGTGTAATTGTGAAAATGTACTTGTTTTTTAAGACTTGAAGAGTGTAAGTAGCAACTAATAAAGGACATATTTAATGAGCTGCAGGGAGATCTATCAAATCCCTATCTATGCAACAATATAAAAGAAATACTGTAACTACTTTTGCCATGCTTACTAAGATGACTTACTAAGATTGTGAAACATAGATTTTTGAGATCTCGAATACTGTCATCTTTCCACCAAAGGAAATAAAAAATGCCCCCAAAGAAACCTTCAGGAGCTCAATATAGGAAGCAAAAAGCTCAATTGCAATCTAATTTGCAGCAAGGGGCAAATTTGATTGGAAAATATCTGAAACAGAACAACATAGACCAGGTTTATTATCTTATATGACTGGGATAAATCATGCATCAAAGTCATGAAATGGGCTACAACTGCAATAAAAAGGTATTCAAAAGTTTAACAAATGGGGTGGCGGGTGCTGAAGATGGTCCTCACCTAGGCACCATTTGGTCTACGGCCACCCCTGTCTTAGGGTGACCAGATGAGAAGACCCAAAAATCGGGACTTCCCCCCCGAAGTTGTTGAGCAAAAAAAAAAACCCCTCTCCCGACCATCGGTCAGGACGCGGGACAAAAGATGAAAAATTGGGACAGTCCCGATTTTATCAGGACATCTGGTCACCCTACCCTGTCTATACAGGTTAGAATGGGCAAATACCAACTTCCCTGAACTTGTAGACTCTCAGGTGTTAGATCTCTCTCTGCTAATTGCTATTTCCTAAACTCCACACCCCATCTAAATCCTTCCTTGCTGCCAATACCCTGATGGAAACCTTCCCTCCAATAGCGTAAGGCCTGGTACCAGGATTCTGATAATGTGCTATCCTTTTGCAAAGTGTGCTGCTCAATAAATAACCCAAATTAGCCAATGTGACAGCCCACAGTAACTCATCCTCCCCTCAAGTGGAGTTGAGTATATTTCTCCACACCCCTAATAGTCACCTGCATGTGCAAGGTGGTGTTTACTTTGTACTAAGGCAGAATTGGTCAAGAACTAAGACTGTAGCGGTTTAGCTGTACACAAATGGCCTCCTCACTGTTCCCAGCATTAACTCTCAAAATCCACCAACCTCATTCTCTGAGTGACTTGGAGAACTGGTCATTACCAATATGGACCACTGCCTGGTTTGTAGTTGAGAATCACTTCTCTTGCTCCTTCCAGATCTAAGAAGGGCCACTTGCCCTGTTGGATACCCCTGGCATGATGCTCCGCAATGGAGATCATTAAGCTTCCAGGTCCAACTCTGGCCTCAATCCTCCCTTAAACAACAATCCTCTTGCGCTTATTCAGGAACTGTCATTCACTTAATAAATCCTCCATCTCTTAATTTGTCCTTAATAATAAATTAGGTCTAGTCATGACTGAGTAGGCAGTCAACTGCCAAGAGCAAAATATCTATCACAAAGGCACTTGCCAGGGTGTGAAACTGAAGATGGCCAAGCCTGTACTTCATGCAAAGAAATCCTCTTGGATGTCCCAGCCCTCCTGGCTAAAGGGGGTAGGGGGAGCTGTTTCTTTTTCTGGCAGTACTCCTTGCCTACTAGCCAACCTGCAATGAAGTCAACAGATTTATATCCTCTCTCAAACCCACCCTTGATGCAAATAAGTTTTGCCAGGTGGCTTGCTGCCTGTAAGTCTTAAACCTGATGTGTGTGCCACTATCCACTCTGGCACTGTACTGAACCTTTGGAGGTCAGCACAGTCATGTTCATCCATGGGCTTGGCTTGTAAAAATAATTTGACCACATAATAAAACCCAGCAGATTAAAGGCTGATGGGTATAGGGATTCAAGTGCCTCAGATCCAGGTCCTCCAAGGTATGTAGTTACCTATCTTCCATTGAAATCTAATGCCTAAATACCTTTAAAATTCTGGGCCTAAGTGACTTGCCCAATGCCTCAGTAATACAGTGATGTTGTGAGGATTAAAGATTGGGAATCTGATTTTCAGTTAATTGCTCTAATCCCTGGACCACTCTAGAGCTAAGCATAAACTATACTAAAAGTTCAGGGTAATGTCCTAAGACAGGTTCCTTGATGTGGTAATTTGAAGAAGCATGCAGCACTGCATTCCAGTTTTACTTGTTCTGTGGAGAAACAGAGGATTTAATGGCTGTCAAGCCTGTGCTTTATACCAACCAGAGATATTAACAATAAATAAAGTAAAAGAATGTGGCATCTTCAACCTTTTCATGATTGTTACTTTAACATTGTCCCTGTGCTTTTAAAAAAAAGAGAGCTACTTTTAGAGATGCTGCTGTTAGATTTCATATCTATAAGCTTCCATAGAAGCCTTTGTTAATATATGCCATGATTCATATTGAAACCATAAGCAGATGTTAAGTTTACCACTGAAAAAGAGTCGATAATTCATGTGACTTTTTTTTAGCAGCATTCACCCCATTCACCTTCTCTAGCACTTTGAGAGCTCTAAGTTGCTGTTTGGAAGTCAAGTAGCAATAGTTCTTCACCAGCTTTTCAATGGCCTTCCTCATGAACCCAAAATTAGATAAGGGCAGCAATTGGGGAGGTCATGTGTTATGAAATATAGCTTTTTCTGAATCAATCAGACTTTTACATGGTTTGAGGTGAATGGGGTGACAATCTCTGTCAGCATATGACCTAGTGTCTCTTCACTGTCTTTTATCAGCTCTGCTTGGCAAAGATCAGAGTTGTATGTGGTGGTTCAAACATCCTTTAATGCTTTGAGAACTTTGACCTTGAACCAGGAGAGTGGTGGTGTCTGTATGGAACTGTTGGCTTTCTCCTTGAACTCATAAATTTGTCTGAACACAACTTTTTCTCTTTACAAGTTATTTTTTACTATAAACACTGTGAAAATATAATGTTGGTAAATGAACAAAAAAAGTTTGCAGCAGAATTAAATTATTATTTGTAAGACATTCTGAGATATTGATCTGCTTCACTTATAAGTAATTCATGGAGTTTAGTGTTGAACAAAAGGTACAATATCAAAATTGCTGTGGGGCATAACTTGTAGAATAATTAAAAACTTAAAATTACTTCTTTTGACTTCACACCTTCACTTTCACTTCAAAATAACTTTACATGACAACAGTATAATGGCAAGAGGCTTGTGGAGAAAAATTAGGAACTGATTCCTATATCAAGATTAGATTTTCTTGGTATAATCTGATCAATACTTTTCTCTCTCCCTTTGACTTTCTGAAACAGTAGATAATTTGAAATCAGAAGTTTGGAAGAAAATACCATGAAAAGACCAGGACTTATAAATATTCAAAGTTACCATGATTGTAAAGTTTTGGTTCAAGTATTGCCTTCATACCAAGTGAGAAACTACCTAATACATGTTTCCACCACCAACCCCACCTCCTGCCAAATTTAAACAAGGAGTCACTAAAACTCTCTCTTTTTGCTTAAAGTATTGTTCATCCAAATTGTTCTGTTTGATTTTAAAATGCACTTTTGCATGGGATAAATATGAGGGGAGTGAATAAAAGAGGTGATTTTTTAGGAAATAGAAAGAACTTGCCCCAGGAGTGAGTTTTTCAAATTATCCACCCTAAAGGAAAATAAACTAAAAGGTCAAATAGCCAAGACAAATTATACCTAATTTGTGCTTTATACCTGCGATTTACATTTAACTTAGTCGCACCAATCGCGTAATCTTTTTGGCCTTGGAGCCAAAAGATCTTTAAATGAAAAGATATAAATGTGCCCCTTTGGCCAAATCTCCATCTTCTTTCATGTGCTTTTAAAAATATAATCCCCTTATTTCCTTAGAGAAAAATTCATGGCACAGAGCTCAGGCCTAGGTGAACTTGGCACTGAGGGCCCTCTGTATTTAATTTAGGGATGTTGGGAAGGGATGCCCATCTTTACATCTGCCCATAAGCAAAGTCAGGGACCCTGCCCCAGCTGGGTATGCACATATGACATAAAGTTGGTCAGTGATTCCTCTATGACTGACTAATAGCTAGTTAAGGAAGAGCTTTAAGAGGCCACATGTTAATATTTTTGACCATAATCAGTATGAATTAGATGTGAAATCTTGACTGTATTGAAGTAAATGTTAAATTTCCTAGTGATTTCAACAGGGGCGAAGATTTCACCTATGTTTCCAGAAACTTGAACAGAATCAGGATGCATCAGAATATCTGTATAGTTTAGGAAATTGCTATACCTTCTTCCGACCCCCAACCTTATATCTGAGTGCTTATTAAACATCACTAGGTGGAGCTCTGTCTGATGGAGAGGATGCAAAGGTAGATTGTCAGTGTGTCAAAGAGTGCATGTTTTACTAATCTATTACAGTTCTTTGAAGGAGTCAACAAACATGTGGACAAGGGGGATCCAGTGGACATAATGTACTTAGATTTCCAGAAAGCCTTTGACAAGGTCCCTTACCAAAGGCTGTTACATAAATTAAGTTATCATGGGATGAGAGGGAAGACCCTTTCATGGATTGAGAACTGATTAAAAGACAGGGAATAAATGGTAAATTTTCAGAATGGAGAGGGGTAATTAGTGGTGTTCCCCCAAGGATCAGTCCTAGGACCAGTCCTATTCAACTTATTCATAAATAATCTAGAGAAAGGGGTAAACAGTGAGGTGGCAAAGTTTGCAGATAATACTAAACTGCTCAAGATAGTTAAGACCAAAGCAGACTGTGAAGAACTTTAAAAGATCTCACACAACTAAGTGATTGGGCAACAAAATGGCAAATGAAATGTAATGTGGATAAATGTAAAGGAATGCACATTGGAAAAAATAACCCCAACTATGCATACAATATGATGGGGGCTAATTTAGCTACAACTAATCAGGAAAAATATCTTGGAATCCATCGTGAATAGTTCTTTGAAGATGTCCATGCAATGTGCAGCGGCAGTCAAAAAAGCAAATGGGATGTTAGGAATAATTTTAAAAGGAATAGAGAATAAGACGAAGAATATTTTATTGCCCTTATATAAATCCATCCTCATCTTGAATACTACATACGGATGTGGTCTCCTCATCTCAAAAAAGATATACTGACATTCGAAAAGATTCAGAGAAGGGTAACTAAAACGATTAGAGGTTTGGAACGGGTCCCATATGAGGAGAGATTAAAGAGGCTAGAACTTTTCAGCTTGGAAAAGAGGAGACTAAGGGGGGATATGATAAAGGTATATAAAATCATGAGTGGTGCGGAGAAAGTGAATAAGGATAAGATATTTACTTGTTTCCATAATGTAAGAACTAGGGGCCACCAAATGAAATTAATGGGCAGCAGGTTTAAAACAAGTAAAAGGAGGGTCTTCTTCACAGAGTGCACAGTCAACCTGTGGAACTCCTTGCCTGAGGAGGTTGTGAAGGCTAGGACTATAACAAGGTTTAAAAGAGAACTGGATAAATTCATGGAGGTTAAGTCCATGAATGGCTATTAGTCAGGTAGGTAAGGAATGGTGTCTCTAACCTCTGTTTGTCAAATGGTGGTGATGTATGGCAGGAGAGAGATCACTTGATCATTACCTGTTAGGTTCACTCCCTCTGGGGCACCTGGCATTGGCCACTGTCAGTAGACAGGATGTCAGTAGATGTCAGGATGTCAGTAGACAGGACCTTTGGTCTGACCCAGTACGGCCATTCTTATGTTCTGATGCATCCCTTACTTCCAGCACCACTTTTTAAAGCGCCAATCACTCCTGCCTGGTCCTTGTGAGGAACCACATGATAAAGTTTTGGAGTAACTGAATCATTAGATTTTTAATTTCTACTCAGTAATTTATAACATTTATATATAACTAAAAACACATATGACAGCCTAAAGTTATACTTTACAGAAACAAAACACAGAAAGAAAAACCTGTTGAATAATCCAGGTTAATCTGGGATTTCCTGAAAGCACTTTTTCTCTATCTTTTTAATGCATATCTTTTTATTTCATAGAGAAAAAGAAGTTTGAATTCACCATGACAAATAATTGTTCTGTCTCACAATTAAAAATCAATATTAAAAGCCAACCATTTTTATCAAACATATGTTCCATACACCATATGTTCAGAGAGATTCAATTAATTATCTGGAAGAAATCCATGTACTTTAAATTCCATGTCTTCACTGAAGCTGATACAGTAGATTTTCATGAGGTCCATGGACTCACACTACACTGATGCCTTGGGTTTGAATTGTGACAAATATCTAATATCAGAAAGGTATTAACAGGAAGTAAACGGCATCATCCAGAAGTCCCAGTGCTTGAGAGAAACAAACATATCCATGAAGAGCAGCTAGAGCAATCTCAGTCTGAGTAGAAACAGGGAATCACTATACAGAGTTGGCTAGAAAACTTCTAGACCCTGATTAAGTTCAATGGGTTTGGTCAAGACTCACTTTCTACAGTGTGCCTCTCAATCAAGGCCATAATAAATCTGATACTGAAGCCAAATTAGATCCCTTCATCCAAGTGTTCAGCACCGGTTTAAACTACTGTAACTCACTTTCTTGGGTCAGAACTTTAGTTTGTCTGTCTATCCACAGACTACGATAGGCAACACTACATTATATAGTATTTGTCACTACATTATATAGAATTCTCAACCATAAGGACTAGAAATTACTATTTATTATTATTCCAGGAAATTTACAGATCTACAGAAATTGATAGCCCCATGAAATAAGAAATAGGTCAGTTCATTTTGGCCCATGTCACTTGTAGGAGCAGTAAGAAGCAGATTTAGAAGAACGCTGTAGAGATAGACATAAGGAGAAGTCAGAAGAGAGGGACAAGAAGACACAGGATAGAAAGATTAAAACAGGATAAAAGACACAAGCAAAAAAGCTAAAAGGAAAAGGAAACGGGACAGACACATGCATGGGTGATGTAAGGAAACTGAAAAGAAAAAGAAACCTGTAAAATTTTAAAATGTGTAGAGGAAATGAAAGACAGACACCATAAAATATTACCATCCATAGAAGGAAGGAAGAATGAGGATTCCTGGTTAGTGGTAATTATGTTCAGATGGTGGCAGTCTGGGGTGCTGAGAGCCTATCAATTATGTACGTGCTGAGGTAACATCAAAGGTCTTCTTGTTGAGGTGGAGGGACACCATTTAAAAAAACAAGAGAAACTGGTATCAATTCCTAGTGCATATGCTCCCTTCAGAGCTTTTTAATCTGAACTAGTTGCTCACTGTTAGGCTGTTCTGAGACTCATACTGGACTCACTTTAGCTTTCTCTTTCTATATATTTCCATGATATTTTTCTTATTCTTTTGCAATGTAAGAATATATGCTGTGTGGATTTGCTTTATGCTAGTTATAGTTGGACAGCATTGTCTGCTAATAAAAAAAAAGAAACCTATTAACTATTCCATATATGTTTCATCTGAGCAAGTCAATATATTGAATTCAGACATGGGCCTATGCTGATATCTGGTGAGGGAATAGCCCTTATTTTAACTATGCAACTGCCAAAAGTTACACAATATTGTTCCTTTATCTGTTCGTGTTTATAAACAGATAAAAGCCTCCGTATATATTTTTCTGTGACTAAATGGAAATTACATTCCCTGAATTCCAGAAAAAACATCCTTTAGTCTTCTTTTATTTTATGTATTGAGGATCTTAAAACCACTAAAGATCATTAAAGCTTAATGGCTTCTCTCGAGATTTTTTTTTTCTCTCTCTTTAACACAAGATCTTAAAAAGAAAGTTAAATTGCAATTTCTACTTATAATTCATATTCATTATGAATATTATCTATCCATCCACCTATCTATCTACCAGCCTATTTAGTTATACATGCAGTGGTGTTGTAGCCCTGTTGGTCCCAGGATATTAGAAAGACAAGGTGGGTAAGGTGATATCTTTTATTGGACCAACTTCTGTGGGTGAGAGAGACAACCTTTCAAGCCTAGGCAGAACTCTTCTCCAGACCCGAAGAAGAGCTCTGTGTAAGCTTGAACGTTGTCTCTGTTACCCACAGAAGTTGGTCCAATAAAATATATTACCTCAGTCATCTTGTCTGTTTAGTAATATAGTCCCTGTCATCATAACATCTAACTTTCATGATAGTTAATATTTCTAGAAATAGAATATTTTACTACCTTAAAAAATGGGGGTTTGGAATGTCTTCAACATCACATCATGTAACACTTCTATAGGATAATATCATATTAGGACCTTGTAAAGATCCAGATAAGCAGCTAGTCATTCTTAAAAATAGAGTAGCATTTGAGCCAATCATAGATCATGGGACTAAAATAGTAAGAGATAGCATCATAGTGATTTTTGTAAAAAGGCATGCTGAGAAGTGTACAACTATTAAAGTGTACAACTAATCCATGGCAGAGGAGGGGAAAATCATGTTGATCATGTTAAATACCAGTAAAAAGTGCCTATGGGCTCCTGCTGCCCATGTAAAGCCCCTTTCTACTTTGTTGTATTTAACATTAGAACAGATAACTGGTCAATGCTGCTCATTTCTAAGATAAATTAGATCTCTTTGGTCAGGGATCATGTGGTCTTATATGTCTATATATGGCCCTGCACAAGGGGGCCCCACTCCTGTTTGGGGTTTCTAGGCATTACTAAAATGCTCAATTAAAAAAAAGAGGAGGGTTGGTGTCAGGCTGGTAGCTGTCTGTAAAACTGGGCCAAAGAAATTATCCTTGTATCTGAGGTAGGGACTGGAAGAGACAGTGTCCACATCTGCGTGTTACTGCAAGAGTCTGCTTCATTCTGGATGGATGCGCTCAAAGAAGAGAGTCCAGAAAATAAGATATGTTGGTACCAATCTTGCACTTAAAATGATTACATCAATTCATCATCCCTTCAGGTGTTAAAGAATGGGACATGTCGATTAGACTTTCTAGCCATCATGGGGAATTCCTCAGTATTCAAAGACATTTGAGGTGCATAACTACACATACTGATTTCCCTTAGCACTAATGATACTTTTTGATTTCTGCTTGCCACCCTACATCGCAAATTCTGCTTCTCCTCAGCTTCCACAGTTCTTATAAAGCTCATGGCAGTTTAGTAGCTCCCCACTGAGAGCAAAAGGTTGCAGTAATTTCCTCTCTGAATAACTGGCTTACAGATTGAGGTTATGAACTTGTTCTGAATTTAGTGTAGCTAAAATAAAAAATAACAACTTAAAATTATGAAGTAGACGATCTAAATGAACTTGTGAGGCCACTATCATGGGACAATAGATGTAGACTATAAACTTCAGAGTTTTTAATGTCTTTCCAGCTGAACAATTTCCTTCTTTTGTACTACCTTAGTAAATCACTTATTAAAGTAGTATTAGTACACAATCCACTAAAAGCCCTAAAATATATGATCGCATAATATTACATGCCTTCAATTTTTTTTGTGCACATACTTTACTGATTATAATGGAACTGATATATCACAACAAATTTAGGATTTCATCTATTTCTCTCACCATGTGCAAAAATGTTGATTCAGATACTAGACTAATGTTAACCAAAAAAACATGCATTGTCTTGACATTTTATCTCTGGAGCCTCAGTACTGCATAAGGAGCCACTGGTATAGACCCATGACATTGTACTGAGTCTCACCTATTTCCCTAGGAATGTACAAGGATGCAGGGATCAATGCTAGTTGATCCTCATAACGGATCAGAGGCTTCTCTTGTAAGATGTTGGAGCAGGGGCAATAACTTATTTTATGTATGGAAAGATCCTAGCACCTTGTGGGTGCTATGGGAAACAAATAGAAATTACAATAAGTAATGACCTCAGGCAAAAGGATAAACATTCCTTTAGGCTAATTAGAAATGTCCAGGAGAAGCATGGTTAGAGCTAAAGTAGTGGCAGAGCACCTGAGACCACTTCAGCTTCTATAAATAAAAACAAATTAATGGCCAAGGCTCTGTGAAACTTACATGACTGTGATTGTGGTGCATTGGACAAATGAAATGATACAAGGATTAGGAGATGACAGCAGAAGAGAAAGCAAGGGGACTTAATTTATACAGCTTGGAGGAAAAGAGATTAAGGGGATATAAAACTATAAGTATCTTCAAGGAATCAAGACAGTAATATCACGAAAGGGGATTTTGTATGGTATCTGAAAGTGGTAAGAAAGTAGTAGTATCCTAAAGTTAAAAGTTGAAAATGCTCGTTAGATGCTAGCATAAACTTTCTTTGGTCAGAGAGTAAATAGAGTAGCCTAGCAAGGAAGGGAGATGAAGTACCTGGAGGGGGTTCAAGAATACAATAACTAATATGCTGCATCTGACAATGTAGTGAAGTGCTCAGTACAGTGCAGGGAAGCATTGTCTTCACCCAGCTTTGATTCTACTGAAGGCACTAGGCTCAAGGCCTTCATAACCAAAGAGAGCTTTTCTGGCCTTCTCATCAAAGTCTCTATGACTTCTCCCCATAGCAGAAGTATGTTATATTATTTTGTGTGGTTGTTTGGTTCTTTTCCAGGAAGTAGGTTAATCATGTGATACTTGGACAAACCCAAACTCTTGAGATTTTATCACAAGTTTTGCAATAATTGCAAATAATTCCTGCTTGAAACAGGACCCAAGTGCACCTAAAAGGCTCAGAAATAGGAAGCCAAATAAAATTAACCTCAAATTTACTATCATTTCAAAATCTCATTATTTTCTTTAGGCCTGTCTCATGATTTTTAAACATGTGGGACTAGCAATGCTGCCAGCCCAAATAGAATAACTTTACCTAACCCTAGACATGCTTTTATGCACCTTTAAATCCATGAAAGCAATAATTGTTAATAGAAAATTATAGTGATCTTAAAAATATGTGAGGGAGGGGTAATACAGGTGGATTTTTTTCCCCTTTCTCTATTGTAGCAATTTGAGTATATTGAAAAGTAAAGTATTTTTCACTTAATTCTCCTATGTGGTGGTGGACCTTTTAGATAAACGCTGAGCATAGATTCTTTACTCTAAATCCGTCTAGCTTACCTTAAGCTGGAGGACGGGGGCGGAGGGAGAGAAGGACCTTCAGTATATTGATCTTTCTGTTTAATTCCATGTTTTGAATAATACATTACATAAGTGACAATATTTTTATGATGTGTTAGTGTCGTACATCATAACTAGTACCACTGCTCCAATGATGTATTACCTACACAGTGGAGTGAACCAGAAAGATAAATGCTGGCATATGAGCATATATGTATTATCTATTTAGAAACAGATATAAAGACAGATTAATTTCTACACATTCTAAAACTTTATAAATAAATAAAGAAGTGTGTATCTAGGATAGACTGTATATGTTGGGTGGTGGGAAAATACATTTCTTTTAAAGTCACATTCTTTGAGTAAAACTTGATTCTCTCAACCAAAGGAATTCACTGAGCCAGGTAGATTATGTACCTTTTCCTAACCACTAGCAGACCCAGAATCAGCATGAATAATCCCATACTTTACTCAACAGCTTTACTTTCTACACAAGAGGAAACTAGGCTTTGCTGTTAAAAATTGTTTTCAGTATCAGTACACTGGTGTCCATGAATAAACCATCTTTCACAGCTCTCTCACATTTTCTATCGGTGATATTTTTAGCTTCCCTGAAACATACTACATGTCCTATGCTTATTTTTTTCCTGTTTCTCCAGCAGCATTAATAGAATTATGTCATTTTCTCATTCATATTATGAAGGTTGAAAGCCATTTTGTGCCTGCAAACATATAGTGTTTCCGTTGCATATCTTGTCAATTGAAACCCTAACACACCCTCAGAAATCATGAGTTTGGTATAAGCATAACAGGCTACTTTTTAAATGGTACCCGTCGATGCTACAGTGTATCTAATTTATTACTTTTCCCCTTATGATCTGGGCAGCTATGGATTCTGAGACAAATGTTAAATCAATGGTATCAGTTTTGTGAATTCAATTTCTCCAAAATCAAACACAGACAAAAGAGAAGACGAGATGGGAAAAATGAAATTTCATCTTTGAAGCAATATGGTAGGTGTTTACATGATAATTTCTCAGTTATGTAAAATAAATGCTGAATGTTTTCTTTGCTAAGACATAATAAACATTTTTAACTAATGTTATGTATGGTTGATCAACATACCAGTTTCTAGAGTATATGGATTCCAATCGTATAACAGGTGGATTACAACTGGCTTTGTGATTTGAAGTTTTCCCTGCACTGTATGAAAATAAATAAATACTTTCTTTATGTAAATAAATAAAGTTTAAGAACTAAGGATGTGATGCACTAGATAATAGTTAATTAACCCATAAACCACGACACTTATTCCAGACTTCTTGGCCTTACTTTAATCTATATCTGTACTGTATATCTAAAGTAAACCGAACCTGAATCTTTTATGAGGTTCAAACGTTTGTTTTTTATATTTTTTTCAAGTGCACTTACTATTTTGGATTTGAATCTCAATCTTGTATTATTTCTAACTTAGTCAAATCTAAAAGTACAGGTAATAGGAAAAGAACGTTGGTTCTTGTGAGATTTGCAGTCTGATTTTTGCTGAATTTGTGCATCAATCTTCCGACTCCAAGAGAGAACGAGAGAGTTGTACTCTTCATTTTGTAGATGATCATTCTATTGTATTATCTCCAGAGTTATGTAGGCATCCGGAGTGGAGACCAACAACAGAAAAAAAATGTTACATGAAACATGAAGGTCTGTCTAGAGAACGTTTGACAATTTGGAATATCAATGAATGTTTGAGTAGCACCAGTGATGCCAGCTGATTCATCAATCATCAGTGCACAGTACTGGGCATTAACAAGCTGGTCTGCCAAGTCTCTTGCCAACATTCAGTCAATCAGTCAGATGATATGAATGATAATGGAATTTTTAAAATTCATTATACCTTTCAGGTTTTGTCTTGCTTTGTAGCACAATACCATTTCAAATGATTGAATACGGTACATTCATTATCTCAGAATCTGCAAAAGATTTCTTAACTTGTTTATCACTTGACAAATGAGATGAGAGGATGGCTTGGAACATTGCTGATCAATAAAACACAGCAAGAAATAGCCATGTTGATCTTCAGGACCAGGACTCCATAGTTATAGTTTTAACAGTGTATTGGTGATTCTGCTGGATACTTTGCAGAAAACAGCCAGCATGCAGAATTTGTAAAATATTATTCTCATGCTTAATTACAGTACTTGTAGCATCAGCACAGGTTAAACACAGTGGCTCTTGAGATTCTAGCATTAATCAGAAGAAAACAATGACGTTCAGCCCATTAAGCTTTCAATTCCCTTTCCTCATATTATACCATCATTTGCTTTTTCTGTAAAGATTTTATTCTGCTTTTGGCTTTTTATATCAAGCCCGATGAATGATTTGAAATAAAGCATGTGTATGATAACTTGTTACAAAACTGAAACTCTGTGTACATTATAGGTTCTATTAGAAAATTATATTGTAAGAATGGTGGTGGTGGTTGTTGGGTTTTTGTTTGCTTTTATCTATTTAATCCATCTGTCTAATTAATTAATTTCATATGTCAGTCCCCAGAGGATAATAACAAATTTTAATTAGGGATGCCCATTTCTGCCTGAGAAACTGAGGGGGTAATTACATCATTTATATGCAAAATGGGTAATTTTCTCCTTGCTCTTGAGCACTCTATCCTTTCTATTCATTTTCTTGTATCTCATCCCTTCAGTGTTGTGTTATTCAGTTTTATTTTGGATAATCTGGAATAATTCTGCCCCTCTGTCATTTAGTTTCAGCCTCAAAAGAGAGTTTAGTTCAAAAATCAAAGCACTCAAGTTCCACCCATCATGTAGCCCTCACTCTTTTATTTCATACCTCTACGAGGTTTAGGTTGGGAGGGGGGGAGGAAATGGCATTTGCATTCTCACAGTAATAGCTGGGTGCTTAAAAATATATATATATTTAATGCAAGTAAGAGAGAGTTGAATTACAGGGAAAGTATTGCTCAGGTGAGGAAGAAAAAAGAAAACTAAAAATGAAAAGGAGGAAAGAAAAAATTAATTAAAGGATCCCATAAAAACCAACATTAAAAAACAGTGGCCCAGCAGAAATCACAAGATTGGTAACAACTTTTCATTCTTCTAAAGGAAAGAAATATGTCTGAGCACTTCAAGGTCAATAGTAATTAGGGCTGGATGAGCTAGTGAATTAGAATAAGAACTGGCCCCCTCTCTCTGCTCATTGGCAAAGCAGTGCAAGGAAGCTTGAATTGCTGCTGCCTGTGCTGTCTCTGTTCTGTGGATAAAGAGAAGATTTCATTTTCTAGAGTTGTCAGTTGAACATATTTCATGTACATACACAGCTATACAATAATTATTTTGGAGAAATAATTGGACTGAACCATCATTTATGACTACTCAAAATAAAGGAGATTTGTTTGGTTAGGCTTGAATTTAGTTCAGCAAAACAGTTCCTTCCCTTCTCCACTTCTGGGATCAGTCTTGAAAGCAGCTGAGAACCCTCAACCCTATAGGTAGAGGCAGTGAAAGGAATGCTTTATTTTAGTAGCTCTTATAGTATCAAAACTAGGACTTGTACTGGTTACCCTACTTAGACTTGCAGGACCAGGTCCTTGTTTTAATGGCAGAAGATCTTTCTCTCCCTCAGACATTTTCAGTCAGCTATGGGATTTTCCTGATATTAGTATCCAAAACTGCACATGGCACCTAGTAACTTCCAAATGCTGCCTGTTCTGAGGCATCGCTAAAGAGGAAGCCTCAGGCCGCATGAAATTTTAAAAAGGCAGGAGAGGCATCAGACACCACAGCTTGCTTCTGTTACTGCTGTTTTCCAAGCCGTCCTTCAGAAATATCTACTGTTGCTAAACTAGAGGATGCCAGTATGTAAGGAATTGTCCTGTCTGGAGGAAGTCCATATTGCTGCTAAGAGGAGCAGGTTCTATGAAATCGTTAAATAATATTTCAAATTTGAATGAAAATTATGGAGGGAGGGAGTGTTTGCCCCAGTTTTTAAACAGCTCTGTTTCTTTGGTTTGAGGTCAGCACTACTTTTGGATAACATCGGGGGCTGTTTTATTGCTCTGTCTTCAGAGGCTATTTTCTATTTAGGATGTTCTATTGCATCCATTACCATGGTATCTGAGACTGGAACCATGTGTGTTTCAAACTGGTCAATTATTTGTGCAAGTAGTACATTGCAACAAGCACAATCCCTGATCATGAAAATTAGGACTGTGATTCAGCAAAGCACTTCAGCATGTACTGAAGTGCTTTGCTGAATCAGGGCTCAGGTGTGGATAGTTAGCACAAATTTGTGCATTCAGTGTTCTGAAAATCTGGCTCATTATATCAAATTAGGTGTTGTGAGCATTTTCAGTGCAACTGCACCTAAATATGTGCAAGGCACACCAACTCTAACCTGAAATACATAAGAAAATAAAGGGACAAAATAAAAGTGGGAAATTCAAAAATACCCTCTAAGCTTATTTCTAACCATTCAAATATTCAGCATTTAGTCCAAATATTTCATTTCTCATTCTTTGGCTTTATAAGGTATAAAAGCCAACCTGTCATTAAGAAAACCTTCATATAAAAAAACCCCCAAAGATGTCAAAAATGATGGACTCTAAGTAATATTGTTTTTTCTTGAGTTTATACACTCAACAGATGCAGTGTTGATTGGTCTAACATCAAGTTATTGTCTCTCCAGTTTTTAGAAAGAAAAGCTTCTTTGTATGTTATATACAGTTTGATTTACCTGAAATGAAATAATTTTATTTTTTTTCTTTATCATTACAGAAAAACTGAAGTATGACAATTTCAGAATTAAGGCTTTTGCCAAGTTCACTTCACTTCCCTCTTTAATTTTTTCCTCGTCTTTATAGTTGTAGGTTATATGGCTGGTATGTCTGACACCTTTACTCTGAATAATGAGAAACTGGTCCGCTACTCAGCTCAGATTCTAATTATCCAGTCTCTAAGGTTAATTTCAATGTGGAGCTGTACACAGATTAATACACAGTGTTCAAATAAAGAAAACATTTGCAGAAAAATCACCATATGGACCCTATTTAAACAGATGATCTAATTAACATAATGCCCAATGAACTGCTCCAGGAAAGGTTTTTTTGAGCAGGATGCTACTTTTGGACTTTGCCCTTCAGTTTTGTGCTGCTGCAAAGTAAATGTTGCTCTTTAAAATCCTGTGACCAAAATGTTCTCATTTTACATGAAGAAAATCACCATTTGTAATATTTGAGACATCTTTTAATTGCAAATGAGTTTCAAGTTCCACGGAAAGTTGCATTAAATAATGAGAAAAATAAGATTGCTAATAATGACTGAAGTTGTAATTCTGTGAAACAAGCTGTTTTAAGAGTGAAAAAAGGAGAATGATTATAACATTACAAGTGTCAACCAGATGTGTGTGAATAATCCTAAACTGTTTGTGAGCTGATCTCCTTAAAATTTGCGTCTAAATTGTGTTCTCAATGACTCTCCCCCTGCCCTATTTTCATGCGTTCACTCATGGCATCATGCACAGTTCCCCTAAACAGGCAACAGAACAGATACTCTAGATTGCTAGTTATTTTTAGTGCTCATCAACCTGCTAAATTATACAGATCTGTGTGAAACATCGTTGTTTGTAACATCTGATGAGTCAAAAACTGTTTTTGTGACCACAATCCGCCTTTTTCCACAGTTAACACTAGCAAAAACACTCTGTCCTCCAACCTCATAAACCTGATACACAGTAAATAATATAAACATACCTATGGTGCTTTTGTTCCTCTTTGATATTTTTAGCCAATTCAGGGTCAAAAAGTATTTAAATGTGCCAAGGGCAAGTGAGTTCCCATGCTGTTCTAGCACAGTGGGCTAGCTGACTACTAAAGTATTGTCTTCATAGCAAATATCCTATTATTTTCATACATCTAAGGGCTTGTCTACACTTAAAATGTTGCAGCACCGCAGCTGTGCTGCTGTAGTGCTTCCTGAAAATGCTACCTATGCTAATTGGAGGGGTTCTCTCGTGGGTTCATCCACCTTCCCGACAGGTGGTAGCTAGATCGACAGGCTAATTCTACGCCGGGGTAGGTTGGTTTAATTGTGTTGCTCAGGGGTATAGATTTGTCACACCCTCAGCTGGTGTAGTTATACTAACCTAAAGTTGTAGGGTATACCAGGCCCATGTGCCAGCACCAATTCTGGTTATTGTAGGCTGAGATAGTGGGTGTGCCTATAGTTAAAGTTGCCTAAGGGCTTGTTACATATAAAGTTGTCTTGCTAGAACTATACCCATATAGTAAAATCAGTACACTCCCTCCCCAGTTTGAACACAGTTATGACAGTATAAAGCTGCTCACACTGGTACAGCTTATTCCATAATGGAAGTGGAATAAGCTGTAATAGTATAAGGCACCTAAATATATCAGTGTAACTGAGTCCATACTAGTGGGCTATTTAACTATTTTAGTAAAAAAATTACACCTCAATTGAAATAGTTTAAAAACTATGTGTCGACAGGCCTAATGCCTTCCATAATAAGTCCTTGTTTTTCATTGCTTAACATGTTGCCAAGTTTTAACTGTACAGGTGGAAATTTTCCATGTTAAGTGTTTGTCTCAAGTTGATTTTTTTGAAATGCCTCCATACTTTGGAACAGAGACTTGAAATTTTGCTGGAGGTTCATCTGGGGATGAAAAGATCCCTTTTTGCTGGCCCCAAATCTGCCCAAATTTGACTAAGTTACAAACTTCTGAAAAATCATAGTTTACCCGTGTTCAGTTGAAGTTTGTTAGAGTTTGACAGAGAAATTATCCAAAGATTCTATATGCTCTGAGCATGCTCCAGACTCACAAATCTCCTATATACTGACAGCACTGAGCAGGTACTCACCATCCCCACAAAGCAATTGAGCATGTTTCATCCAAGGGCTACAGCGGCTGAGCAGATCTATTCCTGCAGTTGCTCTTCCCAGATGCTGGGGGCTGCTGTGGTGCCAAGCACCAGAATTGAAAGCAGAGAGACACTGTCTGTGCTCTCAGTGCTTCTCCTGCTGTTGCCCAGGCAGCAAGGAGGAGAAGAAAGAAGCATGCTAACTTGGATGCACAGGAGTGAGGAGCAGGAGAGGCAAAAGCAGAAGCTAGTGGAAAGGGGGGAAATATGGGCAGGAGCTAGTGGGACCAGAGGCTTAGGGATGGTACAGGAATGTGGGGGACGATGGAACAGGAGTAGTGAGTGAACTTACTTTGAACTCATCAACAGTTTTGTCATCGACTGTATTGAGTGGGAGTGGCTTTGACTCCTAAAGGAATGTGAAGGATGGAAGGATTCATCATTATCAGAACTAGCAATTGAATTAGACAAATGTAGTGCAGGGGCAGTTAAATGAAACACCAAAGAATAGGTCTCTCATATGACCACTGAGGTACACATATGGATAGATATTTTCTTGTCATTTTAGCCAGGTCTTGAAAGAAGGAAAAGCTTGGGCTAATTATTATTATTATTTATTTATTATTAATACCACGGAAGATAGTATTAGAGAATTTGAGACAACATATTTCTAAAAACTGTGAATATAAGTACTGCCGTCAAGAGTTTGAAAAAGGGAAAACTTAGAACAATATTAAATAAAAATATTTAGTGAAAACATCTGTGTGGTAAAGATCAGCTGTAAAAGTGAGACTATCCCAACTTCCCAAGGTAAATTCCACATATGACCAGGAACCTAAGGGCCCAAACCAGTTTCCCTTGTAGTCAGTGTTAGCCTTTCCATTGACTTCAATAGGGGGAAGTGAAGGGAGGAGTGGATTCAGGTCTGTAGCTCTGACCCAGCAAGGCACTTCAGCTCACTGATAGTACCATAGAGTTCAATGGCACAAGTTGTTTGCTTAAAGTTAAGCACATGGTTAAATGCTTTGCTGAATCTGTGCCTAAAAAAGTGGCTCAGCATGAGCTATAATACATAATTCTGAAAAAATAAGTTAAAAAGGTAAAACAAAATAAATGGTGGGAAAAGGATCAGTTTCTGCTCTTCTGCATGAAAACCATTCCTCACACCAAAGAGAGATTCTCCATTTACTGGACATTCTAAATAGTTGCGAATTTTCTATCATAGCTCAAAGAGAGGTAGCTGTAGTATGATGAGGATTTTGTTACTGAAGAGTGCATTTATCACTTCTTGGGAGATATTATGAGTAGCCTTATCATTTTCAAAGGGCATTTTTGAAGGACTGTGGGAAAAGTGCTGTTTTCCCCATCTAAACAAGTACGTTTGCTCCATTATTTAAAGTCTCTTTCTGGAGTACATGAGTGTAGAGGAAACACAAGCATCTCAAGACTTGATCTTTTTATTTTATAGATTTTGCTATCTTTTATAACACAGGAAATATTAATACTATAGTAAGAGTAGCTATAGAGCTCCAATCCTTGTTTCTGAAAATATTATAGAAATCCTGTTACGGTAATGTTTATATACATGTTCAATATACTCCCTTCATCAACTCTATTAAACTTATATATAAGTATCTGAGGTATTTGCAGGAGAAATAATTTGTTGACTGGACTAGTCATTTGTTTTTAAATGAGCTTCACGGAGATGCTCAAAGATGCTCAAGTTTTAAATGATCACTAAAAAGAGAATGAAATAATGGAGGAATGCACTAAATGACGTTTTCTGTTTCAACATTTGCCAGCTTGCAATGCCCTTTACAGAGCTCATTGTACTAAAATGCTATTTCACAAGATAAGATGATTCACAGTAGGGAAGCACTTTTGTATATTATTTTCATCAAAGAGAGCTTATATTTCTTTTTTGCCCATCTGAATATTGCTATTAGACTACTAATTTACACTTTGGTAAAAGGGTCAGGAGTATTCAATTTTTTCATGACTTCATATTAGCTGGAAAGGGAATTTTTAATAACTACTGTAATTTGCCAGTGTAGTTCCATCATCCAGTGCCTTTTGAATTATATATGTTGTATAAGACCAAAATGCTACTAAATTGAGAGTTTCTAGGTGTTAAATTCTTCAGCTTCGGAAGCATTCTTTTTTTCCTTCCATCAGAACTGAGGGTTATGGGTTTCTTTTTTTTTCCGGGGGAGGGGGAGGGGGGGAGGGGATGCAATTAATGGCCCTGCAAGCTTGCATCAACACGATTCCAACAGTCGACTTTCCCACTCCAAACTGGTTAGCGGCTGATCGGTAGCTGTCTGGAGTTGCCAGCTTCCAGATTGCAATAGCCACCTGCTTCTCCACCAGCAGGGCAGCTCACAATCTCATGGCCTTGTGCCACAGGGTGGGGGTGAGCTCATCACACAGTCCCATGAAAGTGGCTTTTCTCATCCAAAGGTTCTGCAGCCACTGCTCGTCATCCCAGACTTGCATGAGAATGCCCCGCACCATCCCACCCTCTTCCCACAAGCCACAGCACCAGAATGGGAAGAGGTGCGCTGTGGGATAGCTGCCCATAATGCACTGCTCCCAATGCCGCTGTAAGTGCTGCAAATATGTCCACGCCAGTGAGCTTGCAGCTGACAGTGTGAACACACTGCAGCGCTTTCCCTAGTGCACTCTCCAAGGGCTGGTTTAACTCACAGCGCTCTACATCTGCAAGTGTAGCCATGCCCTAATTACATTTACCTTGACTTTAAAGTTACGGTACACTGTGAGAGCACTGTAAAAGAGCCTCACTGTAAATGATAAAACACGTTTTGCATCCCTGCTGCTGATAGTCTCTAATTCAAACAAATTCTCAAAACAGAGGCACATGAATTCGAAATTCTGAGCTTGCTTCTATTTGGAGTGTAATGGATGGGTATCCCTCACCATTCTTTAGGATTAACTAATGAATGGTCCAGATCCACAGCTGTTGTAAATTGACATAACTCCACTGTTGTCAGCCGAACTATGCCTCTTTACACCAGCTAAGGATCTGACACAATATTTGTACAAAACTGAAAATTTACATAATTGTTCTCATTATTATCATCATCATTATATTCATCATTAAGATATCCAGCACTCTTAAGATAATTTCTCCTGACCCCGGAGACACTTTATCTGGATCATGTGTGTCTTGGTCCAAGTTCAACACTATAGAGTTCCCGATCAGATAGAGTACTTCTGAGACATGATCCTAATGAGACAGTTCAGAAACCACTTATCTTCTGCAGTAGTTTCTGAAGTACCTTTGGAACACCACTATTACCTTGTCTCTTGTTGCTCCCCAGACCATTAAAAGTCCATTTTTTAATGTATTTATTTTTGGAAATTGGTCATGAGGAGGAATGAATTGAAATATACAAGACTTGTTTACAACTAACACTATTATGAGTAAGTGCACTTCTTACAAGGGGCTTTGTTCCCCCCATTCTTACTTGAACGGACTGCCGATTTTTCAAGGACAAAATTTTTTGATAATTGAGATATATATTAATGCAGGGCCATTAATTGCATCCTGCTCAGAAGAACCATGACTCTGGGTAACATGTATAACATTGTGGCTGGCTTTGCACAAATGGGTTTCCCTAACTGCGGATGGGCTATAGATGGAACGCATATTCCAATTCTGTCACCAGCCTACTTAGCCTTCGTGTATGTTAATTGGAAGTGGTATTTCTTTATGGTTCTCCAGGTGCTTGTGGATCACCGTGGGCGTTTCATTGACATTAATGCAGGCTGGCCCAGAAAGGTGCATGATGTACGCATCTTTTGGAACACAGGCCTGTTCAGGAAGCTGCAAGCTGGGACTTTCTTCCCAGACCAGAAGATCACCATAGGGGAAGTCGAAATGCTCATATTGATCCTTGGAGACTCCACTTACACTTTAATGCCATGGCTCATGAAACCCTACACAGGGAGCCTTGACAGCAGCAAGGAGCGGTTCAACAAGAGGCTAAGTAGGTAGGTGCAGAATGACTGTGGCATGTGCTTTTGGCTGTTTAAAGGGCCGCTGGCGCTGTCTGTATGGGAAGCTGGACCTGGCTGATGACAACATACTCTCAGTAATATTCGTTTGCTGTACCCTCCATAAAATTTGTGAAGGGATGGGTGAAAGATTCACTCAGGCATGGAACTTGGAGGTTCAACACCTGGAGACTGAATTTGAACAGCCAGAGAGCAGGGCTATTAGAGGGGCACAGCACAGGGATGCAAGGATTAGGGATGCCTTGAGGGAGCAATTTGAGGCTGAAGGCCACCAGTAATGTTTGGTGCCCTGCACGGGAGTGAAGAGCGGTGTTTCCAATGTTAGTACGAATCTATGTTTGCTACACTGACTTGCAGTGCCTGTTGCTTTCCTGGGCTAAGGTATCTTTTACTTAATGCAATAATAAATAATGTTTTCAAAGCCAAAAAATCCATTTATTGAAAAGAAAATTCATTTATTGAAAAGAAACAGAACTGCTTGGGAAACAGAAAGGAAAAAGGGGGTGGGGTGGGGAACGGTTTAATCACAGATTTGTGCATGTCCTGTTCTCATACTCTGCCTTCCTGTCTGGAGTGCTCTGCAATAAGTGCTGCACTTCAGGCTGGCTAAAATGCATAGTGATGGGGGTTGAGTGCAATGAGTAAGGGTCATAGTTTGCAAGGCTGGGTGGTGACAGTACAGGAGTTGGAGGCAGCTGGTGGCAGTAAGAATCTGGATGTTGGGGAAAGTGGGTTGGAGGTGACTAGGGGCACAAAGGAAAGAATTTTGGGACAAGGGCTGCAGGGGGGGCGGGGCGGGCACGGTAGTGCTCTGCCTGCATGGCTATGAGTGCCTGTATTGAGTCCGCTTAGCGCTCCATAATGCTTAGAAGCCACTCCATGCTTTGGTGCTGGCATTCCACATGCTGCTGACAGACCCTCCTTTCACTCTCCCGCCACTCCTGCACTTTTTGATTTTCATTAAGGGAGTGCTGCATTACTTTATGCGGCATGTCCTCTTTCCTTCTACGTGGCCTCTTCCTACTTCTTTGGAGTCTTTCGGCCGGTGATAACATGGATTGCTGAGATCTCAAGGTTGCATGTGTAAAGCCAAAATGCAACACTTAACAGAGGCAGCATTGTTCACACCAGGCAGAGCAATGATTTGCCCGTACTTAAAGACAAGCACAGTCTACACAATAGAAGAATTTGCCCACCCCAAAGCAAGCACACATAACTCACAGGATCCCCAAAATGATGAATAAGCACAGGGGCAAGGAGAACTGAGTGTTTCATGTCATACTGTCCTCTGGGTTTCTGTGCCTTGGGGAGAGCTAACAGCTGCATAGGGCCCCTATACTGAACACTGTCCCCACATTTTCCACAGGAGTTCATCCTGGAAGATATCTTGCTGCTGAGGGTGACTTGGGAAGCAAGGGAGGGTCTTCTACTACAATGCGGCTTTCGCCCTGGCCCATATGTAGCTTGTCTGTGTGCAGAAATGGTCCCCGCCGCCTCTCATGGCACAGTGGAGTGGACATGTTAGCCTGACTGGAACAAGGAGCACAGTAGCTCTCCCAAGTAACCTGCCCAAGCACATTGCCCAGCTTCTGCATGAGACCTTTGAAGAGATCACTGAGGCCAATTACCGTGATGTGAGCGAGCACATCAACTCCCTCTTCCACATCTAGGCATGCATGTAGCCCTAATCCTTCTCGCCCCAAGAGCCCGCACCGAACAACTTCCTTCCTCCTCCTCAGCATCCTCGCTCCCGCTTTGCTCCTCCTGCCTTGTTGAACTGGGCTCTGAAGTGTCCATTGTGGTCCTCGGAGTGGAGGTATGGTCACCCCCAAGTATTGCGTCCAGTTCTTTGTAGAAATGGCAGGTCGCGGGGGCAGCACCGGAGTGGCCATTTGCCTCACGGGCTTTGTGGTAGGCATTCCGCAGCTCCTTCACTTTAACCATGCACTGCAGAGCATCCTGGTCATGGCCCCTTTCCATCATGTCCCTTGATATCTGCCCGAAGGTATCGTAATTCCTATGGCTGGAGCACAGCTGGGAGTGGACAGCTTCCTGCCCCAAATCACTGATGAGATCCAGCACCTCACCATTGCTCCATACTGGGGATCGCCTGGCGCATGGAGGCATGGTCACCTGAAAGATTCGCTGAGAGCACTCTACGCCTTGCTGAGCAAACAAGAAGGGGATTTTCAAAATTCCCAGAGAATTTAAAGGATGGTCACCTGAAAGCAGGACAGTAGAGTTCAAAGTGATGACCAGAGTGGCTAGAACAGGCATTGTGAGACACTTCTGGAGGCCGATCAGAGCGCAATAACAGACCAGGACATCCACACTGGCACCGCAAGCATTATAGTAGGAGCGCTCCAGCCGCGGAGTCTGGGTGCTCTATGTGCCTTCCAAGTGTGAACACGTCATGAGTTAGGGCACCCAGGGCTGCTTTAATGTGCTCGAACTCGCAAGTGTAGCCATGACCTTACATTCACTTTCATGTTCCTTTACTTTGCCAGAATGATATAAAGGGCCCTTCGGGGTAATGAAAGTTCAAGTCTCTAAGTTCAAAATTAGCATGTTGTTAAAGTGCTTTCCCTCGGGGGCCACCTGGCAGGACGAGGGTATGCGTGCACCTGTTATTTACCAGGGCACAGAACTAAGGTTCATTTTGGATGTCCGGAGGGGACCAGCCTGGTTTGGACGGAGACCGCACGGACACTGAGGCAATGGAATTGCAAATCGTAGATTTATTATGAACGATAATTATAACCTAGGTTTACAATATATAATTAATGCAAAAAACAAAATTACTCCTATTAAAAATAGCAACAAGCCTTGGGGTTGTTCTAAGTCCCAATAGTTACCCAGAACGACCCACGGACTAGTAGAATTGGAGCGATAACACACAGCATACTTCTACACTAATAAATTACAATTAGGGGGGGGGTATAAAACAAATATTAAAGAATACTTACAAATACAAACCCGTACAAAATCATTACGGCCGGCAAACGCGTGAGCTCCACAGGGCACGGAGCTGAGGGAGGCTTCGAGGTGATCAGGCTCGGTTACGAATTAGTGACTCGGATGCGTCTTCGTTTCCTCTCCCTGTCCACCAAAAGGGCGGACAGCACAGATATACCTAGGATGACGCGTTTAGGGCAGCTAAAGGTGCCCAAATAAGGCAGCAAAATCTTTGTTTTTCTCTTTCTGACTACTTCCCCATGCGAGGTTGCAACAGTGAAAAGGGAAAGGGGGGGGGGAGTCTGGCCCCTTAACCACAATTGTTTTCGAGAGCGGCCTACCGCGCCTGCAGTACATGCTGGCTGTGTATCCTGTAATGAAGGCCAGGGCAGACAAAAAGGAGCTAGATATCTTAACACATGTCAGAAAAGCCATTTTTTCCTGTGAGAAATTTCAAATGAAAAATCTGGATTCAAATATTTTGGTTGACAAAATTTTGTTTTTTCCATAGAATGTTTTAGAAACAATTTGAAATGAAGATTTTCATTTAGTCTCATCTTAGTGTTCTTTCATTTAGGTATTTGGGTTTTAAAAATTGAAATGATACAATACTTTATGTTGAAATTAAATTAATGTTTTTGTTCGGTTTCTAAATTTTAATGTACAATTTTGTTTTGTAAGTTTTCTTTGGGAAAACTGACATTTCGCATTAGAATTGCCAATTTCCTGCCAGAAGAAAATGTTTTAAACAAAATCATATTTTTCAGCAGGAAACATTTCTGAGTAATATAACCTTTATTAGCAAGGCTTGATATGTGGGATTTAAATTAGGTAGGAAAGACAGAGAAGGATAACTTTTATTTAACTAAAATAATTTGGTGTGTACCTTCAACAAAATTAAGATGAAACAAAGATGAATAGGAAGAATGACCGCACCACACGTAAAGGGTGTGTGTGTGTGTGTGTGTCATTTTCCAGGCTTTCTGGAGGAAGGCAGAAGTGCTTTATGGTGCAGGGGGTGTGTGTGGGCGGGGAAGGGGGAACAAGGTTAGAAACTGCTGCAAAAAGGTGGGTTGGTCAGATTTGCAGCACTAATTCACCCCCTTGGAATGTAAGTGCAGAAGTCTTTAAAGATGCAAGCCATCCAGTGACTAGATAAATGGCCTGGTAAAGGACTTTAAAAGGAGTTGCTGGTTAAAGGAACGGAACGGCATGGAGTTTGGGGCTCCGATGATTGGAACAGCAGGGAGCCAACCCCACCCTTCTTATAGCCCACCTTACCCCTCCTATGAGGAGGGATGATGGTAAGACCCCAGCAATGGATTTTATGGAGAGACCTGGATGGAAAAAGAGGGGGATTTGTTAACCCCCTCACACCACTAGGTATGGTAAGGTCCCAGAAATAGATGTGCTGGAGGGACATGAATGGAAAAGAGGGGGAGCTGGTGGAAGCCCCCCGGGTAATTACAGAGTAAACTGGGGTTACCTGCACTGTACACTTTTATCTGCTGGGTAGTCCCAGACATCTAATAATAAAGTTGCAGCCTGATTAAATCTATATCAAGTGTCTCCTGTCCTTCTTTCGGTATAGCTGGACAATATTAAGGTTCTCAGATTTTTGTACAACAGCAAGAGGCTTAGAGGAAATAAGCAATCAGAACCACAACTGTTAATGAGTGATGGAGAAGAGGATCTAGCAAGCTATCTCATGGCCTAATTCTCATACCTGGAATGTGTATACAGATAGATATAATTGATAAAGGATATATAGAAAAGGAACTGGAAGTTGGGGAATGTCTCTGTAAGATAAAATATTTATAATGACAGCAAGCTACAATACAACAATGAGGACTGTCATGGTGAATTCTTTTGAATAAGGATACAAGGAATGAAAATCAAAGAAGTCACTACAGTGACTTTCTCCTACAACCAGAATTGTGGAGAGTGGGAATGAAGTTAAATTCTTGCAATATTGAGTTGAAACCACAGGATGGGGTGGGGTTTTATTAGCTGAAAAATACCTAAAAGGTGAAAAGTGCAGCCACGCATGCATGGTGAAGAGGCTTCTGATGAGCCAGACAACTTATGAAACAGAAATAGAGACTTCAATCTCAAGAGGAGCCATCTACCCTTAAAAATGAATTCTGCTTCCCACCCAGCTAGTTTCCTTAGGTGGTGTGAAATAGATTGGGAATTATTGCCTTCTCTACTCCTTATCATTATGTATCCCTGCTTTGCACAAGTTAGCCCTGACTCCCTTGTGACATGAAAAATTCTCTTTCATTTGAAAGGGAGACTACACATCATTTTGAAGCTAACAAGGGCCTCGCAAAGCAGTTTTCCTGCGCAGCATTTCAGGTTCTCAATATGGTGCTATTCACATTCGAGATTATACAGAGAATTTTACAGGGCTACAGAGGGAAATTTCTCTCCAAATCCTAAATATTTTTAAAACTGGATCAACTAAAATGCTTTTTGGCCTTGTATTTGTTTCAGCAAAAACTTGTATAATATACTTCCAATTGTTTTTAAAACTGATTCAAATGTGGGGTGAAGGGAGAGAAATTTTCCCCATGTACACATGTCTAATATAATCATTATTGCTGTCCCTCTGGTTCTTCTTTGGTTCACTTGGATGAACTCTTCAATTCCATCTCAGCGAATCATTTCTTTCAGTCACTGCTTCCCTTCCCTGATCCATCTGTCAATATCTACAATTCTTCTTTCCTTAGCCTTTGACCGGCTTGCTCTCTTCTGATATCATGCTTCTTCCTTTACCACGCACTCACCCTGATACACAGATTAGGTCTATAGGAACCATTTGTCTCTTGGACAAATGATGGCAAAATTGAGCATGAGTGAGTCTGTAACTTGAAGTCTTTCTCAGTCACTTGAAGTCTTTAAATCATGATTTGTGGACTTCAGTAACTCAGCCAGAGGTTGTGGGTCTGTTACAGGAGTAGATAGACAAGGTTCTACGGCCTGCAATGTGCAGGAGGTCAGACTAGATGATCATGATGGTACCATCTGGTCTTGAAATCTTTGAGTGTCTTCTTTTCTTTAAATCTTGATGTAAAATCTTTCTATGCTCTTTTGATTATTGAATCCCTTTGTGAGACTCTATGTTAAAAACATATCCAATTAAAAAGGACTCTGTTTTCTGTATTTGCTAGACATTGGATTGGGGGTGGCTTGTTTTCTTTTACTAAAATAAGCTTTGTACAACTGATACTGAGTGCCCCAGTGGAAAAAATGAACCAAACAAAAAATTTTCTTAAGCAGCTGGTCCATCGGTAACATCACAGTTCAAGAAGAAATCTCATTGGTGGTGATTATGGTATGTGAAAGAGATAAAGACTTTTAGAAAGGAGGGCTAGATTGTACCTGGTATAAATGTACTGGAGGGAGGTGTACAACAGCCTTCCTCCCTTGCTCTACTATGGCTGCATAAAGCAAGTCATATTTACATTCTCTGCACTCAGGTAGTTCCCTCCATATAACCCTTGGGGCATAAGCAGATCTCTCCCTGCAAACCCTAGGATGCAAGACATCCATCCCAAGTGAGGTGGATGTGAATGTGAGACATGATATCTCTCTCCTTGCATTGGCCCCACACAGCAGGCCAGGCATAAGGCTAAGATTTTGTCATGGTTATTTTTAGTAAAAGTCAGGGATAGGTCACGGGCAATAATAAAAAAAACCATGGAAGCCTGGGACCTGTCCCTGACTTTTATTAAAAATAACGATGACAAAATGGGGAACAAGGAGGGCCCAGCACCGACTGCTGCTGGGGCTCCAGGATTCCCGTTACCCATGGTGGCTGAGAGTGCAGTGTCCCCCTGCCACCTGGTGTGGGACTGGGAACTGTGGGTGTCCCCCACCCATAGTGGTGGCTTGGGCATGAGGGGGTCTCCCCCCCCCCGTCCTTGGCAGTGGCTCAGACCTGCTGACAGTTCCAGCTGCGCTGCCCCGGGACTGAAGCAAAAATGTCACGGAGGTCTCTGGAAGTCATGGATTCCATGACCTCTATGACAAAATCTTAGCCTTAGTCGTGCATACCAGGGAGCTCAGTGAGAAAGCAATTGGAAAGGAGCTTTGAATATTCCATTTCTGTGATATGTATCATCCACAGAGCGATTCCCTGTTTCCTCATTGGCCTTCATTTTGCATAGTCATCGACACCACTGTAAAGGAGGTGTAAAATGTTACTAAATCGGAATGGTAGTATTTTAAACCCAATTTCCACTCACTCAGTGATGGTGTAAATGATGAGGGCCATGATGAATCAGGCCTTATATGTTTTAAAATGTTAACACATTGCTCTTGATGCCACAGTCTCCTAGCCAACTGACAATGGGTTTAACATGTGGGACCAGAACAATAGGTTCCAACACCTATACAACTTGCACCATTGAGTCTTTTGCATATGAATCATAACTCATATGCTGCCAATATCACAACCCAATGGCCCTCTCTCTCAGGGAGTCCCTTGGGGAGGCAGATCAGCATTGTATGTTGCTAATGCTGTTACGAGCATTGTGAGGTATTTCGGGAAGGGTTAAAGGTGTGAGTGTAGGGTGAAAGGTTCCTTTGTAGGTTGCAAGAGGCCGAAGGGGAGGAAGAGAGAAGAGAACGGGTTAACTCGACGCCTCAGCTAAGTCTGAAGATAAGACGCTGGCTCCAGTCCAAGGTCACTGCGCTCGAACAGGCTCTATGCAGCCAAGAAGCCTTCAGCCGTATCTGTATCTCACCTAACCCCAGCCAACCGTGAGAAAAGAGAAGTAAACTGAACAAGACTGCAAGGTATTGCAAAACCAAGTGAGAAAGTGAAGGCCAGTGCGGGGTAAAACAACAGTTTCGCATCCCTGAAGCCGGTGTGTTTTGGGAAAGCTGAGGAAGCCACAGAAGGCCAGTTTGTACTGGTACAAAGAGCACAGGGAACAGAGTTCCCTGAATGAAATGCCCCCAAAAGACCCCAGGATTTCAAACCCTCCTGAGAGTTGAAGCAAATCAGAGATCAACAGGGGACCCTGGATGGCCTGTGCACAGGACAGAACTCTCATCCACCCTTCGTCCTCTTCTTCTGATGTTACACCCAGGCCTGGCCAGCCTCGGGTTGTGCATGTGTGAGTATGAAAGTGGGTTAGGGCGCGGGCACTAATGCTTTCTTTTTTCCTGTGAGTGACGTGGGGAGCCCCCAGCTCCCGCCACTGTTATTTTATTAATAAAGCTTTAAAACTTAGACACTTGGTGTGCTCCTTCATCTCCTCCCCTAACGATCCTGTGGCCTCAGCTTGATCACCTGATGCCTCAGGCAGATTGGTAACATAAATCTGTCACACCATCATCAACAGGATCCCACTTACAGGTAGTGCCAAGTATATATATAGGGCTTCTGATTTTTTGGTTTTAACCAATAAACACTTATAAAATACCCTCAATGCAATAAATAATAAAAATCAGTATTTATCTAATAAACATTGGGAAAAGACCATAAATGATTACTTGTATCAGAGCTTGTCTACATGGAGCAGTAATGTATTCTTTTTGCAATAAAGGTGCCAGTTATCAGCCACTGAGTAAATGTTCCAAACAGTTTAATAAAAAGTAAACATATATTATAATTCCTCTTTGGTGATAGACATGTCAAAGAGAGAGACCAAACCCTTACCTGTTGAAATAAAAACATAGTTATTATGAACAGGCTGGCAGGATTCTAAGAATGAAGATAAGCACAGACTATGAAAAAGAATCTTTAAATCTATAAAGATTTTAAAAATCTATTAATTATGAATATCTAAGAGTAATTTAACTGATAGGTATCATTATTTTATGTGCTTGTTAAAAATTTGACTCTGTATTTATCCCACATGGCTTGATTAAAGTGTATAAAATAAATGTGCCTAGATAAAGGTTAATCTTAACTACTGTTTCTTCCTTGAAGCAAAGTAAACCCCTTTTTTAGAATGCATCTTTGTTTGACATATTGCAGCTTGTCCTACCTCTGTATCCTTGGATCTTGGCATATGACTGTTATAAATAAAAATTAGCATTGCCGTGATCCAAGATCCAGTTCAAACCTCCATCATCCCCATTAGTTTCCCTGATTGTGTGTCATGATTGTCTTTTCAGTGTGAATTTAGCAGGGGACAATCTTGTTATCCTGTAGACAATCCTATTTACTGTATATGCTCGCTGCAGTACAATCTTATCAATAAACCCTGTTAAGAATCACCTCACACTCACCTTTGGTCCATTTTGTTAAGTGGATCATATAAAATTTCTGTCTGCATCTCCCCTTTCCTGAGAGTGATTATGGTTGTACTATTCAGCAGTTGAAATACCTCACTAAACAATTTTCAAATTCTTGGATCTCATCCCCAAGGAAACCATTGTTATAAAAACTGATTAAGTAGCATCTTTTGGTGGGACCATCTTTTGGTGTGACTGGGGGTGTTAGCAGCACAGGCATTGCCATTCAGGAAAACACCAATGGTCACCAGTCCTGTTTGTACTAGGAGAATGCCAGATGGCCCACAAAAAGGAATTAAAACTCTTGGCTAATTGTAAAGTGGGTGGAAATTGTTCACTGACACAGTAGAACCTTGGTCCACCAAAGTCCCAAGCACTCTGCTCCTGACCCAGTAAAGCACTTAAGCATGTGTCTATGGGACAAAAGCAGTCCTGTTTTAGTCAATAGGACTGCACACATGCTTTAAATGTAAGCACATACTTTCATGCTTTATTAGATTTGGGCCAGAGGGCTCGCACCTAGCAGGATCAAGCCATACATGATCCTCTTATGCCCTGCTATTCCTGGGAATCTCTTGAGTAGGCATCATTGTTGGTGCAACAATTTATTATATTTTGTATTTTTTTCATTATGTCAACATATTTTTGCTAGCAATTTGGATGTTATCAAACTGATTTATCATTTAGGACACATTTCTTGGTGTATTCTTTATGGACTAGGAGTCCAGTGCTCGTGAGGTTTTATGTGAAATAGGATTAACATAAGTGGTGGTAGTGTTTAAATAAGTGATTCAGAACATATTAGCATGTGTTCCCTAAAATGATCCAACAGCATAGCTTTAAATCCCAGAAAAAGACAAAGCCTAGGAATTTTGCGACTGACTTCAATGGCTGAATGATCAAGCTTTAACTTTGATGGCTTCTCTGGATTATATATTTAGATTTCTAAAATAAATCTGCCAGATTCTATTTACAATTATTATTTCCAATAAATATTTAATTAATTTGGATTATTAAAAGCTATAATTTATTATTTCAAAACTTTAAAAAAGTAGGTAAAATATGTCACCTTTCCCTTCCTCTCATCTGGCTCCTACACAAATGTTAAACAATAAGTGTCAGTACTATATGTGGCCTCAGGAAATCCTGAAACTTTTTTTGCAACTGTAAATACAATTATTTGAATTTCTAGAAAATTTAATTATATCACATCAGATCAATTATTAAGATGTTAAGAAGCTGAATAATTGACTGAAACCTAAGCCAAACATTATGTCTTAAAGTTATGCAACATCTAGAATAAAGCTAATTATGTCTAATTTTAAGAAACTAACATTTTGTTCCTTGAATTTGAAATATTCTTTCCCTTCAAGATCTTAGGCCACTTTTTTGCTGTGAATGTGAGGTGGATGATAGAAGGAAGTGTCCACCTATTTCTAAGTTCAAAATGTTTATTTGATTGTATGAAAAAAAAGCAAAGTACTACAGATATGTACAGAGCCTAGTGCATGAAGCAAAGGCATTTAGAGAAGAGAAACAGAAAAGTAGATATTCTTTGTGGGACATAGTTTTATTCTATAGTATTCACTTATTCACTAAGAGAGAGTTCAGGAAAAGGAGCAGTAGACATACTGTTAATGGTAAGGTGGATCATTGCTGACATTAATGCAATTAATTAATGCAAACGGACATAAAGGTCCATTTCCTTATCAGTACTGCAGCCTTGAAGGAGTAGTGAAATATATGACCACCTATAAAGTATTCAGCTTTTGAAAACTTTTTTGAAAAAGGTGACTCTTTTTTTTTAAACTATTCCACAAGGGTTCATAATCCAGCTGCAAATTGTCAGTGAGGAATTCCCTTGTTGTTGGGAGCTCTCTATTGGCACACCCAGGCTTCTGCTGGGCCCTTTGCATCTGGGCATGTGTCAGGTATTGCAGAGAGTGTGGCAAAGTGCTGCTCGTCTGTACCTTCCCTCCAGTTGACTTAATGGATCCTAAGCCAGTGGTGAAACTAAGAGCTGCCTGGAAGCAGCTCTAAGTGGTCTCAGGGCTAGGGCTGTCTCCATTATGGTTCCCTGATAGTCCCACACCTGAACCAAGCTTCTCTCTAGCATATTTCACAGGGACAAATAGTATATATGTGCAGTAGCGTAGCCAGGGGGGGGAGCAGGGGGAGCAGCTGCTCCCCCTGTGAGAAGAAGTGGTGGAAGTGGTGCCTTTTTTTAGCAGCACTCAAAAGAGGCACCGCTTCTTTTTAAGCGCCACTTCTTGAACTCACCCGGCGGCGCTCCGGGTCTTCAGCGGCATTTCGGTGGCGGGTACCACCGAAGACCCGGAGTGAGTGAGGACCCGCCGCCAAAGTGCCGCCGAAGACCCGGAGCACCGCCGGGTGAGTACAGGGGGAGGCGCCTTTTTATAGCGCCGCTCCCCCCTGCGCTCTGGACCTGGCTGCACTACTGTATATGTGTTTAAGCAGAGTGCCTATTTTTCATATTCTGACATTTAAGAAATGTTACAAACTTTATGCATGCTATTAATGTAGTATAAATCAAGCAGAAGGCAAAAAGTGGTTTTAGGTTATTATTTATAAGGCAATGGACAAATTCAGATATCATTATTTATTAATCTGTATGTCCGTGATATCTAGGAACCCCAGTCACACACCAGGACCTCATTGTGCTAGGCACTGTACAAACATTGAACAGAAAGACAGTCCCTGCCCCAAAGAGTCAATGGAACAAATCCTACATTCATATCTCAGGCAAATCTCCCACTGAAGTTCACTGACTGCACATGCAGTATACAAAATGTTAACGTTACACAGAGCCCAATATGCACTCCATTCCCAGGCAAAATCCCATTAATTATGTATAATGAACAACATAATCCTCCAAAATCAACCAAGAGTCAGAATAAATGTCTTATGGTCTGAGGCTTAGCTCCTAACCACTAACCACACATGATATTAAAACTTCTATTTTTATTTACACAAACATGCAGGAAAAACGTCACATTACTGCATCTGTGTTTAACTCTCTGTGTTATATAATGGAAAATAATCCACGCTGATGTCAACGTTGTATGCTATTTCCCATTGATTATTTGCAATAATGTTGGGGGATGGTAAATAAACCAGCCTGAAGGTCCAGATTTTGGCCAAACCTATATGAGTAAATAAGGTGCTTCCTTACCCTGCTAGTGCCTCATGTAGGGACAAGCTACAACATGGCTGTGAAACAATGGCCCTGCAAGCACTCCTGAAGGCCCCAGTTGCTTGAAAGCAGGTAGAATGGATGGTGGTGGTATTTATCTGAATCTACAGGAAAAAAGGGTAATGGCTCCTTTAAGGGTCCTCCCCCGAGTGGCTGTGAGTGGGAAGGAAAGGTACCACCTGAGCTATTGGCCATGCCATTGGGGGCTTATGAGAGGGTTCACTTAATCATCAGGCCACAGGGTCACAGCCAAGATCTTTTCCTAAAGATGACTGACTGAAACTGGTCTGAAATGCTGCAGCAGAGGGTATGGCTGTTTTGCAAAGGGACAACTCAGTGCACAAGGCAGTGCAGTACAGGCTTAGAACATGCTACTTTGTTCAACTACATAGAGTGGAGGAAAGCACCCACCAACTAAACAGGAAGTAAAGGAGAAGGGGAGTATGACTCCAACTCATAACGCTGAGTAACCCATTTAACCCCTTGTTGATCATTTTACAACAGGCAGATAGCCGCCAGACCTCCACAGATGGGCAAGGCCCAGAAGATGTGTGAATCGTCACAAAGAGGGAGGATTGATAATTACACACCAAATGTATTTGATACATGAGTTATTCAGGAAATATGGGTACACCTCTTTGACTGGGGAGCAGATATATTTTTGGCTGATGGTAGGGAGGAATTGTTAACTATCTGGAAACCCAGCTTAGGGGACGGGGGAGGCATCTGTTAGTAAATATTAACCTTTTTAGTCCTTTTCTTTTTGTATATTTGATTAGGGTTAGGGTTATAAGGCTCTACCTGAATTGTGTGATGATTGTAAAAAAAAAATTGTGGCTGACTTGTGGACTCAGCTGTGGAAAATTGCGGACTGTGTATGGATGTGTATATAGCTTACATAAGCATATATAAAACAAAGAGATTCATGAGGGATGATTGTTGCAGCAGATATTTCCTATTGGGGAATCAACCGGGAAGAAAGAGTATGGGTGAAGAAGGACCATTTGAAAGATATTATCTTGAAGAGCTGTTGGTCCTCTCACCTGTAAAAAATTATGACTTCACACATTAGTCAGGTCAACTGAGGGTGTATGTATATTAAAAGTAATATGGTTGTGGGAGAGTATTTTTGGCAAAGAGGGCCTCTGTATAATGACAGAAGTTATGGAACTTAATTGGGGGAATAAAATTGTGCATCCCACCAGTTACACTAAAGAAGAGACACAGAGCCAATTCTTTAGTATCTATTCTTTCTGTATTCTGTATAGTGCGGTCCTAATCTCTGACTGATAATCTTTGATTACATAATTCCAATTGCACCTGTTATTCAACAAGCTCTAATCGTCCTTAACTTCAGAAAGGCAACACAGCCAAGTTAATTGCTTGTGCCTACTTGTGGCAAATGTCCTGTGCAGGCCAGTAGGAGTCTGGTTCACTGATAAAATGGATTTGGAAGTGGATTTAGGAGAAGGTATCCCTTAAAGAAACTGAAAAACAGGATTGTGGCTTCTAATCTTTGGTACAGCAAGGAGGCTACCCTTTTCTCCTAAACCTTAACCTTCATGTGAGGAGATGGAGATGGGATCCCAACAATGGGCTAAGGCAGCCCTCCACCAGGTGGAAACAATTAAGGAAGAAATGATGGCCTGCACTGTTTTGGGTTATTGGTGGACAGTTCCAAGATGAGTTAATAAAGCTGCAGCTCAATTACATCACATCCCTTATGTAGGATAAGGATGAGGGAAGTGGGTAATCTGCTCCAGTTAGTGTAGATGAGAATTCAACTTCTAATGACTCGCCTACACAATAAACACACTGAAATACTAACAAGGCAGGACAAAACTCTTCTCCCTACCAGTTCCCATAAAGATCTAAATTAGACACCTGTTGAACACTCAGCTTCCTTAATTTTAATTAAGTGAGTAAACTAATCAAGAGTGAATCAAATTCAACCATTTGATTGACAGAAATCTTAACATTATTTGAGAGAGTATTTCAAAGGGGAGGTTGTTTAGTCTTTTTGTTGGCCATCTTTACTATAGCAATAGATTACTGCTCATCTTGTCAGTACCAATTTTATCACTCTCCCTTGGGTCGCCTGTGGCATTATAGCAAACATGGACAGTAGAAAGGAGATAATAGAAAACAGCAGTTTTGTTGCTGGCCAAAGCAAAGACAATTTGACATCACACTCCAGATCAGTTTGAGGAACTGCTGAATTATGACTCAACAATTTTGAGTGTATATATTCTCAACTTCTGCAATGTGAATGGCAGGGAGCAATTTACGCACTCTGTGAGGGGAAGCAAGTTATGATTATATGTCACAGGAAGAAAGAAAGATGGATAACAAATATAAAAATTAGAGAGGTGGGAAATCAGTCTAATTCTGAGAATAAAGCAAATGCCTGTAAATCCTGTCAGTTTTGATGGGGAAAGTAATTACTAGTTTGTGCTGAATGGAGAAATGCAGTAGACCACTCAAGTCCTATGACACCACTATTTTACTAAACTGCCTTGATTGCCTGGGATACGTGCTCTTTTGTTTATTGGATTCCTTGCCCCTCACACATACAGGAAGGTACTATCACCTACCTTATTGTTTATCTCTTGCAGGTGATGTTATTTATTATATGAACTCTGGCTAAAATGTTTTTGTACTAGGGATTGGCTGAGCTCCACAGAAACCTAATGCATGTTAGTTTTTCTCCAGTATTTACAACACACTCTCCTTTCACTACTAAAGTACACATTGTGAATCTCGTATTTAATAAAGAGAAGATGCAATTCTAACAGAACGCTTCTCCAATGAAAATGTAATTCTCATTATAGAAAACTGTTTTGATAGCTATGTGCTCTAGTATTTGCATGTTTTACTAATTCCAACTATTTGCTGTCATAAATGTTGTGATAACTTTTTTGATGCCAGATTTTTTTCAGCTTGAATGCATTTGGATAACCTGTCAAGAATCCGATTTAACTAACCTATCAAGTCTCATTAAAATCCTTGTTGTGCCCAGTTTATATGCCAATAATGTGTCTATGGATCATATATGCAATGGTCCATTAACTAAGCTTCTGATTACTTATGTCATATGTGTTGCTGTTAATCTGCTTTTATTTCTTTTTCATCTACTGCTGTTTTAATGAGGAAAAAGAAGACACATTAAAACCTATTCAAACTCGGTGGTTTCAGATATTTCAAATGACATGCCAGCTTTCATGGGCATCACACTACTGAAAGGTATTAGTGGCAGATCCATTAAGAGGGAATTCAGAGAAGTCAAGGTGTTATATGGAGAGAGCACTGTAGTTAGAGGGCAATTTGGATCAGTGTCAGAAGGAGCATGGCCAACATCCAAATGTAGTATGTAGAAAGGAGAGAAACTTTGAATTTCTATGTCCATCTGAACATTGCTACATCTCTGGAAGTAGCCATAACTGTATTGTGAAAGTTCTCAAGCCCCACACCACTATATCTGGTTCTGGGAAATGGGAAGATGATCCCCTAATGGATCTGGTGATAGAAACGGGTCAGTCTTTCATTGGACTCCATACTCCATTCTGAACACTTGACGTCTGCACAATACGCACTGATCAGAAGGGGGCTGAAGACTTAGAAGTTATTGTTCTCCAGTAAGCCTGGACAAACTTCACTTGCTGGGTTGAGATGGTGGCCAAAGCTCCCTTTTGTAGTTCTCCTTTCAGAACCCCTGGGAAAGGCATTCAGAACCTCAGGAAGGAAATCGAGGATATGCTGAAGTTTGGGGACATCACCCTTTGTGCTGGTACCTAATAAGGATGGAACTGTCAGAGTCTGTGTGAATTGTAGGAAGTTTAATGTCATCACAATGTCTCACCTGTATCTCATTCGTAGGATCGATGAGATACTAGACAAGTGTGTGTGTGGGGGTGCTCAATACCTTACCATTATTGGCTTCAGAAACAGATACTGCAGGTGCCTTTGGGTACTGATGGCAGGCTTAAATCCATCTACATTGGGATGCACCGCTGTAAACTCTGTAATGTAACTGCTCTAAGCCAACAGGAGAGAGTTCTCCTATCGGCTAAGCTACTCCAGTCCCTGGGAGTGGCAGTAGCCAGGTCAGCGGGAGAAGCTCGCCCACCGACATAGCAAAGTCCACATTGGCGCTTATGTCGGTGTAGTTTATGTTGCTCAGGGGATTGCAACAAAAATTATGCTGACATAATCTGTAGTGTAGACATAGCCTAAGATTTCCATCCTTTACCTTGTGGGCTCTGAAATATAGCTGCAGTCCACTAAAGTCTGCTAGACTGGTTATTATATCGGATGAAGAATTTTGCTCTGACATATATTGAGGATATCTGTCTCTTTAGTCAGATCTGGATGGACCATGATTTCAATGTGGAAGAGTGCTCAACTGAATTCAAACTGCAAAACTGACTGTAAAGGTGGAAAATTGTAAAGGGGCAAACATGATCTATCTGGGCCATAGAGTATGAACTAGCTGTATCAAGCCAGAATACGCAAAGGTGGAGGTTATTAGGCCCCACTGCCCCGGCCAGCGGGAAAAATGGCACGTCCGCCGCCCCACTCCCCTGGCCAGCGGGGAGCGTGGCACACCAGCAGCCCCGCTCCCCCAGCCGGGGCGCCGGCGGGGAGCGCGGCACATGTGCCGCCACGCTGCCACTGCCGGGGCACGCGGCACGCCTGCTGCCCTACTCCCCCGGCAGGGGCACTAGCCAAAGATTTTTTTTTAAATAAAAAAAACCCATGAGTGTCGCCCCCCTCCAGGTGCTGCCCCAAGCACGTGCTTGGTAGGCTGGTGCCTGTAGCCGGCCCTGCGCTGGTGTGCCGCGCTCCCTGCCGGCCAATGGAGCGGGGCGGCGGGTATGCCGCGCTCCCCGACGACCAGGGCAATGGGGCGGCACACATGCCGTGCTCCCTGCCAGCGCCCCGGTCGGGGGAGCGGGGCAGCAGAAGTGCTGCGCTCCCCTCCGGCCGAGGCAGCGGACGTGCCGTGCTCCCCGCTGGCGCCCCGGCTGGGGGAGCAGGGCCGCTAGCGTGCCACGCTCCCTGCCGGCCAGGGCAGCGGGGCGGTGGATGTGCCATGCTCCCAGCCAGCGCCCCTGCCGGGGGAGCGGGGCCACTGGCATGCCATGCTCCCTGCCGCCCGGGGCAGCAGGGTGGCGAACGTGCCGTGCTCCCCACCGGCGCCCCAGCCAGGGGAGCGGGGCCGCTGGCGTGCCACACTCCCCGCCGGCCCGGCGTCATTTTTAGCAGTGACTTAAGCATTGTGTAAAAATGACATCTCTCGCTCTTACCTTTTTGTCACTTTCTATCCTGCATTCTTGGCAGGTATTCAGGGTCAGCCCAGACAAAAGTGTCACTCTCAGCTGTCTGCCAGCATTGTGCTTCACTTCCACTCTCTCTCTCTCTCTCTCCTTTCTAAGTTTGATCTCACAATTATACCTCACATTCAGTAAATTACAACTTGCCTAGTTTCTTTTAGATATATTAACTCCCCTCCCCTTACAACATCATTTCATACAGTTTCACAGCAAAATTGAAACTGGAACTATTTTTGAAGTGGGGGAAATATGAGAACAGAATGGACTAACTCCCCAGTCTGTATGGCCTGCAAAAGCTAGACAAATAATAATAAGTGAATATGTGAAAAATCATGAAATTCTTATATATTAAGACATACACACATGAATTATTCATCCAGCTCTAAATACTGGGTGAGGAATGAACATAAGGTATTAAAAAAACTCAGCAAAATTCACTGAATAAATGTTAGCTGAACACTACATAAGCAGCTTTAATTCTTACATTTCTTTTTGTTCTTGGCCTCTCTCAATCATTCCTGAACGCTAATGTCTGCATCTTGTATGTTCTTCTTATAGGACCCACATTATCATTACAGAACTACAAATATAAACATGAGAACATTAGCCTCAAAATTTATGCTAATATTTAGGATGTCTTAATAATTACTGCTCCTTTCAATCCGTTTAAGGCAATTTCTGGAACATTTTAAGATAGACCATATCTTCTGGAATTCAAACAACCCCCAATGTCTCCAAGTTCATCATCAGAAACAAGCTCCCCACAGATCAGGACACACCAACTCAAAGCAGCACCAGACCTGGTAGAGCAACAAATGCAAAACCTACAGACATATCTCCACTGTTACAGAGATCAACACCCCCCACAACACACCTTTCCAGATCTCTGGTTCTTGCACATACCTATCATTACTTATGGTATACTTCATCCAGTTTACTAAATGTCCCAATAGCAACTTTGTGGATGAAAGCAGACAATCGCTACAATCAAATAATCAAAGTTATCCCCTGTAGGCTTAAAGAGTCTTCATTAAAACTATGCATCTGCACGTTTGCCTGAAGTTTCCGAGACCTGAAAAAGAGCTCTATGTAAACTCAAAATATTGTCGCTCTCACCAACAGAAGTTGGTCCAATAACCCGCCTACCTCACCAATCTTGTCTCTCTAGTAGGCTGGAACTGACATGACTACAACAACACTGCATACATAGCCATGGTCAATTACAAATGTGAGGATGTTTAACATGAAAAAAATATGACTGTTTTTTAATAAACATAGGTCTGAAGATTACTGCTGGGAAAGGAACAAAAATATATAGTGTAGTGATGAGATAAACTTAAGGTTTGGAGTTTAAATTCATTTTCGATAAGCTTCTGAACATTTGGATATTCTTGAGTCTGCAATATTAGTAGTGAAATCTTGGGGCAAGAGGTTTCTTGAAATAATTCCAGCTTTCTAATTATGTTTTCTTCTCTTTTCCACACTATTTTAAAAGTCATCCTTTTATGCTTTATGCTTTTTCTAGGCTTTCCATCACTCCACACTTACTGTGACTAATTCTTTTTTATAATATGGGTTAACTATGTTGAAATAACTAAATACATAATACAAATGAACCATGGCCTTAGAAAATAACTGGGAGCAAAGAATTTCTGAGTTCTAATCCTCCTGTGACTCTGATTTGTTGCCAGTGTTGGTTTTAATTCCAAGCTTTGCCTCATAATTCTTGTATGACCTGGGGCAAATCAAGTAGTCTCTCTGTGCTTTTGTTCCCCATATATAATATGTACGTCTCAGCTTTTCCTTTTATAAACTGGGAATAATGGTGCTTCCCTACCTCACCGGGGTATTGTAAGAATTAATTAATTAATATGTGTAAAGTACTTTGGAAATGAAAAGTGTCAAGCATTATTAATATACTAATTACAGCAAATTATGAGATTAGTTTGGCAAATTGCCAGCTGCATGAGTTGTTCCTGTAACACTGTGCTTATAATGTATTTCAGACAAGTGGCAATACTACTTATTTAACCATCCATTTGGATCATTTTTAAGCAACATAAGGCATTCTCCCTGACCATCATTGCCCAGCAGCGTTAGAATATATTAATTATGTGTCACTCCCAGTTTTCATCTGCCTCTGGCATAAGTTACCTGAGAATGGAAAGTAGGTTACCAACAGCTCCTGACACGGCTGATTTTGATTAATAAGTCACTGGGCCAACACTGATGTTTTTATATTAGTCATTTTGGTTTTTGTCCATAAAAATGTAACATGCTATTTCTATTGTGGTTTTGTTTTCTTCAGAAAAAACATTTGATCACATTTAATTGTAATGGTAAAAAATTAAGCACCCCAGAAAAGTTGACTTTAACTTGTGGTTATGTCATACTAACAAGTTCAGCATCTACATTGTTCATTTACAATCAAACCCTTAGCACATCCTGTCTATGTTTTGTAGTTGTTTTCACCTCTTCCCCATTAAACACCCCATTAAACTCTGCACCTGCATTGGCTTTATCCTCAAATGCATGATAATTCTGACCTGCTACTACAGCAAACCCTATAGATATTCTAAAGAGAAGAAAAAGATAATGGAGTTTTTAATGAAAACATAGCATACCTTGAAACCTTTAAAAGACAGATACCATTGCAGGCTATGAATATTCTTTTCCTGTGGGCCTGATCCTGCCATCAGTCAGCCCTCAACTGTACCTTTGACTTCAACTGGTGTTCCACAGGCAGAACAACAGAATTGGAATCTCAGCCATGGAGGGAACCATATGTTGTTGCTGTGCAACAAGAGGCTAAAAACCCCAACCACCACAATAATTCTTAAAGTGATCCATAGCTCAAGGGTGAAATCAGTGGCAGTACTCCCATTCACTTGAATAAGGCCAGGATTTCCTCCCCACCTTCAAGAGCTGAAACAAAACCAGGAAAAATCAGGCAAGAGGTGCCACCTCAGTGACTCAAAGTTTAAAGAAACACTGAGCAAAAGTGAGAAAACCCAGCTTGCTACTCACACAGCGTCCAGGAACAAGAGGTAGCTCGTTAGATCAATAGATAAAGTCAGAAAATATTTTAAATCACCCAATTGATTTTAGGAGTAAAACAATATAATGAAGTTTGAACAAGCAAGGACAAAATAAGTTATTTGTGCATATATACAAACTACATGCACATTCACCAAGCAATACAATCGAAGGAAACAGATCCCTAAGCAGATGGCAGAGGCCTGAGCAAAGCTGGAGAGAGACAAGGTATTCAAGCAAAATAAACAGACCTTGTGATATGTCCAACCTCAAATGGACTCAGTGATACAGTGAGGCAAAAATACTTAGTGAAAGCATGCAATGAACTCCAGATAGTTCCCCTGACCCTGAGGCTGCTTACCACTGTTGTCACAGCTTTGGTTGAATGGGTTTTGTTTTGAACCTTAAACATAAGTTCAGCCAAGAAATGGAGGTTAGAAATGCACTAAGATGATAGCTTTTCTGATATAGTTCTGACAGGAACAGGCTGACCTAATATGTTGGTAAAGAAAGTAAAAGTTGCTTTCAGTTTTGAAAGAACTCAATTACCTTATAGCTGAGTTCACTTGATTGTACAAACCAAAGTGATTTCTAAAAGAAAATTAACTTTCAGGTAAAGACTTTGAGAATGTATGAATTAGTCATATCAATGGACTTAGATCAGGTTCATCTTAGGTAAAGATCTGAAGAACCGGAAAGGACTTCCTTTGTCCTATAAATGGTATGTGCTCCTCTGGAAATACCTCTTCATTTCCCTCATTCGTACGATTTTCATTCAATCTCCATTTTCTTTCACAAGGTCTCTCGTAATTTTAAAATAACAAGAAAGACAGAGAATGGAAGGGCTTGGGCATTTTCCTCAAATCAATTCAATTCAACATCACTGCACACTTATAATCAGTTTCTCTCCTTCTGTCTCCAAAAAATGGCTAACTGTCCTCTACTTTCATTCATAATTGCTTTGCTTACTTAACTTGACACTTATCCCATGTGTTTAAAGCTCTAAATGAAATAATTTAACTTAAATTCCATTAGTTATTTAAATTTTCTCATTTATATATTGTGTTCAAATTTCCTAAACTTTCACTAGGCTGTATGGTGAGTATGTATATTCATTCATAAGTATGAATACTTCTATTCAGTAATTTAGAAGTTGCTCTTCTCATGTGAGAATAAGTGACTTCTTTAGCCTTTCCTCATAAAAAGGTATTTATAAACCTGGAAGCAAGCAACTCAGGGCCTGCGTCTGCTCCATTGAAGTTAATGGCAAAATTCTCATTTTCAAGTCCTCCTCTATGGGGACATGCAGAGATAATTTAAAGCAGGCCTGCATTTGCAAGGAAATAGTCTAGAAAGTATTGTTTTGAGGAGTCTTATGATTTCAAACCAGATACATTGATTTATGAAATTCGGCAATGTCATCAACGTAAATATTTTGATATGCTCTAGTTATTATAATATAGCAAGATTGGAAATGTAACAAAAAATTCCTTCCAGGCCAATTGTCGTTATAGCTGTGTAAAATAGTCAAACAATAAATTAATAATACTTGAAATTTGCCTAATTGTGAGCTTCTCTGCTAAATGTGAAAGTTTGCTTGCAAAATTTGTTATTGTTAGCAAAAATATCTTTGAAATTGGAATAACAGTTTGGAGTTATTGCATATCCATGGACATTTTAATGCAGTTTTTCAAAGGCATCTTGAGTTTTGAGCCAGGACTCAGGAGGTGAAAAATACATGGCATTTCTTTTGTTTCCCTCATTGATTAAGCAATGAGAAGTTTGTAAAAGAGTATTGATGTTAAGGTCCAAAAGAGTAGTAATCCAAATTAGATATTAGACTGGGGATTTGATTCTGATCTTGTACTTTAAAAATTCCAAGCTTTTCATTTTGCACAAAGTTAGGGTGACGAGATAGAAAGTGTGAAAAATCAGGACAGGGAATGGGAGGTAGATTCCTATATAAGAAAAAGTCCCAAATATCAGGACTGTCCCTATAAAATTGGGACATCTGCTCACCCTAAAAAAAGTGTGCTTTTTTAGTAATAATCTTGTAAGAGCATAAGGGATTTTATAAATACATTCTTATGGAATGAACCTCCTAGCACAGGGATTGTGTTTTATTTAACAAAGTCCTCATGGTTTTCCTCCTGTGTTTCACTCTTAAAATATACTTTTTTTGCAGGGTTTGGGAAAAATCGCAACAATCCTGCTTTCACACTTTTCTGTGTCATTGCAGAGGTAGAGCCATATAGAGGATCTTGCACACATGCTGCCTATTTACAGGTTCATCTTCTGTGGCTAAAGAGAGGAGTTCAGTTTCCATTGCTTTGTATCCCTCTTGTTACACAGCAATTCAAGTTTATTCAAACAAATAAAACATCTATGATTACTTTAAAGGCACTTTTATTCTGGAAAAATATCTTCTTATGCATGCAGTACTGTTAATCTACTATACCTTTAATAGTAATAATCTTGTAAATGGTATAATGTTACTACTTCTATCCATGCCTTATTATTTAAAAATCATATTTTAGCATGAAAACTTCTTGAGGAAAGATATGCATAATACATTATGCACAAGCTGAAGAAACCTCTCATGATTTCCAGCATCAAAGGTCATCTATTCTTCTGAGATCTTAGTGACCTTTAAATTAATTTTCTATTTTATGAATTTTTATAAATTACTTAGTAGTGTGGAAGAGTACTTAAATCACAATATGTTGAGTTAATTAAAAAAATTAATATCCATAAAACATTAGTAAATATTAATCTAAGTAATTATTTTGTTTGTAGTGTATATTTAATACAAGTCAGAGCCGGAGATGTGACTCGTTGAGATTACCCGTTACTTGTATAGTCAGAAATGGAGAAATGGCTAATATTTGTTTGGAGAGCAATACATTTACCAAATAGCAAACAGACTGAATACCTGTAACACTACTTTTTTGTTAAACAAAGCATAAATGTGAATAAAAGGAAAAATGTAAAAAAAACCCCTCATGATCACAAAAAATCCCCAAACCCCACAATGCAAAAGAATTTCTTAACTATGCAACCCAGGATACAAGACATGGTAAGGAGGAGAACCAAGGACAAATTCTGTTGTTACCTAAGAAATTGCAGAGAATAGACTGTATTGAGTGCTAATTAATGTACCTGTGTTACAAGTACAAGGCAAAGGTGTGCATTTATCAGTGTTAATGTTTTTCATGGTCTGAAGTGTTTTAATGCATTTACAAAATGAGTATGTATTTTTTAAACGTGATATGTGAACTTTTGCCCCAGTTTTTACCTGACTGCTGCCAACCAGATTCTATAGGTGAAACTGAGGGTAGAATATAGGAACAGGCTTTTATTATTTACTGCATCAGAGGGATTCCTTCTCCAACATGGCCTATGTCTGGTACATACACAGCTCACAATATCAACAATTCTTTACTGTTTGTACGTGGATACAAAACCCATTGACTTAAATTGCAGTTGGATCTGGCCCTGTGACAGTCAGGTGTTTGTAGGAAATATAACTACATTGGTATTATAAAAGATTTATTATGAAAATGAATGCTGCCTTATAAAAACTCAGAAGATGATGAGAGATATGCTGCAGATTACTATAGCATTTACTGTAGATTCAACATTTTAAAAGGATAAAGGGCTGGAGTTTTTCTTACATGGGTTTTACACTAGCCTATATCAATCAACTTCAATAGGGTTATTCCTGATTTATTACAGTTAAATCAGGCCCAACATTTTTCAGTTTTTAAAAATGCATTAGTGTGAAGAATGCATTGAATTGGGGATTGTACACACACACACACACACACAGCAAAACCTTCACTTTCCAGCACCATCAAGACAATGAACTTCAGACATTCCTACTGAAGACAGAACAATGAAAAAAAGAAAATTCAAAATACAGATGTTCGAACTGGTACACCTACTCTTCCCTAAATTAAACTCTCAGTGCAATATCATCCTTCATCAAAAGAAATAGGTTTTAAAAGATATAAAACTTCCCCCCACACACACACTTTTTTTATTTAGTGAAGGCACAAAAGGAACTGCACCCAGGACTGGGAGGTTTTATGACAAAAGGATGGTTGACAGAAAACATAAAAAAATTCACTGCATGTGAAGGAGTTCTTTTCTTTTAAAATGCGATCATTACTGTTCAATTCTTCCAGCTTTAGATCTATTCTTGAAGTGTTTGTCTTCTTTAAAAAATTCAAAAGGCATTTCATGAATCTAAGAAAAGCAAAGTTTAAAAAATTAGACTTTCTCAAATGAGCATCATAATCATGCCTTAATCAAGAAGAAGGCAAACTACTGAAAAGAAAAATGCAAGGAAGGCCCACAGTAAAATTGAGAATAAAATAACAAACAAAACAATAATTTAAGAGAGAGAAAAAAGGCCATCAGAAATGAAAACTAAAATGTGGCAAAGGAATAGAGATTGAAGATAAATATATTTAAACCCATGGGATGAGATGACAGAAATTCAGAATACATATAATTCCAAAACATAATGAGTCATGAGCTTCCTAAAATGCTTGTTAGAAGTTCTCGATGGAAGAGTTGACAAAATCCTGTATATAAAATAATGAACTGAAAAACAGAAAGTTTAAAGCAGCCTTCACTGTTGTGAAGAATTCTCCCAGTCTGCCACAGATCTGCCTGCTTTCCTAATTTTCATGGGGTGATATATCTTCAAAAAAGGTAATAAATTATGGCTTCTATTCAGCAAACTTCAAGCTCATTTACTATGATGGAACTTAAGGGTGTCTCACTTTAATCATGTGTGATCCAATGGAACTAAATTTCCAGTAAAGTTAACTCAAGGTGAGTAACTACATTGCTGAATCAAACCCTCAATTGCTAGATGATTCTATCTGCTACTGTATGTGCTTCTTACTTTTATTTTATCCTTCTGAGTCTTTTCCTCTTTTCATTTGTTTCCATCAGTTCTATAGTTTTCCATATTTTCTCCATTAGATAGTACATGCAAGATGTGCTAAATGTGATCCTCAAACTCACCTTCTACTTTCTTATATTTATTCAGAATGTCTCTTTAACTACTGTAAAAACTGCAAGAGATTAATTTCCTCCAATTGTTGTTCATTTTTAGTCATTCAGGAACTCTTTCATATCATTCAGCATCAGTTGTATCTCTAAGGCTGAAAGCAACCTTTTCCACTGAATAATAGTGTCTGAACCTGTGTAGAGAGTGAACAAATCTCCTTAGCCTACAAAAAGGCATCATAGACCTTTTTTTTAAAAAAAGTAAAAATAGATGCTCCCTATAAGACTTTCTACAGTACCATATTTTAGCATATAAAATTGAAGTAATGGAAACAAGGTCAAGGACCTCAATAGCTACCTAGAGAAAGTATACTCATCTGTAATAATAGCTATTACACTATCACTGCAAAGGGCTCAGCTAGTAGCACATATTTTTTCCATTATATTGTATTTGCATTTATATTGCATGTTTTATATACTCTGTCTTGAAAGTACTTTTAAGTGAATTTCCTGCACAGGATAGATACAAGTTCTGACTGTCATATCTTTGGTATTAGGGCAAATGTATTAATCCCAATAAAAGTAATATGCAGCGAGCACATAAGTGACCCATATTTATTGTGGCTATCTAGGATATCTATATGAAACATGCTAACTATCTTTAATATACTAATAGCAGCTATAGTACTTGGAGGTCAGATGTTTTATCCACAAAGAGTGAGAAGTTTTCTGTTTTGTACTGACTGCAATTCTTTGCACTTTTAATTAAAAAAATAACACCCATAATTCTTTATAAAACCAGTCTAATATTAAACTTTCCTTATTAACTTTTGTGATTTCACCCAAATAAAGGTAATTTTTATGCCAGGTTTTCCCTGTCTGTGAAAGTTACCAAACAAAGCTCAACACATCTTTTCTGGCCTTTCATTGTACCATATCTAGATTTATCATTCTGTCTTTTGGCATATGAATGAAAGATTCAGCAGTCCTGGATTTGCAGACAGCTCCATGGTTACTCTGCAAAGCCAATTTTAAAGTAAATCACTACCTTGGTTTCAGATCTCTGATCTTGAGCCTTTACAAGGTACATTAGGCCACTGATGCAATTCAAAACTTTCTCTTCACTCACATTTTTCACAAGACAAGTTTGATAATTCGGATCTGACTTTATCTTGTAAAAGGGCTTTATTACAGTACCTCCAGAAAGTGAACCAGTTACACAGGAACAAAGTTGAGGCAGTATAATTCATGATTACAGTAAGATACACATGATATTATAATGGTCATATCATTCGTGGTATAGATTTAAAGTCCATACAACAATTCAAATACCTCAGCTCAGTGTTCAGCTATGATGGGAATGTGGATGTGGATGTGAGAAGTAGCATGAAAAGCACTTGGTGCAAACGGAGGGAGTTCTCTGCATTAAGAATATGCTAACTAAAGATAAAAGTGTATAAGATCATGATTAGGCCAACCATGACATACAATTCAGAATGCTGGTGTGACGCTTCCCAGGGTTGTGAGGCACCTTGCTACTGCTTTCTCTTGTCTGTGCCTGCCGGGAGTCAGCTTCCCACTACACCAGACACAGGCAACACAAGCATTCCCCTCTAGGCGTACACAGGCCTTATTCTCTTTATATAGGTTAGCAATAGGCACAGTAGCGGTGCCAGCTTTTTTGTCGCCCTAGGCAGCAGTGCCGGGAGAAGCTGCCACCGAAGTGCCGCTGAGGACCCCGGCTGCCGAAGAAGCTGCCGCCGAACTGCCGCCGAGGACCCCGGTGGCTAAAGAAGCAGCCGCTGAAGACCCGGTGGCCGCCAAGGCACCTGAAATGCCGCCCTCAAATCCTGGCGCCCTAAGCGACCGCCTAGGGTCGTCTAATGGTAGCGCCGGCCCTGAATAGGCACACTCAAAGGGCCGAGTCCTCCAACCATTTCCCTGTATGGTCCAGCCTGAGTTTCATTGGACACTGGACAGTATTCACAGATTCATTACTTCCTAAGGAATAGTATATCAGCTAAATTCCTTCCATGTTTACTTTGGTTATGTCTATACTTCAATCATAGTGTATGATTGCAGCTCATGCGGACATACCTAAGATAGCTTTACTTTAGCTAGCTCGGGTACCAGAGCAGTGAAGCCACAGCAGCACTGGTTTCAGACATGGCTTTACTGCTCTGGTTCCTGATAAAAATTAGTTCACGAATGTCTACACAAGCTGCAGTTATACCCCATAATTTTAATGTATAACACACATGTCCTTAGTTTTACCTCCCATTTTGCCCTTCTGCCTTTATCATAGTAACATTTTGGTAGTTCATGTTTTAATACACCTTAATGTAAGGAATTCTAGACTGTTTTCAATCATTTGTATGTGAAGGTTACTTTGTTTATTTTCTCTCTTGACTGATCCTTCTCAACACTGGAAAACAACCACAGTATTTATTATGAAGTCCAGCCCATGTATGTGGAAAGCTCTCAGTAAATGTAGGTAATAATTTTTGCATACTTCATTTTATCATACTTCTTCTAAGTGCCATATAACCATTAATTCATGAATTAATCACCACAATACTACTTTGTGGTAGATAAATATTATTACCCTTATTTGTTTTGCAGATGTGGACATAAAAACACAGCACAGTCAAAATGCTTGCTGAAAGTCACACAAACTGAGATGGGATTAGATTGTGACCTGCAGTCTTCGATCAGTCTACTAGACTATGATGTCTCCTAAACTAACACTGTGAAAATATTACATAATTGATTCTAGGAGTGACTATGAAACTGGAGAGGATAAGTATTTGTATTCTAACTGCCGAAATACACTTTTGAACTCCAATTTTCATTTCATCATGTATAATGTTCAGTTTTGCTCATGGAAAGGAGTTGGTGAAATGCTTTTCATTTATGTGTAAGTTCGGTAATGTGAATCCTTGTTTTTTAGAAAAAATATGTTATTATTTTGCTCCTGTCAGAATATTTGTCTTTTATTTTCAGCAGATGTTTTAGAGATCAACTGGCTGAAAGTCCAAAATTTATTTTCATATATATTGGCAATTCTTCAATTGTTTTACTGTGTGTGCAATAATTTAACAATTCTTGGAAGAATGAGATGCTTATAATAAAGCAGTATATTCATTCTAATTTACATAAATTTTTTGGCATGACAACAGAGCCCAATACTATACTTACAAAAAAAGACTGATCATGAAAAGTCTTTGGAAAAAGTACTTGAGACTCAAAACACATTCATTTTTTCCCCAAAGCTCTTGTTCTGGAAGAGAGGATCTGAACTTTTAGCCACTTACAAAACACCCAAGCCAGCTGCAGAGGCTTGCTATGACTTTATTCCTACAATCATTTGTAACCAGATCACACAGTAATTTGTGTCTGCCAATTTCTAATTTGCATATTTCAGGCATTCAAAATGACTACTACTAAAACATACAATAATAAACAGCATCTTTAAAAAAAAAAGTCATGCTAAATAAATACTGCTGGGTGGTAGTGATGATGGGGGTGCACTGTTGAAGAACTGTGTCACTTCTCTCCAAAAATTAATGGAGCGGCGTGATCTCTGAGATATTCTCTATTCATTTGGTCACATTGCTGGAAAGCCAGTCATTCCAAGTAAGTGGAAACAGCTTAAATGAACTCTGGATAGTTTGTCTGTCAATCACCTTTTACCTATGATATTGATAAGGTGCCTCTGACTGTTGTATTAAGTATGAAACTACATTCAGCATTGGTATAATCCTGCCCAAAGGCACCTCAGCTTACTCTTTCTCCAGGTTCCAGGCATTTATTTTTTTCATATTTTCTTTTCTTCTTCCTTCCAGAGCTCCAGTGGAGGTCATGGCTTTCCTGGAGAAAGACTTATCAAAGAGCGAGTAAGATCTGAACTTGGGCATTCTCTAAATCAGCCTGATCTCTGGTAGTGATCCATACTACAGCCATGTCCTGTCATCAAGTATGCTCTCTATCCCATGCCCAAAATTATAACTATGTTTAGCTGCAATGTCCAAGTAGAGTGTCCAATGTTTTGCTGAGTTGTAGACAGGTAAACAGCCTTTGTTATAGAGCACTCCTGCTAGTAGCTCATTAAGTGCCCTTGGCACCACCACTCAGATAACTTGGTGGTGAGCATGTAATAAGAATGTATATAGACATTATAGATTAGATGAGGTTTTTTTAATTCAGTTTAAACACTGAGAAAACAGTGGTAGATAAAGGGCACTGTTATGTGTTCATGCCAAGTTTTTGATACATGATATTCCAGCTGTAATTTTCACATGTTTTTAACCTTCATTTTCAAGTGAATTGTATTGTTACTTTAAAAACCCTCAGATGATAAGAGCTTCCAAGAGGACACTGCCTGAAATTGTGATGAAGTTCACGAGACTTGGGAGGCCTTCCGCTATGGTAACCAGACAGCAAGTGTGAAAAATCGGGACAGGGGGTGGGGGGTAATAGGAGCCTATAGAAGAAAAAGACCCCAAAATCGGGACTGTCCCTATAACATCGGGACATCTGGTCACCCTACCTTCCACCTTCATGTGGATGCTGCTGCTGATGGGTCAAAACATCCTTCCTAAACTCTCTATTTTAGATTCCTGACTGATAATCTCTGGATAGCTCCCTCTTTCCCCCATTCTTGAGCTGGATGTGGACAGAACATACATAAGAATCACCCACCCTCTTTTTATCAGAACAATTCTTCTCCAGGAGGAGATTAATGATCTCCCTTCAGAGGCAAAAGGAATCCATCACCATGATCCCTCCACCAAAAACTCTTGAATCTTGCCAAATTCCAAAATGTCCATATAGAAAACTCTACCTAACTAAGAGACCAAGGAGTAGAAGACTTAGTGAGGCACTACAACCACTCCCTGACTACTGCCAGTAATGCTGCCTCACACAAAATTCTCCTCTCCCACCCTACTTCCTATACAGATTACCATAATTCTTGGATGACCTGCTAAAAAAAAAAAAAAATCAGGGAGTAAAATTATGAGTGTTGGTATTGAAATATGTTCTGATAAGACTGACTCAGAATTTCTACAAACCTATGTTATTTCCTTGAAAGAGGCCTACCTCTCCTCTACTAGATAGTTAGCAAAGAATTTTTGGACTTTAATCCACTTCATAAACCCAGAATTCCTCAATTCAGCTTCAGTCACAGCACCCTCCGCTGCAAGAAACAATCATCTTATTTCAAAGAAAAGATCACTCAGGCCTCATAGTGTACCAGAAAAATTAGTCAAGCAACATGACCGCCTCCTTTCTAGAATTTGGCCCTTTCATATCAAAAGAAATCATAGAAGCATTATTGTCAATCAGGACCACCACTCTGAGTCTCACCCTGCTCTTCTTGGATAGAACATGAATGTTCAAACACTGTTTTTGTATGGTTTGACTAGCTCCAGTTCATATTATCATGTAAAGACTCGGGCCACATTAATATGTTTAAATGAACAGTCTTTTTACAATAATTTGTCTCACAACTCCCTGTTTTCATTGCGGCTTGCTTTGGTCTTTAAAGAGACGGTACAATATTACAAAAGTAGTATTTTAAAACTGTTCCTTCACATGTCTGTCAATATATTTCTTTTTTCGACAGCTGAGTATAATGGCTACTGTACTGCACATTTTTGAAACCACAGCATGCTAGAAAAATTATATCATGAGTTTTTCAAAAACTGTTTAATGAAAGTAATATTCTGAGATGTAATTACTAATATGCCACCTTTAATAATTATTATATTAACAGAAGAAGATATGAAGTGTATAAACTGTTATACATAAGTTCAAATCATTGCCCCACTAATTTACAATATAAATCCATTAATTGTAGAATTTGTGTACAATTTTACTGATCTCTGATGGGCCTTGCTAATTAACGAGTATACCAATGTTTAAAATGCATATGCATTAACACTTGACTTAAACGACATACTTTTACAATCTAATTTCTTTTTGTAAAGACTCCTTTGATGTTTAACTAACTGACTGCATCTTAGGCTGCATCTAGTAATTTACTAATAATTTGACAAAGATGAGAATCTGAAATGTATTATACTTAGAAAGGGGAAAAACATGTCATAAATGTATTAGATGAATTAAGCCTCTTAGCTTGAATGGAAATTGTTCATAAACAGTGTGTTTTTTTTCAAATGTATTTACTATCGGATAGGTGTGTGTGTGTATGATTTGAATTCTGGTTTGTTTAGCAGTAGAATTCTGTTATGTCTCATGATCTCCTGCACAATTATATCTTGTGTGCTATGTAAATAGATTTCTTATGGAAAACTGATTTAATTTAGCTATCACATCTTTTGATTTGTTATTGAATTAATAATCTTTTGAAATTATGAAAGTCTACATGACTTTCAAGGAGATTTAGAAGCCCAAGTACCTAAGTAACTTTTGAACATGAGATGCAGACTTTTGAAATTTTTACCCTAAGAGAAAAATATACTCATCATTGTAGTTATTACAGAAAAATACTGTGGGATAAATAAAAAAAATTCAAAAGTATAGTAGTTGTACAGTCTAAAGCAATACAAAATCAATTCAATTTATTATAAAAAAACATAAGAGCAGTAATGAGGACATTGATATACAGATAAATACATGACATTTCTCTTCAATATTTAATTCAATCTAGATCCATAAAAAATGCATCTTCACAAAAAATGTGAAAATTAGTCTGAAATGTACACTTGGGCAACAAAGTACATGAAGCCTCGACAGCTAATAGGCATTTCTGTTGGAAAAGCATACTCACCTAGTGAAGTATACAGCTCAATTAGCATATATGTGACAATGCAACTTCGGAAATATGCAGCTTGTTAAAGAAAGCATTGTAAAATTCAACAGTTAATGTGTATACAGAAGCTCAATCTAGAAAGTGCAGGCAACTGAATCTTTAAAAGAAGAAAGGAATCAACAAAACATGGATCTTCATTAATAAAATATGCAAAATAAAGTAGTAAATTATGCATCCTGATTATTAAAATATGCAAATTGATCAGCAGCATGCATAACAATTTGACTAGAAAAATATGTACATAAGTCAATGAAAAATCAGCAAGCTGTGCAACTTGGGATATGCATTATGTAACTTGGTCACAAAAGTAAATGAAATATTAACTACCAAATGCATTATTTAGTTGAATCATTAAAGTAAACCAAAATTATTTAGGGCCCAATCCTGAGAAGTGCTGGAACTTCCAATGACTTCAACAAAGGTTTTTGGGACTCAGAACCTCAAGGGTTTTTCATGGGTGAAATCTTGGCCGTACTGAAGACCATGGCAAAACTTACATTAACTTCAATGGGATCAGGATTTTACTTTATATCTTGGAAATTACCTTGCTGGTGTGTTGAAACCAGCATTTGGTGAACACTAGAGCAAGAGGCATAGCACATTTATTTGATTTAGCTTTTATTTGTTTTTGATTGTCTGTTCATTTTTAGTTCTTTATTATCTGTTTATTTTTAATATTCCTGATGTGGCGTATGTAGCTATTGTACAGTGCATACCTGTTATGAATGTGTGTGTGTGTGTGTGTATATATATATATATATATATATATATATATATTTGCATTTCTGAAGAAAATGAGATCCCTTTACTATAAGATGAGTTGGATCTGGACGATTTTGAAGGAACAAATCTAACGTCTTCTCTTCTTTAAGGTTACCTGGGTCTAGATTCATAAGGAGGACTTAGGCACTTAACAGCCACTTTAAGCATCTAACTCCAACATTTGGTGCTACTGGCATTCACAAAACCAACACTCAACTGAGAATCCTTAGGTGCCTAAGTTTCCACTGTTAAAGACCCCAATGTATCTAAATTTCAATGGTTGGGTATGCTCACAGCTTCCTAAATCCTGACACCATCCAGCAACTCAGCACCTAAACTCCAGCTGTATTCACAAATTAGGTGTTCCTTTGCCTTTAGGGCCCAATCCAATAGGTCTCCTCAGAGTACACCTAAACCCACACAAAATACACTATCAGAGGAGCACTCGCCCAGGCCACAGGAAACCTGGGTGTAGCAGGGTGGAACCCGGCTCCTGCCCTGAGGGGCTGGAAACAGCCCTAGGAGAGGGCTGAGGCGGAGAGCTGGGCTGATGAGTAAAGCAGCCACAGCTGTGGCCGGTTAATCAGGGCCCAGCTGGCCCTTATAAGAGGGCAGTGGGCCTGGAGCAAACAGACACTCTCTCTCTGTCTTTAGAGAGGGAAGGGCTTGGCTGCAGGGACCTGACTAGGTACCTAGGGTGGAGCAGGGCTGGGGAAGACCAGAGGAGCTGGGGAGCTCTGGCTAGGGAAGCCCCAGGCTGCGGCCTAGTGTTAGGCCCAATAGGTACAGGGGTTGCAGGGGCAACCCACGGGTAGGCTGAGGCAGCAGGTCCAAACCCCCTTTGCCTGTGATGAGTGGCTTATACTGCAGTCTGCCCCAGGGCGCAGGGGCTAGCTGGTGACTGGCAGTAGCCTACGACTGAGGCGAGGTGGGGATAGTGGGTTGGGGGTTCCCCTGGGGAGGGGAGACCCAGATCTAGGGGTACTGCCAGGGGGCAGCACCCCAGTTAAAAGGGCACCGGGTCCTGGGAGGGACACGGGGCCAGCGTGGACAGGCGGATCACTGGCCTGCGAGGGCGCTCCAGGGCTGGACGAGCTAATTCCCGACTGAAACCAGCAGGAGGCGCCGCGGGGGTGAGTCCGACCCTGTTACACTGGGTTTGAACCCCCAACTCTGCTTGCTCTGAATCAAGGACTTGAACTTTATTTCCCATCTCCCAGAAGAGTGCCTAACAACTGGGCTCTCTCAGTCTCTCTTGTTGAAGCTCTTCCACTGTGTATAAATACTGATATATTCATTGGCAAAAGGGGACTAGTCTCTCACCTCCAAAGTGAGGTGCTGTAAGCACTGAACAGTTGAGTCATTTTCTCTCTAGCCCAGTAGTTCCGTGGGGGTAGACCCCAGTGCCTCACATGTAGGTTAATTTACCATAATGTACGAGGTCTCGCCTAGGTCTTTACATAGGCAGCATAGTTTGGCCCCAAATGACCAGCTTCGGTTTTTATACTTATAAATGCACCATGTCCTATATTCATAAACCAGAATATAAAATAGCATATCCCTTGTGCTGCATAGTTTTATAATTGACTTTCCTTCCTTATGAAGTCCCAAATATATAACTTATAAATTAGTGGGACAGTGGAGTGAAACAGAGTGTAAAAAATTATAATAAAATTGAACACTTTATATCTTCTCTCACTATTATGATCATTACCAAAGATAGTTATTAAATCTCAAAAGATTAATTTAATTGAATTGCTTGTATAATGATAATTTACTGTTTCTAGAATCCCATAGTTCTAAAAATATTTAAAAAATGCAAGACAGCTTTTTTTAAAATCTAAATTTAGCTGTAGCATTGAATTTTCACACAAACAAAATTTTGTGTCTGTTATAGTCAGACTAGAATCTTGTGGTAGCCAATTGTTTAGTACAGTGCTGCAGTTCATTTATTATCATTATCTCTAAAGAAGTACAAGGTTAATGCTTTTAATGTAGTTGCCCATTTGTTGATACCATCTTAAGATGTGCCAAATGGTTTAAAAGCAGAAGCACACAGAAAATCTACAAACTGATCATCATATTTAAAAAGGCAGTTGAAGAAGTTAAGAGTGTTTCAACCTGGCCTAGTCCTCTCCTCTCAACAAGCACCAGTCTTTTGTAAGTGGAACCAGTGCTGGGTCCCACATGCTTCTAAGCCTGCTGGGTATAGCCCAGTAACTTTCTGACTCTGGGTTTGTACAGTGCACCTCTTGTCTGAGCCCTTCCTTAGGTCATGGGGCTTCAAAGACTACCCACCCTAACCTCTGTGAACTCACGGAACTCCACCTGGCTGTGGGTACTGTGCCTTTAGTTTAACACCTTTGAGGGACTTCAGTAAAGCAGACTTTGACTCCCTCAGGGAACTGATGGGCAAGGTCCCCTGGGAGAATAACATGAGGGGGAAAGGAGTCGAGGAAAGCTGGCTGTATTTTAAAGAAACCTTATTGAGGTTGCAGGAACAAACCATCCCGATGTGTAGAAAGAAAAGTAAATATGGCAGGCGACCAGCTTGGCTTAACAGTGAAATCCTTGCTCGTCTTAAACACAAAAAAGCAGCTTACAAGAAGTGGAAGATTGGACAAATGACCAGGGAGGAGTATAAAAATATTGTTCAGGCATGCAGGAGTGAAATTAGGAAGGCCAAATCACATTTGGAGTTGCAGCTAGCCGGAGATGTTATGAGTAACAAGAAGGGTTTCTTCAGGTATGTGAGCAACAAGAAGAAGGTCAAGGAAAGTGTGGGCCCCTTACTGAATGAGGGAGGGAACCTAGTGACAGAGGATGTGGAGAAAGCTAGTGTACTCAATGCTTTTTTTGCCTCTGTCTTCACAGACAAGGTCAGCTCCCAGGCGGCTGCACTCCGCAGCATGGTATGGGGAGGAGGTGACCAGCCCTCTGTGGAGAAAGAAGTAGTTCAGGACTATTTAGAAAAGCTGGACGAACACAAGTCCATGGGGCCGGATGCACTGCATCCGAGGGTGCTAAAGGAGTTGGCCGGTGTGATTGCAGAGCCATTGGCCATTATCTTTGACAAATCATGGCAATTGGGGGAGGTCCCGGATGACTGGAAAAAAGCGAATGTAGTGCCCATCTTTAAAAAAGGGAAGAAGGAAGATCCGGGGAACTACAGGCCAGTCAGTCTCACCTCAGTCCCTGGAAAAATCATGGAACAGGTCCTCAAGGAATCAATTCTGAACCACTTAAAGGAGGGGAAAGTGATCAGGAACAGTCAGCATGGATTCACCAAGGGCAAGTCATGCCTGACTAACCTAATTGCCTTTTTGCAAAGCTTTTGATACAGTCTCCCACAGTGTTCTTGCCAGCAAGTTAAAGAAGTATGGGCTGGATGAATGGACGGTAAGGTGTATAGAAAACTGGCTGGATGGTCGTGCTCAACGGGTAGTGATCAATGGCTCCATGTCTAGTTGGCAGCCGGTATCAAGTGGAGTTCCCCAAGGGTCGGTGCTGGGGCCGGTTTTGTTCAATATCTTCATCAACGACCTGGAGGATGGTGTGGACTACACCCTTAGCAAGTTTGCAGATGACACTAAACTGGGAGGAGTGGTTGATATGCTGGAGGGTAGGGACAGGATACAGAGGGACCTAGACAAATTAGAGGATTGGGCCAAAATAAATCTGATGAGGTTCAACAAGGACAAGTGCAGAGTCCTGCACTTAGGACGGAAGAATCCCATGCACTGCTACAGACTAGGGACCGACTGGGTGGGCAGCAGTTCTGCAGAAAAGGACCTAGGGGTTACAGTGGATGAAAAGCTGAATATGAGTCAACAGTGTGCCCTTGTTGCCAAGAAGGCAAACGGCATTTTGGGCTGTATAAGTAGGGGCATTTCCAGCAGATCGAGGGACGTTATTATTCCCCTCTATTCGGCACTGGTGAGGCCTCATTTGGAGTACTGTGTCCAGTTTTGGGCCCCACACTACAAAAAGGATGTGGATAAATTGGAAAGAGTCCAACGGAGGGCAACCAAAATGATTAGGGGGCTGGAGCACATGACTTATGAGGAGAGGCTGAGGGAACTGGGATTGTTTAGCCTGCAGAAGAGAAGAGTGAGGGGGGATTTGATAGCTGCTTTCAACTACCTAAAAGGAGGTTCCAAAGAGGATGGATCTAGACTGTTCTCAGTGGTAGAAGATGACAGAACAAGGATTAGCAAAGGACATTTTTAACTTCACTCACTTTACTTTTAAAAAGCACAAAAGACAAACAATAAAAATCCTGAGACACATTCTTCCCCACTTGTCCTTAGTCTGATCTCATCCCTTCCATGACTGCAAGGTCTATTCCATTATTCAGTTTTGGCCGAGCTTCCCTTCTTCAAGCCCTTTCTTCTGGCATGTGGTGATAGACTTACCTCTCCTCCACAGAGAGCATTTCTATAAATACAGCCTTTCACTATTTTTGCCAGAAGCCCAGGCAAAAATGGCTACCTCTTCCTCCAGTCAAGGGAGATGTACATTTAAAACACCGTAGCACTGTGCCACTGTCATGTTTCAGATCTTCTCCCTTTGGCATTGTTAATCCACCTCCATGAGAGGCAACAGCTATGTTGATGGGAGAAGCCCACACACCGAGGGCTAGGTCTGTATAACTGTGTCACTCAAGGTTATGGATTTTTCACAGCTTTGAGCAATGTAGTTATACCAATGTACGTTTGTAGTGTAGTCCTGGCCTTAGTTTTCTGTGATCCATGGGGCTGGGCCAACAGTCAAGAGACAAATTTGATGGCCCTTGATTGCGCTGTGATTACTTCTTTGTCAACCACCTTTCCTCGATCAAGCATCTGGAATGAACATAAAAGACTGAACTTGTCAAGGTCACACAAAATACAAAATGGTGGTCAGCACACTGGAAGACAAGATACAAAAGTGGAAATCATAATTTGATACAAAGACAGGGTACCCACTAGCTACCCAAGGAAAGTTCTTACATCTGCTTGTTAGATAAAGCATCTGCCATTATAGTGGCACATTCTTTAACATGAATCACCAGCATGTCATAACCGTGGATCACCAAATTACATTTTGCTATTGACTCTTTCATTTGGCTTAAATTTCTTAAGGACCCACACAATAACAAGACACTACTTTTCAATAGTTGCCTATTTTTTTTCTTGGGGGAGTAATTTCTTGCTCAGGTACAGTATTAGATGCCGCTCACACTTTGCATAAATTTGTATCAGCACAACACCTAGCCCAGTGTCTGAAGCATCTGTGAAAATGTTTAAGGTTTGTCGAAGTGTGGGTTTAATACAATTAGCTGTTTACTCAGGGTTTCCTTCAGTTTACACAAGCCCCTTTAACACTATTCAATCCAATCCACTTTCTCAATTTACCCTTTTAATGCAGTTCAGTGAGGGGAGCAGCTATGGAGCTAACATGAGGGACAAATCTCCTGTAATAACCTGGCATTCCAATAAAGGATGGTGCCTGTTTTCTGGTCTTGGGAGAGGCATGCCGCTGGCGTGCCACGCTCCCCGCCGGCCAGGGCAGCGGGGCCGCTGGCGTGCCGCGCTCCCCGCCGGTGCCCCGGCCGGGGGGAGCGGGGCACGCTGGCGGGGAGCACGGCCCGTTTGCAGCCCCACTGCCCCAGCCGGCGGGGAGCGTGGCATGCCCTCTGCCCCACTCCACCGGCCAGCAGGGAGTGCGGCACGCCAGCGGTCTCACTCCCCCTGCTGGGGCGCTGGCGGGGAGTGCAGCATGCCCTGCTTCACCAGCCGGGGCACTAGCCGAAGATTGTGTTTTTTATAAATAAAAAAAAAACGTGAGTGCCGCCCCCCTCCAGGTGCCTCTCCAAGCACGTGCTTGGTAGGCTGGTGCCTGGAGCTGGCCCTGTCTCCGACCAGCCAGAGAACAAACACTGGACCTGCATGTACTGTCCTCCCAAAACCCCTTGCAGGAAACATTCTTAAGTTTAATTGAGAGCTATTTTCCTCTAATGTTCATCCCTTCTGATGGAGGTGGGGAAGGAGATGGGAGCAAAGCCATTAAAATATATTCTAAAAAAAATTCCAAAGTGAAGTTAACAGTTTATTTTGTATGTATCTTGCTTCGATTGTTCTTTGATTAATTGGTCATGTGTTTCTAGGAAATAAACCTACTTCACAATTTTAATAAATGTTATAATTTGTTTACCATACTTAGGAAGAAGGATACACACACAGTTAAACTGAAAGAGTTTTGGTGTGGAAATGAGCCCCAAGCTTAGCACTTCATATAATTGAGTGATTGAAATTTTGGTGCCATGACATTGGAAATCTTTTTGAGTCTTCCTACAAGATTAAGCAATAGCTGAAGTCCTATGGATATACTGGAGGGATGAGGAAAGTGGAGTATATGTTCTCTGTGCTGTGAAAATCACTGCTGCTTTTCAATATATCAAATGTCTTGCGTATAGGCAGTAAAGGGTGGATGACTATCTTTCTAAATGCCTTTATGAAACATGACAAATCAAAATCACAATAAAAATAGACAGGTAATCACACAGTGTCTGCCAGTACATTATAATGAACCCCTCCCCCCACAAAAAAAAAACCCAAAACAAAAAAAACCCAAAACCTTTAAGCACTTTCAAGCAGACCACAGATTAGTGGTTTCTAACAGCTGTGAATTGATTGTTATAAATCACTAAATTAACACAATTACTTCATATCCCCTCCAGCAATGCCTCAAACACATTAAAACCATAAGTGCTGCAAACAACAGGGATTTAAAAACAGGTGTGAATTGTGTCAGACACTTAAGGCACTGAAAAATTATGCAGGTACACTAATGACAGCATTTGTTGCCTTGATGGGATGGGAGTGTGGGGAGAAGGTACCTTAAACAATTCTTGAAAGGCTGAAATTACAGGTTCCATTCAGCAGTGAATTGTGTTATTCAGGTAAGTACTTTAAAAGTCAGTATTTCACAAAAGAAGTACAAATGCGTCCTTCACCCATTCAAAGCAAAACCAGAATTGATTGTGGAAAGTGGAGTTCCCCACAGAGTTGTAAATGGGGTTAAGAAAATGCAAAATCAGAAACAAGTTATATATAAAAACAATGCCTGATGTTAGGATATAGATATTCAGGCCTGTCTGTAAAGGCCTATACTTTAAAAATTTAGGTGTATTCTTATCACTTAGCTAGTTATCGAGGTACAAAACAAGAATCAAAATCACAGTCTGCCTGTTTATAGGCCTTCTCTCACTATGATAGTCTAAGGCCATGTTCTTAGGCTAAGATCTTTGGCTAAGCAGCGGAGGCAGCCATTAGCTGGGAAGTGAAAGGTCACATCCTCACCAGTCACACTGAAATAAGGTGCTATTGGGCTGTTAGGAATACAATCCTATCCTGATAATGCCTATCACCTCCAGAACAAGGGGAAAAGCCTAGAAGATATAAAAGGAAACTTAGTTTGATAGTATCCTGTCTGGCAAGAACTCACTTATCAATAGCTGGGATGTGAAATCCTCATTTCTTTGTTGTTCGATCATCATAGTCCCTATTTCCCCATTCCCCATTTCCCTGTCGTCATCATGAATAAGTTGGAATATGAACAAGAAGCTGTCAGGCAGCTCTGTAACTGCACATTCTACAGGCCTTTATCCTCTGACACTACTGAGGAGTACCAAAAGAAACTGCACCATCTGCTCTAGAAACTCCCTGGAAAAGCACAAGAACAAATTTGTACAGACACGTGCCTAGAACCCCGACCAGGCACATTCTATCTGCTACCCAAGATCCATAAACCTGGTAATCCTGGACGCCCCATCATCTCAGGCATTGGCACCCTAACAGCAGGATTGTCTGGCTATGTAGACTCTCTCCTCAGGCCCTATGCTACCAGCACTCCCAGCTATCTTCGCGACACCACTGACTTCCTGAGGAAACTACAATCCATCGGTGATCTTCCAGACAACACCATCCTGGCCACTATGGATGTAGAAGCCCTCTACACTAACATTCCACACAATGATGGACTACAAGCTGTCAGGAACAGTATCCCTGATACTACCACGGCTAACCTGGTAGCCGAACTTTGTGATTTTGTCCTCACCCACAACTATTTCACATTTGGGGACAATATTTACCTTCAAGTCAGTGGCACTGCTATGGGTACCCGTATGGCCCCACAGTATGCCAACATTTTTATGGCTGACTTAGAACAACGCTTCCTCAGCTCTCGTCGCCTAACACCCCTACTCTACTTGCGCTACATTGATGATATCTTCATCATTTGGACCCATGGAAAAGAAGCCCTTGAGGAATTCCACCATGATTTCAACAATTTCCATCCCACCATCAACCTCAGCCTAGACCAGTCCACACAAGCGGTCCATTTCCTAGACACCACTGTGCTAATAAGTGATGGTCACATTAACACCACCCTATACCGGAAACCTACTGACCGCTATACTTACCTACATGCTTCCAGCTTCCATCCTGGACACACCACACGATCCATTGTTTACAGCCAAGCTCTAAGATACAACCGCATTTGCTCCAATCCCTCAGACAGAGACAAACACCTACAAGATCTCTATCAAGCATTCTTACAACTACAATACCCACCTGCTGAAGTGAAAAAACAGATCGACAGGGCCAAAAGAGTACCCAGGAGTCACCTACTACAAGACAGGCCCAAAAAAGAAAATAACAGAACACCACTAGCCGTCACCTTTAGCCCCCAACTAAAACCTCTCCAGCGCATCATCAAAGATTTACAACCTATCCTAAAAGATGATCCCTCACTCTCACAGATCTTGGGCGACAGACCAATCCTTGCTTACAGACAGCCCCCCAACCTGAAGCAATTACTCACCAGCAACCACACACCATACAACAAAAACACCAACCCAGGAACCTATCCTTGCAACAAAGCCCGATGCCAACTCTGTCAACATATCGATTCAAGTGATACCATCACAGGGCCTAATCACATCCGCCACGCCATCAGGGGCTCATTCACCTGCACATCTACCAATGTGATATATGCCATCATGTGCCAGCAATGCCCCTCTGCCATGTACATTGGCCAAACCGGACAGTCTCTACGCAAAAGAATAAATGGACATAAATCTGACATCAGGAATCATAACATTCAAAAACCAGTAGGCGAACACTTCAACCTCCCTGATCACTCAATGACAGATTTGAGGATAGCAGTGTTGCGACAGATTAACTCCAAAAGCAGACTTCAAAGAGAAACTATTGAACTTGAATTGATATGCAAACTAGATTGCGTTGCCTCCGGATTAAATCGTGATTTGGAATGGCTCGGCCATTATGTTAATTGAATCTATTTCCCTTAAATTAACGATCCTCATTCACACCTGTGTGACCATCTTGTTTATCACTTCAAAAGCTTTTTCTTCCCCTGCTGTCATGTTTCCTCTCAACTAATTAGCCTCTTAAGATTGGTCTATACACCTGGACCATCATGTTTCTCTGACTGTATAAATATCTGTCTGAAATATAATTTCATTCCATGCATCCGATGAAGTGGGTACTAACCCACGAAAGCTTATGCTGAAATAAATTTGTTAGTCTCTAAGGTGCTACAAGTTTTTCTTTCTTATTTTCATTTCCCTATTGTTTGTCTGTATAATCTCTTTCTGGTTCTGTGATTGTTTCTGTCTGCTGTATAACTAATTTAGCTGGGTGTAAACTAATTAAGGTGGTGGGATATAATTGGTTAGGTCATCAGGATTGGTTAGTTAAATTTCAGTAAAATGATTGGTTACAGTATAACTAAGCAGAACTCAAGTTTTACTATATAGTCTGCAGTCAATCAGGAAGTAAGGGGAGGAATTGGAATCCTGCTTTGCTAAGGAGGGGAATGGGAACAGGGACGCAGGCAAGGCTCTGTGGTGTCAGAGGTGGGAAGGGGGGCACTGAGGAAGGAAATTTGAATCATTGTTTCCTGGAAGTTCACCCCAATAAACATCGAATTGTTTGCACCTTTGGACTTTGGGTATTGTTGCTCTCTGTTCATGCGAGAAGGACCAGGGAAATAAGCCGGTGAAGGAATAAGCTCTCTAACACCTGATATTGTTACCACCATCAGCTCCAACCTACTCTTTTTTTTAAATGAATTACAACGGATGAATTGGCTTACATTTAGGTGTCAACAGTGAAGACAAACACATTGAACAATGTGTGCATAACATGGTCATCACCTGCCACAGCAGAAACCCATGCCCAAGCTGTTACCTCTAGGTGCCTACATGGTGTTAATTGGCTTTAATGCGTACCAGGTGATATACAGGAATGAATAAGGAACTACAGCTGCAGCACAGCAAATGGAAATGAAAGCCTTGCAAAGCTATCATCCCACTAAGTATGTTACATCTAATAGTCGCTCTAATTTATTCCATCCATGAGGGGAATAAATGTTATGTGCACCGAGGTATGTGGGGATGTGTGCCACCATTAGAAACAAAAAACCTAGATAATATATAGTTTTAAAAAGTTACCATAGGGATAATTACTCCAGCCAGGACAGGTTAGACATTTTAGAACTCACACTTAAATTTAATTCTTTGAGTAGTAAGAGAAATAAAAATTATGAAATGCATAGATCAGTCAAAACACTAAAATAACACACTTTGAAAGAATAAAATTACAGAGAATATATGTGCATTGCAGGAAGTACTATAATACAAGTATGTGTTGGGAGATGAGTGTGAAAGAGTGTGTGTGTGACACAGATTGTGTGTGTGCTGGCTGCTGGGGACGTTTCTGAGAGAGGCCATGTGCTGTCCCTTTAAGACACTCACAAAGATCTCCTGTTATGTCCTGAGCCCTGTTGTCTCCCCTTCCCCATTCTGCAGAGATGGGGTGCAGTGGGAGGGGGAGAAAAAGACAGAGAGACTATGTGAGATGGCTGCTGGGGAAATCTCAGAAACAGTGCACTCTAAGAAAGGCACTCAGTCACTCACCATTCATCGCAGCAGCTCTGAGTCCTGAGCCAGGCTGTCCCCCCTCTACCCTGCAGAGATGGGGTACAGGATCAGGGAGGAGAGGGACACCCTGATATCAGCACCCTCCCACCCCTCCTCTCTGCACAGCCAGCAGGAGGGTCCTGGGAGGGAAGCAGCTACAGGATAGAGCAACTTGTGGGGAGGGGCACCTCAACACATACTGCCTGCTGTGCGCACTCTGCTAATCAGCTGGGCAGCATTTGAATCTCTCTTGGGCAGCCCCCCAAGTGTAGAGTTTACAGGGAACACAGATTACATCACGTGCATATAAAGCAGCTTCACAGAAAGTGTTCTTCAGCATAAGTACAAGCTAGACATCATCCCTTGCCTCCCTGCTATGCCAGGATATGCGCACATATGACACCCCTAATTTCCCTTGCCTTCTGGGCCCCAGGACCACTATGCTCATGTGGAGGACCTGGTGGTCTGTATAGTGTGCCAACCAGATGTATCCTGAGCCCACTTGGGATGAAAATGCTTTACCCTACCCTCACAAATGTTGTTCAGTGTGCAGCAGGCCCCAATCATACAAATGGCATTTGCCACATAGGCTGCAAACCAGTCTGGATGCCAATCTAATGTGCATTCCATGACCATTCTGCAGCTGCATAGCTTGAAACTGAATTCCCTTTTTCTAAGGCCATTGATGTCATAGTACGGTTCTATGAGCCAAAACAGGATCAGATTTGTGGGAGGTTGGGGAGGGAGTCACCCAAAATAACACGTGTCCCAGACATGCTATATAGAACAATTTTGTTTCTGGGGAATAAAGTCCTTTTTTCGTACTTCAAGTACAATCCTGATTTCATCCACATGCTGGCCTCATGAAACTTTTCAGTACTCCCCATTGTTGACCTGTGACATGTTCTTGGAAGGTTTAGCTTTTGTATTAAAATGTAAGATATGTGCTAAGAAATGCTGAAATTGCACACCTTATATTAAGCTAGCACAAATGTTTGTCCTAAGGCCATGAAATGTAGTAATATGTGCTTTGTGATTAAAAAAAATAAAACAATAAAACCCCCAAAGAATAAAAAGTGAGATTTAAAATAGGATGGTTTTGCAATATGGTAACTATTATACTAACCTCATTTCTGTTTCAAAATTATTAGCAAATAAATTGCCTCAAATGGGGGTACTAGCTGTCAGAAGGTTAATTATGGTTAGCTGGAATACCACACCTGGGCAAGGGCTGAACCCTCATCAAATATGATCCTGGACACACATGTGGAATCAAAAAGGTACATAAAATATGTGGTTGTCCAATATTTAGCTGGGTAACTTCAGGGTCTACAAGGTGGTATAAACTGGGTCATCACATCTCACTTATGATGTACTCCACCAGCTATAGTCGTCTATCTTTGTTTTTCACCAATCTCAGGAGTTTGTGAGTATGATAAAACTGAAAGTTGTTCTCATATTTGCATCAATTTATTGTAGCATTGCAGTTATTTGTATGCTATTTGGATTTTAAGTAACGTCTTCAGTCCCATCGTTAATAATACTGTTACGTAGCCTCCTGGGTAAAGTACTTGTAATAGTGAAATGTGCGATTTTGCACTCTAATCAACAGTGACACCGATAGTTTTCCCCACTCTGTGATCCACTAAGCCAGGGGGTCTCCAAACTTTAGGAGATGAGAGCCACATTAGATTTTTGAAGGGGCTTCGCGGGCCGGCTTTAGGGAGTGCGGGGCCTGATTTCGATGGAGCCCTGCCGCCGAAATACTGCCGAGGCCGCAGCAGCATTTGAGCTGCCGTCGAAGTGCCGCCGAGGCATCGGCAGCAATTGGTTGGGGGACCGGACAAATTGAAGCTGCAGGCTGGATCCGGACCTCGGGCCATAGTTTGGAGACCCCTGTACTAAGCCTTGAAGAATGATGAACATTTTGGTTCAAATATTCACTTGCACCTTGTGGTAGGTAACCTATTGGTACATGAGTGCCATTGATTGTCCCTGAACAGTTCAGAAACCCCGGCCTTTGAAAAAAGCTAGTAGTTCTGGATTTTTTCTTAGGCCAAGCACCCATGGGTAAACTAGAGTGTTACCTGACTCAAATCTACAAAACCATAACCTATGCTATGGATTTTCCAACCCCAAAGTGCTTAGCAATGGACCTTCAGCTGTCAGAGTAGCCAGCTTTATTGGGGCAATACCAACCTACTTCTGAATCACTATGGTTTTCTTGAATCAAGTGTTCTTGTGCTGGTGGGTTGAAGCAAGTGTCTCACACAGCTCCCTGAAGATCTGTTTCCTCATTTGCAAGTTCTAAAGTCATCTTGTCATTCCATGTTTCCAAGATGATTTGATCTCCCCACATCCTGCTGGTTCTTCTGCACCCAAATCAATAGTGAATAAAAGAGCATAATATGGGAATAGTGGCATTCAGCGTATCTGTCCACTATGACATACATGAATTCTCATTGTGATTCTGGGGGATTGCTATTTTTAATGAGTCAGAAAATGCAGCCAAAATGCTATGCAGTGTCTTTCACAGCACCTATTCCAATGCATAAAGATTGGTAAATCTGTTAGTGTATTGTAACCCAATTTTTCAGAGCTCCAAGTGAGGGGCTATGTGAGCCTCAAGTGCTTTCAGCACATGTCTGAAGTGAGGGAACAGTACCAATAAAACATAAAGTGGTGCCTAGATTATCTCCCTCGGAAGAACTCTGGAACATCACCCATGAAATGGTAGCTCTAACCACACGTACCTTGAGTGACTGCATAGGCAGCGCATGACTCTTGCTTTTAGAGAGGCTGAGCATGAGAACCAGAAACTCCCTAGAAGTGGGATGGGCCACCAGCGGCCAGAATGCGGCCCAGGCCTAATGCCATTCTGAGGCCCTGCCCCCACTCGGCTCTTCCCCCAAGACCCTGCCCATGCGCCACCCCTGTTCTGGCCTGAGGCCCATTTCCCATTTGGCTTTTTCCCACAAGGCTATGCCCCTGCTCCACCTCTTCCTGATGTTCCCACCTGCAGCTGACTCCTCTCTCCCACCCTCCTGCTCCCATTGCTCACCCCTTAGCTGAGTTATTCCAGCATCAGAACAGCAAGAATCCCACAGCTGGGCTAACCAATGAGAGGCAGAACCACTTTTTAAAGTTCTGGCAGGTAGGGGAGCCGCTGAGGAGGGAGTGGAGAGGTATGAGCGGTGGAAGGCGGGAGCTCAGTGGAAGAGGCACAGCACAGGCAGGGCCACTGGGGAGGAGGTGGAGCATAAGCAGGGCCATGGTCTGGGCACTGGTGGTCCCCCACTTCTCGGGAGCTTCTGGAGGTGGCGCTCCAAAGGCAGCATGCCACATATGGCATTTCTTGCCCCATTTGGGGAGGCTTAGCCTCCCAAGTCTCTTAGACCTGCCATCCATGAGCGGCAGTATAGATGAGAGTAGATATGTGTACACAGGGCCGGCTCCAGGCACCAGCCTACCAAGCACGTGCTTGGGGCGGCACTTGGAGGGGAGCAGCACTCAGGGTTTTTTTTTTTTTTAAAAAACATACTGCACCCCATGGTGCTCTGGGAGAGCGGGGCAGCGCCCAGGCTTGCCTCCCTCCCCCCAGCGCTCTGGCCGGCCGGGAGAGTGGGGACGTGGCCGGGTTCGTCACCCGCCCCACTGCGCTCAGGCCGCCCGGGAGAGCCGGGCCGCGGCCGGGCTTGGCACCCTCCCCGCGGTGCTCCCCACCTGCGCCCCGGCTGGGGCAGCGGGGCCACGGGCATGCTGCCCTCCCCACCGATGCCCCGGCTGGGGCACCGGGACCGCGGGCACGCCGTCCTCCTTGCCAGCGCTCCAGGTAGGAGGGGGGATTGTTTTGGTTGGCGTTGGGGGGTTTGTTTTGGCGGGCATTGGGGGTGGGGGGGTTGTTTGGGGGGGCGGCATTGGGGGTTTTGGGGGTTTTTTTGCTTGGGGCGGAATAAACGTTAGAGCCGCCCCTGTGTGTACAGCATTATATCTATGTCCAGCACAGGTATGGGGAGCACGCACAAGCATAAAGTGATCCAGTAGTCGGGTACACACACTAGTGTAGACATAGCCGCCCCCACCCTCCCCCCATCTCACACACCTGTAAGCAGAGACACTCAAATAGTCATGAACTCAAACCCTGCTTTCAAAGTACAACAGCAGGCAAAAATAGGGTTTTGAATGAAGAGTAACACTTTATTCTACACTATATATATTTATGTGTCATAGAAGATCATACAACATTTTTAGATTAGGCTCTGTGGATTTATTTACTGAGGCCTAGAAGGTCATCAGCTTCCAAGGTTGTAATTAATCAAACTCTTTTAGACACTCATGGGTTCTTAGAAAGACCACCAAAGCACCAAAATGAAAACAGAGAAACCACCTGGCACTTCTTATAAAATCTCAGTACACCACTATGTGCTGAATTAGTCTTTCATAATTCATGAAGGAACACAATCCCCTGATGAGCACTATAACCAGTCGAGATAACAGCAAGAACAGTTGGTAAATCTGTTAGTGTGATTTCCTTCTCCTCAAGTGTAAAGACACTAAAGTACGAAACCGCTGGAACAGGTATTCAATATATGATTGATACAGTGTCATGATAAAAATGTCAGGCAAGCTAAATGGTAAAATGGAAGCTTTACTTCACTTTTTGTCTCAATTACAAGTTTGGGGTATAGATGGGGATAGTGAAAAAGTGAAGATAAATTTATCTCTGTCTATATATTTAGGGTTTTATAGACACAGAAGAAGGAAGGATGATCTTATAGTTGAGCCATTAAGAAATCTGTGGTTTGACTCCTGACTCTGGCAGATTTCTTGGGTAACCTTGGGCAAATCACTTTACCACTCTGTGCTTCAGTTCACCATATAGAATATGGTGATAAACCTAGCAGACAAACAGTATGAGAAGAAAATGTCATTTATTGTTTATATCACAGTCACAGCTAGGAAACACAGTCATGGAATGAGGCCCATTGTGCTAGGCATGATACAAATACAGAACAAAAAGGTGATTCCTGTCCCAGCGAGCTTACATTTTAGATTGTAAATTCATCAGGGAAAGAACTGTCTGTTACTAGATGTATGCACTGTGCCTAGCACAGCTGGGACCAGAAAACATTATTGTAATACAAATAAAACATAATAAAATACCCGAAGAAAGAAGAAAACCCTATAAATAGAAAAATCCATGGTAAATAAAGAACTTGTGTTCTCACTTTTGTGTGCATCACAGAAGTGAGAGTTTGAGCATATATTTCTTTTTAGAGCGTAGAATGTATTGTCCATTACATGAGCTGCTCCTACATAGAGGGGAGGAAACTACATTTGCCTTTCCTGAATTCCCAATATATACCATTGAACACAGAGGCATGGTTTGAAGAGGTACATTGCCCAATGGTCCTTCCAGCCTCAAACTCACCACTTTCCCCACCGTAGCATCCATTAGCAACCATAAAGAGACTTCCAAGTTTTCACAGGGATTAATGTTAAGGAAGTAACACTGCCTCTTTAATGCTTTTACCTTCCAGTTTTTGTCTACCCTAAGACATCAGAAAAAATATCAACCTGTATATCAAAAATGACTGACATTGGGGAAAATTACCATAGCAGCTTATCAGAGTACTTTTAATTTATTTTATTTTTTTTAAAAGGACAACAGGAACAAAATTCTTTTTAGATGTCATTTGTACCATATGGGCTGAACACAAAGGTCCCTTTTTAAAACAATTGTTCTATGGTTTTAGATCCAGGTAAGCCACTGTTTATTTTGGGCTGCCTGCATAGAGGCATTATATCAGGCCTGCACAACTCGTAAAGCGGTGAGGGCCATATTACTCTGAAGAAAACTGCCGAGGGCCGAAACTCTTCTGCCGCCCCCAAAGTTGTTGAGCAAAAAAAAAAAAATGTAGTTGTGCAGGCCTGCATTATATCATTGGTCAGGCAGATTAATAGTTTCTGTTTATGTGGCATTGGCAAAACTACACATTTCTGTGCATCTCAACAGCCAAAAAATGTTACAAAATTTTAGGGAGTTCGGGGAAGTCCATCAAAATTAATTAACAGCCTGGAGAGGCTAATTCATAAAGAGTGATTAAAATAATTAAATATTTATAGCTTTACTAAATCAAAAACCAAATAGGGAGGATACTAGACCAATCAGACATCTCTAAATATTTCATGTTGATAAAGTTATCCATTAAAAAGTCAATATTTGCATTCCATTACAGTGGTCATGGTCAAGTCATGGTGTTTCCCAATCCTTAAAACAGGATATTGATAGCATTTAAGATATAACTGTATGGAAAAGGTTTGGTGGGAAAACCCCAACATTTTAATAATGATCAATATACATAGCAATTATGTAGATAGCCCACCATGATATTTAAAACCAACCATGAATGTATTGTCTGAATACTAGAGGGGGAAAAAACAAACCAAAAGAATACAACAGCACCCACATTCCCCAAACAAACCAAAACCAAAACCACCAAGAGCTGTTTGGAAAACAGTCATTAATTCTTGCAGAAAATTTTGAAACATTTCTGTACTTTTTAAAAACTTTACAGTTAAGAATGTGCTTAAGTGCAGTCATGAAGAGAGCTGGTCAAAACAATCTCCAAGGAGCCTTTTTTCAGTGAAAAATACCATTTCATCAAAAACAAAATGTTTTACAAAAATGAATTGGTTTTGACAAAAAAATTCACTGGGAAAAATTCTTAGGCACAGGATGTAACTTCCTGTCAAAAGGAGAATGAGAGAGAGCCTGAACCCAGGATAATCAACAGCCCAGTGGTTAGGCACTGATTCTGACTCAGGAAGTGCAGCGATTTTAACATTGGTCTCCCACATCCCAAGCAAGTTCCTAAGCACCAGGATTGGTTATTTTGGGTAGAGGTATTTCTCAGGCATTTTTTCTTTGCAAAAAAAAAATCAAAATGTTTTGTTTGTATTCTGATACAGAACAAAACCAAATTTTGAAACCTTGATATTTTTTGCAAAATGGACATCTTGTTTTCTGGCTAACCATAGTCCTGAATAGTAATGCTTGAATTGGGCCACATACATGACTAAGCTACTGAAATTCCATTTGTTATTATTCACTACCCATGAATGTCTTGATGGCTTCTGTATTTATGAATATCTTTGTGAAATTTGAAAGTTTAATAAACTCATGGTAGAAGAACACTCTGCGCTATTTATTGTTTGCTGTTCACTTGTCTTGAAGTGAAAAGTTTCAAACAGCTAGTTGGTGATTTAGATCAATACCACATAAACACACCCCAGCGATAAAGAACAACAAAAAATCAAAGAGGACATCTCATGAACAACCTATTATATGAGTAACATTCATTTGAGTAATTTGCTGACTATGTAAGAATTCTGAGTACGTTCACAATTACCAGGATTGATTTGTGAACAAGGGAAAAAAATTCTATTTGATGAATACTATTTTACCATCTCTACTGATTTCTGTGATTCTATGGAACAGACTGTGACCCAATAACTCTCACTGGTCAATAGATAATAGCATAGAAAGTACATTTATAAAGTTTGTGGATGATATCAAGCTGGGAGGAGTTGAAAGTGCTTTGGAAGATAGGATTAAAATTCAAAATGATCTGGATAAACTGGAGAAATGGTCTGATGTAAATAGGCTGTTACAAGGAGAAGGGAGAAAAATTGTTGTTCTTAACCTCTGAGGATAGGAGAAGAAGCAATGGGCTTAAATTGCAGCAAAGGCGGTTTAGGTTGGACTTTAGGAAAAACTTTCTAACTGTCAGAGTGGTTAAGCACTGGAATAAATTGCCTAGGGAGGTTGTGGAATCTCCATCCTTGGGGATTTTTAAGAGTAGTTTGGACAAACACCTGTCAGGGATAGTCTAGATAATACTTAGTCCTGCCTTGAGTGCAGGGGACTGGACTAGATGACCTCTCGAGATCCCTTCCAGTTCTATGATTCTATAATCACATAAGCAATCTTACAGAAGTCGCATGACTCCTGATGGTTCATAGTCTAGCTCTAAGCCATGTCCTGGAACCCTAGATATATTTACTCTTTCTAATCACTATAAGAATCTCTTGTATCAAAACAAATAAAGATTCAAAGTTCACTTGATTTGGCGTCACACTATGAAAGCAAACCTTTTTCAAGTTCTCACAAATCTTTGACTCAGAGGTTCTTTTAAAATGTTGAAATCACTCCTCAGCGTACCACTTCCCCCCAAAGACTTTGGCATGCAATTGAGCCTGCTGATTTTGGCTAACCAAAAACATTTTAATTGGTGCCAATATTTTTTTTTGTTTTTTTTTCCCCCTCCCACGGTTTCACTTTCAATTCACAAAATATCCTTTTATGTTTAGGGGAAAAATGATATTTCTGATCATTAATTCATGTTTTACCTCAAAAGTATATAAATACAAGACAATACATACTATATACAGTATTAGCAAATACATTGTTATCCAATTCATTCAAATATTAAAAACTTAGATTAATATTTTTTAGCATAAATAGGGGGGTTATCTCTCTAATATTATTGCTAAGATGTTACATGGTTAAAGAAAAACAAATTTCAGCCTGTTTTATTCTTATATTTGGCACATTATTTCTGGAAAATAGATGAAGTTTTAAATAAAAACATGCATCTTATGTTTACATTCTGGTATCATCACTAGATTTGACTGACTCATTTTTCAGCTGTTAGATAAATTTCCACTTCCTTGAAACTTTAAAAAGGAATCAAATATATTACACATACCTAGAATACAGTACCTCTCACATGAACTGTCAAAATACAGTCCCTTACCCTTATACTTAATTCCTGGTTTTGGCCCATAAAAATAAAAAAAGTATGGCTTTTTGTCCCTGAAAGAACTTAATATTTCTAATAAGTAATGTATGGCATGAATTTCCCTTCTGCACCAGTTGCTCACTGAATCAAAGAATGTACTGTGGGGAGGGAAAGAATCCACCTTAGAGTATTTTTCCACCATCTGTTGTTTCTTAGAGATGGCTGTCAACTTAGTTTCAGCAGACTCACAGTAAAAACGCCATTCAATTTTTCAACTTCACCCAGGATTAGGAAGGGGACATCACAGTGGGTTTATCTGTAGATAACTCACCCCATGGGATTCCTTCTAAATGCTTTTTCTCCTATTTTATCCAAGAATTCAGACAATGCTAGAGGATAAGGCATTTGTTTTATTTGTGACAATTACATTATTAAATCTGATATCTTTTTAATAGCATCAATACAATTTCAGGAATTATTCTTTTAAATTTATGAAATATAGAGAGCTGGAACTCCATCAGATTCTGAAGAGTAAGATTAGAGTATGATGCTTTAGTGATGTGATCCAGGACTTCAAGATTAATAAGTATAATGCTTAAAGATCTAAAAGATGGTGTGAAGAGTGAGGTAGCAAAATTTGCAGAAAATGCAAAATCATTTTGAACAGTGAAGATTAGGCAGGATTATGCTGAACTCCAAAGAAGGGGACTACTACTAACATATAGTGTAGATAAATGCCTGGTATAGCATATCTGCAGAACTATTGAAACTATTTATGCACATTGAGGGATTCTAAATTGGCTATAGTAACATCTTCTGGGAAAGGATGTGGGGTAAAAACCTAGCCCCATATAAACAATGGGATTTTCTGCTATTGAGTTTGGGAGGGTGAGACCCCTTTCCCCAGTGTCTAACTCGGATATCAGTTACAATGGAGAAACTTCATAGAAGACAGTTACTGTGAATTTACACCCATGTAACTACTAGGGTTGCCAAATTTGGTTGGATGTATTTTTGAGGTTTCATCATATGACAATCTTTCATTAAAGAATAATCTGTAATGCTAGGAGACTCCAGGACAATCCTGGAAGGTTGGCATCCCTAGTAACTACAGCTATGTTTACACAGCAGATGGGAGCACATGCACACACAGACATGCACTAGCAGCATGGTCGTGGCTGCACAAGTGGCAGCATGGGCAACAGATTGGGCTAGCCACCTGAGTACATACACAGGGGGGTTTGATGGAATTGTACTCATGGTGTCCTGTCCATGCTGTCATAGCCACAAGGCTATTTTTAGTGCACTAACTCAAGCAGAGTTAGAACACATCTGTCTATCTGCACCAGGAAGTGTGCTAATGGCTGCTGTGTAGGCATATCCCAAGAGGTCACTGACTTGTAATTGGCTTCTAGTCCATTCTAGTCAACGAGGATAATTCAGCGAAGATGTCCACTCACCGTGCAGCAAAGATTTTTTTTTTTAAATGACTCCGATGTTTACTGTATTCAGAAGAGGCTAGAGAATATTGTGCAAACATTGATTTTCTGAGTTTAATGGGCCAAATTCATTTTGTGGTGTAACTCCATTCATATGAATGGCATTACACAGAGATTGTTATTTTTATTTTTAACTATTATTTCTTAAAACACTTACAACATGGCCTTTGCTAAAGTGTGAAAAATTGGTCCATTAGCACACAAATTGGCTCATGGTATGTCATTTTGTTTTGTTCTCTTTTTCACAAATATGAAGTACTAGAATGTTAGTGCCTCTTGTACGAATACTAAATTCTACTGCTTTTTCAGTGTTTTACACTATGATTGGCATTCCTAATCCCTTTTATACCTTTGGCATCCTGTGAGAAAAGGTCTGGCCAGGTAATCATAATGCGTAATATTGAAATTACTCACTAGTACAGCCAATTACTGTTTCTCAGACTGTATATGCATTAAAATTCTACTCTTATTTCTGTGACAGCAATTGTAACAAGAATAGGAAATGATAAACCATGAATCTGTTATCATGATGATGATTATAATGAGAAAGGGAAAAAGTGCAATTTTCACCTATTCTTGTTACATTCTTAACACTATAAAGACTATTCAGGCAGGGCTCCTCAGATGATGTGCAAGAGAATCAGTTATGTGGGGAAGAAGTAGGAAAGTTCTGTGGTTTAGAATTTATAAAGTTAGCAGAGCCTTCTCAAATATATGTACATATATAATAAAACCATGACTTTTAATTACAATAATATCAGAGTTCATATCCATTGAAAGAGTGAGCAACATTAGGTTTTGCCAGTAGAAATTCAAAGTAATCCATTATATGTGAAACTGTTGCATTGGAGCAGAAACATTTTTTTCCATGCAATTTTCTGCTTTAATGGAGAAGCTCACATTACATGCTGGCTCATAGATTTCCAAGCTTCATGGGAATATCATGAGATTTATGGAATATGATGTGGTGTTTCATATGCTTTTTGTTTCAGTTTTAATATAAATTATTTTCCATCAAACTTGTAGTTGTATATTATGTCTATCTACTAAATTTCACTTTAGCTGTCTTAATTAGGGACCATGTTTTAAATGAAAGCAACTTCCAAGACAAACAAAGAAGGAAGAGTGATAGATAGTTGTTGTTACAAGTGAAACAGGTCATGTAGCAATACGTGTTACTTCTGCTTAATGAACATCAAACCGGCATTTTTCATTGTGTATGTTTGGTTTGCTTAGCTTTATTGCTTTCTTTTTTCAGTTGATAAAACTTTATATGTTGTTGCTTCCACCCGGAACACAGCAATGGATCAAGTCAAGGGTAACTGGGTAAGTGTTTTCTGAGTTCAGTGACCAGATCAGAAGCATGTGAATTATTAGTGAACTTCAATAATCTATAGTAAAGTTATAATCATCCATTTCCCATTGGGCAATTAGTAGTACAAGTACCAGAGAAGTGCCAGCCATTTATAACATTTTAAAGTGTATCTACTTTTACTTGATTTTACTACAGGATGTAATTCTGCTGCAAATCAAGAGTCACACAAACACTTACAGAAACACCAACTTAAATGAACACCTTTTAATCAAACAACTCAACTTTAAGCTCTTTGCAGTGTTTCTTATTATGTCTATCATCCAATAACCACTCAATTCAGTTATAAACAGGTATCCCATGTTTTCCCGTGATATGACCAATGCAGTCTGAACTGACTTCAGTGAAACTACTTATATGCTTAAAAATAGGCACATGCTTAAGTACCTTGCTAAGTGAGGACCCTACGTGAAAGCGCCGGCGGGCGTTTTACCAACATCAATGTCGGATGGCCGGGCAAGGTTCATGATGCTCGTGTTTTCAAAAACTCTGGTCTGTTTAGACGGCTGCAAGAGGGTGTTTATTTCCCGGACCGCAAAATAACTGTTGGGGATGTGGAGATGCCTATAGTGATCCTCGGGGACCCAGCCTACCCGCTAATGCCCTGGCTCATGAAGCCATACACGGGAGCCCTGGACACTGAAAAGGAGCTCTTCAACTACCGGCTGAGCAAGTGCAGAATGGTGGTGGAGTGTGCCTTTGGCCGTCTGAAAGGTCGTTGGAGAAGCTTACTTACTCGCTCCGATCTCAGCCAAACAAATATCCCCATTGTGATTGCAGCGTGCTGTGTGCCCCACAATCTCTGTGAGAGCAAGGGGGAGACGTTTATGGTGGGGTGGGAGGTTGAGGCAAATCACCTGGCTGCTGATTACGCACAGCCGGACACCAGGGCAATTAGAAGATCACAGTGGGACGCGCTGCGCATCCGGGAAGCTTTGAAAGCTAGCTTCCAGAGCGAGCAGGGTAAGCAGTGACTGTTACACTTGTTTAAACAGAAGCTGAACCTGCCCCCATTTCTTTACCCAGTTTCTGGTGCCTAGCCTCTCCAATTACCAACCCCCTTCCCCCCCTTCACTCAACGCTTTAAAAGTATAATAAAGGAAACATTGTTTATTAAAACCGTCTCTATTACTGATTTCTCGGTTAAGGGTTTAACCTGGGACGCATACCGCGGTTGGGGAGAGGGTGGAGTGTTGGAAAGTACGCTTCCAAACTCGGGGAATGACATGCTCCTGCTCCCAGAGCAGTCCGAAGTGCTGGATTGCTTGTTTCAAGGGAGCCATCAACCCCTCCTATTCGCAACTGTGTGTGGTGGGGCCTTTGTGACTTTTTGGCCATGGATTGCGGCCACAGATCCCCTGCTGCGTGGATCTGTCATGCAGGCTATCGCCGGCCGCAAAATATCTGCTGCCACCCTCCCCCAGCAGAAAGTCACAGGGCCCCCCCCCCCCATAGAGAACAAGCCAACCCCCTCCCAGAATGACAAGTGTGCCCAGTGCATGCAATGTGAGAGTGACTTTATGTTGATCCTTTCCCCCTGTCTGTACCCTGGTTCTGGCGCCTGTTGTCGCTAATAACAAACCCCCTTACCCACTCCCCCAAAACCAAACCGTCCTGTGAAAGAAAGTCAGGGAAACAGCACTGTGCAAAACAAACATTTTTATTAAGGGGAGCATATTTTTTAGATGATACCTGGGCAGGGAACTGTTGTGGGGTGCGGTTGGAGGGAGGGAAAGGACCCATCTAAAGTTTTGGAAATGAGAGCCTTCTGCTACTGGAGCAGTCTGCAGGGGTGGAGTGATTATTTCCACGGCCCCTGCCTCCCCTTGTTCTAGTGACTTTGGGTGAGTGGAGGATTGGACTTTGTGGCGGGGGAGGGCGGTTGGAAATAACATATAGTGGTGCTCTTTCCTCCTGTCTCCTGTCCTGGAGAATGTCTACCAGGTGCTGGAGCGTGTCAGTTTACTCCCTCATTAGTCCCAGTAGCGTTTGAGTCGCCTGCTGGTCTTCCTGCCGCCACCTGTCCTCGCGAGCTTCAGCCCTCTGCTCCCATTCGCTGACTGCTCGCTCGGACCTTGAGACGTCCTCTCTCCACTGTGCCGCCTCCTTTCGGGAACAGACCATCAATTCTGAGAACATGTCATCCCGGGTTCTCTTTTTGCGCCGCCTGATCAGCGCAAGCCTCTGGGAGGGTGATCCATGGGTAGGGCGAGAGACACTCGCAGCTGTGGGATGAGAGAAAGGGAGTGAATTCCTCAGAAAGATACTTTTTCCAGAACAATGCTTATACTCTTTCCCTGTGAATAAGACCAAGCACAGTACCTATCACATGTCCACTTACTACAAGGTCGACTATTATGTCTTTATCCTGAGTGTCTGGGGTCCCGGTGTACAGATCCCAGAAGCCTTGCTGAACACTGGAAATCTGCTCCCTGGAGACCATGGTAAGCTGTTGAATTTGGACTGCTGAGAGCTTACTTCACAGCAGTGCTCTACTCCCATGTTTCAATCACTGTTCCTGGCAACGGCCAGTTCCTGCTGCTGCCCAAACCGCTCATCTACAGCGGCTCACCAATCCTTTACCGCCCCCTCCGCGTGGCCACTCCCGGGAACTGAAAGTGCCCGCGAACCGCTCTGTTTGAACGGCTCGCCTACCCTTTCTCCCCCTCCGCATGGCCGCTCCCGGGAACTGAAAGTGCCCGCGAACCGCTCTGTTTGAACGGCTTGCCTACCCTTTCCCCCCCTCCGCGTGGCCGCTCCCGGGAACTGAAAGTGCCCGCGAACCGCTCCGTTTGAACGGCTCGCCTACCCTTTATCCCCCCTCGGCGTGGCCGCTCCCGGGAACTGAAAGTGCCTGTGAACTGCTCTGTCTGAACGGCTCGCGTACCCTTTCCCCCCCTCCGCGTGGCCGGTCCCGGCAACTCTCCCTGCCTGCGCACCACTAAGTTCGAATGGTTAGCCTCCCAACTCCCTCCCCCCCCGCGTGGATGGAAACCGCCGGGTGTCTTTCTTTAAAGGAAAAAGGAAGAATTCACTATACTAAAGAAACCACTCATTCAAACCAGGGCACCATGACTGATATCACTCTGATGAGGATTACGGAGACAGAGAAAGACTGCATGCTGCGTCAATGCCAGCAAACCCCGGGGCCGTATGCAGCCATGCTATGCAAGGCAATGATACCAGAGTACCTGCAGCTTGCATGGCACGGGAAAGTATCCTACCATGGAGGAGACAATAAGGCCACTCTCCCTGGAAACCTGATACAAAAGCTTTCATTGTACCTCCAGGAGAGCTTTGCGGAGATCTCCGATGGGGATTTCTCCTCTATCCCCATACATATTGACAGACTTTTTGAGTAGTTGCACTGGAAAAAGACTCAAAGCTGAAGCGCCTAAGGCCAATTAAGCAATACAAACACAGTGCTTATACACCATACCTTTTGTATTCCAAATAAATGTTTAAAACACTGACCTGCTGATCCTTCGCCTGATTCCTGGTCAGGGATGCTGCCTTGGGAGGGTTCGTAGGGGATCTCAGTCAGGGTGATGAATAGATCCTGGCTGTCGGGGAAATCAGCATTGAAAGCGCTGTCGACTGCCTCGTCCTCCTCCTCTCCTTCCTCATCTTCACCGTCCACGAAAACCTCCGACGACGTGGCCGTAGATAAGACCCCGTTGTCGGAGTCCACGGACACTGGTGGGGTAGTGGTGGCAGCACCACCGAGCATAGCATGCAGTGCCTCGTAAAAACGGCAAGTGTGTGGCTGCAATCCGGAGCGTCCGTTGGACTCCTTGGTCTTCTGGTACGCCTGTCGCAGCTCCTTGATTTTCATGTGGCACGGCGTTGCATCCCGGCTGTATCCTCTCTCCGTCATAGCCTGGGATATTTTCTCATAAATTTTTGCATTCCGTCTTTTGGATCGGAGCTCGGATAGGACGGATTCATCTCCCCACACAGCGATCAGATCCAAAACTTCCCGATCAGTCCATGCTGGAGCCCTCTTTCTACTCTGGGATTGCATGGTAACCTCTGCTGTAGAGCTCTGCATCGTTGCCAGTGCTGCTGAGCTCGCCACAATGTCCAAACAAGAAATGAGATTCAAACTGGCCAGACAGGAAAAGGAATTCAAATTTTCCCGGGGCTTTTCCTGAGTGGCAGGTCAGAGCATCCGAGTACGGATTGCTGTCCTGAGCGTCCACTGAGTGGTGCACTGTGGGATAGCTCCCGGAGCTGTTAGCGTCGAATTACGTCCACAGTACCACGAATTTGACATGGCCATGTCGAATTTAGCGCTACTCCCCTCGTCGGGGAGGAGTACAGAAATCGAATTAAAGAGCCATTTATGTCGAAATAAACTGCTTCCTAATGTGGACGGGTGCAGGGTAAAATCGAGTTAACGCTGCTAAATTCGACATAAAGTCCTAGTGTAGACCAGGCCTTAAACTATTTATAAGCGGAAGTTAATATAGAGCATGACCAAGAGCTGTGCTAGGTGCTGTATAGACTCACATGACAAAGTCCCTATAAATAAATATCAAAATAAAATGGAGTCGAGCATCTTTTTGACAGTTTTTAGGTGACAGAATGTCTGTAATCATCAGATAGACTGCTTACAAATATGGAGATGCACTTGTTAGGAATGCAACAAGGCTACAGCTGGAGTTGATCTCCCATGGGAAGAACTAATGAACTTGGCCTAGTAGTACCGGCAGTCTCAAAAGTGCAAAAGCTACATAATGATCTACTCAAAAAATGAATAAATCCAATGGCAAGCCAAGCCCTAGAAACTACAGAAGGCAGTAGTGATTGCTATTTTAATTTGAAATAGCAAAACCATTTGCAATCATTTTCTTCTTCTTAAATGAGATAGATCCTTTCCACTACTCTAGTGGCAAAAAAGGGGTTTAAAGGTGCCCTAAGTGCCACCAGTGTGGCACTCAGTTATAAAGCTGGCATAGTTGAAGCCCTACCCAATACTCTTGACTCCCCCCCAGCGTAGGGGTTTGTACTGGGAAAGGGCTGTTGTAACCAGTGCCTCAGTGGTCTTTGGACAACACAATGGAACCTTGTGGGCTATTGCAACCAGGGGTAATTTGAGCAGCCTTGAGGCTATTCTAAATTATTCTGGGGATTGGTGGCAACATATTAAAACCACTTTTGCCACTGCTCTTTTCTCAGCTTCCCTGAGCAGAGCTTCATCACACTGAAGATTTAGTCCAATTCCTCTAGGCTGACTGACTACAAAATTTCATCCTAATGAATATCACAAACGTTTATATTTTATTCTGAAATGATATGTTGTGGAATGTCTCAGAGTAAATCCTGATGTATGCTGCTAATGTTAAAGCTTTAAAAGATATATTTTACCTCCCCTTAATGTATGTTACTTCTGACAACATTAGTAGGAGTTATATGTATGCACTGAGTGACTCAGAGTATACCTCTTTAGAAGCTCCTGTAATTAGAATATTACAGTATTCTGAAAGCCCAGAGATCCTATGGTTAAGCACTGTACAGCTTTGCAAGTTTTATTACTTCTTGGTTGAAAATGAAAAAAAAACCCACGTTTTTCAGCCCTTCAAATGTATGTGAGAATGTTTTAGATAGTTCTAAAATTGTATCACATAGGCAGAACATTTCAAGAATTTCTGGGGTGAACTCACTATGTAAATAATATGATATATTTCCTGTGGCAAACAATTAAAGATAAGTATGTATATTTGAGAGTCAATCCTGCAAGGATTTACACCCAGATTTAAGCAGATGAGTGGTCCCACTGAAGGGACATCAATGGGATTACACAGATGCTTAAAGTTAAGCAAGTGCATAAATCTTCAAAGGACCAAAGTAATAATTTTCAATTCTCTCTTACTCTTGGTGTGTGATATAATTTTATTGTAACAAGATAAAATGATTTGATTGCAATATCTACTATTACATTCTATTTGGAATATTTTATTTCTATTAAAAGTTCTAATATGGGAGACGTTAGCATATTCACAAATGTTAATATGAAAGTGTTAGCCTTAGCCTTTCAAAAAATACTAAGAAAAATGAATTGTAAGTATAAAGGAAAATGACAAAAAATTGTCAAATGAATTTCTGAAAGGAGACTGTCCCCTCCTTCACAATGAATCTTTACAAAGCCTAATATTAGCAAGACTTCACATTGAATAAAAGAGGTTATAGACTGATCAGAAGGCATCACTAAATATAACAACTTTTGTATGTTAGCAGATTTGCTAGTCTACGGCAGACTAAGTTTTGAGCTTTGCGGTTTTTTAAATCTACAAAAGATATATTATGGACATTGTTCAGTGGGGCAGTGAGAGATAAATAATTGAAATACTTTAGAGACCTGGATAGCTGTAGAAGTACTAATGTAAGTAGTGCTTTGGAGCTTTGAAGAACTAAGGCAGCTTGTTCACATAAACTGACAGGATAATGAAGAGGACAGAATAATATAATACATATATTATCATGAAAGCTTGTCTCCAGTACAAGATACACTAAACTGGAATTTATTATTTATGCTATTTTTGTGGATTATGGGTCAGCACTTTCTGATTAATTACAAACAACTCAGAGATATGCATGAGACACTCTGAAAAAGAAATAAAACTGTCAGACCAATTATTTCTAAGCGATTTTTGACCAATATCAAGTATCAAGATTGCAAACACTGCTCCTCTAAATATCTTTCCTTTTTTTATTATACTGTACAAACTAAGCCAATTCAGCCTTTGTTCTTCTCTTCTCAAGAGGGTTAGAAATTTAAATCAATTGTCTTTCAGGTATACTTTGACATTTTAATAATCACCTCTTTATATCTTTAATATGTTACCATCAAAGGGGAATATTTTTCATTGACTCAGTCATTCTGCACTATTTTAACAAATGATTTCCTTCTGTTATACCTTATGCATCTAGCCCTCACAAATTCATTTTATAGATATATGCAAATGTATTTAATCTAACCTATTGCTTCACTCTGCTACAATAGATTATTAGGCATTTCTTTAAATTTTATTAGAAAGATATTCTCTTTATTTCCCCATGATCTTGCAAGTCTTCCTAAAACCAAAATTCAGGGGTTAATTTAAATATTTTGAGTGCGTTTGGGGTTGGATCATGTTAAAATTCATTTCCATTTAGATAATTTTCTTATCAATTATTTCATTTAAAACATTTATTTATATACAACTTTATGTTATTCTCACTGAGAATTGAACTAGAGAGAGGTGTATTCTCCTGTTAATTAATTTACAAATCAATAGTCAGAAATCTGGGACCACCAATCCAGACTGATGTCTCTGGTCACTCCTGTAATATAAATATTAGCTAATAGTAATAGCAAGTACTGGGTTTGGTCACTGGTTCTCTAAATGGAGCTTATAGTTTTGCATCCTGGCTGGAATGTGAGTCCTGTGTTTTAAGTTTATGATAATATTCACATCTTATGCCAAACAATAAATGCATTTTAAAATGTTACAAGTTCAGTCAGACAAATCAGCCCAGAAGGAGTAAAACGCCACACAGAAAATGTGAGTTCTTCTACTGAGGTAGAAAGTGCATTGATCCCCTTCCAGCCACCTGGTAGCTTGGCTCAATTAAGTCTGTGGTGCCAGATCTTCCCTGACGGCTGCATACCTCAAGAACCTTCTGTCATAAGCTAGTCTGCCAACCCAGGTCTCTTCTTTGATCCTTAGTCTCCTCTTATGTAGGTCTGACTGCAGCCTCCTATTAAACACCTACTGGGTTTAACTTTCCCCTCTTGACCATGGCCCTATATTGAGAGTAAGGCTCTACAAACCTTTTACCTATCACTACATCTCTTTCATGGTTGAGTGCTTTTGTTCTTTTTTTGGTACAGCTTGCAAGTAATTATACAAGCAACCACCTACAACTCATTTTAGTAAAAAAGATTAATTAAAAATAGAGGAAAAATGGTAGAAAGCACATATGTATTTGGATATCTCAAACTAAACCCAATAAGCATACTTGCTTAATTACAGAATAATAAAAAGAAAATACATTACACTTCTGGAAATCAAGGTCTGTTCTCTGACGGAAACAGGCTGTTGACAATTCCTCTTCCTTCCTTCTCTCCGAGGCTCTCTCTCCAAAACCAAGTCCTTTGTCAGACAAATCCTTTAGAGTTCCCTCTTTGATAGATGGGATTTTCAAAAGAGCTCAGTGTTAGCCTTACTCTGCTTGCATTGAAGTCTTGACCAGTCTCAACAGGATTGGTTTATCACCCTAGATACCCATCACTGTGTTGCCCCCATCTGTATCTTGTATATAATATCTATGGTCTTCAAACTGGTTTGGAGCTAATCAGATTTTTTTTCCTCATGGAAAATTTTAACTTCGTCAATATTTTTTTAAAGCAGAGTTAAAAAACAAACAAACAAACAAAAAAACTATGGAAAGCACTTTTCAGGGAAAAAAATGTTTTGTGGAAAACCCAATTTTCAGCCAAAAACTGTTCTCAGGAAATGTTTTGATTGGCCTTGATAATTAGGTATAGGTTTTAATTCTCAAGGGAAAACAGTGTTGAAAAAATAGTTTGACGTGTTTAGTCCAAGACGTTTTTAGTTATGGATAGACAAAAAATGCTGGAATAATGTTTAAAGGGTGAAAAATTACCCGTTATCTGGAAAAAAAATAGATGTCTTATTGTTTAATTAATCTTAAAATTTCAACAACAATAAGCATATATATTGTTCTGATCATGCATATTTTAGGCGATATTAAACTGTGTTCCCTGTAGGAGGTCTAGAGCATTGATACACTCTACATATGAATAATGAGAAGATCTATTATCATGGGAGTAACGGTCATACTCCATAGTTAGGGTTATCAGGTATCAGAGGGTTAGCCGTGTTAGTCTGGATCTGTAGAAGCAACAAAGGGTCCTGTGGCACCTTATAGACTAACAGAGTCTGTTAGTCTATAAGGTGCCACAGGACCCTTTGTCGCTTCAGTTAGGGTTATGTTTCATTTTACATGTAAAGCAGGAATTCAACCTAACACTGTATTTTTGACACCAAAGTTATCTCCCCAAATTTACAGCAGTAATTTTGTGTAGAAAATTACTGTAGAAATTGTGAAAAGACTTTACAAGTAAAACCATGACTTTATAAGTTTAAAATGATTACAAACGAAGTTCTTTAAGAAATTTAGAATCTGTCAAGTTTATTCTGGACAAAGAAAAGGCTAACAGAACAATACAAAGACTTCAGAGGTTCAGTTAAAATTAATCAAAATCTTGTGTGCAGCATGCTATATTTGAAGAAATTAAATAGCAAATTTTGCTAAATTATTAGCAACATGTCAAGAATTCTCACAGGTAGATGGGCTGGCTGGACTGTCATTGCTCCTTTAAGATTCTATGGCTGCATACTAGTTTTGGGCATCAGTGTTTGAAAGGATCACCATGGCACTGCTGCCTTAACTTCACTGTACATTGAGGCAGCACTGCTGGGAAAACTGAGTCAGGAGTACAGTAGGTACCCTTACACCACAGCTATATAGATACTCAGAGACTGGGCTCTCTCTGCTTCCCGGTCACATAGTGCCAGTTTCTTTAACAGAACTATCCAAGCCAATAAGCCAAATGCAAATGTATTCCCTGCAACCTCAAAGGTGTATATGGGAGGTTGTCTGATCAGCAGAAAGGAAGTGTTGGGGGTCCTTTAAGGGTTCCCCCCCCTCCCATGGGTTGGCAAAGCACCACCTGATCTGGGGTCTAGCTTCTGCACACCTGGAGGAGAGTGTTTTATATGCCCTGTCCCTCCAGATGGAGCTCTCTCTCAATCCTGAAGCAGTAGCCAACCATCCCACCCCCGGGGATCAGAATAGGACTGGATTTTGTGGCCTTCAGTGGGATGTGATTTAATTTACACATTTAAATCACATTTTTTGAGACCTGTAAGGAATTATTCCCTCACCACCAGATTGGTCAGAGTGGGGTGAGTTTTTTCACCTTCCCGTGGCAGATCAGCTAGCCAGCTGGATAATTCAGGAGGAATGGTTCAAGACGTTCCAATTTAGCAGATGTCCGTTATCCAATGCAGGCACTCATTCCATGGGGGTCTGGTTTCCTGATACCAGGAGCAGGAAGTGGATTTAGAAGAAGTATTTCCTGAAGAAGCTGGAGAACAGGTTGAAGCTCCAAATGTCTAGTATAGTGAGGAGACAGCCCTCTTTTCCCAGCCCCTTACCACTAAGAAGGTTGGGGGAGGGGCTTGGGGGCTATGTGAGGTAAGCGGAAATGAGTGAGGAAGGAATGACGACCTGCACTGAATGACTAATTACCAAATAGGTCCCAGGTGAGTTCATAAAGTTGCAGCCTAATTAAATCACATTCCTCATATGTTGTCTTTTTTCCTGTGTGTACAGGACAAGTAAGAGACAGATTCATCAGAATGCGTCTGCTGTTTTATGCTCCTCTGGTGATGCCCAACAAGTGTAAACCCACCTTAACATAAGAACGGCCATACTGGGTCAGATCAAAGGGCCAGCTAGCGCAGCAGCCTGTCTTCCAACAGTGGCCAACGCCAGGTGCCTCAGAGGGAATGAACAGAACAGGTAATCAAGTGATCCATTCCCTGTCGCTCATTCCCAGCTTCTGGCAAACCTAGGCTAGGGACACCATCTCTGCCCATCCTGACTAATAGCCATTGATGTACCTATCCTCCATGAATTTATCTAGTTATTTTGTTAACCCTGTTATAGTCTTGGCCTTCACAACATCCTCTGGCAAGGAGTTCCACAGGTGGACTGTGCATTGTGTGAAGAAATACTTCCTATTGTTTGTTTTAAACCTGCTGCCTATTGATTTCATTTGGTGACCCCTAGTTCTTGTGTTATGAGAAGGAGTATATAACACTTCCTTGTCTACTTTATCCACACCAGTCATGATTTTATAGACCTCTATCGTATCCCCTCTTAGCCCAGGCCTACACTGGGGGGGGGGGTCGATCTACGATACGCCACTTCAGCTATGTGAATACCGTAGCTGAAGTCGGCGTATCGTTGATCAACTTACCTGGCCGTGAGGATGGTGGCGAGTCGATCGCTGTCGCTCTCACGTCGACTCCGCTTCCGCCTTTCATGGAGGTGGCTTTCCGGAGTCGACAAGGAGCACTTTCGGGGATCGATTAATTGTGTCTAAATGAGACACGAAAAATCGATCCCCGATAGATCGATTGCTACCCGCCGATCCGGCGGGTGGTGAAGACAAGCCCTTAGTTGTCTCTTTTCCAAGCTGAAAAGTCCCAGGTTTATTAATCTCTTCTCATGTGGAAGCTGTTCCATACCCCCCTCCCCCATCATTTCTGGTGCCCTTTTCTGAACCTTTTCCAATTCCAATATATTGTTTTTGAGATGGGGCAACCACATCTGCATGCAGTATTCAAGATGTGGGCATACCATGGATTTATATAGAGGCAATATGATGTTTTCTGACCTATTATCTATCCCTTTCTTAATGATTCCCAACATTCTGTTTGCTTAACTGGTCAATATGCTTTAACTGGTGAGCACTGCTTTACTGTACCAGTGAACCTGTCCTTAAAAGTTATAATTAATAAAATAATAATAACAATAGTGATATCTTCCATTCATTTAAAAAAATGCACTGTAGAATTCTCCTTGGATGTTTTTTTTAAGTGTGCATGCAGGAGATTTAAGATACAAATTAAAATTAAGGAAATTCCTAGACAAAAATCTGAGACCAAAAACTTATGCGGAGTTTCCAAGAGACTTTAGTGGATGTTTTGCTGAAATAAGAAGTGTAGAATATGGAGCTTATATCTGATCCAGCAAAGCACTTAAGTGTGTGCTTAACTTTAAGATGAAGTCCATGAGATTACACATGTGCTAAAAGTTATGTATATGTTAAAGAGCTTTGATAGACTGGAGCTTTAGCAAGAAACACAAGGATGTAATCCATTTCCTTTATTCAAAAGACATCTAAAATAGCAAATTTTCATCAGCAATGGAACAGTAGTAGGCACTTAATGTGTTCAAACATATATATCAAAAGTTATTTCACCATTTCTTTTTGGAATAGGAATTCATTTTTTCATTGCAAACATGGCAAATGTATAACTAATAGGTGGAGATGTTTGAACACAAGAAAAAAAAGAGTACAATTCAAATTCCTTGCTGATGTAAAATTGGCATGTAGAATTGAAGACAATTGAGCTACACCAATTTCAAAGATAGAACTGAATGGTTTATTATTTAAACACATTATTCACTGAATTTCACACATATCAATTAAATATAATTCAATTAAGAGTATTTACCGACTATACATTTGAATAACAGAAAACAGTATTTGGTGAATATATTACAGTACCAAGAATTCTCTTTCTATGAGTGATGAGGCTCTTACAATTGGCTTCCATTCCACGGTGAGCAGTGCTGCTCAAAGAGACTTGCGTGGAAAGAAGGGGAGACAGTTTTTGGTGTTGAAATTATTAGTTATATCCTTATAGAGAGAGAACAGAATGTAAATGGAGTTATCTTTGTTACATATTTGCCATTCAAGTTCTGAGCAATACTGCAGATCTAAGTCTATCTCTGTGGAAGAGATGGCCCACTGATCATGACCTCATGAGCCCATTGATGCTATGCTTCATTCACAATGTCCAAGATTTGTTCCATTGTTTTACCACTATACTCATTCTTTGGTTTTAAAATATTATTCAAAGACAGCTAAATACTATGTAGTACAAGTACGGTCAATACGCTCTTTCAAATAAAATATATTCTCAGGTGTGGAATTTAACATAGTAATAAATAATAGAGATGAAATCAGTTCAGTCAAACACTATTTTCTTCTAACAACATATTAAGTAAATATATAAATTATTCAAAACATACAGATACATGCTATAGCTAAATATTTGAACTTGAAAAGTCACAAAGAAGCTCTGAAATAGTTATTGTTTTAGCCATTCTTTGAAGGATGTTGGTTTAGCAGAAAATTTACCTGCAAGGTATTTTTAATGAGCCACTCAAAATATTTTTGGAAAAAAGTATTTAATAACAAAGGCAATTTGTCTCACTAATTTACATCTGTTTTCTATAGACTCAAGCTGGATTCACTTAAATATTTATGCAGCCTTTATGTTTCCTTTTGGCAACAAATAAACAAGGTTAGACTTTTCTAAAAACAACTTTACTGAAAAGATCTGTGTAAATTTCTCATTCTCCCAAATAACTGCACAAATAGTTCCTTAACTTGCAGTTAAACACTTCAGGGGAGCACAGAAAAAAAATGAAGCAGCAAAATCAACCTAGAAAAAAACATTTCTAGCTCCTGGGATAATGTTGAGCTGATTCTCAAAGAAAAGGTTTTCATTTTGAATATAAATGCATATCCACAGATTAGTCCAGCTGGAGTAAAAGTAATATATTTATCAGCCCCCAGTTGCAACTGCTTTTCACCATATGCAGTATGGAAACAATTAAACAAATCTCTCAGTGTGAACAACATTGTGTTTCAGTTATTTCTGTTTTCAATATAATCTAGACCATGTTTCAAATTTAATAAATGTAGTATTACCCCAATGCTACAGTCCATATGGTCAAAGGTCTCAGTGAAGTCAAATGGAGTGTTGCTTACCTAATGACTAGAAAAGAAGTATATTTTCAAGAATTCCGCAATATTACTTAGATTATTATTAAAACGCTGTTGTAAAACATCCTATTTCTTTTCTTATGCATTTGTGAAATAAATTCCTCATACAGTAACAGGAAGTCGATCTGCAAAATGTAAGGATATGACATTATCCCACACATTTTAATAAATCAGTAAATACTGCATTGTATTAACTGTACTGCTTGCAAGTAAAAGATAAAGCAAGGTAAACATTTTCAAAAATGTTATCATTCATTACTTATATTATAGTAAGGCTAAATCTACTACTAGAGGCCTACATCAAGATGTGAAATCCGTTGTGCTATTCACTGTACAAAGAAAAAAAGTCTCTTCTCTATACTGTAACTTTTGTTCTTCAAGATTGGAGTACAAACGTGTGTTCCACTCAGGTGTGTTCACGCCCAGCACACCAAAGCTAGAGAGCTGCCATAGGGTCAGCATTCGCATCCTGTGATCCTTACCCTCTCCCCAGGCTATTTAATGGAGGTGCTGCCTCCACCTCCCCTGTTCCTTTGCACCTAATGTCATGAGTAGAAACTCCTATGCAGAGGGGATGGAGGGTGGGTCCCTGAATACACATCTACACTCACATCTCCAAGAACAGTTATTTATCTGTACTCTTTTTTTCTCCTTTTTGAATGGTCATAGATGTGTATTCCACTCAGGTGACTTACATTGATATAGCTGCATCTAGACTTTGGGCTAGGTTGGCATAGCTACGTTGGCTAGGGGTATGGTTTTTTCACATCCCTGATCAATGTAGCTCTATTGACCTAAGTTTTTAGGTGTAGACCACCAAACTTTTCTCTTTGTTCTTGGGTGTTGACTTATATTTCCTTTGCTAAAATCTCACATTAGCTGCCATTGCAATGAGAGAATTAGGGGCTGGATGAGAATAGAACCACTCAAAACCATGCATAGGAATATAAGGCTGCATGTCAGCATGCCTGCTGTAGGAGTCCAGGGAAGCTAGGGTCTGCTAAAAAAAGTTTTAGCAGATTCTACAATGCTTCATTTATAGGGAGAGCCACTCTTCTGAGGGCTGAGGACCGAAGAATTTCCAGCAACTTGTATATATTTTCCTGCACAAAAATTCTGCCTTAAAAACCCCAGGCTGAAGCTATTCACCTTAGGAGATCCTGAAGTGACTTAAAATCCTCAGCCACTGCAGAGAACGAGTCTGGTACCACACAGTCATCTGGTAATGAGGAAAATGTAAGCAGCAGAGCCATTGGAATGTCCTGCAACAGCACAGATCCCTGTACAAGCAGCTCAGGCTTGCCTGCTCTGAGGAAGAAGCTTCCATTTGAGTCTGCAGCACAGGTGGCTGAAGTGAGGGATACAGGGCCGGCTATAGGCACCAGCAAACCAAGCACATGCTTGGGGCAGCACACTTTCAGGGGCAGCATTCCGGACATCCCTTTTTTTTTTTCTTAGGGCAGCAAAAGGACTGGGTAAGGACTGGGACACTCGGGCTGGGGGCCGCCCTGCAGGGCACACGGAACTGCCTGCAGGTGCCACAGGGCAGCCCCCCGCCCCCCAGCACCACAGCCGGGGCTGGGCGAAGCAGCCCGAGCCCCCAGGGGCTGCAGCAGGGTGGCCAGGAGCAGCAGCAGTGGGGCCATAGAGGGGACCGGTGCCCAGGGTGCTGCCGTGCGGGGCTCCACTGCCTCTGGGGCTGTTCTGCCCTGGCTCCTCAGCTCCTCAGCTCCCTGCTGGGGCAGTCCCTGGTCCCCCCCCCCCCCCCCCGGCTCTGCCCTCCTGCGTCCTGGCTGGTCCTGGAGGCGGGAGCCCCGGCTGGAGGGACTCTGGGCTGAGGCACAGCCCAGGAGCCCCGCTGCTTACCCCGACCCTGCCAGCACTGGACAGGCTGGAGGTGCGGGGGGAGCAGGTAGAGTCAGCACTGGTGGGCGGGAGCCCAGGGCTGGGGCAGCAGGAGATGCAGGGAGGGGAGAGAGAGAGCCCAGGGCTGGGACAGCAGGGGGGGAGAGCCCAGCTCTGGGGTGGCAGGGAGTGCAGGAGAGGGAGGGCACTGGTGGGGGGGGTGAGAGCCCAGGGGTGAGGTGGCAGGAGGTGCAGGGGGGAGCCGAAGAGTGGGGGGCAGCCAAAACTTTTTTTGCTTGGGGCGGCAAAAAACCTAGTGCCGTCCCTGGAGGGATACCACGGGCTGGCTGAGCCAGAAGAGTCATCCCTCAGCCTGATTACCTGAGGGCTCCACATCAATCAACCAGGGATCAGCCAATCCACAAGTACAGCTCTATCCAGGTGATCCCAAGGCCAGGAATATAGGCTTCCAATGAAAGCAGCCACTCCAGTCTGCTCAATGTTGCTACCTCACCGGGAGGAAGGAGAACACTGTTTTCCCCAGGAGGACGAAACAGAGTCTGGCCAAGGAATATTGGTTTGATCCAGCTCCAAATTTGTCTGAAGGGCCGAATGATCCACAGAGGTCCCCAGTGCTGAACTGGGCCTCGTGGCCTGCAAGTTCCTGGCCACCTGTGTTCTTTTCTTGAGAGATTTGCACATAGAACACCTGTCTTTAATGTGCTCTTCTCCCAGGCATAAGCATCATGTGTGGGGTTACTGTTGGGCTAGCTAGCCCACATGACAGACAAACTCTGGTGAGGGCATCCAGCCAGGATAATTGTCTACCCTAATTAACCCTAAAATAAACTAAATCTAAGGTACCACTAAGATAACTAATTATATACAACAAAAACCCCTTAAAAACAGATAGAAAAGTGTGAGGTAAATACCACACAGAATGTTCTGATTCTAGTGGTAAGTGATGAAAATGAACAGCGAGTTATGACAATGCTGCCATTAAATCGCTTGGGGGAGGGGAAGGGAGGAGGAGGGGGGAAAGCTAAGGGCCACAGGTCACAAGCACTGCCTCTACAGGTCCAGCTAGGCAAAAGTTCTCTTGAAGAGAAATTACTTGAAGACAAGTAGATATATCCTCATCTCAAAGACATTACAGGCTAAAGGTATGTCTACACTACAATCATGGTATGTGACTGCAGTTAATGTAGACATACCCAAACTAGCTTTACTCTTGCTAGCTCAGGTATTGGCAAAATGAATCTACTGTAGCGTGACTTAATCGTGGGCTGTACAAGTAGGGTGACCAGATGTCCCGATTTGGGGGTCTTTTTCTTATATAGGCTCCTATTACCCCCCACACCCGTCCCGATTTTTCACACTTGCTGTCTGGTCACCCTATGTACAAGCCTACCCAAAAGTTAAAAGTAACAAGTAATTCAACGATCTATACACTACAATTGCCCAGTGTTTGTCATGGTTAGGTGGGAATAGTTTCCAGTTCTTTGTTTAATTCAGCCTATAATCATATTCTATCAAAGGATTATATTTATATTCAGTATTATTTTAGCAAACTAATAAGAACAATTAGCATGTTTAAAATGTGTTGGATAGAAATGATGTCATTACTCAGAATAATCAAGATGGATGGCGCAATAAAGATCCAACAAGTTTATTTCTCTCTTTTTTTTTTATCAAAGTACTTTATTTTAATGATCACTCTTCCTAAATTTTCCAAGCTGAGACCATTTGGCTGTCAGGAAAAGAGGAAATAAAAATCAATCTTTATATGCAATACTTATTCAATCTAGTGACAATTATCGAGTGATATGATGAAGGGGGTTATAATTTTATTTTACATTTATTTCTAATAAAGTCATCAATATTTTCTTAAACGAGAGCATGTATGTGTGTGAATCATGGTATGGCATATAATAATCTAAAACAATCTGCATCATTCGAAACAATAATGAGTTGGACTGAATTTGACATTGGACAAAATGTTACACTTTTTTTTTAAGATGGTGATTAGCAAGTTGATCACATATGCCAGTTTGGAGAAAAGGGTACTAGGGAGAGAGGAAATACCATTTGCAGTAAATAGAGAAACAGTGTGATCTGCATACATAAACATCTTAGATTTCTGTCATTTGCTCAGTAGCTCAGTAATACTAAGAATGAAATTAAGTGACCCTAGCACTGATCTTTGAGGTACTCCAAATATATGATAGAAACATTTCTGGAAAGAAGAATTGTAATGAAATCCTTTGGAAAATGATGTATGCAAGAGACATAATTAGAGCCAGCAAAAAGAAACACAATGCTAAAGGTTCAAAGAGCCAGAAGGGGTGGTGGTGTTTTGTTTTATTATTACTGGAAGACGACAAAGTCCAGTTTTCCAAACATGGGGACTTTAATAGGCTGCCAAAATCCCATATTGGCACTTTGGAATATAAATTCTCATATTGTGAGCATACATTTTGATCTGAGCATCGAAATGTAGGATTTAGATAACCAAGCTGCCAACATTTGAAAATTTGGGCCACAGTATCTATTGCTAAACAAACCTGAACAATACATTCCAGACATGTTTACCGAGCTAAAGAAAAAATAAAACCATGTACTACATAATGACTGAATTTTAGTCTTTGAAGAGGTTAATGGATTTAAAAAATAATAATAATTGGAGTCCAGTCCTTATATCCCAGGCAGTTTCAGAGTCCTAACTTGTCTCTCAGCCCAGTATACTTTTTCCATTTCCAGAGCTGCTCACAAGGTCTCTTTCAGGGATTTAGGACTGTGACATTGCATCCCATATTCTTTATAGTTTATCATTATGATATGATCATGACAATTATGATGCATTTTGTACAAGATATGTCTTGTCAGATGTCTATAGAAAAGTTATGATGTGCTGAATATAATTAGCCTATTCATATGCATTTATCATTTTTTGTATCTGAAGTTAGGAATATTGACTATGTATTTATTTCAAATTTGGTACACCTGGGTGACACCCACTAGGCAAGATGCTTCCAATTTAGACAGCTGGTTGTGAAGTGCCTATTCAATGTAATGGGCCATTGAGGGAAACAATAACCCTTAGAAGAAGCTTATCCCCACCTGGTGAACCTTCACAAGAACATTCCAGACAGCCTTTGGATAATGGTTGCTATGACTCAGCAAGGCATCCAAGAGCATGTGACCAGACCACATGACACTGAACTCCATTTTGGTACCTGTATTTTTCCACAAACTGGACTGGGAACTGAGTTTGGAACAAAGGGTTACTGCCATATGGAAAATCTATATAAGGTGGGGAGTGATATCTTGGGGCCTCACTCCCCACACAAGAGAAAACCTGAAAACATCTAAGGAACAAAGAGTGACCTGGGCAAAGTGCTGTAGGGTAAGAGCTGGTCCCAGGCTAAAGGGATATCTACCCTGTATATGTAAACTTCGTGGACTGTTTATATCATCATCAAGGATGAGAAATTGCAAATTCAAATCCTATCTATGCAGTATATTAGGCTTAGTTTGCAGTTTTTTATTTATTTGCTAGGTAATCTGCTTTGATCTGTTTGCTATCTCTTATAATCATTTAAAATCTATGTTTCTGTAGTTAAGAAAGTTGTTTTTGTGTGTTATCATAACCAGTGTGTTTTGTGTGAAGTGTCTGGGAAAATCTCAGCTCTGTACAAAGGCTGTTGCATATCTTTCCCACATTGAGGGGGAAGCAAATATATTAATGAGCTTGCATTGTACAGATCCCTGTGCAGTGCAAGACAGTATAATTCTGGATTTATACTCCAGCGAGGGCGCAAGACTGGGGAGCTGGGAAATTGGCTGTCTGTCTTTGAGTGGCTTAGGTAAAGCACTCAGGTAGCTCAGTTGGGAGTGTGGCACCACCTGCTGTTACATTGGTTGATAACAGGGCCTGGAAAGGCTGGCTGAATCACCAGCAAAGCAGTGTGAGAGGCCTGCCCATCTGGTAGATTAGAGGGCACTGGGGTTCCCACGGCTCCCAGACTGCACCCCAGGTTGATAATCCATCAAAAGGACCCCTCAGATTTCACCTGTATCCACAGATATGTTTCATCAAGCCCATCACAAACTGTTCCAGCAACCTCAGCTCAATCATTTCCCAGAGGTGTTTGGATAAGCCACCTAGAAGTCTGGTCAGGCCCAATTTTTAAGCCCAACCTGCACCTGAATTGAACCTAAAACCGACCAACCAAACCCAAGAGAGTCATGTCATTTTCCAAACCGCCCCAATCCTTCCCCCCACCCCCACCCCCGATATGGAGTCAACACTGGCCCCACCTCCTGCCGAGGAGGAGGAGAGTTGGCTCTCCTCCTCCTGCCTGTGTCGTCATTGTGGTGGTGGCTGCACGCCCTGTTCCTGTCAGTTGCTGCCCCCTTTTGCACTGTGGAGTGAGAAGTGCTATGAGTCCTTGCCACACTCACAGTACAGTGAGGTGGTGGTGCTCAGCTGGCGCAGGGAGAGAGAAGAGACTGAGCCAACCTGATCTGACCCGAGCCTGAGAGAATCCAGTTGTTTTCCCAACCACTCCAGGCCTGACACTTGCAGACAGGTCCTCTCTGGTTTGCACTGGGTTGCAGAGCTCTAGAACTACCTTCTCCAGATCTCCAGTGAAATGTGGGGAACCTGAGCTGTCTCTCTACTTTATGTCCAGAACTGAATGCAAGCAACTTCCGTCTTCTTCTCCACCTGAAACCCAATAGCACAGGCCCTACACAGAACTGCAACACTTAGCCAGACTGATAAGCACAAAAACTGGCAGGGCGCCTCTCATCAGGCTTGTGGCCAAATATGCCTCCTCTTCTCTGACCAGCAGTTCAACTTACTTGCTATTTCAAAGTATCAGGTAAGTCTCCCAGCTCAATTTGGGTGCCTTCTGCCTCATGTGGGACACTGCTCTTCTCCACTGTTTTTACTGTCACTGGAGTGTACTATACCCCTGCCCAATTTTCTCTCTGACCTCTCAATTGCTGGGTGATTTCCCCGCCCCACCCCCGCAGTTTCTTTCCTCACCTTTCAGAAATGCTCCTGTTTCTGCATCCTCCTGTTCTCTTTATAGCCTGGCTGTGCCCTGGCCAAGTCCCTCTTGGATCTTCCCAGTTGCAGCTCAGGCAACTGCTCAGTATACTCTGCTTCTCTTTGCCCACGTGGGCTTATCCCAGGACCACCCTGCAATTCTGACACCAGCATAACATCAGAGGTATCTGAAAGAATGAGGCAAGACCACACTGTGCAAAAATTAAAAACAATTAATGCAGCCAGAGCCCTAACACATTGGCCTTCCTCCCCTTGTACCAGAGACAGTCAGCACCACCCATCGAAAGAACACTTTTTTCTCCCAATCCTATTCCCCCCACCACCTCTCTCTCAAACCACATTCACCCACAACCCAATGCAATATACATGGGAATGGCTTGGAGGAGGGAAGTTAAAGAAATCATAAGGCTTCCAAAATTTAATGTGAGCCATATTTCCATTTTTTCTGTGAATTATCTTTGTTGGCTTGTAGTTTTCAGATTGGAGAAGTCTGCTGCTTCATGTGGTAGCAACCTAATAGAAGATGCCTTGCTATGTTTATTAATTTTAATAATTTATAAAAAGACAAAACAACGTTTACTTTTAAGGCAGCTTTAATTTGCCATAAACAAGCAGTTCATATCAAACCAAATGCAATCAATGATCAGTACAGACTTTGCATTTTGAAATTCTAACCTGAATCCCTGAAGCTAATCGGCCAGAAAAGTCACCAATTAATTCGTAGGCACATTGTTTCTTTAACTTGAACTGTGAAAGTAGCCATGCTTTATGCAGAAGCTGCATCTACCAACTAGAAGTGTCTTTCTCAAATTGTGTTCTTGTCCACAAAGTTTCCATAGAAGTGTTGTGCTGCCTTTTGTGTTCTATATGGATAGCTTTATATTTTATCTGGTTGCTGTTTGCAGCATATCCTGGGTTTGAGCCTGGGGATACATCATATGGAGCAAGTCATCTGGCTTTCTTATGTGTCCCTCACTGACTGAGCCCTTCATAAGTGACTAACTCAGAAGCGACTTTTTTCCACTTGATTCCTCACAGATGGAGACTGCAGTTTGACTGAGCTATCTGAACCAGCAGGAAATGCAAGTTTATTTTTCTCCTAGATCTCATGTGATGGCATGCAGTGACCTAGTACATTAACACCATATGCAATTCACCCAGTTATTGAGAACTATGCTTGTATATTTTTGTTCACATAAATACTATAACTTGGCTTTACAAGAAGGGGTTTTGTTTCCTTGAGATCAGAGTTTTGTTGTTGCAGAAATGAGGTCCATTGATGTGGACACAGCAGCGGACTTGAATCCTAGGACTTGAGTCCTAGGGCCCTCCCGCCAACGAGGGTGACAGAGGGTGCAGCAGGGTGAGGACCTTGGCCCATGAGAGCCATAAGCAGGGGAGGCCCATCCATATACGCAAACTAGGCAGTCGCCTAGGGTGCCAAGTTAACTGGGGTGCCAAATTTGAAGGGAAAAAAATCAAGTTTGAAAAAAAAGGAAAAAAAAAAAGATTTAAAAAATACAAATAAAATAACGAAGATGTCATTATTTCAATTACCGTGCGTGTATGGAGGGAATATGAATTATAACTCATTTCTCTACATTTCTGAGAATTTATTAATATGTCAAATCTTTTATTTATGGCAAAAATAAATAGTGTTTTAGCAAATTTTGTTTTCAAGATGACCCACTCCGCATTTTTGATAAGCAATAACTCAAGCACAATGAAACACATTTGCCAGCAGCAAGAGCTGCAAATTCATGTAGCCGGAAATTCATGTAGAATCGAGTGAATACTGTGGAAAATTGTGTTTCTTGGTGCCAAAGAATAGAGAATAATGTCTTTCAGCATTATAAATCCAAAATGTGAGTATCTTTAAACATTATTAAACCTTCACATTATTATCGGGCTGTATGATTATAAACTTTTTTGTTATAACTGGTTCACATGTAATAAGGTCCATAAAAGAAAAGTAACAGCGTTAATGCTTAATAGACTATGAAAGTGATGATGTCACACTCCAGGCGGGTAACCGTGAGGAAGTGGATTATTTTCCAAACAAAAATATAACGTCAGGTTATAACGTCAAAAAATGTCATTTTGTTTCTGTGTAAATGTTGTAACTAACTGTTTTAATAGGTAAGTGAGTGTATGTTACTAATCATCAAACCTTTAAGCAGTGACAATGTGTGTTGGGATGGCTGCAATGTGGCTTAAATCGCCAACCATGTGGTGTGTCAGCCATCCTTAATGCTATAATGCTTGCAGTCGGGAGCACAGTACATAACAATATTCAAATGTCCCATGGCAGAAAGAGGAAAAAGAAAACCCTCAGGAGATGAATATTGTAAATGAAAGGCTGAGAAGGAAAAGGACCAAGCAAAACAGCAGGGATCCTTCCTGAAATATCTTCTCTTTAATCCAAATAAAGATGGAAGCATCACGGCATCCAGATGAAGGAATTTTACTTGGAGAGGTTAGCTCACATCCACATGGAAGCAGTTTGGAACATCAGGATGAAGGTATATTACTTTGAGATGAGGGTAGCTCACATCCACAAAAAAGCAGCTTGTAAACTCATGATGATGGAAACTTACTTCTAGATCAGGGGTAGGCAACCTATGGCACGCGTGCCGAAGGCAGCACACAAGCTGATTTTCAGTGGCACTCACACTGCCCAGGTCCTGGCCACCGTTCCGGGGGGCTCTGCATTTTAATTTAATTTTAAATGAAGCTTCTTAAACATTTTAAAAACCTTATTTACTTTACATACAACAATAGTTTAGTTATATATTAAAGGCTTATAGAAAGAGACCTTCTAAAAATGTTAAAATGTATTACTGGCACGCAAAACCTTAAATTAGAGTGAATAAATGAAGACTCGGCATACCACTTCTGAAAGGTTGCTGACCCCTGTTCTAGATGAAGGCTGCTCACAGCATCAGACTGAATAGCCTCTCCCTTAGCCACCTTCTGTAATAAAACATTGTCTCCAATGCATTCCAAAGACTTGTTGGATAGTCTATGCCCTGGTATATTATTTTCCCAACTGATGTCTGGGTAGTTGAAGTCCCCATCACCTGTGTTTTGGATGATTTTTGTTAGTTTTTTTAAAAAGCCTCATCCACCACTTCTTCCTGGTTAAGAGGTCTATAGTAATCATCTGCCATGACATCACCTTTGTTTTATCACCACTTTCATCCTTAGGGATAGGTCTGCCTCCCTATCTCAACCTCAGTGCAAGTGTATACATCTTTGATACACAAGGCAACACCTCCTCCTTTCTTTCTTTGCCTGTCCTTCCTGACCAAACTGTGTGACCGGGTGAATGGCATAGGCCACAATTAAAATGCCATACTCAGGGCAGCCTGAAAGAAATAGGGCAGACAATCCCCAAAAGTGGTGGTCTACTCTAAAATTAGATTATCCAAACCAGCAAGAAAAAAGCTTCTGTGATGCCATACTGGTTAACCAGAAGCCAAACACAGTCCCCTTTAGGCATTCCAGCCCTTGGCTCCCATCCAGGCAACCCAATCTAATAAAGTGCGACGTTAATGAAAACCCATTTAAACATATGTGAGGTTCTTTCTAATTCGAAAGGATCAGAAACATATCTCCAAGTCAATATGAATCTCAAATCTAATCCAAGAATCACACGGTCAGCTATTCATTAACTAACTAAAGATGTAATAATAAAAAAGGAAGACTTGTAAATGGTTAATAGATCATATACATACAAATGATTGCAAAGTCTTTGTCAAGTTTTTAGCGGTGATGGAATAGACTGATGGCTTGTGAAGTCTCTCTAGTAACTTACAAAAGATTGGAAGGTCCTCAGTCCATAGTTCAAGATGCTCCTTATAGTTGTAAATCCACTGTCCAGAGAATTGGAGCAGGGAACAGACAAAATGGAGGTTTCTATGAAGTCTTTTATATCCTTTACATGTGCATGGAAATTTACTGTCCCAAACAAAGCCCACGGCCTCTGTATGTGGAAAATTACTGGCCCAAGATTATTGAAGACATCCTAGGTGACAGATCATGAAATGATCTAGTTCACGATTCAAGGATTTGGGTGTTATAGTGTATCACAAACTAAATGTAATACTTTTGGGGGGAAAAGGATAAGAAGTAATGGGCATAAATTGAGCAAGGGAAATTTAGGTTAGACATTAGGAAAAGTATTCCTAACTGTAAGAATAATTAAGCATTGGAACAAATTACCTAAGGAGTTTATGGAATCTCTGTCAATGGAAGTTTTAAGGAACAGGTTAGACAAACCCCTCTCAGGGATGGTCTAGGTGATATTTAGTCCTGCGATAGTGTAGGAGACTGGACTAGATGAGCTACTGAGGTCTCTTGCAGTCCTAATTTTCTGTGACCATCTTACTATACCCTGCATGCATGCCTGTAAACACACGCACATGTACACACAGAGTAAGGCATTATCTCAGGGCTGCAGTAGTGTTAATTTACTGTATCCTTGAGGATGTTGGGGTGTTGGCCAGACAATCCATCTAGTTGTGAATCATTCACATGGAACCACTTGCCACATGGAACATTGTTTCGTGGTGCACGAGGGGACCATAGTCCATCTGCATGGAACAATGGACTTTACAGATGGGAATCTATCCAACGTATATGAACCAGGTTTGGAATCTCTGGAGCATTACTTCAGGCCAGAGGATTTGGCACAAACCCTATTAAAAATGATTATGTTTCAATATGCTGTGCCAGTCAAACAGTGGAACCCAAAAGTCTGGGTTTCAAAGCTCAGACAGGGCCATTCAAAATTTGGCTCTTTGTCCCATGGGACCTTAATAGATTATATATAATAAGATTATTGTCTTCTGTTGTATAAATAAAAGAAGCTGTAAATTATTATATTCTGGATTTTATATATATAAAATCCAGAATATTGAAGACACATTAGACATGTAGCACACTTTACTACAGTGCCAATGTACATAATTGGATTCAGGTGCTCATAGCATAAAATGCAAGTGTTCAGTGCATATGCATACATCATATTTTTTTATACCCAGCAGTGCAATAATTAGAGTCATAAAAGCAACAGTCATAACACAGAACACTGATCAATGGCTTTTATACAATCTGTGACTACTTGCTTCATTCATAAAGTTAATGTTGGCCAGAACCCTGGCACTATATTCTGCTCATTTGGAAACCATAATATGATCTTCAACTTCTAATTGTTACTGTTCACTTAACACGGAAGATACCTCAGTTTAATTTTTCTCCCCACGGACAGTTTCTGTAACAATATAACACTCCTGAGTGTACTACTGCAAATAAACACTGGGAATGAGCCAGTGTCCTGTGGCTATATTCAGCTCTCATTTGCATGTGTGAAATTATATTGGAGTTACTCAGGTAAAATTGAAGTCAAAGAGTTACACCGTGTTTAATGTAGAACAACCGAAAGTAGAATATGACTCCTAATGTGGTAATTGAATCCATGTGTGAAATTCCTGCCTCATAAACAATACAACGAAAATAAGAAAGAAAAACATGTAGCACCTTAGAGACTAACAAATTTATTTCAGCATAAGCTTTCGTGGGTTAGAACCCACTTCATCGGATGCATGGAATGAAACATACAGTAGACAGATATTTATACAGTCAGAGAAACATGATAAGGTGGAGGTGCATAGACCAACCTTAAGAGGCTAATTAATTGAGAGGAACCATAACAGCAGGGGAAGAAAAACCATTTTTAAGGGGTTTTTCTTCCCCTGCTGTTATGGTTCCTTTCAATTAATTAGCCTCTTAAGGTTGGTCTATGCACCTCCACCTTATCATGTTTCTCTGACTGTATAAATATCTGTCTACTGTATGTTTCATTCCATGCATCCGATGAAGCGGGTACTAACCCACGAAAGCTTATGCTGAAATAAATTTGTTAGTCTCTAAGGTGCTACAAGTTTTTCTTTCTTATTTTTGTTTTGCTGACACAGACTAACACGGCTACTACACATAAACAATACAGATACTTCATCAACAAAATGCTACAGGCCATGCCAAAATCCTTGGCTTCCTACCTCTGCTTCAGTTAAGAAACAAGCACTCTAGTATTCAATTGCTGTTTTCATTCTTTTCAGAATTCTAGAATTCTTCTTTTGGACTATAGATTGCAAGTAGCCCATATGTTGATGATATAGTACACAATATTGAGTTGTTAAAAATGGCAAAAACTTTTCATAAAAGATTCAAAAAAGAATGGCAAGAATTTTTGGCAAACTTGGAAAAAAATATTGTCCAGCTCCAATATTTAGTCTATTGGGAGGCAGATCTTCTGCATTTCTGTTGTGTTTTGTTTTACTATCGATTTACATTTGTTCCAGATACTGTGTATGTAAAGCTACACAATATTTATGGGGGAATTGCAGAGATTGCTAAAGGAATAAAGAGCTAAAGCACCTATAAGTCACCAGTTCAGTTTCAGGTCCGAGTGCGTAGCGACCAAAAATAATCTCATAGGAGTTCTCATTCATGACAGTTGAATTAGGCCAAAGGATTTTTCATAATGTTTGTTAAATGGATGTGTTGTTCCATCCATTTCCATTTAAATAGATGTCTAGACACAAACAGTCTCACAACTGGCACACATTCTTTGGCAGTCTGAGCAGAAATCAAGGATTGATGTTGCATGTAGATTTGTTTCATTTTATAAGTGAATTAAGGGACATTGGTAATGCAACTGGATTGCATGGCTGCTGCTTGTGATGTATTTTTTCCTGTGGCAAGAAAACTGGTATCTTCAGTGAGATGAATTCAGCATCTTTCACAAGCACCACTTTGATTCAAAAATTAAAGAAAAGAAAAGAGATATTCAATGGTAATAACACTCAGGCAGGAGAGCCATTACTGCAGATATTTATTATGGCACTGTCTTGTTTTGCTTTTTATTATTTCTACAACTGAAATGTTTAGTCTACAATTTATGCAAACTGTTAATGAAAAATTAATGACATGAGACTTAAGTGTTTTCTTTCTAGTTATCTTAATGTACAGTAGAGCAATCCTGAAAAGAAACAAACAAACAAATGCACACTGCATGATCTACAAAGAGCAAACAAAACACAGGATTAATGTAAATGGTAAAATAGTAGTAAAGCTTTATGGCATACAGAGTTATTGTTTAACAAATATCTTCATTTTATCAAAGCTGCTATTTCAGCTCTTAAAACTAATTGTTGATTTATATTTGCCACTGTAATATTTTAATACTCCTATGAAACTATGACAAATGTGACAGAATAGGCATGTTCTGTAAGTTGGAATGCTGTATTCCATTATGTATGATGGCACTGGAAAATTACATTTGAGTTTATAAGATGAATGTCAAAGTCTATCTGAGGATCTGAAAATGCTGGGCTGAGTAAAATATTGAGATGAGCTACTTAAACCAGATGGACAACCTGAACTTCCATTATCTCAATGGCAAATCTTTTGAAGAGAAACTACGTTTCTTGTCAACACATAAGGGATAAAAATATAGGCCCTGAGTTTCATTTACACTAAGGTCCCCTTTACAGGGCTAAAACTAATTTATCACTTTTAAACTGGAAAGGAGCTGTAATGTTAATCAGGCCTTTAGTTCACAGCAATATCAAATTAATCAACAACATCCCTTCCACCACAGTAGGAACAGGGTGTATTCCAAAAATAGAGATTTTAAACTAATATGTCAAGAGAGCTTGAAAGTGTTGCGTGATTGGGTATACCTCTCCAGAGAAGGCGGGGGGAAGGGAGTTGAGGAATTCTGTGGGTTTAAATTCTGTGGGAATACAATAAAAACATAAGACTAGCCATAGTGGCTCAGGTCAATTATTTATCTATCCCAGTAGCCTATATTCTGACAGTGGCTGGTGCCAGATATTTCAGAAGGAATGAACAGAACAGAGCAATGTATTGAGTGCTCTATCCCAGTGTCAGCTTCTGACAGTCAGATTTAGGGACACCCAGAGCATGGGGTTGCACCCCTGACCATCCTGGCTAATAGCCATTGATAGACCTATTCTCCATGAACTTATCCAATTCTTTTTTGAACCCAATTATACATTTGGCCTTTACAATATCCTCTGGCAATGAATTCTGCAGGTTGACTGTTGTGTTAAGAAGTACTTCCTTTTGTTTGTTTTAAACCTGCTGCCTTTTAATTTCATTGCTTGACCCCTGGTTCTTCAGTTATGTGAAGGGGCAAATAACACTTCCCAATACAATTTCTCCACAGCATTCATGATTTTATTGACCCATATTATATGGCCCCTTAGTCATCTCTTTCCCAAACTGAACAGTCATAGAATCATAGGAGACCAGTTCTGGTCTTTTTCATCTTTCCTCATATGGAAGCTATTCCATATCCTTAATCATTTTTGTTGCCCTTCTCTCTAACTTTTCCAGTCCTAATGAATCATTTTTGAGATGGGCAACCAGAACTGTACGCAGTAGTCAAGGTGTGCGTGTACGATGGATTTATATAGTGGCATTGTGATATTTGCTGTCTTATTATTTATCTGTATCCGAATGGTTCTTAACATTTGGTTAGCTTTTTTGACTGCCACTGCACATAGTTCCATGAAAACATCTGCTCAATCCATAATGATTCCACAATCTTTAAGTGGTAAGAGCTAATTTAGACCCCATCAATTAGTATATATAGTTTGGATATTTTCTAATGTGCATAATTTTGCATTCATGAACACTGAATTTCAACTGCCATTTTGTTACCCAGATACAAAGAGATCTCACAAAACTGGGTAACTCTTTGCAGTCTCCTCTAGACCTAACCATCTTGAGTAATTTTCTATCATCTGGATACTTTGCCACCCTTTTCCAGATCACTTAAGAATATGTTGAACAGCACAGGTCTCAGTACAGATCATTGGAGGACACTGCTATTTACATCTCTTCATTGAGAAAACCATTTATTCTTACTCTTTGCTTCCTATTTTATAAACAGTTATGGATCCTTCAGAGGATTTTCCCTCTTATCCCAGGGCTGTCCACTTTGCCTAACAGCCCTTGGGGAGGACTTTGTCAAAGGCTTTTGTAATTCCAAGAATACCATATCTACTGCATCACCCTTGTCACATGTTTGTTGACCCTCTCAAAGAGTTCTAATAGATTGATGATGCAGGAGTTCCCTTTTCCTAGGCCACATTGACTCTTCACTAACATATCATGTTCATCTATGGGTCTGATAATTTTTCTCTTTACTATAGTTTCAGCCAATTTGCCTGGTACTGAAATTAGACTTACCGGTCTGTAATTGCCAGAATTGCCTCAGGAGCCTTTTTAAAAAATTGGAGTCACACTAGCCATCCTCCAGTCATGTGGTACAATTGTTGATTTAAGACGTAGGTTACATTCTACTGTTAGTATTCTGCAATTTCATATCTGAGTTCCTTCAGAACTATTGGGCGAACATCTAGTCCAGGTGACTTATTACTGTTTAATTTATCCAAAACCTCCTCTACTGACACCACAATCTGGGACAGTTCCTCGGATTTGTCATCTAAAAGGAATGGGTCAAGTATTCGAATCTCCCTCATATCATCTGCAAAGAATGATGACAAAAGATGCAAAGAATTCATTTAGCTTCTCTGCAATGGCCTTGCCTTTCCTGAGTGCTCCATTAGCAGCTAGATTGTCCAGTAGCCCCACTGTTTAGCAGTCTTCCATTTTGTTAATTGCTCTTCACAATTTTTTGGGCCTGCCTAATTATGCTCTTTCCATGCACAAATGTCCTTCTTGGTCATCTAGGTGTATCATTTGTTAGGACATTTATATTTAAACACATAGTTAGTACAGGTGTTAGTACAATGCCTACTGAAAAAGATCCCTGATCTTGGTTGGCGTTGTTAGATAATTAATGGTTACTATTTATTCTAGAACTATGTATGAGATGAAGGACTGCCCAGTAGTTAGGGAAGCCCAGAAGCTAGGTGACCCAGGTTCAATTACCTGCTATTCTAGACTTCCCGTGTAATCTTGGGAAAGCCACTTAGGTAGTCTTTGAAATTTTATCAGAAGCCCTGAATTTTACTTAGGAGCCCAAGTCCCATTTTCAAAAGTAACTTGGGGCCAGATTTTCAAAGATGCATGTGGGTGCTTTTGAAAAAAATACATCTAGGCACCTAAAAAAACCTTGCTAGATACCTATCTGCATATTAAGGTGCCTGAATACCTTTGAAAATCTGGCCCTAGTTTCCTAAGTCATTTAGGGTAATAAGGTCAAAGGTGCTTAACTTTCACTGAAAGTCAGTAGTACTAAGTCACTTTTGAAATGGTCCTTAGCCATAGACTTAGGCCTTGCAATGCTTATTGAAGCAACACCCACATATCTTTACAAATATGATTCTCTGGAGAGAATACTACTTTTCGAGATCATGACACTGTTCTGAGGATAAACACATTAAAATCTGTGAAACACTCAGCTACTAGAGGTGGAGGTATTTAAGTACTTAGAAATCTCTCTCTCTCTCTCTATTTCCCAGCCCTTCAATGTTCTAAATAAAAATGCGCTGATCCAGCAGAATGATTTTAAATCTCTGCATAAAAACACTAATCAGTTGTGTTTCCTAATTTGGGATTCATGTTCTTTTTCCATATTCACACAATGAATATGTTTCCACTGTGCAATTAAAAAATAAAATAAAGATGTGTTAAGTGTCCTGCCAGTTGCCTGTTTTGACTAGATTTACCTTACTGTGATTTCAGCTGCACATTGACTGTGAAATGGGGGTGACTTCTGCACCTCTGCCTCAAGGCACCCTTTATTAGCTGCACTAGCAGTCTAGAGATGCATTATGGCATGAACTGTCCTTTTCTGTCTTAATTATGTTACTGGTTTATATACACTTTTCAACCCTCACCCCAGCTCATGTTTTACTGTAAAGATGTACAATAGCATTACAACTTGTAATCTCATGAAATCACAAAATTTACACAGGCTCAGAGGAATTAGATTTTTATCAGTATACGTCAATTTCACTATCCACACACAAACCATCTGAAAATTATTTCCTTCCATAAATAGAAATTTACTTGCAGGCAAAGTAAGACTGTATGGACACAATCCAGTGAATTAGATTTTTGAATTAGGCTGGTTACAAAGGGAATAGTGAATGAATAGTAAGAACATGTATTTGTTAATATAAGGATATTTACTTTTCAATTTTGAAAATTTGTATTTTAGCAGTTTATAAAGCTTTAACTTTTTGAATTTCAGTGTATCCCACAACCAAAAATTTAAATGGATAAAAATAAAAAAATGCTTCAAATAATTGATATCAGTTAAAATTATAAAACCAGCATACAACTTGGCTTAATTTTTGTCATGATTGGTTAACAGTTTAGTAGTTACGTTGTAAAATGTACTAACAGATGGCAACTCTATGCATCTAAGAACTATTATTTTGTGCGAGTGGACTGGTAGTCTGGACCCATTGGTTCTTGTCCCTATTCGGCCATTGACTCACCATGTGGCATATGGCAATTCACTTGATATCAGCATGCTAGGTAAGATGGAGAGATAGCGAAATAAACTACTTTAAGAAAGTGTTGTGAGGTTTAATTAATTGATTTTTATGACATGCTTTGATCTCCACAGTTGGAAAGTGCTACATCATTTAGTTCAAAGTACTCTATTATTGTTTGTTTGTATTCTAAGAGTTTTCAGTGGAATTTATTGACACTTTGTGAGAATCTCTCAGTCTTTTCATTTTCAAGCATTGGCAATTAGATAATTCTTTCAGAGCTGTTTGTTTTTGGAAGTGGAGAATCATTTAGCAGTCTAGATTTCAGTTTTTTTGTTAGTGGGGCTATTCTATAATTATTATAGTTGGGAAGAGATGAGTCAATAGGACATTAACAGAATGTACAAATATAAACAAAACTTTAAATTCTATGAATAATGTAAGAAAAGTGATAATTCTATTCTGCTAGGAAATCCTATAGCACTGCTTTCTTAGTAGATTTATGACTGACATTTGTTTGTCCATTGGATGTTTCCTTTAATTGGCTACTGCCTTGCAGGAAATAATTCTTCAGATACTCAGCCAGATCATAGAATCATAGAATCTCAGGGTTGGAAGGGACCTCAGGAGGTCATCTAGTCCAACCCCCTGCTCAAAGCAGGACCAACCCCAACTAGATCATCCCAGCCAGGGCTTTGTCAAGCCTGATCTTAAAAACCTCTAAGGAAGGAGATTCCACCACCTCCCTAGGTAACCCATTCCAGTGCTTCACCACCCTATTAGTGAAAAAGTTTTTCCTAATATCCAACCTAAACCTCCCCCTCTGCAACTTGAGACCATTATTCCTTGTTCTGTCATCTTCTACCACTGAGAACAGTCTAGATCCATCCTCTTTGGAACCCCCTTTTAGGTAGTTGAAAGCAGCTATCAAATCCCCCCTCACTCTTCTCTTCTGCAGGCTAAACAATCCCAGTTCCCTCAGCCTCTCCTCATACGTCATGTGCTCCAGTCCCCTAATCATTTTTGTTGCCCTCCGTTGGACTCTTTCCAGTTTATCCACATCCTTTTTATAGTGTGGGACCCAAAACTGGACACAGTACTCCAAATGAGGCCTCACCAGTGCCGAATAGAGGGGAATAATCACGTCCCTCGATCTGCTGGAAATGCCCCTACTTATACAGCCCAAAATGCCGTTAGCCTTCTTGGCAACAAGGGCACACTGTTGACTCATATTCAGCTTTTCGTCCACTGTAACCCCTAGGTCCTTTTCTGCAGAACTGCTGCCCACCCAGTCGGTCCCTAGTCTGTAGCAGTGCATGGGATTCTTCCGTCCTAAGTGCAGGACTCTGCACTTGTCCTTGTTGAACCTCATCAGATTTATTTTGGCCCAATCCTCTAATTTGTCTAGGTCCCTCTGTATCCTATCCCTACCCTCCAGCGTATCAACCACTCCTCCCAGTTTAGTGTCATCTGCAAACTTGCTAAGGGTGCAGTCCACACCATCCTCCAGGTCGTTGATGAAGATATTGAACAAAACCGGCCCCAGCACCGACCCTTGGGGCACTCCACTTGATACCGGCTGCCAACTAGACATGGAGCCATTGATCACTACCCGTTGAGCACGACCATCCAGCCAGTTTTCTATCCACCTTACCGTCCATTCATCCAGCCCATACTTCTTTAACTTGCTGGCAAGAACACTGTGGGAGACTGTATCAAAAGCTTTGCTAAAGTCAAGAAATAGCACATCCACTGCTTTCCCCTCATCCACAGAGCCAGTTATCTCATCATAGAAGGCAATTAGGTTAGTCAGGCATGACTTGCCCTTGGTGAATCCATGCTGACTGTTCCTGATCACTTTCCCCTCCTTTAAGTGGTTCAGAATTGATTCCTTGAGGACCTGTTCCATGATTTTTCCAGGGACCGAGGTGAGACTGACTGGCCTGTAGTTCCCTGGATCTTCCTTCTTCCCTTTTTTAAAGATGGGCACTACATTAGCTTTTTTCCAGTCATCCGGGACCTCCCCCGATTGCCATGATTTGTCAAAGATAATGGCCAATGGCTCTGCAATCACATCGGCCAACTCCTTTAGCACCCTCGGATGCAGTGCATCCGGCCCCATGGACTTGTGTTCGTCCAGCTTTTCTAAATACTCCTGAACTACTTCTTTCTCCACAGAGGGCTGGTCACCTCCTCCCCATACCGTGCTGCGGAGTGCAGCTGTCTGGGAGCTGCCCTTGTCTGTGAAGACAGAGGCAAAAAAAGCATTGAGTACACTAGCTTTCTCCACATCCTCTGTCACAAGGTTCCCTCCCTCATTCAGCAAGGGGCCCACACTTTCCTTGACTTTCTTCTTGTTGCTAACATACCTGAAGAAACCCTTCTTGTTACTCCTAACATCTCCAGCTAGCTGCAACTCCAAGTGTGATTTGGCCTTCCTAATTTCACTCCTGCATGCCTGAGCAATATTTTTATACTCCTCCCTGGTCATTTGTCCAATCTTCCACTTCTTGTAAGCTGCTTTTTTGTGTTTAAGACGAGCAAGGATTTCACTGTTAAGCCAAGCTGGTCGCCTGCCATATTTACTTTTCTTTCTACACATCGGGATGGTTTGTTCCTGCAACCTCAATAAGGTTTCTTTAAAATACAGCCAGCTTTCCTCGACTCCTTTCCCCCTCATGTTATTCTCCCAGGGGACCTTGCCCATCAGTTCCCTGAGGGAGTCAAAGTCTGCTTTTCTGAAGTCCAGGCTCTGTATTCCACTGCTCTCCTTTCTTCCTTGTGTCAGGATCCTGAACGCGACCATCTCATGGTCACTGCCTCCCAGGTTCCCATCCACTATTGCTTCCTCTACTATTTCTTCCCTGTTTGTGAGCAGCAGGTCAAGAAGAGCTTTTCCCCTAGTTGGTTCCTCCAGCACTTGCACCAGGAAATTGTCCCCTACACTTTCCAAAAACTTCCTGGATTGTCTGTGGACCGCTGTATTGCTCTCCCAGCAGATGTCGGGGTGATTAAAGTCACCCATGAGAACCAGGGCCTGTGATCTAGTAACGTCTGTTAGTTGCTGGAAGAAAGCCTCGTCCACCTCATCCCCCTGGTCTGGTGGTCTGTAGCAGACTCCCACCACGACATTACCCTTGTTGTTCACACGTCTCAATTTAACCCAGAGACTCTCAGGTTTTTCTGCAGTTTCATACTGGAGCTCTGAGCAGTCATACTGCCCTCTTACATAGAACGCAACTCCCCCACCTTTTCTGCCCTGCCTATCCTTCCTGAACAGTTTATATCCATCCATGACAGTATTGCAATCATGTGAGTTATCCCACCAAGTCTCTGTTATTCCAATTACGTCATAATTCCTTGACTGTGCCAGGATTTCCAGTTCTCCCTGCTTGTTCCCCAGGCTTCTTGCATTTGTGTATAGGCATTTAAGATAACTCACCGATCGTCCTGCTGTCCCAGTATGGGGCAGGAGCCCTCCCCTCTTGCACTCACCTACTTGTGCTTCCTCCCGGTATCCCACTTCCCCATTTACCTCGGGGCTTTGGTCTCCTTCCCCCGGTGAACCTAGTTTAAAGCCCTCCTCACTAGGTTGGCCAGCCTGCTTCCAAAGATGCTCTTCCCTCTCTTCGTCAGGTGGAGCCCGTCTCTGCCTAGCACTCCTTCTTCTTGGAACACCATCCCATGGTCAAAGAATCCAAACCCTTCTCTCCGACACCATCTGCGTAGCCATTCGTTGACTTCCACGATTCGACAGTCTCTACCCCGGCCTTTTCCTGCCACAGGGAGAATGGACGAGAAAACCACTTGCGCCTCAAACGCCTTTATCCTTCTTCCCAGAGCCACGTAGTCTGCAGTAATACGCTCAAGGTCATTCTTAGCAGTATCATTGGTGCCCACGTGGAGAAGCAGGAAGGGGTAGATGTTTCCTTGTAAGCTCTAAATTATCTAGACGTTAGCCCTACAGGCGTAAAACTACTGCAGTGAAATGGCCATTTTTCTGTCTATTTTATTATATTGCTGCTATAGTTTTTTCACATTTGAACCCAATATTATCAAAGTACCATCACAAAGTAAATACTGTATTTCAGTGTTCCTAGGTAAAAACATTCAAGACTTTTTATGTACGAAGAGCATTAGCTGTTATTCATATAAGCCTCAGTCCTTCAATATAATTGCCCCATTGAAATCAGTTTGTAGGATTGGGACCACAGATTAGGCTTCTTGACTTTAAGTTTAGCCATTCATTATTATAATTGTTGTTCTTTTATATAACACTGAAATTAGATCATTAGAAATATGTACTTTAATACTGTCATGTAAGCATAATAAACCACAGTAAAGAATCATAGAAGTGTAGGACTGGAAAGGACCTGAAGGGGTCTTCTAGTCCAGTACCCTGCACTCAAGGTAGGACTAAGTATTGTCTAGACCATCTCTGACAGGTGTTTGTCTAACCTACTCTTCAAAATCTCCAATGACGGAGATTCCACAACCTCCCTAGGCATTTTGTTCAAGTGCTTAACTACCCTGACAGTTAGGAAGTTTTTCCTAATGTCCAACTGTAGCGAGGCGGACTGGCGCCCCACCTCCCCGCAGAGTGAAACACCAGCCCAGTGGCCAGAGTGGGCGGGGCCAGGAGGCTCGGGGCCCGCTCCGCCCAGAGACGGGCCGCGACCTGGAAGTATAAAGGCGGGCCTGCGGAGCTCACTAGGGAACCAGCCAGCAGGGAGACCAGACGCAGCCGGCTTACCTCGTGACTGGGAAACCCCTGTGGCCCCAGGTACCCGCCTGGACTGGCCGGGCCCGCCGAGCGGCCCCTTGCCAGAGGAGTGGCCGGGCCCACCAAGCGGCCCCTCTCCAGAGGAGTGGCCAGACCCGCCAAGCGGCCACTTTCCAGAAGAGTTGCCGGACCTGCCGAGTGACCGCGAGTCGGACGAGGAGCCCATGGGCCTAGAACCCGCCGAGGACACCCCCTGGACTCAGGTACCGCCCGAGGGGGAGTTAGGAAGTGGCCCGGGGACAGCCGACCCCAGTCTGGCTGCACCGTGGCCAGAGCCCATGTCAGTGTGTTGCGGCCAGGATCCCCACTGACGCAGCGGCGGATCCTTTGCCGCTGTTAGGGCCCCGGGCCGGGACGCAGTGGAGTGGGTGGGCCTGCGTCCCCCCTGCCACCCAAGGTGTGGTTGGCAGTCTCCCCCTCTCCCAGGTTCCCCAGGACCTGGGTTTGCTCAGCCCCTGCTTGAGGGCCTGAGCTCTGAACCATTTGCTGCCCTGCCCTGCCCAAGGGCCAGGGCGCCCTGACTTACTGTTTGCTCAGCCCCTGCTTGAGGGCCTGAGCTCTGAACTATTTGTTGCCCGCCCTGACCAAGGGCCAGGGCTTCCTGGCTTAGTATTTGCTCAGCCCTGCCTGAGGAGCCGAGCCTGTGACTAATTACGTGCTGTCTGCCCGCCCTGACTCGGGGCCAGGGCTTAGCCGCTACCGCACCGGACCCGACCCGAGGAGTTCGGGTCCAAGACCGCAGATTCCCCAAGATAGTCAACCAAGCACAGCGAGGCAGGCTGGCGCCCCACCACCCCGCCGTAGACTGAGACTCTTACACCAACCTAAACTCCCCTTGCTGCAATTTAAGTCCATTGCTTCTTGTCCTATCTTCAGAGGGTAAGGAGAACAATTTGTATCCCTCCTGCTTGTAACTACATTTTATGTACTTGAAAACTGTTATGGTCCCCCCCACTCAATGTTTTCTTTTCCAGACTAAAAAAAATCCAGACTTTTTCAAATCTTCCCTCATAGGCAGGGCCGACTCTAGCTCAAAAAAAGCTGCGGCCAGAGCTGCCGAAGCAAAAAAAAAAAGTCGCCCCAGGAATGTCCGGAATGCTGCCCCTTCAGATGTGCCACCCCAAGCACCTGCTTTCTTTGCTGGTGCCTGCTCATAGATCATTTTCTAGACCTTTGATAGTTTCCCATTTTGTATGTGTGCAACTGATTGTTCCTTCTTCAGAAGAGTAATGGGCATTTGTCCTTACTGAATTTCATCCTATTTACTTCAGACCATTTCTCCAGTTTGTCCAGATCATTCCAGCTTGATTTGAACCACTGATACTCTCTGGGATCAGTTTTCGAAACCAGTAATGCACCCACCTTATAACAGCTCCATCTCGGTTTTATTTAACTTATCTTGAATTTATAAGGCTTTTGATACTGTCTCCGATGACCGTCTCAAACAAACTATTTCACATCTTCCACTTCCCCCCTATCTACAAGGCTTGTTATCCTGCCAAAGAAAACTATTAGGTTAATTTGACATGATTTGTTCTCAACAAATCAATACTGATTGTTACTTATCACCTTATCTTGTAGCTGTATGCAAAATGATTGCTTAATTATCTTTCCAGGTACTGAAGTAAAGCTGACTGCTCTGTAAATGCCCAGGTTGCCCTTACTCCCTTTTTTATAGACTGGCACAGTATTTGCCCTTTTCCAGTCCTCTGGAATCTCTCTTATCTTCCATGACTTTTCAAAGATAATAGCTAATGGCTCAGATACCTCCTCAGTCGGTGCCTTGAGTAGTCTAGGAAGTATTTCCATCAGGCACGGGTGACTTGATATCTGACTTGTCTAAGTAATTTTGAACTTGTTCTCTCTCTATTTTAGCCTCAGATTCTACCTAATTTTCACTGGCATTCACAAAGGTAGATGTCCAATTGCTACTGAAATTTTTGGTGAAAACTGAAACAAGAGAGTCATTTACCACGTCTGCCATTTCCACATTTTTTGGTTGTCCCTTCTCCCTGCTCTGCCCCCATTGAGTAATGGGCCTACCCTGTCCTTGGTCTTCCACTTGTTTACAATGTATTTTTTGAATGTTTTCTGGTTATCCTTTATGTCTCTAGCTAATTTAATCTCATTTTGTGCCTTGGCCTTTCTAATTTTCAAATAATCGTATCTGGGCAACAATTTGGTGAAGTATATCAAATCAGTGCATTACACACTTAAAAAGACACACTTTATAATTTATTTCTAAAGTTGCTAGAAGCATGTATTAGATATACAGTAGGCTGACTCACTTGGTATAACATAGGTGCAAAAACAAATAGACCATTGGTTGAAAAGAATTTTCAACACGCATTACAACAAAATATTTGGATAGAATACCTGAAGTGGAAAATTTTATTATTGCAAAGAGATTAATCATTTGAAGGAATAATGCCTTCACCCGCCATATACTTCATTTGTGTAGCTAATCACAGTGTTCATTAATAAGGTGCATGTTTAAAGCCACAGCATACCTTTGTGACAGTATATGCAATTTATGGAACATTCTGCCTTCTGATTTTTATTTTTAAACAATGAAAATGCTATAAATGTTTAGAGTTTCATTTTCTAAAGCAGGGTTTATACTTTAACAGTTATTTAAACTATTGCAGGGGGAGGGGTGGAGATCTTAACACAGCCTTCCTTTGTCATCATGTATCTGGGGAGGGGATTTAGATTAATCTGAGTAAAATAGAACTTTTAGAATATATATTGATTTTCTTCCTTTATAATACTCCCATAAATCATAATCATCATGTGCAGGCCTGTGTGCCCTTGATTCTGCTGCCTATAATCTAATCTTATAACTCAAGCTCTCCAGAAAAACATTTTTCTTATTCTTTTCTTCTTATGCATTTTCCATTACTTCCTCCATTTTATTTTTTATTTGCCTACAATATTGCTAGCTGTACTCAGGATAACATCTCAAGGTCATCAAATTGAACTGATGAATAGCAGGATTTGTATGAACTTTGGAATGCCAACATTTATGGCTAGAAGGCTTTTTTTAAAAAAATAAAAAAAACTTGCTGGAAAAGTTTTCCCGAATGACTAGGAAACTTGCTTTTTGTTTTGATTTGTTTTATAGTTCGGGATGTGTTTTTTTTTTTAAATAAAGCACATTAGGTCTTCAAATCACTTGGATTGTATAAGCCAATTGATTCATATGCACTTCAGTCTATAGTTGCACAAATATCTAATTTCCTGAGGCTTCATCTGAAACCTGACCTTGCATTATTCAACGTTTGATTGAGCTGAGAGATTTAACAAATTTTAATTTCAGTTCTTTTACACAGATTGTATTAAGAAACAGGGTTACTTCCTGATGTTCACATTCCTCTTTTTAGTACAGATAAAAACAAAATGGATGGCCCTCTGATATAGACTAACTACAGATTATGGGTTAGATTGTAAGATTACAAGCTTTCCTGATACGAGTGGTGCAGAGATGCACCAAAGCATCATTTGGTCCCTGGTTTCCCACTCTATCGGAGGGTGCAATTTGTGCCATCCCTACATCAGATGTAGCTTTCTGCCCCCTTTGCACTGGTTCACTTCTTCTGGCTGGCATGCTAAAGTTGCAGGGAAGGCTGCTCCTATTCCTAGCCTCACCTAACATACACCCTGTATGTCTGTCAGGGAGCTGGAGTGGCCTTTTGCTTCTCACACCACTTCATGGAAGGCTACCCTCACACATTGCAACCAGGGCCGGTGCAAGGAAGTTTCACGCCCTAGGCGAAACTTCCTTGCACCGTCCCTGCGCCCTCCCCCCCCCCCCAGCTAGCCCCCCCCCCCCCCCCGCAGCCAATCCCCCCCATGGCAGCCTCCCCCCCCCCCCCCCGTGGTGCCCTCCTGGCTCAGCCGGGAGCCGGGAGGGGGGCAGCAGCTGCAACCAGCCCGCCCCCTGCCCTCCCGGCTCAGCTGCAGAGCCGGCAGGCAGGCGACAGCCATGGCCAGCTGCCACACCCCCCCCTCCCGTGGCTACTGGCTTGGGCGGCAGCTGCGGCCAGCCACCACCCCCCGACTCTCAGCTCAGCCATGGAGATGACAGGGAGGGCGGCAGCTGCCAGCCGCCCCCTGGCGCCCTAGGCAACTGCCTAGGCTCGCCTAGTGGGCGCGCCGGCCCTGATTGCAACCTTAAAATTTGCCTTACCCCTGTGGGCAAGAACATTGGACAAATAACCTAGCCCTTGGAAAGCACACCCAGGAGTGAAAGTAAGTATAGGGACTTACCGGTACGGGGCTGGGCTGGAGCCAGCTCTGGCTCCCGGAAGGGGCAGGGCCTCGGGCGGAAGGGGCGGGGCTGGGAGTCACAGCCAGCCCTGGCCCGCCTGTACTGGTAAGTGCCTCCTCCCCCTCCCATTTTTCTTTTCCCTCTCCCTCCCCTCTGCCAGGGTAGCAGTGGCCACCGGCGGCTCCAGGAGCAGTTTAAAGGGCCCGGGGCGGTAGCAGCGGCCAAGCCCTGGGCCCTTTAAATAGCTGCTGGAGCCCCACCGCCGCTTCCCCAGGGCTCCAGCAGCAGGGCTCCGGGGATGGGGCTCCAGCCGCCGCTAATGCCCCGGGCCCTTTAAATCGCGTCCAGAGCCCCGCCACTCCTCACCAGGGTTCCGGCAGGCTCCAGGGATGATTTAAAGGGCCTGGGGTGGTAACGGTGGCTGGAGCCCCGTCCCCAGAGCCCTGCTGCTGGAGCCCTGGGGAAGCGGCGGTGGGGCTCTTGGGATGATTTAAAGGGTTCAGCTGCTGCTACCCCCCGGGCCCTTTAAATCACTGCCCCATCACCGCCGCCACTACCCCAGGGCTCTGGCAGCAATTTAAAGGGCCGGGGGCTCCAGCCACTTCTTGGAGCCCCAGGCCCTTTAAATTGCACCTGGGGAAGCTGATCTGCCCCAAGTGCACCGGCTCTTGCCGGTATGCCGTACCGGCTTACTTTCCCGTCTGAGCACACCTCATATTCACTGACCTTGTTATACTGTCTGAGGAATTAGCAGAAGCAAAGGCTTATTGCTACTGTTCAATCTAAATAGATCTCAGCAGTTTGACACCTTTCGTCTCACAAACTTTGAATTCTATAATGGAAATATCATGACATTATCCCAAAGTATTCACTAGCTGATCTGAATTCAATAGGCAGAAGCCGAAGACAGCACCCCCATGGGAATTTGAACAGAGAAAGACCTTTTTAATTTATGCCCAGACTAAAGCATGATTTGCTGGCGAGACAAATTGACCAAAACAATTAGGGTTTTATTTTATTCTGCAGAAGAGTTGTTCGATGGAGCATTACTTTTTTTTTTTTTTTACAATGTTACAATATTCATTCATATTTGAGACCTGGAAAAGATTCATAGATCAAAACTAAAATCTGATACGGTTCATTTCATTTTATTGTGGTGTAATCAAAGTTCTGAAATTATAGCATATTTTCAACCAGTTGACTGCTAATGTAGGGCATAAGTACATAAGAATGGACAAATTAAGTCAGACCAGTGATCCATCTATCCCAGTATCCTGTTTTCCTTCAGTGGCCAATGCCAGATGCTTCAGAGGGAATGAACACACCAGGGAAATTGTCTTGTGATGTATCCCCTGGCATCCTGTCCCAGCATCTGGCAGTTAGATGCTATGGGATGCCCAAAGCATAGGGGTGCATCCCTGACCATCCTGGCCAGTGGACATTGAACCTATCCTCCATTAACTTGTCTAATTCTTTATTTCACTTTTGCCTTCACAACACCACTGGCAATGTTGGGTTCCACAGGTTGATTCAGTTGTGTGAACAAATACTTCCTTTTGTTTGTTTTAAACCTGCTGCCCATTAGTTTCACTGGGTGACACCTGGTGCTTCAGTTATGTGAAGGGGAAAATAACACTTCCTTATACACTTTACCCACACCATTCATGAATTGCAGACCTCTATCATAGGGCCCCTTAGTCATCTATTTTCCAAATTGAACAGTCACAATTTTTAATTTTCCTCATGTAGAAATGGGTCTATACCCTTACTCATTATTGCTGCCCTTCTCTCTACCTTTTCCAACTCTAATGTATCTTTGAGATGGGACAACCAGTTTCATACAGTAGTGAAGGTGTAGGTGTGCCATGGCATGATGATATTTATTGTCCTATTAGCTATCACTTTCCAAATGGTTCCTAACATTGTTAGCTTTCTTGACTGTCGCTGCACATTGAGCAGATGTTTTCAGAGAACTATTCACAATGACTCCAAGATCTCTTTTCTAATGTAGAGCCTATCACTTTGTATGTATAGCTGGGATTATGTTTTCCAACGTACATTACTTTGCACTTATCAGCACTAAATTTCATCTCCCATTTTGTTGCTCAGTCACCCAGTTTTAGGAGATGCTGTTGTAACTCTTTGCAGTCTGCTTTGGATTTAACTATTTTAAGTAATTTTGTATCATCTGCAAATTTTCCCCTCACTATTTTCTCCTTTTTCCAGATCATGTATGAATATATTGAACAGCACTGGACCCAGTACAGATGGGGGACCCTGCTATCTACCCATCTCCATTCTGAGAGCTAATAATTTATTCCTGCCATTTGTTCCTTGTCTTTTAAACAGTTACTGGTCCATGAGGGGACCTTCCCGCTATATCCCATCACTGTCTATTTTTGCTTAAGAGCCTTTGGGGAGGGGCCTTGTGAAAAGCTTTCTGAAAGTCCAAGTACATTATCTCCACTGCATCACCCTTATCCACGTTTGTTGACCCACTCAAAGAATTCTAATAAGTTGGTGATGCATGATTTCCCTTTTAAAAAACCCACATGGACACTTCACCAAATCATGTTCTTCTATGTGTCTGATAATTCTGTTCCCAGTTTCAACTAATTTGCCTGGTACTGAAGTTAGGATTATTAACCTGTAATTGGGATCATCTCTGGAGCCTTTAAAAAATGGAATTACATTTGCTATCCTCCAGTCTTCCAGAACAGAGGCTGATTTAGGTGTTAGAAAACATACCGCAGTTAGTAGTTCTGCAACTTCATATTTGAGTTTCTTCAGAACACTTGGGTGAAAACTATCTGGCCTTGGTGATTGTTTAATTTATCAATTTGTCCCCAAACCTCCACTATTGACAGCTCAATCTGGGACAGTTCCTCAGATTTGTCATCTAAAAAGTATGGTTCAGCTGTGGGAATCTCCCTCAGATCTTCTACAGTGAAGACGGATGGCTCTCTCTCCTGATATTCCCCTTCGAATTATTAAATGAAGGAGAAAAAGGAGGGGAAATGTTTAGGGAGAAGAGAGAGGAATAAAAATGGGAGAAGTCAAGAATTTAAAGGGGTGGGGGTGGGGAATGTCCCCTCTATTGTTTCCCTACTTCCTTTATTCTTCTTATGCTCATCCTCTCCCCCCAAATCTACTTCTCCAAGACATAACCAATTCTGTCACTCCATATAGCCTTTCTCCTGCCAATAATCCTGCCTCCTATACCCTACCTCTTTTTATTCCATATGGGTGCCCTGGGCCTTTTCTGGATGCAAGTTCTACTTGCTTTCTTCCTGTTCTGTTGGAAACCAGAGGGGGTCTTTTCTCCTCAACTCCCAAATGTGAGAGAAGGATGGCCACCAATGACCATGAGTTTCATAGCTGTCAAGATTTGTGCAGTTCCATGTACAGTAATTCATGCAAGTTATTTAATGAGCCAGTTTTCATACTTACAAGCCATTTTCATGCCACTTTGGACTTCAGTTTAATCTCTAATCCATCCTACTCCAAGCAGTGGCAAGCAATAGGCCATGGAGATGCACAAACTTAACAGCTATGTGAAAGGTTCAAGTAGGTGGGATGGTGTCCAGGAAGGGGGTGCTGAAGGGTATCTGGGAGTTCTGGGATAGCTGGGTAGGTACTGCCTAGAAGGGGATATGATTCCTCAGATTCCTCCGGAGGACAGGGTATGAACATCAAGGTGTCTCTGATGAACAGGGAGTCCAAGGTCTCTGAGGAAATAACTTGGGGCAGGGGGCTAATTGGGAAGCAAGGCCCCTGGGAGGCTGAGGTTTGGCTGGTGCAGGGAGTTTGGGGTCTCTCTGGAGGCAGCAGGTGTCACTAAGGGGAATGGGTTATTGAGTGCTCTTGCTGCCACCTCACTGCCTCTCTTCTCACTGTTGCTCCTCCCTTTCTAGGATTCAGCACGAAGAGCATCTAGAGAGGAGGCAGAAAGGTGACCTGAAGGCAGTCAGCACAGGGGCATCTAGAATATCAGAAGAAACTGCAGTTCTTGTCATAGTCCAGCTGTGTGACAGTCTTGCTGGGCTGAAGGAATGACAGGGCTTTCATATGCACGACTGTCATGAGATACACGATTGGGCAACTCTAGGGTTGCCCAGTGTTATCTCTGAACACTACTACTCCAAGCTGCTGTCAATCCAAGTTCAAAAGGACAGAATGTCACTGAGTTCTGATGGGATGCAATTCTTTAGGAGGTGCATGACTGGGGAAACCCTAGTGTAAGGGAAATCCCCCAGAGACCTCTAAGCAAGACTTGAAAGCCAGTCAACAATGTATTTAGCAGTCCTGACTTTGTCATAATGGATTTTTCTCATGTAAATTCTATCTTTGGAATGTGCAAGTGATAGAAGTTATGATGTTTGAAAATGTGTGTCTAAATGGATTGTATTCATAAAATTGTTGTTGGGCTGTTGCCCCTTTGGAAATATTAAATATTGAAGATACATCCCACCATTTAGTTTCTCTCACAAAGCTGATATGTTCAGGTTGCAAATATTTAATTGCCCCAAAGGTCTTTAGCAACAAGTGATAGAGAGCTGGGCCTTTAATAATGTTAATCTTATCTAAAACAGCCTTTCCAGCAGCATAGTGCCCCCTACCACTCAGATGAAACAGAAACACCCACCAAAACACTTCTTTCAGCTCCTAAGTAGTCTCCTATCCAAGTACTCAACCAGCCTAATAATACTTACTCTGTAAGCACACTATAGAAGCTATTTTAAGATCCCTTTAAAAGCTTACTCTTCACCACCCCCATGCAAACATCACAATTGTCAGTACATATGCAACTACCTAGTGTTAACAGTGACTTATCAGTCTTTAGTAAGAATAATATAATTCCAAGAATTCTAAAAATGAGTCACTCTTATAAACTACATTTGTTGACCTTACCTTGTTAACATAACACTTTCAGCTACAGCAGGAGCATTATTTTGCACTATTCAGTACAAACCAAAACTGTTTTGACACAAATTCATGTCAATGAGCTCGGGAAGAAGTCTTGATTTTGGTTTGAACAATGATAGCGGTGATGTGGGATTTTAAAATGGAAGATAGAGTATTTAAATATAGACATGATCCTTAAAAATTCCATGACAGATGCCAAGCGCATTTTCCCTCAAAAAAGCCTTACAAAGCAACAAGTCATTAACTTTCAATACAGTATAGAAGGTGCATCCCAAGTTGGCACAACTATATTAAATTAATTTATACATTAAATTTACACATTTCCCATATCTTGGTGCAATCTTTTAAGTCATTTAAGGTAGGGCCTGAGCTGTAATACCTAATACAGTTTATTGAAAGATAACTGTGTGCTTTATTACTTTGACCTTTAAATATTTTGTGTTTTGATTGGCTGTATATTTCACCCCTACCCTACAGGTTAGGGAGGCTTTAACCTGGACAAGGAGTGGAATGAATGCAGTCAATCAAAATACAGTAAAAAAGAAACTGGGAGCATGCATACTATAATTCACAGGGTATATGACACATTAACATTTTGACAACTCATTCTCATTACAAAGATTGTAACAAGAAGTGAAAATGGCAAAACATCAATCTACATTCATGACAAAGACTACAACTGGAAGGAGAAAAATATACATTTAACCCCTCTTTGGGCAGCTTCTTCCATTTAGGGGTGGAGAAAGTACTTCCATATTTCCAGATAAATTCCTTAAAAAAAATACAAGAATCAGACAAGGGACAAATGGTTTGTAGGACATAAACCTCATACAAAGCATAAGGATTCCAATGAATCTTCCAAAAAATAATAATAAAAAATACTGGATTTCCCCATTAATTGGGGAAATACTAATTCAGTAATGATAATTAGGACTTGTATTGTCTTTTCCATCTAGAGAGCTCAGTGTTTACAAAGATGGATAGCTATTATTCCTATTTTAGAAAATGAATACATGAGAAAAAGAGTTAAAGCGACTTGTCCAAGGTCACACAAAGTCAGTGGCAGTGCTGGTAACAGAGTCCTGGTCTCCTAACTCTAAATTTGGTATTTGACCCATGGTCATAATATTTCCTGTTAGTACCGTGATTAAGTTGTTTAAAACATTACCAAGTTTTAAACGTTTGGGCTAAAAATTTCATGCTGCGTGTCTGTTTATTGTAATATTTTGGTGGGAAGTTTCAGCTAAAATAGTTCAATCATTTCTAAGAATAAAGACTAGAGGAAAACGGTGTTTTGCCCATATGAAAAAAATCTTTAACTGTTTCACTGAGAAATTCTAGTGCTCCCATGTCTTGAAACTGGGATTTGAAGTTCAGCAGTGTTTGCTGACCTTGCAAAAATCAACCCAAATTTGGCAAAGTTATAAGTCTTTTGAAACATTTGAGTTTGCACATGCTTAGTAGAAACATGTTAGAGTTTGTAAGGAGAAGTTCTCTGAAGAGCCTATCTGCACTGAGCATGCTCCGGCCCTTCACAACTCCTACATGTGACCTCCAAGAGCCTACGCATGACAGATATAAGCATGCTGTAGTCTGGACCTGCCGGGACTGAATAGAACTTTCCCTGAAATTGCTGTTCCCGACTTGTGTTTGGCACATAGCACTGTAACATGCAATTTGTAGGTGAAGGAGCTGGTCACACTGGAATTCAAAGGGTTGAGGAATGGAGTGGGGGGGGAGGAGATGACAGGAATTAGAGGGTGAAGAAAAGCGGAAAGAAGAGGGAAGCAACTGAGGCTAGGAAGGCATATAGGTGCAGAGGACAACAATAACCAAGGCAGATAGGAGCAGAACGGGAGGGGAAGAGGAAGGAAGGTTCAGTAGTTAGGGCACCAGCCTGGGACCCAGGGACCCGGATTCAAGTCCCTACTCTACAACAAAAATTTTCTCTGTGATGTTGGACAAGTCACTTTGCCTCTCTGTGTCTATTACTGATGGGGAACTGAGGCAGACTATAATACTTCCCTACCGCACAAGGGTGTTGTGAGGAGAAATGAATTAACAATTCCCTCAGTAATAGTGGACATCTAAGAACTTAAGATAGTTAGATAGAGTGGGGGCTGAAGCCAAGAGAGGAGTGTAGGAGATTTGGAAAGGGGAAAGTTACAGGCTACAGGCACAATGTCAGATTTATCTATAACCACTAGAGAATACTGCCCTACAGAACCTGGAATTGAGCCCAGTGTCCACGGTTTCCATATTCCACTGTGGTCAGAAATGGCTGTGAAACCCACCAGCAAAATGTGTCCTAGCTAACACAGCAGATAACATCCTACTACTGCCACAAGTTACTTCATTAAATTGAGTGGTAGTTGTCTGTGCTGTAATCTAAAGTTCCAAATTCCACTGATCACCCAACCTGGGGGCCAATATGGTTCCACATGATGGAATCAGGTTTTTGTCCTACTTTTAAGCATAAGAAGCTACATTAAAAGAACATTAAGTTTACAAAGGTGAAAAATGGTATGTGATCATGTAATTAAAGACTGTATCATAATGCATATGCAGGAAGGGGCTGACTTTAGGTTGTGTAGGCAGCCTTAGTTCTGGAATTTCCTAACTTAAGTGCTAGACTTTACAACCTAATCATTGCATAATAAACAAAGGGGTTTTTTACATATTTTTAAAAGAAGCTAATAGTGTGCATGTATGTGGGTACACACACACACACACAAAATCCTCCCTTTTGAAAAATATAATCTACAAAAGCTTATGTAGGGGGTAAGTGAGAAGGAGATTTGGTCTGTCTTGACACATACTTCTTTTGCAATGATAATACTTAAAGCTTAAAATCCATCAATCGTTTGACCCAAAAATGTAATGTTGAAGAGTTGCTCTCTTATTATAGTAGGCCAGTTATGTTTCCCAATGGCAATATACACTGTATTCTAGATCTGCTCATTATACACACACACAGATTGCTCTGTGAATGAGACCTTCATTTTTTCCTGCAGATTAGCACCTGCAATCCTAGTCAAAGCTCTGACCCCTGGCATGCCTCCTCCTCCCCAATTGCCTAAGGTTGGTGATGGAAGCTTTTAAGTGACAATCATCCAGCACATTGTGCCTGGTAACTCCTGCTGCTGCTAATTCTTCCCTTTACAGCAGCTGCATAGGTAAGTGCAGTTTAGAAGCAGTGGTAATTCTGCTTTTGTGGCACCTGGGTTACTGCTTCACTAAAAAATAAATGACAAAGATCAGGATACAAGACATTTACCATCATCCAAATTCTACCTATCATTCACAGCTGTTTACTGAACATGTCACACTTTGTCATTCATATGAAGGATCTATGTACCCCAGACGGCATAGTGCTTATCTCAGAAAAGAGCTCCAAAGAAGCGGCAGCTAATCAGGGTCTACCCTTCATGCCACAACCAAAGAACTGAAAGACGTTCAGAACTGATCATCAGTTAATTCAGTGAAGGCTCAATCTTTTTCCCTTTGACATCAATGGGATTTTTGCCCTTATTTTGATAGGAGAAGGATCTGCCCTTCAGGGGTAACTAAAGGGGGCTAAAGCCTCTCCTAAGTTTTGACTTGGAGCTATTCCTGAGCAGAAGTTGAACAATAGCACATTTAAGAACAGGAATGTGTTGGTCATTTTTAGACCACTGAGTTTAGAGTTGTGTCTGGCCTCTGTGTTCCAAAAGTCCCTAATTCAGATTGGTGAAAACTAGGAGTAATGAGATGAAATTAATAAATGGAAGTATGACATGGTATCAAATAAATACTATTTTCTTCTCCTTTCTACTTCTTAGAGAGGGAAGGACTCTAAGGGAACTGCATAGTAAAGAACAGGACTTTGTTTCATGTTGGGGTCTGTAACTGTAGAACTCCTAGAAAGGGGGGTGTAAAAATCCAGTTCTTACTCCTTCATGATGCTGGGCCACTCTCATTTAATGTTATAGTCTCTCCCAGCCTGGAAAAAAAAACATAGATAGGTGAATGCATGTGATAAGGTATGAATAATGTATACTTAACTAGCCTCTTTTCCCAGTCTTTAAATTGCTGTCTTTTTAACACTTTCCTAGAGCAGAGAGGAAAACGGCCTTTTACTTTTCTCTGTCTTAAGACTCAGAGAATGATTAATCAGTGCAGCATGGCTGCAGTTCAGTTCAAATTGGGATGTGAGACTATTATCTCCCAATGAAAAAAGGGGGGTGGGGGAGAAAGAGACCTTAGGCTATTTTTCGTTGTTTTGTCTTACCATTGTCACATATAGAGGGAAATGCTAGATTACCAGGTGAGGAAACATCACATCTTTACTATACTTCTTCCTGCTGCACTTGGTAGAGATTTCTCTATCTGCTGAGGATGTTATACGAATACAAGGTAGGCTGCACCCTAAAGAACCTGAACTGGTGCAGGGACAACCTCACTAGGACTCAGTACCAAAAAGGGATGTCAGTCACTGCTGTAGGAAAGTTCTCTGTGGCAAGGCTGGCTCTGTTGTGGATGTGCTAGGAGGTTGGTTGCTGTAAAGATAGGTGCTGGCAGCTGGTCCTAGAGTTTAAGGCCAGCAAGGACCACAAGATCATCAGTCTGACCACCTGTATATCACTACCAGCACCACCACCACCCAGAACCTGCACACTAAATCATACAACATAAGACCAAAATATTACAGCCTACAGAAGACTAGATTATTGTGTGCCACAGGCAGAAAATAGGAGGGACCAAGGAGCAGCAGTGAGGCCTAATGACTGGGAAATAATTAAGTGAGATATACTCAGGTAATTCTGGCAAGTTACCTGTACCCACATGCTGCAGAGGAAAGCAAACCCCCGCACAAGATCACTGCCAACCTGACCTAGGGGAAAATTCCTTCCTGACCCTACATATGGCAGTGGCCAGTTAGACCCTGATCATGTAAGTAAGGAACAGATAGCCAAACAACTCCAAGAGATAAAGTTTGGTGCCAACTCAAAGCCCGGGTCCACTTGGCCATCTACAGCTATGGCCACCTAAAGCCATGGCCATCCCTGGTGCTTCAGAGGAAGGAGATAAACTCTCCCAGAATACAATAGGGGGGGAAAATCTTCTCCTGACCCGGCCACTGTCTGACTGAAATCCTGAAATTTGAGGTTTAGGCACATAAGACATAAACCAGAAATGATCCTAAGGGCATTTGAGCCCTACCCCGTACCATCACAAGCAGCCACGTGATACAACTATATGCATTTGGCTAGCTCTCTTCAAACTAAATATTTTTTATGCCCTCATAACTCCTATTGGAAGGCTGTTCTGGAACCTCAACCCTCTGATGTTTAGAAACTCTCTTCTAATTTCCAGACTGAATTTGTTCCTGACCAGCTAATTCCATTTATCCTTGTATCAATATTGTCCTTTAGCATAAACGGTTTTTCACCTTCAGTGGTATTTACCACCCTAATGTATGTATAGAGAGGAAATCATATCCCCTCTCAGCTTTCTTTTTGCTAGACTAAACCAGCCAACCTCATAAGAACAACAACATAAGAACAGCCATACTGGGTCATATCAATAGTCCATCTAGCCCACTGTCCTGTCTTCCAGCTGTGGACAATGACAGATACTTCAGTGGGAATGAACAGAACAGGGCAATTATTGAGTGATGTCCCTGGTATCCACTCCCAGTCTTCTCTTACAAGGTAGGTCCCTCCATTCCCCTGGTCATTCTAGTAGTTCTTCTCTGCACTTTTTCTAGTTTAAATTAATCTTTCTTGAACTTGGAAGACCAGAACTATACACAGTATTACAAATAGCGTCTTACCAATGCCTTGTGCAATGGCATTATACTTCTGTCTCTACTGGAAATTCCTTACCTAATACATCCTAGAATTACATTTGCCTTTCTCTCAGCTGCATCCTCTTGGTTGCTCATAGTCATTCTATGATGGATCCACCCACCTCTCCTCCTCTGTTGCTTCCAAGTAAAAAGACCCCAACTTATAGCAGACATTCTTATTATTAGACCCTAAGTGCCTGATCTTGCACTTGTACTATTGGATTTCATCCCATTTCTGTCACTTCAGGATTCAAGGGCATCCAGATCTTCCTGTATAATATTCTGATCCTCCTCTGTATTGTGATACCTGCTAGCTTTGTCTCATCAGCAAATTTCATTAGCACACTCCTACTTTTTGTGACAAGGACATTAATAACTAAATAAATTATAAAAATAAAAATAAAGAAAATTTTACTTGTATCCACTGTACAATGCTTGTATTGATCCTCACCCCATCTTCTCTCATTTAATTAATAATTTGCCATATGGTACTGTGTCAAATATTTACTGAAGTCCAAGTATATTAGATCTACTGCACTTCCTTTATCCAAAACAAAGAAAAAGTTATTTTTTCAAAGAAGGAAATCAGTTTAGTCTGGCAGGATGTCCCTTTGGTAAAGCCATGTTGAATTACATATACTTCATCTCTATAAATTAAATTATTCTTTCCATCACAAAAATTGTTCTAAAACCTTGCATACAACTGAAGTCAAATGAACAGTTCTGGAATTTCCCACATTACTTTTTCCCTTTTTAAAATACAGGTACAATATTAGCTATTCTCCAGCCATATGGTACTGCACCAAATATATAGATTTATTAAAATTCTTGCTATCTGATTAGCAATCTCAAGGCCGGTTCTTCAATATTCTTGGCTTGAAATTATTCAGGCCCCCTGATTTGAGCTCATTAAACTCTTTACCATATCTGAGGTGGAAGAAATATGCAATTTCTGTTTCTTGACACTCATTTCCATCAGCCATACTGGCTTCATTCACATTTTTCATATGATCGTTATTACTGAAAACTGAGGCAAAGTATTTATTGAGTGTTTGGGCCATACAGGGATCATTCAGATTTACAATGCCTTGCTGAAAAAGGCAGATGGCCACATGCAGGGCCGGCTCCATGCACCAGCTTTCCAAGCTGGTGCTTGGGGCAGCATTGAGAATGGGGCAGCCATTATATATTGCCATGGCGGCAATTCGGCGGCAGGTCCGCCGCTCTTCCCGCTGCGGAATTGCCACCGTGGGACTCGGACTGCCGCACTATTCTCGCCCGCCGCAGCAGCAATTCGGCGGCAGGTCCGCTCGCCGCCGCCAAATTGCTGCGTGGCGGGCGAGAATGGGGCGGCAGTCCGAGTCCCGCAGTGGCAATTCGGCGGCGGGAAGAGCGGCGGACCTGCCGCCGAATTGCCGTGGCGGCGGCGACTGCTTGGGGCGGCAAAATTGTTAGAGCTGCCCCTTACCACATGAAATAAAATATCCTTTGGTGGGCTCCTGCTGGAGGCCCTTTGTGCTTATGTGGGAGACAGGATCTTGTAGGCTAAAGGAAATGGCAGCAGTATCAGGAGGAGGAAAGAAAAGATTTCACAGTAGTGAGAAAGGAGAATGAAGGCAAGAGGTTGCTGGTGCTTCACTTGAAGCAGGAAAAAGTGTCTAACAATACAAAGTAGAGCTCTGTGTGGCTTGAAAGTTTGTCCCGTTCACCAAGAGAAGTTGGTCCAATAAAAAAAGATATTACCTCACCAACTTTGTGTCTCTAATATCATGGGACTAACACGGCTACAACTATACTTCATAGTTTGAAATACTCCGAAGCAATGCATGTGCACTAAGATAAAACCTGTCTCCAAGGGAAAGTAGAGCAACCTACACAGTAGAGAGTCCAAACTGGGTGATGAATGCTTATGAAAATAGCTCAAGTCTTTTCCAAATAAGATATGTATTTTGTTTTCAAACCTTATAGTTGCACTTCTCCTTTATTTCCCACCATAAACGTCCAATACCTCCCATATCACCCCTCTAAGCACAGCTCAGGTTTCCCTCATAGTCCTCTCCCCATACAGGACTGCTTCTCCCAAAACACCCCATTCTCCCTCATATCCCCTCTGTCTGCCATGATCTCCTCCCTAACAATTTCTATTTTAAAATATCAATATATCACTGTGGACACACATCAATATGTGAATGGTGTGGTAAGGTAGACTGGGCATGCTGAGGACTGTGCATGTGAAGCAATATGTGGGGGGATAAAGTTTGTGGGAGGAAGGTGACTGTAGGGAGGCTCTGGGAGACAGGGAAAATAGATGGGACTGTAGGTGGTAAGGAGGATGGCAAGCGAACAAAGCTTTGATGGAGCATATGGGAATTTGTGTTGTGTGTGAGAATTGGGAAGTGTTAGACCTCAAGCTGGAGCAGGAAAAGAGGAGAATGTGCCTGCAGTGTCTGAAGTAACTAAATGTATGGATGAAATTTCAGGGGGACACAAAGAAATGTGCTGAAAGCAGCAAAAATTTCATAGGAGGCATTTTAATCACTTCCTCTGCAAAAAAAAATATTTCTCTGAAATATTACATCAAAAATTCAGTTGTGCTCTGAAGAGTTATTGTGACAAATTAAAATATGTAACAAGTATTTTAGTCCTGGTTGGAGTGCAAATCTCAACACAACCTCAACTATGAAATTATAGTACAACTCCAAAATCAACGTTCAGTAAATCTAAAGCTTTAAAATACTGAAAGGGGTAAGGTTCTGCAACCTCCTCCACACCCAGTAGTTAAGTGGCTTTTAAACCCCTCTAATAAATATTCCTATTCTTTGCTAAGTAAACTTTCCCATCAGCAACAGATTCTAATACAGCTATTTTAAATACAACCTGAAATCTAATTTAGTAAAATTCATGCATATATTTCGAAATATATTCATTAGCTACCTGTGCAGCCCTATATTGCTCATGAAATTGCTCTCCACAGAAGATAGATAGCACTATCAGTGAGAGTGAATTTGCAGCTCTCACATTTGAAATGAAATGGGATTTCTTCTGCTTTCAATAGTTTTATCAATATCTGAGTGGGGAGCTATTGATATACAGAAATATACTAAAACTAGTATCAAGATGATCTGATTCACAATTTTTGTATGGGTCAGCTGAAAGCTTTACTTTGTGAATGTACTACTGCTGTTTGACCTCAATTAGCACTGACTGGCTAAAGATCAATAGTCTCTAGGAAAGGTGCAAATAAACTGTAGCTCAGAAGTTAGTATTTACAAAGAAGCATGGTCACATTACTCAATGCTAGCACAAATCCACTGCATACCATCCAACAGCGAGACTGTTACAAATTCCAAGCCTTCCCTCCAGTAGTGGGGATAACATCGTCTGATAAGAAAAACATAATTGTCTAACTTAGGAATCGCCTATCTGTCTCCTTTATTCAGCTACAAGACCTGTCCCTTACTTTTTTAATATTAATAAAAAACAATATCCTTGATTGCTGCACAGCATGGCCATCATTGGTTGGCTGATTTCTTGTACATGCTATGGAAGACATGGGCTTCAAGGAGGAGTATTTGGAAGACAAGGTAGAAGAATTACAGTTCAGATGTCAGCGGTTGCAGGCTGAATCATGAATCCCTTATTAATGCTAAATGTGGAAAAATTTCCCTTTTCTAAACTTAATCTCCCTGCTTGGTTTCTAGTATCAGCCTTTGAGAGATGACTGGGAAGATTCATTTAAAGTCCCCCTTTGCTCTGCCTTTCCTATACTTGTTTTACTTATTAATGTCAAAATAATAAATTTTAAGATATCTTGTGGCCCTTTACAATTCACTTAAGTCCATAGGTTCAGGTAAGCATGTAATCTTTAGTGCATAGGGGCTGACTCTGTGGGGGCTCAGCACTCACTGAGGGGTCCTGCCAATCAGATCCAGCCCTTTGCCCCCAGCTCCTCCTGCCCACCATTGATCAACAGTTCAGCGGCAGGCAGGAGGCGCTGGGTGGTGAGGGGGTGGAGCGGAGGCAGAAAAAATGCAGAGCAAGGGTGGGGGCAGGCTCAGAGGAGGGAGAGGAAAGAGGCGCGCAGGTGTGGGAAGGGGTGGAGTGGGAGTAGGGCCGTGGGCAGAGTGGTGGTGGAACACCCCCCGGGGAAATCAGAAAGTTGGCACCAGTGCTTTAGTGGCCTTCCAAGCTTCTCAAAATGTGTCCATCCATCAAAACAGCAACCTTATAACACCATGAATCCATTTCAGCTCTACAAGGATCAGATATATACTATGATGCTACAAATTGACTATATGAAAGAAGAATTTGTTACATACTTGGATTTTAATATTTTGTAGGTGGTTCAATAAAAAATAAGTGTCTACTTCACACAGTTTTTTTGCTCTTATAAAACATGAGGTTTAGAAAAGTATTTTAACTATGTTAAAAATCTTAGCAGATGTTTACACCATGTATATTGCCATTTCATTTTCACTCTTCCATCCTTCACTCCTACACACTAGCAATCAGCTAGTATTTTTCTCATTTTTCTATGGACTGGCACTTGGAAACACCCACTTCATTCCTTCACAGCTTCACTCACTGAATAGTTTTCAATTGTGTTGAGGCAAAGTCTAGTGCACAGATGAAAAAGTCATACCTAGCAACTGCTTTTCAATTTTTTAAATCCATTTCTTAGGTTTCTGTCAGACTCGAATTGAATGTTTTTAAAGGAAATGTGAAAACTGTACTTCTGCTTTTAATAAGATACCAATATAGGCAGTTGTGTCAACATTCTTGAATTATATTTCTCCCTTAAAATATATGATGCCAAGACACAAGTAATGGCTCTTTTCATTGTTTGAAATCACATTTAACTACATGTAGCAATTCAAGTGGTAATGTACAAATTATACCCCCTGTATGGCATGTTTAAAAGAATTGGCAAATAGAAGTATGTATTGTAAAGACATACGATTTTTCTAAGTACCCTACTAGGAAATCAGAGGACACAGAATAATCAAGTGTACATAGCTACCTATGCTCAGGATTTGGAGTTAATTTTTCAGGCCCTTAGATATCTCCAAAATTCAAGGATTTTCTGGGGTTTCCTAGTTTGTGTGTCACAAACATGAACGTGACACTGAAAAAAAATACAGGGGGAAAAACAGACATTTCTTGTCTACACAAGTTGCAAAGCTTCCATTTTTTAAGTCTCACCATTGCCAAATTCATCTGTAGTAGATGATGTATTTTTTAAATAGCAAATACTGAAGCTCATGGTGTTTGCAAACAGAGATTTAAAGGCTTCTGGGTCCTTATTCAAGGGAGAGAAAGGAATTAATCACAGTTTTCTTTATTTATAAAATGAAACTTCCGTCTTTCCCATCAGATAATTTCATATCCCCTTATTGATATTTGGTCTTTAGTAATATTTTTAAATAAAACACTCACTTAAATATCTGTAATAATGCTCACAAAACAATACTTAAAACTAACAACAGATGCATGGGAAAACCATAGTCATGACAGTAGTATGAACCAACTATCACTCACATTCCCCCCACCCTTCATCCGTGAAGTTCAATTATGTTGTGCCAATGAAGTTTGTGTTCAAAACTCTCAGCATTAAATTCTGCTGTTTATAATACGATTTATATATAGAAGTTTTGATTTATATATGCATTCATTTGAATTATATATGCATAAATCTGCTATTTTCTATTAGGGAAATAGAAACGTTCCTGTTGCAGCATTATGAAAAGATGGCTCTTTACGTCTTTAACCAGTGTCCATGCATGTTTTTTGCTGCAGCCCTATGTGCATCTGTTAGACTACCACAGAAAGAAAAAGAATAAAAAACGTTGAAAATTTTACACATTTTTACAGTAGATGAACACAAATATTATTTAGCACTATACATCTAGGATTCTCCCTAGCACTAGGCCAAGCAAGCAGATGCTGTTGCCAAGTTCTTAAAAATATCGTTAAAGCCCTACAATAAATATTTCAGTTCCATTTCCTTGGAAAATACTAAGATTAAGAAATACAAAGATTAAAGAGAAGTGATCTGATTATTCATTGTACAGTGTCTCCTCTTTTCCTGGGTGAAAGTAGCTACTGCATTTCATAAAATTAGAAAGACTCACATATATACAAATACATGTATTCATTCCCACACACACACAAATATAAATGCAAATAATAACAGTGGTGTGACATAATTAACTTCCTCATTCATGCTAGAATCCAGATTCCTGAGTTCATGGTTTGATCTACAAGTTATATTATCTTACCTGTGTCAGTCAGGAGTGTGAAAAAACATATACGACCAACATAGTTATGCCAACAAAATCCCCATTGTAGATACATCTATGTCAACGGATGAGAGCTTTTGTCAACCTAGCTCTGGTTGTTAAAGAGGTGGTGTTCCAAAAAAACTCCTTCTTTTGGTCTAAGTGGTGTCTAAACAAGGGGGCTATGCTGACACATGCTCCGTAGCGTAGACATACCCCCAATCCCTTACCTTCACCATAAGATCATCCTACTTCCATGAGTAAGGACTACTCAAATGAATAAGGGTTTACAAAACTGCCCCATATGCAAAAGGGCTGAAGTAGCAAAACCTTAGCAGAAAAACAGAAGGAAGCTTAGGATGTCTTAATTTACTGACACAAGTACACTGAAGGTGAAGAATTTAGTAGCAATCTGACAATAAATTTTGATTCCAAAAAAACATTCTAGACATTTCAAAGTAAAAATACACACAGTGCTTATATATGCACAGGACTTTTCAATGAATGCTAGCTAGATAATATATACACTACAACTTTCAAAGGGAAAAATACACTGAAGGAAAAGCTACATTTATAATAATAAAGTACACTGCTGAACAAAATTATCAATAGCACTCTTCTCCAATAATCCTTCACATTTCTCTCTTCCTTTGTATTTCTGAAGGACTCTCAATTAATACTAAATGAAAAGTTTAATATGGTCTGGAGACAATTGTGCTGATAGATTTGAAATGAGTCTATTCTTTAAGAAGGAAAAATACTTCTGTACACAGATTTGAGGCACACGACCAATGAACCATTCAGGCTTATACATTTGTTTTCCCTTTCTAAGCCTACAATTTGTGTTAAAATGAACTTATTTGTTCCTTCTTTAGAGTAGGTGCAGCAGCCTACAATGTATTCATTTGTAAGGTCATACTCCTAGTAAGCCTTTTAACCTTCCACTGAGAAAACAAATCTTAATGATAGAGACTCAGTGGATCTGTGCCCCCTTGTTCAGAAGTTTCTATAAATCTATAGACTTCATGCAGTGGATTGAATTTCCTCTCTATTGGTATTCCCCCCCCTGCAAATCATATCTAAATCTGTGCAATTAGTTAATGTGCTGGCACATGACACAGAAAAAAAAAAGCATTATTTATTTTTTATAAAACACTAATGTTGAGGCTACTGTAAATGCTAAGAACTTATGAATGACCATACTGGGTCAGACCGAAGGTCCATATAGATCAATATCCTGTTTTCCATCAGTGGCCAATGCCAGGTGACCAAGAGGGAATGAACAGAACAAGTAATCATGAAGTGATTCATCCCGTCGCCCATTCCCAGCTTCTGGCAAACAGAGGCTAGGGACACCATTCCTGCCCATCCTGGCTAATAGCCATTGATGGACCTATACTTCATGAATTTATCTAGTTCTTTTTGAACTCTGTTATAGTCAGGGTTATAGTGCTATTCTCAAATTAATTGGAAACTGATACTTAATGATATTATATTAGACAATAACAGCTAGAAGCAAAACATTATTTAAGTTGTAAAGAAAGACTCCTGTCAAAATGTACATGAAAATAACAAGTTTTGGAAGTTAAAATAATACAGTTTTGGATGTCATTAAACTTGATGTCAGCTTGGACATAATTCCAAATCTTTATTTAAAATAGTTTTCAGTGTAAATTGCCTTTTGATTAAAACTAAAAAACTGCAAAGTGCACATTTGAAAAAGGGTGTCCAGATTTTTAGCAAATTCTCAGAAGCCACTATTTGGGGTTTGGGGATTTCCAGGTGGATATTAGACTATCCTATACAGATTCCTTTGCTAATTAGTTAACCAGGCATCAAACTTGATATACACTTTGATAATAATTGCAATAGTCATTTAAATAAATATTAGGAAAACTCTCTAGACACTGATTCTGTTAGATCTACTAAAAAAACCCACCAAAAGCTAACTGAAATGGTTACAACAAAAGTAGAGCTACAGCAGTTACTTCCTTTGTCTGATGGAAATTCTAGGGGAGCAAGGTACATAGTGACAGCCTTTGTAGCTGTTAGCCTCTTGAACTCTTTTGAGCAAACCCTATTCTATATCTCATGTTTTGTATGCAAATAAAAGCCCATCTAAAATCCTATGTTCTATGCCTCAAGAAAAACCAGTTTCCCACCTCCTTGTTTTGTTCAGGCAGCAGGCTCAGTGGGGCCTCATTTGAATTTCCTTCATGCCGTGGGAAGCGGGGAGCAACTGGAAATAATATTTTCCCAGTGTGTCTCGACTTCCTTGGGTTCCTGAGTGGGCCCCCAGCAACATTCAAAATCATGATTATGTGTTGCTCTGGGTTTGAGGGTATGAATCAGTCTGAAAGAGGAATGTAATGGGTGGGCACTTTTCCGCAGAGCCCTCAGTAAGATACATTCTGCACAGCTCAGTGACTTGTGCGAGCTTTAATTTAACTTATTGCAGTTGAAACCATTTTTTGATGGGGATCAAACATGAATTTTCTGACTCTTGACCTCATGCGAGAAGTCAGGTGGACTTCATCTAGTGCCTGTTTCACAGTTTGCCTGTAAGCTTCTCTTTAAGAGACCGATTTCTGAAATCTCAGGCATTGGGGTAAGGGTAAAAGAGCAATTATAATAAAATGAAAAGGGTGCCATAGGCTTTACCTTTGGAACACCCCTATGTGGGGCGACAGGAAGAGTATGAGCACTTCTTTTGTCCCGAATGCTTGCTGCTGGCTTGCTGTAGATTAGATCTCGAGAGGCTCTGTCCCACCAGCTACTAATGTCAAGGTAGCAGTTCCTGCTCCCCATTCTGGGGGGTTAACAATAGTCCCAAACCAAAAGGCAAAACAGAACAGTCCTGCAGCCCACAAGCAATCCAGGTTCATTTCTTTCCTTGCAAGGCAACCAGGTCAGTCTCTGAGCTAGACTGGCTTTCGAACCCCTTGTCAGTCTGAGGAGCCCCGTCCAAGCTTCTTGGGCTCAAGGAAAAGAAGAAAAAATAATGTAAAGAAGATCCCTTTATTTATCCAGAGCACCTAGGCATTCAGAGGATCCTCAGCACTTCCCAAACCCTGTTGGTTCAGGAAGCTCTGTGAATTAGATCTACTTCCCTCTGAGTGCCAGCCCTCATAGTGCTTGGATCCTCCATTTTAAGGAGTTGCCCTATTCCAGGTGCACCAGACCTGATTGTGTCCTGAGGCCCTCATTAACCCCTTACTTACTGGGGTGGGGGGGGGGCAGGTTCTCACTATGAGGAGGAACTGTGAAGGTGCTCCTGTCCCTGCTGCTGCTCTCTTGGGCATTGAAAGAACAGGAGGAAGGAGTTATCATCACTCAGGCCTTGTGCAGCTGATCATGGCTCTGCCACTCTTTCTCCCCCCCCGCCATGTTTTCTACTTAAATGCTTACTTGGACACATGGAGTTCAAAGTTTACAATCAGTTTCATTGTGATTAAGGCATTGAAAAAAACTATCAGGTTTGAAAACATTTATTTAGCACAAGTCATAATTTCTATTTTATTATCAGACAAAAGTTAATCAATGCTAAAGATCTGACTATAAGTTTAATAGTTACACTGTGCACTCCGTCAGTATTGTTGAATTGGAGCAGGGGGTCTGAGAAGGAGCAGACTGGCTTGAGCATAGAATGCCTCTCTTGTAAGTGTGTGTTCACCATACAGGGCCAGTGCAAGGAAGTTTCGCGCCCTAGGCGAAATTTCCTTGCACCAGCCCTGCACCGCCCCCCCAACACCACCCCCACAGCCAGTTCCCCCGCCCGCGGGAGCTCAGCCCCCCCACCTGCAGGCCGCGGCAGCTGAGCATGTAGCCTGCAGGCAGGGGGGTGGCTCGCTGCGGCTGCCTCCTGGCTCCAAGCTCAGTGGCTGAGCATGGAGCTGGGAGGCAGGAGATAGCCGCCCGCCGCTCCCCAAATCCTGGTGCCCTAGGTGACCGCCTAGTGATAGCACCGGACCTGTCCTCAGCCCAGCACTACTGCTAGTAAAGGAATGGCTTTAACCTGCTTGAAACATTCTGGCACTGGAGTAAAGATGGCACAGAGCCATCCCTTTATCACTAAAAGTCCACTATGGGTGAGCGGGGGATAAAGGTGAAGGCAAGCCTTCTCAAACTATGCTCCTATCAAAAGTGAAGGGGACCTCACTACAACTCACATTGCCACGCTATTCTACCCTAATTTAGATAATATATATTTGAATGTTTGATCTTTTCAGAATCTCTCATCTAGCACCTCCACACCACCATGCTTCTTGCTGAAAGGCAAACCTGGGTTCCGATGTAAATGTCATGCTCGTCCCTCTCACTACCCTGTGTGGAACTTATAACACTGAAGGGAGGTGAGTGAGGTTGAAGGGCAGGGTTCAGGGTTTAGTTATGTATCTACATCTGAGTTTTGTGGCTCTGGTACATCTCTTATCAAAACTAAACTGAATTTCTAAACATTATGTGGTTATCCCATCTCTAATACAAAAAAGTTGCCACATTACAGTGTAAGGTTGCATAGCAATGTGACATCATCATTGTGAGCAAATATTATAATAGAGACAGAGGAGCTGGAGCCTTAGCTAAACCATGCTTCATTACTAACTGAAGTTGTAGGGTGAAATTCCTTATTTTGAAACATATGCACATCCAGGAGAGCTTAAATTGGTGTGGGCATTTTAACAGTTGGTTTCAAATTCTCAATCTTAATATTGCATTAGCAAACCTTTTTGCAATGTATGTGTGGTGAATAGGAAGATTAGATAAAATAAATTAGGGAAATTTGGATTTGAGAAGAAAATAGGATTTGAGAAGACAATAGTCACATGTTTAGGTATTCTGTACCCATGAGAGGACAACCATGAGGCATATACTACTTGAAATTACTAAAGACGTTTTCCATGCTTGTAGCAGGAAGTGGCACTGAAGAGACACTGCTTTCCAGGGTTTCTGACTGAATTAATGGCAAAAGAAAATAATGTGTCCTAAAGGACAGATGAAAATAGTCAGTCATCTGGTTTGGGATTGGGATTAACAATCAATATTGCTAGTGGAAAACAAAAAGCTGCTGAAATGGCATTCATGGGAACAGGAAATTGGGTGGGATGGATTAAAATTAAAGATGTTACACCTGATTCTAAAATAGATTTGTATTTGAATATGTACTATGTGAAGGTGATCAGCTTTTTACAAGATCTGAAGATCTGATTCTGCAACTCTCACTGAAGTAGAGGACAATGAGATTGCTTTGATGTTTAAGGCTTGCTCATGTGAGTAAGGGATACCAGATTGGATCCTAATATTTTAGCACTTGTAGCAGGATGTGTCTTACAGTGAAAGAAATCATATCTGTATGAACCTTTTGCATACACACAGCAGTGTTAATCACAAAATATTTTCATGATCACTACCTGGCTATTTATGTGAACAGTATGATTCTTATTATATTAGTTCTGTGTTTATTTATACTGCATTTTATACAAATTGAATTCTTCCATGCAATACTATTTCAAGTGCTTTTATGTCTAATTTGTTCTTGTAATGTCATTGGGAAGATGTATTATGTAAATATTAATGCTTCTGCAGTGGATACCATTTGACTAAATAAAGAAAGAATTCAGTCATGGAAAAAAATACTTTTGTATCACTAAGTCATATGCTAGCAGAAATAATACATTCATTTAATTCTTCCAGTCATAATAAGCCAACAACAACACTGCTATATTAAGATTTGCTTTGAAAAGCTATGAATGTGGAGTAAGGAATGAATGCAAGTTTTCATGCCATCAGGAAATAAATTTAAAAAATGGAAAGCTTTGGGGCACCATTCAGGAAACTAAAGTGTTCTGGCACAAAATTTTCAGTATTTAATTATGAATAATGTTTGCAGAGAATTCATGGTATACAATATCTCCATTAAATTATATGTCCTTTCATTACAGCTAGTGGTGTGCAACTCTTTTATAGGTTTTGATCCAGATTGTGTCTTACCATGCATAGGAGTACAAGCTTGGGAAAAGGGTGCAAGTGACTTCTCCCCATTGTAACTGGGTCCTAGATGAGGGCTTAAAATCATACTGGAGACTTCATATGCTACTCTGTGCTAGATGCTTGTAGTCGTGCTTAGACTAATTTCTTGTGATGTTGCAACTAATGCAACTCTTTAATACCTGAATAGTTTAATGTAGCTCTTCTGTTATATATTACTTGTGCTTGTTTTCATTGAATTTCATCTGCCATTATGCTAACTAGTTACAGTAGCTCTTTCTTGAGTTCCATACAATGTTCCTTAGCCTTGAATAAGCTAAAATTGAATCAACACCAAATCTTGTCTCTTAACTATTCATCCTTAAATCCAGGTCATTAATAAACATTTTCAACAATATTGGTAGAAATGTGATATGTACTAGAGATCCCTAGAATTCAATAAAATATAGACTTTCAGAGCCTCTTAAGTGCCTTTCCAAAAAGCAAAATTCATTTTCACTCCCCCCACCCCTCTTAAAGGTTTCGTTTAATGGAGAAGCTTGGCAAGATTGAATACATCTGCTTCAAATGACTTTTTTTTAAGTCAGTGCTTTCAGTTTTAGTGAATCATAGTTATGCTACTGATGGGAGTGTCCAGATTTACTGGACTAACTTTTTCTACAGTGAAATGAATCATTCTGTTGTTCAAATACATTATTTGAACTAAAGAAACATTCATTTTACTTTTACAACCAATAAAAACAGCCACAATTTATTTCCAGTGTGAAAGTAGCCTTGAAGTGATAGGAAAATATTAACAAAGATACATAAAAGCAATAATGAAATACAAGGATATAATTTATTGAGTGGGTCCTGGTTACATCATAAACCATGGGAGCACAACTCAAGTGGCCTGTCACCTGATCACAGAAAAAAAAATTGTCTTTGTATTACACTGTCACATCTATTATATTTTAAAATGTAATTTCAGAGGTTATAAATACAATCTTGTAATCTCTTTTTCTCTTTCACGTTCATACTTCAAAATACATATCACTAATGATGTGGCATATTGATTTTAGTATGACTTTGGACTCAGGCATTATATCATTTTCAGAATGCATTACAAATACTACTTGTGCTTTATGATGGTTAAAATTTCTGGGACTTGCAGCTATTTCTTATTATCTTGCTTAGCCTGAAGATTTCTTTGGCCATCAGGTTAAAGAGGTATTTTGCCCCTTTGAAGCCATTGTTTCTGTAAAGAGAAAGCCTTTGATATTATTATTACAAGCATTATTATAAGGCACCCATTTTAGCATTGCCTGGGTCTATTTACAAAGCTTAAAGTAAACACAAAAAACATTTCCAAAGTTTAGAAATTGAATACCTGAAACTTTGGTGTCACCGTTGGGGCAGTTATCCTAAACATTCCATGTTATATGATGGATTAGAAAGAGAGGTTATCCTTAGGCCAGTCAGTGATTTTTACTGTAGATGTAAACCAGATTCTTCATTATAACCTGAATATTGAATGGCAGCCATACAGACAGAAGAGCATAGGTGAAAGAGATGCTGGTCAGCTCATCTTGCTGATGGTGCATAATGTAGCCAACTGCGTAACTGAGATTTAGACTGGCCTGCATGGTTAGACATGGATAGAACACATTACTGTTGTCCAACTTGCTTAACAAATCATAGATGGCCAGGGCAAGGTCTGCATATGAGAGGAATGGATACCATCTTCTGGCCAGCTGAAGGTGGGAAAAAAAATCTGCTCTGGCCACTGTTGCTCTCCTTAAGTTTCCAAACAACTATGAGAAAGGACAGGAGGTCCCCTGTACTGTAGGAAACTTTGCCACCTCCTCATAATGCTTTCCTCTGCCAATCAGCTTAGCCTCTCTTTTCTATGGATTGAATTTAAGATTGCAACTTGGCTGTAAAGAACAATCTCTTCCAGACACTGGTAAATCACAGAGACTACTGCTGAGTCTGGGTAGTAAGAAAGATATTTGGAATTGATTTAATCAGCACACCGATGAGACTAACTGTAGCCTATACCACCTCATGATCCCCTTCAGTGACCTCACAAAGTTTGAATGAAAGAGATAACAAGACTGAGCCTTTTGAGACTCTGACAGCCCTTCAGAAATAAGAAAAAGATGCCTGGCACCATCCACTGGGATCAAACTGAAAGAAATAAGCAGAATTACGCTGCTGTTGTGTCAACAGCACCTCATGGTCAGTGGTATCAACACACACAAACAGCAGGTTGTCTGACCTACCACAGGCCTGGGAAAAGTGTTGATTATCAACCTCTATCCTTTCCAGATCATATCCACATTTGAAGCCCAGCTAGTTAATGTCCAATTAAATGGGGATGAGATGCTGTTGGGGTTCATGCAAGAGCTGCTCACATTTTCTCAAAGATTTTCCCCAGAAAAGGTATGGTACAGACCAAGGCAAGAACTTCAGTATCGAGAAATGTTTGAGGGTTGTGGGCATTTTTAGTATTAGTGGTTACTAAGCATGTTCAATAGAACTTAAGGAGTGGTAAAAGAAGCCACTGATATGGCAGAGGCATGACCTGGCATCTCCACTATAAAAATACAGACTACATTTTGGCTCCTTTGGTCTTGTAAGACAGAGAGAAGAGACTTCCAGAAGAAAGATAGATTAGCACAGGCTCATGTTTTGAACTTAATGAGATGTATAATCACAAGTGTATATTTAATTACAGTACAAATGCTACTGTAAAACAACATTTAGAAAGGAACTCACTATTTAGAGACTCTGAGTCTACCTTCAGAGTGAGGTTATAATGATGTAAATACAAGTTACTTTGTTTACTCTAGAATGACAGGACTTACTTTAAAAGATGTTGAGAAAGACTGAATTTCCAGAATGCTGCCATCAGTTTTCATTATTCTTCTTGTTTTGTGTAAGATTTTTTCCATTTCTATTCTGAGTTATTGTGCTGCCTATAAAATGAAATGGAAGTAAAAGGAGGTTCTTTCCCAAATGTCAATAATTGAGAACATTTTAAGAGACAATCAAAAGTCAGCTAAAACTACTAAATAAATAATTAAGGATCAGATCCTGTAGTCATCAGTCAAGCAAATTTTTCACTGGCCTGGAGTATATAGCTATCACTTCAGCTAGTCCACACAACATGTTCAACAGAAGCTTGATTAAAATGAATCAAAGGAAAATCTTGAACAACAAGCAGTCAAGAACTATAAGATTAGCTATCACAACAAGATTGTCACAGGGGAGCAGGGGGTGGGGGGGAGGGGTTGGAAAAAGCCATTCCTCTGAATGGTGTTTTAAGAAAATAAGACATAATATTGCTAAAAAACCTGTAAAAATATTGAAGACAGGAATACAGAAACGAGAGAAATTATCTGTCTACGTATGATTATCAAGCCATCTTATCTGCATACCTAAGAGAAAGTAAGTCCAGGTGACTTGTCAGATACCAAGAACATTATTATTGTAGAAGAAAATATTGCACTTAACACAGTAAACTAAGCTTGGTATCATTGAAACTCACAAAACTATTTTATATTAGTATCAGTTTTCAGCCATGGACTTCCTTACCAACTCACCAGCATTCTGCTCACTAGTCCATCTCTACTGAGTCTACTCATGATATTCTAAGCCTTTGAGTCATCTAAAATAGTTGCCATACTTACAAAATTTGCCATATAAGTGTTTCCATCTTTCCTCCAAATCTGCAGTGGTTCAGGATGGATGAATTCATTCATAGACTAGTGATCACATTAAGATCCAATATTCTATTACTAGAGTTGGGTGGCAATTGCTAAATGTTGTCCGAGTATTCACTCAAATTTAAAAATGAGCTCCCTTCTGTTGTGCTTGCTCTGCTTTTGTGCTCAATTTTCACGTGTTTGAATAACTGAGTTTCAGCTGCATAAAGAAAACATTACGCTTGCATGCTCAAGTACTCAACTGGATAATAAATTTTAAGTCTCACTATTCACATCAGCTGTGCTCAGACAGCTTTATTTTAAAAATCACCTTGGGGATGTGGGAATGTTCAAGGAAGAAGGGAAAAACAAATCAAGATAAATGCCCTCAAATTGGAAGCTGATGCTGGGGGTTGTCCTACAGCAGTTGCATAAGCTTAAGCTTTCCTCATTTGGAACCATTTCCAACTTGTGGAAGGATCATGGTCATTCACTTGCTAAAAGCATGGAGATGTGATTATGTCCATTCTTGGTTTACCTCTGGCACCAGGATCTGCATATGGCCCTGTACGCTTTAAATCCCCTGCCTAGGTGGGAATCACACACTTCTTTGAAAACATTCTCTTTGGTGTATACTGCTTACTAAAGAGTACTAAATAATGCTGTGCACAGGTATGTAAGCATGTAGAAAAATAAGCAAATATGTTAGAGAGAGCAGGTGGTCATGCAATTAAAGCAATCTGATAAATGTTGCTTAAGGCACCTAATATATTTTGTAAGTATATCAAATATTAATTAGTTTTCATTATGATCCCCTTCATGGCAAGTTTGGGTGGGGTTCATGACAGTTTTGAAAGGTTCAACTAAGGGCTAAATTCTCTCCATCAAAGCTCTGCCTGGGCAGTCATTAGGGAGGTAGTGAGGGCACTGTGATTCTGAAGGACTGTTGTGGGTTCACTCACTGTTGGGGCATCTTATTGTGGCCACATCTGGTGATTAGCTCCTTTCAGGTCTGATGCTTGCTCACACCACATCCCCCTTCACTCTCAAATACTCACTTTCCCTGTTTGTGACTCAGCCCTCTGACCATATCACTGTATAGTCCTCCCCACTCTGGAGTATCAAAACCCTGCTAGATCAGATAGTCTTCTGGTCCAAGGCCAGATCTGATTCACTTTCCCAGAGGCTAGTAGAGGAAACCAGGACAGCCTACTGCCTTGGGGGGCCAGCCCACTGACCCTATATCCAGCAGCTATGGTCTGCTTGCTCCTAGAACCTGTTGCTGTTTCTTTGAACTACTTCCTACCACACTTCTCTATCTCTGTTCCACCTCTGGGTTTACAAGCCCAAGCTTCATCTTCTCCCACTGCCTATTTCACCCTCTTCAACTTCTTGTCAGACTCACTAACCCTAAACAAACCTCCATTCTCCCAGGAAATGACTGCAGACTACTTGCCCTTAAGGCCCCTGCCTTTTCTAAGTTTCAGCCCTTTATATGGGCCCAACCTGCTGCTTCCCAAGTGAACTTCATCTTCCATTAGGCTTTTTTGAGCCCTGGCTTTCCTCCAGGTGGAGCATATAAGGTTAATTGACCTAATTTAATTTACTCTGCCTTGTGTGGGGTGGCTCAATACAGGGTCTGTCCTGCAAGTGCTAAGTTCAACCACTGATATAGAGTCCTTAATAGGTAGGATATTTAACAGATTCTACTCCAGTGAAGGAAAGGGATATCAAAACTCTTCCATAAACCCCTGACATATCCCTATATAAAGGACATCAGCAAGGCCCATTTGTGGCACTCTTGCATCAGTAGGAGTTGCCCTCCAAAGAAGCAATTCTCTTCTGAGTTTTGGAGGCTAAATTCTCTTATGAGGTGTTACCTGTCTGGGACAAAGGACCTATATAACTGTGGAGAGAATCTGAGGTTGCATTTTATTGCTAATTTATGAAGTGGTTGGGGCCAGAGTTAATGTTGTATAGGCAATCTTAAAATTGGCATTTTCTGACTTTTGAATTTTTGCCCATGCAATCTTTGAATCCTTGATGTAGTGTCTACCCTAGGTCACTATAGGGTAACATTAAAGCCAGTGGGATGGTGCATGGTTGCAGGGACTGCATTAGTAGATCCTGATGCAGGAAGATGACCGTAATGTTCTTTTAACATAGGTTTTATATAGATAGATAGATAGATAAAGTAAAATAACTAAAAGGCAATGGAACTCACTTGAAATAGCCACAATCTTGCTTTGTAAAAGGCACCTCACTTTCAGTCTCATTTATAACATTGTACTTCAGGCATGTGGCTAACAGATGTAATTTAAAACGTTCTCATGCATTTTAGCCTACATAGTCCACTACATATATGTGAGTATCTAGAGAGGTAGATTTTACCCACCCTAATGTTATCAAGAAGAACTAAGCAGATAGTTAATAATTTGTACTACACTAGTTCTTCTAGGTGTCATCCATTATTGAGGCCCCATTGTTCTGGCACTATACAAATATTAAGGACAGTATTTCCCCTAGATCTTAAGTGTGTAACATTTCTCCAGAAATCTACACATATATGAATGCTGGTTTAGTGTAATATGTGCAAGCAAATGTTCCTCTCTAGAAGTGTATACATTAAAAATAAGATTATATAATTTCAGCTTTCAATGCCTCCTTAGTTTTCCAACATTTTGTTGTTTAGTATTAATTATATATCTAACTTTTTCTGTAAACTACATAGCAGTGAATAATTTTTTCTCCATGTATAAAGAAGATTTTTGAGAACGTCACACCTAAAGTCCTTGTAGTTTTTTGCTACTGAGTGGCTGGCCCAAGCAACTGGGGGAACATCTGACAACTGCACTTCTCATCTATTTTCTTTTGGATTCCCAGTCATTGTGTTGTTTTCAGAACGTTGGCAGCAGCGATTGCAGCTGGCTTTAAAGGCAGTGTTGGTGGAGAAATTAAAGCTACCATCACCAACAAAAGTGAAATAATTTGCATTTTTTAGAGCTGCATTATAATGTGTAATAGACATTTTAATAATATGAAATGAGACTGATGTATAAATCTTTGGAATAGCACCTGAAAAGGACCCAGATAGGCTGGTGAAAAACAAATGGCAACTAATGTATCTTTCACATTGGCTGTGGCAGTGATTTACTATGTTGTCTGTGATGCTAAATATACATCATAAATCCCTCCAACAGAAGCCTTATTATATTCATCCATCTCTTCCCTATGAGCCGCCACTTTTTCCTTTTATAAGCCTTATTGTTTAAAAAGGGAGTTATTATATGAAATAAAATGCAAGCTAAAGCCAGTGATCTTACATTAACCTAATGAGGACTGTGTCTAAAAAGTGTCTAGTGAAAATACCCAGTGGTTATGTTATTGTTAAGGACGGTTTATTGAGTGACAGTGGGCAAGCTCCTTTGTGTAACATAAAATGATATGCAGCTCTTCATAAATCTACCTCAGCTGATCAGTTTTCTTCCTTTGTAGAATTTCTAAAGTCTATTGAGTAATACGCATTGGGAAAGAGATAGGGATCTGGGAAACATAGGAAGAGTAAGGTGGGGTCGTAGGCAGTTTAATGAGATAGGGATCCAAAACAGAAAGCAGTACAGGGAGAAAATGAATCCTTACAGGGTAATTAATGTTATTGTGGAGGGGGACTCCTTTTGGTTAGTTACTAATGAAAAACTGGAGAACCTAAAATTCTGCTTCTCCCTCCATATTAGTTTTTTTTAATGCATTGGTCGCCTTGGTATCTAAGTGCTGTATAACTGAAGATACCACTGTCTTGTGGGCAATCCCTTCTCTGGCAGTTAGTTCCAAGTTCCCACCCTGTGTCTTGGTGTAATGCACCCTTCTAGAACCTTTGGGGAGACAATAATTCACTCAAATCATTCCATTACCACTATCAGTAAGAAATAATCACCTTTATCAGCAACAGTCACTTTTGCCTGCAAACAGTTACCTTTAGCAATCATTCAGGTGCCCTTCCAGTATCAGTCCCTCAGTCACCAATCAGGAAGCCAGCTTCCCTTTGGGATCTGGCTGATTCTTGCATATGGTACAGGCCCATAGTGGACACACAGACAGGCTCTTCCCTTGACTTGTCCCCCAGCTCTGACTCAGACGTTCAACTTGCTATGTCCTTGCCTGCAGGGCACATGCCCTGTCCTACAACTTGCTCATGTCCTTCACAAATATTATCCCCAATCCTTCAGTCAGAGGATAGCTGTCAACAGGAAGCTGAAATCCTTCTTGCCAACCAGGGCCTTTGGATCAAGGTGCTGGCCTTTTCACACTATTGCTATGTGGAGTGGGGGCTCTACAAATGAGTAACACATACAACAGCAATATTCTTACCATCATCTGTGGTTGTGTTTGAGTGCGATAATTATTTTGTATTTCCTCTTTGTTTCTTCCTACTGCCTTTTTTCCAATTCCCCCATATGTGGCTTGATCCTGTGAAGATGTCTCCTACTGGGCAAGTAGGCTTTTTCAAAGAAGCATTTAGACCTGAAAAGATCAGTGTCAGGTTCAAAGTGGGGTCCTCTGCCAAATTGTTACACAACTGGGTCATTGTTGCTGAAAATACTCTACTATCTGCAAAACCACACTCACATCAACCCTTGGTGAAGGTAAAATGGAGGGAAGACTGTCCTTTGAAAAACAGGTACCCAAAATGGGATTGGAGTGGGAAGAAGGATGGAGAATAGAAAGGAGAGCCTTAAAATTTGAAACATTAAAGAAAAAAATGTTTGAAACTGTTTAACCATCTTAAACAGCAATGAGGAGATGAGGGGGCCCTAGAGCATGGACCAACGTGTCTACAGTGGCAGGGTATCAGTGCGCCGAACAACTGCCTTCTGGGTCCACTTTTGTACAAGGCAGAGAGATATATGTAGTCCTGGCACCAGATGGGTAGTAATTGATACAGGGTTGAATTGCCTGCTGGACTGGAAAATCATCAGTCCCACCACTATCAGTGAGAACAAGAAGTGGACTAGAAGACAGCACCAGTCAGTGGGGGAAGATGAGGGCGCAGTCCCAGATGCAGTAGCAAGAGAGTGGAGAGGTGTGTTTGACCACTAAGAGGCATATGTGAACGATCTGGCTTGCCATCTGAGCAGCCATCTTCACAGAACAAGATTGTGGTTAGGAGCTTGAGGAGGCCACCAGCCTCTTTCAGATTTTTCTCTGTTGGACTGTCTGGCAGATGATACCCTGTGATCCTGGACTTCACTTTGTGCTGTTCTGCCTGTTCAGCCGCCTCTGTCTGGTTGGGAAGCGGCTGCTACTGGTCAGCAGGATTCCTCTGATGATGATAAGGCTGCTCCCGGTCATGGTCAGTGGAATCCTAATTCTCTCATGGCACCTTGTGCCTGCTTTGGCAAGGCAGCCTCTTTCAGGGCTTTGGAGGCAGAATTGGATGAATAGGAGCTCAGAGTTATCTATTTTTATTTTTAGTTTTGTTATATTTTTATTTGAAAATATTAAAAAGTTGTAAAAACACTACACATCTGGTCTTTCTAAAGTATTGTTTTCTTTGTTTGTGTTTATATTATTCCATGTCACTTTTATAGGGAGAACTCACATTTTTGAGTGAAGGAATTTTTAAATGTACTTTTAATTATATATGCCTAGAAGTTATTGGTAGGGAGGATTGATGGCTGTACTGAGGAATGTTTCTGTTTGCTTTGTTAATGCAGAGTTAATGCGAGGGAACCAATGATGTTTTCAATAGCGAGAGTAAGGGAATTGCTGTATAAATTAAAATAATTTGTGATTTGACAGTGAAAGAAGAATAAGCATTGCAGTTATCCACATTTAATTTTTGTTGCTTGGAGTCAGATTTAAAAACAATTGAGAAAGTCCAAATTTACAGGAATTCTTCTTAAAAAGAGAAACACATCTGATACTGGGGCCTTTACTATACATCTCCAGTTGATAGATGGAGATGATTAGAAGGAATTTCCTCTTCCTAAAGTGTGTCCGCACTTTCCCCCCCTTTAAGTGGCGAGACTGATTCTCCCACCAGGATTGCTTGTTGTGTGTGTGTTTATGCATGTGTGCAGTGGTTCAGTCAAATTCCAGTAACTCCAGGGAATTTGATTGCTGCGTTTCCCTGTCTGGCAGCGTGTCCTCAGTGGACTTTTTCACAGGAGCCACTCTGTACAAAATACTTCTATTTCTTGGATGGAGAGGGATTAAGCATTTTCAGAGCTTCCACATAGTTCTCCTTGTACTCCATCAATCTCATTTGAATGAATCTGTCCTCTGCAGTCTGGACAAATTTTTGGCAAAGAGTATAAAAGCCTATCTCCTTTCGCTCTTTTATAGCTCATCATTTCTACCCTTCTCTTATCTGTTGCTTCTTTGGAGTAGAGGAGAAAAAGGGGAAACAAGACAACAGAAATTACATATGGGTTCTTAACTGGGTTGTTCTTGCTCTTATTTTCCTTCCCCCGTCTGAACACCAGCTTGTTGGTTATTGCTCTCTTTTCTCCACTTCCAAACTGACTGGTTTTAAGTAACAATCACATATTAATAATGGTGACTATTTTTATTTCTTTGGCACCTTGATTCCTATGGGTAAAGATATAATTTTTCTGTTTTGCATTTTTCCTTTGTGAAGTGGGAGGAAAAGGAAGAATGTGACAAATAAGTAGATATTTTTTCTCTTGTTTATATTTTCTCTATTTAATTAATGAAGCTAGACTGTGTGTGCACAGCCATCATTGCATATTTTCTATCATACATTATTGTATTCTCTGAGTTAAATTGTCCCCATACAGAGCATCTACTAAATCCTCTCCCGATTAAGCCCATAACACAGGGTTTAAATAATGGATGTTTTGTCTGAGCTTTTTGCACTATTAGCATTACTCTAAAGCTAGAAAAGTGAGTGGGATATAAAAGTTTTCAAGAATTACTATAACCAACTTTCAGTTGCGTTTCAATTTGATCTGCACTGCAAACCACCTACAGAATTTATTTGGAGACAATCTCAAATACTTCATCTTTATATGCACATATAACATACATACCCACACATACACACACAAATATTTTGCAATCTACCACAGCATTTTTGTCTTTAAAACAAAAAACAAAAAGATTAGAAATACCCTACTAAGAGAGGATGGGCTGATTTTGGTGCTATCCTGCTACTTTCACAAATAGTTATACATTCAGAACACCAATGCCCCCCAAAGGATTTTATAAGAACAGAAAATTGTATCATCCTTAACTAGATTAATAAAAGCTCTAAAGGCGGCGGCGGGAGGGGGGGCAATTTTAACCTGTTAAGAGAGGAGGAGGAAAGAGGGAAACGGTTGGAGGACAGGGTGGTCTGATTCACTAAACTCCATAAATTACAACACATGTACATATATATGATTATAAATTGAATCATTTGTATGGCAATTCAGAAATATGTGCAATATTAATCTGTGCATCTTCACTGTTATCTGTCCCTCCAACCTTGATCGTTCAGCCACCTGTTGCATTGTCTTATAAATCTTGCTTGGGAGTTTTCTGGGGCAGGGAAAATTTATGTTTAGAACACTTATAAAGCTATTATCACAGTGAGGTCCTGATTACCGACTGCTGTCCTCTAGGTACTATCATTGTTATTAATAAAATAATAAATAATAAAACTAGTAGAAAATTTCAAAACCTTTAAAAAAATTCTACTTTTCCATTCTGCCCATAAAAATTGACAAGAGTTAGGCAGCTGGTGTGCAGAGACCATTGCTTATCATGCTGACCAATATTGCCTCATTGTCTCATCTGTCTGTCTGTATCCATCTGTTGTTTCTTGTCTTATACTTAAATTATAAGCTCTTTGGGGAAGGGACTGCCTTTTTGTTCTGTGATTTTACAGTGCATAGCACAGTGAGGGCTCCTAGGAATTATGTTAATGCAAGTAATAAAAATAATAAAATAAAACAGAAAATAACATTTGTGGATAGTCTTGGAATTAAAACCCGCTGATTCACTTTTCTGCTATTCTCAGCACTACTTATTTGAAAGCATACAGGTGAGAAATTTTTATTTAGTAAGAATGTTTGCAGAAAGCAAAGAATACTGGTGCAAATAAATTATTGTGTAGGAGAATTCACACTGAAAATGTTGTCACAGTCATTTGGGTTGGTTCCCCAGCTGACAAGAAGACTATCAAACAAATTTATAAAACTCCAGACCTATTTGTGGATAAGTTATGAACAGTACAAGGGACTTCGCTTATTCATAAGGCTGAGGAGGTCATATAAAGTAGGAACATACACACAACCTCTTCATGTCTAATCACGTGGGATAGTAGCAAATCATGAAGAGTGAATTCTCACAGTGAAAATTTGGGAACAATCCATGGGTTAAATGTGTGTTTACCTATATCATTTGTCAAACAGTTACAACTTTCAAACTGGTAAAAACCACAATCTGTTTGTGGATAATTCATATATTCATATAATACAAACAGGAAAAAGAACAAACCTCAGAAAATATTTGCCAGGAATAATTGCTTTAGGCTATATAACTACATTCATCTGAGGGTGTTAAAACACTTTTAAAAATTTTGTATGTAACACTGTTCCTGTGAAGAAGGGATTATGTCAATTTTACAGGTTGGTAAATTTAGGCTCAAATGTAAAGTGTGTTGCTCCTGGTTACAGAGCAAATTAGTGGCAAATGTAGGAACAGATCCAGAAATCTTGATTTTCCGTCCTCTAACCATTATATAGCATTGGAATTGTTGGTAAACATCTCCACTATTTAAAAAAAAAACACCCAAATCATAGTTTATATATTTAGGTTCTTATAGAATTATAATATGCTCATACGATTCAAACACCTCAGAATTTCATGCTTTAAACTCATCTCTGTATAGTATATATGAGATTACAAATTCTGTTCCCTTCCCAGATTCACCAGTGATTAATATACCAGATTTTTTCTATCAAATATTGAGCTGTGTGAACTCTTCTCCTCAATCAGCAACAATATTCAAAATCTACCTATGTTCACATTTAAACTATTTCAGACAAGAAATTGTGTGCTTGGGTTTGTGTTCAAGAACTGTTCTTAGAACCTTTTTTGCATTTTTTCCTTTGTTACTTGTACATTTGAACCAGGCAGCTGTTCACAGTGTATTTAGAGTTCAATATTGGTTCATTGGGATAGCTGAACACACATAAAGAGAGGAATCTGCTATCTTAGCAAAATCCATTTCTCCACCGAGTTTCATTTTAGTAAAGATCCATTTGGAAAAATCAGAATAGTGGTTTTGCACTAGCCCGTGTCAATAGCCTGCCTTGTCAGATAGATAGTGCAAAACCACTAATTCTCATAGATGTTGGAAACTGATTATCTTATTTTTTGTCTCATAATTATTCCAATCTCCGAAAAAGATTTTTTCCTGAGATCAGAGGTCTCATGTTGCTTTCAGGAATTAGCGTTATCCTCAGTGTATTCCTTTCAAAGATCTACACACTCCACTTGAATAGATGATAAATCTGAAGAATTGTAAGAGCTCTGGGAAAAATTTACCAAGTAAGCTAACTTGCTTTTTTTTTTGCTTTGCTCATAAACCTAAAGAGAGGCATTAATTGAAATCTATGGAGAATTCAAGACATAAAAGTTAATAAAAAACAATCAGAAATTAATGCTGCCTTTGGAGGTAGCCAATGTGTCCTGCACACATTGCCTTATATTTCTATTGAGATCACTTTGTACTCTTAAGATGTTAGTACAAGTTCACAGAACAAATTCTTACCAATTTTCCTATAATTTTTTTCTCAGGTGTATAAAAGGTACAAAACTGGGATCTTTGTTGTTATTTTTTAGAGTTTTCAGTTTTCTCCCTTTCATCAGTATCTGACGAGAAAAAAAAATGGTTCTGAAAGAATGCAGTGTCCACTGAAGGTGCTATATAAATAATAAAATGCTAGAATCTTGTCTTAGTATATTTTTTTCTCTTCTCCAAAATCCAAAATGGAAAATACTGGGTGAGATTTTCAACTGGTGTAAATCAGCGCAGTATTCAGTGGAGCTGCGTCAACTTATACTAGCTAAAAATTTGGGCCAATATTGCCATATACATGGCATAAAGAGATCATAATTCAGCTGAAAGTCACTGTAGTGGACCCTTGCTCTCCTGCTTGGAGGGAGGCCACTCGTTCAAGTTGCCTTTGGGCTTGTCCGGCCAAGGCATGAAGCTGCAGACCAGTCTAGGGCCCTTGTCTCTACCCAAGGTGGAGCAAGGCCCTCCAGGGCCTCTACTTTCCAGCTCCACAATAGGGCTGGGCACCAGACAGTCACGGACAGGCTTTAGCTGTTGGGGAGGTTTAACCTGCCAGCAATTAAACAGTCTTAAGGCTGGTTCTAGCCTGGGCGGGGCTCAGGCAGCTAGCAAAGCAACAGTCTATAAGGGAACTGGTAAGGGAGGCTCCTTCTTCAGAGCAGGAGCTTCCCTGCACAGTGTAGGGAGTCGGCCACCCCGGGGTGGGATGGCAGGGGGACATGGGCCCACTCTACTCCACTGCATCCCAACCTAAGACCCTGGCAGGGGCTAGGATTGGCTGCCCTTGCGTCGGCAGGGATCTAGCCACAACACACCAACTGAGCCACACCTGGTTCCACAGCCAGCTGTTCTGTGGCTGCCCCTGGGCCACTTCCTGCCTTCCCGGAGTTTGGTACCTCTCGCTTCCAGGGCTCCGGGCCACTCCTTGTCAGGGTCTCCCACTTCTGCTGCTATCAGACAGCAGGGGGTAGGTTCGCCTCCTGGGCACGGCAGCATGGCTGGAGTGTCCTTCTCCTATGGGGATTCCGCCCCAACTGGGCTGCAGGACCTTCCTCTTATACTTCTGGCCCCGCCCAGCACTTCTGGTGAAGGGGGCGGGGCAGGCTAGGCTTTACCCACCAAGGGGATTGTAGTGGACCCTCACTCTCCCACTCGGAGGGAGATGACTCGGCCTCACTGCAGTCACCAACAGAGAAATCACCTGTATGAGGCACAGTGTGCTTGAACTGTGCTCTATGCTGGAGCGGAGTCCTATACCTGTGAACATCCACACTTGCAGTGTAGAGAACGTCAGGAGAAGAAGTGGGAGCATTGAGAGTGGCAGATGTAATGTCTAGTCATGACTCTAAGCCTGATGTAATGTCTAGTCATGACTCAAAGCCTGTGTCACCAGTTAGAATAGCCGAATAGGAGTGACTGAGACAGTGGTTGGAGGTTAGGAACCAGAAGAGATCTGATGTAGGAGAATATTTGCCCTTTCGTGTTTAAAATACATTACATTTCATTTACACAGGTCACATTAAGTTGAGATGACCTCTTTCTTAAGATCTCTCTCAGGGAAGGAAATGAGGCTAGTGATTGTGAACACCAAAGACTGATGACAGTTTAGAATAAAACATAAATTGCATCTAATGATGGAGTACTGCATCTAATTTTGGTCACCAATTTATAGAAATGATATGGAGACACTGGAAAAGATCAAGAGGCTAGTGACAAATACTATCAAAGGGATGGAATGCAAGCCATACGAGCAAAGGCTGAAGGATCTGGGTATGTTTAGTTTGAAAAAAGAGGAGATTGAGGTGGGATATGATAGCAGTCTTCAAATACTGGGCAGGACAAGAGGCAGTGGGTTCAAACTACAGCATAGCAGATTTAGATTAAATTTTAGGAAAAAACCTCCTAACTGTAAGAACAGACTGCCTAGGGAGGTTGAGGAAGCTCTTTCACTAGAGATTTTCAAGAGGAGTCTGAATAGACATCTGTCTTGGATGGTTTAGACACAACAAATCCTACATCTTGGCAGGGGGTTGGACCAGATGGCCCTTGTACTCCCTTTCAACCCTATGATTCTATGATTTGTGCAGTTCCAAGGATTAAGTGGAGTTTAGGTCGGTGTCACGAATAAATGAATAAACCTAGTTCAATCAGCAAGGAATATTTTGGGAAGTTCTCCCATGTGTATGAACAAGAGTATCCACCATTTACTGTTAGTGTTCATTATTCTTTTGTTTAAAAAGTTTTAGTCATGCACTCAGAAAACATGGGAAAAAATCCAGCATCATGGGACTGATTCTCATTTTACATTAAGATGCCTTGACACTGCTCTGGGGCTCTTAAGTGTATGTAAATTAGTTCTTTGAGAAGAATAATAATTAATATTTTTATTCCAGTAGTTGTATTCAAGGTATTATGTTCTTTTTATCCTCCCGTGGCCTTTTTTTTCTTCATGAATTTCATTTCAGTGCAGGAGCTCCAACTCAAAGTGTTCCACATGACTTAAGGCGGAAGTGGTGCAGGGAGCCTTGAGTGCAGCTCCTGTACCGGAGTGACCTTCAGCCCAAATCAGAACTAACAATTAATTAGTATTTAGCAGGATATTCTAATTAACAGATCAATAAAATATATATTTTTAAAATATCCAACAAAACCCATGAGGCATGGTTCTTGGGATGGTTTGGGGGAGATTAGCAAGAGAGGAGCTGATGGGACAGGAAGTAATTTGCTAGCTCCGAAGCTGTTCAAGTTAGGGACTGTGGTTTTTGTCTAGCACAATGGGGCGCTAAACCCGATTAGATACACCAGATATTACTATATGCAAATATTAAATCCTCCTCCTCCTCTGAACCCATCCTCCTGTATTGTAGTGAATGATCAAATTAAAAATCTTATGGGAAAAAATCACTTGTGTATTATTTTTACCTAGCACTCACATTTTTAAAAAATTGGGCCTGTAATATTCTGGAGGTTTAGGAATATAATTTTCAGTGGGATTAATATAATCAGTGTAAGTGTTTTTCAGGGACTTCAAGAGCAGCACTAAAAACTTCATGTTTCACTTTTCATTGCAAGATTTGCCAGGCAATTTTCCCAGCAGTGCAGGCAGTAGTAAGAACCACAGATAGGTTGGTGCCGTCTCTGCCTTTCTCTTTAAAGTAGAGGACTACTGTCAACTGTCAACAGTTCCACTGCTTTGGTCTACCACAAGAGTAAAGTTAATTGGCCAGGAGCTTTCTTGGGGGCTTGTCCAAGACGCTTGAAAGAACTCATATAAAATCTAAGAACTGTCAGAAGGCTCACTACTTCTCATTCCAAGAAGCACTTCTTTGACCTTGTCTTCGTTAATATACATAATACAGTGTACATAAATTAAATACAGAAACAAACCTGTATGCAATTTTCTTCTCTGGGGAGAGGAAGGAAGGAAGAAAGAATCATATATAAAAGATGTTAATCATGTCACTTAGTGCACTGTTGGAATGTACCCAAATACTGTGGGTGTGATATAAGAATGTGAATAGAATAGCAATGGAGACAATTGCTTTATTAGTAATAATGTCTAAGTGGCACCGATAGTCAGCACTACTTCTGGGTGTAGTGAGACCAACATAGATCATCAACTTTTAAGTGTCATAAAGCACAAATAGGAGACGCGTATGAGATTTATTTTTTTAATTTTGTTGGTCAAAGCTGGTCACTCAAGGAAACAGCTCACTGAAACTAATTTTTAAATGGAGGGTAATGAGTGGAGAGGTGCGAAGTATAACTGTGGATACCCTACTATGTGAACTTTTCTCTATTAAATTCCATTTAATAAATTATGAAGCAGGACTTAAACATTGCTAAGCAGATACATCACTTTTGCTTTAAAAAAGGTTTCTTCTGATGACAATCTCTAAGTATCAGCAGCTGTATCAGTTGTAAATACAGCAAGACTATAAATGTTGTGTCCCAAAGAACAAACCCTAACTCAATTTCACAACATATAAGCTACAAAGGGCCCCAGAAACACCTATAATGTTGCAATATTGAGGCAGAGAAAAGTATGTAATTAGCTCCCTTGAAAGCCTTATGAGATCACAAATATTAGCTCACATAAAATTGCCCAATTAGGAGGAAAGCAGGGAAAAGAATAATTTTCCCAAAGGTTTTTATAGTTAAATATTGTCAATACAATTAATACTCTTGACAATTATTACTGATGTATCTCATGATTTCTGTGATGAAAGTATCTTCCAGCTGAACAAAAATATAAGACTGGAGCATTGCTAAGTATTTTTCTAGAATTTTCCATTTTTCACTGATGAGATTAAATTATTGGTGTACAGTACTTTCTCTTCCTAGAACAGCAATATAATGTGAGTACTGGTGAAAACCTGAAAAAATCCACAAACTTATTTCACAGGGAAAAACACGTATCCTTTGATTATGACTATCTGAATTGGTTGAAATTCACCGGAGTGAAGGGGTGCTATAAAACACTAAGGGCTCTATACCCCTTGCCCTACACTTTTGGAAGACGCGTACAGCTCTGCAAAGTGTAAGAAGGATGAATAAGGCTTGGTCTGCAGACATAGGGCCAGATTTTCAAAAATATTTAGGTACCTAAAGATGCAGGGAGGCACCTAATGGGATTTTCTAAAGTGTCTAATCTGTTTAGGCACCTAACTCCCACTGAAATTAGGCACCTAACTTTTTAGGTGTTTTTAAAAATCCAACCTGCATATTTAGGTGAGTAAATATCTTTGAAAATCTGGCCCAAAGTTTAATGAAAAGAGTGATTTTTAAAGAGTTATTGTTCCATTAGTGCATTTTTGAATGTCAACACTGTCTGAAAACAATTTAAACCTGACATATCAGTTTAGCTTCCCCCTCTAATTTACAGGTGCCATTAACCCAACATAAACCAGGGTTAAAATGATGTAAGTGTGCCCACACAGACTTCATGCTTTCTATTTTAAAAGAGATGTAACTTATATTAGAATGATATTAAAGCAATTTCCCTTATGTAGACATACCCTTAACAATCTCACCATTCTGATTTCTTATGATTTCATATCCACTTCGTGCTGGCATAAATAATTATGGTAGGAATACGTACATTGTGAATTGGGCCCCCAAGGGTTGCTTAAGTGGAGCCTAATGCCTTGTGGATCCTCTGTTCATTCAAATGGGCTGTAAGTGGGGGTCTCCATAATGCTGCTTTTGCCAAATCTTTTCAAATAATCTCTTTCTTTTACATTTGTATACACTATATTATGTAATGGAGTATATTGACTTGCATTCAGTATTGATTTACACTACCATAGAGTAGGTGGCTAATAGTGCCCACAATAGGAACCTAAGAACTGCCATAATGGATCTGATTGTGTGCCATCCACTTCCAGTATCCTGTCTCCAACACCAATATGTTTCAGATGCTTCAGAGGAATATGTAAGCAATCTGCAGTGAGCAGTTATAAGATAGTTGGTTATAGGATAACTCTCTTGTAGAGAGTTTTTGAGCCATGGCAATACCATGCCTCTCACATTATGACTACTTAGTTTCTTTAGTAGCCTTTTGAAAGATACATTGTCAAAGGTCTTTTGAAAGTCTAAATAAGGATGTCAGCTGAGTCTCCGGTTAATACAATATAATGGGGACCGTTAAAAACTGTGCATTTTCCCTAAGACATCTAGATATTACTCACTCTCTTCTGTATTCTGCTGTGCTTTGTGTTGGACTGTAATTATGTAAAGGTCTGATCCAGCTCCCATTAAAGTCAATGGAAAGACTTCCATTAACCTTCCATTGGAGTTGGATAAGGTTGTAAGATACAAATTTTTAAGACCAGATTGTGGACTCCTTACTCACCTTGATGAGCAGTTACTCACACAAACAGTCCCATTGACTTGGTGAGTAAAGACTCTACAATCTGTCCCTTCATTATGACACCTGGAAAGTTTTTAAGGAGCCAAATTTGTATAGATAAGTTTGCAGCAAGACCTTTGTTGCAGTAGAGAACACCTTTTCTCATTTTCTCCAGCCTTTCTAATTTTTCATATTTTTTTCCACAGATGAATGGTAAATATCTATTTTTAAAGTGTGACCAAAATATGCCTTGCCATTTTTGAGTTACGGGTACAATATTATCCCATTTTAAGATACATTTAGGACATGTTTTTGCTCAGCCTTAGAGAACTTATATAGGTTTGTTATTTTAAATAAAGGAAAGATCTATCTGAATTCTATATATTTAAACATTTGATTTTATTCATACAGAGTAGTAATTTTTTGAAAACATATAGACTCTGTTCCATAATTTATTCCTTGTATTATGATTACAGGAGACTATCAAGCAATGATACCCATCTCCTGTAAGTGTATTTAATCTATTTTTATTTTAAAGAATCAAGGTCAGATAATCAGCTGGTATAAACTGCTATAAGCTGGCATTTGTTTCAATGGAACTATGTTGATTTACACCACCTGAGGGTTTACAGTATCCTTTTAGTAGAGCAAATACCCAGTTCCCAGGGCTCAATAGAGACTTGCTAACTTAATGATACCCCATCATTATATATTTTTATTTCTATACAAATAGTTATTATGTATGATATGCTGAACTTCCTTATATGCATTTTCCCCGAATCATGGTGATGTATGGCTTAAGTATTAAACAGCATTTTATTTCTATATTAAAATAATGGCTTTGAATATATGCCGCAGAAGTCACACACATTTTCTCTCTCTATCTTCTTGAATGGTGGAGGACTGGGAGAAGTTTCACAGTTTTCACATAAGGCTGTCACATCATTCTTAATAGCATAGCTTCCACAAGCCATATCTTGGTAAACGCAGCTTCAGAGCCAGCACATCAGCATTTTCTGCAATGGAGAGTATTTATTCAGGAATAATGATACAGGGCAGAGGGACATGGTGAAGTGGATCCAAAAGTATCCCAATGTTAAAGGTATTAACTGTTAGAGGAAATTCAACTTCAGCTATCAACTACATTGCACACACATGAGATGAAGAAATTCTAATGGCAAATTATCATTGTAACACTAAGATATATGACATATGTACATTGATGCCACTATTGTGGATAATGTACCATATAGCTCCACCATACAGGCACTGAAGGGGTTAATCACTTCTGAGTTAAACCTACTTCTCTAATTATTTTCAAAATGGTTTTCATTAATATTTCAGTCAATGCTAAAGTTTCTTTGAAGTTCATTGGTTCCCACATCATCCATCTCTCTGGGGCTTTGTCAGTGATCTGTGAAGCAAGAGATTCTTTAGCTCAGATGCGATAAAAAATGAATACAATGGAAGATGAGTTTATGTACACCTCATTTTTATTTATTTCTTTAGATACAAAGCTTGTACTATGCCCTATTACCTGTTTTTGCATGCTTCATTTCTTCATGAGATTCAGTTAAAAAAACTATTTTAAGTAGAGATCTTCCATTATAACATGAATTAAGCCATAGAAGTCATATGCTGTTTACCAGAAAGCATGGAAGTTAAATTATTTCAATTTTTAAAGAATAGATTTGCATACCACTAGTTATGGCAAATTATCAAATATTTTTTCCAGTGGAGTTACTATAGATGGATGCTGTTTTGGGTTTTCTTTTACCTCTCTCTCTATCTCTTTGAGGATGCAGCAGCAAAATTATCCAACCAATAGGAAGTAATTTGTCAGCCAAACCACATTACGGACTAATTATACCCACCTGCTACATGGGAACTGTGCACATGTGCTAAGAGAGGTGAAATGAATGTGCTGTCTTTTTGAATGCAATCAACAACAATATGATTTTGCTTGCTGCTGTGTTGCACTAGTAGATTGGCAAAAACAAGGTTTTCAGTTAGAAGGGAAAAAATAACAAAATTCACCACACCACGGACAGAGTAAATGTAACACACTAATTTAATTCAAATAAAACACGATTTGTACTTAGTTATGCCTAGTGCAGAACAGTTACAAACAAGAGGCTATGAACAATATTTTTCTGATCCCTGAATGCACATACAGTTGCTTATTTAAATCAGGGAGAAAGGCTTCTAGTTCAAAGCATTATTTACCAGATGATGAGGGCCAAGCTTTTTCACCAGAGCACTGGTTGTCAATCCAGTATTCACCTACCACATTATCTCACCTGAAAGCTGCTAAATGGCATGCAGACATCTGTGTTGTCCTGCAGGTATGGGAGTCCAAGAGGCCTGGCAGGTTTTCAAAATAATTCGCTACAGAAACATCATTTGGAAAAAGAACCATGATCATTGTAACTATAGTTTTGTGGTTAAACTATCCTTCTGCAGTCCAGACTGTAGGAAATAATAGGTTGTCATTAAATATTGTGCCACTTGAAAGCAGGAAGAAGAAGTGTATTTAAATAACCATTCAAAATGTGGGTTCAGTGAACAGGCTGTATTCACCAGAGCTGCTGTCAGCTGTTGGCTAGCTCTCAAGCTATGGAAAACAATCCCTTGTACGTCTACACAACAGAATTAGGTCGAAATTATAGAAGTCGATATATTAAAACCCAAATTTATGGAATCGATTGTGTGTCCCCACTAAAGAGCATTAAGACCATGAGGTCGATTGACTGTGTCCACAGTAGCGAGAGTAGCATCGACCTTCGGAGCATTGCATTGCGGGTAGCTATCCCACAGTTCCCGCAGTCTCTGCCGCCCATTGGAATTCTGGGTTGCGATCCCAAAGCCTGATGGGGCAGAAAACATTGTCGCTGGTGGTTCTGGGTACATGTCGTCAAGCCATCAAACATCCCTCCCTCCCTCCTTGAAAGCAATCTTTTTCGCGCCTTGTCTCCGGGGTTTCCCTGTTTGCTACGGAAGCCTGCTCAGCTCACAATTACCGTACATCTCCAGCGTACGCCTGCACATTAGGTCTAGTGGGGATTCAATCACGCTATAATACGGGCAGAGGGATAGCTCAGCGTTCTGAGCATTGGCCTGCTAAACCCAGGGTTGCGAGTTCAATCCTTGAGGGAGCCATTCCGCCTGAGGCTGGTAGTCGTGGGACTGCACAACATAAGCTCCTTGCCTTCTAGCAATATGCCATAAATGGTTGTGGTCGCGGGACCATATAGCAGAAGCTCCTTGCCTTCTAGCTGCAGATCGTACAATATGCTTGAAATTTGTGTGCTCCTGGCCGGCGGCCTATGGTGTGGCTGGCCGGGGGCGCTTGAACATAAATGGGAGTGACTCTGGTCATTCTCTTTTTTACGTTTTGTTTAAGGGAGATTCAGCACTGCCTGGAACACGGGCAGAGGGATAGCTCAGCGGTATGAGCGTTGGCCCGCTAAACCCGGGGTTGCGAGTTCAATCCTTGAGGGGGCCAGGAGAGCTTATTGTACCATCTGCAGCTAGAAGGGAAGGCGCCTAACCCTTGATCACTGCATATTGTACTATCTGCAGCTAGAAGGAAATGAGCCTAACCCTTGCTCCCCCCTCCCTCCGTGAAAGCAACTGAGGGGGGAGCGAAAAATCCTTTCGCGCCTTTTTTCATGCGGGCGCCATATTGCTGACACCATTGTTATCCACCCGCTGCTTCTGCTCCCACTCTGCTGTCCTGCAGACAGCATACCAGGGAAAGCATGGAGCACGATCAGATCACCGCAACGGTTATCGCCGTTATGAACCCCACGCGCATTCTCCAGGAGTATATGGCGAATGAGAACCAGGAGCTGCTAGAGCAACAGGAGGCGAGGAGGGGACAGCATCAGCCTGAGGACAGTGATGAGGACATGGACACAGACCTCTCTCAAAAAAGGCCCCCCCGCAAGGTGGACATCATGGTGGTAATGGGGCTTGTTGATACAGTGGAACGCCGATTCTGGGCCCGGGAAACAAGCACAGACTGGTGGGACCACATAGTGCTGCAGGTCTGGGATGAATCCCAGTGGCTGCAAAACTTTCGCATGCGTAAGGGCACTTTCATGGAACTTTGTGAGATGCTTTCCCCTGCCCTGAAGCGCCAGAACACCAAGATGAGAGCAGCCCTCACAGTAGAGAAGCGACTGGCGATAGCCCTGTGGAAGCTTGCAACGCCAGACAGCTACCGGTCAGTCGCAAATCAATTCGGAGTGGGAAAATCTACAGTGGGGGCTGTTGTCATGCAAGTAGCCAGGGCGATCACCAAGCTGCTTGTACCAAGGGTTGTGAGTCTGGGAAATGTGCAGCTCATACTGGATGGCTTTGCAGCAATGGGGTTCCCAAACTGTGGAGGGGCGATAGACGGAACCCATATCCCTATCTTGGCACCGGACCACCAAGCCAGCGAGTACATAAACCGAAAGGGTTACTTTTCAATAGTGCTGCAAGCACTGGTGGATCATAAGGGACGTTTCACCAACATCAACGTTGGATGGCCGGGAAAGGTACATGACGCTCGCATCTTCAGGAACTCTGGTCTGTTTCAGCTGCTGCAGCAAGGGACTTTCTTCCCAGACCAGAAAATAACCGTTGGGGATGTTGAGATGCCCATAGTTATCCTTGGGGACTCAGCCTACCCCTTAATTCCATGGCTCATGAAGCCATACACAGGTAGCCTGGACAGTAGTCAGGACCTTTTCAACTATAGGCTGAGCAAGTGCAGAATGGTGGTGGAATGTGCATTTGGCCGTTTAAAAGCTCGCTGGTGAAGTTTATTGACTAGGTTAGATCTCAGTGAAAACAATATTCCCATTATTATTACTGCTTGCTGTGCGCTCCACAATATCTGTGAGAGTAAGCGGGAGACGTTTATGGCGGGGTGGGAGGTTGAGGCAAATCGCCTGGCCACTGGTTATGCACAACCAGACACCAGGGCTATTACAAGAGTACAGCAGGGTGCGTTGCGCATCAGGGAAGCTTTGAAAACCAGTTTTATGAATGGCCAGAATGCTGTGTGAAAGTTCTGTTTTTCCCCAGTAATGAAAAGCCCCGCCCCTTCATTCACTCAACTTCCCTTTACCCAAACTGCCCTGCCCTCCCCCCCTCGGTCACCGCTTGCAGAGGAAATAAAGTAATTGTTGCTTAAAAATCATGCATTCTTTATTAATTCATAAAACACAGAGGGGGGGACTATGGGGGTAACTGACACAGTCTCCCGGGATAGGTGGTGGAGGAAGGGAAGCACCAGGATGGGTGGTGGAGGAGGGATGAGGGAAGGACAAGGACACACAGCACTTTAAAACTTATTGAATGCCAGCCCTTTCTTGCTTGGACTGTTCTCTTGGCTTGAGTGGTTGGGTGCACGGAGGCCACCCAAACGCGTTCTTGGGCGTCTCGGGGATGAGGTTATGGGACTCGGGAAGGAGGGCTGTTGGTTAAACAGGGGCTGTAGCGGCGGTCTGGGCTCAGGCGGCCTTTCCTGAACCCTACGCCTTTCCTCGGCCATAAGCCGGAGGATTTCCGTTTGATCCTCCAGCAGCCTCAGAATTGCATCCTGCCTTCTCTCTGCACGCTGACGCCACCTACTATCTTCATCGCGCCACCTCTCCGCGCGATCAAACTCTGCCTTCCTGGACTCCGACAGTGTCTGCCTGCACGCATTCTGCTGGGCAGCCTCAGTGTGGGAGGATTCCATGAGTTCTGAGAACATATCGTCTCGATTCCTTTTTTTTTTTTACTTCTAATCTTCGCTAGCCTCTGAGATGGAGAAGAAAGGGGTGGCGTTGAAACATTTGCAGCTGCGGGAGGAAACAAACGGGAGAGGAGTAGTTTAAAAGACACATATTAGAGAACAATGCTCCAAACATTACATATCACATGTGCATTTGGTCCAAGGTTGCACTTTGCCTGTTATATTGAGGGTCTGCCGGTTTGCTGTGAAAGATCACACAAGCAGGGCCGGCGGGCAACAGAATTCGGCTTGCAGACAGCCATGGTAAGACACAGTCTATAGGCTTATTTAAGCTTCATAACATGTGGGATTGTTTTTAAACAGCAACCCCCTCATTTCCCATAACAAACATCCTTTGGGCTGGCAATTTAAAACAAACAGGTTGGCAATTGAAAAGGGAAGGGAGGCGGTTTTCGGGATAACATGCAGCGCGAACCACCACCCCCAACACAGACACACATCCAAGATGTTCGCTGTTCCCCCTCCCCCCACCGCGTGGGTCACAGCGGGGAAGATTTCCATTCAGCCACAGGCAAACAGACCAGCAGGGACGGACCCCCTCTGAATACCCCCTTAATAAAATTCCCCTATTTCAACCAGGTGACCATGAATGATATCACTCTTCTGAGGATAACACAGACAGATAAAGAACGGATGTTGCTTGAATGCCAGCAAAACCCGGGACCATACGCCGCCATACTTTGCAAAGCACTGCTTCCAGACTACGTGCTACTGGCCTGGCGTGGTAGAGTGTGTTACCACGGAGCACAGGATAAGGCTGCCCTCCCCAGAAACCTTTTGCACAGGCTTTGGGAGTACATCCAGGAGATCTTTCTGGAGATGTCCCCGGAGGATTTCTGCTCCATCCCCGAACATGTTAACAGAGTTTTCCAGTAGCTGTAGCTGTACTGGCCACAAATTAATCATTAAACACGCTTGCTTATAAAACATGTATTAATTTAACAGAGGTACACTCACCAGAGGTCCCTTCTCCTGCATCGAGCACGCCTTGGGAGGGTTCGTAGTGTACTGGCTCCAGGGTGACAAAGAGTTCCTGGCTGTCAGGGAAAAGGGCTTCTCCGCTTCCTTGCTGTGTCTGTGTGCTATTTTCAGCATCATTATCATCATCATGCTCCTCTGTGGGTTCTGATGATCCACATACGGAGTCAAACCACATGGGTGGGTCAGTGCTGGCTGCACCTCCTAGAATGGCATGCAGCTCATCATAGAAGCGGCATGTCTGGGGCTGTGACCCAGAGCAATTGTTTGCATCTCTGGTTTTTTGGTAGGCTTGCCTGAGCTCCTTAATTTTCACGTGGCACTGTTGCGCGTCCCTGTTGTAGCCTCTGTCCTGCATGCCCTTGGAGACTTTGGCATATGTCTTGGCGTTTCTTCTTTTGGACCCTAGCTCTGCTAGCACGGTTTCGTCTCCCCATACAGCGATCAGATCGAGTACCTCACGCTCGGTCCATGCTGGAGCTCGTCTTCGGTTCTGGGACTCCATCAAGGTCACCTCTGCTGATGAGATCTGCGCTCACCTGCAGCTCACCACGCTGGCCAAACAGGAAATGAAATTCAAAAGTTCGCAGGGCTTTTCCTGTCTACCTGGGCGGAGCATTCGAGCTCAGACCGCTGTCCAGAGCGGTCAGATGTTGCACTGTGGGATAGATTTAGGAGGCCAATACCGTCGAATTGCGTCCTCACTAAGCCTACATCGATTCGGCAATATCGCTTTAAGCGCTAATCCCCTCGTTGGGGGTGGAGTGGCGAGATCGATTTTAAGAGCCCTAGAAGTCGATGTTAAGGGCTTCGCCGTGTGGATGGGTGCACGGATCAATCGAAATATCGCTAATAAATTCTACCTAAACTCGTAGTGTAGACCAGGGCTAAGATTGTGAGGTAATGTCCATGTCCTTCTCTCAGTAGGTTTTTTCTTTGCTCGACTGCAACTGTCTGTTAGGCTTATAGTAATGACTGACCCTGAAAAATCACTCACACTAAATAGTGCCACTAAGCTGCAGGGAAATTTATATCATTTCAAGAGTCAGAGTCTGAGGCATGGGTACAGTTAATCAAGTAACATCTATTGGGATTTCAAAACTTGCTATCATTAGGGGGCCAGATAGGTTGGGAGAGATGCATGTGACCGGATACATATTGCACTGTCCTGTTGCATGTAGAGCATATGGTATAAACAGGTTTGTATTAGTTAATTCTCTTTTATTTCACAGGCCAGGGTTTTTGTTTTAAATTGTGACCTGGGTAATTTTGAAAGATAAACGTGCTACCTGAATCACAGAATAATTGAGGAAAAGAGCTATGTTATAAAAATGAGCTGTGCTCTTATGGATGTTTGAATATCAAAGAGTTATTACTTTAAAGGTTCAATGTGAGGCTAACTACGTAAATGGTATTCCAATCTATGCCTTGCTTGTCAGAATGGTAACTGCCTGTGTTATGGTGGTGATTATGTGCTTTTACTGAACCACAGAATGGTCAGCAAGAGCTGGAACACTTCCACTAGGAATTCACTGCATGCTTGGAGCTTTTGTAGCTGGAATGGGGTTGATAGCCTCTCTATAAGCCTTTGATTTCCGGGAAATGTAGTTTAAGAGTTAGGTGGCCATTTTGTTCCTGGTGTTTCTGTTTTTAATTGGTTAAATTAAAGCATGTGATTATCAGAATACATTTTGTATACTCTGTCAAATAAAGTTACCTGAATAGCTTGTGCCATCTATGAATAAATATATTTTTAAATAAACAGGAAATAGTTAGCTTTTTTGTTGGAAGACTGAGGGTAATTTTCTCTTATAACACCGGATAATAGACAATCAGGTGTTTCACTGGCACAGATGGAAGGAAAGTAGGAGGAAGTAAAAACCTGGCTGTGGCCATGAACTTTGCACTACACAGTTTTGGATGAAGAACTCTTTACACTGGACATTCCAAATGTATTGTGTTTTTATTTTATCATTCTTCTTTTTATCTTACATTTAAGTAAAGAGAAGCTTAATAAAAAATAAAATCTGTTTCTTCAGTGAGACATCCCAAACTTCCACAGAAAATAGTGGATCATTAAAAAAACTCTAGGCAGCTTCAAACTAGTTTACTGGATTGGGGAATTCCTTGAGGAATTCCACCATGATTTCAACAATTTCCATCCCACCATCAACCTTAGCCTAGACCAGTCCACACAAGTGGTCCATTTCCTAGACACTACTGTGCTAATAAGTTATGGTCACATAAACACCACCCCATACCGGAAACCTACTGACCGCTATACTTACCTACATGCTTCCAGCTTCCATACTGAACACACCACATGATCCATTGTCTACAGCCAAGCTCTAAGATACAACCGCATTTGCTCCAATCCCTCTGACAGAGACAAACACCTACAAGATCTCTATCAAGCATTCCTAAAACTACAATACCCACCTGCTGAAGTGAAAAAACAGATTGACAGAGCCAGAAGAGTACCCAGAAGTCACCTACTACAAGATAGGCCCAACAAAGAAAACAACAGAATGCCACTAGCCGTCACCTTCAGCCCCCAACTAAAACCTCTCCAGCGCATCATCAAAGATCTAAAACCTATCCTGAAAGATGATCCCTCACTCTCACAGATCTTGGGAAACAGACCAGTCCTCGCTTACAGACAGCCCCCCAACCTGAAGCAAATACTCACCAGCAACCACACACCATACAACAAAAACACTATCCCAGGAACCTATCATCCTTGCAACAAAGCCCAATGCCAACTCTGTCCACATATCTATTCAATTGACACCATCATAGGACCTAATCACATCAGCCACAACATCAGGGGCTCATTCACCTGCACATCTACCAATGTGATTGATATATGCCATCATGTGCCAGCAATGCCCCTCTGCCATGTACATTGACCAAACTGGACAGTCTCTACACAAAAGAATTAATGGACACAAATCTGACATCAGGAATCATCACATTCAAAAGCCAGTAGGTGAACACTTCAGCCTCCCTAATCACTCAATGACAGATATAAAAGTAGCAATTTTGCAACAGAATAACTTCAAAAACAGGCTACAACGAGAAACTGCGGAATTGGAATTAATATGCAAACTAGATACCATTACCTTAGGCTTGAATATTGACCGTGGATGGCTCGGTCATTACGTTAATTGAATTTATTTCCCCCCCTAACACCTTTGTGTCAACTGTCTGTAATGGCCCCTGCTGATTATCACTACAAAAGTTTCTACTGATAACAGTTCCTTTCAATTAATTAGCCTCTTAACGTTGGTATAGGCACTTCCACCTTCTTATGTTTCTTTGAATGTATAAATATCTGTTCACTGTATGTTCCATTCCATGCATCCGGTGAAGTGGGTTCTTAACCCATGAAAGCTTATGCTGAAATAAATTTGTTAGTCTCTAAGGTGCCACAGGTATTTTTCTTGTTTTCTTTTTGCTGACACAGACTAACACGGCTACTACACTGAAACCGTTCATACTACACATTAACCCTGAACTACCTAAAAAGCACCCCAGCATCAGCCACAGGATCCTGCCAAGGCTGTGGCTGTAACAGCACCGAAGCACAGGGCAGTCATGTTGGTCACAGCCACAATTAGGTTCAGCAACAGGTCCAGGAAAGCAGCACTCATGCTGCCCTGCACCAGCTCCCTCAACTATCCCCGTAGGTGCTGCTTCAGCAGGCGGTGGATGGCTGGGTTACCAGAGGACAACACCTATATCATGGAGTGCACCAGACAGCGGTACAGCTTTGACAGCTTGGGGTAACTGCCAAACAGAATACTCTGACCCCCCTCCCCCAGACACCAGCTGGAAGGAGGGGAAGGGCAGGAGGCCTGCAAAGGCTGCTCCCTGGAAGATGACTGCCCAAAGGAAGGTGCACTTGCCATTCAAGATGATCGTGGGCCCGCAGCTGGAATATGCCTCAGACTTTAAGGCCATAAAGGACCATTGTGATCATGTAATCTAACCCTCTGCATAACAGGCCACAGAACCTCAGCCACCCATTCCTGTACTAGACCCATAACCTCTGTCGGAGTTACTAAAGTCCTTATATCATGATTTAATGACTTCAAGTTACAGAGAATCCACCATCCACTACTTCAAACCATCAAGTGATCAGTGCCCCTTGCTGAAGAAGGCAAAAAAAAAAATTGTCTCTGTCAATCTGACTTGGAGGAAAATTCCTTCCTGCCTTCCAATAGGGTGATCAGCTAGACCAAGGGGATTCAATAGTGAACCACAAGTGAAATCAAGACCTCCAGACATTTCTGAATGGACCCCAAAGTCTCTGTATTTACTTATTATCAGTGTTATTTTTTTAATTGTTTTCTCTGGAGTCTGGACCTTGACTATATCTTGACCAAGAAATTTGGACCTTACTTCTTCTTTTTTTTACTCCCCCGAGTTAGACCCTGAGCACATGGACAAGACCCACTTGGGAAAGAATTCACTGTAGTAACTCAGAGCCCTACCCATCTAGTGTCCCTTAGGACATTGGAGATATTTCCTACTAGCAGTCTGAGATGGGCCACATGCCATTGTAGGCAACCTCTTTGTATCAGCCCCTCCATAAACTTATCAATCTCAGTCTTGAACCAGCTAGATTTTTAGTCTCCACTGCTCCCCTAGGGAGACTGTTCTAGAACTTCGCTCCTCTAATAGTTAGAAACCTTTGTCTAATTTCAATCCTAAACTTGTGGATGGCCAGTTTATATCCATTTGTTCATGTGCCAGCATTGGCCCTTAACTTAAATATTTCCTCTTCCTCCCTGGTGTTTATCCCTCTGATGTATTTATAGAGATCAATCATATCTTGCCTCAGCCTGCATTTGGTTAGGCTAAACAAGCCAAGTTTCTTAAATCTCTTCTCATCAGGTTGGCTCTCCATTCTGATCATCCTACTCGCCCTTCTCTGCACCAGTTCCAGATTGAATTCATCTTTCTTAAACATGGGAGACCAGAATTGCTCACAGTATTCCAGATGGTCTTACTTTGCCCTATATAATGGTAATAGCACTTCCCTATCTCTACTGGAAATACCTTGTCTGATGCATTTTAGGATTGCATTAGCCTTTGTCACGGCCACATCACATTGGTGGTTCATAGTCATCTTGTGATTGACGAGCACACCCGGTCTTTCTCCTCCTCTGTCACAATTGATGAAGGGCAGGTGAAGAACTGGGGCAGGGCACTGCCTAGCTGAGCCACTTTGCTGATTAGTGGCCACAGAAAAAGGCTCAGGGGCTTCAGGAACTGCAGCTACTGCTGCCGGAGGATCTTCCTCAGGTGGATGGAGACAAATAGGAGGATCAGCAAGGAGTTCTGTTGGGTGGGACACCTAAGCAGCATCTGGAGCCCTACTGAAAGTTGCTCCCCCCCCCCCCCCAGAAATATGAAAGGGCACTCAATCTGGGGCTCTGTCTATTTTGGAGTTTTAGCCATCAATGTTGTCACATTGGTGTGATCCCCTTGCTTAGATATAGTGCATCAATATAAATTGTGACTTACATGGATGCAGCTGTCCCTTCTTTGAAACAAACAGAAACAAATCAATAAATGCTTTGGGGCAGAGATAATCTTTTCATGTACAGTGCCTAGCACACTGGGATTTTGATCATTGAGTGGTGGCCTCTAGGTATTATCACAACACAAACAATACATTAACAATAATGACAACAACAACTCAAACTATATTTCCTAGGACATCACAGGATTGGGCAGTGGGGGGGGGGGGAGGAGAGGGCTCACACTCACTTCCCAGGTATAACGGTTTCAGCCTTTGTATGTATAGCCATGACAGTGAGCTCGTAGTGCAAGTGTTCCAGCACTTGATGACCTGCAACAGAGCACATAATCAGTGTCAGCAACACCACACACTACACAGTAGTCTCATATAATATATAATTATTAGCCTCATAAATATTTAATTTTCAAAGTAATAACTGCTAATGCTGAAATGGAGCACTACGAGCTCACTGTCATGGCTATACATACAAAGGCTGAAACCATTATACTTGGGAAGTGAGTGAGAGCCCTACTCCCCCGTCCCCCAATCCTGTGGTGTCCTAGGAAATATAGTTTGAGTTATCATTATTATTGTTAATTTATTGTTTTAATGTGTGTTGACGTGGTTGCTTTAAAATAGTGGAGAGGTACTCACTGTTTTTTAAACCAGCGCATGGCAAAAGAAAAAGATATGGCTCAGCTCTGTACAGCCACTATTGCCAAACAGGAGTGTAGTCTGAAGAGGAGACAGTCTGACTTCTCATTCTCTTTTATTTATCTAATTATTACTTATCAGTGCCTAGAGTTGCATTGTCTCATTTTTTTCCTGCTCTTGGGATGAAGGGTGTTGTAAGCTTGTTTTAATATTATGTTGAAGTGGGCTGGTATAAGCATGACATGTTTAGATGGATTTAGAAGGTTGGCTAGATAGTAATATGTAATTTCTGCCACTTTCATATTTATGTATTGTATTTCATGTTGTGCTTATGTATATGGTGCTGTTGCCTGGCAACTTCCTTATATAGTTATTTTATTTTACTTTCTTCAGTAATTTATTGTGACACTTTTTCTTAAATAAAAAGAAATGTTAAAATGAAAGATTGCCTGCTTTTTTAGTGTAGAGGAAGCTAAACAAAGTCAATAGCTATTTTAAAGATAAACAGAGATGCAATATATAAAATAAAATGCTAGTTGTATCTGAAACAAGTGTTAAAAGAACACTAGTCATTATTGATGCAAGTGTTGGGAAATATGTAGGACAGGGCATGCTTTGTCTTTTTTTTCAACTAGTATTTGGGCTCAATAAGAGCCTTGATATATTGCTGTACACGGTGATATATATAACGATTGATGGTTGAAATACCTTTTTGATCTCTAACTCTATCTATATAGATGACAGTTCTATATATGTATATCCATATTTCAATATGTATATGAATGTACAGCCATGTGTACAGACACACAGTATGAGTTTGTATATCCCCATCTTTACATATAGATAGATATATCATAGATCAAACTCAATCAAGTGCTTATTGTGAGATTTTGCATTTCTTTTAGGCTCCTAAAACTATTTAGTTTTGAGAAGTGGAATTGTCGGGAGAAAAAAAATTATTAAAAGTGCTCTTTTATCATGTATACATTTTTCATTTGTTATACCCCTCTCCTCCCCCCCCCCCACAAAAAACCCCAAAACAAAACAGACATATTATGTGCTAGAGATCAAAACATTTAAATAAAAAAAAAAAAAACACTCTTCCTGGCTAATCTTTGCCATTATAAAAGATACACACTCGGTCAAATTCAGATAGCTATTATAGGGGTTTACACACACACACACACACACACACAAATAAATCATTGAAATCAATGAAAATCTCCCATTATCTTTAATAGGAATAGGATTTCACCCATAGTGTATAAAACCATCCTTACCTCACATTAAAATGTACCATACACCGATAGGTTTGAAATATATAAGGTTGTGCCAATAATCCTTACGTGATTTTTTAAATTATTGAACTTACTGTGGCTCTCTTGTTTTTCCTCAAATCACCCCCCTCTTTGTTCAACTTTCCTCCCTTGTCTGCTTGTTTATTTTCCTGTTTTTTCTCTAAAAATAACTCTCTTTTCCCTCATTCCAAATCTTGCCTTTTCAAATATATATATTCATTTTGCTCATTCTAACTCTCTCACTCCCAGCCTGCTTACTTCAACACTTCTATGTTTTATCACCCATTTCCCCTTCTGCAGTTTGGTCCATGTTTTAGTCTCCCCTCTTTTCTTATCACGATAGGGTTCATTCTCTGCTACATTGCAGTGGCCTCATGTCCCTTTCTATCCTAAGTGTTCTGTCTTCCTCCTTCAACCACTATCTATATCCTGGTTGCTCACTTGTAGCATCCCAAACCTTTTTATCTCCACCCTTCTTCTCCCCATCTCTTTCATAGCTCCATACAAACTACCTTCTGCGTCCACACCAAACCCTTTCATTTGATACTTTGCTTGGCCCAATTCACCTACCACGTGATCATCTGTTTTCCACATCCATTGGTACTCTTACAGTATCCCATCCCCTTTAGTCAATTGATCATCTGCCTCCTCTGAGACCTCCAGAATAATAGATACTATGCCTCCTTTTTTCTCCACAAACTGCTATGGTGTCTGCCCAATTTTTATGCAGTCTTCCTCCCAGGCAGGGGGTGGAGGTGTGTGTCTGTAAAATACCCAGATGAGTAAAGTAGCAAAGATTGTTCCTAGAAAACAGTCCTGGCCAGCAACTATACCCACAGGAAAATTGGAAATAATGTCAATAAATTCCTTCTGGTAATTTTTTAGAATGGAGTGGTGGGACAACAAAAATACCCACCTTCTCAATTTTGGCACCTTAGATATTTCAAGTAAGTTGTCTAACTCCTGGGCTTGTATTAAACAATACAGATTTTGATTTTATATACATATATTTCACACTCAAAGTAATTGCTTTGCTTTGTTTTCTTCTTTGGGGATCCATGAGTAGGAGAATCTTTAAATGTGTCTACAGGCTTGTCTACAAATTGTGTTACTCAGCACCAGTGGGGTGCAAACTATAGTCTGCACCAGCATATTGCACAATAACTGGCCAATGTGGACAACTGCCAGTGCTCACGAAAAGCACCCTTGGGCATGTTAATGTAGTCCAGTTTCAAACAATAGTCCATTTATGTGCACTAGGGAACTTTTAGTGTGTGCCAGCAGGGTCCATATCAGCCAGTCAGCGGCTGAGACGCTGGTGCAGACAAGAATTTACACCTCTCTGATGCAGATTAATGCACCCTGCATATAAGCTCTAAATCGTTGTTTTGATATATTGAATTAAGCAGCAGCATTTCCTCTTCTTAATATAACCACTTAACTGCATGCATTTTATGTTTCATTTCAAGGCTTTTTTCTGATTTGCTTATATAAAATAGTGAAATTATTTGCACATGCAAATACTATATTTCAACATCTAACAGCCTAACTGGATCTGCAAATCAGGTAATTAGATACTGAGTCCAACACCAGCATCCACTTAGTGCATACAGTACACCAGGTCTCACTCCCAGGAATGCAATTTCTAAAAAACAAACCAGGTTGCTGCGGGTCAAGGAAGAGCAGCTAATCAGGGCTTCTGCAGGAAGCAGACAGTTTCCCTCACAGGATGGGATGAGGGAGAAGGGAGCAGAAAAAAGCTCGTCCCTCCTCTACACTCCCCTCTTGTGAGCAACAAGATGGCTCCTCTTCTCCTTCCTCATCTCTCCCTTCAACACTTGTCTTGGGAAGGGGGAGAGGGGACCCCACTGCAGTCCCCTCAGGCTTAAAGAGGAGGTGACAACTCCAGGAGCTGCACAAGGAGCATACGTGAGGCTGCAGGTAAAATTGATGAGGGGATTGGGGGCAGAACAAATGTGGATACAGAATTGGTGGGTGCTGGAGGCTGAACAGATATGGGAACAGAATTGATGAAGAGTAAGAGGGCAGATCATGAGAGACAAAATTGATGTGGGGATTGGTTGGGCAGGATTTATTTGGGGGTTGAGACAGAATTAATTGCTCAGCCTGGAGATAGGCAGGAGCTCCTTTTGAGAGATGTCTGTGTGAAATTACCCATAAATAGTCATCTTAACAAAATTATGTTTATTAAAAGCAAAGAGAAAATGAGACAGTTTAACATATCTATGTTTACACATCTAGTAAGCTAGACTTGTAAGGCATTCTTAATTGAGTTACAGAGAAAGAAAAAAACAAATGAATAGCTTACATCCTTTAAAAGCAATCTACTCTCTGGTTTCAGAGGGGTAGCTGTGTTAGTCTGTTTTAGCAAAAAATGAGGAGTCCATGTGGCATCTTAGAGACTAACAAATTTATTTGGGCATAAGCTTTCAAGGGCTAAACCCCACTTCATCAGATGCATGGAGTGGAAAATACAGTAAGCAGTACTTTTCACTCACTCCTTGCATCTGATGAAGTGGGTTTTAGCTCACAAAAGCTTATGCCCAAATAAATGTGTTAGTGTCTAAGGTGCCACATGGACTTCTCATTGTTTTTAATCTACTCTCTAACTTTCTTCTGGTCAGATTGTCAGCATCCCTTGCTGTTCAGTGACAAATTCTCTATTATATCCCAGAGATGCCTGTCTTTGCTGTTCCCAAGACCTGCTTATCAAACTCCCCTACAGCTAGGTAAATTTATGTACCCAGACTTGCCTCTCCTTGATTTCCATGCATCTCTCATGTGTAAGAACTGAGGTGTCGTTAATATTTATATAAATTGATGTTGGATTACAATACCATTTCAGAGAAAGATTGCATAATTATTGTCTCCTTTACCACGGGAAGGTTTACTCCGCCTTCTTGTCCTGAAGGTTAGTGGATCAAAAACCTCAACAATTTCCATTTCTTGATATTCTATTGGTCAACTTTTGATCTGTTCTGTAGGACCTAGCTCACTCCCTCTGTGCTGAATATATTCAGTCTCCATCTCCGCTGAACAGAAAAATAGTTTGGATATGAGCCTTTTAAAATATTAATTTTAATTTATATAAAACAAGCTATTGACAGACCATATATCCTTTTATCACAGATACCTAATTGCTAAGTAGTTCCACCTGCAGTTAATTGTGCCTACCTTTCACCTCCCACCAAGTTACAGTTGGACATATTTAAAAATATACCTTTATTTTGTGTTAGTTCAGATTATGAACTCTCAAGCTTAATTGCACCTTACTCTGAAATTAGTCTGTTGTATTGTTTTAGATGGCATGTATGGGCTCAAAGAGGCAAAGGTGTTAACATGACCCTGACACTGTCCAGCATTAAACAGTGTTAAACAAGGTTTGAGTTGCAGTGACTTCACCCTGCTTATTACTATGGCAAGCATACCATTAAAATATTAACCTTTTATTAAGCATATAGAAAAGGGAAGAAAAAAGGTTAAAGATTTGAAATGAAAAAAATTAAATAAGGCTTTCATTCCAACAACACTTCTTGGTCCCTTTCTCTACCTGAAGAGAGCTGAAGGAAAAGACCCTTTGTTTGACTGCTTTTTAGATGGTAATAATTGAACTTTCTGGGCAAAAGAGAAAAACTAGTTGAGAGGGGCTGGCACTCTTATGATTGTTGTTGTCATTAAAGTCCAATCCCCTTGTACTAGGAGAGAACAAGACAAACACACACACAAGAGGGGAGAGCAAAGATAGAAAATACAGCTTGTGTTTCTGGTGGTGACTTTCACTTGCAACCCCACTGCTGGAAAAAAAAGTCACAGAATACAATCTTATCAGTCACTCCAAAATCTAGCATATTTGTATCAGCGTTGATTGTTTAGGGCATTGTTTTTAGTTGCTCTCTGATCACGGGATTACAGCAATGTTGCAAAATACAGAGTCTTGGACAACTAAGCCAGACTGATTAGACAGAAGGAAAATGAAGAGGGATACAGAAGAGAAGAAATAAGAGAAGAAAAAGGAGATCTGGGCAGGACTGACAGTCTCTCATCCCATATTGTATTTGGGATTAAGCTGGAGCCAGTGGAAGTGGCAGTGTCATCTGGAGTCACTTTCTTGGCCCAGTCTGGTCAGGACATCTCTCGGGATTAGGATGAAGGTCAGTGGTTCCAGGAGAGAGTGGAGGTGGCAGGCATGATGGTGAAGCTCGCTCCTTCTCCTATGTTTCAGTCAAACAATGTATCTGTTGGTTTGCGATTTCACCTCAAAAGTTTTTTTCTTTTAAGGATCCCAAAAGGGAATGATGGAAGAATAGATAGACAAAATAATGAGAGGACAATCACTTAGGCCTAATTTCTGATAGACCAACTGTGGGTCACTTATTTCCAGTCCCACGCTTTTCTTGTTTATGAGCCATGATCTTGAACACACTCCTTGAGTGATATTAGTACACCTTTCTGTTTGGATTAATTCAGGCTTTCCGGGTTCTTTTCTGTGATGTTCAGTGACTCCTCACTGTGCCCAGGACTTCCTTTCCTCATCGACATTTATCATGGTGATTGGATGTGATTGGAACATTTTGTATACTTCTATCCACTTTCCCACAGTTGGGCTCCCAATTAGCGTAAATTTGTAGGCCCAATTATTACAAGTCCCAGTCACAGGGAACCGGTGTTGAACAACATACTAGTAGGACATCAGTAGGGTGCACTGTCACAAAATAGGCCTTTAGTTATTTATTGCAAATAAACTTTGGATACCATATGTACAATGTCTAGTACAATGGAGCTGATCCTAATTGGGGCCACTCTGTGCCAGCTACATAAAAATTAAATTATAATTATATAAAAAATGCTCAGACATCCAGCATTAAAAGTTCTCCAGTGATACAAAAACTTATATCAGTGTTAACAAAAATTACCCTGGCACTTTTACTGACATGCATATTTTAAACTGATTTTATTGGTAACTTCTGATTTTTTTTCTCTTTTTTGACAGTAATTGCACTGGCAGTTGGCAACCAAGTTCAAAGCTAGCCTGCCTTTTTATTCTTTTGTGCTTTTTGGAATTGTTCTTGCACTTATGGAAGCATCATTACCATTTTTTAAAAAAAGCTATTGCTCTGTATTATAAAAAGTGTTAAATATAAATGTCTATATATATTAAAAAGAAGGATAGGGAGGAGTAGACTATTTCAAGCACAACGATTGCTACATGCTATTTATTAAAACTCAGTTTACTAACACAGCCATTAGCTACAACAGGGTGTACTTTAGAAGGGTATCACTTCTTTTTCCACCTGTTGTGAGGCACTAGCTTTTTTATTAACATTCTTTAACTTTCCTTCCCTTTGTGACTGCTTGCGTAATTGTGACTTTTGCAGGTATTAGATTGTTTCTATATGGAAGATACGTGAATAAACATAATATACCTAACAAGCCTGCATGCATCTGGCATTCAGGGATGTCAGAGATCCTTTGTTAGTCTATAAGGTGCCACAGGACCCTTTGTCACTTCTAGAGATCCTTTTGTTGCCTCTCAAGGAATCTTAACATTATTCTTTTGTTTAAACCGTTTAATGAATTAAACACAATAAAGTGTAGTAAAAATTATAATAAAATAAAAGAGGATATCCTTTATTACAGAAACAGAAGCAGGGATGGACTCCAACTGCAAAATTTGAATCTAAATTATACAAAGCTCACACAGCTTTAAATCTGGCCCCAGTATAAGCTGGGGCTAGTGACAAAGTTCACATCTGGATCCAAGCTTTTTCAAAGTTTAGGAGTATTGGATCCAGCAATTTGGCTGAGACCCATCTCCAGATTTAACTAGTAATCAGTACTTTAAGAACATTTTTTAAAAAGGGATGCAACAGACAACTGCAACCCCCCTGCCCTAATATGTGATGTCTCTGTAGTGTGTGTCTGGTTTTGTATTGTCTGATCTTGCAGCTTTGACAAGTTCTAAAATTGCATATTTGAATAATTCAATGGAGATCCCATGAAGAATGTGGCATTTTGAAATATACATGCTGTAAGTCATTTATCTTTTTGTACTTTTCATTGTCCGTCTCTATGAAAATCAATAAAAATCAACACCCCAAAATATACCCCACATTTGTATGTGCAAATGGGCATTTGCACAGATATACTCTGTAATTGCATTTGCAAATCAATAGGTTTGGCAAACAAGTACTTGAGCTGTTTATGCAAACATCTGTTTAAACACTCAGATACTTTTCTTTTGCAGGTGCACCTGCAGCAACTTTTTTGAAAATTTGATGTGCTGGGAACTTCATGGAAAGGATGTCTACGTTTCTCAGTAGTGATAGTACTGATTAGACATTTGTAATACTATATAGTGTATACAGCACCTTAGATGTGCATAGCACTTTATCGAAACATAAAGAAACGGAGTCCCTGTCCTAAAGAGTTTAGAATGAGTAAAATCTATTCAAATTAAATAACACTGTATACACACAACAAAACATTTAGATGCAGTGTTGTAGGAGTTTATCCATTCAGATCTGATTTACAACACAATAGACAGTATTTCCATCAATCCCTAAATGAATTCTACATAACTTATTGCTGAATGCCAAAAAACCCAATCACATATTTAAATATATATTTCAAATGTGTGTTTTAAGTAAACACTAAACATTATGCCTGTAAACTTCATGCATGATTGTTGTTGCTGAACAGTTACAATGTAGTACACATTACCTAGGAACATGGAAGTCTAATTATTTGGGCTTAACTGAGCCCAACAAGTGCACCAGGAGAACAGAGGATGCAAGAAACATCCCTGTCTTTGCACCGCAGCACAGCATCCTATTATAATCACAATCCACAGGCTAGCACCACCACTGATTCTAATCACTACAGAAACAGTGGACCTGGCTAACTGTGGATGGGACAAAATGCTTCTCTCTCTTAAAGGTGCCTCAACACAGGGCAGACCCTAAAAAGCACAAGCCGAATGCTTGATCACAAGACACTCCTTCAAATCCTTCCAAAAGAAAGTTTTATTCTTCTACAAAGGCAGATGTACCTTGTTGAAGAAAATATTAAATATAGCCAGTATCACCAAGAGGTTTAACCACAGTGGTATTTCCCCTGTTTTGGGAAGCTCTACATTCAGCCTGTGTTCATCACATCATTTTATTACTAAAGGTTTCATCTAAAATAAGCCTTATATCAACATAGTCTTCTTGAAAGTCTATTATCTGAACATGATTGTTTTAAGTAACTTTTTCTCTTTTTATGTAATGCAGGAAACAAATAATTTCATAGCTCCCAGAAGGTATGCTTTTATTCAGATAGTGCACTGCAATAGTTTGGGGACCAAAGTTTCTCCATTTCATGAATAAACAGCATACAATGTCGTTGATCTTGTATTACAATTCATGGACTATTTCATTTGAAACTGAATATACGTTTTATTGTAATTCCATTGGTCCACCACACTGCACTTTTTGTGATGGGTGGATTTTCACCTATCACAAAACTCTCAAGCTGAATTCTTGTGGAAATCCTATTACATTTCCTAGTGCCACCATCATCAATCAATGCTGCTTTGCTTTATTGTATCTCATGTTTAAACCACAGTTGCCAACTTTCACGTGGTAAATAAGCACCCTGACTTTCACAATAAGCCAAAAATCAAGCTAATCCCATTTCAAAACAAGGCCCAAACAAGCCAATCCCTAAGAACCCCAACACTCTATGTGACTAGATCCCCCGCTTTGCAGTCTGGGGCTGCTGTGGGCCCGCTGTGCAACCCTGACTCTCCCCCCTTGCCCCTGCTTGCCCCCCCTTGCCAGGAGACAATAAAAATAGCTACAAGCTAAATAAGCAACAAGCAACTCACAAGCCAGGTAAGCCAAAAACAAGCCCAATTTCTGCATTTTTTTCATGGGTTTGGCATGAAACCCCTGGGGGGAGGGATAGCTCAGTGGTTTGAGCTAAACCAACCCAGGGTTGTGAGTTCAATCCTTCAGGGGGCCATTTAGGGATCTGGGGCAAAAATTGGGGATTGGTCCTGCTTTGAGCAGGGGCTTGGACTAGATGACCTCCTAAGGTCCCTTCCAACCCTGATATTCTATGATTCTATGTCTGTCTTAAACCGACAATAGCGCATCATTTTAAATACATGGAGTAATTCCACTGACGTCAATATGACAATTCACTTGCTTAAATTTATGCATATGTTTCAATAGCTTGCTCATACCTTTTGCTAAGGGTCAACAACCTCTCTCCTTCTACCGCACTCAAATTTCAGCCTACTATGAAATTAATATTCTACTACTTGTCCAGATCTCCAGAAGATTTTCTTGAAAGTTGTAAGATTGGGATACTTAAAATCAGAAATATCAAGATGAAAAAACACACCAGAAAAATAAATTGCAATAAATGTTGAGACTGTTTTTATACCCTGTAAGGGAGAAGTAAAGGGCATGAGAAAACTTCCATCCCTTTCGCTATTCAACATTAAACATTCTGGTTATGCAGAATGCAATGAAATGGTAAGAGACCATTAAGACCCAATCCAAATAAGGCATTTATGTTACTAATCAATAGTTTTACTTTTCAATAAATGAGTTCAGAAACATTTCTCCATCTCAACAACCCTTTCATTGATAAAGATGCCTGAGAAAGTCATAAGACATGCACAAGCCAAGTACTTGCTGATCTCTTTTTAGGTCTAGGCATATACATATATACATCTACCCTTGTCAGTTGAATGCAAATCAATATTATATCAGAGAACATAGCCTGCAGCTCTAAACCTGAAGTTCTACTTCAATGCTCCAGTAAGTTTCCATCTACCTATAAAGTTGAATATCTTAAAGTATGAGACATGTGCAAGCTAGACAGCAGATACAAAAATACCATACTATTCTTTCTAGCTTACATGTATAATAAGTAATGAGTTTGTAAGCTCTGTTCTTTTAGAGAAGATACTTTTATCTAAAATATGATCTAATTATTGCATGAAACAAAGAAAGTGCAAACACTGACAAAATAAGTAACTGTTGGAGCAAGAAGAAAGGACTATTCTCCTGAGAATGTTTTTTCCCCCTGCTCATATAGTTCCTCTTAATTAATTAGCCTCTTAAAGTTGGTATAGGTACTTCCACCTTTTCATGTTTCTCTGAATGTATAAATATCTGCTTACTCTGTGTTCCATTCCATGCGTCTGATGAAGTGGGCTGTAGCCCACGAAAGCTTATGCTGAAATAAATTTGTTAGTTTCTAAGGTGCCACAAGTAATCCTGTTCTTTCTCCTGAGAATGGTCATACTCCCATTGAATGTTTGCATGTTCTGTTAGAATATGAATGTTTCATGTGCTCAAGTATACTTAATAATAGCCCCAATTCTATAAATTCAAGCTTTAACTTGAGTCCAGGTCTGAATGAGACTTGTAGTCAAGAGGGATTAAGAAATTATCAAGATACTCATTATGTATGTATGTATGTCTCTGTTGTCACTTACACTGTGCAAAGTGAATGTAAAACTATATCACTAGTACAAGTGGAAAATTCTCATTTGATAATGATGTATATCCACTGTTCACATGCATAAATGACAACACAGAGTACATCTGGAGATACATGTACATTGAGTGTGTACATGCACACATGCATGTGCGTGTGCATTATGGATGGATGATGGATGGATAGCTGGACACACAGAATGTGTGCATGGATTTTATAAACATTTAAATAAATCCCATATCCTATCAGGCTTCATTCAGATTCATCTGCAATCTCCATTTTGCAGCTTTTTATATAATATGCACTGTTCATGTTATGTTTTGCTCTCATGCATTGACTCTTGGTTATTTAATAGTTTTTAAGGACAGAACAGATCAGTGATCATTTAGGGTTATATGTGGCATCATCAGAGTTAATGGGAGCTTTGCCTTTGAGTTCAATAGGTACAGTATTTCACCCCTTGTTTTTAAGTTGTTCTTTCCAGAAATTGAATATAGATTAAGTTCATATCCAACTGTAATGTAAAGGGTATATTTACCTACAACTCCTGAACTCCTAATGCCTTTTCTACTGTATTTCTGGAAGGTCATCACTAGCAATGACCTTCACAAATCAAATCATCCCCACTGTTTCTCATTTTACTGGACACTTTTTCCAGAACAAGGTAACTTTTTCTTCAAATCACATTTGAGCATTTATGTATGTCCCCTTTTATTGCATTGACTGCCACATTTGTGCGTTATTTGATCTTTTAGATCTAAACCACACTTTTCTTCTCTGTATTGGCATATGCCCTATTTTTTTCACCTGTACTTGACTGACAGTTTTTTTCTCAAGTCCTGTGCTGCAATTTCCATTGATGTTGCTATACCAATGTCATATGCCAGTGTTAGTTCTCCAACTAAGAGCCTTCCTTGAATAGAGTTATTGTGCATGCCTACTGGGAGCTTATACCAACATACATTACGGTTTTCAGATGCTGCTTAATGTATGCTCCTCAAATAATCTTTGGAATACATCTCAAACTCATACATGAAACATTTGCTCCATTATTCAACATAATTTGTTGCCTAAGTGCACTAGGCTACCAGACTACTAAACAGTCAGGGTTCGTCTACTCAGCACTTGGAATGTGTTTCCCAACATGGGTAGCCAGATACATGCTAGCTCATCACAAATAGTGGTGTGGCCACAGCAGCACAGGCAGTGGCACTGGCTAGCCACACACGTGTATACCCAGAGGGTCAGGTGGATTTGTACTCGGGTGGCTAAGCCAAGCCACCACAGCCACACTGCTATTTTTAGTGAACTAGCTCAAACACAGCTAGAGGGCATCTGTCTGCCTTTTCTGGAAAACATGGCCCCAGCTGCTGTGTAGACATAACCTCAGAGTGGTGCTGAGTTTGGTTGCTTGTACCACAACATCATCACTTTAAATATGTCTTGGTCTCAGAGAACAAACAAGAGCTCTGAAGGATCCCAGCATTCTATGAAATTCTGGTTGACATTTTGGATTTACCCTTCTCATGACTGTTTAAAAGCCCTGTTTTCAGTTGAAAGAGCCCATAACTGGGAGAAGGCTCTCCTCAGCTTGCCCCCAGGACTCAGCTCTCTGAGTCCTAGCAACATCCCACTTGTAAGCGGGCGTGGGGGGGGGGGATTATTGTTTAAGGCACCAAAATACAAGTTCACTCAGGGTGCCATTTTTCCTAAGGCCAGACCTGAATCCATCACATGGACCTCCTGTATAAAGGGTTCAGGATCCCTTCCAGGAGGAATGCATTCCTCTAACTCCCCTCAATCCACATAGTGAACTGTCCCGGCTAAGGGCCTCACTGTCAACCAGCTATTCCCCTCATCTTGTGACTCTCCCTCTGCATCAGTTGGAGACCAGCCTCCATTTCTGTGAAGACTAAGCACATTCTTCCCCTAGGGCGGCAATCCCAGGCCCTCAATTAATGTTCTCTCCCTCGCTGTTGACCCCATCAATTTCCCCACTGGTTGAGGCAGATGGGGGCATTCTCTCACTTCTAATTACACATTGGATACAAAAAACTTTGAAACATCTTTCTTTTAAACTTCCTGCCTGGCATGGACACTCTCCCAAATGAGAACTAGTGACTTTGACATAGTCCAAAATTAAGTTTCTTTAACTAACACTTGTGTGTGTTTAAAAATAGCACATAGATCTTGTAAAGTATATCAAAGTATAATCTCTAAATATTCAGTTAGGTATTTAATGAGATTATTTGTACAGGAGTACAGAAACTTTTCTAGACTTCAGACATGAAACCTAAATTCAGTTTAAAGAGTTTCTAATGTTTACTCATTGAGCAAAGGAAAAACCCTTTTGTAAAGCACACAGTTAAGGTTGCCATAGGAACCTTAACTCTGAATTTTTTGAACTTGATGTTGCATTAATTTTTGTGCATATAATTGTGTCTAAAACCTACTAGCATCTTTATTATTACTTACAATTGTGATCTGTGCATGTACTCATTATATTTCTGCCAATTAATCTACTGTGAGTTTATATGAATGCATATTTTGGTAACCTACACACACGCACGCATTGAATAGAGATCTATTCTCCCCTCGATGCATGTGCTTAACTTCCATTAACGCTAACAGCACTTACAAACACAGCTTGAAGTATGTATTCTAAATTTTGTTAAAGACCATTGTGCAACATACTGTAAGCATTTAAAATCAAATTCTATTTCAGACTGAAAAGCATACATTGTTCAGATTCTCTAATATGTAAGTAGAAAGAGCTGTGTATAATTCAGGAAGAAAGACACTAAAAATAAAATCAAATGTCATTTTCATTAAACTCTATTGGCACAGCCACCCAAATATGCAAAGGCATTGTCTCGCGCATAGAAAACCAGACATGCAAGCAAATATATATCTATACATAGATTCTCAAATGCTTTCACTCAGATTCTCTGCTATACCATGGAGATTTAAACATCAGCTACACTAAAATGAAACAGTACTGATCAGAGGTGACACCTCTAAATTCAATTTCATTTAGGAATTCCACAAGAGTTGTGCTGGTGGTCCAATGAAAAAAACAGCCATTATAGCTGATAAATTCATTTAGACATAAAATATTTTTTTCAAACAGAATATGTAGTTGAAAATGACACAAAATACTTTATACGGAGTACAACAAAAATAGGTGAATTGATATGGCATTTATAAAAAGGAGGAGTGGGTGGAGGCTCTAACATTTTTGTTCTGCAAGTAAATAAGAAGCACGACTTCAGAAAAATACTCAGGCAATAAAACACATGCACACAAACCACTGATTGAAAATCATGCATGACAGTTTAAAGAATGTTCCTAATAGAGAATGATGCTAAGGGTGAAGGGGTGAAAAGATTTCCAAAGGCATAAATTACAGTTAAATATCTAACCACTATTTGTACCTTAGAAAATCTCCCTCATAGTAAATATTACTAATAGTACTAAAGAACAGTGATTTCTGTAGGATTTTGCCTATGTGAATAGTACCTGAATGGACTTGGGAGATACTTATATATAGCATATCAACAAATGTATCATACATAACCATACATTCAGGTACAAGTAATGAACACATTTCAAATGAGTCAAAGATTCATATATGCTCCTAAAAGTCTGACTGCTTATCCAATCCTTAGAACCTTTTAGCTGTCTTCTCTCCCCCTCCTCCAGCTTTTTCTGTATCCCATAATTTTCTTCTCACTGCCCCGATAAAGGAGATCTTGATAAAGACCTTGGGACTGATCCAACTCTTCTGTAAGTTAATAGGAACTCTGTCATTTTTGATGGCAGTTGGATCAGCCCTCTTTAAGAAGTTCTATACAGTCCGGTCTGGTGTGGTGTTGAATGCCCCATCTAGGGTACTGAGAAGAGATGTTCAGAACATATTTGACAAACTGAAATTCCTCCAAAATATTCTGAGAGAGAGAGAGAGAGAATATGAATGAGACTCTCACACTCTATAGTCTGGTAATTAGGAAAAAACGACCTGGCATGTGGGAGACCCAAAGTCAAGTCCCTGCTCTGCCTGAATCAGAGCAGAGCTTTTCATGCCAAATTACTCTGAATCAGGCAGAGCAGGACCTTGATCTGGGTCTCCCACATCCCAGGTCAGTGCCTTGACACCTACACTCCTTCTACTGGAAAACAAACATTTTGACAAATCCATTTTTGCAAAAATCATTTGAAAGGCTTTGTTTTTATTTCAATGTGGAATAAAAACAAATTTAAAAAACCTTTAAAGTTACTAGAAAACTGAATTATCATCTTCTGGTCACCTCTAATAATGAGCTCATCTGAAGTCAATGGAAGTAGAAGGCACTCAGCATTCCATAGAATGCAGTTTTTAAAACCAAATTTGGTTGTATTGCAAGCAAATACATTTATTGAAATATCTGAGGGCCAAAATCTCTAGATTCCCCACCCCAACAGAATATTCAATAATTTTCAAAGCTAGCCAGTGGAAGTGAGGAACTCTTGAGTATATGGCTGTATTATATACTATTTATACTACACTAGGTCAAACAAGATTGGGATGCATTATCCTAGGTGTGATATGTAGACTTGATAAAAAATAGTTCATATCCCGTATAAATTAAAATCTAAATAGACACGAACAACAGGGTGCGGGAGAAAGGAAATACTGCTTTCCTCATTTTTCAGATGGGGGCACGAGCCACAGACATTTTAGGTGAGCTACCCTACATTGCATATTACCTGCTTAGGAGAACTGAACCCAGTTTTTAGTGCCATCCTTAACCATCCTGCCTCTCTAGGTCTTGATCCTGTGCTCACAGAAGTCAATAGCAAAATTGATACAGGATCAGTCCTTAGATTCCCTATGTGACCATAAGTACACTCCTGACCATCTGATGACCCTGATGCGTAAGCTACCTCATTTTGTTCTCATCCTTAAGAGGGTTGTGTCTCACCCTATACAGTATTTCCATCTCTATACTAGATCTTCTAGTATGACAATGAATCGTTTACTCTGAAACATAACAATAACACTTTTAATGTCAACTCTCACTCACTACTGATCATTTTAGCAGAAATGTCTGGCTAATGTGCTTATCCTAAAAACTGCTTCCCATGCCTTCCCAGGTACTAGAAGTCCCAAATAAACCTTCTCACTCCCCAAATACCTGAAAAAATCTAAAGGGAAGTTACATACTGTTAGTTATACTGACAACTGGAACTGTGGGGATAGCACAAAATAAATTGAATTCAGTACCAAAATTAAATAATACAAAGAATACTGTGCTGATTGTGTTACTCACTTTCATATTTAATTCAGTAAAATCCTTAGTTATTTTAATTCTAATAAGGTTGGGACAGAATTTTCAGTCAGCTTCACAGAATGCTGCAGAATGTAAGGACTTTGACATGAATACCTGGGGACTTACACTACGTAATTTTGGAATCAAATTATAGGAGATGAAAGGGGAAGTTCCATACCACTCATGTTTTGTTTTGTACTGTCTGCAGATGCAACTGGTTCCCATTTTCATGGGTATCTCCACAGCCATATGTCTAAACAAACAAACACACCACACACACACACACACACACACACCCCCTTGTGAAAAATTAGTGTGATGAATTAGCAAATGTATTTGAGATATGTAGTAGCATATGGATCCAATGGGATCCTTTATTAATTATTGGAGAAATGTAGTTTATACCTTTGATTTATTATTATGACCATACCACCTAGACGCCAAAGCCATGGATCAGGACCCCATTGTGCTAGGAGTTGTACAAACATACAACAAAAGAGATGTCTTACTGTCTCAAGGATATTTTAAAAATTTCAGGAAGTGAGTCTGTCTTGTCTTCACTAGGAAAAAAGGAGTATTTTTTCATGTTAGCTAGTACATGTCAACTAAATGTTAAAATCTAGTTTGGACAAACCGAATTGTAATTACAGCAGATTAGTTGGCTGACATAACCCTTAGGGTTACCCAAGAGTTTACCTCAACCCCCTAACTAGTTAAAATGACAATTACCTCCCTTACACTAGGATTTTAATACGTTAGTTGACATATATTTAACCAAAACATATTAAAAATTCTCCTTGATTACCATTGTAGACATAGCCAGAGTGGGACAAAAAGGACTGTCTTTAGACACTGATTGGGACAAACAAGAACTCTTAAGGCACTATGGCATTTTGATCACTAAAGCTATTCATGACAATAGGATCCTGCTTATCCTGGGATTAGAATAGTTGTATCCTTCTGTAATTAAAGATGAAACAGCCAGTTCAAGTTCCATTTTTACCAAAGTGTAACATCTAGCTATGATTAGGAAATTGTTCAGTTTTGTTTAGAACCTTCTATCTACCAATAAAACTAATTTAACAAAGGATATAGCCATAAGCTTGGAATTCCCATGTCATTCCATCTCTGAAGAGAAAACAGACAGATTACCTTACAAAAGGGGATCTGAAAGGGAGAAGTTCTGGATTCTGACACATCCCTGCTCTTGTCTCAGGTCCCAGGATGAAAGTATCCTTTAAGTGAAGGGTGAATTGTGAAGAGGCAGAAGAGAGATGTGGTAGAAGACAAGTAGGTAACAGATTCAGGATAATACTGCATATTTTGTAGGCAATTCTGCAGAATTGAGTTCTGGGGAGTAATCTGAATGAAGCAAGGGTGAAGGCTTGACAAATGTGATGGATTTTGGAAGGGCATTGACACCATAAGTGCCACTATGGAAGAAAGCACAGATAAATTTGTGAGAAGTGACAAATGGCATACCCATCATCAGTGAAGTGCAAAAAAGACAGAGTTGAATATACCAGGGGACCAAGTCGGTAGAGGCCCTGCTCAGATACAGAATTTATATCCGCAGATATAAATCAGTATCCGTGGAGCTGCAGGGCTCTACCAAGGATTGCAGCAAAAGCAGCAGCATTTCAGGCCTCTGCTTGCAGGAGCCAGCGCCCCACACCAGCGGCTCCTCTGGCATGGCTGTACTGCCCTCAGCCCCACTCACAGAAGCATGCACCAGCCTCTCTGGCAGCTGCAAGCAGTTCACACGTGCCCGGACAGGTGACACAGAGTGCTGTGCGGAAGGGCCTGAGAGCATGCGAGCCGCTTGCACACATTAGCACGACTAGGGACAGCTGCCGGTGAACCTGGTGCTTGCCCAAGTGTACGGGGCTGGGGGCAGTACAGCCACGCCGGAGGAGATGCCAGTGTAGGGCCCTCGCTCCTGTGAGCGGCAGCCCAACATGCTACTGCTTTCACTGCTGTAGTTCCTGGTAGAGCCCTTCAGCTCTGCAGATTCAGATTTATAGCCACAGATAGCCTTATTCATGGATATACATTTTGTATCTGCACAGGGCTCTACAAGTCAGGGATGTAAGATCTTGTGAACAATGACTGGAAGTTTGAACATGACAGGAAGCACAATAGGATTAAAACTCTCTTAGGGTACGTCTACACTACCCGTGGATCGGCAGGTAGTGATCAATCTATTGGGGATTGTTTTATCGTGTCTAGTGTAGACGCAATAAATCAATCCCCAATCACTCTGCCATCGACTCCTGTACTCCACCGCGGTGAGAGGTGGAAGCAGCGTCAATGGGGGAGCAGCAGCAGTTGACCCCGTGCCGTGAGGACGCCAAGGTAAATCGACCTAAGATACATCGACTTCAGCTACACTATTTTTGTAGCTGAAGTTGCTACACTTAGGTCAATTCCCCCTTAGTGTAGACCAGGGCTTAGACATGAAAGTTAACTGCTTGCTCCCTCTCTTCCCTCTCCCCCCTGATGTGATTTAAAAGCCCAAATGATAATGTATGTGTAAAGGATAATGTGTCTTTATAACTCTCATAGGCAAGGCAAGGTGATCCAATGCCTCTTTACTCTACATCTCGCTGTTGCATTCATACCTATACCTCAGTGTTTTCTGCTCTGTAAAAACTTGCTTACCACTCTTTTTCCTACTAGCTAATAAAACATCCCTTTGCAGGTTCCTGTTTCTGAGCAAATAGTGCCATCTATATTCTCAGGATGTTTTCACAGTCACTGCCTGAAAACAATCACTCTGACTATCCTAAAAGTTGGCCACATTATAAAGCTGTTCTTTATAGGACCAAACGGAGCCTGAGCTCAGTGGAGGGAGATGGACACAGGTTTTCGACTGAATGTGTAGTCCCAAAAGAAAGTATGTGTCTTAATCTTGGACCAAGGTACCGTAGCTGGAAGGGCAGTCAGGACTATTTGTTTGAGGGAATTAGAACTCCTTTAACCATCTTGGATTTGTGTTGTACTCCCATTAATAGTTCTTTACAGTGATACCAAGGTTCTGGCCATGCTAATAAATGTTTGGGGATAGATCTGTGAATTGGAGCAATTCCTGGATAAATTTCTGCCTCCTGAAAAGTGGTAGGTATTTGGAACAATCTAGAAGAGAGGGGAGTCCCCAAAACAGTAGTTGAGATACTCTATGTCCTTTTTGGACAAGTCTGTACTTGACCCGTACACAGATGCAAAAGGGGCAGTGCACAAGGAGCCTTTTCCTTTTGCGAAGTTCACATAAAGGCCAGGTACAACTGCAGTCCCTGTGTTCACATGAGTGCAACGACTCATTTTCCTACTTCTCAGGTGTGTCCAGCACCAGGTCACAGAAGAGGGGCAGATAAACTGGACTTCTGGTTTCAAAATTCCTTCTAATGCTTCCCCTGGGACAAAAGACTTGTTTGCTACCCCTTCCACGTTGTGCCTTAAAGGCCTGATTGAGTACTTTGTGATAAAATAAGACAGTACCCTTACCATATACTTGACAAAGGGGTGTACATTCTCAGTACATGCATAAGAACATAAATACAGTTGTTCCATGTTACAGTAACAGAAATAGTATGAATCAAATTCAAAGTATTAATCTTGTTTGCAATTCTGTTTTCAGTTTTCCAAACCACCAGATTAAAGCAATGGTTAAAAAGAGAGTTAAAAAATTGTATTAGGTCATGTTGAATGTCTCCTGGCCATTACACAATCACTCCCTGCAGTAAACATTTGAGTATTTTTTGTTATTTTTAATGACTTGCTACAGACTTATCTACAAACATCATTAAAATTGTTTCCTTATATTCAGTCCAAATTTTCCTTTTCTCAATTTAATTCTATTCTTCATTGCTCTGTCTCCTTGGACATTCTAAATCAATTAAACACCAGTCACAGAATGGAGTTTCTCTCATTCAAATATTTTTACATCATCTCCTCTTAATGGACCAAATTATGGAGTAAGTGAGCATAGCGAACAGAATCCTCCAGGTACACCTGGACCCAAAGTAATTGCTTCAGCTTACTCCCTACACTCCAAAGGGGTTTTTGGTGACTGCATTTACAGAGTTAAAGGACCACAAGCGATGGTCAGCACCAGTCCCACTCCAAATGATTTACATCACACTGGGGAGTACAGTCCCCTTTAGAGAGTCCTCCTTTCTATGGCCTGTGTCAGTTTGGCTACATTTAGGACCTGGATATCTCCTGAGAAAGATCCAAAGTTTCACAACACAAAGCTAATTCCCCATGAACAGCACTAAAGTATAATTCTCCAAAGGTTCAGTTCTGCTCTGTGTGATTTTGTATGTGTGCAGATTGAGCTGGTAAATGATGTTACACTGCTAGGCCAGCATTTCTCATGCAGGTCAATAAGTTAAGGCAGAATTTTAACTTGCATTAAAAAAATCCAAGTCCTTGTGATTGCACAGTAACAGTGGAGTCCTATTTGCCTTTACCTTCAAATCGACATCAACAGCTGGGAAGAGCTCGCCCAGGACAGATGCAGATGGAGACATGCTCTGACCACTGGATTGAAAACTGGCGAAGACAAGCTGCGGCAGCTTGCCAAGGAAAAGCAGGTTCAACGAAAAAGGAAGCAGCGGCTCCAACCCACAGCTGACACCGCCTTCAAATGCAGCAAATGCAATCGAGACTGCCACTCTGGTGTGGGGCTCCACAGCCACAACAGACGCTGCACAACCATCAACTAAACATTCCCCATGGGCGCATATCCATCGTCTCTCGAGACTAACCGACGCCAACAACCAGAAGTAATGTGGATAGAAGCGTGAAGTGTTCCCACTCCCCTCAATTTGCTGGTAACTGAAACCTAATTGTGATCATTTTAATGTTAACATAGTTAACTACTTCTCCCACATGTGAACAGTGTTTAACTGCTAGAATCACCACTTTTCTTTGTTTCTCTCATCTGCTCAAAAATCTTTTGTTTGCTTATGCTTAGAAAGACTGTCTATACGTAAAACAATTTCATGGCTGATGTTCGTTTTTCTCTAAATTGGCTTTTTATTTCATGTGTGGTTATAAATGCAATATAAGGTTATCATCTTTAATATAATAGTAACTTTGTGGACATGTCTTTCCATTTACATTTCTACAGGTCACAAACCATTTGCTAAAATCTTAGTTTCATGTGACAATGAACAAATGAAGTATCCAAAGCTTATTTACTCATCTTGCTTGTCCCACTTAGAAGTCTGATGAAAGAACAGGCTGCATTTCCCCAGACCAGCACTATTTTTAACATGAACATTTGGTTTGAGAAACTCGATGTCTAAAAGATTAATATACTTTTAAAAAAGTACCATAAACTGTGACTATATAAAAATCATTGCTGTGGATGATTTCTTCTTTGGATCTTCAAAAAAAAGACAGATTTCATCTACCACCTCTGGGTCACCAATGAGTTTGTGACAATGATCCCACTAATGATTCTCCATCAAAAATCATCTAATCATTATGGGGTGTGTGATTTAAACACAGTTCTTCAAGTGGGGTGCTTATAATCTCTTGCTAAGAGTTGCTCGCTCTATCTGGTCTCCAGGAATTTTGAAGTTACTCAAAGCTACAGACTTTATATTGTAAATACCTTTTATCTGTCCTTCATTAAAGAGCTTGTTGTTAGCCTTTGATCTAAACCCCTCACATTTTTTCTTCTTCTCTGTAATGTCTATAGAATATTATAGAAGTGAAAAGCTTGTATAGCAGAGAAAGGATAAAGCTAAGAGTGAACCTGCAAAACAATATATCTACAGTCTGATGATACACAGCACAAGCTATAAGAAAATTATATTGTGTGAAGAATTATGCATAAGGATAGATCACCTATACCACACAGCCAGATGAATAAACTACAGTACAGAGGATAAACAGTAGGCTGAACAAATGGACCATGCTATACTCTATGCACTAATGAGGCAATTTATACACAAGGTGCATTCTTGTTTAATGAAAAATACTCTAAATTTTAATGATCTGAATTAAGTCTGACATCTCTCTATAGTCAACTGTATCCACAGGTCATTGGCTAGTAGTAGAGTTAGTCAGTTCAGTAATACTGTACTTTTTCATTCATTCTGCTAAAATGCGAAGGTTGTTTTATGGCAGTTCATTTATTTGGGCCACTACTCCCCTATCCCCATGCCCATTTTCTGATGCCGTCAAGCAAATTGCCTTTGCCACAAATGAACATTTTGCAAAATTTTGCTGTGTTCCACTTATCAGCACTTTTTAAAAGGGACAATGTATGCAACCGGTTGGAATGTTTTCTTTTCTGAGGATGAACAGCATTCTCCCCTTCTCCATTATTACTATTTATTATAGTCATTAAAATGTAATTAGAATTTTCATTTTTAAAACATTAGAGATGAAATATATGATTCTTACAAGAATTAAAGCTCTACAAAAGGAGTGTCTGCATACATGAACACTCATAGAATTGGGGTTGTGGCCAGAGCATCAAAATTGTTTCTAATGAAATGATCAGTAATTAAATACTTGACATCATAAACTGGTATAGTTAGGCTGCAGAACTAACATCCCATGGAGATGAATGGGGCTTAGATCTGTCTCTCTTAGAGATATTCATTGTCTTCTTATTTAATGCTTAGATACCATGATGAGAGTGCCCTAGAAATAAAAAAACATTTGCAGACTCTGGAAGACAGTGGATTCACACTGAAGATTTTGTTTGAAACCATACAATTTTAAAATGAAAGTTCAATTTTTGCAGTAATTGATGGAGTCACCAGATAAGTGCTAGGAAAACATACCTCTAGATACTGGATTAATTTAACACTTTCCCAGCAGGCCCCTCAACACACCTTCCCAGACACAGCATCATCCACTAACCCCCCTCACCCCACACACACGTGTATATATATATATTTAAAAGAAAAACCTATGTAATGTCCTATCACATGGTATGTCAAAGAACCACAGCACATATTTATTTATAACTTTGATTTATTTTTCTCATCTGTGTGTTTCATATGATGAATAATGATGGTCCACAATGCATAATGAACTTGGGTAGTAACGACCCCATGATAATCTACATTGTAAATGCAGTAGGCTGGCTAACTATCAGAAGGCCCATGAAGAACCAGAGGTTGAGAGCAGCAGCTACTGTGATTTGTTCTTTAACCCCTTATAATATAATCCTTCTCCAGATTTCAAGAGTTTCATTTGATAGATTTTTTCCCAAGGAAAAATGTTAGGCGGGGTTGCACACACCTTCTGTTTGATAACAGCATGTGTGTGCAGTCTTCCCACTCACATCTGTGAAGATCTATCCCTTCACACCTAAACAAAGAAAACCATCTAGTGGGAGGAATTAATAAAATGTTAAACTAAGCATTAATCATTGAATATAAATAGCCTTCAAGGACAGGCTGCTGGCACGGTGACTACTACTCACCACTTCGCGGCACCACATGGCTCATCTGGGGAATTAGCTTGCCACTGCCCAAGCCCCTTCTGATGGTCACTCAGCCCTTTGCTCTAGTTGCTGTGCAGCTGCTCTCTTGCTAGTGTGGAGTTGTAATGCCTCTACTTCATGGCTTAGCCCTGGCTAAGTCACCATCATCCTCCCCTTCCAGGGTATTATCAGGGTCTCCTTCCTCAAAGTCAGAGGCAGTCTCCATCTCTACTGTGCTAACTTTACCACTCTCATAGTGGCTGTAGGAGAACCCAGGCCCACCCTCTACAGAGGGTTCCAATCCAGGAACCCTTGAACCAGCCATTTAGGTCATTCTCTCTCAGACCTGCTCCTTCCCAGGACTGCTTCCTACCCTGCCTTATCCAGACTCTTACTCTCCACCTGCCCCCTTGTATCAGGAAGTGTGACTGCAGCTCACCTCACTGCAACCTCCTCTAGCCTCAGGTCCTAGGTTTTATAGAAGCCCTACCTGTTCCTGCACAGGTGAGCTTCATTCTCAATCAGTCTGATTGCCCCTTAGTTCCCTAGAAGGTGAAGGCCAACTTAACGTCATCCATGCTGGTGTGGGGTATATAGCCCATCACAACTGCACAGATCCTTCATTTATAACATTCCTTTAATTTTAATAATGTAATAATGAAAGCTCTTTACTGCAAAGACATTTTCAAGCTTATCAGTAAAAATGCCTGGTATTTTCATAAACATCTCAACATTAATTGTAAACTTACTTTTGGGCACAATTTTCATTTATTATTCTCCTACAACTTCTATTGACAACAAAAGATTTGGGACTGAAGAACTGCAGTTCTAAGTACAGTACCAAGTTATTCATTTTTCATGCAAGCACAGCAGTTCTGTAATGTATCCTGGTGATATTGAATGTTCTTCCTCACAATAGTTTTGTGAAACAGTAAAATATATGGAGCCGGTGATGGTCACTTATATATGGGAATCCTGCTCTAGTTAAACTCAAAGAAACATTTTCAGTGGTGGCAGACAGAAAATATTACCTATGGCTTTTTGTCCTTAAATTTGTTCCTACAGTACATGAAAACAATCCTATCAACCCACCTGACTTCTTTTTAAAAGAAGGACAAGGCTTGAAGAACAGTGAGTCCTGTTCTTAACACCTGATCCAATCTTTCATTTGGAAATCACTCCGGCACCCACAGAGAGAGAGAGTATTATGAGCTGGATGAAACCTTGTTATGGGTTGATTCAAAACCTTGTTAAAACTGATGTGCAAATGGACACTTCACATAAAATAGTTGTAAGAGACAGTTAAGGGGCCACACCTAAAACAAGGTGTGAGTCTGCCCAGCAACATGTACTATATGGGCGGAGAGTTCCTCTGGCTACTGTGACCAGGGTTTGTGTGCGCCAGGGGACATAGAAAGTGGGACAGACCCTCAGAGAGATAGAAAGCTGGAAGGAGCAGCAGAAAGCCTGGTGTCTGACCCTGTAATAACCCAAGGGAGAGGTTTGGGGGTCAGGGTGCAGGCTGAAAAGCATATTCTTGGTGCTATACACAAAATAAGTTGTTTCTTCCTATTTGATTCCTTCTGCATTCAGAGACACAGCACTTTGTACATTCTTGGTAATTAAAATGACATCAAAGAAATACCTGACTACTGCCAATTTCTTTTCCTACCTGGAACGTCCCCAACATTCCACATTTTGACTAGCCACTCAGGTCAAAAAGAGGCAACAAATATATGCATTTGTGGGTGTGCGCACACACACACACATACACACACACACACACATATCACATCACATCACATCACATGTACAGTCCTGGGACTCCTAAATTGTATTCCCACCTCTGTCACTGGCTCATGGTTTAACTGCCAGTAAGTATGACCAGGCACCAGTCCATCTAGGATCCATCTAATCATGTACAAAAATATACACACTCCTTTTCAAGAATTAGAGGGCCACATTTTTGAAGCTTCATTCTGACCCCTTTGAGTCATTCAGCTGATCTAAAACATTCTTAATCCAGCCTCGTTTCACCAGCAGAGAATTCCCTGGCTGTGGGGGAACTCCTTGCTCATGCATTTGTGCAGTTACCAGTGCCTGCAATTGTGTTCCCTCTTCTCAGCCTAGGGATTGTGTGGGTTGGGAGTGGGGGCAGGATGGAGTGGTGAAGGAAAGTATCAAAGCTCAATTCTTCTCCTGGTAAAAAGGTTCATTAAGTACCCAGATGCTCCATTCCTGCTGTGGAGCTCTGTTACAGTAGAGAATTGGCCCTAGAATGTGTATATAGCTTTATTTGTAGTTTTTGGAAGTATTTGCATAATCTTCTTTGTCCATTTTACTTATAGTGTATTTTTATTCTCATGAAATAATATAATTTTAGAAGAAAAAAAGTTTTCCTTGAAGCTCTTTCTTAGACTGTTAATTAGATTTGTGCTGCTATTTTCTTCTTGGTAACATAATTCTATTTAACATAATTAATACACACTTGGGACAAAATTCTCCTCTCCAATCCACAGACTGGATCAAAGTGGAGAATTTTGCCTTGTGCACTGAAACACTTGAAAATGCTTTAATTCATATACATTCTAACAAACATTCAGTATGCTAGAGAAAAGGTGAACGCGTGTCATAGATGATTTTTTTCATTCTGCTTTCTACCAAAAAGGCTCAAAGCAAACAAACAAATGCTTATTTGAAGAACTGTGCAACTGAGCCAGACAAAAATCACTCTGAAGTACATTGCAAATGATTCCTTTTCTGGGGACTGCACCTTAATGTACTGGGAAGGCTTGTGTGTTCCAGTGACCCTGAGAACTATGCCAGCGGGAGCTTTAACTCTTGGTAGGGACACCCAAGCTGGACAGATCAAAGGGAGGAGACTAGAGGAAAATAATCCACTGCTTCTCCAGAATAGGGTTGAACTACAGGCCAACAAGATATCCTCATAATAATAATAAATAATAATAATGTTATAGAATCACAACAAGGTAACCATTTGTTCAAGGATTGCCCTAGTAACATTGCACAGGATGGGAAGGATTCACATGCAGACTGGAAATTATTATATTAAAGATGTGGACACAATGTGTGTATATGCTTGTAAACGACCAGATTCTGATTCCCTAATTCACCCCGAAAGAGTGCAAAACCCCTCAAACATTTCAGGAGAAATAATGCAGGATAAAGGGTGTCTGGAACTTGATTCTCATCTGCGGTTTTGGTCAAAGAGCACAAGTCAAAGGGGTCCTATCTCAGATGAAGTGTCATGTGCACGACATATGAGAACAACAGATGGGGGAATGTTTAAGGACCAATGAGGAGTTGTATGTTTTAAGGGACTTACAATAGATTGCATTGCAGTCATCTAGCCTCTGTGTAACAAGAAAGCTGTATTATGGTTGCCAGATCACCCTGTGAGATATGTCCAAGTCTGGTGACCTTTTTTCAATTAATGATCTTGCACTCCCAATGAGGAAACAAAAGAAAGTTCAGTATAACTTGTTACTTTCAGTAAGACTTTCTTATCACAAGTGGGTTTTTTTCTTTAAGACAATCACTTTTTTAGAACTAAGTTTTTTTAGAACGAGATTTAAGATAGAAACTCCCAACTTTAAGATGTTTCGCTGCACAGGTTTGTTGCAAAAAATGGTTATTACTTAATACAGCTTTCTTGAGTTGTTAAATGCAGTTTCACCTAAGTAAAAACAAATCCTCTTGATATGCCTTTCAGCATCCTAAGCTTTAATGATGCCTAGCACAGCAGTGTAATTAACAGTACCAGTGATATATAACAATTCTGTGCTTTCCACTGGTAGAAACAGAAGGCTAATGCCAGATTGCTTGTTAAAGGTACACCTGGTTGCAAAGTACACCAGATGAGACAATCCCCCAGTAACCACATAATGAGGTAAAGACATCTGTAAGATTATTTTAGAACTTTGAAAGTGAAGATTTAAAGTCTTTGGTGATGCTGCAGATGGAATTATTGTCATCCCCATAGACATTGTCACTGGAAATAGATCAGCCCTCCAATCAAACTAGACTGCTAATAGCTCCAACCATGTTTTTCTTTAACAGAGTTAGCACATAGCTGTTCCCAAGTTATCGAATGCAGCTCTGCCTAAAGTTAATAGAACAGTTCAAAAATGTCTATCCTGCAATGTATAGTTTATTTTGAAACTGTTGCCTAAGCCAAGCTATGCCTATTTATGATTTAAGAATATAAAATAAATAAGAAACAATACAAAGTGTGAATAATTCTGCTCAAAACTAACAACTCAAGATATGTCTACAAAAGGAATACTAGCTCGTGAAAAACTAGCACGTGCACTGAATGGAATGCAAGCTGGATGGCTACTATAATATTTGTGAAGAATCAACCAACATAACATTTAAATACAATTATAATATGTTTTCCTTTACACCTTGGTGAGAGAAGCAACAAAGGTAAAATAAGTTATCTGCCAACATCTGAAAATATTTCGTGCAATTACAAAGCAATATTTTAGAGTTAAAAATATCCCTGAAATCAGTTTGTTATTGTTGTGTTTTCACATTATGGTAGTTTCACTACTCCCAGGGAAGTAATGAACACACACACACCTTGGGCCTGAATTTCATTTACTCTAATGTCACTTTACACTGCTTCAAAGTGGTTGTAAATTTAATTTACATTCACTTCAAGGCCTCTTTATGCTGCCAGTATGATGTAAAATAACCTTAGTACAAATGAAAATCAGGCCCTTCATATAGAAAAAATTAAACCTACTAGTAACAATTTCACAAAAATAAACAGAAATCCAAATACCAGCTGACAAGGAGATGAATCCTCTGAAATATAATTCCAGCAATGTTCTCATTTCTTTCTAATAGTGGTAAGGAAGTTTCCAGTTAATGGTAATGATGACCCTTTTTTAATGCCACAGTGAAACTCAAGGAACAAGATCTTTTCCTTGTGAAACTACTAGGTCCCTTTCTGCCACATACATCACAAGTTCATTCTGAAAAAAAAGTATTGTATTAATAGAATATCAGGGTTGGAAGGGACCTTAGGAGGTCATCTAGTCCAATCCCCTGCTCAAAGCAGGACCAATCCCCAATTTTTGCCCCAGATCCCTAAATGGCCCCCTCAAGAATTGAACACTCAACCCCAGGTTTAGCAGGCCAATGCTCAAACCACTGAGCTATCCCTCCCCCCCTTTATATCAATATAAAGGGCTGAAAATGACAAGTGGATTCACCTGTCTAGCAGCAAAATTAGTTCTCAGTAGTATGTACTATATCTGAAATCAAATTACCTTAGTATGGGATATTTTTAGGGTAATTCAATAAGATGGGGGGTTAGATTTCATGCTACTATATAAGCATAAACATTGCAGGATTAAGGTCTAAATAGAAAAATCTAGAAAAATATTTGAATTATTCATTGATTTGGATCACAGTATTATGTACAGAGCTGTGGTAATGACCCCATAGTTAAGACTGTGACTAGAGTGGAAAGAATAATTTATAATGAATAATGTATTCAACATTTCCCCCCCTTTTTAGATCTGCACATTATCCATGAACATTTTTTTGTTAATTATTTGAAAGGACTCCATGAGTAATAATGTACCTGATTCTCCAGTGCCTTGCACCTGGTGTGGGCATTTACAACTCTGCAAATTGATTCTGATTTTACCTTCACATTGCACTTGCTTTGGAACAAGACAATGAAGAATTAGGTTTCAGGCAATATTCAAAAATAATTCTTTGATTGTAAATTGCTCAGAAGTAGTTTATTTGAGCATTCTATATTTGAAATATGGACATGTATTTGCCTGGACATGTAGTTCAAATAGTCTGCTTTTGTTCAATGACTGGATTCATATATTTCTGTTTCCAGTCCAAATATTCATGATTGCACATTTAAAACTCACTTATTGTATATAGAGAATTCATTCTTAAAAGCCTGAGAATTGTGTTAGATAATGCCTTAGATAAAAACAGATAAGATTATCTCAGTATTTATAGTAGTCAAGGTATTTTCTATGGTATGTATAGAAGAGTTTAGGAAATATTTTAAGTAAAAACATAATTATATATTTTATCAAAGATAAAATAGGCAATTTTTGATGGTAAACACTGTATTAGAGGTGACTGGTTGGAACACTTAAGCTGAAATCAGACTCCATAGCTCGGTGATCAGAGTCTTTGTCTGGGATGTGGGAGACCAGGCTCAAGTCCCCAATCTGCCTGAGTCTAAGGGCTGGTCTACATTCCTGTCTATGTAACTCACGTCGCTCAGGAGTGCGAAAAAGTCACCACCTTCCGAGTGATGTAAATTACATCAACCTAAGCACTGTCCACACCAGCACTATGTCGTGGGAGATGCTCTCCCGCCAACATAGCTTCCGCCTTTGGCAGAAGCAGAGTAATTATGCTGATGGGAGAGTGTTCTCCCATCAGCATAGCACATCTTCACCAGAGACGCTACAGTGGCGCAGCTGCATCGCTGCTGCTGTGCCAATGTAACCTGGAGTAGACTTGCCCTGAGTGAATAGAGATGAAAAATTCTGTTTGAGCAGGAACTTGAACCTGGGATTCCTACATCCCAAGCCAGTATGTTAATCATAAGGCCATGCAAAGAGCGCTTCCAATCTCAAAAAGCGTAGGTTTTGACCAGACATTTTGATTCAATTCTGTTTTTTGAAAAAATGTTCAATGTTGTTTCTGTTCCAGTTCGAATGAAAATGAATGTCAAAACCTCAAATTTTGCTGTAAAATGGCAGTCATGCGCTTGTAATCTCTACACTGTATAGTATAATATATGCTTAAAGCTGGGAGTTTCTCAAAAGCCCCTTTTAGTTGACCCATTTTCCAGAACATTCACAAAAAGAGACGACAAGAGAGTATCACACAGTCAGAGCAATTTCACTTTAAAATTCAAGAGACTATTCCAAAATGGTTATTTTTAAATATTTTTCCAGCAGTAGATTAGACATAGTTCTATTTTAATTGTGCTGGGGTAGTTCAGCTTTGCGCTGTGCCAATGCACGGCTATAACTAAATCGCACAATCTAGTTTCTCCTATGCAAGAAGCTTATACAATAATAAATTTTGAAAGAAGATGTTTGTCCATCTCTTTATGTCTCTACATAAGGCCCTTCAAGCACATCAAGAATGAAGTGGTTTCACATTGCAAGTGCTCTTCAGATCTTCTGGAGATCGAAGAGACACTGCCAGTGCACTAAAACACTCCAGACACTTCTTTCTTGTTTTTAAAAAATATGTATAAAATATTTTGTATTCTTTTCTAAATGTTATTGCCCACTAAAATATATATTGTTAGATTTAAAAAAAAAGATATTTCAACAGGTTTAATTTGATGTTCTAGACTTTCATGAACACTCCTCCCCTGGCCTTTAAGTGGAACTGAAATTGACAACATGTTTCAAATAAACAACAGTAAAATAATATATATTTTTTACTTAAAACAAATGTTTCAGTGTTATCAACATTAAATGATAAAGTAGAAAGAGTGTTGACATTTTTTGTGGATTTTTTTCTTGACATCATCATGTTACCACAAAACATTTCAACAAAACTACATTTTCTGATGGAAAACTATTGAAAAAAATTCAACCAGTTCTATTAAAATAGCAAGAAAATGTGCCCAAAATTTCTAATGACCCATTAAGTCTTGAACAAGGAGAAACACAAAAATGGAACTGGCAGAAAAAAAGGTACCTGGAATAATAAATCCCCAAATCACAACCATTCCATGTTCATGTCTTTGGTGCTTGCGGTTTCAACTGCTATCCCTAACAGATTATTTCATATCCTAGTGACATTTTGAGTGAACAAGCTGTCCCTAGTAACTAGTCCAAATGTATCTTACCTTATTTCTCATTCAGAATCACCAATTTATTACTGTCATCCACCCTATAACGATAAGAATTCACCGGTGGCCATATTATATACATTTATATGTACATCAAACATTAGTTTGGATTATTTTCCTAAGTATATGATTTTTTGTGAGGGGTAGGAATGGAAGGCAACATACAAACTCACTTGTATGTTCCATAAGGTCTTCAGAAAAATCCTGTAGCTGAACTGCATTTCAAATACAAATGTTTTTCATTTAAGTCCCGACTTGAGGGCAAAACGGTGTATATTCATTTAGATAAATCATGCTATTATAATAACTATCAATCAGTGAAAATCTGGTGTCCCTGTTACAATTTACAGTTAGAATTTTCCCTTCAAGCGCTAGGACCTATATATATCTATACAGAGAGAGAGAGAGAGAGAGAGAGAGAGAGAGAGAGCAAGCACAACCTTGTACAAAGGGATATAATTACAAGACTAGACTCATGAACCTTGTTTTCTTTTACAATGTTCTGAAGGAAAATAGATATTCCTCTCTGAAGGTCTAAGGATCATTTTATAGCAAAGTTTTGTAAGTTTAGTACAAACCATTTTTGACATTTTCCTTATTCTCTGTTTTTTGTAAGAGATTTTTCTTAATAAGAAGAAAAACCTACATCACAGTGAATCATGGAATTGAAAAAAACAACCCCATGAACATTCCACATAAAAATGTAATAAGGAAAACTATCTTGCAAGTCAGAAAATATTTATGGGAGAATGTTGACTTCAGTGGAGCTTTTTGATTTACACCAACTGAGGATCTGACTCTAGTATATTCTTTGAAAATCTTCATCATAAAAGGTAGCAGAGTTCAAAAGCTGATACACATTAAAAATCTAAAGAAAATACATGTTCAAAGTTAAATGCTATAAAAAAACGGTTACAAGAGAATAGTTTAGTTTGAATAGTATAGTTTATTCTATGGGTTGAATCCAGTCCTTGGTGTTATACTCATGGCATTGAAAGCACTGGAGACTGAAGCCATCTATTTATCCACTCAAGACTGTACAATATAATATTGGCACTGCAAAAGTTCCCCACTAATGCACGTGTGTCATCCATTGTACCATGTGTCTGAATTTGATTGTCTAATTTAGGCCCCAATCCTGCAAACTGCCCAATACTTGGAAATCCCACTGTTTTCAGCAGCCGTTCTAAGCATAGAGGGCTTGCAAGATCAGGTATTTACAGAAGGAGAAAGAAAGTCCCATTGACTGAAATGTGTGCTGAATCAGAGACTTAGTCAATCTTGCAAAGAATAATACATGCGCTTAGTTTTACGCACCTTGCTTTCAATGGGACTACTGTATGCATAACATTAAGCAAATGGATTATTCTTTCTAGGGTTGAGGCCTTAGACAGGAAGCTTCTTGGCAAAAGGCTGTCAGTACTAAACAAGTAACATACACACAACAATAAAACTCATTTTGAGCACTGTAATTCTGAATGAGTGAAAGGCATGCAATATAAAACTAGAGAACATTTATAAACAGGAAGTAGAACGGGGCAGAACATGGTTTTCCTGTCCAGTGAATATTTTCAAAATTTCAAAAAAATTCCCATTCTGTATCAGGACAAACCAAAATATTTCATTAAAAAAATGAATGAAAGACAGAGCACAAACAGCCAGGGCACTCACCTAGGATGTAGGAAACCTAGGTTTGAATCCATGCTCTGCTTGATTTAGAACAGAGACTTGAACTCAGGTTTCCCACTTTCCTCATGAATGCCCCAAACAACAGGCTGTTTTGTGAGAATCTCTTTTGATCTCTACTGTCTGTAAATGAATATTAGACCAAGGATTTGAAGCCAGACTTCTTACATCCTAAGCAAATACTCTAACCACTGGACTAGAGCACCAGTTTCTCTTTCTCTGACCCATTAGTCACCAGTCTAGCTGGCGTGTGTGTATGAGAGAGAATATGACCCTTTCCTGTGAAAATATTCACTTTCCTCAAATCAGCATTTTCCCCACATAAAACACTTTGTCAAAAAATTCCCAACCAGCTCTAATTACAAATGATCTAATGCACATTGTTTGACGGAAAAGGGCAACTATTCATAAATTTAGTGAACTATTAAGCTTTAGAGTGGTTTAGGGTTACATTGTAGACATGATGCATGGGGCCGTATCTAGTCAACTCCTTGTAACATATATTGGGCTGAGAACATAGTACACTCCTTAATCCGAGAAAAGAATCAAGTAATAGTTATAGTGGTAATGAAGAAGAGGGTTGAGATACAGACAAATTGAACCTGCACAGACTCTTCAGGTGATTAATTATCAGAACAGAGTATTAGCAAAAGAAACATAGCAAGCAGAGTATCCACCGTTTCTTTACTGGAGGTCTTTTAATAGGAATTATAGAACTGGGAATAGGGCTCATTAAGAGGCTAAGAAGTAAAAGTCTTCGATGTTGTTTGCCTTAGATATTTCATTAAAGTAAGACTCCTGCACTCTAAAATTAAGAGCAAAAAAAAAATCAAGTACAGAATATAAGTGGTACGCTGCGACCCTGTTCAACAAGCTGCCGTGTGTTGTGTAAATTGCTATAGGTATGTATAGTCAGGCAACATTCAAGAGGATAATCTGTGCCAAATTTTTCTTCAGGACATTATTTTCTATTTATTAATTGACTATTTGCTCTGATCTCCTCTAGGCACTCGGCTTTCAGCTTGCCTCTGCCTGGTGTCCATGCTCCTTGCCAGTCTTCTCTTCCTTTCTCCACACTTTCAATGTTCTTCTTCCCTTTCCCTGGTCCTTCCCATTCTATTACTCCTATTAACTCATCTTTTTCTCTTGAAAAAGATAAACAAAAAACAAAGTAGAACTAAAATACCATATGCCAAATATAATTCTGCCTATATGTTGAATCTCTTTCTCCCACCCTTTTGTCTATCTCGTCTATTTAAATCCAAGTTGACCTACTGAAGTCAATCGGAATACTCTACATGACTGTAACTAAGCATATTCTTAAGAAGGTGATTTTCAAAGACATGAGCTTTCTTATCTTCAGAATCTCACACATGCAATGCTGAATCAGAGCAATCGACAGTAAATAATGTATTTGCACAGTGCCTAGCACAAGGTCCAAATCCTCTTTTGAGCATTTGAGTGTTACTATAATACAAACAGAAAATAAATTAAATTAATAGTTACACTGCATTAAAGTCAGAGTTACTTTAGGGCTTGGCTACACTTGCAAGTTAGAGCACATTAAAGCAGCCCCGTATGCTCTAACTCACACCCCATCCACATTGGCAAGGCACTTAGAGTGCCTGGACTCTGCAGCTGGAGCGCTCCTGGTAATCCACCTCCACGAGAAGCATAACGCTTGGTGCGTCTCAGCTGAGATGCCCCAGCATCAGTGTGAACAACGTGTTGCATTACTGCGCTCTGATTAACCTCTGGAAACGTCCCATAATCCCCTTAAGTCAAGTGGCCACTCTTGTCATTGTTTTGGAATCAGCTGTAGGAATGCGGATATGCCCTTTCAAAGCTGTTTCTGACAGACAGCATGCTTATCTGCTCCAGGGCAAAGCAAACCATTACTGGGGAATGCTGCTTGCTTTGAGTGAGTGAGAGAGAGGTGAGGGGGGGGAAAGGGGGTCTGAATTTACAAGACAGCATGCTGACACACTCTCAGCACCCCAAAAACCCACTGTCTCTCCCCCCACATACACACAATACACTCCCTGTCACACTCCACCCCACCCCGCATTTGAAAAGCACTTTGCAGCCACTTGAATGCTGGGATAGCTGCCCATAATGCACCACTCCCAATGCCATTGAAAGAGCTGCTAATGTGGCCACGCCAGTGCATTTGCAGCTGTCAGTATGGACAGACTGCAGCGCTTTCCCTACTGCACTCTCTGAAGAGGTGGTTTAACGCAACACACTCTACATCTGTAAGTTTTGCCATGCCCTTAGATTTACACCAGTGTGAGAGCACAATTTGGGCCATAAATTATACCACCTGTGTATTAAGATTAATATATTTGCTTTCAAACTAAATTCCCTTTTGCCTTTAATACTGTGTTTCTAATTAGCAGGGGCATAATACTTTAATATACAACAAAAGGCAATTTTCCATTTCCTTTTTCCGCTTATAACATTATTTTCCCTCCTCATCTCTTCCACAATTTTCTTGGCAACATTCAGAAACTCAGCAAAGAAACCAATCCTTCTATGTTTTTAGAATCCTTCCTGTTCAGGTTCAGTGAAAGTTCCAGACTCTGGTAGAGTATAAGCCATGCTCCATGTAGACAAGCCCTAAGATGGTTACATAACACTTTTAAAAGGAGTACATTTTTTACACAGGAATAAGAACATCTCACAAATATTTATACAAGTAAAATCTTGCTTGCATACGTGTTCACAAAATGAGAATTAAAAAGGATGTAATGAACAGCCGCTGTGTAGAATTCAATAGAACTCGTCAAAAAACAAAAAGTTTTTTAAAAAACATTTTCAAAATATTTCTCAAAACTTATAATCAAAATATCAATTTTGTAAAAAATATTTTCCACTCAATAAACTGGTAGAAAACCAGAAACAATTTTTAAAGAACATTTTTGAAAATTGAAAAGAAAAATTGGTTGACATTTTGAAAATTTCAAAAATGTTGACCAACTCTAGAATTCATAGAATCATAGAATCTCAAGGTTGGAAGGGACCTCAGGAGGTCATCTAGTTCAACCCCCTGCTCAAAGCAGGACCAACCCCAACTAGATCATCCCAGCCAGGGCTTTGTCAAGCCTGACCTTAAAAACCTCTAAGGAAGGAGATTCCACCACCTCCCTAGGTAACCCATTCCAGTGCTTCACCACCCTACTAGTGAAAAGGTTTTTCCTAATATCCAACCTAAACCTCCCCCTCTGCAACTTGAGACCATTACTCCTTGTTCTGTCATCTTCTACCACTGAGAACAGTCTAGATCCAGCCTCTTTGGAACCCCCTTTTAGGTAGTTGAAAGCAGCTATCAAATCCCCCCTCACTCTTCTCTTCTGCAGGCTAAACAATCCCAGTTCCCTCAGCCTCTCCTCATAAGTCATGTGCTCCAGCCCCCTAATCATTTTTGTTGCCCTCCGTTGGACTCTTTCCAATTTATCCACATCCTTTTTGTAGTGTGGGGCCCAAAACTGGACACAGTACTCCAAATGAGGCCTCACCAGTGCTGAATAGAGGGGAATAATCACGTCCCTCGATCTGCTGGAAATGCCCCTACTTATACAGCCCAAAATGCCGTTAGCCTTCTTGGCAACAAGGGCACACTGTTGACTCATATTCAGCTTTTCGTCCACTGTAACCCCTAGGTCCTTTTCTGCAGAACTGCTGCCCAGCCATTCGGTCCCTAGTCCATAGCAGTGCATGGGATTCTTCCGTCCTAAGTGCAGGACTCTGCACTTGTCCTTGTTGAACCTCATCAGATTTCTTTTGGCCCAATCCTCTAATTTGTCTAGGTCCCTCTGTATCCTATCCCTACCCTCCAGCGTATCAACCACTCCTCCCAGTTTAGTGTCATCTGCAAACTTGCTAAGGGTGCAGTCCACACCATCCTCCAGGTCGTTGATGAAGATATTGAACAAAACCGGCCCCAGCACAGACCCTTGGGGCACTCCACTTGATGCCGGCTGCCAACTAGACATGGAGCCATTGATCACTACCCGTTGAGCACGACCATCCAGCCAGTTTTCTATTCACCTTACCGTCCATTCATCCAGCCCATACTTCTTTAACTTGCTGGCAAGAACACTGTGGGAGACTGTATCAAAAGCTTTGCTAAAGTCAAGAAATAGCACATCCACTGCTTTCCCCTCATCCACAGAGCCAGTTATCTCATCATAGAAGGCAATTAGGTTAGTCAGGCATGACTTGCCCTTGACATATCCATGCTGACTGTTCCTGATCACTTTCCCCTCCTTTAAGTGGTTCAGAATTGATTCCTTGAGGACCTGTTCCATGATTTTTCCAGGGATTGAGGTGAGACTGACTGGCCTGTAGTTCCCCGGATCTTCCTTCTTCCCTTTTTTAAAGATGGGCACTACATTAGCTTTTTTCCAGTCATCTGGGACCTCCCCCGATTGCCATGATTTGTCAAAGATAATGGCCAATGGCTCTGCAATCACATCGGCCAACTCCTTTAGCACCCTCGGATGCAGTGCATCCAGCCCCATGGACTTGTGTTAGTCCAGCTTTTCTAAATAGTCCCGAACTACTTCTTTCTCCACAGAGGGCTGGTCACCTCCTCCCCATACCGTGCTGCGGAGTGCAGCCGCCTGGGAGCACTCTGTGAAGACAGAGGCAAAAAAAGCATTGAGTACACTAGCTTTCTCCACATCCTCTATCACTAGGTTCCCTCCCTCATTCAGTAAGGGGCCCACACTTTCCTTGACCTTATTCTTGTTGCTCACATACCTGAAGAAACCCTTCTTGTTACTCCTAACATCTCCGGCTAGCTGCAACTCCAAGTGTGATTTGGCCTTCCTAATTTCACTCCTGCATGCCTGAACAATATTTTTATACTCCTCCCTGGTCATTTGTCCAATCTTCCACTTCTTGTAAGCTGCTTTTTTGTGTTTAAGACGAGCAAGGATTTCACTGTTAAGCCAAGCTGGTCGCCTGCCATATTTACTTTTCTTTCTACACATCGGGATGGTTTGTTCCTGCAACCTCAATAAGGTTTCTTTAAAATACAGCCAGCTTTCCTCGACTCCTTTCCCCATCATGTTATTCTCCCAGGGGACCTTGCCCATCAGTTCCCTGAGGGAGTCAAAGTCTGCTTTTCTGAAGTCCAGGCTCTGTATTCTACTGCTCTCCTTTCTTCCTTGTGTCAGGATCCTGAACTCGACCATCTCATGGTCACTGCCTCCCAGCTTCCCATCCACTATTGCTTCCTCTACTATTTCTTCCCTGTTTGTGAGCAGCAGGTCAAGAAGAGCTTTTCCCCTAGTTGGTTCCTCCAGCACTTGCACCAGGAAATTGTCCCCTACACTTTCCAAAAACTTCCTGGATTGTCTGTGGACCGCTGTATTGCTCTCCCAGCAGATGTCGGGGTGATTAAAGTCACCCATGAGAACCAGGGCCTGTGATCTAGTAACTTCTGTTAGTTGCTGGAAGAAAGTCTCGTCCACCTCATCCCCCTGGTCTGGTGGTCTGTAGCAGACTCCCACCACGACATTACCCTTGTTGCTCACACTTCTCAATTTAATCCAGAGACTCTCAGGTTTTTCTGCATTTTCATACTGGAGCTCTGAGCAGTCATACTGCTCTCTTACTTACAACGCAACTCCCCCACCTTTTCTGCCCTGCCTATCCTTCCTGAACAGTTTATATCCATCCATGACAGTACTCCAATCGTGTGAGTTATCCCACCAAGTCTCTGTTATTCCAATTACGTCATAATTCCTTGACTGTGCCAGGACCTCCAGTTCTCCCTGCTTGAATCTTATTCAGAATAATATTGTTTGATTCCCACAGCCTTCCTCCCCCCAATCCATTCCCTATTACCTCATTGCCATTTATGTTCACAATCCTGGGGTATGTCTACACTATAGCCACAGAGCTGCAACACCACAGCTATGCCACTGTACAATCACTGTAGACACTTCTTACATCATCTGAAGGAGTTTAACATCAACAAAGGTAATCCACCTCTCCATGAGGCAGTATCTAGGTTGACGGATTTACTAGGGGTTTGGTTAACTTAATTACAGTGGTAAGGGTGCAAAATTTATCACAGCCCTGAGTGACGTAGCTAAATTGACCTATGTTTTAGGTGCAGATGGGGCTCATTGTAAACTTTTGGTAAAAACTTTCTCCTTTGCAGTCTTCCTCTATACTCCATTTTATTTCAATTCTCAGCTGAAAGAAAAAAATCCTTTCTTGTCATCCCTGGGCTGCTATTTATTATTTAGCTCTGCAATTTATTATGTACAGTAACTGTTATGTATTTTGTGAAACAGCCTATACTAACAAACTATATACAATGAAATTATCTCATATCCTGCTTCTATACGTACACATGGGAGTAGCTTTCTAATGCGTAAATCAACATAAGGGTTATACAGTACCTCTTATATACAGAGCACTTTTGAACAGAACAAGCACAGTCATGTATGAAGTCCTTGCCCCAGTGAAGACAACGGGAATTTTGCTATTGACTAGTGTGGCCAGGAGTTCACCCCCCCAGATTTGTTACTGTTTTCTAGAGCAGGTAAAAACTTGGAATTAATGGTTTGTGGGACACTCTGACATTTAAAAATTTCCTTTAATCCTGAATCCAAACAAAATCTCCTGCTAAATGAAATTTCTGAACAATTTAATATAATATAATAGTTAAAATGAAGCACTTTATCTTTATCAAAATGAAACCTTTTGATAATTCTCTGTCAACATTTTTGAAAAAAGTCAATATGTTCCCATGAAACATTTGATTTAGCTTATCTGATGGAAAACTGTTCTGTCAGAAAATTTTTGACCAGGTCTATCATTCTCTTTATATACTTTATAGGATTGCAAAATACCATCAAGAGAAAAACAGAAGTAAAAGGAGGAGGAAAAATATTTGGCAAAGGATTACTGTGATGCTTTGGGATTACACCCAGAGCAGTAAGGGGTTCTGTCACCACCTGCTCTGTAACCCTGTGTGCTTCTCTGCTATGCAGTTTTCGCTCAGAGCCATGACATCAGTCTATTAATTTAATACAGAGCCTGTTAGTTTAGCTGAGGATCTAACCTTTCAGTTTAATACACAGCACTGAGCTTGTTTTGTAATAAAACAAGAATACGTTTATTAACAAAGAACAGATATTTATGCGATAAGAAATAAGAATAAAAGTCACAGATATGGTTACAAGTAAAACAAAGTGTAAGATAAGGAAAGCTGCAGGAGTTGAATTGAGTGATCAAATATATTCATTTCACTGCCCAATGCTTCTCCAGGGAAAAGAAGAACACCTGCATTGCACTTTTTTTTTTTTTAATCAGTGAGTGTCCTTGGCATTAAGTCCTACATGGAGAAGAGATTTATCAACCCAGCTAGGTCCACTGGATGTTTTGAGTTATCATCAGTTTTCATGAATATTCCCATCTGCTTTATATCCTCACCAGCACTATTAGTTCAATTCAGAATTAAATTTAAGGTATCAAAGACATACCAAGCAAGCTGCTCTGATATACAGTCCTGTATACTTTAGGGGTCCAGATGTTTTTATGGAGTTGCGTTTTGTAATGTCTGTCTTTCTAAAATAAATGTTCCAGCTCAACCAGAAGTTATGAGCTTGATGCAGGAATTGCTGGATGGAATTCTATGTCTTGTTCAATAGAAGAGGGCAGTTTACCTGATAAAATAGTCCTTTCTGACTTGCTGAAATCCTGGCCCCACTGGAATCAGTAGGTCTTTTGCATTAACTTCAATGGAGACAGAATGTCACCCTATACATCGTTTTGGTGTTGGTTTTTTTGGTCATAAGCTTGAAATAAATGTTTACAAAATGGGACAAAACATGTCCTCCCAACCCCAGAGGCACTGAGCCTGTATTTCATAATATACTATGTTTTACTGTAAAAGAGTTGAAGATTCTATTTTTAAAAATCTGCACTTTTGACTTTTTTAAATATATTTCGTTTTTATTTTGATGACTACCCATATGACTTTCACACAGCCATTTATTTTGTGTTTCCCCTGTCTCTCCTGAACCTCCACTTATTTGGTTTTTTCCACTTGTTATGTATTGTCTTTCAGACTATAAGCTTTTTGCAGCAAGGGCTGTCATCTTTTATATATTTCTACAGTGTCTAGCACAATGAGACCCTTACCTCATTAGCTCCTTGGCAATATTGCAATAAAGTTGTTTAATAAATTAATACATACATACATAAAAATAATAGTAATATAAGTATGGTATTTGATACCACAGAATTCCATTCATTAACAAAATTGACTGCTGGGACAAAAAGGGGGAAGTCTCTATTAACCAGACAACCCCAATAATAGGGAAAAGCTTCAAGAAATATGGTATAAGCAGAAAATAAAAGTACATTTAATAAGATATAGATTTATAAAGGTTGGCCTTCTAAAGTACTTAAATTGTACTAGCTCTTTACTTAGACTGTGATTGAACTTTTATTGCATGAACTTTTATTTAAAATAATTAAAGCTGCACTGCACAGAACAAATGTATTCATGCAGAAATCTCTGAATGTGAATGAAAAGAGCCATTTTAGAGCGTCTATCAAGAAAACACTTTAAAATTGCCTTTACACTTGAATTCCACCTCAGTTGTGCATAGACATTTATAAAAAATTGCTTTTAGCCATTCCAGTTATTCTTCACGAGGTCCCAGAGGTTAGTCAATGAAACTGGTTTTAAAGCTTATTAAATTCATTGCAGGAAAAGTATTCCCAGACACACATCCCAGTTAAGGTCTATATTCTGCATTCAGGTCACACCCACACAACCCAAATTAGGACAACAAGATTTCATGGGAAAAACTGAGGGCAGAATTCAGACCACACTTTGTTGCTTATCATAGCATAAACTCAGAGGTTACTTTAAAGAAGTTAATTCCATTTTGAAAGATTCTAGTAGTTGGAGATTCTCTATACTTAAAATGGGAAATACAGGTGGAACTCATAATATTGCTAAGAAAAATAATTGCTTTTGTTATTCCCGCTACTGTGAACATATAAATTAGACAAGTTAACTCCAGACCATTCAGGGCATCTATAGGTACAGTGCCTTTCTCACAGGTATTTTCTAAGTGACCTGTAACTGCAAAATATTATCTAGGAGTTCAATAGAGTATCTTAGCATAGCTAGGGAGAGATTCTTGTATTTTTCCCCCCTGCTAGTACATAGTAGACAACCAGTTAACTATATTCCCTATTATATGGTGCTGAATGCTTTGTAGTTTAGCCATCTGTGAGGAAACAAATGTTTAATTCCCTCCAATGCAGTTTCTGGTCAGGTGAAAGTAATGCATTCTGTTTTCACATCACCTTTTTCAATTTAGATTTATAACTATAACCCAAAATGGCCTGGTGGCTAGAGCACAGTACTGGGACTCAGAAGAAAACATGGGTTCTAGTCCTGGCTCTCTCACTGGGCAACTAGGGGAAAGACACTTCCCTGAATGTGCCCTAGTTTCCCCATTGGTAAAATGGAGAGAGTGATCTCTTTTGTAAAGCACTTTTATGATCTATGGATGAAAAAGCTGTATAAGAGCTAGGTATTATTATTGTTATTATGTGATCCTTCATCAATTTTATCAGAAACAAAGCAATTCACCATTATGCAAAGTCATAGTGCCAAGGAAACATTTTGAAATAAGGATATGTGCAAATCTCCTTCTCTCATTTGAAATGAGTGGCAAACCTTCTTGGACACCAGGCAGTGTGACTGTTAATAGGAGCTTGTAACAATTTATGTAGGTGCTGCAGAGGTAGTTTCTGGACACCGGTTTACAGAGGCAGGGATTTTGGACAAAGTGGCAGATAAACTGAGTTAAAATACTACAGTTGCTGACTTGTAGAGTTTGGTGAATAATTTACCGTGAAAAAGTTATTTGATAAATTAAGCCATTTGTCTGTTAATTATTTTTACAAATTTGTTTGTTACAGTTATCTGATGAACAGACTTGCAGTTAAGTGAGCAAGAGAGGCTGTGGTTACTAATCAAATGAGTCAATACATTTTAGTCATAAGAATATTCATAGCTACCTTCTTGTTTATTATCCAATCTCTAGTTACAAGCAAGAAAGATTGCAATCTTGAGTAAACTATCTACTTTAGACTTAGCTAAGAGTTACAAAAGGATCTCAAAAAACTGGGCAACAAAATTGCAGATGAAATCCAATGATGATAATGCAAAGCAATGCATAGTAGAAAACATAATCCTAACTACACATACAAATTGATGTGTAAATTAGCTGTTACCACTCAAGAAAGAGGTCTTGGAGTCGTTGTGAATAGTTCTCTGAAAACATTTGCTCAATGTGCGTGGCAGTCAAAAAAGCTAACAATGTTAGGAACCAATAGATAAGGCATAGATAATAAGACAGCACATAATAATGTCACTTTACATCCATGGTATTCCCACACCTTGAATACCGCGTGGAGTTGTGGTCACCCAATCTCAAAAAAAGGATGCATTAGAAATGGAAAAGGTACAGAGAAGGGCAACAAAAATTATTAGGGATATAAAACAGCTTCTATATGAGGAGAGATTAAAAAAAGACTGGGACTGTTCATCTTGGAAAACAGATGACCAAGGGATAAGATAAGATAGAGGTCTATAAAATCATGAATGGTGTGGAGAAAGTGAAGGATGTGTTATTTGCCCCTTCACATAACTGAAGAACCAGGGGTTACCCAATGAAATTAACAAGCAACAGGTTTAAGACAAACAAAAGGAAGTATTTCTTCATACAATGCACAGTCAACCTGTGGAATTCATTGCCAGCAGATGTTGTAAAAACCAAAACTATAACCAGGTTAAAAAAAGAATTAGATAAGTTCATGGGGGATAGGTCCATCAATGGCTATTAGCCAAGATGGCCAGGGATGCAACCCCATGTTTTGTATGTACCCAAGTCTCTGGCTGCCAGAAGCTGGGAGGAGCAGACGGGATGGATCACAAGATAATTGCCCTATTCTGTTCATTCCCTCTGAAGCATCTGGCATTGGCCGCTGTCAGAAAACAGGATACTGGGCTACATAGAGCATTGGTCTGACCCAGTATGGCCATTCTTGTGTTCTTAGATGTATTCAGCTAAAGTGGTGTGAAAGACAATAAAATTTGAAAAACTCAGAAATTAAGAGCATATCTTCCTTAGTTTTATCATCTGTGAAAAATGGTGTTAATAATAATTACTATTAGAGCTTAGTGGAATACTTGATCTTACAGTTTGATTGCCAGACTGGGGATGGGGAGGAAGAGAATTAGTTTCAAACCAAAACAGATTTTTTTTTAGTTTTCTCACCAAAATAAATGGAAAGAAATTCATAATGAAACGTCAATTTGAAATAATGTGTCAAAAAAGATTGTTTCAAAAATGTCAAACCAACCATTTCTGATTTTTAAGGCCAAAACTATTTGCTAAATTTGACCAGAATTCATGAATTTCAGTCCCTCCAAAATGTATATTTTCAGGTGAATTTACTATTCACCCCAAAAAAATAAACCCAACTCTACTTATTACATCACCAAGCCATTGTGAGATTTTGTTAGTATTTGGAAAGAACTACACAAGTTTTGCAGCAGGAATTATTTGCAGCTGAGCAGTAACAGCACAGGAAATCTCACTAGTAGGTCTATTCTTGCAAGAGTTCCAGCTTTATTTCCAGACCAAAGAAGTTTGAACAGCAATGAATAAGCAATGATAGCCTTCAGGCACTATTTTTAAGTGTGTGCCACTAAAACAAAAGCTGTCTTCCAGCCTTTCCCAAGCCTTATGTTTATACACTCACATTGGCATTGGATATCAAATGCACCTTCTTAGAACTAAATTGCCAAACTCATTGATATTTAAAGATACTTTAAACAATACTGTACATTTAAAATAATCTCTTTATTAATGAAGTCATTTTTAAAAAGTACATTACAGTATATCTTGGATGCTCACTGACTTTCAAAGAAGAGCCACATCTCAGTTTGAACAGTAAGGAATAGATTCTGATAAATGTAGTCCTATTGAATGCCACCTTAAAACATGAGTAGATCCATTGACTTCAAAGGGACCAGTTATGAAGTAAAACTCTAATCAACAGGAATAAGGCTATCAGAATCTGGACCTTTACATATGCAGTATTAACTTGGTCTTTTTTAATCACAGCTCAGCTGCTATAAGAGGGCCTCATCCTCCCTGACTGAACTAACCTCATTATCGCTAGCCTGATTCTTGCTTGCATATTTATACTTGCCTCTGGAAATTTCCACAACATGCATCTGAAGAAGTGGAGTATTCACCCACGAAAGCTTATGCTCCAGTACGTCTGTTAGTCTATAAGGTGCCACAGGACTCTTTGCTGCTTTTACAGATCCAGACTAACACGGCTACCCCTCTGATACTAAATTTCTAAGTAATCCAGTCATGAAAGGAAGACAAAGAGCCACACTGATATGGAACCTCCACCCACCTTATCCCCAGATGTCTGGGAAAAGAACTAAGCTTTGCACAAGACGGCTAAAAAGCATTAGCGACATTTCCATGGAAGTACTTACTCTTAAACTTACAGTAGACAGTCACTGATCCCAGTACTGATCAATAGTATACAATTAGTAAATATTGTTTCAAGACACTAACCTGAATGATTATTATTACTGCTCCACTTCTACCAAAGGTAGCAAAGGAGAGTGACTAGACAAGAAGGAACCAAGGAAATGTTAAGTTGTAGCTGTTTGTGGAGGTACTGGGAGATTAATAATTGGCTATATTGGTTAACAGACAGAAGTTACTAAATCATACAAGTTATTTCTAATTTTTTTTTGTGGACTTATTTTTACAAGTCCCCATTAATTGTAAAATCTCTATACACTCTCATTTTTATTGCCTTTTTGCAGTCCTAACCCATTTTTAATTGAAGCACTACACTCAGAATTATTTTTACTGCAATACCATTCATAAACCTATTCCCCTGATTGCCTCTACTCTATTCCCTGTGGTGTCTTTTGTTGCTTTAGTGGGTTTTCTGAAAGATATGCTAAAATTTCTGTCTACTTTTGCCACCACATTTCAGAGGAGCAGAGAAAATAAATGAAACAATCTATAACTGGATCAATTAGACTTTTTGACTTTTCCAATGGAAAAAAAAATCAGGCAGACATTTTTGTACCATTTTTGTCTGGAGGGAGAATGTACAGCTCTGCTAAAGATTAAAAGGTATGCAAGGTCTTTGAAAGTTTCCTTGCATACTATGTGGAAGTGCTATACCACACTTTGAATAAAAAGCTTGAACTTTTCTGTAAGATGCTTCAAACAGTATGGATTACATTTTCAGGGCACAACAAATTTTCTCCTCAAAGTAGGCTGGGAAGAGTATGTATAGAAACAATGTGAACTGTGGGTATTTTACCTATATTACTGATAGATGTGTAACATACATATTTGTTATAAATCCTACCATACTCTGTAGACTGGTTTTCCTTGATAGCTGACATGAAATGAAAGCAAACACAGAAGTGAAGCAGGACTTATACTGAATAAATTGAATACTTGTTATAGATAAAAAACAGTACTGAGCAAGCTCATTGTATTCCTATGGATACTTATGAGAGATTTTACAAATTCTTTCCCAGAAATAGTCAGTTGCCTGAAAATGAGATACCATTTCACTTGCATATAGGATTTTATGCATTCACATGGGAAAAGTTGCACAGTATTCATCACTACAGACATAAAGAATACTTATGTCTCATTTACATAGCACCACCAGGGTGATAGGTACTTTACAGTCAAAAACAAAAGTAGCTCCCAACCGTAAGAATGCAATATTCTAAATTGATAATGATATTTATTACTAAACACTTATACAGGATGTTCAAAGTGTTTAAGAAACCCCTGCAGTAGATATGTAAAACCGAGATGGGGAGGCGGGGGAGGTTCCTAACAAAAATATAGGGGCTTGGGCAGGATCTATAGCTCCACCAGACATCAGGGAATGGGCTGACCTGCTTCCTATGAGCTTGTGCAGAAGGCTCCAGATAGCAATTATGTGCCAAAATATTCCCATTGGACTCAGGGGACTGCCATTAGACATGGCAGGCTGGTGTGAAGAAAGAGTGAGGGTGGGGGCGAGTCAGCCAGCACCTCATTAAAGAGCTTGGGAAAGGTTAGAAGTCTGCAGGACCTCCAGTGAGAAGGAAGGTTTAGAAGGACAGGACCTCAACTTGGGGGGCTGGCTGTGCATAATTTCTATTTGCAAAACTCAGAAATGACCCCAACTGAACATAAATCACATAAGACATGATCTCGACTCAGTGTTCTGCATCTCAGTACCCCAAAAAATTCAGGCTTATACAGACCCCAACGTTCAAATTCAGGAGTAGATATTGAGCCCGTGGTTCTGCTTTTAAGTCTCAAGAAAAACGAATAAAGAAACAGGTATTTTCATATCATATTTTCATATCATGGCATCTCACTTGGTCAAGATGAGAGCCTCACCAGGGAGGTCATGCTCCCAGTTTGAGAATTATGGTGTGATCTATTTTATACTATAGAATGCAACTGCCCCTTGAAACTGGCAGACATCTTGTACTCTAATGATGTGTATTAAATTCAGTACAAAAGTTAAAAATTGCCTCAAACACTGATCTGAGCTCTTGAATTAAAAGGTGATCAAAAGAAAAAAAAAGATGAGTTTTATTAGGACAGCAAGATTTATACCATATCCTTGGTTTCCCTTACCACCCACAAACACTTTTCAGTTACTGAATGGCTATTGCATATCTAAAGACTTCTTCCTTTTGCACTTTTACCCATTTACACCTTATATAAAAAAGTCTCCGCTATTTTTTGCCCCATATGTTGTCAACCCATATATCTCTCTCCACATATATATACACACACACAAATGTGCCCATATATTCAGTTTGTTTTGTTATTTCCTTAACACAGCACTCTACATTGATATCTAATCTGCTGCCTCTTATCAGCTTTGTCAATCTCAATAACTAGCATTTGCATTTTCTAAAACACAATCATTTGTCTGCAGAATGGAAGATTTCGTATCAATTATCTCCATTCTGCTAGTAGAGTCTCCCACACTTCTGAGACATCCAGCCTCAACCTCTCCACACTGCAGCTCACTTAGGCAGTCTGAAGTTCCAGCGCTACATGTACCGGCTGCGCCTCCTTGCTCCTGCTTGCAGCCAGCTTGCATTCCAAATCTGTGTAGACCTTCTAGAAATACATTAGTATAGTAACTTCAAGGGGAATACAACAACTATGTGTAATTGGCATATAGCCTGCATCAAAATGATCCAACACAAATCAGATATCTGACTCTTGGGCAAAATGCCATCCAGGGTGGTAGAATTGTGGGAAATGCTGTTAGCAGAAAGTAGATCATTAGTAAGAAATCTTCCATAGCTTCTGTTTTGTTCTGTTTTGTTTTTAAGATATGTTTAGTTCAACCACAAGTTATTTGGCTAGAAATGAGAATCACTGGGCAAAATTGTATGGCTTGTATCATGTAGACCTCAGGCTAGAAGATCACAAGGGTATCTTATTGGCTTTAAAAGCAATGAGTTCAAGTTAAACAGTATACCCAAAGTGTCACATGGCATAATAATGCCAAATCAGAAAGACAAAGTGGGTGATATAATATCTTTTATTGGACCAATCTCTGTTGGTGAAAGAGACAAGCTTCTGAGCTTACACAGAGAAAAGATATTACTCACTCACTTGGTCTATCTAATATCCTGGGACCAACGCAGCTGCAACAACACTGGAGTTTTGTGTGTCATCTATGCAAGCAATATTTAATGTTGAGCAACGTTACAGAAACATATAAATGTATTGATATCTGTAAATTACTTTTCTATGTCCAGACAAAGTGATGTGTATTAGAGATCACCAAGATGATCAGAAACTACCTGCTTGAATAAAATGCTAAATGTTTGAATGGGGTGGGGGTGAATTAGCATCTCTGACAACCATTATCCCCAGGATAGGAGGATACAAAGGTTTACAAACATCTATTGTGCGTCTCTTGCTTCAAAGGACAACTTGGGGAAAAGCTGAAATGGGAGTGTATGGTATAAAAGCAAACTCTAGAAAACCCCTAAACATCAAAGGGCCATGAGACGTGAAAAACACATTGCAGATGGGGGTGGGGAGAAGGTGACTCAATGTCATGACAATATGAGAGAGAGAAAGTCAGTGAGGCACTATCTTTTATTGGACCAACTTCTGTTGGTGAGAGAGAGAAGCTTCCAAGCTTACACAAAGCTCTTCTTGAGGTCAAGAATGGATTGATTTCAATGATGTAATATGTTCTTTTCTTCATTTCTATAATTAAGTTTAGAGTGCCTTATTCAGTTTAACTCATGAGAAGTTTCAATATAGGTAAGTTATGCAAATCAAGTCTCTGGTTCTACTATAATTTTTTCTCTTTATTTTTATTAATCTTGTTTTTAACACAAATATTTAATTTGTGGAGTAATTTTATGGAGACTGCCCCGAAGACACCAAGTCTCCTCATCACCAAGGAGCGCTAGTGAAGGATAACAAGGGTCTGGAGCCTCAATCACCACTCAAGATCTCACTCTTGGACAAAGGTCTGTCACAAAGAGCTAGGGGCAGGCATAGACAAGGGGAAATGGGTACATTACAGTTAAGTTCCAAACAGGGAAGCAGAATGGGTTGCAGCAATTTCTGTCAGATAGCTTTGCATCTTCTCAGAGAGAAATATGCTACAGCTACATAGCCATGACTTCTCTTAATCAAAATAATACATCAATATACATTTTCCATCCAAATTTTCCATGCATTTGCATCTCTAAGCACAAATTTTCTCCTATACATGGTGTTCCAAAACAGTTAAATAAAAGGAATTAAACTGTACTTTATTTGGATTATACTTTGGTTATTTGATAAATGAAATATATATTATCCATATTCCATTACAGATAAAGAAAAATAAAGAGAAAAATGGTATATGGATTGGTTTATGGACACAAAGTCTTCCAGTCTATTAGTGTGCGACACAAATCCACATGACATTTCTAGTGCTAGATTTTGCATTTGGATCGCTAAGTTAAAGCTACATAAAATCCCATTTTTAATGGGATTTTAATTTATATTTATTAAAATATGTATCTAGAATAATTTACATTTGAGATATATGAAGTGCTGATGGAAACAAAACTAGAGTTAAGTTATTCATAGTTGGTCATTTCTAAAGAATCGTTATTAGATGGTCATTTTCCACAGTTTAGATCTTAGTTGACTTTGCTGAGATGTTTCTTAGTTTTACATAAAACTAAACCAATAAACCAATTTAAGTCTCCACACAGAAGTTGGCCCTGTTTTAACTGTGCATGTTTGTGCATAGACCAATTCTGATATTGTATCTGTGACTAAATGTTCTAATACCAGTGATACCTGCAATAGCAACTATTACCACAAGACTTTCTCCAGCATTGACATTTTAATGGTGTTACCAGTGCCCACAGTGATAAACATCTTATACATTAATTAAATAATAAATCATCATCATGATGAACTGTGCCAGATCATATCATGCTTTTTTAAGCAAATAAATATCCAATTAGGGATTTAGTTAAGGCCGCTAAAGTCCATTTTCCAAAATAAACAATCAAAACATTCTAATCAGATAAAGACTGACAAAAACATGTTTAAAAGATGAGTCCTTTAACCACAGGAAAAAAATAATTACTGCACATGATGTTCTCGTTCTTACTTTGTGCTCAGAGTGTCACTAATTAAACAATTCATTGCTTGGCACTTTTAATATTTGGTTCTGTTAGTTTATAAGCAGCATTAAAGCAGCTCACATTCTTGTTTTTTTAGATGGGAAGGAGGGTGTCTCAGAGATCATGAAATAACAACACTTGATATTTCAGATTCCAAGCCAGAGGCAGGCACAATTAGTGCTAGGCATGCTCTGCATCTAACTTCAGAAACAAAATAATTAAAATGGATTGCGGAAAAGATCTAAAAATACAAAATAGATTTTATCAGAAAATCCCTGGCAAGAAAATCTTGTCCATCTTCCCCAAAAAGAGAATGGAAGAAATCTAGTCTAAAAAACCCCCCAAACAAACTCTACCCCGCATCCCAATAAAACAAAACAAAAAGCAGATAATCAAAAACAATGAAAGGAAAAACATTCAGTGACTCTGTTAAACGTTTGTGTCATATTGTGGCAGAAAATCACTGAGGCCCCAATCAGCAACATACTTTAGTTCATTATTATCTTTGATGGGAACTTAACGAAAGTTGACTTCAATTGAAATTATGCATGTGCTTAAGTATTTTGTTGAACTGGGGTCTGAATAAAAATACCAAAGAGAAGTGCATCACCCTATACTTTGACTGTCCCAAATTACCATAATATGAATTACATTTAATAAGTCTATACAAGTCTGGATGTTTCATAGGAACCTGAGTGCACTTATGCACTTAACCATGTTTGTGTAACTAGGGGGCACAATGCTATTCTGAAGATACCATTCAGCTGTATTCTTCATGAAAAGCCCAGTTCTGTAATCCTTTTCAGGTCTAATTTTTTACTGATAAAGTTAGTAGATATTTCTATTCCTATTGAAGTCAATGGGAGTTTTGCCAGAGTAAGGACTCAGTCTTCCCAGATGTCACCATCAGATTTGTATGGCATCCTCAGTGGTTAGTTATATTCCTCCTGTTTTGTGAATTTTTTTCTTACCAAAACAATAGTTCCTCTTGTGGATGCCATAGGCTTACATAACCAACCTTTATAAATCATATCCCACATTTTGACTAGAAGGATAACAGAAACAAGGCACTGAACGTTTAAAATCAAGTTTGGAGGAATTCCATGGAGCACTGTTAACTGAAGTAGGACTTGGGCCTAAGGTAAGGAGTATACTATATTTCATAAAGGACTGATACATCACACTACCACCTTGTAGGAAAAGAGAGATCTGTAAGAGGTGTCTTTAGGGCACAATTTCTTCCTGGTTAACCTCTTGGGATTGTGCAGCAGTGTGTCACCCCATACTCAGGGATGTGCCTAAAGATCAGTAGTGCAAGTAAGCTGGTACAGTTAGGTACACCGTACCATTAAGACATTTATTGCCAGTTCGCTGTACCGGAAAGACACATTTTGAAGAATGAATTGCAGAGCCCTGCACGGATACAAATTTATACCTGTGGATAGAAATCAGTATCCACAGAACCGCAGGGCTCTCCTGGGAACCGCAGCAGTGAAAGAAGCAGAATGTGGGGGGTGCCACACTCAGGAGCCAGTGCTCCATGCTGGCAGCTCCTCTGGTGCAGCTGTACTTCCCCTAGCCCCACCCCCAGCCCTGTCCTCTAGCGGGGCTCTACAGACCCCAGACAGGAGATGCAGCTGCATGGAAGGGCTGGCGGCGGTACAGTTGTGCTAGAGGAGCAGCTGGCACGGGACACTTGCTCCTGGGAGTGGCGCTCCCATGTTCTGCTCCTTTTGCCACTGCAGTACCCAAGAGATCCTTGAGGTTCATATTTCTATCTGAGGATATCCGCATCCACGGGTATAAATTTGTATCTGCGCAGGACTCTAGTCACGGAACATTTTTTGAGAGGGGGAGGTGGGGTGGAGGGGTAAGTACCATACCATTAAGAGTTAAAATCTACTTGCACCAGACTGCTAAAAACACTGTCTAGACCTGAGGAAGCAGGCAAGAAAATATTTTTTCTTGGAATATCATACAGTAGAAATATATAAACTATGTAATATTGTTGTATGTAAATATGATTTAAGTATTTGTATAGTGATCCTCTTTTAAACTTCTGCCCCACAAACTCTTTGTCTTGTTCTGCCCCTTAAGAATATTTACCTTTCTGAAACACAAATTCTATATACTTTCTTTAGATCATTAGATCATATTTTACAGTTTGATTGCACTCTGTTTAAAATTATTGTTTCCATACTAACTAAACTGTACAATTATATTTTAAGTATATATGTGTCTGTAGATTTCAGCAGATTTTTGCTTTTCTCAGAATGAAAACAAAACCATACTGTGCCATGAATGGCAAATGTTAAACCTGTTAAGCAAGAGTTGGATACCGGAAAATATAATCAAGCATTAGGGCTAGATCTTCCTTGAAAAAAATAAATCTGTTAGCCTCCTCCAAACAACACTTTTGAATCCCACTTTCACTCCAGGTGACAGGAATCTTTGTCATAACCGCTTGAACCGGTTCTGTTATTTCTGTCAAATTGAATAGTGAACATATAAAAAACTGGTGTTGAATTTGAAATGTATTTAACCTTTTTCTCATGAGGCTGTTAATTACTGACTTAAGGTACTGTGTAAGATTTATCACTTGCAACATTTTAAAGGCTACTTTAAAAACATAGCTTGGATAGTTAGTTTGAATAGTCACAGCAAGACATCTAAACACCTTGTGGTGCACTTATCTGTTCTTAATGTTTTATAGTAGCACCAAGCGAGATCGGGGCAACACTGTGCCAAATAAAATACATAGACATAGTAATAGAGTGACTGCTCAAAGAAGTAATACTCTCTATAAAAGGCAGACAAAAAGTACTGTTATCTCTATTTTGCTGATGAGAAACTGAGGTGCACAGATATTAAGTGAATTACTTAAAGTTACATAGGAAGTCTGGAACTGAGTCAGGAATTAAACCTTAGCTCTCCCAGGTCCTAGTCCAGGGCTTTAACCATGGATTTCTCACATACATTTATAACCTCTAATTGTTTGCCTCTCTTTTATAAATTTCTAATATTTATCATTATTGTGCATAAAATTACAACATTAGCAAAGGACTGGGAAGCAAATTACTATTTGCAAATGCTTGGTAATTATAATTTCTCATTGTTAAAGACACCCTCACCTGCATGTGCTTCTTTAATTGCAATTATATAAGTATACAGAGCTAGTAGAAGAGTTTTTGATGAAAAAAAAATCATTCAAAATGACATTTTGTTGAAAAAAAATTTTCCTGAAAAATGTTTTCAACAATATTTGATTATGCATTTTTTTATTTTGTGTTTTTGTGTGTTTTGAAATTGTGGAAAAATGCTGCCTACAACACAGATGTATTTTCCTAATGGGTGGAGGTAGAATCAGCAAGTGGATGTTCCCCAATGCCACATCATTTTTTCTTATTACTTTTTTTTTTTAATTTCCCCTTCCTTCACCTTTCTTAATGGGAAAAAAAGGTGACTACATTTAAAGAGAGAAAGTGGGAGTCCATTTCAAAATTTGTAATCAAAAATTAAAATGTTACAAACTTTGAATCGAAAAAGACCAGTTTAGAGCTCGGTGGTGATGGTGGCCTGGGATATACAGGAGGTCAGACTAGATGATCTAGTGTTCCCTTCTGGCCTTGTGCTCTATGACTAACTTTGTGAGAGAGATTGGGTGCAACATTTATGTACGCATAAAGTGTGGAGAGGATACATAGGGTATTTTCCTTCACCCTTTGAACCTCTACAAAAATGCTGGTCACACTCCTCTTGGGGAGAACAGAATATTCTCCCTGTTAATGCGTCTCTGAGCCCCTACTGAAAGCAGGGAAAGAGTGCAGAAGAAGCAGGCTGATTACAAAAGGGAATGCATGCAGTTTTTACCAGGTGGCGGCGGTCACTGCAGCATAGCACCTCCCAGAAAGAATTATGGCAGCATCGGAAAAGTCAGAATTTCTCCAAAGAGGTCCCATGTATCTCCAAACCCTTTCTAACATGGGTCATGATTGAAAAAGTCACAATATAGCCTGTTATGATTCTTCAGTACTCATGGCTCTATCTTCTGTGCCATAAGGACCCTCTACTATACAGGAGTCAGTACCTCTTTTGGCTAATTCCCTTTTATCTCTGGATAAACATCATGTCCTTTTCTCTGGGCTCAACCATTGCTCTTCTTTGGCTTTCAGGGTTGATCTCTGGCAGGGAGAGCATCAACATATTTTTCTGATCTGAATGCATTTCATTCCAGCTCCGTTGCATCCAAAGCCTGGATGAAGTGAGCTATGGAATAGGATTTTTTTTAGCCTATAGAACCGAATTTGTTGCATTCTAATGTGTAGCAAATATTGCACTGCTGCTCTAATGATCTGCATATTGGAATGCATGGAAGTGAGTAATGTGTAGAACAACCTAATTTTAAATTAGTTTATAAATCAGGGAATAAAATCACATTACTTTTCAAATATGCATAACCACCTTTCCTTTTATATCTTCTCAGTTGTGCAGAAGGTAAGTTCAAAGAAACATCCAGAAATCCATATTTATAGGGGTTATCTCTAGGGTGGCCAGAAGAGAAGGAATGAAATCGGGATTTCCTGTTCTACCTGCTTTGGGGGGGTCAACCTATGATTTTATATTTGGGATCAGTCATTTTGGCTACGTAATGGCTCATTTATACAAACCCTTAGTTTATGGCAAGGTGGGATGTAAATCTACCTGGAAATAGAAGTTCCTTATTTCGCTTTAATTTACACCCATTTCAAGGCAGGGCAGATCAAAGTGCACTACGGAACTTTTAGTATGTGGCAGAAGGGTCCACACATGTTAGCGTTTGGCATGCTAGAGCAAGGTGTATTTACACAACAGCTTGCTGAGAACTAAGGGCTGGTCCACACTAACCCCCCGGTTCGAACTAAGATACGCAACTTCAGCTACATGAATAACGTAGCTGAAGTCGAAGTATCTTAGTTCGAACTAAAAGGTACTTACCGCGGGTCCAGATGCGGCAGGCAGGCTCCCCCGTTGACTCCGCGTACTCCTCTCGCGGAGCAGGAGTACCGGTGTCGATGGCGAGCACTTCCGGGATCGATTTATCACGTCTAGACAAGATGCGATAAATCGATCCCAGATGATTGATTGCTTGCCACTGAACCAGGAGGTAAGTATAAATGTACCCTAAGTGTTCATATAGACAAACATACAGGGAAAGGTTCTATACATTTTTAAAATCTTGTTTTGATTTTGTCTAGGGTGACCATATTTATCGATGCTAAATACAGGACACCTGGTAAAATTACTTGTATTCAAGGGAGTTCAACAGCAATCAGTCAGAACTATGCAGTACAAACGTTTAAATTAACATCAAGATAACAGCCCCTGTTAAAACAAAATACTGCATAGTTGGTTTCTTTTGATTTACCTTATCTTTTAGGTTTTAGGGTTCACACAGGGAAAGGTGACATACACACACTCCCGTACACATCTCTCACACGGGGAGAGGTCAGGTGACCGACCAACCCTCCCCTTCCTGCCTGGCACTCTCCACCCTCCATGCCTGGCTGGGGGGGGGGGGGGAGGGGGCACGTAGGATCACATGACCCCCCCCTCCAGATTTCTTCCAGGGTTTACTCCAGAATGTGGCCAGCAACAGCCTTTCGGCCCTATGAGGGAGGGAAGGGACAGGAGCTGCTTCCAGCTGCAGGGGAGCGGGGGGAATGGATGACCTTTTCCTCATCTTTGCAGAACTCATTTCCTCCACCACCCCCTCCAGGCTTCTGTTGGCCACCGACATAACCCAGCCACCTGCGGCTACAGCATGGGCAGGAATGGGTTAAGCCCTAAGGCTGCATTGTGAACCAGGACCCAGGGAACCTGACTGCCAGAGAGAGGACTCAGCAGGGGAGAGTGCCCAGGGATAGAGCAGCCCTGCACTCCCTGGAGGCAGGACCGGGGGAGGGGGGAGGCGGGGGTGAAGAGGGGCTAAGCCCTTACCCAGGGGGCTGCTGTGGAGCCTGCAGGGTTGGAGTGCAAACAGGCTGGAAATCGCATTCTCCCCGCCACTCCAGAGCTTAGCTGAGGTGTGGAGAGGCTTCCCTGTGCCAGCACTGTGAAGGGCTTTGGCACGTGCAGGACTCGGCTCCTCCTGGCCAGCGCCCTTGGCTGGAGGGTCTTGGGCTTTCCTGGGGCTCCAGCCCAGCCATAGGCTGTTCTGCTGGCCAGGAGCCACCTGTGATAAGCACCTCCCAGCTGGAGCCTGCACCTAACACTCCCTCCTGCACCGCAACTCCCTCCCAGACTGGGCAGCCCTTCCGCACCTCAACACTCCTACACCAACCCCCTGCCCCAGGTCAGAATCCCCTCTTGCACCAAACTCCCTCCCAGAGCCTGCACCCCTCACCCTCTCCTGCACCCCAACACTCTGCCCCAGTCTGGAGCCCCCTCCTCTACCCAAACTCCCTCCCAGAAAGAAACTAACATAACAGCTGTTCTAAGGTAAGAAGTAGGCTATTTAGAATTAACTTAACTATATTCTACATGTTTTAAGACTGAAATGTAAGCACAAAACAGTTTTATGTTAATTAAAAGGTAAGTTTAGTATAGCATTAATAGCCTCAATTCCAAAATTATGATCATTTTATTTTAGATGAGAAAAAAGACCTGTATACAGGGCCCCCACAAAATATAATAGCCCTGGGCCCATAGAAGAGTTAATCCAGCCCTGCCTCCAGGAGGGCTTAAATACAGGACTGTCCCTTTAAAAACGGGACTTCTGGTCACCCTCATTTACTTCTTGTGTGGCTGTAGTTCTTTGTTAATTAGATTAAGCCAGATTTCCACAGACTGCGACAGTTGTGTCACTATCCTGCTGTCAAGTCCCTCTGAAACCTCTTTCCATCACTTTATTTTTAAAATATATTTCATTCACAAACTGAAATCAGAGTCCAGTGTTGCTAAAACACACACACACAATCCCTCTAAAATATGTTATGTGAACGTAAATATTTCAGAAACATGAGGTAAAAAACAAACACAAACGAAAACAGACCATTTTCCCCAACGCCATAGTTTTCATAACCGTACTTACTTTCCCCTCTTATTTGGTATCTTACCTTTATGTCTGATGTATTGGGTGCATGAAGCATGTTTTAACAACAGATGTGTCTCATGGCAGATTGTAGGGGTTTCTGCCCCTCTCTGGGGCGGCTGGGGACCAGACCGCCCCGCTATACCGTCAGGGTTTGGGGAAATAAGCACAGTTAACAGTGAGCCCGGGCCCTTGGTCAGGGCGGGGCAAGAAGCAGTTCACAGCTCAGGCCCTTCAGCAGGGGCTGAGCAATCAATAAGTCAGTATGCCCAGGTCCTGGCTCTGGAGAACCTGGGAGACGGGGAGACTGCCACCCACACGTTGGGTGGCAGGGGGGACGCAGGCCCACCCACTCCACTGCGTCCCAGCCCGGGGCCCTAGCAGCGGCAGAAAAAACCCGCTGCTGAGTCAGTGGGGATCCTGGCCGCAACACACTGACCGTGGCTCTGGCAGTGCTGCAGCCAGACTAGAATTGGCTTTCCCCGGCCTACTTCCAGTGTCCCCCTCTCCGGGTACCTGGACCAGGGGGGCGTCCTCCAGAAGGTCGCAGACCATTGGCACCTCAGCGTTGCCGGCGGGCTGCAGGCTCATCGGCTCGTCCGGGTAGCAGGCTGGCGGCAGGCCTGGCAGCTCCTCGGGGTAGCGGGCGGGCGGCAGGCCTGGCGGCTCCTTGGGGTAGCGGGCGGGCGGCAGGCCTGGCAGCTCCTCGGGGTAGCGGGCTGGCGGCAGGCTTGGCTGGCCCAGCCAGTCCTCCGGTCGGCTGCTCGTCGCCGGGGTCTCCCAGCGGGGAGCTGGACCTCTGGCGTCTGGCCTCTCCGGTGGCTGCCATCCAACTGCAGTCTGAGGGCCGGCTTTTATACTTCCTGTGCCGCCCCCGATCCTGGAGGGGCGGTGCCAGGATTCTCCGGCTCCGCCCACTTAGGCATCCGGGAAGGTTCCTCTCTCTCTGGGGCGGCTGGGGGCCAGACCGCCTCACTACACCCCCCCCCCCCTCAAGTCTGGCTCCTGTTCATCGGGGCCAGACCCTTCCATACCTCCCAGGCGGGACAGGAAGTTAGCGTTAGCGTGGTCCTTGCCGGCCCTATGTCGAACCGTAAAGGCATAGGGCTGTAGCGCTAGGTACCACCGCTGTATCCTCAAGTTGTTATCCTTCATTCGGTGCAGCTACTGCAGGGGGGCGTGGTCCATCTCCAAGATGAACGGGTTTCCCAGAAGGTAATACTGGAGGGCATCACAAGCCCACTTTACCGCAAGGGCTTCCTTCTCCACCACCGCATAGTTCTTCTCCCGCGGGAACAGCTTCCGGCTGATATACAAGACCGGATGGTCTTGCCCATCCATGTCTTGGGACAGGACCGCACCCAGACCCACCTCCGAGGCATCCGTCTGGAGGATGAAGCCCTTATCGAAATTAGGGCTGTAGAGGACCGGGCCGCGACAGAGACTTGCCTTCGGTTCCTGAAAGGCGTCTTCACAGTTCCGATGCGGCATTTTTTTGGGTGAGCCATCAACCCGGCGGCCCGCAGGGATCTCAAGACGGCCGCTACCCTTAGCAAATGGTCTTCCCAGTGGCGGCTGTAGATGACCACATCGTCCAAGTAGGCAGCTGCGTAGTCCTGATGGGGCTGGAGGAGCTGATCCATCAGCCGCTGGAACGTGGTGGGGGCACCATGGAGGCCGAAGGGCATCCGGACGAACTGGTACAGACCCGTTGGGGTGGCAAACGCGGTCTTCTCCCTTGACTCGGGGTCCAGGGGTATTTGCCAGTAGCCCTTGCTGAGATCAAGGGTGGTGAGGAAGCAAGCCCCCCCTAGCCGGCCGAGCAGCTCATCGATGCGTGGCATCAGGTAAGCATCGAATTTGGAAATGGCGTTGACGTGCCTGAAGTCGATGCAGAAGCGCCGTGTCCCATCGAGCTTGGGTACTAGCACGATGGGGCTATGCCATGCACTCCGGGAGGGCTCAATTACGCCTAGTTCCAGCATGGCTTGTACCTCCTCCTCGACGCTCTGGCGCATTCGGTGGGGCAGGGGCCTGGTTGCTTCTCGGACCACCACCCCGGGCTCTGGCTGAATAGTATGGCAGACTAGGGTGGTGGAGCCCGGCTGGCTGGTGAAGGTCCGCGGGAACGCCTGCAAGAGGCACTGGACTTGTTTCCATTGTTCGTCAGTGAGGGTCTCCGCCAACTGGGGCCCTTCCGTGTCCTGGGTCAGGGCGACATGGGGGCCCAACTCAGGCTCGGGGTGGTAGGGGTTCATTAATAAGCCCTCACGCTCCCGCCAGGGCTTCAGGAGGTTGACATGGTATCTTTGAATTTTTTTCCGTCGATCCAGTTGGCTGACCTCATAAGTGATGGGCCCTACCTTCCGGACCACCTTGTAGGGGCCCTGCCAGTGGGCCAGGAGCTTTGACTCGCTTGAGGGCAGGAGGAGCAGGACCCGGTCCCCAGGTTTAAAGTCGCGGCTCTGCGTGCCCTGGTTATAAGTCCATGCTTGGGCCTCCTGGGCAGCCTCTAGTTTTCCTGGGCCAGCGCCCCGTCCTGAATGAGACGTTCCTGGAGCTGAAGGACGTACTTCAAGAGACCCTGGGTTGGTGATGGTGTTTGCTCCCAGATTTCCCGCATCAGATCCAGGAGGCCCCGTGGGTGGCAGCCATATAGTAACTTGAAGGGGGAAAACTTGGTCGAGGACTGGGGCACCTCTCGGACTGCCAGAAGCAAAGGCGGGAGGAGTTGGTCCCATTGGTGCAGGTCCTCTGGTGGAAACTTGCGTAGCATCTCCTGCAGTGTACGGTTGAACCGTTCCACGAGCCCATCGCTTTGTGGATGGTACACAGAGGTGCGCAACTGCTTAACCCCCAGGAGTCCACACACCTGCTGCAGCAGTCGTGAGGTGAAGTTGGTGCCCTGGTCTCTGAGGATTTCCCAGGGCAAGCCTACCCGGGCAAATATCTTCACGAGCTCCCCTGCGATGGTCCGGGCGGTGATGCTCCGCAGCGGCACTGCCTCTGGAAAACGGGTAGCATAGTCAATGAGGACCAGCACATACTGAAACCGCGCGGTGCTTTTTTGTAGGGGCCCGATTAGGTCCATGGCCACACGCTCGAAGGGCATCTCAATGATGGGCATGGGGACCAACGGGGCCTTTGGAGTCCGTGGGGGGGCAGCTAGCTGGCACTCTGGACAGGAGCGGCAATAATCCCGTACTTCCTGATGCACCCCAGGCCAGAAGAAGCGTGTCAAGATCAGTGCAAGCGTCTTCTCAAGGCCCAAGTGCCCGGCCGCTGGGATATCGTGGGCGAGTTTCATGACCGCCCGCCGGTGGCATCGAGGCATGAGCAGTTGGCTCCGGGGTTCTCCAGTGCGTGGGTCCCGTTCTACCCGATAGAGCCAGTCTTGCCTCAAGTCAAAGTGGGGCCACTGCTTTGCCCGTTGGGGGTCGATGACAGCCCCATAGACCGTGGCGAGCTGCTCGTACGCGTAATGGAGGGTGGGGTCTGACCTCTGGTCCCAACAGAAGTCCGTGTGGAGCAGGGGCGCAGCAGCGGTCCCCGGGGGGGAGTCTGCGAGTTCCTCATCTAGTTGTTCGGGGTCGGGTGCACTCTCCCTCTCCGACTGGGTCCCCGGAAGGCCCCCTTCCAGCACTGGAGTAGCCATGGGGACCTCGTCGGCCTTTGGAGGACCTCCGTGAAGTCGGGCCAGTCCCGCCCCAGGATTACTGGGTAGGCGAGCCGGGGGGCCAAGCCGACCACCATCGATCGGGTGACGCCATCCATGGTCAGCCAGACTTGGGCACTGGGGTAGGGACGTACATCGCCGTGAATGCATTGGAGCCGGATTGCCCCCAGGCGGGGGTCTGGCTGCAGGCCGAGGCTTTGGCGAACCAGGGTCTGGCCACAGCCTGAGTCAATCAGAGCCACGGTGGGGTGCTCTCCGACAATCACAGGGACCCTAATCTTAGCCCCCTGGGGGTGCCGGGCGCAGGCTTCTCCTGTGCAGACCTGGCCAAAGCTACAGTCCATCTCCGTACAATCCCGCTGTAAGTGGCCATGTTTCCCACAGGAGAAACAGGGGCCAAGGTCCGTGCGCCCCGGCCGGGATGAGGTTCCTGCCCGGCCCCTAGGAGGGCTTCGGCCAGGCCCTCGGGCGTCAGGTCAAGGTGCCGGGGCCTGTTGAGCCGGGCCCTCGGCAGGTCGGGGTCGGGGCTCTGGGCCCCGGGATGGATTCCGGGGCTCCATCCGGGTGGCCCCCTTCCTCTCAGGGGGAGGGCGCTCTGATCCGGGCAGGACGGCTCGAGCGGTCGGTCCCACCGGGGCTTCAGCGGCGAAGCAGTCCTCCATCAGGGTGATGGCCATAGTCAATGTTGCGGGCCGGTGCCGGAGGACCCAGGCCCTCCCTCGTGGCGGAAGTATATAGATGAACTGTTCCAGGATTATCTGCTCAACAATCTCGTCCAGCGTCCGTCCTTCGGGCTGGAGCCACCGCTTGCAGGCCTCCCTCAGCTCTTGTGCTACTATCCGGGGTCGGGCTCCCGTAGCGTAGGCCAAGCTCTGGAACCATTGACGGAAGGTCTCGGGGCTTATGTCCAAGGCATCTAAAATCGCTGCCTTCATCCGGGGGTAGTCCCGTGCCGCGTCCGTGGCTAGGCCCCGATATACGGTTTGGGCGGTCCGGGTCAAATATGGGGCCAAAATGGTCGCCCATTAGTCTGGGGCCCAGCCCGCGACTAGGGCCACCCTCTCGAAGGTCACCAGAAACACTTCGGGATCGTCGCTGGGGCCCATCTTGGTCAGGCGGAGGGGGGGGCGCTAGGGGGGGTGTGCCAACAGCACCCACCGGCTGGGGGTCCGCCGGACGGGGCAGCGAGGCCGCCAACTGCTGCAGACCTTGTTGTTGGTGCTCCTAGAGCTGATGCCCCAGCTCCAGCATCAGCTGTTGCTGTTGGGTGCCGAGCTGCTGTAGCAACTGCTGCTGCTGCTGGAGCTGGGCGGCTGCCTGCTGCTGTTGGCTCTCCGCCAAAAACTTAATGAGCTTCTCCACTTCCATGGTCGCTCGGGCGGGTCCTCCGCAGATCCCTTCTCGCAAGGATCAGGGGACTGGTGCCCGCATTCTCCACCACGTGTAGGGGTTTCTGCCCCTCTCTGGGGCGGCTGGGGACCAGACCGCCCCGCTATACCGTCAGGGTTTGGGGAAATAAGCACAGTTAACAGTGAGCCCGGGCCCTTGGTCAGGGCGGGGCAAGAAGCAGTTCACAGCTCAAGCCCTTCAGCAGGGGCTGAGCAATCACCAAGTCAGTATGCCCAGGTCCTGGCTCTGGAGAACCTGGGAGACGGGGAGACTGCCACCCACACTTTGGGTGGCAGGGGGGACGCAGGCCCACCCACTCCACTGCGTCCCAGTCCGGGGCCCTAGCAGCGGCAGAAAAACCTGCTGCTGAGTCAGTGGGGATCCTGGCCGCAACACACTGACCTTGGCTCTGGCAGTGCTGCAGCCAGACTAGAGTTGGCTGCCCCCGGGCTACTTCCAGTGTCCCCCTCTCCGGGTACCTGGACCAGGGGGGCGTCCTCCAGGAGGTCACAGACCATCGGCACCTCAGCATCGCCGGTGGGCTGCAGGCTCATCGGCTTGTCCGGGTATCAGGCTGGCGGCAGGCCTGGCAGCTCCTCGGGGTAGCGGGCTGGCGGCAGGCCTTGCAGCTCTTCGGGGTAGCAGGCTGGCGGCAGGCCTGGCAGCTCCTCGGGGTAGCGGGTGGGCGGCAGGCCTGGCAGCTCGTCGGGGTAGCGGGCGGGCGGCAGGCCTGGCAGCTCGTCGGGGTAGCGGGCGGGCGGCAGGCCTGGCAGCTCCTCGGGGTAGCGGGCTGGTGGCAGGCTTGGCTGGCCCGGCCAGTCCTCCGGTCGGCTGCTGGTCGCCGGGGTCTCCCAGCGGGGAGCTGGACCTCTGGCGTCTGGCCTCTCCGGTGGCTGCCACCCAACTGCAGTCTGAGGGCCAGCTTTTATACTTCCTGTGCCGCCCCCTGACCCTGGAGGGGTGGGGCCAGGATTCTCCAGCTCCGCCCACTTAGGCATCCGGGGAGGTTCCTCTCTCTCTGGGGCGGCTGGAGGCCAGACCGCCTCGCTACACAGATATTCATATAAAAGAAGAAAAGCCGGCATTCTAAAGATTATTTTGTCTTTGACCCTGACTTCACATCCATGGACCTCTAAGAATGGGATGGGCTCTAAGACCTTGTCTAGATGGCCTCTACCTCACCAGACATCTTTTTAGGTATAGCACTCCAATGGCTCCTGTCTGTGATAAGTGATCTTTACCTACTGGGGTAGTAACCACTGTATCATAAGACTGTCTTCCTGTTTCCTTCTTGGAAAGACCTGATTCTCATGAGAGCTTTGTTGCTCATAGCACCTCACCCTTCTGCTCTAACTGCAAAAAAAAAATTAAAAAAATCAGTAAGTCCATCCAGGCTTGTCTTGCTCAGAGACTAGCTTCCCCAAAACAATCAGACAATCTCCCACAATATCATCCATTTCAGGAATGAATAGACAGATGCTTTAAGACTCACTGGAAACTCCACACCCCTGGAAGATTTGCTTCATTATTTTTCATATACAGTTAGTCAGCTATTCCAGTTCTTTAAACCAGTACCTGTGCTTCTCACTCCCCTCCCCAGTACTGCAGTGAATACTAGCAAGTGTAATGGAAGACAAGTCAATGAAGTTATAAAAGAGATTAATTTAAGCCTGTAGATCTTTATTCACGACAGATAATTCAACTGTTCAGCCCACTTGATTAAAAAAATATATTTACCTTTAATTTGCTTAGAGAAAGTAATGCACAACCACCTTGTTTTGTACAATCATATGGCACAATTCTAAAGTGTATACTGCATCACATAATGAAACAAGTGATTAACAATAATAGTGCATATGTATGATAAAGAAAGAACATCCCTCTCTAGAAAACCGGGGAGGGGCAGGGGAGGAGAGTAAAAGGACCAAGTTGAACTGAAAAGGGGTTTTAAGAATTTATGGTTATTTTAATCTCCAGATTTCTTAAAACCTGCACATCTTTAACTGAAATTACACTCCTTTAAGCTTCTAAGTTATTACCTTGTAAGCACAGCCCTTAAAACTGTTTAAATGAAATTCATCATGAAACTGACATCTTCTGACTTGAGAAATATACTTCTTGTGGTGATAAACTCACTGCTAAGAAATATCAACTGTCATAAAAATATCCCTTAATGATCCTGAAAGGTCAACTATCTTGCTTTTTTACCCAACAATTCTTCTATGGTATTCTTAGTTCACCATAGTTCTTTAAAAAAATGTACATCTGTCAAGTTTCCCAGTTTAAGCATTTATTTTGACTCTTTTCAGGTGATCCTCATTGGAGCTTATGTTAAAGACAATACCAGAAGAAGTAGCTGAAATATCTTTCATAAAGCAAGCCCAAAATGTCCAATCTGGTTAGTTTTTTTTCAAGCCTTCTGAGTGGAAGTTTTATTTGTTTTTGTCTATGTGGTGCATGCTGTCAATTTACCTCTACTGCCATCAGATCTACAGAGTTGAGCCCCATTTTATGTTCTAAACAGTGGGCCTGATCTAAAGCTCACTGCAATCAGTGGGAATTTTATATTGTCTTCTGCTTTTTCCCCCTTATTACCAAGCAAACCTCCCATTCTGTTCAATAGCAGCTCTGCCAAGATATTCAGTGCAGAACATGCACGAGACTACATATAGTTTAGATTCACACAACAAACACTAGATCCAGTGACAATATTTTATTTAACTTTATGTTGCTGCTTTTGTTTTAATTTATGTATGCAGTGTAGAAGTCCCTCCATTCCCAATTTTTAAATGTCAGATTAAAATGGGCCTGGTCTTGACATCTGTTCTGCTCTCTTTCCTAATAGAATGCACATATTCGTTTCAGATTCTTCTGAATAGAAAATTAGCACAGTGCAGCACATTGCAGAGGGGTAGGATAAAGAGATGTATATCCAGAATACTTCCTGCAAGGTACAAAAGACCTTTCTTTAAGGGAATTCTTAAAGTGGAATAATGACTTAGGGCTGGTCCACACTAGGGGCGGGGGGGTCGATCTAAGATACGCAACTTCAGCTATGTGAATAATGTAGCTGAAGTCGAATATCTTAGATCGATTTTAAAAGGTACTTACTGCTGGTCCACACGGCAGCAGGCAGGCTCCCCCGTCGACTCTGCTTACTCCTCGGGCGGAGCTGGAGTTCCGGAGTCGACGGGGAGCGGTTCTGGGATCGATTTATCGTGTCTAGATGAGACGCGATAAATCGATCTCAGAACAACGATCGCTACCTGCCGAATCGGGCGGGTAGTGTGGATGTAGCCTTAGTAGAGGAGAAAAACCCACTGGGTCATATCGTGTATAATCTGACCCAGCCACAACTCCATTTGCTCATCCACAGCCCGTATGTCAGAGGCCGAGAGGGGCATGACATAGAAGCAGCTTTACATCACCTGTGGATTTCCCAAGGCAGGAGGAATCCTCCCACTTGCTGAGTATGACAGCTTTATACTACTTTGTGCTATCAAAGCAAAACAGTCAGATCAGACCAGTGGATGGAGGCCTTCCACTGATTTCAAAGGCCTTATCTAAATAGGAATTTTTTTTTCTGGAATACCCTAAGGTGTGAATTTAAAGTGATATAGTTATATAAATATAACTTCTTATATAAGAGGGCCTATTTTGGTCTGGTTTCTCCACTTCGGAAGGGGTTTAAGCTAAACTAAAAAAAGCCACTCACGTACAAATGAGAATGTCCATATGTGGCATACTGGTACGACTGGTAAAACTTTCAAATGCAAACAAAGCCTAAGGGTCAAGGGAAACTCCCTACATAATTTAAACAAAAAAATACAAAAAATACACACAAGAAGAAACCTGACTCTCTAACTTAATGAGGTGAATTTTCTGCTTGAGTGTTTGCCCTTGAGATATCCTCTCTTACCTCACTGGTCAGAGACAGTATGTATCTCTTATTTAAGGTAACCAAAAAGGTTGCTAATCTGTTTAGTGACTATCAATTCTGTAATTAATGTATTTAATATATATATATAATTTATTCATTTATAAATTGTTCAGGGAAAATAGACCTGTGGCAGGGCAGGGATAAAATCCCCCTTTAAAGCCCTGACAAACTGCTGGCTGCGGCTGCTCCCTGGCCAGGGGTAGGGCGGCAGGTATCCAGCAGGCGGCCCAGCTGCAAGCCCTAATGAGGGCCAGCTCAGAGGAACAGGCTGAGCTAAGTGCTGCCAGCTGGGCAGAGTCAGGAGGGCTATAAAGCCCAGGGCAAACCCCAGAGAGGGGGCTAGCCTGGGAGGAGACAGGAAGGGGGTTTAGCTGTCTCCTTACAGTGGAGGGAAACCTCAAAGGGCTAGGAGACCCTGGGGAGGGTCTGTGGGGGCACTAACTGTTGGGGGATCTGGGAACTGCACAAGCACTATAAATAAAGACACTTGGGTGAACTGGCAACAGCAGGTGTTGGGACTCTTAATTGCACCAGCCAACCACAGGGTGCAGAGAGAGAGAGAGAGAGAGAGAAACCCTGCGCAGACCCTGTGACAAGGCCTATTGTTTATTATCTCAACCTCCCAACCATCCTGTAAACTCAGGCTATGTCTACACTTGGAACTGGGGGTAGGATTCTCAGATGAAGCAGACACATTTGTGCTTGTTCTCAATGAGCCAGCACAGTACAAATAACAGTGTAGTTGTGCTAGTGCAGGTAGCAGTGAGTGGTGGCATGGGCTCACAGTCCCCTGTACAAGCCCACCAAGATCCTGAGGGTGTATAGTCAGGGCTCACAGCTCCCTGCGCTAGGATGGTCACTATTTTTAGCTCAATGAGAACTAGTGCAAGTATGTCTACTCAAGCTGAGAATGACACCCTCAGCTCCAAGTATAGATGTATCCTTAGGATCATCTTTTTGCTGTAAGAATTTTAGGAGCCACAGTCTATTTGTCCAAAACATTTGTAATTGGAATGGAATCTGTTCCATTAATACTGTGTCTGGCTGCACAATTATTAGCTTTGACTGAGTATAACATCTCCTTTACCCACGAGAGTGCAGTTCTTTAAAAAAAGACCTGATATCTCACTACAACATGATCTAAAGAAAGTATGACCCTTACAGCTTTAACTAACATGACATGAAGCTGGAACAAACACACAGTTTACATTCTTGGGCCTTTCATCAGGAGCATAACCATTTACATTTTAGTTGTGTGTGTATGTGTAAGGTTATTTATTTATTTATTGTGTTACCTTCAATTCCAGTTTGATTTTGAATATCTAATTTAAGGAGAGATGTCTTGATCATAGGAAACAGTTCTCCCAAAGTCACTTTGAAAACCCCCAAACCCCCACCTTCATCAAATACTAATTGAATAGAGAAGGATGTTCGCTACTCAGTCTCGGCCACTAAAGTTCTTAGGGACATTTATATTCTTTATGTTTCCTCTGAGTGTCTTTCCCTAGGAGTAGTAAAGAGATTTACTGTAGCAACTCCCAGACAAGGATGCTATGGAATGTGTAATGACTTATGGCTTCTTTTAACCTGAATTGCAGCAGGTTGGGCAGGGTTAGATGGTTTCTTCCACCAATGGACTTCTTTAGAACCATCCTATTTTAGGAAGAAGCTATGAAAGCCTTTTCTGAAGGCATCACATAATAAAGACTTTTTTTTAATCTTACAAGAGAATGAGCTAAGAAAGGGAATTGTGGTCCCAAAAAGGCTTTGATAGCTAACGGATTTGGATGAAAGAAGTGGAAATACAGGAACCTTCTGGAATCTCCTACAAATTACTTGGGGATTTTCTCTGTAGACCTTACTAGTCCTGTGAGGAGTTAAAAAAGTCACTCATTTGTACATAGGATGCTCTGCAATAGATTTGATAAGTATGTACTGACCTGTCTCTGTCTTTCACCTTTCTTATATGTTTAAGGACACCTTTGCCTAAAGAAAAGGAAATAATATTTTGACTTCCTAGTGGTTTGCTGAGCTACTATTACAAAAAAAATGGGAACAGGTAGCATCTGACTTGGTACAAACTTTTTAAGAGGGTTTGGATGTATAAAGCAGACAGAATGACCAGACTCACATAAGGAGAATTGCCGAGGAGAGCCACACTAGAACCGGACAAAGTTATTCCACCCAATTTTTTTTTCCACAATAAACAAAAAAAAATAATGAAGATTTGGGCTGACTGAAAATTCACAGATTCTGGTTAGTTTTGACAAAGTGTTTCAGTTGACAAAAATATATTTTTCTAAAATATTAAAGTCAAACATTTCAACTTTTCATTTCAGAAATACTTTTTCCCCCTAATTTTTACTTTTTTTAAAATGGAACAGTTTAAAACTCACTCAACATCATAACAAAATGTTTCATTTTGGGTCAACCAATACAACATTTTTCAAAATTTTGCTTCACCAAAATGTTTGTGTTTTGGATTGACCTGAAAAGTTGTGTTTTTTTTTAATTTGGCAACTGATCTGAAAAATGAGCTATTTGCACAGCTCCAAACCAGCTGTGGGAGATGAATATAGACAAATTTATTAATACTCTTTAAAATGCTCTGTGTCAGCAAATTTAGCTCTCCATGCTGTATCAGATTCTTTGGAGAATACTATCACTGAAATGTATGTTTAGTGTCTCCACTCCAGTACATCAATATTATGTTACTTAGTTCTTGGTATTGCTGCAACATGTCTGTCTTTTACTTTCCACTCTGCCCATCTGGGAAGAAAAGAATGATATTAATATGGTAATTGGTTAATATAGTGCATGAAGAGTTTTATATGGTTAATGACTCTTGAATGTCCAAGGAATTTCTTTCAGGCTGTCAAATTGCTGCTAGAATACTAAGGGGGAAACAAGTCTTAGATCTTTTACTTTTCTACATTCTTGTTCTGACAATGAGTTTCAAAGTAAGCTTTCCAATTTTGAAGATGATATTCACTTTGTATCTAGGGAAGCTAGATACATCAGCTAGTTGCCAATTTATAATCAGATAGGAAAGAGTATAGGACTAATTATAATAGACAAAACTAGACAATGCCAAATAAAAGTAGAATGAAAAATAATGCGAAGAAACAACTACAAGTGGAAATAAATTAGAAAAAAGAAAGCTGAGGCACACAGTAAAATTATTTGCATTATATTCTAGAAGAAAAGAGCCCCAAAGCCTTGCCAATGAAGTGCTGCTCTGAGCTAGAAGCCCAGCACTATGTTAATCCTTTTAAATTCGGTAGCATTTTATGACTACAACAAAATGTTAACTTCTTTCCAAATCTACAATTTCACCAAAAATACTTTTTTCCCCCAATTTTCTATTTTCTTATCTTTCTAAATGAAACTGACAAATGTGCTGAAGAAAAATTCCTGAATTCACAGTGATAGCGAATGAGTGACTAAAATTATGCTTTTTCTTATTTTGCCTATTAAGTTGTCAGTCCAGTTCACATTAAGATATGAGTAGAAAATATAAACAGAGAGATGGAGTATCCAGGGGACAAAATTAGCATTATTTTAATGACTAATAAAGGCAGCTTGGAAAAAGGAAGTCTAAACAGAGGACCAAGTCTCTCCACCACCCTATAATAAAAGGATCCTGTAGGAAGGGAGGGTGAGGGACAATGAGGTTTCCCTCATGATGTTTCTGTCTAATCCTTCTGTTGTGTCCTCAAGGAAAAAGCAGAATGTCCTGTCCTGAAACCCAGCAGACCCCAGGGAATCCAGAAAAGGCCAATATCACCCCTGCCAGCTTTCCCATACCTCTGCTGTCCCGGGGGATACACATGAAGGTAGGTTCCACTGTGTGGGCAAGGAGATAAAAGCAATAAAGTCTTTGTCTCTAAATAGGGAGATGGAACATCCAAACAATGAGCCTAGACTTGACAAAGGCACCTTATCACCATTTGGGGTATGCTGAAAGTGCCTGCCATCCTCCATGTAGGAGACATGAGGAAATGTGTGCACACAGTCCTCATCCATGTGAAGTTCTAGAGGAAATAATCCCTCCCAAAGTAATTACAGGTGGCAACATGACAACATCCTCATAAACACGAGCATCCATTCTTATATGCATGAGATAAAATACTTTATCTACCCAGTGATTTCATATATTTAAAATTAATGCAACACTAAAACCAGAATAATTTAATTTCTTGTTAAACACTTCCCTCCACCAGATTATTTTTACCTATATTCCTCCTTCCCTCACCTCCCACTAACATTTAGATGAGAAAAAAAAACCCACTGCTTGACTTCATTAGTGCTGTGTACTGTTTTGTTCCCTCCGTGTTATTTAAGTTTTACTAAATGTCAGACATTAAAGGCCACCAATATCTATTAATTAACAGGTTAATTGAAACTGGAAAGGAATTATATAATGGATTCCTGGCCCCAGCTTTTCACAGACATACTGAAAAGTAGATGACAAAAGTATACTATAGTCCAAACAGATGTAGCTTTCTGCTCTTTAATGAGTCCAATAGATGTACCAATAAAAAACATACAGGGTGGGACACTGTCTATAAACACTGCCAATACAGGGTGGGACACTGTCTATGGACACTGCCATTCTATAAATGGCAAAAATACCCATTAGTTTCAGTGGGGCCAGGATTTTACCCCATGTACCTAGAGGCTGTTCATTACCTAAAGAGGTCTGCAGTCATATCACCTCAAGCTCTTATCATAGAATCATAGAATACCAGGATTGGAAGGGACCTTAGGAGGTCATCTAATCCAACCCCCCGCTCAAAACAGGACCAATCCCCCAATTTTTGCCCCAGATCCCTAAATGGCCCCCTCAAGAATTGAACTCACAAACCCTGGGTTTAGCAGGCCAATGCTCAAACCACTGAGCGATCCCTCCCCCCAAATGCTCTCATATGTCATGTAAACAAGGTTTAACTGGACTGATTCTTGAATGAGACTTTAGGGCAGTGATTCTCTACCTTTTTCATGTTGAGAACCACTTTTTATGATAGAAGTCGTCCCATCCCCTTCCCAGGCCTCCAAATGGCAATCTCACACCTTGTCTGTGGCAACTATAATACTTGTTTAATCAAATAGTAATACAGTATTAAGAAGATAAAGTACAATTAATTCTCTCCAGTTGCTTTCATGTGGTGCATTACCTGGAACTACCACTATTGTAATCTCTTCTGATCACTTAGGGCTAGTCTACACTTACCCGCTGTGTCGGAGGCGTCGGATCGATCTTCTGGGTTCAATTTATCGCGTCTTGTCTAGACGCGATAAATCGAACCAGAAAGTGCTCCCCCGTCGACGCCGGTAATCCTGCTCTGCGAACGGAGCAGGGGGAGCCTGCGGGGGAGCCTGCGCACTGCTGTGTGGACCAGGGGTAAGTACTTTTAAGTTTGAAATAAGATACTTCAACTTCAACTACGTTATTCACGTAGCTGAAGTTGCGTATCTTACTTTGAACTTGGGGGCTAGTGTAGACCAGCCCTTAGACATTATGTTTTGTCTTGCATGTTTTCTACCATTCCAGTTTAGTGTTTTCCAAAAATGTGATCACAATTAAATGTATGTCAAAGACACACTCAAAGAAGCATCTATGCAGAGTATATAGAAGAGAGAGTAGAAGCGACAAAGAATCCTGTGGCACCTTATAGACTAACAGAGGTATTGGAGCATAAGCTTTTGTGGGTGAATACCCACTTCTTCGGATGCAAGCAGTGGAAAAGAAGAAGAGAGAGTGAGACTGAAGCAGAAGAGAGAGTGAGACTGTTTATTTAGTCCAAGGAATCTCTAAAACCCCCAAGAGTTTTAGATCGGGTTAGCAGGAATCATCACTGATTGCTAACTGTTCATAATCATTGTGACAAAAGCAGCTCTGCAGAAGACAGGAAGAGCATCAGACTATTAAATAGGCCCAGGACCTCCATGGAGAAAAGGTTTTTGGAGTTGTCTCTATAGTCCACAGAATAAATTGATGTATTTGGGAGGCCTATTCCACTGGAAATAGTGCCATTGTCACTGGTCATAGCTGTAAAATAGCAATTATATCTTTAAAGAAAGGAAGAATATCTACCTCTACAAATAAATAGAACTGGTTAAACTATTCTTTTCAAATAATATTCATTACCAATTTAAGCCCTGATCCTGGAAAGGGATAAACACTCTCAGAGTCCCACTGAAGTCAGGCTTAAGTGTCCACATGGATAGATCCCTTTTCAGAATTGGGGCCGTAGCCCCATTTTTTGGTTAGAAAATAATTCACAAACGAATCCTGATTTTTTAAGATAGATTCAATATTTGTAAGCATTTGCAGAAAAGTTGCAAATACTTTTTATCTTATAAGTTGTTCGTGAACTATTTGCTTACCATTCACTATTTGCTATCTATGTTTTGTGATCAGTCCCAGAAGTCATATGAGATTTCTTTCTGCCCTTTCATTGGATAACCATGACTTTTTAAAAACAGAAGAACAGCAGAGATCACATTGTCTTTTCAAACCAATATTCATTCATGCCAAAATGTGTGAACATGTTGGGAATTCATGAAGTGTTTTACAAATGCCCAGTAGTTTTCCAAATATGCATGAATAATGTGACACAATGAGTCACAGCAATTCCAAATGTGATTCTTTTATTCCTGCAAATATTTGCAATATTTGTTTTTGTTTTCTTTACTTTACTGTTTGACTAGATTTACAAATAAAATGGAACCAGAAGACAACTTTATTCCTAGACGCTTTAGTCCCTGAATGGAGCTATGAAAGATCTGACCAGAAAGTAAGAGAAACTTCTTCAGAAGTTTGAGGAAGAATCTCTGCCTTTGAAAAAGAGGAGGGGGAGAGTAAAAGAGTCAGAAATTTCCAGGTAGTTTAGGGAAGAGTAGATAAATTGATACAAAGTTATCTATTTAGATAGACGTTACAGTAGGGATAAAAAACAAACTAAAACCACTAACTTTTTGCAAAAAAGGAAAGTTAGTTGAAAAGTTCATTACAGTTGGAGAAGGAAAGGATAAAAAATAAATTGTTATAATGTAAGTAACGTTCAATATCAAACAAAGTCTCAAAAAGCAGCACATCTGACATCTTATTACCACATAATCAGAGACAACTTCTCATTCTCTGATTCCCATTCCGATTCTCAGGGAAACAGGAGATTTCAACCAAATGGAGTTTAGTATTTGTTCTCCCATGCTAGGAGGCAGCACAATTCCTTAGGAGACAAGATTGATGATAGTCCAAATTCTTAAATCTGGCTATAGAAATTTTAGGATTTTTATCCGGAAATACTCTGTTTGGAGGGAATGCACAAAAGTTCTTTATATCAGTAAAGCTGAATACTAAATAGCATATGGTATGGGCCTGACAGGGCCTGTTTCAGTGTGTACGAAAGGGTTCCATAAAAGTACCAGAAGCATTTCCTTCAGCTCACTGTGTAGCAGCCAGGTACAATGACTGTCCTATGCTCCCCCAAGCACAGAGACTTCCCCTTGCCTAGAACCCCTGAAGCTGTAAGACATGCTTAAAGAGGACACAAGGATAGGACGATATCCCAATGCTGACCTGGGCAAATGCAGAGAAAGGAATACACTGCACCATACTAACAAATTCCACAGCAGGCATGATCCCAGCGCATGCTTGAGAACTCTGGGGTGAAGAGGCATACAAAAGACTGTGCCGATTAGTGGCTAAAAACTTCAAGTGTGTGCACAGTGTGCTTAATAGTCACATCCAATATTGAAATAGGGAATAAATAGCTTTAAAACAGAATTAAAACTGAATTTAATGGCTTATATTTTGCTGTTGCTCTAATTAAGGTGTGAAAACTACTGAATTGAAAAATAACTTTACCAGTATGTCATTGCTGGAGTTGTGACCACATTATCTACCACCCTACTCTGGGTCTGAATAGCTGACCATGCAAATCTCAGTGTTCAGTTTGGTGGACATGCAATGGATGGACACATCTCACTATAATTTACAATGAATATTGAATTATATACATTGAATTGACACTCAACTGATGCCAATGCCAAAATCCCACTATTATAACAGAATTTTCTCTTGTATTTAAAATGTAATTCTACATGCTCATTCTGTAAATATTGCTTTACAAATTTACAATTATATCATTACAAAGTTTACCCTGAATTAGTATATTCCTATGTCATAAGTAGCACAGTTATACTGGAAATTTAAATTTGCCTCTATCAAGATTTTGAAAAAGGGCTAGAAAGATGCTAATTTGTAAATGATAACATGCAATGCACTCAGGAGGGAAAATGAATGATTTATGATTCAGAATTAACAGATTAACAAATTTCACTCTCTCTCCCCATCCCTTTGCCCGAGTTTATAAATATCAGCCATTACAATCAAATATGGTTTGCTCATTAGGATGATCTTTACTGATGCTGACTCAGCTGATGCTAATGAGCTTTAAATGTTAAAGTTTGTTGATTAGCTCACAGCATTAGGTCCCATTATTCTTGCTGGCAGACCAGCAAATTTTGGTGAATTTTTCATATTCATATTTTTTATATTCAAAGGCAAGAAGCTAATCTCTAGAGAGATCATAGAAGATTAGTGTTGGAAGAGACCTCAGGAGGTCATCTAGTCCAACTCCCTGCTCAGAGCAGGACCAACCCCAACTAAATCATCCCAGACAGGGCTTTGCAAAGCCGGGCCTTCAAAACCTCTAAGAATGGTTATTCCACCACCTCTCTAGGTAACCCATTCCAGTGCTTCACCACCATCCTAGTGAAACAGTTTTTCCTAATATCCAACCTAGACGTCCCCCACTGCAACTTGAGACCATTGCTCCTTGTTCTGTCATCTGCCACCACAGAGAACAGCTGAGCTCCATCCTCTTTGGAACCCTTCTTTAGGTAGTTGAAGGCTGCAATCAAATCCCCCCTCACTCTTTTCTTCTGCAGACTAAATAAGCCCAGTTCCCTCAGCCCCTTCTCATAAGTCATGTGCCCTAGCCCCTAATTATTTTTGTTGCCCTCCGCTGGACTCTCTCCAATTTGTCCACATCTTTTCTATAGTGGGGGGCCCAAAACACTCCAGATGTGGCTTCACCAGTGCTGAATAGAGGGGAATAGTGACTACCCTTGATCTGCTGGCAATGCTCCTATTAATGCAGCCCAATATGTCATTAGCCTTCTTGGCAACAAGGGCACACTGTTGACGCATATCCATCTTCTCATCCACTGTAATCCCCAAGTCCTTTTCTGCAGAACTGCCATTCAGCCAGTCGGTCCCCAGACTGTATCAGTGCATGGGATTCATCCTAAGTGCAGGACTCTGCACTTGTCCTTGTTGAACCTCATCTGATTTCTTTTGACCCAATCCTCCAATTTGTCTAGGTCACTCTGGACCCTATCCCTACTCTCCAATAAAATCGGCCCCAGGATCGGCCCTGGGGCACTCCGGTTGATACTGGCTGCCAACTAGACAGCTGCCAACGAGCCATTGTTCACTACCTGTTGAGCCCAAGGAACTAGCCAGTTTTCTATCCATCTTATAGTCCATTCATTCAATCCATGTTTTTTTAACTTGCTGGCAACAATACTGTGGGGGACCGTATCAAAAGCTTTGCTAAAGTCAAGGTATATCATGTTCACTGCTTTCCCCATATCCACAGAGCCAGTTATTCCATCATAGAAGGCAATCAGGTTAGACAGGCATGACTTGCCCTTGGTGAATCCATGTTGACAGTTCCTGATCACCTTCCTCTCCTCCAAGTGCTTCAAAATGGATTCCTTGAGGACCTGCTCCATGATTTTTCCGGGGACAGAGGTGAAGTTGTAGTTCCCCGGATTATCCTTCTTCCCTTTCTTAAAGATGGGCACTATATGAGATGAATACCTTCTTTCAGGTTCTCAGAGAAATCCCACACATCACCAAATATAAAAACAGGCTGTAGAGGTCTAAGTAAAAAGGAAAGATAGATGATTTTTCTCAGTGTCATAATGCAGTTTTTGGACTAAATAAATCCAGTGTAAACAAAATTTTCCTGATCATTGCATCACTACATTGGATGAACCCCCAAATGTTCAGAGGTTTGGTTCTGATAAACAGCTGAATTTTAGGATGCTCATCTGAAGCTTAATAAAACCTCTGAACACCTGATATGATGGTGCATTCTCTTTCATAGCCAATCTGTGCAAACCTTACAGCCCTGCTCTTTGTATTTAGGCCCACAAACTCTCTTTCATCTTGGACAATGGGATTTCTCAGTATTCTCCGCACCTTCCTTCCTTCCCAATGTTCCTACTAGCTGTGCAACTGCAGACCAGAATCTGCAGGGCTTCCAGCCAATAGAGAGTTGTTTGTGTATTGGCTCAGTTTTAAGACATAAATATAGCACTTTCAGTAGTTAATGTTTGTAAAGAGTTTTGTTTTGGTTTTAATTTCCAAACACCAAAGTGTGTGGTAGTTAGGTGCCAATATCCACTTTTTACAGGACTTATAAGGCACCTACATAAAATGCCCAGTGTCTCCACTACTTCTATTCACCTGCCTCAAATTGTCAGCCATCTACATGCATCATGTTGGCTGCTCAGCAGAGACCTGATCTTGCACGATTGAAGTCAATGGGAGTTTAGCCCCAGATGTGTTAGTTCAGCCCCAAACAATGAGCTTGTAGCAAGCTTGCAGTGGTCTAAATGCTATTACCGGTAGCCTGCATGGCACTGCTTCCTACATCTGCAAAATGATTTGGTGTCTTTCCAAAAATCAGAAAACAAATTGTTTTTTTCCAGACCCCAAGGATTTGAAGGGACAGTAATGATCTTTGGGGTTGAAAGTATGGTTTTGGCTTTGGGTTTGTTTGTTTTTCCTAGTGATCTATTTTCATCAATTTACATTTTTGAGAAAAATAATCAAACACTTGCTATAAAAAAAGGGCTAGCCACAGCCTTAATGCTGGTGTTCTGCTAAGTGCAGATATTGACCTGTCTAGCATCAAAAGGTGTGAGCAAGCTGGATGCAAGAAATAGCTTAACTGGTCACCCAAAGAGACAAAGGAACACCTCTTAAGATTCTCCTCTCAGTTAAATCAGTTTAAATCTAGAGGAACTCCACTGACATCAATGGAGTTACACCACTATAAACATATGAGAAGAGAATATTACTGATCATATTGAAAAGACACAGTCTGCCCCTAACAGCTGATAACAGAAATGTATTATACACCCTGGTCATTCAATGAGACAGGTTTGTGAAAGGAAAAGTTACTGTAAGATCATTAATTGATCTTTAACTATGCTGATGCAAATTGATACAATAAGGGAAAATTATAAATCAAGCAAGTCTTAGATTTAGGAGAAGATACAGGGTCATTTCTTAATTGGGAACATAGAAAAAAATCTTTATACTAATTTAGAGTGCACTAAGCCACTAGAAACTACTCATAATGGGAAAGTGTAAGAGGGGCCATTGTTTAGTTAGATTTGAAATGAAGAAGAGAAAATAGAGAATTAAAAGGGGGAAATTAAATTAGTTATGAAAATGTGACTAGTTTTTGGAAACTAGTAAGGGAGAGGTTTACGTTCAAAGCATATGAAGGTACAATAGACTCTGGTTTTACATGCCATCTAGCAGTACAACTGGCGGTGGGGATTGGATTCCCAGCATAGATGAAAAAGACTTGCATAATGCAATCAAGGACAAGAAAGTAGCATAAATGTGACACAATATGAAATAGACAGAACTAGAAACAAGAACTGGAAAGATAACAGGATGGTATTAAGTGAAAATAAAACCAAATATGGAGAATGTAAATAAATTGTTCTGCTGGTTGAGATAATTAAGACACCCCCCCCCCCCCCTGTACATAAGAAACAAGAGATTAGTGAAGGAGACAGTTCATCCTTGGAAAGTTGGCAAAAATAGCTTGCGCTAGTACAGGCACTAACACCAGTAAAATAAATAAACTCATTATTTCAGTATTAATTGGAGCAGGTAGGGGACAATCGTCAACAATAGGCAAAGTTCTCCTAAGAGACAAAAAATACTTAAAAGAGATGGGTATCATACTAAAGGAGAGTGTTAAAGAAGCCTTGTGTATGGAAAATGAAGACTACAAGGGAGACAGCTGAGAATTCAAAAACATTAAGATGGTAATAAATCTTGACACTATAAAGAGGCTTATTCAATTAGATGTTTATAACAACACAAAATAGCCTTGGAAATACAATCTCTGGTTTGTGTGTAAATCAAGTGTAAACATGTAGATCTTATTTTAGCTAATATTTTGCTAAAAATATGTCTTGATAACTCAATGGAAGAACATGAGAAAGTGTTACAAAAATGAAAACTATTATTAAACAAGACTTCTCCTGGAGTGTAAAAATATATACACAGGAAATTGACACTGTGACGGTGTTCCCCATAAAACTTTATGGGGAGATGCTTATAGATGTATATATGTAACTAAAATATGTTTTATGCTACATGTGCCATGTAACATATCTCTGTGAAAGTTATGACCTACTGAATTTACTCCTCCTGTTTGTATGCATGTATCATTGTTGTAGTTGGAGTTATGAAGATTGGTTTTATATTTGCTGGTTTTGTACATAGCCTTTGTAAGTGCATGGGATCATCTTTGGAGCAAAGAATGCCTGTTAAATGCGAGCACTTGACAGACAAAAGACTTTGCAGACCCCAATCCACATTGGGGCCAGGTCTGGAATGCAACTGGTTAGACTGGTTAGGGCGCATGGGCAGGTGACTTGCCCATGTGATCCCAAAACTCCAGGGCAACTGGATCCTACGCAGGGAGAGGAAGAGAGGCTATAAAAGCCCTTGCAAGACCCTTCCATTTTGGCTTCAGCTGGCTAAAGGGAGAGGGTCTCCACCCCCCCAAGCACATTCCTGAGGGGAACTGAACAAAGGACAAAGACACTAGGGGGTGCGGCTACTGGACCTAGGCTAATTCTACAGCCTGTAAAAAGGAAAATATCCGAATCTGGTGAGGCTTTTATCTGTGTTAACTTTGAATAGACGTAGACGTGCGTGTTTTATTTTATTTTACTAAGTAACTTGCTTTGTTCTGTTTGTCACTAATTGAACTCACTTACATCCTATTTTTTGTACTTATTAAAATCACTTTTTACTTATTAAGTTTCCTGGAGTACGAGTTAGTGCAAAGGGAGAGCAAACAGGTGTGCATACTTTCTATCTGTGAAATAGAAAGCAAACTGTTTATGAGTTTACCCTGTATAAGCTTTATACAGGGTAAAACGGATTTATTAAGGGTTTGAGCCTCCTTGGAGTTGAGCAGCTGGGTGTCAAAGGCAAGAGCGCTTCCAGGGGCCTTACAGTGGTGAGTGGACTTGGTTCGGACCTGGGTCTGTGTTTGCAGCAGATCAGTGGAATCTGGCTCAAAACAGACAGGATTCGGGAGTCCCAAGCTGGAAAAGGCCTGGAAGCAGGGGCAGAAGCAGCCTTGGCACACCAGGTGGCAGCACCAAGCAGGTCTCTGTGGCCCCAACCCGTCACAGACACTGCCTAGTTTCACTTGTTATCCACAATCAACCTTTATGTAAATTTATTTAACCAGTGTCTTCTCTGCTTCCATTCACTTGCCTCAATGGTCAGCCTCCTCCATGCTATACATGCATCAATTCATTTCCAAACTTCATGAAGATTCACTTCAACATAAAGACAAAGGGATTACAGGACTCCTTCACTTCTGTACTGGGCATAGGAAATACGTATATAGAAAGAGAGATCCACTGTAAATATGAGGTAAGTTCTTCAAAGTGATAAAATGGTCCGTATCTGGAAATATATCTTGAATTAGAAAACACTGTCCACCAGAACAAGGACATTATGAGTTAAGGCCCAAACTACATATAAACACTACACTCAAGTATCCTATTTTATATAGTGCCTAAAAATTGCCTATTATATATAGGGCTTTCCAAATATTTCAGGATGCAGGACTGGCTAACTCAAGGGGATGGTAAATGGACTATAAGGCACCTTGTATCTTTTGTTTATGACTTGAATAGGGATCATGTTCATTAGTAACCAAATGTAAATCCTCAATAGAAGTTTGCCTATGGGTTAGTTTGGAATGAGTTCATGGGTCATAGATTTTAATGCCAGAAGGAAACATTATATCCTTTAGCATGACCTCCTGCATAACAGGCCAAAGAACCTCACCCTGTTCTGTGCATCAAGACCACAACTTCTGTCTGAGTGACAGCATAACTCTGAGAAAGATATCCAGTCTTGATTTAAAGACTTGAAGTTATGGAAAATTCACCAGATGCCTATGTAAACTGTTCCAGCTTCAATGTCAAAAATCTGCACTTATTTCCCATCTGAATTTGACTAGCTTCAATTTCTAACCGCTCGATCATGTTATGTCTTTCTGCTAGATTGAAGAGCTGTCTGCTATAAGAAATCTCCACTGCACATAGGTACTAGCAGATTGATCAAATCACCTCTTAATTAAGTAGATAGAACTTCATAAGTCTCTTACTGAAATGCAGGTTTTTCCAGACCTTAATTCATTCTTGTAGCTCTTTTCAGAATCCTTTCGAATTTCCGTTTTTTAATTGTGGGCCCCTGAATTGGACGCAGTATCCAGCATTGGTCTCACTATAGAGATAATACCATCTCCCTATGCCTACTCAATATACCCCTGTTTATACATCCCAGGATTAGGTTCACCCTTTTTAGCTGTGAGTTTACCTTTAATTGGTAATCTGCCATAGCCCCTTAGTCCTTTTCATTATTATTGCATTCCAGGATACATCCTCTCATCTTGGAAGTCATGCATCTACAAACAAAGAATGTAGAAGACACTTGCATTTGGCTGAATTAAAACTCACATTGTTCAAATGAACCCACCTTACTAAGTGATCCTGATCATCTGTACTGACCTGTATGCCTCATTATTTACCGCAGCATCTATCAATTTTTGTAGCATCTACAAACTTAATTACTAATTATTTTATATTTTCTTCTGGATCATTGAAAAAATATTGAATATGATTGGGCCAACAGCCAATCCTCATGGAGCCCCACTAAAAATACCTCCATTGGATAATGATCCCCCAATTACACTTACTTTTTGAGAGCTATCAGTTAATCAGTTTTTAATCAGTTTAAAATTAGCTGCATTGATTTTACATTGATTTTATAAAGTGCAATTTTTTTTGTCATGTCAGGGTCTAATGTGAACATTTCGAACACCACTCAATTACTTCCAAGCAGCACAAATTCAAGGTGAAGCAGTTGAAATCAATACAATTTGGACCATTTAGTGTTAAATGTGACTTGTGCACAGGTTCTAGATACTTTATCTCATGAGGGAGAAAGGGACTCAGTTTTCCCATATTAGTCAGAGCAAAGCTTTGTGATTATTACTAGAAGAGTTAAATGATGACTGAACATTCTACTCACCCTTAGGAGAAGTCCCTCTGAAACAGGCATATTGATGGGGTAATGTTGAAGAGAGGGAAGATTGCACTGCCACTGCTAAGGCTGAATCTGCTAGGTGAATAAATAAGAGATTTCAGTCTCCAGGAATGACAATTCAGCCTCTTTCACAAGCACTAACTTCACTTGAAATAAAGGTTAAAAATCAGAAAATGGACTAATGAATTGCAAATGTAATCACACGCACAAAAGCATAAAGGTTATGATCTGAAGGTGAAATTCACCCATCCCTTGACTAAGCTGAAGGCTAAGTGTAGGGCATTAAGTGGTCATTGTTGGAACGAAAGCCAGCCTCCCAAACTACAACACAGTCCCTGCACTTCTGCTAATCCAGTCTATTGGCTGGTACGGAAGCAGTAGTCTCCCTCACTAGTTTGCTAAAGTAATTAGCAATACAGGATCTGTGTAATCGTGGAATCAGTGGCCCCTTCCCCCATCCATGCCAAACCTTCCCATTGTGGAGTCTACGTGGAATGAAGAGCCATGTGCCAATGCACCACAATTGAATTTCATAATCAGACAATGACATGCGTCCAAATATAAACAGGTTATATCTTCAATCATTTCCAGAAGTAGAATAAAATAGCAAGTAGTGCCATTTGTTTCAAGTAATGACCCTCTATAAACCATTTTTTAAAATTTTTCTCTCTCCCTTTCACTCACTGTATCTCTTTGAGTGATTCAAACTGACTGCAGTTCAGCTAAGGATCAAACACTTACAGCTATACTTTCAAGCATCAGGCATTAGACATGCTTATTAATATTTTCCAGATAATTTCTTTCTTTGCTGCTAAAAAGTTCTCTGTAAAGCTTTTTTTGGTGGGGAAAAAATCCAGATACAGTACATTAGCAAGTAACCACTATGAAATATTTGAAGATAATTGTATGCCAGGATGCCCTTGAGACCCAAGTATTTGTGAACAATCTACATTCAAATACTTTAGTGCTGTGCCTTCAGCAGCCATCATTCAGTGCATGCTTGGTGGTCTACAACATATTAAATAAGGTGGTGGTTTCGTTCTAGTTCTTAGCAGACACTGTCCACATCATAATAAACAGCACCATGCAAGAGACCCGTGACTTGCAGACCCACCCTCTCAATCCTAGAAGTGTTCCTTCCGAGGTTAAGTTAGGAGACTGTGACAGTCTGTACCCTTATATTCGCCCTTTTTAGATGACTATGATAAATTTGGTACAAAGTATACCTTGTGAGGTATCATTTGAAAACTTGTAATTGTTGATTATTATTGTCCTGGTAAAATATGTGTGGCACCATTGTATGTAAAGTTATACAATTCTGCTGTATGACATTATTGATACATGGTCCAAGTTTAGAAAAGCAGGCACAAGCCAATTCCTCAGAGACAAAAGGCAAACTGATGCCTCAGTCAGGTGTCAATGAAATCAAATGGACCATCACCTAGTTAAGTGGCCATTCTTTGGCAGAAAAAAGGGTATGAGCGAGAAATTTACATCTGGGCAATGAACAGCTGAAGGTTCCTGTTTCCACAGACTAGCTGTCTCCTGAACCTCAGCTAGAGATGATTTTCAAAGAAAAAGAGCCATCAGAAAGGAGAACAGGGACCTCCAAATCTCTCTCTCTCTCCTCATCTCTACTCATAACATCAACACCTGAGGCACAAGGTAATTAACACTGAACTGGGGGAAAGATTCTATCTGAGAGGAGTTCAGCCAGTAAGACTGCTACACCATGTGCTGAGAGAGACTCTCTGCTTTTTTATTAATTTAGCTTGTTAAGTTAGGTGTTGGTTGTGTTGTATCTTTCATTATTTTGTGACCACTTCTGACTTTTATGCCTCACTACTTGTCATCACTTAAAATCTTTCTGTAGTTAATAAACTTGTTTTAGCTAAACCTGTGTGTGTTTAATTTGAAATGTTTGGGGGGACTCTATTTGAGATAACAAGGTTTGTGCATATAATTTTTATTAATGAAATGACATACTTTATATGAGCTTGTATTGTCCAGGAGGGTTCTAGGCTGTAAAAGATGCACATTTCTGGGGGAAAGTCTGGGATTGGGAGTTAGCTGGTATTGGCCGCAATGTAATTCATGAGTGGCTGGCCAAAATACTCATACAGTATATCTGGGAGTGATTTACATACTGGAAACTGTGTGTAAGCAGATCAGGAGTGGTTGCTCTCACAGCGAAACGGTGTAAGAGGCACCCTAGGTTGGTGAATTGAGGGAATGCAGCTGTGCATCAGTCCTATTGTACACTGGGAAAGGACACAGAGATATTGACACATTATGTGGGAAATGCATAGTTAAACATATCACTGTTCCTGGCTTGTGGCTTAAGAGAGGACTTCCGTCTCTAGTAGTATAATGGTGTTCACTCTATCTTGTGCCACTAACAACTCCACTCTCTTCATTCAAAACCCTGTTCAAAGTGTACACCCTCTAGAACACATGGTAGACTTACTCTGTAGACCCTTATCTGTGATTAGTAACCAGGGTGATGGACTTGGTATAATAACCTAAAGACAGATTTGCAGACACTATATTTTTCAGTTTTTAAACAGCTCTGCTGTCTCAACCATTTAATGATCCTCTTGCCTACAGAAATTGGGCCTAGATATTTTTCTTGGACTGCTCTGAGTGAAACATGGGATCAGAATAAGAATAAAAATTAAAATAGCAGAGCACTGGCTCACTCAAATATCTCAAAACTGTATTTTTCAGAGGCCAGCACCCTTCTTCTATCAGACCCAGCTTTGTTCTTGCTGGGTCAGCTTACTCCCTGGGATTAATTCCATCTGGGCTTTCTACAAGGAATCCAGAAAAGCTGTTTTCAACAAGGGGTTGTTGCATTATTTAAGCCCTAACAAAAGAATCAAATCCTATCAGACTCTTCACTCAAAGTCTGTGCATACAAAGACTTTCCTAAATCTCTCTCACATCAGTAAATCCAGTAACTGGCTTTCACCTCAAACTCTCAGCACTCATGGGCTCCAAACAGTCTACCCTCCTGTCCGTTTTTCTAGAGTAATTCATTGTCTGCGGTAGCCATCCACTGGGAGCACTACCTCTAGCCCCTGAGCTAATTAAGTTCCAGCTCTCTCTCAGGTGCAGCAGGTAGGGCTAAACAGACAGACAGGTAGCTCCAAGTCTTTGACCTCAGAGGACTGGTGTCCTTTATACCCTTATAAGGATCCAAAAAACTGAATAAGTAACCATTTAAAAATAAGAAATAAACTCTTCTCCTTTCTCTCTCTCTCTCTTTTTATTACTTTTTATTAAGTACTACACCATCAATCATCAGAAGTGGTAGAGAGATGTACCACAAAGCCACTGAGGAAATACCCAAAGGGGCACATTGATGTGGTGGTGTAAGAATAGAAAGGGCACCTCACTGCCATACTGAATTGTGCCTCATGTCCATGTGTATGTATTTGGAAATCTCATACTAACAATTCTTCAGTATCTATGAGGCTCAAAATATGTGCATATCCTAATTCTTCAAAAACTACACACCCCTTTATATGAATGTAACCTAATTAGCACATATAGCCCTTGAACTGAACATTGCAAAGCATTAATCATTTATATAAATAAAATTAATAATTCAATGTTTAGGAGAAGTAAACACAAATAAAATCACAATAAAAACAATGAGCAATGATTGGGCATCATTTGCTCATTTCCATGCACCATGATGTTCTGCTACATTGTGTGTTCAGGTGCTAAGCATTTAAATACTAACTTCTTGTTGAAAACTGAAGGTGACACACAGTTTCAGTAAGAAAAGCTGCTGTCAGTTCTTATAATGACTTTTCTTATCTGAAATAGTACAGCAGACCAGCACTATAGAGAAAAATGAATAACATTTTGAATTAAAGTAGCGAGTATTATTAATCATAATAAATGATTAATAAGAATTGCTCTTTTAAATGAATGATTACACAATGTGTTGCGATATGTTGTAGAGAGGCAAGTGTAAATAACGATGTTCTCCAATTTATAAGTGTTTTATAAAAGGAGCTATAACCAACTATTGTATGCAGAAGTTTGAAATCATGTCTAACACCATTATAGGACATACTTATTTTAAAAGGCCATTTCTATTAATAATTTAGTCATTGATATTAAAACCAACTTTCATGTTAATTGCTGCTGAAGAATATGTAGGTAATGCGAAGTCCATGGAGGTGTCAACAGTGAACATTGTGCAAGTGAGATGGTAGCTTTTGTGAATAATATCGGAATGGTGGAGAACAAAAGATAGAAGGCATTGTAAACAATTAGGAGAAAACCACACAAAATTTAATCTAAACCACTAGAAATTCAGCTTCACTCAGCCTCAGAGCAGAGACTGCTACAACACTATTGTAGCAATTATTACAAAGGTGACTACCAGAAAGTAAAATGAACACAAGTATCTGACATGCAGAATGAATACAAAGTATTTAAGTGTGACATTTAGGCATAGCCCTGCATTGGGAGAGGGAAGAACTGTACTGTTCCTATGGGGAGCACTGAGAAACAATCTGCCTACCAGTTCTCGCTGGAAGCATGCCTGCAGCTATACAATTCTTATTCTTAGGATTATTATTTAACATTTATATTGTGGTAGAACCTAGAGGCCTCAACCAGGTTGTGCCACATCATTCTGGCTGATGTACAAACACAGAAAATGACAGAGTTTACAGTCTAAAAGACAAGGCATAACTGGTAGATGAGGCAAACAAAGAGGGTCAGGGTAAGAGCAGTGGAAGATGGGGGTAACAAAAATAATAGGATGTGAACTACTTTTAGCCAGTCAGAAGCAGAATTCACAGCTTGTCATCTGCCTAGTCATTATCAGGTTGCAGGTTACTACATGCATTACAAAAGAGGTGAGTTTTGAGAAGGAAACCGAAGGATAAGATAGCGATTTTACAGATTATGGCTGGGAGCTTTTCTTATGAACAAGGACTACCCCTTGATGGGAGAAAATGCAAAAGTGCCACTGGGCTGATATTATTGTTGGAGTGGAAGGAAGAGTTGATGTGACTTGCCTATTCCTCTATGTGTACCTGGGCATATTTGTTGACTGATACCTGAGTGTGTGCACTGTGACCCAATCCCCTCTCTGACCCTGTTATAGTGCTAAGTTTTCTTCAGAGCAGAAGGGCTGAAATTCTGCCTTATCTTTATGCAGCTTCACGGGCCCTTTTTAGGTAAATACTGTACCAGTTGCAAACCACCAGTAATGCCTTTTCTTGAACTTCAGTAACAGCACTAGATCATTACCTCTGCTGATGTAACTTGGCATAGCTCAATCTCTTCAATGAACCATGACAATTTACATTAGCTGGGAATCTGGCCCATGACTGTAACCCAGTTTGATTTACCAAAACTTCATAAACGATTCCTGTTCCCTGTTTTTTTTGGTCTCAAACTTAAAACTAGTTCAGTTTTGGAATTTTTGTTTCTGAATTTTTAATATATTTCAAATGTCAATGATTTTTGGGGTCAAAATTTTACATTGAGGCTGGGAGGGAGAAGGAGACTAATACAAAATAAGAAAATACGGGAATTTTTTTTGTGACAAACTATGTTACATAGCAATCGAGAGGGTTCAACGGGACCTTTTTTTGAGCTGCCAGAATGATGCAGCCCAACTCCCAAATGCACTGGCTCTCTCAGTCTTGGTCAGCCCTATCATATAATTTCTAGGCTATGCAGGCCAGCTCCAGAGAGAAGCAGAGATTGCAGGAAGCTTGAACTACATAATACTGCCCCTTCTGACATATGTTCTGTCATCAACAGCTTAGATTCCAGGAGCTCCTTGTACTAGTTTTGCTTTGGAGAAGAGACATGTACAGGTGATAGAAGTATAGTATTTGAGATTAAAGCTAGGAGTACACCAAAAGTAAAAATCTGATTTTTTTCTCATTTATTTTCATATACATCCTCCCCAGGAAAGAAAAAATTACATTCTAATATGCTAAATTATAGCTTCTTGGGCTTAATTATTTATTTGATAGCATGAGCTAAGCAGTTTTTTAAAAATCTCTGTGTGCAGTGCAATAGCTGTAGGCTGCACACAAGTTTAAGTAGTTTCAACTCTGAGTCCAAAATTCTTATACTACTCTAATTTTGCTTTAGGAGTCTTTGTCACATAGATAATTCCTTTGTTATAAGGTATGTCTACACTGCATACCACTGGCAGTGGCGTGTAGGGTATGCATAATTACATGCTGCAGTGAAAGCAGGGTTCAACCATACTGAAGTGTGTAGCTACTGGAGTCTTTCCCCCCAGCCAGATCCTTTTCCTGCAATGGGAAAATATTCCCATAGTGAGGAGGCACCAGGACACTACACTGCGAAAAATAGCAGTGTAAATGGGGGAGGCACAGCTTGTGCATATAGAGAACTGTGTAAGGTACATACCCTCTGTTCAGGCATGTCTTTCCTCTATTCACCTAAGCAGTGCCTCACTGTCTACATTACTATTTATAACCATGCTAGGAAGGCATGCAGTTTATGCACTCTACAAGCTGCCATAAGGAGTGTGCAGTGTAGACATACCCATAGTGTATGGAGAAAATAGAGGAAGATTTTAATAATCAGACTACTTTCTGAGTACTTCATGAGAGGCTTTCATTATAACATATAGAGAATTGTGGGAAAAGAATTTCAGTGTAAATGAAAATGGAAGAAACAGTGTCTTGTAGATTTCATTTTACTGATAAAAAATTCTCAGAATGCAAGGCAAATTACTCTTATTCAGATAGTAAACCCTTACTCTGACTTCGTGAGCAGTTATATAAACAAGTATTCATCCTAATTCTATAGGACTAGACATTTGACAAGGACTTTCCCTTTCCACTTTCATTTTTTTCTGAAATCAACTTGACCCTAAACTAGTTCGTTCTTTATACTGCACTTACAACTCCTCTGACTGCAAGCTAGGGCATATCAAAATTCGATTTCCATTCCATAGAAAAGTCAACATTTTGAAATTTGTTGTTGTTCTGAATAAGAATGAAAATTTTAAGTTTCCTATCAAATGAATTTTCTGAACATTTTTTGTTTTAGGTAGGTTGAAACATTTAGATTTAATTTAGACTTTTATATATATTTAATTTTATATTACTTCAATATTTTAAATTCTATCAAAATAATTCGTGAATTGGTATTCTAACTCATTAATGCTATCACAATAACTATTCTAACTGGTCATTGGTAACTGGTCATTGGTAACTGGTATTCTGGAATAATTTTAAAACACTTTACTAGATGCCTAAAAAGCATAATACCACAACTGAGGAAGGCTGAGAAAGACTGATTAAAAAAACAACCTGACTTAGACGAGACATGAGGACAGCCATAAAAAATAAAAATGAATGTATAACATATGGAAGAAATGGAAAGTTGATAGTGCTGAATATAAATCAGAAGTTAGAAATTGTAGAAAATTGATGAGGGAAGCCAAGGGACATAAGGAGAAATATATGGTCAGTGCCAGTAAGCACAATAAGGATGGGAGGGAAGAATCTGACAATGGTATTGGTCCATTAAAAGTGGAAATGGTAGAATTATCAATAATAATGCAGAAAAGGCAGAAAATTTCAATAAATATTTCTGTTCTGTATGGGGGAGGAGAAGGAACACAAATGAAGAAGACTCATTACTTGGTGAAGACAACACACTTTCCATTCCACTAGCATTTCTGGATGATATTAAAGAGAAGCTACTAAATTTGGATATTTTTAAATCAGTAGGTCCAGATAAATTGCATCTAAGAGTGTTAAAAGAGCTGACTAAGGAGCTCAACAGACCATTAAGATTTTCAGTATGTCTTGGAGCACTGAGGAAGTTCCAGAAGTCTGGAGAAAAGCTAATGTTGTACCAGTTTTTAAAAAGCATAAATGGGATGACCCAACTAATTAGACACCTGTCAGCCTGACATTGATCTCAGGCAAGACAATGGAGTGGATGATAAGGGACTCAATTAATAAATAATTTGAGGAGGGTAATGTAATGAATGCCAGTCAACAGGAGTTTATGTAAAATAGATGCTATCAAAATAATATTTTTTTAATGAGATTACAAGTTTGGTTGATAATGGTAATAGTGTTGATGTAATATACTTAGAGTTCTGTAAGGCATTGGTACCTCACATTTTGATTAAAAAACTAGAACCATATACAATTAACATGACATACATTACATTAACTAAAAACTAGCTAACTGATAGGTCTCAAAATGTAACTGTAACCGGGGAATCGCTATTAAGTGGGCATGTTTCTAGTAGGGTCCGGCAAGGATTGGTTGTTGGCCCTACGCTATTTAACATCTTTGTTAATGACCTGGAAGAAAACCTAAAATAATCATTGATAAAGTTTGTAGACAGCAGAAAAATGGAAGCAGTGGTAAATAATGGTGGTGGTAGTGGTAGTAGTGGTAAATTCTGTTATTGCTTATATCACTGGGAGAGTCATCTAAGGTTCAAAGGGAGTATTTGGCCCTCTACAATAGTCCCTAGTATTTCCTAAGAATTGGTAATGTCCCTGTACTCTTTACGCTGGCAAAACTCACATTGACTTCCATAAATAAGAAAAACTCTGGAAGACTATAAATGGGAACATTTCATGTGTATGAAGAAATGGTTTTAAACATTATTACCTGTCGTTTGATAAACATTTCTGAAGCTTACATTATGGAGTACAAGGCAACAGAAATTTTGGTTGAATAAGAATTTCAGGGATCTTTTGCTCTCAATCCATCACAAAGCTCTTATTTTCAGAAGTGGGAGTTGTGTGTGTTAGACCAATTGCAGTATATGACCTACTGAGCTTAAAGAAACCATTAACCTTTCTCAGTGTTCCGCAAAATATCTAAATATACGGACCGACAATACTTCTGACTAAGAATACTATGAATGAGGCATCATGACATGCTGATAAAAAAACAACAACAAATGGGTGTGCTTTGCTGATTAAAAAATAATAACTCTAATGTAAAAGGGCATACTATTTTGTTTGTAGGTTGCACTTTAATGTGAGCTTCAGAAGTGTTTATGAAACAACGTATCACGCAGTTTAAAACCAATTCTTCATGCATATGAAAATCTGCTTTATTTATAGTCTTTGAAGTGAACCCTAAGGGAATATTCTCATGCGCTCCCCTAATGTCGATTATTTTATCAGCCACAGGAGCAAAAAGTGCTTTATCACAAAGACAGCAATTAATACAAAAACAAAAAGCCCTTTGCTTTTAGGTCTGATGTTGAAAGAAACTCAGTTACAAAATAATTAGTGGAAAATGTAACTTCTGTAATTCACATTGTGAGTATACACTCCCCGATGTTTTGTAAAGAAGTGGTCTATTAGGATTACAAAGAAAATATGTATTTTGTTTTTTCTTCTACTAAGTATTGTATGCATATTATTATCCTTTTCTATACAATCCACAGCTGCACAATGACATTTGAGGAAATACATGGAGACTATAGTTTAACAATGATAATAGTGATTCAAATACTGCTGGCATGAAGCAAGTAATGCTTTTTTTAAAAAAAGGCTGTTTTAACACTGTGCACATTGTTCAAGGTTCTCCCAGATATTATAGTATATAAATACAAAATTTGAATCTGAGTAATACTTTACCTTAAAGAGGATTTCCAATCTGGGGAAATTAAAAAGCTTCTGAGAGGTAAATGCAGTTTGTACTTTTATTTACTACAGCCAAGATTTTTAAAAATGGGTACCTGAAGTTGGACTCCTAAAACCCATAATTCGGCAAACTTAAATAAATGATTTTCAAAGATTCTGAGCACAGAGGAGTTCTGACTTAAATCAATGTCAGCTGAAGGGTGTTCGGCACTTTGGAAAAATCAGAAAACAAGCTAAATTCAAAATGTATATGAACATAATCGAGCTAATTCAAATCCTAGCGATACTTTAAGGGACTTTCGTGTCATTCCAGTTGGGCAGGCTCAGAGGAAAAGGGAGACAGATATACCCAGTCTTTAGCATTTCTGCCCCAAGGGAACTTGAAGGACTCACAAAGATCATGTCCAGTCCTGACAATTGAAACAGTTCAAGGCATTCCACTTTGAATGTTGGGAACCAAAACTCACCTGGTTTTAAGAATAATGGTAGTGGTAGCTGTGGTAGTAGCTCTTTTTTCACACCCTCATGTTATTATTATAAATATTTATACTGCGGCAGCACCAAGAGATCAACCAGGTTGGAATCGATTGTGCGAGGTACTCAGCACACATATAGGTTGTTGCAGTTCCACTCCCAAAGAGCTTACAGTCCAAAACCTTATATCATGAGTGTCCATATTTACACTTCTGTCTTGCCTTGGGTTGTGCAGTCAGCCTTGCTGGGATTGCCAGAACTGCAAAAGATTTTAAAAACTGCTCCATTCTAGAAATCACCCTGGGATAGGAAACAAGTGACCATGTGACCCAGTGATATGGGCTAGAGGGAGCCAGCCCCTCATACTACAACTTCACTTCTTAGCAAATGAAGGGAGGATCCTGAGGATCCTCAATAGTAATGAGTAGCTTCCTCCCCTTGACTCTCTTGTTCTCTATACCTTGGTGTTCAGAAGAGGAAGAAGGGGCACACCCTGACTCCCAGATCATATTTTTATATTTTTGTTTTAAACACCCAACCTTAGACTAGAGCTGCCTGTTACCCCATTGCCTCCTGATTTACTCCCAATGGCAGCACAGCTCCAACTAGAAGGAGGGACAGTTCATAGAATTGGGCATTGGAGTGCAAGAGAATGGAAACTCATTTGCCTGACTTCTGCATCTTCAGCAACTCTAGCTCTTGCCATTACAAAGCTGATTTGTTTTGGTGTCAGGTGTAGGCTGACCTTTCTCCCTGAGTGCTGTGGGATAGGCTGCTTTCTTTATGGTGCTTGGAAAGCCACTGATAGGAAGAGTGAGAGAGAATCTTTCTCCCTCACCCCCCAAAATATTAATTTAAAATTCAAATTTGAAATAGAGAGCACTCACTACTAATCTACTCATATTCAAGCTGGATAAACCCTGCTCTCCAAACCAGCATGCCTTTTGCTGATTTACAAATATGCTTGCAAGGCTGGTGAAGTTAATTAAAGTTAATGGAGAATTTTAAAGTGAAAAAGAAAAAAATAGGGCAGTAAGAAAAATTAATTAAAAAATGATCTATCAGCTGAAAGCAGCAGAAGGGGCTGTGTTCTCACAGGGGATACAAATAACTGCCATTTTATAATATAACTTCTTCCAGACAGTACAGAACAACAGGCTCATCAGCTGTGCCTGTGTAATATCTGCAGACTGATTGAGTTTATGTTACCAACTAGGGATTTCCACATTCATTATCCTCAAAATATCTACTGAGGCTCAAAGCACTGTATGTTTTTTTTCTCTCTCCTCATCTTCTGCAAGCTATCAGAGAGGAAGGATGGATACAGCACTGGGAGTCAGGAAATCTCAATCCTGTTCCTGCCCCTGTTATATACTTCATCTGTGATCTCAAGCAAATCACTGGTCCTCTCTGTGCCTTATTTACCCATCTGTATAATGGAGATATCTCCCACACAGAGATCTGAGTAAGAATTCATTCATATATTTAAGGGCTTTGTGATCCCCAGAAGTAAGGTACTACAGACATTTAAAGTCTTATCATTATGCTATGGTAGTTTGTGCTGTCACAGAGAAGTAAATGCAAAGAATAATTCTGTATCTAATGTAAACATAGAAAGCAACTGCAAAACACGAATGATGAATTTGCAGAATTTTGTTTCTTAACTTTTTTTCAATGTATAACTATGTTAAGAAACTGGTGACTTTTATACAAACATTCAAATGAGATACTTCAACCAGAGGGATTTCAGTTGTAGTATAGGACTGGGAATCAGTAAATGTGCGATTTATCACCAGCAATACCAGGAATTTCCTCTAAGCCTTCATTGTGCCTCAGTTCAACTATCTGTAAAAAGGAAGTAATATTTATCTTGCATAAGTGATATGAGGCCCAATTCATTAATATGCTTTGAGAGCATGTTCAATGTATTATTATACTAAAACCATAGGTTCGCACAATCCTATCATGGAAATGTATCTGTAATTAACTAACTTTGGATGAGCCCTACAGCTACTAAGCATCTCTGAAAATGCCAATCTATTTAAGAGCCGAATATGAATTTACATAATGGGGCTTTAGAAACCTCACTTTAGGCACCAAGTTTTCAAAAATGGGCCCATTTTTTAAAAAATATTCTTTATTTAATTGAAGTGAACAATGAAATCTAAGAAACTGTGATACTGAGAATGCCTCTAGTTAACTTCTGCTGAATACTGATTGCTAGTGAATACTGCTTAAATTCCATTTCAGCTCACATCTTACAGATTTTTTATTTCCCTCTATTATTAGTGAACAGAGTGCTTGGGGAAACTGTTATGTCAAAAAGTTCCAGAAAGGAAGCAAACTTTTTAAAAGCACAGTTTGTGGCTATCCCTTGCACAGTCACAAAGAAAGATTTAAGGAGAGTGTCTTCCCACCCATACTGAAGATTTATTCTCCCTGGGCCAAACTTTACTCTAGTGTAAATCAGGGCTGAACGTGGCTTCCTATCGCCACCATGTCAAGAGACTAAGGGCTTGTCTTCACTACCCGCCGGATCGGCGGGTAGCAATCAATCTATTGGGGATCGATTTTTCGCGTCTCGTTTAGACGCGATTAATCGATCCCTGATCGCGCTCCCTGTCGGCTCCGGAAATCCACCTCATCGAAAGGCGGAAGCGGAGTCGACGTGGGAGCGGCAGCAATCGACTCGCCGCCGTCCTCACGGCCAGGTAAGTAGATTACGATACGCCGACTTCAGCTACGCTATTCACGTAGCTGAAGCTGCGTATCGTAGATCGACCCCCCCCCCCAGTGTAGCCCTGGGCTAAGAGGAACAATGCAACCACTTTCTTTCTCATCAGAAAGAAATATCTTTGATCCTAGAACTCTCAGCCTGTTTTCCCCTTCTCTCTCTCCACCCTATCTTCCTGAATGAAAAGTAGCTCTTTGTGGAGATTCATGGGCAGATATGGCTTGAGATCACACAGAAAATCCGTGGGTCAGGCATCATGGTAAGCCAGGAACTTTTCAATTCCAATCTTTTGCTGCTAGCTCATCATCACATTGCCTCAAAAATATTTAAGATCGATTCTATGTATAATTAACATTTCTAATAGTTTTAGCATAGAAATTCATTCTCTGGCTTTTTAACCCCCTCCCCTTTTTTAAAAATTTCACTATATCTTCTACAGGCATTTTGTGTATAAAAGGTGCTCCTACAGTCAAAGTGAATTAGTTAACATAAGTACATGACTAATTATGGGAAGTTTTTGCAGTACTTTCCTGTTCTAAAGAAACAAAAATCTTCAATACTGACCTGATTATTTTAAGAAGGTTCAGAAAAATTATTGCTATAAAAAGAAAAGTGAAATTCCGTAATTTGGAGAACAGAATCTCACATTCACAACACTAACAGAAAAATCACATCAATAAATCACCTTGAATATCTATGAAAAATAATGCCAGCCAAATGCTTGAATCATACTAGGAAAAGCATGGATGATTTCAGGTCACTTATTTTTCAATTTCTATTTGCAATGTCAATGTGCGTCAATCACGTGTGTCTCTGGGCACATGGATATAATTTACTGAAAATAAACATACAACATTTAGTTGATCAAATTTATGTGATGTTTAAGAGATTCAATTCTGTGTTTCATATGTCAGCACAAATATACCCTATAGTTTGTCTTTTCAGGCAAAATCACAGATGGGCTATGTACCATGATCTGGGGATACACAAAATTGAACAAACGGGAGTAAATACCAGAGGTGAACGTCCTGTATGGAAAACATGCTGGAATGGAATCACTCAAATGCTATCCTGTCCTTCTTTGCCAGTGTCCTCAGTCGGGTGAATAAAACCTCACGGTCAACATTATCAAAGGCTGAAGGAATGACTATAGATATTCTGTACTTTGTCCATCACTAGGAAAGACGCTTTGTTTTCCCTTTTGATTCCAATGATTTTTTATATATAGTTGTTTTTGCTCCTGAACTAGGAACAGTCTTCCTTTAAATTTAAAAGTTGGGGTTTTTTTCTGAGCAATTTGTATATCAGATAGACAGATTTTCCCAACTAATAGCAACTTTCAGCAGCATGAAAAATCTCAAGTGAGAACACTTGATGTGGAGTAGGAATATACCGTTCTCTGTAATGGAAAAGATAGACTCAGGAGCCTTAGAATGAGGGCTCAGCTCATGTACAAAAGTTATGGATAGTGATCTAGAGATTTGTCAGCCATATTAACTTTACTCATTGATGTTTTGAATAGTCTGAGGGACTTTGGCAAGATCTAAGCTTTCTGCCAACAGGGCTGACACAAAGTTATTGGAACTACTAGAGGGCATATCTCCCAGGGCATTCCTTTCATAACAAGAAACTATTTTCCTTAGTATAATGAAATGTCAGTATTGAAAGCAAACAAAATGTAATGGATTTCTGTACACATGTACAGTGATACCTTATAACAAAGTCTCATTTACCATGTCCTCAACCACCATTCACCACATCCACATTCTCAGCATCCAAGAAAGGCTGTTTTCTCTAATCAAACTCATGCTGGAGCATCATTGTTTTCAATCTCCATTTGCTAACCTTTATCCTTCTACTTTCCAGCTTCTTCAACCCAGAATCTATCATCCCATTCTTTAAAGCTTGTCCCTGCTATTCTGAAACTGGAAAGAGAAGTCACTGTTGTGCAGTATGAAGCACATGTTTCTTCTTTCAGATGTTGCTTGGATTTCTTCCGTAACACATCTAACCCCTGCTAGCCTGTAAAAATTAGATACTGAGTTCAAAAAAGAAAGTTGGATCATCCACACAGTTGTGCAGTACACTACCTCAAGGCTGGCCCAGCTTTCTCGCCTACTCTCCTTACTACTTATTTATCCTTTGCCATTTTTCCAATATCTTCTCCTCAACACACACAATTTTCTAGGTTATCCGGTCTCTTTGCTACTTTCTGATTCCTACATTTTTTTCTGTTCAAGAAGCCAGTCCTGTCTGTGACTGGTAAGACACTATTTCAGTCATGATCACTTTTGTCCGTCTCTCTTTATTTTATCTGTTTTACACTTTTTTTCTGTTGATCTGAACATGAAATATAATTCTCCACACTAAAAATCACAGGATCATTTCTCTAAAACTCACAAAAATAATATGTCTAGTTTACATTTTTCATAGTTTGTGATAAATAAAAATAACAGTCATCGCTGCAGACCAATGACATGCGAAAGTTTAACCAGTATTGGTTAGAAAGAGGTATCAACATTTGTACAGAAAAATAAAAAATATATTTATATAGAATTGCATATTTCAATCAAAGCTAGATTTGAGATTCAAATGATAAGTCCCAAAGAAGGACTTTATTATAGAGCGGTTGATATGTTTAATGTAACCATAATAGAACGGGACAGATTATCAATGAGAAATGAATGTTTTCAGTCACCTATAGCAGCACTTACTTCATCTGCCACGAAGAATTAATAATTTTCATATACTAGTACTGTATTTATTTTAGTTAGTAAAGTGGCAGTATTTTGATCAGAGAGGCAAAGTGTTGCAGGACAAATTAAATTACCTCTATGTCTGTTACTGTTAGATAGATATTCCAGTGGCATTGTTATTTAATAAAATAATTTTACAAAAATGAATATTGGAGTTTAGTTAAAAATATTATGTTTATGCAAATGGAAGATCATCAGAAATATTAATCAGTTAACTTGATTTAAGTATGTGCTTGTTAAGGAAGACTAAAACATTGTGACTTATTTTTTTGCAGTTATAGGCTTGATGTAGTGATAGTGCTCTGATTCCAGTTTAGATGTCCTTAGAGTTTCAGGTTCATGAGAACCTAAAACTCCAATATGGGATTCACAATGGGGACTTAGTTACCTAATTGCCAATTTTAGGAAACTGAGTCAAAATGTAGATTCTCAACACCCCTACTCAGATGCCACGTAATCCTGTAGGTGTCTAGATGTCCATAGGTAAATTTTCTATGATGCCAAAATTCCTGCCACTGGATACACAAACAGCTGGATTAGCCCCAACACCACTGATCAGCATGGTGTCTAACTCACATGTAAACCCCAATGGGATTCACAAACTAAGTGTTCCCCCACTTCTCTCTCCTGCAGGGCCCAATCTAGTATACATGCACAGATGCTGCTTAGAGCAAGCCTACTGGATCATGCCCCACGCAAAACAAGGAGGAGGCCATGATGTTAGTGGTTTCTGCCACACCCAATAGCACAGTGGTGAGAGTACTGGGATGTAGGCATCCCGGTTTCAAAGTCCCACTTTGCCTGAGGAACTTGATCCCAGGTTATTGAATCTGTCTTTGGTCCAAAAGGCAAGTGAGAGAGATGCCCCATAGTCCAGTAGTTAGGCCACTCACCTAGGCGGTAGCAGGCCTGAGTTCAAGTCCCTGCTTCTCTCAAGCAGAGTTGGGATTTGAACCCAGGTTTCCTATATTGTGAGTGAGTGATCTAATAAGAGGAGGCGGGGTCGCCACCATCTATTTGTTTTGTTCTTGAAAAAGGGTTGACCTGGCTTACATGCCTAACTCCAGGGCTCCTGGCTATGAATCCTGAGTGGAGGGAGGTGTCTCCCTCCAGCCCCTAGTTAGCACCTAACTCCCTTTTAGGGTCAGGGCTTAGGCCATAGTCCTCTCCTCAGCATTTCCTAATGGCTAACCTAGGCAAATCCCCACTCAGCATGCTGGCTTCTATGAACACCTTTTTAGGCCCCTAATTATAGGGAAACCTAGGTTGTGTGGGGAAGAGGGAGATCCATGGCTGTCATCATTCAAATCTTCTGATGTTCTTAAGAAGTCTTTAAGATTTGCAAACTTCTTTAAAGAGGTTTGGTCTCTAAAAGGTTAGTTTTTGTTTCATAACTCCACAGTAGACAAGTTTCATCTAGGCTCCAGTTTCAGTACAAATTGTCCTCAGGGAGCAACATGTGATTTGCTCATTTTAAAGAAAAAAGGATACAAAAAGACATGAATGAATTAAAAGAACATGATGGGCATGCAATTCATACCAGTCACCTTACTGATTTAAATGTGTACACTGTACAGGAACAAGACTATATAAACATCAGGATATTCACACAGATCTTCATGCTCATTGAAATAAAGGTGCACAATCAGGAACATCAATTTTGTAAAACTGCTACTTTCCTTTGATTAGCAATAAAGGCATTGTTGGAATATTTAATATGTTTCTTTTTCAGATAAATTGCCATTCATTTGAAAGCATAAGAGATTTAAATTGTATGAAAGAGGCTATAGGTCAAAATTATATATGTATTGGCCCATTTCTGTTGTTTCTATTTTACTCAAATTTCTCAAGTATACATATTTAAAACTAATCTCGGCAAAAGGAGCAATAAAATAATTAAAGTGAAAAGAGAGTACAGATATAACATAAATTGAGTCTATTTCAATTTTATTTTTGAATGCCATAAATTAAAATGAGGATGAAAGGTTTTTTTTTTTGAGGGGTTGAATAATACTGGCATGGTAATTCCAAGGGTAAATTTTATCAGGATAACTTAATGTTGTTTCCATAAAGGTGATGTAAAGCTTTCTTTTGCTCTTATGTTATATTATTAAATGTAAGCTATTGTAATTAGTTCGTCCCTTGTCTTCAGTAAAATCAGACGATGTTAAAATCTGAGTAATTTCATTTTCTTAACATAAGCAAACGTAGGTTTTACAGTCAATTTCTCATAAAACTGTGTGTCTAAATATTATAAAGGTTATTTAAAGGATGGAATGTTCTAAATAAAACAAGTTATATCATTTCTAAAAATGTCAGTTAATAGCATCCACATAATCAAGTTAGTCTATATAATGTATTCCCAGGAATCTTATGAATTGGGTGTTTCACTTCTGGAACGATAATGCAAAAATGTGAAAGTGTCAACTAATTGAGTCAAGTCAAATTTTAACATGAATTTTCGACACTTGCTTATGTGTAGCATGCATAAACAAGAAAATTGCAAATTTAGATACAGAAGAAAATATCTGTGATAAAAAACTGAGTAATGTGTTGACAGGCTATTAAAAACTGTCCAGATGCTTTGGAAAACATGTATTTTCATAGAACTCTATTATACTTATTTTAACTGGAAATCTTTAATGTCAATATATCTATGTGCAGTAAGCCCTTTCAAAGCCCACTGGAAGTCAATGGAAGTCTTTCCGGTGCCTTCAGTGAGCTTTGGCTCAGCCTTAGTAAAGGCAACACAATTTATACCATGTCCTGCTCCAGTCATGTTTTGCAGATTATAGCTGTAGCTTTGGGCAGTTTCCATATTTGTGCCTATGTCAACTGTGTTCAATATATAGCCATACCTACTGTCTAAGCCTGTACCGGTCTGTATTACAGCTGAATAGACCCTGCAAGGTTCAGTTCATTTGAGCTGTACACACTATATTCTGCAGAGTCTTTTTGCTCTTGATACCAATGAGTCTTTTGCTTTCTTCCTCACAGTACTTTAATCCACTAATCCTTCCCAGACAGGTAAGGTACGACTTGGCTGATATGGTAGCGATGGGAGCCAATATAAGAACCCAGGTAGATAAACTGTTCAACTAGTACCCAGCTTGAATTTGGTAAGGTTCTGGATACATTGTTCACACAGTCCTAGTATCTATTGTGACGGGGCAAGGCCAGATGGCTATAGGAAAGTGGTAAGGAACCAGTATTTTAGCCTCAGGCTAAACAAATCCCTGATACCTTATGGCAGTTGCTTCAGGTTAATCAAGACACCTGGGGCCAATTAAGAACTTTCCAGAAGGCAGGGAGATTGATTGAGACACCTGCAGACAATCAGGGGCTGGCTGAAACTAGTCAAAAGCCTCCCAGTGAGGGGCAGATGTCAGGAGCTGTGGAAGGAGTTTGTGTGTGAGGAGCTGGGAGCAAGAGGCCCTAGGAGCTGAGAGTAAGAGGGCGTACTGCTGGAAGATCCTGTGGTGAGGATAAAGAAGGTGTTGGGAGGAGTCCATGGGGAAGTAGCCCAGGGAGTTGTAACTGTCGTGCAGTTGTTCCAGGAGGCACTCTAAACAGCTGCAGTCCACAGGGCCCTGGGCTGGAACCCGGAGTAGAGGGCCTGGGTTCCCCCCAAAACTCCCAACTCCTGATCAGACACAGGAGGAGTTAACCTGGACTGTGGATTCTACTAGAAGGGAAGATCTCTGAGGCAAGCAAAATCCGCCAATAAGCGCAGGACCCACCGAGGTAGAGGAGGAACTTTGTCACACTATCTAGTACTAAAAAAAGAATTTGAAAAAAAATCTATAGAGAGAAAGAACACAAGACTGCAAAGCATGGAAATATTTTCCCATTTTACAGATGGGGACCTAAGGCATAGAGTAGATTAAGAGACTTTTGCATGGTCACACAAAAAGTTTAAGGCTGAGCCAAGAATTGAACCCCTTCTTAGTTCTAGCCCAGGATCATATCCCCCTGACCATCCACACCTACTGAAGTAAAGGGGATTAGGGACCAAGTATTTTAACTGAAAGCCAGTATATTGCATACTGTCACCTCACACTCCACCAAAAAGTGGGTGTGGGTAAGGAAGACTTAAATTTCATTCACGACAGTTGCAGAAATTCAAATTAAATAATTCATACCTTCTCTAAGAAAAAAATAGAGAAAATAAATATTTAACTTCTTTGGGTTCTTCCAGTATTTTCTTACATAGTCTGTGACAAATATGGCAACTTCTTGCAATATCCTTGAAAAACATTACTGAATTAAGTTTAAGCATCTGTGTAGTCTACTGTATTAAATGCAAAGGTTGTGTGTTGTCAGTCCTAGGAAGTGTTATGAACTTAAGAGGACCATATTCAACAAAGAAAAGAATGGAATTTTGGACTGTGTCCAATAAAAGTTTTGGGGGGAGGTAAATGCAAATTTCTACCTCCAGTTATGCAAAACCCCAGACTTTAGGAGCTACACCATGAAGAGGGGACCATTGTCTGCTGATTACCTGTTCCTCAGATCCAAAGGTCAAAGGCCCAAGCAACATAAAGGAAAGACTTTTCTCTGAATGGATGTGCTTGTTCTGAGCTAAAGTTGTTATGAAATGGAAACCACAGAAAAAACCTTTTCTGGGGTTTGAGGGACTAACTCCTATCACAAGTCCATGCTGGAGTTCGGGTGTGTGATCTCTGATAAGCTTATTAGCAGGTGTCTAAATTATCTTATTGTTTTAAATATATTTTTTCTGTAATGCTTTCACCTTGTGGAAGTCGGTAGAGGGAATTTGGATGCAGGCCTCTATATGAGCAAGAGTCAGGCTAACTCTAGCTGTAATAACGCGAGATTTGTAGAAGCAGGGCTCATGTCAGAAGCGGGTGAAAAGGCAGCAGAGTAGAGTCAGCGTGACCCAACCTTGAGATAGCTATGTTTTGAGAACAGAAGTGAGAAAATACAGGAATGGGCAAGACATAATATAAACAAACTGTTGATCATTACTGTATGTAACAAAAAGTATAAATGCTTGCCTTAATTGTTTATCTTTTGAGAGACCTGCCTAGGAGGGGGAAACCCTGTGTCCTAGTGCACACTCTCCCTCTGTGCAATTGCTTGAGTTAATAAAATGTATCTGCCTTGCTGCATCCAAAGAAAGAGTGAGAACTCTGTTTTTCTCCGACAATTTGGGGGCTCGTCCGGGATGGCAACGCCTGCTGGGACAGCAGCAGCTGCTGCGGATCGTTCCCTTTCGAACCCCATGGCGACACAATAGAGGTAAGAGGCCTTTTGAAATCTCTATTGGGGTGTCAGAGGAGGACTGTCCGTGGAGCCGTCTGTCCCTGTTGGGCTTACACCATCTGAACTTATTGATTGTGCAGCAAGATCAGATGCAGAGCGGTGCTGGGGAACTGTTTTGCCGCCCCCAATAAGGTTAGTTTGATGTGGTGCTGAGGATTTAGTTTTGCCACCCCCAATAAGGTTAATGCATAAGGTTAATGCATTAGGTTACTGCACCGGTGCTGAGGGGTTGTTACCGCCTCAATGGTTGTATTAAGTCCGGACATAAAGTATTAAGGTTACTGTATATGAGAGATGCATCATAGTGTGAAGATTAGAGGCCTTGGTGTGTGTGTGTGTGGGTGAGACTGAGCCTCTCGTTCATAATTCCTCAGAGTGGAAGCCATAGCATGCGATGAAGCACTGAGGTCCAGTGTTGCAAGGATAGGTTCCTGGGTTGGTGTTTTTGTTGTATGGTGTGTCTATTGGTCCATTTCATTTGAAGAATCTTATGCATACAGCGTTGATGATACTTCTCCAGTGCCTTAAGATGTCTCCTATATGTTGTTCATGTTTCAGCCCCGTACAATAGGACGGGGCTCACAACAGCTTTGTAACCATAAGTTTAGCTTTAATTCTTGTGTCACAATCTTCAAACACCCTCTTTTTCAGTCGACCAAAAGCTCAGCTAGCACACTTGAGCCAGTACTGGATTGCTTCATCAATGTCAGCGGTCTGTCAGAGGTGACTTCCAAGATATGGATAAGCTTGCAAAGAATTGTGTGGGAACTCTTAACTGCTAACAAGTATGCTGTTCATAGCCTTTGAAGAGTAAGCAAAGCACTGATGCTGGCCTGTTTAGGCAGTCTGGGTGGCTGGCAATAACACAGTGTAGGCAGGGCACCGCGAAGCCTGGAAAAAACACAGTCAGGAGGGAGAGAGACGCAGGTTGCCACCTAAGAGAGATAGCAGCTGGGAGTCAGAAACCTAAACGTGGGTGCCCTTTTGGACCCTGGAGGGGGAATACAAGTTCAGTTGCCCTGAATTGTGACATCTTCATCTTTGGCAATGTCACAAATCTATACCAAATATGTATTTAGTATTTCTTTTTGTTTAAAATGTAATTTTCTGTGAAAGACTCTGAGGCTGGAAAATAGAAGTAATTTCCATAAATATACTCTCAGTTCTCTGGAAAACAAACAAAGCAATATTTTTGGTGCTTGTTAGATATGATTTTCTCTCTGGGTATCTAATTTAATTTATGTGACTATTTCTGTAAGTTCTTCTCTTCATATTGTAGTAAAATGAAAAATATATTGTTTTGCTATAGAACCTCTTTTAACAGCTCTTATTGTTGTGTTAAATCATTTGGTATTGAGCCAAATTTGTATAAGTGGATTTTCTCTCAAACTCCTGTCCATTCTCTTTCTCTGTTACAGCTCACTGATTAACTTCATGATGAGAAAAGTAAACTGCACAAAGAATGCATTCTTGTCCACTCAGTGTCCCAAGAGTTCTTTCAGATTTCACACAATCACTATGCAGAAATAGATCAAGGAACATGCAGTTGATACTAATAAATAAATCTTTTCTAGTTCAAGGTCATAATATGCTTACTTCAAAGATACTCTGGAACAACAAATGTTCCTGCTACAGCCTACAAGACCTCTCACAGACAAGAAGCGCTTAGAAGACTGGTAGGTAAACAGGGATGGAGTATTTTAGCTCTGAAAGTAAAACAAATGCAGTCCCTGTTGGCTAAACCTACATCTTTAGCCCCATCCTCTTTTCTCTGTACATCCTCTCTCACTATAGGTGGGCTCTACTCACACAGTTTCAGCTACCAACTGTATACAGATGACTCACAAGTCTGCCTCTCAACTCTCTCATCTCAGACTGGTTCTGGCATCCTCTGTATGTCTCACTATCAACTTAAACTTATGTTCAAAACTTAAGTTATGGGTTATATTCTCTGGACTAGCTGAGAATCATTTTACATGAATCCAGAGAGAGCTATGAGACCTTTGTGTCTCACTGAACTTGAGGATTTCCAGGCATTGGTCGAGGTTTTGGTTTAAATCAGAGAAGCCTTAAAATTGAGCTAATCTATGGTGGCTGCCACAATGGGCAGTCCCAGCAAGGCATGCAGGAACACTTCAGACATGCTTCCTGCACTGGTGGTCCGAAGTGGGAATGGTGTGGGAGTTGCTATGGCAGCTCTATGCTCTATGAATATTCATCTGAGCATTAGATTTCCTAGCAACACACTGGAAAATTGAGACTTGCATCTTTCTTGCAAAACTCTCTCTACTGCCCAGTCGTCTGTCACTGCTGACAATACCACCATCATAGCTGTGAATTAGGTACAGCTGCAACCCTTCCATGTCTCTCACATGCAAGATTGTGACAAATTATCCACTTTTCTCCATAATATTTCTAAATCTGTCCTTTCTTTCTGTCCAGGAAACTAAAACTGTCCAGGCCTCCCTCATCTTTAAATTCCTCTTCTCTGACCTCAGATACTCAAATTGTCCCACACTAGTGTAGAGCTAGTCAAACGTTTTGAAAATTTCAATGAATTTTTAAAAACATACACAAAAAAACTTGTATAACACTTGTAATAAGTGTGTGCATCAGTGTCAAAGAAGAAATATTGAGTGCCAACTGAAATGACTGATTTTCCCTCTTCACTAGCTTTTTTTAAAAAGAAGATTTGTGCTGATTTAAATATATAGTTTATTGACATACAGTTGGCTCTACTGTCTCACTCATTAGTTGAGCACCTTAACCTAACCCTCATTATCCCCTCCAAAACTGGCTGTGTTACCAGCTAATTTCCTACTAATATTTTACACAATTTTCAAAATAACAGTTGGTTATAAAATGTTAATTTGGCAAAAATATATCTTGGGGATATAATTTGGGACAAATTCTTCAGTTCGGCTTCAAAAGCTTCTAGATAGATTTCACTCTGCTTTTCTCTCCATATCAGAACCCCATGTACTCTTTTGTCGTTCTTTTTATGCAAGAATTGACATTTCTATTTTGCTGATCTAAAACACTGAAATATTTTAAGGATTTGAGATTATATTTCTCAAAAATTAAGATACCAGTCTATTTCCTATAAAAGAAGAAGAATCCAGGGATGAAAGAAAAGGAGCTTTAATTTAGACATAATTATTCTAAAGAACAAAAACTATATACAAAACAATTGGAAATATCCCACAAATTATGAATCACCAATATTTATACACTGCCATAGCTAGCATAGAGACAACTGGTTTAATCCCTAGGATTTTTGTTTCTTTGAATGGATTTGATCATTTAGAAGACACAAACATTGGCAACGTGAGCTGTGACTTTGTTTTAGAAAATGTAAGTAATGGATCCAACATGGTAATTAATCACATGTGTAACTTTAAAAACAAAAGTAATTCAACGGACGTAATTAGGAATACTTTCATGTGTTCAAAGTTACACATGTTTCAGTAGCTGGCAGGGGCATGCACCAGGAGAGGCAAGCAGGGGCACAGAGCTCCTCCGGCCCCGGACCCATAGGGGGGCACAGTCCTGGGGCCATGGTGGGGAGAGTGAGCTCCTCTGGCCATGGGAGGGGCACATTCTCTGCCCCCTCCAAAAGTGGTCAAACTTAAATTCCTGCACATGGCCCTTGTAGATAGCTTAATCAGGGCTTTAATCATAAAATTCAAACATTTTTCAGAGCCCAACACTGATCTTAGGATATTCATATGTGTACATCATAATTCTAAGTCATGAGATTTTTTCAAAATACATGAATTCAGAAAAATGACCCAAATCTGCTCTCAGTGTAGTCAATGGATATGTCATTTATTCTGATAGGAGCAGTCCCCTAATTTTGACACAGAATTTGCAGAAAATAATCTATACAGATCTGATATGAAATCCATTGACGTCTATAGGCCCTACATTAACTTTATCACCACTGAATGCCTATTACCAGTATATTATACAGTAAATATTTTCCTATGAAATACAATTAATCCAAGTGAATGTTGAGTAATGTAGTATTTTAACATAAAACAACAAAAATACTTTTAATTTTTCATAGAGAATTTTAGCAAAATGTAATTAGAAGGATGAGATGTACTTTGTGGTGGTAAGGGTTGTGTTACTTATTTATACAGCAGATTTTCAGTGTAATTCATCTAATCAGTTACATCACAGTATTGCAATAGCTTAAGTTACAAATGTCATTAATACTATATTCCATAATAAAGAGACTTAATTAAAATGATTAAAAGCATAACTATTGAGCTCATAGCAGTGAAGGAGAAATAGAAACAATATGATATAGTTGATAAGTATATACTTCTGTGTAGCAAAGAACTCCAGGATAATTTATATTTTTAGCTGATTGAACTCTATACAGGGATCTAAATATTTATGATTGCTCCAGGAATGATACTGCCATTAATAACTCACAAACTCATATAGAATTACTGAAGGGTGTTCTTTAATGCAATATGCTTATTAAGTTATCTTAGAAATTCAAATATTGAAGCTTGCCAAATGAATATGTCTTTTTCTCTGAATGTTATGACCTCTGATTCCTAGACAGAAGGAGCCATGTTTGTGCAGAGAGAGAAAGAATACACCTACAGTAAGTGATGTGTACAATTTATTATTTCTTACTTTCTTCTGTTTTTTCCTTTTCTATGCACATTTACTAGATTTACTTAACTGTTCTCGTAATTTTGATAATTTCAAGGGATTTTAATATTTTGAAGTTTATTTTCTAGTTTTTATTTTATTTTTAAATTTCTGCTACTAGAATATATGAAATTCCAGGAAGAGTAAAAAAGGCCCTGTTACTCATCATTCGTCCTTCTTTTTATTTTATCATACATGTAATGTGATGTCTGATGTTATGAGACTATTCTCATCTCATATACCTCCCTTCAGACATCACAGTCTCTTGTTTTATAAACTCACTGAAAGACTTTTTTTAAAAAAATGCTTATTTCACAGCCTGGTCCGCATAGCATTCAATTTTTTTCCCCTTTGTGTTAATGGTGGGTAAATGAATAGGACACTGAATATTGCTGCTGTTGACTTTCAAAACAAATCATCATAGATTAAGGGCCCAGTCCTATTATTTAAATTCAGGCAAAACTCCCAGTATATTAAATGCGAATTGCCTCTTTAGAGACTGTATAATCAAGCAAATACATCAAGAATCCACTCATTAGTAGGCTTTCGGTGTAGACCTCTGATGCTTGAATGGGCTACAAATGATCCTAGGGTGGATTATTGCTATTAGGTTATGGATGCTTAATTTACATTCCATTTCAACAGTTTAAAAACATTTTTGGAGGGTTTAAAATACAATATGGACCTGTTTGAAAGCCCACTGAAGCAATGGAAAGACTGCCCTGGAACTGAATTCAACATGCTTTGGATCAGATCCTAAATCCTACATAGAAAAAGAATGGAGAAATAATATGGAAAGGATTATAAAATATTTCCCATATTATATTGAATATATTTATAGTATATAATTTAAGAATCCTCTTCTCCTTTTCTTCCCCAAGATCCCTAGTCTTAGAGGCCCCCTTCTCGGGCCTCAAGTCCCACAGCTGCCCTTTCAATAGATTGTGGTCTAACCACCACTTTCATCTCAGTTCTATTGAGAAATTAAACAGCTTCTAATTTTGTTTTATTTTTTAAAAGTAGTGAGTTATGAAGAGACTGAAATTTCATACCCTGCTGACCTTTCTCTTGGAGGACACTGTGCATCATATAACTAGGCCACTGGATAGTCTGTGGCTTCTAGAAATACACAGGCGGGTTAGGTTTGAGTGATCCCTTTCTTACTCTTGGGAGGGTGTTTTGTTGGGTGGTTGGGGGCTGCTTGGTAGCAATGAGGCTATGGAGCTCAAAATATCTATGTATAATAGCAAAAAAAAGAAGAAAAAAGTATGGTTGTAATAAGATTGCAGATTAATCAGGGCAGACTGGTGAATGAGACTAGGACACATCCCATCACTGAATCCTCTTGTCCTTCCCTAAAAAGACAGAATAAGGGTACCTCTCAGGGGGACTTTAATCTTTGAAGATTTAAGGACCTAAACTGTTTCCACTAATATTCATATAAACCATTATTTAAGAATCTGTTGCTTATGTAAGACTTTCAAAAGAGGTAATGGATTTTGCTTGGTATCATAAAAATGACAATCATATTCACATAGCAATTGTTGAAAGTTCTCTGGTATCACTATGTAGCCTATTTTCTTCTTATAAAAAGAAAGGCATCTTCATTCTACTGACAGATGATCTCCCAAATATTCAGATGTTCAATTCTGATAAGCATCGGATTACCTGAATCTTTGAGTACTCCCACCAGGACCTGCAACCTTGATATTCCACTCAACCTTCCTCCCACCAAACACTCCTGTACCCTCTGATGCACCTGTGTTGCCCCCTTGAGGGATGTCTAGCAAAATCCACCACACATCACCCGCCACCGCTGTGCCTACTTCTGCTGCTATCAGGCACACGCCTCAAATTATTTAGCATGGAGCTTCACTCATTTTCAGGAGTAACCAGTCAATCCTCACTTCCATCTAACATTGATCAGCATATCCTTCATCTATGAGGATTGGCTGGAGGGGCTGAATTATGACAGTGCAGGACTCAATAACCCCACAAGTAGGTCTTACTGAAATCATTACAATAACATTTAAAAGTCCCTCTAGAGTAATATATCTCAAAGCACCATGGCAGTGTGAAATCTTGGACAGTGTGACTTCCTTTCCTCTCTTCTTCCCAGAAGATTAGCTCCTACTGGCAGGAGTGAACAGTTTAGTTTCTCCTGAAGAGGCAAATGAGAACCCACCAAAGTTTAGGAATAGGAGAGGCAGGCTGAACATGCATTATCAAAATAGGAGTCAAAAGATACCCTTTGGATATCTGCTGAAGAAGTGATCTACTTGCAAAGTGGATCCACTGTGACAACTATCCTAAGAGGACTTGCTCCTGCAGAGGCAAGGAATGGTCACTCGATAAGAGGCACCCACAATAGTCAAAATACTCCCCAAAATTCTTCTCTATCACTGTTTCTAAGCTAAGTTTTCCTTTCCCTATTTTACTAATAGGACTATCAAACAAGAGCTCTGTGTAGCTCAAAAGCTTATGCCTCTCACCAGCACAAGTCGGTCTAGTAAAAGATATGACCTTGTCTTTCTAGGACTATTGAACAGTCTATTCACTTCACAGAGGGGTAGTGGAGTGTAGAAAAAGAAATGAACTATTTTTTCACTGGAAAAAGGAAGAGAGTTTTTCCTACCAAGGAAAATGAGGGAAAAGCTGCATATCTGTTCGTCTTTCCTTAGTTTACAAAGCAAATTACAAGTATTTTAGAATTCATCAGCCCTTCTACTTTTAAAAATAATTTGTGACACATAAAGCTGATTTCTGTATAGCATGGACATTACAGGTTTATTCAGTAGCTACAAATACGAATATTTTCCTTAAATTTTGAAATGTAGATGATTGTTTCTTTCACACAAAGATATAGAGCTCACAATATGAACCTTTTTTTTTCTCCAATGCAGGCCACAGTTTTCCAAACTCTTAAAACTAAATCCAAGACATTACATTAGGCCATGTATTTCTGGCAATGTGCAAATGATGTATCCCACCATTAATTCTCAGTGAAGCATTCTAGAGAGCACAGGTGGCCAATATGTATTAGTGCTTATCATAGCAAGACTGACTTCACCACAGGAAATATATTATATAACTCATTAGAACTACAAGGCCATATTGTATGAGAATGTGCAAAAAACCATTACGCTCCTATATACAAAACATAAAGGAAATGTTCATTAGAGACATGCCGGCATGCTGAGGAACAACCATTATTGCCATTCGCAATGCCAACTGGTAGTGATGAACTAGATGAGCTGAAACAGACCACAAAATGTTTGTAATAAGCCTAATATATAAGACCCATAACCAAGGTTTGTGTGTTTTGAGGGATATGTACAAAACTGTGTTTTGGCACAGGACTGTTTACACAAATCTTCCTAAAAAAATGAGCTGTTTGAAAAATAAAATGATTTTTTTGTAAAAGTTTTCATGAATTGTTTTGTCAAAAATTTCTAAATTTGAAAATTTTCAACTAGCTCCACTAAAAATATTATTGGGAGGATCAATTTCTAATCTCAGCTGAAGACAGTGTCATTGAACCGGTATAAATGAAAGCATAAATGGGCCCAGAACAGTTTAATATACAGTTTACAGATGTTTAGGCTGAGCAGTATAATATATTGAGATAGGAAGTAGTGAGATAGACAGTTTTGTACAGTGTGTTGAGGACAACATTTAGTCAGATTCTGAGCTGTGTTACACTGGTATAAATCTTCACATGACTTCAGATGAGTTACTCCAAATTTATACTGGCATTACTGAAATCAGAACCTGGCCCAGTATGTTTTGACCAAGATACCAGTTTGCCTCATTTTACATATAAGAAAAATAATGCCACCAGCCTATTATAGCTATTGTTCTAGTATGTCACGTCTAATATAAGAAAGTTAGATTAAGATTTATAAAACAACTAATTCAGAGACCAATAGTCCATCTGTAAAGCTGGTGGATATGTTGTTGCAATGAACTGGTGGATCGCAGAACTCTGACACCATCGTCACTCCTACCTTTAGTCAGATTACTAAAGGATTATTAAAAAGAAGTTGTGTTAAAATTCCATGTATTTACATGAACAATAGTCTTCAGATTCTTCTAATGAATGAACTAAAATACTTTTGAATTGTGTGTTTATTCATGTTGATTCTAAAATTATTCTACCAGTGAGTACTGTGAAAATATTTTAAAATAAAGCAATAGTTCAACAGATCCTAATAATTTTAAAGAGGATGTGATAATTACACTGAAGCAATGTATTGTAATGTGGGCATCCATAGAAAATCATCATTTTTTAAATGACCCAGATATCATCACTACTAATTTCAATTGAACAATTTCCCACATTTACACAAATCCATGAGGCAAGACACAGGTGACAATTATCAGGGTGATAGCGGTCTCCATTAAATGTCCTTATTGTTTCCCTATATATACACACCTCGTTCCTATTCTAAACAATGGTGTTCTTAAATTAATACAAATAATGATAGTGCCAATCACAGTTGATGTATTTGGCTCCAGTTAAAATGCACCATCTTCTATATTCCTTTTCTCCATGCAGGTGGCATCTTTCTCCAAACTAGAGAAATATTCACTTTCCATCACCGCTGAGGAGCCCAAGAATAAAAACCTTATCCAATGTACCCTCAAGCCAGATCAGACATAAATTTGATGTTCTATTGGCTAAAATATCTTTCTGAGAGCCAATCAGTGCAAAATCTTTGTAAAGCCTTACTAAAGTCTCTTTACAAACCAACACACTGTCACTTATCTGCCAAATTACCTGCAGAAGTAAAAAAAAAACCTCTTCCCACTACTTTACATATAAAAAGGTTAGGTGCATCTCAAGTATCATCTTCCAGCTCACACCAGATTCTTTTAACTTTCCTCCATTTTTTAAAAATTAAATGCATCACCTCACAGTGGTCCATGTAAGATGTATGGTCTGCTAGATATCAAACTCTGCTTTTTGTATATCTCCTGATCTCTTTTTCTGAACTGCCGCTTACACTGTTCTTTCTTGAAATTAACCCAAAAGATGCCAAAAATGCATTCAGATGAATTACACCATAGCATACTGTGACACAGAGGCCCACTGGCACCAAACTGTTCTTTACAAGCAACTTCTGTCTCAGACCTGATGAACTCACTAAACCTAATATATCACTTTCATGGTATTTATTCAAATAGGGTAGCATGTGAAGTCTCTACTGAAAGCTTGTAACTTTTCGATAATCATAGTGAGATGTGTATGTGGGTAATATTTAAGGAATAATGTAACTGTTTTGAAAATTATGTCCTTATGATCTTGGAGTGAAAGTGAGTCAACAGCATGAAAGTTGTCACCGTTGCCTGGTTAGCTGGTGATGTAATTCAAGGCTCAATTGTCCACTGTTGCAACAACCCAGAAAAGTCAATGGAAACCATCAAAGACAAACAATGAACATCAAAGCTACTTGGCCGTGGAAGGAATGATAGGACAGAGAGGGGATGGCCCCGTCTGTGCATAATGGCAACAGACTGATTCAGTATATCACAGGGTGGAGAAAGACACTCTCCCTTAATTCACTGAGGAGGCAACTTGATAAGAGGGGGTCCTTCATGAAAGACTGTATTTTAGCTCCTTAGGGCTAGCAAATTCTGCAAAAATGCTGGCGGGTGGGGGTGATAATCTACTTTATTAGCTAGGAAAGGCAATTAATTATAAGTGTAGGCTCTAGTTTGGATGTTATGATTTTGTTTGATATGTAACATTTCTTTCCATCACACACACACTTGTTTCTATTTGAATCTCTATTTTTTTCTAAAATAAATTTCCTTTTTTTTTTTTTTTTTTTTACTATAACTGAACTCAAGTGTAATACAGTTTTACAAAGTAAAACTGGTAAACTGGGGTATGTTGTTCCTTTGGGGATGGAGGATCTGGGATTTCTATGGATATCCAGTGATCAGGGGCTGAATATCACAGGGAACCACTTCAAAGGGACTCAGGGTCTGGGGTGCATCTGTTGCCTATGGACGGTGCTGATATAAATCACAGGAGTGGCTGACAGACTGGTTTATATTAGGGAGCTGGCACAGGAAAGGCTCCCTCATGCTCAGGGCATGTGGCAACAAGGTGACTCAGCCATGGGTGCCCCGAGAAGCATCACACGTTCCCTAAATATTATCTTTTAGAGTTTCCCAGAGCTACAGCTCCTAATTCTATCATAGGGGGATCAATCAGTAGTGATATAAACACTGGTTGTATTTTGAGCAATCCGGTGACACCATCCTCTTTATCTAATGATATTTACATTCAATAAAAATTGATAAATACCCTACCGAACTACGAACCCAGTAGGGATTTTAACAAAGGTTGATGCCAGGCCCTCACTACAGATGTGGTGTTTGCTAATTACCATCTACAAAAGAGTGCATGGAGGAATAAAGTTCTCTGAATGGATTTTACTGCCCTCAGTAAGGTTTTTATTTGAATAACAAGATCAGCTTTTGAAAACACTTGGGTATCCTGATACATTTGTGAAGGTTGCATGTCAGCTCAATAAAAGAATTTTTGACAGAGGACATGCAGGTATCTGGACACTTCCCATCAAGAGGGAAATCAGAGATTTGCCCTTACACCAATTCTCTTTCAATTCTAACAAATTTAAAAATAGCAGCTCTCCTGGCTTCTTGGATACCTGCAACCTCCATTATTATTTTAACTTGGCTATAATGTCAAGAAAAGGACAGGAAAGAAAAATAATAGTGTATTTTTACTGCTGATTTTATATCAATAATATTTTAGATAGAGATGGTTGCAAATGGAAATGGACTATGGAAAATATGCTACAGAAATGGCCCATAAAATCTGGGTCAGCTATACAAATTATTGAAATGCTAGAAAAATTCTGAAATTTGGCAAGAAAACTTTCTATGGTTACTTCCTGGGAATCTTGAGTGCTTACAAACTTGAACTCCTAGATCACCCAAAACAAAAGTTGTGCATGATTACCAAAGCAAGAAACAGGTAGACAAATGGATAGTGCCCTGACATCTAATCATTGGGATCCTACTCCCAGCTTCATTACCCTACAGTTGGGGAGAAGTTATTATAACTGGTGCAACTTTAACTCTGAAGCCTATATTTATCATCTACCTTTCTCTCCTGCTTCAATCATTTTGAAACACACAATATGAAGTGTTTTTCAAAAATAAACAACATTTGCAGTAATATTGGAAGACCATACACCAGAGCCAAGAGAACTGTTTGATGCAGGAAAAAATGTGGACCATAATGCAAGATCTTTATTTAAATGGGAGAAGGTATAATAAACTTTCATGAAAAGTAGACATATAGGAAAGCTTTCTTTGTAAATAAGGGAAGGAAATGCAGACTAACAGTGCTGTTTGAAGCTACTATTGTTGATGTTTTGCATGTGTGTGTATGAAAATGAATTTTATTTTCCATGTAAAAAAGCCTGAGTGGAAACTGAAGTAAAACTGTTTAATTTTCATGAAACGTGGGAAAATATGATTTTATGACTGATTTTTGAGCAATAAGATTTTTTTCCTCACGGTTTTACAGACTATTCTACTTCTTTCAGGTCCTTTTCTATACTTAGACAACTATCACTGCATCTCAGGAAATATAGACTTCTAAATCAGAATGTCCTTAGGTGCTTGCAAACACACAGCTCACAAGAGCAACTAAGGACTCAGCGACAGCTACACAAACTGCAAAATATTCCAATGCTCCCTCTTCAGAGGCAGCGTAACATATGGCTAGCATGGGGCTTTTCTCATCAGCCCAGATTGACGTAAAATTATCCAGTTCGGGTCAATCTTCGTGCATAATATTGGAACCAGAGCCTCATATGAGTATAGATTTATAGGCTGAAAGAAAAATCATTTAGAACTTTGGGAAATGAACAGTTGGCATAGTAGACAGCTTTAGCTGTACTTAAGTCCCATACAGCTTCTAGCTTATTCTCAATAAGGCATGCAGGGAATTAAATATGGAATTCCAATTATTATCAAAGAGAGCTGTCAGCATGATTCTCTATACACCATGCTGAAAAATCTTCCCTCTAGTAGCTAATAGCATATATTCAGTGCAGCAGGTGAAATGCTGATTACTGAATTTACATCCAAGCAATTTTGAAAACCTCCTACTGTATATATTTTGCATATCTTGCTTCTCTTCCTCTTTAGATTAAGACCACTGGAAAATCTTCTTGGCTACAACAGGGCAAGTGACACAACACATCAGCATCACACTATGCTTAGTATAATACACTACAGTGTAATACAGTGAATTTCACAATAGTCTGTTCAAACACTGAAAGCCAAATTCTGCCAGTGGATATGTATATGGAACTCCCATTGACCATCATGGAAGTGGTATGCGCATACCCCAGGGCACAATTCAGCCTTAGATCCTTTCATTTAGCTTATGATTTGTGGATTAAAGACAAATCAGTGACACTCATTAGAAAGTTTTACATAAAAGAGTGGAGGGAGAAGAATTGCTGCAACACATTGAGACTGACATGTTCTCTTGAATAAGGCCACGTCCTCTATGATACATGTATCCTCAGATAGGACGATTAATATTTTCAAATAAAAATAAAGTTCATATCCTCCTGAGAGTTGCTTGCATATTCTCTTGTCAATGTTTTAGGTGTAGTCAATGTTTCTGTCAGGTATTTAGACACAATTTGAATTTTTGCATGTAATTAAGAAGCCTGGTTGCAATTTAAAAGGGTTACTATGATATATGGGGGTTGGGGGGAAACAGTTGCTGTTCTCAGTTTGATGTTGTCTTTTCCATAATTTGCTCATTAACTTAAGTTTGGCTCCTGTAAGACTAGACAAAAGAAAACAAAGCCAAGACATTTAAACTCAAAATTCATCCTTGGTTACATGTGTGTGGTGAGGGGGGAATGGCAGATTGCTGAGACATCCATTGAATCTTTCTCTCTATAGTCTTTCAGTGTCCATTGCCATAGTATTTAACTTTCCTAGGTAAATTCGTCCCGTAAGGCAAGATCTCTAGACAACTTCATATAGTCTTTAGCCTTTCTTTCTTCCCTGATTATAAAAAAGCTAAATAAAATGAGTTATGGCTTCGGCAGTCCTTCCCATAGAAGGATTTCCCTTTTTATTAGTGTTTCATTTTTCATGTGTGTCTACAAGGCTGTTTTTAATTTCCTAATCAGCAATCTCAATGCTGATTATCTGGAACAAATGCACTAAGTCGTAAGTGATAAGGTATGGCCAGGATTCAACAAAAGCCATTGACTCCTTTTCTTCCTTCCTACTGTTTAGACTCTAGAGAATCCCACATGGTTTCCCCCCATCTTTTGCTTTTAAAACAGGGGAAAACTCTGTTTATATACACGTAGTTAGTAACTAGCCAGATGGTATGAAAAGTAATTGGTTAGCAGACTGCTAAGTTACATTACTTATTCTCCACATGGTTGAAGAATCCATTTCATTGGCTTTGCTAGGCAGTGCAGGAATCATGCAAAGAGAATATGATCAAATTAATACCTTTCAAGGACCATTTGCCACCACAACTTATTTTATAATTCATCTACTCTCAATGATATCTGTAGTGATACTATTTCTGTAAAGTATTACAGTAATTTCAGTCCACTACTCATATTTAAATGTTAATAGAGTGAAATAGCTCACATCCATATTTTAACGGGTTTAAGTATATGCAGTTCACCTACTTTTAGAAAGAAAGGTTTCTCAAGATGTGAAAAACAAAGTCAATCAACTTCAACTGAAAAATTAAATAAAAACAAACTATACGTGAACATCTATTTAAATGGTTTTTTTTCACCCTATATGTACCTCAGGGAGTTAAATATTTGGGAATGTTAAGATCTGCTATTCACTTCTAACCCTTAGCAGGCTACTGCTTCCCCCCATTCCCCTTCCCCACTGCCTCTTCTCCATCCCCTTCCACTGTCCACTGTCCCCCTCCCCTCACTCCTACATACCCCTCCTCTGCCCACCTCCTTCTTTCCTCACTGGTACGTCCCCCTACCCGCTTTGCCCTGCCCCACTGCGGGCACTCACCATTGTACAGAAACCAGGATGGTGGCTATGAATGGTGCCCAGCACATACAGATGGTGAGGATGATCAGCACTAGGACCCAGGAGGTGGTGTCCAGCTGCAGAGTCAGAGAGCTGGAGAACGAAGCTGTGCGCTCAAGAAAAAGGGGGGGGGGGGTTCTATTTCAGAGGGCAATGATCCCCTGTTCCCTCAACTACATTCATGGGTATCCCGAGCCCTGCTCTCCCTCTACCCCCGCAAGCTGGGAATTGAAGAGACAAAAAATGTGTCAAGTGGATTACACAAGGTTCTACAGGATACAGGAATAACATAAAATGTCAATGTTTTTCTTCATATTACAGAGTGCAAGACTAGGTCTGGATATTGTTTGTCTTTGAGTGTATCCATGCTTGTGGCCATCAGAAGTGATATGCAGAAAGATCTAACTAGGCAATGTCCAACCATTTCTTGTAAGAGCAATATCCAATAGTTCCAAATACATTTTAATCAATACAAACAAAGACACAGTACTTTTCTACATGATTAGACTGTTTCCCCCCTACTCCCAGGGGATAGATATTCCAATCTTTTTGCAACAGATTTACATAATGACACTTTTCTATCTTGTAGAAAGACTACCAATAGAAGTTGGTCCAATAAAATATATTACCCCACCCACCTTGTCTCTCTAATATCCCTAGACCAACATGGCTATAACAACACTGCATATTTTATACTAAAATAGCAAACCTGTGGATCTCAGAGGAAAGTAGGATTTCTGTACCAAACATGAAGGATCTCTCAAGTTTAACTGGATGTTATGATTATGAATCACATCCTATATATTTTCCTGCAATGGATGGATGGAGGACTAACATTTCTGATTATTTTTTAAGTAATTCCACTGCTTCCTTTCTCTGCTAGATTCTTCATCACCATCAGAAACTGTTGTATGTGCAGCAAACCGCATAGCCTGCTCTTAACTTTTGGCTGGTGTATTCTGCCTTCAGAATGTTAATTTTATTCCTTCTACTATTATAGACTTCAAAACATGCCAGGGCTATTGTATACAAACTTTCCACACTAGTCTCTAGCCTACCTACCTCACTTCTTTAAGGCTATTTTTTTTCGTGTTCATTCTTTATTGCCTTCTCCATCTCACTGCTTGCATATTGCCATTACTTTTAGTTGTATTCTGTTGATTTAGTTGTATTCTATATGATTTTCTGCCTGTTGCTTGCTAAATATAAATGTTTGTTGCCCAGTAAAGGGTCAATATTCAAACAGTTTACTACTTTACTGGAGTTACCAAACAGTTCTGTTTAAACACAATATTGGATTAGTTTAGATAAAAAATAAAGCAAGTTTATTAACAAAAGAAGATAGGATTTTAAGTGAATTCAAGTATCATGTATTAAAGAAAAATAAAGACAAAATGCTTTCTAGTAGCAAAAACTTAAACTAGACTTGGTTCAAGGTAAAATCCTTACCACATGTTCCCAACAATTAAACTTTGAAATGCATGCTTCACTGAGGTGGATAGGGCAAGACTAGAATGGATTTTTTCCATCTTTCACAGATTTTTAAGCCCAGAAGGGTTTATTGTGATTCTCTAATCTGATCTTCTGCCAAGACCAAGCCCATACAATCTCACGAATTCCTTCATCAAGCCCCATTACACCTGTTTGAGTGGCTATAGCAAATCTTTTGGAAAGCCATCAAATTTAAAATTTTCAAGTTAAACAATGAATTATCCTCACTGTTATAATTTGTATCTTGTTTCCAGTTTAAATTTGTCAACTAACAGTCTCTGGCTCATGTTATATCTTTGTCTGCTAGAATGAAGAGGCTTCTATTATCAGGTATATTCTTTCTTTGGAGGACTTACCGACTAATTTACACTTACCTGTGGTTATTTGGTTTGAAACCCTTTGAATACATGTTTATATATGCTTTCATAACTAGTAGGCATAATCAGATGGTAACTTTATCTCTTCCATTTTAAATCCAGAATGTAAATAAAAGAGTATAAATCATATGGGGATAACCCTTTCCGCTTTTTGTCCAGGATCCCTGGCAGTGGAATTAGTAAAATGAGATTTTTGGGTCCATGGGTCCACTATTAGACTCATTATAAGCATATCATCTAATCTTCCTGCTGCCTTGGGATGTGCTACATAAGGCAAGGTGAAGTCTTTTCCACCATTTAAACTTTAGTAATCTTTATGGAGCAGCTCAGCTAAGTCAGAGGTGGATTCCATTCCCAGTCATTCCCTGACCTCATGCATCTGCCCAGAGCTTAACCTTGGGCTAAGTCAGTGATCCCCAACCTTTCCATTTCAGTAGCATCTTCATGTTCCCAGAAGAGTGTGACGGGCGCCAGACGACCAGCCACCGAGAAGCAGCGTCATCGAGAAGCGTCGCCGCCGAAATACCGCCGAAAAGCGGCGGCAACGCTTCTTGGCATTGCCGCTTCTCAGAGGCATTTTGGCAGCTGGTTGTCCAGCGGCCGTGCTCCTCGGCGGCGGGTTGTCTGGTGGAAGCGCTCCCTTGTCGGTAGGCAGGTGCACATAAATGCCCCAGTGGGCGCCATGACGCCCGTGGGCACTGCGTTGGGGACCACTGGTAAGTACTGGACTCAGGAGTTGCTCCATGAAGAACTAAAGAACTTATCCTGTGTTGCAGCTTCATGCATTAAATTTCCAGTGAAGCCAAAAAAGAGTTCCAGATGTAAAGCTATTGCAAGTTCAAGCTTCCTATAAGCTTTTTTATAGTTTTAAATTATTCCAGTTGGGATCCAGAATTTGACAAAAACCATCCAGAGCTATGTAAACTGGTGGCTACTAGCCACTATTATGTATTATATTGCAGCTTAATGAATTTACCCAAATCTTAGTTATCATTTATTATAAAAAGTTTAATCATGGCTTGTAACTTGTAGAAAAAGATTCAATGTCTTATAAAGTTGAAATAGATAGAAATACTCTTTTCCTTTGGGGGTAGACATTACATTATATTGCATAACAACTAGATTTCATTACTTTTCTTTGTATTAAATTCTACTGTTTCTATGAACCACTAATGCTTTGAAAAAAATAAAGCCAAATGAAAAAAAAATCCAAAGATCTTTAATCTACATGAAGGACCAAAACCTGGCAGGTGCTAAGCAGGAACAATTGAGTATATGCATTTCCCCTAGCCAGCGCTGAATTGATAAGATAAACAACAGATTATGAAAGCAAGATTTTTTTCAAGGAAAATAAACAGATGAAAGTTTTCTAACATCAGAAGTATATCATCATTTCAGATGAAATTGATCAATTCTGTGTGGACATCAATCTGCTTTTTCTAACAAACATTTGTAAAAAAAAAGATCAGTCCCTCTTCTCATCTTGTCTTATGGGCAATATAATATAGTAATACAAATTAAAAAAAAAAAAGCATATTTACATTTTTAAATAAGCTCAAACAAAAGAGAAATGCATCAATGAATGTCCTCATGTTTTCATCAAGGGCCCAGTCCTCATAAGTATCTCCAACTCTCACTGAATGTTTGTTCAGGGCATTTAGTACATCAAAGGATTGACCTCAAAAGGCTATCCAGTTAAACCCTTTTCCTACTGAATACATGTATTGACAAAGTTTAAATTAAATAAATAAAATCCATCATATATTTAGACTGCAGGACACTCCTCTGTATGTAAAGCTGTCCTTGAAAGAAATCTGATTATCCATACATTATCTTTACAGTAGCTACTGTACTCCAGTCAGCAAGTAGCAAAATGAACAAGAACTAGTAAAATGTTGCTTTAAGTAACAAGCAGGATGAGTGTTAAAGTAAGACTCCCACACAGGAGAATAACGAAATTGAGCAAGAACAGTAACAGAGGAAATCACAACACAGCAAAGAAAGATATTTTTAATCTTGTGACTGAAGTTAGGATTCAACACTGCAAAATATGAGAGACAAGGTGAGTAGGTAATATCTTTCATTGAACCAACTTCTGTTGGTGAGAGAGACAAGCCTTCCAGCTTACACAGAGCTCCTCTTCAGGTCTGTGAAACATACATAGGGCTTGTTTACACTAAAAAATGTTGCAGCTGCACTACTGTAACACTTCAGTGCAGATGCTATATACAGGAGCATGTCTTCTGTCGGCATAGGTAATCCACCTCCCCAGGAGTCAGTAGCTACGTCGACAGGAGAAGCCCTCCCATTGCTGTAACGCTGTCTAAACTAGAGTTAGGTTGGAAAACCCATACACCCAAGCGGTGTAGTTCCACCAACATAAGGTGCTAGTACAGACCTAAGCCTCAGAGTTTCACAGCTAAATACAAGGTGTAACAGATTGTTTAGCATAAGTAAACACATTTCAAGGGACATTCAAGGTGAAGTCACAGGGAGAAAAGGAAGGCAGAGAGAAAAACAAAAGAAAGGCAGCTGGGGAAGCGCAGCGCATGCGTGTGTGTGTGTGTGTGTGTGTGTGTGTGTGTGTAATAAGCCATAAATCCAGTGTCTGTTCAATCCAAGATTTAATGTCTAGCGAAGTTATGAATTTAAGCTCCGTGGTTTGTCTTTGAAGGTATTATGCAGCAGGTTTTCTTTGAGAATGAGGACAGATATAGAGTGATCGCTCGTGAAAAGTGTTCACCCACAGGTGATATGGTGGTTTTGTCTTATATAATTTTCCTGGGTGAGTTCATTCAAGAGTGTAGTGATTGCCTGGTTTTACCCACATGGTTATTGGGAAATTTAGTGCACTGGATAAGGTACATCACATGTTGTAATAAGCATGTGTAGGACCCATGGATCTTGAAAGGTGTGTTGATCATTGTCACAGTGTAGATATGTCTCCAGGTTCTGCTTCTATTGTTCCGGCAGGGTCTGGTGTGCTTTGAATTGGTGTGTAGATACTTGATGGGAACCACATCTTGAAAGAAATCTTTCCCAACCCCCCACTTCGGGCCTTCAAACAATCCCCCAACTTCTACAAGCGCATCATCAGAATCAAGCTCCCCACAGACCAGGACACACCAACTCAAAGTGGCACCATACCTTACCAGAACAACAAATGCAAAATCTAAAGAAGAACTCAAAAGCTTGTCTCTCTCACCAAGAGAAGTTGGTCCAGTAAAATATATTACCTCACCCACCTTACCTAATATCCTGGGACCAACACAGCTATAACATTTCAAAACGTACAAGTCTTAATACTAATGGCTAAACTCCCACAAACCTGTAGGTAAAAAATGTATGCAAGACACTTTCGTTTTGCAGGCTTTGCAAGTATATAACTCCCACTAACAGGTATGTAAGGGTTGAGAGAGGAGATGGTTGGAGTAATCTGAGATCCAGTTATTCTCAGCTTTCTATGTTCCCTGGCTGGGTCAGGGAGGATCAGGGAGCCATAACTGGTTGGTTCTTCTCAACTTCTAATTTTCCCCTCTTCTGAAGTGATTAGGTGGCTGTGTGTGGGATGGGAGTAATCTTTTGTGAAGCATTCCCTTAACTGGAGTAGAGCCAGCCAAGCTCCTATCCTGTTCTCTCTGGGGTTCCCACAGTCCTGCTGTGAAGCAGATAATATAGCAGGGGTAGTCAATAGGCAGACCACAGGCCAAGTCTGGACTAAAGATGCTTTTTAATAGGTTCCAAAGTCTTTTTATTTACTTACTATTTTTCCTTTTTAAATTATTATTATTATTATTTTCTCTGCAGTCTGGACCTTGACCAAGAAATTTGAATCTTCCCAAAAAATAATGAACTACCCCTGCAATATAGCATGCAGAGGCAGTCCCTCTCTATTCCACTGCCATGCAGCAGGCAGGCTCTTGGGGAGCTGCTGAGCAGCTTCTGCAGGGAAAGGATAGCAGCTGACTGGAGCTTTGACATTCAGTGCTCACATCAGAACCGGAGCTGCAGCAGGGGCCAGAGGGTTGTCTAATTCAAGCCTTTTAGTTTTAAAATTGCAGAGTGAAGACCAGGGAACACATTTTCAGTTCATTTATCACATACAAATGTTCTTTTGAAAATGGCAATAGTCCAGAAACTTGAGGTATACCAGTGTACACAAGCTGCACATTAGTCCTCTGGACCTCAAATTATTGAAATGACACAAAGAAATCAAACATTTCTGACTGGTAATGTCGAAAGGGCATTCTTATGCTTCCATACACATTATTGGGATCTTGTATGTCAGGAAAATATGTTCAGTTTAATTTTAAACCCTTTAAATTGGTATCTGATTTTCAGGAAACTTGAAAATTGGAGAAATGCAGCAGAGCTGCACATAGAAATATTCATAAGGATCCATCTCTACATTTGGAAAATTTCACTGGTATAATTAGATGATTGTACTTGGTGTAAATCCCTGATGTAGAGGTATTGCACCAAAATAAAGTAGAGCTTACACTGGTACAATTTACTCCAATAAGTTACCAAAGGAAGCTGCACCATTATAATCCCTGTTTTACATTGGTGCAGCTTGTCTATATTAGTGGATTGCCTCATGTAATGCATCTGTGTGGTTATACTGGTGCCAATTTCATCAACATAAATAGGGCCTAGGTTACAAAATGATTTAAGAGAGCAGCTGGTAATAGAAATGCTGAAAAAGATACAACTGGTCACAAATAAAGGAGAAAGAAGGAAAAAAGACAACCCAACCCAACATGCTTATTGAGCCCAAAGAAGAAAGGGGAAAGGAGCCAAAGAAGCCAAAGGAGAAACATAACATAAAAATCTGATGTGGCTAGCTACCCCTTTTTGTCCACTTTCTGGTCTCTCAGAACGCACCTCCTGAGATCGTGGGCCTTAGCCCTTTCCTGCTTAAAGGCAGAATTTTGCAATTCTCCCAATTTTTGTTTAGGAACAGGGTCAAGCTACTCTTTATGTACCAACTGCTTATCACCAGGCAGATCCATCTCAGTTTGAACACCTGCTTGAGCCTCCCATTTGGCGACCAATTGCCTTCTTAAAACAAAATATTTTTATCTAGCAGTTGAAACAAAGAATTAGAGAAAAGGGATTTTAAAGCAACAAACAGCCTACACGCATATTTAGCCTCATCTAATCTTACACTTCACTGCAAGCTAAGTTAGATGGGCTTCCCTCTTGAGTTACAGGAACAGAACAGAACCAACTCACAGTCTCTTGACAAGAAAATATCTCTATCTGGTCTTTCCTCCCTTGAGAGAGTATGTCCTTATATTAACTACATATCCCTCCTTTTTGCCTGATGGGTTCTTTCCCAAGTGTACATGAGCCTGACACCTCTGTTCAGACTCCTAGGGGATAAACAGGAGAGTGGGCCGGAGCCATCAAGCGTACCGTGTCAGGCATTCTCTCAATCTCTCTTAGTGACCCATAAGTGGAAGCTGTTAAGCAAAGTTACAAAAGGCCTTTTTCTTACCCTGGGTAGGTAGGCTGTGCTGCACAGAGAGATACCTTAGACTGAACTTACCCGCCCTCATATATAATACAGAAACACTAGGCTAGTGGCTGATCCAGATAGAGAATTAATCATTATTAAAGAGCATCCATACATTTGTCAGTGTTCAACATGTCTGGGCAAGGAAAAAAAAAATTGGTTTTCTATTCTGAGTCACTACTCATGACACATTATTTTGAGATGCGGATATCTGGTGTCAATGAAGTAATATTATAATTAAATTGAATAAGTGCCAAACATTCCTAGCACGTGTGATCAAACATAACATTAGGCCCTAGTCCTTCAATTTATTTAAAATTGGTGGCCTTCTATCTCCATAAAGTCAATGGAGCTCCACCCAAGGACAGAAATCTGCCCACATGCAACAAATGGCAGGATGAAGGCCTACACTCTTACAAACAAAGTCACTGTCACGTCTATCAGCCTTCACAGAGAAAGAGCCGATCACAACACATCAGACGTGTTGTTCTAGCCAGTCCTCCAACTACCCGCTGGCCAGGCTGTCAGTAGCACCGGACACCTGATTGACATAGCGCACATCAGCCTAGAACTCCTGAGCGATCCACCAACCGCAGCCTCCCAAGCAGCGGGGATTATAGGCACACGCCACCACACCGGGCCACAAACAATGTAGTATATAATAAATGCTACTATTGCTACAAAAAACAAAGAAACCCCTAAATCACTCCTAACATACTCCAGTGCCCAGCATTCCTTTGCACAACAGAACTTCTACACAGATAAACAAGTATCAGAGGGGTAGCCGTGTTAGTCTGGATCTGTAGAAGTGACAAAGAGTGGCACCTTATAGACTAACAGACGTATTCACCCACGAAAGCTTATGCTTCAATACGTCTGTTAGTCTATAAGGTGCCACAGGACTCTTTGTCGCTTCTACAGATAAACAAGAATTTCTTCACAGCTTATCCCTCAAGTAACCTATTTGATGACATTACAAAGCAATTAAAAATGAATAAATCATTCCATTGTGTCCAGAGCAGATTATACCCCATCAATTTTTTTCCCCAAGGAGATAATGCTGACATTGTGGAATCACTGCAGCCACCTGTAAATGACAAATATTAATTTCCTACTCCACCACTCACTGCACAAATGGCTACAGCTATTGGGTTTTGGTTTTGCAATGACTGTACTGTTTTAGGTAACAGCAACTGAGCCATTGCAATAGAGCCCATCAAATTCTAAAGTGTCCTACCAAAAAAGGATCCCCTACTTCTCCTAAACTATTTACTAAGGTTTCTTTATAATCACAACTGCGTAAGAAAGTCACAGACATATCACCATACACAAAAGATGTTGCTTTGTAGCCAATGAAAAGCCATTATACAGCAGTTTTCTCTTCTGCCATGTTCTTTCAATGTTGTGCTTAGGTAGGTGTAATATTCCTCTGCTATTGGTGGTGGGAATTTGACCTGTGAGTATTAAAATAAATACTTTATCTGTGCTCTGTATTGTTTAGAGATTTTGATCTGTAGAGAACAAAACAAATAAAACTCTTGTCATCCACTTTTAAAAGATAGGTGCGTTGATACAACAGAATTATTTCATATGATCATTTTATAACATCAGTGATTAAACATTAAATGGAAAAATATTTATGACTATACAATCAAAGAAACATGTGCAAGTGAAAGAATGAAGACTGTTAGGGAAGATTTGGGATTGAGTGGAGAAAAAGATTATTCTTATTTCTCACAGCCTCCCAGAAAATCTGTTTTATTTTGTATACTTTTGCATCATTTTTTAAGAATAACCCTAAAAAAAAGCATTAAGAACACTATCCTACCCAAATTTAAAGAAGAACCCCAAAATACTGCATGCAAATATTTTTGATTCAGTTCTATTTTCTACACCACTGTAAACGGACTAGTGTGTTATTACCTGCATCATAATGCTGCTATGAGGCCTACTTAGTTCCTGTAAAACACTTTAAAATCCTCAAATTAAAAGGCGCTAAAATTGGTCAATTTTTTATTACAAATTGAATAATCTATTCTGGAAGGATGAACCAGAGGTTAAAGCACAAAGCTAGGACCTGTGAGACCCGGGCTCTAGTCTACCTAGGTGATCTTGCACAAATCACTTATGCACTCTGTACCTCATCTGTAAAATGGGGACAATGCAACTTCCCATAGTGGAGCATTATGAGAAGTGCATTAAGAAGTACATAACTCAGGGTACGTCTACACTACGGAATTAGGTCGAAATTATAGAAGTCGATATATTAAAACCCAAATTAATGGAATCGATTGTGTGTGTCCCCACTAAAGAGCATTAAGACCATGAGGTCGATTGACTGTGTCCACAGTAGCGAGACTAGCATCGACCTTCGAAGCATTGCATTGCGGGTAGCTATCCCACAGTTCCCGCAGTCTCCGCCGCCCATTGGAATTCTGGGTTGCGATCCCAAAGCCTGATGGGGCAGAAAACAATGTCGCTGGTGGTTCTGGGTACATGTCGTCAAGCCATCAAACGTCCCTCCCTCCCTCCTTGAAAGCAATCTTTTTCGCGCCTTGTCTCCGGGGTTTCCCTGTTTGCTACGGAAGCCTGCTCAGCTCACAATTACCGTACATCTCCAGCGTACGCCTGCACATTAGGTCTAGTGGGAATTCAGTCACGCTATAATACGGGCAGAGGGATAGCTCAGCGTTCTGAGCGTTGGCCCGCTAAACCCGGGGTTGCGAGTTCAATCCTTGAGGGGGCCATTCCGCCTGAGGCTGGTAGTTGCGGGACTGCACAGCATAAGCTCCTTGCCTTCTAGCTGCAGATGGTGCAATATGCCATAAATGGTTGTGGTCACGGGACCATATAGCAGAAGCTCCTTGCCTTCTAGCTGCAGATGGTGCAATATGCCATAAATGGTTGTGGTCGTGGGACCATACAGCAGAAGCTCCTTGCCTTCTAGCAGCAGATCGTACAATATGCTTGAAATTAGTGTGCTCCTGGCCGGCGGCCTTTGGTGTGGCTGGCTGGGGGCGCTTTTTTACGTTTTCTTTAAGGGAGATTCAGCACTGCCTGGAACACGGGCAGAGGGATAGCTCAGCGGTATGAGTGTTGGCCCGCTAAACCTGGGGTTGCGAGTTCAATCCTTGAGGGGGTCAGGAGATCTTATTGTACCATCTGCAGCTAGAAGGAAAGGCGCCTAACCCTTGCTCACCGCATATTGTACTATCTGCAGCTAGAAGGAAATGAGCCTAAACCTTGCTCCCCCCTCCCTCCGTGAAAGCAACTGAGGGGGGAGCGAAAAATCCTTTCGCACCTTTTTTCATGCGGGCGCCATATTGCTGACACCATTGTTATCCACCCGCCGCTTCTGCTCGCACTCTGCTGTCCTGCAAACAGCGTACCAGGGGAAGCATGGAGCACGATCAGATCACCGCAACTGTTATCGCCGTTATGAACACCACGCGCATTGTCCAGGAGTATATGGAGAACGAGAACCGGGAGCTGCTAGAGCAACAGGAGGCGAGGAGGCGACAGCAGCGCCCTGAGGGCAGTGATGAGGACATGGACAGAGACCTCTCTCAAAAAAGTCCCCCCCCCCACCCCCGCAAGGTGGACATCATGGTGGTAATGGGGCTTGTTGATACAGTGGAACGCCGATTCTGGGCCCGGGAAACAAGTACAGACTGGTGGGACCACATAGTGCTGCAGGTCTGGGATGAATCCCAGTGGCTGCGAAACTTTCGCATACGTCAGGGAACTTTCATGGAACTTTGTGAGTTGCTTTCCCCTGCCCTGAAGCGCCAGAACACCAAGATGAGAGCAGCCCTCACAGTAGAGAAGCGAATGGCAATAGCCCTGTGGAAGCTTGCAACGCCAGACAGCTACCGGTCAGTCGCGAATCAATTCGGAGTGGGAAAATCTACAGTGGGGGCTGTTGTCATGCAAATAGCCAGGGCGATCACCAAGCTGCTGGTACCAAGGGTTGTGAGTCTGGGAAATGTGCAGCTCATACTGGATGGCTTTGCAGCAATGGGGTTCCCGAACTGTGGAGGGGCGATAGACGGAACCCATATCCCTATCTTGGCACCGGACCACCAAGCCAGCGAGTACATAAACCGAAAGGGTTACTTTTCAATAGTGCTGCAAGCACTGGTGGATCATAAGGGACGTTTCACCAACATCAATGTGGGATGGCCGGGAAAGGTACATGACGCTCGCATCTTCAGGAACTCTGGTCTGTTTCAGCTGTTGCACGAAGGGACTTTCTTCCCAGACCAGAAAATAACCGTTGGGGATGTTGAGATGCCCATAGTTATCCTTGGGGACCCAGCCTACCCCTTAATGCCATGGCTCATGAAGCCATACACAGGTAGCCTGGACAGTAGTCAGGACCTTTTCAACTATAGGCTGAGCAAGTGCAGAATGGTGGTGGAATGTGCATTTGGCCGTTTAAAAGCTCGCTGGCGAAGTTTATTAACTAGGTTTGATCTCAGCGAAAACAATATTCCCATTATTATTACTGCTTGCTGTGCGCTCCACAATATCTGTGAGAGTAAGGGGGAGACGTTTATGGCGGGGTGGGAGGTTGAGGCAAATCACCTGGCCACTGGTTATGCGCAGCCAGACACCAGGGCTATTACAAGAGTACAGCAGGGTGTGTTGCGCATCAGGGAAGCTTTGAAAACCAGTTTCATGAATGGCCAGAATGCTGTGTGAAAGTTCTGTTTTTCCCCAGTAATGAAAAGCCCCGCCCCTTTATTCACTCTACTTCCCTTTACCCAAACCGCCCTGCCCTCCCCCCCTCGGTCACCGCTTGCAGAGGAAATAAAGTCATTGTTGCTTAAAAATTATGCATTTTTTATTAATTCGTAAAACACAGAGGGGGAACTATGGGGGTAACTGACACAGTCTCCCGGGATAGGTGCTGGAGGAAGGGAAGCACCAGGATGGGTGGTGGAGGAGGGGATGAGGGAAGGACAAGGACACACAGCACTTTAAAACTTATTGAATGCCAGCCCTTTCTTGCTTGGACTGTTCTCTTGGCTTGAGTGGCTGGGTGCATGGAGGCCACCCAAACGCGTTCTTGGGCGTCTCAGGGATGAGGTTATGGGACTCGGGAAGGAGGGCTGTTGGTTACACAGGGGCTGTAGCGGCGGTCTGGGCTCAGGCGGCCTTTCCTGAACCCTACGCCTGTCCTCAGCCATAAGCCGGAGGATTTCCGTTTGATCCTCCAGTAGCCTCAGAATTGCATCCTGCCTTCTCTCTGCACGCTGACGCCACCTACTCTCTTCATCCCGCCGCTGTCTCTCTTCAGCCCGCCAGTCATTGTCTTCAGCACGCCACTTGTCCGCGCGATCAAATTCTGCCTTCCTGGACTCCGACAGTGTCTGCCTCCACGCATTCTGCTGGGCAGCCTCAGTGTAGGAGGATTCCATGAGTTCTGAGAACATATCGTCTTGATTCCTTTTTTTTTTTACTTCTAATCTTCGCTAGCCTCTGGGACGGTGATGAAAGGGGTGGCGTTGAAACATTTGCAGCTGCGGGAGGAAACAAACGGGAGAGGAGTACTTTAAAAGACACATATTAGAGAACAATGCTCCAAACATTACATATCACATGTGCATTTGGTCCAAGGTTGCACTGTGCATCTTATATTGAGGGTCTGCCGGTTTGCTGTGAGAGATCACACAAGCAGGTCCGGCAGGCAACAGAATTCGGCTTGCAGACAGCCATGGTAAGACACTCTATAGGCTTCTTTAAGCTTCACAACATGTGGGATTGTTTTCAAACAGCAACCCCCTCATTTCCCATAACAAACATCCCGTGGGCTGGCAATTTAAAACAAACAGGTTGGCAATTGAAAAGTGAGGGGCGGCGGTTTTCGGGTTAACATGCAGCGTGAACCTAATCTCCCCCACACACACACACAGACACACATCCAAGATGTTCGCTGTACCCCCTCCCCCCACCGCGTGGGTCACAGCGGGGAAGATTTTCGTTCAGCCACAGGCAAACAGCCCAGCAGGGACGGAGCCCCTCTGAATGCCCCCTTAATAAAATTCCCCTATTTCAACCAGGTGACCATGAATGATATCACTCTTCTGAGGATAACACAGACAGATAAAGAACGGATGTTGCTTGACTGCCAGCAAAAACCGGGACCATACGCCGCCATGCTTTGCAAAGCACTGATTCCATACTACGTGCTGCTGGCCTGGCGTGGTAGAGTGTGTTACCACGGAGCACAGGATATGGCTGCCCTCCCCAGAAACCTTTTGCACAGGCTTTGGGAGCACATCCAGGAGATCTTTCTGGAGATGTCCCCGGAGGATTTCTGCTCCATCCCCGAACATGTTAACAGACTTTTCCAGTAGCTGTAGCTGTACTGGCCACAAATTAATCATTAAACACGCTTGCTTATAAAACATGTATTAATTTAACAGAGGTACACTCACCAGAGGTCCCTTCTCCTGCACCGAGCACGCCTTGGGAGGGTTCGTAGTGTACTGGCTCCAGGGTGACAAAGAGTTCCTGGCTCTCGGGGAAAAGGGCTTCTCCGCTTCCTTGCTGTGTCTGTGTGCTATTTTCAGCATCATTATCATCATCATGCTCCTCTGTGGGTTCTGATGATCCACATACGGAGTCAAACCACATGGGTGGGTCAGTGCTGGCTGCACCTCCTAGAATGGCATGCAGCTCATCATAGAAGCGGCATGTCTGGGGCTCTGACCCAGAGCGGTTGTTTGCATCTCTGGTTTTTTGGTAGGCTTGCCTGAGCTCCTTAATTTTCACGCGGCACTGTTGCGCGTCCCTGTTGTAGCCTCTGTCCTGCATGCCCTTGGAGACTTTGGCGTATGTCTTGGCATTTCTTCTTTTGGACCCTAGCTCTGCTAGCACGGTTTCGTCTCCCCATACAGCGATCAGATCGAGTACCTCACGCTCGGTCCATGCTGGAGCTCGTCTTCGGTTCTGGGACTCCATCATGGTCACCTCTGCTGATGAGATCTGCACTCACCTGCAGCTCACCACGCTGGCCAAACAGGAAATGAAATTCAAAAGTTCGCAGGGCTTTTCCTGTCTACCTGGGAGGAGCATTCGAGCTCAGACCGCTGTCCAGAGCGGTCAGCTGTTGCACCGTGGGATAGATTTAGGAGGCCAATACTGTCGAATTGCGTCCTCACTAAGCCTACATCGATTCGGCAATATCGCTTTAAGCGCTAATTCCCTCGTTGGGGGTGGAGTGGCGAGATTGATTTTAAGAGCCCTAGAATCGATGTTAAGGGCTTCGTCGTGTGGATGGGTGCACGGATCAATCGGAATATCGCTAATAAATTCGACCTAAACTCGTAGTGTAGACCAGGGCTCAGAAGTTATAATAAAAGGGGTCATCAGTACATCAGAGAAAGAGAATGTATATTAGCTTCCCAATATTCGTGACCAAGTACCTCAAGAGAATTAATAGCATCTTAGATTCTTCAAATACATCAGGGAAAACGTTATGAAATTCTATTGCTGATTTTCAAATTATCTGCTCTTTTAAATTAGAATACCAGTTTTACATACATTACCCATATAATTCTACATTAGAAGTGAAAACTAATGGAGGACTAAATCCTGAAATCTTTACTCAGTAAAATTCCCTCTTCAGTAAGAATTTTACTCAAATCCAGAAAGGGTAAGGACTTCAGGGTTCAGTCCAGTGTTATTAAAAGTTTCACATTTCTTAAAGTAACACTGCTAGTTGAGATGACATATTTAGAATAGTATAAAAAGTGATATTCTACAAACCTTTTCACTGTCATTTCTTTTCTAAATTATCTTCTACAAAGTTAAAATATTTGCACTAGAAATATTTTAAATATTGGTGCATGTTTGTATTATGAAGAACAGAGAACATACATTTTGACACTTCTCTATAAGGTCAATTACAGGCAACGGGCTCCCCCAGTACTAGCCTATAGCTCTACATATGCCTTCGTGCCTGCTCTTCTGCCCGTTTTTATTAATAATGACTTTCATTTTAGTAAAGTCAGGGGAACTGGGGAGGGGAATATTCATTTAAAATAGAGATCCAGGTTAATGAATATTTCATATCACTTAATACGGCATAATTCCTGTTTACCACCAAAGAATTAACCCGAGGATACTTCTAAATTTACATATGAAATGACTTTTTCCTACAAATTCTCATTTAACCTGAACAGATTTATTACTTCATAGAAATGAAATCTTTAAAAGAAGAAGAAGGATATCTTCAATCTTTAGGTATTAAAAGATTTGTAAAGATTTGCTTGATGGATTCCCTCCCCACCCCAAGGGATTGGAATACAAGTGAATCAACCCATGCCATTTAAAGTTAAAGTCACCCAATCTGTGAAAAAGGATATAGCAGAAATAAAGGACATTTCAGAGATGGGCCAAGAAAATAAGAGCAATTTTTGTCAACTGGTGGGTCATGACTAGAGCTGGGTGAATAGCAGATTTTTCAGTTTGCTGGAAAGTCTGAAAAATTGGGGGAAAATAGTTTTAGGCCAAAACTGAAAACAAATGTTTATCAAAATGTTGCATTGAACGAAACATTTTATCTGACCCAACATGAAAACCTGTTTTGATTTTAGCATTTTTAATGTCTTAACAAAAATAAAAGAATATTTTTGAAATGAAGTCATTTAGAATAAAAAAATCAAAATATTTTGTTTCTAAAGTGTTGAAACAAAACATTTTGATTTTTTCAGATGTTTTTTATTCCTCACACCATTGAAATTTATTTTTTTTGCAAAATCAATGCAAATTTGCTAAATATTTCATTGTTACCAAATCTGCATATTTCACCGAAAAAAATATTTTTGGTCAAAATATTTCACTCAGTTCTAGTCTCAATTCCCAAAGCAGTTGTGAAAGGTAATCAGGAGCATCACGAGACATTAAAAGTTTTATTACAAATTAATGTGAAGGAAATCTCACTCCTCCACTCCCCACACCCGCTTATCCTTAAATGTCAGGTATTTGTGGTCCACGTCTTGAAACACACACAGAAATAAAGGTATAGGTTTATCATTGTTATCAATTATATATTTTTTACTCTTAATTTTATAGTAAATGTAAAGGGTAATGAAAATTTGGCTTTGAATAAGGGGTTGCCAACCAGAAAATTTTGAGAAACACTGAATAAGATACATGGAATAACTTTTGAGAGATGCTGAAAAGAATGGAATTGTTTAGTTTAGAGAGAGGACAAATGAGACGAAATATAGTAGAAACATACAAAGTAATGAGTTGTATAGAGAAGGTAAATTGGACACTCTCTATTTGCCTTTACTAGTAATACAAGAACAAGGGGACATGCAATTTAACTGAAAGGCAGCAAATTTGAAGCTGACACTGTATTGCTGACTCCAGACATGAGTCATGCCTCCAGAATTCTGTGATTGTCTTAAAAACCATGAGAATTTAACAAATAATGAATGTTAGGTTCTTTTTATTGGCCTTTTCATCTTTGACTCTAAAGGGTTCATATTTTCAAGTCTTTCCACATAACCATGAGGGTTAGGAACTTCCTTAAAAAAATAAAGCTGAGATTCTCATGTAATTATCTGAATCCTGGAGTTGGCCCTAAGGGACATGGTTCAAATGTTTGAAAGTGCCTACGGGGCATAGGCTGATAATAGAGCTAGACAGAGATTGGTACTTCTGTTTTGCACAGGATTTAGAGATGTCAAAGTTTGATTTCATTCGGATTTTGAACAAAACTTCAACATTTTGAAATATCTACAAAATGAAGTTACCATTCTCTGCCCAGCTCTATTGGAAGCCCCATTTCTGGAACCAGTCCACCTGGAAGGTTGCACCGGAGCCAGGGACCCTGAGCTGTCAAGAAGGCAGGAGTCTGGAAGCTGGGCCTCCCAGGGCATCCAGGCTTTCAAGCTTTGCATTACTTCACCAACTGAGGAGCCAGGTGGGCAAGATGGCAGGAAAACCTGCCTGGTTTCCAGATTTTCATCAACATTGACATGTCCCCATAGAACGTTTGGACAAAACAGTAAATTCCAAAGAAAAATTGCTTTGCCAATATTTTTCCAATCAGCTCTAGTTGCTAAGTCACTTAGGCATTTTTGAAAATTTTACTCTACAGCAAATATTGCGACCTCACAATTAAATCACAAGAGTAGGCAACACTGTGAAAGGGAATACTTTTTCCCCACATGCATAAATAATTCAGTGCAACGGGGTATAACTGAGACCAATAACTTAGTAGGATTCAAAACAGGATTAGATGCTTAGGTGGAAAATAGGTTTAAAAATGAAGAGAGATAAATTCTCATGCTTCATGGTATAAATCAAATTAATTTTACAGAGATTAGGAAGAAACTTCTGTATGGGGCATATCATACCACAATTGTTCCCCACCAGGTTTTTCACTGAAGCATCTGGTATTGGGTCATGGTCAGAGACAGGAAATGTGATTAGATGGACCACTGGTCTGATACAGTATAAAAATTCCCATCTATAAGAAGTCATTTGATGCTACTTCTAGATCCTTCTTTTAGTCTTTAGTTAAAAAAAAACCCACTGAAAATTTCACAACTTCCCCTTCCCCTTTTAATAAGCAGTTGAGTTGGTCCTTTTTCCAGTTAAACTCCCAGCAGTAATTGGAAACTGTAAATTAGACAGAAGCCTGACTCAAACAAAATATAATCCCCACTGGGGATTAAACAGCAGCAGAACCGGTAAATTTTAAACACAAAACAAAGCACATTTGCTTTAAAAGAGAGAAAAAAAAATCAGAGCAAGTGACTCACTCATAAGTGTTGATTGGCAGAGTTAAAACAGTAATAGACAGAGCATGATCAAAGCAGAAAACAAAAAACAAAGTGAAATAATCTAGTATTTTATTATATACAACGCCAAACCTCCTTGTAGATAGGATATGTATAGAATTTTCACAAACAAATTAAATGCCCTTTTTTTTTTAAAAAAAAAAAAGGAATTTTAGGGTGGTAAACCCATGTATTATGAACAAAATGGCAACATATTAAAGCTTGGTTGCCTAAAGTTAGAAAATTCTAAAAGCAGAGTCTGCTGCTTTGCCTTGCCCTGCCCTGCCCAAGTGTCCTACGGGGACTAGAGTGAACATTCAAGAGTTGCAATTGTCAAATCAGAGGTTACAAATGCATAGATCACTGAGGCCAGGCTGAGCCCAGAGAATGGGACTGACTTCTAGCCAAATGTAGATGAGAAGGCAGTGGTTTTCTTCAGCCACAATTATATGGGCATTCTGTAGCAGGACCCTAAGATTACAATTTAATCTGACATCAGAAGACCTCAACAGAGGGTGACATTATGGATGCAGTGAGGTCTTTAAAATATGTTCACCTTAAAAACAGTAACATCTCCATTTTTCCTGGCTTCAGCTTCAGCCAAGTGTTAATCTTGGCAAGGTACTGAGAAAATAAAGTCAATAGAGTGCAATAGTGGAGGGGCAAGGATAACTGTAGTTTAAGTCACTGCCTCATGTGTAACATCACCATTAAGGGTACCAAAATGCTTTCTAAAATCTTCTAGAAAAGGAGAGAAAAACCAAAGACCTTTCTCCAAATCTATCTAAAAACAGATACAGCTTTGCGAACAGGAGCTGCAAACAGGGGAGTTTGAGAGGAATTGCTCCAGGTAAAGCAGGAGCAAATACAGGACACTTGGGGTAAGTGGCTGTCTGTAGTGTGTGTTTGGGGGTACTTGTGTCTGTCTGTGTGTTCATTCATTTGTTTGTTTGCAGGACCGTGTGCTGTGGCTGGCAGTTGGAAGCTGTGTGCTTCTACACCAGGGAGCGGGGCTAATCAATCAGGCAGGCCAGGGCTTTATAAAGCAGTGAGCAAGGGACCAGGGAGCTTTCCGAACAGGAGCTGCAAACAGGGGAGTTTGAGAGGAATTGCTCCAGGTAAAGCAGGAGCAAATACAGGACCCTTGGGTGTGAATTGGGAGTGCTTCGTTCCAGGCTCTTCTAAAAAGACAGTCAGTCAGCTGCGAACCAGCTGAGCAGCACATAGCAGAGAAGCAAACAGGTGGAGTTAGCCTGGGAGTTCACCTGGAGAGAGCCTACTGCGGCATCCCCCTTGCAGGTTTCCCTGAGTAGCTTCTGCCACAAGTGAGGAAACTCTTCGAAGGAAGGGACTATGGATGCTAAGCGATCCGCTGTCGTGACCTGCACAGGATGTGCCATGTTTGTCTTTCTTCCACAGGAAAGAAGCGACTTTGTCTGTACAAAGTACAAGCTGATCTCCATATTGGAGGAGAAGATTCAAGGTCTGGAGAAACGAGTATCAACCCTGCGTTCCATAAAAGAAAATGAGGAGTTCCTGGATAGACGTCAGGATAGGCTTCAGCGGGCACAGTATTCTGAGGATTCAGAGCAGAATGGGCAGTGGGGACAGAATGCCAGTGAGGATAATTGGCGGCATGTGACCTCCAGAAGAGGAAAGAGTATGAGACAAGTCCATGTACAAGAAACGCATATTCAGATGAGCAACCGTTTTCATGTTCTCTCCACAGGTACTAGTGCAGAGAGTGGAGTGAATGATACATCTGAGGGAACAGAGCAGAAGGAGACTCCACTGATTGGAAGGCATGAGATGCACAGTCCTAGGGATGGGGGTTCCACGACCACCACTCCCAAGAGGAGGAGGAGGGTGGTGGTGGTCGGGGACTCTCTCCTCAGGGGGACTGAGTCATCTATCTGCCGCCCTGACCAGGAAAACCAAGAGGTGTGCTGCTTGCCAGGGGCTAGGATTCGTGATGTGACGGAGAGACTGCCGAGACTCATCAAGCCCTCAGATCGCTACCCCTTCCTGCTTCTCCACGTGGGCACCAATGATACTGCCAAGAATGACCTTGAGCATATTACTGCAGACTACGTGGCTCTGGGAAGAAGGATAAAGGCGTTTGAGGCGCAAGTGGTGTTCTCGTCCATTCTCCCTGTGGCAGGAAAAGGCTGGGGTAGAGACCGTCGAATCATGGAAGTCAACGAATGGCTACGCAGATGGTGTCGGAGAGAAGGGTTTGGATTCTTTGACCATGGGATGGTGTTCCAAGAAGAAGGAGTGCTAGGCAGAGATGGGCTCCACCTGACGAAGAGAGGGAAGAGCATCTTTGGAAGCAGGCTGGCCAACCTAGTGAGGAGGGCTTTAAACTAGGTTCACCGGGGGAAGGAGACCAAAGCCCCGAGGTAAGTGGGGAAGTGGGATACCGGGAGGAAGCACAAGTAGGTGAGTGCAAGAGGGGAGGGCTCCTGCCCCATACTGGGACAGCAGGACAATTGGTGAGTTATCTTAAATGCCTATACACAAATGCAAGAAACCTGGGGAACAAGCAGGGAGAACTGGAAGTCCTGGCACAGTCAAGGAATTATGATGTAATTGGAATAACAAAGACTTGGTGGGATAACTCACACGATTGGAGTACTGTCATGGATGGATATAAACTGTTCAGGAAGGATAGGCAGGACACGAAAAGGTGGGGGAGTTGCATTGTATGTAAGAGAGCAGTATGACTGCTCAGAGCTCCAGTATGAAACTGCAGAAAAACCTGAGAGTCTCTGGATTAAATTTAGAAGTGTGAGCAACAAGGGTAATGTCGTGGTGGGAGTCTGCTACAGACCACCAGACCAGGGGGATGAGGTGGACGAGGCTTTCTTCCAGCAACTAACAGAAGTTACTAGATCACAGGCCCTGGTTCTCATGGGTGACTTTAATCACCCCGATATCTGCTGGGAGAGCAATACAGCGGTCCACAGACAATCCAGGAAGTTTTTGGAAAGTGTAGGGGACAATTTCCTGGTGCAAGTGCTGGAGGAACCAACTAGGGGAAAAGCTCTTCTTGACCTGCTGCTCACAAACAGGGAGGAAATAGTAGAGGAAGCAATAGTGGATGGGAACCTGGGAGGCAGTGACCATGAGATGGTCGAGTTCAGGATCCTGACACAAGGAAGAAAGGAGAGCAGTAGAATACAGAGCCTGGACTTCAGAAAAGCAGACTTTGACTCCCTCAGGGAACTGATGGGCAAGGTCCCCTGGGAGAATAACATGAGGGGGAAAGGAGTCGAGGAAAGCTGGCTGTATTTTAAAGAATCCTTATTGAGGTTGCAGGAACAAACCATCCCGATGTGTAGAAAGAAAAGTAAATATGGCAGGCGACCAGCTTGGCTTAACAGTGAAATCCTTGCTCGTCTTAAACACAAAAAAGCAGCTTACAAGAAGTGGAAGATTGGACAAATGACCAGGGAGGAGTATAAAAATATTGTTCAGGCATGCAGGAGTGAAATTAGGAAGGCCAAATCACACTTGGAGTTGCAGCTAGCCGGAGATGTTAGGAGTAACAAGAAGGGTTTCTTCAGGTATGTGAGCAACAAGAAGAAAGTCAAGGAAAGTGTGGGCCCTTTGCTGAATGAGGGAGGGAACCTAGTGACAGAGGATGTGGAGAAAGCTAGTGTACTCAATGCTTTTTTTGCCTCTGTCTTCACAGACAAGGTCAGCTCCCAGGCGGCTGCACTCCGCAGCACGGTATGGGGAGGAGGTGACCAGCCCTCTGTGGAGAAAGAAGTAGTTCGGGACTATTTAGAAAAGCTGGACTAACACAAGTCCATGGGGCCAGATGCACTGCATCCGAGGGTGCTAAAGGAGTTGGCCGATGTGATTGCAGAGCCATTGGCCATTATCTTTGACAAATCATGGCAATCGGGGGAGGTCCCGGATGACTGGAAAAAAGCGAATGTAGTGCCCATCTTTAAAAAAGGGAAGAAGGAAGATCCGGGGAACTACAGGCCAGTCAGTCTCACCTCAATCCCTGGAAAAATCATGGAACAGGTCCTCAAGGAATCAATTCTGAACCACTTAAAGGAGGGGAAAGTGATCAGGAACAGTCAGCATGGATTCACCAAGGGCAAGTCATGCCTGACTAACCTAATTGCCTTCTATGATGAGATAACTGGCTCTGTGGATGAGGGGAAAGCAGTGGATGTGCTATTTCTTGACTTTAGCAAAGCTTTTGATACAGTCTCCTACAGTGTCCTTGCCAGCAATTTAAAGAAGTATGGGCTGGATGAATGGATGGTAAGGTGGATAGAAAAATGGCTGGATGGTCGTTCTCAATGGGTAGTGATCAATGGCTCCATGTCTAGTTGGCAGCCGGTATCAAGTGGAGTGCCCCAAGGGTCGGTGCTGGGGCCGGTTTTGTTCAATATCTTCATCAACGACCTGGAGGATGGTGTGGACTGCACCCTTAGCAAGTTTGCAGATGACACTAAACTGGGAGGAGTGGTTGATACGCGGGAGGGTAGGGACAGGATACAGAGGGACCTAGACACATTAGAGGATTGGGCCAAAAGAAATCTGATTAGGTTCAACAAGGACAAGTGCAGAGTCCTGCACTTAGGACAGAAGAATCCCATGCACTGCTACAGACTAGGGACCGAATGGCTGGGCAGCAGTTCTGCAGAAAAGGACCTAGCGGTTACAATGGATGAAAAGCTGAATATGAGTCAACAGTGTGCCCTTGTTACCAAGAAGGCTAATGGCATTTTGGGCTGTATAAGTAGGGGCATTTCCAGCAGATCGAGGGACGTGATTATTCCCCTCTATTCGGCACTGGTGAGGCCTCATTTGGAGTACTGTGTCCAGTTTTGGGCCCCACACTACAAGAAGGATGTGGATAAATTGGAAAGAGTCCAACGGAGGGCAACAAAAATGATTAGGGGGCTGGAGCACATGACTTATGAGGAGAGGCTGAGGGAACTGGGATTGTTTAGCCTGCAGAAGAGAAGAATGAGGGGGGATTTGATAGCTGCTTTCAACTACCTAAAAGGGGGTTCCAAAGAGGATGGATCTAGAGTGTTCTCAGTGGTAGAAGATGACAGAACAAGGAGTAATGGTCTCAAGTTGCAGAGGGGGAGGTTTAGGTTGGATATTAGGAAAATCTTTTTCACTAGTAGGGTGGTGAAGCACTGGAATGGGTTACCTGGGAGGTGGTGGAATCTCCTTCCTTAGAGGTTTTTAAGGTCAGGCTTGACAAAGCCCTGGCTGGGATGATCTAGTTGGGGTTGGTCCTGCTTTGAGCAGGGGGTTGGACTAGATGACCTCCTGAGGTCCCTCCCAACCCTGAGATTCTATGATTCTATGATTATTATTTTAGAAATCTTTGTTTCTATTCTGTTAATGTATTTATACCATGCCCATTACTATGGCATGATTAAGTAACATAGGAATCAGCATAAGGCAAAAACATTATTCTTGTTTATTCTGTTGGTCACCTTTAAAAAATGGCACCAGTTGGCTCAACTGCAATAAGTGACTCTGAAATATCAGTAGCAGCATGGGCAGGGGTAGGAAACAGCTGTTGTGTGCTTATTGCTTCCTGAAGCGCCTTCTCCCAATGTACCAGATCCTAATTTGAAAAGAACTCTAAAGAGTGCTGTTGTTGCCAGGAGATATTCATTTCTTAGGTGACACATGAGCTAGACAGATAATTAAACAGAATATAAGCAAGTCTGTCCAGTGAGAAAATGAAATTTTGATTCTGATCACAATTCAATGGGAAAAATCTCTCTATGGCTGAAAGCAACTGAGGGTTTAAAATGCTGTATGCAGCAATCCAGCAGCCTCAGTCAGCAAATCCTCCAACTTGGCATGAACTTAGAAAAACCCAATCAATAAAAGTTCTCTCTATTTTTGAGTATTGCCACTCTATCAACTCTGGGTAGTATGAATGTAACGCCATATCAGCTACAAACCAGCCATTGAGACTGAATGCTTGTCTATACACAAATATTTGTCTATACACAGTCAGTTCTTAATTCAAATATTAAAAACTAAGCTTGGAAAATAAATAAAAAATCCCTATCTTTTAGAAGATAAACAAAATCTACCATCCTGACTGCCATAAGGTACTTCAACCATTACCAGAACTAGAAACTCACCATCCACATCACACACACACACAACAAAAGAAAACCATGCTGTTACAACCATGACCAAAGCATGGCTATGACAAATCCATGTTATTCATAGTCTATGAAGCTAAAAGATCATAGTCTGACATAGTGCACAATAGTGGCTGATGGACTTCTCTGAATTAATTTGTTTGAACAAGAGCATATCTTTTAGAAAAACATCTGGTCTTTAAAGGTTTATTTTTGTCTGTATGACAGAAAAACAGAACATGTCATAATCATGTCAAAGTGACATGTCTAAACTCTGGTAGATAACTAGACTAAAACATGACAGGAGAGGTCCCAGAAGACTGGAGAAGGGTTAATATGGTGCCCATCTTTAAAAAGAGAGGAAAGGATGAGCTGGGAAACTATAGATCAGTCAGCCTGACTTCGATATAATTAATTGTATAAAACATTCATTTTGTGAATACTTGGCGAATGAAGGGGTAATCACTAGTAGCCAGCATGGATTCATGAAGAACAAATCATGCCAAGCAAGCTTGATTTCCTTCTTTGACAGGCTAAGTGATTTGGTCGATTGTACATAATATACCTGGACATCGACAGAGCTTTTGACACATATGACATTTTGATAAGTAAGCTGGAGATATGTGGGATCGACAGAACTATCATTAAGTGGATACATAATTGGTGAAACAACCACAAACAAAGAGTAACTATTAATAGAATGATGTCGGATTGGACAGAGGTATCAAGTGGGGTTCCACAGGGTATTATTCTGAGTCTGGTGTTGTTAAATATCTTTATTAATGACCTGGATGTAAGTACAGTCCATGGGTCCAGATCTAATGCATCCAAGGGTGCTGAGGGAGTTGGCTGATGTGATTGCAAAGCCATTGGCCATTATCTTTGAAAATGTGTGGCAACTGGGGGAGGTCCCGGACGATTGGAAAAAGGCAAATATAGTGCCCATGTTTACAAAAGTGAAGAAAGAGAACCTGGGGAACTACAGACCGGTCAGCCTCACTTCAGTCCCTGGCAAAATCATGGAGCAGGTCCTCAAGGAATCCATTTTAAGCACTTGGAGGAGAGGAAGGTGATCAGGAACAGTCAACATGGATTCACCAAGGGCAAGTCATGCCTGACCAACCTGATTGCCTTCTATAATGAGATAACTGGCTCTGTGGATATGGGGAGAGCGGTGGATGTGATATATCTTGACTTTAGCAAATCTTTTGACACGGTCTCCCACAGTATTCTTGCCAGCAAGTTAAAAAAGTATGGATTGGATGAATGGACTATAAGGTGGAGAGAAAGCTGGCTAGATTGTCGGGCTCAATGGGTAGTGATCATCAGCTTGATGGCTAGTTGGCAGCCGGTGTGCTGGTGTGGCAAGCAGAGTGCCCCGGAGTCAGTCCTGGGACCGGTTTTGTTCAACATCTTTATCAATGATCTGGATGATGGGATTAATTGCATCCTCAGCAAGTTCGCAGATGACACTAAGATGGGGGGAGAGGTAGGTATGCTGGAGAGTAGGGATAGGGTCCAGAGTGACCTAGACAAATTGGAGGATTGGGCCAAAAGAAATCTGATGAGCTTCAACAAGGACAAGTACAGAGTCTTGCATTTAGGAAGGAAGAATCCCATGCACTGCTACAGGCTGGGGACCAACTGGCTAAACAGCAGTTCTGCAAAAAAGGACCTGGGATTACAGTGGACGAGAAGCTTGATATGAGTCAGCAGTGTGCCCTCGTTTCCACGAAGGCCAACGGCATATTGGGCTGTATTAGTAGGAGCATTGCGTCCAGTTTTGGTCCCCCCCACTATAGAATGGATGCAGACAAATTGGAGAGAGTCCAGTGGAGGGCAACAAAAATTATTAGAGGGCTGGGGGACATGACTTACGAGGAGAGGCTGAGGAAACTGGATTTATTTAGTCTACAGAGGAGTAGAGTGAGGGGGGATTTGATAGCAGCCTTCAACTACCTGAAGGGGAGTTCCAAAGAGGATGGAGCTAGGCTGTTCTTAGTGGTGGCAGATGACAGAACAAGGAGCAATGGTCTCAAGTTGCAGTGGGGGAAGTATAGGTTGGATATTAGGAAACACTATTTCACTAGGAGGGTGGTGAAGTACTGGAATGGGTTACCTATGGAGGTGGTGGAATCTCCATACTTAAAGGTTTTTAAGGCCTGGTTTGACAAAGCCCTGGCTCGGATGATTTAGTTGGTGTTGGTCCTGCTTTGAGCAGGGGATTGGACTAGATGACCCCCTGAGGTTTCTTCCAACCCTAATATTCAATGATTCTCTGATACAGAGAACATACTGATCAAGTCTGCAGATGACACAAAGCTGGGTGTGTGTGCTAAAAGTTCAGAGGATAGGCCTAAAATTCAGAAGGATCCTGATAAACTGGAGAACAATTTCCTAACTGTAAGAATAGTAGGACAATGGAACAGATTGCCTGAGGAAGCTATGGGAGCTTTTTCAAAAATTGGAGGTTTTCAAAAAGAGCTGGATAGTCATCTGTTCTGGATGGTTTGGACTCAACCAATCCTGCATCTCGGCAGGGGGTTATACCAGATGACACTTGAGGTCCCATCTATCCCTATGATTCTATTCTATGATTATATCGTTCTCCAACATGTTCTTTTTTCCTCCTCCAATTCTCACAGGCAAAAGTAAACCATATTATAACATGGCTTACCACCGCCTTTGTTTCACAGCCATATATAACCATTAATTATGGTTATTTTTATATTGCAGACAGGTCCAGTACAAAGAAACAAAGATGAGAAGGTGAAGCCTTTCTTTGCAAGCCATGCAAGAAAATGAAAGAGAGTATGATGGTACTCTATTTGGCTTTGTACAAATGATGACATTTTCACTTGGGGGGTGGTTTACACACAGTAAGAAGGAAGTTGTCTTCTGTAAACATCACTGGAAAACACTACACACACACAGTTAAACATAGGATTTCTTGTGTGATCCTGGACAAGTCTTTTAGCCCCTCAGTGCCTCAGCTCCCCATCTGTAAAATGGAGATAAAAATGCTTGCCTATCTCACAGGAGAATAAACAGATTAATAAGTTCTGTAGCATGTTGAGATCATCTGCTGAAAAGTGCTATATAAGAAATAGGCATTATTATTTTTATAATGACACTAACAAATACCAACTACTTCATGTGGTCACCATTATTAACATTGAAAGAATCAGGTAGAGCATTTGGTGCTAGCATGTATTAATCACACACATTTAAATAGTAGACCAAACACAATAAATAGTTTGTTTTTAACTTTTAATGCTTTTCTTAAATCATTTCTTATTATCCTATTGACAGATTTTCCAAGGCCAATCAGTGGTAAGTATTCAATTCACATAACAGCAGGCCTCTTACTTTTATTTTCTAACACATAATTAATTGGTCAGTTACCCATAGAAAGCAGGTTGTGTTTGTATTATCTAAAGACTGTTCAGAATAGCAGGTGTTTTACTATGACCTTACAGATATAATCATCTTTGGCTTGATACTTTAACGGTTGAAACTACATTTAATGTCAATTCTTGTTGTGAAAATACAAAGGACACAAAGCAAAAGAGGATACTTGAAAGATGAAAAGTGTAATTTCACAATATTTATAGATCAAAATATGAACACTAAAAAATAAGGATAAAGAAACTTTTGAACCAGCAGCTATGTTCTCTCTTTTCTACAAACCATAGGGTCATATCTTCTCAATCTCCTTCTAAAACACCATCCCATTATCTCTGCTTCCACAACTCCAACTATTTGTCTGCTTAAGGCAAATGTGGATGAGCCATACAGTCCAAAAGATGATTTCATTTCAATAGACCCTACGGTAACATTGTTCTGGTCTTCTCGTATGTCTCCTTCTCTGAACCTACCTTCTCATAGTATGTTCCCAGGAGTGAGAGAACTGAGGAACATGATAGAAAAATTAGAAACATTTAAATAATGGATGGAAAATGGTTTTTTTTTCTTCTTCTGTGCTTAATGGTTTCTCTCCTCTCAAATCCTTCCAGAGTGATAACATGATGCTTTTCATATGGTTATAACATGATTATATGTCTATACATATAAAACCAAAATGTTTTTATATAACGCAGTTAGGTTACAACCATGTTGTAACTGGATTCCCTAGTATGATTGTAATTGTAGTGTGTGTTCTCTATCTGATTCTGGACTTCTTATACCTTTCTCTTCTGCATCCATTCTTTCTGATTCTTGACTTCTTCCAAACACTACCAAACCCAAAGCCACGCTCATATCGGAGATTAATATCTGCCCATGTTACCTTCCTCTTAACAAGGCCTTACTCTCACATCACAGGATCCAAGAGACACACCTGAATACTGTGGTAGAAGAATAAGACACTAAGCAGTATTTCCCATTCCATAAGAACAGGAAAAAGGTATGGTATTGTTACTTGAAATAATTGTCACTCTTTCTTAATGGGGTTTTTGTAGCATTTCCCCTCAATAGCAACCCTATCATAAAGATAATACTTGGAAGTCTTCAAAAAGCTTAGTTTCATGAGTACAACCTACTACTGCCTAGCCTAACCGGTTGTGCAGTATGTGTTGCTAAAAAGTTACCCAGTTCAACCCCAGAGGTAGGTGCATTTTAATAGTGGGTGAAGAGGTTCCTGAATAAAATTATTGCATAGTAATAATGTAGTATTGTTTATGATCCAGTAGGATAAAGGGTAAAAATGTAAGTTACTAAAGTGAGAAAATTCAGAACCCATGGAATCCCCCACACATCTCCCCCTTCTCACTTGTGTGTATTTCAAGGAAAAATGTCTAATGCATAGAATGGCACCATAAACATTAGCAATATTATCAAATGCTGCACTTGTTAGAAGTTTAGGAATTTGCACTATATTAAGTTAAGGACCCATGTCACGGTCAACAAAAATAGCCTTTATTAACATGTAAGCAGATGGTCAAAAGTATTGATTTGAGCAGTAATAAAGGGCTATAGTTTCAGGTGTGCCTTAGATGTTAAACTTTACTGAAGGAATAACTCCCCTTTGGTTTCTCGCTTGGATGCCCGAGACACTAATTCTCAGCTCAAAAGATTATCTCACACTTCACTAGCTTTGGTACCTTAGTATAATCATCTGCTGTGAACTTTTTCTGCACTTCACAGATACACTGCAGGGAACAGAGCAGTCATAAAAGATAAAGAAAGCTATAAAAGGCCACAGCCAGTTTCATCATAATAGCTACTGTTTTCTTTAGATTTCAGACATACTTTCACAATTTTTATTTTAAGCATTATTCAAGGTGAATATAGATAAGAAGTCTAAGGAATAGATCATTTTTGCCTACTCTCTTGAGGCAATTTCACAAGTCCTTGCAAGGTCAGATACTGTGCATAAAAATGATAAAGTCTCTTCTTTAATTGTGATTAATGCAGCTCAATCATCATGCAATAAAACTTACTTTAAACATTCATAGTAGGAGATGCATATTATATAGCACATTTAAACATGCACCCACACAATACTACAATACAGAGTCATTCAATTTAATCACGGTTTAAACGTTAGATTATTTATATGATTATTTTCAGAGATTACTGAAAATATATTATTACTCTTTTGCCCCAGTGGTCAACCTTTTTAATTGCTTTTCCTTTTAATAAAGATGCTGTTTAATATCATAAACATGTATGTAGTATGCAGAGCTGAATTTTACTTCTGTTATATAACCACTTTAGTAGAGAAGAGTCTCGAAGTAGCCTCTTGTGACTTAGTACAGACACGCAGCTTTAGAGCAGGAAATGGGACCCTGCTGTAGAGATCAGCAGGTGAGGGCTTGACTATGAGCCTCCCTGATACTCACAGGCATCACAGCAGAAAGTCAGGTAGTCAGTCCCTTTGTGTGTATGCTGTGGAGTGCCACCAGTGTGTAGGGTTGCCAATTTTGATTGGATATTGTCTTGGACATTTAATCACATGACAATCATTCCTGGAGACTCCAGGCCAATTCTGAAGGGCTGGCAACCCTACCAGTGTGTAACCTATTAAGTACTCGCCTTGCCTGCTGTCAGCCATCTTGCTCCAGATCAGCAGGATGTTTCTGATCTTGCCACACAATTGACACCAACCTCTTTCCTGCCTTATAAAATAAAGTTTTAGGGACACAATTTTAAAGTTGAGAGCTCATGATTACAGGCAGAGATTGCCCATATGTATATACTTTATGTGCACACACCAGTCAAGAAACTGGCCAGTTATGCACCAAATTAGCTATGCATACATGCAAATACATTTAGTGTGAGAACATTATCAATTCTGTGCACACACAAATAGATCCATGGCAGTCTACACATGCAATTATTCACACTTTTACATTGAAACTATGGCATTTAAAGTACTACAGTTTACTATGTTATGGCATTAGCATGACCAGATAGCATGTGTGAAAAATCGGGACAGGGGTCAGGGGGAATAGGTGCCTATATAAGACAAAGCCCCAAATATTGGCACAGTCCCTATAAAATCAGGACATCTGGTCACCCTATATGGCATGGACTATAGTTAGATGACACCAGTGAAATATATATAGTCACACATACTGTAAAACTCTTGAGATACAATGTAGCATACAAATATACATGTCTTCAACACTCCAAAAATCAGACAGTCTTTGCTGAATTAGGCCTTTAAATTTGAACAACATTTGCACTAATAGGAGGTTGGATTTGATGGACTAATTTGTTTTTACATCTTCAGCTGCTATAATTCTGTTTTTATTATCACGCTGAAAATTTCCCACCAACCCCTAAAAAAAGAACCCAGATTTCATATCTTGAAAAATATACAAGTGTCGTAGACAATCAGAATAACACTACACTAAAAAAGCAATAATCAAAGTTGCTCGATATAATGTTGACTGGTTACCACATATTGTACCTTTGTGTTTTGTTATGTATTTGCTTTTGTAGTTCTAAAGTGTTACATGAAACAAACACACTAGATAGATATATAGATAGATAATTTCAAAGCTTAAGGAAGGGGCAGCACATAACTTCATTGTACCAGAAGCATAGTTTGTGTACAGGCCCCATTGACATCAACAGAGTGGTAGTGTATGTATATAATAGTTACGATTTTGGTTTCTATGTACTGCACTTTACATTTCATGGAGTCAGCTGATGGAAGATGCCAAGTTATGTTCAGTTCACATAAAGCCCGCTACAAAGCAGACACACACTTTACAAAAGAGCCTTACTTTTCTTCTGTACCTGTCTTGCTACTGATAGGCTACAATCCGACATGAGTAAGGGCAGCACATAGTTGCACTGTACCAGAGGAAGAGAAGGGACTGAATTGTCTCAAAGTAACAATTTGATCCCTGCTTTCCCCTTGCTCCATGGAGAAAGTAAGGTGCTCCAGCTCCTTTCCTGGTGAGGCTAAGCTGTGCCAGCTCAGCACTGGAGGAGTGAAGGCAATGTGCCACCCAATCCACACACCTGCTTAGCCACTCCCCACCCCTTGTATGAAGAGGAAGTATCAACCCAGTGGCAGCTGTTTTCCCTGCTGTGCTGTTACCTGTGCCTTCGTAGAGCGGTAAAGGGGGTCCTTTCACCCCTTTAGTTCTCGGACTTAAAGAGTAGGCAGGTCGTAATCTGGTTTTAATGTAAAATAAAGCTAATTCTTATTGAAAAATATGTATCTGCTCTTGGCAAATGGAAAAAAACCCAACAGTCATGCATGTTCAATGTGGAAAGAAATGTAGTCCCACATACTGCAAAGATTAGAGCTTTAGTAAAATATATGAACCAATTAAGATTTGCTCTTGTACTTAACTTTGTCATTAGAAAAATGCCTTAAATAAATAAATAACCACCACCAAATAATCCAGCCCTGTTTTACATAGAGGCGTCTATATTTTCTCCCTTTTTGTTCTAGCACATACATAGCTCTTATTCATTCTGATTAATATATCCAGGACAGAATAGCTGGGTGACCATAAATATCATGATTCATTAAATGTACAAATACTGCACAGGGAAAAAAATAAAAGTTTAAAGTATCTAATTTTACTGATCCTACTAATAGTGTGTGAAAATGAATAGTAAAAGTATCTTTGTAATCTAGTCTAAAAATTCCTTGCTATGGCAGGGGTTTCAGAAGAGATGCTTCATGTAATTTATCAGAGCAACATCCCTGGTGCGTACACTTCATTTTTTCTCTGATTATCATAATATCTGCATGCTTAATTCACTAGTCGCAACAGCAGATTAGTTTCAGAAAGCAAGAAAATAACAGCATACGAAGTGAATGCTTTCAAATCCCTTGCCACTAAAATCAATAAACTGACCAATTTTAAAGCTGAGCTGTTTTATTATGCGGTAATGCAGTTTAGTTAGAATTTTGGCAACCACATTATGGCTCTGGGATTTACCAAAGACTCAGAGGCAATGACTTTTTGTAGCTCTTTACTAACTAACGATTCTGCAAATAGGGGCATTCACTTTTTTTATTTCTGTAATACATAGGTTCCTTAACCCTGGCTGGGCTCCCTTTCATCTGACAGGGTGAAAAAAATAGATGCCATTTCCTTGTTCTTAATTTTTGAAGAATTACTGCATGGAAAGTTTCCCTCAATGTCTTGTCTGCAATCACTTTCAGGGCAAACATCAATCGTTTTTTAGGCTTGATTCTTTAATTCCAGGTCAAGTCAATTCTCCCTCATTAGCATCACAGGCACAAATTATCTGAGGAGTGCCAAGAATAGAAGCAGTATGGATACACCATTTCTTTGAACAAGTAAGAGGAACTCCAGTGCCTGATAACTTCACTAATGGGAAAAACATTCTGAATTCACAGAGGATCCAGCTCTTATCCCAGATATAAAGATGTATTAGATAATCTTAAGAGATACACACAGCTGAAATCAGAATTACACCATTTTGATACGAGTGAATCAAAATGTAAAAACGCACACAATGGTATAGTATTTTTCATTGCATTAATTTAGGAATGTCTGTCTTTTGCCTCATGTCTTATACTTAAATTGCAAACTGTCTGGGGCAGGGACTGTCTCTTTGTTCTGTGTTTGTACAGTGCCTAGCACAATGGGGTCCTGGTCTATGACTGGGCTCCTAGGTGCTAAATAAATAAAGAAATATCACATCAGAATGGCAAAGCCCAAATAACTGCCAATAAAACCAGAAAAATCACTTATTTTAACACAGAGGTGTGGGGGGAGGAACAACCTACTTTAGAAATCTTTTAGAGGGCTGTTTGTTTAAAAACCATTGAGACTATCTAGGAATCACTCTGGCTGTAAAAAAAAAAGTTCTTTTCTATCACAAGTCCAGCTACACTGACCTCTGCATAGGGGGAAAAAGTAACAATTTTTAAAACTTCTAAACACACATGCACTCAATGCATGTCTGTAAGAGATCATTTTAAAATTCAGTGTGTTGTGACCTTCCAGGACTAACAGCAGATGTGTCCTGCTGGAAAGTCAGAACTCTCCCTTAATGATATATAGCTTTAATTTCTCATCTTTAAGGATCCCAAGATAGCTGTCTTTGGTCCAACCTGGACCCAAAGCTAAGTTAATATCTGGGGAGGAAATTCCAAATTTGGAAGGAAAAGAGGAAATATTTCTGTAGCAGCTAGATGGAAAGGGGTATCTGTTTACAAGATCATAATGTGGCAACAATCCCCAGGGAGTGGGAAATTTATCTCTGTGTGTGCCATAACACTTCCATGTCCCCTTTGGGGCACTGTTCACTACAGGGGAACATCAAGTGAGCAGTCCCTACAGTTCCATGAGCTCATGATCTGCAAACTTGATAAGCCCTTGCAGCAGTCACAGTCTGTGGTGGAAGGGTTTCTCCAAGACTAGCTTATATAATCTGTCCCAGTGGCAGAATAGCAGAGTTTTGGAACAGCAGTAGGACAACATGGTATTACAGAGAAATCATTTGTTTTACAAAACTACACAGAGCTTTGTGTCAACTGATTTTGTTGTTTGTTTGTTTCTCTTCAATTGTGTATAACACTAGTGGCCCTTTTGGTTTTGTTTTGAACTTTGATGACTATTTGGATACATGATTATAATAGCCCCTTTGTATATACCTGTACATACATAGTCATATCATATTGTAAAAAGTTTGAGTAGTCATGTTCCAGTCTCCCAGAGCACTCTGATTCTTCCTGTATTTGCTTCTTATTGCACTGCTTGCCTTCCCTTGCCTCATTAATTCCTTGCTGAAATGCTTAGTGAACAATGACATATGGTCTGTGATCATCCACTCTCCCCTGCAACCTTTTCAGGTACACCTAACAGACAGAAAGAACATTATTTTTTTTTGTAGATCATCTTTGGTTGAATTATATTATCTTCTGCCGACATGCAAATGATGTCTGTGAAATATAATGTCATTCAGTTTCATCACAGAATATTTGGTCACCCTTCAGTCTACGATATACTCACTGCAATTCAGCAGAACCTCAGAGTTATGAGCACCTTGGGAATGGAGGGGTTTTGTAACTTAAATGTTCGTAACTCTGAACAAATGTTATGGTTGTTCTTTCAAAAGTTTACAACTGAACACTGACAATATAGCTTTGAAACTTTACTATACAGAAGAAAAATGCTGCTTTTACGCACCTTAATTTAAATGAAACAAGCACAGAAACAGTTTCCCTACTTTGTCAAATCTTTTCTTTTAAATGTTTTCTTTATTTTATTAGTAGTTCACATTTAACACGGTACTGCACTATATTAGCTTTTTATGGATGGGGGCAGGGTCTCTGCGACTGCCTGATTGTGTATTTGCCGTTCCAAATGATGTGTGTGGTTTACTGGTCAGTTCGGAACTCTGAGGTTCTACTGTATCGGCATATCAAATATGGTTAAAGGTACTCACATCTCATCAGCAACAGACATTTCAAAATGTATATAGTATGTATTCAATATGAAAGCTTTTTTCAGTTCGTCTTGTGTAATCAAAGACATTCTGGTTCTGATTCTCTGCTCCAGCTCAGATGGGAGGTACAGGGTGCTTTCAAAAATATGCCCACTTCATTCAGGTGCCTAAATGGGAGTTGAGTTCTTTTGATCAACTGGCTCCAATTGCAGGTGCTGAGCCCTTTTGAAAAATCTGGCCCAGAACTGTTAAGAACAGAATTATATGTTCTGGGAAATGTACAAATATACTGTGATTTTACCCTGCTTTGAGCCTTCTGGGGTGCCTACATTCCAAAAGCTTGATCTTTTGCAAAGTTCCTTATTTTATCAATTTTAGCTGACAAAAAGAGATTTTCCTTTAGTGCGCTTGTTTCTTTTAAGCACGGTGCTCTCAAATTTTAAGTGCTCAGTTCTGTCCCCTTTACGCAATACGTGAGTGACAGCTCCATGAGTCCATGACAGATTTTTTAGCGACAGTAAATCTGTTCTCATTTCTATTTGATTAGAAAGTCCATTCACTTGTTTTATTTCCTTAAACTCTTTTTTAAAAGTTGAAAGTCTTTCTGGAGAGGCATTTATCTCCTTTTTTGGCATCTTGCTCTCCCTAGCAGAAATAACCCCCATATTGTAGAATTTTCATGGCCTCTCAGGGATCCCATTACAAACTACTGTTTAGTTCCATGTATAGCAGTTAAAATTATCTTGTCACTTCATACTACAGGTCCAATTCCACAGCTTCTGTGCATGCAGAACCCCCGATGAGTTCAATGGAAGCTTCAGGAAACGAGCTGCTGCAGAACTGGGTCATAAATATCAGTTTTCATCAACCATGCATACTTTAAAGATATGTCTGTTGCATATATAGAAGCCAGATCCTCAGGAATAGTCATTTGGCACCTGTATGTCTGATCCTTAAGTTGCCAGGTATATGCATACTAAAGGGGAAGGGAGAACAAATATAGGGTAACTATGGGAAGGGACAGGCACAGAGAGAAATGGAGGAATATATTAGAGGGTTGCCAAGGTGGATGAAAAGACCTGTCAGGGGAGGGTAACCATAGGACTAGGGAACATGCCAGGAGACATCAGTAGAGGGGACACAGGGAGTGGCCCTTAGAGTGGGCAGGAAAGGAGGACACCACTAGAGGAAAGTGGCATTGACTCCAGGGTAGGGGCAATGAGACGTGATGCCATGAGGAAGAGACGGGGATCCTGGGAGTAGGGGGAAATAAAGGATGATGGATGAAAGACAAGGCATTTGGAGTTGTGAAATGAACAAGTGAGAGAAGTCACTATTAACAGTTTTGAGATATTTGGGTAAGGAAGGAGAGAGTTGGACAGAGGGAGGATCTTAGAGAAGGTGAGAGGGGGATTATGAATGAGGAGAGATTGCAGGCTGGAGAAGGATGTTGAGTTTAGAGAGAAAGAATTGGAGAGAAAAAAAGATTGGGGAATGGGATCTGAGTAGAAAGAGGAGCAATAAGAAGATCAGGTGTGTGACAGATTGGAGAGAGACTAACGGACATGGTATCATGGAGAAGAAAGTAAAGAATTTGAAGAGGAGAATAACCGACTGAGGGTTTGAGGGGTGGAAAAGGGGACAGAAATAAGTGTGTATAGCTCACTGGTCCCCTTCAGTGTCCAGTCCACAAGAGGATGCTACAGCCCCCAACTACAAGGTTCACAATGTAATGTAGTGACTCATACATTTAGTGCTGCAGGTCTCCCAGCAGCTTGGCCAAGCTGGCAGCTTTCACATTTGAAAGGAAGAAAAGGAGCAAAAAAAGATGTGATTTTGAGAGAGAGAAATACAAGAGGGAGGGTAGTGGGGAGACGCAAGGAAATAACGTGAGGTTTGGGAGAGAGAAGAAACCAGGGAAACTGGGGAGACATTGGAAAGTGGTAGGAATCACTAGAGTTAAGAGGGAAGGTATGAGGGGTTAGAAAGAGAAGAAGGAGAGACCAGAGAATTTGCCAGAAAGTAATAATGTTACAATGAGTACACTATAAGAGTCTGAGTAAAACAGGAAAGAGGTGGTTTGGGGGGAGAATGAGGAATAGCTGAAAAAAGGAAAAGAAGATGGAGGATTTTAGAGAGGAGAAAAATCTGTGGAGTGTGAGGTAGTTTGGACAGGAGATTGTGAGGGATTTGTAAAGAGGTAGGACAAAATGAGGCGTTTGGAGGCAAGAAAAAGAATGAGGTTAGATTAGAAAGACAGAGGGAGGCTCTGACAGAGAAGAGTTGAGAGAAGGGGAGACTGGAGGAAGTAGGATAACCTGGGGGCCTATCAAATGGAAAGTAGTAAGGAAGGAAAAAAGTGAACAGAATAAAAGCATTGATGGGAAGGCTGAAACTCGACATACTGTAGGCTACTGTAGCATTGGATTGGAGCCAGTTCAGAGATGATACCACAGGAGAAGAAATAGAAGAGGAGAGACTTATTAAGGAGGTAGGGAGAAAGTAACGTGTAAAATTATTTCTGGTGGCAGGGGAACATGTCTGATTCCTCCCACATATGCACACTCCCATTGGGGCAAATTACATCACTGCCATCAGACACTATGCAATAACTTAGAGCAGCCTCTGGACTGCTCTACACTGCATCAGCAGCAATGAAAAGTGTCTGTTAGAAAAGCTGGAGATTGCCATAGTCACTATGGCATTGTGCATGGATGCTTCCTCAGCAGCACTACCTACAAAAAGGTCTACAGACACAGTGTAGAGCCAGTTACACCTGCTGTGGGAGGAATCTTTTATGAAAGTGGAACTCCCAGCACCAACTAAAATTTTTTTCCTGGTCTAAGAATAGAAGAAAGCAATCATCCCTGAATAAACACCGTGGTAACTGTTGGCAAATGGCAAGTACTATCTATTTTAATGGTGCCCACTGTCATCACTAATTATGTATGCCTGGGATGCTCCCACTCTATTTTCTCAGAGGAGCAATTCAATAAAAGAATATATTTGAGATGGTTAAAGTGTGGCAAGTTTCCTAAATTTTGTCCATTTTAACAATTCAAAAGGCTGCTGATGTTAAGCATCAGAAATATTCTGAACTTTAAGTCGGAAAAGAAGTGGTATGGCATGAATTTTGTTCCATAATGCAATGACTAATTTTCTATAAGCAAGTTCACCTTTGTGTGACTGAAGGAACAGATAGGTCAAGGGCTTTGTCAATCTAACACTTTAGTGTTGATTTTGTTAGCAAATTCTTTTCCCTTAGCTTCCCTATGACAGTTACAAATAAATCACAGACTGAATTCCTGCACACACAAGTCTAAAAAGCTAAAGGGAAAAAAGCAGATAAGCCCTATACTACTAAAATGCCATAAAATCAAAGCAGTAAAGGGACATTATTCAGGTAGTGCCACTGTGGCCAGGAATCTAATAGTGCTACCAGACATTTTACTAAGGAAATTCCCATCAACAGTGTGAAAGATTTTTCACACGTCTAAAAGCAGTGGCTGTGCTATTTACACTCTCTGCCTCAGGACTTTCAGTCAAAAGGATGAATACCGTATAGGAAGATTTTGGTTTCCAGTTAATAGACATGTTTTAGAATGTGGTTACAGCCGGAGAACTGACTGTAGAAATAGCACTTTAGTAATGTACTTACATGATCCCCATGAGTCAAGGAAAGACAAAGGAAAAGAATGTCAACTATTTCAGTGTAAATTAGATCAGGCCTCAGACATATCAACGTCTCTCTCTCTCTCTCTCTCTCACACACACACACACACACACACACACACACACACACACCCCTGCAATACCAATACAATTTCAACAAGCAAGCTGAATTGAGGTCTGTCTCATGCATCAAAGTTGCCAGCTCGTTTCTGATTCTAAAATCTTCATTGCTGAATCAGAAAACTCGAGAACACATCTTGAATTTTGGATAACTAGCTGAGCTTGCAGTCAGAAAATCATGATTTGACTTGTAATTTAAGCACATTTGATACAGAAATAAGAACTGAAAATAAGCTTATATTTTACTGTCACTTTACTGAACAGAACTATGCATTAAGTTTGAAAATTGAAAACTTCCGCTTACAGATATTCAGTAGAATAGAAAATAACCAAATGGCATTTTATCCAGAGGGCTCTTGTATCATCTCTCCTAAAGAAGCCCCTTTTCCCAATCCCTAGCTTTCCACTATTTTTTTCATTTCTTTGTACCCTCCACTTTCTGGCTAACACAGGTGTGATGGGTTGGTATCACAGAAACCCCCTTGGAGCTGCCACCTGGTATGCCAAGGCTACTTCTGCCCCTGCTTTCCTGCCTTTTCCAGCTTGGGACTCCAGAATCCTGTCTGTTTTGAGCCAGATTCCACTGATCTGCTGCAAACCCAGACCCAGGTCTGAACCACGTCCACTAACAGCTGTAGGTCTGCCTGGAAGCAGCTCAAGAAGTGCCCTTGCCTTTGACACCCAGGTGCCCAACTCCCAATGGGGTTCAAAACCTGAATAAATCCGTTTTACCCTGTATAAAGCTTATACAGGGTAAACTCATAAATAGTTCGCCTTCTGTTTCAAAGATAGAAAGATATGCACAGCTGTCCCCCCCCCCCCTCCAGGTACTAACACATACTCCAGGTAACTTAATAAGTAAAAAGTGATGTTAATAAGTACAGAAAGTAGGATTTAAGAGATTCCAAGTAGTAACAGACAGAACAAAGTGAATTACTAAGTAAAATAAAATAAAACATGCACGTCTAGGTCTAATCAAACTCAACACAGACAAAAACCTCACCAGTTCCAGTCTCTTTCCTTTACAGGCTGTGGTCTGCCTAGCCTGGGTCCAGCATTGCTCACACCCCCTATTGTCTTCATCCTTTGTTCAGTCTCTTTCAGGTATGTCCTTGGGGGATGGAGAGCCTCTCTCTGTAGCCAGCTGAAGACAAAATGGAGGGGTCTTCCAAGGGTTTAAATAGATTTTCTCCCCACTCCCTGTGTAGCATCATGTTACCCTGGAGTTTTGGGATCACCTGGGCAAGTCACATGTCCATGCACAACTCAGTCCCTTACCAGCCAAGCCACATCCCTGGCAAAGCTCAGATGTGGATTGGTCTGCAAGCTCTATTGTCTGTTAAGTGTTTCTTGATTGGCCTCTTTATCTGCACAGTCCTCTCTCCCATGCTCTTACAAAGGCTATGTATAAAACCAGCAAATATACAACCAATATTCATAACTTCAACTACAACAATGATACATACATACAGACAGGAGGAATAGATTCAGTAGATCATAACTTTTACAGGGATATGTTACATAGTGCATGTAGCATAAAACATATTCCAGTTACATCATATATACATTTATAAGCATCTCCCCATAAAGTTTTATGGGGGACACCCATAAATCAAGTCACAATAGGCTGACTGGAACTCCCTCTGGAGCCTAATTAGTGCCACTCAATCAGCTAAAGGGACCAGTACTCATTGAAGTACGGAAATTTTTTATTTTTATTTTCAGCTCATCAGGCTACCCTTCTAAAGCCTTCCAATCCAGAGAGTGAGACATTAGAAAGGTAAAGTCAAACCTGGATTTCTTGCCCTGAAGTGACAAACGCAGACAGAATGAGATCAGAACAAGCAACACACACACTCGGGAGACTTTCAAGAGTAACTTAGGGTTTTAAGAGTACAAGTCCACTGAAAGTCAATAGGAGTTGTGCTCCCAAATCCCTTAGTCCCTACTTGTCCCCTGTACTCCTCATACTTTTATAACATTTCAGAAATAGATACCTCAATTCTTCACAGTCATACATACTTGACTTAGAAAGTTCACCTCATTCAATTTGTGTTTGTAGTAGCCACTGTAATAATTTCATTCTGATTGCTCAATGGAAGGACAGTGAAGTCAATATTAGTCTTTCTGCTGACTTCTGTGGGCCTTGAATCAGACCCAAGATTGACCAGTAGAAAGTTCCAGAAGTGTCAAGGGTTGTTGGCCTCTACTTTCCCCTACTGGCCTAATACGTCTCCTCCATGACAAATCTGGTCACCTAACATCAATCCACAATATTTACCAGGTTTTCTGTTGAGCAGCCTGATGTGATATTACTACAGTACATATAATCACACTGAAAAATATTGTTAAAGCGGTAATGAAATAACAATTTTTACTATTTTTAAAGGTACAACATATATTGTGACATCTCTTTCCTGCCCATCCCCCAAACCACAACACAAATGTTAGTGTTCAACTAAATTAGTGGTATGCTCTTTCTTGGTCACACAATACCTTACCCTTGTACTGGATCACAGTGTGGAAGCTCAAGGGAGCTGAGTTGAAAAAAAATATTAGGCTCTTAGTGCAGACTGAAAATCACTTTTGTACTAGCTGTGGTTAACTTAAACATTTCTCATATTTCCCAGTAATTAAGCTGTATTTAGACCCCTTAAGTGATTCTGATTCTGTAGCAGCATGTTCTTTTGGGATATTATGAGATATTTTTTCTATAGAAAAACTCTTGATTCCTCAAAATGTTCCAAGGGAACATGTCAATTTCGACAAAACTTCTGACAGAACCCTGGCATCTTTCTGATGGAGAGCTGCTTGGTTTCCTGACAACTCACGTGCCCAGTTGCCAGGCTGCCAGACCGCCCACCTGGCCAGGGGATTTGCAGCCAGGGATCCCACTCATGATGACTCGTTGGCAGCTCGCCTGGCAGGCTGCCACAGAGCTGGGGATCTCAGAGCTTCCAGCTCCTGGTAAGCCTGGCATCCTGGAGCTCTTATTTCCTTCTGGAAACACCAAAAGCTCCTGCCACTGGAACATTTAGGTGTTTCTGTAACTAAATATGTAGAATTTCAAGGTTTGGGCTTTTCATCCCAATTTGGGATAAAGACATTCCAAAACCTCAAAATTCTTCACAGAAGTGAAATTCAGTTTCCTGGTCAGGTTTAGATAGTACCCTTGCTCTCTGCTGTGAATGGCAATATATCAGAGTGTTAACCAGAAAAGCCCAATTTACCCTATTCTATTAGCAGCAATGGACCCAGATACAAACTCTGGGACAAGACATCTGTGAAGTTTCAGACGTTTGGATCCAACTCCAAAAAATAAAAGCCTGAACACCAAATTTTGGGAACAGATCCAATTCTAAAATTTTCCATTCAGGTTTAATCTCTTAATCTGTATAATTTGTACACAGGTTAACTGTGGGATTTATGAAGCTCAAAAAAAGGAAGTATGTTTGCTCCAGGCTTCATGTAGCAGGATTATCTGTTTCTAGGAAAAAACTGTCACTTCAAGCAATTGTGATGCTGTAGCACTGTTTTTCTTAGGCCTTGGCTACACTCACGAGTGACAGCGCAATAAAACTGCCTGCAGCGCTGTAACTCACTAACTGTCTACACTCACAAGGCACGTACAGCGCTGCATCTCCGCAGGTACAGCGCTGCAGGTACTCCACCTTCCTGAGAGGAATAACGTTTGTTGCGCTGCCACTGGTGCGCTGCGGCTACAGTGTGGCCAGCCAATGCGCTCTTATTGGCCTCCAGAAGTATTCGGAAGTATCCCTGTAGACAATGCCTGTTCTAGCCACTCTGGTCATCAATTAGCACTCTACTGCCCTGGCCTCAGGTGACCAACCGCCACGCCGACCCTTTAAATTCCCTTGGAATTTTAAATATCCCCTTCCTGTTTGCTCAGCCAGGCATGGAGTGCTCTCAGCGCATCTTTCCACGTAACCATGCCTCCACGTGCCAGACAAGCCCCAGTATGGCACAATACCGAGTTGCTGGACCTCATCGCTGTTTGGGGGGAGGAAGCTGTCCAGTCCCAGCTGCGATCCAGCCGGAGGAATTTTGATACTTTCGGCCAGATATCAAGGGCCATGATTGAAAGGGGCCATGACCGGGACGCAATGCAGTGCAGGATAAAAGTAAAGGAGCTGCAGAGTGCGTACCGCAAAGCCTGCGAGGCAAACAGCCGCTCGGGTGCTCCCCCAAAACCTGCCGATTCTACAAAGAGCTGGACGCAATACTTGGGGGTGACCCCACTACCGTTCCGAGCACCACTGTGGATACGGGAGAGTGGGACAAGGAGGAGGAGGAGGGAGAAGAAGAGGGGGTTGAAGAAAACAGGAGCGAGGGTGCTGTGGCTGTCGGAGACACACCTGACTCCCTGGGTGCACGCAGCCAGGAGCTGTTCTCAAGCCAGGAGGAAGGGAGCCAGTCGCAGCGGCTGGTACGCTTTGGAGGAGAAAGAGAAGAGCAGGTTCGCGGTAAGCAGCTTTTATTTTCGGGAAGGAGTTTTTTCGGTGCATGGTCCTTGAGCGAGGAGGGTTTGGGCTGCATGCATGCCTAGATGCGGAAGAGCGTATTGATGTGGTCTATCACATCGTAGAAATCGGCCACTGTAATCTCTTCGAAAGTCTCAGCCAGGACGTGGGCAATGCGCTTGCGCAGGTTCATTGGGAGAGCCGCCGTGGTCCTTGTCCCATTCAGGGTAACGTGTCCGCGCCACTGTGCCGCGAGGGGCAGGGGGACCATTGCTGCACACAGGCAAGCTGCATAGGGGCCATGGCGGAAGCCGCATTGCAGTAGAAGACCCTCCCTTGCTTCCCCGGACACCCTCAGCAGCGAGATATCTTCCAGGACGAACTCCTGTGGAAAATGTGGGGATAGTGTTCAGTGTAGGTTCCCCCTGCAGCTGTTGGCTCTCCCCAAGGCACAGAAACCCGTCGGACAGTACATCCGTGAAACAATCAGTCCCCCTTTACCCTGTGCTTACTCACCATTTTGGGGCTCCCGTGGGTTCTGTGCGCTCTGTTTGGGATGGGAAAATTGTGCTGTTTTGGAGACTGTGTGTGCCCTCCTTAAGTGTGGGGGAATCATTGCTCTGTCTGGCATAAAACAATGATGCCTCTGTTAAATGTTGCATTTTGCCTTCAAGATGTAACCTTGAGATCTCCGCAGTACTTCTTATCACCGGCTGAGAGACTCCAAAGGCTCAGGAAGAGGCCCAAAAGAATGAAAGAAGACATGATGCAGGAAGTTATGAAACAGTCTCTTAAAGAGAATCAAAAGGCTCGGGAGTGGAGGGAGAGCGAAAGCAGGCTCCGCCAGGAAAATGCAGCGCACCGGCGGCAAAGCATGCAGCTCTGGCACGAAAGCACAAAGGAACTGATTAGCACCATGGCGCACCAAGCGCTCGTCGCCATGCAGGCGGAGCAGTACCGCGCCCGCCCTCCCCTGCAGCCAGTGTCCCAAAACACTTTCCCTTGTGCCCCCATGTCACCACCTGCCCACTTCACCCAACATCCAGGTTCTTATCACCCACACCAGATGCCCCCAACACCTGTAGCTTCACCAGACAGCCCTGGAAATTATGACCCTTACCCACTGCACTCAACTCCCATCCCGAATTATAGACATCCTGAAGTGCAGAACTCACTGCACAGCACTCCAGACAGGAAGCCCGAGTATGAAAGCAGGACATACCATAACCTGTGATTGAACCGTTCCTCACACCACCCACCACCTCCTTGCCCTTTCTGTCTCACAAGCAGTTGTGTTTCTTTTTAATACATGTATTTTCTCTGCAATAAACGGATTCTTTGGATGTGCAAACAGTCTTTATTATTGCATAAGGTAAAAGATACCTTAGCACAGGAAATAAACAGGCAACGCAAGTGAGCTGAGCAAACACAAATCAGCTTAGCAAAGACAGATTACTAATAACATTGGAACCACTTCACTTCAGGGTCGTGCAGGGCAGCAGACATTACTGGTGGTTTTCAGCCTCAAATTTCTCCCTCAAGGCATCCCTAATCCTTGCAGCCCCACGCTGGGCCCCTCTAATAGCCCTGCTCTCTGGCTGTGCAAATTCAGCCTCCAGGTGTTCAACCTCTGAGGTCCATACCTGAGTGAACATTTCACCCTTCTCTTCACAAATATTATGGAGGGTACAGCACACGGATATAACCGCGGGGATGCTGTGTTCGGCCAACTCCAGCTTCCCATATAGAGATCGCCAGCGGCCCTTCAAACAGCCAAAAGCACACTCCACAGTCATCCGGCACCGGCTCAGCCTGTAGTTGAACCGTTCCTTGCTGGTGTCAAGGCTCCCTGTGTAGGGTTTCATGAGCCACGGCATTAAAGGGTACGCAGGGTCTCCAAGGATCACAGTGGGCATTTCAATTTCCCCTACCGTGATCTTCTGGTTTGGGAAAAAAGTCCCAGACTGCATCTTCCGGAACAGGGCAGTGTTACGAAAGATGCGTACGTCATGCACCTTTCTGGGCCAGCCTGCGTTGATGTCAATGAAACGCCCAGGGTGATCCACAAGCGCCTGGAGAACCATGGAGAAATACCCCTTCCGATTAATGTACTCGGATGCTAGGTGGGGTGGTGCCAGAATAGGAATATGCGTCCCATCTATCGCCCCACCACAGTTAGGGAAACCCATTTGTTCAAAGCCAGCCACAATGTCCTGCATGTTACCCGGAGTCACGGTTCTTCTGATCAGGATGCGATTAATGGCCTTGCAAACTTGCATCAGCATGATTCCAACGGTTGACTTTCCCACTCCAAACTGGTTCGCTACTGATCGAGAGCAGTCCAGAGTTGCGAGCTTCCAGATTGCAATAGCCACCCGCTTCTCCACCGTCAGGGCAGCTCTCAATCTCGTGTCCTTGCGCCACAGAGCGGGGGCGAGCTCCTCACACAGTCCCATGAAAGTAGCTTTTCTCATCCGAAAGTTCTGCACCCACTGCTCGTCATCCCAGACTTGCCTGACAATGTGATCCCACCACTCTGTGCTGGTTTCTCGAGCCCAAAAGTGGCGTTCCACCGTGCATGGCATGTCTGTGAATGCCACAAGCAAGTTCGTGTCGTACGCGTTTCGTGTGACAATTTCATCGTCATCGTCGGACTCCTCGCTGTCACTGTGGATCTTAAGGAAGAGCTTGACTGCCAAACGTGACGTGCTGGCGAGGCTCGTCAGTATTTTGCTCAACAGGTCGGGGTCCATTTTCCCGCTGACCAAAACAGAGCACAGATTGCGCTACAAAGAAACCGTTGAAAGATGGCGCCAAATGTGGTCGGAAACACAGGGATTGCTGGGATGTGAAGCGATGCACCACGGGGCGTTGGGACAGGACCCAGAATGCACCATACCCCACGCCCCCTTCCCACAACCCACGGCGCCAGAATGGGAAGAAGTGTTCTGTGGGATACCTGCTCATAATGCACCGCTCCCAAAACCGCTGCAAGTGCCGCAAATGTAGCCACGTTAGTGCACATTAGTGCGCTGGCAGCTGCCAGTGTGGACAGGCTGCAGCGCTTTCCCTACTCAGCTGTACGAAGATGGGTTTAACTCACAGCGCTGTACATCTGCAAGTGTAGCCAAGGCCTTAGGCTGTTACAAATGGCAGTCAGGACTAAAAAAAAAATTTGGAAGGTTACTGTGCTGTTTTATAATATAGTTTATTCAAGCTCTTATGTTTCAGAAAGCAGACTTTTATGTAGGCTACTGTACATAAATTGTATGGACTTTAGAGCAGGAGCTTGTATTTAGATGGAGGCAGAACTGATCAGTCTCCGGGTGCTGATTCCCAACAATTCCTTTTAGTGGATTAATATCAGTGCTAGCACACAGTCTTTGTCTAGTTTTTAAATATTATGGGACTAACGTGGTATAATTAGTGAATGAATCCACATACAGCTGTCACTTTCTGATGCTAACAAGGGAACAGGTTAATTTGCCCTGTTTACGGAAAAATAAAATACAAAATCAAGCATTGAGAGACAACTCAATCTCAGGTGAGTGATGTGTTTTTGAAAACACTAGTTATGGAGAATGTCTGAACAAACACACAGTAGCTCCAAGAGAGGGAGGAAGGTCTTACAGTGAAGGAACTAGATATGTACTCAGAAGACTGATGTTAAATTTCTAGCTCTGCCAAAGATTTCCTATGGGACCTCAGGCAGCTCACATAGGCCTGGCGTACACTTAAAAAATAGATCGAATCAGCTATGTCACTCAGCGCTGTGAAAAAGGTCATGTGCTGAGCACCATAGTTAGGTCGACCTAATCACCTGTGTAGATTTGGCTAGGTTGATAGGATTCTTCCGTGACCTGGCTATCACCTCTTGGAGATGTGGATAATTACGTTGATGGAAAAACCACTTTCCACTGATGTAGGAAGCACCTGTACTATGGTGCTATTGTGGCACAGCTGCAGCATCACAGTGTAGACATACGATTAATCTCTCTGGGCCTCAATTTCTCTTCAGTAAAATGGAGTTACTACTTTTTGCCTGTCTTGTCTATTTAGATTGTAAAAGTTCTGGAACAGAGATTAACTTTTTGAAAAACAAATATGTATACATGGTCCCTGGCATCATAGGGCCATGATCTCAGTGTAGCACTGATGTACTGTTGTAATAGTAATATAAATAAGAAAGGCACATATCTGAGATTACAATATAGCTGTAAGAGTCCAAGCAATTTTTTAAAAAATCTTACTTTAACTGATTCACACAAGTTTATTTAATCTTTTTTAAAAATCAAATTATTTATGAATACCTCTTTAAAAATAAAAGCCAGCAAAATATCCTGGTTAGTATATCAAGGAGTCACACAGATTCTTAGAACTGCCTGAGGTAAATGGAATAGAAGAGTGCTCATTTTGTAGTTCACATGCAAAATTTTGACCTTAGTGCTACTTAAATTTTAGATTATGCAGGAAGACTGCAAATCTTATATTTTTCAACATGATCTGTATACCTGTAGGCTAGACTGATTTTTTTTTAAAAGTACTTTATCTGAAACAAAAATTATCTAACAAGCTCTGAACGACTTCGCAACTCTCTTTGAAAAGGTGGACTAAAAAGCTAAGAGGTAACAGATTGAGACCTCATTGCAAAGCACTGAGTGATTCATGTATGATGGGGAGGCTCTTATGTGTGCAGATTCTACCTTGGGGAAATATATATGCAAGATTGTGCACAGTTACAAAAGCATTTACTGCATCTTCTAGACAATGTACTTAGAAACATACAAGTCTTGTCACATTTATAATAGTGATCAGAGAATCTTCAGAAGTTAATTTCATGTAATCATCTCAATGGTAAGAAGCTTTATCAGAATCTTTTCATAGTCTCTCTTCTGTTGCCCACCTTTTCTGTCCCCCCACTTGCTGTGGTGATTCCCTTCCCTCTCTCCTCCTCCTTCCTCCTCCATCAATAATCTTCTGAGAAGCAGGGGACATCTTCAAGGGGAGATTATGCTGCCTTGTTAGCTACCCCCCACACAAACCTTAACACCTTAGGGTGACCAAATGTCCTGATTCTATAGGGACAGTCCCGATATTCGGAACTTTGTCATATATAGGCACCTATTACCTCCCACCCCCGTCCGGATTTTTTCTACTTGCAATCTGGTCACCCTATAACACCTAGATAATAACTCACTTGAGTTCCAATTTCCCTCCCTCACACACCTGTAGTTTGAATTTTCCTGGGCTCTAACATGTAGAATATGCCACATTCTGGAATGTAATATATCATCTTATTTACTTTTAAAGAGATTGGATAACTCAAGGTATTAGTAAGGGGCATTAGAGCCTTTTGCTTATAGACTGAGTTTTCAAATATGAATCAGGTCAGGAGTGGCCTTAAGTCACTTGTATCTTATGGTTCTGTCATAGCATTAACAAAGTGAGTTAGTGGGCTTGTTCCTACAATAGAAAATAATCAGTTAGAATTTGTTGTTGTTTTTTTGCAAACTCAGAAAATCTAAGAACTGACCAGTCATCGAGATTATGCTGCACACACAGCCCTACATTGGTCCCTCTAGAACAGGGCACCAGGATTTGGGGGGGGCGGCTGCCTCCTGCCTCCCGACTCCACGCTCCACGGCTGAGGGGGGCGCAGGGCTGGTGCAAGGAAGTTTCGCCTAGGGCGCAAAACTTCCTTGCACTGGCCCTGAACAGGGCTCAGGCATATTGGTGGAGAACTGCAAAGGGGCATGCACAAGGGGGTGCAAGCAGGGGCAAAGAACTCTTTCAGGAAGGGAAGAGACAGCTCCTCCAGCTGCAGGGCCAGGGGGGAGAAAGGGAGAGAGAACGGAACACAGAAAGTGCCCTTCCAAAAGCAGCCACATTTTTATTCCCATGCATGTCCCTGACTGTGAAAAAGGTTTCACTACTTCATGTTCTTTATCTTTGCTGCAGACAGAGGATTTTTGTCTCCAGTGCTGTCCATCACAAGCACTTAATTCGCATAAGCTAGAACATTTTTTCTTGGATAAATAAAATAAATTGTGTTTCTGAAAGAACATGAGCAAAGAAAATATCAACAGTTCTTCATTGTATCATCCCCAATAAGGCCCTTGATTGTCAGTTTACTTATAAATATTTTATTAGAGAGCAACACTGGTTTCTATCCTACATCTCAATGTGTGTTGGTGTCTGCACACAGAGGCACTCCTCGGAGTTTAACAGGCCTTGTAAACTGATGGGAAGTCTGAATAGAAACAACACACAGCGATAGGCAGAAATTAGTTCAAGCAGAAGAAAATGGTTCTAACTAGAAATCACTATAAGGTACCATCAGCATAAAGAGTAACACTACTTTTCGTATATGCCTTGCCTACAGAGCCTGGGAAGGCAGTCTTAAGCTTCCCACACACATTTTTCCCTTTTTGCCTCTCCAGGAGCCCTTCTCATATCCTTTCTTCTGAACACCTGGGGAAGGGAAAAGAGAAGGAGAAGGGAAGCTGGAGTTAACCACTTGTGTGCTGAGGAACAAGTCCATATTTTTTTCTGATGCTAACTAAAAGAAGACACTTTATTTAAATTAGAGAAAATGCCAGAACTCTCCCGAGGAAAGAAAATGAATAACTCAACTGCCTCAAACCAGACTGAGAAGTGAAAAAATACATTTTTATTAGAGCTGGATTACACTAGCAGTTATCCAGGAGGTTCAATTGCCTAACCACTGGAGACAATCAGAAGCATGCAAAGATCTCCACATAATGAACACAAATATCCCTTCAAACAGAAAATCATAACCTACTCTGCTGTAATCAACTCTATATTGTTGCATAAAGAATTTTAAGCAGCTGAAGAATAGGTACTATAGGAGAAAGAGAGGAACAAAAGAAACCTCTTTGCATGTTTCTTCAAAAGCATACTATGTTAACACTTCATTATTTAGTTAAAAGTAATTAGATATGATAATTTGTCTCTAGGTCAGTTCACTTTGTTCTCACAAATAAAATTCCAACACTACTGGTTTTTTTACACTTAGATCTAAACTAAATACTTTAATAATTTGACAGTGGCTCTAGGATTAAAGATGATAATTTTTGTGGACTCCCTCATACTGTACATAATAAACTGACTTATTATGCCCATTCCCAAGTATAAATGAGGGCTCTGCACAGTTTCTATGGAACTTAGAACTCACTCCAAATCAGGGACAGTTTGACTTTCACTGCCCAACTCATATGCCCAGGTGAAGGATGTGATCATCAAAACTGGTTGGAAGTTTTTGTACAGTTCTCCATTCCTACTCCACAGCACTCCCCTATATCTACCCCCTTGAAGCAGTTTAACTAAGCCACAATTAAAGTCCTTTGAATGAGAGCTGAATCTTCAGGGATTTATTTAAGAGGTTTTTTACATCTAGCTATAGTACTGTCTTATGAACCCCCAACTCCCACTGCCACTTCCTTTGTACAGACCATGCAGAGACCACACAGCTCTCATGGAAAGTTGTACAGAAGGAAGTCAATGGGATCATGTCCCCTGACTTGAATGGGTATTGAATTACAGCCTTAACAGACTATTATTGCGCCATATGAAAATCATATGACTATATCTCAAGTAGCATTGACAGCCTCACTGAGATAGCCCCACATATTTTAGTATTATTTTACACTTAGTTGAAACAGAATGTCAGGCAATTTCAGTGATCAAGTCTACTATTGATCTCCCAGTCTTTTGGCAACGCATATTATGAACCAACCAATGCCACAAAGAAACCAAAAACAAAGACCACCAATTCAGCAATGCTTTTAATTGAATGGCACAGAAAAAAAATGGTACATTAAGATATCTCATTCCGTGTATGCCATAATCATAAACTATTTGCATTTAGCCCTAGGTTTCATAGGAAATAATGGTCAGTGCCAGAAGAGAACTATTTAACCCTACATTTTCAAAAATGTCTAGTGATTTTGGGTACTTCGATTTTTGGTTGTTTGATATGAGACACCTAAAAGGAGCTTGATTTTGAGGGAGAGCACCGACCTCCTGAAAACATTTCTGAAGTGTCTCAGGCTGGTCACTCAAAAATTCTGTTTGCATCACATATCATTTGCATTGTCATCATTTTTGTTTTGCTTTGTTGGTATCATATGACTACACAGGAAAAGTCTCAACCCTTCTCATGGAGCTGCTAGGTCCCATAAGAACAACATTTTCAAAGGTAAAGGAAGGTCCAGTGGAAAGCTAGGAGCAAGGGTTCTTCTATGTAGGGATCAGTGAATTTTTTCCATAAATTATTTATTCACCAAGAAATGCAATTTAGGTGAACTTGAAACTATTAGTGAATTTGACATAAATTCACCAACATAGTCTTGGAACAAAAAAAATATATCTTTTTGGGGCTAGATTTACAAGGCAACTTTTATGCCATTTAAAAAACAGTGAGAGAGGAATAGTTTTAAGGTGCCTCCCTTAAAATTTTGGGGCACTCTTCCAGGATGTGTAAAAGCTGTGCTCCCTCCCTGCCTCACATGGAGCAGGGACTTGTTCTAACCCCCGGGCTAGAGAGTCATTTTCACTCTGATTGTCCCAATGACTACTCAAGGATATTATCCAAAGTGGAACAATTGCAAAGGGTAGGCCTAGGTGCTGGAAGTGCTGCACCCCCTGGCTTGAAGTGGTTTCCATTATAAACAGAGTTTACAGTTTGGTTCAACGGTTCTCAGCACCCCCACTATAAAAATTGTTCCAGCACATGTGCAAGTAGGATTTTTTCTACCATCCCGGTAAGGTGTTTGAATTTTGCTCAATATCTTTGCTAGGTTCAGGAAAAAGTGCATGTAAACTAGAACCAACCCATAGACTGAGAAGCAACCTGACAATACAGTCTGTTTGTTGGGTTCTGTTTGCCACAGAATTCAGGCTTTGACCCTGCTGAGGTGTGCATCTAGTCTGGGGCACATTGGCTCAGAACAGATGACATCTTAGTTTGTTGGTAGCCAAATCCTTTAACATTGTTTTCTTTGCAAGGATCTCAATATGAGCACATAGTAATAATGATGCCACATTAAGTTACTTATTGAACCTTTATCTCCTATGCGCATGTATGCATATGTGCAACTCATCTCAAATTAATATTATCTAGGGAGCATTACACTACCTTTTTTTAATTGTCCACTACCTTCTAGACCACCAAACAGAAAATGCAAAAAGATTTTTTGGGCTTGGATATAGTTAACGATAACTAAAATTTTGTACAGTGAATACAGATGAGATGTACTAACAGAAAATATTACATTTTATTATAGATGGTAAGAATGCCTGATGATTTAAATACAAAATACCCTTGCCCCCTGCCTGTTTTAAGGATTTGAACCCTAGTAATAATTTTTGCTGTTGGTTTATGAATATAGGAAATTTTCAAAACAATTTAAAAGAAGAAATAGTCTTCTGTCCTTATTAAATAACTATAGACCAATTGTGACGTTCTCCCGGTGTTATCTGGACTGGTGATCTGCTAGGTCACTCCAATCCTTGACTCCGGGAGCCAGCCTTACCCTGCTCTGCTGTGAGAACCCCCCACTCCCAGCTTGTTCACGTACTGCCTCTAGCACGTAAGCTGCTCCCAGCTACATGAATGAGCACTTTTGGCCAGCCGCTGCTTGGATTGTGCAACTGAATGACACTAGTCAATATCTCTGGTCCCAGACACAACCCTAGGAACCTCCGTCTTGCAGTGTCCAGTTATGCCTGTTGAACACTGCAAGCTTATATAAGTTTGTCAATTTAACAAAGACATTGATATGTACCAGGCTTGTTATCCCAAAGGGCAGTCTCTGACACACTTCAAACCAAATCCACTGCTTCAGGTAGAATAAACAAATTTATTAACTACAACAGATTGATTTTAAGTGATTATAAGTCAAAGCACAAGAAGTCAGATTTGGTCAAATGAAATAAAAGCAAAATGCAATCTAAGCTGATCTTAACACTTTCAGTGCCCTTACAAACTTAGATGCTCTTCACCACTGGCTGGCTGGTTGCCCTTCAGCCAGGCTTTCCCCTTTGATCAGCGCTTCAATCGCTTGGTGGTGGTGTCTGTAGATGGAGGTAGAAAAGAGAGAGCATGGCAAATGTCCCTCCCTTTTATAATGTTCTTTTTTCCCTCTTTGCTTTGCCCCCCCCTTTCAGAGTCAGATGAGCATTACCTCATCGCAGTCCCAAACTGAGGGAAGGGGGGTGACTCACTCGAGAGTCCAACAGATCCTTTGTTGCTGCTTAAGCCAGTGTCCTTTGTTCCTGTGATGCTGGGCTGGGTTTGTCCCATAAATGCCCTAATGAGGTGTGAAATGCCCCTCTGCTCCCGGAGAGTTTTGCTTGGGCTTGTTTTAAGCCATGAGGACACATTTTCAGCCTCATAACTATATATTAGGGTTACCATACGTCCAGATAATCCCAGACATGTCCGGCTTTGGGGGTTTTATATAGCCGTCCAGGAGGAATTTGTAAAACTCTGAAAAGGTCCGGGATTTCCCTCCCAATGTAGAGCGCGGCACAGCTGACAGGGCGGCTGGGCCAGATTGAGCTGCTCGTATTGGGGCCTCCAACAGCCAGAGACCCTCCCCTGCTTCCCCCCTCCCCTGATTTCCCTTCCCCTGCATCCTCAGTGTGCCGCACCTGCAGCACTCTGGAGGGGTGGGACTGCATGCTCCGTGAAGGAGTGAAGCAGCGTGTCTGTGGCAGCGTGTCCGGCAGCTGCTCCATGCGGAGCCAGACATGCTGCTCTAAGTGGCATAGTAAGGGGGCCAGGGAGTTGGAGAAGGGGCATGGATGGGATTCATGCCCCTTCTCCAACTCCCTGGCCCCCTTACTATGGGATTGTGGGGTTGGATGGGTTGGGGGGGGACTGGCAGGGGTTGGGACAGTCAGGAGCAGGGAGCAAGGGGGGTTAGATGGTTCTGGGGGGGCAATCAGTGGACAGGGAGCAGTTGGATAGGCGTGGGAGTCCCGGGGTTCTGTCAGAGGGCGGGGGGTGGATAGGCGTTGGGGCACTCAGGGGACAGGTAGGGGGCAGTTAGGGTGGGGGGGTCTCAGAAGGGGGCAGTCGGGGACAAGGAGAAGGGAGGCTTAGATAGGGGGTGGGGTCCTGGGGGACAGTTAGGGGCAGGGGTCCCGGGAGGGGGCAATCAGGGGACAAGGAGCAGGAGGGGTTGGATGGGTTGGGGGTTCTGTGGGGGGCAGTCAGGAGGCGGGAAGTGGGAGGGAGTGGCTAGGGGGCAGGGCTACCCCCCATGGAGTGTCCTCTTTTTTGAAAGTTAAAATATGGTACCCTACTATATAAATGAAATTACAACCTATAACATTACTATAACAACAATACTCAGTGCATAATGAGCCTTTCAAAGACACCCAGCATACAGACTTTGCATTGGATACCACACAATCATATTATAAGGATGAACATGGGGGTGCAGTGTGTTCCCCTGATGTACACAGCGTCACACAAACATTCTCAAAAATTGGAGCTTTAATTCAGGCTTCTAAGTCACCTTATTTTACATATGTGAGTAACCTCATAAGTTATGAACACATTGAAGCTGCCACTGGAGTCAGTCTCATTGATAACTTTGGTATCTTGTTAATAAATCCAGACTCCAATAATGAGTTTTGACTCTACACAGTGTGTGGACTTTGAAAGCACTTTGGTAAAGGTGCTTCCTCACAGGGAGTTTCAAGGTGTATCTAGAAATACAGGGATCAAAAAAAGAAAAAGAGGAATTTTGTCTGAACACAAAGACAAATGCTCTAATAGTGAGAACTATTATAATCTGGAATAGCTTCCCAAGGAAAATGATGGAAGTCCCATCACTTTAGTGATTTAAAACAGAACTAGGAAAAGCATTGAGAAAGATATACCATAAAGAGCAATACTGCACTGCTAGGGGTGAACTAAACGACCTTATAAGTATTTTCCAATTCTAATTTTGATGACTATGAAAATGTGGCATTTTAAATGGAAAATGCATTGCAAATAGTACATAAGCAGCTTAATAATTTACTATCTGTTTGTATGTTGCTTAAACAACTTAGCATAGGATTTCATTGTTATATGCAGATTCCAAGGGAGACCAGCAAACACACAAAATCACTTTGCACTTCATGAATATAATAGCTATTTAAAGCTATAAGACACAAATGCAGAGTAATAAACAGCAGTGGATTATCTATCCTTCACAGCATAGACAGAGCTCAGCTTTCAGGAGGAAAAGATGTACACCAACACTTTTCCTTTTAAAGCCACATAAGTGATATTTTAGAATATGCAAAGAATACTAAGAGGAGAGAAAGAAAAAAAGAGAAAGAGGGACAGATTCAGATATTTGGAAACTCAGCCGATATAATTTGGTTTAGCTTTATTGTCTATGAAGTCTTATGGAACATCGACTCTGACCACTGTAACTGGAATATTGTACTGCATAGGCAGTGAATGAAATCTAATTAATAGTGTTCTAACCCATCTGGAGCAGATACTGAATTCTTTAGCATAGGCAGCATGCAGGCAACTTAGTATTTCACACAGCTCCACAAAAAAGGCAAATGGTTAATGGTGACCAAATACTTAACACAATAAATATTAACAACAAGGGGAATGCATGCAAGACAAACCGGAAAAAAACAGTTTAAAGAATATTTAGATAAATTACATGCATTGAAGTCAGCAAGGCCTTATGAAATTCATCGGAGGGTACTTAAGGAACTAGCTGAAGCAGTCTCAGAACCATTAGCAATTATCTTCAATAACTCATGGAGGATGTGTGAGGTCCCAGAGGGATCAAGAAGGGCAAGCATAATACCTATCTTTAAAAAGGGGAATTTATATACCAATCAGCCTAACTTTGATATCTGAAAAGATACTGGAACAAATTATTAAACAAACTTAGAGGATGATAGGATTATAAGGAATAGCCAGCATGGATTTGTCAAGAACAAATCACACCAAGTCAAACTAATTTCCTTCCTTGACAGGATTACTGACCTAGTGGATATGGGGGAAGCAGTAGATCTGATACATCTTGGTTTTAGTAGGACTTTAACACAGTCCTACAGGACATTTTTATAAGGAAACTAGGGAAATGTGGTCTAGATGAAATTACTATAAAGTGGGTGCACAAACTGGAAAGGAGAATCTAGTGGGGTCTGCAGGAGTCAGTCCTGGGTCCAGTACTATACAACGTTTTCATTAATGAGTTGGATAAATGTAGTGGTACAAAAACGTATAAAATTTGTGGATGACACCAAGATGGGAGAGGTTGCAATCACTTTGGAAAACAGGACTAGAATTCAAAATGATCTTCACAAACTGCAGAATTGGTCTGAAATCAACAAGATGCCATTCAATAAAGACAAATGCAAAGTGCCACACTTAGGAAGGAAAAATCAAATGCACAACTACAGAAAGGGGAATAACTGGCTAGGTGGTAGTACTGCTGAAAAGACTGTGAGGGTTATAGTAGATCACAAGTTGAAACTGTCAACAATGTGATATAGATGCAAAAAAAAGGCTAATATATTTCTGGGGTGCATGAACAGGAGTGTTGTATGTAAGACATAGGAGGTGAATTGTTCTCCTCTACTCAGCAATGGTAAGGCCTCAGCTGGAGTACTGTGTCTAATTCTGAGTGCCTCAGTTTAGGAAAGATGTGAACAAATTAAAAGAATGTTAAAAAATGATAAAAGGTTTTGAAAACCTGACCTATTAGGAAAGTTTTTTTAAAAAACTGGACACGTTTAGCCTTAAGAAGAGAAGACTGATAGGGGACTTGATAACAGGTCTTTAAATATGTTCAGGGTTGTGATAAAGAGGACAGTGATCAATTTTTTTCCGTGTACACTGAAGGTAGAACAAGAAGTAATGGGCTTAATCTGCAGCAAGAGAGATTAAGGTAAGATATTAGGAAAAACTTTCTACCTGTAAGAGTAAGCAACCTCTGGAATAGACTTGCAAGGGAGATTGTGGAATCCCCATCACTGGAGAGTTTTAAGAATAGTTGAGACAAACATCTGTCACTGATGGTCTAGGTATAGTTGGTCCTGCCTCAGTGCAGGGAGCTAGACGATGACTTCTCAATGTCCCTTCCAGCCCCACATTTCTATGATTCTATAAAAATGAGAACAGATTGCCTACAGCTGCAGACTATGAAATAAGAAAGCAAACCTTCTTCTTGTTGAACTAATCCAAGAAAACACAAGCAAAAGTAAGTCTATTAGTACAGTCTGAAGCATAAAGGGTATTCAATTAAGTTGTCTATTATCACTATCTAACGAGCTATAATGAACGTAAAGCTGTAGTTTTCTGTACGACACCTCGAATACTAAGAAATGCACTTACTACAACACATGCAAGACCATTAACATTCCTTATAAGAAACATTCAGAAAACAAATTGTAGGACAAAGTACTGCTAGATAAGAGTTTGGATAATGATATATAGCAAATTGAAATTTTGGCTATTGGCAATGTAATACAGAGACATAGGGGAATAAGAGACCTTTCTTAAATGAGACCACAATGTATTTACAGCATATACTTTGTACAAGGCTCACTCATTTATTCATGGTGAGCAGCATTTACCTTACCACCTATGCTTAGGAAACTACACACTGACTTTGATTCTCATGTCTGGCCAAATTATTTTCAGTGAGGGACCCGAAGGATGTAACAGTGAGCAGTATCCTCTCTTTCTACTCCCTTTTACCTGGGGTAGCTTTAATGTAAATTAGATCAGCTTTGGGGCTGCTCTAAACAACACCAGCTAGGTGCCATTATGCTTGTTGGGGATAGCTATGTGTCAGTGTGTCCTTCCCATGGTTCATCCAACCCTCAGCACACCTCTGAGGCCAGGTCTACACTACCCCCCCCGTCGAACTAAGGTACGCAACTTCAGCTACGTGAATAACGTAGCTGAAGTCGAAGTACCTTAGTTCGAATGAAAAAGCACTTACCCGGGGTCCACACGCGGTGCGCAGGCTCCCCCGTCGATTCCGCCTACTCCGTTCGTCGAGCTGGATTACCAGCGTCGACGACGGAGCACTTCCTGGTTCGATTTATCGCGTCTTGACAAGACGCGATAAATCGAACCCAGAACATCGATCGCGCGCCTCCGACCGGACGCGTAAGTATAGACCTACCCTAAGAGACATAAGGCAGTGGCACAGATCCAGGAGAATCCTTAGCTGATCATTTACATTGGGCTATCTGGTATACCTCACCGAGTGACTCCCTCCCTCAATGCTGGGGTTGTCTCCCTTTGCCTCAGACCCCATCAAGTTCATCAATCCATTGAAGTGGAAGGCTGGCTTTTAAGGCAGCTTTATGGTCCCTTTGTGCTGCCAGAGCAACACAAAAGGGATTATACTGTGAGCCATAATCTGCCCATATTATTCCTGCCTTAATTTTAACATCTTTTATTACTTAAGCTTTTATGTTTAAAGCTTTACCATCTTTAAATAAATATAAAACATCAAAAAGCTCAATATGACATACACATAGGTATTTTTTAGGATGAATAAACTGTGTGGGTCACAGAAGTCAGGGTTTATAATTCCCCATGTCTGTAGCAACACGAGCATGCAAGTCAGAAAGGAGAAAAGAGGCCTCAATGAGTTACCCCTGAACTTTAAGTAATACTTAAGGGGAATATATAAAAGGTAAGGTCAAGAGTCATTCCCATACCCTAAGCCTTTATACAAATGATTTGTGGAGATCATAGAATCTAACTGAACCTTTTGATTTGTATAGTTACCAAGGAATACAGAAAAAAAAGATTCTTGTTGTAAACTGTTTACAAAATCGCATGACACTAACAATTTATACATCATTTACTTTTTAAACAAAATCTTTCTACTGAGCCACCTTTGAGCACAAATTTTAGAGGTACAGATTTACAAAAATCAGTTGAACCACTCCATGCATATTACACAAAGAAACACAATGCAGCTTAAGGGCATTACTCTCTTTGTATAAAGAACAAATAATGTGAAAATAAATATATAATTTAAAGGTAGTCCCCATTGGCCATAAGGACCCTCAGAGAACATCACTACTCATATGTACTCATACACTCACTCTCCAGCTGCAGAGTGCTTAGATAAAATGGGTACTACGCTGCAGCTCCAATTTTCCAAACCAAAACTGTGCCACTGTGAGCTAGCCAACCTGGCAGAATGCAGTTTTAACAAATAGCAATTTCATGTAGAGACTACCACCTTCTCCTTGGATCTTTAATAGCTCCTTCTTACAAGAATACAGATTAGATATAGATATTTTTGGTGGCAGTGGCACTGGAAGATCTGATGTGGAATACCTACTCTACGGCCAGCAACTTCAGAAGCTAACATAACCTTCTGTAGCCCCTAGGTACTCGGTTTGGAATAGTCTCCTAATAGAAATCAGTCCTTCCCCTATATATACTTTCTCCACAACTCCCCACCAACACACATTGCTTTAGAGACAAGAGGGCAAGGGGTAAACCCCTAAGTGTGCATTACATTAACTTGCTTTAAATTTAGAGATGCATGAACATGTCAAGTATATAAGACTTGGTCTCTGGAGGAACATTTTATACTGACACTATGTTCTACTTTCACTGTGGTACATCTCTGAAAGGAAAGCCAGTAATTTTGCTTAACTCTAACTTGATAGCATACACTTATAATGAAAGGGAAATATTTAAAATAGGACTCAGAAGAATAGCATAAATTAAAAAACCTGTTCATGAAATAAGCCTATATTGAGATAGCTGCTATTATGTAATTGTAGATCTATCAAGACATTTAACAGAAAAAACTTTTAAATACGTTTTAAAGTCAGCATTTAACTTTACATACAGTTAACTGTATTGTATTTAGTTGAAGGGGATGCAGAGGTTGAACGCCACAGAATAAAGTGAGAGATGCTCATAGGCTCAAATGGTCAAACAAATTTATATTTTGGTTTAAGGCTAAAATTTCCACTGGGCTTGTGTTACCATCACATTATTGGAAATCCAGCAAGAGGCTCAACTAGATATTTAACAGGGAAGAAAAAGATAACCCTCTGGCTCACTTAGAGAAAGTTTTTGAGCTTGCTGTATTTTTTGTAAGTGAATTCACTAGGCATGGCATAAAGAGTAATCTTGAAAACTGCTAATTATAATGTCACAGTTCTCACAACATTATAGTTAAGGCTGACATGGTGCTTCCGTCTCTATTTTTCAGATGCTTATAACTTTGTCAGAAAACAACCTTTTGGGCTGAAACTTCTCAGGCTTTGTCTCATCCCAGCTGATTTCATTTTTATTTATTTAATTTATTTTAAGGACAGAGGAATTTGAGGTAGTAGAGAAAAAAATAACTTCATATTGATTTTCATCCATTAGGAAACATGTTCAGACATTTCCTTATGCCTAGACACCTTAAAAAATGGGATTGGGGCAAATTCTGCTCTTATTGTTAGCTATACAACCCTCCTGGCTTCAAATAAAGGTAGAATTTGGCCATTTGTTTTTAAACTTGGGATGTCTCTAGTGCTTTATTTTTTGGCTTTAAAAATGGTTAGGACATTTTTAAAATACTGGGCATTTAAAACCAGTGAATTTAGTATGTGCACTACATGACATACCATAGATCTAGAGTGTGCCCTTGTCTTTCTTGCTCATCTCTGGTTTACGTGGGTGAGACCTACCCACATTTTGGACCCATGTCTGACATGGAGTACAGCCCTAGATCAAGAATGTGTGAAAGGGGCTAAGAGAGAGATGAGTGGTATCCTTGTCTGGGGAACAGAATATATATTCAGGGCAACAAAATGATGGCCTTTCTGATCTGAAAACTCGAATCCTGTCTAATTTTAAATGTTAAACAGAGTTGGTTAGTATTTGTATAGTTGACCACATAGTTGATCATGTGAGAAATGATTACTCTTATGCCATAGTTATACACCTGAAGTCAATGGAAGTTTTATAATGGTCTTCAATGGAACCATGACTGAGTCCATAATGAATTATAATCAATATTGAGCCTTGTGCCATAGAAAGAACACTATTTAGTATTATGCAGGTTAGTTGGGTTTGATATCCCCCTCTCAAGACATAAGCAAATGCAAGAGAAAATGACCAGACTACAACACTACTTCCCAAAGACTGTTATATTGCATAGTTCATAAACTAGAGTTCAGGGCAATGGAACCTGTATATGATCAGGGACCCCCATATCAGCTGCCACACAAAAAATAAAAATGTGTAGCCCTTGGGATCACCACCCTGAAACTGAAAATCAATAAAAACAAATCACTAGGGACTAAACAATCCCATCCTGTCTTAGTCAATGAGCTTAATATTTCAGCCTTCACTTCCACCTCTGTAAAATGGAGATACTAATACTAATTTGCCTCATAGAGATGTTGTAATGTTTAATTAGATAATATTTATACACTCCCACTGCAAGTGCAAAAATTCACTGTGACACAAACTAACCCATCACACTAGCTTAAAGTCTAGACTCCCCAGGTTATTTAAAGAATCATCCCCTGTGGCGGGGGTGAGGTAGACATTTGTAAATGCTGGCACCTGTGCTTAGTTCCCAGTTCAAGCAGAAAAGATCAACTTTTCATAAAGCAGATAGATAAGGGTGATTATAGTATATAAAGGAAACTCAGAACCATTTCCTGCCATAGAATTTTGACATTGCAATGAGTATTTTACAGTTATTTTTATTTGCATTGATGGATTTCTTGCCTTTACTGCAGAACAACGAGTATAGGTTTGTTTTCTATCAATTACCCTTTTTAAAGTAGTTTCAGATGTATAGTATTTTATATTAATGCATTCATGTTGTGATATTGTGAAATACAGTTCCTCACTGCAATGCATGCACTCCAGGAGAGAAGGGAAAATCAACTGTGAATTTCCTGACTTTTGTATAATTAAATTATCAATTTCAATGCTGTCTCAATATCCATATATTTGATACTGCTATTGTTTTATGTGAGTGAGAGACTAATTAGTGAAGAAGAAAGTGTTTGTTAGCCACCATAAAAAATAATGCATATAATTTCTTAGCTATGTTTCAGCAAAATGTCAGTATTGTTTTTTATTGAACTTTCCACTTTATTTAACAAGGTGTGTTATTTTAAGAAAGTTTTTTTGCTTTTGTGTTGTAATGAGTTTTCCTCTCTTACCAAGAACTTTTTCAACTTAAAAGTGTCCTAGACTTGAACGATGTTCAGGGCTTGGGGGTTTTAATCAAGATATATTTTTGTAGGTGGATGTGAAATTTAAAAGTAACCATTGTCCATATTTCTCAGCACTGGACAGATATTTTGAAGTTTACCTTTTTCATGTACATTATTTTTGGTAAATATAAAGCTGGCTATAACAAAAGAATTAGAAGCACAAGATCAACGTACAATTTGAGTGCATCTTTAATAGTCTGATTGGTATAGGGTATGCGGATATAGTCTCAGTAAAAAGCTATATGACTAACAAGAAGAAAGAAGTTCACAGGGTTTTTTTAAAGATGCTTTTATGCATTATTCCGTTAGTCTCCCTCATCTTCTACACTCACTAAATACACATTTCTACTATCACCAGCTTCTCATGGGACAAGAAGAACCCAGCCACACTTCATTTGTCTCCAGCTGTGGGAAAAGCAGAGAGGAAACACCCACACTTCACCAACAGAGCTGAAGCTCTACCTATGACACAAGGCTATAGCTGAGAGTGGGAGCAGATCACAAAGCTCCTAGTTAATATTACTATAACCCTCAAAACGATCCTCCCCAATTTAAAACAATCCCCAAGTGGAATATGTGGATATCATGAATGATCCATAATGCATTAAAATGGAGAAAGAGCAGGAGAGCACATTGTGACGCTCTGTTCCTCGGGGGAAATCCTACACCCCCATGTTCATCTTTATAAAATGATTGTGTGGTATCCAATGCAAAGTTTGTCATGTTGGGTGTCTTTGGAAGGCTCATGATGCACTGAGCTCGGTTGTTATAGTGACATTATAGTAATTGTTACAGTTATGTTATAGTAAGGTTATAGGTTATAATTTTATGTATATAGTTATGAGGCTGAAAATGTATCCTCATGGCTTAAAGCAAGCCCATGCAAAAACTCTCCAAGAACAAAGAGGCATTTCACACCTTGTCAGGGCATGGATGGGACAAACCCAGCCCAGCCTCACAGGAACAATGGACACTGGCTTAGGCAGCAACAAAAGAATCTGTTAGACTCTCGAGGGAGTTACCCCCTTCCTTTGGGCAGTTTGGGACTATGATGAGGTAATGCTCACCTGACTCTGAAGTGGGGTTGGGGGACGGCAAAGCCAAGAGGATAGAAAGGATATGATAAAAGGGAGGGACATTTTGCAATGCTCTCTCTCTCTCTCCCACCTACATCTACAGACACCACCACCACCAAGCAGCTGAACCACTGATCAAAGGGGAGAACCTGGCTGAAGAGCCAGCCTGTGGTGAGAAGCATCTAAGTTTGTAAGGACATTGAAAATGTTAAAATCAGTTTAGAATGTGTTTTGCTTTTATTTCATTTGACCAAATCTAACTTGTTATGCTTTGACTTATAATCACTTAAATCTACCTTTATAGTTCATAAATCTGTTTATTCTACCTGAAGCAGTGCATTTGGTATGCAGTATGTCAGAAACTCCCCTTGGGAGAACAAGCCTGGTACATATCAATTTCTTTATTAAACTGACAAATTTATATAAGCTTGCAGCGTCCAGTGGGCATAACTGGACACCGCAAGACAGAGGTTACTAGGGTTGTTTCTGGGACTGGATATATTGGCTGTTGTCATTCGCTTGCAAGTAGCTGGGAGCAGCTTATATGACAGAGGCTGTGCGTGAACAGCCCAGGAGTGGGAGTTCTCATAGCAGAGCAGAGTAAGGCTGGCTCCCTGAGTCAAGGATTGGAATGACCTAGCAGATCACTGGTCCATAACACCAGATAACATCAGATAACACCAGAGGGGAATGTCACACACATAGAACAGCTATTTTATTTCAAAGTTGTGTAGAGAGGATGAGAGCAGAAAAGAAAGTTATTTCTTGAGGATTGAATTTAAGAGCTTTGAACCCAAAGAAATCTACACCATGTTAAACTGCATAGTTTCCAGTGAGTGGTTATGTTATGGCTTGCTTAAGATAAGCATTAATTAGTGACAAATTAAACATACACACTGGTGGCCAGCTAAATTATTCACAGCCAGTTTAGCTGTGCTAAAACTTGCTTGTATCATTGCCTATGACCTTATGCGCCTTTGACCTCATCCCTATCCATTTGCTTGTTTCATCCACCTATAGTGGTTTGTCATGGACCATGCATGTAAGGGGTCTCTGAAGCATGGAGTTGTGCAAAGCACGCACTATTGTTATGTAAGGATGTGGGGTATGGTTACACAGACGAAAGGGCAACCTCTGTTTCTGGAAGTGGGGGCAGAGTAGTCATCGTCGTGTTATGTAATGTTTTAAAAAAATAACTTGGGGCTTGGCTACACTTGCAAGTTAGAATGCATTAAAGCATCCCTGGGTGCCCTAACTCTTGAGGTGGCCACACTGGTAAGGCATGTAGAGCACCTGGACTCTGCAGCAGGAGCGATCCTGGTAATCCACCTCCACGAGAAGCATAAAGTATGCTGTGCCCTGGCTGAAACACCCTGGCATCAGTTTGGACGAGGTGTTGCATTACTGCGCTATGACTGGTCTCCGGAAACATCCCATAATCCCCTGAAGTCAAGTGGCCACCCTTCTCATTGATTTGAAATCGGCTGCAAGCATGAAGATATCCCCTTTCAAAGCTCCGGTTCTGACAGCCAGCATGTTTATCTGCTCCGGGACAAAGCAAACCATTAGTGTGGAATGGTGTTCTTGTAAGTGTGTGAGAGAGAGGCAGCAGGAGCGGGGGGGGGGGGGTCTACTGCTGTCTGAACTTACAAGACAGCATGGTGACACATTCTCAGCCCCCCAAACACACTGTCTCGCCCCCCCGCATACACACAACACACTCCCTGTCACACTCCCCCCCACTCCATTTGAAAAGCATGTTGCAGCCACTTGCACACTGGGATAGCTACCACAATGCGCTGCTCTTTGTGGCGTTCTAAGAGCTGCTAATGTGGCCATGCCAGTGCACTTGCAGCTGACAGTGTAAACACAGGGCAGCGTTTTCCCTGCTGCGGTCTCCAAAGGCTGGTTTAACTCACAGTGCTCTTCATCTGAAAGTGTAGCCAAGCCCTTAGGTGTAAAACGACGGCTCTTTGTTGCCTTTTTTACAACATATTTATAAAGCACAATATGGTCCCAATTTCTGACAGTAAGATAGCCAGTAGCATGCAAGCAGTGTTTATTACTAATTTTATATTTTAAAGTGATTCCTTTGAATGCCTAATTTATAAAAGACTGTAGGGGAAAGTATTTAGAGGGATGGTTTTGTATGGGTTGGATTATTTTGTTATTTAAATATATGTTTAGGAACTATATTTATTGGAATCCTGAATTATTTGTTGCTGCTTTGATGCAAGCATTTTGGGGGAGACCAGAACAAAGAACTTGGAGGGTGCAGTGGACTATAGCTCTGAGTCAGGAACTTAAGTCACACTACTGATCCTACTAAAAATGTCATGGGATCTTAATGATCACAAATGGTCATGGCCTTGATTTTAACTCTCATCTGAAAGTACCCAACATTACGCCCTCCCTCCCCAAAATACAGCACAGTTGTTCAATTGTAATTCAGAAAGAAGGCTACTACTTACAGAATTACATGACCACTTTTTGCAACCACTTGCGTTTTCCTTTAAAGTTTTTGATCCAAGAACTGACTAAGTACAACACTGCTTTGCTTGTGAGATCTAACAAAGCTGCTGTGTGAGCAGTAATGCATGACATTAAAAGAACACCTTAATGTGTATTGATTAAGAGCAAAATGTCCCTCAACTTATTGAGATCCTCTGTAATAAATAAATAGCTTGAAGAACCAATTGAAGAAAAGGATGACTTGATAATGTGATAATAATACACACTGCATCATAGTCTGTTAATTAAAGGTTTGCCATGACCAGTTAATAATGCTCATTGTAAACTTCTACAGAAAAATAATACCCTGCTACAAGCAGAAAGTGATCATGTGGAAGAAATTGTAAGAGAATGGAAATTAGCGGACTTTGCAGTACACATCACTAAAATATAATGGTGGTTCTCAGAGCCTAGGATGACAGACTAATTTTCCAAATTAGACTGGTTAGTTAATTGCACACTTGAATATGCGGAACATTTTTGAAATAATGCTAAAAACGATCAGAAGTTTTATATGGAATAAAAATTATCCCAGAATTCTGTTAGCTTGAATAGAGACATGCACAACACAGAAAGAAGCTAAAAGCAGGCTACAAAATGTAAATGCTTTCTTGAGTAGCATACTGAATGGTTCAAATGATTCTTTCTTCAACCCTCATTACAAGTTTTCATTAAAAACAACATTTAATAGTGCACCTTTCCCAATCCAGACAAATTTAATTTCACCTACAGAAACCAGATCAACCAGTTCTAGTATGAAGAAGAATTGTGCAAATGGTAACAAATTGGGGAAATATCATCATCTTAGACCCCAGGTACATAGGAAGTATAAGGACCCTGTGCTATAAACACTGAAGAAATTGTACAACTTTCACTTGAACTCAGTGGGGACTATTTGCATAGGTAGAGTTACACACATGCATACATTTATGAAGGACTGGAGTCTTCAATACTCTTATCTCAGGGTTAATGAATGCAAAATATAAAAAGATGCAAATTCACTGTCTTTGCCATTGCTTCTACCAGTCTTCCAGACATGGAGAGTTTTCATCACTCTTGTAATTAAAGAGGGTATTTGGAAATGTTAATATGGTTTCTCACAACCATTTAATATATAAAACTAATGACTAATTACACACTTGAAGCATCTGGATTAAGTTTTATTTTTGGAAGAAGTAAGAATTGCATATTGGAAGGACTGTTTTAAATTAACTTTAATAACTCGGGAAAGAGATTTGGACATCACCTTGGACAGCTGAACAAAGAGCTGCAGTGGTCAAAAAAAGCAAACAGTTACTATACATATGGAATGGGATGAGGAATGATACTGAAAATACTAAGATGTCATTTTTTGAATCAATAATGTATCCTCCCTTGGAGAGGATAACCAGATCTGAAATGGAGGTATCAGAAATAGAAAGGGTTCAGAAATAAATGAGGAGAAGAAGTGGAGACTTTGGAAAAATGTCCATATTATGAGAGATTGAAAAGCTTGGGGCTGTTCACATTACAGAGGAGACAAATAGAAAAGACATGATAAAAGATATATAAAATAGTGAACAGTAAATAGAACATAGTTTGGACACTTCTCTTCACCATCTCATAATGCTACTGAAAGTCAGAAAATGTATAACTATAAAAAGAAAATACTTATTCACACAATGCACAATTAGCCCATGAAAATCTTTCCCACAAAGTATAATTGAGGCCAAGAGCTTAAGAGGATTAAAAAATGAAAGCAAATGTGTATGGATAATGAAAAGATCCAGTGTTACAATAGCAACTTAGAAAGCATCATGATTAAACCAAACAAGAAAATTGTTTTGGAAGGAACATAAATCCTCAAACTTCAGGGCATAGGCCAATCTCTAACTAATGGGAGTGAGGAAGAAACTTTCCATATGAGCAATTTATTCTGTAACTGACTACTGTAAGGTACCTTGCATCTTCCTCAGAAGCTAATGGTGTTTTCCACTGTTGGAGAGAGAATACTGCACCCTTTGGACTGATACAGGTATTGTTATTCCTATGTTCGAGTGAAGGGGTTTCATTGAAAGGAGGGTGGTGGCTTAAGATGGGTAGACAATCCATGCCTAGGAGTGGGAGTGGACAAATAAATGGGAACCATTGTGGGAGAAATGGATGATTGGGGATCAACACCCCAGGCTGCTAAATGCATACATCTGACAATCTGATCAAGAAATTAGTGGGTTAAGTTCTTTTGCCCTTACCAAAGGCTCTTAAGCAAACTAAGTAGTCATGGGATAAGAGGGAAGGTCCTCTCATGGATCAATAATTGGTTAAAAGACGGGAAACAAAGGGTAGGAATGAATGGTCAGTTTTCAAAATGGAGAGAGATAAATAGTGGGGTCCCCCACTGGGATCAGTTCTGTTCAACATATTCATAAGTGACCTGGAAAAATGAGTAAACAGTGAGGTGGCAAAGTTTGCAGATGATACAAAATTACTCCTGTTAGTTAAGTCCAAACATGACTGGGAAGGGTTACAAAGAGACTTTACAAAACTGGGTGACTGGGCAACAAAATGGCAGACGAAATTCAAAGTAATGCATATAGGAAACCATAATCCCAACTATTCATAAAAATGTGGTTTAAATTAGCTATTACCACTCACAAAAGGGTTCTTGGAGTCATTGTGGATAGTTCTCTGAAAACATTCACTCAATGGGCAATACAGCGGTGCACAGACAATCTAGGAAGTTTTTGGAAAGTGTAGGGGACAATTTCCTGGTGCAAGTGCTGGAGGAACCAACTAGGGGAAAAGCTCTTCTTGACCTGCTGCTCACAAACAGGGAGGAAATAGTAGAGGAAGCAATAGTGGATGGGAACCTGGGAGGCAGTGACCATGAGATGGTAGAGTTCAGAATCCTGACACAAGGAAGAAAGGAGAGCAGTAGAACAGAGACCCTGGACTTCAGAAAAGCAGACTTTGACTCCCTCAGGGAACTGATGGGCAAGGTCCCCTGGGAGAATAACATGAGGGGGAAAGGAGTCGAGGAAAGCTGGCTGTATTTTAAAGAATCCTTATTGAGGTTGCAGGAACAAACCATCTCGATGTGTAGAAAGAAAAGTAAATATGGCAGGTGACCAGCTTGGCTTAACAGTGAAATCCTTGCTCGTCTTAAACACAAAAAAGCAGCTTACAAGAAGTGGAAGATTGGACAAATGACTAGGGAGGAGTATAAAAATATTGTTCAGGCATGCAGGAGTGAAATTAGGAAGGCCAAATCACACTTGGAGTTGCAGCTAGCCGGAGATGTTAGGAGTAACAAGAAGGGTTTCTTCAGGTATGTGAGCAACAAGAAGAAAGTCAAGGAAAGTGTGGGCCCTTTGCTGAATGAGGGAGGGAACCTAGTAACAGAGGATGTGGAGAAAGCTAGTGTACTCAATGCTTTTTTTGCCTCTGTCTTCACGGGCAAGGTCAGCTCCCAGGCGGCTGCACTCCGCAGCACGGTATGGGTAGGAGGTGACCAGCCCTCTGTGGAGAAAGAAGTAGTTTGGGACTATTTAGAAAAGCTGGACGCGCAAAAGCTGGGGATGGATGCACTGCATCCGAGGGTGCTAAAGGAGTTGGCCGATGTGATTGCAGAGCCATTGACCATTATCTTTGACAAATCATGGCAATCGGGGGAGGTCCCGGATGACTGGAAAAAAGCGAATGTAGTGCCAATCTTTAAAAAAGGGAAGAAGGAAGATCCGGGGAACTACAGGCCAGTCCGTCTCACCTCAGTCCCTGGAAAAATCATGGAACAGGTCCTCAAGGAATCAATTCTGAACCACTTAAAGGAGGGGAAAGTGATCAGGAACAGTCAGCATGGATTCACCAAGGGCAAGTCATGCCTTACTAGCCTAATTGCCTTCTATGATGAGATAACTGGCTCTGTGGATGAGGGGAAAGCAGTGGATGTGCTATTTCTTGACTTTAGCAAAGCTTTTGATACAGTCTCCCACAGTATTCTTGCCAGCAAGTTAAAGAAGTATGGCTGGATGAATGGACGGTAAGGTGGATAGAAAACTGGCTGGATGGTCACGCTCAGTGAGTAGTGATCAATGGTTCCATGTCTAGCTGGCAGCCGGTATCAAGTGGAGCGCCCCAAGGGTCGGTGCTGGGGCCAGTTTTGTTCAATATCTTCATCAACGACCTGGAGGATGGTGTGGACTGCACCCTTAGCAAGTTTGCAGATGACACTAAACTGGGAGGAGTGGTTGATACGCTGGAGGGTAGGGATAGGATACAGAGGGACCTAGACAAATTAGAGGATTGGGCCAAAAGAAATCTGATGAGGTTCAACAAGGACAAGTGCAGAGTCCTGCACTTAGGATGGAAGAATCCCATGCACTGCTATAGACTAGGGACCGAATGGCTGGGCAGCGGTTCTGCAGAAAAGGACCTAGGGGTTACAGTGGACGAAAAGCTGAATATGAGTCAACAGTGTGCCCTTGTTGCCAAGAAGGCTAACGGCATTTTGGGCTGTATAAGTAGGGGCATTGCCAGCAGATCGAGGGACGTGATTATTCCCCTCTATTCGGCACTGGTGAGGCCTCATTTGGAGTACTGTGTCCAGTTTTGGGGCCCACACTACAAGAAGGATGTGGTTAAATTGGAAAGAGTCCAGCGGAGGGCAACCAAAATGATTAGGGGGCTGGAGAACATGACTTATGAGGAGAGGCTGAGGGAACTGGGATTGTTTAGCCTGCAGAAAAGAAGAATGAGGGGAAATTTGATAGCTGCTTTCAACTACCTGAAAGGGGGTTCCAAAGAGGATGGATCTAGAGTGTTCTCAGTGGTAGAAGATGACAGAACAAGGAGTAATGGTCTCAAGTTGCAGAGGGGAAGGTTTAGGTTGGATATTAGGAAAATCTTTTTCACTAGTAGGGTGGTGAAGCACTGGAATGGGTTACCTAGGGAGGTGGTGGAATCTCCTTCCTTAGAGGTTTTTAAGGTCAGGCTTGACAAAGCCCTGGCTGGGATGATTTAGTTGGGGTTGGTCCTGCTTTGAGCAGGGGGTTGGACTAGATGACCTCCTGAGGTCCCTTCCAACCCTGAGATTCTATGATTCTATGAATGTGCAGTAGCAGTCAAAAAGGTGAACAGAATGTTACGAACTATCAGGAAAGGCAATGGAGCTGACTTTCTAATGTTCTCAACCCCCCAGTTCTGCCCCAGGCCTCATTCCCACTCCAACCCTCCCTCTAAACCCCCAGCCCTGCCCTCCTCTTCCCACACCCGCTCCACCCCTGCCCCTTCCCCCACGTCTCCGCTCACTCCTCTCCGCCCTCTCCCTCCAATAGCCCCCCATTATAGCCTGTAAAAAGTGATGGGGCCATGGCCCGCTGGCTGCCCCTTTTCCAGCACCCCTGCTCCTTGACAATTACACTCTTTAAATACTGGTGCTTCCCCTCATCCCCCAGTACAACTCCCTGCTAGTCATCACTTTGTCAAACAGTTATTTTTACATTAAGCACTTTCCCAATTATTAAAGTGCAAGTTTTAAAGTGCAAAATATAGAGTATCATTCAGGGAGCCACCTCCTATTACATTTTATGGGCATGATGATATGGTAGGGAGCCTCCAAAGTCTATGAACGGTCATGATAACAACAAGGATAGGATTGATGGGTAGATAGTTTGAATACATGACATCAAATTAAAGTTTAGGCTGAAGTATGAGGCCAAAGCCTTTTACCATTTATTGTATTTCCCTGTTTTCATTTTGGAACTGTGAGGTGGGATGAAGGATAGAAAAAATATGCTGTTTTCTTTTTTGTTGAAGATTTCTCTATGCATAACCATAATCTGGAACTCAATCATGTTACAGTTCAAAAAGGTATTCAACAGACAAGCCTTTCCCATGGCACCTGCTTACCCAGATAACTGTTCTTCCACTGAGATCATCTCATGGCACAATCTACTACGTCACCTATCACAGTTCAAGTTGGGAGGAACTGTCCAAGGAAACAGAAAAACAGACATAAGAAAACAAATTCCAGATATCTAACACCTAAATACACTGCACAGGAATACTATTTCAGCATGGGCCAAAAACAGACAACACAAAGTGATGCAAACTAAAATTGATCACTAACAAAAACAAAACAAAATCATACAAGACATGAACTCATCAGCAATGAAGCATCCATTATAGTCTGAATCACTGAGACCTGCATGGCTGACATTATGAACTCCGTGCTAGCCCATTTCATCCCCTCAGGATACGCAATACATCACAGACCCAAACAGGATAAGAAGGGAGGAAACACCACATTCATCTTTTCCGAAAACATCCAATCCAAGACAAGTGCCTGAGGTAAGATGGAAAATGCATTATTTGACAATAGAAAATACAGCCAAAGCCAACTTATATTTTATGCTTATTTCCAGATCATCACAGACTACAGAATATATAAAGTAGCTCACTGATACCTTCTCTGCAATGGGGGGTTAAATACCCCATAGTTGTCATCATAGGAGATTTTAAACACACATATTGACAAGCTATAGATGCAAATACCCCATCTCCTCATTTGCCTCCCTGGGAATTTCACAAGACATCTCTAGTCCAAACCACCCAACCAGTCACACCCTGGACCTGGTCTTTGCCCTACATGTCAAGATTGAGGAAACTGCAACCACTACACCGTCTTGGACATAAAGGCAGTGGTCAGACACATTCCAGGGCCTAACCAGCACAACAGACCAATGATCCTGAATTGACCATGAAGACTCAGACCCCAGCACATTTCAAAGCCTGCTAAAGAAACATCATTCCTCTCACAGGACAAGGTGCCAAGGAACTGGTGGATCATTATCGTTGTATGATAGCCTTGATCATCAACATGCTGGCCTCCAAATGGCTCCTTCTTCCCCATTGCTCACACAGATCTCCTTTGTTTTCTGACACCTGGTGCTGGATGAAGAGATAGGTGCAGAAACTTGAGCACATAATACAAAGGCCAATCTGGACAGGATGAAACATAAGTGAATTCCTCAAAGCCTATGCTGAGGCCATACTACAGACCAAGAGAACCTTCTTATCGGAATCCACTGAAGCTGCCAAATCCCACCCCAAGGAGCTATCCGGAATGGTAAACTACTTCATCAATCCTGCACACTACAACCTGCATCAAAACCCAGCACCAAATGCAACAAGGAACTCTCATCCTACTTCACTGAAAAAAATCATGCACATTCGGGAAGCCTTTTCAAACAGCATGGATCCAATCTTTCTGTACCCACCAACCAACAGCCCACCTGCATTCCCAAAGTTCAATACATTCACTCATCGAGTAGTTCTGAACACTCAACAGAATCTCAACCCAAGACTTGTGAATCTGACCCATGTCCTTCCTGGCTTGTGAAAGAGTCATGAACAATTAGTACCAATCCTAACTGAAACAGCTAACTCCTCATTCAGAGAAGGAATCTCCTCTTCCTCCTTTAAATATGCAATAGTCTAACCAACACTGACAAAACCTACTCTGGATATATCCATTCTAGCCAACTACTGCCCAGCGACAAACCTCCCATTCCCAAACAAGTCCATAAAGAAGTTAGACTTAGACTTGACCTTTGGCTATCTAATTTAAGCTAATATTCTGGTTTCAAGCTAGGGTATGGAATGGAGACTGCTTTGGTGGCACTGATGGATGATATGCTATTAGTGCAGTGGTTATTAGCTCGTTTCAGTCCACGGACCACCAGGCCATTCAAAAATTTTCGTGGACCACCTCCTTTTTTTGTTTGTTTGTTGAGGCATGATTAAAAAGAGCAGACACGTTTTGTTTTGAAATGTATTTATTTCTTACTAGATGTTTAGATTCTCTTCTCACTGACAAGCTTTTCAATGTTTGGAGTGGTACTTGATAATGAGCAATGAATGTCACTTTCCACTGCGAGTCGATTCCTCTGTCTGGACTTAACGTGCAACAAACACGAAAATCCCATCTCACACATATAAATTGATGCAAATGGAAAAAGGAATGACTGCGTGTGCTGACAGATTTGGATAACTCCCGGTCATGATGGTCCACAATTTCTCTATGGTAGACTGCTGGTACACGTCTTGGGTCGCAAAATCATTTTTCAGATCCAAAAATTCCTCCTGCAGATCCTCTGAAACACTATTAACATCTGTTGTGAATGGATTCCTGATGAAAGATAATCCATCCTTTATCCTGTCCACCTCTGGAAAGTATCATTGGAAATCTTCGTGTAGCTTCAGTAAATGATCGAGAATTTGCGTCCGAGTGCTTCCTTTTTCCCGAGCATGGCATCCACATATGGAAATTGAACCAAATTATTGCCTTCGACTCTTATGATCCAGAGTTCCAATTTGTCAAGTAAAACCTTGATGATTCTTTGGTGAGAGAACAGATTTGAACCTTTCCCTTGCAGCTGAAGATTCAGTTTTTCAAGATTCCAAAAATATTGACAAGATACGCAAATTCTAAATTTGACTGCATCAGCACATTTCTGAATTCCTCTTTTCCTTGAGCCTGGAGAAACAAATCCAACTCCTCTCTCAATTGGAAAACTCTGTTGAGTACATTCCCTGCTGACAACCACCATACAGAAGTGTAGAACAGCAACACATCAAAGTCAGAACCCATGTCCTGGCAAAATCTTTTGAACAGCCTGGTGTTCACAGCCGATGATTTGATGTAATTCACCACTTTCACCAACCCTTTGAAAACGGCATTGAGTTGATCAGGCAATGTTTTTGACACCACTGCTTCCCTATGAATGAAGCAATGAACTCCAGTTACCATTGGAGTGCGCTGTTTCATCAATGTTTGGAAGCCTGATCTTGAGCCCAGCACGGCAGGTGCACCATCAGTGGTGACACCCACAAGATTTGCCCAATGCAGACCATGCACTTCAAAGAAATTGTTAACAATTTCCAGCACATCCTAAGGCTTTGTGGTGGTACCAAGAGTCTTACAAAAAAGAAACTCATCTTTGAAGTCTCCGTCAACCATATATCACCAATAGCTGTGAGCACAATGCGATGTCAGTCGATTCATCCAATTGTATGGCAAACAATGGAGACTTCCTTATTTCGTCCACAACTTGTTCATTGATGTTCTGTGATATCTCATTTATCCGTCTCGATATTGTGTCAGAGACAGATATATCATTCAGATTTCTTGCTGCTTCCTCGCCAAGAACTAGCCGCACCATCTCTTTTGCACAGGGGAGCACAAGATGCTCTACAACGGTATGAAGCTTTTTTGGTCTGTGCAACTTTGTATGCAACAATGTGGGAAGCGGTCACTGCATTGCTTGTATTTTTGTAGAATGCACCTGTTGAATCGAGGCACTATCGTTTCAGACCTGATAACCACCGCTCAAAATAATCTTCATCCTTTTGCAACAATTTTGGATGACACTTTTCGAGATGGAGTTTCAGCTTAGCCGGCTTCATTGAGTCATTCCCCAAGGCTTTGAAACAAATAACACATTGTGGCAAATCCATGCCTTCTTTTTCTTGACAAGTGAAGCCGAATTTGATGTAATCCTTCGAATACTTGCAGTTGACATTCCTTCCTGTCATTGCCATTATTTCAGATCTGTGGGGTTACAACAAAATTTTGATTTTTTGAACGGACAATTTATTTTGGGAGATGTATAGTAATTGTAAATCACTCATATAGATGTCCCATTTAGCACAGAACGAACGACACGACAATCACTCAGCACGACGGCGGGAGTTACACTAACACTCAGAGCCTTAGATGAAAGTTACTGGCAACACGTGATCGTGTCCTAGATGATGCTATGGATGACACGCTGCGTGCTTGTGAACATGGCATAAAACAGCCTAATGGTAGCACCTGCTCACACTATCTGACTTTGGACTATATTTGTATGGACCACAGAAAACGTCACCATGGACCACCAGTGGTTCATGGACCACCAGTGGTTCATGGACCATCAGTTGAGAATCACTGTATTAGTGGATAGAGGACAGATATCTATTCTCATTCTCCTGAAGTTCTCAGAAACATTCAATGCTGTTGACCCATGAGATACTGTTGTGTCACCTGAGAGAGGTGGCAGGGGTCCAGGGCAATGCCCTAAGATAGTGTGAGTCCTTCATGGAGGGATGCACCCAATAAGTAGTGAAGAGAACCTGCATCTCCACCAGCAGAGCTCTCACTTATGGAGTCCACAAGGATCAATCCTTTCTCTGGTTCTTTTCAAAATCCACATGCAAGCCTAGGTTAAATTTGTCAGACAACACTAACACAAGTGTCAGCAATATGCAGACATTATACAGCTCTACCTATCCTTCACCACATGACCACACTGAGAACCACCAAGATAACCAAAATCATCTCATGGATAAAGAACAGCTGGCTGAAGCTGAACAAGACAAAAGTGATATTGGTGGGCAGGGGGGAGAATTTTGAAGAGTTTTCAGCCATAGTGTGGTCTCCTTTGGTTGAAGATATAAACCCACAACTAGTCAATTTGGTCCTTAATTTAAGAGTACTCTTGGGTTCCTCGCTGATGCTAAGTGTGCACATAGCAGTATCTGTGCAGAATGCTTATGATCATCTCTGGTTGGTTAGGAGATGCCTGAAGGACAATGACGTGTCCTCTATTACTCATGCCTTTGTCACCTCTTGGTTGGGCTGCAATGCAATATACCTGGGCACAAAGCCTTCAGCACTTAGGAGGCTCCAACTAGTAAAGAACGCTGTAGTGTGCCTCTCCAGCAACAAAGGCTACTGCTAGCATATCATACCTGTCCTCCACACTCTATTCTGGCTTTCCATTGAATACCAAATCAAGTTCAAGATCTCATTCCTTATCTTCAAGGTGCTCCATGGCCTGGACCCATGGTATCTAAAAGACTGCCTAAGACCAAGAATGTGGTCAATAACTTTTCTCCTCGGGTACAATGGAACTCTCTTCAATAAGAGTAAAACTTGTCTGGGCAGGAAACAGAAGGGGGCTAGTCTGAGACTGGAATGATCTCTCTCAGGAACCAAGGACTATTACACACTTCACTAGCTTTCATCCCATGTGCAAAGCATGTTTCTTTGACTTTCCTTTCTCCAACACATATCATTATGTATATTTAAAAAACAAACAAAAAACATCCTACCAAAACAAAACACTCGATTGCACACACTTTTCCCCCTGGGGAGAGGATGAGAAAATAAGCAACAGATGACAGATGTTAGTCGTATCACTTACTGCACTGCTGAAAAGTGCACAGATACTACGGTGATGACCATAGTATATAAGAATCTACATTAAATAGACAGAATGTTACTGTGATCATAAATTGTTTCTATGGAAATACCCTTAAATCCTTCGTAAATTATTAGGCAAATATAATTACAAAAGAAAAAACAATGCAAATTAGATTTTAAAAATTAAAAGAAGCCTCAGCTTTTACTTTAATTTAATAATTACTACATACGGTGGTTTAACTAACTTTGGCTCTTGTTCTTTCAAGTTTCCTTGCTTTTCTGGAACACAGTTCCTTCCCTATTCTTGGTTCACTCTTTTCAACTGTCCCACTACCTGGAACATCTCTCAGATTTAACAAATATTTCTCATTTTTTAAATATCAATTTTGTAATTCAACAATTCCTTTACGTGATACAATAAAAGCCTGAATCACGATAGTACAATCTTTGGCTGTAGTGTGTTTAATACAGGCATATCTTCTGAATCAGAGAAATAATAATAAAAAAATCACACAACTCTAGTGTCATCTAATTTTTCCCTCTGCCAGAGGATTCTTACCTTACACAACATGATCCTGATCCTGCACTAAGTGAAGTCAATGGAGATAGAGCTGGTTGGGAATTTTTCAACAAAGCATTTTTTCCATCAGAAAATGCCAATTTGTCAAAATTGGTTTCTCACGTCCTGGACAAAATTTCACTTAAAAATAAAGAGAATGAGTCAGAGACCCCACCCTATAAAAGCCAGGTAGTTACGGCATTTACCTTGGAGGTGGAAGACCCAGCTTCAAGTGCTGTGCGATTAAGAGCAAGAAATGTTTTTAAAATCCTCTTTTTTCCCCACCAAATAGAATTCCTATTTTCCAGCTAGCCCTGAATGGAAAGGCAGCTAACACCTGATACTGCACCACTGAAGTTAATGGGAGCTTTTCCAGTACTTCAATGGGCACAAGATCAGATCTGTAGTCACTCAACCAGGGGTCCCAGGCCCCCTGGGGGGCCACGAGCAGGTTTCAGTGCGGCCGCCAGGCATGGCGGGCATTAAACTCTCCAGGGCCCAGGTCAGAAAGCCAAAGCCCTACTGCAAGGGACTACAGCCCAGGACCCTGAGACCCACCACCCAAGGCTGAAGCTGAAGCCTGAGCAACTTAGCTTTGCGGTGCCCCCTGTGATGTGGGGCCTGAGCAACTGCACTGCTTCCTAACCCTTTACGTCAGCCCTGGCTTTTATATGCAGAAAAATAGTTGTTGTGACACAGGTGGGCCGTGGCGTTTGTATTGCATGTTGGGAAGGCCTCAGAAAGAAAAAGGTTGAGAATTCCTGTGTCTACTGCAATGTCCTGTCAAGCAATGGGCTTGCTTAACACAAAATGCTATTCAGCTATCTCAACTGATAACACTCCAGAGAATCAGGACACACTTCCTTGAATGTATTGATTAGAGCTGTAGGTGGCATTCTAAAGAGCCATTGTTAACAAAAAAGTGGATTCATGGTACAAAATAGGTCTAAGCGCTCCAACCCTCCAGATAGGGGTTTATCAGTGGTCTAACGTACTCACTGAAATAATCAAAACAGAAGATATTTGACAACTTATCTCTTTTTGTATTAAATAATAGTCACAAATATATATTTATCCAGTCACAGAGAAAAAACAGAACAGTGTGTTTGTGGAGGCCAGGGCAAGCTTGATGATGGAAGTAGGTAGAAGCATTTGATGAGGAGATCTGCTTTACCAACTTCTGTTGCCCTATGCCCCAAAGTAGCCAAAAAAATCACGAATGGAAGAACTTATTGGCTGGCTTCTAGCTGTGCTTGTGCAGATCTGATTGCCTACTTGTTTAACACAGTCTGCATCTCAGTAGAGAGCCCCCAGCTACAGCCAACCTTAAGTGCCATTCAGGGATGCTTTTTTCAAGAAGTCTCTGCATGCTCTCTCACAGTGTGAAAGATATCTCAGTAAATCTCAGACCTAGACAAGATACTATACAAAGTTATTGCAAAATGAACACACACATTTTATCATGTATGAATTTAGCAGTTTGCTAATCTAATCCCAAATTACAAGGCCATAATTAGTATTCCATTTTTACTAATTTCTTTTGTTTTCTTTAAACAGTATGACAGGATTCTACAATACCAGAATTGTAGCTTTGGGGCTGTACATTTTTGACATAAATAACAAAGCAGGAGCTTCATCGAGGTTAGGTGTGACAGACATCTCTCATCACCATGCAGTCTCAAATACTGTACCATACATGCAGTGATCTCTAGGCTGTACAAAGGGGCAAGTTCAGATAAAGTACTCTATCAACTTTTACTTTACATTTCCTTGCTTTCATCAATTTGTGTTACTCTCACAAGCAAACCGCTATTCTTTTCTATTTAAATATTTATGAATATGAATACAGGGTTTACCAAATGTCATGTTTCAAGATCATAGCTCTTAAATCAGTATATTGGGACTGGACAATATACTTCTGCATAGACAAGAACTGCAGATAAAAATAAGTTTATCATAGTATTATATGTCGATATATCCCATGCCCCATCACCATAAAATAATTATAGAACTCAGAAAAATGTAGCAGAATAACTTTTACTCAGAAATAAATTTTACCAATATAATTACATTAATGCTAAATAGATAAGTATCTCCTGAAGAGTTATGCTGCCATCTATTGGCAATGCAAATGTGTGCTAACTATCTGAGTTGAGAAAAGATAATTCCCCAGGGAAAAGGCTCTCTCAATAGTATAGATTATTCAAAACAAAAATATAACACGCATCTCTGTCTGATGGTAAACATATGAAAGTACCCAATTTGGATATAACAATGTTGACAAACTAGCATAGTAAAATAGTATTGCAACTTTTAATTCATGAAGAAAGCTGTTCACTCGTCAATCTGTATGTGTACAAAATCATACCAAATCTTTTTATTTATCGTGCATTTGATTCGCTATATTTTCAGAGTATGTTATGTCAGCAGTCCTATTGCACTGCATGCACGATATACAACAAAAGTAGGCATCGTGGATCATTTGGATAACAACAGTATTTTGATATAATCTGATAGACAAATGAATTAAAAGGTGCATGCATTATAACAGAAGGGAGGCATCTAACTGGTTTCAGCTAAAGTTCTAACTGGGCAATTAGCTGGTGACAAGTGTGGAAGTGTAAAAAGAGAAATGGAGAGGATCTGAGTGCAGCGATCTTAGTTGTCTTAGAAACAGTGCAGAAAGAGGGACTTGTGGGAGTAAGAAAACTGCAAGAGATGCTGTTTTAGCTTCACTTTAGGAAGATAAGAGTGGAAGGCAATGCTGACATTGAGCAGGAACCATTGAGATAAGTAGGCTATCAGGAAGGAACAGGAAATAACCGTTGGCCGTTGATGTATGTAACGGGAGAGTATAAATACTTGTCTTTAAGCTGTGTTTTTCTGAGGATCTGCCAGAGGATAGGGGACCCCCTATCCGACTGCGGTCCTCCCTTGCAATTGCTCGTAATAAAGATGTCTCTGACTTGTTGCTAACAACGCAGAGTGAAGACTTGTTTTCTTCCACAATTTGGTGCTGTGACTTGGATGGCAACGCCCGGCTGAGACAGTGGCAACCATTACGGACCGTTCCCCTTTGAACCCCAAGGTGCCAAACAAGAGGTAAGAGACTTTTTTTGAAATCTCTACTGGGGTATAGGAGGAGGACTGCCATGGGGCCGTCTGTCCCTTTGGGCTCACACCATGTGAACTTATTGATTTTGCCACAAGGTCAGATGCATATCAGTGCTGAGGAGATTGCCGCCTCATATAAAGGAAAGGTTGTGTTGAGTTCGGACATAAGGAATTAAGGTTATGGTTAACGGAGATGCAGCGAGGTATGAGGGAATGAATAGGAATGAGTGAATGCTGCTGACCAGGTCTGAAACTTAAGCTGACTTCAGCCGCCCCAGGACTACCGCATGAGGTAGTTCTGAAAGCAAGGGGAGTCAGCCAAACCTTGTGACCCAGCGGAAAATTTTCCTTGCCAAGTCTTCTGACCAGGTGGAACCCCATGACCCAGTAGACCCTTTCCCCGGAGTGTGAGAGAGCAAAGCCTTCCCTTACTTATTCACTGACCAGGTCTGGGACTTAAGCCATGGCACCACTGAACCTCGTGACTCAGGGGACCTTTTTTCCCTGAGTGACTGAAGAATGCGTGGTGGTCAGTCTAAAAATATTCCGCACTGCCGAAGGGCACCCCTGTGTACTACATGTATGTGCATTATAGTCCTAGGACTTGTAGGTATTTAGAAAATTGGAATTTCTACACACGTGATGATCCATCTAAACAGTTCCTGCTAGAAGGTACCTTCGATTTAGATAAAATCATATACCTCAGAAGAGCCCTTGAGTCACCAAAAATCCCTGACGTACAGGGGGAACAATTTGTCTGTTGGTGGGAGGAAGCTAAAAAGAGACTGCATGATTCTCGAGTGCGGAGTCTGAAGGACTCCCAGGAAAAATTAAAGACTCAAGTGCAGGATTTGAAAACTAAATGCAAGATATCCGGATGCCTCCCTACCCAAGCCACCTCATCAACGCCCTCAGCTCCTTTATACCCCCTGTGATACAGCATGGCCAGAAGGCAGCAGGAGAGTGATCTAGGATGAGGAGAAGCCTTATTCCCTGTAGATTAATTAAAAGCACCTGAAACCAATTAGAGCACCTGAAGCCAGTCACCTGATAAAATCCCCCTGCTTCAATCAGCCAGAGGAGGAGCTGGAGCAGAGTGAGGAGGAGTTGGAGCAGAGTGGTTTGGTGGTGGAGCAGAGAGCAGTTTGGAGGAGTGAAGCAGAGTAGATTGGTGGTGGAACAAAGAGCAGTTTGAAGGAAAGCGGAGGAGAGTTTTGAGAAGTGCTGCAGTGGGCTAAGAAGACCAAGATCCTAGGTAAAGGGACACCTGGCTTGTGCAGAGGGAAGGCAGGAAGCCCCACAAGCTGAAGGTCAGGAGAGGGAAGTAGCCCAGGGGAAAGAATCACTGGTACAAGTGGTTCACCTGCTATCATAGGGCCCCTGGGATGGGACCCGGAGTAGAGGGTGGGCCCGGGTCCCTCCCTCTCCACTCCCCTTCCCTGGGATACTGGTAGGATAGCTGTTACCCCGGTTCAGGGGCAAGAAATGGCCCCCTGAAACTCCCCCCACAAGAAGAGAAAGTGCGGGACCCATCATAGTAGTGCCGGCAATTTGCCACACCCCAATTAGTTAAGACAGAGAGAGGAGGAGATGGCCAAAGACATTGTGGATTTTTACAGCAGTGCTTCACAATGGCAGCCATTGCTTCCTCCTCCCCCTTCACAGGCTATGCCTCCCAACGACTTCCGAGTGGCAGTGCCACTCACATTGCCACACGTGTCGGCAAGACAGGCCGTTTCTTCCGGAGGGAGCTCTTCCTCTCTGCCGCCTTATCCTCATCAACAACTGAGGGCTGTTCCCTCGTGCTGCAATCTTCGTCTCACATTACCCTGACTCGCTGCCCCATTTTAAATCCTGCTTCTTTATTACCTCGGCTGGAGGACGGAGAGCCCCATGATTGTGTGTCTGTGACTTCTGTCCTTACTCATCCAAGAGAAGACCTCAATGATGTGCCTTTACAGAACCCTGACCTTATTTATTTTGTAGATGGCTCATGTTTGCGACATTTTAAGGGAAATCTAGTCGCCATCTATGCTGTATGCTCTTTACACTGTGTGATTGAGAGTGCCCTCCTTCCCTCTGTATTTTTGGCCCAGGATGCCGAACTCATTGCCTGGAACCGAGCCTGTATTTTAGCACAGAATCAAGCAGTTACTATTTACACTGATTCTCGCTATGCCTTTGGAGTGGTACATGACTATGGTCAACTTTGAAAACACAGAGGCTTCCTCACGTCCTCTGGATCCCCAATTAAAAATGGCCTCTGTGTGTCTGCTCTTTTGGATGCCCTTCTGTTGCCCAAAGCTGTTGCTATTGTAAAATGCATTGGTCACCAGACCCCTCATGAAGTTAAATGTGGAAATGCTTTGGCTGATTCGTCAGCCAAAACCGCGGCCCTTTCTACCCCTCAGGCTGCGTGCACTCTTGCCTTGATTGAGCAACCTCCACTGGCCTCCCTTGAAGACCTTGCCAAGATCCAGGAGGCTGCATCGAAAGCCAAAAAATGTTCTTGGAGTGTTGCTGGGTGTACTGTGCACCTTGATCACCTATGGTGCTCCCTGGATGGCCGCCTGGTCACGCCTAGGGTGCTCTTGCCCTATTTTGCTCGCGTGCACCACGGAATGGCGCACGTGAGCAAAGGGGGGATTATTGCTGATGATTGATGCAGTTAAACAAGACTGGTATGCACCTAATTTTTCTTCTGTAGCCCAACACTACTGCCAACAGTGTGCAATCTGTCAGCAACACAATATTGGGAAAGCAGTTAAAACTAGGAGAGCAGAACATCCCCATCCTTGGGACCCCTTTGTAAATATTCAGGTTGATTTTATTCAAATGTCTAAATGTTGTAATTATGAGTATGTATTAGTATTAGTTGATGTATTTTCAAGCTGGGTTGAAACCTTCCCTTGTAGAAGGGCAGACGCCAAATCTGTGGTGAAAATTTTGCTTAAGGATTTTATACCAAGATTTGGCATACCTGTTAGTATCAACAGTGATCGTGGTGCTCATTTTACTGGACAAATTGTAAAAGAATTATGTGCAGCCTTGCAGATCCAACACAACCTCCACTGTCCCCACCACCCACAGTCTACCGGGACGGTAGAATGTCAGAATGGGATTCTGAAAAATAAACTGGCTAAGATCTGTGCGAAGACTAACTTAAAATGGCTAGATGCCCGTCCATTAGCATTGCTGAGCATGAGGGTCACTCCCAATCGAAAGACTGGACTCAGCCCTCATGAGATCCTGATCGGGTGCCCGATGCGACTTCCAGCAGCGCCTCCGCTGGCCCTTGCCCAAATGGATATTCATTTGATGGATGATACAATGCTTAATTACTGTCAGGCATTAATGAAATGTGTCAGGGCTCTTTATTCACAGGTGAAAGAAGCACTACCCAAGGATCCTGAGCAACCCTGTCATTTGTTGGAACCAGGAGACTGGGTCTACATAAAGATCCATCAGCAAAATACCACTTTGGCCCCGCGTTGGAAAGGCCCTTACCAAGTTCTTCTAACTACCAACACCGCTGTGAAGTGCCAAGTGCCTGGACTCATACTTCCCACTACAAGAAGGCCCCTCCACCTCAAGATGATTCCACTTCAACTGCTGATATCTCTAGCTCCCTTGCTGGTGATAGAGATACCTGGTGGTACTTCTCCTCCTTCTGGATTGCAGAAGGCAAGGACAAGGTGAAGTGCTGGTAACCTCTCCCTTGTCCACTGACAGAACCACCATACATCCAACATCTGTTAAAGGACTGCAGGGTGATGTTCTGGTAACCTCTCCCCTGCATGATACTGAACCACAACTGCTCCAGGAAAGAAGGAGGAACGCTCGCTCCGCTAAAACCGCTAATGTCCAGGGACTCCTGACTACAAAAGACATTAAGAATTGGTCGTGGTGGAAGATACGGAAAATTATACTCTGGCAGGAAGGAACTTGTGGGACCCATTCTTGGGAATGTGGTATTGATTGGGTTTTGGGGTTATTCCGCAGGCTGCGCCTTGTGTTTTTGGGCAAGTAGATTCAGCATGTATTGCTCTCCCTAATTGGCTTTCAGACGATGAATACCAAAGGCGCCCTGCTGCCACCACCATTGCCCCCGCCATTTTCTCCACTACCACCATTACCCCCGTAACACACCCAAATACAGACAACACCATATATTCCAATGAAACCCAATGGCCAAGGCCTTCACACCTTAGTGATTTATTTGAATATTGCTTGGAAAATGTATTCTTTAAGATTCAGGATACGTCATATGAGCAAACGATCAAGTGGAAAACAGATGGGTCAGTAGAGATAGAAGTATATAATATCACTACAAATGAGTTCCAAGAATTCAAATTTGATATTAGTGGGTTTCATAACAGGGTTGATATGATGGCCGTTCCAGGAGTTTGCAGTATGTCAGAGGAAAGGGGTCCTTATTGCTATTTGGTTACCCGAGCAGTGAATAATCAAATTCATACTCAGAGAATGTGTTCTGCCACCAGAAAGTTTACCTGCACTGAAATAATCCCAATAACTAATAACTTAACCTGTACCATATTGTAATATTCTCCTTCCTACGCTATTAATGTTAATACTTCTCAGAAGTACATAAGAATTGTTAGCCAACAGGTGTGGTATGATACTATGCCAAAGAGAGATGTGTTAGGATACCGATCGACAGTAATTAATGCCATGCTGTGGACTGTAAAATTTATGCTGCCACTATCGGCTTTCAGGTTACCTCTACGTATTCAAACTGCTCCAAGGGGTCTGTTATTCTGCTAGCACAGCAAAAGGTATGGGTCTCCTTTAGAAGAAAAGGATGGTGCCAATAGCGCGACAACAATTTGGAATATTTACAAAGGCCAACAACATGATGAGAAACTAGGGCAGCTGGATAAGGCCACGGGGCTTATTCCTGGAGCACTGTTAACGCAGGCTGGAATCGGTGAATTACATGTTATCTTCACACTCAGTTTAATAACCCAAGAACTACTGATGAAGATGGTGCTAAGCACTGTTCCCTCTAAGCTGTGTGCGTGTGCACGCGCACACAGATCCTAAACCCCACGCACATGGCGAAACACCGCATGCACAAAAATTTGCACAGAAGCACAACAATTTGCACAGAAGAAACTTTTTGTGCACCTGGCCTGTCAAAAATTAGAGGGAACACTAAGTATCATTGAGGTAGGAAAGGAATTGCAGTGGGACCTGGCCTGTTCAGAGATGCAGAATTTCCTGAATGGCCAGCTCATGGCCATTCGGAGTGATCTTGAGCATCAGACTTGGCCAACTGCCTTTGCAAATGCTTCAGGAGTGCCATCTGATTTGTGGCCATGGAAACATACTTGGAGATTTTCAGGGTGGAAATGCAGGCACTCACTGTGCTCCTTCCAAGCATACAGACCGGTTGGAGGGGTAGGGGCACCAACATACCGAATCCTGCTGGGCCCGTGGGGAAGATGTGCGTGGGATTGGATAATTCACCATGATATTTGGGAAATTAAACCATCGGGTAAACCTAGCTGATTTATAGTCGGTGCTCCTAGAATAACACCAGATGTCTATATAGGGATAGGAAACCAATGGGCACTGTGGCTTTTGGAGCCCCCGCAGCTTCAGGGTGTATGAAAGCTGAAGCAAGGAGAAGTTGTCACTGTTCATGACAACGTTTGTTGGGAAGGCATGGGGCTAGGAACTACCTTGACAGGACACTCGCTCTTCCAAGCTAATGACAGCTGCGTATATGTTAAGGGCACCACTTTGCAAGATATACATTTCAATCTCACCACTGCTGCAGGAAGTCATATTATCTATTGGCCTGCAGATAAAGTCTTACAGTCCACTCTTAGGCTCCAAATACCCTTTAATTGGACTGCCTTAATACCCAACCGATTCCAAAACCTACTTTCACTCCTACCAGAGGTCCAGAAAATCTCTGGATTACAAGGTCAAATCCATGTGCTCCAAAATATATATCAAATTGAAAAACACACTTTCCATACAGCCTATAGAATATCTATCTTATGTACTAACGATGATGTATTGTGCTATGTAACTAAGGTTATGAAAAAAACCCATTATGTAACTATAATAGGGATATTAATAATTTTATTGCTTTTGTTAGGAATATTTTATTGTTGTTGTAAGAGACGTAATAGAAATCTTTCATGTCCATACTAATCACGCAAGACCGTTGCAGCCAACCAAGATTTACTAGGTTAATCTCATTGACTTGGAAATGGAAATACAAGGCCTAATGAAAATAGAGGTTTAAGAATGTTAGTTGTGCTGTAAGCACAAAAGGGAGGAGTGTGGAAGTGTAAAAAGAGAAAAAAAGAGAGGATCTGATTGCAGCCATCTTTGTTGTCTTAGAAACAATGCAGAAAGAGGGACTTGTGGGAGTAAGAAAACTGCAAAAGATGCTGTTTTAGCTTCGCTTTAGGAAGATAAGAGTGGAAGGCAATGCTGACATTGAGCAGGAACCGTTGAGATAAGTAGGCTTTCAGGAAGGAATATGTGTAAACAGGAAATTACCATTGGCCATTGATGTATGTAATGGGAGAGTATAAATACTTGTCTTTAAGCTGTGTTTTTCCGAGGATCTGCCAGAGGATAGGGGATTCCCTGTCCAACTGCGGTCCTCCCTTGCAATTGCTCGTAATAAAGATGTCTCTGACGTGTTGCTAACAAATGCAGAGTGAATACCTGTTTTCTTTCACACAGGGAAACTACAAAGGTTGGGGTTCTTTACCCTTCCTGCAGTAATTGCACAGAGAACCAGTATAATACAGATATTAGGCAGGGAGGCTAACTTCTCAAACTAGTCCTGATATTGGCTGCCATTTCCCTCATGGCAATGGGTATCAGATGGACAAAAGTGGGATAGGATGTTTTACGTTAATTACTCCTCAAAAAAGAAAGCTGTAAGCATAGTCATATAAGTAATTTATTTAAAAGCTCCTGGTGCTAATTTTGGTGATCCCATGTTCATTTCAATGAGAACAGGAACAACAGATGGCAGCAGAGTAAATACCAGAAAATTCGCAAATTGCAGAGACTGTGTGCTGAAAATGCGATTATTACCCAAGTAAACTACGTCTACAGGTGTCAACTGGTTCTTAAAATCTTATTATGGAAGAAAAATTGAAAATAAAGTATAATTTCAAAATCAATTTTAAAAATTGCACTACTAAAAACTATTTTAAAACACTGTTCCCATTTTAAATATTTGATATGGGCTGTCACACTTTTATATAATCAGTTTGTTAATGAAGGATCAAACAACCCGCCCCCCCAACCTTTGGAATAAATTGGTGCTGAATTAGTGGCTCAAGAATATAATATGTTTTTGTTTTATTGATTTATAATTATAAATTGGAAAAAACATTTGAGTCTTCATTTTTGTTCATCGCCTCTTCCTTACAAGGCTGAAATTGATAATATTGTATTTACTCTCGTACAGTCATTCAGCAGTAGCCCTTCCATGCACACACATTGGGGTTAAATACATGCATCATAAGTAGACTAGTTTAGATGATTTTTACCTATATTTAAAGTGCATGTATTTTCAAAAGAACCATTATTCTGCATGGGAGCTGCCTGGCACTGAGCCCCTTTGAAAACCTACCCACTTCATTTAAGTGCCCAAATGATAGTTGAGTTCTTTTGAAAATGTAGTTTTAGTAGAGGGTCCTGAATACTTAAAACTCTGGCTGATATGTGCAACTGAAGGGGCATGTGGGAAGGGGAATCTTACCAGTTAGCAAAACTCTACAAAACAACATTTCACCAAAACCCCACATAAACTCCCATATACTTGTATATTTCCCTCCACAATATAGCTGATTGCTTATATATACACGAACGCATTCACTAGTGCAATTCTACTCAGCCTCCTTCGCCTAGCTGGTTTTAGTGAGGTCATAGTCCAGAGACGTGTGTATGGTAATAATTAGAAGAGAAAGGAAATGCAGAAAAAAGATACAGAAGACTTAAAAGAGATTTGGTAAAATAATATATTTTCTCAACCTTGTGAGGCAAGGGCTCTTTAAAGCCATTTTTTGTCCTCTGAATGTGCACATTGCAATTCATTATTATAAAGCATGATAGGGAATCTTATTTGATACACTTCATTGTATTTTATATTAAAATTCAGGAATTCTAAGTCTTTTTAATGCATAGAAATGTGAAAGAATTTACATCTTCTACTTTAGTAATCAGCCATGTTATTGTCTGTTACCCTTAGCTGATTCTAATGTCAGAAACAATACTCTTATCAATCTAGCATGGGGACTAAACCAGCAGTCCTTACTCAGGCAAAACTCCCATTGACTTAAATGCCTAGAGAATACTGCATATATGGTATGAAAGTTTGATATGAGATCTCTCATCATTCATTCAGTGTGGCACAACCTGGTCCTGCCATGAGGGCAGGGGGCTGGACTTGATGACCTCTCGAGGTCCCTTCCAGCCCTAGAATCTATAAATCTATGAACCTTGCTTTTATATTTGTTATAATCTCAGTATTATTTAAATACGTTTTTGATGTATTAAAATCCTTTGTCATTGACTTCAGTGGGAATTTCGCTTGAGTAAGAATTGCAAGATCAGGCCCTTTGTTTTCATGATGACTTTTAATCTGATTTAGGTTTCAGTTGACATGATCTTACTGTTATTCAGTCTTTTCATTGACATCACAACATTTGGCATAATGCTGCATGATTACTTCAAGAAAATTTCTTTTAAAATTGGACCAGGTCCAGAGCAGAAGGCTGCTGCAGGTTAGAACTAAAGTGCAATGGTTTAGCTATGTGGAGAAACATACAGTGTCTTTTTGTGCTGTGCCTAATTCTGACAAGTATTATCAGTCCTTTGTTGTCATGGACACTAACATCCTTTAAAAAAAAGTAATTGGCAATCCTTAGATAAAAGGCACAAGCAAATATTAGAGATGGGTCAAGAAAGTTTGACATTACATGCTGTAATCTCCAAACATATGGAGGCGAAGAGGTCAGTACATAAGTCCCAACATGTGGAAGATGAAATGCTGGCCACTGCAAATGTTGCCAATATGTGCTTCATAAGTAAGTTAAGTGGAATTTTATTCCGAAATCTTAAGAGAACAGATCAAACAGGTATACTTTGAAAGCAATATATGGAAAGAAGCTTGGAAAATAGTGGTTTGTCTGGCAGATTCCCATACATTGTATTTTATTTTTGTCCTTACCAAGTTTGATGCCTTTCTTCTCTCTGGTGCCCCACCCCATTCCTTATTTGAAGTCTCTCTTCTCTCCCCAGCTAACACTTTGGAGTTACTCTTCTCCCTGTTCTATCTCTCTTCTCCTCCCTTCTTTTCATCTATCAGTAGCAGTTCTCTACTTCCATACATGACATCAACACATTCTGTGTTATTCAGTGCTTAGACCCTTCCCCCCCCCCCAAGATTAATGTTTTGAACTCTAGGTCCAGTGCTTGGAGCCATAGGAAATCCTTCTGAGAAGGCTGGGTATTTCAAACCAAGCTTATTTCTAGAGACTTCAATATAATGTGTGATGGTGCTAGCTTCTTGTTGCATTACAAGTAGCTAATGCATTCCTTTGAAAAACATTATGATAATAGCATACTATATACCACCACTTCCCACTGTGATAAAAAGAATACATTATGATCAAGTTTTAGAATCTTTTTAGATCCTTACTGCAGGCAGCCTTTTCGCTTACTTGACTTCAAAATATTTTGGTTGAAAATTGAAAATTTCTCTTTGGATATGTTTCCACTGAGCTTCATGGGATTTTTTTGTTCCATTGTATCATGTGTCAGTTCTCCTCTATGGACCAGGCTCCCCAACTGGACTACCTCAGTTGGGATGCATTGCAGTCATGTGACTTCCATGGTACAACTCAGAAAGAGGGGAAACTGTGGTGCATGAAAGGGAAATGTAGTGTGATCAGGAAGCCTGGCCTACAGAGGAGAATGAAGGCACGAGGCACCCAAACTACAATTTCCATGAGGTCCCGCAGCATTTTGTAAATGAAATATTTCAATTTCTGATATTTCCCTAAAAAGTCAAAATTTTCAATGGGGAAAAACATTTTTCAACCAGATCTAGGAAGAATACATTGTCACACTAAAATATTGCAGAGCTAAATCTCTCTCTCTATTTAGAGATACTCTATTGGGATGAGGAACACCTATCCTTGAGAAAAGTGTGATGTAATGTAATAATAATAAAGTATTACCTTGAAGGCCTTTTTTTTCTTGTAGCTCCTAATTTTCTTTTTCACCTTTGGACATGGCTACACTTGCAAGTTAGAGCGCATTAAAGCAGCCCCGGGGACCCTAACTCATGATGTGCCCACACTGGCAAGGCACATAGAGCCCCCAGACTCTGTGGCTGGAGTGTTCCTGGTAATCCACCTCTACGAGAAGCATAACACTTCATGCGCCACGGCTGGAGCCCCGCGGTGCCAGTGTGAATGCACTGGTCTATTAATGTGCTCTGATTGGCCTCCAGAAGTGTCCCACAATGCCTGTTATAGCCACTCTGGTAATCACTTTGAACTCTACCACCCTGTCCTCAGGTGACCAACCATCAGTTTCCCTTTAAATTCTCTGGGAATTTTGAAAATCCCCTTCCTGTTTGCTCAGTAAGGCGTGGAGTGCTCTCAGTGCATCTTTTCAGGTGATCATGCCTCCACTTGCCAGGCGATCCCCAGTATGGAGCAATGGTGAGGTGCTGGACCTCATCAGTGTTTGGGGAGAGGAAGCCGTTCAGTCCCAGCTGTGCTCCAGCCATAGGAATTACGATACCTTCGGGCAGATATCAAGGGACATGATGGAAAGGGGCCATGACCAGGACGCACTGCAGTGCAGGGTTAAAGTGAAGGAGCTGCGGAATGCCTACCACAAAGCCCGTGAGGCAAATGGCCGCTCCGGTGCTGCCCCCACGACCTGCCGTTTCTACAAAGAACTGGACGCAATACTTGGGGGTGACCCTACCTTTACTCTGAAGACCACCATGGACACTTCATAGCCCAGTTCAAAAAGGTAGGAGGAGAAAAGTGGGAGCAAGGGTGCTGAGGTGGAGAGAGGCAGCCCAACATCCCTAGACGCATGCAGCCAGGAGCTGTTTCCAAGACAGGAGGAATGTAGCAAGTCGCAGCGGACGGTGCTTAGGGAAGAACAAACACCAGAGAAGGTGCCTGTTAAACGGCTTTTATTTTGGGAAGGAAGTTGTTCGGTGCAGACTCTTGGGGCGAGGAGGGTTAGGGCTGCATGCATGCCTAGATGCGGAATAGGGCATTGATGTGCTCTCTCACCTTGCGGTAATTGGCCTCAGTGATCTCGTCAAAGGTCTCATGCAGAAGCTGGGCAATCCGCTTGTGCAGGTTCCTTGGCAGAGTTACTGTGCTCCTTGTCCCAGTAAGGCTAACATGTCCGTGCCACTGTGCGTGAGGGGTTGGGGGGGCATTGCTGCACAAAGGCAAGCTCCATACGGGCCAGGGCGGAAGCTGCATTATAGTAGAAGACCTTCCCTTGTTTCCCAGGTCACCCTCAGCAGCGAAATATTTTCCAGGATGAACTCCTGTGGAAAATGTGGGCACAGTGTTCAGTATAGGGGCCCTCTGCAGCTGTTAGCTCTCCCCAAGGCACAGAATCCCAGAGGACAGTACAGCCATGAAACCCCTGTACAGCCCCCTTGACCCTGTGCTTACTCACCATTTTGGGGCTCCTGTGGGTTATGTGCACTCGCTTTGGGATGGGCAATTTCTGCTATTGTGTAGACTGTGCTTGTCTACTTTAAGTATGGTCAAATCGTTGCTCTGTCTGGTGTGAACAATGCTGCCTCTGTTACGTGTTGTATTTTGGCTTTACAGATGCAACCTTGAGATCCCTTGTTATCAATGGTCAAAAGTCTCCAAAGAATCAGGAAACAGCCACGTAGAAGCAAAGAGTTGCATCCCAAACTTGCATAATGATATGATCCCACCACTCAGTGCTTGCTTCCCGAGGTCAAAAGCGGCATTCCACGATGGTGAGCATGTCCGTGAATGACACAAGCAATCTTGTGTCGTATGCGTTATGCAAATTGACATCATCCTCGGACTCCTCACTGTCAGTTTGTAGCTTAAGGAGTAACTCGACTGCAATTCGTGATGTGCTGGAGAGACCCATCAGCATATTCCTCAGCAATTCGGGCTCCATTCCCGCAGACCGAAAGGGAAGACAGGGTGCGCAGTACAAAAACCATTGAAAGATGGCGCCAAATGTGGATGGAAGCACAGGGATTGCTGGGATGCCAAGTCATGCATCACGGGGCATTGGGACAGGACCCAGAATGCCCCGCACCCTCCCTCCCCCTTCCCACAAGCCACAGCGTCAGAATGGGAAGAGGTGCTCTGTGGGATAGGTGCCCACAATGCACCGCTTCCAATGCTGCTGCAAGTTCCGCAAATGTGGCCACACCACTGTGCTTGCAGCTGACAGTGCAAACACACTGCAGCACTTTCTCTGTGGTTTAACTCACAGCGCTCTACATTTGGAAGTATAGCCATGCCCTTTGCTATAAACAGAAAGAGAACAAATGGGGAATTTATTTGTCTTTGGCTCTCGTCCTTCAATGGAATCCACACAAGTGCACTTACACCTGGAGTGGTGGTGTACCCACAGGGCACAGTCGGGCTCCACAAAGGGGCAGGATTCTGATTCCACCGATCCCATGCAGGATTAGGGCCTTTGGTAATAATTTTGAACGTGCAGTTTTAAAAAAAATTAGGGATCAATAACACATTCAATAAAAATGCAGTTCTGCGCTAGTAGCCCATGCTTTTCCTAAGAAGTTCTGCTTTAAAAAACATTGACCAAAGTGAACTACTCTGCTTGGATATTAAGCATTCACCTTTATCAGTGGCTGTCTAATTTTCAGGTGTATTATTGGTACCTCCTGTTTTACATCATGGCCCATAGTGGCACCACATGTTAGCAATGTTATTTTTTTCTGCTTTTATTGCTTCTGTTTTATACACTGTACTTCATTAGAAGTTTGTTTAAAATACAGGAGAGGACTATAAAGGCATTTTATTTATTTATGCAAATTCCCCCCTTCAACAATATTACTACTACTGTAAGATGTAGCCCTGTTAAGGGGCCCTGCCAAGAGGCATTTTTTATCACAGCTGCACAGTTTCATTTTTAGAGGTAAAAACTTGGGATAAAATGTTTGTTTTTCTGGTAGATCTCTCTTCCACACTAGAAACACAGGAGTATATGTTCTAATATATTTGTCTAAAGGCATCTATTTCCCTTTGTGTATTTTTCTTCCAACACTAATATAAATGTGATTTTTTTAAAAATATAATGGTTGCATATTGTTTTTATGGACAGGGAAATGTAAATGACCTCAAACCTTGTGGAAGGTGACTGGAGATTGTAGCCAGCTCTTTTGTCCACATAACAGGAAGAGCATAGCTTGGGCAACAATGGTGCCTATTTCCCTTCATCATCCTCAACCGGAAGATCCAACCTTTAAATCGTGAGAGAGTAATTCAGTCTCCATGGCCTCTCTGTCCTTTGCTTCTGTGCAGAGACTGCTAATTATTATCAACATTGTACTAATAAGAGTACAGTTTTATAATGTATTATTGTTGAGCACTGCCACTGTACAGAACCCAAATGAAGACACAGCCCCTACTCTTGAGATGTTTATAATCTAAGAGTGATCCAGTAGTGCTTAATGTGATGTTGACATCTGGCCATTTCAGCTTCACTAATGCTATCAGTTCATTTCAAGTAGGCCAATAATACAGCCTGCAGATGGTAACGAGTTTTGGCTGCTACAAACTAGAGTTATTTTTAAAACACTAACCTGGGGTGAAAGGCTTTGTATTTAATTTCCAATCCCATAGGACTGTTGGGTTCCCCTCCCCCCATTTGGTTACTGCAGACATATGAAAGGTCATACGTCAAGAATTATTGGACTGAACTGTCACCTTTTCAACTTATGTGATTCCCCACACATAGCAGCACTCTTGTAAGGAATTTAATGTGCTGCGTGTCCTTGTGGACATCAGCTGTACAGCCTCATCTGGTAAGTGCTAGACATTTGTATAATGTTCTATGTAAATTAAGGGTGCTATAAATTAAAACAGATCGGCCCCTGAGTATAAATGTTAAAGTTCAGCACTGATGGAACTAATCCAAGTAATGTGAAAAAGTTGCAGGCTTTTAGAAAACAATTAAATCCATCACTCCATTTTAACACATACTTCTACACAGAGAAGAAAATAGGAGCACGCAGTGGGACACAGCTTCCTCTCCTCTACTAAAAGATCACTCACTCTCTCTCTGGCTTGGGGGAGCCCATCTCCCATCTTTATTCTGGATGATGAAATGAGGTTACACCAAACAGGGGAATGTGGAGTAAGAGCAAAAGAAACAGCTGGTGGCTGGCTGAGGATTTTCTTTTTTTTTTTGGTGTGACCTTCTGTGTCTTTCTTATAAGCAGACAGCTGACACAGTTGCTCTATGAGTCCATTAGCCACTGCTTCTTCTCGGAAAATAAGATCTGTCCCACTTGCTAGCTTTCCCTTTACCTCCAAGGGTAGAGAAAGAACATCCCTATGAATCTTCTTCCCTTTTTTGCATCAGGTACTTCGGTGTTTCTGAGAAATTAGCCAGATCAGACCTCTATTTTTACCTTTATTTAATATTGTTTGTCCATTCTGGTCAAATTTAACCAATGGTTTTGATAGGAATGATGGTGAGGAGCCCCACGGCTGTGCCCCTATCCAGTTCCGTGCACTATATACACACGCGAGCCTTTGGCTAGCTCACTGTAGGCATGTTTAGGGACATTAAAATATTTCATATCAATTTATTTTCATGCTCCTCCTCTTCCCTTCGCTCCATGTCATCGCCATAAGATGATGGAATGCTGCATTACCACATAGTATTGAGACCCATAAAAACAGCCGTCAAAATTGGTGAGCTCTAGGCATTTAATCTGCTTTTACCAATGTTTTTAAGTAGCTATTGTTGTGACAAATCTTAACTTCAGATTTGATTTCAGTATGAATTCAACCTATAAAAGACATTTTAATTCATTTTCTCTAGATACATATGTATAATGCACTACTCACTCATTGTATCATCCTCAAACACATGTATTTGCAACCTTCAGTATGGTTCTGGTTGGGACAGCTACAAGGGTAGCGATTGGTCTGTTAGCATTCAATGAAGCCAATTGTGACATTTGGTGAGATGTCTTTTTATTGTGAAGAGAAAAAGCAATAAAAGGAGCAGCCATGTACGCAGGAGCTTTTATCATCCACATGACTAATCAGTTTATCATTGAGTGCTAGTGTAATACTGACAGACCCTGGTCATCGGCAGGCAGGATCAAACCTAGTACCTCTAGAGCTTATTGCATAAGCCTCTTCTGCATGAGCTAAAGGCCATATGGCTCTTAGCTAAGGCTGTAATGCAAATTCATTAATCTCTCTTCCTAAGTGGTTTCAGTGCCACTAGATGGGACAGAACACCACACCCAGGAAGTGTGTGGATTACAGTAGCACACAGCTTTTGGTTACGTAACACTATCCATGATGAAACATGGGTAAATCAAGCGCACAGATATAAAGAGACGCCAACACGCTGGTTAACAGGGTCGTCCACACTTTAGAATATCAATTCAAAAAGTACAGACAACTATGGATGAAAGAAGCCATGAAGTTTGTAGAATCAGAAAAAGTCATAGCCTAGTGAATGAAACTTAGCTGTGTCTATGAAATAGTCCTTGTAGTGAGTTGGGCAAAATATCATTGAAACTGATGGGTGTAAGTGCCATTAAGCCAGCTGTAAGAAACAGTTAGGCTGTTTTATGAAATAATTGCAGTCTTCGATCCACTGGTACATATCACTGCCCAAAAGAAGAATACAGGCAAATCTCCTCAGAAATTAGAGCTATGTGGGCAGTGGGTTTTCCACTGGGTATTGTTTTGGGGGACATATATGTCTGTGTGTGAGAGGAAGGTTTGGCAGAAACACACAAAAGCAGCCAGAAGGCCAAACTGACAGTAACAGTAATTGAGAGAAAGCTTTTTGGGCACAGAGTACTGGCTATAAAGTCAGGTATGGTACAGTGAGCAAATAAACTGTCTCCTGATGTTTGATTCCTACTACATTCAGGGAAACACGACTTTATGTATGACCTTTGTAAAAAAACAAAACAAAAAACAAGATTGCATAAAAGAAAATACCTGGCTCTACCATTTCTCCTCCTACCAAAAACAACCCACAGGGCCTCAAAATTTGGTTAGCTGCTCAAGTCAAAGGAGTAAAATTATATTTTAAATCTCAGATAACTATAACACTGATGTTATCATACATTTTGCATTATTTTTCACAGTACTACATCAGATTTTCTGTATTCACATTTGATACCAGGGAAAGAATATGAGCAAGTACTAGACGATGGGTTAAACACGAAACCAATGTATTTATCACATCCTTGTAGAAACTAAACAAAATATCTGTATAGTATATGAACTTACAGTTTATTATCCATTTTATTTCATTCCACAAGAAGTATGAGATCTGCCACCATCCTTGTAGTACAACATGAGTTCTGGAAGAATTTAAATTGACAAGAAAACCCATCCCCAAGCACACTTGCAAAGCTGCCTGAGCTCAAACAGGCCTACTCTTACATACGTAATCACAAGCAAATCTTAAAAATAACTTTCTTTTATCCTTAAATCATATTTCTACATTTATGAACTGGATCACTTGGTAAACTCAGCCCACTTAAACAAAGTCTGTTTTGATATAGACAAATACAAGGTTATATAGCTAGGAAAAAGAATGGGGGCCATTACTACAGAATGGGGGACTGTGTCCTGGAAAACAATGACTGAAAAGGATTTAAAGGCCTGTGGCTAGATCTGGGCATTACCTCACACCCCATCCAGCACCCTCTTCTGTCATTTGCTCACACTGCACCCCCTATCTCCCTCCATGATTCGGGGTTCTCCTTCATGAATCAACCCTTCAGCCAGGTTACCATATAGTTTCCCTCCCCTTCCAGAATAGGCGCCATGGGTGCTCCAGGGCATGGAAAAAAAATAGTGGGTGCTGAGCACCCACCAGCAGCCCCATGGATGAGCTCCTCCCCTTTCCCCCCAGCATCTCCCCCCCACTGTGATCAGCTGTTTAGCAGTGTGCAGGAGGATGCTGGGGGGTGGCAGAGCGAGGATGGGGTGCACTTGGGGGAGGGGGTGGAACGGGGCAGAAAGAGGCGGGGTGGGGCCAGGAAGAGGGGGAAGAGGCAGGGTGGGGGTGGGGGTAAGGCCTTGGGGAAGGGGTGGAGTGAGGGCAGGGCCTCGGGTGGAATGGGGGTCGAGCACCCCAGGGGAAATGAGGAAGCCGGCGCCTGTGCCTTCCAGGATAACAAAGTCCCCCCAGATATGCTGTCCAGGTGCTGTCTCAGACTATCTTCTGTTCCAATTCATCAAATCCTGTGTCACTTTCCTGTGCCTGGTAGTGGAACATGGGACGACCCACTACTCTGGGTTCCAGCTCAGGGACCATATGACTTTTAATCCAGGTCTGCTCAGCCTCGCATCCTATTTCTGTTTCCCTGGGCTCCTTTCTACCCCATCTATCTCCTTGCCTATCTCTGGTTTACCACCAAAGATTCATCTGTTCCCTGTGACTACTTCACCCTTTTTGGCCTCTTTCTGGACTCCTCAGTCCAGGACAGGATCCCAGGGTTACTCTCAGCCTGGATCTTCCCCTTGTCCCTGCCAACTCCATTTCCCTCTAGGAAGTGACTGCCAACCTCTTCCCTGCAATCTCGTCCTGCTCTCACTAGCTATTTTATCATCCTAGCCCAGCTCGTCCCCCAGGTGGGCTTCATCTGCCATTAGGCCTTATCAGTCCCTGGTTATAAAGCATATAAAGATAGGCCCCTTCTGGCCTATATGAAACTGCTCAGGGCTTCTGTGGGGATAGACACCCCATTGCAGCGTCATCATGGAAAAGCAATTCAGCAAATTCAGTGCACTGCTGTGTCATGTGCTATACAAAAGGTTAGACTAGATAAAATGGTTCTTTCGGGCCTTAAATATATTCATAGAGCGTGTTTCTTCCTAAAAGGTCCCCAAATATGTCAGCAAATCTCTCAGAGCAACTAAAAAAAGCGACTAAAGTGATAATACAGAGCCAATGATACCACTGCCCTTCGAGAACCAGAATTTGAGTTTGCAAGAATACAATCACATCTGGATTACATATATACACATACATATATATACACATACATATATATACACATACATATATATATATATATACACACACACACACACACCTGGAATTTCAAAGGATGATGTACGTATGCATTTCAGTGAAAGATTCAGCACTGTTGCCTTCCATAGGATAGATTAAAAAAATTACCAACAAATCAGTCTTTCTTAATCAGAAAATTTTTAAAAGGATTTCAGGCCCTGAGTGAGACTGAATTGAGTGTCATGCTGATTAGATGAAGTACTAGAGAATTCCCTCTCAGCTGAATTATTGTGAATGGAAATTGTTTTCCTACAGTAATTTGCTTCGTCTTCTGCTGATTTGGGGCCTGATTCAGCCACCCTGACTTGTGCTGAATAGTATATTTCTGCACAAGTTGTTTGAGTTATTTCAATGGGATTACTCATTGACATACTACTTAATGTAAGGGTGGTAGAATGAGGCCCTGGCACAGTTAAAAGAAATACTCTAGAAACACAATTATGCCAAATTTCAGAATCAATGCTACAGATATGAAGCTGAAAACCAGAATGTGAATCACAAGAGAGATACTTACTATGTGGCAGTCTTGTTTAATATTAAAGGGAACTGATATTAGCAAATAGAGTCATACATAACTACTGAGGTTTTATTCCCTCCAGGCCAGCTAGAGAATCTTAAACCAGGTCAGCAATGACTGAGGGCCATATTTTCAAATACTCTTGTGTGCATAGATTTGTCTATGTTCAAAGTCTTATAAGCACACACAGGCAAACTGAAAGCTAGACTAGAACTACATACTGCCAATACATTTTAAAATGGGGCTTCCATCTGTCTTTTAGCTTTCAATTTAGCTTTATCTGAGACAGTGATATAAAGGTAAAAAAACTTAGTATCTAATTACCAATGTTATAACTAAGATGAGATTTTTCAATGACTTTTTTTGGCAAAAAATAACAACAAAACATTTGCAAAATGTGTGTTAATTTCACTTAATTGTTTTGGTCAAAAAGCAAAACAAAAACCCAAAACAACTTTGAAAAAATTGAAACTTTTTCTTTCAACATTTTGGAAATATTTTGATTTTTCAATTAAAATGATTTTTGCATTAATATTTTTAAAATAAAATTAAACATTTCAAAAGTATGGAAAAGTAAATAAAATCAAAACAAAACACTTTGTTCAATCTGAATGTTTTTTAGCTACACCTTGAATTTTTTTTTTCATTTTTAAGACTAGCCAATGAACCAAAAATTCCATTATGCACCCAGCTCTACTTATAACAGGCAGATTATTATTTTTTTCTATTTACTTCACTCAGTGAATTGCCATGTGCCAGAAATGACTGTACTAAACTGCGATCTTTTGAATCTGCATGGTTGCAAGATTTTAATATGTGAGCCTCTTCACCCCCTCTGTTTACTCTTTTTGACCAGTGGCTACAAGAGCAGCCAGTGGGGCCACCTCCATCTGACCTGGGTCTAACACATATATGAGCTTTGGTGACCCACCCACATTTCTGAAAATAAGTATTGCAAGTCTGCCCCCGAGGCTATGCCCATAACCCACCTTATTTGTGCAAATTCATTCTTCAGCGTGCACCCACCCTGCACACGTGTTGCCCAGACATTCCATATAAAAATCCTATGTTTTCATATCTCCTGCTTATCTACTGAGTTAAGTGTTCATATGAGGATTTGAACCTTAGCAAACTTTTGAAAGTGTTTCCCTAAACATCCTTTATTGTTACCCTCTCATAGCTATTTGGTAGTTTCTGTACAATGAGCAGGTGCTCTCAAAACAATGTGCAGTGGAGAAATGCCCACATTATAGAAACTACCATCCTAATTGGAACACTTGTTAGAAGTCTCAGCAAGAGACTGAGGCCTTCGCTACACTTGCAGATGTACAGCGCTGTTAGTTAAACCCGTGTTCGTACAGCTGAGTAGGGAAAGCGCTGCAGCCTGTCCACACTGGCAGCTGCCAGCGCAGTAAGGTGGCTACATTTGAGGCATTTGCAGCTGTATTGGGAGCGGTGCATTATGGGCATTCAAGTGGCTGCAACGTGCTTTTCAAATCGGGGGGCTGAGGGGGACTTTGACAGGGAGCGTTTTTGGAGACAGAGTGGGTTTTTGGAATATCCACAGAGTGTCAGCTCATTATTTCCACACCTCCACATCCCCTGCCTCTCTCTCAATCACTGAAAGCAAACAGCAGGGGCTTTGTTTGTTTTTAAAGAGCAGATAAAAGAGAGGAAACGGAGCCTTCCCCCTCCCCCCCGCCGTTCTTCTCCCCCCACCCACACGCCGTCTCTGTCCAAGGCAACTTTGCTGCCGGCATGCCTAACGGAGCCCCTCCCCTCTTCCCCCCCTTCCCCCCCCCCCCGCCTGCAAACAGTAGCTGTGTTTGGTTTTTTGTAAAGCACCTCAACAACGGAGCTCTGAACTCCAACCCGGAAGTGCCGTTTCAAAACAAAGGCAGCTTCCGGAGATCAGTAACTGCGTTGTTCCTCGGCTACACTGAAAGACCAACATTCCACCCACTTCGCAACAGCTGTTATTCCTCTCGGGGAGGTGGAGTACATGCAGCGCTGTATCTGAGGAGATACATCGCTGCACGTGCCTTGCAAGTGTAGCCAGTTAGTGAGTTACAGCGCTGCAGGCAGTTTTATTGCGCTGTAACTCGTAAGTGTAGCCAAGGCCTGAAATAAAAAAAGGGAATAGGAAAGAGTAATAATGAAAGGTATATAATGAAAGGGTATAGGAAAAGGTTTGTTCCTGGGGGTGGGGGAACTGGAATAATTTTTATAGTGGGGGTGCTGAAAGCTATTGAACCAAACTGTAAACCCTGTATATGATGGAAACCACTTCAAGCCAGGTGGTGCAGCAGTAATCCTAGCACCACTAGTTCCAGCACCTATGCCCCGGTGTAATAATTTGTTCCTTGACCTTACTAGTAACAGACAGCTACCACTTCCCATGCCAGTTTAGCTGCAAAGGCTAGTACACTATGGCGAATGTAGCCCTATTCCCCATCCCTCTCTGTCCACTCCACACCCAACTGCTTGCGTGGTGGAAGTACAGAGCAGCAGCCCCTGCCTACTTCCCCCACACAGGAAAAAAATCAGGGATGCTATGTGGAAGATTTAGGGTGGTTTTACTCTCCTGTATGGCCACACAGGCCAAGCCACAATGTATCCCTATGTGGTCACAAAATGATTACAACAGTAGTTCCCCAATCCAAACTGTTTAGTTTTTGGCATTACTATAATATAAATAATAATGAAAACCACATAAGATGGAACTGGAATGAAAACTGAACTCTCATAGTTGGTTCTTGCACTACCTCCTGTCTATGCTATATATATTGTATAGATAAAGAGAGGACTTCAATCTCTTCTCCTGTCAATCTGGTACCTTTCATAAGCATTAAAATTCACTTTAAACTTTGAAAGAGCTAGGATTGCTGACCCCTCCATACAGATAAAAATAAATAAATGGCAGTCACTAGTTTATTCACATAAGTATAGCACACTTTTTAAAAAACTGCATTGCACAAATCTATTCTCCAAGCAAATCAGAATTCAAATGGTACAGAAAGCAAATGTCACTCTGCTACGGTAACATCCATCAGACAGAATGATTACATCTACATCAATCATTTGGTATAATAGCAGTAAAGTCATTATAATAGAACATTGTCAAAAGATCTTGAATCAGTCTCCTATTTAGCATTCTGTCGTATAATATCTACAAGATTATTTTAGAGGCAGCATCTCTTGCTTTGAAAATACAAGACATCTCCCTTCAGCATTTACCTAGCAGCAGGAGACCATTATCCTGTGATAATGTTATAGGGAAGTGGCATTATTTCTTTGAGATATAGTTTTACATAAGGGAGCCATTACAGTTTTTCTGCCTCTAAACTAGAATTATTTAAAATTAAACAATTACATTCTATTTCAAATTTTGAAACTCTCTCATTGCATCAGAATGTGCCATTCCAGTTTACAGATCACACTAGAGTTCTGAAGAGTCATACTGTGTTGCATCATGGAAAGAAGACAGCAGAATATGAAGAGTCCTACGTATAAATAGTTCACCCACCCTGCAAAGTTGTGTTTATTTTTGAGGGAAGATCATGTGCAAGAAAAAGAGATCCCAAGACTCATATAGGGTACCTCCTTGGCAGGACCGGCTCCAGGCACCAGCAAAGGAAGCAGGTGCTTGGGGCGGCACATTTGAAGGTGCGGCATTCCGGCCATTCCTGGGGCAGCACATTTCAAGGGCCGAGGGTTTTTGTGTTTTTGTTTTTGCTTTGGCAGCTCCGTCCATGCCGGCCCCCGCCCCCCCCCCCGCTTGGGGTGGCAAAAAAGCTAAAGCTGGCCCTGCCCCTTGGGATTCAGGTGTGGGCATGGATGATATCATGGAGATGGGTGACTGAGCCTAATGTTGAGGATGCTTTTCTAAATTGGAAAAAGAAGGCAGTGAGGAAGAAAAAGGAAGGAGGGAGGGAGACAGAGAGGGTATTCCCTTTACTCCTAAGAGTCTTATGGGATAGGGAGAATTTCAGCATCCCATTACCTTAATCATTTTATTTCAGTTTTCTCCCTCTCACTCTCTTTGCTGCTTTCCACTATCTTTTGCTCAGACCTACAGCTGGGCAAAATTTTTGACCAAAACGTTTTTTGGTGAAAAATGCAGTTTGAACAAAACCGAAATGATTTTGGTGCAAAAAGAGTTTTTGTTTAGAAATTTCCTTTGATTTTATTAAAAATAAAAAACAAATACTAAATGTTTTCTTCAACCCAATTTTTTAAACTGTTCAATTTGCTGAAAATTTTTGAAAATGTCCCTCTGAAACAATTATTCTTCAACTTTTCAGATTTGCCAATCAGCCAGAAAGTCTGCCCCTGGAAGGAGGGGAGCTCCTTGTCCACTTGGCTTGGTAGGGAGATCATGCTGAGGGCTATTAAATAACAACACTACCAATTTTGGGACAAGTGTGATAAATAAGATCAACTTGTAAAGTCCTGTATCTGACTTAGGGCCAACCAGTCTTGCAAATAATAATTATTGTGTATTCAGCCATTTTTTCTGTTTGCAAATGGCTCATGCATGAATCCAGATTACACTGAATGTGTATTTTATTTTGAAGTATTCCCCAAATGTCTTCTCAGATCATGTCAACAACTGGCTTGCTCATAAGTTATTTACCTGTTCATTGTTCATGATTAGCGACTAATCACCTGAGGTTGTGATCCTCCAGGCTGATCCACACAGGCAGACCATTATATCAACATGGAGACCCACTGAATTCTATGCACCCATATCAATAAGCCTGTATGACTGGGGTTTAAACAGTATTATTGCTTTTTTGTTACTGAAGCCCTGACTCCGGATTTCAGTGGGATTTACGCAGGCATTTAACTTTAAGCACATGCTTATGTGTTATTCTGAACTGGGGCTTGAATGACTAACAGCAGTTTAAAAAAAGCCAATGGGGCTAGCATGAATGTTCAAACAAATAATAATGCATGATAAAACTGGGCAAACTTTCAAGATTTGCAAACATTTTTGTAAACACTGAATACTCAGGAACAATATGACCCCACAGAGAGTGAACCAAACAACCCTAATATTTGAAAAAGTGTACGTGAATTATGTTTATCTATGTGAATTATCCATGTACATTTAATCCTAATTGTCTCAGAAGTCATTGCCTCTTCACCTTGAACTCATGCTGCAGCAAGTACCATCACAGTCTCAAAAATGAAAAGCCCTTAAACACTTACTTTAATCTCCTCTCTAAAATGTTAGTTTAAAAAAATTCCCCCAAACTCCCTGTTACTCTTAAGAAATCTGTGGCCATCACAGAGAAACACAATTTTAACATTTTTATAATAATATATGCATTAGTCAGCATTTAAACCTTTACAAACACTTTTGAACATATTTAACGCTACATCAGCAGTTGAACAGTTTTCTCTACTAAGTGTAAGAACACCATGACAATGTTATCTACTTGCAGAAGTAAAACTGTTTGTCAAGGTCTGAATGGTGAACACTGTATATTGACTTCATGTTTTGGTGAACATCAAGGTTTATAGTTCTTTCAGGCAAAAATTGACTTTGGCTTTACCTCAGTCAATATTTACTTCTCCATTCACTATATATTGATGCTTGCCCCTGGAAAAGTCAATGTCCTGTTAAGGTACATTACTTGAATAACATTTTAGGGATTTCTAAAGAAACCAAACTCAGAGAATTACCCATAGTAGGGCCAAAAGAAACCACATGGGCCATTCTATTAAACCTCTGGCATTAGCAGAATTAACCATCATTCCCAGTAACATCTTGCCCAATCTCTTCTTTAATCATCACAGGGATGGTTCCTCAAACAACTCCTTTAGTAGTGTGTTCTACTGCCTAAATGCTTACTATTAATGATTTATCCTATGTCCAACTACTGCTCTTTGCCCTAACAACTGTATATAGGTCCTTCAACCTTGTCTCTTTTTGTTAGACCAAGATTTTCAAAGTGAACCATGGGCGTTACACACAAAAATCCCATCAACTTTCAATGCCAAAGAATATTCCAGGTGTGGTTGTAGTAGTAAGATTACTAAGTATCTAAGATTACCACAGTTTTTTCCCTACAGTTAGAAAAGGTGATATCTGTATGATAAAGACTGACAGACATTGAACTTTTAATAGTTTCTGCTGTTAGCTACCTGCTACCAATCCTAAGTCTCTCAAACTTGTTGCATTGCAGATAGCCGTGTCATTAACCTTGAACTTCTATTTTTTGCTGAAAGGCGATATTACACATCTTTGCATCATGAATTGCTTCAAAAAGGTGATGCTTGCCAACATTCAGATATAATTATTCTAATTCTGAGTGGGCAAAGCAAAACCAGAACTTTGATCTATCTCTAACCTTATGTTCTGGTTAGTGGGATGAGACTAATGTGTACGTGAAGATCATACAGATTCATTACTGAAAGGTGGCTTAATAATATGTTAATTAGCAGGCCAAATCCTGAGATCTTTGCCTGAGGCAAAACTTTCATTTGAAGTAGTTATTTAACACAGCTTTAGTATCATCAAAAGTTTTCTTTTCAAACAAAATTCTGTTGTATATTCCTTCTTATCTAAAATATTGCTGATCATACTTTTTGTCATGTTCTTGTGTACCAGATATGGACACACCAGAGGGGTTTGTTATAAGATCCTTTCATGCTTTTCATTTCTAACTAGGAGAGAGATGGAATTTAAGGCCCACTTAAATTACCCCTTAGAATGTTTCAAGTAAAAAATGATTATATGAACCAGATCCTGGAAGTTTTAGTTCTTGTCAATCCCCTTTCAATCTTAGCAAGAGGGAGTTCTTCCCTTAAGAGGAATGGCCACTCCCCTGGTTGCAAAAAAACCATAACTCTAGTATCAGGAACCTTCTCCAACGCTCTTCCTCTGCCCAGAGTCCACATGGGATGGGGGTGTTGCCTGTACAAAGTGGAGCAAGGCTCCACCTACCATAGCCACTAATTGGCTCCAGTGAACTCCACCCCCATCTTTGTGTCTTTAAGCATTCTTAGGCACACAGCAGCTGGTTAAAAGCTGCCCTTCCCACCCTGCTCCATAGGCACTTATCAAAGGTGACTTTCTAGGTTTGCTGTGGATCTAACCCACTGAAAGATTTTTTTTCCATCTAGATAAGATTGGCAGAGAATCTAGTAATTTGTTCCCTTCCTTACAGCATCCTGGGAGCCTGGCAGGTGGGGATAATAAGGAGAAAATACAGTACCCTTTAAAATAATGAGGAAAGGGGAAAAATGTCAAATATTGTCACATGATGTGTCTGCTGTCCAGTGAGAACAAGAGGCTTTAAGAAGCCAACTGTTGGGTGTAAATATAAACAGAAGACCTGGGAGGGACTGCTGGACTCTGTTAGCTGTGAGGCAAAAGAAGATCATAAGTCTTTGCAGACTAAGCTACCCCTCATCTGTATCCTCACATGGGGAGATGGAAGTCAGCCGTGGTCTCAATTATGAATCAAGTGGAAAGATTTTGGGGGGCAGGCTCCTCCCCACATTTAATATTTAAGGTAACAAAGTTTCAGGCTGCTCATTCATGTGTCTACATAGCCATTCTCTCAGAAGTCCTGATCAGATTACATCCAGTTTTTCAGTGACTCTCACCACTACAATAAGCATCAATTGCTATCTTTTGCTTCAATTCCTCATGCTCCACTTTTCATATTAGTAATTTCTCCCTCAAATTCCCTACCACAGGTAGATGCCAAGCATTATGCTGTCAACATATTTTTCCCCTTTTGACATTTAATTTAATCTAACCTATTATCTGTCACATTAATGATGCTGCTCATATGTAGAGCAGTGAACTCCAAAGGGACTCGATCTTTTGTACTTACTAACTCACTGGTATGAATTGAAACAAATGAAGTCTTCTCATATCTTCTGCACTATTTTTCTCTCATTATTCTCTGATTCACTGAATATTTCCCTTAATCATTTTGAGTGAAATTTTGACTTCAGTAGAGTCAATGGGAAATTTTGGTATTCAATGGGGCCACGTTTTCACCCTTTATTCTTTGAAAAAGTCTTCACACACTGTTAATAGTATCCCCTTTTTTGAATGACTACAGTGTAGTTGATTTGGCTTTAATATTTCTATGGTGCCGCACAACAACTTTATAAATCTCAAAACGTTTATCGGTAAAGAACGATCACTAAATATTTTGAACAGTTTACACCCGATATACACTGAACAGAGAATAATGGAGAAAATAGAAAAAATCACTCTTTAAGGCTGAATTCTGAATACATTAGTGAACCTAGTGCTTACTAACCATTAATTGTGCCACAAAATTATTACAATGATTAGCAATCCTAATTTCTGAACACCACCAGAATGTTATATATCTCAGTACTAATTTTTTAGCTAAAAGTAGCTCCTGGGTTAAACTGAGCTGTGTCTTGTACCCTATAAAAAACTAGGTCAGCAGCAGGAAGGCTACAGTCTGGTGTGAAATCCTGGCAAAAGTAAATGACTTCAACATAGGCATTTTATCCTCACAACAGTCTTGTAAGGTAGTACTGTGATCCCCATTTTACAGATTAGAAACTGAGGCACAGAGAGCACCTATGACTGTGGCAGCTAATTAGTTATCATGGCTTTACAAGGAAAAAGTGCATGATCATCTCACCAAAAATCTTCCCAGGCTCAAACCTATCTAGCTTTTAAAAGATGTTCATCACTGTATCTGTGCATTAATTTATAGGGGGAAAATTATTATCTTAGTTTCAAGAGTTGAAAGTGTAACTAAGACAAACATGCAACTCTTGCATATACGCTTATAATATTGGAGTATCCTATTTTGATTTAAGAAAATATTAGAAATTAAATATTTTTTCTGTTCAGTGAAGCTAAGGGAGAATTTTCTTCATTTTGCTGGAGATCTGAGTCTCATGAGAAATAAGTGCCACTAGGCTTTAGCTACTCTATTATACTTTCATTTGCCATGAAGACATAAGCCCTGGGAAACAGTATTTAAAGGTCATTTTATTAAGAGCAAGATTATCATAAACAAGTTCTGTTGTGTTTATTGAAGTTTCGCTCTTTCAGAAAGGTAATAATGGGAAGAGAAATATATTTATAAATAAGAGTCATACACTTGATGAATTACCCTTCAAATTCGATTATATTAACTTTCTTAAGCAACTCTTAGAGGGAAAGAGCCCATTTTCCAGCACCATACTTGTATCAGAATGAAAGATACAGAAGTGGGCCAATCACTGAGAAACACACACTTTTCTGGGACAAGGTGTGTGGTTGGGATTTTGGGGTTTTTTTTGTTTGTTTTTAAAATGGATTTTAAAGGAGCAGAGAAGCAGAATATTCACATTCACATCTGGGACAGACTTTTAGGAAATCAAATGGAGTGGATGTTGTCAACCAGACAGCTTTAGGGGCTAGCAAGTGAATTTGGCTCAGACTGATAGTGAACTAAAGTAGTTATCAATTGATGACAGTGCAGTGTCCTGTATGAAATGACTTGGTGGCCTCATAATCCAGTTTCCAGTAGGCAGATGTCTTTAAATAGCCACTGCTGCAATTGACAATATTATATTTAGCATCCCTGAAATTTCAGCAAAGATGCCAGGGCTGATTGGGAAATGGGAATACAAATGTATAGCTACAAATAGTCTTTCCAGATTAGGAGTGATGCATAATGGTGAGGCTATGTAAAGAAGCTCAAATTGGGACTGTCTGCACTACATATGGATCTGTGAATAAAGAATGTCAATTTCCCAGCACTGTCAATCCACAAGAGCTAAACCTTTCACAGTCAACCTTTTACCTAATCTTTCACCTTTCAACCTTTCACAAATGCTAAATTCATTTTTTAAGTACCCTAGGAATGAAAATTATCCTCTATTCAAATAAGCAGAAACTGCCAATTAAATCCATAAAGTATGGACTTTTTTTTCCCTATGTGCCCTTTTTATGCAAAACAAGATTGTAGGTTGCATGCAATACCAACATGTTGATCATCTTAATTATTTCCGTGTATTTCTCCACAGTACATTAAATTAATACAGTCTGAACAAATGGATTTATTCAGTCATTTGTAAATTGCATTTTGCTGTATTCAAGGTTTGTTGATATTCAAAAACAAACAAAAATGCAATCTAAATGGGTAGATGAGGTTTCTCGCCACAAAAAGATGCTGTGATTTATTTTCATAAAGCTGAAAGATTCATAGAGAAACACAGTTAAATATAAGTTAGAAAAAAAATCCAGTTTATTCTATATTTGTATGCACATATTTTCCACAACTGTTTGTTTTTGTGAGTGTGGGTGAAAACATTCCAAACCAGGAAACTTTTATAGTGTGGGTCTTTAATTTTTTTTTATTTTATCTACCTTTGGTCCCTGTAGTATCTGAGCAACATTCAGTATCTACCTATATGAGCAACATAGGTATCTACCTATATGGCCCCTGTAGTATCTGAGCAACATTCAGTCTTTAATGAGTTTATCTTCACAACACGTTAGTGACATGGGAAATACTGTTATCCCCATTTTATACATAGCGAACTGAGGCCCAAAGAGATTAAAGGCTAGATCCATGAAAGAGACAGACTCTGTTTCAGCGCCTACCTTTAGGTGCCCTGCTCTTCAGTGCACAGCTTCATTTTAGATACCCAGGCTCCCTATTTAATGCATGGGGAGAGTTAGGCACACAAGAATGGGATTTACTGAGGCTTACAAGCAGAGCAGGAAATGCTGCGGAGAAGGGTGTGGCCTAAGACCTATCCTTCACGGGGAGTTGGGCCCCAGAGTCCCAGCCAGAGCGAAGCCCCTATCTCCACTTGAGATTCAAAGCAGTGAGCACGTTCCTGAAATTAGGTGCCTAAGCTAGGTCCAGCCTTTCTTGAAAAAAAAAATGGTTAGGAGCAGGGATTTAAACCCAAGTCCTCCACCTGCCAGCTGAGTGCCCTAACCACGGGATATTCTGAGATGAAGCACTCTCAGTTTCTCCTGTTGAAGCTCTTCCACTTTGTATAATTACTTAAATATTCATTGGAGCAGGGACTGGTAGCTGGGTCTCCAAAAGTGAGGGCATTACAATCTCATGCATACTCACTCTCTCTGTCTGTCGGACTCAGTGAATATACAAAGTTGAAACTGGTCTATAATTCCCAGAGTAATTTTCTTTTCCCTTTTTAAAGATAGTTACTACGTTTGCCCTTCTCCAGTACTCTGGGACCTTGCCTGTCCTCCATGCTTTCGCTAATGGTTCCAATATTGCTTCAGCTAGTACTCTAAGATGAATTAAAATTAAATGTGTTAAATATATGGTCACCATTAACCTTTTGAGTGAAGACTGAAGCAAAATAGGCATTAAACACATCAGCCTTCTTGATGTCATCAGTTATTAGCTCGCTTTCTCACTAAGTAGAAGACGTATGGGTTCCTTCATCTTTCTCTTACTTCTAATGTATTTACAGAACCATTTCTTATTGTATATTGTAATGTCCAATTAGCCTTTCATCAAGCAGGCCACTCCATTCAACTCTGCTATAAGAGCTACATTATCCCAGCAATTAGGACCCCATAACCAACTCTACCATTGTGCCTTTTACTCCAGAAAGCCAAACCTGCCCAAGTGGAACAATGACATTTGAAACACAGTGGTATTTGCAATTAGGGAGATTTTTCAGGAACAGACTCATCTCCTTGAGGGAGCCCAATTCCTAGTTCAGCTCTCCTTGGACCACAAAAACCTATGTACCTATGTACACCCAGAAACTTAAACCACGCCATATCTGTTTGTCCCTTTTTGGGGGGCCAATTTTATTTTATTGTGACATATCTCCCAGGTGCAAGAAACGGGAAGACAAGATGACCTGTTCCTCAAAGAGGAGCTTGCCAGGCTTCTTATTCAAAAATCCTTTCTTTGTCTGATGGTCCCTGGAGAATCCAATTTGAACTATTATATGCAAATCTCTCCAGGGGCTAGCTTCAAAAGGCTGATAACTGGAGGAATTATATTAGCATACCCAAAGTGACATGCAATTTCACAATAAAACAAACTGCATTTTTCATACGATGGACCCCAAAACATTTACATTAATTCAATAATGTCTGTCTTAAATCCATAAGCTTTGTCCAGGATACTGCAGGATATATCACATTGTACCCCCAAAACTGCTCGACTCATTCTTGAACACATCTTCTGGATCCACAGACTACTGACTGGAATTGTGTTGGACCGATTGGGTAGAACTCCTCAACACATCATCCACAAACCAATGGCAGATGGATCAGGCAAACCAGATTCTCACACAGTACCTCTGGCGCATCTTGAATTACTGGGTATCCCTGTTCCCGTATGCCAAATTTGTTTATAACATGATCCATGCTCCTATTCGGCAGAGCCCGTTCTATGCCAATTATGATTTCTACCCTCACTTCCACCAGTGCTGCCTATGAGCCCAGCGGTCTCTGCAGTACCTGATCAACCACCTGCAGCACATACAAGAGCTCATAGAACATCTAAAAGTGACTAAAAAGCGCTATAAGCAGGATTCGGATAAGACCATTAAACTATGCTATCAGGGACAAGGTCTGAATGTCTATTTGAAACCTCCAGTTTCCCCAGCCTGTGGTCAAGCTAGATCACCAACACATGGGGGACATTCAAGATCACTGAGCAGGTGAATCCAGTGACATTCTGCCTGAATCAATGAACCCCATGTTCCACAAGTCCCTCCTGAAACCCTATCTGGGTCTATCCACCCACTGCCAACAGCCATCATGATCGAGAGACAAGAGGAATACATAATCCACCTGATTCTCAACTCTAAATGAGATTGAAAATGTTCATTCACCCAAAATGATATTAGCATTCCACTGAGGTCCTACTGAAAAGCAGTGTCCAGGCACACCAAGGAGATGCCCTTCATGAAGGGGATATTGTCAGGAATGAGGATCTGCTGCTGCAATTGCCCAGTCTCCTGGCAGCCTAGCAGCACATCTGAGCCACAGAAGGGCTGCCTGATTGGCCGAGGAAGTAAGCAAGCCCTGTTCTTGATTTCTGACTGTTCAACACATATAGCCACAGCTGCAATCTCTCTTGTGCCTGGCCTCTTCCTAGCTTAGCTCCAGCCCTGATCCTGCCTTGTTCCCAGCCTGGATTCTGCCCTGCCCATTCTGCTCCAGCCCTGCTCAGTCCCTGACTCCAGCTCTGACCCTTGGTGCTAGGACTTGCCTCTGACTTCCTTGCTCCAACCACTAGGCCTGACTGTCCTCATTCCAGTTTGAGGCACATGACACAACATGCCTCAAAAGTATAACTGAAGTTTAAACCAGTTGATATGTATTTTAACTTTATCACTCTGGAATTAAAAAAACCCTCAATGGATGGATGCAGCATGGATTACCTTCTTGCAACATGTTGAAAATGATCCATTAAAAACATTCTTTCACAATTTTATTTTTCTCCTTTAATAAATGTCATTAATCTTAGTAAAATACACAGCTAAATACATTTAAGACTATTTGATATGTTAAAGTGCTACTCCTGAGAGCTCTGCAGATGAATACAGCTGCAAGACCTCTGCAGATGAATACAGCAATGTTACTACTGTCTTTGTAGACTCTGTATTCCTTTCATTCGTAGTTCATTACTTTTTAGGAGATGCTATCACTGATTACAGTTCTACCAGGTGATAGCTATTAGCTACTTTGATGGCAAAATAAAAGAATTCCAACAAGATACTATGTATTCTACAAACTGAAACTACTGAAAACTATTAGAACTATCATCTTTAACATTCATATAATAATTTCCCAAAATATTACACACGTGCTAAAAAACCCATAGCAATAAATGCTATTTGCTTACTGAGTTGCTGAAAAGTACCAGCATGAGATGTTTTCCCCATATAGTGGCCTTGAAAATGAAAACAGTTAAAGGTGTCTATTGTGCTGTACCATCCCAGTAAAATCATCCATCCATTCACCAGTTATTGCTAGTTGTTTTATGATGCTGTGATTGCAACTAGGGATTGTTCATGTTGTTTTAAAACAAACTTCTACCAATATGCCACACTACGTCTTTATGATATTCAGAAACATCTATGTATCATATTAGTGTCTGTGTACTATTCAGTTTGCTTTCCTCCCCATGTATCCGCAATAGTCCTCATCAGCCCTCTCGAGACAGTGTTTGGAGAGTAAGACCACAGCCTTTTCCACGTCCTTGTTCCCATCCAGTTGCCTTCTCATTTCTCTGTCTCACCTGAGATGCCAAAGAACTGTAATTTGTACTTTCTACAATTGTACCAGCCGGGAACTCTCTCATAAAAGTTGCCAGATCTAATTCCAGTTACCGAACTATAGCATTTATTTGATACTCTACAGAAAAATAAAGATAAATGATAAGTCTGCTTATTTTTAAGGTCACCATCACTATGAAAAGCATTGTTTGACAGGCACTAAACTTAGTTATAGAATACTGAAATCAGTAGCGTAGCTGGGGGGGAGCAAGGGGAGCGGCTGTTCCCCCAAGCACATTTTCCAAAAGTGGCGTCTTTTTAATTTTTGAAAGGGTGGAGATCAGTGGACGGAGGTGGAGCGACAAAATAACGCAGGGGTCCCGCCGTTGGCCCCACCAAGAGCCCGCTGCTGCCCTGGGTGAAAGAACCCAGACTGGCAGCGGGCTGAGACCCCAGCTGGCAGGAGCCCACGGGGGGAATCCTAGAGCGGGGCGGGCTGAGCGGCTCAGCCAGCCACCACTCTAGGATTCCCCCCACGGGCTCCTGCCAGCAGGGGTCCCGCTGCTGGCCTGGGTTCTTTCACCCAGGTCGGGTCGGGTGGCGCCTTTTTTTAATGTGTTCGCTCCCCCTGGTGTTAGAACCTGGCTACGCCACTGACTGAAATATCTGGAACCTCACAGAAGTCCTCTTCTCACTCATATCTTTCTAGGTACTTAGTCTACAGAGAGGGAAGCCTTCTTAATGCCAGTCCCTTTTCATGTCAGCTTCTGTTTTTCAATATCTTCTAGAGTACATGGATAAGCCCCCAATGTCAATTATAAAGACACCTTTTTCATATGGAAATGCTCTGCTTTTCTTCCATGAGAGAAGCCTGCTCTTTAAGAAGAAGACAAAATATCTCTCTTGCTGAATGTCAGTTTGAGCTAGTTAACATTTTCCCCTGACCTAAACATACATTGACTATAGGCAATATTGTCCAGGAGTTATTTCCCCCAATCAACTCCAACACTAGAGTCCCTTTTTCCTTTTGTATCTCATTAATCCATCATCCACTCTAAATCATTCCAAAACAATCACCTTAACATTCCTTAACTGATTTCACCAACCCTAAGAATAAAACATTTTACAGATTACTTAGGGTGTCAAGTAGAAATTACATAACACATATCATACAGTTCATAACTGTCGAAATTAGACCTGCTTGTCACAGGCTGATAGATTCAACCCTTGTGCCAACATCATTTGTCCAGAACGGTTCTGCTTTGAAATTCATTTGTAAATGTAATATGCAGTTTAACTAAGAAAAAATCCAGGGTACTACCAAACTCATCATCCAGGTCTGAATTCCAAGGCTGGAGGCCATAGGGAAAGCAACGTTTCAGGTTTTGTGCCTAAATGGTACAATCAGTGAATTTTCTAAGTGGCTATCATGCTCTAAGAGTTTTACTTATCTGGTATCTGGCTCTAAAATGCTTTTATGTTAAGAGCTACTGAACATTAGGTGAGTGAACTTGAAGATTCAAAAAGTTCTAAATATATGTACAGTATAAATCAACTATTTAATTTGTGTCAGGAATCAGAGCCTACAGCACAAGCAGTCTCTGTGCAACCTAACAAGCACAGGTGGTCTATAGCAAGCTGCCTGGCTGGCTTCACTGCCTGATTGGTAGGAAGTTTGGAGACCAGCTCTTAAGCCCAGCAGCAGTAGAAGTTCAGCAGCTGCTCAAAGTATTCACCCATGGCTGTGGTACCTCTTGCCTTGTTCCCAGCCTTGCCAAACTCCAGGTAACCCAGGTCTGACCCTCAGCTCCAGTTCCTAAGTTCTGACTCTGGTTCTGACCCTCAGCCCTCATTCCTGACCTTTGACTCTGGCTCTAAGCACTAGACCTGATTCCAGCTCTAATCACTAGCCCTGACCACCCACATTCTAGTTTTTGACAGTTTATACAATAAATGACTGGACACTGTTATATTATTTTTGATCAAAGACAATAAGACATGTGATTCTTTTATCACAAGAAAAGAGAAAAATACTGTGATGTAAGAGAAAATAATTTTCCTGTTTTGAAACAAGTAGAATTACATAAAATAATGTGTCAAAAATTTCTGCACACATTTTTCATCCGGTATTTTCCATTCACCGCTTTCAGTTTGCCTGAAAAAAGGGTATTCAAATGTGTGAATTTATAACAGGTATCTATTTTTTAAAACTAAGTTTCTGACATGTCAGATTGTGTTATGCTTTTTTACATATATTTACTTTGTATCATGTCATCAGCCAACAAGATGTGACCTAATCTAGCACTTCAGAAATACAATTTAGTTTTACCAAAAAAGAAATAGTTGCAAGGGAATACCGTTTTTTGCCTCCACAGCAAGACATTTAAACTAGGTTTTATATATATAAAAAGTGTTAAATAAGAACATGCAATGGTTCAACCAAGCAGGGCACTGCAGAATATTATATCCCACTCTTGCAAAATTTCACACTACATTCTGTAAACTACTCTGATAAAAAGCAAACAGGGAAATAAGATTTTCACTTTGTTTCAGAAGCAATGAAAACAAATTACACAAGCAATTTGTATAACAATAGTGATTTAGGTGGAATTCCAATATATACACTGAATACACTTTTACCTGCTATATTTATTTTATTTAGTATTCTCTTTATTTGTATGTAAAATACAATATTTCAGGTTAGAAATCTAACTTAAAAACAAGCTCTATTCGTATATACTTGGCTAACATTTATCATGAATATTTTAGATCATCAGCACTTGTGCAGTAATATATCTTCTTCATATATATTGGTCATTGCTACCTCTTAATGCACAGCACAAATGCACCTGCTTCGAATAACTGCTAGAGAAGCTTACAATAACTTAGAGCTACAACCTTAACGTAATGCTTTATTTGCCGTCTGTCATACAGAGCATTAATATATATGGTTGCCAACTTTCTAATCACACAAAACCGAACACCCCTGCCTCCTCCATCTCCGCCCCCTATTACCAAGCGGTTCAGCTATATTCACCTCTTGGACCAGATCCTGTCCTCTACTTAGGACTAAATCAAGAATTGCCTCTCCTCTTGTGGGTTCCAGGACTAGCTGCTCCAAGAAGCAGTCTTTTAAGGTGTCAAGAAACTATCTCTGCATCCTGTCCTGAGGTGACATGTACCCGGTCAATATGGGGATAGTTGAAGTTCCCTATTATTAATTATTATTATTAATTATTATTATTGAGTTTTTCATTTTAATAGCCTCTCTAATCTTTTTGAGCATTTCACAGTCACTATCACCATTCTGGTCAGGTGGTCGGTAATATATCCCTACTGCTATATTCTTATTATTTGAGCATGGAATTACTATCCATAGAGATTCTATGGTACAGTTTGATTCCGACCCTACAATTCTGCCTGTGTAATTGGCCCTGTTTATGGAACTGGAAGCATTTCAGAGAATGCTACCATAGAGATCCTGGAAGTAATTTGATTGACAAATTTACAATAACTTTGTTATACTTAATGGAAATGTTTCTCCTACCCTTGCACTGTTTTGTTTGATCATGAATTGGAATTTATTAAGCTAAGGTCAAAGGAGATGAGCATCAATTCCAATTATCTGCAAGTTAGTGTATTTTAACTTATCATTGCTGTGCACATTTTTTCCCTTTTTCCGGTTTGCTAAATTGCATCTACATAAAAAATATGAACAAATATAGTTAAGTGCAGAGCAAGATCCCCCATTAGTTTCACTTTGGTCTATTTCTTATTTTTTTAACTTTATTGTCTTTATTAAAATTTACTGCTTAACTTGACTGTTGATAAAAAAAATACTCTATTTTCTTTCCCTGTAGTTTAACTTTAATTGTGTTCACTGACTGTGACAGATATGTGCTATGTTCACTCAATATGCTTTTCCTGGCATTTTAATTGTTGACTTTTACTATAGTATATTTTTACATTTTCTTGCAATTTCAATATTCCTAATGTCCACTTGCACAAAGCATTTCAGAAGGTAATCACATTAGGCTGATCATTGGCTATTGGCTCTACTGAATTAAATTTTCAAGATTTATGGGTTTTAGTTATTGCTCACAATGCTTTCTGGTCACATTTTTGTCAATTTAAAGTCTTTGGTGTCTTTATTGAAAGAAAGATACCAGTGGATTATTGTTTGATTTTACTCACATGTCTGCAAAGACATACTGTATATACTCGTTCATTAGCCCATTCGTTTATAAGCCAACCCCCCAAGATGGATAGGTAAAAACAGCAAACACTGTATGACCCTTACATAAGATGACTCTATATTTCAGGGGTTGGCAAATTTTGGCTCCTGGCCCATCAGGGTAAGCCACTGGCATGTCAGGACCTTTTGTTTACCTGGAGCATCCGCAGGCATGGAGCCCCTCAGGATCCCTCATATGGCAGAAAACATAAAAAAAAAGTTTCAAGATCAAATCCACCCACCACTGAGTAATTTCAATTAGAGAAAATGTAAAACAAAGCCTTACAAACAGAAAGTTGTTACAGATAACTAATTGAATGTGTATATATTGATTTGTGTATATATTGAATTGTGATCTACAATATCAGCTCAAGAAGGCTGAAAGTTGTAGCTACATTCCTTAAAAACAAAATCTGCCATCCCCCAACTGAGGTGCCTTTGGATCTTTTATTTAGTTCAACTTATTCTTTGCTGCTGAATGGTGTAGTCACTTTATGTAATAGATACTCTAACCTGGAACTAAGGGCTGATGATCCACTGGATCATTCTGATGCTACTGTAACCCACGAACATGAAGAGGAAACATTTATATCCTCTATCCCCATTACATACACCTAACCCTCTGCCACAGTCAGGTTCTCTGGGGTTGGGGAGAAAGAGCTACTGTCCTTGCCTGCTAGCAGAAGACTAGGTCCATGAAAGGGAACTGGGTCTCCTCTGTGGAACAGATATCCATTTTTGTGACCTACAGCAGAGGAGGATAGTTTGTGGATATGGGCACTGGGCTGGGAAATCTAGGTTTGATTCTCAGCTCTGCCACAGGCTTCTTGTGACACTTTGGGTAAATCACAATCTCTCAGTGAGGATAATACTCCCTTTCTCTCACCATTTCTCTATTTTGTATCCTTAGATTGTTTGAGTAATTCAGTGCAGACACTGCCTTTTACCCTCTATCTGCGTACAGTACCTAGCACAATGGAGCCCAATGTCAGCTATAGTTTATTGGTGGTGCTGTAATACACACAATAATGGCATCTTTCAAAGACAAAGTGAGCAAATGCCACTTCTATGTTTGATTAGACACATAACTGATGTGTCCACATGGATAAGAAAATGGTGTTTTCAAAAGTTATCTAGGCAATCTGCACAATTGTCTGACAAGGATTTAAACAGCTGGGATCCATACAATATAAGGGCAGAAGCTCTACTGCTTGGACTTTAGAGCAAAAGAATCTGTGCTAAGGTTTTCTCAGCTGGAAGTAATTCTAACTTCAACTCCACAGACTTCCAATAAAGTCAAAATATTGGACCAGCGCATACAAATATTAAAAAAGTTGATTTAGGAGAACGTGTGTTAAATGGGAAGGTACAATTGACTGCTTAGAGGGGTTGTTTCTATTGCTAGATGTAATAGACTGCTGGAGATCAATGAAGAATAATGGACATGAAAAGAAAAGGAAAGGAGCATGCTGTGAAAGCGCTTACTGATCATTTCTTTGACGTACACTCATTTCCCCCCAGTATTTATGATACTAAGTAGTTAAGGAAAGGGGTCTGTAGCCAATCGTAGTGATTAACTGACATCTTAACTCTTATTGCATGGTTAATGCCTGGAAGATGAGGCCTCTGGGAGTTTTAATACACATCATAAAACACTGTAAAGCCAAACCATCATTTTTTGTTATCTTTACACTGAATATCAATAAGTCTGACACTAGGATTGGACTTACTTGGTCACTTACAAGATTTGGATCTTGACTGTAAAAATCTCTGTGAAATTTGTGCTCTCCTGTCTTTATTGAAATTATAGTTTTCAGGAAAAAATGTAATAAAGGCAATAAAACAAATAATTCTGAAAATAAAAGCTATTAAGTAATTGACAACAGTATAAATATCATGTAAATTACAGCTTCTCTAACATATAAATAGCATTGCTTCACGGGAGAATATTCTGTTCTCCTTTACTGAGAATAAAGCATACATTAAAATTGGAAGGTCAGAGAGAAGTAGTAGCCATAGTATTTAGAGACTGGTTTCTCAAATTAGGTAAGGCTGGTTTACATAGTATTTTTTCTGAGCATAAGTCTTCTTAAAGCTGTGTTCAGTATTTATTGGATTTACCTAGTGATCTGCATTTAATTAAGGCTGCATCCTTTCCATGTGTCATAACTGCTTTTAGCTCACTGGTTAAACAAAAGCATATTCAGTAGCTTTCTCATTCAAGAGTCCATATTAGCTGTTCACATGTGGATTTTAAGTATTGATAATGAGAGTAGCACAGAGAGGTTAGTTACATCATTAATCCTGTCAAATACTCTGCACCAAAAGTCATGAGCTATTGGACAATGAAATAACATGCAGACTGAAATGTCAGATTCAGCTTTACATGGGGAAGCAAATATAAGATTCTACACTGGGATACAGGTGTGAGAACTGAGAGATAGGAGTGTGCACATTTTTGCGCTGATTTTGAAAGTAGTATTTCACTACAACATTCTGTGTACCAAATTTTGTATAAAATTAAATGCAACTGATGTGAAGATGATATTAACGTTCAAAAATCAAACATCCAAAAGCCAGAAAATCCCAATGTATCACAGTGTTAACTTGCCTGTGTTTCACATCTTCTATTTTATAGCATACTGTACATTTATCTACATAAACAGTAATATATTAAAGCAGGAATGAGCAAATCTCATGGCGTGTGAGGTTTTGCAAACTACTATAAGAGTTTCAGATGTGCAAGGAATGAAGGATCAGAAATATACAGAACCTATGTAATCAAAACCCAGCAAGGGCAGACTTGGTCTTTATTTCTCTGTGTGTATCTTTAGTAAAGATATTTCTCAGTAATCCCTAATTATGAATCAAATTGACCTTTTACTAACATGGCTGTTCTTAAACAGATATCACATCCATATATGGATGATTTATTCTTTATTTAATAAGACTATAGACAAAAAGTTTTTAGGATCAGATAATTATTGTCAAGTAGAGGGTATTTTAGTAGTTAGCTGGGGTTTGTTAATAAGAAAATGTTGTTTTGCTTCTCTTTTCTGATTCCTTCCACTAATCTTTATCATCATCTAAATAAGTAGCCCTGAGCATATTTTCTTTGTTCGCCGCTTTATGATTCAGTGTTCAATACTGATACCCGATGTTATTGTCCTCACGTACTCCATCATATTATGAGAAATAAGTATGGTTAGTTTTTAAGAAGATAAATAAGTAAAGAAATACAATAGAAAGGCTAGCTGATGAAATGGGCATATCTAAAATTTCTTGCTGAGGTGTTTGTCCACTAATAGAAAACAAAAATCTCCAATCCAGGTTTCTGCGGTAAGGATAATTTATAATCCATTCCGTTTTGACAAGATATACATACACAGACACTACATTTTAATAATAAGACTAACACTCTCTGCATTTCTAATATATAGTAGGGTACAATATTCTACCAAAAAGCTTTGTTGAGCAAGAACTGGATAAAGGACTTTGTGAACAGACCCATAGTGCAGAAGGCTGTCATTTGAACTTTCAGTTTGTAAGCAGGGTGTTTGTGAACAATGAGCATAAAAAAGGCCATATTTTACTTTAACTCACCACATTGCTTTTTAATCTCTACCTTCATTATGGCTCTGTTTTCCATATATCTCTATGTTCTAGTTCAGTTGTGTTTAACTATCACTTTTAACACTTCCTATTTTTTCTCCACTAGGTATCTTTCTGGTAGAATGCATAGGGCTGTTCAAAATCTTGACAGATGAAAGGAGACGTGACAAAGTCGGTCCGTCAGTGGTGCTTAGCAATAGTATGGGGAAAGAGCCCACTACGCAAGCAGCAACCCTGCCCACAGTGGCTACCGGTCCACTCAGCAGATGGAAGGTGAAGCATACTCTTGCTTCCTGGCTCACCTGTGGGCCTCAGTTTGTGCTCTCTGGTGGCTCTGATCCATGTTATTATTTAACATTTGATTGTGGTAGTATATAAAGGCCACAGCCAGAGTGCACCCCTTGTGCTAATCACTGTACAAACACACAATTAAGGACCTGGCATTTTGGACTAAGCAGGAGAGAGCCCCAACCTCAAGTAGACAGACTTGGGCTAGTGGGACTCATGCTAGTGCCCTAAAATTAGCTGTAAAGAGAGCATTTTGAAGCTGTGGCTTGGGCTTTGAAGCCTAGGGGGCCGGGAGATGTGCAGTTTGTGTGTGGGAACAGACAGAACGAGCTATCTTGTGCAAAGGCCAGGCAGAATGCAGTCCCACATAGTAGACCACAGGGGGATTTGGAACAAAAGAGGAGGCATTATCAAGACTCTGCCCCTCCTTCGCACCAACAGAGGATCACTCACATATGCTTGGAGAAAGTTGCAGTGCTCTCCCTGGGATCCCCTTTGGGTTGGGGTGACTCACCACCACCACTTATTTTGGGCAGCACCCTAATTTAGTTCTAACAAGTACATTTAGTTCTAACAAGTACATGTACTTAAACTATATGGCTTGGTTCATTGACATATTATAGTACAATCACCCAGTCATAACTGATCTTTACAGTACTCTCCCCCATCCACTGGTATTACTGCCTATTATTCATCACTCCTGCAGTTCTTACTATTAAAACTCCTACTGACTTCACTGGACATATCATGTACAGAATGACTATAGGATTGAGCCTAAATAAGTCATGTTTCCATAATAAACATTTATACCCACAATTATCACCCTACGGTGTCTGAGAAACTACAGTCATTTTAATGTTGGCCACTATACATGAGAACTTTTTTCTCATAAGAATGTACTGAATCAGAAGAAATACGTATTCATCTTTTTTGTCCACCAGATAGCCACTTTTTATGTCTGAACACATGCTACTACTACTAAGTAGCACAACTTACTTCAAGTTGGCATTTTATCTGGATACATTTCCTCTCAGAATAATGTTTTTCCAAAAACACTGAAAGCTGCCTACTTCATCATGAATTGTTCTTTAAAATAAAAGTTTTAGGAATACAAAATCTGCTTCAGTATCCCCAGAGCACCATAAATAGTGATATTTCAAGTATATTTTATGTTGCTTCTTTCAGTATAGGACCAGGTGAAATGACCTGTATTACCATTTTTTGGATTTCATTACACTTTGAAAACCCAGGTGATTGTCTAATACTTTGTTCAACTTAAAGCACTCAGGAGAACTGCATTCAGCATAACATAATGCCAGTATTTTATATATTAAATGTAGGTGTACAGAAGGAGAAACAAAATGAATTGAGGACAGGCTTACTCACAATAAGACCATTTCACTTATACTGCAGATCAGTACCACACTGTCTGTATATAAAGCAGAACCTGACAACTTTCCCCTTCTGACTGTTCCATGATATAGTCAAAACTGTAATAGAAAACCGTGTGAAAGGTTTGCCTTGTGGACAAATAGCTACATGAAATACATAAAAACTGTGCATCACAGTGACCCAGATTATGACCCCTAGATTCACACACGAAGGAGAAACATCGACATGCAGACCTGCCTACTACCACACAGAAGGGCCACCTCTCTAGTACCTTTCCTCCCCCTCTACTAGGCCCTCAATCTCTCTTTGGGAGGGTGTGGAGTCTGGTAGGCCAACGTAGGGTGAATGGGGAAAATTCCTGGTCAGTATCTCTCAGGGCCAAACCTTCTCAAATAGAATTTTTTACCATGGCCCTTAAGTAAAACATTGGGTTTTTATTTGTAGTAAATATAAATTAGTGTTCTGAACAAGTGTGTGATATTCTCTTTCTGAAAGTGACTAACAGCTGCTAAAACCCCCTGAATAGAGGGCTTTAAATAAAATAGTCCTCAATTTGAGTGTGTTTAATGCTTTCTGAAAAGTCCTAAAAAGTCCTGGAAAGTCCTAAAAAAGACAGGACTGTGGCTTATGCAGCAGCCAAGAGTGAAGGTGAGACAAAAGAAAAGGGAGTGCAATAGTAGTTACACAATTTGTCCAGTGTTGCCAGCTCCAGTGATTATATCACAATTCTCAAAATATTGGTGTTTTTGTGAAAGCCTTGGCTTCTAAAGTCAAGTGAAACTCTCAGCTTTAGTTTAAAAAAAACAGAGTAAGCTTCTAGACGAAATTTCTTGTGGAGAAAAGCTGACAAATATGACCTGAGTACACTTGAAAGGTTCCAAAACCAACCAGCAAAGACAAAGAATCCAAAATCTATTAACATGATTTTTTTTTAGGCTGGATTTGTGATTTTTGAATGCCTAGGGTTGGCAATACTGCATCACAATTACAGATGAATGATCATGTTAAGCTCAGCAAATCCATTTGTTATAGGCCTATATACCCTTGTGCCCAGGAAAAGTTGGAATTTGTTGAATCTTTCTTTTTTAAATCTACGCTTTTCCGGAAACACCCATCCTAATTTTAACAACAAAAGAAATATTTCCTCTTATGAAACAGCTGTATGTATGACACTGTTGTATAGCTACAGTATAGATGTATCATATGCTGACTGGAAGTCATTTAATTTGAAGTCTCACACATAACCTGTCCTCCAACCCTTTGCTTTGCACTCCTTCACCAAACTCCTCACTTTTCCATCCTAATTTCAACCTTTATTTTCTGAATCTGTATATTAAGTCTCTTTTATGTCAATGTACATATTGTAACTGATAGAAAAACAACTGAAGCATAAAGGTGGACCCTGCAGAGACTGGAGTAATTTGGGACTCAATTCTGCATTTTTTTTCTCTATTTTTTTTTTTCAGCAACACATGCACATGTTCTCATCCCTGCTGTGACAAAGACTGGTTCTACATGGTAAAATTAGGACTCATACTGTGAAGGACAGTTAGGAAGGCAGGCTGCTGAAGATACAGGAGAATTAACTGGGATGTTTTCTAGGAAACTAGCCACTATAAGAACTGCTAATTTCATTTTGAACTAAGTGGTACAGTGTAGTCACATTACATGACTGCAGCGTCAAACCCAAAGAACATTTGTCAAAACTCCATGTTCTGTCCAGTATTTTAGACCTAAATTATATGGCAGAGACTACATTGATGTAGCACTGTCCCACAGATACTCTCCCTGTCATTTCCCCCCAATCTGGTATTTCTTGTGTCATTTATTTTAATGTTAAAGGCAAATTATTTTATACACCAAATATTGCTGCAGATTTTTGTATTGACCATGACCATTGAACATTGCATAAGTTGTCAGAGGAAAGCTGGAGGTTGTGACAACTGGGTAAGAGACAACTGAGGCTTTTAGCACTTAGGAAAATGTGGGAGGTGGTTTTGATTTCTAGTTTTCAGGAGGTAGTTGAGGCTTTTGGTTCTGGGGAGGGAATGCATCTCAATTTTCCCTTCTTCCCTTTGGGCAGGAGCGGAGAACATTCTAATTTTGGAAGGGTTCAGTTTTTAATTTCCCCATTCCTGGAATGCTTGACAGTAACTAGCTACCCCACTCTTCCCCATCTCAGTGTCTGCCTGAACATTGATAAATGAGCACAATTGCTCAAAGCTTCTGCTTACATGCTCAGCAGGGTTAATACTGACATTTAAATTCTCATTAGGCACCAAAGCAGATCTGGTTGGAAAATTTTCAACTAAATAGATTTTCATCACAATATGTTGTTTTGTCAAAGCCAAAATCTTTCATGGAGATGCAAAGATTTTTGACTAAGTTTTCACCAGGAAGGTTTCTGAGGTCCAGACAGACTATCGAGTCACTTATAGAGAGAGACCATCCCCCCTCTCTCCCCTGGCCCTGAAAACTGACATTTCAACAAAATTCCATACACAAGTCTAAAAGTAGTGAGAATGCTCCCTGAGAGAATTGAAGGGACAAGGCTTGTCACTGGAAAGGGAACTCCCGGAGAGATACAGAGAGGTCAAAGGTACAGCTAGTACCAAACTGTGACACCTACATATTGCAATTCCTTTGAGTTTATAAAGAAAGGTGTTTGGTGTCTAGTAAACCTTGTTTCAAAGTTTGAAAGAGAGAAACTGGTTTAGGAAAGGCAATGAGCTTAAGGAATCAAAAACAGATGCAGAACAGATTCAGTCTTCCTTTTGGAATGTATTGTGGATTTTCATTTTTGTTGGTTGTCAGAGCACTTTCCCACAACATTACACATTACTGGATTATTCAGTACATATTTTCATTAAGGCACTAAGATCCACGCACAAAGATTCACTAAGATCCATGTACGAAATTGAAAACATCTGCGTACGGAATGAATATTACTGCAATTCAGGCAATTGTATGCATGTATTTACACATACATTTTTGTTCATAGACCTCTGGCTTACCTTAAAGAAAATTTGGAGTATCTGCAGTTATCTTCAAAACATGCAGTTAAATTAAAATAAAATGCAATATGCTCACATTTCAAGGAAAAAAACTTTGTCTCATCCTTCCCTCACCTTTTCTCTTTGTTAATGACATCATGAGTCATATACGTAAGAGCTATGCACACTGTTTTGGACATTTTGCATAATTGATATTAGCAAGGTAAGGGGAGTGCACTGACCTAAAGTATTAGCTTAATTACCCACAGATATTCTTTAATGACAATTTTTGTCATAAACCAAAAGTAACAACATTGTGTAAAGTCAACAACAGAAAAATGGTAATTATGCAAAACGTGCAGTTCAAAGTCATTGGATTTGATCTCCATGAGTAGATTAAGGGCTGAGTTCCAACACCCTGATTCACATTGAGTGATAATTTACTGGTCACAATGGGACTATGCACTGAGGAAAAAAGCACTCAGCATGAATAAGATTGGTAACTCTTTATGAATAATTTGCTCTCCTATTCGCTGTGTTTAAATTACACAAGAATTATTGACAATACTTAATTAAAATCAGAATTACACATACTTATACAACTGTTCATCTTATTTTATGTCTGAATTATTTCCTTACAAACCTTACGACCTTCCAAAGCTTGAATATGTAGAACTAATTTGAAATGCTAAAAAAAATATTTTAGTCATATTCTCTTCAAGTCAATTTGATGGCTCTTGTGCTTATAAGAAAATCTTTGTTAAGGAACACATATTTCCTCTAAACCAGCTGGAGGAATCAGTCCACCATAGTCACAGGAAATGTGAGATTAAGCAAGGTATTGGAACAGATTCCATAAATATTGACCATGTGGATAAGGTAGTAGTCTGTGATTTGGCTGCAAAATAGAATGAGCAATCAAGTCATACCAGTTATTTAATATGTAATAATTATTGTAACTTGACTGGTCATTTTAATATTTTGCAGCCAAGCCACAGTACCAAACCTGGTTGTATAATTATCTCTCTATTTATCTATCTCTATCTATATGTAACTTTTATAAACAGTTTAATATACATGTTTAAATCTTATACTACTCCAGGCAACCTTGACATGCCTCATTGGCTGTTACATGACCACTAACACAAGCTAACACTGGCCCTGGCAGCTTTCCAGGTGAAACAGTTACAAAAGGAAGACAATTTTCTCCAATGTATTTAAGGCACAGATGGATTTTTCCAATATCAGCTAGAAATATCTTCTTGTTCTTACAGTTTATTTTGTTGTTATTGTTTCTGAATACCTTGTAAAACGGTCCATTTGGTAGCTCTTCGTCTGAGTACAGTGCAGTTAAGCTACTCATTCTGAAGCACAAAGTCTCTGGGGATACAAAAGACAGTGCAAACATTTGAGTCCTTAAGTAGAAATTCTGGTATTATTAAATTACCATCTCAGAAACACTGTGGCCCATCAGCAAAAAGACAGCAGTACAGGAAGAAAGAAACTGCATTTCAACCACACTCAGGAGTGGAAGCACAACAATTATAGCTGGCCAAAATGTCATCTTCCCCTTTCCATTATTTTATTATTTTTATTACAATAGTGCCTACAAGCTTAAATTAAAACCAGAGCTCTATTGTTCTTGGCCCTTTATATAAGCAACAGTCCATGTCTCAGGGTGCTTACAGTCTAAACAAGTAAAACTGATTGATGATGGAAGAACAGAAATGTTCATTTTACAGCTGGAAAATGAGGCACAGAGATATATAATTTGCTAAAGATCGTACGGGGAGTCTGTGAAAGAATCAAGTACAGAACTCAGATCTGCATTTCAATCCTTTTGGGTTAATTACAAGGCTAGCCTTCCTATCAATTAATCAATTAACTTGCCCCAAAGGTACTATATTAATCCCCTTGGAAGCATCAACATCTAAATTTTCAAAAGCACTTAACACATGACTGGAAGAGGAGATTTAACTCCGAAAGAACCACCAAAGAAAAGAGTTAGGCCAACCATGAGCACTTTTGAAATTCCCCCACCCAGATCTCAACTTTTATGTCAGCTTTGGTTCATACAGTTAAAGTGTTTGCATTAACTGCAAGATATTGGTAAGCTTCACCTCCCTAAAAAAAAAGGCAAAGCTGAAACGCCATTTCTCTCTCTCTCACACACACACACACACACACACGACCGCACCACCACCACACTATTATGTAGGTTATAATATCTTTAACAAAAGTCATATTAGTGTGTTTGAAAAAGTACAGATATCATCATTCTCCTTGTATATAAATGATATCAAAAATAATCATCAGTCAAAAGTTAGGAAACCCACCTTCATATATAACTATTATGTACTGTAAACTACTAAGACACATTTGAAAATGAAGTGCCATAACCTAAATGTTGTTTATCGCCAGGAGAGGAGGAATCATGCTGTGTGTTTATGCCAGAAAGGAGAATGAAGGCTGCACAGATTATAAATCTTTAGTTCCAAACATGAAGTACTCAAACCCATAGTCCCCAACCACATCAAACACAAGAACAGTTCACGAAGGGCCACGCTAACCCTGGCTGGACCCAGTAGGAATTCATTAATCTGCAGAGCATGTCTTCAGATAGAGTGAAACGAAGAGAAATCAGTAAAGAAAACAAGCCATTTATAATACACTATGAAAAATCACTAAAACAATAGCGTTTGGAAACCTTGCATCGCAGAAAACCTTCTGGGCCTGAATCCAATACAAACCTGTCAGAAAATATTGATGAAAAATGTGCATTTACTATTGTAAATAAAACATGAATATGGAACCTGTTCCTAAATTCAATTTTTCCAGAAGGAAAGTAAGGCTTTCTTCACACTATGTTATTTAGTCAAAATGATTTAATTAAGACACTGTTGTTGGCAAACAAAATTACCTTTGAGCTAAACCACTGAAATAATTATTGACGAATAACTTGGACATCAAAAGACCATTACTATACTTATGTGCTTTGCTCTTATAGATGTTTTCAATAAATTACTGTATGATAGTGTTATGAAAACCACCTTCTCAGAATAGAAATGTGATCAAAGCAAGAGTCAAATGGCATAAGTCCAGCCTTTTATATGCAGTACGAGGTATTCTTTCAACTTTGTCCTGAAGGACTCTTTGATGCGCCACTGCACGTTCCCATCCAGGACTGAAGGTGGAGGGTTAGAATCAGCACTTAGTGCCTGGATACATCTCTACATGCTAAAAATTATGAAAGATACATCTATTTTTCATTTCATTTCAACACTATCATCTTTTTTAACCTACTGCAATGACAGCGAGCACATAATGGAATAGACTCTGAAGCCCTTACACAGATGCTACCAAAGTTATAGATGCTAGTAGCACATCAGTAATATGGTGATGGGTCTTGCAGCAAATGTTCAGATTAGACACATTGGACAGCTCCTCAACTGGTGTAAAGTGAAATCAATACAGCTACACCATTTTACACCAGCTGAGGATCTGGCACAACTCTGAGTAAAGTAAGATAACTACATAACATTACAAAAAAAGGCATGTGAGCATTAGTTAAATGCGCGCGCGCACATACACACACACACACAGTGGACTGATCCCCATTTCTAATTCTAAAATTCAGCCCACTGTCAATTAATATAGTGGAGTGGTACTGAAGAAATAATCCCTAAGTAAATTATTTACAGTGCTACTTAAAATACTTTACTTTATTTAAAGTGCTACATTTCTTGCTAGCCATTCTTTGAAATAGTTCATGGAATCATTCATACTTACATGATCAATGTAGGTCTTCACTATGCATTCATGCAGTTAAAATTGCTAGACCCATTTCATTCTAAATAGCCATGGAGAGAGAGATGATTTTTGACAAATATTCATGACGCGATTAAAGTAATCTTTGATAGACAAGAAATATTTATCTGGATAGGAATTTGGTGATCATGTTATGACTTTCAGAAAGGATTATATTAGTCCATGCTACACTAAGTTTTAAGGTAAATGTGTATTAATAACTCTGATACTGAAGACAAGAAAGTGCACTTTAAAAAAAACCAACCTACCGATCCATAACATGATCCTGTTATAAATGTGCCTGTTATAAATGACTGGAGAAAGACACAAAATCAGATCCAAGGGTCATTCAGGGACTAGGCAAAAATAAAGGAAGACCACTGCCTATCAGGCTGACCAATATTGTCTCATTGTTTCCTTGTGCTCCCCCAGAGGTCTGTCTGAATCCATCTCTTCTGTCTTGTCTAACAGTTAGATTATGAACTCTTTGGGGGCAGGAACTGGTTTTTTTTGTTCTGTTTCTACATCATATAGCACACTGGGGTCCTGGTCCATAATTAGGATTCCTAGGCACTGCATAAATACAAATGATAGTACAAAAAAAGGTAGCCAGTTCCAAGCCAGTATAAGATACTATAGTTCCATTGAAGTCTACTGACTCACACCAGCTCATAGTCTGGCCCAAGTTTGTGGCATGACCAAATTAAGCTGAAAAGAGGAGAATTTTCCATCCCAAACCACTTTAGAAATGTACATGGACATCACCTGACTGTGTCAATAGTAATCAGATTTACCATGAACAGCACTGGGAAGCAAGACAAGTCATTTGAATGGATGAATATATGATTATGGCTGCACAGTATGGAATCCACACTATAAATGAAAAAACACAGTTTCCTTGTTAACATATATCCATTGATTTAGACATGGAAGCAATGAGATGTAGATATAGAAAGATTGCCTGAATGCAGAGGGCACAACTTCCTTCAATTTGACCAGTAAATTAATTTGGGATAAAACATACCCACAACCAAATGCCCAACAGGAAAGTTCCAGTGCAAATTTCAGCTGATCCAATGCCCAAGGAAGTATCACCTAAAAAAGTGTTTTTTGAGGTTGGGAAGAGAAACCTATACATTGCACGTACAGGGATTTAACACCTTTCCTCATGTGAGGTAGAAGAACCTCAAGCTTCATAAGAGACTAAATCTTATTCCCCCAATTTCCCATATGAATGCCTGAAAATTCCCTAGGTTAAGCTAAGGCCCACCAAATAGGGCCATGTTGATCTGCAATCACATTGGAAACCAGCCATAGAGGGTGATCGTGTGATTAAATCAATACTAATCAGATTCCCAAGACCAGCCACGGAAGCAGTACAAGCCATTGGAATGGGTACTTGCATGATTATGGAATCCATTCTATAAGAAATATACCTCTCTGAAGTCTCTTTTTCAATACATATTCATTTCTTATGACTAATTGTTTTAAAATAAAAGGATGCACTTTGTGAAACTTAATGGGAAGCGCCACAAGGAGAAAAAATAACTTCTGCAGCAATTAAATATCCAGAGTTTAAAAAGGTGCATAGTAGAATAATTTTAAAGTCTATGAGATTATTGTTCCTCTCACTAGGAGATAAATGTGAAACAAATTAGAATTAAGATATTAAAAATTATACCATAAGGAAATTTTGGAAGCTCTACTGGAAACATTAGAGGGAGTACTTGTGAAACACAAGCACATTTCTTTTTAGGCAAGTGCAAGTAATATTTTTTCCAGGATGATTTTTGTTCAGTTTAAAAATCTTTTAATGCCCATTTCCCTTGCCACCCTACAGTAAAATAAAAATGAAGTTAAAAAGCTGTAAAATAAAATACTACTGGGGCCATGGAAACAAGCACAGTATTTTATAGGCTTTTTAAAGGTTAAAGAGCTTTTTTAACTTCCACTGGGGCAGCTTTTAGTGTCATTTTTGTTCCTCTTGATACTTCATATAAAGGTCAAGCCAAAGTGCTTCTTCATCAAGTCACAACCATAGCAAATCTGAATCACTGTTATAAAAGGTCTATTTCTTTGGGTAACAGTTAGGCTCCTCTGTCTCCTCGTTCATCTCCCTTTCCAGAAGAATAGAGAAATAACAATGTATTCTTTTTTCATAGTGAGACACACAAACATTTTTTTCTGAAATTGGTAGGTAAAAACTACCTTGGTCCTTTGACCAGCATCTGTACCTATATAATCTTTCTGTTCACTATTGCACCGAGTCGCCTTCTTGAAGTTAAGACAGTAACGTGAAGTGTGTGTTCATTTGCCATGGCAAATCAAAATACTCTAGTTGGGGGAGTCACCCTTTTGTTTGGTTTAATTAATGAATGCCAGGCATTTAGAATACTAGTTGTGTATTTTTTTTAGTTTTCCTTTAGCTACCATAATTTAGCTATTAAATTGCAAATGTTTATTTTTTGTATTATTGGCTTTCTGTTATTTCATTTAAAATACAAACCCTAATGCAAGATTACTGGGAATCACATAGTAGCTCTGCACCACAGCAACAGTTTTTCTGCTAATAGGCTTAAAAATATCTATGCCTGTTTTGAGGCCTGCAGTGTCAAGAGAAAGAAATTACCAAGCTGGAGACTGAGGCAAAACTATGGTAGAGGAGGAGTGCCAATCAGCTCCATTTCTCTGCACCTGGAAACTGACTTGACAGGCCATTTGCCCTCCTTCTATGCTCATGGAGGAGCAAGGGAGAAACAAGAAATCCCCCCATCAATTCTCCTTTCCTGGAAGAGTGAAGATTCTGTCCCCTCCCTCACTTTGTCCTTCTTGAATGAAGGATAGTGATGATATCCCCTCAATCCTGGAGCTCACCCTCCTTCAATAAGACTGAGATCATCCCTGAGCTGCCTTCTAGTGGCTTCCCTCTAAACCCACCTAACATCTTTAGAGTGAATCTGGCTAGCTCATTTCTCCAAATGCAGAGGAGGTCATTTTCCTATCAGCTTAGCGCATTTGGGGTGTCTATACCCTAGGGCCAGTTCTAGGGGCAAGCGAGGAGGGTATTTATTCTGGGTGCCAACTTTCAGGGGGTGTCACACTGCTAAACAGCTTGTTATTGTTTCGCAGTGTTTCATCTTTGTTTGTTTGTACTTCTCCCAACTGGCCGGCCTCAAAATGTCTAGGACTGCTTCTATCTGGACCTCAGAGTATAAAAGGCCCAGAGAGAAGTTTTTCTGGTCCTGCTGCTGGGGAATGTAGGAGCAAAGCACCAACACTCTCAAGATACTAATTTGGATTCTTTCTGCTTACAGTATGTCAAACTGACTTGTATATTAACTCCTTATTGTTATGCTCCCTCCTCATCAACTTTTCTATCTCTCTTTAGACTCTGACCTTCTTGGAGCAGGTACCATCCCTTCTTGAGTGTTCAGACAGCTACTACAACAAATACATACAAACCGTTCTGGAGAGAGGCCCAGAAGAAATCCCAGCTCCCAACACCCCTTAAGGGACTTCCTTTTTGCTCAGTGGTTGCACAGCCCTTAGTATGATGGTGTCCTCGTCTATGACCTGGGCTCTTAGGCAGTATGATAATACAAATAATAAATAACAATATTACATAATAATAAAGGCTCAAGTTAGTCTATTTTTTCACATCTCCTCTAAAGCACCTATAAATCCTTCAAATGGATGTTTCAACAGTGACACGAGGCTAGAAACAGCCCCAAACCCAAAGTGAATTGCATTGATGCAGAGAGCAATGTAACAATACTTAATGTCAGTACTTTCAGCAAATCATTACAATAGGCACATTACAGTACTAATATAGCAGTATATTGCAACATTTGCTATAACAGACAACTCCTCAGTCAAACTTAAAAGAGTGGCCAGATATCAATACAATTTGAAATCTACAGATGACAAAATGCCTACTGTATATTGCATGACAAAATAATATTTTCTTTTTTACTTTGTGAATTTTCTAAGAGAATTTCAGTGATTATTGGAGAAAAATGAATTATCAAAAGACTTGGAGCTCTTATGCAACCAAACCTAATCTCTCACTGTTTCTAATAAACATTCAAATCAGTTCTCAGATCTCAAAGATAATACAGAAATCTATATAGAATTTGTAAACAAAAATATAATATTTAATCATTATAGGACAAGTTTATGGAATCAGACAAAATCTGTATAATCTTCACACAAGGAAGGGATAAATTGTGACCAAATTTGTATGTACTACTAAATCAGTAATATACTTTCAACTTCTAAATTGTTCAGTGTGTCATATGGAAGAGGATGATAGGATTCTTGATTATTATCAAGGAATTCAAATACCATGCACATCAGAGCCAGATTTTGAACCAAACACAAATTTCCTCAAAGTTCAGGGATGTTTGGATAAGGATTTGATGTTCCGGCTTTTGTCCAAGCCATGAATTGCTTTGAGATCCTCAAATGCAAAATGCTAACTTATTAAACTTTCCCAAAGATTTAGGGGCTTGCACTTGGCATGCTTGACTTATTGTGAAATATTACCATTCACATAAATCCTATTTGCTGAAATCAGAAGGCTCTAAGAAACAAAATGTCCATAACATTCATTTAATCCAAATTTCTGCACCCACTCACACAGGCCTAAGAACAATGGAGGAAGAAAAACATTCCACTAATTAATTTACCTATGTTTTACTACAGTATAAGGGAGAAATTTCTTCCTGATCCAATCTGATGATGACATAATATCTTGAAGCATGATGACTGATAGCCATTCTAATCTAAGTACCTAATGATATTTCACATGCTATTCTTATTCATATAACTGTATCTGTTTGTAAATTGTATTAAGCTGTTTGCCTTAGTAATATCACCTGGAAGTGAGTTCCATAGGTTAATTGATTGCAAAAAAAACATCTTTCCATTCATTCTCAGATAGTGTAAAATTTAAATTGAGTGCTCAATGACAATACACCCTCCCTTCTTCTTTCTCTCTTCCCCCCACAAAAATAAACCATATGCAAAGACCCAACTATAGCCAAAGAGAACAATAACCTGTTGTCTTTATCTTACAACCATCAAACATCGCTATCAAGAAAGGGAGCAATGTGTCCTTGCTGCTGCAAATTCAATCTGAACTATACTACAGCACTTGTAAACCTTCGCACACATTTCTTCTGATGGTTAAAAAAAAAGAATTGGGGAAGAAAAGTGAGTAAAACATTGGTAATTCATTTAGCTGGTGATGCAGGCTGTTCTTCGATCAAATTTTGTTTCCCAAAGGAAGGTATCCATTTTAAATTACCTAGCAAGCAGGCCAAAGAAAGGAAACAAATAATCAAAACCTTCCCAGGAGGGGAAAGAATAAGGCAAGAGCTCCAGACATCCTATTTAATAAATAAACACCTTCATTTCTGTAAGTTAATTTCACCACAGGAAATAGGTTTAGTTTTAATTATATTGCCTTATGTCATGTTTTATAAAAGGTACATGAGGCTCATTGACTCTCTCTTATTAAAGCTTTTACATGCTGCAGAAATGTTGCATGTAGATTAAGTCTCAGTAGAGCACTATCAAAGTGTACAATTATGTAAGGTGCAATATTTTTATTGTTATTGCACACCTGTGCCAAATAGAAAGATTAAAAACAATATGTTGCATTTAATTTTCCCAAGAAACAAATCAGACATCAGCAAAATATACACAATACATTATGCACCAGCAAGGTAGACAAAATGATTTGATTTCTTTGCTGTCTTAAATGTGGAATATGATGGTGCACAATAATTATGAAAACAACCCAGCCAGCAGTTTAAAAGTTCATCTAGGACTCTCAAAAATATATCTTTAAACATTCATTTTCCAAAAGAGAAAATTCAGTCTGAATATAAACTGAGCTTTCAAAGAGCCTTGTGAATGCTGGTATGGACTTCCTTAAGCCTCTTGTGAAATTTTTTATAGTAAGCATCCCAGTCAGTGAATATAGCTATGGAATGTAAACTCTGGGCGCTCTATGTTGAGTGTCTTAGGAGCTAAGAAAATAAACTTTAATATCACTGCTTTTCTTCCAGTGGGCAAACTAGTGTTATGATACCATCAATTGTTTTACTGCCAGACACAGCTAATCTCATCCACATCTTGTTTTGTCAGTCTTTGAAAACTAACAGTCCAGAGCCAGCAATGTACTTGCAGCTAGTGATGGGAGAACATCAAATACTTAGGCCTGGCCTACACTAGGACTTTATGTCAAATTTAACAGCATTAACTCAATTGGACCCTGCACCCGTCCACATTACGAAGCTATTTATTTCGACATAAATGGCTCTTTAATTCGATTTCTGTACTCCTCCCCGACGAGGGGAGTAGCGCTAAATTCGACATGGCCATGTCAAATTCGTGTTACTGTGGACGGAATTTGACGCTAATAGCTCCGGGAGCTATCCCACAGTGCATCACTCCTTGGACGCTCTGGACAGCAGTCCGAGCTCGGATGCTCTGACCAGCCACACAGGAAAAGCCCCGGGAAATTTGAATTCCTTTTCCTGTCTGGCCAGTTTGAATCTCATTTCCTGTTTGGACTTCGTGGCGAGCTCAGCAGCACTGGCAACGATGCAGAGCTCTCCATCGGAGGTGACCATGCAATCGCAGAATAGAAAGAGGGCCCCTGCCTGGACTGATCGGGAAGTCTTGGATCTGATCGCTGTATGGGGAGATGAATCAGTCCTATCCGAGCTCCGATCCAAAAGACGGAATGCAAAAATTTATGAAAAAATATCCCAGGCCATGACGGAGAGAGGATACAGCCGGGATGCAACGCAGTGCCACGTGAAAATCAAGGAGCTGCGACAAGCATACCAGAAGACCAAAGAGTCAAATGGATGCTCCGGATCCCAGCCCCACACATGCCATTTCTACGAGGCACTGCATGCAATGCTCGGTGGTGCTGCCACCACTACCCCACCAGTGTCTGTGGACTCCGATGATGGGGTGCTATCTATGGCCACGTCGTCAGAGGTTTTCGCGGACGGTGAAGATGAGGAAGGAGAGGAGGAGGACGAGGCAGTCGACAGCGCTTTCAACGCTGATTTCCCCAACAGCCAGGATCTCTATCACCCTGACTGAGATCCCCTATGAACGCTCCCAAGGCAGTAACCCGGACCAGGAATCAGGAGAAGGATCAGCAGGTCAGTGTTTTAAACATTTATTTGGAATAGAATAGGCATGGTATGTTAGCAATGGGTTTTTATTTTTTAGTTTGCCCTAGGCGCTTTAGTTTTTAGTCATTTCCAGTGCAACAACTCAAAACGTCTGTCAATATGTATGGGGCTAGAGGAGAAATCCCCCTCAGAGATCTCCACGAAGCTCTCCTGGAGGTACTATGAAAGCCTTTGCATCAGGTTCCCGGGGAGAGCGGCCTTATTGTCTCCTCCATGGTAGGAAACTTTTCCGCACCAGGCTAGCAGCAGGTACTCCGGTATCATTGCCTTGCAGAGCATGGCGGCATACGGCCCCAGTGTTTGCTGGCATTCATGCAGCATACGGTCTTTCTCTGTCTCCGTAATCCTCATCAGAGTGATATCAGTCATGGTGCCCTGGTTTGAATTAGGGTTTTTTTAGTATGGGGACTGATTGCCTTTTCCTTTAAATAACTCTACTCGGCGGTTCCCAGCCACGCGGGTGGGGGCGGGGAGGCGCATTTCTGAGGAATTCACTCCCTTTCTCCCATCGCACAGCTGCGAGTGTCTCCCGCACTACCCGTGCATCCCCATCCCACAGGCTTGCGCAGATCAGGCGGCGCAAAAAAAGAACTCGGGACGACAGGTTCTCTGAATTGATGGTCCGTTCCCAAAATGAGGTGGCACAGCGGAGAGAGGACGTCTCACGGTCTGAGTGAGCATCCAGCGAACAGGAGCAGAGGGCTGAAGCTCGTGAGGACAGGTGGTGGCAGGAAGACCAGCAGGCGACTCAAACGCTGCTGGGACTAATGAGGGAGCAAACAGACACGCTCCGCTGCCTTGTAGACGTTCTACAGGACCGGAGGCAGGAGGAAAGAGCACCGATCTATTTGATCTCTAACTGCCCTCCCCCGCAGCCAAGTCCAATCCACCCCTCACCCAAAGTCACGAGAACGAGGGGCAGCAGGGGCCGTGGAAATAATCACTCCACCCCTGCAGACTGCTCCAGTAGCAGAAGGCTTTCATTCCCAAAGATTTGACGGGTCCTTCCCCTCCCTCCAACTGCACCCCACCCTAGCCCTCATCCAAGTTTCATCCCATAAGTCTGCTTTCCTTAATAAAAAATGCTGTTCAGTAAAGTGCTATTTCCTTGATTTCCTTTTAAAGGATGGTGTGTTTGTGGGGGGGAAGGGGGTTTGTAATTGGAGACGATAGGCGCCTGTACCAGGGTAGAGACAGGGGGACAGGTTCACCAGAATCTCACAGTCACATTGCATTCACTAGGCACCATGGTCATTCTGGGAGGTGGTTTTCATGTGCTGTATGGGGGGGGCTCTGAGAGTTTATGGTGGGGGAGGGCGGTTACAGATCTTTTGCAGCGGTCAGTAGCCTGCATGACAGAGCCATGCAGCAGGGGATCTGTGACCGCCATCCCCGCCCACAAAGTCACACAGGCCCCCCATCACAGAGTTGCAAAAAGGAGGGGTGGCAGGCTCTGTTGAAACAAGCATTCCACCACTGCGGACTGCTCTAGGAGCAGGAGCCTGTTATTCCCCGAATTTGGAAGCGTCCTTTCAATCACTCCACCCGCTCCCCAACTGCGGTTTGCGTCCCAGTTTCAACCCTGTACCGAGAAATCCTTAATAATGAAGACGGTTTTAATGAACAATGTTTCCTTTATTTTATTTTTAAAGCAGTGAATGAAGTGGGGGGAAGGGGTTTGGAAATTTGAGAGGATAGGCAACATTAACTAGGTAAAGAAACATAGGCAGGTTCAGGTTCTGCTTACAGAAAGGTAATAGTCACAGGTTACCCTGCTCGCTCTGGAAGCAAGCTTTCAAAGCTTCCCGGATGCGCAGCGCGCCCTGCTGGGTTCTTCTAATCGCCCGGGTGTCTGGCTGCGCGTAATCAGCAGACAAGCGATTTGCCTCAACCTCCCACCCCGCCATAAATGTCTCCCCCTTGCTCTCACAGAGATTGTGGAGCACACAGCAAGCTGCAATCACAATGGGGATATTGGTTTGGCTGAGATCAGAGCGAGTCAGTAAGCTTCTCCATCTCCCTTTGAGACGTCCAAAAGCACACTCCACCACCATTCTGCACTTGCTCAGTCGGTAGTTGAAGAGCTCATTTTTAGTGTCCAGGCCGCCTGTGTAGGGCTTCATGAGCCAGGACATTAACGGGTAGGCTGGGTCCCCGAGGATCACTATAGGCATCTCCACATCCCCAACAGTTATTTTGTGGTCCGGGAAGTAAATACCTTCCTGCAGCCGTCTAAACAGACCAGAGTTCCTGAAAACACGAGCGTCATGAACCTTGCCCGGCCATCCGATGTTGATGTTGGTAAAACATCCTTTATGGTCCACCAGTGCTTGCAGCACCATAGAAAAGTAACCGTTTCAGTTAATGTACTGGCTGCCCTGGTGGTCCGGTCTCAGGATAGGGATGTGAGTTCCATCAATAGCCCCACCGCAGTTTGGGAATCCCATTGCAGCGAAGCCATCTATGATCACCTGCACGTTTCCCAGGGTCACTACCTTTGAGAGCAGCAGGTCAACGATTGCATTGGCTACTTGCATCACAGCAACCCCCATGGTAGATTTGCCCACTCCAAATTGGTTCGCGACTGACCGGTAGCTGTCAGGCGTTGCAAGCTTCCAGAGGGCTATGGCCACTCGCTTCTGGATAGTCAGGGCTGCTCGCATCCGGGTGTCCTGGCGCTTCAGGGCAGGGGACAGCAACTCACAAAGTTCCAGGAAAGTGCCCTTACGCATCCGAAAGTTTCGCAGCCACTGGGATTCATCCCAAACCTGCAGCACTATGCGGTCCCACCAGTCAGTGCTTGTTTCCCTTGCCCAGAATCGCTGTTCCACAGGATCAACATGACCCAGTGCCACCATGATGTCCAGGGACCGGGGTCCCGTGCTTTGTGAGAGGTCTGTGCCCCTCTCAGAGTTAATGTCCGTTGCCTCCTCTCCCTATTTAACAGCATCTGCCTCTGGAAAAGGTGGACGATAAGGCGCGAGGTGTTGACAACGGACAGAACAGCAGCGATGACCGCAGAGGGCTCCATGCTTGCTGGCCTGTGGCGTCTGCGCTGTCAATCACCAGAAAAGGGCGCGAACTGATTTCCCGCCAGCGCTTTCACGGAGGGAGGGCGGGAGTGAGGGGGAATGGCGGGAGTGAGGGTTGAATGATGACATTTACCCCAAACCACCCTCAACACATTTTTTGCCCCAGCAGGTGCTGGGGGCTAGACCCAGAATTCCAATGGGCGGCGGGGACTGCGGGAACTGTGGGATAGCTACCCACAGTGCACCGCTTGCAATGTCGACGCTTGCCCCGTTGGTGTGGACTCACAAACTCGAATTAATGTCCTTGATGCGGATTCACACGGTCGACTTTGTAATATCGGTTTCACAAGTTCGGTTTAAGAAAAATCGAACTACTCTCGTAGTGTAGACATACCCCTAGAAACACTGAGAAGTATTTGCTAACCTTCTTCTGGAGTGACCAGGTAGTTTGTGCTGTAACCTGCTGAAGGGAAAGGACAGTCATCTGCCTACCCAGCCACTCAGGTTTCTCCATACTCCCACTCCACAGGGCTGTTGTGAAGAAGATGATAGCCCCAGGGCAGTCATTTCTGTGGCTTTTATGGAAGGAAAAAGGGAGGAAGTGGAATGTGAATGGGAACCTGGTTTACATGCCATCCCACTCTTTCCTCAGTCAGCTCTATGGAATCAGACAACGAAGAGAGGATGTACTCCCTTGGTCATGGGCCTAACAGTTCTCAGGATCAGAAGGACAGTGCAGAAAGGAGCTAACCTCCTGACAATTTTAAGCATTTGTAGTGTATAGTTTTCACACTCCTCTCTCTGCCCCATCCAGGTATTGTTCACAATCTTACAAATAGATTTTAAAATATTTGCCAAAATCCCTTGCAGCCATTCTCCAACAACCTGCTCCCAGTTGTCCATCCATATCTAATTTCCACATACAATTTTCACAAGTGAAAATACATGAATTAAACAAATAAATAAAATCTCTCTCTGACAAACAGCTTGACATCCACTCTAGCAGATTTTCAGCCTTCTCCGATTCAAAAAGTCAGGGCTGTGATTCAATTTTTAATAGGAAAACATTAAATATTTCCTTGTCATCCCTCTCGCTCACCTCTAAATAATCAACAAGTTATTGTGTAGCCCTGAGCAACAACAGGATCCAACAGTGAGGCAATATTTTAGAGAGAGTTCGGCAGATGCTTATAAAATTTGGATTGATCAACCTGTAACCACATTATAGATTAGAAATTCAAAGGAAGTCCTGATTTATTAGTACCAGAGAGGAAAATAAAGAGCAAGACACACAAGATAACCCTTCTGCTACTGTGCTGTCCAACCAGAAATTTCAATCTACTTTTTTTTGTTAGTGAGTGCTACGGCTCTGTATCTTTCAAATTTTAGACATACTTCAAAATCCTATGTTCTTCTGATCTCCTCCACGACCACTCAAATCCCAACCAGTCTTTCTGTTATGTTTCATGTTGAAATTAAGGGGGCAGCGATCAGCCTGCACAGAGTCATTTACAGGAACAGGAACAATGCAGGAAAAATGGTGATTAAAGTCATTTTCTTTCTTATTTTGTGAATTCTGAGCACTGTCATCCAGGTGACTGGACAAATGAGATAGTGGGCCAGATCCTATATTTCTTGTGCCCTCAAAATTCTCTGTGAAATCAATGAGAGTTTGGGTGTTTCAAAGAATGGAGGATTAGAGCAATTGCAGGTAGCTCTTGAGGGTTTTGCCCAAGAAAGTGTTTCAGGACCAGGCCCCAAGTGTCACTTACCATTTCTTAAAAGTTGATATTTTTCCAATCTGTTACCTTTATAAAGTGATTGTTCTTCTGCTGTTTCACTTAATTCAGTTACCTAGAGTCTGTAATTCTTCTCATATTGACTATATAAATTCTCTTGACACTGACTATCAAGGATCCTTCAGCTAAAACCCAGCATGAGTATTTGAATACCACATTCTTGCTTGCATTCAGTATTAAATATTTAGCCAATACTCCCCTGAAGCTTGCTAGAGGGGCTATATTACTTTATCAATACAGATTACCAGGATGGTTACTAGAGAACAATATAATAAATGGAAGTAAGTCATTGTAGTCACTATCTGCAGTTTACTGTGAAATAACTTTAAGGTTGCAACATTTTGAATACTTCCTTTCCTTCCCTTTCAGTATCTGCCCCAAATGCTTCCAATACACTCTGAAATGTAGTAGATTAATATTTGGCTAGCAGTTATGCAGCCAAAATACACTGACAGAGGTAATATGTAGTCTGGGACAAGAGACTGAATATGAACAAATGTAATACATTGTTTTGTTTTTAAGGGCTAGATTGTGTCCCTAAGAAAAGCCCATAGTAAGGAGTGACATTTATTATACCACCCTAGGAGCAGTGCAGTCAGAGTGATAATTGGCTCAGAGAGATAATTGTCTCTCTTTCCCCCATCCCTTGTCTCTTGGGGGATAATAATTTACTAGCAGCCATTTCTAGCAGCAAATACTACTCCCTGTGCAGCTATGCTGGCTGGCACGACATGTTGTGTGGGGTGGGCGGGGTACAAGGCTCCATTCATCACTATCCCCATTCCCTTCCTTTTCTACCCACCTACCGAAGCGGTATTCAGTCCCCAATAGTCCAGCACACCAGATCCAAGGTTTGGGCAGCCTGGGCAGACAAGTCGGAGCAGGTCACCTAGGGCGCCAAGATTTGGGGGTCGGCGGGTGGCTGCCTCCTGGATCCCCGCGAGCGGGGAGGCAGCCACGGCGAGCCGCCTCCCTGCCCTCCCGCTCAGCGCCTGAGCGGGGGGCAGCCACGATGAGCCGCCCCCCATGGAGCCGGGGGCAGCCACGGCGAGCCACCTTGCCGCCAGTGCCTGAGCAGGGAGCCAGAGGGCAGCCACGGCGAGCCGCCCACCGGGTCCCTGCTCAGCTCCTGCGAGTGGTGGTGGGGGGCTGAGCGCCCGCGGGGGGGAAGGCTGATCTCCCGCAGGCAGGGGAGCTGGCTGCGGGGGTGGCATTTCGGGGGGAGGCTGAGCTCCCGCGGGCAGGGGAGCTGGCTGGGGCGGGGGTGGCATTGTGGGAGGGTGGCGCAGGGCTGGTGCAAGGAAGTTTCGCCTAGGGCGCAAAACTTCCTTGCACTGGCCCTGAGTGGCAGGGCCGGCTCCAGGCACCAGCAAAACAAGCTGGTGCTTGGGGCAGCACATTTCTAGGGGCGGCATTCTGGCACCGGCCATGCCGCCCCTAGAAATGTGCCCCCTGACCGGCCGCCCCAGCTCACCTCTGCTCTGCGCCGCTTTCCGCGGTGTGCGAAACAGCTGTTTCGCGTGCCGCTTCTATCCCTCCCTCCTAAGCTTAAGAGCCTGGGAGGGAGGGGGAGAAGAGAACCCAAGCGGCCACGGCGCACATCCCACCCCCCCAGGCATGCCCCACTCGCCCCGGCGCTCTGGCTGGGGAGAGCGGAGCAGCCGGCATGCCCGCATGCTCCCCGCCGGCCAGGGAGAGCGGGGGCCACGGGCATGCCCCGCTCGCTCCCCGCCAGCGCTCCGGCCGGGGAGAGCAGAGCTACCAGCATGAAGCGCTCACTCCCCGCTGGCCGGGGAGAGTGGGGGCCACGGGCATGCCCCGCTCGCTCTCCGCCAGCACTCCGGCCGGGGAGAGCAGGGCCACCGGCGTGCCAGCATGCTCCCCGCCGGCTGGGGAGAGCGGGGCAGCCGGCATGAAGCGCTCGCTCCCCGCCGGCTGGGGAGAGTGGGGCCACTGGCGTGCCAGCACGCTCCCCGCCGGCCGGGGAGAGCGGGGCAGCCGGCATACCTCGCTCGCTCCCCGCCGGCGCTCTGGCCTGGGAGAGCAGAGCTACCGGCATGAAGCGCTCGCTCCCCGTGGGCCGGGGAGAGCGGGGGCCGCGGGCATGCCGCGCTCCCTCCCCGCCAGCCGGGGAGAGCGGGGGCCGCTGGCATGCCGCGCTCCCTCCCCGCCAGCCGGGGAGAGCTGGGGCCGCCGGCATGCCGCGCTCCCTCCCTGCCAGCCGGGGAGAGCGAGGGCCGCCGGCATGCCGCCCGTGCTTTGAGAGACGGGGTGGTTGTTTTTTTGGGGGGGGGTGTTTTTTTTGTTGGGGGGGCGGCGTTTGGGGGGTGGTTTTTTTGCTTGTGGCAGCAGAAACGTTAGAGCCGCCCCTGCTGAGTGGGAGGAGTCTTACTTTGATTTATCCTCCCTGGGCACACAGTTCAGTTGAAAAATCTATCCTTAATTCTCTTCTTCACTAGGCAATATATCAATGTCATAACTTGTGTAACTTCACAAGCCACAACGTGACAGAATGGTAGAATCAGTTTGGACAGCAAGGAATATCCTGAAGTGGGTTATCTGGACTACTTCCTTGCCTTCCACATTGTGGTAGGATTAATTCAATTATTCCTAAATTGTATAAAGTCTAGGCTTGAATACTGTTAATGAAGGTGATTACACAAACTCCCCTGGCTGCTTAATCCATTGATATCTGTTCTGATAATTAGAACCATTTTTCATAGCATTTAATCTACATTTTTCCCGTTATGCAGAAAGAATCAGTGCTTTCTGTTAAGTTGATTCCTTTTTTAAACAGAGAATAACTTTTCATATTACTGTACTGGGCATGATTTTAGAAGTGATTATTATTGTGAAAAAGAAAACTACTGCAATTGTAATCTGTGGTATACTAATAAAGAAGAATGGAATAAAGGCAATTTGAGAATCCAGGAGCAGTTTCCTAGATGGCAAGTCTTAATTATAATCTTTCCACATCTTAATTCAAGAATAAATATCACTGGAAAGGTCATCAAGTCACATATTTTCTTACATATTTGCGAATTGAGAAAAGAATGTTTTAAAAGTGACATTATACAACAGTAACATGCCTCAAGGGCAGGACCTAATAGCGATGTCAATGTTAACATTGTTTTCAAAATAACTAAGATGTCATCTATTTTATGGGGGGGGGTTAAAATTAAGTAATGCTGCTCCTCATGCATCTGGTTTGTTGATTTTCAATGTACGAAATGACCAAGAAAATACAAGATTTACAACGTCATGACCAATCAACTATTCAAAGAGAAAATAGACCTGGTACAAAGATAAATATTTCTACAGTACAGAATTAAAAATCTAAATTAATACAGCCCATTTTATTTTAAATAGCAAAAGTATACAAGTGGTGCAGGCTTCCCCCTCAGCTCCTTCTGATAAGATTGCTAGGTAACACACTAGCAAACAAACAAAATAAAGACATTAGGGGGCCCAGTGGTATAATGTCATTACACAGCACCCCCAATGGGAAATTTCAGCCTCACAAACAAAATCAGGAGCAGTGGACAGTGGAAAGTCTCCTTGTCACAGACTACATTATTGTGCTCTGGCTAATGGCAGAGTGGAAGATACTGAAAACTCATTCTTTGTATCCCCATAGATTGTAATTTTAGGCTCCAAAGTGATTCACTTAAGTTCAACTGGATGGATAGTACTGTATATTCAATCCAAATTGCTAGGAGGGCTAGGATGGAGCAGCTTGTTTGAAATAATTACTGAGGATAAGTTCAGGTAATGTTTGCACATCTTTTTAATATCCAATAAAACAAATTGATTTCTATAGTGTTATGACTGAGCTTTCTCTATGGTATGGTGCTGAAAACCCATCTTAGTCTCATTTAGCAATGTATGTTGCAAAAAGACACTGTGCCATGCTTCATTAGTTTAATCACTGCTTCATTCTACAATTGTTTAGCAATCTGTATATGTCTTTTTGCTCTTATTACAGACAGCATGGTCTAGTGAATGGAGCTTAGGAAAAATTCCCTTGAGAGGTAATCCTAGTTCTGCCACTGAATTGTTAGGTAGTTTTGATAATCAAAAAGAGAGGATTTTTTTTACCAATCTGAACAAGACCTTCTGACGATCAAATATTAATGTGTGACAAGCAACCCTGCCTAAACAAATCTATGCACACAATGGGCCTGATTCTGTTCTTATATCCACCACTGCAAATGAGGCATAAATCCAATGAAGTCCACAGAGTCACTCTAGTGTAAAACTGTTACAAGACCAGATAAGATCCATTTTCTATCCACCAACTCTAACTCCTTCTTTGCCACACAATGTAACATACTACTATATTTTCAGTTTCATCTCATATCATTCTGTTCCATGCTAGCCTAACGCAATACAAATATAATAATTTTAAAATACAGTTCCTTCATGATACCTGATTAGCCTTTTATCATATTCAATGTATAAAATATAATAATAGCAACAGAGTGAAACGTTTTGCTGACAGAGTGAATTTTTCACATTATATTAGCATTTAGCATTTCCATTCTCAATAATAGCTGTAACAGTCAAAGGAATATCCACATTTCTACTCTTTTAAATGCCATAACTACTATATTAGTAGTAGTAGAATTTAGATGTGTTTCATTTCAGATAAAAGAAATGAGGCACTTCCTATAGAAAGTGAAATATCTAAAGTGTTTACAATGATTTGCAACCAAAGCTGTTCAAAAAGCTTTGCGGGTAATGTGAAATCAATGACTTATCTCTTCCCAATTTTTACAGAAAGATGAAATGAAGTCACACAAAGAGTGGTTCAGTAGTTAGGGCACTGGACTGAGAGTTTGGAGATCTGGGGTCTATCCCTGGTTTTGCCACTGACTTGCTGTCTGACCTTGAGCAAATCATAGTGCCTCTCCTTTCCCATCTCACCTTTTGTCTATGTAGATTATAAAATCTGTAGATTAGGGACTGAGTCAATATACTAAGTACTAAGTATTTGTAAAGTGCCTAGAAAATAAAACCCTGATCTCGTTATCGACATTATGAGAAAATAAAATATCTTGTGGTTTTTCTTCTGTATTCACCATAAAATATGATTTTTGCCAAGGAAACTGATTAATGTTGACTTCAGAGAAAATATTGCTATCAAAGCAGGAAAACCAAGTTTGGAATGAAAGGGTAAATTGCACCAGGTGGGAAATTATTCATATTTTCATGAGCTAAATCTTGACCCACTACTTGAACTCTGAAGTCAGAGATTACAGAGGGAAGAATTGTTTTATCAAACTTCCCCCCCCCCAAAAATAGTTTAACTGACATAATTGAGTCAGTAGTGAAGATTGGGCATAGCTTTGTTAAAATGGTTTTGCCAATCTGACTTTGAAATGACTGCTTTTCTCATGAATGGTGAAGCAACAGTTTGAGTTATGCCCAGCTAAAATGTTTGCCAGTACAACTTTTAAACCATGTCCTGTCTTCATGGTTTCTGTACATGCCTTCTATTTATTTTAGTGCAGCTATAACTGTTTTGTTGGTGCTATCTATGGTATCATTTTGCCCATAACATGAAATGGACTTCATAACCTGAGCCTAATTTCTTGTGAACTGAGCCAGATTCCCATTTCTAAAGATTCACAAGATCCTGGACGTCACTATACCACCATGTATTTTCTCTTTGTCACATTTGAGGGACTTTTCGTTATTGTGAAAAATCCGGATCCTTTCCTAGGCAGGGCTGGCATTAGGCCTATGCTATGCAACCTATTTAATCACACAGGACCCCATGCTATTATGAGCCCTGCAGTATATTCTCAGCACCATGGCCATTGCTGCCTGAATTTCTGCTCCAAAAGGCTCTTGCCTCCAGGGACTACTCGGCTGAGGATGCTGGTGACTGATGTCCCTCTCCCTGCCTCAGTCCTTCCCTTTGTTGTTTAGGATGCAACAAAAAAGGGAATACAGTACTCGACAAGTGCCTCCTAGCCGCTCAGCACAGTGGCAATGGTAGTTGCTGCCTATTTACCATCAATATAGAGCTAAAGTGTGGTGGGTTGGGGAAGAAGGAGAAAATGTTATAAAAATTGAGAGAGACGAGGTGAAGTATTTGTTTTTACTTCACCCACCTTGTGTGTCTAATATTCTGGTACCAACACTACTACAATCAACACTGCATTTAAACATTTCTGAATAGCGCAGCCTACTTTATCCCATCAAGTGGAAGTGTGCACATTCCCCTCCCCCTCCATCATTAGCCCCAGGCAGAGTGACTAAGAGCTGTCCATCCCAGGAGTGATAAATCAGATTACATCCAGGACGTGGAGAAATAGCTTTCTGGCAATCCAGAGGTGCAAGAAGGTTCTTCTTATGACTGTGGATCTCTGCTGACCTGATTCTCCACTGCCTTGCACCGTATGTGGTTATCCACATCTGGGCATAGTGAATGAAATATATGTGGATAGCACTTCCAAATCAGAATGGTAGCCTTTTACTCTTTGCAGAGGTGTAAACGTCTTCACCTGGTGCAAGCTTGTAGAGAATCAAGCCCTGGGTAGCTTAGCACTGGCAACCCACCAACAACCCCAAGAGTTCACTCTACAGTGACAATAGAACAGATGTCCTCCATGAAGGTCATCAATATTTTGAATTGCAAAGTGTTTCACTTTTCCCACCATTATCTCCAGCAATTCCAAATCTCTCTCTGTCTCCAACCAAATAGTTGTTAGAAGAATTATAACTAAAAGCACTGATAAAAGCAGGAGAAGCAGTTGCATCTCGTAGACTTTACTATAGTGTTTACAGTCATTTGTAAAAGCAGCAGTTTTACAGTTTTACCCCCATTGACCCGTGTTTGCTGTAGCTCTTAGCAAACCGATTTCCAGGGTCTTCATTGTTAAGAGGTACTTGAATAACATCTTAAGGCACCTCTGCACTGCAGCTGGGAGCAGCCTCCCAGCTCCGCAGCACAGCCTTGCGCTAACAGGGCTCAGGGTATCACACTAAAAATGGTAGAATGGGTGTTGCACTTGAACTAGCCACCTGAGCTTGGACATGAGAGATTAAGTAGACTTGAGAGCCTGAGCTACCACCTGAGCTAGAACATCCATACAGCTATTTTAAGCATGCTAGCTGGAGTTGAACTAGCATGAGTCTGCCTACCCCAGCTGGGAAGATCCAGCACAGGCAGCAAGGCAGCTCAGGCAGAGGCAGGTCAACGAAAAATTCACTTGAGACAAAAAAATTGTCTTTGGTTTGGAAAACCCAAATGTTTCAATCCGGGTCTAACCACAATGAAATATTTCGTTTCGATTTCCCCATTGGAAAAATCAAAACATTCAGCAAAATCAAAATAGAAATTAGAAAAAAAAAATCTCAATTTTACAGAAACTGCATTTTACATCCACATAAAATATTAACAGAAAATGTGACCAACTAATATTTTCTTTCTTTGTAAAGTGCTTTGAGATCTATAAGAAGTGCTCTATAAGAGCTAGGTATTATTATAATAATTTCCCTAATGATCATATTCTGCTGAGGTGAATCTTGCAAATGCAGTATATGTAGGTTTTTATGACACAGCATGGGAAAAGAGCGAGATACGTAGACACTGAGAAACATTGATACTTGGACGTTGGGTTTTTTTTCCTTGCAAATTATATTATGGATATGGCAAAAAACAAAGAATCATTTTATTAATCATTTGAGAAAGTGAAACACATTCAGCTAAATTGTAACTAAATCACCAAATGATAATTACTTCTAGAAATTATTGACCTTTTAAAAGAGCACGATCACTTCCAAACTATCAGCAGTCAAAGAGATTTGAATGTAATGGCAGGGTTCAGCATTAAGGTGAATCTGTTTTTGCATTTGTTGAAAATGTAAAGCTAATAAATGAATGTTGTGAATTTGGGGGCAGTGAGAGATGTCATGTTAAGTGACAGATTAGCATGTCAAGTAAATGAAACTGTCATACAGCAATGACTGCTAACCGAGCCAAATTTAGATTTAAATCAACCCTGGAAATATCTCTTGCAAAAGCCTCAACAACTAAGAACTCATCACATTCTCAGAGGGCAAGAGATCATGTATTACAGTAAACCAATCAGCTGTCTCTCTCTGCTGAAGTACAAGAAACGAAGAGCTAAAAGTAAAAAGAACTTGAGAAAGAGCAATACTTTATATCTAGGAGCACGGGCCATGTCATTTAAAGACACAGTGGCAGCACTATTCCTGATGAGTGTACAAGAACAAGCCCAAGGTGATCCATTAATGTCAGAAGAATCAGAACTTAGTGTCATGCCACACCTGTGTGCATATACACATATTAGTTAAATCTTCTATAGGTAATCATTTCATTTTTCCCCAACAGAAAATCAATCTATTGATCTATCACAGGTGTCTCTTTGGCTTGCCAGAATGCTAGGATTTTGTCCAATGGTATGAAAAATTCTAAACAAAATATGAACTTTTTGAAAACTTCCCTCCCAAAAAATCTCACATTTCACTTGAAAATAAGAAGAGTTGAATGGAACTGAACATTTTCTGAACTGAACATTTGTGCAAAAATCAATTTACATAAAACATATGAGAAACTTTGAAGATTAAATATGTTTTTGATGTGAATGTGATAGTTTTGAGGAACTTTTTTAATAAACTTGTATTTCGGTCATGCAATGATGGGTAACTCTGAAGTTTTGCAAAATATATTATGAAATTTGAGTAGCTCGGGTTCTGCCAATGCAGATCTTAGAAATTATTTATATTTATATTGTGATAGCTTCTCTAACGGCAATATTTATCAAAATATAAAATATTATCTGGGCCTCAGTTCTGCACAATGGTGGACTACTGCACTTGCACAGGCCCTATTGGAGACAATGATCCTCTGTGCAGACACTGACGTCCACCTGCACAAACCACAGTGTGTGACTAGTTTTAATGAAAAATTGGAGTCATATCCTGCCAATGCTTATCTATCTACATGCTTAGCTTTACTCCTGAGAATAGTCCTGTGAAGTTAAGCAAATCCAGGATCCAATCCTAATTTGTAACAGGTCACTGGCTCAAAGTGATCTGGATTACTTGGTAAACTGGACTCAAGCAAAAAAAAGTGTGTTTTAATACAACTAAATGAAAATGTATACATCTAAGAACAAAGAATGTAGAGCACGATAGGAGACTCTATCCTGGGAAGCAGAGACTCTGAAAAAGATCTAGAGGTTGTGAGGGATAATCAGCTGAACATGATCTCCAAATGTGATGCTGTGGCCAAAAAACCTAATGCGATCCTGGGATGTATAAAAAGAGGAATCTCAAGTAGGAGTAGAGAGCTATTTTAACTTGATGTTTGGTATTGGTGTGACTGCTGCTGGAATATGTTGTTCAGTTCTCATCCCCACAGTCAAGATAGATGTTGATAAACTGACAATGGTTCAGAGAAGAGACATGAAAATGATTAAGGATTAGAAAAAATGCCTTATAGTTTTAGAATTTATTTAGCTTAACAAAGTGAAGGTTAAGAGGTGACGCGATTACAACTGTAAGTATGTACATGGGGAAAAATATTGAACAATGGACATTAAATCTGACAAAGATATAACACAACCCAGTGACTGGAAGTTGAAGATAGACAAAGTCAGACAGGAAATAAGGCATAACTTTTTTAAAAGTGACAGTAATTAACCATTGGAACAATTTAAGAAAGGGTTGTGATGGATTCTCCATTACTGCCAATTTTTAAATCAAGATTGGATGTTTTTCTAAAAGATCTGCTTTAGGGATTTTTGGGGAGAAAGTTCTATGTCCTGAGTTATACAGGTGGTCAGAGTGGTTTATTACAGTGATCCCTTCTGGCCTTGGAATCTGTGAGACCCAGGAAAGTTTCTGCGGTCCATCACAAATGCCTATAGAACTCTTCCATAAAGTATTTCAGTCAATTCTATGCAGCATAGATGTTGCCCAGCTTATGAAAGAAATAATTTTCAGGTACATCACTTTTCTGTGGTGAGCCATTCAACACTTTATATATTTTGGGGATACAGAACCAAAGCTGTAGGGGAAAAAATGGATTCCTTTCACTCAACACTCTTTATGACTCATAAAATTTGACTGGGAGTTCTTAAGACTTGTTCACAATAAAATCAGACACTTGAAGACCCAGCTCTTGCTTTGGGGTGTACTAGAGTAGATTGCTGTGTCCAGGCAGAATCCAGTTGATTTCACTACGACTCTGCCTCGGTGAAGACATGTATGGGTGAAGACATCTGATGTTGTCAGTTCCTAATGTTTGAGTGTTTTACTGTATTTGATAAACTATCGTATGTGTGCTGTTTGGTATTGTTAAAATGTAAATAAAACCACTTTTAAAAATAAATCAGCTAGATTCCTGAGTGGAGAGGTCATTAAAACATCCACTCAATTTTGTATCAACAGCAAGATAAATGGAAAGGTCAGCTTTTAACTCTTTCACTCCCTCATTTAATTCATCTATAATCAGAGAGGGTTATGTCAAGTGCAGTTTGCACTCACATGGAGTCTTACTAACTAAAATACTGCTGAAACTATGGATTTTTCAATCCCAAGGAGACCATGGCAAAAAAAAACAACAACTCTGAGCTGTTTACATTTACAGCCTACAAACAAAACACCCATGAATTCGTATTGTGTATTCTGTTCCCCACTAGATTTTTTAGAAGAGAACTGATTTGTATTTTAAGGGATTTGATTTGCATGCAATTAGAAAAGATTAGAAAGATATTGCAGTATTTGACATAAGACAGGAGGTAAAAATGGAATACAATTAACAATAAGCGTATGTGGAGCAATCTAATAAAAATATAATTAGACTGGACAGGTCCTCATTCCTTTTGTGCTACTCAAAAAGTGAAAAGGGGATTTTAAACCTGCTTTATGAGAGCAATTGAGTATTTTCCCAATTTGTGGGAGTCCTCAAGCAGAGTAAACCTCGCCAGCTCCACATCACCTCTAACCTACGGGTATGGCAAGAACAGGAGGGAGAGTGGCAGGAGCATGCTACATTCTGGCAATGCATAATTGGTTTAATGGTCCCAGGGCCATTGTAAATCAATGCAATTTACAGCAGCTCTAAAAGACTAGGAGCCAAATTATCCTGCAGCCCAGGTACTGGGGTAGTGGTAGAAAATCCTCTCTCTCCTCCATGACACACAAGAGGATTAAGCCAATGAGTGTTCCTCTTATTCTAAAAACAAAATAGGAATGTGGGATTTTGCTTGAGAATAGGTTGAGCAGAGCAGGGGGAGGGAGGGCAGGACTGGAAACATGATATTCCCTAGAAATTATTTTGAGGAAGTCCTTTGGCTTGTTTTATACAGAAGGTCAGACTGGATTATCACAATGGTCTGTTCTTGTCTTGGAATTTATGAAACTATAAGAATACTATTTTCATTGTTGGTGGTTGAGATGTCAACTTGAACATTACTTTAGCCAATGATTTCTCCATTTGCTTTCCAGTTTTACAGTATATTAAATAATAGCAACATTATTTCATTCTATTATCCATACCTTGAAAAATCAAAAGCAGTATTACTTTGGACCCTGAAAATCATGGGTAAGTGATCATGATTAAATTAAAATTATCCCTCTATTGATCACAGGCTGCTGTTTTTGATTAAAATAATGAAACTAATAATCCCACTGAACACGAGTAAGCGTACATCAGCTACCAACACTGATAGCCGTGTCTTCCCGAAGGAAGCAATGCTATCATCTACTAGGAAATAACCAACATATCTGAATTACCTCATAAAAGTTGTAATTGTTGACTTTTTAAAATGGTGATCACTGTAAAAAAGAATTAAAGGAAAACAAAATGAATGTGCTGGAACATAATTATCGAATTCCTTAGCAAATTTTCTATTATTTATGTATTAATTCTGGATGCTAACTGATCAACTAACTAACATAAAATCATATAAAATTCACAGGATTTAAAATAAGAGGGTGGTATGGTAGACAGACAGAAGCTCATGATATTTAGGGAATTATAGATTAAAACGGATGACAGATAATACAGGCTCCCAGTCAGCTAAGTCTCAAATATGTGACTAAAGCTTTTTAAAACATGTAACAAAAACCACAGAGAGTTACACAACACAAAGACAGAAGCTTAAAGTGATGCAAATGTTATTTGTTTTTCATGTGTAATATTTTCTATACATTCATTTTCCTGATTCAGCATCTATGTTAACCACTTACAATAACAAACAGTGAGATGATGAGTTTATGATAGAGGTACATTTGGGTCAAAAATTAGTGATACCATTTAAAATCAGTTGCAGTTAAGAGGTTTGACAGAAGTATTATTTAATATTCTATAGTCGATAGAAATATCCTAAAATTCTATTCTATGCAGGAGGAGAAAACATTACATTTTCATTCTGAGGTCTTGTTTTTGTGGTTTCACTACTGAATTATTTCATTTGCTTAAGATGAATTATCATCCAGTAAATAAGGTAATTTTAACAAAGTGTTTTAAGAGAAAAATCTTTCCATTGGATTGCAGGTTCTGTTGTGTATAAATTCCTTCCTGTCCTCTGTAAATATCATCTTGCAATTAAATATGGCTGTAAGAAATGGCAATAAAATTATTGACAATCTGTTTTAGTTTGTCTCTTTCTACAGGGCCTCTTGTTATGTGAGCAGATTGTCTTGATGAATAAGGGGCTAAGGGCACGGAGCAGACTGAGTGAACAGATAATCACTCTTAATTTTTCAAAAAAGATATGCTGAGCACAGCTTGTGAATGGTGGACATGTTCTAGGATAAGCAGGCAGGCCATGCAATTCATTATTTGACATCACTGAGAAGAGGTAGCTGCTGTCTTCTTGACTTCTCTTATATTTCCTATAGGGTACATTTAATTGAATTATAGGATCTCTCACAAGCATACTGCCTGGAATGCATAACACAAAGGGAATGCTTCATTCACTTGCACAGCCAGGATCCTCCAGGAATCATAATTATATTACACTACAATATTTCACAAAAAGAAAGTTAAGTTTTTCTGTGCAGTTGATATAATTTTTTAATGTATAGAAATACCATTAATTTAGCCTACGTCCACCCCATGACTCAAACACTTAACAAAAACTGAAGTAGAAGGTTTTAGCGTGTTTCCCACATAGTAACTGGTTTCCTGATACACGTGAGTTATCCTATATATTGAAATAAACGTATTGTAATGTCCAGCTAACATGGAATTCAGATTTGATGAACATCTTTATTTCTTTGGAAGGAACAACATAATTCACACAAGTGTGATTTTGATAAGTAGTAATTAAAAGAAATCTGTATTGTATGTAAAAACGTTGCATTGCATACTGTGCCTTTAGGCAGTTTGGTCTGAGATGTAAATAAACAAGGCTCATACACATACCCTGCTCTAATGGATAAGGCAACGATCATAACTCTCAGTTCCCAATTTTTTATTTTTTTTTAAAGACAGACTAGCCATTCTGTTTAGGCAGTAAGCAAGAGTTAAAAATTACCATAAACAAACAGATTTTCTCATTAAAAAAACTAAATTAAACCATCAGTATTCCAGTGCATCTACTCTACAAAGATTCTCCTGGAAAGGAGTACTATTCCACTGGAGGTTTATGTTTGTTCTCTGCAGAAAGATGGCTAGGGCTGCTTATCTTGCACATAGCACAGCTGCTAAAAGGCCTCACGTTTGTCAGTTGACCTCTTTCCTCGCCTTACACTTCTGGAGATTCACTTTTCTGGTCAACAGAGAATCAACAAGTGTTTCAAGTGGCAATATCTGATACCTTTGTCACCAAAGGTGACTGATGTGGCTGATGTGATTGCAGAGCCATTGGCCATTATCTTTGACAAATCATGGCAATCACGGGAGGTCCCGGATGACTGGAAAAAAGCTAATGTAGTGCCCATCTTTAAAAAAGGGAAGAAGGAAGATCCGGGGAACTACAGGCCAGTCAGTCTCACCTCAGTCCCTGGAAAAATCATGGAACAGGTCCTCAAGGAATCAATTCTGAACCACTTAAAGGAGGGGAAAGTGATCAGGAACAGTCAGCATGGATTCACCAAGGGCAAGTCATGCCTTACTAGCCTAATTGCCTTCTATGATGAGATAACTGGCTCTGTGGATGAGGGGAAAGCAGTGGATGTGCTATTTCTTGACTTTAGCAAAGCTTTTGATACAGTCTCCCACAGTGTTCTTGCCAACAAGTTAAAGAAGTATGGGCTGGATGAATGGACGGTAAGGTGGATAGAAAACTGGCTGGATGGTCGCGCTCAACGGGTAGTGATCAATGGCTCCATGTCTACTGGCAGCCGGTATCAAGTGGAGTGCCCCAAGGGTCGGTGCTGGGGCCGGTTTTATTCAATATCTTCATCAACGATCTGGAGGATGGTGTGGACTGCACCCTTAGCAAGTTTGCAGATGACACTAAACTAGGAGGAGTGCTTGATACGCTGGAGGGCAGGGATAGGATACAGATGGACCTAGACAAATTAGAGGATTGGGCCAAAAGAAATATGATGAGGTTCAACAAGGACAAGTGCAGAGTCCTTCACTTAGGACGGAAGAATCCCATGCACTGCTATAGACTAGGGACCGAATGGCTGGGCAGCGGTTCTGCAGAAAAGGACCTAGGGGTTACAGTGGACGAAAAAGCTGAATATGAGTCAACAGTGTGCCCTTGTTGCCAAGAAGGCTAACGGCATCTTCGGCTGCATAAGTAGGGGCATTTCCAGCAGATCGAGGGACATGATTATTCCCCTCTATTCGGCACTGGTGAGGCCTCATTTGGAGTACTGTGTCCAGTTTTGGGCCCCACACTACAAGAAGGATGTGGTTAAATTGGAAAGAGTCCAGCGGAGGGCAACAAAAATGATTAGGGGGCTGGAGCACATGACTTATGAGGAGAGGCTGAGGGAACTGGGATTGTTTAGCCTGCAGAAGAGAAGAATGAGGGGGGGATTTGATAACTGCTTTCAACTACCTGAAAGGGGGTTCCAAAGAGGATGGATCTAGACTGCTCTCCGTGGTAGAAGATGACAGAACAAGGAGTAATGGTCTCAAGTTGCAGAGGGGGAGGTTTAGGTTGGATATTAGGAAAATCTTTTTCACTAGTAGGGTGGTGAAGCACTGGAATGGGTTACCTAGGGAGGTGGTGGAATCTCCTTCCTTAGAGGTTTTTAAGGTCAGGCTTGACAAAGCCCTGGCTGGGATGATTTAGTTGGGGTTGGTCCAGCTTTGAGCAGGGGGTTGGACTAGATGACCTGCTGGGGTCCCTTCCAATCCTGAGATTCTATGATTCTGATTCTAAAGCAATTTAGCAAAGCTGCAATGATCTGTAGTAGGCCTACTGTCTTTCCAATGCTTATTTCTCCATACAATGAACAAACATTGTTTGTCACAAATAGTCCCACCTGACCTCAGGTACATAAGAAGAAACAATGCTGTGAAAGCCCCTATCACTTTTATATTTACCAATTCCAGGAAGTCTACACAGAGATGCCTCAAAGACAAGAAGGAGAAGCTCCTTCAGATTCCAGGATGTGAGTTAGAGACCAATATGTATTTAAAAAAAGATCAGAGCAGAAGACCAACCTGGCTATAAAATTCTCAATATTATGCCAGAGCAGCAAGTACTCTTTATGGCCCCAAATCAGAATAGCATGCCTATTCAGGCACATGCAATGGGATTGTGCACCTATGGCAAACTTCACTGGTTTCTGGCCTTCAGACTTACAGAACTCTGAAATTCTTCATGAGATTCTCCTACAAGGCTGCAATAAAGAAGGATGGATTCTTAATCCAATGAGCAGCATTCTAATTTATTACCTGTTCCACCACACACCCTCCTAGTGTGCATATTACACTCAGGTGATGGACTGGCCAGAACCTTATAATTGATCTTAATTCAATTTCTGTTTGACTTCCCTGTAATTCTAAAGAATCTGGATAGAATGATCCAATATGCAGGGAGAGTGGAGTACCAATGCTGTAATCAGGGATCTCTGATGATCATTTGTTTGCTGTCAAGGAGTCTTTGCCAATTATACAATTTCAAGAAAAGACAGGCAAGCTTCTGCTTTCTGGATGGAAAAGTATAACAAATAAATCACACAACAGAGGTTATAGGGACTTTATATAGAGGACAAAGTCAACAACATTGGGAATTAAAAGCACTTTTCAAGAGTGAAGCATCTATACCTGGATTACTTGGCCAGAACTGTGACAGATGGTAAATCTACTGCCCCTATTACAACCAATAGTTCTGCAGTCACATCCATTTTCACTGGGTTCAATTCAAGCAAGGAGTTTTGCATGCTAGTCAGGGTTTCCTCCCTTGCCAAACTAATAGGACTCCTAATGGAATATTAATATTTAGTTAAATCATTTAGCTACAATTCATAAATTCATAGATTCATAAATTCTAGGGCTGGAAGGGACCTCGAGAGGTCATCGAGTCCAGCCACCTGCCCTCATGGCAGGATCAATTACTGTCTAGACCATCCCTGACAGACATTTATCTAACCTACTCTTAAATATCTCCAGAGATGGAGATTCCACAACCGCCCTGGGCAGTTTATTCCAGTGTTTAACCACCCTGACAGTTAGGAACTTTTTCCTAATGTCCAACCTAAACCTCCCTTGCTGCAGTTTAAGCCCATTGCTTCTTGTTCTATCCTCAGATGCTAAGATCAACAAGTTTTCTCCCTCCTCCTTATGACACCCTTTTAGATACCAGAAGACCGCTATCATGTCCCCTCTCAGTCTTCTCTTTTCCAAACTAAACAAACCCAATTCCTTCAGCCTTCCTTCATAGGTCATGTTCTCTAGACCCTTAATCATTCTTGTTGCTCTTCTCTGGACCCTCTCCAATTTCTCCAAATCTTTCTTGAAATGCGGTGCCCAGAACTGGACACAATACTCCAGTTGAGGCCTAATCAGCGCAGAGTAGAGCGGAAGAATGACTTCTCGTGTCTTGCTCACCACACACCTGTTAATACAGCCCAGAATCATGTTTGCTTTTTTTGCAACAGCATCACACTGTTGACTCATATTTAGCTTGTGGTCCACTATAACCCCTAGATCCCTTTCTGCCGTACTCCTTCCTAGACAGTCTCCTCCCATTCTGTATGTGTGAAACTGATTGTTCCTACCTATGTGGAGCACTTTGCATTTGTCCTTATTAAACTTCATCCTGTTTACCTCTGACCATTTCTCCAATTTGTCCAGATCATTTTGAATTATGACCCTATCCTCCAAAGCAGTTGCAATCCCTCCCAGTTTGGTATCATCTGCAAACTTAATAAGCGTACTTTCTATGCCAATATCCAAGTCGTTGATGAAGATATTGAACAGAGCCGGTCCCAAAACAGACCCTTGCGGAACCCCACTTGTTATACCTTTCCATCAGGATTGGGAACCATTTATAACTACTCTCTGAGTACGGTTATCCAGCCAGTTGCGCACCCACCTTATAGTAGCCCCATCTAAGCTGTATTTCCCTCGTTTATTGATAAGAATATCATGCGAGACCGTATCAAATGCTTTACTAGAGTCTAGGTATACCACATCCACTGCTTCTACCTTATCCACAAGACTCGTTATCCTATCAAAGAAAGCTATCATGTCAAACTGAGGAGAAAAACAACTGAGGAGAGCTGGCAGTATTTCAAAGGGACACTATTAAGGGCCCAAAAGCAAACTATTCCACTGGGTAGGAAAGATAGAAAATGTGGCAAAAGACCGCCTTGGCTTAACCACGAGATCTTGCAAGATCTAAAAAATAAAAAGGAGTCTCATAGAAAATGGAAACTAGGACAAATTACAAAGGATGAATATAGGCAAACAACACGGGAATGCAGGGGCAAGATTAGAAAGGCAAAGGCACAAAATGAGCTCAAACTAGCTGCAGGAATAAAGGGAAACAAGAAAACTTTTTATCAATACATTAGAAGCAAGAGGAAGACCAAGGACAGGGTAGGCCCACTACTCAGTGAGGAGGGAGAAACAGTAACAGGAAACTTGGAAATGGCAGAGATGCTTAATGACTTCTTTGTTTCGGTCTTTACCGAGAAGTCTGAGGGAATGCCTAACATAGTGAATGCAAATGGGAAGGGGGAAGGTTTAGAAGATAAAATAAAAAAAGAACAAGTTAAAAATCATTTAGATAAGTTAGATGCCTTCAAGTCACCAGGACCTGATGAAATGCATCCTAGAATACTCAAGGAGCTAATAGAGGAGGTATCTGAGCCTCTAGCTATTATCTTTGGTAAATCATGCGAGACAGGAGAGATTCCAGAAGACTAGAAAAGGGCAAATATAGTGCCCATCTAGAAAAAGGGAAATAAAAACAACCCAGGAAACTACAGACCAGTTAGTTTAACTTCTGTGCCAGGGAAAATAATGGAGCAAGTAATTAAGGAAATCATCTGCAAATACTTGGAAGGTGGTAAGGTGATAGGGAATAACTGCTTTTTAATTAACAGCTTTTCTTTCAGCATCAGAAACTTGGCTGCTAAATAGGTCTCTATCCTATTCTATAGAGGTACTCATACTGCCTTCATCACTGTGGTATCTGAGCATTAGAGTGGAAAACTTTGATTCAGACAAAAACCCAGTTTTCCAAAGGGAAAATGTTTCATTTAAAATATTTCAACTACTCCAACTACGCACCTTTCATTAATGCTTTTAGCAACATGACCAACATCTATAGGAGGAAAGCTGTGTGTCGTGTTTTCTTTTGGCAGGGTTTGGGTTCTTGTTGTTTTTTTTAAATAATATGTACATGCTGCTATGTGTTTATATTAGAGAAGTGTGTCTTACACTTGGAGCAGAAGGTGATGAGGTTTGTGATGTTCCTTAAATCCTATGAGTTTGTCCACAGTCTAGGAATGGCCGCAGAGAAAGCTTTGTCTCCTGCACAGGTTTATCTCTTAGTCCTATGTATGTTATTTCAATCAGTGTATCTGAACTGGCTTTCCCTAATCCCTGTGAAGCTTGGATGGTAAATCAAAACTTATGCGTATCTGAAATCCTCCCTTCATGGATTTGCCTGTACTGTACACTTTTATCCACTGGGACGTCACAGACATCTAATATTAAAGCTTCTGCCTGATTAAATCCATATCAAATGTCTCCTGTCCTTCTTTTGGTATAGCCGGACAATATCCTACTGTGCAGATAAGATGTGGGAAGCCACTTCCACACACTAAAGCCATGAGTGAAATCTTTGCCCCACTGAAGTCATAGACTTCAATGGGACCAGAATGCCACCTTATGTACTCCTAAGGACTTCGGCACTTTAAAAAAATGGTATACTAAAACTAGTAGTTACAGTCTCTGGGGAATATAGCTGTACATATAAAATGTCATTGGTTAAACAATACATCCTTTGAAAATACGTTCTCTCTCCTTACGGCTTTGGATCATATACTTACACTGGTATACTTTTTGTTTCTATTTCTTTCCAAGTTGATCACTGTTTATATAATATACATATTTTATTGTGTCATGTGTTTGGCATCAGTGCATATCTCACAAGTGGCATGTTTTCTCAAAGTAATATGAATAAAATTTTATAGCATTTCTCACTGTCATATTTTGTTTATGCCACCTATTTTGTTAGTTTTTAGTCTAATCTGCTCTTCCCTTTTGAAAGACATTAGTTACTAAGGAAACGGTTGTATGAGCAAAGCTTAGTGGAATCCACCAGTGTCAGATAAAATCAGGTGATGGAATGGTGTGAAATGCATTGTTCAGTTCATCTGTTGGTTATAACCAAATATGTGGTATAAATATTGAAATGTCATAAAGAGCATACAGTACCAGTATTAATAAACTAATTTCAGTGAGATGAGTGTGCTAAGCCCTATGTAAACAGTACATTGTCTATGTTACAGAACTAATTTAAAAGTGGAAGGACTTAATTTTAATTGCTAAAGAGGCTCAAAAGATTCACCTTTTATTGCATATACTCATATCACTTGTAACCCCAGTAATTCCTGCTCATTTTCACCCTGGGGTCAATGCAGGCTTAGCCATAGACTTTTCTGCATTAATATATATTACAGGGATGTTTCTAAAGTCTTAGAATTCTTTTCTGGGTTTGGTCCAAGTCTAAATAATCAATGTCAGGATGTTTGTAAGTTTTCATTTGCTAATATATAGAAAACAAAAGCAAGAGAAATTGATCGGTTTGATTTAGTGCAGCTCTTTTTTAATCTTACAGTAATAAATTATCTTTATTCAGAATAAGGGCCCTTTATGCTATTACAGACTTTATGGAATTCTATAAATGTGTATAAGCCACCCCTCTTTCTTTCAGAATTGCAAAGACCCATGTTTAATTTGACCATTCAGTGTTCATGCTGCTTCGTTAAAGTGCCAGGAGTGGCTCCAACAATAGCTTTTCACATCTGTGATCTCAGCTGATTTTATTCTTTAAGATCTAATTAAAAGGTTAGTAAGAAATGTACATGAGAAAGATGCACCCTGAAGCCCTCAATGCTTATGCGGGTTTTGCAAATGATAGAAACCCTTCATGTTGCAGAAATCAAAGCTGATCACTCACATGCCCATAAAAACAAGGAGAAAGATCCTTTGATGTCACATTAGTGTGCATCACACAACATACTCCCAAAATTGCTGCACTAACGGCCTACCCCCTTTAGACAATTAATGACCGACATTATCCAACTGATAGATATCACTTTAAACATTTTTTTCTCTCCCTAGACCCATCTGGGTTATATTTCTATCCTGTTCTATTATTTGTTTCACCCTGGAAATACTTTGAGTAAGATTACTAATGATTATTTGTACTGAACAAAAATAAAATATCCCATTTACTTCAAAGGGCTTTGAAGAAAGACCATTGGGCTTAAGTAGGAATTAATTTATACCTAGCCTTGTACTGACCCTCTGAACATGGGTGAATTTCACCTATGCTGAATAAACCATGATACAAATTAAATAGGCCAAGGGTAAAGAAAAGACATTAATTTATTTTCAGTTTGAAAATATAATGACATGAATTTGGAGGTTATATTAATCATTCAAATCTATTTTTACTTAAAATATTTCTTAGGTTAACAGTAAAAAAACACAAAGAAATATTTTCTATATAGGCAAGTTATTCTTGAAGTGGTAAAGAACATTAAATATAATATTCTGATTAAAGAAAATTACATTCATTGTCACATAAGTGACCTACTAAATGTAAGTTTTAAGAGTAGGCAAATCAATAAAAATAGAAGGGCATAAGTCAGAAAACAATTATCCACCTTACCTGAGGGAGTTTTACAGACTTAATTAAAAAAAAGTACAGAATGCATTACTGTCAATTAGAGCACACCCTCCGCAATTCATTAAAGCCCTCTCCCCTGTGAAGAAGTGACAAACACTCTGTTATGCCCTAGAGAAAGGAGGCAGCACACAAAGGGGAATGTCAGACTAAACAGGGATTGACCTGTTCATAACACAAAATTATGTTATTCAAAAATGGAGGAATCTGGACAAAAGGGATGGAACTGTGAGAAAAACCTGACCAGGGAGAGCTCTGGTTTGTTTACCGAATAGTTAGAATGGGGATTTGCTATGTTAATTACGCTATTATTCAATGACAAAAAAAAAAGCAATTACTAAAGAAACCCCACTGACACTTGCCCTGAAAAGATACATGCCTTGCTGGAAAAAAATAATGAAATAAACAGCAAAACCAAGGATTTGTTTAAAACTGTTGCTTAATACAGAATTAAAAGCACATTGATCAGAAAGAAGAATGTAACAAAGGGTTTATTAAAAAGAAAAAGGCAGCAAATGTATTAAATAAATCTCTACAAACTATGATTCACTATCTGAGAGTAAGTTAGGTATGTTAATCCATCTGCTTCAGTTATGCCACTTTCCACTTATCTTCTCCTTATCTTTTTCTTACTAGATGAGAGAACCTACTGCAGCTACCATATCTCTGACAGCAAGAGACAATATTTTATATACTGGGGAAGCAAATGCTGTCCCCTCTCTTTGGCCAGAGTGGAACCAGTGTGTTCTGCCACATGCTGAATGAGAAGAGACAAGAGGTTGGACCTGTTCTTTGGTTCTGGCCCATCTCTAGCAGAAAATTTTTAAGTAGCAGGCTCTTAAAGGCATGTGAAAATGTAATTGGTATGATTCCAACACTTATATACAAAGTTTGATTTAATGAACATTCTTTAAAATGTTGTTAGTTAAAAATGAAGATAGAGACAGAATAATAAAGATCACATCATTTACACAGCAACAGAAAAAGACTAAGAATAACTACTAATCTTATAGATTCATAGATTCTAGGGCTGGAAAGGACCTCAAGAGGTCATCGAGTCCAGCCCCCTGCCCTCTTGATTATTCTTGTTTTGCTGTCAGATACTGGGCCAGATTCTGGGCCCTATTACAGTTACTTTGACATCCAGCATGCATAAAGGGACCTTATAATTGTTCTAAAGGAGTAACTGAGAATTCTCTCACCATAGGGGAAAGTTCAGCTGCCATAGCACCGGAGTGCAGATTCTGTGCTAGATCCTAGTTCCCCCCATTGCTTAGGGGGCATCATGAAGGTTACTGGGGCGGAATACACAGCAGTTTAGCAATCCTCACTGGTGTAATTGCACCTCTGACCGACTGGAAATAGCCTATATAGCTGAATAAACTTTATGCATTTAAGATAAACTATTGAATTAGGTTAAAATTTATTGATTTAGGTTAATACCTTTGGAGTATATTGTATTAACATGCAATTGTGTATGTGTTATTGAAGAATTGTACATACCTTCTTTAGTAGGGAAGAGGATGCTAATAGAATTCCTCTGTTATCAGCCCTTGAAAGCCATGCCTTGGAGAGGTACTCATATACTAGTCCAAACTGGATTCTCCAGGAAGCAACAGACAAAGAAAGGGGTTTTGGATAAAGAGCCTGGGTGTAAACTGGCTCCGGGCTTTCTTCCTATTCTAGCAAATGAACAGGACATCTGGTCCATGGAAGTCCCGACTCTTGGGGGAGGGTTGAAAGGACTGGGCCTATGAAAGCATGTAAGACAGGGTGCTTGTTCTGAGCTGAAGCTGTGAAAAACTTGTAACCACAAGGAATCCCCTTGGGTGAAGGGGATTCTTCTCCTGCTAGAATTCATGCTAGGCTAACTCTGGTAAGCTTGAATAGAGTTCTTTTATTGTTTTTAATACATTTTCTCTGTAATGCTTTTTACCTTAAGAATAAAGTAGGACGTGCATAGTAAGTGCTCTGTGGTAAATTATCACCAGGGCCATCTCTGGTTTTTTTGCCGCCCCAGGCAAAAAAGCTGCCAGCCGCCCCTCTCCCCCGGCCAGGGCGCCGGCGGGGAGTGCGGTACGCCCATGGCCCTGCTGCCCCGGCCGGGGCATCGGCGGGGAGAGTGGCATGCCCGCTGCTGCCGGGGAGGGCAGAATGCCCGCCCCCTGCTGCCCCGGCCAGGGCGCCGGTGGGGAGCACGGCATACCCGCCCCCCGCTCCCTCTGCCGGGGCACCGGGAAGAGTGTGTTTTAAAAATAAATAAATAAAAAAAAAACTTTGAGCGCCGCCCCCCTCCAGGTGCCGCCCCAAGCACGTGCTTGGTCGGCTGGTGCCTGGAGCCAGACCTGCTTATCACAGTGGCATTGCACATGCTAACTGTTTCTAAAGAGAAAGCAAGCAGTTTCTGCTGGGGCAGTCTGTCTTTGCTGGGGATAACACAATGTGGACAGGGAACTGTTCAGCCTGAAAATCCCTCAGTCAAAAGGGAGAAGACCACGCATCTCCATCCAGAAGAGGCAAAAACTGGAGAGCTGGAAGCCTGAGAATGGGTGCCCTTGCTGGACCACTAAGCAGAAATACAGGTGCAGTTGCCCTGAACTCTGATAGCTCTGAGGGAGCCAATACAAGCTGGGAGAGGTTATAGCAGCTTAGGCTGCTCTAACTTGTAATGGGGGTTGGTTGAACCCCTCCACCAGCCTCAATATTAGAAAAGACAGAATGGTTGCTTAGAGCCATTTTCACCTTCCTAAGCCATGCTAAATTCATCCACTGCATTCTATTACTTTGATATGGCACAGTAAAGTATATTCCACACATCCTCAGTGCATTCATTCATCCCACATTTTATCTCCTCCTTTTCCGGAAAAGTGTAGCAAAATAATATTGGTACATCTGGGATTGTACTCTTATTCCCAGGAGAATATCTTTGTAATAAAACGGAAATCGTATACTTCAATTTATTGGCAGCAGAATCTATTCTTAAAGGTTTATTAAATAAATCGTGTTCCCATCTATTAATCAAAATAGATTAAATACTCAAGATACTTCCTACATATAAACCAATATTTGTTGCAAGAAGCCCCTGTAGAAAGAAGTCACTTAGAAAAAGTTAGTTTTAGCACAATTTTCAATGTCATACTTAATATGTTCATTAACCAAGGCATCTTTTAAAATTAATATTGATTGCTCACAACTAATTGCCTATTTTTAATGAAGTTTCACAATAGAATTTTTTACCTTCCATCGTGCCTTTCTTTTCTGTTTCCCTTTGTCCTCCTGATGCTATTCCCAGCCTTAAGGAGTTCCACTATGAGAAATGACAACAGAAAAATGGCACCTTCTTGCTGAACAGAACTGCTTTCTGTGTGCATTCAGAGTCATACAAGATCTTCTTACTATACTGATACCCATATTTAGTACTTTACTCAGCACAACAGACACAATGCAACTATGAGAGAAATAAATGGATTCTTTCCTGACTTATATATCCTCAGCAGATCTGTTAACTAAGTTCCATTTGAAGGGCAAGCTTCTCTCATCAGAAATGCGATTGCACAGTTGTGTCCAAATGCTAATTTGAAGATAAGAAGCTTGATTCTCCTTTCAACAGTGTAAGTTAGGATAACTCGAATGAAGTGGATTTATGCTGATGTAAACCTGGTGTGCAGTCAGAAACAGATCTAGTGAGTTTGCATAGGTGAACTGAGGGCAAAATTTGGTTGGCCCACACAATTGCGGGTTCGGATTGTGCCTCTGCCAATTTAATATTTATTATTTCTGCCTATGGTGGATTCTCTCAATAGTCCTATGTTTTCGCAAAGTCAGGGATGGGCACATAGGGAGGGAGCAGGGATTATGGGGAAGTGCTTTTTCTTTTCTTACTTTTAGCACAAATCAGAGATTTTTGTTCAAACATGTGCACATAACATAAAAGCAGGCACAGCAAAGCAAGTGTATAATATTATCATTTACATATCTTTCTACAACCAGATGATAGCCTAGGGTTGTCTTCCACCACCAATATAATAATCAGATCCACAGATACAGTTGCTGACATCTGAGAACAGACCTTGGTCTGCAAAAATTAAATTCAAAGCTTCTAAATTTAACTTCCTCAATCCTATTCCGTACATAAAAAAATCAAGGGATAACAAAAAAACTACAAGTATACATGTTCAGGGAGCCAATGCACTAGAATTCTTGGCCAACATTTTAAGCTTCCTTCCTCAAAGTTATTCACATAAATATAAGTAGCCCAAATTTCAGAGGAGCTGAATACTCTGAGCTCCCATTGATTACCTCCCACCCTCACCCCCACACACATACACATGTTTTGGGTGTGGGGGGAGTATATTTAAAACATAGGCATCTAAGAAGTCATGTTGTGCTGGGATCATGTGATTTCTGTACGTTTGTCGCACCATTCCCCCGTCCAGCTCTAACATCCTGGTGGCTGCCATTTTTCAGCATGTCTAAGTGAGATTTAACATCTGTAGTCAAATCTTAGGTGTCTATCTAGAATTCCACTGACCAATGTCTTAATCCAGTACATTCAGTTATATAGGATTTTTTTTGTAAAGTTCAAAAAAGCTTGTCACGTCTTTCTAACAAACAATCTTCCTTAAGCCTGGTAATATTCAGATCAATTTTAATGTCCTCTTCAAGTTCTTCATAAATCATTACCTACATTTGATGACATTTTGAAAAAGCCCAAAAGAGCTTTTCTGCTTAACTCTTCTCAAAACAATTGCATTGCAAATAAATAAATAAATAAATAAAATCAGGCTTTGAAGGTTTTGTTGAAACACTGTTCGGTCATTTATTACAAGCAAATTAAAAAAAAACAAAAACAAAACATTTCTTTGCATCAACTATTTCCTATGCACCATAAAATACTCCAGCTAGATGCAAGCTGAGAAGTATTGTTTTAGCCTCCTCAGAATACCTGTGCTTTCCATTAATGCAATCTAAATTTATGGAGAACATCTGAAAGATTATTTTAAAAAACTAGTATTAGGGATATACAATTCATATTGCATTGCCTAATTCATACCATAATCTCTGTTTATGTAAAATGCCATGTAATTGGACAACTAGAGTTATCATGTAACCATGTCTAGTTCAAATGAAACACTGATTCTTTGCACACTAACAAGATTGCAAACTCCAAAGCCTGCTGGAGAGCCAGCTAGTCCCCTGATTTAGAAACCAAGGAATTTCCACTGTGGATCAGACTCAGCAGTAAGCAGAGAAATAATCTGGCCCCCACATTAGGTATCATCCTTATTTAATCTTCAGGTTTGGGTGGCAATGATTTCCACAGTTTAATTTCACACTGTGTGAAAAAATAATTTCCTTTTCTGTGTTTTGAATTTGCCAACTTTTCATTTTATTGAATGTCCCCTGACTCTTGTGTTATAAAATGGGGAGAATGAACTCCCAATCTACCTTTTCTGTATCGTTCATTGTTTTCTATACTTGTATCACATACCCTCTTATTTATATCCTTTCTAAGGTAAACAATCTTTTCTTCATTTGAGAGTGTTTCCAGACACTTGATCATTCTCATTACCCTTTTCTGAACCCCCTCTATCTCTGTAATATCAATTTGGAGATGGATTGACCAGCACTGCGCACAGTACTTCAGGTGAGCCTGCATCAATTTTTTATATATATATATATATATATATATATATATATATATATATATATATATATTTCACCATCCCATTTCTTGTGCATGTTAACATTTTATCTTTTTTTTTAACCACAGCTACCAATGTCCCATTCTTTAGCTGATGCAGCTAAATTCAAACCCTGTGAAGTGTACGAATCATTTCAAGTTTTTCCTCCAACATGCATTACTTTGCCTTTGTCAACTTTGGATTTCATTTGCCATCAAGTTGCCCATTCACTTAGCTCACTTTAATCTCTCTGATATTAATCAGGTCACTCTGGTTCTGAATAACCTAAACAACTTTATGTCTTCTGCAACTTCTGCTATCTCACTTTTCAACCCCCTTTTTGGATTTTGAATAAGTATATTAAACATGGGATCTGGTATGGAACCTTCAGGCACCTCACAGTTAACCTTTAGACATGGTAAAATTTGACTGCTTATTCTTACTCTGTTTTCAGTCACCAGCCAGCTTTTGATCCATGACAATACTTTGCCTGTCACCCCAGGACTACACTACTTCTTTAGTAGCATCTTGTATAGGACCTTGTCCAAAGCCGTTTGAAAGTCTAAATAAATTATGTGAACTGGTTCTCATTTATACACTATTTTGACATGTTCAAAGTATTCTAAGACACTGTTTTCCTTTGAAAAAATCATGCTGGTTAGCCACTCTCAGATCATGATTTTCCAGATGTTGTTGTTCTGCTATTTAATTTCAATTTCAATCAATTTGCCAGTAGCACAGGAAGGTCCACTCGGTCTATTATTCTCTGGATCACTCCTCAATCATTTAACAAATATAATACAACATTTGATGCCCTCCAGTCCTCTACAACAATAGTTTTTTAAATGTGAGATTGCTTATTTTTGTTAGCAACTCAGCTCATAATTCAGCTCCTTCAGAACTCTTGGTAGTGTTGTGGAAAATTAACCACATGTTGTGTTTGGATCAGAATCGCCTGAGGCTCCTTTATTTTATGCGAGCATATATGCAAGGAGAGTCAGCATAGCCCCATGCAAGGTAGCAAGCTGCTCTGCCCTCCTTAAACTTTAACCAGCTTATAAAGATTAAAACCACAGACAAATTACACATACTTCCATATTAATTACCTTATTTGGAATACATTGCAAAATCAATACAGGTCAAAAGCAAAGCCAGCAAAATGAGCATTTTCCATATTTAGGCTTTTCCTTTTATTCACTGTCTACCCTTTTTCGTAACTGCAGTTATCTATTTCTTAAACTTCTGCTATTGCAAATTGATCTATTTGGGGACTTTTCCACTTCTGCCTCCCCTTCCTTCCTCCTATACACAGAAACAAGCTGAACCAAAGTTCAACACAGCCTAGCAACAGGCTTATCCAAAGTTTTAAGGCCTACACAGCTTGGCCAAAATCTTGGGCCCCCCAGATTTTCCTTCACAGTAGTATGACATCTGGGACGGGTTTCCAACTGCAATTTAAAAAATCAAGTTGCTCCAGCACCTCTTCTTCTGGCACCTAAATATCTGAGAGTACCACAGTTTTATTACCAGAGAAGAGAAAGGCCACGGTAGAATCTCCCTAACAATTTCAGTGATGAAGACTGTTGCAAAGATATCATTTAGCTTCTCAGCAATGTCCTTATTTTTTCCTTAATATGTCTCTAACCCTGGTGACCCAGTGGCTACACCAGTGCTTTCACAGCCTTCCTGCTTCTGATATTTAAAGTATCTTCTTGGGTTTTTTTAAAATATCTTTAGCTATTTGCTCTTTAAAATCCATTTTGACCTTTCTAATTGTCCCTCTTACTTTAATGCGTGCTGTCATTTATGCTTCCGTTTATTAGCTTTCCTAGCATGAGATTTCCAGATTTTGAAGGATATCTGTTTGGCTCAAATACCTTCTCAAACCTTGCCATATAGCCATATTGGTTTACTTCTTGCCTCCCTTATTCCCTTTTTGTTCTGTGGTAGTAGACTTAGTTTTCTTCTAAGACACTTTTTAAAAAAGTAACATCCATGTCATATGTAATATGACATATTACATCATATTAACATCCATGTCATATTCAACGTCCAGAGGGCAGGCTGATTACCAAGAAATGACAGGAGCTGAGTCACTAAGTAACAGTCCAATAAAATATATTACCCGCCTTGTCTCTCTGTGTCACTTCATGGTACTGTAACTTGCCCCTTGGATGTTGAACCCAAGTATTTTGTGTTATTACTTAGTGACTCAGCCAATGTCACTTCTTGAATTACCTCCTGTGTGTTGCTTAAGACTAAAAACTGCCTCTCCTCTTGTGTGCCCTAGAACGGTTCCAAGAAGTGATCAGTTCAAGGGTTGAGGAATTGTTTATCTAAACTTTGTCCAATTGTGCCATTTGACCAGTTTGTGTGTGGGTAATTGAAGTCACATTTTGTTACCTCTGATCTCTCTGAGCTTTGTACACTCAATTCTCTTTCCCTTTTCCAGAGGCTGATAACATAGTCCTATTAATATATTTAGAGTATTATGAATTGGGAATTGTACCCATATAGATTCAACAGTGTGGTGTTCTCTATTCAGTTTTTATATTGATAGATTCTATGGAAACCTTTCCTGTGTAGTTTGTAACCAGATATTACAATATCCCATTGGTTTTTGTCAGTAAACGATGTTTCCATAATGCCACTGAAGTCCTCTTCAATTTCAAGGCATTCAATTCACCTATTTTTACTTTTAAACTTCTTGTATTTGTATATAGACATTTATAGTTTTGCATTCTTGACTAGATATCTTTTTAATTAACTAGTTAATCTGACCCTACTGATATTACAGAATTTAACTCTGTTTTCTTATTCTGTCCCTGTTCCATTTCAGTTTTGATTTGCATCCTACTCTGTACTGGCTACACAGGTACAATTGCATTACTTACGTCTGATATGGATCTTTCTCAATCTCACTTGCTGAACTTGTTCCAATTGTAGAAATAATTAAAAAGTCATTGGGCCAGAGGGACAGAATAACTGTATAGCTCAGTAGTTAGGGCACTCACCTGGGAGGTGGGAAAAGCATGTTCATGTCCCTGTTCCAATGACTAGTTATTTATACACAATAGAGCAACTTCAACAGGAGAGACTGAGAGTGAGCTACACCGGAAGATCTCATAGCACAGTGGCTAAGGTACTGTACTGCTATGTAAGAAATACATAGCGTCAAATCCCTTCCCCAAATCAGCCAAAGGGAGGGAATTAATCCTAGGTCTCCCATATACCAGGTGACTGTCCTCACTTCTGGACCAAAACTTATAAGGGAGGCACTGGCTCTGATACCACCCTCATCCCCTTATGTAAATCTTGCCCTTTAAACACACCCAGAAATAAAAGAAAAACAAACAAACAAAAAACAGTTATTTGCCCTGCTCTACCAATGAGATGCTGACCCATAGCCTTCTAACTAGTGATCTAAATTTAGCTTCCAGGATCTTTCTCCTACATTTCTCTACATCACTGCTCTCTCTAGGTTCAAGGTTTTATTATTATAATGGGTTTAATTCCATAGTTTTCCAGGCTGCAATAGTTAAATATAGCGCCTACTTCCCCTCAGTGCCCAGCTCCAACACCGTCCTACCTTAGCTCTGCTGACTCACTCAGTTGCCTTCTCAATTTATTGGGGCCCTTTTATCACTCAAGAGGGACCTCGTGCTGAGTAGCTGTGTATGTATAGGTACATGGAACCAAACCCAAAGGAATTATTTCCTTTCATCCGCTTAATCACTGGTAAATTAATCTCCTGAAGTCTGACTCCAAAGAGCCTAGTACAATGCCTAGCTCAAAGAGTAACTGTAAAGGTATTAAAGTCCTTTAATATTAAACTTAAGCCAATTTTATAATTGGAGTGTCATTGCTTGATTGTTATTTAACTGCTCCTAACAGTTGTAGCCCAGGCAAATAGTTATTGCCTCTAAACCAGACGGTAGCTTTTATCCTCCAAAATAAACTCATCTTGAGTGTAAGCTTCAAGCCAAAGTAAGGACAACTTACCTGAAGGAACTCCAACTTCATCCAAACTCCCCTGTGATCACTCCCTCTGTTGCTTCTCCCCACACTCTTAACAAAGTATCTCTCTCATCTGATTTCAATAGTCAGAAATACTAAACTCTCCTATAATCCTTCTCTGTATAACTTATACTCTCCTTAGCTTTGACAGGAACATTTTTATACTGATGTACCTCAGAAAATAGGTTTGCAGTCCTACCCAAGCAAGCAAAAAGTATCCTAAGAAAGGTGAAATAGCCTGGCTTTCTCCCAATCATGGAATGGAAAAAAAACCTAGCATCTAGACTTTGATGGAAGAAATCACCTTATCAAGAAAGGGCAACTGAGGGCTACTCACCAAGGGCTTGATCCAAAGCCAATTAAATTCACTAGGTGTCTTCCCATTGACCTCTATAAGATGTAAGGCTTGTGTATATGGGGAAGTTAGTGCATAGTAATTTAACTCCCTGTGTGGACACACCTACTTTGCACTAAAAGTGCCCTGAAGCAGTTTGGGTTAGTACACTTCCATTAGTCTAACATGCACAAAAGCACTCAGTGCACAGTAATGGTGTCCACATGAGGAGTTAGCACAAAGGGTGCACAAGCTAGTGCAAGTTTTTTTCCCCATGTACTCAAGCCCTTAGATCAGGTCCTAGATCTCAGAAGATGGTTCAAGGATGTCTACTTAAGCATCACTTGATGAAATAAGACAGGATCTTTGGCCCACTGGATCCACACTTGCTAGTCAATACTTTACCCTGCCTTTACATCTGACCCTTCCACTACTATGTTCTTCAATCCCTCTGCCCATCTCTATCACTACCCTTTACTTTATTTCCACTTCTTTACTCTCATGAAGAAAATCAGGATACATTATATTTACATGCTCATAAAGTGAAATCTATGCATCTCTTGAAACAACAAAACTGGGTTTGGAAGATTTTCTTTATTTTCATGGGGGTGCTTTGCTTTTCCCCCCATCTCTCCCCACCCACATTGTTTCAAACACAAACTATATGGAGTAAATTTATTTATCATGGACATAAATCATCACTTGTTAGCATAAGCCTGGTAAAGTGTACTTAAAAATAAAACTAATCAAGAAAAAAAATTCTACAAGTCTGATCATGCAGTTCTTATTCAAGCAAAATCCATTGTGAGATATTCAGAATTACAAAATCATCACAACATCCACTAGCACTTTGTAAATGAGTAAACAAGTAAAGGCAAATTTGTGTTCAGTTAGAGTAAATAGGTCCATATGAAAAATAGAGAAGGAAATTCCATTGGTTGGTACTATCATAGGCGCCGACTCCGTGGGTGCTCCAGGGCTGGAGCACCCACGGGGAAAAATTGGTGGGTGTAGAGCACCCACCAGCAGCGCCCCTCCCTGCCCCCAGCCCCAGCTTACCTCCGCCTCCCGAGGCGCCGCCGCCGCTCCGCTTTTTCTCCCTCCCAGGCTTGCCACACACCAGCTGTTTGGCACGTGACAAGCCTGGGAGGGATGGAGGGGGGAAAGCGAAGTGGCGGCACCTCGGGGGAGGAGGCGTAGGCGATCTGGGCGGGGGGCCTGCCCCAGATCACCTCTGCCTCTGCCTCCTCCCCCTCCCCTGAGTGAAAGCAGCATTTGTCTTCTGCATAGAAAAGTTCCAAAGCTGCATTAACTCAATGTTCAGTTGTAAATTTTTGAAAGAACAACCATAACGTTTTGTTCGGAGTTATGAACATTTCAGAGTTACTAACACCCTCCATTCCTAAGGTGTTCATAACACTTAGGTTCTACAATAGTTCTTGTGTGAACTGTCAAGGAAGAAAGGTCTTCTGTTTCTTTATATACAACGTTATCTTCTTCATCAAAATTATCTAGTAAATCTCAGAAAGTGTTTATGATCTTGCTCTAACATGCCACTGAACTTAGTTAGCTGAAAAATATAAGCAGTGAAGCTCAGTATGCTAAATTTGTATCATCATCAGTGTGTAGCTAACAAAGCATGTAATTTTTACCTTCATTAGAAAGAAAAGCAACTCAGTGGCTAAGATGCAATGTAATCACTAAAGCATGTTAAAATAATAAGCTGCCAGTAATGCCTGTATTTCATTCTACAAAGTATACAATTATATAGTATTAATATAAAGACTACAGTTTGATCAGTAAACTATCTTGCTCTATTAATTGTATACAATCTCTGCCAGCAAAATATATTAAGCAGTTTGGTTAACAATAATTATTTTAACTCATAAAATGATACAATTCTATCCTGTTAAATGTTGTTATTCAGAAAGTGAAATACACAATTTTCTCTCATACTCATATGTAGTTCAATTTACAGCATATAATTTGGGTCCCAATACTGAAATCCTTAAGTTTAGGAATCATGGGTTCAACAAGGAATAGAAAGTAGTGCCCTAAATCAGTACAATATGTAACATTCTTCTAAAGAAAGAACGGTGTGGATGTATCAGCAAAGTATCCATCATAATGGCAACAAATAGATCTCCCCTATTAGAGTATAGAATTTCTAGAGGGGATTGGTGGGTGTTGGGGGAAGAAAAATGTTGTGAATACATTAACTGAACACAAATTCGCCCTTTACTTGTTGCTTCTTCATTTTTAAAATTCCAGGTATATATTAATTAAGACAAGTGATCCATACTTTTCACCTTTAGATTTAATGACTGGTACCATATCTTTTTTACTTGGTGCAGGGAATCAAATATATAGATAGGGAATGCCTTATGAACACTTCTGATAAAAGTATTTGTTGTAAGTTAAAATTAATAGGAAAGGGCTTGGTGGCTCAATTTCATGTTTCATGACTAACCCAACTCTTTATTCTTTTCTAAAATTTGAATTTAATGGGAACATTTCTGTATCTCCTTCATTTCATTTCATTTCCATATATTTCCCATAAATTAGGTTAAACAAGTGTTATTCCATTTTGGTATGTAGATGGCATTACATTCATGTTACAAAAGATACACTTACGTAGACCTGTATGATAAACTAGCTGTGATTCCATGGAAAGTTTATTCCTGCCAGAGGCAGAAGTAATCTGCATGAGATATAGGAACTATCATGTCCAAGAGCATTTATATTGAAGTGCACTGACCATGCTGATCTGGTTAACATTTCCATTGGGTCTTCCCCTCAGTTCCTATTTAAATATTCTCAAAACCAAACAATTTATTAGTTTCTACGCTCCCTGGATGACATTCCCAGTTTGCTATTTCAGCATATTGGCCTGATCACATGTGCCAAAGCCATTGAAATAAAGTGTGCAATAATTTTTCACTATTTGGATAGTAAATTGACCTGTGTTCATGTCTCCTGGATTTAATTCACCCCACAGAAGCAGGGATGTTGTCCCACAAGGGATATTGACAAAGTAGTGTCAGAGCATGAGTGTCCTGAGCCATGACTCATGAAATACCCTCTTCCCAGGTGCTTCCAGGCCACACCCTCTCATCAATCTGTGTCACTCAATTTGGGTCTATTCAGGGCAGCAGAAAGACCATTGGTGAAGCAGGAATTGTGGTGCAAGGTGTCCACAACTACTGGAATTTCCACTGTTGGGAGACATTTTCCCTGGGTTACACCACTGGCATAACTAAGGGTAAATGTTTGTGGGATTTTTTTAAGAGCTCAGTTTTTTAGGTATTAATCGCTGGCTTCTGGCAGGAGGTCACAAACTAGATGTTGTTTATCAGCCAAGCTATTTACTCCAAATCTCAGCTAGATATTTTAAATATACTCCCGTCAATAAAGCTGAAAAGCTTTCCCTCTGCAGTGAGAAAATAAAGACTCACTGAGACATAAACATCTATCCTGAAGGTTCCTTAAAAACCTAATGCACCTCAAAATCAGGGCATGAGTAATCTCACTCTAAGCTCCTCCTCCAGCACTAATATTTCAGCCTCCAGTTCCATTCCCAAACATTGAAATAGTCCTCACACCTCCTCAGTTCCTCCTGCAGTCAACTATTATCATCTCTCTTCTACATCCTACTAACTCCTAACCCTCATCTTCCCCTCCCCATTGGCCAATATTTTTCTTCTCAAATAATTTCCTTCTTCACATGGTGATGGGCACAGAGCACCAGGTGATCCTTCATTCCCCTGTTCTAGTTCTGTTCCCAGATTTAGACAAAGAAAGAAGATTGAATATTGCAACAAGAGATCATGTTCTATATGTTCTGGCCCTTCTGGCCAACAGAAACAGTACAATTCTTTTGGACTCCAGCTTAGTCCAGGTGTATACACTATCTCCATTTTTAAATTGGGCTAAAATATAACACTGAAAGGACGTATCTAACAATATCTAATTTCTCTTTGTAGAAAACGAAAGGTTTAATACTTCAACCACATTTTTAGGTATAGAAAACTTTTGTGACTTTTAATTATTTCTTGCAGGCAATGGCAGATCATAAATTTGAAGCTAGTTGTGAACTTCTGTCATCCTCAATCACTTATTATTTATAGAAATGTCATCTTATGGCTTAGAGGTTCTTTTGCAGTGCCTAGAAACAGTATGAAATGGCTGCTTTGCTAGGGTAGACTTCACAGTGATGTAATCTACATTACTGTTTCTCACTACCCTTGAATAATGACCATTATCTCAATTAGCTCCAGGAAAAACAGTCACAAACCGTATTAAACCATCGTGGACTGAATTTAGAAGTCTTTTGGCAAACTTTCAGTCTCTGTAGAGCTTTGTCTGCCTGAATTTGAGTGATTTGCATATTGCTAATCATTACATTCAGCACTGGAGTTTTCTTTGTAATTAGTTCTTTTAAGTGCATCAAAGCTTTAGCGAACATATATTCATTTGACAGTTTGCTAATTGCTTTTTATGTTGTCAACTTTATGGCAAAGCAGCTTTATGATCTTAAACCTCTGAAACATTTTAATTTCCCCTAGAACTTGATATTAAAGGACTAAGAACTATGGTCAGATTAAACGAGTTGCACTAATTTGAAGATACATGAGGTCTTTTTGACGCATCAGTTCAGTCAGTGTTAGACAGTTTTAACTCTTCCTATGAATTTTAAAGTCTAGAGAAAGAAAAGTCCTATATGATTATCCACTCCATCCCCCTCATAGTAAAGGATTGCTCCCCATTTATTACTGTTTTGTTGCACAGGATTCCATTGGGAATTTATTCCACAGATTGGTAGATTTTATTGTCAAACATTTTCCCAATATTCAGGAGAAATTACCTTTTTCATTTTTAGTTTAGTCCCATATTCTGCTACAATTGGCCCCTCTGTTCTTGCTATTTGTTCTCAAATATTCATAGATTGTTTTAATGTCTCCCCTTAGTTGTTACTTGGCCAAGAGTAGACCATACTTGACAGGTGTTCATCTACTCTGTTTTGAAAAAACTCCAGTGACAGAGATTCCACAACCTCCCTTGGTAACCTAGTCCGGTGTTTAACTATCCTTATAGTTAGAAAGTTTATCGTTATTTCTACTCTAAATCTCCCTTGCTACACATTAAGTCCACTACTACTTGACCTATCTTCCGAGAACAACTGATCACTGCTCCCTTTATAACAGCCCTTAACATATTTGAAGGCTATCAGGTCCCCCTTGAGTCTTCTTTTTCAACAAAAAACATGCCCAGTTTGGGTTTTTTTATATCTTTCTTCATAGGTCAGGTTTTTAAACCTTTTAATCATTTTTTGTCACTCTCCTCCAGTATCTCTCCAATTTGTCCAGATCTTTCTTAAAGAGTAGAGCCCAAAACTGAACACAATACTTGAGCTGAGGCCTCATGAGTGGATTGGAACAATTACCTCCCGATTCTTACTTAGGACACTTCTGTTGCTATAGTCCAGAAAGATGCTAGCCTTTTTTACAGCTGCATCCCATTGTTGACGCATATACAATCTGTGATCCACTACAACTTTTAAATCTTTCTCTGTAGTCCTACTATATACACAGTTAGCCCCCATACAGTATTTTTGCATTTGATTTTTTTCTCCTAAATATAGTACTTTGCATTTATCTTTATTAAACTGCATCTTGTTGAATAGAAATCCTGAATTCTAATCCTGTCCTCCAAAGGGTTTGCAACCCCTCCCAGCTTGGTATCATCTAAACATTTTATATTTATGCTCTCCACTCTATTATCCAAATCATTAATGAAAATATTGAATAGTATTGGACAGATCCCTGCAGGAGCCAACTAGGTATGCCCTCCCAGTTGAAAAGCTAACCATTGATAACTATCTTTGGAGTATGTTTTTTTTCAATCTATTGTGCACCCACCTTCTAGTAATTTCATCTAAACCACATTTCCCTAGTTTGCTTATGAGAATGTCATGTGGGACTGTGTTAAAAGCTTTATTAAAATCAAGATACATCATGTCTATTACTTCCACACACACCCCCACACACCCATCCACTAGTTCAGTAATCCTGTCCAAGAAGGAAATTAGGTTCGTTTGACATGATTTGTTCTTGACAAATCCATGTTGGCTATTCGTCATAACCCTATTTACTCTCAAGTTTACAAATTGATTGTTTAACAATTTGTTACAATATATTTCTGGGTATCAAAGTTAGGCTGACTGATCTATAATTCCAGTGGCTCTCTTTAAAAAAAAGATATGTACTATGTTTTCCCTTCTCCTGTCCTCTGGAACCTCACCTGTTCTCCATGAGTTCTCAAAAATAATCACCAACTTTATCCTCAATTTCATTGTGGTGTTGATAGTTAATATTTGTGAAGAGAAGGTTCTGTTTAGAGATGGACCTAAGCTGGGGCCTTGATCTGAGCCATCTCTCTGATCCGCAAAATCTGGGATACTCCAGAACCTAATTTCATTATTTTAGGTCCATAGCTGGTTCATAGAGGCTTTTTGATCCCTTTCATTGGTTAAAGGATTATATGAATTCAAATGGTCTTTTAAAAAATTGATCACAACACATTTGTGTATCCAGTAGAAAATGACACGTGAATATGAGTACAGATCAAATCCTGTGAGATATCGAGAAACTGCAACTGACTATCAGTACCCTCAGAATTTAGACAGAGGGGCATGCTGTTTAATAAATACTGTATTTTTGACAAATCTGTGGAATTTGCCACAGAATCTAGCCTGGCCATAGAATTGTGAACATAAGAACATAAGAAAGGCCATACGTGGTTTGAGCATTGGCCTGCTAAACCCAGGGTTGTGAGTTCAATTCCTGAGGGGGCCATTTAGGGATCTGGGGCAAAAATTGGGGATTGGTCCTGCTTTGAGCAGGGAGTTGGACTAGATGACCTCCTAAGGTCCCTTCCAACTCTGATATTCTATGATTCTATGACATAAAAGAAAAAGAAAAACCAAAGGTCCATCCAGCCCAGTATCCTGTCCACCGACAGTGGCCAATGCCAGGTGCCCCGGAGTGAGAGGACCTAACAGGTAATGATCAAGTGATCTCTCTCCTGCCATCCATCACCCCCCTGTGACAAACAGAGGCTAAGGACACCATTCCTTACCATTATTAATGGACTTCATCCCCATAAATTTATCCAGTTCTCTTTTAAACCCTGTTATAGTCCTAGCCTTCACAGCCTCATCAGGCAAGGAGTTCCACAGGTTGACTGTGCGCTGTGTGAAGAACTTCCTTTTATTAGTTTTAAACCTGCTGCCCACTAATTTCATTGGGTGGCCCCTAGTTCTTCTATTATGAGAACAAGTAAATAACTTTTCCTTATTCACTTCCTCAACACCACTCATAATTTTATATTCCTCTAACTTATCCCCCCTTAGTCTCTTCTTTTCCAAGCTAAAAAGTCCTAGCCTCTTTAATCTCTCCTCATATGGGACCTGTTCGAGACCCCTAATCATTTTAGTTTCCCTTCTCTAAACATTTTCTAATACCAGTATATCCTTTTTGAGATGAGGAGACCACAATTGTACGCAGTATTCAAGATGTGGGCGCACTATGGATTTGTATAAGGGCAATAAGATATTCTCTGTCTGATTCTGTATCCCTTTTTTAATGATTCCTAACATCCTGTTTGCTTTTTTGACTGCCACTGCACACTGCATGGACATCTTCAGAAAACTATCCACGATGACTCCAAGATCTTTTTCCTGATTAGTTGTATCTAAATTAGCCCCCATCATATTGTATGTATAGTTGTGGTTATTTTTTCCAATGTGCATTACTTTACATTTATCCACATTAAATTTCATTTGCCATTTTATTGGCCAGTCATTTAGTTTTGTGAGATATTTTTGAAGTTCTTCGCAGTCTGCTTTGATCTTAACTATCTTGAGCAGTTTAGTATCATCTGCAAACTTTGCCACCTCACTGTTTACCCCTTCTTCGAAATCATTTATGAATACGTTGAATAGGATTGGTCCTAGGACTGACCCTTGGGGAACACCACTAGTTACCCCTCTCCATTCTGAAAATTTACCATTTATTCCTACCCTTTGTTCCCTGTCTTTTAACCAGTTCTCAATCCATGAAAGGATCTTCCCTCTTATCCCATGACGACTTAATTTACGTAAGAGCCTTTGGCGAGGGACCTTGTCAAAGGCTTTCTGGAAATCTAAGTACACTATGTCTACTGTATTGCCCTTGTCCACATGTTTGTTGACCCCTTCAAAGAACTCTAATAGATTAGTAAGGCATGATTTCCCTTTACAGAAACCATGTTGACTTTTGCCCAACAATTTATGTTCTTCTATGTGCCTGACAATTTTATTCTTTACTATTTTTTCAACTAATTTTCCCAGTACGGATGTTAGACTTACCAGTCTGTAATTGCCGGGATCACCTCTAGAGCCCTTTTTAAATATTGGTGTTACATTAGCTATCTTCCAGTCATTGGGTACAGAAGCCGATTTAAAGGACAGGTTACAAACCCTAGTTTATAGTTCCGCAACTTCACAGTTGAGTTCGTTCAGAACTCTTGGGTGAATGCCATCTGGTCCTGGTAACTTGTTACAGTTAAGTTTATCAATTAGTTCCAAAACCTCCTTTAGTGACCACTTTATATATATATATTTATATATATATATAAATTGTGCTATCAGAAAAGAGATATGAGTTTTTTGGTTCATTTTGCTTTATGAAATTAAAATAGTTGCACATCTAGGGTCCAGTTCTGCTTCCATTCAAGTCAATGGAAAAACAAGAGACAAGATGGTTGATGGTTTTATTGGGCAAACTTCATCTGAAGAAGAGCTCTGTGTAAGCTCAAAAGCTTGTTCCAATAATATCTATTACCTCATCCACCTTGTCTCTCTAGTATCTTGGGACCAACATGGCAACAACAACAATGGAGATTCATGTGTTTACTGGATACAAAGACTAAGCCCTTCTTGTGCAAAAGTCAGGACCGGCTCTAACCTTTTTGCCGCCCCAAGCAAAAAAAACCAAAAACCACACCGAGCGCCGCACCCCCAGGGAAAAAAAAATGAGCGCCGCCCCGCCGAAACAACCCCCCATCCGCTGAAACAACCCCCCCTCCCCCAAGCTCCGCGCCGCCAAACCAAAACAACCCCCGTCCCCTCCCCTCTCACGAGCCCGGCGCCGTTCCGCTGAAAGCCCCCCCCTTCCCTCCCCCGAGCCTCGCGCCGTCCTGCCCTGCCGAAACAACTCCCCCTCCCCTCTCCACTCCCGAGCCCCGCGCCACCCCGCTGAAACAACCCACCTTCCCCTCCCCGAGCCCCGCGCCGCCCTGCCCTGCTGAAACAAACCCCCCTCCCCTCCCCCGAGCCACCGCCGAAGTAAAAAAAAATAAAAACCCGAGCGCCGCCGCCAAAGAAAAACAAAACAAAAAAACTCAAAGCGCCGCCCCTTGCAAGGTGCCGCCCCAAGCACGTGCTTGGTTGGCTGGTTGGAGCCAGCTCTGGCAAAAGTACAAACTAACTTTGCCCATTTAAAAACTTTTTTACAGCATTATCAATTCTTTATTGTTATTTTATTGGCATAGCCCTGTAGTGAACCTCAACATGCACCTGAACAGTGTGGGTCATTAATGTCTGTTGATTCATTTTATGCAGGCTATAGCAGTTGTTTGTTGATGCTTCCATTTTGTTGTTTTTCATTTCCAATTTTACAGCACAAATGTAACTGATACATGAGCTACTCTATGCAAAAAACAGTTCACAGCAGTTCTATTTCTTTAATATATGTATGCCACATATGAAATCATTATGTATGTAGAAACAATGAGATTGTGAATAATTGGTTTGATACCTTGGATCCATTCTTTATGACCTGACTATACTGATCACTAATACATAAATCCAATTACATGGATGGGACTGAATCATTTGTCTTTTATCTTTGTGATTAATAGTGTTGCAATAATTATATCAATTTTTCAGTATTCTTGAAAATCTAGCACCTTTTGTAGAACATAGATTTTGATATACTATAGTTATGCATGCAAACTACAGAAACGTAAATCTCCAATCTTCTGAAAGCTGTTTCCAAGAGCCATTCTTCACTTTCATAACTATCAAGATAGCAGCCTTTCTGAGAGAAATTATGCAATACATTCATACTGACTAGGAGACATCTACAATTGTGTTCCTCACATGTCAAACTGTTTAAATTTTAGCTTTTACATTGACAACTGAATTACAAGTAGAATTGACTAATTCTTTGCATTCTGGTTGACTCATTTCTTGTTTCCAGGCTAAATGGAAAATGGGAGATAACCAGTGGTTACTAAATTATCACAGTGCAGTAATTTTATTACTGAAGTAATATCATGCCTGAATGTTACTCATCACGTGACAGTACTGTATTACCCCAAATTGCCACAAAGGAATTTACTCTCTATTGAATTTTCTTGAAAATATCCAACATCATCCACAACATAATCACAAGATTGCACATAAAGAAAAAGCTAGTTGTGTGTGTTTACAAATCATATAAATTCATATGGGAGGGATGGAGGGATAGATCAGTGGTTTGAGCATTGGCTTGCTAAACCCAGGGTTGTCAATTCAATCCTTGAGGGGGCCATTTAAGGATCTGGGGCAAAAATTGGGGATTGGTCCTGCTTTGAGCAGGGGGTTGGACTAGATGACCTCCTAAGGTCCCTTCCAGCCCTGATATTCTATGATATGAACAAAACCATTGTATTTACATACTCAAAATACACAAATAATAAATTACTCGATCAAATAAGCTATTGCTGGAATAAGTAGTCTATGTTTTTCCTAAAATACAATTAAAAAAAAAAGCAAGGTCCAGACCTTCAGCATGGAGCTACACCAATTTACACCACCTGAGGATGTGGCACCAAATTTAATGCTCTCATTCATAACGAAGCAGGAAAATGGTTTTACAAACTTAACAGTAAGGGAGCAGAAAATGATGGATGGACAACCAGACAGCAATCCAGCATTTATAACTAAACAAATGCTAAATTACTTTGAAACACTTTATGGACATTAATGTTAGTTGTACATGAATCCCAAATGAGTATTACAATCAGAGCAACTACAATGATTAAAGGAAAGTGTTACTAATATGCCCAATGACTGTGATTGAAGTTACATAGAATTGATGTTTAGAATCCACTAGAGATAAGGTTTTTACCATAATAATGTGTCTAAAGCCTTTCATATTATGACTTTTACAATATTACTAATTCATATTCTTAGAGAAACAAATTGAATACCATAGGTAAAACAGCAATAGTACTAAAAGGAATGATCTATTTCAGCGGTAAAATCCACTACCTGCTTTACCATATAATGAAAAAAAATGTATCAACAGGAAGATGATTGACATTTGGCTATTTTTACTCAATACAAATTCTGTAAAGGAAACTCGGAAATGTCAGTAAATTAGTTAATTTCACATTTTTGCAGTAAAATATTTGGCTTAATTTCTACAGTACTCAAGAAATGGAATGCACCATTTTCAGAATTTTACTTGTCCTACATATGAGCTTTAAAAAATAAAAATACACAGACACATCCACATCCAAACATCCACACCCACCAACCTATGCACACACACCAGTTAAAGATTACCAGTATCGTTTAATGGAAAAAACATGAAATTTGTAAAGTGGAAAAAAAAGTATACAATTCCATAGGACCTTCTGCCTGAAGAACAAAGCTTTTTAGTTACAGTATAATGTGCAATTTTGAATGTAAAATGTGACACAGGATGTTGCAATCCCAAGGGAGAAATGTGAAGTTCAGGTAAATTTTCCATAACATTTTGGGGCATTTGGATCTAGAGTTGTGGTTCAGATTGCTCTTGAGTTAACATTCTCCTTTTATAAAAGACAAGGCCAAAACAGCCATCGGCACAGTTTAAACCAGGGGTCTCAAACATGCAGCCTGCAGGCCACATGCGGCCCGCGGAGATCTGCCCTGCAGCCCGCCAAGCTCCTCACCCCGCCCACTCCGAGTTACTTCCTGTGGCTGCGAAACTCCCCTCACCCCACCCCTGAGTTATTTTCTGCAGCCACTAAGCTTCCCATCTCCTCCAACCCACCCCCTCATGCTGCTCCCCGCTCCTCTACCTACCTCCAAGCAGTTCCCACTGCCAAACAGCTATTTGGCAGCTTAGTGGTTTCCGGGAGGGAGGGGGAAGGAGCAGGAAGCCGCGTGCACAGGGGAGGAGGGGTAGAAGAAACGGGGGTTTGGGGAAGGGGTTGGAATAGGGGCGGGGACTTTGGGGAAGGGGTTTGAATGGGGACAGGGAAGGGATGGGAAGAGGCGGTCCACAGGAGTGGAGTGGGGGTGCAGCCCAGTGCAGGGGGGGCTTTAACAGTAGTAAATCTAAGTGTGTGTTTTGTCCTTTGAGTGAGGTGCATTACTGAGTGTATATATTTCATTAAAACCTCTTGGAAATGACTTCATTGAAAAAAAGAACACTCATGGAAGAAAAGAGAGTTTTCCAAGACAAATGGGAGAATTTATATTTTTTCACAGAGGTAAAAGATAAAATTCAATGCCTTATTTGTCAGCAAACGATTGCCACCCCCCACGTTATTTCCTGCGGCCGACAAGCTCCCCGGGCGCCCCCCCCCCCACCTACCTCCAGGCGCTTCCCACCGCCAAGCTGCCAAACAGCTGTTGGTGGCACTTAGCGCTTTCCAGGAGGGAGGGGGGAGGAGTGGGGAGCCACGTGCTCAGGGGAGGAGGCAGGGTAGGGGCGGGGCCTCATGGAAGGGGTGGAGTGGTGGCAGGGCTGGGGACAGCAATGGGGGGGTTGTCAGTGATGCAGCCCTCGGGCCAATGCACTAGTCCTCATGTGGCTCTCGTGGTCATTTGAGTTTGAGACCCCTGCTTTAAACTGTCCCATTTAATAAGAGGGTAATTGCTACAAACATAAATACAATGATTATAGACAATGTTTTTTTACTGGAGTTATTCTGAAAGAGAACCACCATGCTGGAACTATGTGTAATGGATCTAGTCAGCAACCAACTCCTCTGTTTCATTTAAAGTTTTTGCATCAACTTCATCTGGTGTTAAATGCCATAAGCATTTCAGCAGATACATTTATAAAGAACAATCATTATACACTAGTTAGGGGCATCACCTTTTGTGTGTCTGGCTATGCTACTACCCACCAATGAATCAGGCCAGTAGCGTAGCCAGGGGGGGAGCAGGGGGAGCAGACGCTCCCCCGGTGAGCAGAAGCGGTGCCTTAGCAGAGCTAAAAAAAGGCGCCGCTTCTTTTTAAGCGCCGCTTCTTGCACTCACCTGGTGGCGCTCCGGGTCTTCGGCGGCATTTTGGCGGCGGGTACCACCAAAGACCTCACTAGGTGAGGACCCACTGCATTCTAAGTTATCACATTATTCCATGGCTTCAAGGAGTGCATCCACCTGGGAATGCGCCGCTGGGTGAGTACAGGGGGAGGTGCCTTTTTATAGCGCCGCTCCCCCTGTGCTCCAGACCTGCCTATGCTACTGAATCAGGCAGACCATTTCTCGAGTTCAGAAGTTTAGTTACCATTTGTTTTGACTCTCTTTCCCTCACTTCTTTGTAATGCTTGTGTTGGAAGGAATCTTCCCATCAACCCATTGGTAGTACACGAACCTTTCGTGTAGGCCCTTTTCAACCACTAATGCACATTACAGCCCAATACATAGCCTCTAGAGGTTAGCCAGATCACCAACATACTTGCCAGCTCACTGGACATGCCCCTAGTCTGCTCCCAAGATCTTCCCCCTAGTGGCTTGCAGAAAAAAAGGAAGAGACTGCTCACAAAAGTTTCCCTGAATGGTCTCTGCATGCCCTGCTCTTCTCCGTGCAGTGGGATTGTATTGCCTCATTGATTTTGGAGTCTCCGAATGCCTTAATGTGTGCAGAAATATTTGCCTCAAATTGTCCAGACCAGTTAAGTACATTTCCTGGGATGTACTGTGGTCTAGTGGCTTTGGTAGAATACTGGGAGTCGGGAGAATTGGGTTCTAATGCTGGTATGATTTTGAGCATATTACAACTTTTCAAAGTCTCTGCTTCCCCATGGTTGAAATGGGATAAAGATTCTACTGAATAATGTGTATGCAATGCAATGACAGTTTAAGTACTAGTAAGACCAATAGTTGGCAGAATTGGAAACAACACAGAATCTCCGGCGCCTAACTCTATGCTTAATCCAGTAGATCATAGTGCACCTCCACCATTGCCAGCGTACAAAGTGTGAATTTTCAAGCAAAAATAGATCCCCCTCCCTTCCCATAAACATCGTGATAGTGAAAAATATTTTGCATGGTATTTCCTAGAGATAGTCCCAAATTTCAGAATTCTGCTTCATTTTCACAGATGTTACACAAACTCCAAGGGTATATCTATACTGCCACTGGGAGTGAGCATGCTTCCCAGCTCAGACAGACAAACACATGCTATCTTTGCTCAAGCTAGTGAACAAAAAATAGCAATGTAGCTAGAGGGTTGACAGTAAAAATGATAGGCTTATACCACAGAGTTGCATGCATAAATGCAATGTATAGCTGATCACTACTGTGGTTTTCTTCATAAGGAATAAATGAAGTTATATATTTAGACAAGTGAAAGTGATACCTGATTCATGACCAGAAGCAAAAGGGTGATGTTGTCCACAACTGTTCTGGCCTCTTTAAGAAGCAACAGAGACACTATTCCACAGGTCCTCTGCAACAGAGCTATGGAGGGGTTTCGGGATGTGGTTTACATGTTTATTTACATACATTCCTTTTTCTGTCAATGGCCTCCACATCTTTCATGTACAGATGTTTTCTGCACTTAGTGGGAGTAGTCTGTGCAAGGGGTATGTGCATAGGACTGAGTAAGCTAGGATACGGGGGCATCTTAGCACTGTTGTTACAGGATGTTTGTGTGCATATGTCTGGGAAGCCATTAGTTCTGTTTCCAGGCAGTAGCCAGAAATTTAGCCAATACAGTATGCTGAGCACATGCAATGCATATTTTTCCCTCTCAATGCTCTTAGGTTTCAAATTACTTTAGATGACAAATGTGAAATGCTAAAAGTGCTTGCAAATTGCAGGAACAGAATATTTTGAGTATGCTTAAAGAGCTGCTTACATTTATGGAAAACTTTGAAAAATATTATGTTTAGATTTCTAATCCTATTCCTTTTCCCTCACTCTTTATTAATAATGATCCTTTTTCTCTCTAAAAACTTTTCCTACATATTCCCCACCTAAAGTCAGAATTAAAGCTGTGCAGGTGGCAGAAACTCCATTTTGTCAAGGATTTTGACATTTCAAAATCTGGATTCATTCCAAATTGGAACAAAATCCCAAAATTACAAAGTTCTCCACCAAAGAAAATTCTGAAAAAAATATAGCTTTGGATCAAAACATTTAATTTCAATTTAAACTTTGTTTTTATTTCATATTATAATATAAATACAACATAAAAACATTTGGAAATGAAGTCAATACAAAACAAAAAATAGAAACATTTCATTGCACAAATGTCAAAATGGGACATTTCAGCATTGTTGGAATTGTTCTGTTTGGTTTTTTTTCCTGATTGTTCTCCAAAGTGAAATTTTGGCAAGCTTGACACCATTTTTCCATGGGTTTCAGTTATGATGGAAAATTGTCCTATCAAAGTTTTTCTTAGTATGTCTAGTTATAACCCTGTCACTTTGTTACCATTTCCACAGTAAAACAGTACGATGTCAAATTAAGGATTATGAATTCATAGGGTTAATGGGTGAAATAAGCATATAATCTCTAAAAAAATAAATCCTATTTGTTCTGAAAATGTGTGCATATGAGAGAAGAGAGAGAGAGAGAGAGAGAGAGAGAATTGTTTATTATTTAGAGAGACTTTCAAATGAGTACTTAAATGCCAGGTTGTCGATACAGATTTATGGACAACCCTACAATAACAAGTCAGTATTCTGTGTGAAAGAGAAAACATATCTGTAAAGAAAGAGATTTCAGCACCAAGTTTGCAAGAGAGTTATTTAAAAGAGTGCACCTTAAAAAAATTACATACGGCAAACATGTCAATTAAGTGCTTTAAAAATTTTAATAACTTTTGAATTGTGATGAAGGATTAATGAGATGACAATACATATAACCCAGGGAAAATAGCACATGGAAATATCTCCACACAGATTGTATGTGCACGTAAAATATATTTATATTTCCTCAGTACAATAGAATATTTGTGAAATAAAGTGAAAGGTACAAAATAATTGTATATAATTATAATAATTTTATCTGCTATGGAAACAGCATGGTTCTCAGCAGTAAATGGAAGTACAAATAATTATTTCTTGCCAAAACAAATTCAACTTTACATTTTATCATTCCAACAGTTTTATTAACAAGATAACAGCATTTTGTCCCTACAGCTTTGAAAGCAGAACCATGTGAATTAATAGCTAATTCAGATTTAAAATTAATGAGCTTTCCTTCGCTGATTTTTTCCCCAATTTTCTTGAACAGTATTTCCTTTAAATAGTCTTTCACATAATGCACAATCTTAAGTCCCAATTGAGTAACAATGAAGTCTCGTTAGTCTTTGTCACCTCATAATCATTCATGCTGCATTTTAAACACGCAACATAAATTGCTGCCTTGGGAAATTATTTTGGAGTTATGGAAGAAATACGTGCCAGCTTAACTCTAGTGTGTTCCTGTAAAACATTTTATACTGGAGAAATTTTACGGGCCGTACAAAAGTCTTTTCTCATTAAATTACTTTTTTTTCCCTGATAAATGTAGGTTACTTTTCACATTTGTTAAATGCTAAATTGCCTAACTATATTATAAGAGCTCCGTGTGCAAGAGTGTGTTTCTTCCACAAAGGTCATTATGTTAGACATTCTTTTAAAGGGAACAACTAATGTGGTATGAAATTGTTCACAGAAAATCAAGAAGTAATAAATCTGATGGAGAAATAATTGCACAACTTTTTTTTTGTTTGTTTTTGGCTGGTATTCATTTCTGTACTTCATGGAGACAGAGTCTGATCCTGCACCACTTAAACCAAATGGCATTTAGACTATGACTGTGATGGGAGCAAGATTGGGCCTAAATTTACTGAGCTACCAATTAAGCCAAGTTAACACCTAAGTGGGAATACTAGAGGCCAGAAGAAATCTTATGCACCATTTAAATCCCTCTTAAGCCTTACTTTGAAAGTTTAAGGGAGATGTATGTGGCCTTTGCACAATTAACTTTTTATGGATACCAGTTTAATTTTACTTTTAGAACTCGTTTTCTGCTTATGTAATATTCCTTCACTCCTTTGCTTTGAACAGGTAACATCCCATGTAAGTACCAGATATTATTGTTGAATTAGTATATTGGATCCATGATTCCTTGCCATTAGATTTTGGATTTGAATCACATAATCCTAGGTCATATTTATTATTTGTATTACAGTAGCAACAAAGTGCCCCAACTGAGATGGGAGTCCCATTGTGCCAAGTGCTGTGCAAATATACAGTAAAAGAGTTCACAGTTGTAGGGTCCATTCCCACAATGTGCTGTGCATGAGCATACATTTGCCCAAGTTGTGCTGACTTCAATGAGGATTGTGGGATTAGTTTGTGTGTTTCAACCACCTGTTACTTCTTGTCTTAAACTAACAGGGTAGTGGGAGGAGAGAAAGTAGACTAACAGTAATACAAGCATATTTTTCTATGGACTAGCTAAGTGTACAATATGGACATTTAGAATTTCCTCCACCTCATTTTATTCCTTTTTTGGGGGAAAAACATTTATCATACATTTAATAGAACTAAAACTGCTGAACTCCTGCTGTTATAAACTAGAAAAAATATGAAACTGAGCCTTCTTTACAGGAAACATGCGATTCTGGGATGGTCTTCATCTCAGCATTTAGAGTATTTCTAAGGTACCTTTCCAAGCAAGACTCAACACTTTCCTCTCTATTATGATATATACTGTGGGTTTGTTAGTTGGATGTTTAGTGTGTGGTTTTCTAGCTTTCTAGTGTCATAACATATGTTTGTCCACTAACATGCTGACAAGAATTCAAGTAATATTTTGTGACCAACGATGAAGTTCTATTTATGCAATAGACATAAATCTCATACAAAAACAAGACTTGTATGCACTAAATAATTATTATAATTAAATTCTTCCAGAAATCCAATTATATGAACTATCCCAAAACATATGCTTATGTCCTCACCAGCATGTATTGACTTCCCTTAGACACTCAACTGATTCACTTCAGGTGAAGTCCAAAATATAAAATACCTACTCCACTGGGCAACATAACTCAGATGCAAAAACATTATGAAGGCAAATCCTGAGTTGTAAAAATTTAAAAGTATGATTTGTTATTACCAAGTTTTCTGTTTCTTCAAAAGATTTTAAGCATTTCTGCCCCTTTACCCAAGCCAAAATCCAAGTGTAAATGGGACAATAACTAGTGAAGTGAAAAGAAAATTTCAAAAACACTAAAGTAATAGTAATAATCCAAAACCTAGTAATACTTGATTGTAAACTGTTACTATGTGTTTTAACCATTTTAAAGATGAATAGAGCATAGAAATCAGTGTTTAAAATGCACAGAAATGTAAATAGGAAATTGGGCAAATCTTGGGATCTACTTAATCAATAGTTTTTTAAAGGGAGGCAGAAAATGTGCCTTTTAAAGTCCCAATAATAAATCAATATATTCACCTATCAGGTGAACAGTGATTGATGCCCGTTGATCCAAAAGGAACAGTGTGCCACCTTCCCCCACCCCTTAAAAAACAAGAGGCAACAACTGGTCATTACTGAAGGCTTGCAGATGTATGATTGTATGGTAGCTTGATTTAGTAATATGTATGCTTTATGTTAGTTTTTATGTTAAGTAATTTCATAATAATGATTCGTTTAAAATTGGTGTTCAAATGATGGCCAATTTATTTTCATTTTTTGTTGTTTGTAAATAATATATGGTATTTGAGAACAAGGACCAAAGACCAATCTTAATACAACCCAATTAATAGATTCATAGATTCCAAGGCCAGAATGAACCATTGTGATCATCTAATGTGATCTCCTGCATAGCACTGACCATAGAACTTCCTCAAATTAATTTCTATAAAATATCTTTTAATAAAACACCTAATGCACCTACTAGAACCTCAAAGGTGGGGGGCTGGTAGGGGGTCTTTGTCTGAACCACTGGGGGAAAATGTAGTGGCTACTTTAAAGGTTCCCACCTTTTCTCTGGTGTTGGGAAAGGAGGGTGGCCTGACTTGAGCTGGAAGGCAGACCGGTGGGGTTCAGGTAAACCTATTAACCCAATAGACAGTGTATAATCCCTGTCGCTCCACCCTGAGCCAAGCTAACTGCTTGTGCCTCTCTGTGACAGGCGTTCAGTAGCAGTTCTCATTTTATAGAGGGTCTGATTCTCTGAAAAACCAGAGTTGGAACTGGACTCAGGAGAAAGGCATCCCTTAAAGATGCTGGCGAATGGAGCTGAGGCTCCTAAAGTGAGACAACCCACTTTCCCCAGTCACTTAAACTTCATATGTGAGCACAATGGGATCCCAGCAACAGGATGGGACAAGGAGGGGGGTATTGGATTTGATGGCAGCCATTCACCAGGTGGAAATGATTAAGGAAGGAACGATTGCTGGGCAGCTCCCATTATAGGGTGACCAGATGTCCCGATTTTATAGGGACAGTCCTGATTTATTACCCCCCACCCCCATCCTGATTTTTCACACTTGCTGTCTGGTCACCACTCCCAGATGAGTTAATAAAGTTGCAGCCTAATTAAACCACATCCCTTGCCTCTTGTCTTTCTTTCAGTGAGTCCAGGACAATGACCATGAGTAGGCTAAACCTTGATATGTAATAGTAAAGAGGTACCGAAGTACTTCTGTGCTCAGGGGGCTGGGAGGACACTTCCCTGGAGGCAGATTACTCTCTATCAACCTACTGTAGGGCTTCCTTCTCTTTTCTCTGAAGCATCTGGCTCCAGCTACTGTTAGTGACGGGATACTGATACTGATGGACCACTGGTGTGATCTAGTATAGCAATTGCAAAGTTACTAAGCACTTTCAGAGGAAAACTTTCAAGACTTCTTATTAAAATGTCTTTGTGAAAGAGAAATACAGTATCTTTACATAAGACTTTGCAATTTTAATTGGCTTCACTTTTAATTAGTTAATGATCCAATTCAGCTGTGATCAAAGCACAACAGCTAGATAATTCAGGATAGAAAATTGAGTTAATTTACTTAGATATGATACTACTTGCCTAATGACTTTGTATTTCAATGATGTTTCAATTAGTTATTAGGTTATTTTACTCATTAGACCAGCAGAATGTCTTCAGGCAATTAATATGTCACTCCTGGTGAAAACAGCACATGCTTTTTTTTCATGGTGATATCTTTAAGATTTATATTACTTAGATTACGAAAGATTTTTATGGACACAGTAATTAAATGCTAAACTCCAATGAAGTGGTCTTTTATATTTATTTGGAGGGGTTTTATTTAAAAATAATACTCTTGGGAAACCTATTCTCTGATATAGCATCTCACTTGGAAGCCAGTTTATCAGAGAGGTTAACAAAGAGATCCAGTGGCTGGTGAAGGGTTCAAATTCCTCAGTTTGTACCAGACTGGAAATCAAAAAACTTAATTTTCCACGATTATCAAGGCATTTTCCCCAGACAATGAGGCCACAAGGCCACCTCCTCAAACAGCTAAGAATCATCAGCAATAGTTAAAGAACTCAAGTTATCATGGTAGTAACTTAGTCGGAGTCTGATCTGAAACCAGAGGTAATTTTGGCACTAATTCATTGAGAACAGGAGGAAACCATTAATGGGTGGGGACTCTATAGCTAAGGTTGCACTATTTCCCCACCAATTTTAGGTCGATTTTCATGCCTATTAATCTTCTAACCAAATACTTTTGACAATTTCTCAATTTGTCTGAATCCAGGCTTTTTGTGGTTTAGTTCAGGTAAATGGACCCTTTTGTGATACATTGCGGTTATAACCTTGAATAATTTCAACAGCGACAATGTGGATATTTGCTACCATTTCCAGGAGATAGCCTGCACTAGACAGCTTCCAGAATATAATTACATGAATTTTAATTACATGAATGTTCAAGAGCAAACTCTCTTTCCCTCTTCACCAAGTATCCAAGGTTGTATGATTATATTCCCCGTGTATGGGCAAAAGGAAGGATGTCTAGGGCACTGGTGAATAGAGTGTATTTTCAGACTCTGCCCTCAACCCATATTCAAAGTACTAAAAGACAAAAGGAACATTTACATTTTTCTGGCCCTGATTCAATGCCCATTGAAGTCATAAGAATGGCCATACTGGGTCAGATCAAAGGTTCATCTATCCCCATATCATTCTGACAATGGCAAATTCCAGGTGCTTCAGGAGGAATTAACAGAACAGGTAATCATCAAGTGATCCTCTGTTGTCCATTTCCAGCTTCTGGCAAAATCCTGGAAAGACTCCCACTGAATTCAATGGAAATTGGATTGGGGCCTCTATGACCAAAATTCTGGGCTTATCCAAATAAAAGTAAGCCTTAGATAGACAGTGGATCTTCTGATTCAATCAAAATGTAAGGAGCATTTTTCAGGGGCTGACACTATTACTCCTTTGTTTATTTTTGCTTTTCTGTATTCTTTACTGTTGCGCATTTGAAGGGCTTAGGAGAACGAAACATAAAATAGTAAATCAGTTTCATCTGACAACAAAACAATGCAAATTTTTCCTCTTTGCAGTGTCCGTTAACTGAACAGACTTCAATTTGTTTCAAACAGACAACAAGCCTTTTGCAGATCAAAAATGCATGTCCTTCTGAACGATAGTTTAGAAGTACTTAACTGGGAAACATTTCCATTTAATACCTATCTTTAAACAGCTTATGAGTATTTCTGGGCTGAACCAATTTGTAAAATGTACACATCTTTGACCCTATTGTTACCTCCTTATTGTAGTAACTGGATATAACCTTCCAGTTCTCAATAAAATGTATTTAGACTCTTATAAATTTTCTATTTGATTACTATGTAACAACCCTAGTCCACTAGAGGACTGTTTATCTGGGCCCAGATTTTTAGAAGCTCAGCTCCCATTTAGGTGCTAAAATAAGTGGCTAGATTTTAAGAAGAGCTGAGTATTTTGGGTGCACATTAGATGCATCTTATCTGAAAATCTGGCCCCTAACACACAGAGCATTCAAGATTGCTGTAATTCTCTCTAATTGCTGTAATTGGATGTTGCAATGTGAAGATATTAAATATTTTTCAGCATATGCTTGCATGGTGGTGTTTGCAAGACTGGAAATTGTCTCTCCATACATCACTTCAGTATCTGGGCATTAAATACAGAATTATGATGCACAATTTGTCTACTAGGACCATTTATCTCTTTGATATAGCTGTTACTAGTTTGTTTCCAGGTTGGAAGAACACAACACAAAACTACTTATCCTTGTTGGCACCATTAGCAGCATTATTAGGTGTGGTGTAGCCACACCTATTGTTTATAGGATTAATTGTTTGGACTACACAGCTAAATTGGCCCTGGAAGAGTTGGACCTAACAGGGACTGGAAAAAGTGCAGAGTAAATAGTTGTAAGAGAAGTGGAGAGAGTTTATTGTGCCCAGAGGGAGCATGAGAGATGAGATCACACAATAGAAGTCCTCAGAAGTGGGCCAAAGAAACTCAGAGAAAAACTAACAGGACTGACTACCAATTCCACTGGGAAAGGCACATGGTCAGAGGGAAACTGGTTAAAGGTTTCCAGCTTCCAGCCATTACCTCTCTTGGGCAGAGACCCACTTCTCAATTTCTCACGGGGTTTTTTTTAAGGCTGCACAGTTCCCTGCATATTTTGTGATCTCCCCAGCAAGCCAGATTGCCTAAAAGGCAGCGTCTACACTTTAATTTCTCTACAGAGATTATGAATAGTGTATTTGCCAGCAGTTCTAAGTTACCACACAACCCTTTCTAAGCAAGCACATTTACTCTTAAGGTGAAAGCATTACAGAAAAAAAACATATTAAACAATAAAAGAACCTGAATACATTCTAAAAAGCCGACCAGAGTTCATGGGCTCTGGTAGGTATCAGTCCTTCAAAACCCACAAATGAGTTTCCCCTGTAGTTACAAGTTCAAAACAGTCTCAGATTCAGAACCAGAACCCAGGTTGGGGAGTTCATCCATTTCACTATGGTGCTCATGCCTTTGGTCGCCAGTCTCTGGGAACAGGTGATAAGCAGACAATGACCCACTCCTCAGGGACCTATCTTCGTAAGGCTGGGTTTTTGCATAACTGGAGATGGAGAATTTTCATTAACTTCTCTCTAAGTATTCCCTAGGAAATCCACTTAACACTTATTGTCACAGAAGTCCCATTTTTTTCTAGCACATTTTCAATATAGTCCTTTGAACTCCCAGGTGTCACATTACATTTCCTCCATGGAGAGGAATTCCATCCCTCAACAATACCTAAACTTGAGATAGTATGGTATTTCAAGGATTTGCAGGAATTGCCCTATCTGTCACAACACCACCCCTTTGTTATTTAGGGTGAGGCAGGGGGTCAGTTCAGAGAGGTTTTAAACAGTGAAGCCATGGGGAGGATTGCATAATTCTCAAAGGCAGGCAAGTATTTACATCTCAAAAGAAAATTAATCCACATATCTTTCTGTAGGATTATCCATTATCCAATAATTCTGTTTTACAGTCAGTTTTAAATAGACAATTCTGTTTCCATTAACTCAGGGCACTTGACTTTTTTGTTTTAATAACTTTAGATTTTGAAAGAAGCCACACTTTTGGGGCCAAACTGACAATACAGTACATTCTGTGATTAGACTATTCTTAGCTCTATTACTCAAATTAGAGACTTCTTGTACTTCTCCCTCTGCCCCTCAAAGAGAAGCAGAAACCTGGAGTATTGCAAACAAACTGATTCAACTTTTTGATTTGTTTATTTTGCTAACATTAGATACTACGCAATTAAACTTGCTTGTATTTGTTCTAAGGAATCTTGCTGGGGGTGGGGTTTAGTTATAGCTGTCAGGTCACTAAAGCAGAGGAGCTGAGAAGAGGTTTTGGGGGGGAAACGAATATCATTTAATTCCTTCAGAAGCACTGGCCTGGAATTAGATTGGCCTTTCCATCTCAAGTGCCTAATGAGCCAATTTATTTGGCCTTGTAATCAACTGCATTTTAAAAATATCCCTGCCCTGAATGTTATAAGTTTCAATTAAGTCTTAAGTACTTATCACATTCATTTTACCAGCATTTAGCATTAGGACAGAACTAAAATTTTACCCTTTGGGACCCAAAAGAAACAAAAGCAGATGACTATCTATAAAACTGTTTGAAAAATAGAAAAGAATAAAATGATTGCACACAAAGCTCATAAGTGAACACAAACTATAAAACTAGAGCAGAAAGAGGGTCCAGTGGCTAGGGCCCTAAACTGGGATACGGGAGACCTGGGTTCAGTTTCCTGTTCCACCACCTCCAATAGCACTAATACCTCCCTATCTCACAGGGGTATTGTGAAGATAAATACACTAATTATATGCTGAAATACGAATTTAATGAGGGCCAAATAAGGATCTTATCTAGATAGAACTGAACAAGTTAATTTAGAAGAAGGAGAGAAAATTAAAAGTTATAGACTACACAAGAAATAAAATCAATGAAAACAAACAGGACATTAAGACTTGCACTTTAAAAAGCACACACACACACATCTCTGTGCATGTGCATTTCGAGCATGCATATGTGCAATGGGTATTTTATGCAAGCAACCCATGGGCATGGACTTTTTAAAATCTGATACCTAAGTAGTGAAGGCCTTGAATTGAGCAAATAGGGTACCATACAGTACAATCTTTTCCTATAGCTTCTTTCTTATAGGACATCACAACATGATTTAGGTGTGCTGCAAATAAATAAAAGGAAAGTCTTTGTGGTGAAATTCCCGAGAGAGTGAATCAATGACTTGGATGAAGGGGGAAAAAAAATCCATTTGTATGGGATGGGATTTTTGAAAGCACTACACCTTGGCCTAATCCTTCTCAGATTGAAATCAGAGGTAAAACTGTCATTGGCTTTAATGGGAGCAGAGTAAGGCCAGCGATGAACACTTCTGAAAATCTCAAACATGGGACAGTGCAATTTCAGATGGACCAAAACCAGAAACATTTATCTAATGTTCCTTATGACCTGCAAGCATTGATGAGGGATAGCTCAGTGAGGGTGAGGGACAGCTCAGTGGTTTGAGCATTGGCCTGCTAAATCCAGGGTTGTGAGTTCAATCCTTGAGGGGGCCATTTAGGGATCTGGGGCAAAAATTGGGGATTGGTCCTGCTTTGAGCAGGGGGTTGGACTATATGACCTCCTAAGGTCCCTTCCAACCCTGATATTCTATGAGGCTCTCATAGTTCAGGTTTTACTTAAATTAAAACCTTACCAACAAAGATTTGTAAAGCCAAAACTAGCCTGTAGCCCTTTTACCCATCTCTGTTTACAATACAGAAAGGCCACACTGGAATCAGTTTTACCATCCCCATCTCAAACTCTGACCCCCTGAAGTTTCAAGTTCTGAATAAGTATCCAAATTATTGAGGACTTCCACTTGAAGCTTTCCAAATATGTCAGTACTCATCATTATGAAGGTGTCAAACTGGGCTGGAGGCGGAAACTGCTTCAATGCCAGGCATTGGATATTCAGTAGCACTACAATAGCTTTGTAGGAAGAGAAACACTCCATGCTTCTGTAACGCTGATAGACCCCAGTTGTCGGGGGTGGGGGGGATCGAACCTCAGACTTCTGAAACTTAGTGTATGAGCCTCTACTGCATGAGCTAAAAGCCACACGGATCTTAGCTAAGGCTGTAGTAGACTCATTGATCTCCAGGTAGTCTCGGTGCCACTAGCGGGGAACAGAGCACCACAACCAGGAGGTGTGTGGGTTACACTTTCCAGCCTCAATAACCTATTATTTTTATTCAGATAACATTAATATTCTAGAGTCTTAGTGTTAGGTCAATGTTTTAGCCCAAAAATAAATATGGCATTTGAAAATGAACAACCACCTTCTGATCCACAGTACTTCAATTCTGCCCTCCCCATTGCCTTCCCCTACAAACCATTATGTTTAGTTGTCTTGAGGGTAACTTGATGTCCTTTTATTCGCCCCTTCCCTGACAGGTAATTCCTTCCTGGAACTTCAGAAGGTAGTTTCATCTGAGTAAGAGGACACTAAACCCACTCCCTCTGTAATGCCACATTTTATCATCCTCTTGGGGGATACAACCTACCTACTCATGCCATCATGAAACAGCATCAGAAACACCTTTGAGTCTCAGAAGTTGCTCTTTGCTGTCCTTTAAAGCATTGTAGGGATGAGAGATACCTGAGAATTCACCATTTATGTGGTAACCCTGCTCTCAATAGCAGGGTGTGAGACATTCTTGCTCTGATGGTTCAGGAGGCATCAACAGGACCCATAATTTCCCCTCCATTCTGAGTCCAAGAGACTCAGATGTTCCATCTCTCCCACACATTCAGACACCCAGACCATCCCAGGTTGATCTAAGAGCCCTGATGAAAAGTTTCTTGCCCACTACTACTGCTGATAAAAACACAGTCAAGTCGCTATCTGCATTAGCAGGAATGGAAAAAGAACATTCCCCTGTCAAATGTTGACTGGATATCTTGAGGAATATTCAGATTACCAAAATGCAAGATAGCTATGCTATTCAGTGAATCGATTGTTTGTTTCACCCTTGATTTACATACCCTAAAGAAAGAAAGCTACATTTGGGACAAACAAGATAATTATCTATTAGAGGTTAAATATGGGGCAAAAGTTTGCTTGAGGTTTTACATGAAGTGCTGAAAAACAACTTGATGAACTCCTGGGAGAAAGAATACACTAGAAGTCAAACAGAAAGCTTTAAAGTACATACAGAACTGTGGCTTCATTAAAAAATAAACAATCATCCTGATTACAGACACAAAGGTGGTTCAAGAAGTTAAAACCATATAGGCTGATTATGACCCAATCAGAGCAATAGTCTAATTGGGTTATCATGCAAACTAGGGTTTATGGTTTCATTTTCAAATCAGATCTTAGTTAATTAGAAGTGATTATTCCCTGCAAGTGAAAGATCATCATCTTGATGCTTCTTCCTTTATGTGGATATTCTGTGTCTCAGTGATGGTGAAAGCTGACTCTTTTAAACATACATTTTATGAGCAGATTGAAAAAAATGAATTAAAAACATTGTATTGAATTGCTGCTCAATAGGAACTATACTGGATGGATAAAAAACATCTAGTTCTTACTCTGGTACAGATGTATGGAATATAAAAGGCAGATTCAGTTATTAGGGGAAGAAGAGGAGGTGTGTTTGAAAGTAGATTTGGGTTACAAACACAACAGAAGCAGAGCTGAACGTTGTGGGTGGTGGTTGGGTTTCCTTGTTTTAATTAATGAAATTCTAATCAGCACAACAGTCCTGGTTGGGGCTCAGTTGTTTGTTTGGTTTTAGATAAATTGGATCAAAATTCCTGAGAAATCTCAGATTCAACATTCTTCAATGTGAACTGAATTTTAGGAAACAAACAGTCTCTGTCAGAGACATGTGCTGCTGGAGATGGCATAGTTATTATTAATACAATAGAAAGGATGGCAGGGCAGGGTCACAACCTTTAGAACCAAGAAAGTTGGGAAAATAAAGAACTGTGAAAAATGAATAATAGATTTATACATTGTCATTTTATCTTTTCAATTGCATTTTTTCCTGCAAGTTTTTAAAAATATTTCTCTTGTGTTATATTTATGTAGGGCCATTTTGTAAGCCTAATACAATGTTTAATGCTTAAAGGGTAACATTTACCTCCATGCAGGGAGCCAGAGTCCAAGACACATGCAAAACTTTCATCTATAAAGCTCTTCTGACCTCTACTTTAAGAACTCCCTATGAAGTAGGTATGTAAGCATCACCAACCCCAACTTTACAGATAGGAAACAGTGGCAAAAGGGCTGAGTAACTTCCACAAAGGGAGTCAGTTCTCATTGTCAGGAGTTCCTGATTGTCAGACCACTTACAGAGTCTCTCTCATTCTTTGTGAAAATCATATCCATGCAACACGAAGCCTATGCACCACATAAATCCTGCTTAAAATCTAGTTAGCCTCCTTCAAGTATGGGGTCTAATTCTACAGTCCTTACCCTGTTAAATCACACATTGTATCTCCAGCCACATTTCAATATATTACCAAAATATGAATAATAAAATATGACACTTTTCAGTATTCTCCACTTTATCTCACCAATTACTCTTAATTCATGCTTCTAAGCTTTGTAATTTTTAAATCTTGCAGGAAATATTCTTATTTATGAGAATATCTAAAACATCCTTTGCTATGATAAGACTGAGGCTTGGAAGTGGGAAAAACAGATGTAGGACCCATTTCCTGCAATTGGGCTGAGAGGAGCAGGTACTTCACTGGAAATCTTGTAATAAACATACAGCTAAGGGTAGCCTAGGATTCCTCCTTACCTATAAGGGGTTAAGAAGCTCAAATAACCTGGCTGGCACCTAACCAAGAGGACCAATAAGGAAAGAAGATACTTTCAAATCTTGGGAGGGGGGAAGGTTTTGTTTGTGTTCTTTGTTTGTTTTCTGTTCTCTCTTGGGACAAGAGGGGCGGGGCAGAAATCCATCTCCTCCAACCCATCCTCAACCAAGCCTCCAATATTGCAACAAGTAGGTTAGTCAGACTGTGATTAGGTTTTATTTTGTTTTGCTTGTGAATTTCCCGTGTTAAGAGGGAGGTGTTATTCCTGTTTTTCTGTAACGTTAAGGGTTTTGCCCTGAGGGAGGATCCTCTGAGTTTTGAATTTGAGTACCCTGTAAAATAATTTAACATCCTGATTTTACAGAGATGATTTTTACCTTTCTTTTTAAATAAAATCCTTCTTTTAAGAACCTGACTGATTTTTCCATTGTTCCAAGACCCAGGGGTTTGGATCTTTGATCACTTTATAACCAATTCGTTAGGAGATTATTCTCAAGCCTCCCCAGGAAAGGGAGTGTTTGGGCTTGAGGGGATATTTTTGGGGGGAGGGGAACTCCAAGAGGTCCTTTTCCTTGGTTCTTGTTTAAATCACTTGGTGGTGGCAGTGGTTACCTTCTTCAGGGTACAAGGGAAAAATTGTACTTTGGGGAGTTTTTAAACCAGGCTGGTAGAAATAAGTTTAGGGGGTCTTTCATGAGGGTCCCCATGACTGTACCCTAGAGTTCAGAGTTGGGAGGGAACCCTGACAGATCTCCACAGGCACAACAGCCCACCCACCCTGAACCCACTGCAGTATTAGTGCCTCAGTTCTCATAACCAAATTTTCATGAATAAAAATGAAGTTGAGACTCTGCTCTTCACATCTTGTACAAAGAGGATTATCCTCTACAAAGATTGGGCTGAACAGTACAAAAGAGCCCCAAGTTATGCTCAGGGCACTTGACTAATAGCTCCAAACCAAACGCAGTTCAATAATAAAAGATAAAGCCCGGTAACATTAAAGTAAGGAACTCTCAAGCTTTCAAATGGAAATAATTATCCCTTCCTATGAAAAACCAGGCATTAAGGTTGTTGGTAGAAAAAAAAGCATTGTTTGACAAACATTAAGAGTAAAAAGTTTACTTTTCAACAAGAGCGTCTTCTAAACATAGCCCCCCCCGCAGCTTAGTTCTCCTAAGTATATGGAGTAATGCAAATAAAAAGGCAACATTAACTAAAGGACTACAGGCAGGTGTTAAAGGTAAACCACTTATATTTTATTGCATTATGGAAACTAAGGAGAAATATAAAAATACAGTTGGAGTTTGGGTTTGCAAGGGCTGGGAAAAATAATGGACAAGAGCTAGGGCATTATAACATAGTATTCTAACCTTACCTCTTTCTGGCTGTTCCCTGTAGAGGAAGATAGCTGTCTGTTTGGAAAAAAAAAATTCAAAATGGCAGACAGTATACTTATTTAATAAGCCCCGCCCCCAAATAACATATGTTAATTAGGGGTGGGGCACAGCATTTTAGATATATACCTCTGCCTTTGGAAGCAGGCTGGTTGGGTAAACTATGAGGGATGATAAAGCTGAAAAGGCCTAACATTTCTATATTAAGCTGATTATTAAAATTTTGTATCTTTTTATATATCTTCTTGGTATGTACAGCCCTGTTTGTTGTTTTAATCACTCTCCCTTTGCGATCTGCGGCCACATTTTTGTAATAAAATGTACCACATTCTGTTCTTTGCTACACAAGAGGTTTGTTCCACTATTAATACAGAGAAGGGACTTGTGTTCTTTTTTCAATGGTATTAATAAAGCTAAATAAGAAACTAGATCTTGCTCTAACAGTGGGTGTGTTTGTGAGTTTCACATCAGCAATGTCCTTGAATATATTAACCAAAATAAAGCTGGTCAGCATGTCAGATCAGGCTGGTCAGATTTCTGACGTCATTGAAAGGATTATGGTATACATTTTTTAGAGTTACTCTGAAAGCCCTGGACCCTCCGGTGCATTGTGTTAGTTCTTGTGCCACCCAACTCCTACTTCCCCAATAATGTGGTTGACATGGACAATGTGGCCAGGATGTAGGGTGACCATATGTCCCATTTTGGCCAGGACAGTCCCCTTTTTAAACCCTGCTCTGGCCCATCCCAACATTTTTGGCAAAACTGGGCATTTGTGCTGTTTGCTCTTGCCAACTGAACAAATGCAGTTTGGCAAAAAAGTGCGGTGTGATCCTAGCGGGGTATGTGGGCAGGAGGGAGGTGCAAGTGGCAATGCCAGCCCCACATGTGAGGGAGAGCTCGGGAGAACGGCTTGGGCTCAGGCCGGCCCTGCACACAGGTGGCCAGCCCCATGCACTGTTCCATTTTCCCTTTGGAAAAATATGGTCACTCCACCAGGGTGTCCCTTCAATCCTCAGCTGTTGTAATGGCCCCTTGGAGCCACTGGTAGCAGGGGCAAATTAGAGCAACTTCCAAAATGCTCTAACTAGCACTGGGTCACTGGACAAGTGCAGAATAGCTCCAGGCTTTCAGGAGTGTAAAGGTGCTTTAAAGCCATCTTTGCACATATCTCTTTCATTGAGACAAGCACTGCTCAGCTAAACCTCAAGATCTAGTTCAAATTCTCCTAAGAATCTTTGCATTCAATATAAACTAAAAGAGAACATAAGAATAAGATGAAAGTTGGGGAATGCAGAATAGAGCTGAGAAAGGTGTTAGACTTGAACCACAGGAGTACCAAACCAGCCTTTGGTTTTAGTTCACACTGTGTCCACATAAAAGCAAATTTTATTAGTGCTGATGAACTAGCCATAGATGCATTTAAACTTTTGGTGCCTCTTCCTTCGCCCACTCTACTTTGTAAAAGGTTCATGTTCCCTGCATATTTTGAGTTGAAGCCTACCTAGCTCTAGGTCACACGAGACAAGTGACATGGTGAAAATCACGTCATATTTCTCCCATGTCCCTGCCCACTTCTCAGGTGAACTAGGTCAGTTCAGCAGAAAAGAAACATATTTTTAAATAGGCATACATTATAATAAAATTTGCAGGGTACAGTTGTACAGTTGCAGGGTACAGAACCGGAAACTAAATGTAACCGTGGTGTTTTTTTTTAATTAACTAGATTTTTAGTTAACAGTTTCTTTAATTGGACATGGCCACAAGTCCAGGTCCCATGCTGCACTCAAAATTGTGTGGGTGAGACCCTGTGCCTCTGTGGTTCCCAGTGTAAAGTATGGGCCTTTGCCTTTAGATTCTCCAGCAATTTGTGAGAGAGGAAGGTCTATGACTGAAGTTAGTCCCCTCAAGACCTGGGAGAAGCCAATTATTCAGGACAATATAAACTTGCATACAAAAAGGGTGACAAATTCAATATAACACCCCACAGGTTTGCCAGGGGAGATAAAGCTGACTTTTGATCATTCCCTCAAGCAGAAAGCAGGATTTAGACTAAGGAGATAAAAAATTAAGAACAAAATGTAGCCATACAATTCCTTTCAGGTCTCCATCACACTATCAAATCCACAGTCATCTTTGTTTTGCATTTTATTTTCAGTTTCTGTTTTTGATCTATTTTTGTTCCTGTATTTTAAACATCTCCTTCTGATCTACTACTTATTCCCCTAAATAGTTTATATACTTTATTAATTACAGCCAGCATATGGTATCTGGGCACAGGGCATGTGTCTTAAATTAAGACAACAGATACTCTTATGTTGTCACAGGGTAACAAGTGGTAGGGCCCATTCAGGCATCATTCATGTGAAAAGATACTCTGTGTTTTCTTATGTATGGCTCTATTATACTCTCTTGTCCTTTCCTCAGCTTAACTGCCTGCTGAAGCATAGGCTTGAGTTCTGCATTTTCAGAGAGCATTACACAGCTTTAAACCTCAGGGCTATTGTTTGCATAACCGTTAATGTAGGTGATAACAGCTCCCACTCAGGTTCAAAGAGAGAGTTGTACACAATTCATAGTAAACAAACATTTATGCACCAATATTTTAAACAGTATTTGGAATATTTATTATATAACTTTTAAACAAAAGATATTAGGTCATAAATCTACCAGTGATTTCTTATACACATTTCCACCTCCTTGATATATATCAATGTTAGGTTTGAACATAAAATGTACACTTTAGCACACACTTATAAACACTTCTGATCTTCCTTCAGAGATGACTTCTCAGACCAGGTCCACATTCAAAATGCTGCATCAGTACCATTGTAGCGCTTAAGTGAAGATGCTCCTCTGCTGATGGGAGAGCTTTTCCCATCAGCATAGTTAATCCACCTCCCCAAGAGGTCGTAACTATGTTGCCAGGAGAAGCTCTTCCATCGACATAATGCTCTCTACACGGGAGGTTAGGTAGGTGTGACCAGGGTCCCAGGGGAGCCACACTGAGTTTACTTAATTAGGGCAAACTGCAAAGAATGGGGTGGAGAATGACACCCCAAAGCTGGAGGTCATTCCAGTACTTCGATCCATGAAGGTAGCCTCAAACAGCTTCTATAATACCTTACTGATTTCCCAGAAGCCAAAACACAGTTCCCACCACCCAGACACCCAAGTCTGCTCTACTCCGCCCTGATTAGGCTTCAACTGGAGTACTGTGTCCAGTTCTGGGTGCCACATTTCAGGAAGGATGTAGACAAATTGGAGAGAGTCCAGAGAAGAGCAACAAAAATGATTAAAAGGTCTAGAAAACATGACCTATGAAGGAAGATTGAAAAAATTCAGTTTGTTTAGTCTGGAAAAGAGAAGACTGAGAGGGGACGTGATAACAGTTTTCAATTACATAAAAGGTTGTTATAAGGAGGAAGAAGAAAAATTGTTTTTCTTAACCTCTGGGGATAGGACAAGAAGCAATGGGCTTAACTTGCAGCAAGGGAGGTTGTGGAATCTTCCTAACTGTCAAGGTGGTTAAGCACTGGAATAAATTGCCCAGGGACGTTGTGGAATCTCCATCATTGGAGATTTTTAGAGCAAATTAGACAAATACCTGTCAGGAATGGTCTAGATAATTAGTCCTGCCACAAGTGCAGGGGACTGGACTAGATGACCTCTCGAGGTCCCTTCCGGTTCAATGATTGTATGATGATGATTACTGAAAATCTTATTCATCATAGAAGAAAGTACTACCAATCCCAAAGTATGAAATGTCGGGACGTCTGGTCACCCTAAAACAGACAGTGTTTCTGTAAGAAGTTTCCTTTCTTTAGTATAAAACTGTGATTAAAGATGACAGGAGATCTATAAAATCATGTAATTTAGGAAAGAGCAACATGTTTATCAAAACAATAAATACTAGCCAGTTACTATTGTTTTACATTCCCAGACTTTTGTATGTATTTTATTGTTTTGGTATCGCTAAATGCTTTAAAACTATTATTGACTGAGCAATTATATGATCACGAGCACTATAACAAGTTTGCATCTGAAAATGAAATATTTTATTTCATAATTTCATATTTTTGTACTTTTAAAAAACATCAACTGTGAGTTTTGTACTTTTACCCATGACAAAAGCATGACCTCATGTATCTGCCATGACTAACAAGGGTAGGAAAAAATGAGTCAGCATTTATGAAATGGCCTGATCAAACAGGTGTCAGAGTTTAAAGCCAGAGGGTCCACCAAATCATATAGGTGTATTGAATAGTATTTTGAGGGCAGCAAAGCTTGGGTTTATGTGAATTCTGGTGGAAACAAGTCCAAAGGCAGTGACTTACCACCATGAGTTGCAACAAGATTTGTCCTTGGGAAAATTAGCTGAAATGCACCAGTTGTGTACAGATTGTGGGGCAGAGCAGAGAGAGAGTACAGTTACTGTTCTAAGGCCTGGTCTACACTAGGACTTTATGTCGAATTTAGCAGCGTTAACTCGATTTAACCCTGCACCTGTCCACATTACGAAGCTATTTATTTCGACATAAATGACTCTTTAATTCGATTTCTGTACTCCTCCCCGACGAGGGGAGTAGCGCTAAATTCGACATGGCCATGTCGAATTGGTGTTACTGTGGACGGAATTCGACGCTAATAGCTCCGGGAGCTATCCCACAGTGCACCACTCAGTGGACGCTCTGGACAGCAATCCAAGCTCAGATGCTCTGACTAGCCACTCGGGAAAAGCCCCGGGAAAATTTGAATTCCTTTTCCTGTCTGGCCAGTTTGAATCTCATTTCCTGTTTGGACATCGTGGTGAGCTCAGCAGCACTGGCAACGATGCAGAGCTCTGCAGCCGTGGAGACCATGACATTGCAGGAAGAGAGCACCAGCTTGGACTGATCGGGAAGTCTTGGACCTGATTGCTGTGTGGGGCGATGAGTCCGTGCTTTTAGAGCTGCGTTCCAAAAGACGGAATGCGAAAATTTATGAGAAGATTTCCAAGGCAATGGCGGAGAGAGGATACGTCCGGGATGCAACGCAGTGGCGCATGAAAATCAAGGAGCTGCGACAGGCATACCAAAAAACCAAAGAGTCCAACGGACGCTCTGGATCGCAGCCACACACATGCCGTTTTTGCGAGGCACTGCATGCTATGCTCGGTGGTGCTGCCACCACTACACCACCAGTGTCCGTGGACTCCGACGACGGGGTCTTATCTACGGCCACGTCGTCTGAAATTTTCGTGGACGGTGAAGAAGAGGAAGGAGAGGAGGAGGACGAGGCAGTCGACAGCGCTTTCAACGCTGATTTCCCCGACAGCCAGGATCTGTTCATCACCCTCACCGAGATCCCCTACGAACCCTCCCAAAGCAGCAGCCCGGACCAGGACCCAGGCGAAGGATCATCAGGTCAGTGTTTTAAACATTTATTTTTAATAGAATAGGCATTGGTTTGTTATCAATGTGTTTTTATTGCTTACTTTGCAATAGGCGCTTCAGTTTTCAATCTTTTCCAAGGCAACTACTCAAAAAGTCTGTCAATATGTATGGGGATAGAGGAGAAATCCCCATCGGAGATCTCCGCAAAACTCTCCTGTAGGTACAGTTAAAGCTTTTGCATCAGGTTCCCAGGTAGAGCGGCCTTACTATCTCCTCCATGGTAGGATACTTTTCCGCGCCATGCAAGCTGCGGGTACTCTGGTATCATTGCCTTACATAGCATGGCGGCATACGGCCCCAGGGTTTGCTGGCATTCACGCAGCATGGAGTCTTTGTCTGTCTCCGAAATCCTCATCAGAGTGATATCAGTCATGGTGCCCTGGTTTGAATGGGTGGTTTTGTTAGTATAGTGACTTCTTGATTTTTCCTTTAAAGAACGACAACCGGCAGTTTGCAGACATGCGGGAGAGTGGCAGCTGTGAGGCTAACCGCTGAAACTTTGCGGTGCGCAGGCAGGGAGAGTTCCCTGGACCGGCCACGTGGAGGGGGTGGGGGGGTAAACGGGTAGGTGAGCCGTTGTAGCCGAGCAGTTTTGCCAGCATCAGGAACTGGCCACCGCTAGGAACTGTGCTTGAAACATGAAGTTAGCTCACAGCAGTCCAAAGGTAACGGCTTACCATGGTCTCCTGAGAGCCGTTTTCCAGTGTCCAGCTCCGCTTGTGTGATCTGAACACCAGGACCCCTGGCACTTAATACAAAGACATAATATTTGACCTTGTACTGAGTGCACATGTGATAGATAGTGTGCATGGTCTTGTTCACAGGGAAAGAGTATAGGCATTGTTCGGGAAAATGTATCTTTCTGAGGAATTCACTCCCTTTCTCCCATCCCACAGTTGTGAGTGTCTCCCTCCATACCCGTGGATCGCCCTCCCAGAGGCTTGCGCAGATCCGGCGGTGCAAAAAAAAAACCCCGGGACGACATGTTTTCGGAACTGATGGTCTGTTCCCGAAATGAGGCGGCACAGCGGAGAGAGGATGTCTCAAGGTCCGAGCGAGCAGTCAGCGAACGGGAGAAGAGGGCTGAAGCTCGCGAGGACAGGTGGCGGGTGGAAGACCAGCAGACGACTCAAACGCTGCTGGGACTAATGAGGGAGCAAACAGATTCGCTCCGCCACCTTGTTGACTTTTTGCAGGAACGGAGGCAGGAGGAAAGGGCACCTCTGTATGTTATTTCCAACCGCCCTCCCCAACCACAAAGTCCAATTCCCCCCTCACCCAAAGTCAGTAGAACGAGGGGAGGCAGGGGCTGCAGAAAAAATCATTCCACCCCTGCAGACTGCTCCAGTAGCAGAAGGCTCTCCTTTCCAAAAATTTAGATGGGACCTTTACTTCCCTCCAAACGCACCCCACTCCAGCCCCCGTCCAAGTTTCATGTTAAAATTTTGCTGTCTTTAATAAAAAATTGTGTTCTGAAAATTGCTGTTTCCTTGACTATCTTTCAAAGGGCTGTTCGATTTTGGGGGAGGGGAGGGGTGGTTTGTGATTTGAGACGATAGGCGCCGATAACAGGGTGGAGACAGGGGAAAAGGTTCAACAGAAAGTCACACTCACATTGCATTCACTAGGCACACTTGCCATTCTGGGAGGGGGTTTTCCTGTTCTCTATGCAGGGGGCGGGGGAGCTGTCACTTTCTGGTGGGGGAGGGTGGCTGCAGATCGTTGGCGGCAGGCAATAGCCTTCATGACAGATCCATGCAGCAGAGGATCAGTGGCCGCAATCCCCGGCCAAGAAGTCACACAGGCCCCCCCTCACAGAGTTGTGAACAGGAGGGGTTGCAGGCTCTGTTGAAACAAGCAGTCCACCACTGCGGACTGCTCAGGGAGCAGGAGCCTGTCATTCCCCAGGTTGGGAAGCGTCCTTTCCATCACTCCACCCGCTCCCCAACCGTGGTATTCGTCCCAGTTTCAACCCTTTACCGAGAAATCATTAATAAAGAAGACGGTTTTAATAAACAATGTTTCCTTTATTATACTTTTAAAGTGGTGAATGAAGGGGGGGGGAAGGGTGCTGGTAATTGGAGAGGATAGACAACGGTAACTGGGTAAAGAAACGGGGGCTGGTTCAGCTTCAGTTTTAACAAGCGAAACAGTCACTGGTTACCCTGCTCACTCTGGAAGCTAGCTTTCAAAGCTTCCCCGATGCACAGCGCGTCCCGCTGGGATCTTCTAATTGCCCTGGTGTCCGGCTGTGAGTAATCAGCAGCCAGGCGATTGGCCTCAACCTCCCACCCCGCCATAAACGTCTCCCCCTTGCTCTCGCAGAGATTGTGGAGCACACAGCAAGCTGCAATCACAATGGGGATATTTGTTTGGCTGAGATCGGAGCGACTAAGTAAGCTTCGCCATCTCCCTTTGAGACGGCCAAAGGCACACTCCACCACCATCCTGCACTTGCTCAGCTGGTAATTGAAGAGCTCCTTTTCAGTGTCCAGGGCACCCGTGTATGGCTTCATGAGCCAGGGTATTAGCGGGTAGGCTGGGTCCCCGAGGATCACTACAGGCATCTCCACATCCCCAACACTTATTTTGTGGTCCGGGAAATAAATACCTTCCTGCAGCCATCTGAAGAGACCAGAGTTCCTGAACACACGAGCGTCATGAACCTTGCCCGGCCATCCGACGTTGATGTTGGTAAAACGTCCTTTATGGTCCACTAGTGCTTGCAGCACCATAGAAAAATAGCCCTTACTGTTAATGTACTGGCTGCCCTGGTGGGCCGGTCCAAGGATGGGGATGTGTGTCCCATCAATAGCCCCGCCGCAGTTTGGAAATCCCATAGCAGAAAAGCCATCTATGATCACCTGCATGTCTCCAAGGGTCACTACCTTTGAGAGCAGCAGGTCAACGATTGCATGGGCAACTTGCATCACAGCAACCCCCACGGTAGACTTGCCCACTCCAAAGTGATTCGCGACTGACCGGTAGCTGTCTGGCGTTGCAAGCTTCCAGAGGGCTATGGCCACTTGCTTCTGGATAGTCAGGGCAGCTCGCATCTGGGTGTCCTGGCGCTTCAGGGCAGGGGACAGCAACTCACAAAGTTCCAGGAAAGTGCCCTTACGCATCCAAAAGTTTCTCAGCCACTGGGATTCATCCCAGACCTGCAGCCCTATGCAGTCCCACCAGTCAGTGCTTGTTTCCCTTGCCCAGAATCGCCGTTCCACAGGATCAACGTGACCCATTGCCACCATGATGTCTAGGGGCCGGGGTCCCGTGCTTTGCGAGAGGTCTGTGCCCCTCTCAGAGTTCATGTCCTCCCGGAGCTTCCGTTGTCTCCTCACCCTATTTCTCAGCATCTTCCTCTGGAAAAGGTGGATGATAAAGCGCGAGGTGTTGACAACGGACAGAACAGCAGCGATAATTGCGGAGGGCTCCATGCTCGCTGTCCTGTGGCGTCCGCGCTGTCAATCACCAGAAAAGGGCACGATGTAATTGCCCGCCAGCGCTTTCACGTAGGGAGGCGGGAGTGTGGGTCGAATGACGACATGTTCCCAAAACCACCCTCGACACATTTTTGGCCCCAGAAGGCACTGGGGGCTAGACCTAGAATTCCAATGGGCATCAGGGACTGCGGGAACTGTGGGATAGCTACCCACAGTGCACCGCTTGCAATGTCGATGCTTGCCCCGTTAGTGTGGACTCACAAACTCGAATTAATGTCCTTGGTGTGGATTTGCACGATCAACTTTGTAAAATCGGTTTCACAAGTTCAGTTTAAGATAAATCGAACTATTCTCGTAGTGTAGACATACCCTAAGTCATGTAGGACTTTGTACATAGATTCAGATTTTAAAGGTATTAATGCATTCCTAGTTCAGCATTGCAACACCTAACTGATGTAGGAGCCTAAGTCTCATTTTCAAAAGATATTTAGGCACTTAGGAGCCTAAATCCTAAAACTATCCATAGGATTTTGGCATTTATGTAAGCCAATGAAAATGGCTTGAAACTGAGGCTCCTAAGCTAGTTAGGCATTGCTGAATGCTGCAATACCTAAATACCTTTAAAAATCTGAGAGACAAGGTAGGCAAGGTAATATCTTTCATTGCACCAGCTTCCAAGAATTGTTTCTTGCAATTACTCAGGAAGTAGATAGTGCTGTTAAGTTTTGCTTCCTGTTTCTTCATGTTGTGCTCTTTCCATTTCTGATAGCAAGATTCAGTATCTTCCACAGTTGTTTCCAATGTTATTATAGGCCATGTTGGTCCCAGGATACTATAGAAATAAAGTGGGTGAAGTAATTAGTCTAGTAAAAATATATTACCTCATCCACCTTGTTTCTGTAATATCCTGGGACCAGCATGGCTACAACAACATTTAGAAATCTGGGTCATATTGACTAACACTTGGTATTTTACCCAATAGCTACTGGCACCGCATGGAGAATCTTAGTGCCTGTGTGATGTGCTCTTATCAGCCATTCAGGAGGTATACAGCTGCATTCAGTACTTACTGAATCTGTGTGACTTATGTCCCTGCCAGCAGGTAGGGGATCTTGGGGGACAATTACTGCACGGGTGGGGTGCAAAATAAACTTTATTAAGAGAATGTAAAAACAGGGAAAATTCAATAGTGAGGGGTATGGGGTTTGTTAAGGTAGACAATTGGGGAGGGGTTTCTTTTAGTAAACAGGATAGGGGGTTTCAATAGTGGGGTACAGTACAGCGGGGTACAATACAGTAGGTAACCAATTAACACTGAAGTATAAATGTAACAGGTAGCTAACAGTTTCTATGTAAAGGGTGTGTCACAGCAGCATATAACCAACTAACAGTTATGGGTAAAATGTGTTAAATAACCAACAACTGTAGGTAAAAATGGGTCACAGTGGTGTAAATGTAAAATGTGAGGTGTGTTAGAGAGAAAAAGGAAAGTAACCAATGGGGTTTTTATGCTAGACTTTAGTAATGCAATTGAGGCTTGGAAAGGCAGTGGTAGAGAAATGAGGTTGGGGGGGGGGGGGAAGACACGTGGTGGAGCAGAGACCAGAGGGAGATTTGAACTGAGGGAGAGACAGAGAGCAGACAGGCTGCAAGTTTAAACAGCAGAGAGACTGCAATGAGACTGGGGAGCTCGGGGGGGGGAGACACGGGCGAGCTTGGGGGGTTTGGACAGTGGGAAGACAGACTTATACACAATTATACAGAACACAGTAAAATCTTATCTATGATTTAACTTAACCAAGACTACACAAGTTAGCAAGTAACACAGAACACAATACAAACAATTCTTTAAAGCAAATTTAACCACAGCTATGCAAAATGAAATTACAATTTATCTAGACTAAAAGCTAAACCTAATACAGACCAAGGAGTCTGCCTGCTGGGGAAAGAAAGCCAGCATTAAAACAAGGGGAAGTGTGCAAGAGGTTTTTCCTTACCACTTTCCAGGACAGCAACAAGCAGAGAAAACTCAATTCGCTTACAATAATCAGGAGATCTTCAGGCACAAATTCGTTGTTCGTGGGAGGGGAGTTTAAAACGGGGGTACGCTCAAAAAACAAACGAGAGCGGGGAGAGGGCCTCCCAAGACCCCTAGCTGATCAGACCAGGTGGCATGGCAAAGAACTTCTCCAAGGGTCTGATCAGAAAATGTCTGGTTTTAAAGGCAAACTTAGGCAGTTTCCCACCAGTACTTTTGATTGGCTTCTTTGGATACAGGGGAGGAGAGAAGGCAGGGAAAACTACAGGTAAGCATAGACATGCCTGGGCAAGTTCTGAGCCACAGGTATGACTCATATGCTCAGCTATGTGGCCACTTTAGGTCTTGCATACCTGGGCAGAGCACCCCTACACCGAGCCCGGGTCTGAACAAAGAAGCTAGACAAAGGAGCAAGAAGCCTCCTCCCTAGGCAGAGCAATGGCCCCAGTTAGTCTGTTCAAGCCATTTTCATGAGCAGGGCCAGGCTGACTTTGGTCAGTTCCATGGCCCGGGGGGGGCGGCCACTATTGAAAAAGAATCCAGCAGGGGGACAGCTGTAACAGACATGCCCCCCTGGCCGACCCCACGGGCTGTGAGGGGGTTGCCCCGTGCAAAGACCAAGGCCAGAGGGGTTTCAGATCCTTACTATCTAAGTACAGATCCTCACTATCTAAGTAATGTAGGGGTGATGGTTCGCTGCTGTCAAGGGCAATGGAGGAGTACCTCGCCTGCAAGGGCAGGGCAGACACAACCCTTTGAATCAACTGCTTGACTACTGCTATCCCCAACAGAAAGGCTACAAGAATAATAGCCACAGTAATAAGCCACTGCTTGATGGACTGGGCCCAGGATCCCAGCCCCCAGCTGGACCACTGGGCTTGCCACCAATCCCACTGCTCACGCTCCTTACGAATCTGAACGGCGAAGGAGGACAGTTGGTTAGCCACGGCTGAGATGTTGTTCCACCTGGGCTGAAGGCGTAGGCAACATTGTCCCTTAAAGCGAGGATCAAGGTGCTTCAAGGCAACACAAAAGTCCTTTTGTAGGATGGTCTGGATCAGAAGACGGTTCTGCTCAGCGTAGTTGGCCAGGATCGTGAGAGCGTCGCTGGTTCGACTAAGCCCTTCTGCTGTGATGTTGGCGAGGGCCTCCAGACCAAGCGACAGTCCACGGATGTGCTGTAAAGTTAAACTGTAGGAGAGGGGGTTAAACCGTACATAGCCCCCTATGACCTCCACAACCCCGCTACTTTGGGGGTGGTATGGCAGGTGGGTTTGGAGATGCCCCCCGCACTGGGACACAGTCTGGTCTATAGCTTTGCTGGTGAACGGTGGCCCTCCATCAGTTTGGATTTCATCGGGTGCCCCCCAGGCAGCAATTACCTGGGGAAGGGCTACAGAAACAGCTGGTGCAGTAGATCGCCTGAGGGAAGAACACATTAACTGACGAGACCCTAGGTCAACTATTACAAGCCCCTTTGGATACCGTTTGGCCCCCGGGAGGGGGCCAATGAGGTTCATCTGCCAGGTTTTACCCGGGCTAAAGTGCTTAGGGCTATAAGCACCATGAGCATAGACAGGCTTGTTAGTGACCTGTGCCCATTGGCAGCTTAGACACCCTTGAATTGCTTGGGTGCACTGCTGCCTAGACACGCTTGATGTTCGTGTTCCTCGGTCAGTTAACAGCTGATGTAGGGCACGGGCAGGCAGGTGCCCCCACTCGTCATGGAGCCAGGTGACAAAGGGGTTGCTGCAAGAAATGATGTTAACCTGGGACGTGTCACACTTATATTCTTGGAGTTGTAGATTCAGGCTGGAATGAAGAGGGTTTCTGTTAGACCTGTGTGAAGGGCAATGAGTGACAAACCATGGCATCTTGGACTGTGCTGCTAGTTGGGTAATCTGTGCCCATGCTTCTTCAGGAGTGGTGGGCCGTCCTTCTCCCACCAGAATAGACACGCAGTAGCTTGAGTCCACTCCCAGGACCACGCGTGTTTTCGGGTGGGCTGCCACAATGTGAGAGGCTGCCAACAGGACGCCTTCTGCTTCGGCCTTCTGAGCTGAGCTGGAAAAATCTAAGGGTTTAACTTTGAGGTTGTTACAGGGAGCACACAGCATTCCTGCTCGAGGAGAGGGCGATGTGCCCCCATCAGATACAATCCAAGAGGCATAGGCACTTAGTTGGGCAATAGCCCCTGGCTCAGTGGGAGCTGTGGTGGAGGAAGCATTAACCTGGTTAATCTGAGCCTGAGTTAGTTCGAGAGGGTGTTGGGCAGGGGACCATAGCATGATGGACCCCCCTGCGATGGCACATCTTAGGGAAGAGAGGTCCTTGACACTTCCTTTGGGGACTTGGATCCCTTGAAGGGAGTGCTGTAAATGGAGGAAGGCCAGGGCTGGGGCAGTTAGGGGCCATGCGGTGTTAGATATTACCATGCTTCCTGTGAGACCCCGGGACCAGCTACTGGTCCTGGCTAACACTATGCCCTCTTCCCTATCTACTAGCTCCTGTCCATGTTCCAGGGCCAAACGGCCCAGCCACAGTAATGGTGGCTCATTGGCTTCCCTAGCGGTGTCTGAGATGAACTCCTTCATCTCAGCTTTGGAGCGGAGCCGGAATTCTGTGACCTGTGTGGCGTTGCCCTGACCATCAACCTTTATGCGGCTGATGGATATAGGCAGGGCTTCACTGGAGGTCACAGTGGGTGGGGGTGTATGGGCTTGGGCATTTGGTGGGGCTGAGGGTAGGGCGGGGTATAGCGGGGTTTTTTCAAGGGGAAGTGGGGCCTCTGGGTGAACATATGGGGGTGGGTGTTCGGGGGTGTTATTGGGACTGGGCTGGCTAGCGGTAGGTGGTGGCGGCCCTTTCTGGCTAGGCTGGCTAACGGCCTCCTTGGCCGAGGCCATTAGGGCCCCATGAAAAATGGTTAACTTATCAAGGGCCTGAGCCAGGATTTCATAGGCGACTGTGGCCACCTTTTGGGGTTTGTATACATCAGGCCACAGTTTCTTGGGCTTCCGAACCCCTTCCAGCTTTTGTACCAGGTCCGTTAGTATTTGGTGGGCGGGGGACCCCTGCAAAATTCGGGGTTCAGGGGTGAGTCTAGATGGGGTCCCCCCGCAGGCTTTCGTGACCCTCCCCACCTCCCTCCAGAGGCGGGTAGGATCTGAATCTGTGGCTGGCTCTCCTGCCTTAGTGCAGGTTAGCCGGAGGCTGGAATCAGCAGGGCTGGCCCTGAATGTGGGGTGACAAGTTAAAAGGCACCCCACATCAGTGAGCCCCAGGTGGGTAGTGTACACCCTGGAGCTCTGGCCTTTGCCAATCGTGCAGACCCACTCTAGGGCCTCAGGCTGCTGTTTACTTTGCAGCGAGTGGTACTGCAGGTGGTTAGTTTGATCCCCATCTGTCCCAGAGGTCTTGGCCTCTTTCCAGGGACAGGGGAGGCAGCAATTGTTACCCCAAGATCCTGTTCGTGACGCCATGTCCCTGCCAGCAGGTAGGGGATCTTGGGGGACAATTACTGCACGGGTGGGGTGCAAAATAAACTTTATTAAGAGAATGTAAAAACAGGGAAAATTCAATAGTGAGGGGTATGGGGTTTGTTAAGGTAGACAATTGGGGAGGGGTTTCTTTTAGTAAACAGGATAGGGGGTTTCAATAGTGGGGTACAGTACAGCGGGGTACAATACAGTAGGTAACCAATTAACACTGAAGTATAAATGTAACAGGTAGCTAACAGTTTCTATGTAAAGGGTGTGTCACAGCAGCATATAACCAACTAACAGTTATGGGTAAAATGTGTTAAATAACCAACAACTGTAGGTAAAAATGGGTCACAGTGGTGTAAATGTAAAATGTGAGGTGTGTTAGAGAGAAAAAGGAAAGTAACCAATGGGGTTTTTATGCTAGACTTTAGTAATGCAATTGAGGCTTGGAAAGGCAGTGGTAGAGAAATGAGGTTGGGGGGGGGGGGGAAGACACGTGGTGGAGCAGAGACCAGAGGGAGATTTGAACTGAGGGAGAGACAGAGAGCAGACAGGCTGCAAGTTTAAACAGCAGAGAGACTGCAATGAGACTGGGGAGCTCGGGGGGGGGAGACACGGGCGAGCTTGGGGGGTTTGGACAGTGGGAAGACAGACTTATACACAATTATACAGAACACAGTAAAATCTTATCTATGATTTAACTTAACCAAGACTACACAAGTTAGCAAGTAACACAGAACACAATACAAACAATTCTTTAAAGCAAATTTAACCACAGCTATGCAAAATGAAATTACAATTTATCTAGACTAAAAGCTAAACCTAATACAGACCAAGGAGTCTGCCTGCTGGGGAAAGAAAGCCAGCATTAAAACAAGGGGAAGTGTGCAAGAGGTTTTTCCTTACCACTTTCCAGGACAGCAACAAGCAGAGAAAACTCAATTCGCTTACAATAATCAGGAGATCTTCAGGCACAAATTCGTTGTTCGTGGGAGGGGAGTTTAAAACGGGGGTACGCTCAAAAAACAAACGAGAGCGGGGAGAGGGCCTCCCAAGACCCCTAGCTGATCAGACCAGGTGGCATGGCAAAGAACTTCTCCAAGGGTCTGATCAGAAAATGTCTGGTTTTAAAGGCAAACTTAGGCAGTTTCCCACCAGTACTTTTGATTGGCTTCTTTGGATACAGGGGAGGAGAGAAGGCAGGGAAAACTACAGGTAAGCATAGACATGCCTGGGCAAGTTCTGAGCCACAGGTATGACTCATATGCTCAGCTATGTGGCCACTTTAGGTCTTGCATACCTGGGCAGAGCACCCCTACACCGAGCCCGGGTCTGAACAAAGAAGCTAGACAAAGGAGCAAGAAGCCTCCTCCCTAGGCAGAGCAATGGCCCCAGTTAGTCTGTTCAAGCCATTTTCATGAGCAGGGCCAGGCTGACTTTGGTCAGTTCCATGGCCCGGGGGGGGCGGCCACTATTGAAAAAGAATCCAGCAGGGGGACAGCTGTAACAGACAACTTACACAGTGAATCACAGGTAAAGCATAGTTTATAGAGATGAATAAAGGGAGGCATGAAACTAATATAACCATGATGGTATAAAGAAGGTCAGATGAGTTCTCTGATTTATCCTCTCATATCTTAATGGCTCTGAAGGGCATTCATTCTGCTTTGCAGACAAAATCTGAATTGGTCTTGTTCAAATGAAGGCAATTATACGTTGATGGCATTTGGACCAATTTCCAGAACAGAAGCTTTCCCCAAACCAGTCACTATAGAAGTTCTGAGGAATGTCCAGTTCATCACCTATGAAAAGACTCCCACCTCTCAAAGGCCCTGATTCAGAAAAGCACTTAAGTACATGCTTAACTTTAAGCCTGTCTTGAAGTCCATCCCTATCCCCAAACACTTAAGCAAACAATAATTCAGTTTGGGTCAAAACAAATAAAAAAGAATCCTAAAAATTTCAGCTAATTAAAAAAGTCTGTTTTGGATGGAACTTAGTATGTTCTCACATGACCTCAAACATTGATTTCACATCCAGTTTAAAAAGAGCTAGATTTTGATCCCACAGGAGTGCTGTAACTACTGGGCTCAAAGTTGTAAGGTGGATGGTGGTGACACCACCTCCTCCTCTCTGGCAGTTTTGCAAATATAGAATAAAAATTTGGGGGCTATTTATTTAAGTATTTATTTATTTTCTGGCCAAAACTATTCAGCAAATTTGTGCCAAATTCACAAATAGTTTGGGGTTGAACAAAACTGCATTTTGAGGTGAATTAGCCTCTCTTTTTTTCTGAAAAAGTTTGCCCAGCCCTAACTGTAAACTCTTTAGAGCAGGGCTATGTATTTGTACAATACCTATCACAATACAGCTTCATTCTATTGGGGGGTCTGTGGACATTATTGTAAAGTGAAAATTAAATAATAAATCTTGAACCATTGAAAGGAGAATATGTTTGTATTTCTAGCATGCCATTCATAATGTATTATGTTTCTTTAATTAATAAGTTGCTAACAAATACCTTTTTTTTCAGAATCTAAATTTTTCAGTTCTCCGGCAGCATAAATAATAGAAACAGAATGGAATTTCATATGCTAAATGTAGTTGTAAAAATGGCAAATGTGAACAAAATTTTTAGGGCTAATTATGTAGATTACAATGATGATTTAAACACATTGCACACTTTTGTTCAATTGTTATTGAAGTCAGTGGAACTATGGCAATTTTACACCAGCTAAGGATCTGCCCCATGCATTATAGCAGTTCCTGGAATAAGATTAAAAGAAACTGAACCCCTATTAGGTTTTGAAATAGTGGCAGGGGGAGTGTTATAATATTCTTGGAATTGCTCAAACAACTGCCCCCAGTGCAGACCAATTGATATATTTAAAAACGTATGCATTATATGCAGATAAATATTGCCAGAAAGACTTTATATTACCAGTGATACTAGTGTAACAAAATATATTAGGATTTGGAAGGAGACATTCATCCAGTTTCTTCTCTGAATTAAATAATACAAATTCTTTTAATGTAGCATTGAATATAGAAAGGACTACACTTTTACATTTGCAGTATTGGTACTTTACTCAGAATGTGTTGCAGACAAGATACTGTTTCTCTTTATAATTGTTTCTCTTCATTAATATTGCTAATATCAATTTATAGCATTTTAACAGAAGGTCTCCTTGACCAATGTTAAAAGCAGTAATAAAGTAGCAGGCTAAAAATTAGCTATAAAGAATAGCTATAATTTGAAGCTGAAATAACGGGTTTTTACTGACCTTGTTCTCCTTATGGTGGATAGTCGCTTTAGGGTGAGCACATTTGTGGTGAGCACATGAAACACAATCATCATTTTGGGCCCAATTCTGCCAGCTTTAGATTGTGTAGATAAGTACCACCCAATTAATTACACTGAAGTTCCTGGGACTTTTCACACACACAAAAAGGTACCAATGAAAGGGTGGGAGAATCAAGCCCCTAGTGAGCTTTCATGTGGCAAGGCCCCAGTTCAGGAAAGCTTTCTTACTCAGGAAAACCCTTAAGCCTGTGTTTAATGCCCATTAAAGTCAATGGGAGTTAAGCATATATTTATAATTAAGTGCATGCTTAAGAGCTTTACTTAATCAGGAGGCAAAATCCTAGCTTTTCCCTTTCCTTATGAACCTAGTTTGGCTTGGCAGTTTTACTGGCATTGAGAAATGGTTTCTTCATAGCTCTAGTGGGAACAATAGTGGACAATTGATCTGTAATTGCAGATATTTTAGACTTAAATCTTGACTGTGAGCTTGGACAAACTTTTTTATAGTAAGATATATGGCCAAAGAGCCACATTTCCAGCAGTCTCATAATTAACGTACAAAAGATTGAGAACAAAACAAAGGCTCCAACCCCGCAAACACTTATGCACATGATTTTCCTGGGACTATTGGTGTATATCAAGCAACGTATGTGCATACAAGCAAGCAGTTATCAAGGGGGCTCCCTGTGGGCCTATAGATTCACCTGTGCAGATCCAACTGAAGGATCGAGTCATAGGGCATCATCTTTTTTCTTTTAATGTTGTTTCTTAAGAACATACCAGCTTTGTATTTTAGGAGTTGGACAAAATTTAAAAATATTCAAGAACATGTTAGGCTTCAAGCCATGAGGAGGAAAGCAGAGTTAGAACATTTTATGCCTACAATTTTTGTTATTTTGTGTAACAATAATAATTCATGTGGGTGCTAAAAATCCATATAATCAGTTAACTTGTCATGTGTTCTTTTATCTTGACACATTTTTATCACATTTTTCCTTTCAAGGTATTATGGCAGTGCAGAAATAAACAGAAAATAGTATCACAAGGGTGTTTTTATTTCTTGTGCTTCAAACTGTACACATGGTTCAGCTTTACTTTATGTGAACCCCAACATTTTGGGAGAGAAGATGTGACACTAGCAGACCACGTGCCAGCTCATGCCAAAGCCCTTAGGACCCAACTGAATGCTGACAAATACATAGTTGGAACCAGTCTGGCTCACCACTGTTATACGATTGTTAAAATGGGTATTAGAATGATAAGAATGTGTTTAGACTTTATGGAATGCTTATGAGGTGCTGCATGCATTAGTTTCACTTGTAATATCTGTATCCCATGTTATGAGGTAATATTTAAATGTTTGCTCTCTAACTGTAAATCACCGCATAAAAGAGAAAAATTAATGATGTGAAATACTAGTGTTATCTCCTGCCCAAGCAAAGGAAGCCCATCAACATCAGATGAACTATTGTGGAACATCAGATTACAAATTACTGTTGATTGTTCACCCCACTGTGCCCCCGAAGAAGAGACATGCAAGTGAATTCCTTCCAACAGCTGAATTTTCAACTCAAAGCAGAAGCAGGGCAGGAATAAAAAAGCCCTAACAAGGAGGAACTGTTTCTCTTTGCTGCTTGGACTCTAGGGGAGCAAGATTTCCAGGCATAAACAAGAGATCTTCAGTGCTTAGACTGGGTTAGCCCGAAAGGACGTATAGAGCTTACTTCTTATAAAAGCCTTTATTGCTTTTTTGAAACTTAAGACTGGAACTCACTTGTGTATATACATTTCCCTGCTTTAACCTTGTAAATAAATCTCATATTCTTTTCCTAGTTAATAAATATTTAGATAGCCAATCCTACAATAAACTATAAGCCAGGGGTGGGCAAACATTTTGGCCTGAGAGCCACATCTGTGTGGGGAAATTGTATGCAGGACCATGAATGTAGGGCTGGGGAAGGGGATTGGGGTGCGGGAGGGTACAGGGTGTGGCAGGGGGCTCAGGGCAGGGGGTTGTGGTGCAGGGTGCAAGAGGGGTTCGGGGTGTGGGCTACGGCCCGGTGGCACTTACCTGGAGCAGCTCCGGGGTGGCACAGCGGGGCTAAAACAGGCTCCCTGCCTGCCCTGGCCCCGTGCCACTCCAGGAACTCCCACCAGGAATGGGGAACCACGGCCAATGGGAGCTTCAGGGGAGATACCCACAAGTGAGGGCAGTGCACGGAGCCCTCTGCTCCCCTCCCACAGGGGCCACAGGGACATGGTGCTGGCTGCTTCCGGCAGCAGCACGAGGCCCGCGGCACCACGGGGGTGGCAATCTCACAGGCCAGATCCAAAGCCCTGATGAACCTGATCTGGCCCGCGGGCCATACTTTGCCCACCCCTGCTATAAGCAGTGTCTTGGATGAGAGATCTAAGGTGCAATTGACCTGGGTAAAGTCCGTTGGGACTGGGATTAACCTGAATATTGCTGTGATCTATGATGTAAGGGATCATCTATCACAAAGCAAGATAGATTGGAGTACCCAAGGGGACGGTCGGTGACTATGTTAAGGCTATTATTGTGCTTGAGGAGTTTATATTTAATAAATGGTTGGGTAGAACTCACAACCAATCTGTGGTTTGTGCCCTGCTTCTTAACAGTCTCTCCTGAGGTTGGTACTCATGCTCTTGAATCACTGCAAAACAGCTTGACAGAAGAGAACTAGATCCTGTGGCCCTTATTCAGGAAAATCTCCCATTCAAATCAGTGGACATTATACCCAATTAAGAACTACATGATGAAAGTCAAACACACTTCCACATGCATACAGCATTGATTTATATTACTGACACTACAGATATTTCCAGTTCCCCCTTTAATCATTCACTTTATACAGTTTGTAAGAGTTGCTAGAGAGTAGAGTAATGTCAACCACAAAGTCAAAGTCATTCAATTGTTCCTTCAGTCCAATTAACTCAAAAGTTCTTACCATCTGCTATATTGCTCATTATCTGAACAAAATCAAAGAATGCAAGATATATCCATGGTGGACTCCATATTAATTTCAAACAAATCCAATTTCCATACATTACTTCTAGCATATTATTCTAAGTCACCATGGCATGTCAAGTAGCTATGCAGTTAATCAACATCAAAGGGATGTTGGATAGTACAGGATGATGGGCACTGCAATTTGTTGAACATCAACTGTCATCAAAGATGTTGGAATACCGAGTACAGGCACCTTTCCTTTAAAAATGATCCCTTTGTATTATTAAAATGGTGTTGGTACATTATCATTAATTCCTTGCAATGCATATCTGTTTTTGCTACCAACATTTGAATGCTTTATAAAGTAAGATGGGGATGAATCCTGTAGTCACTCAGGTCAATGGCAAAACATCTGTTCATTTCAGTGGTAGCAGGTTCAAGCCCTATATCTCATTAACTTTAACAGTAATAACTAGTTTACATTTTATATATTAATTAATACAGAAAACTACAGCAAAAGAACATTAAGGTCGCAAAATCAAGGACTTCAAATGTTGGGAAATACCAAAAATAAGATTGTGTGTGCAACATTAAATTTAACCCCTGAATACATATGCATTATAATACAGTCTTTAATTAGATGATCACACTATTTTTTCCCATAGGACACCAACCTCATTCAGTGCACAGCATGGATGGTGTACAGGGAGTGAAGAAGAGCTGTGTAGTTAATGAGGCTGTTATCTCTCTGTTGAATCTTTTAAAAAGTATTTTGAGATCTTTAATTCTTTCTTTTTGATTAAAAATGACTAGGGTCGTAGGATTTGTAATAAAACCTAACCATTTATTCACCTAGTGTAATATCCTGATTTCAGAAACCAAAAATTCTTGATGCTTCAGAGGAATGTGGAAACACCCCTTAGTACACCCAGGCCAAGATTTTTAAAAATTGGCACTTAAAGTCAGGCTCCTAAGTCCACCTTTGGGCACCTAAATAAGCCACCTGATTTTAATGAATGCTGAGCACTGAACAGCACCCACTGTCTTCAATTATGGGGAATAAATTCCTTCCTGACTGCTGTAAATGATCAGTTTACTCCTTGAAGACTGACCTTTGATTGTCCTCATTATTTTAGCTGGCATAGCTATAAATATTATTAAAGATCTATTTTCCTAAAATTGCATCTTTCTAAGAATATCTGTTTCCCCTAAGTTACAGGCATCCATTGGAGCACTTTGTGTTACATTTCCGTACAAAGTTGCTCTTTCACTGTCCCAGTGAGCTGAAACAAAGTGACATCCTAAAAAAACACCCTTTGTTCAACAAGTTCCTTCTAAAGGAGAGAAAAGAAAATCAGATGTCTTTGTGTTTTTTCCTGTCAAACTGTTAAAAGTATATGGAACCAAGAGAGTCCAACCAATGTCAAATTAAAAAGACTGTTAATAAAACAAACCTACCCCCACTTAATGTTGTTTTTTCCCTATGTTTTCATTTTCTTTTGAGAACTCCTGATACTTTCGCATAAACAACAAGGAGCCGAAACATTCATAGATAAAAAGTGATTGCTTACATAAAAACAATTCTTCCTCCCCCGTTACTACTTGTGTCCACTTCTTCTGGTGGTCCTTCAATCTACCCAATCCTTCTGAAGTGATCTGAAGTACAAGCTGTAGCAATGATCTGCCATAGAATGCATTATTCCATACTCCTCTTACCATTTTCTATGTATGTCCTCTGGTTGCTTTCCTCTGCTGAGGCATATTGGATAGCTACCCAGATTTTCATAGAAGGCAACTATATGCATATATATAACATCATATATAAGCACTGTTACGCAGCATGCTAGTTGTGGGCCCACAAATATTGGTGAAACATGGTTGTGTTAGGCGAGCTAGCAAGAGCCATGAGAGAGCCAGACACATCTTAGTTCCTAGATGGTACTATCCTCACCACAGGACTCTTTCTGAACAAACTAGCTCATTCTCTGTAACATGTGGTTTTGGACCATGAACAGCAGAAACAGCATTAGCACTGATGGTGCACCTATGACCCTCTTACAACTGCAGATACATCAGCAGGTTTATCTGAACAGGCCCTGAATTTGTGTGTGCCTGACTTCAGGCATACTGTTTGAAAAGTGTCTGTGTTGCCAGTTAAACAATCTAAATTGGTTGTTTCTTCTTTCTGCTACACTACAGAGTTTACAAGACAAAACAGAGTTAAAGGATAAAGTGCACTAAGATAAAAGAGCAGATTACCCTCTACAGTTCATGGTAATCATCTAGTGAAAGTGGAGCCTATGCTTTCCACAGATAGTGCTTTACAACCAGGAAGATACTTGCCATAATTACCTGAGGGCAGTAAAAAAAAATAGCATCAAAAATTTGCATTCTTCTACCACAGTACCAGCCCTGATGAATGGTGTGGATATTTTCTTCTCACCACTCAGTGTGTCTGAGTGGCCTGCACCAACCAATTAAAAATGACAGGCTTGTGAAATCTATCGCATATTGCAAAAAAAAGCTGTGGTAGTTGAGTCTAAGGTTTCAATGCTCTTTGATTCCTGCTGTGAGAATCATTTACACACATAACTAGTAAAAAGTAGCAAGAGCTACTTCTACTGCCTCAGTTAAAAGAGCATTGTTTTATCTTATAAAACTGATATCTCCCAGTCTACCATGTAAACTAAACTATGTAAAATGATCATAAAATATCATATACAAATGGCACAGTTTAAAATGCTCCTGTCCTGCAAAGTCATGGATAGTGGGGCAGGAGTGGATGTCTGAGATCATATTGTCTAGAGCAGGTCAACATCTTCACTTCAGCAAACTGTTCCCCAGAGATTTGATATGAAGTTGTGGTGATAAACAAAAGGCCTCCAGATTAAACATTTATAAGATCACGATGTGGAATTCAGCTTGGTAGTCTAATGGCTACATATATCTTTTTAAAAAATAGGCTTCTCATTCATTTTGATTTTTCAGTGGTCATCCTAGCTATTTTGGAAGTGTCTGCTACATCACAGCCCACCCCTTTATATCTCTGGTCAGGTAGGACCACAGCCAGGAGCTTTCTAATTGTAACTTTACTGGGGTCAAAGAGAAACCCTTAAGAAGGTTTGTTTAAATGGTGGTAAAACTGTTGGAGAAATGGATGAACTACCACCTGAGCTTGCCAAGAAATGGGAAAGTTAAAACAACTCTTTCAACACAATACAATCATAAATAATAAATAAATAATAAATAAATAATAACAATAACAATTCTGAACCTCTTGAATGGGGGGAGGGAAAATGAAATTGAAACTTTCAAGATAACTTAGGAAAATCTTTTAATGTTTTCCTACTTATTCATGTGGATATGAGCATACATCAAGTTGCAGAAGAAATTTTGTGGATTAACTATTAACTGGAAGACTGAATTGTGTAGATCATATTAAGTAAAAAGGAAAGGACTTCATTAAAGAGATCCAATTCATATTGGCTTCTGATCATGAAACCTAGTTCTTCCAGGGACCTTCTAAGTATTCCCTGTAACCGAATGTCAATATCCTGAACAAACTTTATGGAATTAAGATAAACTTTACTGAATTATGTCAATGCCTTTGGGGCAAATTGTATTAAAATGCAATTGTGTATGTGTTGTTGTGGCGCCCTATGTACCTTCTCTAGAAGGTGGTGGTGGGGATGCTTATGAACTTTCTCCGTTATCTACCTTTGATGCATCCCCTCTGGGGAAGATATGCCTATCTAGTTCAAACTGGATTCTCCAACAAAGTAAACACTTCTAGATAAAAATCCTGGCTTTAAGTTGACTCAAGGCCTTCTTCCTGATCCAACAAATAGACAGGACCCCTAGTCCACAGAGGGCCTCAATCCTTAGGGGATGATTGGAAAGATTTGACCTACTGCAGTACCATAAGACTCTGTGCTTGTTCTGAGCTGAAGCTCTAATAAACTTAAACTAGGAACTAATCCCTGCAATAAACCCCGTTGCCAACTCTGTCCGCATATCTATTCAAGGGACACCATCATAGGACCTAACCACATCAGCCATATCATCAGGGGCTCATTCACCTGCACATCTACCAATGTGATATATGCCATCATGTGCCAGCAATGCCCCTCTGCCATGTACATTGGCCAAACCAGACAGTGTCTACGCAAAAGAATAAATGGACACAATCAGACACTAAGAATTGTAACATTCAAAAACGAGTAGGAGAGCACTTCAATCTCCCTAGACACTCAATAACAGACTTTAAAGTGGCAATTCTTCAACAACAAAAAAACTTCAAAAACAGACTTCAACAAGAAACTGCAGAACTGGAATTAATTTGCAAACTGGTCACCATCAAATTAGGCCTGAATAAAGCCTGGGAGTGGATGGGTCACGACAAAAAGTAATTTTTGCTCTCTTGATATTCACCCCTTCTTGTCAACAGTTGAGAATAGGCAACGTTCACCTTGATTGCATTGGCCTCATTAGCACTGAACCCCCCCCACTTGGTAAGGCAACTCCCATCTTTTCACGTGCTGTAATATATATATAATGAGGCCAATGCAATCAAGGTGAACGTTGCCTATTCTCAACTGTTGACAAGAAGGGGTGAGTATATATACACACTGCTTACTATATTTTTCACTCCATTCATCTGTTGAAGTGGGTTTTAGCCCACGAAAACTTATGCCCAAATAAATTTGTTAGTCGCTAAGGTGCCACAAGGACTCCTCGTTGTTTTTGCTGAAACAGACTAACACGGCTACCACTTTGAAATCTAATAAATTTGTAACTGCAAAGAAATCCCTGGGGGGGGGGGGGGCGGTGATACCCTGGTAAATTTATTAACATGAATATATGTTTTTTATTGCTTTTTTTAAAAAAAAGCTTTTTCTCTATAATGTTTTGTACCATAAGAATAAAATTGGTTTGATTAGAAAGAACTGTGTGGTAATATATCTATAGCAATCATTCTGTTATCAGTCTCTGAAGAGAAAGCAAGCAGACCTGTTTAGACAGACTGCCTTTGCTGGGAAATAGAGTGAAGGCAGAGAACTGTGCAGTCTGATAATACCCTGTCAGAAGGGAGAGAGATGTGGGTCACCACCCAGAAAGACAACAGCTTGGGGCAGCTGGAAGCTCAGAGTGCGTGTCTTTGCTGAACCACTGAGGGGAGATACAGGTGAAGTCTTTTGATGGAGGGGATTACAGGAAGAGGATCATGTAGATAGTGGAGAATGAGTCAAAAGATACAGAGAGAATGGGGCTGCAGAGGTTTGAATAAGAGATTAGAATCCAAAGTTGTAGATGTTTGTGGAATCTGAACCGAAGCTGAATTCTGAAACTGCATATGTGATTTAATACCTATCATCCCAGGCAGCCCCCACTGCGATAGAACTCCAGATGGATTTACAATTGGTATCTACTGCCTGCCCATCTCGTGGGTGACAACACTCTCTGCAAAATTGCACCACCCACGCTTGTTTCCCCAGGGAGGGAATCTGGCCAGGATTCTCAGAATTCTTATTTCATTTCTGAACACTATGCTGGTGTGGAAAGCATTTGATTGTACTGTAATCTGATTGCTCAATTGGTACGAGTAAGTAGGAAGGCTTATTTAACTTGGCCCTTTGGGAATGTTGTACTGATTTTACAGAGGGCAGGTTTCAGAACTCAGCAATGCATATATACATATAGAGACGGAAGGGAGAGGGTATTTTTTTTCATGTTTGTAACAAAATAACTTTATCAGAAATAGTTAACAGCTCCTCAAAAATAATCTTAAAATAACAGTTTCTAGCCACAGAAGTCATTCATTTTCTGCTAAAGTGAGTAGTAGGGCAGTAAGTCTGACACTTTATTACATTTGTTCAGCATTGTGGTTTTCATCATTTCTTTGAAATCCACAGCTTTCATGTACAGTTCATTAACACTGATCAGAGAGCACATCTTTCCAATAAGTCAATTTTTGCCATGTAATCTTTACTAGATGTTTTACTTCATGTAATTTGTTGAATGTTCTTTATCTTGAAATATCATTTTAATGTGTGGTTATGGTCATTTATACATTGCCACTTCTCTGACATCTTGGTATTCTATTTTTATTCTATCACACTGACATCCATAGCAGCGTTCTCACTTTACAAGTCAAAACAAGATTTTTATAACTGCCAACACTGTACTATCAACCTGGTGTCAGAAAAATAAGATGTCTTTCTGCACTGTGTGTCTCAGTTTTAATGCAGTGTTTCTTAATAGCGTAGAGGCCTAATTTTCAAAACTATCTTCTAAATTTGCACTCACAAAATTCCATGTGCAAATTTACTAATGGCCATTTATTTGCACATGTTCAGGGGTAGCTGGATGCACAGTTTCTGATTTCCATGCCATAATTAAGGTTCTGCACACAAAAAATTGCTGCTGTACATTTGCCTGTATATGTAGCCCTGACTCAGCACTGCTTCCCTGTTCAGGACAGCACTTAAAGCACATTCTTAAGTTTAAGCATATGATTTCAGTCAAGATTAAGGATTTTCTTATGTGCTATCCTGAACTGAGGTCCTTGTTAATTCAAATTTAAAAAAAAATTAGGTCAGTTGAGATAGGGATAAAGATGACATGCTGGCATTCAGGTAGCAGATGATAAAGGAAAATAGTGAGACAAAATAAAACTGAACTGATGTTTCCTGTCTTGCCATAACTTCAGTGTGCATGGCCAAGTTCCATTGCTTGCTTTCAATAAGCCAAATTCTGATACATGTACTCCACAAATACTTCCACTGAAAACAACAGGACTATATGAGCAATACAGTATTATACATCAACCTAAGCAAGGGCATTGGAATCTGGCCCATTGTCTGGAAACGTCCCTGGGATTGATTCTTTTCTCACTTACACCATTTATACACCAGTGTCACTCCACTGACACCAGTGGGTGAGGGAAAGCAGACCCCATGGATAGAACATAGAGGCAAAAGGAATTTATGAAGTATGTGCAAAATTCAAGAGTTATTAGAGAACAGAAAAATAAATCACCCATTTTTAAGTGGCAGCATTTGTTGATAGAGCTGACTCTATCAAATTAGACAAATTAGAGGATTGGGCCAAAAGAAATATGATGAGGTTCAACAAGGACGAGTGCAGAGTCCTGCACTTAGGACGGAAGAATCCCATGCACTGCTATAGACTAGGGACCGAATGGCTGGGTAGCGGTTCTGCAGAAAAGGACTGTAGCGGGGTGAATAACCCGCTCCTACCCTGAGGGGCTGGAAACAGCCCTAGAAGAGGGCTGAGTAGGAGAAGCTGGGCGGAGTGGCGAAGCAGCCACAGCTGTGGCCAGTTAATCAGGGCCCAGCTGGCCCTTATAAGAGGGCAGTGGGCCTGGAGCAGGAGAGAGCCTTCCTCTGCCTTAGAGGAAGGAGGGCCTGACTGTAAGGTACCTAGGGTGGAGCAGGGCTGGGGAAGGCCTGAGGAGCTGGGGAGCTCTGGCTAGGAAAGCCCCAGGCTGCGGCCTAGGGTTAGGCCCATCTAGGTACTGGGGTTGCAGGGACAACCACGGATAGGCCGAGGCAGCAGGTCCAAACCCCCTTTGCCTGTGATGAGTGGCTTATACTGCAGTCTGCCCCAGGGCGCGGGGGCTAGCTGGTGACTGGCAGTAGCCTACGACTGAGGCGAGGTGGGGATAGTGGGTTGGGGGTTCCCCTGGGGAGGGGAGACCCAGATATAGGGGTACTGCTGGGGGGCAGCACCCCAGTTAAAAGGGCACCGGGTCCTGGGAGGGACGCGGGCCCAGCGTGGACAGGCGGATCACTGGCCTGCAGAGGGCGCTCCAGGGCTGGACGAGCTAATTCCCGGAGAAACGAGCAGGAGGCGCCGCGGGGGTGAGGCCGACCCTGCTACAAGTGGTGGCGAATGTGGGCATAGACGGTCCGCCCTTGATACAAGGGGCAGGGCAAGGGACTGTGGACTATTGCTTGGAGTGGAGAAACAGAAAGGTGGAGAACAGGACGATGGAGCCCGTGTACACAGGGGTGTATTATGCAGAGACCCCAGGTGCCATCCCTGGGTGGGGCCCAGCGGCACCAGGGAAGGGGCCCGATCGCCTGAAGGGGTATCGGGACACCCAGGATGGACTATGGGAGGTGCAATGGGCTCTCCAAGGACAGATGGCCCAGCTGGTGGAGGAACAGCGGGCCTTGCGGGAGCTCCTCCAGGGCGGGTTCAGGAGGAATCGCCGAAGGCAGAGAGAGGAGCCTGGCGCCAGGGCCAGGAGGTCTGGCACCGAACAAAGGACGTGTTATGCCTGTCGAAGGTGGGGGCATGTACAGCGTGACTGTCCCTATTGGGGTGGGGGCAGGGTGCCGCCGCCCAAGCAGGGACCAGGACCGGTTCCGAGGATGGTCCGCCGGGTGAGGGAACCCGGGCGGCTGCAGACTTGTTGGGCCTGTGGGCAACCAGGCCACATAAGGTGGCGATGCCCAGGCGTGACGGGGAGGCTTCACGTCAGTCCCGTTGAAGGGACAGAACCCGAGAAGAAGTACCGGAAGTCCCGGGCGGCCCAGAGGCGGGGAGCCTGCTGGGGCTGCCGGGAACCGGGCCATGTAAAGAGACACTGCCCCCTCAGAGGGACTGAGGGGCAGCGGCAGGAGGTGCCGGTGGGCCCAGGGGGGCCAAACCTAGAAGGGACCGAGTCGGTTGCCGGGACGGAGGGGAGCCCGAAGGGAGTCGGGACCCAGACTGTCGCCGGGCCGGTCTGGTCCCAGGAGACCCAGACAGACTGGGCCCAGCAGGAGGCCGGGACCCAGGTGGGGGTCGAATGTACACTGGTGGGGACCCAGACCCTAAGGGAAGAGGGCCTGGGGGACCCGAGCCTGCGGGCCCGGCTGGAGGCCGCAGAGTTGGCTCGCAGAAAGGCCGAGGCCCATACCCGGGAAATGGCCCGAGGCTGGGAGGCCGCGGAGCGGAAGTGTGCGAGCCTGGAGGGGCGTCCCTGGAGGGCTAGCTTCGGGGAGGCGAGGCCAAGAGGACCCCCTTCCCCCAGGAGTGGGGGTTTTGAGGGGGAGGGTGTGTAGCGGGGTGAATAACCCGCTCCTACCCTGAGGGGCTGGAAACAGCCCTAGAAGAGGGCTGAGTAGGAGAAGCTGGGCGGAGTGGCGAAGCAGCCACAGCTGTGGCCAGTTAATCAGGGCCCAGCTGGCCCTTATAAGAGGGCAGTGGGCCTGGAGCAGGAGAGAGCCTTCCTCTGCCTTAGAGGAAGGAGGGCCTGACTGTAAGGTACCTAGGGTGGAGCAGGGCTGGGGAAGGCCTGAGGAGCTGGGGAGCTCTGGCTAGGAAAGCCCCAGGCTGCGGCCTAGGGTTAGGCCCATCTAGGTACTGGGGTTGCAGGGACAACCACGGATAGGCCGAGGCAGCAGGTCCAAACCCCCTTTGCCTGTGATGAGTGGCTTATACTGCAGTCTGCCCCAGGGCGCGGGGGCTAGCTGGTGACTGGCAGTAGCCTACGACTGAGGCGAGGTGGGGATAGTGGGTTGGGGGTTCCCCTGGGGAGGGGAGACCCAGATATAGGGGTACTGCCGGGGGGCAGCACCCCAGTTAAAAGGGCACCGGGTCCTGGGAGGGACGCGGGCCCAGCGTGGACAGGCGGATCACTGGCCTGCAGAGGGCGCTCCAGGGCTGGACGAGCTAATTCCCGGAGAAACGAGCAGGAGGCGCCGCGGGGGTGAGTCTGACCCTGTTACAAGGACCTAGGGGTTACAGTGGATGAAAAGCTGAATATGAGTCAACAGTGTGCCCTTGTTGCCAAGAAGGCTAACGGCATATTGGGCTGTATAAGTAGGGGCATTTCCAGCAGATCGAGGGACGTGATTATTCCCCTCTATTTGGCACTGGTGAGGCCTTATTTGGAGTACTGTGTCCAGTTTTGGGGCCCACACTACAAGGATGTGGATACATTGGAAAGAGTCCAGTGGAGGGCAACAAAAATGATTAGGGGGCTGGAGCACATGACTTATGAGGAAAGGCTGAGGGAACTGGGATTGTTTAGCCTGCAGAAGAGAAGAATGAGGGGGGGATTTGATAGCTGCTTTCAACTACCTGAAAGGGGGTTCCAAAGAGGATGGATCTAGACTGTTCTCAGTGGTAGAAGATGACAGAACAAGGAGTAATGGTCTCAAGTTGCAGAGGGGGAGGTTTAGGTTGGATATTAGGAAAAACTTTTTCACTAGTAGGGTGGTGAAGCACTGGAATGGGTTACCTAGGGAGGTGGTGGAATCTCCTTCCTTAGAGGTTTTTAAGGTCAGGCTTGACAAAGCCCTGGCTGGGATGATTTAGTTGGGGTTGGTCCTGCTTTGAGCAGGGCGTTGGACTAGATGACCCCTTGAGGTCCCTTCCAACCCTGAGATTCTATGACTCTGTGTGTGCGCACCTCAGAGAGAGAGAGAGACAGACAGACAGACAGACTTACTTGCTGGAAAATCTATTTTGATTTTTCCCTGAGGGCTTTTTGTTTTGTTTTGTAGTTTCATAAATTAATCGACAGCCTTAGTAGTAAAGAATCAACAGTGTTATGTTTTGTAATAAACGTACCAGTTGCAGATTACATGATATATATTTTAACAGTATAATAATCAAAAGATATTACAAGAGCTTCACAATTACAATTTTAAAATGTAGTTATAAATAATGGTGTTTATGTCCCAATTTAGGATGAAGCTTCAATTCTCTGTTTTGTCAATGGCTAGAAACAGATATGCATTTTTGATATTAATGTTAGACAACCTATCTGGTTCATGTGAATTTGTGCATCTGTAAAAAATGTATGATAAAAAGATGGACTATAGACTTACTTTAGAATACAGTAAAGTCTATTAGCTCCTCTAAGTGTTTGCATTGTTTAAAAAAATGTGGTGGTTTTTTTCTTGGCATTAAGACTTGTAGTTATGTCTTATAGCCCTAAATACAAGAAATACAGGGAAAGAATAGTACAGTGATTGCTCACTAGCACCTGTTATAGTTAAGGTTACAAAACACATTTAGTTATAATCCCATTTTCCCATGCTTATAACATTCTGAAATATTCACCTTTTAAGCTGAAAATGTCCATGCTTGGTCTCTGCCTCAAGGTGATTTATTTTTTTTAAGTTTGAGCAAAATATTTCCAGTGATTTTTGAGCTTGGAATGGATGTAAAATAAAAAAAAACCTTCACCCTTGACAAAAAATGGCTTAGGTCTGAAATTGTAAAGTTGTCATGGACATATATATTATTGGAGATGAGGAGAGACCTATTAGATGAACCAATCGTCTCTCTGAAAATGCAGTGTTATTCTCATGAGTACATTTTCTAGATTTAGCTGCCAACAGCCCCTGTTTGGATGTGACAGGCCTGGGTTTTGAATATTGGTCCCAGAGACTGGAGTCCTAGCCAATAGTTCAATAATGGTGGCTTCCTCACTCCTTTTTTCCCCTTTTCCAGAGGAAGTCCTAGTCCAGCAGCCATGCAGCCGGGAACCTCATATAAAGAATTTGTTTCTCCTCTTCCCAGCCACACTGACTCTTTAAATCAAGGGGAAAGAGAGAGAACAGAGCAGCCCGATAATGGTGCTGCTAGGCATTTAGGTGGGAGCTGACGTCCTTTGAAAATCTGTATCTTAACGTTTTAATCATTCCCTGGGCTAGCAGATGGTTGGAGTGCTTCAGTTCCTTGTGGAGAGTGCAATGCTTTCTTTCATTCTTCAGTGCTTCTCTTGCTGGTCAAGGAACAACAATGCTAAGATGTGACAGAAGTCCATTTCAGTCATCCTGGGACCAAGAGAAGGTTTCCCACATAGATCTTGAAGGAAAGAAGTGATAAGTAGGAGCATTGAAAACAGAGTGATCTCCACTGTCCTTGACTGAAGACCCTGCAATAATATCACCACTAAGAAAATAATGCATGTTGATTTTAAAAAACATGTCGTCGATATTTCCTCTATTTATAATATATTCCTACATTGTAACAAGGCACCATATAAATCCACTATATAGTAGAATTTCTTTTTCCTTGAAAACCCTCTTTTGGGAACAGGGTTGATTTAGTTGGCCACCTATCTTTGCATCAGCAGAAATCAAAATTGGAAGGTGATTTTTCTGACTGAGGTGATATCATAGAAGTGCCTCCTCAGCATCCCCCATCATAGCTGGAAGTGGTATTGCAGCAGCTCTGCCTCAGTTTCACCAGTGCCTTATCTGGCCATAGGATTGACCTGACCCTCCAGCCAAGCCACATAACACAGGTCAGCCCCTTTCAGGTCCTCAGAGTCCTTTAGAAAATATCAAAACAACCAAATGTTCAGTCCAGCTGGACTCAGCTGTTAGCCTCCTCCTTTTCAGGCCAGATCCTGCTGCAAAAACTGCCCAAAAAGCCAACTGAAGGGCCTGGGTTCAACTTCACTGCCCAATGGCACACATTTCCCCTACACAGAGTTTCAGGAAGGCTGAAGTCCCTGATTATCTCTTGTCTTCAGCTAGGCTCCTTGCCCACCACAAAAAAGCCTATCTGCTCTGCTTCACCAACCAGTCTTCAACTGCTGGGCTTCCCCCTTTCTAAACTCTCATTTCAAGCTCATCAGCCAACCAAAATGTACTAGGGTGTGCAGTGGCATAGCCAGGTTTAGAGCACAGGGGGAGCGGAGCTGAAAAAGGGTGCTGGGAGCAAAAAGCGTCGGGAGCAAAAAAAAATGCTCCACAGAAAAAGGCGTTGGGAGGAAAAAAAGGTGCCGCTTCTGCTCAGTGGGGGAGCAGCCGCTCCCCCCTGGCTACGCTACTGAGGGTGTGGCTAATTAAGCCTCAGGCTGCTGGTTAATCCTTTTCAGTTGGGGATGGGGTTTAAATGCCTCATCACCTGTGTCATGATCCTTAAGGCTTGAAAAGTGGTGCTTCTATGGAAACCTGAGATGGAGGATGGTAGCATGATCCAGTGAACAGGGCAATAGGATAGGTGATAAAGTTATTCTATCTACCACTGACCTGCTGGGTGACTGTGACTGTAAATTGGGGAAAACCATTATAGAAGAGCTAGGACAGGGATCTCAAACATGCAGCCCGCGGGGTTATTTCCTGCGGCCCGCCAAGTTCCCCACAGCCCCCTACCCCCCCCCCCCACCATGTTATTTTCCGGGGCTGCCAAGCTCCCCTCCCCCAGCACTCTCCAAGCACACCATGTCCCTGCTCCTCTGCCTACCTCCAGGTGCTTCCCTCCGCCAAACAGCTGTTTGGCTGTGCTTAGCACTTTCCAGGATGGAGGAGGAGGAGCGGGGAACAGCGTGCTCAGGGGAGGAGGCGGAGAAGAGGTGGGGAAGGGGTTGGAATGTGGGCAGGGAGGGGGCGGAGTTGGGGCGGGGACTCAGGAGAAGGGGTTGGAATGGGGGCGGGGAAGGGGTGGGATGATGCGGGGCAGAGGCGGGGCCTCGTTGAAGGGGTGGAGTGAGGGCGGGGCTGGGGGCAGCGAGAGGGGTTGTCAGTGATGCGGCCCTCATGCCAATCCATTAGTCCTCATGTGGCCCTCGTGGTCATTTGAGTTTGAGATCCCTGAGCTAGGAGTTATTAAATCCAAGGTGCATTTACTCTCTTGTGAATCGCTTATAACTGCACTGACATCAGTAGAAAGAATGAGGAGTACTTGTGACATCTTAGAGACTAACAAATTTATTTGGGCATAAGTTTTCGTGGGCTAAAACCCACTTCATCAGATCAGGAGTGGAAAATACAGTAGGATGATATCTATTTTTTTATACACACACACACCATGAAAAGATGGGGGTTGCCATACCAACTCTAAGGAGAGAAATCAATTAAGGTGTGCTATTATCAGCAGTTTTGCAGTTTGCATTGCAAACTGGATGCCAGTAAATTAGGCTCGAATAAAGACTGGGAGTGGATGGGTCATTACACAAACTAAATCTATTTCCCCATGCTAATTTTCCCCCTACTGTTACTCACACCTTCTTGTCAACTGTTTGAAATGGGCCATCCTGATTATCACTACAAAAGTTTTTTTTTCTCCTGCTGATAGCCCACCTTAATTGATTTGTCTCGTTAGAGTTGGTATGGCAACCCCCATCTTTTCATGTTCTCTGTATTTTTATATATCTTCCTACTGTATTTTATATATCTTCCTACTGTATATATCTTCCTACTGATCCACTCCATGCATCTGATCAACATGGGTTTTAGCCCATGAAAGCTTATGCCCAAATAAATGTGTGAGTCTCAAGTACTCCCCATTCTTTTTGCTGATACAGACTAACACAGCTACCATTCTGAAACCTGACGTCAGTAGAGTTATCCTGAATTCAAACAAGTATTAATGAACTGGCCCTAAATGAAAGTCTGATATTTTGTATTTGGGAAACACTGGGAGGAACAAGCAATCAAACAAACAGTTTGCACAAGATATGTAAAAAGAAATATGAAAATAGAGATTTAAACCACCACCCAGATTTTCTTCAAATAGAGAAACTTGCATTTTATATGTAATTATATTTTTGTTAGACCCCTATGGCTTATTCAACAGTTATATGTTGCTTTTATACACATGAAATTTACAAGAAATATTTATTTACAAGATCCATTATAATCAATTCTTCCTAAACATATTGGGAATATTTATATCTTAGAAACTCCTTGGCTAATGAGCAAACACTTTTTATTACAGTTTGTCAGCTTGCCCAATAGGTTGGAGCCTCCTCAAATGTGTAATCGTATTATAAATGAAATAAAGCAGTGGCATTTCCTAGCTACCTAGCAGTGAGAGACTGGGGGGAAAATACTAGAGAAAAGATGTACAGAGATTTGTATTTGTCATAAATGTGGGGACCAGTTTTGAATTCAAGGTTTAACACTCTAGTACTTGTAAATCAATGTGAAACAACAACCAAAAAACCCTCAACAACCCTGAAAGAAGCAAACAAGCTGGGAAAGGGACTCTGGGATGTGAAGATCAGACCTTTTCTGTTATTCAGAGAATAAAGATGAGGAAGAAAAAAATACTGCAAATGTTTATCAGAAAAAGAGAAAGCCCAGGAGTGACAATAGTTCTTTTCTTGTTCTTTCTTTTGGAGGAGACAAGAAAGAATAAATAAATATAGCAACATATAAGTGTTGAATAAGCCATAGGGGTCTAACAAAAATATAATTACATATCTAATGCAAGTTTCTCTATTTGAAGAAAATCTGGGTGGTGTTTTAAATCTCTATTTTCATATTTCTTTTTATTTTGTTATGGCAAAATACCATTGTAACAGTTAACTTTTAGCATGTTTATCAGACCCAATATAACCATGTCAATAGGCTCCATAAGAAATACTGCTTCCACTAGACAAGAATATTTAAGGAAGACATGGACATTTTAAAGAGTTTTTCCTTCAAATAAAATACAAGTCTCCTATATTTTGGCATGGTGGTTCTGAGCTTATAAGATAGTTTATAAACAAAAAAACTAAATAGCTGGCTCCAAAACCTATTAGCCAGCCAATTATATTTGTTCTTGAGCCTATGGTAGCTCTCCCAGTAAGGGAAAGGTGGCTTTGTTTGATGTACTACCAGTTCATTAACAAACAAGGAAGAAAGAGGTAGAGACTCTTGTCAAATATTATTCAACCAGCACAAGTACTATTAAAAATTAATTTATTAGGTGAATGTTGTGATTTTTTTCAGACTAATTATTCAACATTCCTTGTCTGGTCTGGCTTCGAAGTACACTTTAAGCATCTAAAGGGACAGGTCTGGAACAAACTTAATGGGACCATTAGGAGATTAAAGCCCCCATCCATTTCTGTCAAAAAATCGGTTTAATCAAAATCAAAATGTTCTGAGGAGATGGGTCAACTTCAATGAAAGCTTAGTCCTGTTTCTCATGTCCAGGATGGAATTTCTGGTCAAAATCAGAATGAGAGACCTCCCAACCCAAGAATAAACAAGTGGTTAGGGCATTCATCTGGGATGTGAAATATCCAGGTTCAAGTCCCTCCTCCAAATCAGGCAGTTGAGTAAGTGCCCCAACCATCATGATATTGGCTATTCTGGGGAAGATAGGCTGGTCTCTCACTTTTTTTCACAAAATGAATTTCAAAAGATCTTGCACTTGTTATGATGCACAATGAAAACAAATGTTGAAAATTCAACATTTTTCACAAAATGCAGTTCTTATATTCTGGCCAGCCCCAATTATGATTGCTCATGTTACAGGTACAAGTTCTGTTGAGAGCACAGACCCAGATCAGCTGCTGCTGCCTACCCATGAGTAAATGGGTAAAGAAAAGGCCTGTGGAGTAGTGAGGGATTATGTCCACTCCATCTCCAATGCACAATCCAATAGAGCTGGCTAGAAGCAAGAAAGGGAAGTAAGCTGCACCATTTGTGGCTGCAGTAAATTTCTTCCCCTCCCCCTGGAGTAGGAGAGAAGCAGAAAAGAAATGTGACTCACCAAGTCACAACTCCTTGCTGGGCTCCTCCTGGGATGGCACACCTGCATCCCCCCGCTTATTGACAACTGAACCTAATCGCTTGATGTAGCCCATAGGCCTTTTCATCTTAGGATCTTAAAGCACTTGCCATTCAACACTCGTGGAAAGTAAAACAGTGATTATTGACCCCAAGATAAAGCCAGTAACATGCGTTCATGCTCAGATCCTCAGCTGCAGTCAATGATCACTTAGCTGTGGAGGCGCACAGAGCAGCCTCTACTAGTGGATTGATGCCCAGGTCTCCTAGTCAAAACTGGTGTGCTCTCAGCATTAGATCACACACTCAAGGGGCATAAAACTGGGTCTCTATATGCAGCAGGCTGAACATTAAATTTTGCTGGGGTGCCGCCTTATTGCTATGCTATTATTATTTGTATTGTAGTAGTGCTTAGAGGCCACAGTCCGGAATCTGGGACCCATTGTCCTAGGCACTGCCCACAACACACATACCTTGTTATCGTATTATTTATTTGTACTAAGAGTTAGGAATTAAAACACATGAGCTTCATTTACTTACTAATTTAATTAGACTTGCAAAGAATTCAATAAGTAAGACACCCGACTTTAGTAAATCCACAGAAGTATACAGAGGCATGCTGGAAAATAAAATAAAGATGCTGAGATTTATTTTCAGTCTTTCTATTCAATATATTGTGTGCCATCAGGCATAAGCTTTTATTGCACACAGAAGTCTCTTTAGAACATTGCCTATATATTTCTTGCAAATGGGAGACAGCTCCTCCTTGGTTATTATTTTATTGATATAGTGCCATAAATGCACACAGTATACAGTAGCACATGCTGCTTCAATAGTTCTTTGTTGCTTTTAGTTTTCTCACAATTTCTTCAGTTCACTCTCAAGTCCTTCTATTTGCTTCTGATCACAAAAGTCTTTGATAGTCAAGGTGCTAAACACCTGATCATTTTTTCAATGAAGCAGCTTTTTGCATGTTTTCATTTGTCCTTGCCACCATATTCATTTCATATTGAAAATAAAATCCTGTTTCAAGCTGCCTTCCAGAAGGGATTTCTTTTTCTTTCTTTCCTATTTCATTGTTTATCAAGGCCTGATCCAAAAACTGCTGAACTCAATGGGAATCTTTCCAGTGACTTCAGTTGACTTTGGACCATGTGACTGAAAGGGCAAATCCTCCTGGACATGATGTAAGGACTGACAGACACCCCAGTCTCAACAGAACCAACTACAGTAGAAAAACACAGAGAAGCTCTGCAGGAGGACAACATATCTTCTGCGTGAGTACAGCTTAACAGTACCATCCTCCGCAAGCCTAAGCTATTTAGAAGATAGTTTTATACAGTGGCTCCATAACCATGCAGATCTACTGACCTGAAGCCAAACACAGGGCTGACCAGAGGGCCTCAGACACCACTGCTGTGATGAAGCTGCAGTACTGGTAGCAGTGGGGCTGCACTGCTGTTTCTCAGCCTGTCCCCAACTTGAAGGATTTCATCCCCCAAACTCCTGCATAGTTTTCACGAGAAGAACCCATTTACTTAGGCTGCAGGCAGGGACCAGAAGTTAGCTCAAAACAAACAGAGCAACAATGCAAGAAAGAACACACACAAATAAAGAACCAAAACAATTTAAACTATGCATGTGTAACGCTGACAGACCCCGCTTGTCGACGGGCAGGATTGAACCGGGGATTTCTGGAGCTAAGTGCATGAGCCTCTACTGCATGAGCTAAAAGTCATATGCCTCTTACCTAACGCTGTAGAGCAAACTCATTTTATCTCTCCTTTAAGTGGTCTCAGTGCCACTAGATGGGACAGAACACCACACCCAGGAAGTGTGTGGGTTACACATGGAAATATTAACTCATACAACATTAATATACAGCATGCATATTCATAATGCCGAACAGGAAAGAACTCATCCTTAACTTAACATAACTGTCAGTATAAGCCCCACTTAAGACAAAGGATATGTGTCTGAACCCGCCCCAGAGTTTTTGACTGAGTATTGTTTTGGGTAGGTACGGAGGTAGGCGGGGGTAGGGGGGGAGATAAGAACATAAAAATGACCATACTGGTTCAGACCATGTAGCCCAATATCCTTTCTTCTGACAGTGGCCAATGCCAGATGTTTCTGAAGGAATGAACAGACAATCATCAAGTGATCCATACCCTGTCATCCACGCCCAGCATATGACAAACAGAGCCTGGGTTTGCATCCCTGACCTATCCTCCATGAACTTATCTAGTTCTTTTTTGAAACCTGTTATAGATTTGGCCTTCACAACATCCCCTGGCAATGAGTTCCACACAGACATTGAGAATAGGCAAGAACACAGAGAGAGAGAGTGAGAGGCAAGAAAGCCAAGTAGGAGTCTGTAAGCAAAGTGAGACCCTAGAAAAAGCTAGAGAGAGAGAGAATGCTTTTGGTTCTCACCTTAGTTAAGAGGCTGGGGTTGGTAAGCTAAGAAAGGGATCCTTTTATTCTTGATTCCTTCTGCATTCAGAGACAAGACTTCTCACATTCCTTGTAAATAAACAAGATTGCACCAAAGAAAACACCAGGCTCAATCAATTCTACTTCGAACAGGAACATCCCTGGGGCCTCAAACTTTGACTAGCTTCTCAGTTCAAAAAGAGGCAACAATACTTGGTGGATGGGACTATTTTTGAATCTACTTCCCCTTTGAAAACTGCACTGCCTTATCTGTCTAGTCAGAAAAGCACAGCTTGCCAATATCCTTGAAAGAGACACAGTTGACAGGGACATAATTTAATATTCATGAAGTTTCTATTTCTATCATTAGTGACATTCAGAAAATACCCCTGTCACTTTTCGCCATTCCCCCAAATGGTCTCAGTCAATAACATGGAAGCACTGCTTGGGGAATGGCTGCCCTTCTGTCCCATGTCTTTGAATGTTCCTGGCTGTGTAACTTTAATCCCATTCCCTTTTGCCTCTCACCTAAAGTCAAAAGTTTATTTTCCTTTCCTTGAACAGCTAGTTGTCATCCTCCATAAGCCCCAACATCTTGACTATCTTTAAAAACTATTTTTATTAGGAAAAAAATCAAATAAATGCAAAGTTAGACTTCAGATTTTCAAAGGCATCTAACTCCCATTAAAAAAATCAATGGAAGTTGTGGGCATAATTGTCATAGGCACTTTGAACATTTCAATTTAACATAACTAATGTCAAGACTATGCTGTTTCTTAAGTAGGATGCTTCATATAGTTACAAAAGGATGAAGCTTAAAGTAGTTTGTATGAGTATTTCTATCCCACATCTGACAAGTCCCTCCTGAGAGCCGGAACCATATCTTGTGTCAATACAGCTTCTCCCATTTTGTCTTACGGTTGCTTTTTATTTATACTCTTTTGGACATTCTTAGGTGTGGTAAAAAACATTATCCTTTTGACTACTATGTCTTATAGAAAAACACACAATTAACTTGTATATGTTTTTTCTTCTCCCAGAATGAAGTGTTTATGTTTTTTTAGTTCATATTATCATATTAAACCACCTCTCCATCTACACTTCAGAACATTTCGCTTTTCCCCTTTTTAATCCATGTGTGACATCTCCACATTCATATAAATATTTGTCAATTATGATTTCTCTTGTATGGTACTTAGTTTATCACAACTGATTAAATGTATTGCCTTTCAAACTTTAACATATATTACAATTTGGGAAAAAAAAAGTCAAACAAACAATCTCATCATCCATATACCTGGACTGTGAATTCCGCATGTGTTTCTTACCAGCCACTTAATCACGTATCATTCAGTGGGGTGTATAACTAACAACAAATTTCTCTCCTGTATCACAGCGAGTCATGGTTGAAAATTTTCAGTTGAAACTGGTTTTCAGTGGAAACTTGTGTTTTTGACTACATGCCATTTTTCAAAAAACTGTCAGTTTTATGTGGGAAATGTTGACTTTTTGTTAAAAAAAAGTGAAAAAGAAAAAACAAACAGAAATTGACATTCTTGTTTTTCATCTGAAAACAAAAATAATTTCATCTGAATAAAAATGGAAGTTTTAGTTCAATTGTCTCGCACTCACTTTTCTCTCTGAGCTAGGCTCCTTGGTTGGACTACATCTCCTATGATGATCCATTAACAAGGATTCCCATGATGCACCACAACTACTCAGCAGGAAGGGAATCTACAGCTCATTCAAAGCAAGGGAATTTGGTGCACAGAAGAGAATGGAGTCATGAGGCAACCAAATTACAGCTCCCATGAGGCACCACACTGGCATTTTCAAATAAAAAAAAGTGGTTTCAGCTAAACGCTTTCAGTTTTCAATTTTTTTTGCTGAAAAGTCAACATTTTCCATGGGAAAAAACCCAAACATTTTCTGAACAGATCTAGCTATGCAAATGTAACGTCAGTTAAGTCAGCGAGGTTGTAACAAAGACCAGACCATAGCTATACTTTACTCAAAGACAATTTCACCATTGTTTTTTTTCTTACATCTAGGGCAGCAGCAATAGCATGTGGCAAAGACAATACATTTAAGTAGTATACATATCCACACACAGTTTGAGCACCATGCCTCTTTATCAAGGCAGTGTATCTGGGTGTGCTAAATGGTGCTCCAGATGTCAGCTTGGGCACTCTACCACCACATGAATTATTGTCTGTGGCCCTCTCCCATAGTCACAGTGTGGAGAGGAAATCAGGCCAAGCCAGTGGATGGCTGCAGCATCTCTGGGCAAGCCAGAGAGTAACTAGTTGTGCATGGTCCAAGATCTATGATCACAGTGGCCAGAAATGTACCACAGAAAGCTTGGTAGACAGCACAGAGGTTGCTTGCAATTTCCGATTCTTAGTCTTTACCCACAAAATACTCCAACGTAGTTTGGATCAGATCTTACTTTGCTTTCCAGAAATTCCATGGAGGTTTCTGGAGGCCACATGTAACTGGAATTTCCATGGCTGTTGTAAGGCTTTGCTGATGCTGGGATGAGGGAAACATATTAAGTACTTTATGCTGTATTACTAGTAAAGGGTGCCATCAAGTTGTAGAAAAGGCGAGGTCATGCAAAGAAACCAGGGTCCATCTGTTGCTATGGAAAGGGGGTGAGGCGGCCTGACACCCACTGTTCTAGCCATACTCCATCTACATCATCAACAGAGTATCCAATGGTAATTATGTGAATTAAGTAATTACAGTATTCTGAAGATCCTTAGAAGGTGGGTAAGACAGAAGTTGTCCAGTAGGGAAAGTGAAGCTTAAGTAGACAAAATGCAAAGTCAGAGCTCATGTTCTCTTTGTAAAAGAGATGAAGAAAAAAGACAGACAAATACAGCCCAAAGAAGTTGTCCTTGAATGAGGTCCTCTCCGGGGCAAGTGTCATAAACCTTGTGTTGAGGTCAGCTCTCAAGATGGTGCATTTCAATATCGAGGGAATCTTAGCAGCCAAGAGGGACATCCTCCTCCAGTTCACTGTACAACATGAAGAATACATCATCTTGCTTCAGGACACACACTCTATCACTGATGCTTAACAATTAACACCAAGATGAGTTGTTGTGTCTCACCTCCATTGCATGGAATACAGGATGTCATCCTAAGGCAGAGAGGGTATTCAGCATCTCTAGTCTCATCATCAAGTCTGTGATGGGATGTACTCCCCACACTGGCCCTGAGAAGGTAAATTAGGCCGAATTAACTGCTCAGTTGCACCTGCAGGAGGAACCTGGGAGCAGGGAATGATTAATTAGACACAAGGCTCAACTGGGCAGGGACAGGCGGGGCCTATAGAAGCCAAGAAGCTGGCAACAGAAGGGGGCTGTAGGCTGCAGTTGCTCCCTGAGAAGAGAGAGGAGTGTTGGGACTATAGAGTGTTGCTCCATGGGAGGAGGGAGTGGGGAGGCTGGCAAATCCAAAAGAGGGGGGAAGTCATGAAGGTAGGAGAAGGCTCAGGAGAATAGCCACAAGGGATAGGAGTGCAGGCCTTGGCTGCTAACAGGAGGGCCCCGGAGCTGGAACCCAGAGTACAGGGTGGGCCCAAGTTTCCCTAACAGCCACTGGGGACATGGCACATACCAGGCAGAGGACAGTGGAGTGCCTGGTATGATTTGTTCTGGGAAAGACTGTTACACATACTCTTCCCCAGAAGGGGGAACCATGGAATGACCTGCCCCGAGGGCTTAATCACGAAGAAGAGGCTGAAGTTCCTGGTGCAAGAGGGGCTGCAGGATGAGAGGACGATGGGAGAGACACCATCAGAGGAGGGTGCAGCACCTGGCAGAACTAATTCCCAGTACGGTCAGAAGGAGGTGCTATCTGCGATGAGTGAACATCCTCGACAAGGGCCAAATGATGTTCCTGAATTTCAGCCTATAAAAGTGAAGGATCTGACTCTGATCAATGTCTAAAAACCTCCCCACTGCAGTATCTTCAGTTGACCCTACAACATTTCAAAGGAGGCACACACTTATCCAGGCTGATGGAGAACCTGTTCTATTGCATCTTAGAATAATAGAATCTCAGGGTTGGAAGGAACCTCAGGAGGTCATCTAGTACAACCCCCAAAGTACGGTCTAGTCTTCTTCACCTCTGAGTTGGCCAGCTGCATTAGCAGGGGTACACTTTGGGTTCCGCCTATCTATTACCACTGTTGTGAGCTGCCTCCTCCTGCTGCTACTTGCCATTAGGTAGGATGCAATGGGAGACAAGTGATACATGCTAAGAAAGGAAAGTGGTTCCCAGGTTGACAGAGGCAGGGAATAGCAGGGTAGGCCTGGTCAGTTACTGAAAAACTGGCTAGCCATGATGAGGTAAGGAGTTATTCTTCTTGCATTCTTTAAGAAAGACTCATCTATGTAGCAAAAATACAGATTACATTGTTTTTCTCCATTTGTTTTCATGTAAACTGTAAGGATCAAATATTGACCTCAGCTACATGGGCTCTCATTGACTTCAATGGGAAAGGAACCTGAGCATCTCAGGCACTACCTTTTGTATGCTTGATGACATACAGGATTGCACATGCTATATATGCTATGTTACCAAAGGTCTTTAGAAAAGGCTATTCCACTGAACACAAGAGAGAAATGATAGAAATGGTAAGGCAGGGAATAGGAATGCACATTTACCACTTTAAAAGGTTGCAGCCCAGGTGCTTAATTCAAGAAGCTAGACAGTAAATACAATAATCTGCATATTAAAATAAACTTTATTTGTCAGTAAACTGATGAACGTAAAGAGTGCAGTGAACCATGTGCATTCTACACACATTAAACCAAAAATATCTGTTAAACTAATGATCATGGTGTATCTTAGGAACACACAAGCAAAAAAATGCATAGGCAAGATAAAATTTATCATGCATGCAAATCAGAGCACAGAACCTATTGTTTCAAGACCTGTTCAGTACCAGTAGTGTGAGCTAAAGACTCTGAGAATAGCTTGTCTGCATATACAGACCTTATATGTAATTTAAAATTAATATTCACTGTCATGATTATTAAAGTAACTTTTGTTAGTTTAGCTATCTGAGGATCAGCTGACATATATCCCTGTTCCAAAATAAAAAAATTACTGAAATTGCCTTATTTGCAAGAAGAATGAGAACATGTATCTGGTTTTAGATTAGAAGATGAGAAAGTGGAGATGATTAAATTTATCGTAAGTCTGACTTAATTTTTGTTTTGCTGATGGATAAATGTCAAGCAACTTTTTTTTTGTCCTAGAGTTTTTCCCCATCAATTATTTTTATAGGGGTTTTAGATTGAATTTTCTGTAAATTGGTGACAGTGTCTTTAAGATATTTGACCCCAATAAAACCGTACTTCAATAGTGGTCTTGTGTGTCTGGGTTTTCCATCTTTGAGTATGTATGTGTGTGGGGCCATATACCAAAAACACTTTGATAGGAATTTTAAATTTAAAAAAGTTTTAATTTTAAAGTTGCTGTCTTAAATGGGACTTTTCCAAGTTTACTTTCTAACAGTGAACTTATTCAAACTTTATTGGCCCATGTTAAAGGTAGATTTCACACCTGATTTGTCTGAAGACATTGGAAGGAAGTACTCGAAGATGAAGAAAGCTAAATTAATAAGCCATAAGAATCAAGGGAAAAACAGAGAAGCCTTGCCTTTCAGGTCAGCAAGAAAACCGAGAAGACTAATATTCCAGAATCTCTGGGACTGACGACCTTGTGAAGTCATGACACCAACAAACAGGCAAATTCAGCCGTCGATCAGTCTCTTCCTGCAGCTCTAGGTGCTCTGCCAAAAGGGCCGGTGCAAGGAAGTTTCGTGCCCTAGGCAAAACTTCCTTGCACCAGCTCAGCCGCCCCCCCAAAAATGCTACCCCCCCAGCCAGCTGCCCCGACCACGGGAGCTCAGCCTCCCCCCGCCAAAATGCCGTGCGCCCCACCCAGCCAGCTCTCCCGACCGCGGGAGATCAGTCTCCTCCCCCCTCCCCACACGGGCCACGGGCGCTCAGCCCCGTACCACCACCCGTGGGCCGCGGGAGCTGAGCGGGGAGCAGCGGGGCGCAGCGGGGCGGCTCGTCGTGGCTGCCCCCCCCCCCCGCTCAGGCGCTGGGCAGGGGGTGGCTCGCACCGACTGCTCCCTGCTCAGGCGCTGAGTGGGGGAGGCAGCGGGGCAGCTCATCACGGCTGTCCCCTGCTTAGGCGCTGAGCAGGGGGGCAGGGGAGAGGCTCGCCACGGCTGCCAAAGGCAGCCGCCCGCCGCCCCCAAAATCTTGGCGCCCTAGGCAACCGCCTAGGGTCGCCTAGTGGGCACGGCGGCCATGTCTGCCAGCAGAACATCACTATCTGTCTCTTTATCAGAATTTCCTGCTCTGTGAGCTGTTACACTTTTGCTTAAGAGGGTTGTGTTAAAGCTAGTATTATAATATCTTGGGGGAGGAGGGAGTGTTAGTTAACAAATAGCAACTGAAGTCTAAAAAAATTCTTTATTAGTGGCTCAGATTGCTGAGGTAGGCATTAGGTAATAATTAGTTAACACTTTAAGCATTAAGCTATTTGAGCAGATTCAAATTATAGGTTTGATTTACTTTGATTATAAATCTCAGCTAAAGAATATTACTAAAGAGCCAGGCACCTTATTCGTAGATTCATAGATTCTAGGGCTGGAAGGGACCTCGAGAGGTCATCGAGTCCAGCCCCCTGCCCTCATGGCAGGACCATCATGTCCCCTCTCAGTCTTCTCTTTTCCAAACTAAACAAACCCAATTCCTTCAGCCTTCCTTCATAGGTCATGTTCTCTAGATCCTTAATCATTCTTGTTGCTCTTCTCTGGACCCTCTCCATCTTTCTTGAAATGCGGTGCCCAGAACTGGACACAATACTCCAGTTGAGGCCTAACCAGCGGAAGAATGACTTATGTAGCCCAGAATCAAGTTTGCTTTTTTTGCAACAGCATCACACTGTTGACTCATATTTAGCTTGTGGTCCACTATAACCCCTAGATCCCTTTCTGCCGTACTCCTTCCTAGCCAGTCTCCTCCCATTCTGTATGTGTGAAACTGATTGCTCCACTTAGGTAGGAACACTTTGCATTTGTCCTTATTAAACTTCATCCTGTTTACCTCTGACCATTTCTCCAATTTGTCCAGATCATTCTGAATTATGACCCTATCCTCCAAAGCAGTTGTAATCCCTCCCAGTTTGGTATCATCTGCAAACTTAATAAGCATACTTTCTATGCCAATATCCAAGTCGTTGATGAAGATATTGAACAGAGCCGGTCCCAAAACAGACCGTTGCGGAACCCCACTCGCTATACCTTTCCAGCAGGATTGGGAACCATTGATAACTACTCTCTGAGTACGGTTATCCAGCCAGTTGTGCACCCACCTTATAGTAGCCCCATCTAAGTTGTATTTCCCTAGTTTATTGATAAGAATATCATGCGAGACCGTATCAAATGCCTTACTAAAGTCTAGGTATACCACATCCACCACTTCTCCCTTATCCACAAGACTCGTTATCCTATCAAAAAAAGCTATCAGATTGGTTTGACATGATTTGTTCTTTACAAATCCATGCTGGTTATTCCCTATCACCTTACCACCTTCCAAGTGTTTGCAGATGATTTCCTTAATTACTTGCAACATTATTTTCCCTGGCACAGAAGTTAAACTAACTGGTCTGTAGTTTCCTGGGTTGTTTTTATTTCCCTTTTTATAGATGGGCACTATATTTGCCCTTTTCCAGTCTTCTGGAATCTCGCCTGTCTCCCATAATTTACCAAAGATAATAGCTAGAGGCTCAGATACCTCCTCTATTAGCTCCTTCTTAGAACTGATATAAGGATTTATTATTTTGGGTACTAATTTGATGATTTAACTCAAGCCAATACTGATTTGTTGATTGGATCACAATTTTATTCTGATTTGACAGTTTTATTTTAATTCTGGTGATAGGTTTCCTTGATTTTATTTTAGTTTGTTTAAGAGTTTTAATAAAATGTACAAAATACAAATGATACTGAGTCATAGTTCTTTCAATAAACGGAGTCTTTGAGGCTCTGGGGTGGAAACCTGTCAGACAATCTAAATGCTTGGCCAGCACCTCCTAATTCTCTGGTTCTCAGAATTGACTTTCAGTTTTAAGTCTAAATTTCCTTTGCTTTGAGGGGATATTTTATCCTTTTTTCAGCTGAATAAAATTATAGGCTTGAACATTAAACCTAGAGTTCTAGGGGCAATATATATGTTTTATGCTTAAAATGATTCCATCTTGAAACAAAAAGGTCCAGAATGCAATTAAGTGGGATTTTCCCCCCTGAATTGATTGGCTCCTGGAATCATTTGCTCTTCTGGCACTGTAGAAGGATATATTCTCTGTAGGGAGAATCTTCTGATATTCTTCTAGAAAAGTCAATCTCAGCCAATTTCCAAAAGATAGTTTTGATACACTTACATAGATTTGCCCAGCACTGAGGTAACTGAAATTCAGTGAAGTTTATAACAGGTGATGTTTCCAGGACACCACAGATATGCATATATTTACCTAGAAGTATGTGCATTTTTATGGCATATGCAGAATTATAGCAAAATTCTACACTCTCATCTGCAAAATAGATTTCCTCATCTTCCTCCTCCTCACAGGGCAGATCTCCTGTTTGCAATGCAGATTGCTGCTACATATTCATCACTCGTCCTATGTGCAGAACTTCCATTGACCTCATGTAGAATGAGCACACAAAATATAGAAGTGAGATCTACAGCATGGATCAGAGATCTGCAGCATAGACTAGGGAGGAGAATTTTCCCCTCAGGACTTGGACATTTGCCCTCCTCTTGTCAGCTAATTAGCTGTGTATAACAAAATGCTTTTTACAAAGTGTTTAGTTCTTGAATTATAGCACATAATTTGTGGCATGAAAAAAATGACTAACCACATAATACATAAAATTGCACACAAAAATATGTTAAAAGAACATTAAGGTTGCAATGTCAAGCATTCAAAAGTAGAAAATTCCAGAATTAAGGTGGCCCATGCAATCTTAATTCAGCCCTCTTGTGTGTATGCATTATGATACAGTCTGCAGTTATATCCCAGTCTCCTTGCCCAGACATTCCTAGTCTCCCCCTCTGTCCGAGTCCCTATCTCCTCCTGTATTTCTAGTTTCCTTCCCCTCTCCACAAGTCTCACTCAGCCCATAGGCAAAACAATGCATTTTGTTCTAGCCTCATTCTCTGAAACAGCTGAACAGTTTTGGCTGAAATTAAAATAACAGCCTGAAGCAGACACACAGAATGGAAAATGTCAACCTGAAACATTTGGGAAAGTTATAAACCACTGAGTAAGACTCTTATAAGGGAGGTATCAGTCAATCTTAATAATAGGTGGTGCTACCAGTCCTGCCTATAATAAGCATAAAATTTCAGCTGTATCCTACAATTGCTGATATTATATTAAAAAGGAAACACTCATTACTAAGCGTCTGATCCTGATGTCATGTAAACCAGATTACATTTGTGTAACTCCACTAATTTACTAACCTTGGAGTTACTCACGATTTGCACCCACATATGTGAAGTCAGAAACAGGCCCCAGTATCTCTCTCCAACCCAGATTGTCTCCAGACCTGAAGAGGTTCCACAAGCCTTCTGGTTTCTACAATCATGGCAACTTTTCTCTGTTTTGGAGCTGATTTTATTCTTATAACCCAATTGCTTTTGCCCCTCTCCTTGTTGGAGTCAGTGACTCTGTCCCACCATATATGGAAATAAAGCTGTAGGCAATTCTATTGAAGAAGGCATTGAGTTCATTTGCGTAGGTCTAATGTGCCCATTGGACTGAAAATTCTCTCTCCCATTGGTGGGAGAAGCAGAAGATAAAGAGGGAGCTTCCCAACTGACTGGATCAGTGTTGGGGATATGGGTTTTCCCCACAATTTTTTAAGGGCAGGGACATCAATCATGGGTAAATGTGGCCCTGTTTACTTAAAGAAAGGAATTTGATTTTAAAGAAAATAAAATAGTGTAACAAATAGAGACCCAAAACAGATTTGAACTGAAAAAGTAGATCTTTTATGCCAATACACGTTCACATAGACAACTAATCAGCCTCCATCTTGGAAAATTTCATCACACATACACCCTGCAGCAGGGCCGGCTTTAGCGGGTGCAGGACCCCACCGTCGTTATTCAACTTTATCTGAGCAAAAAAAAAAAAAGAAAGAAACCTCCCGCTGCCAATCGGCGGAGGGAAAAAAAAACAACGGACGGAGCGGGGCCCCTTGAGCGCGGAATCGCCTTAAAGCCGGTCCTGCCCTGCAGCATAATCAGTCCAGTCTTAGGGCTTCTAACAGTAAATAGATACTCTAACATTGGCTACCAGGTGACAATAAGCATAACAAAAATACTTACAACTTTACAAATAGCATATTACAAAACTCTCTCAGGTGCTCTCCTCTCCCCATTGCTGCAATTACACAAGTGGCTTAACACAGTTTGTATGAACCCTAAAGGGAGCTAAAGGTGGCAGGCAGAGGCAGAGAGGAGCTAAAATCAGGTGTTGTGCTCCATAGGATGGGCGCCATGGAATACTGCTTTCTATGCATCCCCCAGATCCCTAAGTATCTCTGCTACTTATGACCATGGAGCAGGGTTTCCTTACCTACTTACCTCTCCTTTAAATAGTTTTCCTTGGAAAGAAAGCAAAATGTGGCCTTCTGCAATGTATATACCTTAGGAGACTATATCTTTTGTATCTTTGAACTAAAAGCCCCTGGCAAAGGAAGGCTCTTAAACTTTCTAGATACTGGTTTCCAACTGTCTCACTCCAGTTTTGTGACAGTGTATCAGGTTCTAAGTGTATTCAAAGGAATGAAATTAAACTACTGAGATCTCCCAAATTTTGACTTCTGGCTTTTAGCCCTTTTTAAAAGCAGATTGTCCTTCTTAATTTTTGTATCTGCTGTAAATTTCTTTCAGATAATGCGCTGAGAGAGAGAGAGAGAGAGAGAGAGAGAGAGAGAGATGCTTTCAAAATGAAAGGTTGGCAGCTAGGTCCTGGGAGGACACAGAATAGAGCTACTATACAAAGCCTCTTAAATGAAGTTGTATCCTGCCCTCCAAGCTTTCCTCCATAAGATGCTCTCTCAGTCTATTTTCTGTCTCCATTAGAATAATATAAACACCCAGGAATGTTTTCCTCTGAAAGCCTATTGTATACCTGGTAATCTGTCCCTTTCTGTTTAAAATTTTAGAAGACATTTACTCCTGGGGAATGTCTTTGTGTGCAAAAGTACCTAACTATCAGAGTTGTGATAGAATAATTTATATCATTTCATGGGTAGTGATGCATGTGGGTGAGCATTTGCCTCTAAGATCATGTCAACTAAAACACAAATATCTTCAGTGGCAACAATCTGTCCAAAAGCATTTACAATTAATTGCTTCTCCCTGATGCTTGTTGCACTTGCCTGAAAAATTTCTAGATTAGATGTCTGTTAACTGAGCTTTAGGTAGAAATTTTAATGTGATTTTCAGGATACTGATGTGCCGGGCAGTAATTTGAACATTAACAAAGTTGGGAGCAGACAGTGGTTCATAAGGATATGTCTAATTATACAGGGCTATGAAGTTATATAAAGAAAACTTCCTTTCCGATTAATTCATTTTCTCCTATCTTTAGTGTCTAAATGTGCTATTATAAGGGGTTTTTTACCCATTTCAAGGCTTGAAGGAAACCAGACCTGCTGTCATCACTAGAGCTCATCAAAAGATTCTGTTGAGAATTTGACGACAGAAAATTAACAATGAATTTTGGGGGGAAAATTGACTTTTCACAAAAAAAGTTTTCAGTTAACCTTTTCCCCCCCCTTTTCCTTTTTGCCAAAATCCACCCCCACCCTCAAAGAAGAAGATACAGAAATATCACCATAATGTCTAATTTTGAATTGTACTTTGGCTACCTCGTGCCCCCACTTCCTTCATGGACTACACTTGCCTTTCATGCACCATGGTCACAGACTCCAAAGATGCACTGTAGTCACTCAGCAAGAAGAAGACTATAATGCCTTATATGAGATGCAGTCTGTCTGAGGAATACATCCCAAAAGGGAAAATGAGGATATGAGGCACCCAAACAATTTAAAAATCTTAATTTTCAGTTTCCAGCATTTTCAATTTTCACTGAAAAGTCAACTTTTTCTGGCCAGCTCAAGTTACCACCTAGCTAAGGCATTCCAAGGAAGAAGTTAGCAGAATCCAAACGGCATGGTCCCAGGTGTCAGTGGGTCCTGACGATGTCATCTGGCTTATCTCCAAATCGTGAGCTGCCTTCAAGTTTACTTTTCCCATGCTATCTTTGCAAGGAAAATGGCTAGAAATTTACCTATTTACCTTACAAAGAAAGGGAAAGAAGTGACCATGTTCCTTCATCTATTTTAGTTCTTCCGGACCAGAAGGACCAAAGGACACAAGCTTCATTATCCTAAAGGTCAGCTCTGACTACAAGACTCTACCCATCCTTTTATCAATTTAAGAGTCCAAACTTTAAGTCCATAGTGAATTTTCTATGCAAGAAAAAATAAACAAACAACCACCCACACCCTGCAAGACAAGACCCTGCTATCAGATACTGGGTCAGCCTCAGTTTAGCATCATTTTGTACTATATATCAGGGGTTCTCAACCTTTTTCTTTCTGAATCCCGCCCCGCCCCCAATATGTTATAAAAACTCCACTGCCCACCTGTGCCATAACTGTTTTTTTTTTTCATATTAAAAACAGGGCTGGTGTTAGAGAGTAGCAAACACGGCAATTGCCTGGGGCCCCATTCCACAGGGGGCCCCGCAAAGCTAAGTTGCTAGGGTTCAGCTTCAGCTCCAGGTGGCAGGGGGTCACGGCCCTGGGCTTCAGCCCCACATGTTCGGGCTTCAGCTTTCTGCCCTGGGCCCCAGCAAGTCTAATACTGGCCCTACTTGGTGGATCCCCTGAAACCTGCTCACAGCCCCCGAGGGAGTCTCAGACCCCTGGTTGAGAACTACTGCTATATATACACAATTGTACTCATACAACTTTCCTGAATTCTTTCCTGCTTTAGAAGCAGGCCAGTGCAAAATTCAGAACTTTTAATAAATTGAGAACCAATTTGAGTAAAATGTTGTTTAATTTAAAATAACTCTACCACCAAGTTGTACAAAGGAAAATATCTCTTTTATCTCTCGCTTTGATGAATCTGGCCTGTGATCTTGTGTGCTTCTGAAGATGATCAAATTGAGCACAGAACTGGTGAATCTAAACACAATGCTCTGAGTGGTTTCCCTAATGAACACAGTATGAGGTATTTAGACCATCTTGAGGGTGACTGCTTCAGTCTAGCTACTGATATCTTCAAATAGCTATTTAGGCATCATATGCCATGGGTCACTAATTGGTGCACTCATCTGGTAACACCCCCCTCCTTCTGAATTAGCATTGACCTCAGATATTTTATGGTCCCTGGCAATGTACTTGTCATCAAATACTGTAACTATTTTATTTCATTAAAACTTATATTGTGATAATATTGCAGTGAAGCAAAGAAAAGACAAATAAATGCTAAATACCATACATAGTGACCTAAGGAAGTGTTCTGTGAAGACTGAAAGCTTGTCCCTTCCACCAATGGAAGTTGGTCCAATAAAATATATTACCCTCACCGACCTTGCATCTCTCATATCCTGGAAGCAATAAGACTACAACAACATTGCCAAATACCGTAGAGTAATATGTATGTTTAATATGTAATATTTAATATGTAATATTTAATATTTCTATTCTCTGATTATATATGTTTATTTACTCATAGTATCAAGTTATAAACTTTAACAAATAAAATGGCTGCAACAACTGACAAAGACAAAGTGCCACATACCAGAAAACATAGGAGTTCAATATAAATGCTCTCGCCCTGCACAAAGCCTAAATAAATAGCCTTTCCAAATGGGAGGTCTGTGGGGGTTGGGGAAGGGGGGACACCCAATGTTGACTAGTAGTTTTGCATTCATGGACCCACTGGGCAAGCCTTTACTCCAATTCCACCTGTACGATGATGCCAATTGAACCCTTGCAGAGGAGTGCTCTGCTGTGCAGGAAGTGAAGAAGTCCACTTGCTTGGGCTCTCTGTGTCTGGCAACCTGTGCAGCAGAGCTGTACTTATTCTATGTCTTTCTAGCCCGTCACACCTGTGAAAGGTGAATCGGGGTCAGATCGCTGAAGTCAATGGAAAGATTTAAATGAGATTTGGATTAGACTTTTGGATTTCAGTTCTTATTTAAGTAAAATTCCCATAGTCTTCAATGGGATCTTTGCCCAAGTAAGGACTGAGTGAGGAAGCAGTATTTGTCCAATAATTATAGGAGGCATTGGTAGCAACCTTTGACTTTAGATTACCTAACACTTTCCCTTACAAAGGAAGCTTGTGACCTTTTCTTTGCAAAGCTCTTCCACCTTCATTGTTTGTTTGCAACAGACTTCTGATATTTGGCAGAAGTATGTGCTTGGGCTTGAGGGGCATCTTTTTTTGTTTGTTTCATTTTTAAGTTTTACTGATATCTAAGCTGTTCAAGAAATGGCATTTCCCTTCTCTGACTTACGTTCCTCAGGAAAGTGTTGATAGTGTTCAAATATAACAACTGATCACCCAAGCATTTTAAGGCCAGGCTTATACTAGTACCAAAGCAGCATCAACATCGGCCACCACTGTACTGGGAACACCTGGGAGCTTCCAGAGCAGCTGTAGTTGTTGGAAGGAGAGGTGAGAGCCACACTGGTATCCCCTTGCATTGATCCAGGGGTCTGTGGCCCTCTTCGGGCCCCAAACGGGGACAAGAAACAAGACAAGTTTCTTCATTCTCCCAACCCAATAGCTGGCCTCTCCTCATCAGCACATTCAAACTTCATCCAATGGGGAACCACACAGGCTGGAGTTCCCCAATACTCTGTCTTTGGGAGAGAAAGACTACTGGGCTGGGATGAGTTGGACTCCCCCACACCAACCCTCCTCAGGACCCAGCACCGGAACTCCATCTCCCCTTTTCTCACAACAGCCTTCTCATGCTGTCAGCTAAATGTATTTAACAGCTCTCATCTATAGCTTAAGCTCTGCTGAAGGGTCAATCTCTGCTAATGATCCATAAACGGTGTTGAGGTTCTGCTGTTGTACATGATATAATTTGTTTTCACCTTTTTCCTATAACACCTAACCCCCAGAATATTACATACAAAAACTATGTTAAAAGAAAGTCACTCAAATGTTCGGAAGTGACAGATTTAGCTGGTTGTGCATCTTTAATTCAGACCCCTTGTGTGCCTGCATTATGAGAGAATTTTTAATTATATGATCACATAATATTTTTTCCACAGGACTGTGCTCAGGATGCCTACACAAGGGGGAAGAATTAAGGCTGCATAGGTAAGTGTATATTTGGCATTTCTTGATTTTTGATTGCTTGACTTGGCAACCTATATAACATTTTTTGTATGCAATAAAACAACATTTAGGAAGCATTAGCGAAACATCAAAATTAGAGAGGACCTGGATCTATGAGGTATGTTTTTCATCCCCTGAAATTCCCTCAAGTACTTGTGTGGTCCAGTTTTAAATGACTAAAGCAATCGGGCTTCCCCCCTTTCCTTTACTTATCAGACATTGACATATTGATAGACAATATTATTGGAGCATTGCAATGAGATGTAGCTCACTAATATATTACAGTAAGTTTTATGCCGACAAAGAGCTTCCATTGAGATAGCTTTCTAAGAACGGAGAATCAGCTATCATGGTGCATTACAGGTAATCAAAATTTAACTCAACATGTTCAATAAAATATCCCATATCTCTTTTTCTTTGTGAAGTTTCCTTCTTTTTTTGTAATGCAGCTTTTTCATAATTTATGACCACACAAAAAATATTCAGCCTTGCTTATCGTGAGCCTTGAGAGTGAACTCCAGTTATTCACAGTTAATTTGTTCATCTATGTAAATGGTCTGATATTTTGCTTCGCTGCCTCCCCCTCTTTTCTTTTTTTTTTTTTTTTTAAATATCGTTTGTGAGCTGGGACCTTCACATGAAACTATGAAGGGAGATATTGCAACAGGTGAAGTTATACTCGCTCACATAAGATTTTCTTTCTGAACATACTTCTTTAAATACTGGGTACTGAGACAACACACCTATTAGTATACAATCTGAAGTGCTGAGACTGGACCTGGGCCATCTAAGGTGTACCCACATTACTACTTAAACAATGAAATAGAAAGAATACATACTGAGCAGGATGAAGCCTGCCTGCAGCTGCTGTGGGCAGAACAAACAGGCAGGGTCTTCAGGGGTGCAGTCACTCCCTGCTTGCCTTGACTGACAAATCTGGTTCTCCCTCCAGGGAGAGTGGGGAGACCTATCATAATGTGGAGTGGAGATTGGGGAAGAATGTGGAGTGGGGAGACCTATCATAATAACTCTGCAGACTTCCCCTTAGAAGAAGGATGACAATATATAACAGCAGCATAAATCCTTTGGCAGGGAATGTGTGATATTTGTTTGTAACGTGAAGCACATGTTGGCAGCAACCAAATAATACAATATAAAAATGTGGTATTGCACATATCTTCCCAAATAATTTCCCTAGTCTAATTCTACTAATACTTTTTTGCCAGTTTATTAGTCATTATTCATTCACTGTAATACTTGATAAATTAAAGACTTTTCTTGCTTTTTTGGGTCTTGCAAAAGTTTCTTAGATGTGAGAATTAATGATTCTCTCTGAGAAAATATTAAAGAAATATTTTAATTGTAAGTAGTTATAAAAGGTAGCTTGGAGTCAGATTATATTTTCGCTAGTATTTCAAATGCAGCTAGGTCATCTGCTATGATTACATGTAAGTGGGGTATATCATAGTTAATAGTTTGGAGAATTCCACTTTACTTTGTGTTCAAGTTTCTTAACAATTATGAGGCATTTTATTTTGCCAAAAAATATTTATCATTTATTAGATCAATTAATAAACTGCTTATATAAGGTTGATTCCACTGGATAACAATTGGGGACAAATTATGCCACCTTTCCGCATGTTAAGTAATATTCATTTACTTGAATGGTATTTCTTGTGGAGTAAAGAATACTCCACATGAGAAAGAGTGGGAAAATCTAACTCTTAACATGAAATTTATCTGGGAAGCAATCATTTAATGGATGCCAGTTTATGCCACTGGGAGGCATTCAAAAGGGAAATCAGTCTGCAGATGTTCATTAATATTTTGAATCAGTTTCTCCTGATTGAATATGGCAGTTGCATTAGGATCATATAAATAATCTACTCTGAGGTATTCTGGGTTTTGATGCTTTTTGCAAATGGAAGGGTGTTGACTAGTTTTTCCTGTGAATAAGTGTTTATTGGTATCAGCTGATATTTTTGAACAGCTGATCTTATAGTTGGAGAATAGTGCCGATAGATCTATACGTTTAAGCAAGTACTAAATAGACATACGAATAGATGACAAAATCAGCTATTTGCATTTATGGTGAAATTCACACATAGCAGAAAGCGTCACTGCCACATCCTTCCAAACATTTAAGTCCTGCATTAAGGTTATGGGAGGAGCTGCAGCACAGAACAGCTGCTGCCATCCATTTGTGGGAGAAAGGAGTCTCTACACCAACCCCCTGAAAACCAGCATAAGAGGCAGCAATGGGAACAGGCCTGGGAACGGCCAAGACAGGACCACAGTGTCCATGCTTACACATTGTATTTGTACCAATATACCACACAAGTGGCAGAAGAGCTATGACCTTCTACTCAAGCTAATAAACTGGAATCATGGTGTGACGGTGTTCCCCATAAAACGTTATGGGGATATGCTTATAAATGTATATATGTAACTAAAATATGTTTTATGCTACATGTGCCATGTAACATATCTCTGTGAAAGTTATGACCTACTGAATTTACTCCTCCTGTTTGTATGCATGTATCATTGTTGTAGTTGGAGTTATGAAGATTGGTTTTATATTTGCTGGTCTTGTACATAGCCTTTGTAAGTGCATGGGATCATCTTTGGAGCAAAGAATGCCTGTTAAATGCGAGCACTTGACAGACAAAAGACGTTGCAGACCCCAATCCACATTGGGGCTGGGTCTGGAATGCAACTGGTTAGACTGGTTAGGGCGCATGGGCAGGTGACTTGCCCATGTGATCCCAAAACTCCAGGGCAACTGGATCCTACGCAGGGAGAGGAAGAAAGGCTATAAAAGCCCTTAGAAGACCCTTCCATTTTGTCTTCAGCTGGCTAAAGGGAGAGGCTCTCCACCCCCCCAGGGACATTCCGGAGGGGAACTGAACAAAGGACAAAGACACTAAGGGGTGTGAGAGTCTGCTGGGCTCAGCTGGACCCAGGCGAATTCTACAGCCTGTAAAAAGGAAAATATCCGAATCTGGTGAGGCTTTTATCTGTGTTAACTTTGAATAGACATAGACGTGCGTGTTTTATTTTATTTTACTAAGTAACTTGCTTTGTTCTGTCTGTCACTAATTGAACTCACTTAAATCCTATTTTCTGTACTTATTAAAATCACTTTTTACTTATTAAGTTTCCTTGAGTACGAGTCGGTGCCGAGGGGAAAGCAAACAGTTGAGCATATCTTTCTATCATTGAAATAGAAAGCGAACTATTTATGAGTTTACCCTGTATAAGCTTTATACAGGGTAAAATGGATTTATTAAGGGTTTGAACCTCCTTGGAGTTGAGCAGCTGGGTGTCAAAGGCAAGAGCGCTTCCAGGGGCCTTACAGTGGTGAGTGGACTTGGTTCGGACCTGGGTCTGTGTTTGCAGCAGATCAGTGGAATCTGACTCAAAACAGACAGGATTCGGGAGTCCCAAGCTGGAAAAGGCCTGGAAGCAGGGATAGAAGTAGCCTTGGCACACCAGGTGGCAGCACCAAGCAGGTCTCTGTGGCCCCAACCCGTCACACATGGCTATGAGGGTGCTCTCCTGCAGCTTACACCATGTCACATGTTCACTTGTCTAGCCCCCTTGCACTTCACCAGCAAGCAAAGCAAACTACTTTCACCCAAAAGGAGGTTTGAGCAGCATAGAGGACATTGTATGGCCTCCCTTTCACCCATGAAGTGATATTTTCCTGCATTTGACTGAGTGCAGGGCTGGCTCCAGGCACCAGCCGACCAAGCATGTGTTGGGGTGGCACCTTGCAAGAGGCGGCGCTTGAGGGTTTGTTTTTTTTCCCTTCGGCAGCGGCGCGGGGCTCGAGGGAGGGGTGGGGGGTTGTTTCAGCGGGGCGGCGCAGGGCTCGGGAGAGGGGAGGGGAGGGGAGGAAGGGTGGTTTCAGCAGGGCGGCACGAGGTTCACACCTTAATTTCACATAATTGTGTTATGGAAATAAAGCTAGTGTACTTTGCAAAATAACTACATTGTTTTCTTCTATAAGACTTAGCTTGGAATTGGGCTCAGTGGCACAGAGGATTAATCAACAGCCTTTTATTTTTTAGGAGAAAAAAATGATAAGGGAAAATCCTATAAGGTATTGGGAAACTAAGGTGATTTGTGCACTAGTAATAAGGGAAAAATAAAGGTGGACATCAGTGCCAATCCATCTTGCAGTAATGTAATTTGCTTTATGTAGAGTGGTTGGGAGGAGAAAAGCTTTCATTAGAAAGAAAATCTACAACAGAGTTAAGAACTGAACTCTGAACTGACTTATATCCCAGGCAGTCCCACCTAAGGCTTCATACTTCTATTTTCATAAATAAGACCATCATTGTCTTCACTCACTTATCTTCCTCAACACTTTCTATTTTACATATACTTTGAGTCTGCCAACACTGAACATCATTATTTGGAGTCTACATGGGCCTGGCCAAGAGTCACGTGGTTGGAGGAGGGAGCCAGAAACTTCCCCCAACTCTTGTGCAGCTGTGCATGGACCATGCTTGGAGCTGGTCAGGAATTTTCTGACTATAGGGTTTTTCACCAGAAAATGTCAGTTCATCGGAACCGAGATGTTTCACAGCAATATTATGGTTCTGGCAAACTTAAAAAAAACAAAAAAAAAGCAGGCAAGGTTCTGATGGAACCCTGACTGGTTTCTTGCCAGTTTGCTTTGTGGGTTGCTGGACAGCCAAGGCAGTCCTGCCATACAGAAAGCCCTGACTTTCAGGGGTCATGGTGCCTGGGTAGTCCTATCATGTAGTCTGCTTCACAGACAGGGCCCTCAGGATTACCAGGGTCTGGAGCAGCCTCACCATGTAGACTGGTTCACAGCCAGAACCTGGAATTCCTGAAAGCGCCAGGAGGAGACAAGGTTCTCAGGGCTTCTAGGCTCCTCAGTGGGGGGAGTCCAGGCTTCAAGGGACTGCCTGGGCTGCTCTTGACTAAGGGAGACTCCTTGGGCTACCCCTGGAGCAACCCAGGGCATCCCTCAAAGTCCTTGGTAGTTCAAAAAGACTCCAGGCTTTGGGACAACCTGTTGCTCTAATTTGTTTCTAATATATTTTCTTTAAAAAAAAATCCCCAGAATTTCCTTTCCATGGGAAATTATGACATTTTAACATTTTGTTCTAAATGTTGTGCAAAATGTCAGAATTTTTTGCAGAACAGAAGTTTTGAGTTTTGACCAGTTCTACTCATGAAAACCATCCCTGCAGTCTATGCAGCACATATACTGCTCGCTGCTCGGAGCGGGATGATGAAAAGGGTGTAGAGAATGAGGAGAAGGCAGCAGGATCATGTTTTCCCTTGCCCTGCCTGCGTGCACCTGGCCAATCCTCATGGCTTGTGCAAAATGAATACCTCTCTGCACTGTGAGCAGCACCAAGAGAGACTGACGATCTGTCTGAAGCAGTCTCTACAATGCTCCTTGAATTGCAGCAGCTCTATACCACTCCTTAGTCAGAGGTTGAAGCCAATATGCCAAAATTTAGCACTTATAGAGAGAGTGTATTCATTCATTCAGTGGTATTATTATGAGAAGGCTACTCTGAAGAAGATTTGGCAATTTGCTGTGAAGATGCTGAGGATTCCAGGCAACTGCACAGTGAAGTGGAAGTAGTAGTTGTCATATAAGCAATGCTGTGCAATTTAACCAACATGATTTTTCCTAGGGAACATCATTTCAAGTTGAAGTTGATGAGCAAACTGCAGCTTCAACATTTTCAGGAATATTCAAAGTGGAGCAAATATTTGCAAAAGGTTTTGATAGAATGTTCAGAGCCACACACAAAAATTATAGGGAAATCACTGCCATTTTGTAAGCTAAGGCTGATTTTGATTTCTTTTACATTTTGACTTGACTATATTACATATTTTTACAGTATCTAAAGTTTCCATCTTACTGATGGGGCCTTGTATTAATAATTGTTGAAAACCCACTGTGATGGTGTACCCCATAAAACTGTATGGGGAGATGCTTATAAATGTATATATGTAACTAGAATATGTTTTATGCTACATGTGCCATGTAACATATCTCTGTGAAAGTTATAACCTACTGAATTTATTCCTCCTGTTTATATGCATGTATCATTGTTGTGGTTGGAGTTATGAAGATTGGTTTTATATTTGCTGGTTTTGTACATAGCCTTTGTAAGTGCATGGGATCATGTTTGGAGAAAAGAATGTGCAAAGAATGTGCCTGTTAAGTACGAGCACTTAACAGACAAAAGAAGTTGCAGACCCCAATCCACATCGGGGCTGGGTCTGGAATGCAACTGGTTAGGCTGGTTGCCAAAGGGTGCATGGACAGGTGACTTGCCCATGTGATCCCAAAACTCCATGGTAACAGGATGTTACACAGGGAGGGGAAAGAGACTATAAAAGCCCGGGGGAGACCCTTCCATTTTGGTCTTCAGCTGGCTAAAGAAAGAAGCTCTCCACCCCCCCAAGGACACCTGAAAGAGACTGAACAAAGGACAAAGACATTAGGGGGGTGAGTGATTGCTGGACCCAGGCTAGAAGGAAGATCGCCTGTTTACTGGACCTAGTGAGGTTTTTATCTGTACACAGGGTGATTAGACATAGAACTGCGTGTTCTATTTTATTTTATTCAGTAATTCACTTCGTTCTGTCTGTCACTACTTGAAATCACTTAAATCCTATTTTCTGTACTTATTAAAATCACTTTTTACTTATTAAGTTTCCTGGAGTACGAGCTGGTACCTGGGGAAGGCAAACAGTTGTGCATATCTTTCTATCTTTGAAATAGAAGGCGAACTATTTATGAGTTTACCCTGTATAAGCCTTATTATTAAATTAAGGGTTTAGACCGCTTAGGGAGCTGGGCACCTGGGTGTCAAAGGTAAGAGCGCTTCCAGGAGCCTTACCGTGTGTAGTGGACTTGGCTCGGACCGGAGTCTGTGTTTGCAGCAGATCAGTGGAATCTGGCTTAAAACAGACAGGATTCGGGAGTCTCTAGCTGGAAAAAGCCTGGAAGCAGGGATAAAAGTAGCCTTGGCACACCAGGTGGCAGCACCAAGCAGGTCTCTGTGGTCCCAACCCATCACACCCACCTTAGCTTTATATTTTTACCTGTAATAAAAGATGAGAAAGGAAAAAAATACTCTAATTTTGTTTGCTCTTCATCTTTATTTTAATTATATGACAATTATATTATCAAACAGATGTGCTCATCATCAAATATTCCATACAAAAATTAAATAGAAACCAGATTCAAAATGTCCTTCCCATAGGTGAAATTATTATACTTGTAGAGGCAGCATGGACAAAGGAGTCAGGAGAGCTGGATTTTACTCTTTGCTATAACATAGTCTTGTGGTGGTAGGGGAAAAGAGAAAGAGGAAGAGAAAGTATTCTTCCCACCAAAAATTATTTTTCGTCCTAGAAGTGGTGTCCCACTGACTTCCATGGGGCTGCACAGGCTTAGCACCTCAGGAAAAAAGTGCCACTTCACCTAAATTCAGATTTCAGTGACTAACTTAAAATACCCAAGTTTGCAAATATGATGTAGAATTTGCCTTTTTACCTGTCAGCACCATAGCCAGTCATCTGTGTTTGCCTAATATGCAAGTGTAGCCACTAAGGGTCTATCTACACAGCAAAGAAAAACCCATTGTTGGTCCATGCTAGCTGACTCAGGTTTGCGGAGCTCAGACTGCCGGGCTGTTTCATTGCTGTATAGACTTCTGGGCTCAGGCTGGAGTTTGAGTTCTAGGACCCTGCAAGGTGCGCTCCAGACCAAGCCCAGATGTCTACACAGCAATGGAACAGCCCCGTTGACAAGAAGGTGTGAGTATCAGCAGGGGAAAATTACTTTTTCTAGTGACCCATCCACTCCCAGGCTTTATTCGGGCCTAAACTGATGGTGTCCAGTTTGCAAATTAATTCCAGTTCTGCAGTTTCTGGTTGGAGTCTGTTTCTGAAGTTTTTAAATCTGTTATTGAGTGTCCAGGGAGATTGAAGTGTTCTCCTACTGGTTTTTGAATGTTATAATTCTTGATGTCTGATTTGTGTCCATTTATTCTTTTATGTAGAGACTGTCCTGTTTGGCCAATGTACATGGCAGAGGGGCACTGCTGGCACATGATGGCATATATCACATTGGTAGATGTGCAGGTGAACAAGCCCCTAATGGTGTGGCTGATGTGGTTGGGTCCTAAGACTGGGAGTGGATGGGTCACTACAAAACTAATTTCCCCCTGCTGATACTCACACCCTCTTGTCAATGGGCTGTTCCATTGCTGTGTAGACATATGTGCTTGGGCTGGAGCCTTCTTGTCAATGGTTTGAAATGGGCCACCTTGATTACATTGGCCTCATTAGCACTACAAATGTGATTTTTCCTCCCTTGGTATTCACCCCTTCTTGTCAACTATTGAGAATAGCCCACTTCCACCTTCATTGAATTGGCTCGTTAGCACTGACCCCTCCCCCACACTTGGTAAGGCAACTCCCATCTTTTCGTGTGCTGTGTATTTATACCTGTCTATGTATTTTCCACTCCATGCATCTGATGAAGTGGGTTTTAGCCAACAAAAGCTTATGCGTAAATAAATGTGTTAGTCTCTAAGGTGCCACAAGGACTCTTCATTGTTTTTGCTAATAGAGACTAACACGGCTACCACTCTGAAACCTGTATAATTTTAGTTACCTGCTTCTCCATGTATATCTTATCCCCATCTTATTCCTTTTAGTCTCTATAGTTCCGATAGCTTTCATGAAGGGGAAAAAAACTGCATACAATATACTTGTTCTGGTTGCACCAAGGCTTGCTAAAGCAGCCCTTTTATCTCAGAAATTTTACATATGATCCTCTTCTATAGGGCCGCATGCAAAGCCTATTGAAGTCCACCAAAAGATTCTCATTGGACTTCAATGTGCTTTGAATCAGGCCAATACTATTTGCATCAGAGAATAGCATTTGCTTTTCACACAATAGCCTTAAACTACAAACTCCTCTTTGGAGCCCCAGGTCAGACTTTCTGTTCTTAAATCCAATTTACCCATTTATTGACTAGTGCTAATTCCCTAGTCAGTTTCCTCTGGAGACCAATTAGGGAAATTGACAAACTGGAAAGGGTTTAGAAAAAGCCTCAAGAATGACCCTAGGTCTGGAAACCTACTTTACAGTAAAGAACTTCAATCTATTAATCTTAACAAATAAAAGGTTTAGAGGTGACTTGCTCATGGTCTATAAGTACTTATATGGGGAAGGGATTTCTAATGGCAGAGGTCTCTTTAATTGAGGAAACAAAGACATAACATCTAATGGCTTGATATTAGACCAATTCAGACCTAAGACTGTGGAGGACACATTTCACCATGCACTACAGCAGCAATGCATGACTTTACTTCTTTTTAAAATTATATTTTTTCTTAATTCATGTATGTTAATCAAGCTATACCGATGAATACACATAATATTTTAACCTATAGATTTTTGCGAGTGAGAGAGAGAGAGAGAGAGAGAGAGAGAGAGTGAAAGAGAGCCAGAGAGAAGGTGGACGGACCCAGCAGCTTGTGTCCTGTTCCTCGTTGAAAAGGTTTCCTCTGAAACTGGATCGCTTCAACTGGCACCCAGAACCCCGGCCAAACCAGGCTTCACCAGGCAAGTACTGCTTTTTCTATTCGGTGTTTCTAATGGGGTTAACATGGGAAGCAGCGTCTGTCTACATTTCATAGGAAACCCACTGTGATGCAGTTACAGTATAGGAGTACTTTGCAAGGATAACTTTTGCTTCTAGCATCCAGGCTGCTTTCCCGAGACTCGTCAAGCAACCCAACTTGAGAACATGGCCCGTTATTTCTATATTTCAGGCACATTGAATCTGCTTGTAGGATACAGATGGAAAATATTTATAGTCTCCATTTTTTAGTATTTTCTTATGAGACCTGTTTTTTTCCATTCAACACACAGATACAAAGATATGCGCGTGTATCTATATACGCACTTCCCTCTGTAAGATAACACGCTTGTGGTTACCTATGTGTATCTACGCGAATACTGTAGATACAACTGATGCACATGCATCCATTGCATATATTTATTGAATAGAACTTTTGCTTCCAATAATGTTGTGACTCTGATTGCCTTACAGTTCCTTCTCTGTGAGCTATCCCACAGAGCCCAACCTTATACCACCTCCATTCCCGCTATGGACTTCAGTGGCAGGGGCGGCTCTACTAATTTGGCCACCCCAAGCAGCTGCTGCCGAATTGCCGCCGTGGCAAGCACGGACTGCCACCCCATGCTTCATGCCGCCCCAAGCACTAGCTTGGAAAGCAGGTGCCTGGAGCCGGCTCTGTTCAATGGGACTGTTCTCAAACTAAGCACTATTCCATGTAAGAATGGGGGGGGAAGAGAATAAACTCGCTATATACAAGTAAACTAAACTTTGGCCCATGGTCACCTCTCCCACATAACATTCTCTTTCTTTATTTTTCCTTTACATTTAAAATTATGCAAAAATTAGTTCAATATTTTTCAACCATCTTGGAGTCCTCACTTGCATGTTATTTTTTCTTGTTGTGGTCTTGTATTTCCTATTCTCTCTGTATTTCTAGAACCCTTTCATATTTCTTTTGACTCCCCTGGGTAGTATTATTGCATTTTGCTTTTGCTTTTTATTCCCTCCTTTGCTTTATGTCTGCATTCTTTGTCCATTAGGTTCCATCTATTCCTTTCAAACTATTCATGAATATTTTTTTCCAAGGTGCAATGAATAATGTAAATGACTTTGCTGCAGCCTAATAGAAAGAACTCTATTGCTTTAGGTCTAGTTCTTCTCTGCTTAACTTGCCCCCCTGCAGTGAGTAGTGTCTTTTGATCGACTTTCAGCAGTCTTTACTTTCCCTTCTTTAGAAACTGAATTTAATTGACTACAGTATTTTATTAAAACAGCTCTTGACTTCATAGCTCTGGTAGCAAACTATAATGTCTAGCAATCACATGGTTTGTGTTTTCTCATGGAAATTGCTTGCATAATTTAGAGCAAGAGAAAAACATTCATACAGATATAGAAATACGCAATTCAAATCCTTATATGATCTTGCATTTCCTTTTTTTCAAATACCCAACTTTAGCCAAATAAAATATACATAGCAGCAAATGTAGTGTTACACTTTAAAATAAACTAAACACAAAACCACGTGCATCTACTGTACTATACATCTACTATGATTGTCTTATATGAAAGTGATAGCTCACCTGATTGCATCTATACTTTCACACATTATAGTAATAATATTCTGCACTGTTCTAGTCTCTTTTATCCAAGCATCTCAAAGTGCTTTACAAACATCAATGGAAAGTAGGAACTGCCTTTAAGAATTATTGCTATTTTATAAATTAATGAACTAAGGCAGCCAGATGGTAAAGTGACTTGCCCAACACCATACATCAAATCAGTAGCAGAGCCAAGAATAGAACGAAGACTATTTAACTCTAACCCCATATGCTTTCCTTACATTAATCCTTCTACTCTGTCGCTGACAAGACCTCCATAATGTTTTAACACACATTCTTGGACCTGTATTTGGGCCATTTGATTTTTGACCCACTGCTGTCCCTTCTCCTTAGCCCCTCACCCATCATACCTCCTTATGTTCTTCTCTTGTCAACTATCTGTTGGTTCATAAAAATATTCAAGTGTTTTATTTACATGTAGGTCACAATTTTCCAATTAAGGCACCTAAAGTTGGGAATGATGGATACTTAGAAACACCTTATTGCGTGCCTAAATATGGATTTAAGTGCTAAACCTGAGGCACCCATATTTGAAAATGTTGACCTTGATACAATTTGAAAAAAAGACTCTATTAAAGAAGAAGAAATGAAAAGACTACTATTCTTCACTTCAAAAAGAAACAATAGATCTCTAAAAGTATTGGTAGGTGAACACATTGTAATGATATTTGAGTCAATACATCACAATGCAATTTGTTCAAGAAGCTGTGTGTTTGTTTGTTTGTATTTTAATGAAATCTCTTCCTGTATGCTCTGTAGCATTTTAATTCTGTTTTGAAGTGATTCACTGTGAGCTCTGTGCTTTTACGTTATACAGAGGAAAGTGCACAATTTCATTCTTTTATAGTTCTGTTGTGCTGCAGCACGCAACTGGGGCATATTTGTGAGCACATTGCATATCACATATAGCCTTAAACATTAATTACAGAATGAAATCATTTGCAAGAAATAGGAATTTTAGTATTGAACCATGATCATCTTCAGCATTAAGAGAAGCCCTCACAGACTTGGCTCATTATGTTTGGTATATCACACACAGGAATGAATGCAGAACTCACCTGACCATGCAGGCTTATACATATCAGGAATCAATATTTGATCATCATCTCAGTTGAATCTTAACTTTCCATCTAAAAATCCATGTGGGACAAGCTTCATTTATGTTTTTAATGGGAAGATTTTCTGAAAGCCTGTATAATAAATGAAAGTAAAAGAGATGTCTTACATGTACAGGTAGGATGCCAAGGAAAGACAAATAAGCTAAAGGAAAATGAAACAGCCATCTTACAGACAGATACATCAGACAAGTCAAAAGCTTCTTGGTTCAGCAAAAGCTTTTGGCAACATCATTTAACACATTTCAAAAACATTATAGAAAAAATGTTTTAGTGTACTTTGTAGAAGCTGCTGAATAGTGATATATTAGATCTTGTTTGATTGATTTCTGTTAACATTAAGGGCATATCGGGTTGGAAAGGGAAAACTAGAATAAGTGCTAAAATAATTTATACAGTCTGTATATTGCAAGTAGTTTTATTCATTGTAGGAATAAATCTACTACTCTGACTGAAACTATCAATTAAAATGGTGGCCATTATTCATGAAAATAAATATATAGTGTGTTATTCATGACAGGAGAATGTATCATGTATAAGTGGTCAATAAATCATTTTAGGGGTAGAAGTAATATGGGAAACGATGGCACTTAAGCTTTCAATTTTCATTAAAATTATAACTGCAGCAAGCTGTTCACCAGAGACTCAGTCTCTGCTGCACAAGCCCATGTTCAGTCTACTCAAAAGCCAGGCTAAAGTCTCTTTCTGTTCAATGTTGGGCTCAGAAATAGAAGTCACTCCTTGAACCCTCCCTTTCTAATACCTGTACTTCTTGAGTTCTAGGCCTGGAGCAGACACAGAAAAGGAGAGAATGCAGGAGGACTTTCCATTACACCACCCCATCTCCCCTGGTTTAGTTTTGGAACATTTGTAACTCTGTTTGAATCTAGTGTTCATGGAGGCACTAACTAGAGAGAGGAATAGTGGAGGCAGCCACTATGCAAAGTGAATAACTCACAAAACTTTGGTTTGTTACTTAAACTCAGTTTTAAAATAGGTGCTCAAGCTGAAATATGAACAATGCCACCTTAAATTCAATATCAATGTGTTACCAAGCTGCTGTCCCCTGCTGATCCTAAAGTCAAGGCCTCTCTCCCAGTATGAACTTCCATCTCTTAAGGGATTAAAAAAGAAAAGGACTATAACCACTCTCAGGTTTTCAAGAGACTTTGGCCAGGTCTACAGTAGGACTTTATGTCGAATTTAGCAGCGTTAACTCGATTTAATCCCTCACCCGTCCACATTAGGAAGCAGTTTATTTCGACATTAAGGGCTCTTTGAATCGATTTCTGTACTCCACCCTGACGAGGGGAGTAGCGCCAAATTCGAAATGGCCATGCCGAAAGCGAGGTACTGTGGACGTAATTCGACGCTAATAGCTCCGGGAGCTATCCCACAGTGCACCACTCAGTGGACGCTCAGGGCAGTAATCTGTACTCGGATGCTCTGACCTGCCACTCAGAGAAATCCCCGGGAAAATTTGAATCCCTTTTCCTGTGTGGCCATTTTGAATCCCATTTCCTCTTTGGACATCGTGGCGAGCTCAGCAGCACTGCCAACGATGCAGAGCTCTACAGCAGTGGTTTCAATGCCATCGCAGAATAGAAAGAGGGCTCCAGCATGGAGTGATCGGGAAGTTTTGGATCTGATCGCTGTGTGGGGCGACGAATCAATACTAGCCGAGCTCCGTTCCAAAAGACGGAATGCAAAGATTTACGAAAAAATTTCCCAGGCTACGACGGAGAGAGGATACAGCCGGGATGCTACGCAGTGCCGCGTGAAAATCAAGGAGCTGTGGCAGGCGTACCAAAAGACCAAGGAGTCCAACGGACGCTCCGGGTCGCAGCCACACACTTGCAGATTTTACGAGGCACTGCATGCCATGCTCGGTGGTGCAGCAACAACTACCCCACCACTGTCCGTGGACTCCGACGACGGGGTCCATTCTACGGCCACGTCGGAGGAGGTTTTCGCGGATGGCGAAGAAGAGGAAGGAGGGGAGGAGGAAGAGGCACTACACAGCGGTCGCACTCGTGATGTCCCCGACAGCCAGGAACTATTCCTCACCCTGACTGAGCTGCCCTACGAACACTCCCAAGGCAGCATTCCTGACCAGGAATCAGGCGAAGGATCATCAGGTTAGTGTGTTAGACATTTATTTGCAATACAATAGTTATGGTGTGTTAGCACTGTGTAACTGTGGCTTAATTGGCCTTATGCGCTTCACCTTGGAGTCGCTTTCCCGTGCAACTATTCGAAAAGTCTGTCAATATGTATGGGGATAGAGGAGTAATCACCATCTGAGAGCTCCACGAAGCTCTCCTGGAGGTACAGTGACAGCTTGTTTAGCACGTTCACTGGGCGAGCGGCCTTATTGTCTCCTCCATGGTAGGATACTTTCCCGCGCCATGCAAGCTGCAGGTACTCTGGTATCATTGCCTTGCATAGCATGGCAGCATACGGACCCGGGGTTTGCTTGCATTGACACAGCATGCAGTATTTCTCTGTCTCTGTAATCCTCATCAGAGTGATATCAGTCATGGGGTCCTGGTTTGAATGAGTGGTATAATTAGTATAGTGAATGCTTCCTTTTCCCTTTAAAGAAAGACACCCGGCTGTTTACGTTAACTCGTGGTGGTAGGGAGTCGGGAGCCAAACCATTACTACTTAGCGGTGCGCGGGTAGGGACAGTGCCGGGGACCGGCCACGCGAGGCCGGGGAAAGGGTACGCGAGCCGTTAAGACACAGCGGGTCTCGGGCAATATTGGTTCCCGGGAGCGCCCACGGGAAGGGGGGGAGGGGTAGGCCAGCCGTTCAAACACAGCGGTTCGCGGGCGATCTTGGTTCCCGGGAGCTGCCACGCGAAGGGAGGTGGGAAAGGGTGGGCGAGCCGTTCATGCGGAGCAGTTCGCGGGCATTTTTGGTTCCCGGGAGCGGCCACGCGGAGGGGGGGAGGGGTAGGCGAGCCGTTCCTGATGAGCAGTTTGCGGGCACTTTAGGTTACCGGGAGTGGCCACGCGGGGGGGGGGGGGAAGGGTAGGCGAGCCGTTCATGATGAGCGGTTCGCGACCACTTAACGGTCCCGGGAGCGACCACGCAGAGTGGGGGGGGGGTTAGGAAAGCCGCTGTAGATTAGAGGTTTGGCCAGCAGCAGTTCCTGCCCGCCGCCAGGAACAGTGAGTGAAACATGGGAGTAGAGCACTGCTGTGAAGCAATCTCTCAGCAGTCCTAAATCATCTCCTTACCATGGTCTTCAGAGAGTTGATTTTCACTGTACGGCAAGGCTTCTGGGATCCGTATACCGGGACCCCAGACAGTCAGCCTTAAGGCATAGTATTTGACCTTGTAGTACGTTTAGATGTGATAGGCACTGTGTTTGGTCCTATTCACGCTGAAAGAGTATGGTCATTGTTCTGGAAAAAGTATCTTTCTGAGGAATTCACTCCCTTTCCCTCATCCCGCAGCTTCCAGTGTCTCCCGCCCTACCCGTGCTTCTCCCTCCCATGGGCTACTCCAGATAAGGCGGCGAAAAAAAGAGAACCCGGGACGACATGTTCTCTGAATTAATGATGTTGTCACAGAGGGAGATGGCACAGCGGAGAGAGGACCTCGCACGGTACGAGCGAGCAGCCAGGGAACGGGAGCAGAGGGCTGAAGCGCGCGAGGACAGGTGGCGGCAGGAAGATCAGCAGACGACCCAAACAATGCTGGGACTAATGAGGGAGCAAACCGAGACGCTCCGGCGCCTGGTGGATGTTCTCCAGGACAGGACACAGGAGGAAAGAGCACCTCTATATGTTCTTTCCAACCGCCCTCCCCCGCCACAAAATCCAGTGGTTTACTCTCCAAAAGTCACTAGGACAAGGGGAGGCAGGGTGCGTGGAAATATTTACTCCACCCCTGCAGACTGCTCCAGTAGCAGAAGGCTGCCATTGCCAAAACCTTAGATTTTTCCTTCCCCTCCCTCCAGCCGCACCCCTCAACACCTCCCTTCCCAGGTTCCATGTTAAGTTAATGTTCTATTCAATAAAACTGGTTTTTTGGTTCACTGATGTTTCCCAGAGTGTCTTAAAGGGGACCGTTTGTTTCTATGGTTGTTGGTTAACGGGGTTTCTAAGTGCAGAGGACCGAAGCACAACCGAGGGTGCAGACAGGGTAACAAATGAAGTGACAGGCACACTTTCAAATTGCATGCAGTAAACGCACCTTTCATTCTGTGTGTAGGTTTCCAGGTTCTCTATGTGGGGTTGGTGGTTGGGTGGTTCGCTGTCTGCTGGGGGAGGGTGGCCGCTGATCTTTAGCGGCTGGCAATAGCCTGCTGGATAGATCAATGCACCGGGGGATCCGTAGCCGATATTCACAACGAAAAAGTCACAGAGACCCCACCACACACACATGCGATTAGGAGAGGTTAATGGTCCCGTTAAACAAGCAGTCCAGCACTTAGGACTGCTCTGTGGGAAGGATCATGTCATTCCCCTTTGAAGGGTACTTTCCCACACTCCACCCGCTCCCCAACCGCGGTATGCGTCCACGGTTAAAACCTTAACCGACAAACCAGTACAGGAGATGGTCCAAATAAAAAAGTTTCCTTTATTGTGCCTTTAAAGCATTGATTGAAGGAGGGGGAAGGGGGTTGGTAATGGGAGAGGATGGGCAACGGAACCAGTGTACAGAAACAGGGGAAGGTTCAGTATCTGTTTACGGAAGTGTAACAGTCACTGGTTACCCTGCTCTGTCTGGAAGCGAGCTTTCAAAGCTTCCCGGATGCGCAGCGCATCCCGCTGTGATCTTCTAATCGCCCTGGTGTCCGGCTGAGCGTAATCTGCTGCCAGGCGATTTGCCTCAACCTCCCAGCCCACCATAAACGTCTCCCCCTTGATCTCACAGATATTGTGGAGCACACAACACGCTGCAATCACAATGGGGATATTTGTAGGGCTGAGGTCGGAGCGAGTCAGTAAGCTTCGCCATCTTCCTTTGAGACGGCCAAAGGCACACTCCACCACCATTCTGCACTTGCTCAGGCGGTAATTGAAGAGCTCCTTTTCAGTGTCCAGGGCTCCCGTGTATGGCTTCATGAGCCATGGCATTAGCGGGTAGGCAGGGTCCCCTAGGATCACTGTTGGCATCTCCACATCCCCAACAGTGATTTTGCGGTCCGGGAAATAAACCCCCTGTTGCAGGCGTCTAAACAGACCAGAGTTTTTGAAAACTCGAGCATCATGAACCTTTCCTGGCCACCCAACATTGATGTTCGTAAAACGTCCTTTGTGGTCTACTAATGCTTGCAGTACCATAGAAAAATAGCCCTTTCGGTTAATGTACTGGCTGCCCTGGTGCTCCGGTCCCAGGATAGGGATGTGTGTCCCATCTATGGCCCCACCGCAGTTTGGGAATCCCATCGCAGCGAAGCCATCTATGATCGCCTGCACGTCTCCAAGGGTCACTACTTTGGGGAGCAGCAGGTCAACGATAGCATGGGCTACCTGCATCACAGCAACCCCCACGGTAGACTTGCCCACTCCGAATTGGTTCGCTACTGACCGGTAGCTGTCAGGGGTTGCAAGCTTCCACAGGGCTATGGCCACTCGCTTCTGGACACTGAGGGCAGCTCACATCCGGGTGTCCTGGCGCTTCAGGGCAGGGGACAGCAACTCACAAAGTTCCATAAAAGTGCCCTTACGCATCCGAAAGTTTCGCAGCCACTGGGACTCATCCCAGACCTGCACCACTATGCGGTCCCACCAGTCAGTGCTTGTTTCCCTTGCCCAGAATCGCCGTTCCACAGGATCAACGTGACCCATTGCCACCATGATGTCTAGGGGCCGGGGTCCAGCACTTTGCGTGAGGTCCATGCCCCTCTCAGAGTTCAAGTACTCCCAGAGCTTCCGTTGCCTCCTCTCCCGATTTCTCTGCATCTGAGTCTGGAAAAGGTGCGCTATAAGGCGCGAGGAGTTGGCAACGGACAGAACATCAGCGATAATCGCGGAGGGCTCCATGCTCACTGTCCTGTGGCGTCCGAGCTATCAGCCACAGGAAAAGGGTGCGAATTCATTACCAGCCGGTGCTTTCACGTAGGGAAGGCGGAAGTGTGGGTCGAGTGACGAAATTTACGTATAACGACCCTTGACACAATATCGGTCCCAAAAGGCACTGGGGGCTACACCCAGAATTCCAGTGGGCAGCGGGGACTGCAGGAACTGTGGGATAGCTACCCACAGTGCACCGCTTGCAATGTCGACGCTTGCACCCTTACTGTGGACTCGGAAATTCGAATTAAGATCCCTGATGTGGATTCGAACGATCGACCTGGCAATATCGGGTTACCAAGTTCGGTTACACAAAAATCGAACTAGTCTCGTAGTGTAGACATACCCTTTGACACTACTGGGCTGGTGATCTTTATGTTTGTGCTTCTCCTTTCAAGGGTAAAGCCTTTCTGCAGTGGACACTCAGCATTTATTCCCTCAATATTAATGGTCAATGCATTTCAAGCAGATACTGTTAATTAAAAAAGGCAGAGAAGAAACACATTAAGCCAAAACAAAAAAAGTTGCATTGCCCTTACGGGACAGAACTGCAGATTTGACATTTCATCCTTGCTTATCTTTTGTTACAGACAAATTTGTGTCTTTAGTATGTCACCAATGACCACAAAGACATCTTTTTCATACCATAGAATGCTGCACTAAACAATGCTCAGCTGACTTGGGAATTACCCCAATAATTGAAGACAGAAGGAGAAAGGGGAAACTACCACTTGGTAGATCTTAAAGTGAAGTGAAGTACCCATTCAGTTTCATCAGTGTTCTCAATGGGGTCAGGGTTGGGCCCTGAATGTTTTGTTTAAATTGTTTGTGGTGTGGGGTATTTTTGGCAGTTTGCTTCTTGGCCAGCTAATACAATCTAATTATTTATTCAAACAGAGTTTAATTTTTTTCTTCCTGTTCTAAGCTTTTTTCTCATGTTTAATTTCTCTGTTGCAATTAATCACTCCCTAGATTTCCATTTTTGGAGGATTTTTTTTTTTAATATATAAAGAGAAGGCTTTCTTGTTTGGTGGATTTTTACCTCTTACAGCTACAGTTAAAGTGCTGATAAGGAGAATGTTAGCAGGTTTTTACATGATAGTTTGGCAATAGAGCACCACAGAACACCCCATTGCAGTTTACATATCTTGAAAGTTATGGTGTTTTTATTTACAATAAACTCATAATACATCATCATAAACCTGCTCTATACTGAACAGGTACATTCTCAATCAGTGAAAAGAGCGTGTTGGAAGAAATTAGACCAACACTTGTAGTAATACACATTTCATCTCTCGGATATTTGTTCAGCTGCTACAGAGGTAGATAAAGTTTTAGGGAAATTTGATTTGTGAAGGCTGTATCTTGCTCACACCTGCCTCCTGACCAACAGTACGGACTTCTGTAGCATTCATATCACCCATCATTCCCAAGAAGTTTCAAAACACTGGGCCAGACTATCCCCTCCCATAGGGAACCCTGCAAAAAGAGGTAAGGTGGAACTGGTCTTTCTGAAGAGTTACTTCTCAGACAGCATTGGGAAGGATTTGCCCCCACCACACATAATGTGCCTCCAGAAACCTGGAGCATACTCCAGGACCAGAGGAGTTTCCCTATTGTGTCGGGTGAGCAGTGCCACCCAAGAGAGTTTAAAAATTCTAACTTCCTGAATCTCTGCATTTTTCACCAATGACACACATACATTTTTGGAGAACCAAGGTTGTAATTTTATTTATGAATCCTCAGTTGTTTTTTTCCCAGTGGGTTTTCTTTAATTTCTCCTTCTCTCCTCATCTCTTGTCTAATGTCCTTTTTAAAAAGTGTCCTGCCTTGTACTCATCTTATATTGTGAGCTCCTACAGGAAGGTACTGTGTCTTTCCTATCTATGTAAATCCCCATGCACAGCTATTTCATAACAATAGTGTGACAAAGGTAAAGGAACTCCAGCACATAAAGGGTTCCTTGCTGATCTGGGTGGGGTTATAAAAGGAAAGGGGAAGCTGGTGCAGAGGATGCTGTCATAGGGGCAGGCTTTGGGATGGTTACTACCCAGCAGTTTGAGTTGATCTGGCCTGGTTTGGAGTTTGAGTTTTTGGAAATAAAGGAAACTTTAAGAAAAGGGATGTGAAAAGAAGATGCATAGTTGGGCCTTTATTTTTCCTTCCACAGCTGGGGAAGCTGCACAGTAACTTACAATAGTAATAAAGTCCAGGCAGTCCTTAAACAAATCACGAGCTAGGTGAATCCCTTATCATCAGCAGAGCTGAATACTACAAAAACCTTCTATGAATACCTGCTGAAATTTAAAATTGAATTAATCCCAGTCATTCTTGGGCTCCTTTTGTACTCACTTGCTCTCTGTAAACAGTCACGCAAGCAATCGTTACTTGCCTGAGTGCTAGAAAATTCAAAAGTGAATTTTAACTCTCACAAGCTTGGTATTCATGTCAGAAGGCTGGATTTTATATGGGACGGTCAACTACTTGATAGTAGGGTACCAGGTTTGCTAAAACTCTTTGTGAGAGCCCTGGTACAGGGGCCATTAAAACATGCCAAACAAGGATTGTGTCCTTCACATTAGGAATGCATGTGCATAAACACTTCATTTGTGTAAAATCAAGGAGAAAAATGTAAGTGTGCATTCTGCATCCATCCAGTGAGTCTTAGAGTTGTTTAAAAGTGACCTGCAAAATACTTTATTGGACTTGTACCCTTTTTTACTTCTTTGTGATGTACAAAGAAGACCTGAAACCGATCTTGAATTCGCAGCAACTTGGTAGACACAGAAGCCAGGATTAGGACTAAATACCATTGTATGTGAGGAAAACTGCCAACATGAGTGTGAAAGGCTCATGGTGAAAGAAAATAAAAAGCAGTAGGCTGAAATAAAGAAGGGGAATAAGACCCCAAAACAGAATAGGATCATTTCCATATATACTTCCCTATAAGAATACACCATATAATTCAGTGTTGGCTCTGAACAACACTGTATACTATAGTGATATTATAGAATTTTGGGCTACTACTATTGAACAAATATTTAGCTCCCTAAATCCTTCACATGGTTCACTCCTGTTAGGGACCTACTTCCCTTTGAGAAGTGGAGCTGAGAACCCAGGCCTCCCCTCAGCATTTCCCCATTGACTAGCTTAGGCAGCTCCTCACTCAGCATGCTAGCTTTCTGTGAATCTTAGGTTTCTAACTCTCCCCTATATGGGCACCTAACTCACAGCTGTGTATTCCACCAGGAACAAAAGTTAGGCATTGCAATGACTGCCAAAGTCACTTTTGAAATGGGACTTTCTACAGCAGCAGGGTCCACACAGGCAGTTAGTGGGCAGCAGGCCAGTGAGAGGTAGAGTTACTATATGCAAACTAGATACCATTACCTTAGGTCTGAATATTGACTGTGAATGGCTTGGTCATTACATTAATTTAATTTATTCCCCCCCCCCCCCCCCGCCACGTTAAATACCCTTAACTCCTTTGTGTCAACTGTCTGTAATGACTCGCACCAGTGCTCCCTAGACTCAGCCAAACTGATGCATCCTGTGTGGTCTGTATTCATGACTATCAAAAGAAGATTAAACATTTTAGATACCCAATCAAACCTTCCTTTAAGGAAGTAAATTGCTACACCGAGAACTTCATTTCTCTTTAACAAGGATAACCTGATGAAGGCCGTTATCAAGACTCAAGACAAATTGGCAAGCAGGCTGCCGCCATATACCGTATAAGCTATGTTCTTTTATATTAATTAGTAAAACTGGAATAGCTTGTAAACTTTAATGCTAGTTAAAAGAACTCTCTCAGGGGTGGGGATAAGGAGAAGAAAATTCATGCTTTCTCTACATAAAAATATAATAAATGGAAAAAAAAATGTAAGAGAGCCTCGGGATTTGAGAGCACATTTGTTGGGGAAAATAATTTGATAAAGATAGAAAACATGGTGGGGCTTTTCTCCAAATTCCCTCACTGATAAATGAATACTAATGCTTAACACTGTCTAATGAAGACCAGTTTACCATGCAATAAAGTCATCAATGATGAGCAGAAAATGGAGCATTTGTAAATACAATGTAACACAGAATGATAAAGCACATCTAATTTATGCAAAGATGTGCTTGCAGCAGTACGATAAATAATATCCGCATAATCAATTACCAGAAGAAAGACGGATTGAATAAATTGTTTTCCGGCAATCTATGGAAAACAAGCCTAGCACAAAAAGGACAATTTGACTTTAGTTTTAGTGCTCATCAGACAATCTTGTTAAAAGACTAAAGATATTAATGATTCAACTGCACAATATTTATAACTGTCTGTTTTCATTAGTGATGGTACAAACTTCCTACTTTTAATTTGAGAATCAGGGAATACAATGTAATGCTGAGGACAAACTGTTTGCTACCCACTGTAGCTAGGATATGCTTTTTAAGTTTTAAAAATACCTAGAATCTTGATAAGGATTTGAATTAACAGCAGGTTCATGCATGCATTTATGGTCTGATCCTCCACTCATTGAAGTCAGTGGCAAAGTTTCCATTGATTTGAATAGCTCAGGATCAAACGCTTGAGGAAATTCATGAACGTCATGCATTAGGCAAAACATGGCATAAACTGTACTTTTTTGACCTTTTTCAGTGTTGTATTATTTGATTGAATGGCTATTCTTCCCCATGGCTTACAGCATCAGTATGCTAGAATGAAAAGGTAGGAAGTGGCCAGATAAACAACTTACAAAATACGTAATTGTAGGACCTTCTAGGCTACGCAGGATATTAAAATAAAGTTGACTTCAAAATATGTTTTATTACAAAACATTTCAAGGATGCCTTGAGCCTTACTTGTTCTGCGGTTAAATGAAATACTATGCTCTTCCTTATCAATCCAGCATCATTGGAATTGGTAACTCTTTATTTAGTTACTGAAAAGACACAGCACAAGTTCCAGCAAGACAAGATTCTTCCATCTCTCCAATTATTATATGCCACAATCCTAACTTTTACAAGATTAGAGGATACAGATTAGAGCAGGGGCGGCCAGCCTGTGGCTTCGGAGTCACATGCGGTTCTTCAGAAGTTAATATGCAGATCCTTGGCTGGAGCTACAGGCGCCAACTTTCCAATGTCCCTGGAGGGTGCTCACTGCTCAACCACTGGCTCTTCTACAGGCCCTGCCTCCACTCCACCCCTTCCCGCGCCCTTGCTCCTCCCCCAAAGAGCCTTCTGTACACCATGAAACAGCTGATCGGGAGGTGCGGGTTAGGGAGGGAGGGAGGGGCACTGACTGGCAGGGCTGCTGGTGGGTGGGTGGCGCTGGGAGCAGGGTGGGGAGCTGATGAGGGGCTGCTGACATATTACTGTGGCTTTTCGGCAATGTACATTGGTAAATTCTGGCTCCTTCTCAGGCTCAGGTTGGCCACCCCTGGGTTAGAGGAAGTGTGGGAGGCAGCATGCCCAGTGGATAGGGCACTGGACTGTGATTCAGAAGACCTGGGAGGAAATCTGGCCTTACTGAGGTCAAGTAGGTGTTTTGCTATTGACTGTAATGAGGGTCAAGATTTCACTCCTGGATTCTACACCTGGCATTTTTACAGGCGTGCTGGTAACTCTGGACAAGTCACTTCACCTCTCCATCTCAGAGTACATCTACACAGTAGGAGCGTGATTTCCAGCTCACTAAACAATGGTGCTAGCTCTCATCTGACCCTGCACATTAAAAATATTCACGCAGCCATGGCAGCCTGGCCAACTTCAGCTGCAGCCCAGGTGAGTTGCCCTGAGTAAGTTCCCATGGGGTTCAGGTGGGTTTGTACTCACATCAGTTAGCCCATGCTGTTGCTGCAGCTGCTTGTGTTACCGTGACTACAGTAATACTTTTAGCATGCTAGCTCAGAGGAGAGCTCGCACACATGTCTAATGTGCTGTGGAATCATATCCCTAGCTCCTACTGGGAGATGTAGCCTTAGTTTCACTATCTATAAAAAAAGGAAAACAATTTTTTTTAAAATGAGCTTTGAGATTTATAGCACTTTAATCTATGCAAGAGCTAGATATTAATAATTATTTCAGTCTCCATGCCCATTCATTGTTTGGCCTCTAGCAAGTCCAGTAGCTAATAAAATTCCTGATCCTGAAGTCCATCTGCAGACTAAATACCCATTTTGTCAACCGAACCGTAGAATTGACCAGCAAGGTGCCAGTTTGAATAATGGTCCTATTTGTAGGTATTGCTGTGCACAGGCACAACACTAAAACAACAGACTCATGTCACAAAGACCACACTGAACAGCCACTGGATAGTAACTTTGGCCACAACTTATCTGGGCTATAGCAGAACCCGTCATCCAAGAATGAATACCTGTGTTATTTTTGATCCCCTGCTATACAGTCTTTATTACGATAAAGTTAGGAGTGTATTATATTTTCAAATCTAAACCATACGTTGAATGACTAATTTTCAATTTTCTAGAGCTACATACATTTTTCAGACCAGGGTTTGGCCAGGTGTTTTCACCTGAGCATGTAGCCACCACACTTTTAGCATGTCCCTAGTGAAGTTTGATTAAATTGTTGGACATCTTACATGCATCAATGTAGAGAAAACCTTGATTACCACATCCCAATTAATTGAAACGGTTGTTCAAATGTCTACTATTTCCCCAAAGTTTTGACATCAGCACATAACTCTTTATGCACTAGTCTGGTTTCACTGCTTAAGTGCATACAGAGTTATACACTGAGGCCTTTTTGCTTGATTCAGGACATTAAAACTTCACTGCACAAAGATTTATATGCTTAAGTCTGGCCATCACATAAAGAAGTATGAACTGAAATCCTGGAGAGCAGCTGCTGCTATCTCATACTGAGCCAAGCAGCTGTGAGGAAGCCAGCTATCCATCTATAAACCAAGTGAGTATGAGGTTCCAAGTGCAGAGTTTAAAGCTGTCTAAGTCAGCTCTATCATGATCAAAACCCCTAGTTTTCTGGAAGTTTCCAGTGTTACCTGAGACCTTTGGTTAACTCTGCTTCAACTGTAGCTGGTTTTCTTCAATTTTGAACCAATATGATCTACTGCCATTCTTGAAATGTGTGGAAATGGAAGTGTAAGTGGGTAGGTCCTGGAAGTTAAATACAAACAGGAAATGGCCATGAGTCTAAATATACTACCCTTATGCCAGACAATCAATAGTCAAATCTCAAAACCTTTGGAGCTTCCCCCATCTCTGATGAAAACTTATGACTAAAATGAGCTAGTAATAAGCTGTAAGCATTCAAATTCCAATGAGAGTGGCATTAAATAAAAACCACCATATTCATTATCTTCTGAAACTACATACTGAGATAAAGCTCAATTTAGCACAACAAAGGCTAAATGTAGGGCGTGTTTCTGCACCATTAAAGTAAATGAGAGTTTCGCCCTTGACTTCAATGGAAACAACAGTGCCTCATCTTTCTTGTGTAAACAGACATAGCTCCATTGACATCAGTGGAGCAACACCGATTAACACCAGCTAAAACACTAACCCTTAGTGAAGGGTAGCAAAATTTCTAGGAATAGTATTATATTTCTCAATTGGACATTTGAGGTGAAAGCTCTGTGCATCAAGATGAGGTTATGTTACCAGCAGAGCAAAAGCTGTATGGTAAGGTTTGTAGAAGGAAGATACCTCATAAAGCACTACATTTTCACAAAGAAATAAATCAATGTGTGTTTGCTTTGGTCATCTTTAAAGATCTTAGAATTCTAAGTGCAACATAGACCCCAGGGGCTGTTTCAGGATAATCTCTACACCTACCCATTTCTTAAACCACAGATTTGTATATTTGAGACGATAAGAGTTTCTGCTCAGAGATGTTATACAGGACACTATAGATTTTTGTTCTAATAAGCTGAATGGATACAGTTAAATAAAATTACACTTTCGATGATCATGAACATTTCAAGCCTTTATTCCAACATTCACCACAGTAAACGAGTAAAGGAAGTAAAAAATAGAAAATACCTGATAAATAGATGTTGGTCCAGCACCTGAATATTCAACATTGCTGAAAGTATTCACACTTCATATTATTTATTGTTGTGAACTAAACCATGCTCCCTAGATCAGCACTAAAACAATCCTCCATGCATATCTCTCCCCTGAGGTGGAAAGGGAGGCTCAGCCATCTCCATGGCACCATCCCCCACTTCAGAGTCTGGCCAAATGGAGAGTCCTCTATTGGGCTGGGGACCTGTGAATGGGGAGGGAGCAGGACCATTGCAGAAGCATAGGCCAGGGAAAATGCACTTTAGCCTCACCAGCCATCCTGGGAATTGGCTCAGAAGTGAATACAGCTTGAGGCTTTAACAACTTCTATTACAGTGTTGACTTCTGAGCAGAAACCTCCTGTGCTGTGGAATCACCTTTTAAGGGGGGACCTCATTAAGCAGCTAGCGGGATAAAGTCTTTGCAGCAAGCTATGCTTATGAGTGCTGATGGAGCACTTCAGGGATCTGGAAGCTACCTCTCTGAGGATAAAGCTCCAAAAGACAAACAGATCTCGTGGAATCCATAAGGTTTGGGGGTTTAACATACTATTTGATCTGTGGGAGGGTCAGAAACAAAATATTTCTCCCTTAATGGAGAAATCTATAAAAAAAATGTCACAAGGGAACCTTATAAGTCTTCATTCCTCGCACCGCAAGCCTTTTCCAAAGAGTGTTTTCTGTGGAAGGGACAATCTGACCCAAAGTGTTTAGAAGCAGATTACACTTACAGGTGGGGGGGTCTACTGTGGTCAAGTACTGTGCTGGTTTCATTAAAGAGGCAATGGGAAGAACAAGCTGGGTATTAACCAAAGTGTTTTACCATTAAATACATTTTGACAGATGCCTCCAACAGCTATGGACAAGGAGGAATTAGAAAACTTTGTAGTGAATTTAAACCATACACATAACTCTGTCAAGCTGATACCAAATTCTACTAAGACTATAGTATTTGGATGTCAGGGTATGAAGGATGGAAAAAGTCCTAAAAACTTCAATTTTATTAAACTGTAAAAGAATGGATTACTATTTTTCTAGACTCCATCCTATTCCTCTTGAAAGGTCTACCACACAATTATTTAGGAGGAAGAAAATAGTGAAGAAGGAAAAAGGATATTTTGTGAAGATGGATAAGAGGGCTTTAAAATTTGAGCACATTTATAACACAAAGGTGATGCTGAAGGATAACAGAATCCTAAAAATGTAAGGAACATTAATGTTTAAAGAAAATAGGAGACTGAAATGTCTTATGTAGTATTCAGATAAACAAGTATAATGCCCATTATTAGGATAAGTATCTCTTTAATAAAGAAACACGGGGCCCAATTGCTCATATTGTTATGGTCTCTTTTACAGCAAGCACTCTGGCATTGAGAAGGGGCTATAAAGCCAGCAGATCTGGTCACGTGGGAATGCCTCTAATGTAAGGGGATTCCAGAGCTAGCGCACAACCAGCGTGCTAGTTCTCTGTGCATACAGCACACTGGATGTGGCCAGGACACTACTGTACTCTGGCTATTTTCACTTACTAAAATGGCCCCTTGGGGTGATAGGCAGTACAGTGTAACAGAGTAGCTGTGAAGCTATTCTTATGACAGGAGCTTGTCAGGCCCCAAACTGAGCCCAGAATAAAGGAGGGGGTAAAGGTAGCAATAAGCCATGAAAGCACTTTCATCCCTCAATTCCTGCACTAAGAATAGCTCAAGGCCCACAAAATATGATGCGTGGACACTGGTATATACTTTCTATTGATGAGAAGATTAATAAAGTATTTTAATTTCTGCCCTTTGTATAGAAGAGACATTTAGGAGGTATATGCTAGTTGGTGTAGTTCAAAGGGATAGCTCAGTGGTTTGAGCATTTGCCTGCTAAACCCAGGGTTGTGAGTTCAATCTTTGAGAGGGCCATTTAGGGATCTGGGGCAAAAATTGGGGATTGGTTCTGCTTTGAGCAGGGGGTTGGACTAGATGACCTCCTAAGGTCCCTTCCAACCCTGATATTCTATGATTCTATGAAAGACCACCAGAAAAAGCACTTATTGCAAAATGTATAAAAAAGGAGCATCCCCTGTTCAAACTATTACAACAGGAATAGAGGAATTTTCTCTCTTTTTATAGGAGATAACAAATATGACAACATATACTTCTCTAATACTGTATATTTAATTAAGTGTTCATATAGGTAAATTAAATGCTGGTAACAGAGTAAAGCACATGGATACTGAATGTCCAAAGCAGACTAAGTTTTCCAAGAGTAGAAAGATCAATTCTTCACGTGTGTAAACCTGCAAAAATGTCTGCATTATTTTTAGGAATATATTTAGTGTCACTGTTCAGATTTATATTTCTGCCTGACTGAATGCACCAGTTAAATTAAAGGAGGCTGTAAAGGGAGGTTAAGGAACCCGGAAAAGGTAAAACAATGACATAGATAAGACAGCCCCTCAGGTACCCACTTCAAAAGGAGTTAGGACAACAATTTGTACCATCCAAATTGGAAGTTTTTTAATTTCCCAAAGCTAGGGCTGAGATCAAAAGACTCTCAGAGGTTAAAAAGATGCCCCCCTCCTGGTATAAAAGGAAGGGAGAAGTGGTCAGCTTAGGTGGAAGGTGACAGAGGGACACGTCAGCATGCAGCAAGGCTGACCAATTGAGCTGAGAGGCCATAGCAAGCTAGATATAACTTGGTGCCAAGAAAGGACAGGGCACACCAAGGCTAAGCCATATCTACTTAAGGGCTTGAGGGGAATGCCAAGCTTAGGTAAGACAGTTATAGATGCATATAGTTATTTTTAAACCTACTTCTCTCAGCTCTGGGCAAATAAATCATACTTTGTTCTACAGAAGCTGCTTCTTTGTCATGTAACTCTTCCACAGACTTCCAAGAGAGAACTTTCCCAGTTGGGCATGCTAAATAACATGGCAGACACCCAGGAAGGTGTAACCCAGAAACCCAGTTGGAAAAGTGGTGGGATTGCAGGATCTTACCCCCAAAGAAGTTAAAGAATAGGCCTGCAACTTGAAAGTGGTGCACTCTGAGAACTGGAAAAGCATCTCAGAAGGGGGAGCCTGCCCAAAGACCATGACAACCTGCTAAATATTTTCTCTTCAGTACAAGTGTATGAAAAAGGTAAAAGAATGGATAGGAACATTAAGACAGAATAAAGGATAGAGATAGGTCTACACTTCAAAAACAAACTGAGAATATCAACTGATTTTTACCTTACACATTTTGTCCCCAGCCTCTTACTTCAGGGATTCACTACAGGGGTTAGCTCCCCTCCTCTGTAATTCCTCTTCTAGGCACACCTTGTCCCAATAACTCCACCCCTCATCCTGTCCTCTGACAGGACTTTATAGAACCAGGTGTAAGCCAGTTCTCTTTGATTGGCTTCAATGACCACAGCTGTTCTGACACAGGGGAGCTGGACACAACTCTGCTTGCAGGGTTAGCTACCCTGAGACAGTACCTGTTTTGTTTTTCTTTTCTTTTGTTTTTGATTTTGGGGTTTTTTGGGGGGTGGGGGGAGTTAAGCCATGGAAAAATATTAGGATTTTCATTGAAAATCTAAACTTGAAAAGCAAACAAAGATTTATTTTGAGGGGAGGATGTTTCCACCCCAGGTTTTCACATTTTTTCCCTGAAACCACCCCAAAACGGATGATGAAAACAAAAAAAGTTCCACAAAAATTACTTATAATTCAAAGGGTATTTTCAATTAAAAAGAATTTCAATGAAAATTTTGCAGACAATTTTTCTAATTTAATGAGAACTACAAATACAGATGTTGTCTATTTGCAATTATATACATCCTAATAAAGATTACTTCTATACTGTGCATGCTCACAGTGAAACAAAATATATTTCTAGCTAGCTAGCTAAACATAAATACACAGATACATTGGCTCAAATTCTCCCCTGCATTCATGCTGCTGTGTTCCATTCTACCAATCTAAATTTGTCTTAAACCAAGTGTACCCTGTGCTGGGACTAAAACACCTCACAATAGGTAAATCCTGAAATGACTAAGAGCCAGCATAATTATTCCTATGCCCAAACCATCACAGTGTAGCTGGGGCTTCTTTGTGCCCCATCACTGTAATAGCAATTTTCAGAGGAACAGCTGTATAGCTACTCTATACTGTGGGGGAGCAGTCTGGCACAAACCTGTCCCAAGATCAAGGGAATGCTGGAAACCCTTTTGCATTCCCTTCACCAGAGCTGCACTGCTTGATCAGCAGCAGGAGCCAAGGGGCTGGGACATTATGTTCAAAAGACAAACTATCCAAACTTTAACATTCCATTTAGTGTTAATTTATAACTGAATTCTTATGGAATTGCAGAAGTTTAACTATCCTTATTAGGATCTAAAGCAGCAGTGAAGTTTCTGGGTTTAAATCTTTCATTAATACAATATGCCTTTTTATTTTAAAAAGAAAAAAATCTTCGGGAATCTAAGGTTCATGAATGTAAAGGATGGTCCTGATGCCAAAAAGCTCCAAACTAGTGAGAGTAAACAACAGTGATTTCAATGGGATTACTCACTTTCTTCAAGTTAAACGCATGCTTAGATTCCTTGCTAGACCAGGGCCTAAGAGCACTGACAAGAACTAAGCATACTGTGTAGTCCAAGCAAGCCCTGTGCAAGCTTGCCTACACAACCTCTGTCAGTATATTCCATTTTTGACATACAGGTAAAACATGCCTGCTATTCTAATTTGCATACTTTGCTCGGTAGAGGTTTTGCGGAGGGGTTTCTGATTTGGTCAAATGGCCACTCACTGTAAAAGACATAAGGAAAAGAGTAAACACATTTGTATCTGCAACTCATGTCTCTAGAGTAAAAGGTTAATTCATTAACACACAGTACCATGCAGGCCCTGCAATTTGCATATTATTAAAAAAGTTGATATTTTAAATTAAATGGAAAAGACAAGGGTTACTCTAGCAACTAACAAGATATGGCAATTTAAAAAAAAATAGTTTTGAAAACAAAAAATTTCTGGCACTAGAAAGCAGGAATGTTTTCCATCAGAAAGGATTTCATAATATAAGCTGAATTCTAAAGGGATGCCACAGTTTTGTGCCTACTGGATTAGCATTTTAAGTACAGCCTTTAAGGTATTTCCAATGTCCTTACACCAGGGAATGATGCTATTAGCAATTCAGTTTTTGCCAAATCTTAACAATTTTCATTACTTTATAACTTTGTATAACTGGTATGCTTTTCTATCTCAGTATCCTGTGACTAAGTGTGGTTTTATCAGTGAAACAAACTTGACCTCATGAAATTTCACCTGCTGCTTGGCTGACTTGCATTTACATATAATCAATCTCTGGAATATTTTGCTTGTACAGTAACATTTTCTGAATATCACTACTGTAAGGGAGTCTCACTATCCCTCAACAGAAGAAAGAAATCAAAGAACAGATTGGTGCAGCCTGCACTCCATAGATCCACTCAGGAAGGTTCACTAGCTGCCTCCAAGTGCACTCTCCTGATTCCCATGACTTCACAGCAACCTTTTCACTGGCATGGTGATTCATGCAGGAAAGGGGCAAAGAGCAGGTACAGGGCCAGGGGACACAAACTTCTTCCCCCATTCCCTCCTCAATATCCCACAACCATCTCCAAGGAAAGGTAACACAGCCTGAAATTGTTTTACCTTTCCCAAGGAGCCCTTCCCCTCTGAAACGATGATTCCCCCATTAGCGATGATTCCCCCATTCCCCAGCAGCCAAGACAACAGAGGTAACAGAGCAAAATCTGAGCCTTTTCAAAACAAGGTGAGGAAATGCTGAGTATTCAATTTCCTTCCCTCTGAACAGCTGCCGCTGTCTTTTCCAGCAGCATTCACACAAACAATGCAGTGTGCACTCAATAATACTTGCACAAAGCAAACGCGTGTGGGACACAGATACGGTTGAAATCAATTAGTTGAGGCATACAAACAACTGTTGAGAGAAAATGTGTTATAATATTCACACAACTCCAGTGCAAACTGCCTAAGAACAAGTCATTTCTTCTCTTTTCCACCTGTTGTGTCCTGTCTTATATTTGGATTGTAAAATCTTTGGGGAAAGGACTCTCTTTTTTGTGCTGTGTTTTTATGGCAACTAGCACAATTGGGTCCTAGTCCATGACTGGGGCTCCTAAGTGCTAAGGTGATACAAATAAATAATATGTCTTATTACTGTAAACACACACATTTTGGGCACTGTACCAATGCTAGATGGCTAAATAATAAGATAGGTGAACTAGAGTGCCTTGAATTAAATGAGGATATTGATAAAATAGGCATCACAGAAAGTTGGTGGAATGAGGATAATCCCTGGTATTATTGTGTCACATTGTACAAAATATATCGGAAGGACAGAACAGGTCATGCTGGTGGGGGAGTGGCACTATATGTGAATGAAAGTGTAGAATCAACTGAAGTACAAATCTTAAATGAACCAAATTGTACCATAGAATCTCCATGGATAGTAATTCCACCACCTGGATCGATCGGACTTCAGCTGTCGTTAAGACTGCGCAGATCACAACACGTCTGCCATTCTTCTCGCACTCTTGCCTTTCTTCTCCACGTTCGTCCAAAACGTTTAACGATGTCATCTTCCCATCTTCTTGGAGGCCGACTGGGGGGGTCTTTTCTGTTCTCGTGGGTACCACTCAGCAATGATTGCAGTCCACCTGTTATCCGTGAGCCGTGCTGTGTGGCCCACCCATCACATCTTGTTATGTCTGCTTTCCACGACAATATCTTTCACACCGCTGCGTTCTCTGATGATTTCATTTGGTATACGATCCAGAAGGGAGATTCCCAACATAGCTCGTTCCATTGCCCTTTCAGCTACCAACAGCCTTTGCTCTTCTCTCTTCGTCACTGCCATACAGCATGGCTGGCAGCACTGCTGAATTGAAAATATTTTTAAGTGTGGTCTTGTCAATTTTTCCTTTGGAGGACGTCCTTGATGGAATTAAACGCACACCATCCTGCCCGAATCCTTCGCGAGAGTTCTCCGTTCAGGTCTTGGCGCATATTCACTTCTTGGCCCAAATATATGTACTGTTCCACTTCTTCGATGTCTTCTCCTGTTACCGTTATTCGGGCTTTTCATAAGACGTCTGATCACATATTTCGTTTTGCAGCGGTTCATTTTCAGACCGACCTGACTACTTTTCTTGTCGAGTCTTCGTAGCATGCTCTGCAGTTGGTTGGTGCTTTCGGCAATTAGTACAATGTCGTCTGCAAATCTGAGATGAGATAATCTCTCTCCGTTTATGTTGACACCACTCCTCCAATTGATCTTGTTCATAACCATTTCGAGGCAGGCGGTGAATAGTTTTGGTGAAATTGTATCTCCTTGCTTTACGCCTTTCTCGATTGGGATGCGGAGGGAAGTTTCAAGGAGAGTAATGTCTGTTGTACATCCAGTATTTGCTTCCTTCAACAAACTAATGTACTGCGTGTTAATGCCCTGCTCTGCGAGCGCCTTTAATATTGCGTTAAACTCAACGCTATCAAAGGCCTTTTCATAGTCAACAAAAGCAATGCACAGCGGGAGTTTGTATTCCCTCGCTCTTTCTAGGAGCTGGCTAAGGGTAAATATATGGTCAATTGTACTGAAATTTCTTCGAAACCCTGCCTGCTCTCTCGGCTGTTGTTCATCCAGACTCTGCGAAAGTCGATTCGTTATCACCTTTGTGAAGAGCTTGTAGATGTGAGAGAACAGGCATATAGGGCGGTAGTTCTTAAGATTTTCTCGATCAGCCTTCTTGTGCAGCAAGATGGTATTCGACTCCTTCCAGCTTGATGGTATTTTTCCTTCAAGATATCGACTGAATCTTAAAGCGAGGGCCTTCCAAAGTTTTTCGCCTCCTGCATAAATCATTTCTGACGTTATTCCATCTTTGCCTAGAACTTTTCCCTTCTTCATCTGGTGTAGTGCGCTTCGGACTTCGCTGACGATTATTGGGGGGGACGCGTTCTTCTAACTCTTCGAGGGTTGGGAGGCGAACGTTGATTCTTGATTTGAACAGTTCTGTATAAAAGTCCTTGCAGACCTCCTCCATCCCTGCTCTGTTGATTACTGTCTCTCCATCCTTGTTCTTCAATGCTGTTACACTCAATCTATACTGCGTCAATTCCCGCTTGCATGTCCTGAGGCTCTTGCATGATTCGGCTGTTTTAAGGAGCTTTTCTTTCCGGAAGTTCTTGAAGTCATCCTTCAGTTTTCGCCGTATAAGCTTGCACAGAATGGAGTACTCAAGGTTGTTATCCGAGCTCCTTTTCATGTTTCTCCACTTCTCCAACAAGCTTTTAGTTTCAATCGAGATTCTTCCCTTCGCCTTCTTCAGCTTTTTAATTTCAGCTGCTTTTATGCAACATCTCAGCTTGTCAGCAAAGATACTATAGTCCCCATCACACTTTTCCATCTGGCTCCAGTCAAACCCAGAAATCGCTTTTTTCAGCTTTGCTTCATCGAATGTCTTCGGCTGCTGTTTCCTGTTTGCCATCTGTAATGCCTTCTTTTCCACCGCTTCGTCGAAAATCAACTTCGCTCTAAGCAGGCGATGGTCACTGCCGGTGTTGAATGGCTGCACCACAGAGACGTCTTGAACCTTGATGTGGCTTTTATTGACTAAAATATAGTCGATTTCATTCTTACTCTTCGTGTTTGGTGCGATCCATGTCCACCTTCTTGAGATCTTCTTTTTGTACCAGGTGTTTGCCACGTACAGTTCTTTCATTTCTGCCATCGCTACCAGCCTCTCTCCTCTTTCATTCCTTTCGCCGCTGCCCTATCTCCCTATGAACTTTTCGCCAGCTTTCCCTCGCCCGACCTTGGCATTGAAATCTCCCATCGTGACAGTGTAAGTGGACTTTTGCGCAAGAGCTCTATCAAGCTCTCGGTAGAATTCTTCCACTTCTTCGTTCTCACTTGCACTTGTGGGAGCGTAGGCCTGGATGACCTTGAGGGTAGCTTTTGACTCCATCTGAAGATGCAGCACACCGATACGTGATGATGTTAGCTGGCATGATATGACTTTCGAAGACCAATCTTTACTGACGATAAATCCAACTCCTCCAACATTTCTAGCGCCATCTCCCTTTCCGAGCCTCACAGCACTTCCATCCTTCCAGTTGACTTCCAACTCCTTCTTTCGTCGGGTTTCGCAGACACCGAGAATATCGCATTTTATCCTTTTCTTCTCCTCCATCAGATGGTTTAAAGTTTCCTCCTTTGCCAGTGACCTACAATTGTAAGTACACACAGTGAGGATTGTCCTTTTCCATGTTGGCCTAGCACCTGACATTTTTAGCAACCTCTTGTCACTCAATTTCCGCTCCACCACCGTAGAACGTGCATTTACTTGTGTTGTTTTAGCTGTTAACTTCAAGTCATCCCACTGGCTAGGTGGGCAGACATGCGTACCTCCTCAAGCTTAGCTAGCCTTCAACCTCTAAGGAGAAGGAAAAGCGCTCTTTCCTCTGAGAGAGCAACCCTCCTCCCTGGATTGGATAGTCCGACACCTTTGTAGCATGGTAAAACCTACCAGGGCATACGCCCCGCTACCATAGCGGTCAGATGGCCAGGGTCACCGCTGCACCACGTTGAGGCGCTGAGGTAGGATTTTGCAGCATGGATAGTAATTCCATGCTAAAATAATAAGAATAAAGCAGTAGGGATATAACACCGACCACCTGACCAGGATGGTGATAGTGACTGTGAAATGCTCAGGGAGATTAGAGAGGCTATTAAAATAAAAAACTCAATAATAATGGTGGATTTCAACAATCCCCATATTGACTAGGTACATATCACCTCAGGACAGGATGCAGAGATAAAGTTTCTTGACACCTTAAATGACTGTGTGATGGGTTCGGTCACAGAGACCCCCTTGAGATTGTCATCTGATGTGCTGAGACTACCTCTGAGCCTGTTTTCTGTGCCAGTTTGGGCCTTCAGAGCCCTGCCTTGTTGAGCCAGACATGCTAGCCTGCTGCAACACAGACCCAGGGTCTGAACCATGCCCCCAAAGCTGCGGACCTAACTGAAAACAGCTTAAGAAATGCTCCTGTCTCCAGAACCCAGACACCCAGCTCCCAATGGGATCCAAACCCCAAATAAATCTGTTTTTACCCTGTATAAAGCTTATACAGGGTAAACTCATAAATTGTCTGCCCTCAATAACACCTATAGAGAGATATACACACCTGTTTGCATCCCCAGGTATTAATTACTTACTCTGGGATTATTAATAAACAAATGTGATTTTATTAAGTATAAAAGGTCAGATTTTAAGTGGTTTCAAGTAATTGCAGACAGAACAAGGTAAGTTACTAAGTAAAATAAATCAAAACACGCAAGGCTAACTTAATACACTAAGGATCTAGTTACAAATACTAACTTCTCAAGCTAGATGTTATCTGAGGAACAATCCTTTTCAGACCAATGTTGTAGTTTTTGGCATGGGTCGAGCAATCACTCACACCCGCACAGTTACAGTCATTTGTTCCAGTTTCTTTTATGCATCTTTTTGGGGTGGAGAGGCCATCCCTTGAGCCAGCTGAAGACAGAAATGGAGAGGCTTCCAGGGCCTTTCATATCCTCTCTCTCTTGTGGGTGGAAACCCCTTTGTTCTTCTGTGCAAAATCACAGCAACAAGATGGAGTTTGTAGCCACCTGGGCAAGTCACATGTCGATGAATGATTCAGCTTTTTGCCATTGTTTACATGTTAGTTTGAACGTTCCCAGGAAACCTCAGATATGTATTGGCATCTCCCAAAGTCCATTGTAGTTAAGTACTCCCAATTACTTGAATAGACTCTTCACAATATGTTGGCCAAACCTCCTTTATGTGTTTCCTACAGCAAACACTTCAAATACAAGCATAGAGCCAACGCTCATAACTTCAGATATAAAAATGATACATGCATACAAATAGGATGATATATTCAGTAGATCATAACCTTTGCAAAGATATGGCATATGGCATATCTAGCATAAAGCATATTCCAGTTATGTTATATTTACACTTATAAGCATATTTCCATAAACATATAGAGTGCAACATCACAGACTGCTTCTTGGAGCAGCTAGTCCACAAGAGGAGAATCAATTCTTGATTTAATCCTATCTGGAACACAGGATCAGGTCCAAGAGGTGAATATAGCTGGACCGCTTGGCAATAGTGATCATAATATAATTACATTTAACATCCCTGTGGCAGGGAAAACACCACAGCGGCCCAACACTGAAGCATTTAATTTCAGAAAGGGGAACTACACAAAAATGAGGAGGTTAGTTAAACAGAAATTAAAAGGTAGAGCACCAAAAGTAAAATCCCTGCAAGCTACATGGAAACTTTTTAAAGACACCATAATAGAGGCTCAACTTAAATGTATACCCCAAATTAAAAAAACATAGTAAGAGAAATAAAAAAAGTGCCATCATGGCCATCAGAGTAAAAGAAACAGTGACTGGCAAAAAGGCATCCTTTAAAAGTGGAAGTTAAATCCTAGTGAGGAAAATAGAAAAGGAGCATAAACTCTGGCAAATGAAATGTAAAAATATAATTAGAAAGGCCAAAAAAGAATTTGAGGAACAGCTAGCCAAAGACTAAAAAAGTAATAGCAACAATTTTTTTTTAAGTACATCAGAAGCAGGAAGCCTTCTAAACGACCAGTGGTACCACTGGGCGATCTAGATGCTAAAGGATCACTCAAGGACAATAAGGCCATTGCGGAGAGATTAAATTAATTATTTGCATTGGTCTTCACGGTTGAGGATGTGCGGGAGATTCCCACACCTGAACCATTCTTTTTAGGTGACAAATCTGAGGAACTGTCCCAGATTGAGGTGTCATTAGAGGTGGTTTTGGAACAAATTGATAAACTAAACAGTAATAAGTCACCAAGACCAGATGGCATTCTCCCAAGAGTTCTGAAGGAACTCAAATGTGAAATTGCAGGACTACTAACTGTAGTCTGTAACCTATCATTTAAATCAACTTCTATACCAAATGGCCGCATAGCTAATGTGGACACCAATAGGATAGCTAATGTGATACCAATTTTTAAAAAAGGGTCCAGAGGTGATGCCAGCAATTACAAGCCAGTAAGCCTGATTTCAGTACCAGGAAAACTGGCTGAAACTATAGTAAAGAAAAAAATTGTCAGAGACATAGATGAACATAATTTGTTGGGGAATAGTCAACATGGTTTTTGTAAAGGGAAATCATTCCTCACCAAACTACTAGAATTCTTTCAGGGGGTCAACAAGCATGTGGACAAGGGGGATCCAGGGAATATAATGTATTTAGATTCTCAGAAAGCCTTTGACAAAGTCCCTCAACAAAGGCTATTAAGCAAAGTAAGAAGCTATGAGATAAAAGGGATAAAAGGGAAGGTCCTCTCATGGATTGGTAACTGGATTGGTAATTTGCTTTTAATATGCAAATAAAATATTTTCTCAAAAGAAAATATTTATAGGTTATTAATAACAAGAGAAAATGAGATGAAATGAAAGTTTATCCATTTTTAATACGTTTCTAAAACAATAAGGCAAAACTTTTGTAGTTAAAAAAACCTAGATGAGTGCTATCTTTCTCTTTTTTATTGTAATAATTGTAGTGGAAAACTACAACTACTTTTTCCTTGATTGCCCACTTCTAATTCTTGGTTTCAATCATTCGGATACACTCATGTGAGCGGGTGGGGAGAGGAGTGGAATGAAAAGGTCTTATGAGTAGAGCTGAGTGAAATTTTTCATTTCACCCCAAAAATAGATTTGAGTTGATTTAAGCAAATTGGATGGAAAAAAAGTTAAACAAAATTTGAAAATGTCAAAATGGTGCATTTTGGCATTTGAAACAAAACATTTCGACTTCTGTTTCAGATTTTCCCCTCAATTTTATCTGAAAACTATTTAAAAACCCTAAAAACAAATCAAAGTGTTTCATTTTGGACTGAACAAACTGTATTGACCAACCTGAAGCTTTTTAAAAATTATTTTTTTGGTTCTGCCACTGAACTGAAAAGTCAGTTATTGACAGCTCCACTTATCACCCATTTGTATTCAATTAGGAGGAGAAGGAATCATGTTCATTTCAGATTTGGCCATATGGATTCTGATAAACCTTTTAATCCTTACCATGTTTCAGTCTGAGTTTTTAAAAAAGGATTTTAACAAATTAGTTTTTCTACATTAAAATTGTAATTAATAATGTATTTTGATTTTTCTACCACTTTGCATTTTGTGCATTTAATCAATTTACATGTTGATGACTTAGTATTAAAATTGACTCTTCCTACATCAGCAAATGTGTTGTTCTTCCTTCATTTGAATCTATGGTTCATTTTCTGGGCATTTCAGCTTCTGTACTTCCCCTAATCAGTCTCTTTCCCATCCTCTCCCTTTTTTTGCTTCTCTGTCTACTTTTCTTTCATTTTCTTTCCTCCAATTTCTCTTTTCCACCTCATTTTTTTCACCCTATCAGTCTCATGTAACACTTTGAAAGCATTCTCTGAAGATTGTCCTGCTACCAACAGCCATATGTTTATGAGGCATATTCATTTTCAATCTATTAAATTGTCATATGCACTACCTAAATGACTAGTGTGCAGTGACATATCCCATCTTGCTACTCAAAGATTTTAGTTGGCCAGCTAGCCCCAAACCTTACGATACCACAGTAACATGCATAAAAATTGCACTCCACTTTGCACTGCTCAAATTAGAGTCGGATGCCAGATTGCTTGAAAAAAATATACAGGAAAGTACACAGCTGTGGAAGTCTCTAACTAAATGAATAATGCAATATCAACATCTGTAGGATTTTTGAAATGCTAAATGCTCAGACATGAAGTCTCTGCTGAGGACACAGATGGTAATGATGTTGTTCTTGCAGTGGTTCCCACCAGAAACAGATTGAGTCCCGTAATCAGATTGGACTACTAATGGCTGAAACAATACACTCCTTTAACAGCACTAGCACTCAACGTATCTCAGAATGATAAATGCTTGCTTTGTGGGTTGCATTTAATTCCAAGCTTTGTTAAGCTAAAGAAACCCAGTAATGAATATGGACATCTTCAAGCATGAATACAGATGCCAACATCAATTGGACTCAACAGGTGAATTTAATCTGAAAATCCAACTCAAGATAGAATAATTAAAATAAATTTTCCATTCAGTAAAGAACAAGGTCTTATGTTTATCTCAGCAAACTACAATTAGGCAAACTCTTCCTATGTTCAAATAATACATTTTTTATATAAGGTAACTTTTTTCTTTTACAGTATACACCATGTCACTAAGTATTTGTCTATGCAAACAAAAAGGAGAAAAAACAATAGCCTTTGAAAACAGTTAACTAAAAATGTCCATCCATCGGTGGGTGTTCTAGGATACCTATGGAAGACAGCACAGTGTCTGCCAGTTTTCTTTCTGCCCACTACCCCACATCCCTTTAAAAAAAAACCCACAAACCATGCTTGTGCTCAGAGTTTATCAAGCAACAACAAAAAAGTTATTTTGCTTAAGTGATCTGATGTCCTTGGAATCAGAAGAAAAGGTAAGTAAAACTACCAGAAAAGGCAGCATGGAAAATTAAGAGGGGCTTGGAATTGGAGGTATATTTCAAGAGGTTGAGGAGGGAAGTGATGACAGTGCCAAACAGACCTATGGGGGAAAAGCATAAAGTGCACAGTTCAGCTTGTCTGGGAAGCTGTAGTTGAAACACTTGATCCCAAATGCCACCAGTCTTCTTGGCTGCGGGTAGGCTCTTCAATAAAGAATGAGAGTTATTTCTTTTATGAACTGAGGCAGCTGACACACAGATATCACTGTACCCACACTGAGCAAGAACATTTGGGAAAGCTAAAAGTCAATATATAAAAAGACAAGACGCTGAAACAGGAAGTGCAGGATCTTTGTAGAAGTGGAGGAGTTGTGTGTTAAATAATCACATTCACCAATTTTTTTTTGGATTAACCCAAATCAAACACCAATTAGTACATTTATAAGACAGTTCTGTTCTCCCTTTGGCTCCTGCACCAGTCTAACTGCTAAGAAAGTTTCAGCACTCTGACAAAAAGAGATCCGCCTTATGCAATAGCTTGGTTTTGTATTTTTTAACTATAGGAAATGTGTCTGGAGAGAGAGGAACTTACCTCCTGTTAGTGTTGGCGTTCACGTCTAGTGGCTGTTGCAGATGTGTTCAGACTGTTATACACATGGGTAAGTACTTGATTTGGGCACATAACCTCCCTGATCTCCCCTCACTGTATTCTTCTGGACAAGAATTGGGGGAAGCTAGTTACTCCTTTGGTTCTGTCTTGCCAAGCATTCAATTTGCTCCCCCTAGGCCTGTGAAGCATGAGGGCTTTGCAGTCTTGGGACCTGCTGGTAGAGGGGCCCAAAATAGGCTTGATTTCCTTTGGGATCAATCTTTCAGAATTTGACTTCATCTTAAATGGCTACCCAGCAAAGGAATGTAAGGACCCTGTCACTGTGGTTATGAGAGCCAATTAAATTCAACATGTAGATGGCCCTGAATTTATTCGTTCAGCAAAGAAAGAATTACATTTTGCCAGAAAGCCCATTTTTGAGGAGAAACTACTATTAAACATCGAGCAAGGAAACAGAAGAGCAGTTTAAATGTTATTCTCTCTTCCTAAGGTCGAGAAATTCTGAAGAGCAGTTGGTGGAAAATCCATTGGGCAGGAGTGAGCTTTGACTTTGACTGCCACAAAATCCCCTAAGGGATCCACTCATACATACAGATTTGCCAGATATACTTTTAAGAGAGAAAGTTTACTGTAAAACAGCTTCCTAGGACCTAGGTCATGGCATCTTCTCATGGGAAAAAAAACAAACCACAAACTTTGTAGCACTTTCCCCAGGAGATATGGAGAAGCATGAGGGCCGGTGCAAGGAAGTTTCGCGCCCTAGGCGAAACTTCCTTGCACCAGCCCTGCGCCGCCACCCTGCCTGCCAGCGGGAGCTCAGCCTTCCCTCCCCCGGCCGCGGGCACTCAGCCCCCCACCACCACCCGCGGGCCACGGGAGCTGAGCAGATATCCGGGGACCGGCTCGCCATGGCTGCCCCCCGGCTCCCAGCTCAGGCGCTGAGGGGGGGCAGGCAGCGAGGCAGGGCGGCTCCCCACGGCTGCCCCCGGCATCCCGCTCAGGCGCTGAAGGGGGGGGTGGCGGTGCAGCTGCCCTCCGGCTTCCCGCTCACCAGCTCAGCGGGGAGACAAGGGGTAGCCGCGGCGAGCCACCCCTTGTCTCCCCGCTCAGCAGCTCAGCCGCTGAGTGGGGAGGCAGTGGGCAGCAGCCCGCCGCCCCCCTAATCTTGGCACCCTAGGCGACCGCCTAGGGTCGCCTAGTGGGCACGCCGGCCCTGAGAAGCATTCACAGCTGCAGAACCCAGGCGAACTGTGAACTCCAGAGCCACAGAAGCAGTTGTATTCAGGGTTGGAGCCCAATGAGAGTTTTACATAAATACGAAGTGCAAAGTCAGAGCTTGTGTGTTGTGAATTGAGGAGGAGCTTTTCAGACTGATTTGCAAAGAATTTTCAGACAAGTTTTGGAAGCACACGTGGATATAAGTGCAGAAGTGGATATAAGAGCTGGGTCAAAAAGCAGTAAAAGTGATTTCCCCCCCCCCCCCCGCAATGTTTTTCCATTTCCCCCTCCCTGAATACTGAAATTACAAAGTTCAAATTTTGAAACATTTCAGCCAGCTCTAGTGTGCATCTGCTTTTGCATGAGTGCACATTTGATGCACATACACCCTTGGGTACACACATCTAGCATTTTGTTCATGCAGCTTGTTCATTAGAGTGTCTTGAATGCACACGAGCAAGGACTGCAGGATTGGGCCCTTTATGCATGACTGCCATTAGAGAAATGGAGATCAAGAGCAACTAGTGCAAAAATCTCTCATGAGTCTAAATTACATGGCCATATTAATAGTTTTAAATCTTTCATAAATGAAATGCTTCTGAATAAACAGCAGCCCTTGCTCGAACCATTCAGAATGCATGCAAAAGCTGTCTAAGCTTTCTGAACACAGCTGTTAGCACCCCTCAGTTTTGCTCTGCAACACCTTCCCTATTCCAGTTCTGGAGTTTTGGGCCTCTCCTCCAAAGAGACCGCCAAACATTACAAATTATTTCAAAATATGTGGTGGCTATTTGATGCAAACAAGTATCGACTGGGAATAGATTTTTTAAAAAATTTATATGAATAGCAAATGAGTTAGATGAGCTCTTGTATGACAAAGTATCAGTTCCCAGAGCATATGTTTCAATATATTAGAAAGCAAATCACAACCAAAGAGTTTTATGATGGTTATATATTTTGACCTCCGGCAAATCTGTCGCATGTTATGCTATAACAAAAAGTATAAGGCATTATCCTGCATAGAACTCCGACACATGCCTAACTTGTTGAACATGAGTACTCCAGTTAAAGTAGTTTGAGGAATTATTCATGTGCTCAAAATTAAGCATGTTGCAAAGTGCTATGCTGGATCAAGGTCAGAGTACACAGCACCTTGTTGGATCATGCCTTATGTTATGCTGTAACAAAAGCGAATACATTTAATTTATGGTCCCTATTTTCCAAAAGGCAGAGAATGCTCTATTTGACACACAGTGGCACAGATTTTACCTTCCATTATACCTTTGCAATCCCAATTAAAGGGGGCGAGGCTATTTATGTTTATTATGGGAGTGCCTAAAGGCCAACCAAGAACTGGATCCCATTTTGATAGATAACTGTACAAACACAGATTACTAGGAGATTGTCTCTGTCCTGAAAAGCACAGAGATCCTTTATGGAAATCAGCTCACAGGACTGGAGTTCCAAGAGAGCTTCAAAATATTGAAGAACCTCACTTGGAGAGAACAAATTTTTTTCTGAAACCTTAAATTATGTAAAAATCTGATCTGTATCATATGAGACATTGGAAATAAGGGCAGAATAAAGGCCAAATATTTCTGATCTATCTCAGGAAAACTAATCCTTCTTAATTCATGCACCATTATTGGGCTCTGATATTAAAATGCCTCTTGCCTTTAGGCTGATGTATTCAGAATTACTCACTTGTCTTAATTCATATTTTATTTATAGGCTGTATGTATTTTTATGCAGCACTTACTGTGGTGGCACCCAACAATTAAAACAAGCATAAATTAATCTCTTGTTCACAGACAACCACTTTAAATTAATGAACTATAGGGCCTGACATGAAATTTAATTAGAGCCCTTAGTAAGTAAATATGACTTGCATTGTGCTCTAAAGTTCACAACATATGGCCTTTGGGAGAGTAGCCCCTGGGATCAATGGCTATTGACCCCTGATATGTGGCCGAGGAATTAACCTTTTGTGAACCTTACCCATGTTCGGTGACTGGGGCTAGGAAATAAACATTAATCTCTCACCAGTCATCCCTCATTAGAGGAAGGATGGTCCCAGTGGTTAGGGAGGTAGGCAGAGACCTGGGATCAATGTCTTGCTTTACTTTGGCTTTCTGTGTGATCTTGGGCAAGAAACTTAGCCTTTCTGTGTCCGAGTCCACCCCCCCCCCCACCTCCACATGTGTAAAACAGAAACAGCAGCACTTTCCTTCCTCACAGGTATGTTGTGAGGATAACTATGATAGAGGTACTCACACACAACAACAAGGGTCATATAAATACTAAGAGGATTGGAGTGGAAGCACTCCTGTCTACCATACCTTTATAACCTCCAGAGGGAGTGAATTTCCAGCCAGAGTTGACCCCCCCAACCACAACTCCCTGAACTTGGGAGCTATGCTGGGCACCAGGCCCACAGCAGAAACTTTACATTTGCTCTCTTCCCTCTCTGTACACCTGCCCCCCCCACCTCCATGAAGTTACTACAGGGCTCAACTGGGCTCTGATCTTGATTGCAGCCTTTGCAGGGGCAGCTTTAGCATAAGTTCCTGGTTCAATTGCACCCAGAGAAATCATGAAACCAAGGGTGCCAAACCTGAGTGGCAATGTGACCCCATGCACCAGGCTGCAACACCCAGAATCAGGCCCAGCCCCACTGGACAGGAGGTGCTGCCAGGTAAGTGTAGGCCAGGCTCACTCTTCAGCCCTTCCCCCCCGTCCTCCCCTCTATGCTGGAGTAGGATAAGAGCTGTGGTGTTGAGGTGGAGGGTGATGCTGCAGGTGGTTGGTGCCCCCCGTACTATACCTTAAAATCATGTCCAAGAAGATATCCGATTTAACACAATTACACTAGAGTTTAGTATAGTGCATCCATTTAATTAGGAGGCTACCCATCTAATCCGCCCATTAGCCTTGGTGTAATCCTTATTTACCTTAGTTCCCCCTGTGCCATTCACACATCAGGCAATCCACTTCCACCACTGATTATGGTCGCTCACTAGTTATGGTACTACTTTCCCAGAGGATGCCAGTGCATTCAGCATGTCTTCTGCCAGTTCTTCCTTGGCCTTCCTCACTCTTTTTTCCTCTTCAAGTGCCCAATTTAATGTTTGCTTATGATGTATACCATATGGAAGATAGGAGGCATGTCCGAACCACCTGAGCGGTCTTCCTTTAACTTAACTCTTAATTCTTCCACTGCTACCAGCAGTAACTCTGCCACTGTTACCAACAGTCCCAGTCCCAAGGCGGGATAAAAGAGAAGGTTTCTGCATTTGGGTTTAACAGCCTGTAGTGGAGCGAGACTCACCACCTGGCACCTCCTGCTGGTCGTCTTGGGAATTAGTTCAATTCCAGCCTGAAGCGCCCTTTGCAGGCCAGTGTCTCACCTGCTGCTGGCCCCATGTCCCTCCCAGACCCCCGTGCCTCTACCTCAGGGTTCTGCCCCAGCAGTACCCTCAAGGGTCTCCCCTTCCAGGGGAACCCCCAATTCTCTAAACCCACCTTGCCTCAGTGGCTACTGACAGTCATCATCTAGCCCCCACTCACTGGGGCAGACTGCAGTTTGTAATGGCCACTCATCATTGGCAAGGGGTTAGGACCAGCTGCCTCTGCTTATTCTGGGCTGCACATCTGTAGCCCCAGTATCTTTTTGGGCCTTTGACAAGGCATGCTACCTGGGGGGTTTACCAGGCTGGAGCTCCCCAGCTCCCTTGCCCTATTCCCCAGCACTGCTCCATTTTCAGATACGGTATGTTCCCCAGCAGCTAGGCCCTCTCCCTTCAGGGCTGGAAAGAGACTCCTCAGCTCCTGGCCCAGTGCCCTCTTATCAGGGCCAGCTGGGTCCTAATTGAGCTGGCCACAGCTGTGGCTGCTACTCTAATCAGCTTAGCTTGGCTGTTTTAACCCCTGTTATCCAGGAGTGGAGCAGTCACCCCACTACAGAGCCATTCGGGTAACAGAAATAGTTCTGTTGCAATACACCAAAATTTGAGGACAGTAGGTGCAGATGGAGCTCAAAAATGTAAGTCTGACTCATTTTAGTGAAAGGAAGCTGAGATCTTGAGACATTGAATCCCAACAACCAAATCTGTAAAAAGAGCAGGCCCCTGGAATGTACATGTTTTGTGTAGTATGGGAAAGCTGGCACAGGTTACATGAGACATGAAAGACATATCAATTGAATATATTTGGCATCAGTAACATAAGATGGGCAGGGAGTGGCAAGATTGTAGCACCATCGGATACTATCTTATACTCAGGAGGAGTGAAGTACATTTCACTTTCAGGTTCAACACTGCAGTGGAGGTGACATCACCACTTCATGCTCCAGGCAAATGTATTCACTCCAAACAGGTGTTTGAAAAAACTACAGTTGTGGCCAAACACAGATGAACTAGGACTCCTGGCTTGTAAGCAACTCATCCTAAACCATCAGATTCTTAGTATCTGAACAAAACACAAACATGCATCCTCACAAACTAGCCATAAGCATGACAGTCATTCTCCTAATAGATGTGTCCAAAAGAGCAGCAGGGACGATGAAAACTTAAAGTCAGCCAGAATAATTTGTCATGATAACAAATTCTTTCCCAATTCCAGATACTATGATCAGTGCTATAACCAGTGTCTCTTTGAGCAAGGATCATAAGAGTATTAATATTACTAAGCCTCCCTCTGAAGGGAGGGAGAAGTGTGGAAATAATCTCAAAGTCATTAGTGTGGTGTTCTGGAAATGCACCTAGGAATCAATAAGCCTTTTATTCTTTCCCACCAATAACAGGGAATCACAGCAACTGGAGATTATGAATTTGTCAGTCCTGCTCCCAGCTGTAGAGCAGCCAGCCATGCTCCCAGATGTAGCTCATTCCATAAAGGTTGAAAAATAAGTGAAAGGGGGAGAAGCCAGACATCTAGGAAGGGGGTTGCATGGCAAACATACCCTCACGAAAGCAGAAAAGATTGGAATTTTTAAAATAAACACAGACAAATTTCTAATGGACATAGCTTATGTAAACACCTTATTTTTATATAACCTAAATGTGGGACCGTTTTTGACCTGACATGGTCCATTTAAGTAATATGATAGCTCATAGTGAAAGAGGCAACCTCTCAAGTACTTAGATCCTAGACAGTCTGGAGATTTAAAACTCATAAACAACATCACTGTTAAGTGACTATCAATTACTAGTTGTCATGCCTAATTGGCATGCACCTGGAGAGCTTAGTACACACCATACAATTTAGTAGCCAATCTTTCTATTAATATTTGATTCCAGTTATTGTACTGAATGCCCAGTTTTCAGTTTAAAGATATTTTTCAAAGAATAAGTCCCGTCACACAGTGCAACTTATATTGCATGTAGAAATTCTGGAATGCATTCATAATTTAATTGTGATGGGAGACTGATAATAAAAATATGAGGTTACATATTGAACAGATAACAAAATTGAAGTATTCACTGCAAGTCTATTAAAAAACAAACACGTTACTTGGAATGGCTTTCCCAGAGGTCACTTATACTTTACTTTGACAAATCTGTTATTTATAAGAATAAAAAATATTTTATTAGCTTTCATAAGGGGAAATATTTATGTTAAAAAAGCATAAGAATACAAATCATCCTTCAATATTTGGTTCTGAAAGATACAATTTCCTTCTTATAACCTGAAGAAAAAAGTATTTTCTTTAAGATTATAGCAATTCACTTCAAAAATTGTATAGATGAAGCTAATATTTAATGAACTAAACAACAATTTATTCTATAGGTCCTTGAAGTAAGTGAAATGTTTTTGCCTGCTCCTTTTTCTGAATTATTTATAGAATTACTAAACAGTGATTTACCATCCTACTGGGGATATCCTTAATTTGGTTATTTTTGAATTATTAATTGTACCATAAAATTGTTTAATTATGCCTCTAAAATATCAAAAGAAGTCTTCATAAAGGTCACAGTTTCCATATAGAAAGAGCAACCATACACTTTCAGTCAGAATGGCCTTTTAGGTTGAGAGAACAACAAACCAAAAGTAAATTGTTCAGTAGACAGCTCAGTGTCTCTCTCTCCTGTTGCAGTCAGTATCACTCTGCTTAATCAAAAGGCAGCTGTCATGTGCAGACAGGAGCCTCTTAGTAATTAAATTGTACCATGCACAGGAAATAAAATCAAACAGGTAAATAGCACACACTATAAAAAGGTTTATAGTCAAATCTTCATTGGATTTACATCAGGCTCAAACTTGGCCCACTGTCATTTCCTTACAGCTGCTGGAATATTTGATATACTATACTTTAGAAGTACATTTTTCTCTATAAAAATTAGAGGGAGATCCTAAATAATTTCCTATGCTAAAATTAAGTTTTAATTACACACAAAACCCCATTAAAAGAACATTATTAATGTGCAACGTTATTTCAGCCCTATTGTTCATATGCTTTTTGATCCAGTCTAGAATTACATGATTATAGACTATTTACACTGGACCTTATTCAATGCACAAGATGGCTGGTACTCACTTAACGAGGGCTATTCAGTATTTTGTTTTATCTTTGTTGTTGAATGTGCGGCCCCATGCCTTATTTACCGAATACTATTCGAACTCCAAGACCCCGCCCACATTCCTAGTCCGCATTGGGTCATAGTCACAGTCTCTATCCCCAGCGTCCTCAACAATCTAAGTACCCTTTAGTCTCTTTGCTAAACCAGTTCCACTTCTCCCCCATTATCCTTCATCTCCTGTCCCCTGCCTCACTGTTTCTCAGTCAGTCCCCTTGCCTAGCTAGTCCAGTCTTCCCCAGCTCTTCATCTGATCTCACTTCCCCCCCTCTCAACCTGCTGGCTCCCAGTCCCCATCCCCATTTCCCTCCCCAGACTTTCAGTCTCCTTTCCCTCCCCTCCAATCCCAGTCCTTTCCCTTGGCTCCCAGGCCCAGTCTCTTTGCAAGGACAGTCAGAGTAGGGTTGCCAACTGTCTAATCACACAAACCCAATCACCTTTGCCCACCCCTGCCCTGCCCCTTTTCCAAGGCCCCTCTCCCTCCGTCACTTGCTTCCTGCACCCTCACTCACTTTCACCAGGCTGGGGCAGGGAGTTGGGGTGCAGGATGGGGTGTGGGATCTGGGCTTTAGGGGGTCAGAGTGCAGGAGGGGACTCAGGGCTGGGGTGCAGGGAAGGTTCGGGGTGCACATTCTGGGAGGGAGTTTGGGTGCATGAGGGGGCTGGGGCAGAGGATTGGGCTGCAGGAGGGGCTCAAGGTGCAGGCTCTGGCCAGGCAGCACTTACCTCGGGTGGCTCCCGGAAGCAGCATTCCCATTCCCGGCCAATGGGAGCTGTGGAGTTGGTACTCAGGGAGCAGGCAGCACACAGAGACCCCCCCGGCCACGCCTCTGCCTAGGAGCCACTGCCGGACATGTTGCCACTTCCAGGAGTGGCGTGGAGCCAGGCAGGTAGGATGCCTGCTTTAGCCCCTCTGTGCTGCTGGACTTTTAGCAGCCTAAAATATCTGAGATTGACTTCAGTAGCCTCTGGGAGATAGAGCCCGATTCCAGGAGACTCCTGGCCAAACTGGGAGGGTTGGCAACCCTAAGTCAGATGGTCTTCTTCCAACCCCAGTGTCTCCTCCTCCCTGCCAGCCTCCAACAGTCCCTGTTTCTACCCCACCGGGCTTTTATCCCAATCAACTCCCGCTGCACCACCATGCCAATCAGGCTCTTGTTCCCATTGCATTTGAATCAGGCAGCTTCCTCCTCCAAGCTCCCTGGGCCCAAAAGGGGGTCACTGAGTGCACAGGAAAATCTCCCAGATCTCATTTCAGGGGCCTGGACCTGGAATGGACTGCAGTTTGCTACAGCTGCAATTGCAGGGAAAGTCCTGCTCAGTTCTGAGATGCAGCATGCTCAGTGTAGGTAGAATTTTCTGGGAATTTAAGGTGTTAAAATGTAAATCTCTACTGAGACTATGTGAAGTGATTTTTTCAAAGGCGTATATTTTAGCCAGATTTGGGCAATTTTTCATGGGGGTGGCAAAAAGTACATTCTCAGTAATGGCTAAACCGTTTTGGTTGAAATTTTCCAGAACAATTTAACCTGAGAAAAACAACTAGCATGGAAAATTTCAGCCCAAACAGTTAAAGTCTGGCAAACTTATAAGCAACTGAAACAGGTCTTATTATGAGAGGTCTTGGGCAACCTTAATAATAGACAGTGCTACCAGTCCCATCATTAATAGGACATGACCCTCAGATCTTCCTTACCTCGATAAAACTCGCATTCATGTCCAGAGGAGGTTTGCCAGAGTAAGGCCTGTTGGACCAGGCCCATGGTTTCACGTATATTGTAATGCACACCTCCCGTCACTACATAGTTCTCACACAGTGCACGGGGGAAAAAATAGTGATAAGTCAAGAGAGGTTAAAGAGATGCTATATCAACAATTTATACTGTCCTTTTCAATATTTATCATAATTAATCAGGTCTAAATTTTTCATAGAAAAAAATAGCCCAGTAAAATCGAGGTGGCAAATGAAGATAAGGGTATGTGCTTTTTGGAATTGCTGCAGCTTTTAATTTCTGTGTGAAATGAAAAATCATTTCCCGTTGCAAAGAGTAAACATAAAATACTGGCTGTAGCATGCTGTGTAGATCTCTGCAAAGTGCTGTTTGCTATATACATCAAATACTTAGACCAAAGAGAAACAGAACAGACCTCAATGCCCCAGTTGTCTCATTATAACAGCAGCAACAGTTCTGAAAATGTGATTGTTCTATTATTTGTCTTTATTTTATTCCCACTCTCCCAGGGAGCTGGATTTTATATGTGCAGTTCTTGAGGACAAGTAAACACAGGCAGCTGTAATGCAAGTTTCCAAATATTGCCCTGTGATTGTGCTTCAGGAATGATAAATATTGACCGGCTGTCGGAACAAAAGGGGAGTGCAGTTACCAAGTTTATTCCTTAATCTTTCTCAAGCAAGGGAGCCAGGTAGAGCCAGTTCTGATAATGGTGTTTGTGGTGTAGATATTCATCCACCAGGAAATGGACCAAGGAAACCAACCTGTGACTAGCACTGTGCAAACAATTCTCACAGAAAGCAATACTAGGAAACAGGTTTTTTTTTAAACTGAATCATATTTGCTTCAAATCTTTTGTCATTTTTCGTTACATTATGGGTAGTCTCTACAAAAGAAGAAAAGCCATCAGACTGAAAATGCTGACATTTCTCCCTGAACATTCCTGACACTGTCCATGGTATAGTCTTGCTTGCAGCAAAAATGTATGCCTACTAATATAAACAGTAAAATTCTACTCTGGGATCAAATCTGCAAATTCATCTGGATACTAGAGTTGTGTAAAATAATGAGTCACTCCTGTGCTAGGCTCCAGCCAATCCACAAGCCAGGAACTGGTCTGGTGACTCTCAGGGCAGGAATAAAAGCTTCACAGGAGGAACAGAAGCTCAGTCTACTCAATGTCATTCCAGGTCTTGGAACTCTCTCCTAACCTGATAATAGCAATAGACTCCCCAAGCCTTACACTGCTCCAGGCTTTCTCTTGCTCCAGCCCTGTTCCTAGTCCCACAGCAACCTCACTCCAACTGGATGCTAGACTACTGATTCTGGCTCTGACCCTGACTCCAATCACTTGCCCTGACTGCCAGGCCTCTGACCACTAGGAATGACCATCCCCATAATAATTTCTGACAAGATGGGCAAGGAATGGTTTTCCCAGCTCACAAGAGTTTGAGATTTCAAATCCCCCCCATTCCACATTGGGATGAAAAGTTAAAGACTCCATCCCATCCTGGAAGACAGTGACCTGGTTTGATATGCTTTTCTCACATCTTGTCTGGACTATAGCAATGCAATCTACATGGGCATGAAACGATCAAACTGTAGGAGACCCCAAGTAGTACAGAACACTGCAGAATATCTCATCACTAATATGGGCTACCAGACCTGTCTCCCACTCTCTACATAGTTTCCCACAGAACAAGAAGTCAAATTTAAGGTCTATATGATTATCTTCAAGGTACCCACAAGGGCGGGGCCCAGAATACCTAAGACTGCCTAAAGCTCTGAGATGAAGACCATCATTGATCACTGAACCAAATTACCAAGGGTTGTAGTGGATTCTCCATCACTGATAATTCTAAAAATCAAAATTGAATATTTGTTCTTAAAGATATACTCTAGTTCAAACAGTAATTCAATTGGGTAAGTCCTACGGACTGTGTTATATAAGAGATCAGACTAGATCACCACAATGGTCCCGTCTAGCCTTATAAACTGTGTTCCTCTGGCACAATTGTATTCTTTACAATAAGGGAGAAGCTCATCTTTGTGAGAGACAGAGCTTTCTTGGGGCCCTGCCCAAGGCTGTAGAATTAATTCTCACAGGAACTAAAAACAGTCTCAAAATTCCCCACTTTCCACTCCAAATACAAGATGTATTTCTCCAGTCTTGCCTTCTCTAATAAATTCAGAGCAACATGTACATAAAAAACACAAAACAAAGAAACCATACCAAATTAAACACTCAACTCTTCCCCTTGGGGATAGGATGAGAGACTAAACCACATCCAACAGATGTTAGTCATTTTATTTAATGCATTACTGGAAGGCACTTAGATACTATGGTGATAATAACTTATATAGGATAAGCTAGAACTGGGGTGCACTGCAAAGAAAGTTGGAGTGTAATATCTCTGTACAATGTTCCAATCCCACAAGGCTGTGGAAGTACCTACGTTAGTCTATTCCATAGGTCAGATTCATAATAATCAATTATCACCTGGATCGATCGGACTTCAGCTGTCGTTAAGACTGCACCGATCACAACACGTCTGCCATTCTTCTCGCACTCTTGCCTTTCTTCTCCACGTTCGTCCGAAACGTTTAACGATGTCATCTTCCCATCTTCTTGGAGGCCAAGCTCAGGTGTCAGGATTGTATTTTAATAAAATCATGCATTACTCTACAGAAGTCTTTTTCTATGTGGTTTTTATTTAGCCGCACATGTTTCATATGAAATTTAACTGTCACAAATGCTCATTGAATCTTACATTAAGGTTCTAATGCAATATAAAAAGCTTTCAAAAGGGGTCATATGGTACCTATGAGGAAGATGGCTGCCTACTCCCAGACCTCCTCATCTCCACATATCAATTCATCTCTATTAATTACTTTCCTAGAAAACTGGCAATAAGTTTTGTCATAAAAGTTTGAAGTTTATGTAGGGGATTAATTTAAAGTGTTGAATATGGATTCCAATGGAAAAAAAAGGCACCAAAAGACCAAAACCTGAATCACCTAGGCAACTGAAGCAGGAGACCTCAAGGCCACAGCAGAATCTAGCCCAGGATATCACAGCACTGAAATAATTCTTCACAGAGGAACTGGATTCAATCTCAAAAGATATTTATGGCCCCTCTAAAGACAAATGTGATGTAAAATCCTAAATGGTTCACTTGGAAAATGAGCTACAAAAGAGACTGTCATTGAAATCAGTGAAATTAAAGAAGAAGAAACTGCCTCCTTAAAGCTTAGGCTAGACAAGCTGCATTTGGATTGTAACTTTTTGTGATGATTCTTGAGAGACTTTTGCAAGCCAGAAGACTCATCCATCACTGCTACAAATGTGATAAAAGGACCTTGCAGGCATTTATAATTTTAACCAGTCAATAACTCTTTTCTGGTATTAATAAATATTTACATAGTTTACTAAAGATTGCCTGACAGCATGATATTTGGGTAGGATGTGAAATACACATTGACCTGGGGGTAAGTGTCTGATCTTTTGGGATTAGTAGAACCTCACAAATGGTGAATTGGGTTTTCAGTAACCTCTTACTATATTGGACCTGTTTCCCTAGGTAGGAGCCAAGGGCTGCGATGTCAGTTGGTTGACCATTGTGAGTACTACAGTGTGCCCATTAGACACAGGGAGATCGACTGAAAAGTCCAGGGTACTGGTTGCCTGGATGGGGTCTTAGAAGACAGTAGGGTGCTAAGGGGACTGTGTTTTTTTGTTAACCAATGTGGTACTATAGGAGAAGATCTTTTGTTACTAGCTTGATGACTGTAATTATAGAATAAACCACCAGTATGGGGGGATTGTCTGCCCTGTTTCTTGCAGTCTGCTGAGTGCGGCATTCTTAGTTTAGCCCATCATAGGCACCAATCACACCTTGTTCCAAAAAGAGGAACATTTTTACCAGCCAAGAGCCCACCCACACTGAGTCCCCATGCATTCTTAAGTTCCAGAACTTTCCGGATATGCAGTTTCCCGGGAAGAAGCCCCTTCCCAATGAATTTGAGGCTGCAACCCAGGGGCAAAACCAGGTCCAGGATAACTTGCTGTATGTCAAGGACTGCTTGTATGGTTAGCCAGGATCTCATCAGTTAGAGTACTACAACTTTGTCACAACTTGCTGTTAAACAGGCCATCTTAGTTGCCTCAAGACCCTTCCTTTGGCCTCCCATTCCTTTTGGTGACTCTGAATATGCATGATGATCCACTCATATTTTGATTCCTATGAGACATGTGCCTGCACAGAGACACTGTGATTGAAACCTCTTGGTACCCTGGACTTTTTAGTCGATCTCCCTATGTCTAATGGGCACACTGTAGTCATCACAATGGTCAATCAACTGACAAAAAGAGCCCACTTAGTCCTCATTGTGTGCCTGCCCACTACAGAAGAAATGGTCCAGCTCCTGGTAACTCGCGTCATCCAGAGCAAGTCACAACCCCACAAATGGGTCCACAGTTAGGGTTTCAAACCAATCCCACATCACTATGATTGCTCGGGATCTGTGTTTATACATCCCTGCCTATCATCCACAAACCGATGGTCATGCCAAGCAAGTGAATCAAGTGAATAATACTTGTGCTGATTCATGAATTTCCACCAGGAGAACCGGTTGAGCCTTCTACCCCAAGCACAGTTTGTGTTCAACAATGCCAATCATGACTCTGCTGGGCAGAGTCTGTTCTATGCAAACTGTGGCTTCCAACAATTTCTATCTGACTATCTGTCACCTTCTCCAATCTCGACAATGACAACTGGTTATGCCAGACATAACAAGAGCTCAAGGCACATCTGGACAAGGCCAAGGAAAATGACAAGTCAGTAATTACTGACTACCAGTGCCAGCAAGGTCTGACATTCACCATGGGACAAAATGTGCGCCACCCAGACCAACACCACCACACCAACCAGCCGCATCATAAACTGGATCACCAATACCTTGGGCCATATTCCATCAGCCAGTTAATCAACCCAGTGGCCATTAAGCTTTATTTACCAAGATCTCTCAAAATACACCCACGCTTCTAGGCATCCTTGCTAAAACCCTATGTCAACAGCCCCTTCACTGACCAGGCCCAACCACTGCCCCCTCTGGTGTGGATCCAAGGACACAATGAGATACTGGACTCAAAAATCAAATGCAGCTCCCTCACGTAACTCAGACTATGAGGGCTATGGCTCAGAAAAGCAGTCCTGGGAGCCTGCATCTCAAGTCTATTCTCCTGACCTTGAGGTAGCCTTTTACATGGCCCATCCAAACAAACCTAGGCCACTGGAGGACAGGTAACTTAAGACCCAGCAGATCTCAGACCTGCTGGGTCTGAGATCTGCAGAGTTGTTAGGTAGCAAACACCTCCACACCTAGATTCCCTGTAAGTTGTGCAGCCATGCAGAAGGCTATTTAGGGCCACGCAGGTCCCCCGGCCTGGCCCAGCCCAGGGCCACTGGAGCTGCCACGGGCAAGGAAAAGGAGCCCCAAACCCCTCATCCATAGCCGCACCCCAGAGCTCTCACCCCTCACACACACCCCAACCCTCTTCCCTAGCCCTGAGCACCCTCTCGCAGCCCAATCCCCTCATCCCTGGCCCCACCCCAGAGCCCACACACCCTGCATCCCAACCCTCTGTCCCAGGCCTGATCCCCCTCCCACACTCAGAACCCCTTGGCCCCACCCTACCACATGAATTTTGTTATGTGCACCAACATGGAGGTGATGTGTGACACATCACCTCCATATTGGTGGACATGACAAAATTCATTCTGCACATGGGTGGGAAAAATTAGAGGGAACACTGCTCCACATTGCCACCCAATGGGAGATGTAACTAGCTTGCGCTCCATTACTCACAATCTACTACAGACAGAGACCATTTGAAGTCCTGCTCAAGGGGTCTGAAAAGCAGCAGCCTCGTGGCTCTTGCTTGGCCCCCCACCATATATAGGTATTTCCAGGAATTGTCCAGGCAACAGCATGGATCTCCTGTAGCTGCCATAACTATTCCTGCTCTTGAACACCTGGATTTAACCGTGGCTTTATTTGGACCTTGCCTCCTGACTTGCAGTCTGATCCTTGGTATCAACCCTGCCTTGGAAATTGACTATGAACTTCTTCACTACTCTCAGCCTCAGGTTACCCTTACAAGGATCCTGATACTCTGTAACCTTGGGCAAGTCACTCTGCCTCAGATCCATATCTGTAAACTGGAGATAGTACTTCCATACTGCACAGGGGTAATCCGAGACTCTACAGTGACCAAGGCAGAGTAAGTAAGTAGATGGATTTATTATTGGCGGATATGTAGTTTGTATAATCCATTCTCATTTATACTATTCTCCTAGTATATATGAACTGCTTTCTTGTTTTGCGTAGTGTGACAAAGTTCCTCCTCTACCTCGGTGGGTCCTGCGCTTATTGACGGATTTTTTTGGTTTCCTCAGAGATCTTCCCCTCTGGTAGAACCCCCAGTCCAGGTCAACTCCTCCTGTGACAGGAGTTGGGAGGTTTGGGGGGAACCCGGGCCCGCCCTCTACTCCGGGTTCCAGCCCAGGGCCCTGTGGACTGCAACTGTTTAGAGTACCTCCTGGAACAACTACACGACAGCTACAACTCCCTGGGCTACTTCCCCATGGACTCCTCCCAACACCTTCTTTATCCTCACCACAGGATCTTCCAGCAGTATTCCCTCTTACTCTCAGCTCCTAGTGCCTCTTGCTCCCAGCTCCTCACACGCAACCTCCTTCCACAGCTCCTGACATGCGCCCCTCACTGACTCACTGGGAGGCTTTTAACTAGTTTCAGCCAGCCCCTGATTGGCTGCAGGTGTCTCAATTAACCTCCCTGCCTTCTGGAAAGTTCTTAATTGGCCCCAGGTGTCTTGATTAACCTGGAGCAACTGCTATAAGGTATCATGGATTTGTTTAGCCTGGGGTTAACATACTGGTTCCTTACCACTTTCCTATAGCCCTCTGGCCTTGCCCCGTCACAGTAGGTTATATATATACATAACCTGCGCAAAACAAGAAAGCAGTTATATATATATATATATAAAATGGTGGTGTGTGTGTGTATATATATATATATATATACACACACCCCACCATTTTTTAACCAGTTAATATTAGAGTTTGGCCTAAAGTACAAAATGACAAAGTTTAGGATCCAAATTTTGGTGGCATTTTGATGGGGGTATTGGGTTGGACTCATATTTGGTTAAGACGTAAAGGGAAAAATAACTCCTTGTGCTGTTTTAAAGTATTTTTATTTTAGTTATGTGGAAAAAACACTTATTATGGTGGAAATAAGATTGTTTATCTATGGTAAAATATGCTGGCAATTTTGTTACAAAACCTTAGTGAAGTGCAACAAATCTAGGTGACTATCCCATTTCTGTACCTACAAGGTTTATGTTCACATTTAAATCTGTTCCTTGCCTCACTCTTGTACTCCTGACAGTCCTTCCTTTAATTATTTTATTGAATTTAGTGCTGTGTAAAGTCCCAGATAAAGGTGTGGAGACCAAATTGTTCTATATAAACTCACAGAAAGTACAGCATAGGTAATACAGTGAAGATTTCCTCACCAGTAGTCCACAACCCTGACCTGAAGGGATTACTTGAGTATATTTCACTTTCCACACCCATTCAGTCCTCAGTTTCATTGCTTAGACTGTGAAAGAGTGTTCTGTTGATTCTATTTTATTTAGAAATTATCCCAAAACTAACAAATCTGGGCACATGCTGATATCTGACAAAATAATCAATATAACATATGACTATTATTTTTATAAGAATAGTGCCTCAAGCCCCTCCCGCCCCATGAGACCAGAACCCTATTGTGCTACTTGCTGTTTAGACACATAGTAACAGTCCTTTCTCTGCAAAGATTACAATATAATTTTTTAAAAAGAACTAATTACCCTGAATATCAACCAATAGCCCCCAGGTAAGAGGTAGAGAGAGGAAATGGGCTTGTCACCACATGCTAAAGATCAACTTCCTAGGACTCTGTCAGACCAACAGAAAACATGAATTCAAGATCCCGTCAGTGAGAAGGTCTAAGCTTCACCCACAAGACATTGAAATCCAACGAGGGCTAGCTCAAGCACTTTATTTGCAGTCTCCATTTCTATCTTTCCTTTAAAAGAGAGGAATAAAATGTTGGAAGGTTGTTTTTTTTATGATCCATTTAGCTCTTTCAGATGTCAACTTTGCATATTATTTTGAGCTATTTATCCTCATCCAGTGGTATATCAGTATGTCTCAGATGGTTGAGACCAGTCATATGCTTTAAATCATCAGCACCTTGAATTGTAACAGTGCCAGTTCGACACATGTCCAGACATGTTCAACCTCACACACAGAATCTGTATATAGAAACCTGAATAAATAAAGTACAATGGCACCAACAGATTATAACGGATCCAATCATGCTGAATGCATCTGATTCTCAGAGGTAATGTGCTATATTCTACCTCTACCACCCATCCATGCATGAAACTGCCAATGCTGTTAATGAGAGTTTTGCCAGTTTCACTTTTGTATATGGACCACTGGGAAAAGCAATAACTTTTAAAGCCTTTTTGACTTCTTAAATCCTCAGTAAGTAGTAAAAACTCAGTACTTCCCCGTGCTGATTCAATGATGGAAATTATTTCTTGAGCCAACACAAGTCATCAGACAATATTTCACTTTAACTATTGCATGTGGAAGTGCCCTCATTAAGGACCTGATTCAATCCTCATGAGTGTAAGTAGGAGTATTTCCACTGACTTCCTTGGATTTTGGATCAGGCTCTAACACACCACTGGAAATACTAGTAGTACTGCAAAATACAGTTGTTTCCAGTAAGGTCCTTGTAGTGTTACTATATAAAATATGTATAACAAAATATTGCATTGTATTTCACAGTGACTCAGTAAATAACTCATGCCTTACCCATTGCTTTCAGCCAGTAATTAAATATTTAAGGCTTTCAACAAAAAATGCCATTACTTAATTAAAGCCAATACAGTTTTTCCACATTTAAATATTTGTTTGCTGTCACTCAGCCTCTCTTCTAGGTGCACTAGAGGATTTTTCTGGCTAATATTACTGAAAGCAAGCAATAAGGTATTTTTCCCCTGGATGAAAACTTTAAAAAAATCACACTGCCTTAATCTTCACACTCAAGAATTGTAATGTGTATTTATTCTTGAAATGTATAGTCCCATAAGCATTATCTAATTACATTAGAGATCATGACAAATTGATACACACCTCACTTTCACAATGCTTGTGTTTCTGCATTGGGATTGTGGCAATATGATCAGGTTAATATCAGATACATTAGGAAAGCATACGTAATCTTCGGTGACTGGCTCTCACACCCGGCTCGAGCAGTTCTTTGATCTGCACAACATGTGCATGTTGTTAGCACTACTGAAATTTCAAAAAGAGAAAATTGCTTAACATATAGCATCAGTTATCTAATGGTACCTACAAAAGACCCAATCCTACCAGGTTCTGAGCACACCCCTTCCCCTGCCCCCCAGTAGAGGCAGGGCATCACAAATGAGATTAACCCAAAGTTCATACAATACAGCAACAACGAAAAACACTTGAATCTATGTGGATTCAGAGTACAAAGGGGCTTGCTGGTATCTGTGAATGATGCATTCTTGGTTGTTGTAGTGGAGAGGGACTCAGATATGTGGTGTTATGGAACCCGATAAAAAGGTGAAGTTCAGCTTCATGTGTGTATATGAATGTCTCTTAGCTTGATTGTTGAAATTCTGGAGCATTAAACACCCTTATGATCACGTAACACATCGTGACTAAGAAAGCTGTTTTACAATTCAAGTAAGAGTTTAGACATATACTTCAATCTTTTTATCAGGGCTCCAGTGCTTCGGCCTATTTTGAGGTAAGAAGTGGCAAGGGAAAGTGACAGTTTTACAAATAAAATTTTCTAAAAATCGCCCCAGTGAACCAATAAACTTTCACAGAACAGATGGACTGGTAATGTATTTTATCATGGGTGTCATTTTTCAAACACTCACTAAAAAATAAAAAATAAATAAATGGCGATATGCCAATCTTCTAGAACTGGAAAGACCTTGAAAGGTCATCGAGTCCAGTCCCCTGCCTACACTAGCAGGACCAAGTACTGTTGCCTGACAGATTTTTTTATTTTTTTTCCCCCCAGATCCCTAAATGGCCCCCTCAAGGATTCAACTCACAACCCTGGGTTTAGCAGGCCAATGCTCAAACCACTGAGCTATCCCTCCCCCCCAATCTGAGCTATCCCTCCCCCCAATTCCCCACTAGTTTCAAAGCTTCTACAGTTTTAAAAATATTCACATTCAATAGCCAGTCTGTTTCCATTCCCCCCCCCCCTTTTAAACTAGTGGCAGCAAAATTATAAGACTATAAGAACATTCCTTTTTCCTCCAATGGGAAAACATAATCTATATCAGGGGTGGGCAAACTTTTTGGCCTGAGGGCCACATCTGGATATGGAAATTGTATGGAGGGCATGAATGCTCAGGAAATTGGGGGTTGGGTTATGGGAGGGGGTTGAGGCTCCAGCTGGGGGTGCAGGCTCTGGAGTAGGGCCAGAAATGAGTAGTTCAGGGTGTGGGAGGGGGGATACAGGCTGGGACAGGGGGTTGGTGTGTGTGTGTGTAGGGGGGGTGAGGGCTCCAGCTGGGGGTACAGGCTCTGGGGTTGGGCTGTGGATGAGGGGTTGGGGGTGCAGGAGGGTGCTCTAGGATGGGACCAAGGGGTTTGGAGGGTAGGAGGAGGATCAGGGCTGGGGCAGGGGGTTGGGGTGCAGGAGTGGGCCATGGGTGAAGGCTCCAGGCAGCGCTTACCTCAAGCAGCTCCCAGAAGCAGCGGCATGTCCCCCCTCTGGCTCCTACATGGAGGTGCAGCCAATGAGAGCTGTGGGGGCAGTGCTTGGGGCAGGGGCAGCATGTGGAGCCCACTGGCTGCCCCTACACATAGGAGCCAGAGAGGGGACATGCCACTGCTTCCGAGAGCCGCGCAGAGCCACAGCACGCGTGGAGCGGGGCAAGCCCCTGGCTACAGCCCCAGAGTGGGGCAAGTCCCGGACCGGATTAAAATGTCTGAAGGGCCGGATTCAGCCCCTGGGCCATAGTTTGCCCACCCCTGATCTATATGCTTGTGGCTACTTGTAGCCTTTTTATGCATGGAAGCCTGTGTTGGATATTACAGTTCTGATAGCTAATTAAGCTCTTTGTAAGACAATGGCAAAAAAAAAGTCCTCAAAAAATAGAAAAGGGAAAATGTGCTATTTGGTCAAATGTGCAGCTGTCTTTTATTCTTTGATTTACAAGTTCCTACTCTTCCCCTAACAGGCATAGCAAAAAAGTGCATCCATATCAGACCCTCAATGCTGAGGCAACTGGAATTGCTTTGGGAATCTGGTGATGACAGGCAGCTATTCTGTCCCCCTCCACCATGGACTGTGGTTTTAAGAACCACAACAGAATTCTATTTCTAATTGAGAAGAAAAAACTACATAGCTATTTGTAAAAGCCTCTGTATTGAGCCATTGGAGGGATCCACAAACAGGTAACAGGATATAGCTCCATTCAACTCTACACCACTGGTTTGAAGGCTGACCGGTTAATAGTGATTTAGGAGTGAGTGAAAGTGGTGATAGACTAGGAATTTAGCAATATAGGAATTGTCAAACTAGATCAGACCTAAGTTCCATCTAATCCAGTTTTGTTTCCCTGATGGTGGCTAGTACAAGATGCTACAGGGGAACATGTTTTCAGTCGTCTAGTCATTTTCAGATCTATGACAATACTTTTCCTCTCACCCCATGATTACTTAGCTTCTTTAGTAGCCTCTTGCACAGGAACTTGTGAAAGGCCTTTTCAAAGTCTAAATTATGTCAACGAGTTCTCCTTTATCCATTATTTAATTGAAATGTTAAAATTTTAAGAGGTTAGATACTATTTTCTGTAGAGAAACTGTGCTGTTAGACCCTAACATATAATAGTCCACGTTTTTTTCTCCTTTTAATTATTGTTTCAGCCAATTTACCATGTATAGACGTAAGACTTGCTGGTTTAGAATTCCCTGCATCCCTCCTAAGGCCTTTTTAAAATATTGGTACATTATCTACGTTCCAATCCTTTGTGACAGTAGCTATTTTTATCTAGACATTGCATATTTGTTAGCAGCTCAGCTACTTCATACTTAAGCTCCTTCAGAACTCATATCTCTGGAGAACACCAGCCCTGTATTCCTCACTTTGGATATCTATAGTTACTGAAAGGAGAAACAAAATGTCAACCCTTTTAAAATAGGAGTTTGAACTGAAGATCATCCAGAACTTGGGGGGACAATATCTAGGTGGGAGGCTGTCTGAACACTGGATCCTTCCTATAGCTGGGGGTATGCATCTTTGTTTATTTGTGTGTAACTTGTGTTTGCTTTCCCCTACTATTTTATCTTTGAATCTGTGATTTTTTTCCCTATTAAATAAATCTTTTGTTTAGTTTTATCTGAAACAGGTGTCTAGTGTGCAAAATGTATTTAGCGTTTGTGCCAACTTAAGCTGGTAACTGGAGGATTGCTTTCACGCCTTTGGGGGTGATGACCCAAACAGGAATTGTCTGTCTGGTAATTAAGAACTCAGGGAGGACATATTTAGGGAGACCCAAGACTGGAAGGGCTGTTGATGTCACCCTACAAAGTAACTAGGCAGGTGAGAGCCAGGGTAAGACCATATGCTTGTAGGCAGGCTACTGGTGTCAGGGACTTGAATCATAACTGTACAGCACAAAGACCCCCTACGTTGCAAGGCAGGTGGTGATGGAATCCCTTACTGGTGTAGGTGGAAGTGGTTCTTTCAGGTCAGGGTTGAGGTATATTGGTGCTACATTTGGTGCAGAAGACTACTCTATCACTGTGCCAGTTTGGTATAAAAAGAGAGCACTCTAGTACTTCCATTAGCATGCCTTAAAGGAGTGCTACATTTACTTTAAAAGTCCTCAATCTCATTGCGTAATGCTTGTACCACAGAGGAGTGCACAAAAAGACATTTGGAGAACTTTGTACCTTATTGAAAAAAAGGTAAGTATAAATGCTTTAACAATTTCAATGTGTGACTTGTTTCCATATAAAAAGAATGTTCTTGTGTATTTGAGGTAGCAAACCCTCTCTATAATTTCAACTTCTTTATTGCCATTGTAAAAGAGATCTTTGAAATAAAGTGTGGTTGAAGCTGTGCTGATCTTTTGCCAAAGTGGGTATGAGGAAAGCTTGAAAGTTTTATTCTTTATACAGCTGTATCTCAAAGTTATCTTCTTAATTTAAACTAAGCAAAGGTTCACCACCATAGTATGAATGATGTTTATAAAAACATGGCTTGGAGAAGCTGAAGTGACAGGAGTAACTTGGAGCCAAATCTGCATTACCAACAAAATAAATTATGAAGTAAGCCTCATGGACATTGTAATGTAATTTCTGGTTAATGGTTGTGTCATTAGACCTTTGCACAGAAATATACATTGAAGTTTAACCTGCCATCAAGCTTTAATCAAACAGCATTTTATACCAACTATATACTTAATTTTGCACATCCAAAATAACTATAGATTGAGTTTACTGTCTCAACTGAGAAGCAACTTATGTACTGTATCATTAAACAAATTTTATTTTCTGATCTCTCATGGGGACTGATTTAATCTCAGATACATTGCAGGAACAACAGCTGTCCAGGGTTTCTTATATCCAAGGTTTCAGGTATCTAGAATTCATAAGGTGAAATACTGAACCAACAACCAAGTGCCTTGTGGACTGGTAATAGTTTTGAATAGAAGTTGACTGGATGGTGTCCCTGTTGGTCCTCTTCCTTTGTTCTACACCAAAAAAAGTTAAGAATTCAGATTACAAAACCAGCAACTAGCTCAGGACACTAGTTTTCTGCACTATACATTAGCGGGATCATAACCTTTACAGACATGAGAGTTCTACTGGTAATTTGCCAAGAGACTTCTCATTTGCATATAATTGTACATAAAGTTGACTTATCACACAACCATACTTGCTTGTACTTGTATCTTTGCACATTATGTCAATGAAAATGAATTTTGTTATTTGAGTTAGTTAGCAATACCAACCTGCACTTCATCTGCTTTGTCCTCACCATGCAGTTACAGGAAGAGGACAGTTGGAGCCCACAATATATTACTCAGCAGGCTGCATTTGACCCTTGGGCTACACATTACATACCCCTGCTCTACTATAATATGCTGAGCAATGCATGATTTCCAGCAGGGGATGTAATCTAATAATGAGATTACTTCAATGTTCTAAGTCTCAAAGGCATTATCACAAGGGTCATTTTCCTGCCTCAGCAGATGCCCCAAAGGGAGAGGTAAATGAAATGTAGAGTTGGAAACAGAATAGTTGTATATTTCAATGCAAATGCAAACTGCTGATTCAGGAGTAAGTGTAAGTGAATTGCAGTCAAGTGGGAATTTCAGGTTATTCTGGTACTTGCCACACTGGATATTACTTATTTAAAAGTGTATTCAATGGGACAGCCTCATGAAATGCTGCATCTCAATTCTATGAAGGTCTTGGGCACAACAGGTGAACACTTTAGACACACTGCACACATACATACAAGTACAATTGTTTTACAGGCAATCGTATGGTAATAGATTTAAAGGACAGCACCATCAAAATAAAGGATCTTTTAAATGTTTCAACAAATGTTTTTTTAAAAGATTCAATAATGTTAATAATCCATGGGAACCTGGGAACTCCTTTCCGGCAGTCACATATGCTAAAAAAAGTACTTACCCATTTCCCACCTACACTTTGGGGGTTTTAGAAATGATACAAGTTGGAAATGGAAGACACCTGTTAGGTCATTAGTCTATCCTGCCAAGGCTTTGTCCAATTTTATTTTCAACGTTTTAAGCAAAGGGCTTAAATAGTTGGAAGACTATTCCACAGACTAATAGATCAACAAAGTGAGCAAAGGGCATAGAAATGATAAAATGAAATACAACAACAAGAAGTAACATTACCTTGTGTACATGTAGAGAGGAAAGAGTCAATGAAAATGTCTCTGTAAGGAAATGCTCAAACAATTAAGTGAATTATATAACTCAGACCGAAGTATGGTATAGTCACATGAGAGAATAAAAAAAAGTATGCAACTGATGGAGAACAGCAAAAATATGAAGTACAAGTACAAAGTTTGAACAATTAAATTCCTCTTATGTACACATAGGGACAAATTCTGCTCCCAATCTCTGTAGGCAGTGGGTCCTTGATGCAGTGTAACAGTGCTGTTCCACTGCATATGTGGGAGAGATTTATTTGGAGTGTGTGTTTTGGTAATATGTATTCTTCGGTCAAGAGAGTATAATTTTGCAGAAACTTTCTGGGCCCTGGCCCATAGGAGAGATTCAGTATTGAATTTTGGTGTTTCCAGTCTAAACATTAGTGGATTTTCTCCCAATATAAACCCACCAAATAATGGTACAATTTGTGGTCTATATATAGGTGTACAACTGACCAGTAAGCAGAGGGAAGCCAGTTATATAAAACACACAAGTTTTTGTAAGGTTAAATATTAGGAAGCTGCTCATTTTTAATCCTCTTTGTATTAGAGTATTACATGCCTGGGACAATTAAAGAGAAACAAAGTTTTAAGCTGGGGTTTAGCTTTGTTTAGGCAGCTTTCTGGCCATTTAGCACTGCTTGAGCAGGGATGGGAAGGGGCAGTAATCTGGCCTGTAGATTTTAAGGTTCTAAAGTCTCCCAATCACAGATCAAATACAACATTCACAAATATCAATCTGCCAAATATAGACAGCTGAGCAGAAAACACACATCTAATTTAACTGCTACTTGTGTAGTTTAATGTAATGAGCCTAATGTGACAGGATCAGACAAAGAGCAGCAGAGCCAAGTTTTGCAACCAGGGGGTGATGATGGGTAATAAGCTGCTGGTTGATCCTGCCCCACACTCACCCAGCAGTGGTTCCCTACTCGAGGTGTTGCATCTTGGTGCATGGAGTCAACACCATTAAATCCAGGGTGGCCATCCCTCCATCAGATGGAGAGGCAACCGGGCCAAATTTGAGTGGTTCTGCAACAGGGCCACTGATCCAACAGGGGAAGCTGGGCTCAACCATGGGGGACAGAAGCTGCCATTGTTGATAGCTGGATAAGCACAGGGGAGCAGGGGGAGAGGAGGTGTTTGCTTGCTCTCCAGCACCAGGAGATAATGGGATGCATAGAAACCTAAAGGCTCCCCCTACTGGCTACACCACCAAGAAAAAACAACAACACGCTGTTAAATCATGACTGTCTTTTGAAAGTAAAATGAAATTCTGATTGCATTATGACTGCCATCAAATTGTTACTCAAATTGTCATGCCACAGGAAAACCTATTTTCCCCCAGGGAATTTTGTTTTGTTTTGCTGATCTAATTTTACTTCCAAGTCTGTCTAAATCGGTCATATTAGTATTTATATACAGTGATAAAAGCACACTTAAAAATCTAAACCCCTATATCATCGGGTTAGATCTTAACTGTACATTTTCCAGGAAAATGTCCATGTCTCCTTCAACTCTACAACTCATATTTATTCAGGTGCAATTTGATTAAACTGAACAAATTAAAACTGACTACTGATTCATTTCAAAGCATTGGAGCAGAGAGGAAGGCAGTGACACTAGAACAATTTGTAACCATCTAGGAGGTTGTCAGTACTCAGTGGCCCTTGATTAGCCATTAATAATTTTGTGAATTTTAAATTTGATTTGCATTGTTGAGAGTAAGACTGAGTTGAGAGTAAGACTCTTAAATTGTCTGTTGCAACAAGTCTCTCAAACCACTTAGACATCATAGTACTCACTATTTTTACCCACAATGAGCAAGCCTTACCCTTGTTACCAGACATCACCTCTACTTCTTTGTCTTGTTATCATTTTCCTTCATATAGTCAGATGGTGATTAATATAAAACATGATCTATCTTTTAGGGCCAGATTTCATAAACTGGGGCCACAGACCTTGTGTATGCATATTTTCCTGACTACTTTTAATATATTAACTGCAGACATAAAACGGGTATTCTAATACTCTCTCCTATTGGCCCTGCGAGTGTGTGTGTGGAAACACTATGTAATCCACCCCCAAATGTGCAAGGATGGGAACAGAAAGGGTAAAACCATAGCCCACCCATTGCACAATGGCTTGCCAACTGGCACTGACTTACATGGGGGTGGGTTTTTTCCCCCTGGAGGGATGAAGCAGTGGACACTGAACCCCCGAGCAATGGGAAGGAATTCCTCCCTAAGCTCCCTCCAGGAGTGGGGCATTTCTGACCCCTACTTTGGACTCTGTGAAATTTGCAGAATTTAACCCATACGTAGTAAACAAATGATTCTGAAAATCAACTCCAGCCGTCAGGTGCCCAGCAAACTTGTTTTGGAAAAGTGACAGGCAAAGCATCTAGCACAATGGAGCCTTGATCCATGACTGGGGTTTCTAGATGCTACAATACAAATAAGTTATTGAAGAATAGTTATGGGTCAAAAATCTGCAATTTTTCCTTTAAAATGTAAAGTGTATGCTCCCGTAAGTGTGAGTATGTACCAATTTCAAAACAACAAGAAGCTGGAAAGCAGAAAGAATGAGCGAAGTAGAAAATAATTAGAAAGAACCACACTGAAAATTGATCAAATAGCACAAGCCATTCCAATGAGTGCAGTAGAGGTAAGGGTATGAATACAGTTTAAAAATTGCCTAGGAAAAGGTTGGATCTCACTGAAGAGTTTTTGTATAGAAATAGACACAAGAGAAAACAAAACTACTACTAAGCAATTTTCCAATCAAAACAAAAATGTTGCAAATATGAATCATATAGTGTGTGTGTGTGTGTGTGTGTGTGTGTGTGTGTGTGTGTGTGTGTGTGTGTATTATTTAAGGATTAGGAGCATTCAAACTGATAATGAACAAGCAATATACAAATTATACTTAAGCATGCTAGGAGAAATAGTAAAATTAATGAGTTTTGCTAATACACCAACAGAGCTATCTTTGGCATGGCTTTACAATCCCATTGGTGCAAAAATATGAGTCCCAATGACTGCCCCTATAATTAAACAAGAGATTCTCAGGACCTTTGTGTTTTACACACTGGTATCATGGAACTATTCCATGAATGTTGCTATAATTCAAGGAGCCAAAAAATATCCATTAAATGAGAAAAGGCCTAAGGCTACATGACAAAATTATAGACCAGGTTGTTTAATTCCTATGCAACAGAAGTTAAACTACTTTGACAAGTCAAGTGAGGATAGGCTTAGAAGAGCAAACATTGACATAGAATGTTCTACATAGTTTCAGGACAGGATGCTAATGGAGCTATCAGTCTGCTTAGTATGAATAATTGTCAAGGCTGATTCCCTACTCTGGAACTTTGAGTGCAGAAGGTGGGGGCCTTCAAGGATTCTAAAAATTAATACTAGCCACTCTAGGCATTTATTAAACTCCCCAGGATGCAGCTTCTCTCTGACCTTAGATGGGTAGATGCTGCCACCACCTAAATGCAAAAAAAACCCTTTTGAGAACCCAGAAAGGCACACTTGGGAATTCCTTTCTGTGGGGTACCCTCAAGCCTTTTCACCCCCGCTCCGGGGAAGAGCTGAGAAAGAAAAACAAAAGGAAAATCAGCTGTTGCCACCAGCGAATTAAACATATACACAAACCTCATAGGACACACAAAAACCAGTCCTGTTCTTTAAAAAAGGTAAATTTTATTAAAAACAAAAAGAAAGAAGCTGAAGTTCCAGATGTATTTTTTGCTAGATCTTTTAAAAAAAAAAACCCACACAATTACAAAAATTAAGCATCAAGATAGCTCTCTTGAGGTTCAGCTTAAAGATTAAAAGCAAAACAAATGCATTTGGGGGTTAGCACAAAGGAGTCCACAAACCAATAAGAAATAAAAGAAATAACCCTAATCACATCTTCCTAGAACTTCCCTGATTTACTTACATATCCTGGGTTTCAGATAACCAATTCCTAGGTATGATTTGATGGTTTTTCATACCTGGCTTAAAGCTTCCTACAGCATAGTTCAGCCCTGTTCCTGCTCTGCATATCCTCTCCCCAGAGAACAGACAGACAAAGGGAAAGTTTCCCCCCCTTCCCCACAATTTAAAAAAAATTCTAGCCCTCCCATTGGCTCTTTTGGTCAGGTGCCCACTCACTTCCTTTTACATGCAGTCTGACTTTTTAACCCTTTACAGGTAAAGCCAGTAGAGAACAGATACCAAGAGGGATTTTATAGCTAACTGGCTGGCTGGGTGTCCATAAAAGGAAGCTCCCCCCCCCCCCCCCCCCCCCCCACACACACTTCTTATATCACAATAATATTTGTAATACACTTAGTTCCATTTTAGGTTTTCAAATTGTTCCTGAACAGATTCTCATTGACTTTGTCTTTTCTGAGTAGTTTGGACAAAGAATTTTCAGCCTGAGGATTGCTGAAACAAACAATCCACAAACAATCTATTACTCGTGGGTTAAGGGTGGCCACTGTTACCATTCACTTATTAGTGAACAACCTTTTCAAAACAAAATAGTTAATAAATAAAACATGTCCAATATGAACATTTAGCTAAATAAAGCTTCCTAAAATAAAATAGGCTTTTTAGTCTTGTGAACACTGGTATGAATAGCCAATAGGTGTCAGAAGGCTCATGAATAAATGACTAGTTAGTAATTATGAACCCCTGGGATCACAACAAACCAAACTTGACACTTGCATTTGTGAAAATACTTGTATTTTTGTTTATTGCTTTGAAATGTGTTGAATACTTATGCTAAACAATCTTTTCCATCTTGTATTTATCTGTGTCACTGAGTACATTTCCCAGACCCGAAGAAGAGCTCTGTGTAAACTCAAAAGCTTGACTCTTTCACCAACAGAAGTTGGTCCAATAAAATATATTACCTCACCCAGCTTGTCTGTCTAATATCCTGGGATCAATACACCTACAACAACACTGTTTATGTACTATTCAATCATCTCTGGAAGCTAAATGGGTAACAAATGTTTAAGGACTTTTATGTCAGTGTAGACAAACGATAAGGTGGATGCTATGGGCCAGGTTCTCAGATAGTCGATATGACGCAGCTCCATTTAAAACCAATAGAGCTGACTTCATACGAGCTAAGACTCTACCCTCATGTAGAAAGGTGAGAGTGTGACCCATACTTCATACGTGCAGAAACTTGGCCAAACACTTCAGATGGAAAATAAGTGGTACTTTTTGAGACTCTAAAGAAGTTAATTAGGCAAGTTCCCATATTTTTATTATTGATATTAATGACTCAGATGATGATACTAAAACAGTGTTTCAAAATTTGCAAATTAAAACAAATTAGGCAAATAAAAGAATGATGAAATGTACAATTAGATATGGAAGGAGTTAATATATTACATTATTTGGTTTGAAGACTGGGTCAGAGTTCAGTGCACTTAAAGAGTTTGTGAACGAAGCATAAAGAATGGAATTATTAGCTATTAGAAAAATAAATCAATGCAATAAGCAGGGAAAAGACTTGAGGGTGTAACCAGCATTTGTCAAATGTTCAGTTCTAGAGAAGAAAGTAAAGACTATGAAAATATGATTTTGCATGAGAAATAGATAATAACAAAATGCTTTTTGCAAGATCCTGAACAAATATTTACCTTTCAACTGTATTCTTGGTCTCTGAAATCTAATAATAATAAAATTAATAATGTGTGTAGAGATTTACATAGCACTTTACTACTTCCCTGGTCTGAAGAGCTTAAACCCTTAGGTTCCAATTTTGCAAACATTTTCTATATGCACAGTACTTACTATTAAGAGTAGTCCCATTGTACTCAGTGGGACTCTTCAAACTAAGTAAAAAGTGTTTGTAGAATCATAAGATAGATAAAACAGGACTTTTGGAACTTCTGGCTAATACCATGTTTTCCCAATGTTCGACTAAGTGATAACAAATCATTTGAAACTGAAAAGGAGGTATAGGATAACCAGATGAAACCTTTAAAGATAATCTATGCAGCAAACAAACTACAAATAAAATATAGGTTTAACCTATCCAGGGTTGGTGTATGTAAGTGATAAAAAAAGCCATTGCTAAGCAAGCAAGCATTTAAGAGTCAAACAAAGGTGAGGAAAATCAAAAGCAGAGGATATGACTCTGATATGGGCTGTATTGCTACTTGCTCAGCACAAGATCTCCAGTGTTTTCTCTGCTAAATGTCATCTGTCCCCCATTCAGCATTTTAATGGATTTTTATTGTTTTTTTCCCCCTCCTACTATGGCTCAGAAGTGTCATTTCAGCAGGAGATAGTGAAGGTCTAGATGTCTCTCTGTCTACACTTTCTGTAGCCCAGATTAAGAATTCTCTGCTGGTATTGCATACATTACTATCCTGTGAAGATGGATAGCTTTTGTCAAAGTGTCCTTAGAAGGCGATTCAGTTTAGTTTAATGAGTTATTCCCCATATCATATACATTACAAAAGACATAAAACTGATGATTGGTAATAACTTTACTTATACAGTCAATGGTGGATTCTCATTTATCTACCTCCTTCCTAGATCTACAGTCCTAACTTTCCTTTCTTTTTTAAGAAATGCTCTTCAATAGATTTTTCAAAACAGAATTTAAAGTGACACAGTCAATTTAACAAAAAACCTACCATTTTTGCAAGAAATACTGATTTTGTATAATAAAAAAATCAAAAGTAAGAAAAAATATTTCTCCAATCGTTTAAAACATGCAGTGTTGTTGAAACTGTGTTGGTTCCAGGATATTAATAGTCTCTAAATTTGTAAATGGTTGTTTGCTTTGTGCATTTAACAGCACTTTCACTGTTTCCCCTGAATAATCGGTTTGTTTCCCCTTACGTTTGTGTGGGTCCTTCACAGCAACAGTGGAAAACAACATTTTTTTTTCAAAGAATAGGAAAATGTGACTAGCTGCACAAAATTTGGCTGAAAGCACCTAGTAGCAAGTAACTAATTATTTTTTAGATTGACTAGATTAAAAGTTGGTGTCCTTTCAATGTTTGTAAAACCTGTCAGTCTGAGAGCCTGGAAAATTGAAATCTATTTCTCTACAGCTACTACACATAAAGTGTGGCAGGAACACAAGCTTCCCTGCCATTGCACCAATAAACCTCTCTTTTTTCAAAGGATTACTGCCAGGGGTGAAACAAGAGTTCAGTCCCTATGCCCAGTCATTCCTTGGCCTCCGTGCTGAGACCTAATTAGCATCAGGTTTCCTTGTCCGTGTCACACAAAAAACACACACACACACTATTAACAACCACCATCTAGTAATCTGTCCTTGAGGATCATTATTATCTGCCCATCTCCACTCCATTTGTGGCTCTCAGGAGGTGAGAAAGGAGTGAACACACTCAGGGCTTGTCTATACAGTAAATTAGTGTGTGGTGAGCCCTGGTGTGAATGTACAACACATTAGCCTGCTAACTTCTCTGTATGCAGCCTTCTACCACATGCTAAAAGTTCCACCGGGCACATTGTGTACACTATATAAATAAGCCATCACAAGTCCCTACTGGGGATTCTCCAGGCATGGAAGAGTTCACAGCAAGTGTATGGCTGCCAGAGGAGCTCTTATTTCTCCATCCTGCAGCCCCTGTGCAGGGAGCATATCAGGGGTGGAAAGAGGCAAGGGAAGAGAATACCTTGAATATGAGGTGTTCCAACTATCTTGGCTGCTGTAAGGGGCCATAAACAGCTGGTGTTAAAGCTTCCCTCAGGTAGCTCTAACCTGCATTGAGGCTGGAGTTGAGAATCAAGGAGCCATAACTGCTGTGACAGCTCCCTAGAGTGACAAGGCAGGTGAAGTCATATCTTTTATTGGACCAACTTTTGATTGTGAGGGAGACAAGCTTTCAAGCCGCACAGGTCTTCTTCAACTTTGTGTGACTCCACAGCTTGGTCTCTCTCACCAGCAGAGTCCATCCAATACAAGATATTACCTCACCCACCTTGTCTCTAATATTCTGGGACCAACATGGCTACAACTACACAGCATACTGACAGGTCACTGCCAATCTGCAACAAAACTTTGAAACTGGCCTGAAATCAAATCTGTAACTTAGAAGTGAAAGACAACTGGATGTCTCAGAGCCTAACTGGAAAATATTTTCTCCGAAAATTACCAGCAAAAGTGTCTGTTTTGCCAATATATTCTTATTTCCTCCATCAGCCTTCATGAGGATTACAAGACTTTTTTTGGTCCATTTTATTTATTCATAAGATGACCAAAACATGCAAGCTTTAATTGTTCAATAGGAGCAATACCTCTTTAATTTAATTAATGCTGCTTTTAACCCCAACTCATTTAATATTAGTTATTTTACTTTTATGGGTTTCTAGTGCAGAAAAAAAAAGAATCAGTGCTATACATTTGAAACAATCTCTAACTAGTTACAGATCCACTTCCTGCATCTAGCTCTTTGTCATTTTTATAGCAATGAATTTATAGTGAAAGGCTTTTTGACCAAGTATTTTATAATCTCAGTACAATATCAGAATAAACCTGTAAAAGATTGAATAGTCATTAGAAGAAGAAACTGGTACTTAGTACTCCTGGTTTTCATTGTCATCTCTGCCACCAACTCTGTGTACCCCCGGGCAACTTATGTAACCTCTTTCTCTGTTTTTCCATCTGAAAAATGAACATTTTAACACTTACCTATGTTGCTGCCAAAGGTTATTGTGGGGCTTTATTAATTAATGCTTGCAAAGAATTGTGTGCTCCTCAGATGAAACATGATGTGTAGTTGTGAACTATTACTTTGTCTCTCTAATAATGTACTATGCTTCTTTTAATTTTTTTTAAAGATGACTACATTTAGTAGGGGAGGGAAAAATTATCTAATTTCAGCTTTCTAAAATCTTATTTGGCAGGTTCTGTAAAATCCTTATTTTAGGTCATAAAATGGTTACTTACTTTTCACAATTCTCCATTTGTCAACTAAGAACTGACATTTATTATTTCCTAACTTGTATCCTCTGTTACTGGACCCAAAGAGAGAAAAGGTCAAATTTACAAAGGTATTTAGATGCCCGAACATGCAGGAAACATGGTACTTACAAAGAGCACCTAAGTGAGTTAGTATACTTCTTTAATCATTTTGATTCCCCCATAGGGATCATATGAATTATGAACAATAATTGCTTCTGATTGATTCAGGGGTGAGAAGGTTGTAGGGTGCCATCATAATTAATAGTCAATGGGCCAATACACAAGGGTCATCAGGCTTTGGTTCTGTGCTGCAAGGGAAAGAGTTATTGGTTAGTTTGGAGGGAATCCTTTAGGAAATCATGATGCCACCTTGTCTAAGATATCAGATTCCAAGAGGGTTTGGGGGAGACTTAGCCATGGCATTCTAAACACCACTCTAAACATGGCATTCTAAACACCACAATTTTAACATATCAGTATGCAGATTAAATAAATTAAATAGCATTCCCTTCAGAAAACAGTTATAGGTGATCTTAATTACTGAGTGGCTGAGAGCTCACATATGCCTGCCCAATATGGCATTTTAGTATCACTATATTATCTAAGTGTAATGGGCACATTGAGCGACCATTTAGTTTCACAAGATACCAATATACAAGTGGTGTCCCTAATTCACAAATATCTGAAAGGATCACTTACTTAATGACAACACTGTGATAAAGTGTCAGAGGTCTCAAAAAAATCAATGTGGGCCTTTTTAATGTAGGCTAAAAATGTGGGTTAAATCCAGGCAACTCAAAGACGTATATATTTGTAAATTGTCTCTAACCTATGTGGTACAGGCATAGAAGGGTATTCTTACCATGGGGAAAAAATTGAATAATGCAGGAGGTAAACAAGTGGATTAATCTTTGTAAAGCCTTTCTCCTCCTCCTCCTCACAACCTACAATATAAACCATAATGCTAAAGAGTACAGAGGCGGAAAGTCACTACAAGACAAAAGTTCTCTTATGACGTCCACCATCTAAATCTTTTCAGATATACCTGAAACATCTCTGTAATAGACAAATGCAAACAAGTTGAGGGAAAGCATAGTAAAGGCCCAAACCTATGCACTTGTGCACATGTCCTAGCAGGCAGAAATATTTCCAAATGCTGCCCTAAAATAAATAGCACGTCTTCAAGTGAATTTGACAAGAGCAGAGCCAGAAGATCTACACAACCTTTATAGTATATAATGTATAGTAGCCTATAAACATAATCACTGCTGTGGTACTGATATTAAGAATATCCATAACATGGAATAGTTTTTTCCAGTAAGTGCTTTACAAAGCAGAATTCTTAGGGCAAGCACACTTGGAAGCAGGTTCAATGTACTGCAAAAGCTGACAGTAACTGTGTCAGATGCATAGACCTGCGTGGATACAAAATTTGTATCTGCACCCAATCTGCAAATATGGTCCGTAGATATCAAGAGGATATCCACAGATTTGCAGATCTCTACAGATACAGACAACACCAAAATGCACAGCACATCCAAGACAGTTAGGGATTATAGCCCTAAGCAATGTAGCTGAGGCCCCTCACCGTGTCACAATTACTGCTTTGAGTGGATAGCACCAAGTTACCTGGAATCATTTGTGCTCCTTACCCCAGACTATTTACTAGTTGTTTTTTCCTGATGGCAACATTCATATCAAGTTACCCGGGGGGATGTCTCTAAACCCTTACCCACACAGAGTAGCCATATTTTCTTCTTTTATAAAGTACCCTGATGTACTCACTTGTCAAAAAAATGGAGTAAATTTAGACAGCCACAGCAAATGCTTAATTTACAGTGCATTCTATACTCCTCCACCTCTAGATCTTAAGTACAATTGCATAGCACACTTAATTCTGTCAATTCTGATTAGATTTACTACATTTTGATTGTCTCTTAACTCCTTCAGGATTCTCTCCTGGAGTATCACACTATAAAAGAAAAATGTGATATAATTTATAAGTAACTTTATGACAAAGGGACCATGACCTAAAAATCTTAAAAAGCAGTTATTGAAATATTGAATTACATTTTTATAAGAAAGAAGTTTCAGTACATTACCAAGTAACTTACCCCTCTCATTGAATGGTAAGCAGTGACTTTCAATTATTCAGATTTATGTATTTTTGCTGATTTTTACTATAGGCAAATGTAAGTGATTCAGCCCCAGTTTGGGCTCAATAGATCTTCTCTTTCCCGAGGCACCCACCATTTCTCTTGTGAGGTGGTGGTAGGGAAACCCAGACCCACCCTCTCCTCTGAGTTCCAGCCCAGGGCCCTTGAGATAAGCAGCTAGGTTCTGTTTCTTATAATCCCTGGGTTGCTTCCTATCTTTGCCAGCTTACAGACATCTGTCAGAGAGCTGCACTCTCCAGCTTTTGCTTCCTGGAACGTCATGTCTCCATGCACCTTTATCCAAGCTGTTGCAAAGGAGTTGCCAGGAGCCCCTGCACCTTTGCTGCAGTCTCCCTTCAGGTTATAAACTCCCTACTGCAGTTCTCCCTCATTGGGCCTCCAGTCCTTTTTTTAGGAACTATGCAGCTGGGTCTAATCCTTAATGAGCCGCCTCTCCTCCAGGTATTACAGAATGGGTTAACTGGGCTGTCAGACTCCCTGTTAATCCTTTATTTTCCAGTAAGGGGCATATAACCCCCTTATCCTTCCCTCACAGGGAAATTCACTACAACCACCTAGAACCAAAAGTATTCGGACTCTTCACAGACTGACTGTGGGGAAACTGGGAAAGTGAGATTTGCCCTCCCTTCCCTTTGTTCCCTCCCACACCATCCAACCCAGGGCCAAAGTGCAGGGCTGTCAACCTGCCCCATGAAGGCACCTGTGGGATTTGCCCCTCAGTGAATGAAGGTAACCTTGGGTTAAAATCAGACTTACATTAACAAGTAAAATAAACAGATTATATTGTTTACATACATCAGGAAACTGATGATTCTAAAATCTTTGTTTATACACCTCACTGTATTTACATAGCATTTATAAATAAAGTAGGCACAGCTCAGGTATAAATAAATGTAAATCACATGTTTATGTTCACAGATTGAACCTCATTTTTCCCTGAGTCTGTTGATAGCCTGTTATTCCAATAATCTAAAGCAGGAACAATTTCCCCAAAAAGATTGCATTATTTTTACATTTACAATGCAAAATAGAGACAAACTGTATTTTCCTTTACCAATTAAATGCTTACCCATTCCTCAACCAGGTAAATTGCTATTAACAGCCCGCTAAGTTATTTTTGGGACTATTTTGAACAGAACTATTCCAGTTGCTCTAATTACGACTTCTAAAATTAATATTTAAATTTTATAATTGCTGGACTGTGGCATCCTGAGAAATAATAATTACCTGTCTGATTGCAAAGTTGAAGTGAGCTGTTACATGCATATGCTTCTTTTTAATCTTGCTGCCTGTATCCCTATCCGCTTGAACAATGTTATTAAGTTCTGAAGTTGATTATATGGGTTGGTTTGTGAGTCAGCCAGCCAGCACTTCAAGCACCTAAAAATAATGTTCTTTTATTTTGTTAAGAAAAGAAATGCCTGCACCCATTTGAGCAATGTGAGCTGGATTTTAGAATGAATATTAAGACTGATCCAATCAGTTCAGAAATCTCACCTCAAACCAAACCTCTTTTGAGCTGGGTGTAGGGAGAGAGGGAAAATATTTTGATAAATATTAATTCTCTCTTCTTGATACCATACTAGCTTCACACCTTAACTGAGGGTCTCATTAAATCTGGCACTCTCGGTTATACCAGTGGCTGTCTTGAAGTCTGAGACACTTTAAAGTGCAGGGAAGAGCAATGCATTCTGAACTGCAATACAAGGTTTGATTAAATTAGCCAGTCAGAATCTAGTAGATATTGTCTTGGATTTTTTACACTTCGTAATAGATTATCATCAAAGGTAGAGATATTTTAAGGGATTTGGGAAAGGGGGTTCAGCATGAGAATGTAAATGAGGATGGCATCACATTCCAAGAACAAAGATGAGCATGGGTGAATTTATGAAACACACAGTGGAAGAAAAAGTTCTCAGGAGGCACAGTTTTGCTACTTTACTACTTTTTGTGCCTCAGTTAAAGGGTCCTCAAAAAAAGTTGCAGACTTTTTCAGATATACTTCAGGGGTCACTCTAAGGTTTGATGTGCCAGTTTAATTTCTTTTCTAGCTCTGACATACAGGCAGAAGCTAGAGAGGGTGCTGCACTGATTCAAATGACTAAACCCTGTTCTACTGAAAAATAATACATAGCTTCTGACAGGAGAGACTTGAAATTAGAGCTGGACAAAAAATTTTCAAATTGTTTTTTCACCTAAATGCATTTTTGGGGGGCCCAAAACTGTTTGCCAAATTCAGGTTTAATTCAATTAACAGTTTTGATTGGGGGGGGGGGGGAATTGAAAGAGTTGAAACATTGTTTCATTTGTTTCAACTGATTCATTTCTAAGCATTTTGTTTTGACTTGATTCAAAACAGCATTTCAAATTTGGCCTATTTAAAAATATGTGAAAAACATCCCAACCAGCCAAACAGAAATAAAACACTTGATACAAAGCAGGACACACTCCTAAGTAGTTAGTACAAACTGAGGGTTACTTCCTATAATGTGTTTCCTAAGAGACTCCGCTCGTTATCTTGAGCCTGACTCTTCCCTGCACATTTATATCTGCCCCTGGACATTTCCACCGCTTGCATCCGATGAAGTGGGTATTCACCCACGAAAGCTTATGCTCCAATACCTCTGTTAGTCTATAAGGTGTCACAGGACCCTTTGTCGCGTCTACAGATCCAGACTAACACGGCTACCCCTCTGATACTTCCGCTCAGAAGGTCCAGTCCAGGGATTGACTGACAGACAAAACTGGCTTTATTTCATCTTTGTGCCCTCCAGATTCAGGGCGGACTGAAATGGCCTTCAGTGCAAGTTAAACTCTGCATATCTCCCAGGGCCATGCAGCAGCACAGAATCTCCCATACTGCTCAGTGGTACGAGCATACGCTTCCCACCCAGGATTCAAACCCCCGCCCGCACTTTCCCTGTACAAGAGCTTACAAGGGAGAGCAGTAGATGGCCATTTTTGCTGGCCCTATGCTGCTCTCTTGCTGGAGGAATTCTCCCCCAGACCCTTTGAACACCTGTCATTAATGCCCCTATAACACTGCCACAATGACAACTGAGGCCAGAGCGGTGAGACAGAATCAACCCCTGGGTGTTCCAAACAATCAGGTGGTTTTATATCTAGCCATTGGTACACACAAATGGCCACTTTGCAATCAGGGCAAATTATACTTCTGTTCACTTTTTGCTTTCTTCTCAAAACAAAATAGTAGATGTAGCCTCTTTTCAAATAGAAGTCTTTCTATTGCCTCCAATAATTTTTATTGCTCGTATATATTTCAGCTGTACCCTTTGAGTGAGGTGACTTCAAGGTCCACACAACTAATGTATATAACTGTACGTGTTTCTTTGTATTAATTTTAATTCTGACAGCCCATTTGTATGTACTTCATTTAGTTTTTACTTCTAAGATATATTGCACATGCTATTAGTTTACATGATTATAGTGATGTTTCTTGCTAATTCCATCGTTGTCTAATTATCATGTGGAACTATATTTTGTAAAATTCTTTAGAGAACATTTTAAAGAAGAAAACAATAGAAAACATCATTTGGATAAGTCAGCAAACTATTGCTTGATTTGTGGGTTATTTAGCTTGTCAATAAAAAGTTATATTTTCATCTTAATTACCACCCTTTGAAAAGTGCTTCCCTAATTCAAATCAGAACTGTACTGCAGAATGTATTTCATGGTTTTAATTGTATCAAAATCATGCACTGTTTTCAGTAATTAACAAGTCTCCATAATTATGGGTGCATGGGGCTTTGTGTTTTACTGCAATGTGCAAATGTTGAAAGTCAAGATATCTCAGTGGGAGAAGGACATAAAAATCTTACAATATATGCTTAAATGATTTTTATTCTGGTGGCGAGTTTTATATAAATTTCAAACTAAAGTTCTCTTTCATTCACTGACTTTGAGAATTGCTTGCTTAACCTTGAACCCATAACTAGTTCTTTAAGTATGATATACTCAATACAGTAATTGGAATGTGGCAGAGCTGTTTTGCAACAAGTCAATATAAAGGATAGGCTATGTCCTGAGAATATGCACCTTGGTTTTGATCTGGTTGTGGGGTCCTAGTCAATCTCGCTTTGTTTATTTTCAAGCCTGCATGAAGTACACATGGGAGCAGATGGAGGGAACTCTCAGACTCCTGACCTTCTTTAAAATCTTGCTGTACATAAGCTGTGAAAAAACAGCCCTTTATAGGCATTCTGAATTTTGAAGAGATAAGGTCAACAGGACTATTAAAATGGGTCAGCCTGCATTAAAGTGAGGAAGAATTCTTGTAAGGCTGGTCAAAAAAATTCCATCAGTTCTTTTTAATGGAAAAAAATTGGTTATTGACTAAACAATTTTTTTTTGCAGATGTGTCTGCTTTCCATAGAAAATTTAGATTTTTTTTTTGTCAAAAGAAATGCCCAACCTGTGAAATAGGTTTTGGATGAAATACCTGATGTACCTCAACTACAATTCCCAGGAAGCACTGTGGTGGCAGTTCTGCATTGAATTATTTTGGTTTATGGATGAAATATGTAAGTTTTTGATATTTCATCAAAAAGAAAAAAAAATCTGTGGAATTTTTTTGTCCGAATTTTCAATGGGAAAACATTTTCCTAATGATTCTAAGGAAAATTTGATGGAGGCCAAGCTTGTTTGGTTTTGTTGGAGTTGACTGAGTTTGATGGCATCAGAATTGGTTCACTGGAGAAGTAAAGATGTGCCAATAGAAATTAAATATACATGGATTTGGAAGCATGTGGTGGTGGTGGGGAGGTGATATGGCAGTGCAGGTATTTCTCTCTGGACAGCTAGTTTAACTCTTAGTTAAGTAGGTGTAGGACAAGATTTTTTTTACGCCGTGTTATGAATTTTATAGGGAGAGAATGAGTAACTTGTGCCTTGTGATGGTGGAGAAACCCTACCATAGACTGTCCCTCAGGCCTATTCTGAATATGTTGGCGCTGCCTGCTGCCCCACATTACATGATATGAGGTATGGGGAGAAGGGGATCTTTTATGTTTGAGTCAGTTAAAGTTCTCTTCTCTATACCCTCCTGACACAAATGCTGCTGCTATGCCTGAGGCTATTTCAGAGCCCTTCGGTTATTGCCTTCTTGAATGTTGCTGTCTATTCTGGTCTCTGGATAATGTCTTCTTTCCCTTCCTCCCACCTCTCTATGTCCCTGCCTCTGCACCCCCTTTTCATTATGCTAAGTATAAGAATGAGTTGGGGAAAATGGAATAATTTACATAGAAAAGTGAGGTCCCCAACCAAATGGGTTTGGTTATGGCCCCAAAGGTGTTTATACAATCCCCACCACTGGGTATAGATTGAAGATGATCTGCACCAGCAAACACAAATGAAGGTCAGGAAATGGGCGTTGGAACATCTCCCCTCTCTTTGAAAGGGTGTGTGGTGGGGGAGGGGGGGGGGAAACGGAGAGAGTCTCCTGACTTGACATGAATTTCCCCCAAAGTAAACATTTTGATTTTGAGAGAACTGGTATTTTATCTCTGAGCTCTAAAGTTAGTAAGGATGAATTTGGAGCTAGAGGAGTATGTGGAGGGCTGGAGATCAGAGTTTGTGCAGCTTAAGAAGTAAAATTCCTTAACTACAGAAATTGAAGACAAGTCATACAATATTCATTTTACAAAATGTATTAAAAACAAATACTCTAATCACTAGTTTTGTTATCAGAGATTTAAAATTGTTGATATATGGAGTTGATCTAGCATCTTTAATAGTTCATATTTCTAGTAGCCTTCTTTGCTTCAAGTCAAGAGTTAAAGGGTATTGCAGATTTATCTTTGTTTTTAAAATAGCTTCTGTCAGAGATTCAGTTTTCATCTGCAGATCTGTCTATCATCATTCACAAAAGTACATGAAGGTAACAATGCTACATTTAGAACCAACTTTCCCTATAAAAGTAATGGTCTTCATTTTCTCAGAAGAGGAATTTGTAGCTGTACATTAGCTTCAATAGTGTATTTTTTTTCTAACTCTAGTTTTTAAACTGTAGAGATTTGCACTTTCTACTCTTTGGTTCAATAAACGGAAATAAAGTCTTTTATAGTCAAAAATCAATGATCATTTGGAACCGTTCAAGCTGTACATTTTAAGCCTGATTAGTGAGAACAACAACAGTTCCAAGGAACAAAACTGTGATTGTATTAAGTAGAACTGACAAAAGTCCCATTAGGAAATGACTCACTATGTTTTCCTATAATGCCACTTTTTAAAACAAAAAGTCACATTTTTTCAGGCAGCTGACAGACAGAAACTGAAATTCACCTGAATTGTTTCTGTATTTACTGAAAAAGAGTTTTATAATAAAGATTATACTGCCATCTATGGGATGACACTATTCTATAGATAAACTATCTAATTTCTCTTTCTGGATTTATAAGGCCAAATAAATTAATGTGAGTGGTTCACAAGATTTCCTTTGAAAATTTACTGATAATTACATAGCCATTCTTTTTTTTAGCAATATGTGTATTTCATGTAAACAGATTTGTCCTCAGGTTGCTAGCACCACCAAATTATCTGAAGAGAGAGATTCTACCATGGTGTCAAATGAAAGCTTAATGGAAAAATGACTGAAACAAAAATACCTTGGAAATACTACCTTCCGAGGTCATGTGGAGATGTTTTTATGCATGATCTCATAATGGCCCCGTCAGTAGAATGGCATCACTTGCTGTGTGGAAGAAGCAATAGCCAGCATAAAGAGACTTCATGAAAAAACTTTAGAAGTAATCTAAGGGAAAATGTGTTGCGCATGTGAGACTGATTTTAGTTTCTGATAGAATTTTAATAGAAAGCTATGGTAATGCATGCTGTTTTTATCAGTCACCTAGAGCATCAACCAAAATCTTAAACTACAGAGATAAGAACATTTCATGTATCTAGATGTCAGTTTGTATAGACACCCGGTCAATAAATTTGTCTGAGTGTTATTATAGTAGTTTAGTGCATTACCTAATAGGACCTCACAGAAGTAACCGGGTGAACTAAAATGAAGGAAACTCAAAGCTTAACTGCTGAGAGTAAATTGAGAAAAAAGTCTTCTACTGCTGCTGCTCTCATTGATATTCTAGAGGTTGGGAGGCTTTAAAGCACAGTTCCATTCTGAAAAGCACTATGTAAAAATGACACCTTCTCACTGAATAGATCTATATGTTTTGCGTATTCTATGTCACACCTGCTTATTCTGACTAAAGTAAGGTGTTACTACTTTATATTTTTTAGCACCAAAGCTGTAGGAGAGTGAGATAGTCTTTTGATCATATGCAAGCCAGAGGCCATGTCTATACTACCACTTATGTCGGCAAAACATATGTTGCTCAGCGGTGTGAAACAAACACCCTTCTGAGCGACATAAGTTTCACCAGCATAAGTGTGCACAGTACTATGTTAGTGGGACAGCTTCTCCTGCCAACATAGCTACTGCCGTTCATTGGGGGTGGTTTAATTATGTCAACAGGAGAGCTCACTCCTGTCGGCATAGAGTGGCTACACGAGAGATCTTACAGCAGCACAGCTGCATTGGTACAGCTGTGCTGCTGTAAGATCTCTAGTGTAGAGAGCCTGTAGCGAGGTGTCTACCCTGCTCCTGCCCTGAGGGGCTGGAACCAGCCCTGGGAGAGGACTAAGACTGGGAGCAGGCTGAGTGGGGCCTGGTCTACACTAGGACTTTGTGTCGAATTTAGCAGCCTTAACTCGATTTTACCCTGCACCAGTCCACATTAGGAAGCTATTTATTTCGACATAAATGGCTCTGTAATTAGATTTCTGTACTCCTCCCCGACGAGGGGAGTAGCGCTAAATTCGACATGGCCATGTCGAATTCGTGTTACTGTGGATGGAATTCGACGCTAATAGCTCCGGGAGCTATCCCACAGTGCACCACTCAGTGGACGCTCTGGACAGCAATCCGTAATCGGATGCTCTGACCTGCCACTCAGGAAAAGCCCCGGGAAAATTTGAATTCCTTTTCCTGTCTGGCCAGTTTGAATCTCATTTCCTGTTTGGACATCCTGGCCAGCTCAGCAGCACTGGCAACGATGCAGAGCTCTCCAGCAGAGGTGACCATGCAATTGCAGAATAGAAAGAGGGCCCCAGCATGGACTGATCGGGAAGTCTTGGACCTGATCGCTGTGTGGGGCGATGAGTCCGTGCTTTCAGAGCTGCGATCGAAAAGACGGAATGCGAAGATCTACGAGAAGATCTCAAAAGCCATGACGGAGAGAGGATACATAGAATCTCAGGGTTGGAAGGGACCTCAGGAGGTCATCTAGTCCAACCCCCTGCTCAAAGCAGGACCAACCCCAACTAGATCATCCCAGCCAGGGATGATACAGCCGGGATGCAATGCAGTGCTGCGTGAAATCAAGGAGCTGCGGCAGGCGTACCAGAAGACCAAAGAGTCCAACGGATGCTCCGGATCGCAGCCACACACATGCCGTTTTTACGAGGCACTGCATGCTATGCTCGGTGGTGCTGCCACCACTACCCCACCAGTGTCCGTGGACTCTGACGACGGGGTCTTATCTACGGCCACGTCGTCTGAAGTTTTTGCAGACAGTGAAGAAGAGGAAGGAGAGGAGGAGGACGAGGCAGTCGACAGCGCTTTCACTGCTGATTTCCCTGACAGCCAGGATCTGTTCATCACCCTCACTGATATCCCCTACGAACCCTCCCAAGGCAGCATCCCGGACCAGGAACCAGGCGAAGGATCAGCAGGTCAGTGTTTTAAACATTTATTTGGAATAGAATAGGCATGGTGTGTTAGCAATGTGTTTGTATTGCTTAATTGGCCATAGGCGCTTTAGTTTTGAGTCATTTCCAGTGCAACTACTCGAAAAAAGTCTGTCAATATGTATGGGGATAGAGGAGAAATCCCCATCGGAGATCTCCGCGAAGCTCTACTGGAGGTACAGTGAAAGCTTTTGCATCAGGTTCCCAGGGAGAGCGGCCTTATTGTCTCCTCCATGGTAGGATACTTTCCCATGCCATGCAAGCTGCAGGTACTCTGGTATCATTGCCTTGCATAGCATGGCTGCATACGGCCCCGGGGTTTGCTGGCATTCACGCAGCATGCGGTCTTTCTCTGTCTCCGTAATCCTCATCAGAGTGATATCAGTCATGGTGCCCTGGTTTGAATGAGTGGTTTTTTTAGTATAGTGACTTCTTGATTTTTCCTTTAAAGAAAGACACCCAGCGGTTTCCATCCACGCAGGGGGGGCGGGAGCTGGGAGGCTAACCATTCAAAGTTAGCGGTGCGCAGACAGGGAGAGTTCCCGGGACCGGCCACGCGGAGGTGGGGAAAGGGTAGGCGAGCCATTGTAGATGAGCGGTTTTGGCAGCAGCAGGAACTGGCCACCGCTAGGAACTGTGCTTGAAACATGGGAGTAGAGCACTGCTGTGAAGTAAGCTCTTAGCAGTCCAAAGGCAACGGCTTACCATGGTCTCCAGAGAGCCGATTTCCAGTGTCCAGCACCGCTTGTGGGATCTGTACACCAGGACCCCAGGCACTCAGTATAAAGATATAATATTCGACCTTGTAGTAAGTCCACATGTGATAGGTACTGTGCATGGTCTTATTCACAGGGAAAGAGTATAGGCATTGTTCGGGAAAAAGTATCTGAGGAATTCACTCCCTTTCTCCCATCCCACAGCTGCGAGTGTCTCCCGCCCTACCTGTGGATCACCCTCCCAGAGGCTTGCGCTGATCAGGCGGCACAAAAAGAGAACCCGGGACGACATGTTCTCAGAATTGATGGTCTGTTCCTGAAAGGAGGCGGCACAGCGGAGAGAGGACATCTCAAGGTCCGAGCGAGCAGTCAGCGAACGGGAGCAGAGGGCTGAAGCTCGCGAGGACAGGTGGCGGCAGGAAGACCAGCAGGCGACTCAAACGCTACTGGGACTAATGAGGGAGCAAACGGACACGCTCCGGCGCCTGGTAGACGTTCTCCAGGACAGGAGACAGGAGGAAAGAGCCCCTCTGTATGTTATTTCCAACCGCCCTTCCCCGCCACAAAGTCCAATCCCCCCCTCACCCAAAGTCACTAGAATGAGGGGAGGCAGGGGCCGTGGAAATAATCACTCCACCCCTGCGGACTGCTCCAGTAGCAGAACGCTCTCATTCCCAAAACTTTAGATGGCTCCTTTCCTTCCCTCCAACTGCACCCCACAACAGTTCCCTGCCCAGGTTTCATCTCAAAACTATGCTCCCCTTAATAAAAATGTTTGTTCTGTACAGTGCTGTTTCCCTGACTTTCTTTCACAGGACGGTTTGGTTTTGGGGGAGGGGGTGACCAGATAGCAAGTGTAAAAAATTGGAACAGGGTGAGGGGTAATAGGTGCCTATGCAAGAAAAAGCCCCCAAAATTGGGAATGTCCCTATAAAATTGGGACATTTGGTCACCGTAAGTTTGGATAACTTTGTGCTGGAGGAGAAAAGAGCTAGTACAGGATCTACACTTTGTCTTGGACAAGCTACTGAATCTCTGTGCCTCAGGTCACCATATGTAAAATGGAGATAATACTCCCCTCCTTCATAGGAATATTTGGAGGATAAATTTACTACCAGATGAGTATTAAACTTTGTTCTCAGGCCCTGCAATTATCATAGTCATAGTAAAGCCTATATCTAAAAAAAAAAATTAGATAGCACTTTGTTTTTATTTTTAAAATGCTTAGAATCAAAGGACTGGAAGGGATCTCTAGAGGTCTTCTAGTTCAGTCCCCTGCATGCAAGTTGGGACTAAGTATTATCTAGAGCATCCCTGACAGGTGTTCTTAACTGCTCTTAAAAATCTCCAATGATGAAGATTCCACAGTCTCCCTAGGCAATTTAGTCCAGTGCTTAACCGCCCTGACAGGAAATTTTTCCTAATGTCCAACCTAAATGGCCCATGCTGCAATTTAAGCCCATTGATTCTTGTCCTATCCTCAGAGACTGACTAAACAATTTTTCTCCCTCACTCTCTTCCCTATTTCTCTCCTTAAAAAGAGAATGAGTTTTTGGAAACAGTCTTTTTAAAGCACCAATTATGGAGAATAGGCTAGGATTTTTAGACTATTATACACAGAAGCATCCTAGGACAAATGCAGTGAAAACTGCAGAAAAAGGCAAACACAAGATATGCCCTTCGGCCTATGGAAAATACATAGGAGCTGATGAGCAGAAGCCATTGTTCTATGTCAACAAGAATGTCACCATTCCTAAATAGGGCGAAAGAATGGTTAATCTCAGTCATATAAAGTCACACTTGCTCCCAGCTCCAGATGGCACCAGAGACATCAACTATGACACAGAATAACAATCCACTCCAGTCACAGTTAAGTACTGTGACTGAATGGGCTGTCCTTGCAGAAATGGAAATGCAACTAACTACCCTACTACAAATAGTAGATTGATCTGCAAATCCCTGTTTTAGGGAACTAATGACACAGATGTCCTTCAGCCCCATGAACAATGCTGGATAAAGACAAGATCCTTGGAACACAAGTATCCATCCTAAGTAAACGGTGACTCTGAATTTGAGATAAAAAAGCCTGCTCCAAAGATCATGGAAGTCAATGGAAAGATTTTTTGCATCAGGCTCATGATGACCTGAATTCTTAGAACCTATTACTAACAATATGAGAGCAAATACACCCTCACACAGCACTTGTGAATTAGGCTAGGTCTACTCTAACCCCCCCTGTCGAACTAAGATACGCAACTTCAGCTACGTTAATAACGTAGCTGAAGTCGAAGTACCTTAGTTTGAACTTACCTGTGGTCCAGACGCGGCGCGCAGGCTCCCCCGTCGACTCCGCCTACTCCGCTCGTCGAGCTGGATTACCAGCGTTGACGGCGGAGCACTTCCTGGTTCGATTTATCGCGTCTTGACAAGACGCGATAAATCGAACCCAGAACATCGATACCGCGCCTCCGACGCGAGAGGTAAGTATAGACATACCCTTAGTGACAGATAATGTGGAAAAAGCTGAAGTACTCAATGCTTTTTCTGCCTCAGTCTTCACAGATAAGGTCAGTTCCCAAACTGCTGCACTGGGCAACACAGTATGGGGAGAAGGTGAGCAGCTCTCAGTGGCGAAAGAACAGGTTAAGGACTATTTAGAAAAGCTGGATATGCACAAGTCCATGAGTCCAGATCTAATACAACCAAGGGTGCTCATGGAGTTGGCTGATGTGATTGCAGAGCCCTTGGCCATTAGCTTTGAAAATTCATGGTGCTCGGGGGAGGTCCCAGACGATTGGAAAAAGGCAAATATAGTGCCAATATTTTTAAAAGGGAAGAAAGAGAACCCAGGGAACTACAGACCGGTCAGCCTCACTTCAGTCCCTGGCAAAATCATGGAGCAGGTCCTCAAGGAATCCATTTTGAAGCATCTGGAGGAGAGGAAGTGTAATCAGCAACAGTCAACATGGATTCACCAAGGGCAAGTCATGCCTGACCAACCTGATCACCTTCTATGAGATAACTGGCTCTGTGAATATGGGGAAAGCGGTGGATGTGATATATCTTGACTGCAGCAAAGCTTTTGATATGGTCTTCCACAGTATTCTTGCCAGCAAGTTAAAGAAGTATGGATTGGATGACTGGACTATAAGGTGGACAGAAAGCTGGCTATTTTGCCGGGCTCAACAGGTAGTGATCAATGGTTCGATGTCTAGTTGGCAGCTGGTACCAAGCAGAGTGCCCCCGGGTTTGGGGCTGGTTTTGTTCAACATCTTTATTAATGATCTGGATGATGGGATGAATTGCACCCTCAGCAAGTTCGCAGATGACACTTCAGAAACTGGAACTGAACCACAGATTCCGTAAACCCATGGTTCCTCTACTATCAACAGATAGCTGTGAAGCCAACTGGCAAAATGTGTCTTAATAAGATAGTATTAATAGCCCACTACTGCTACCGCTTAACTTATCTCAAGTAGTAGAGGACTATGGATTTAAAGGTTCCAACCCTGTTGGTGAAGATCAATATGGCTCCACCTCGTAGAATTTCAGTTTATTTTCAGTTTTGTTTTTTGTTTAATTAGGAACTATATGCAAAAACAATACACTAAGAGCATGAAGACAGAAACAATCAAGTACTCAAATATTAGGAAATGCCAGAATTAATCTTGCCCACGCAAACTTAATTCAGCCTGTTGTGCATATACATTATGACATTGTCTTTAATTACATGATCATTCTATTTTTTTTCCACTGGACCCCTGCCTTATTCATTGCAATGGATTTGTGATGCTTAAGGAATCAGTCAGGTGTAGTGTAGTCAATAAGGCTTTTGTCTTTATTTGTTGCAAAAGTTGGAAGGGGTGAAGTGAATCAGGCTGGTGACTGCAGGAAGAGAAAGGTGATGTCTTGGTTATAATGTAGTTGAATACTTCCCTGGGGAATTAGATTTTATCCCTACCTCTGCCAACTATGGGACGCTGGGCAAGTCACTTAAACCAAACTTTTCACAGGTAGCCACCTTGTGTTTCCTCATTTTGTGGCAGTCCAATTTGAGAGACCTGGGGCCTGATTTGAAGAAGTACTTATACTCAAGTGTCACCGAAGTCAATGGGAGCTGCACACTAAATGCATGAAAGTGTTATAAAATGCTAAGTATATCAAAATGGGCATCCAGGATTAGTGGATACTTGACAATTTTATCACTCTGTCTCAGATTCTCATTCATACAATGGGGATAATACTATCTTACCTCACATGTGTTGAAGATAAATTCATTGATGTTTATGAAGCACCCAGAAGCTACAGTTGGGCATGTCATAAAAAAGCTTTGAGGAAGTTAATAATACTTTCTGCCTTTCAGTTTCACAGGAGTCTTCCAAGTGAGTACTTGGGGAGACATCTCACTGTTCGCAATGGAAAACTGAAATTTTTCAGTAAAAAACAAACTTTTTTGTCATGGAAAATTTAGGTTTCAAGAAAAAGGTAATTTTCATTTGAAAATCATTCATATGAAACATTTCTGACCAGCTCTAGTATGCAGTGGAATCACACGCTGAATGGAGGGGATAATACAATAGTGAACAAGTAGCCAGTTAGTGTGCTTCATCCCGTCCTGCACACAAAATGAGGTCGAGGCCTTGCAGAAAAAAAAGTATGCAATTATGTAATAAAAACTGTATCCTAATGCATACGCACAAGGAGGGAGAATTGAGGGTGCCCAAGCAATCTTAATTCTGGCATTTCCCAACTTTTGAGTGCTCAACTTTGCAAACTTAATGTTTTTAACATAGGGTTTGATAGTTTTTCACATATTTTATACACACACACCATAGTAGAGACTTCTTTTAGTCTCATCTATCTCTTGCTTCCTGCCCCCACCCCCGTCTTCATTAGCCCTCCTTTCTTCCCAGTACTTCTCCATATTCCTCCCTGGTTTCCACTATTCCACAACAATCTTTACTGAATGCCACTAAAACAAAAGTGAATAACTTTTAAAGTAAATAACTCTTTGGCATTTCTTCTAAAGAAAACACAAGTGAAACTGAGATTGAGAGTTCATCCAATGGCACTGGCTTTTTTATCTAGGGTTTTTTTATGTTATTCTATAAAATAGCACAATGGACAGAAGGAGAGAGATAACAAAAATGACAGTCCCAGATATAAATTTTTTTCTTCCTTTTGTAGTAACCCCCCAGAGAAACCATAAAAGAAGCAGAGAGATAGAGATACTGTACCACAAAAAGACAAAGTCCCTAAAGTTCAACTTACAAAAAATACTTGTTCGGGTTTTGTAGTACAGCACTTCCCCAGAGAAAGCAGAAGCAATACAAGAGACAGATTCCAGTTTACAATAGTGACACTAAGAATAGAATGTACTTTGTAACTTTTATGTTTCATGGGCCTTATCCAAATGTCACTGATATCATTGGCAGTCTTTCCATTCACTTTCAATGGATTTAATCAGCACTGTTTATCTTACATTTAGGGATCTGAAAAACCTTTGCAAACGTTAATTTTGTCCCACAGTGACCTGTAAAGATATACATTGTATTTCTCTATTTTACAGATGGAGAGGGTGCACAGAAACATTAAAAAATGCAAATAGAAAGGCACTTCATCCCTTATCCCCTAACCATGGATACTTTATACTCTATGGGCAAGATTCCCTAATGTGTTAGGGAGGAGTTAGACTAGTGAAGAAGAGAGATGATGGCAGAGTAGACACAGTACAGCAATCCTCATTCAACTCCAACTTAGAGCAGCCCAACAGATGGAGTTTATCTGTGAGGCCCCATCTACAGCCATTACTCCAATTTTATAGAAATTGCAGCAGTCCTAAAGCCTCAGATAAGTGCTTATCAAATATGAATGATTCCTGATTCTTCTTCTCCATAACCTCAAGATGACTTTTGATGATATTCTATGTCAAATGACTATCTCAAGACACTGTAATGAGAAATCCATATAATATACATATAAAAATAGCACTACATTTGTAATTAATCATAAGAATAACGTAGCAAGGCGAGACTCACCAGTGCAGCATCTCCTGCCGGTCGTCCTGGGAATTAGCTCGCTTCCAGCTTGGAGTGCCCTCTGCAGGCTGGTGTCTTGCCTGCCACTGGCCCCCATGTCCCTCCCAGACCCCGTTGCCCTTATTACTTCAGGGTTCAGCCTTTCTGCAGTACCTGCTCACTCTGGGTCCCCCCCCTCAGAACCCCCAATCCTCTATCCCCACCTTGCCGCAGTCTATGGCCACTGCCAGTCACCATCTAGCCCCCGCTCAATGGGGCGGACTGCAGTCTGTAAGGGCCACTCATCACTGGCAAGGGCAGGGTTGAACCTGCTGCTTCTGCCTAGCCCCGCGCTGCACCTTTGCAACCCCAGTACCTGCAGCCTGGGGAGTTGCCAGGCTGGAGCTCCCCAGCCCCTGGGCCCTACTCCTCAGCACTACCCCATCTCAGGTACCCTGTCTCTCAGGCATCCAGGTCCCTCCTTAGTTGCTAGCCCACTGCCCTCTTATAAGGGCCTGCTGGGCCCTGATTGAGCTGGCCATAGCTGTGGCTGCTTCCCCCAATCAGCCTAGGTTTGCTGCTTTCCCCAGCTTCAGTCCTCTGCAGGGCTGTTTTAACCCCTTCAGGGCCAGAGCAGGGTTATCACCCTGCTACAGATAAGAAAAAAATTCACAGTGGACTTCGCTGACCCATCTGGTGTAGAAACAACATGCTTGAAAAATAGGAAGTCACATATACAGTTGTAATACAGTATTATTTATATTAATCTTTTAGGGTTCTGGTATAAAAATGAGAAATGAAATAAGATAGGAAACAAGTTAAAAGTCATTCTTGAAAGGAAAGAAAAAGACACCGTAAACGAAATACAAACTATATTAATCTCAGATTTAACATAAACATGTGGTTTTTCATATTGTGGTTAGAGTACTGGCACTTAAAGGCAGAAGTATAGTAACAAAGGGAAACTATCTGGTGCACTATAACTGAAATTCCAAGAGCACCAGGATTTATTTCATACTGTAATTAATTGTGCATTAGTTCTGTGAATTCAGGCAAATAACTAGTCCTATTTAATAGGTCAGATCCCGAGATGAGCCAAGTACTTGCCAAACACCTTTAACTTCAGTGAAGTAGCAGGTGCTCAGTATCTCTCTAGATTTGGCTAGATGTCCCTCTTTTGGCCCAGTGCTGTGTGTCCTCAATTCCACTAAAAAGCAATCAGAGTTGATTAATATATTGTGGGTTCGGTACCTATATGTTTAACAGATGATTTTGTGATCAAGGCACGATTCCCACATACTGTATTAATGCAATTCCTAATATTTAGAACATTCAGCACGGTATCTAATACTGGTGTTTAAAGTGTAATGACAAAAGCAATGTGAACTGAATAAAGGGAACTCCAGATGTGAGAATCACAGTTAAAACATTTGCTATTTGTATTGTATTTAGTTTCAATCAGTTTTTTAATACTAACATGCTGAATTGATACTGCATAGCCTATCATATAACTATAAAGGTGGATTGTGCTGTAAATATAATGGTCTATAGTTTTATATGTTGTTTAAGCTACAGCAACTACTCTCTGCCATTCTTTGGCCCTTATCATTCAATTAACCCTAATGAGTGAAAGTTTTAATGCTTAACCCAACACCTCTCCGAGCATATTCTTGTAAGGAAGTGTAATAAATAGTTGGTAATACATAGAGACATCTGATTAGGACAAATTATTTTCAGAATAGATCTGCCATGAAAACTAAAATGGAAGGTAAAGTGACAGAACAACTGCTGTTAAATTCTATTTTCAGCATTATAATTGAGATAATATACCGTAATTTATTTTAATGAGTTACAATTAAGAAATGGTTTTGAGACTTGCATGTAATTTCTTTCAATTATTAGTTATTAGTTGCTCATGCATAAATGTGTTTTAATATCGGATTATTTGAACTGTTGTAGATTATTAAAGCTTCTCAGTATATAAATTATTTGCTTGTAGTTCAGCAGAATTGTGCATGGCATGGTCAATTCTTGCACAAGACATAAGAAGCAGATCATAGTGACACTTGGGAGAAATAGTTCTTAGGAAGAGAACTTGTAAAGTAATAGGGGAATAGTGTCAGAGAAATCCTGATATAGTTAACATTGAATTTTGTTTTATCTAACTAGAGCTACAGTTTAATGGCCCCTGTCTTAATAAAATATTAAGCTAACCTGGTTGCTGAGTGACTTATTATGCTACATATTCTTTCACTTTATCAAGATAAAGAAATATTACCATGGGAGTCTATGCTAACAAGACTCTGCACTGCTTGTATTGTTAAAGAACAGGTTCACCTCAGAGGAATATGAAGACCTACCGAAACTGGTGCCTCTTTAGCTGAAAAGGAACTCTATCTTTCTTAAACAGTCTATTTTGTATTAAGAATGGCTTATAAAAACAAGCATCCTCCCTACTCTGTCATTCTCACAGAACTCAATACTTACTATGTTTGTTATCCAAGTGCAAAAAATAAACATCTGAACAAACAATTTTATAAATAGCTGTAAAACACTGAAGATTAACCTGACATGAGAATAGGCCTGATTTAACATGAGTAATTGGACATGGGTGAGGCCTCATTTCTTGGGAGACAGGCTTAGGGAGGTAAATGGATCAGCAGGCTGGATGCAGAATGTCCGTACTAGCAAAAATAAAGAGGAACACCCTGGAAACCATTTATAATGGACAAGATAACAATGGATAAAATAGGCCTGGAACATAAGATGGGGTAAAGAGTAAATTGTGCAGGGACTGTGCGTACTGTACAGGGATTGGTTCCCACAAAATGACCAAACCAATCCCAAAATGTGTAATGCAATGTATAGTAAGTGCAATGTAATGTGTAAGTGTATATAGAGGAGGTTTACTATGTAACTTTGGATGTGTGGTACACCCTTAACCCACCTCCTATGATTGAGTCTGAACAACTCAGTATAGTTTTGCTATATGCCAAATAAAGGAACCTGAGTGATGAGACTGGAGTTGAACTGAGTTCTTGGGGAACTGAGTGGAAGAGATCTCAAAGGAATCCCAACAATGAGCCAGTCCTCATATCACATTACCTCTTGGCCTGATATTTATTCTAAGGCCCCCTGTAGTGGGGCAGTTACCCCGCTCCTAGAAAAAAGCTAGGCTGATTGGGGAAGCAGCCACAACTGGGGCCACACCCCAATCAGACCACATCTGGCCCTCTTATAAGGGCTCAGGGAGGAGCTGGGAGAGTTTCTCTCTAGCTCTTGAGAAAGAAGGACCTGGCTGTCTAGGGGAGAAGGGTTCTGGATACCTCAGTGGTTTGAGCATTGGCCTGCTAAACCCAAGGTTGTGAGTTCAATCCTTGAGGGGGCTATTTAGGGATCTGGGGCAAACATTGGGGATTGGTCCTGCTTTGAGCAGGGGGTTGGACTAGATGACCTCCAAAGGTCCCTTCCAACCCTGATATTCTATGATTCTATGACAGAGCAGTGCTGGGGAAAGGGAGGAGGAGCTTGGGAGCTCCAGCCTGGCAACTCCTCAGGCTGCAGACCTTGTGCAGGGCCTAAAAAAAGCACTAGGGCTAAAGAGATACAGTCTGGGGTTAGGCAGAGGCAGCTGGTCTGATCCCCTTGCCAGTGATGAGTGGTTTACAGACTGCAGGGGCTAGATACTGACTGGCAGTAGCCATTGAGGCAAGGTGGGGACAGAGGGTGGCGGTTCCCCTGGGAGGGAAGACCCAGATTGTGGGTTACTCCTGGGGGCAGAACCCTGAGATAAAGGGGCACTGCCAGGGGGCAGCACCCTAAAGTAAAGGGGCACCGGGGTCCGGGAGGGACACGGGGAGGGGGGGGGGGCAGCAGCAGCAGCAAGCGAGACATTGGCCAGCAGAGGGTGCTCCAAGGCTCTTTGGAGCTAACAGCTAATTCCTGAGACGACCAGCAGGAGACGCTGTGCCGGTGAGTCTTGACTTTGCTACACCTCCTTATACTGCTTTGACAATGTAAAGGGCTCATAAAATTGGTGTAAATAAAGGGGCCTTAGTACAAATGATAATCAGTCTTCTTTTTTTTTAACAGAGTATTCTCTCTTGGAGGCTGTGTATACATTCTACTTACTTCCATTCATACAGAAACCTATAGTAACTTACGTATTTGTATTTTATTATTTTTATTATGGTTCATCTGTAAGTCTTATTAAAATTAGGTTAAATTGTTACAAGAAACAGAGGTCTTAAAGATTCATAAGTACACACTACAGTTATATTTTAAAAATGTTTTTTGCAATTATAATTAGTCAACACAACAATAGCATTTTACTATAATTAATAATTATCTACTGCAACCATCTTTCAGTAACTTAAAAAGGGGTTATAATGTATAATACACTCCGAATTTTAAATAGATTTCATGCCAGTTCAGAATTAAACAAATTTAGTCTTAAATCTCTTGAAAACTTTAATTTATTTTATTTGTTGGGGCTGGAAAAACAATTCAGAAAAGCAAAACAAAACTCGCATACCTATTCCAACATAATTGGCTAAATTCAGCCCTGTAACGCTACTGAAACCAATGGACTAAATTTGAGTCCATGGATTTTAATATTAGGAGCAGTATCTGACAGTGCCATTTTATTTTTATTTCCGTGATCTGATAAGCAAAGCATCTTGGGCTTTAGCATAGTAGCTGACTAGGGTGGGCTGTGCAGTGTATCATGTGCACGGAATTATATGAAACAAGTACAAGTGTGACAGGGTTCAGCCAGATGGCTACAGGAGAGTGATCCTATTGGGATCCAGGAAATGGGCGGGCAGAAGCCTAAGGGGAGTATCCACAGGACCGGGATATCAAATGAGCACAGGGGACAACTAAAGATAAAATAGGGACAGGAGTGAGGTCAGAGGGCCAAATGAAGGGAAGCTGACAGGGACACCGAGCAGAGAACCCCGGACAGCACCCACTGCTCCTTGAAGGTGTCAAGGGAGCCAGTGGAGGATTGAAAATAGGCCCCGCGGTCACAGGAGTACAGGAGCGTGATAGAAGGCACATATATTAGCCCCAGATTAAGGAGGTTCCTTTTTCCTGGGTAAGGTAACAGGGGTGGTTCCAGAACAATCAGGAACTTGCTGGAACCAATTAAGGCAGGCTAATTAGGACACGTGGAGCCAATTAAGAAGCTGCTAGAATCAAGTAAGACAGGCAGACTAATCAGGGTACCTGGTTTAAAAAGGACCTCTCTTCAGTCAGTAAGCAGCATGCAAGGAGCTGCTGGAGGATGGAGGAGTACAAAAACTATCTGGCATCAGGAGGAAGGTCCTATGGTGAGGATAAAGAAGGTGTTGGGAGGAGGCCATGGGGAAGTAGCTCAGGAAGTTGCAGCTATCACAAAGCTGTTACAAGAAACACTGTAGACAGCTGTGATCCACAGGGCCCTGGGCTGGAATCCGGATTAGAGGGTGGGCCCGGGTTCCCCCAACCCCCTTTCTCCATTGGATATATGAGGAGTTCACCTGGACTGTGGGTTCCACCTGAGGGGAAGGTCCCTGGCCTGTCCCCTGACCCACTAGGTGGATCAGCAGAGACTGCAGGGATTGTTTTCCTTCCTTTTCCCCATGCTGGTCAGTGATGAGGTTAGCTGAGTGAATGGCCACTTTTGCTAGTGGCTCAAACCTGCCAAACTGAGGGCTGACGTGAATCTCTGAGATGAGCAAATCCACCAATAAGCGCAGGACCCACCAAGGCAGAGGAGGAACTTTGTCACAGAAGCCACCTGCTTTTGTTGCCCTTACATGTGAACTCAAGAAGAAAAAGGTACATGAATTTCATTCAGTACATTAACTATTTTCCCATGCAAAAATTGGGTCAGATTCCAGTGAAAACAGGAGTTTTCAAGCAAAGATTAACCTTTTTCCAGATGAAAATGGGTATTGTTTTCAAGTGGAGATAGCTTTTGAATCAAAAACATGTAAAAATGTGTATTTTCTTAGCTAAATTGTATTCCCAGTCATTCCACCAAAGTTGTAAATAAAGTGAAATTTGGGGTGGGGAAAGGCACGGAGTGAGACAATCTGTGAAACAAAATGGGTGCAATATTTCCTGTGTAATTCTATATTCATTTCTATTTTAAACACACTTATACAAAAAGAATATCCTACTTTTCCTTGAACATTGGATAATAATATTTAGACTATATGGTAAAAGGTACACATTGATACCTGTGAAACACCTTTCAGTTTTAGCACCTGAAACTGAGGTTAGGGCGGCCCCTTTATGCAAACGGTTTCAGACAAGATGGACAGATCATTAGTCAACTGGTAAAGATTCTGTAGACCACAAAGCAATTTCAATTGTTCATCAATAAGAATAAGCTGGGGAGAAAGACTTGTCTGACAGTGCTGACGAGTTAAAGGAACAGAATAACAGGATGTTTGTTTGTTTGAGGAAAGCTTTAGCAGTGAATTTCAGTGAAAGATGAATACTAACTCCTTTAGGCTCCATTGAAAACCCAAGCCTATTCAACTTTTAGGTGTTTAATTGTAGATCTAGATTTTTATTTTCCCATTTTGTTGGGGGGGAAAAAGAAATTAAGGAATATTTTATTTTACTGTTTTTAAACAAATTAAGTGTCATCTGGGAAAGACTGCTGAGATCACTGCAATGGTTTTACACATTCAATTTCTTAGTATATCAAGGCTGAGTTTCCATGAGTAGTTGCTACTGGGGTTTTTTTTTTCTTGCAGTCAGTCTATTTTGTACAGATGCAAGGTTGGCTAAATTCCACTTAGTAACATACAGTACATGAGCAGCACAGTATAAGCAGAGTCACAGTCTGCATCATAAATTTATTTGAGGCCTTTATTTTCCTGTACATTTTAAAGCTTTCTTTTCCTGCTTGAAGATTATATTCATCCTGAAACATTACCCTTCGAGTGTTAAAATGACAAGTGCTGATGAGAGTAAAGCTGATCAGCTCCACGACTCCCACTGCTGAACATTATAAAGTTTCTGTTGTTCAAACAGCTCAGTTAATTATCCAAATGTGAAGGATATTACGAGGGGACCCGCTGAGCTTTACAGCTGACTTCCAGGGAATTATCCTAATGGAGCTGTTATAAGGAAATTATGACAGATATGGTATACAGGGTCTTCTCCTTACTTCTCATGAGGATTTGTGCAGGACCTTATAATCTTACGGAGAGTTAGGCAATTCCTCAGAATCAAAGGGAAATTATATTTTAAGGGAGAAGAGTAGTCCAATCAGCCTCACAGCACTTTATCACATAAACCCAGAGTGGATTCCAGAGTCACACATGTTAATAGCAGCCATCTTTGCAGCAGGCAATTACTTCTGGTGCAAAAGACTATTTTCTCAGATCTAAGGTCTTCAAATGACTAGTATGCCTTATCTATAGATAAATGTGCAGTCACTCCTACTTCCTTGTAAAATTTTGAAAGCCACATTTTTTTCTTAAATGAGACTTCACAATGGACATGTATTTGTCCTTTTTTTTTGTATTGGTATAATCAACAGCTTGTGTACATATACATTCAATTCAACAGTAAAGGGGGCAGGAAGAGTGAGGTACACTGGCAGAATCTGATGAGGGATATGAAAGGTGCTGCACCCTTAATTCCCACTGAAGTCAGTGGGATTTGGAATCCACTGTAGTTAGCCCTAGAAAAATCAGCCCTTAGATAAACTGACACAACAACTATTTGTACAATTACTGTGCTTCATAGTCTTTCATGTTCATGATCATCCAATTGGAGCCAATGGCTTAGAACTGTCCTCAGAAGTTCTGAATGAGGAGTCGTTACTTGAAAACTTTAACAGAATCCATTTACCCAGATATAACAGTTAATTTTCTAAGTCCAATAGGGAAATAGTACTGGTAAGGTTCTACAGCAAAGTTCACTGACTACTATTATTATAATCATATAATCATTTATAAGGGGTCTATCACGATAGCATCTAGTAACCATAAATTCATAATTTCCAGGCATTTGTAATATTTCCAGACATTCAGTATCTCTTTTTTTGAAATATTGTACAACTTTAATGACAAATACATATAAATTGTGAGTATCTGTGCCTAACAGCTTCTATAAAATAGCAGGATGAGCAATTTTGGGTGCGATAATATCATTGGAAGTTATGCCCTGCACTTATTACCATAAAGTCATAAGTGGAATGGTATAATAATGGAACAGTAATGGAAGCCACATTTCCATAATTGAGATAATCCATATTCTGTAGTACCACAGGTTAATTTGTAAAATTAATTTGATGTGATAAATGGTTATAAAGTTGTCATGCAACTATTCAAAGCTGAACCCACTGAGAGGTTTCTCTTCTATAAGGATTTGAGTTATTTTCCTTCCTTCTCCTTTCCTGCCTCTCTCTTTTTGCCGATTTGGAGCCTAAAACCAATGGAAGTTTTGCAACTGAATTTATTGAGCCTTTTTAATACGTCAGTTCCAGGAGTGACGTTTAATTTAGAAAGCGGGGTAACAAGAGCCAATCCTGCAGTCCTTACTCACACAAGTAGTCATTTGGCTTCAAATGAACTAATTGTGTGTGTGTGAGAGAGAGAGAGAGAGGCTGTGGGAAGGTACAAATAAGATAGATAAAAGAAGAACTGGCATGATCTTTTTTGCAATGTTCAACACAAACCTAAGTTTTCTGAGGTTTTTAACAGTTTAATTGTTCCTAACCTGCCTCCACTTCCTATTATCATGTGTTTCTGGGTGTCCTGATTACATCCAGGACCAGAAATGAGAAAAACCCTCAAGAAAGGCTGTTATCAGGTTACCTCCAGAACATGTAGAGACAAGTAGGACCAAAATATGAATGTGAAACCCTATTACCTCATTATTTCCAGTGCAATGATGCAGTCCTAAATTGCACCAATATGATCTTCAATGTTTATCCAAAACTACAAGTATTGCCTCCGGGATAGAGTGCAAGTATTTCCTCCTAGAAAAGGTAAGCCAGCACTCTGATCACTTAGATGCTAATTAATTCACCAGAGAAAGATGATTGGAGTGGCTATCTATCTAATCAGGCTGGCAAGCTGGGTAAGATAGATCCAATTACCTGATTAGCCCAAATCTGACAGAGGCACTGGAAGGAATTGCCATGGGAGAGAGAGCGAAACAGGCCTAGCTGAGCCCAGTCACACAGAGGCCTCAGAGAAGGGAGATGTCTGTTCCCCTCAGGTTCTGAAGAGAGGGCTAAAAGCACTGTAGATATTGTAAATAGATTGTTGCATGGGGACTATAGTAGTATTGGTGGAGGGAATTTGAAATAAAAGGTCACTGAGTGCACACCTAGTGGAGTCTGTGCAGTTTCTGCAGGGAAGACAACAGGAGCTAAGCTATGCCATGTTACATCCCCACTCCTCCAAGATGGTCAGTTTGGACAGACCCCAGTGCCCACACAAATCCTCACTGAAGTTCCTGGGGCTTCTATCAGGTATAGGGTTAGGCCTGAACAGAGCTTGTTACAGGATTGGTGCCTTTTTGTGGTTCACCCCTTGCTAATTGGAAGATAGACTGAAAAAGACCTTATGTTAAGAGATTCACCTGAAATAGTCTGTATCAAGATGTACAGTACAGTGACTGATTTGTTAAGTTCTCTGGGGTATAAATGTTTGAAAGTGGTATTTTCTGCGTGTGACAAATTATTGTTGCTTACTATTATTACTATGTTTGAGTGATCATGGCCTTGAACCCAGGCCACAGTTGTCACCCAGCAGCTCACTCATTCCACTAGATGAGGGGGCAAGCAAACCTCTAGCTCACAAAGGGCCCTGCCCACAAATGCCTGACTGAGGGAGATGCCAAGCCCTCTGGCTGGTTGGAATGCATTACTTAAACCAGAAAGAAGATCAAGAAGTTGTCCAAGCAAGTAGGTGAATTGATGGCTTGACTTCTGGCTCTGACCTTTGGCTTGGCACCTGACTGTCTCCAGCTCTGTGCTCTGACTGGACTCCTGACTCTGACACTAGCTCCTGTTTCAGGTTCCTGACTCTAACCATTAGGCAAGACCACTACAGGGCAGTCCCTACACTATGCCTCAATACAATGACAAGCACAATGGGCCCTTAATTAGGACAACTGAGCCCAGATTAACAAAGGGATTTAGGAGTTTCAACACCTAACTTTTAGGTGCCACTGAAATCACTAGAACAACAACAGGACCTACAAAGCCTGAGTTAGTCACTTGGGCTCCCTACACAGCTAATGCAATCTTCATAAGACTTTGAGCTAGCTGTGGAATGCAGTAGAGCAAGGATAGGCAACCTGTGGCACATGAGCTGATTTTCAGTGGCACTCACACTGCCCAGGTCCTGGCCACCGGTCTGGGGGGCTCTGCATTTTAATTTAATTTTAAATGAAGCTTCTTAAAAAAAATTAAAACCTTATTTACTTTACATACAAAAATAGTTTTTGTTATATATTAAAGACTTGTAGAAAGAGACCTAAAACATTAAAATGTATACTGGCATGCAAAACCTTAAATTAGAGTGAATAAATGAAGACTCAGCACACCACTTCTAAAAGGTTGTCAACCCCTGCAGTAGAGTCTTATAGAGTGATTCTCACTCTCTCTGACCCAATTAATATTTAATTATTCAATTAGTTAAATAAAGTGGAGCAGATTCAACAAGAGAGATTGATTGTGGTCCATATCAGAATATCCCACAGTCCAGTGGCTAAGGCACCCTGTTCAAATCCAGTCTCATCAGGCAGAGAGGGCCATTAAACCAGTGTCTCCCATATCCTGGGTGAGTACTCTAACTACTATGCTAAAGGTTATAAGGGAGGCCATCTTCTCCACTCCACCAGACCATTTTGCATGGAGTTAGTTGTGCTCAGAGTTCACCTACTGGATTGGGACCTGCAGGTAAGACAGGCAGTCCTCTGCCTATCTTCTCACAGGTTGTGGATCATGCGGGGCTTGGGCTGGAGATAGGCATCCAGGTGCCTAGAGAGAGACAGCTTTTGCATGCCCAGAGGGAGACATGTAGGAGCCCAGGTGACTTTTATAGCAGAAAATTTAGGCACCAAGTTAGCTTAAGTGCTTATAGGCTTAGGCAGCAACCAAGGGCTGGCCCACACTAGGGGGCGGGATCGATCTAAGATACTTCGACTTCAGCGATGCTATTCTCATAGCTGAAGTTGCATATCTTAGATCAAATTACAAAGTACTTACCTCGAGTCCACGCGGCGCAGGCAGGCTCCCCTGTCAACTCCGCTTACTCCTCGCGCCGAGCTGGAGTTCTGGAGTCGACGGGGAGCGCTTCTGGGATCCATGTATCATGTCTAGATGAAACGCGATAAATCGATCCCAGAACATTGATCGCTACCCGCCAAATCAGGTGGGTAGTGTGGATGTACCCCAAGTGGGGACTTTTAGGATCAAAATGATGCCTACAACTAGAATGTAGGCACTTAAGTACTAGTTTTGTGCACCACTTTGATCCACTGGGGATCTGGCCCATTGGCCCTACCGTAATACAAAAATTATAATATAAAATGTATGCACAAATTCACAAAATAGATACTATGCATTTGTCTTCATTGATATTAGACATTTTATTTAAAAACTATACTGAAGCATATAAAACAAACTGCATTTAGGAAGAACTCCAGCTCCCTCCTCTGTGGTCACAGAGGACTTCTTTATATGGAATCTAGGGAGGTTCCCCTGCATGACAGGGGGCTGCATGTGGGGAAGCCACACATGGGATCTGCACCTTTGTTGCCAGCACATCACTAACCAAGCACAGCTCTAACCATTACCATGACATCTATTCACAAAAAGACAAGTCCAACATATTTATCTTTTTTCCTCATAACTTAATTTTTTGCCAGCAAGCTTAACTCCCTCTACCTTGAGCCTCAGTGTCAGTCTTACTGAATGAAAATTCAATTCTCATGCAAGGCCCTCAAGAGTAATTATAATGATTGGGAGAACAGTTCTGTACAAAGAACTCTAAATGAAATTTAACAGCAGCTTTTGTAGTAATAACAATACCCATTTCCCCACATTTATAATCTATTTCTCTAGAAATGCAACCTAATGGTTTGTTTACTTTGCTTACAGCTGTGCAATGGACTCGGGGCTTCAGAGTCTTTCTGAAGTTGCCTGTATCTCTCCCTCCCTGGTCAAATGCATTTTCATTTTGTAACCATAATCCTCACACATGTTATTGTATAGTATTACATTTACACATTCTTGTACATGGCAGCTACTGGAAACAGTCAAGGGTTGCTTCTGTGGGGTGCTGAGTGCCCTGTAGAGCACATAACAACTTGCAGGATCAGGCCAATTGTCACTCCAATTTGCTTAATTAGAAAGTGGGCAGCTCTTTTTGAGGAATATTGTTCAAAAGTCATCTTTCTGGGAAATTCAGACAAAACCCAATCTTTAATTTTGTAATAAGTTCAGGGAATAGCCAAACCACTCTTAAAATGCAAGGTCAGGTTCAGATTCTGTGACACACACATTCCAGACAAATATTTTTGGGGTACTGCTCAGGAGACACTAAACCTAAAATATTCCTGGTATCATTTAGCAGAATCCTAGGTCATTTGCCAACTTCTAATAATAAATGCTATCCCATTAAACTTGGGTCTAGGCAAATTATATTTGATTAATGGCTCACTCTCTGGCCACACAGTCGTCCAGTTATAAAGGTAGCAAGGAAACATCAAGAGGTGATTGGGGAAATAAGTAGAACATACACTGTGAAGGTATTTGTATTGCTCAATTTCACTTTCTTAAATTTTGGAAGGATAACTAATGTTTTTTCTAGAATTTAGCATATACAACAGTCCAGAAAATTAGTCATACTTCTGAAAAATGTAATGAGGCAGCAAACCTCAGGAGAAATGTGTATATTCAAATGCCTTCTAACACAGGATCTCAATTTCTTGTAATTTGAAACAACACCCTCAAACTAAAATGGTACTGGAGATAGGTTTAAAGACTACAGTTTGTGTTGCAGCCATAATAAAACAATAAAAGCACCAGTATCAGGGATTCCTATTATAGAAAAAAAGCACAATCAAATTGCACTTTTAATAAGTTGGCTGAAATTTGTCAAATTGGGAAACCAAGTAAAACTCCTGCTGGGCTAACCTCACAAAGTTTGGATATACACCAAAAATCCTTGATCCATATACACATTTGAACACACGAACTTCCTTCCACCCTGCTGCAAAGCCAATTGTGCCCTGGCTTCCCACTTCCTCCTTCCCATTGAATAGCCCTCAGGAAAGACTTCCAGCACTCTATAACTATAACTTCTCAAGACAATTGCTCTCCTTTGATAGGTTCCATGTTACCAAATCTCCCACCCTGGATGGTTCTACCCCAGCCAAAAAGCTCTTGGTTCATACATGAATTTATACAGAAAATACCCCTAACAAGCTATGGCTAAATTAAAAGAAAGGAGGTGGCAACGCCTCAAGTAACACCCTCTTATGGACTGGGGTGTGATCAACTTCCACAGTCTTGAAGTATGACGAATATTAGTCAATAAGGAATTGAAGACCAAATCCACCTCCAAAACTTATAGGCAACAGGCTGAGATGCTACAGTACTATTCCAGGCCCATTTCCTCACACAGGCATTTGGGGACGCTGGCTCAGGCCACTGTCCCTTTTTGCACTTTCATCACTGCTAGTGCATTTGCTTCTTGTGATGGGTGAACTTAATCTTTACTGAATATCTTCAGTATAGTTCATTCAGGGAGTTATGGAAAATACATGGTTAAAATGATATAGAGACAAAGTGTGTGAGATAATATCTTTTATTCGACCAACTTCTGTTGGTCAAAGACAAGCTTTTGAGCTACACTGAGCTGTTTCTCAGATCACATTTTGAAGGAAGAGCTCTGTGTAACTCGACAACTTGTCTCTCTCACCAACAAAAGGTAGTCCACTAAAAGATATTACATTACCCATCTTGTTTCTGTAATATCCTGGGACCAACAGGGTTACAACAACACTGCATAATTAAAATCATGTCCATTTTATTTTGAAAACTTTATTATACTTTAAATTCCTATGTAAGTAAATAGAAGAATCAAATATAGGGGTAAAGCACTGAGGTATTAACATTTTTCCCAGCATAATTTGATTTTATATACCCAAACCAAACACTATTTTTACCCAGTCATCATGAGATTTTTACCAGGGCCAACCCAAGAATTTCTGAAACAAATGTACCTCTCTCCCCACCATCTCAGTGCAGGTGAGGATTCTTGAGAAGACCAGGAGAAAGACAAACCATGGGATCCTGAGAGAAAGGAGGAAGGGAAGGGCAGGCTTGGCTGTTATGAAGCCTTCTTTGCACCCCCTCTTCTGGCCCAGAGTGTACATGGAGATAAGGCTTGGGCTGGGAGAGTGGCAAGGGAGAAGGAGATTCTCTGCCTGTCCCTCCTGCCATTGGCTAGACTGTGCAGGGATGGAAGAGCTAGTTGATTTGTTTCTTACATCTCCCCACCTCCAGTATCTGAAGGACCCAGGACATGGAGCAGCAGTTCTGTTGCAGTTGCCACCTTGTCCTCCTGGCCCTAAAATAGAGGTATAGTTAGAACTTTGTTTCCAAGATGCTGTAGGTCTGACCGATCACCAATTTTTGGAATTGGAGAGGGTTTTTTCCTTTGGGGTAGTATTCACAAGGTCCCTAGTGGGTTTTTTTCACCTTCCTCACTGCATCCCAGTGGCCTCATTTTAGGTTAATAAGGAGTTAGGACAGGATTTAAAAATTGTGAGCTTATCAGTGAGTTTGTTAATTTTTGCTGCAACTTGCATCCAGTGTCTGGTCAGGTGAGAGCCTCAAAGGGGCCAGTTCTTGGAAGTAAACATGAGTGAGAGGACTGGTGGGTCCCATTAGCCTGTAGGAAGAAGTAATTCCCCAGCAAATGTAGAGAAGACATCAGCTCCAGTGCTGACCCATTGAAGAACATAAAACTCTCCAGAGATACCTTGAAAGAAGGACTGGAAGAAGTACTATTACTGTTTTGTGGAACTGATTAGTGGCTAGTCTCATATGCATCTAGAACTCTGACAGATGCAGAGAAGATGTATGCACAAACTGAAAAAGGGACACTAGGTCTGGCATATGGATGTAAAAGATTTCATGACTTACTCTATGGTCATAGCTTCTAAGCAGAAACTGATCACAAACAACCGATTGCAATATACAAAAAGAGACTTGGAGAAGCACCCACCAAGGATACAGTGACTACTTTTGAATGTACAGACGTATGATGTAACCCGGGAGTTCCAACCTGGATGCCACTTAGTAATGGCAGATAAACTCTCAAGAGCATATGCTCCATCTGGTATTACACAGCCTGGAACAAACAGTACACACATATGTGAGCTTGATAAAAAATGTCTCGTGTATCTGCAGGCATAGGGGATGAATTGGAGACAACGAAAGATATAATTCTGCAAGCAGTGATACAAGCCATAAGTAAAGGAGGAAAAAATCAGCATGTGCCACCTGCCTACTCACGCTATAAAAACGGAATGTTCTTGAAGGAGATGCAGATCACGGTTATCACAATGATGAGAGGGGAAAGATTAGAATGAACCAGGGAATGACCAAATCAAAACAGAGAACTAGAGAAGTTGTATTCTGGCCACAGAGGAATAGTGACATTGAAGAAATGGTGAGTAGGAGTGGAAAGTGTCAGAAGTATGAAGATTGTCAGCAGAAAAAAACAGTGATACCACACAAACAACTTGCAATTGCATGGGAGAATAACACCTTCACTTGCAGTATAGACATCCCCTTTGAGAGCCGATATTAATATTTGTGGTTTTTTACAGTGGAACAAATTTAGCATTCATTTACTTCCATGCAGTCCAGTGGCGTTACACCAAAAGTGAATTTGTCCCAATAAGTTAAACAAGTTTATTTATTTGTTTGATTGTCACGCCATTTTATTTTTCTTTGAAAAAAAAATCTGTACAAATTTTGCTAAAATAAAATACAGGTGAGACAGAGAGGAAATTACAGTGGGTAAAAGGAAAGGTATAGTTTGATAATCTGAGGATTTATCTCTCTTCAGTTTAAAAAAAAATTGTAGTGAGATTTGAATTGGCATTGGCAGACAGGTTTATATGCAGCGAAGTCACAAGGCAATATTCCAAAGACATATGGAGCTACAGCTTTATAGCCAGCAGCATTATCGTCAGAATCTCCCACTGGCTCACAACTTCACACCCAGAAACCATACACTGTAATCGCCATACAGGACAGCAAAAAAAAAAAAAAAAAAAAACACACACAGACGAAAACAACGAATGAAAAGTAAATATATTAACATATTAAAGCTCCATAATGTAGATGAGATCATGTCACGATTAAGGAATAAGCAATTATTTTCAGCAATTATTATGTTTGAGAATTTAGCAAATGAAAAATACTGATAGAACTTATATTATATTATTATTATTATATGTATTTTCGTAGCTTCTAAGAGCCCCAGTTATGGACCAGTTTCTCACTGTAACAGGCACTGTATAAAAACAGAACAAAAGCTTCTGCTAACATGTACTCCTTCTTGATCCTATTTTAAATTGCTTATCATCTGCTTTTTCCACACCTTCTGCCCACTTATAGCTATTATTGAAAAATCTGACTTTCAGGCATTAGAGTAAGCAAACAGCATCTTTTGAAGATATGGGCACAATATCCAGCAGGATTTTTCCTGGGCAGGAGTTGTGTGGCTGGCATATTTCCCAAGAGACCAAGCAAATGATTTCTAAAATACACCCAGTCTTCACTATCTGTGAGAGCAAAAATTTTGTACTTGCTCTTGAAACAAGGTCTCAAGGGCCAGCACTCTGGGCTGCCATTGTGCCATCAGACTGGCTTTTCATAGTAAATTTTCTGAAACAGAAATTGATTTTAATCAACCTTTTTTTCCCCAAATCATTCTACATTCACTCAAAGTCCATTTTTATTTATTATATTTTAAAGTCCAGTGATTTCTGAGATATTACCCTTTACACACATAACCCCAAGAGCATTTGAAGTTCTGATGACATTGTGATCGTGAAACTTTAGCTAACTCTCAACTTCTATCTTATTTATCATCCTTGTCTTATTTCCCAGCAACATTAGGACTAAGTGTATAATAGTCTGTGCCTCTACTGGTAACTCCACAAAATGTGTCAGGAAAGAGCCCAGTATTACCTCCAGGAAGAGGCACCCTTTCTTATCAATTCCATAATTGCCAGCCCACTCAATATTAGCTAATTGAAATCTCAATGATTAATGATCCATCCTTCTTACAGGCTTTCCTTATCTTCTCCTTTCTAAATCCTGTCTAGGAGGGCTATACCAATTTCCACTGATTTTTTTCTTTTAATTTGCCTATCTTTCATCTTCATCTAAACTGTCCCTATTCAGGTGTCCAAACTACCTATGCCATTTATTTCTTTTGTCAAATATCTTTACTCATTCATATTGCCATATGTCTTTCTGTCCTGCCATGTCTGTCCCTTTTACAGTATGTATTTATCATGACATTTCAGCCTGTATTCTGTCCCTCTCCAGCTATATTTGTAAAATGAGCATTGTGAAAGGGAAATTCTGCAGGTCTACCTAAAGTTCAAACTGCGCAAACATCTGACATTACCACCCAGTCTGGGACTCAGCCAATTGGTACAAAAATGAAATGAAATCTTTTTTGATTGTCTGAAGAAACAACATACTTCAAGAATTGCAGTTAGGTTGGCTGTGCCTGCTTCTTTGGTAGACTGAAGGCAAGTGGCCTTTGTCTCTGTCTTCTCAATGGAAGCTGTGGGTCCTCAGCATCTTTGAAAATCCGACCATTAAGGTGCCCAATTTTAGGCATCCACATTTGAAAACACTGGCCTTCATGGTTCGGTGGTTCAATTTCCTCATATGAAAAATGGTAATAATAATTCTCTCCTACCTCACCGGAGATTATGAGGATAAATTTATTTTAAAAGTCTTGATATTCTGGGATGGAATGTGCTATAGAGATTATTTATTTTCTAGTTGCTGAAATCAGAGTAACTAAGAAAGCAATGCATATATTGTATTATAACCAGCCATGAGCCATGTCTGAAATACTTGACCACAGGTAGAGTACCATCAAAATACAGTATCTGCTGTTAATTTTACCCTAAATGTGTGAAGCAGGGTATTGAATACCTGAACAGAAATTTTGGGAGACAGAAAGATTTCACCACTACCAATATTGCCATTTCATCCAGAGAACACACAAATCTGAAAAACATATTTTGAAAGTCATGTTTGACATCACAAAGTCAGTAAACACTCTGCAGTCCATCTCAAGCATTGTAGCTTCTGCATTAGTGTTGTATCAAGGCTACTTTCATCAGTGCATGGAAACATTTTCACCTATAAGACTCTACCAAGAAATGATACAGCACTGCTAAAGCAGAAACTTGAATCCTTGAGAATGCAGACTTAGCTATGATGCAAACCTTTTGAACGTCTCTAAGAGATCAAGTGAAAACTAGACTCTTGCATAACAATTGCACAAGATACGTAAGGTGCCACAGGACTCTTTGTCGCTTCTACAATTGCACAAGAGTAACATCATTGATCTAGCTGAACTTCTTTGCTTCAATGTGTACACCTGGGAAACAATGTGATGTGGTGGTTGTTTCTTTAAAATTATATTAAAGGTGCTGTTCCTTAGAGATTGAAGTCCTTTTTTACATTCACAACAGGGGAAAGTTTGTGCTTCCCTATACTTTCATGCCAAAATTCCTCACTTCTGTGCTGGAAAGAACCACCATTGGGATTTCCTACTTCACTCTCCACATTGCAATCAATCCTAAGTCAGTGCAGAGAGGGCTAGCAAGGATGCCAACTGTGAAGGTGGTGATATTTGTGATGTGGACACCATCCTTTAGGACCCAAGATGAAACCACTAATTTATATTTAACCTCTTTCCATCACTAGATTGAGACTGACAGCCTGAAGGGAAAAGCCACCTCCCATCACCAATCTCCAGATCTATATAGTTGTCCCAAAAAATAGGATATCATGTTCTTCTGAAATAATTTTTACAATCATAAACAACAAAAAAAGGGCGATTTAAGAATAAATTTTTGGAAGGTTTACTTTTCCATCTCCTGTACTAATTTCATGTAGACTGACTGACCAATGACTACACACATTCATAGAAAAGAGAGAGATCATTCAGTGTACTGTGACTATTATGTGCTCTGCCATCGTGACATTCTGGCTTTAGCGCTGGTTTTATGGACAAGAGAGGATCACCTCAGTGTAAAGCACAGAGCTGACAGAGGGGCTCTTTTGCCTCTCTCCCTCCTTGTTGAGAGAGTAACAGGGGAACTGAGACATAATCAAGATGCCCTTATGTCACATGGATCCTTGGATGCATTTTCAGCCCCCTGTAGCAACTGCAGCCCATTGTAAGTTACAACAGCCTCAAGAGACTTGCCTTCACAGAGCAGTAGAAAGCTCAGGAGACTGAAAACCTGAGTTTTAAAACACCTTTGCATCTAGCCCCTGGCTTAGTCCTTTGTGAAGTTTGGCCATACCAAAGGATCTGCCCCATTATAAATATTTAAGCTAATAAAAGTGACTATCAAATCTTAGATAGTTTAACTGTGTCACAGATACGGACTACGATATCAGTTACAAAAAAAGTCACCATACATAAAAATCTTACAAACTGCTAGTCACCTTAATGCGCACACTTATCTTCCATTAATTTATATGTGTATGTCACTCCCATTCAAGAGGCGAATACATGATAAGGTACAGCACAGATATTGCTTTATGGGTAAGTGTCTATCACAATAGCACCCAACCTGGTGGTGGCCTTTAGGCACTTCCACAATACAAATGTTAAGTAGTAATAATAAAATGGTATTTGTGGCCCCTTGAGTATGCGTGCAATTAATTTATGTGATATTGTACATCCTGGACAACTCTACCAGGTATTTTCCACTGTGGAATGTTTACTGCAATGAAAGAATTTTTTTACAGATACAGGATATTGCTGACTGATGGAAACGATCAGTGCTCTAATAATCTGATTGCCTGGGGCTGAAAAAGGGGATGCCCAGAAAGTAGAGTAACTGTATGCCAAAATGTTGGAAATAACATTGAAGTTAAAAAAAATCCATAACAGAATGAAAACCATCCTATGTGCCAAGTATCACTAACTATGGCTTACACATGCATTAGGCACCTATTGTAGCACACAGATTCAAAGTCCCTTTTCCAATGGTAAAACATGTTTGTTCCGAAATTTACAAAAATAACGCCAACAATAAAATGCATGCAAAAGCACTTACACTTACATATACAGACAGCAATCAGCACAGTTCTGAAGGCCTAGCAGCCAGTTAATGAGGTTTCAGTATTCAATAACTGAGATAAAACTGACTCAGAGAAACAACAGAGCTGTCAGACTGTCATTTCTAACAGGCAACGTAATAAACCTATACCAGGGGCCAGTTAAAAATAAATGCACAATAATAATCTAATAGGAGATAACAATCTCTTTCCTTAGTTAAGAATGGTCCTGCCTAACTCATCTTATTGAATTGCTTGTTTATGTATTTACTTATTTGATGGATGGATGAGTAGTAAGGCTGGTAGTAGCCTAGTGTGAATGTGTGAGATGGATATTTAACATTTTTCACAGGACAGTGCTCCAGTATATAGAAACATGATCAAGGAGAATGGGTAAATTACTTCTTAAAAACTCTAAATACCTCAGGACTATGAGAATATTAACTCCCATGAGACTGATCAATATTTAAATATCTATTGTTTGAATAGAGCCATCAGTATTGGCACTAGAGATGGGACAATAACCTGATGTAGATAGGTAATCGTTGAATATAGAATCTTTTGTGTGGGTATTAGCCTTATACTAAATAAAAAAAGTGGGGGTTAATAGTAAATTATCCACATCCCTCCTATCTCCCTCGGAGATAGTGTGAATCAGGCGAAGGGCGAGCTCTTTGAGGAGGAGGAGGAGGAGGAGGAGGAGGAGGAAAGCCTTGACATAGCTTCCAAAGTGCCCACCTCCCTACTCCTTTTGGAGAAGGAGAGTTATATCTCCCACTTGTGTTCACCTCCAAACACCATTCATGGGAGGAGAGTGAAATTAACCACCACCAAATGAAGAACATAGACCCAATCTCCCATGGGGAGCAGCAGTAGGCAGTAGCCCTCTACTGGGTCCTACTGCAGTAGCTCCATTCAAACTTCTCTGCATTCTGGGGCTCCTACTGGACATATGTTCCAAACCACATCATGCATCTCAAAAGCTCACAGCTTCCATTTTTTGGCTCAAAGGTTTTAGAAATGCTATGCACTCTGGGATATAAGATACTTGAGAAACTTCAGAGCAGAGGGAATTTGAATGTAGCTGCCACAGACCGAAGTGGCTACTTCAGTGCAATGGCAGTCATTTTAGGTATTCAGTGTTTAAAGTTTATTTGATGGTGGCTTTGGGATTGCTCTCTTTTGTTCTCACTTTTCCAATATCCATTCAAAAACTGTAGTTATTCAGATATGAAATTAATACAAATAGAGTATCTGTCACACCATTGAATAGTTCTTATTGCAAATAGCTCAATTCTCTCACCACAGGACATGAGTAACTTACATCAGTGGCATGGACCTTTTATAATAAAATAACAATATAATTATTATATAAACAAAGACTCTGGCTTTATACAACTCAAGTCCCAAGACACAAATAAACCAGACCGCAACATTAAACATAGTAGAATTTATTCAGGTACATTGTAATTGTGCTGGCACGTAGCATGCAAAAATTTATCTTCATATTTTCAAAGTGGCACACTTTGGGATTGTCCAGGGGGTAGTACTTGAGATAGTCTATGGACCACTTAATTGCCAGTGCTTCTTTCTCAATAATGGAGGAAACTCTCTCCCTGGAGAATAATTTTCTACTTAAATACAAGACTGAGTGCTCCCCATCTGCAAAGTCCTGTGAAAGCACAGCACCAAGTCTGACATCCAAGATATCAGTAAGTAATATGAACTCTTGGGGAAAGTCAGGATTAAAAAGGATGTGTGATTGACAAAGGCTTGTCTTCCAGGTGTTAAAAGCCCTCTCAGAGTTTTTATCCCATTGGATTTTCTTGGGACTATTGCCTTTTATAAAGTCTCTTAGGGAAGCTACAATCAAAGCAAAGACAGCCAGGCCCAGGAAGCAACTCACTTGCCTTTTTGTCTGGGCACATAATTAACATCAGCACTTCATCAGTTACTGTTTTCAAGAGTGTACTTCCCATACAGTATCCTAGGTGCGTGACCTCTGTAGTTGCTAACTTACATTTAGTTGGTGAGACTGGCTTATTGGAAAGATCCTAATACTCCTCATGTGTTGCAGATGATGCTCCCAAAAGAAGCTATCGTGAAGGTACGGATAATGATATCGTCTAGGTAGACAGTGGCACATTGGTAGTGGGCGCTGAGAACTTTATCCATGAGGCGTTGAAAGTTTGCCACAGCCCCATTCTGTCCAAATGGTATTGTTTTGAAATGAAAGTGACCAAAGGTGGTTGAAAAAGTGGTCTTTCCTCACAAGGAAGGGGACAAGCGGATTTGTCAATATCCTTCCTAACCCATAATAATAGGACTCTGTCTCCCAGATGGAAAGAATGCAGGTGTGCCCCTTGATTACAGCATTGTTCTTGAATCTATTGTTCCTTCCATTGAGTTTCTCTAGCAGATGTACTCAGCCTTTTAAGACACGCCCTTAGGTGGATAACATACAGGGTGAATTGACAATACTCATATCCTGTTCCTCCCAACCTTCATGCAGCAATTTAAGATCCCTTGAGACTGATGGTCATACAATAGTTCAAAGGGAGAGAAGCCTGTGGAGGCCTGCAGGACCTCCCTTATGGAGAATAAAGAGTGGTGAAAGCAGTTGATCTTAATGACTGGGGTCAGATCTGACAAAACACTTAAGCATTTCTTTTAGGGTTGTGTAAAATCTTTCTAGGAGACCATCTGTCTGTGGATGATATACAGAAGTTCTCCAGGATTTAACATCAAAAGGAAGCACAGCTCTTGCGTCACCTGCAAGGTGAAGTTTGTCCCTTGGTTGGTTAATATTTCATGAAGGAACCCCTCGTGTGACAAACGTTTCATAAGTCCCTAGGCCAGTTGAAGCAGGACAGTACTCATCACAGCACCTTCTCTTGCTCCAATGGGCAGCGCAAGAGTTGTCCTTGGCAAGCTGCACCACTAGTCAGCGGTATTTGTGTGGCACTAGTAGTTATGTCCTCATCTCCCCCGATTGATGGTCTTGCTTCATGTGATATAGGTGCTTCTTCTCAAGCACAAATTGGGGTATTGCTCCAGCCACTGAGGTTCCATCACTCCTCCATTTTGGAGGCCAGTTGCTCCTAGGTGTGGCTTAACGTGAGATCATCTCTTTGTTCCTGAACAAAGTTTCTTGCTTTTAATGGGGCTCTCAAGTCCAAGATGGATATCTTCCCCTCTACTCTGGCCGAGGTCAGGGTGTTCTCAAGATATCTTTCCATAGGTCTGCTTGTTCCCCAAGTCCTGCTAGTCCCATGTCTTCTGTGCGAAATGAACAGTCCCAGTCAATAACAATTGAACTAGTTAGTTCATTTATGACCTGCCTAAAAAACAGCCAGTCTCATCCTATTATTATTTGGTATGCCAACTCTCCAGCCAGAGCCACTCTGAAGGCTTCAGTGTGTGCTCTCACCATCAATTGTAACTATTGGCAGGGGGAGGTTTTTATATCACCACGTATGCACTGTATACAGATTTTGTCTCTTAAGGCTTTATATTCCACAGTGAGGGAGGCTTGAACTACTCTCTGGCACCATTAGGAGTGCTTACATTGTCTTCTTTTCTACCAAGACCAGTACTATCACTTTGGGAGGGTTTGTGGACTTTTGAGTGGGGCCCCATTGTTCTCCCAGGCCTGTCCCTGATCAAGCAGGAAACTGGGCCCTCCTTTAGAGAAATTCTAAACATGTCCACCCACAAGCAGGGGTTAAGGACTAGTGTCTGTGTCTTGCGCCTTCCTTTCATCAGTCCTGGGGGCCATTGAGTGCCGGGGACCATTGATAGTCAGGAATATGTTGTGTATAGGGATCCCTCAGCCACTATGAAATTTTCCATCAGTGCACAGTGCCTGACAGAGACTCAGGTGGTGTCGTAACACCCACTCTAGACATCTTGCCACCAGTAAACAGATAAGTTATAATTAACTCAGCAACCTGGGCCCCAGACCACTCCTTGGGGTGGAGCCACTGCCAACAACGTTCCTTCAAGAATTGGACTTCTACATGAGGTCTGGCAACTTTGGGTTAAGATTCTGACCTCAATTGCTGACTATGTGTCTCTTCGTTGATATCTAAATAGTCTAGACCCTTTTTCTACTAGAAAAATGTGGGGAGGGGGAGTAAAAAAAAGAGTAAGACTGTGTAATAATACTTTTTGACTCATGTAAATTAGGGTTTTTTCATGGAAGATTCAATTAAAAATATTTTTTGTAGCTTAAGACAAGTCTGTGCTATTGATATTTAGCAGGGACAGGAGAACCATTTTGCTCTGCACATGTTAATTATATTTTTTATTAGACGTTTCTCTCTCTCCTTGTTTATGCTCCTTTTCATTATCCTTCTGTCTCTGTATTTATTTATTTTTCTGCTCCATTTTCACACCAATTTTCATTGTTTTTTTCCTCTACTACATTTTGCATCAATTTCTTTCGTAAGCAAAATGTGAACGAACTTTGAGTTCCAGTTAAAGTTTTCCATGAAAATGTTCAGGTGGATTTGGAATCAGGCAAAATAAGTTTGCCTGCCCCTAGTAAGTATAGCATGACGGCATGAAAGGAGGATATTATAGCGCCATTTTTGTCTGTCAGAGAAAGCTGAATCTCTTAAGATTTCCAACCCAAAGGAGTTTAGTTTTTGAGGGATCCAAACTTTTGGATACTTATGCAGCTTTTGAGGCCTTTTGAGATTAATTTTTCATTTATTGTCTTACCTGTATCAAATTCCACCTGCTACACAGTGAAGGTTCTTGCCCAGCCAAAGTTTGGGAAAGGATAAAAAGCTATTTGAATGTTGTCTATTGAATCACCCACTTTTCTCCCACTATCGTTACAAGAAAGGGTGAGTGACCATTTTGTTACAGGCACTTTACTATGACTTGATAAGTTCCTGCAGAGATCATTGTGGTCAATTCTTGGCACACATTTAAAAATTATATCATAGTGCTTGGAAAGGCAAGGAGAAAAAGTAATTACATTGATCTCAGTGCTGAAAATATGAGTGAGCTATGAATGACAGGCTGAGAATTCCTAATCAATATAAAAAAAAGAGCTTTAAAGATCATTTAATTGAAGTAGAGTAAGTAGAATCTTACATGGTTTAAATAATGTCAACAGAAAAGTTACTGTTTTCAGCTCAGTACACATGATAAGACTTTGAGAGTCATAAGCACCTAATACCATCTCAGGAATTTAGTAGTGGGTAAAGATTAAAGCTTACTGTCTCACCAGGGTGCTGAGCTCTTGATTTATGTTTTTTATAACATCAAGTCTGGATTATTGTAATACCCTGTTTGTGGGCCTCTTTGATACAGTGGTTTGCTGGGCAAAAGGCTTCAACATGCACAGATTATAGGAACTAAAATTCCCAGTGGAACTGAACTGTATCAACATCTTGCTAGTCCTGATTGGCTTATGTCAGGTATTAAACTGATTTTTAAAATGTGCATGCTACTTACTTTAGTTTAGTATGAAACCTTAAATTACCTTTTTTCCACTTTTCTTTTAACAAACACTGGTTTCTCATTTGCTCAGTACATGGCATATTATTGTGACTCCTGGTGGTACTATCAGCGTGAACTTCTGTGACACCTCAAAATACATATATTTCAGTGGGTGTTGACAACTGTCAGTACCTCATGGGCTTCGGCTCAAGTAAATGGGATATGCTACCCACTCTAAAGGACCTGTCTTTAGGAATCTGTCTCTCTCCATTCCAGGGTCTACCTTATTAAATTTAAATTGAAAATTTTAAACTAGTGGAGATTCTTGTGCTGGTTTTTAAATAGATCTTTTACATTTGAAAAATAACTATGATTAGTAGCTATGATTAAAGAATAAAGAAATAATACTTGAAAAATATGAACATATAAATTAACTAGTTCAGTTATGTATCCTAGAATATTAAGAGAATCAGCTAATACCATTGACAATTTCCGAAAAGTCATAGAAAACTAGGGAGTAATAAATGATTGGAAAAAAATAATATATGCTAGTAATTCTGATTTCTTTTAAATTTGGAAAGGAGTCATCTTAACAATTGCCTCCAGTAAGTCTAACTTCTATGCTAAATGAAAAGTATGGAACAAATATGAAAAGGAAAAAAAAATCAATAAACATTTAGGCTTGATTTTCAAGAGAGTTCTGCATCCAGAATGACGGCCAGATTTGCAACAAGCTTATCGCATTGGGTTCTCAGCTCTTGTGAGAATCTGGCCAAAGTGTTACAATGGGAGCTGATGGCCACTAAGCACTTCTGAAAAACTGGGACTTATTTAGGTGCCTTAATTGAAGCTGAGCTCTTTTGAAAACCTAGATGTGATTGTAGGTGTTAAGCCACTCGGAGGGCTTGGTCCCTCACTGGGGCAAATGAAGATGTGCAATGAAGTAAGCAGAATGCCTCCTGGACCTGCTGCACCACCAAGGAAGAAGCAGCAGCATTCAGATTCCTCTGTCTGCTAGCTCTTCTAGATGGTGTGGAGGATGCTCAAGCCAAAGCCCCACCCACTTTTCCCCCACCCCCATTCAAGAGGTTAATGCCAATAGCAGAATGAGACCTGAGGCCTACTTGAACTCTGCGAGTGGGACCCAACTGAAATAAATAGTTTTTCCATTGACTTCAAATTAGACCAGGATTAGACTCTGAATTCAAGGAATGTCTCCGTGACTGGTCCCTGTGAAAACAATGCAAAAGGTCTTTAGGTCCTCAGCCTCCTTGTAGCGAAGTCGAGACTCACCAGCACGGAACCTCTTGCTGGTTGTCCTGGGAATTAGCTCTCCAGCGTACGGAGTGGCTCCTCCTGGCCGGTGTCTCGCCTGCCACTGGCCTCCATGTCCCTCCCAGACCCCAGTGCCCCTTTATCTCAGGGTTCTGCCCTCAGCAGTAACCCACAATCTAGGTCTCCCCTCCCAGGGGAACCCCCAACCCTCTATCCTTGCCTCAGTGGCTACTGCCAGTCAGCATCTAGCCCCTGTTCACTGGGAGAAACTGCAATCTCTTAAACCACTCCTCACTGGCAAGGGATGAGATACCAAATTGATAAATACTTTGATATAGTGTTAGGTAGGGAGGTAAGATTAGATTAGATAAATACATTAAATGCAAAGTATGTAAGAAAATACATGGATATAATGTTTTGGGGAACATAATGTCAACAGTCCATAAATACTCAAAGTCTGGAAACAGCAATGATGCTGATGAATTATTCAGTCTGGGGTAGAACTAAGAATTCTCTGTTGAAACAGGGGGAAAAGTGTGAGGGAAGAATCTTTGAGAATGGGATGTTTTAGGGTGGAATAGTCTTATCAGTCAAGTGATGGAGACACCAACTTTTGGAAATGGACAAAACACTAGAAACTCTAGTCTCAGGAACAATCTTGCTTCATCATGGAAATTGACTGAATGATCAAATATATCATATCATCTCTAATATCTGATTCTATTGTATCTCTACATTTTCCCAATAAAGCTGTGAAGTCCTCAAATGCTACTTGACAAATTACTTGGTCCATGTATTGAAATGTTCAGTAGTGGCTTGATGTATGCAGCTGATGTGTATGTAAAACACTCTAGTATACACCTAATCCAAGGGCTTGCTAGAATATATAATTAAATGTAAAGAAAGAAAAAATGGTTTAAAATCCTTCAGAAATACTGAATGTATAAAATGAAATGTTTATAACTACCAACAAAACACCAGTTATGAAAGCCTTTTCCTTAATATGGAATTTTCTAACTACAATACTAGAAATGTCCTTGAGGCAAAGACATTTTTAGCTGTAGTGATCATCATCTACTTTTCTCTTGCCCTGAGAGAAATACTTCCTAATGGTTCTTTATGTTCTGTGTTGAGAATGTATGATACTAGTTAAATGTGATTCTGCTTTTGTGGAGAAAGTTAAGGCATCACACTCCTGATTTTTCATTGCTATTAGTTAAAATGTAGGCATATTTCCAAGACCCTGTGTACTAGAAAGCCCATTAAACCTAAATTATGTGGCAAGGCCCACGTGCGTTTGTGTAGTCTAGGTGTAATGAATTCTGTGGAAAACTGGGAATTATGCAGTAATATTAATGAATTACAGAATCCTTTGATGACCTTTAAATTTACTGAAATAAATTCTAAAAACACACCACAGTGTAAAAATATATAACTGGGACATATTTACCCATTCTGTAACACAGGATTATCACTCCCCTACGGCTTAGTATCTCTGCAGAAGGAAAATCTTAGGTCTTTCAAAGCCTTGTTCAACCTATTACAAGTTTCATTATGAAATCACAACATAACTGTGTACTGAACAAGTCAGTGCTACCTAGAGAAAGCAAAACCTTTTGCTTTATGTTTCAATGAAAGCTTTGTGGGATGAAAGAAATGTTCACATTAAAGTTGGTTTAACTGTTGTGTTTTCACCTGAAATAAACTGACTGTCTCATGGCTTCAGATTTTATTGCCTAATATTCAAAGCTCTAGTCTGAACATCTAGTCCTCTGCTTTAATTGATATACATACTCCCTCCCAAGGAGAAATGTTATATTTACCAGTATCAGATTATTAGTATTTCACATTAACAACTCAAAGCCAGTATTTTTAGTACATCCAATTTATATCCAGAAAATGGCTATGCATGCTGGAAAATGACTTCCAGAATCAAGTAATGATTTGCCAATACAAGCCTGTGATGTACACACACCTTAAAGATGCCATCTCACTCTTTTGCCCAACAAAAGATGCATTCTAGATAAACCAAATCCAAATTAAACAGATTTACCTGTAGTGCATATATATCTGCAATATCTAATGAGAGTCCACTGGGAGAGTACTCACTACATGTGTCTACCCTGGGGGCAGTGGGAAAATATCTGCTTAATCTATCCATGCCTGACATTTAAGAAAATGTCCTTAGGTCATTTGGGACTATATTCAATGACTAGAAGCAGAGCAAAGGTTAGGCACCTTCTGCTTTTGAACTTGTTGGAGGACAAGAATCTTTATATACACAGCCAGAAGGAAAGACCATGGGAAAGGGACAAAGAGAGAGAAGTTATTACATACCAGTTCTGCCACCCTTTCTTATGTTGTGTAGTTTACTACCCATGTTTATTCATTAAAGTAGTCAATGGGACTAGTCATGTAAGCTCATGAATAAATGCTGACAAATCAGGGTCTTAGATACAAAGACAGTGTTTGGTAAAGCTTAGCAAACAATTGATTTTTTTTTCAGTCTGGCCACTGAACCAAAAAATTCCCCCCAAATTGGTTCATTTGGAATCAACACTGAAAAAAAATTGTTCAGGTAAATTCAAATCAATCTTTTCCAAAGGAAATGTCAATTAGAATAAATATTTTCAAACCTAAAACAGCATTTGAAAATAAAATGTCAAAATAGTTCATTTTAAAATGTCAAAACAAAATGTTTAGACATATTTTAAATATTTTTCCCAGCTGAAACTATTCACTGAATTCAACCTGAATTTGCAAGTGGTTTTGGTGCCTTCACAATTTTGCCCCCCCAAATTTGCCCAGCCTCAGTACTCATATAATCACTTAGATACTTGATAAAATAGTCCTGTTCCCATTAAAGTTAATGGCAAAACTCCCATCAACTTCAATAGGGTCAAGAATTCGCCTAAGATCTGAAAACTCACCTCTGCCATGGTGCACACAGAGTAAAATGTGTTTATTTTGCTGTTACCTCATTCTCCTATCTGCTAACCTTCATCGGTTGCATCTTGTCAGGAACCTACACTGTAAGTTCACTGAGCAAGTGACTTGTCTTTTTCTTTTTTTACATTTTTGTACAGAACCTGGCAGAAAGGGACCATGATCCTTGATTGAGTCCTCTACACCTTAGAGAAATACAAATAAGAAGAATCAATGGATACCAATTATTCCCAGCAAAGATTCTCAGCTGGTATTTTGTTTATTTTTGGATTATATACTTTGTGCAATATTGCTCAGCACTTTCAGTTGTGGTGAGCATACTTCCCTACCCATATTTTTTGTCACTTCAAAAACTCTAGTTCATGTTTCCCCTTGTTATAATTTTATTTGAATGTTAACTTGCTTAAATATTTCTAAATGTTACTAGTAAACAACCATAACTAAATACAGATGCTCAAATTCATCCTTCGGATTAATCAAGTATATATAGGAAGTATCATTACACTCAATACAGTTAAGAATGGTTAAACAGCTTGCCAAAAACCAAAATGTCCCAAGTTTCAGGGTCTGGATTTTAGGAAAAGAAAACCACCACATTAAATCCAATTTTCCTGTGACCCATTTCTGGCAAAACTTCCTTCTTACCAACAATTTATATCCAGATCATTCTTTAGTCCACCCACCTTTCTTGCATCTATAGACATCTATTTCTTAGGAACAACTACTCTCCAATTTGGCCACTTTCCTTCCACTTTAGCCAATTACCATTTTTTCTCCCATTTTTATACTCAATGATCCGTGAGCTCCAGAACATTTGGAGATTTGGTTTGGACAGGTTTACTCAATACTATAAGTGTTTCCTAATTAGTGTTGTGCAAGTAACTGATTTTCCAGTTCACTGACAGTACAGAAAAACTAGAGTTGAGGAAGGGGAATTGTTTTGGGTCAACTTGAAAATTGAAAAAAAAATTGATGAATCAAGAAGATGAAAACAAAATCTCATTTTGGGTCAAACAAAATGTTTCATTTTGATTATGAGCTTTTTACATTTGAAGGAAATTGCAAAATTAAAAGTTGTTTTGAAACCAAATATTGAAATATTTAATTTCTAAAATGCTGAAACAAAAAGTATGGACTTGTTTTACATTTTTGTCTGTTTTATTTTCAATGTGAAAATAAAAATTAGTTTTGCAAAATCTGTATTTTTCACTGAAAAAGTTTCAGCCATAATTTTACTCATCTCTATTGCTAATCTTATCCAAAAATATCTAAAATTTTCAGGGCTGATGCTCCCTGATTCCCAATGGTATCTGAAAGGTCTTTCTAGCTCTAACTTTGATGATCTGATATCTTTCCCTTCCCTACAATTTCCACATACTCCTTCCTTTCCTCTCTCTAGAATGGGTCTTGGTTTTTTTCCAAACCTGTTTACTCATCCTTAATCCTTAAATCCTTCTCTTTCCTCCAACTTTAATTAAATTATTTTTGCCTGATTCAGACAGGTGCTCTGGTTCAAAAGCAGAAGTGCTTTATTTGCATTAGAAATCCAGACTTTAAGGAGGATTGTGTATGCATTACTTCTAAAAGCTCTTATTTCAATTAATTTATAGTATTTACAGGCACCATGTCAAGCTCTATTTTTATTTTCCCCTAAATTCCTTGTAAACTCAAGTGGTATTTATTCTGCACCACAAAAAAAAACAAAAAACTCTAAGGTGGGGCTGAGGAGTATTTGGTGTAGCTGAGAAGGGTCTATAAACCACCTTTATGCTCCCCAATCTTGGTCTACTCTGTTTTAAACAGGCCCCCAGTAAAATTTACAGGAATTTGTGCCAATCACCTCAAGGATTCATCAAGAAACTGGGGATTACAAGGACTCAGCAATGCTCTGACCATGCCCCATTCTTCTGGGAACACCTCTGCACCATGTGGGGTTGCTACCACATATGCCAGGCAATGATTCCTCTATGCTGGGTGGCCACAGCCAGCTACCTGTGTGAAATCATGACTGTATTAAAGTCTATTGGAATTGCCACAACATTACCCTAGCAGAGGCAAGGGTCTGGCCCTTAATCTATTGTTTCATTTTGTGCATTTCAAATGTGCTGATTTCTTTCACTGAAAATTTTATTGCTTGGTTGCTCTTTTACTTTGTCTAGTTTTACATTTTCTCCAACCATTACACTTGCATTTTTTTCCCTGTGCCATGGGTATGGATAAAAATCATTAAAAGTTGGATTTGTGAGCATTTATGTGTTTTTTGTTTTAGGACCAGATTCTGTTCTCAATCACATCTGCAATTTTGGACTATCTCATTAACTTCAGTGCGTTACCCCAATTTACATGAGTGGGACTGAAAACAAAATCCTGACTTTATTTTTCATTTAGCACATATCTTTTATTGCTGTGTTCCTAAAATGAATATGCAACTTCACAGTATTCATTTTCTTTGGTAATTTTTTTAAAAATTAATAATACTGTTTGCCGACTCCATTTTTTTCCCTTGCTCCAGGATTGTGTATACTTTGAAATTGTTTTTCACATAAATATATGTTGGATCTGGTGCTTTCAATGAACTCAATTTTTTATTACTTTCTTGCCCTGTTTTGAATACGTCTGTGAATTCCTACACACTTTTAAAGTATATATACACTACCTGTATAATATTTATGTAGTGTCTTTCATCCAAGGATCTCAAAGATCTTTACAACTTTAATTAACTTAAAAATGAATTGATAAAACAATAGACTCCTGTAGCAGGGTGCTGCTGCAAAGCACCTAATTAGCCCCTGCTCAGCAAGCTCCAATCAAGAGGAATAGATTGGGGCTGGTGGAACAGGCCTGATGCCTGGCCTGGGGATTGGCTCCACCTGCGGGCCTGACAAGCCAGCATAAAGGGAGTCAGCCAGGGGAAAGATCAGTCTCCTGGCTGAGGGCTGGCTGCTTGGGAAAGAGGGAACAAACCCTGTAAAGCCTTGCATATATAGCTCAATGTTGGTGGTGGGAGAGGGGTGTGTGTAAATAAAGCCACGGGTGCTGCATAACAGGAAGCCTCCCTGCCCTTTATTGGGCCACCCTGCAGTGGCCTGCTGGAAGAGGGGGGGCAGAGGACCTGTTACAACTCCCCTAAGAAGTTGGTAATTATTAGTATACTCTCTTTACATATGAGTAAACTGAGTCACGGAGAAGTTAAGTTTCCTGTTCAAAGTCAGACAGCAAAGCAGGGACAGAGTGGAGAACATAACCCAGGAGTGGAGGCGTGTCTCCAAATCTTCTCTAAACATTTCTAATTTTTTGTTTTGTTTTTGGGGGGAATGTAATGACTTTATTCACAGCACTATTCTAAGTTGATTATTTATTTCACTGGCAGCAGAATTATTTACTCACTATATGTGTCCCTGACTTTGAAGTTTGTGCTGCGTTTCTCTACGTCATTTCAGCTGTCAACACTTTTGAAAGTTGAAATGCCAACTTGATATGTTACAAGGGAGGGAAGCCAAGAGGACAGTTACTTCATAAGGATTTTTGTGGGTAATTTGTTTGTTCTTATGTGGGATGGCTGGTGGCTTAGTTTGAACTGGACTGAAAAGGCCCAAGAGGGAGCTGAATTTTAGTCCCTCACTCCCTTGTTCTCCAGGCCAGCACAACCTGAGAGTTCTGAGTGAATGCTTCGCTCTTGTGCAGGGCGAACACTGCACATCTCTCCTTAGTGAAACCTTTTTTGACCCCATCTAATGCTTTGTTTGTTTAAATGGTTATATCTGACAAGGAGCAAGTCTGTACCTAAAACATTATTGCAGTCTGAGAAACTACAGGCAATGACCAAATTTACTGATGATATGCAGATGGCTTCTAAAAAGAACTTAACCATAAGTAATTTCTCCCAAGATCTAACTGGCTATACAGTGAAACAGAACTTCTGGGTTATTTCTAATAGAGCCATAGGGTGATTCCCAACTTCTGAAAAAGGCAAGGTGAAGCTTTGAGGCCCAATCACACTCCTATTATACTATTCAACTGTATTTTTGTCTTTGACTTCAACGGGAGCATAATGAGATCCTTGATGAACTTCAGAGGGAGCCATATACAAACTTACATGTAAAAAAAAACCCAAACAAAGGTTACTATATTATGCAGCTTTGAAGGTTTGGGAAGAATTAAAGGAGCAAAACTGGGGAATACTGGATGGCCCCATAAAAATAAAGCCTATCATTGTACTTCTTTATCAGGCAAACATAAGGTATAGCCAAATAGTATTTCATTATGGATAGCAAAGAAAGCTTTTTAAAAAAAATACATCCAAACTAACCTGCACCGAAGGTGAAAAAACCCAAGCCACAAAAGCAGCAGAGAAAGTAATGCAATATTGTTAGAGTCTACAAGGTAAAATATTCAACAGAGTTTGATTCTGCAGCCAATAAAATGCCTCCCCCCACTGACGTGAAATCTGTTGCTACTATTGGGAATTGCTGGCTAAATAAAGAGTACTAACAGATATTTTAAAATAAAAAATATCATACAGAAAATACATAAAATACAGAAATTATAACAATACATTTTACACAGCTCCTCAGAAGCACATTGGTACCTTGCATATTGGTGGGGAAAAGAGCAAGCAGAAAGAAATTGCTGGAAAATGTGACATTTATGCATGTGTGGCAAATAAAACTCTTAACGTGGCACTATTTATTAATGTTTTGCTGATTTTTTTAATTACAATTTTCAGTAAACAGGGCTGATACCTATATGTCACATCAGTTTATTATACAAGTTCATGTTTTTGAGAAAGATAAATTCACACATATGCTACTGTATCTTTCAGGTGACATAGAATCATAGAATCATAGAATCTCAGGGTTGGAAGGGACCTCAGGAGGTCATCTAGTCCAACCCCCTGCTCAAAGCAGGACCAACCCCAACTAGATCATCCCAGCCAGGTCTTTGTCAAGCCTGACCTTAAAAACCTCCAAGGAAGGAGACTCCACCACCTCCCTAGGTAACCCATTCCAGTGCTTCACCACCCTACTAGTGAAAAAGTTTTTCCTAATATCCAACCTAAACCTCCCCCTCTGCAACTTGAGACCATTACTCCTTGTTCTGTCATCTTCTACCACTGAGAACAGTCTAGATCCATCCTCTTTGGAACCCCCTTTTAGGTAGTTGAAAGCAGCTATCAAATCCCCCCTCACTCTTCTCTTCTGCAGGCTAAACAATCTCAGTTCCCTCAGCCTCTCCTCATAAGTCATGTGCTCCAGCCCCCTAATCATTTTTGTTGCCCTCCGTTGGACTCTTTCCAATTTATCCACATCCTTCTTGTAGTGTGGGGCCCAAAACTGGACACAGTACTCCAAATGAGGCCTCACCAGTGCCGAATAGAGGGGAATAATCACGTCCCTCGATCTGCTGGAAATGCCCCTACTTATACAGCCCAAAATGCCGTTAGCCTTCTTGGCAACAAGGGCACACTGTTGACTCATATTCAGCTTTTCGTCCACTGTAACCCCTAGGTCCTTTTCTGCAGAACTGCTGCCCAGCCATTCGGTCCCTAGTCTGTAGCAGTGCATGGGATTCTTCCGTCCTAAGTGCAGGACTCTGCACTTGTCCTTGTTGAACCTCATCAGATTTCTTTTGGCCCAATCCTCTAATTTGTCTAGGTCCCTCTGTATCCTATCCCTACCCTCCAGCGTATCAACCACTCCTCCCAGTTTAGTGTCATCTGCAAACTTGCTAAGGGTGCAGTCCACACCATCCTCCAGGTCGTTATATCTACCCCTTTCCAAGAATCTCCATTAGGTGTTAATGTAGTTCATCAGGGTTTAAAAATCAAAAACTTTGAACATCAAAGTAGTAAAATACTGTAGTGCTAAAGGGAATGGTCAAGAAATACTCCTGTGGAGTATTTTGATACAGAGCTCTGGTTTACATTAGGGCCCATTTTATGGCAAGCCCAACTAATATGCGGTGGGATTTCTCGTTATACTGAATAGCCCAAAAGTAGAATGTGCTATGGACATTGTTGTCTTTCATTTTCTTTTCAAAAAGCTTACCTGAAGCCCAAAATCATCATCAAAATTATTGGCATTGATGCTACTCAAGTAACTGATAACAAAAAAGCCCTAATGTCAAAAGTCATTTAATTTTTCTATCAAGAAGAATGAGTCCATCTCTAAACATATTAAAATATTATTCACTTTGACAACAGAACTAGTTCTAAGACATGAACTATTGCTATATTAGAGAAGAGAGGCAATCAGTATTTTTCATCTTCTAAGAATCTCTATAATACAAAAAATCCATCATGTCTAATGGAACTGGTAAGTACCTAGAAGGCAAATGTCTTTTCTTTTTTTTTTTAGTTCTAGTGTGAAATCTGGTTTGAAATGAGCAGTAGCAGTTAATTCACATCTCTAATATCCAGAAAAGTTTGACCAATAATGAATAAGTATTGTTCACATTTTTTTTAAATGACATGAAATTTTCATTACTGTTCTCTGACACATTGTTGTACTATTAATGAGTGATTTCTAAAACAATTTATAATCTTTGGGCTGTTCTTAATATTTAAAACTATCACAAACTGCAATATTTCTAAGGATTTCTATTTAAAATAGATTGGCAGGTTTTTTTGAAAAAGAGGTGTCAGTTGTCATTATTCCACTGTAGTTAAGTATGCAATAGCTTTGTTGATTTTAATACTGTTCACCAAAAAATGCAGTTATTATACCCTCTCCTATGAATAGATTACATTATATGGCAACATTTTAAGTGTGTATAGTATCAGATAATAAATTAAGCAACATTAGTGTTGAGAATACAAACAATTCCAGGCATTTCATTATGGAAAGCGTAGTTTTAACTGGGTACTAATCATCATGAATGAATTTTACAAACATATGCAGTTATTTTTTAAAAATAAAATGCAAAACATGTAGATTGATGTGTTCAGTAAATTTTAAAATTACTAACACATTTTCAAATCAAGCAAATGCAATCAGTCAGCAATTACATAGTACTGTAATTCTTTTGGGTGTAGCAAGTTGTGTAGGCCACCCCTTAATTGTCAATATCAGTTGTTATTGCACACACTGGCCTGCCAACATGCCTAGTCATGATCCAAAGGAACCACTTCTAGAAGCGAGTAATTCATTCAGTCCTTATGATCAATACCCAATACTTTCATTTCAGATGTCCAACAAGAGTGTCAGTGCCAAATGCCATGGTGTGTTTTGTGATATGTTGATATGAACTAACATTTAGTTGGTGAGTAGGAACTTCCATCAGATCACCAACTCATTTCACATAGGCAACTGAACTAACATCATGAACATGGCTTTCTTTTACCACTGATCAGAACTAACTTGAACTGGCTACCTAGAGGTGAGAGTTTCATTATCCCACTACAAATCCTCTGTGCTACCTAGTCCCCCTGCTTAAAAGATTATCTAATATTATTTTTGAAAATGGATTTCAATGTCCACTTTTTTGGTGTATAGAATCAAGAGTTTGTTTTGTTTAATGTGTATCCTTTTGCAAATATGTGCACTGGGTTACAATATGTATAAATGGGAATTACAAAGTGCAGGATTAATGATCGGTTATCTTATTCAAAGACTACTAACTACTTCTCTTTTGGGGGTGAACATATAAGCACACACTGCACTGACACTGAGCTCTTAGTTACTATGGTGATAGAACCACGGTAATTAATTTTTTTCTTATTTCCTATTCAAATAGTTAGAACAAAGTATTCTCCAGTATATTTAGTTAACAGCAGATCAATTGCTTTTTTCCTCTCCTGCCAGGCAAACTACAGGCAAAGAGGAGTCATATTGCTTAACAATATTGCTAGTGGAAGACTGGATTAGAATAATCAATATGGCTTTTAACAGTGGCTTTTCATGTTTAATGAAACTCTAAAATTCCAATTCTTGGATTGTCTCCTGCCACTGTACAGAATTACATCATAACTATTATTTCCTGTAGCATCTGAATATAGAACAAAGGACTAAATATATCCTATAAAGTATATCTGCTCTTTTTCTCCTCTTCATTTGTGTCTAACCCTTTTTAGTTTTCTAGTAAGCATTTGTCCTAAATGATATCTTATAACAATTAGATGCACAGGTTAATGCTTCTTTGTGGGGAAAAATATTTCTTTGAATCGCTTTTAAATTAGTTGCCTTTCAACAATCAGTTACACAGACCTCCCTCCCCTCAGAACAAAGCCCCAAAACAAAATATTATTTTTCAATTAAAAACAAAAGTTCATGTCACAAAAATCACCAAACCGCACTCATCAAATATATTCATTGGTACCGTATTCCATGGTATCCTCGGCAGACTTTGCAAACAGGTAAAAGTAGGAACAGGCTCAAGACTGATGCATTTCAATGTGATCCACTAGTGTGAGGAAACCTGCATTTCCGATAGTTGTGCTGTACTTGTCCTGTGGATAACAGAATAAACATAAGAGCGGCCATACTGGGTCAGACCAATGGTCCATCTAGCCTCCAGTATCCTGTCTTCTGACAGGGATCAATGCCAGGTGCTTCAGAGGGAATGATTAGAATGTGTCAGTCCCTGGTAGAGTCATAGAAATGTATGCCTGGAAGGGACCTTGATAGCTCATCTAGTGCAGTCCCCTGCCCTTAGGCAGGACATGATCAATCTTAAACTTTATTAAGCTCTTTAAAAGCATATTTTAAAATTTATGTTTTTAAACTGAATTAATGGGAGAAAAGATTTTATCAAAAGCAATCTCATTGGTATACTCTATTAAAGTGATGTGCAGGGATCTAGCCACATGTCAAACATTAAAGTTAATAGGAATCAGGTGGATAAATCCTGCTGTAAATTTATCTCAACATTCCAATGAAAGTACTCCCCTAATTTTAATTTCATTTCATTTCTATGAAATAGTGCACAATTTGTCCTAGGAAAGGACTGGGAAAAGTCATCAGATGAAGTATAATCCTAAATATTTTGGAAGGTACGGGTGCTTTCCATCCTCTCCCACTAATGGAATATATTGGCCAGATTCTCAGCTGGTGTAAATCAGTGTAGCTCCGCTAAAGTCAATGAAAATATTCTGATTTAGACCGTCTGAAGAACTGGCCTTTATAATTCTACCACAGTCTGCAAGTTCAGCAGGTTTTTTTATTACGATTATTTTACATGATGATGGAAATCATTTCCGAATCTTGCAATACCTGACTTTTCATGCATGTGCGAGTAAATAACCCAGAGTTTAAACAAACATTTGCTATTAATCATTCTAAGAAATAGGGCCATTGATTTATAAATGTATTCATGAGGCAGACTTGCAATAGTCATGGATGAGTAAATTAAACAGGTATTTATTCTCACTTTATTAAAGACTGCAGGAGTTGTATATTCTATTCCCATTATTTTTTAAAACTATATAATGAAGCTATATATTATAAATCAGATAAATAATTACAAATAATGTATCACACTATATAACATAAATTCCTATTATCCAGAAGGCCAAGTTAAAAGGAAAACTTCATATAGAGATTTGAAAACACAGTATTAAGGATAGCCTCCTTAAAATAAAGATGTTAAAATAAAAAATCTCAAAAGACACCTAATATTTCAACATATCAGCAATCCACTATCTTCATATGTTCCATGTTTTATTAAGTTTGGTCTACCAGATAGGGTTTCCAACAGTCCCTTAATACAAGGGATGTCCCTTCATTTTTTCATCTCTGTACAAGAATACAGGGAATAGAATATATAACTCCTGAAGTTTTTTAAAAAGTGAGAATAAATACCTGTTTAATTTACTCAGCCATGACTATTGTCTGCCTCATGAATGCTGAGTGCTGCACAAAGCAGCAAGTAATACCCCTGGTGAATGCAGGTAAATACTACAGATATGTTTAAAGTTAAGAACCTGTTTAAGTGCTTTGCTGGATCAGGACCAAAGGACTCAGCAACTTGCAGGACTGACTCCATAAGTATTCCCTGCTGAGGTCAATAAAAATGTAAATGATTAAGTGTTGCTGCATCAAGACTTTTGATCTTACAAAGAATTCATTAATTACTTTATTTAACTGCATTTTAAACTTTTCTATTTTTATTTTTCTTGTTAGAAATACGACAATGAATTTTGAATGGATTCAAAATACTTATTACATAAAGTTGAGATCTCAACTGAAGTCTGCCAAAGTTTCAGACTGTGAACTTGTTAAACAAAAAGACAAATATACTAAAATTCTGAGACAAGCTGTTATCTTCTGCAACAATATTTGGAATGCTCTGCTGGTTCACATTAATATCTTATGATATTATTAAAAAAACCTTGCAGTGAGCTGTTTGGCAGAGATTCAGGCTCTAACCAACCAGTCCTCCCAGGCTTGCTTGGGAAAACTGGTGAACTTACTACTTTTTGCCATAGGCTGAAGATAAAAATTAAGGTTGAAAGCTGCCAATGTTCATATATTTGACTCTGCTGTTTTACTTGAGTACAAGACCAGCCATAGGGAAAGAAAAACTGTAATAGCCTAGAACAAAATCAACACATTTAAGTATTTTTTTCTAGTTTTTGCATTTGATTGTAATTTAAAGTTTCTTAATAGCCTCTGTTTTAGCTTTTAACATCTGTGAATAACTTTTCATAAAAGAGAGAGAGCAAAATTTGCAATTTTTGGGGTGGTAGTAGGAGGGTCTTCAAGCACTAACTGTTTTTATGTTTGCTTGTTTGTTTTTTTAATTTGTATTCTGTTGACAAGCTGAAAAGTACATTATAATAATAAAAAGGGGGAAATTAACAAACACCAACATAAAAGCAAAAAACAAATCAATCACACAATTTTTCCAAAGCAGACACAATTGTTGTGCCAGCATTTTAGACCATTAGCATTTATTTTCACATCTAAGTTTTTGCATACACAAAAACGTGTGAGCACAGAGACTATATTTTTGTATGCACATTAGTTACATGGTTTATTCTACCTGATATTTGTGCCAAATGCAATTTTCACACACACATCTAGATTTTTGTTCATGTAAACACATGAAAAAACATGGATTTCTGGTATGTGTTGAAAATGGGCCAAGTCTTATAGTTTAGTTTGAGGCCCTTTTGAAAATTTGATACACAATATTTATACTTGCAATACATTACTGAATATATCCACAACACGTATTTCAGGACAAAAGGGTGAAAGGGAAGAAACACACACTTATCTCTTGTGCACTCATGGACTGATAGCCAAAGGAATTCACTCATCATAAAATTACAGAGTTAACTGCTATACATGGATTTTAAGAAGCGGTTGCTCTGCTACTCCACAGTATTCCTGACCTAAGGCACCACCCTGGAAATAAATATGATCATATGGACCCTTAGGCCCAATGGGGTACCACTGAAGTCAACAAGATTCAACTCAAATAGACCCCTTTGCAGTATCTGAGCCAAAATAAGCTTTTCAGAGGTCTGGATGGTCAGGCTAATGGGAAATTCAGAATTCACAGTTACTGGCTCTTTTGTCCTGGCTTCCACTAAAGCAGCAGCAACAGCATGACTGTTTATCTGAGAAAGTTCACCAGAGAATGTGTTGTGTGTGCTCCATGAACTGAACTATCTTTCCATCTCATTTCTAATTTCAGGTGCAATTCACTGACCTGGTTTTAATCTGCAGAGCCTTACATGGTTTAGCAAGTTTACAGATCACCTCTCTCACCAAGCACCCTGAGGAAGGTTAAGAAGAGGCACTAAAGTACCCTTTCTGACAGTTCCTGGAAGTGGGAAATAAAATGCATATTTGGAAACAGGACATATATTATGGAGTGTCCCCTCTCATACTCTTTGGTGATCCACCAGAGCCCAAATTTACTAACCTTCAGAATAATAGATAAGGCATATCTTTTTGGTAAATCATTTGCTTGAGCATGGGTTATCCTTGAGAGGATTTTTCTTATGATGACCCATACCAAGAAGAAGTCCTTTATGCTGCCTATTGTGGGCAATTTAATTTAATGTGTTGTTTTGTTTTAATTTATATCATAGATGGATTTAGGAGCTGTGGCAACTAGGGCCTAATAGAACTCCCATTGAAGTCCCCAGAGAAAATCCTATTGACTTCAGTGATAGTTGAATTAGGTTGTTGGTACCAAAGTCATGAAATAAAATAAAGTAAAATGAACAGTTATGACTAACTGGGGGAAGGGATAGCTCAGTGGTTTGAGCATTGGCCTGCTAAACCCAGGGTTGTGAGTTCAATCCTTGAGGGGGCCATCTGGGGCAGAAATTGGGGATTGGTCCTGCTTTGAGCAGGGGGTTGGACTAGATGACCTCCTAAGGTCCCTTCCAACCCTGATATTCTATGATTCTGTGACTAACCCTTGATCTGCCATGAGAGTAGAGACTTAAAATTTCATGCTTTGGGGTTCAAATAGATCATTGCAGAGATCAAGATAGAATTTTCTTGAACAGTTTTGCACATTTAGTCATGTATGTATTATTCGGCTTTTCACATTCTTCGAAACCATCAAGTATTGCCCACAGTCAATTATTATTTATTAAGAGCTAATACTATACTCAAGCTTGTATAAGACATAAGGACTACGTGGTCCCTGCCCAGAGAATCCTTCAGCCTAAACAGAATGACAACACAAAAAGCTTTGGGAACATCTGAGAAAAGTTCTTTGAGTGGTTTTCCATTTGTTTGTATATAATGAGTGGGCCAGAGCATTTTCAGTGAAGAGGTTTAAAAAGGCTAATAGCGTAGTGCATTGAGATAGGGGAGGAATCCAGGCATAAGAGTAGCATGGGAGAAGGCAGGAAGAGAATGAAAGGAGACAAAGGGAGAGGTGAGGTGACAAAAGTAAAGGAGGCAAGTCATTACAAATGTCAGATATAGACAGGTACACTGTCCCATAACATATATCATTACTAAACATTGCTGTGAAGGAAAATAGGATTATGTAGTAGGTTCCGACTGATATTTTGCTATCTTTGCTTTTTTCTTCAATTCTGTAATTCAAAGTTAGTATTCTAACTTGAGAATTTACACTAGAATTTGATACAACTGCTCTTACTGCTGCATCATGCTGCTCTTTCAGTTGAATCAGGGTGAAGAAACTTTACCTGTCTTTTTGCAGAGAATCATTATACATATATAAAACCTGATCTATTATTTGGCTGCACTTATTTTATGTTGTAATGATTCAGACTATACCACTAATTGATTTTATGTAATAAATAGAAAATTTCACTTAGGGTACGTCTATACTTACGCGTCCTGTCGGAGGCGCGGGATCGATGTTCTGGGTTCGATTTATCGCGTCTTGTCTAGACGCAATAAATCGAACCAGGAAGTGCTCCGCCGTCGACGCTGGTAATCCAGCTCGACGAACGGAGTAGGCGGAGTTGACGGGGGAGCCTGCGCGCCGTGTGTGGACCCTGGGTAAGTGCTTTTTCATTCGAACTAAGATAGTTCGACTTCAGCTACGTTATTCACGTAGCTGAAGTTGCGTATCTTAGTTCGAATTGGGGGGTTAGTGTAGACCAGCCCTTAGTTGTACTATACTATGTCCTACTGGATACTTTTCTAAGCACTTTTAAAGATGGTTTGTTCCACTAAAACAAAACTCCCTTTTCTTCTATGAATTGTCTCATGCATCACTTATAAAACACCTGGCTAGCACTGGAAATCAGCTCTGATGAAACAGGCTATAGCTGATTTCTCGAGCCAAACAATTTAAATTCTAAACATTTTCCATCAGACATAAAGGTCAAATATGTATGTGAGTCTCTAGGCACTTAGATGCATTATCTCCTTCTCTGAAGGGACAGAGTAGAACTATTAGAGAGAGATGGCAGATGAGAAGTAGAAATTAGATGCAGGCACTTCTGACTAGCAATTGATAAGACTGTGGATGATGTCCTCCTGAGTTCAAGTCCTAAAAGGTCTGCTATTTAGTGGGGTGTGATTGAAGTAAGCCTCTTGTTTAAACATCCTTCTTTCCTTAAAATGCCAATTACCTGAACTGCTTGGGTGATACCAAATATTTTGGGATAATTGGGAGTTTGGGTAATAGTGAGTTAGTAGTCAGAGAGTCAATACAATAGAGAGTAATAATGCTGGCAGTTCATTAGAAAGAGTGGTTCAGATACTAGAGGGTTGGATAATTGGGATTCAACTGTATTTTGTTTTTTCAAAATAACCAAAATGCTATGTTAGTTTGAAATAATGAAGAACCAATGAAGGATACACAGCTCATTTGGTTTATTTAAGTCTTTTTCCTAAGCTTTGTTTCCCCAATCTGTTTTGCTCCTGCTGTTGGTTAGTACTGATCTCATTCCTAAATGAACCTTTTTGGAAGGCTAAATATATTTCTAAATGGAAAACAAATCAAGCAGGCAGGCAGAGCTGTGTCTGTGTGATTGCTGAGCTGTATCATAATTCCTACCTAGGGGAGAGGAAAGAACTCAAACAGGCTCGAGTTCTTAACACTGTCGTCAGACTGGGAAAAGTATGGGCACTAATCTAGTCCCAGTTTTAGCTAGGCCTTGGCAAAGACTGGCAAATGCATACAAGCAGGAGTGTGATCACTAGCAGAGGAGAATGGCAAAAGCTCACAGTTAACTGTTGGTGAGATAACTACACCATTTTCTTCAGCAATGATACAGGATCCTGATTCCAGTTTCAATACCTACCTGACTCAGCCAATTGGTGAGATGATGAGAATCATGATTGCTGTGAGGAAGGACTGAAAAAAACCCAGCAGTGGAGAAGGAGAATTGTGAAGGGGAAAATAGCAAAAGGGAGAGTTTAAATAGTGGATGAAACTATCTACCTTTTGGTCCAGGGTCCTGCAAATGTTCATTTTGGTGAAAATTTAGAGGTGGAGTAGGCGCCCTCTAAATACTAGACATTGGCCCAAACAGAAGCACAGGATTGACCTCTTTGCACTCCTGAACTTTGGGCATATTCAGACCTGGATCTTGGCTGGGATCCCTTTCTATAAGTGGCTTGATTAGTACACTGAATCTGAATACCCCCAAGATTTTAGATTGGCATCCAATTCCAGCTCTCAGCCTTGCAAATTGGGCCCATCACTAATAAATACAAATCACCTTCTCCAAGGCCTCAATCTCTTATAGATTCTCTGTGGAAAGATCAGGAGTGTTTTAAACTAGTTGACTAGATTCTGTGGAGGGGAATGATATTTTAAAATATCCTTTCATAGAATATTAGGGTTGGAAGAGACCTCAGGAGGTCATCTAGTCCAATCCCCTGCTCAAAGCAGGACCAACACCAACTAAATAATTCCAGCTAGGGCTTTGTCAAACCGGGCCTTAAAAACCTCTAAGAATAGAGATTCCACCACCTCCCTAGGTAACCCATTCCAGTGCTTCACCACCCTCCTAGTGAAACAGTGTTTCCTAATATCCAACCTACACCTCGCCCACTGCAACTTGAGACCATTTCTCCTTGTTCTGTCATCTGCCACCACTGAGAACAACCTAGATCCATCCTCTTTGGAACCCCGCTTCAGATAGTTGAAGGCTGCTATCAAATTCCCCCTCACTCTTCTCTTCTGCAGACTAAATAACCCCAGTTCCCTCAGCCTCTCCTCGTAAGTCATGTCCCCCAGCCCCCTAAGCATTTTTGTTGCCCTCCGCTGGACTCTCTCCAATTTGTCCACATCCCTTCTGTAGTGGGGGGACCAAAACTGGACGCAATACTCCAGGTGTGGCCTCACCAGTGCCGAATAGAGGGGAATAATCACTCCTCTCGATCTGCTGGCAATGCTCCTACTAATACAGCCCAATATGCTGTTGGCCTTCTTGGAAACGAGGGCACACTGCTGACTCATATCCAGCTTCTCATCCACTGTAATCCCCAGATCCTTTTCTGCAGAACTGCTGCTTAGCCAGTTGGTCCGCAGCCTGTAGCAGTGCATGGGATTCTTTCTTCCTAAGTGAAATACTTTGCACTTGTCCTTGTTGAACCTCTTCAGATTTCTTTTGGCCCAATCCTCCAATTTCTCTAGGTTGCCACACCAGCTGCCAGTTAGTCATCAAGCTGTTAACTACCCGTTGAGCCCGACAATCTAACAAGCTTTCTAACAAGCTTTCTATCCACCTTATAGTCCATTCATCCAATCCATACTTTTTTAACTTGCTGGCAAGAATACTGTGGGAGACCGTATCAAAAGCTTTGCTAAAGTCAAGATATATCACATTCACTGCTTTCTCCATATCAACAGAGCCAGTTATCTCATCATAGAAGGGAATCAGGTTGGTCAGACATGACTTGCCCTTGGTGAATCCATGTTGACTGTTCCTGATCACCTTCCTCTTCTACAAGTGCTTTAAAATAGATTCCTTGAGGACCTGCTCCATCTGTTTTTCAGTTGAATCATGAATACATAGTTATACCCATTTACTCTTGAAACAACAATTGTGTCCCTACTGCCCCAAAGCCTCAAATACAAACTAGAACATTTCTTTTACCAAAAAAACATTACACCAGTTGTTTTAAAATTTGAAAATTTTGCCTTAGATAAATAGATATGGTTGCTTCAGTAATTCAAATATTTCTGATAGTTAATGTAGGGGACACTTACGCAGAAGCCACTAAGAAGTCTCTAGGGGTGACCTCTCTATCTTTACCAAAAATATCCTTGGTAATCCATGGGGTCCAGCCACAACAGGAATTCTAATGAATATAGGGTTAAGAGTGGCTTTAAAAAAGTTCAGTACGTGCCATCACTTATCACACAATGGTGACTGCAGTATTGCTGATGCCACAGTGGGGTAACCATTAACCATGGCTATCAAGAGTCACTGTCTACCAACAGTTACTGGCATCAGTGGTATGGCTGCAATGTAAAAAATAGTATATGATCATATAATTAAAGGCTATAATAATACATACACACCAGTGGGCCAAATTTAGAATTTACAGACAACCTTAATTCTAGGATTTCCTAACTCTTGAGTGCTTGACTTTGCAAAAGGGATATCCTTGACACACAGGCCAACGCCCCCTGCCAAATTTCAAATCCTAGCTCCGAAGCATGGGGGTCCTAGAGCTTTTCAAGTATAAAGTCATCAGAATTTTTTAACATAGACATAACATATTTGTCCCTACCTTGTTTTTGGAAATGGCTGGAGTGTTTTGGCAGAAATATTTCCCAAAAAATTCAGTCTGAGGAAGACACCTGCCATGGAAAAAATTAGCTTCAATGGTTAAAGTTTAGCATAGTTATCCATAACTGAAAACAAGGTCATCTTATACTGGAAAGTGTCAAGCAACCTTAATAATAGATGGTGCTAATAGCCCCTTCTATAGTACATATGGCTATCTATACATTCTGAATAAGACAGAAATCACATGATAGTTATTTAAAACAATAACATATAGCAGTGTTTCCCAAACTTGGGATGCCACTTGTCCAGGGAAAGCCCCTGGCGCACCCGGCCGGTTAATTTACCTGCCGTGTCCGCAGGTTTGGTGGATCGCAGCTCCCATTGGCCCCTGCCAGGGGCTTTCCCTGGACAAGTGGTGTCCCAAGTATGGGAAACACTGACATATAGGAACAAATAATTAAAATGCAGTGTTGGTGTCTGAGAAGAGCCATGAAGAGCTTCTTATACATATATTATGCAATCCAAACAGATTTCCATTCATATTTCAAAATGTGACTGTTCTTGTAGTCCAGTAAGAGAGTTGCTGCATAAAAACTAGTGGTTAAGGAGATGCAGGGTCAGATAAGGAAAGATAATGCAACAATAGAAGGGTTCAAAGAAGAGTGACTAAAATGATTATAGCATAGTAAGACTTCCAAAGAAGGAGAAACTGAAATCGTTTTGTTTAGAGAAAAGATAAATAAGGAATATGATAAAATATAATACAGAGGAAATAATGGTATAGAGAAAGTAAATTGTATGCTTATGCTTACTGTTTCTCCTAATACAATAAAAAGGAACATTCAATGAAATTTTAAAAGGAATCAAATTAAAAACTGCTAACTGCTAAAAAGAAATGCCTTTAATAACATCTAATTAACCTCTGAAATCTCTGTCACAGATATCTGAGAATATACGCATTTAGTAGGATTTTAAAAAGAATTAGACATATAAATGGGTAATGAGACCACATTTATATTATAGAGGAAACATTATTTTAAGAGCTATAAAATGTCAAGCTTCTCGGCATAAGCCAGCTGCAGAACTAGGAAGAAACTTTCCCTTATTTGCTGGTTATTCCATAATGGTCTACTGTGTGGTTTTCATACCTTCACCTGAAGCTTCTGGTATTGGCCACTGTCAGATACAGAGTACTTGATTATATGGACCATTGGTCCTATATTTCTGCAGTCTGGAAGCATCCCACCGTTCAGCTCCATTTACAGTGCCTGTCATTTAAAAAGGCAACTTTAACAGTTACTACACACTGGTATCTGAGCAACTGCAGTAAATTCCAACTCTCAGCACATGGAAACATTGCAGTACCTCAAATATCACTGCCACTAAATACTGACTTTTTAATGTCATATACTGTATTCATAGTTGATTTGCTCACCTAAAAAGTATTACAAACATATTTTGTTGTATGGTGTGTGGTTTCTGGTGAGGATTTGCTTCAGGTTGGGGTGCTGTCTGTAAGCGAGGATTGGTCTGTCCCCCAAGATATGTGAGAGTGAGGGATCATCTTTTAGGATAGGTTGTAGATTTTTGATGATGCGCTGGAGAGGTTTTAGTTGGGGGCTAAAGGTGACGGCTAGTGGTGTTCTGTTATTTTCTTTTTTGGGCCTGTCTTGTAGTAGGTGACTCCTGGGTACTCTTTTGGCCCTGTCAATCTGTCAAACACTAACCCAGGAACCTATCCTTGCAACAAAGCCCGATGCCAACTCTGTCCACATATCGATTCAAGTGATACCATCACAGGGCCTAATCACATCCGCCACGCCATCAGGGGCTCATTCACCTGCACATCTACCAATGTGATATATGCCATCATGTGCCAGCAATGCCCCTCTGCCATGTACATTGGCCAAACCGGACAGTCTCTACGCAAAAGAATAAATGGACATAAATCTGACATCAGGAATCATAACATTCAAAAACCAGTAGGAGAACACTTCAACCTCCCTAACCACTCAGTGAAAGACTTGAGAGTCGCAATTTTGCAGCAGATTCACTCCAAAAACAGAGTTCAAAGAGAAGCTGTTGAACTCGAATTGATATGCAAACTAGATTGCATCATCTCAGGATTAAATAGAGATTTGGAATGGCTTGGCCATTACGTTAATTGAATCTATTTCCCTTAAGTTAACGATCCTCATTCACACCTGTGTGGCCATCTTGTTTATCACTTCAAAGGTTTTTCTTCCCCTGCTGTTATGGTTCCTCTCAATTAATTAGCCTCTTAAGATTGGTCTATGCACTTCCACCTTATCATGTTTCTCTGACTGTATAAATATCTGTCTACTGTATGTTTCATTCCATGCATCCGATGAAGTGAGTTCTAACCCACGAAAGCTTATGCTGAAATAAATTTGTTAGTCTCTAAGGTGCCTCAAGTTTTTCTTTCTTATTTTCGTTTTGCTGACACAGACTAACACGGCTACTACATTGAAACCTGTAAAAGGAATAGAGCCTGTTCCCTGTAACAAAGCTGTGTCAAGTGTTTTCCCAGCATACATATTAGTGTATGAGCCTTATTGAATCTTAATAATAATTTCAAGATCAGACAATAATAATAGAGAAGTCTAATAGTACCACAAATACGCAAGATTGAAAACGGATTGAGGCAAGAAGTGCATAAAGAAAAAGGAGCATAATAATAATACAGGAGGAAGCATTCAGCTAGTTAAAATACAATTATTTTCAGATGCTTTTTCAGGAAACCAATGACTGCTGTTCTTTATAACATTACTGTTCTACAGGAAGGGAACCTGCCCCCTCCCCATTACGTTCCCGTATCATCAGAGATTCCGTCTTCCCCAATACACTGCCACATCATTCTCCCAAGTATTGTACCAATTTAAATGAAAATAGCTCCCCACTTCCTCAATTAAGATCCCCAGCTATATAATTTATACCAGAGGCTTTATTAGTAAATACAAAGCTTTTTTTTTTCACCCTTCTTTCACTTCAGCTCCCTTTTAAATCTCCACCCATGGCTACTTTAACAACTGCTCCATGGACCTGATCCAGTGCCGACTGACGTCAATGCAGCGTCCTACTGACTTCAGTGGGTGTTGGATCTGACCCTATGCATGGAACTCATATGGGGATAAATGTTAATATTACCTGAAGAACAAAGAAATATAAGGAACTACAGACGAATGTCACACCCGATTGTTCATTCACATTCATGTTGCCTCCCTCCTCCGCCTTTGCATCTGTAAGTGACTTGCCTAGGTTGTAAATTCACAGCAACAGAGACAACAAGGTGAAATCCGGGCCCCAACTATGTCTCAAGAGAAAAACTTTCATCTTTTTACACATCTTGAAAGTACCTAGAACATTGTGGTAGCTGAGAAAGAAATGAGAACCAAAGAGTCTACGTTTTAACAAAATTAAAGTTTTCCTCAATCCCTTTCCAGTACAGAAACAACATCCTTCCAGTGAATATACATACAACCCCTCTTTCTTGTCCTGTTCTATGATAAATTTTAATATTTGGACTTTTTGTCCCTAATCAATGCGAAAAAAGTCAAAATATCAGAATTTCCAATGGGATGGAAATTCTAATATTTGATCATTTCTAGTTATTACCGGCAGGGCTGGTAACACTCCCTATTAACATTTTTGGAAAATTTCAGTCAAAATAATTTAGCCATTTCTGAGAATGAAAAAATACATTGTTTTACTCATGTTAAGAAATTCTGGTGACTCTTTTCCTTTGAAAAGCTGTAGTGCACCTATGATTTAGAGCAGGGATTTGAAATCTGGCACTGGGAAATGGCTTTTCTGTCAGGGATGTGCTTTTGCTGTCCACATGAAAATCTGCCCAAAATGTGGCCAATTTATAAGCCTTTGAAAAAGATCACAATCTGCACATGCTCAGTAGAGACTTCCTAGAGTTTCACAGGGAAATTCCCCTAAGATTCATCCACACTGAGCACGTGTCAACGCAGGTTATAGGGAGGCTGACCAGGACCTTCCCTTCAGTTGCAGCTCTGGGCTGCTGCTGCCCAGGCCCAAATACCAGCCCTCACCCTGAGCTTGTCCCAAACCCAGAACCCCTTCCTCCACCCTGAATTCCTCACCCCCCAGCCCAGAGCCCTGACCCCCTTCTGCACCCCAACCCTCTGCCCCAGCCCTGAGCCCCCACAAACCCAGAGCCCATCCTGTACCCCAAACCCTCATACCCAGCCCCACCCCAGAGCCTATACCCCCAGCGCAGAGCCCTGACCTCCCCACACCCCAAACCCCTGCCCCAGCCCAGATCCGCCTCCCACACCTTGAATCCATCATTCCTGGACCCACCCTGCAGCCCTCACCCCCGCACCCCAGCCCAGAGCCCCTCCCACACCCCAAACCCCTCATCTCCAGCTCCGTTGGGTCACGGGCATCAACAATTTTCTTCAACTGGGTCCCCAGAAAAAAAGTTTTAAAACCATAGATCTAGAAAGTAAAATCTGAACACACACTGAGTTAGAGATTGCTTTGCTTTTCTTCATTTTTTTTCCCTATTAGCAGATATTGGCCTTGAATCTGCAGGGTCTGACAGTTTAATTTTTAAAAGCTTTTCTTATTTAATTGTAACATCAATGTTTTTTGTGCACTTCTCAGTGCTGCTCAGGAAAAAAAAACGTTTTTTTCTGAAAAGTTTGGTTCAAGGAGGGAAAGAGGTAGAGACAGAGTATGTATGTTTGCCTGCCCTATGCAAATAATTATTTTTGTAGCAAAAGTGACCAAGGTGGTGAAAATACTGTTTGGTATTTCATACCAGTAAAAACAATCCTTTTAAGTAACTGCTGGTGCTATCCCAGTACTAGTCTATTAGTGATGAAAATTAGGAAATAAATCAACAAAATATACAAGAAGTACTCATGTCACAGGATATGGCCTTTTACTTCCCTGCCCTCCTCAGTCTTTTTCAGTCTGCAACAACGGGGCAAAAACCTGACATATAAACTTTGTGAGAGGACCTGACAGATTTCTTTTTCACTTTTGTTGAAAGTTCTATCATCTGACTTAAAATAAATTGACTCATGGTTATCTTTCAGCCCCATAGACCAGTTCCTGCAACTGGGTAATGTAATTATACAAATAGAGTTCTATCTTCTGCTGTGCCTGGGGACTTCTCCAAAGTATGGTGCTGGCAAAGGGACCTTGCGGGGCTATCAAGAGAATCATAGAATCATAGGACTGGACGGGACCTTTAGAGGTCATCTAGTCCAGTCCCCTGCACTTATGGCAGGACTAAGTATTATCTAGACCATTCCTGACAGATGTTTGTCTAACCTGCTCTTAAAAATCTCCAATGATGGAGCTTCTACAACCCTCCTAGGCAATTTATTCCAGTTCTTAACCACCATGACAGTTAGGCCATTTTTCCTAATGTCCAACCTAAATCTCCTTTGCTGCAATTTAAGCCCATCGCTTCTTGTCCTATCATCAGAGGTTAAGAAAAAAAATCTCCCTCCTTCTTGTACCAACCCTTTACATACTATCATGTTATGTCCCCCCTCAGTCTTCTCTTTTATAGATTAAACAAACCCAATTTTTTCGATCTTCACTCTTATGTCATGTTTTCTAGACCTTTAATCATTTTTGTTGCTCTTCTCTGGACTTTCTCCAATTTTCCACATCCTTCCTGAAATGTGACACTCAGCACTGGACACAATACTCCAGTTGAGGCCTAATCAGTGGAGAGTAGAGCGGAAGAATTACTTCTCATGTCTTGCTTACAACACTCCTGCTAATACATCTCAGAATGATGTTCCTTTTTTTTTTATGCAACAGCCTTACACTGTTGACTCATATTTAACTTGTGGTCTACTATGTCCCTCAGATCCCTTTCCGCAGTACTCCTTCCTAGGCAGTCATTTCCCATTTTGTATGTGTGCAACTGATTGTTCCTTCCTAAATGGGGTACTTTGCATTTGTCCTTATTGAATTTCATCCTATTCTCCAGTTTGTCCAGATCATTTTGAATTTTAATCCTATCCTCCAAAGCACTTGCAACCCCGCCCAGCTTGGTATCATCTGAAAACTTTATAAGTGTTCTCTCTATGCCATTATCTAAGGGCTGGTCCACACTAACCCCGCAGTTCGAACTAAGATGAGTGACTTCAGCTACGTGAATAGCGTAGCTGAAGTCGAAGTATCTTAGATCGAACTGAAACACACTTACCTCAGGTCCACGCAGTGCAGGCAGGCTCCCCCATTGACTCCGCGTACTCCTCTCGGCGAGCAGGAGTTCCGGTGTCGACGGGGAGCGGCTCTGGGATCGATTTATCGCATCTAGACAAGACGCGATAAATCGATCCCAGAAGATCGATTGCTTACTGCCGAACCCGGAGGTAAGTATAGACGTACCCTAAATCATTGATGAAGATATTGAACAGAACCGGACCAAGAAATGATCCCTACGGGACCCGACTCGTTATGTCCTTCTGAACAGTCAGAGCGCAGCAGCAGTGTTCCAGCATTACCCTCTGCCACCACTGACATGCTTCCAACCCAACCTGGCTGTGAGAGGTAATATGGAGGAGGCTGACTGTGGCAGCTCTGTGCCGGCTAGGGACTTCCTCATGTCTGGGAATCCCAAGCTAGAGTGATATAGTGGTGTTCTGGCCAATGAGGACTGAAGGCACTCAGTATACTGAAGAATTAAAACTTTACTGATAAAGTTCTTAATGAGGAAATATTCAGCTCAAGGAAGCATACACACAACACAATGAAAACCACTAGAGATGAGAGTTCAAAAATTTTAATAGAATATAATTAATTTATTTTGATAGTCAATAGATTTCACTAGGATTTTCTTCCATTACGTTGTTGCCAGTGCCAGAACCGTTATTTAAGAATAGTTAAGCTGAAAGTGAATAATTAAATCCTCTACTACACACCAGAAATACCTTGTGCTTTACTTCCAAGTTATAGGATTATTGCCAGTTTTTTTCTTTTAATTAAGCATTGTATGTTAATTCTGCTTTTTTCTCTTAGAATCATTAGCATATAAACACAACCACTGACTACATCCATAATTCTCCATAAAAGATTAAGTTTTAGACTATCCATTGGAATAACGATTTATTAAAAATAAACATGCTTCATGAAATTACTATTGCCCTAAGGTTTCTACTAATAAATGCACAGCTAGAATAGAAATTATTAAAATGTGGAGGAGATGGACAAACAAAATTTAAAATAATTAAATGGATATTTACGACAGTAAATTCTACAACAGCAATGCAATGCTTGGTTTAAAATGTATTATCTATTTTATTTTCCATTTCAGTCCACAAGAGAAAAACAATGTTAAGTGCTCCTTAATTTACATTCATCTATTTCCATAAGAAAATCAAACTGTTAAACTATATATTATTGTTCATATGAATACAGGAAGATTGTGGATACATTTAGATTCCCAGAAGCCAGCTGGAATGGAAGAAGACTCAAAAAATATTGTCTTCTTGTCTGTTTAGTGATTTCATCATCCAAAATAAGTGGAAGTCACAACTTCAACTTCCAGATTTTCCTGAAGCAGAGGAAAAGAATATATTTCCTTGTCCAATCCCACCCCAGTCAGACTTCTGCATTCTTCTTGCAGCCCTGAGGTTAAACTACCCCTCTCCATTTTCCTCACCACAATGCTAACCCAAGACTCAGCGTGACTCCTTTCAAAGCCATTTGTACTGCACCTTAAAATCAATGAGAGAGATCACTTTTGAGAAAAGCAAAAGAGTCTGTTCAAGTAAGTGCTCTCGAAAGGGTTCTCTCCAAAGGGCTGCCTCCATCACTAACTGGTACCCTGCTAGCTCCCTTAAGCTCCAATCCCATACCATATGACGAATCAGAGACTTAATCTAATGTACTTTACAAGGAAATAGACACAATACAACCCGCTCCCTCCCCTGGACTATTTTGCATTAGCTGTTGTGGGGACCAGAAGCTGTAATGCATTATCGTATAGCAGTTTGCATTTGAGCCTGCCTCAATTTTGAAAGGCATAGGGCCCAATTTAGAAGTGAGAGTGGCCCAGTGTTCACTGGTATGCTTCTGCCTTCTCATCCAGCCCTGGTGGTCTCTGTCTTTGGGTGCTTTATGGCATGAATTGGTGGACTTCTGGTTTGTATTGATATGTGAGGCCCAGTGATGTCTACTATTCAGCACTGAGTCTTAACTTCTTCCTTGCCCCTTTTCACTGATTGTGACACTACAGGGAAGCATCATCAATTAGAGAATCCTACCACTGTGATTTTTTGCTGCAAGCAATCTACAGTGCACACTTCCTCCCCCACTATCCCCAGACTCATTTGATGTGCTACCTTGGTCTGAATGTACACAACAGCCTCTTGATATGCTCTAGTTCAGGGATCTCAAACTCAAATGACCATGAGGGCCACATGAGGACTAGTGCATTGGCCAGAGGGCCACATCACTGACATCGCCCCCTTGCTGCCCCCATCCCCAACCCCATTCCACCCCTTCCATGAGGCCCCGCCCCTGACCTGCCTTTTCCCACCCCTTCCCCATCCCATTCCAACCCCTTCCCCAAATCCCCACCCCTGCCCCGCCTCTTCTCCGCCTCCTCCCCTAAGCGCGTGGCTCCCCGCTCCTCCCCCTCCCTCCTGGAAAGCGCTAAGCGCCGCCAAACAGCTGTTTGATGGCGGGAAGCACCTGGAGATAGGCAGAAGAGCAGGGATGCGGCACGGTGGGGAGAAGGTTGGGGAGGGGAGCTTGGCAGCTGCAGGAAATAACGTTGGGGAGGTGGGGGGCGCGGGGAGCTTGGCAGGCCGCAGGAAATAACCCCCCGGGCTGCATGTTTGAGACCCCTGCTCTATCTATTCAGGTAGCTTACCTTTGTGGGACCTGAGAGTGTGCCTATGCAGCCTTTGCTATAGGTAGTACATGCACAGCAACTTCTATAGACTGTCCAGTGCTGTCTGAACTCATTCCCTGCCATTTTCCATTGTCTGCAGTGGGCCCTGTGTTAGTCTGACAAATGGTGAGGAAAGAGTGGTGCAGCATGCAAAGAAGGATTTACACATGTGCATATCCTGCATGCACATCCAACTTAAACCTACACTACCATGAAACAACCTTTTCTCCTGAATATCTAGATGGTATAATAGGTTTCATAAAACACCTTGTAAGAAGAAAGACACAGGATGCATTTTTATTTTATTATTGTTTTAAAATACAAGTGCTCTCTCTTTCCTTCTTAAGGAAAGGGGCTTTGTAGAAATAGACAACAGACAGTAAACACCCCCAGACAACTCAGAAATAGGCCAAAATCATGACGTTCAGATCTAGATTCAAATTCCTCCAAAGCTCGGGGTGTTGAGAAGTGCCATTTGGGCTGTTCCAAGATAAAGCCACAAAGGCTGGACCCACTTCTAAATTTCACCAAGTTGCAGGGCTGTTTGGATCCAGAGTTTCAGATCAGGCCCCTCTCTATTGCAAAATAGTAAGGACTGCTGAAAGAAAATGAAATGAAACTGCTGTAGTGGCTGTCCCATCTTATTAGGGACTCCATTCTTTCCCTGTTTAATATACGGTCATACTGTCAACGGGACTTTGAATGCTGGCCATGAAACGGATGTAAAAACCAATGACAAAATATAAACAGTTTTCTAAGAAGGAATAATGTTGAGCAATGAGTGTTGGCAGAAAGGCTCATTGTGTTAAAGTAAAGAGATTCTGCAGGTCCCAATTTGTGCATACCGTCACAGTACCAGGTGATGACTGCCACTTAACAGCAATGACAGAGGAACAGAAAACACCTGGTTGTGACTAATGAGCTGAAACTTCTCACCTCCATTGGACAGGAATAGCAGAGGACAAAAGTCATACTGGAAAGGTGGTTAAACAGTGAAGTAGCAAAGTTTGCAGATGATACAAAATTACTCAAAATAGTTAAGTCCAAAACTGACTGCAGAAAGCTACAAAGGGATCTCACTAAACTGGATGATTGGACAAGTAAGTGGCAGATGAAATTCAATGTTGATCCATGCAAAGTAATGCACATTGGAAAGCATATAAAATGATGTGATGTAAATTGGCTGTTACCACTCAAGAGAGAGATCTTGGAATCATCATGGATAGTTCTCTGAAAACATCTGCTCAATGTGCAGCAACAGTCAAAAAAGCTAACAGAATGTTAGAAACCATTAGAAAAGGGATAGATAATAAGATAGAAAATATTATAATGCCACAATATAAATCCATGGTACGCCAACATTTTGAACACTGTGTCACCTTTGAACACTATGGTCACCTCCTCTCAAATAAGGAACAGAGAACAGCAATAAAAATTATTAGAGGTATTGGACGGCTTCCATAGGAGAAGTGATTAAAAAGACTGGGTCTTTTCAGATAAGAAAAGAGATGACTGAACAGGGATATGATAGAGGTCTGTAAAATCATGAATGGTGTGAAGAAAGTGAATAGGAAAATGTTATTTACCCCTTCACATTACACAAGAACCAGGGGCCACCCAATGAAATTAATAGGCAGCGGGTTTAAAATAAACAAAAGTAAGTACTTCTTCACACATCACAGTCAATCTTTGGAACTCATTGCCAAGGGACGTTGTGCAGACCATACGTATAACTGGGTTCAAGCAGAATTGGATACATTCATGGAGAATATGTCTATCAATGGCCATTATCCAAGATGGTCAGGAACGCAAATCGATGCTCCGAGTGTCCCTAAACTTCTCTTTGCCAGAAGCTGGGACTGGATGTCAGGGGATGGATCACTTGAAAATTATCCTGTTCTGTTAATTTCTTCTGAAGTATCTGACACCAACCATTGATAGAAGACTGGATACTGGGCTAGATGGACCATTGGTCTGACCCACTATAGCCATTCTTAAGTTCTTATGGAAGGCCATCTGCCTTTCTTAATAATGATATACAAGGAATTCACTTATTTTTATGATGTAACACATTGATTCTCCAACCCTAGACTGCAGTTAACCACAGTGTCACCTAAAGTAGGCTGATTTCTTTATGCTTTAATGTTCATGTATTTGCTATATTAATTATTTTAAATTCATAATTACTTCCAAGTTCAATGGTGTTTGGAAAAGCCAGAGGAAATGCACACATGGCTAGGAAGTTTTTAAGGTTTCATAAACTTCAGGAGGCACTGTGACTTTAGATTAGCATATTTCTATCTGGTGTAACCATCCTGGGATTTTCATCAGCTAGTCTTCCTTGGAAGGAGAAAAGGTAATTTTTTTTCTATTTACCCAAATATTTACAGTAAAAATTGATAGGCTTTATAAAGAATAAAGCATTTTCTTCACAATAGAGTATTATAATATGCTGATGACAACGTTTGAGAATATATATGGTAATATTAAAGAGGGAAAACCAAAACATTCAAATGATGTTTCATAGAGTTGTGTGGGTTTCATTAACAAAACACGTGCAACATGTAAAACTAAACTCATAGAGTGAAATTCTGGCTCCATTGAAGATAAGGGGTATTTTGCCATTGATTTCAGTGAGGCCAGGATTTCACCTGTGGAAACTGTAAAGAAAAAACAATGCAATGGTGTGATGGTCTTTGTTTGTGGGGAGCCTTGCCTAGTGGTCAGGGTTTAGTCCCTTTCACCTGCAGAGGGAGTTTTGGTAGGGGAACCTGGGCCCTCCCAATCCACCAGGGTCTGGCCCAGGGTATTGTGAGGGTGACAAAAGGGTCTGACACCCTGGAGTGCCTTAAGGCTGCTCTCCCTGGGCTACTTCCTACCACTTCTCTATTGTCCAGAATTTGCAGTCTGTACAGGAAACATGAAGGGGGTCAGCTCAGTGCCTGGAACCTCTGTGTGCCCGGGCATGGCATGGTAACTCTCTCTCAGAGCAGCGGGTGCCTCCTATCATGCTTTGGCCTTCCAGCCAGGTTAGTCTCTCAGGGGTAGTCCACAAGCCAAACACAGGTAATCAAGACAAATACATTGGATCAGTATGTGACAGTGGGAAAATGCCTCCCTCTCAGGGTCTATCAGAAGCTGGTCCTCCCTTCCCTAGGGAGGGATGTTCAGGCAGCTGTGGATAGGAGAGATCCTGCCTTCCCTCATTCCTTTCTCTCAGGAGTTTCAAGGTGAAGATCCTTTATCTTCCCTGGCCTGCCTCCAAGTTAGTTCTGCTCCCTTTTTACATCTCCTCTAGTCTGTGCACCCATTGCTGGTGTGGCAGAGCAGGGCTGACTGAGCCCAGAGCAGCTCCTTAACTCCTTATTCCCCAATGTGGGATTTGTATACCCATCACAAACCAATTTGAAAAAATATTTTTGACTATAAAGCACACCTTTGTATTTATCTTGTTATTAAACCTACATAAAAACAAATATGAAGGACAGGGCCAGACAAACTTGATATGTCTCAGTAGCTGGCAGTGTTGCTGGCAAAAGATGCTGTACTCCAAAGTCTCTGCAATTGTCTTTTCATCTGACTCAGTAACATAGCATGCCTTATCATACAAGAGGATTCAGATGTTGAAGATTCACTTTGAAAAACTAGGAAACAAATGTGTGGGGTAAAACATGTTAAAAAAAAAGAAGCGAAGTCAGTTCCCATTTACTGGTAGAAGTACAGAAAGAGTGAAGAGACAGACTTCTGTCCAGGAACAATACAATATAGGATTTTGAATATGATTGCTCTCTTTAAATATATCAGAGGGATAAATACCAGGGAGGGAGAGGAATTATTTAAGCTCAGTACCAATGTGGACACAAGAACAAATGGATATAAACTGGCCATCGGGAAGTTTAGACTTGACATTAGACGAAGGTTTCTAACCATCAGAGGAGTGAAGTTCTGGAACAGCCTTCCAAGGGAAGCAGTGGGGGCAAAAGACCTATCTGGCTTCAAGATTAAGCTAGATACATTTATGGAGGAGATGGTTTGATGGGATAACATGATCTTAGTCAAAGGTCAATTAATTGCCATCAGTGGTAAATAGGACCAATGGTCAATGATGGGATGTTAGAAGTTACTACAGAAAACTTTTTCCTGGGTGTCTAGCTGGTGAGTCTTGCCCACATGCTCGGGGTTCAGCTGATCGCCATATTTGGGGTCGGGAAGGAATTTCCCCCCAGGGTAGATTGGGAGAGGCCCTGGAGGTTTTTTGCCTTCCTCTGCAGCATGGGGCACGGGTCACTTACTGGAGGATTCTCTGCATCTTGAAGTCTTTAAACCATGATTTGAGGTTTAAATAGCTGAGACATAGGTGAGAGGATTATTCCAGGAGTGGGTGGGTGAGATTCTGTGGCCTGCATTGTGCAGGAGGTCAGACTAGATGATCATAATGGACCCTTCTGACCTTAAAGTCTATGAGTCTATGAATATAGACCTCAATCTGACCACAAGAGAACTCATCTCAATATAACTGAAAACTTCCCTCTGTAAAATTGTGAGATATTCATCTCAGGGCAAATATCTATATCTCTATATAAAAGACAGTTCCCAAAGATATTACAGAAGGTAATAAATATAGTCGGGCCACTGGCTGCTAGAGATAGACAGACACAGGGGACTATTCTTAGGAGAAAATGTTTGTTTTGTTTCTCCAGATTTGTTCAGCTGAATCATACCGCTCAACTGAAATGGAGCCTCTCAAATGATAAACCAACTTAAAATAACGTCTACAGATCTATCAAGGTTTTTACATTAGTGCTCATCTCCAAAGTATCTGAGTACATCCCAAGAGTAAGAACTACAACAAAGGTATTTCTCTCTTCCTTCCCTGCTGGCAAGAGGAAAGCTTAGTATCTACTATTTTTATATAAAAGTGTGCTAGTGTTGGTATTTAAAGACATTATTAAGTGAAATTTTTGGCTAGAAGATGGATTGTGCATTTAGCTGTGGTGTGGATAGTTGTCATGTTTATTTCATCTGACGATGGGTTCCATAGTCTTGATTTAGCTCCTTTGAAAAGCCTATGAAGTCAGTCAATCTCCCACTATTAATCAAGAAAGTCATTATTCCAGTAGAATATAATTTTGTGGAAACCATGGAGAAGTAGGTGGTCTTTCAGATAGCTGAGTCAATCCCACAGAGAGCCTTCAGTTCATATGGGACAGGCTCAGCCAATCAGCAGAACACAGGGAGAAATAATATGGGATCGCCACCATTTTCCCATATCTTGGTTAACCAGGTTTGAGTTCTAAATTCACCATGAAAATCAGGCTAAAAACGTTTGCAGACATAGAAGAGCAAAGAAAGAATTAAAAAAAACTTCTAGAGAGTTTGCAGAGGCAAAGTAATTTTTAAGCAAACCAAATTTTGGTTACACAGTGCATATGCGGACACTGCTTTTGAGATTCAGGTCTAAAAGTTCCAACAACTCTACTCCAGGGTCACAAGTACTAACTTTGCTTTAAAAAGTTTAGAGGAAAAACAAATGTACAATTGTATTATGTTTCAACTTATAGCTAACATTTTGTTTATACTCATATAGCAAAAAATGAACTTGTGAACCAAAAGTGTAACTAAGCTTTCTGTCTCATTCAAACATTGGAGAGAGCTGTAGATGAAATATTGTTTTTCATACATTTGTCAAAGCCAGAAACTAAAAGGGTTTTCTGGTTTAAAGAATACTATTAATTCTTCAATTTTGTAGAAGATCAAAAGCAGATTTTAAAAATGATTTTTTCTGTAAGAAGCGGTAGTCTTCTGAAGCGATGTCATTTGCTTTTAGCCGTGACGTGATTTCTTTGGGATATAAATGTGCAGAACCTTACTCAGAATGCAGAGCAGCCAGTTAAAGAAAAACTTCAAAAAGAACCTGAGAAAGGAAAACTGCGTCAAAGTTCACAGTAATTTCTGCATAAAGTTCTGAAAAGGAAAGGGGCTTTGTAACGTGAGTTCTCAATTTGCAATTTCAGGTGCACTGTTCATCTAAGATGCTTTCCTTAAGAATGCTTTTTGCTTTAAGATCCAGACAGTCAAAAATTAGCCTTCTGAAGTTTTCTTTTTTAAAAAATTCTGTTTCTTCTCACATTTCAGGAGACTAGGTCTGTGGAAATGGGTCCTTCTTTACTTAGTTTTTCAGACAAAAAGAACAGCATTTACCTGTGTCACCCTTTGCACACTTTTAATATTAAAAGCAATTCCTGGATCACTGAAAAAGAATGAATAATCCTTCAAAAATATGGCTAAAGAAAATGTAGAATTGTATATAGAAAGTTTTTTTAAAAGAATAACCTAGCTCATTTTAATGAAATGTAGAAAGCAATTGCTATTTATTAAGAGAAAAATAACAATAAAGGCCATATGAACTCTATGTGATGAAATTACACACCTAAAAACTGGACTTAACACTGAAGTTCCTGAAAACAAAGGTGTTTGAATTTGGTATTCCATTTTGGAACTCTGTAGACATACAAATGAATCATAAAGGTTGGATCGAGATCTGAATCTAGGTTTGAGATGTGTGAGAATATATGTACTGTTTCTTTAAAACTGAAGCAAGAAGCCAGGAGGGAGGGAACTGGGGAGGGTTTAATTCTATGTGATTCAGAGACACATTTGAATGATGATTTCACAAAGACTCTTGTTTAGAATTAAAATAATTTTTTTACCATTGTCAAATGACAGGATGTCAAAAATTGATTACGTTTGAGCCAACATAAGAGAATAAGAAAATGCCAAAGTTCTACAAGACTTTCATTTTGATAAGCCCAAAGAATGGTCTGACGAGTGAACATGTCACATGGTTCTGAACCACAAGGAAACTTAATGCAAAGACTGGTGAGATAGAAGTCAGCTTGTTATAATATTCACTGGGGAGTAAAGCTGAAGGGTGAAGGGATATTCTTCTTCTATTGAAGCCAATGGCCAAACTCCCCAAAATATTTATAAATCAGTTGGTTTTGGATAAGAAAGCAGATAAGAATAACTACAACAGTGTTCTTTAAAAGTTTAATGAGCATTTCTTTATGAAAAAGAATGTAATATATGTACATGCTTTTACCAAAAGAGTCTACATAGAAAGTGTAGAAGGGCCCAATGTAAACACAGTATTGTGACTTTGGTTTCAATAAGGAAGAGTAAATAAATATTAATCTAGTAGTTGGAATTTAAAAGAAGAAAAAAAATGAAAAATTATGAAAAATTACAGTTTATATCTCAGCTAAATCATAAACAAATGATGCAATTTGGCACAGCGGAAAGAACTAGTGAAAATGCAACTCATACATCAACAAAACAGACGTATGCAGCAAGAAGCAGCAAATAAGAAAATTGCAAGGGAGGAAAGAAAGCATCATAGAAAATGTCTCTTAAGAGCAATAAGTTCCCTTGGCAGAACGTCAGCAGATGTGACAAAGGAGGAAACAGCTGAGGCTTTTATCAGATCAGGTGATAGTCTTGCTGAACATTGAAAATGGGGCCTTTAAAGAAGAATTAATAAGGAACAGAATAGTCATAGGAATTAGGGATAGCAAGTTGTCAGAGTCTCTTCAGTTAAACTCAAATGTTATGCTTGTAAAAACTATAACTCAATTAATAGTGCAAGAAATGTGCTGTGTAATTTATATGCTAGCTCCAATGGAGAACCCACATCAGATCACATTGATACAGTGAAGATGAGGCAGACAAGTCTGAAAGGAGAAATGGAAGTGTGCTCTCAATATAATAGTACTGTACCACTGCAATATAGGAGACCAAAGCAGCTTTGTAAGAGGGAAGAACAGAAAAGCTGTAGATGTGGCAAGGCAGTGAGAGACGTTTGGAAGTAAAGTCCAGCAAAGAGGGCAGAATGTAGAAGATGCCACAAAAATAGGACATTTTGCAATAGACGCAACTCACCAAGACTGGTGGAAACAATCCATGATGCAATGCTGTTATCATATAATGATCTCATATTCTCATTAGTATAGCCAACATTATGCAACACAAGAAACCTTACATGTAAAATTGACTCAAAGTGAAGGACTTTCAGTAGGAGGTCTCTCTCTCTCTTTCCCTTTTCCTACCACACACACCTAGAACTATGATCTCATTCATCTCTGCTCACAAAATACATAGTAAATCAGTGTTTAAAGGGACTCTGTCCAAAGAGCAGAGGCCTTCCAGGGAAATTGAGGAGGCTGTTTCAGTCTTATAGTACTAAAGCTCTGTTCAGCTTCTGTGGCTGTATATTCCCACATATTCAGAGTGTATTATATGCTACAAGAAACTGAAATACAGTTCTTAGGGCATGTGAATAATAAAGAGGGGATAAAGGTCACTCCAGTAGAAGTCAAAGCTTTCATTGAAATACCATCACCTAAAATGTCTGAGAATTAAGTCAATTCCCTCAGTATAACAGAAGCATGGAACAGATTTGCACTTAACCAGTCCTGCAAAGGCCAATCTCTTTATGAACCACATAAAGAAGACTCTGAGTAGTTTCAAGAGCACAAGAGTGTGATTTTGCAGCATTGCCAACTCATTGTTTTATTGCAAGTTGCATAATATTTTATGTCCTCTTTTTTTTAAGTTTGAGGTTGATGTCACTTTCTGGGGTGCAAGCCAGACCAGTAAGGAGTTGTGTCATCCCCTGCCTTGTAACCATGAGTCCTTAAAATGCTTTCCTGCTGTAGATCCCATGTCTGGATGCTCCCAGCCTAGCATACATGGATGAACTGCATGCTTGTGATAAGCAGCTCTGGACCAGCAGCTGTGACTCCAGCAGCCTGCTTGTTGCACCGCAACCACACTCTGGCCTCCACCAGCCTTGGTTACAGATGGCAAGATGACCCCAACATCTCCCCATCCTAAATGTTCCCAAAACTGTGTGCTCTGCAATGTCCAGCCCTTCCCTAGACCATTCCCAGGAAGAAGAAGGTAAGTTTGCTCCTCTAAAGAGAAAAACTGCACCGCTTATTGCTTTAACTGGAGCTAACTTTCAATTTTAATGCAAACGCTGCACAACGTTGGTTTCGATTAAAAATAACATATTTATCAACAAAAGGAGATAGGATTTGAGTTCTACTGTAAAGGACAGAGTTAGAAATGGTTACAAGCAAGTGAAAGTGAGAAATGCTATCTAAAGAATAAAAACTTAACAAAACTACAGTCCTGATTCAAGGTAAGATTCGTACCACCCTTTTTTCCAGAAAGATGGCTGCCCACCCTCTTGGTGGACCCACAAAGTTCAAAGAGCTTGTTTCCTTAGTCTTCTTAAGTGAAAGATAATTTGAGGTTCTTTCCCCTCTCTTTTCTAGTCCGGTGGACCTTTGAAATGGATTCTTTAGAAAGTTACCCCCCAAAGTGAAGTTCTTTCAAGCTGTAAGGAAGGAGACATGGAGTTTGCTGATGAAGAAGTTCCATGCTGATTTTTTTCCCCTGCTGGAGTTTGCTAAATTGAAATGAGTGGGTACTGCTACTCAACTCTGATGGCATCTGGTGGAGGTGTTGGCCTGCTCTTTGTCTATGAGAAACCTCATTATGCACTTCTCATATTTCTCTGGTAAACATATTTTAGTTCCATATTTCCTTCATATTTGTATGGTCCCTTAGGCATTTACCATATATACACCATACCAGAATATTAATGATCAGTGTGTTATTAGTTTTCCAATGATGCTTACATGACATATCAGATTCAGTTTATGACATAAATGATTTGAGGTACATTGAATTGGCCAAGCCAACTGAAACTCATTGCCAGATACAAGTGATCCCCTTGCTCTTGTGCACTGGGATGCTAGTTGTGCAATATTTAGTGCCCTGTTTTTTAGGTTGGGGGGCTGTTTCTTTTTTAAGGTTACTCATGATTTCCTGATTTCTGGGCTTCCCCGATTGCTGTTCTCCAGCCCTCTGGTGGAGATTGTTCCTTAATACGGTGAGCACCTTAGTTAGCATTAACTCACACTCAAACTCCCTGCAGGGTTCAAAGGGGGAAAATACCATTGAAAATGGTTGTTCCACAACCATAGCCCCCTTCTGTGTCCCCTCTCCTAACCCTGAGTCACAATCCCAATGGAGCACATGAGGAGGGGTTTCTGTAGGATCAGAGAGGGGGAATGAATATTGTGGAGCCAGCATTCCCTTCTCTCATTGACCCCTACATCCATTAGTTGCTAGATTTCACTACCTACACTCTGCTCACATAAGGCATTTTTAAAAAAAAAAAAACAGTATGTAAAATTCAGAAGAGAAAGTGATAGCATTTTGCAGAACTGCTTAGCTGATTAAATACATATTTATCTCAGATGACCTGCTAATACCATGACTCTTTCTTAATAAAGAAGGCAGACCAAAGTCAAGTACATTTTGGTGCCAACACAAGTACGGTATACTCCTGATTTTCCTAAACCCTTTTATCCGAATCTCTGCATTATCCAGATCCCTTCCTTGTCCCCCCAGAAGGGATTCAGATAATGATGAGAGGTGGATAATAAAGCAGAGGACCGTTGCTCCCCCCCATCGTCCATGGGAGATGCCAGAGGGTTCCCTGCCCTACCATTCCTGCCTTTTAGATTACTTGAACTCCCCATTATCCAAATTATCCAGGTCCCCCATGCTATTCGGAGTACAGCCAGGAGTATACCCATAGATATATGTTTATGAAAGATTGTGATTTGGAGACATAATCAAAGGGATCTACGAGTAATCCCAGAAAGTTCCAACACATTGACAGTAGATGTGGACTCTGGCATTTCCCATCTGACTGATCCTTCATCATCAATGCACAAAGGAGAAACTGACAAGGAAAAAGAACAACGCAGACTCTAATGAAAGGCTGATACTGAGAAAATCAGAGCAGGAGATTGAATGTCCTGAAAGACTCATAGAGACTTGCTAACCTGCCTGGAGAAGGGGTATTTGAGGAAAGTGAGTGGTAAAGAATCACTTGAGAGTGATGTGCTGGTAACCTCTCCTCTCTAAGTAGTTGACATTTTGATTTTATGGAAATGTACTAGATGGGTTGAGAATTTAATGTATGTGTTATTAGATAGTTGTTAACCTTTATGTATATGTATATAAAATGTATTTTGTTTTTCTTTAAGAGGGAAGACATAGAAGTATGTTTATGAAAGATTGTGATGCTCCCTCATAAGGGACAGTGTTGGGAGTGTGGGAATTTGGTGATGTGCCCTGAAGGCAGGAATTGGAAACAACACAAGGCTGTGTGCAGCAGTTCACTGCAGAAGCTCTCCAGTTTGTTTTATTAAAGTTTTATTCCTTTCTCATTCACTGGTTTGTTATTTAATGAACTCCAAGATCATTACCATGCCATATAGCTAGAATTGCTCTTTAGCCTAAACCATCTGTCTGGAATCCATTACTAACACATTGCAATGCCTATATATTTTATTGTTGTTTCTCCCCATAACACTTTAGGGTTTAAATATTATGTTTGTGAATTATATTAAATTCAAAGAGCATAAATGCATTTTTTAAGAGGTGGGGAGAAGTAGGAAGATGTTGGAGGATGGTGCACAGATTTGGTCATTTGTTATTGTACAACTTATCTCTAAAATCTTGTTTATTTTCCCTCGATCCATAACCATATAATGAAGGAACTCTATCTAATTGCCTGGATCTATATTCCAAAGTTTTACTCATGAGGAAACTAGAATGTGATTCAACACTGGAGATACTAAAATTTTCCAGAAAGTGGCTGCATATTTGCTATCTTACATTTAATCAGTGAAACAAAAGCTATTGATGAGTTTTGAATTGTTCATGTGCTTCGGGTTTTCGAGTCAGGAAAAAAAGAAAGCTGGATAGCCCTGAAGCGTAATGTTCATGAGGTCATTCTTACAATGGGTTTGCAAAGTTTAATGGAACACTTTTTAGGAGTGTTTAGGCATTTTAGGAAGGCCATTTATAGAATGAAATTATTCTGAATTTTCACATTTTGTATTTTTTCCAAAGACGCTTTGTAAGCAACCAATGCAATTCTTACTGGCTTATGAATGGCTGGCCTATATATATTTAAAAATTGGACACCAATGTATGACAAAGTCTTCCCATATCAACTTTCTCTGGTTTACAATTTATATAGTAAGTCTCTCTTCCAGGTACTTATGGATCATTTTATTTTTAGAGGAGTTTGGGATGCTGTACACCACAATAAAATCAATTTTAAACACATTAGAACATCCACATAATAGAAGACAATCATCTAACTGTTCGAGAAATAAAACCAAAGGAACCAGGATGAATAAAAGCAAGCCCAGTGGAGAGGGAAAGATAACAAATATAAGACCAATCACAAAACACCCTTGGAATAAAAATATTTCACGAATTTTTAAAAAGTGGTAATATATTGGCAGATGAATTTCAAAGATGAGGATTTAATTCCATAGCCCAGCACAGCAAACAACCAGTTGCTTACTGATCTAAGATGCTATGGTGAGACCCTTAAGCCATAAGTAGTGTCTGACTGCAGACACACTCAGATCAAGGCTCAAGATGAGAGTCTAAAGTTTTGCCTAGTCCTATACCAGTACAGGCTTTCAAGATCAACAGTGCCAGCTGACACTGAATCTACCAGCATAATATAATCAGTATGATATAGCTAAAGCTAGTGAATAAACTTTCTGCTACATTCTGAACAAGTGGCAATTGATGCGGAAGCCCTGCTATGATGGAGATTATAGTAATCAAAGTTCATCATCACAAGGCCTATGTTTCTGATGCAAAGCATCATGGCATAAATAACAACATAGCTTGGTCTTATTGTGCAACCGAAGAAAACAATTCCATACCATATTCTCTCTTCTTTATATTAAAAGGGTGTGGTCAAAAGTGATGCCAAATTCTTGTTATTCCCTCTCTCTGAGCTCTGTCTTCCTGTTTCACCCTTAGACTGTGAGCTCCTTTCCTATATGTCTGCAAAGTGCTTAGCACATTGTGTATGCTACCACAAAGAAGCAAATATATAAAATAATACTGATTAAATAATTAATTCTGGGTATTTTATGGGACTTATCTCTGACTGAGGAGATTTGGATCAATCAAGAAATGACCTCAACCTTCCATTAACATTCAAACCAAATCCAAACTTAATGCTCTCTCAGCTTTGGGGAAAAAAACCACTTTTTCATGTCTTTACCTCTTCACATCCTGGTTCTGGCCAGGACTGGAATCTGAAGTGTAGTGTTACAGCAGGAAAAGTCATCCTTTTGTTTGTACTTGCCTGACTGTGAAACAGGAAATGCCAAAAATCTGCTCATCAGCTTTCCCAGCAGAATTTTGCAGGTCCAAATACAGTTGGGGCAAGCATCTTAATTTCTGGGCTCCTAGTGACCTAATCAATCGTTACTTCCAAAACCTTCATGAAGCGCTAAGAGATGGTTGTTGCTAACACAATCTTACACAGAGCAAAACAATTTTAATGCCAAGATTATTAAATGTGCCTTTACTGTGAGCCTGAAAAATCCTATAACTATAATGAGATGCATAACTTCTTTTTACACACCAGCCATGATTTGTGATGAATGGAGCCTGGGTGATGATAACTGTACTGACACCTGAATAGCTTAATAAGTAAAGCAATTTTGTATTGCCACAGTACTATGTATTTAAAGATGAATTATAGATTTTGAATTACTGTAATTTTTTGGGGGGAGGGGAAAGTCTAGATATTGGGGGGGGGAGTTTTAATAGAGAGAAAAGTGTTGGTTTTTGGAGCAGTACAAAGGAAAAATGAAAATAGAGCATAACGTGTGACTGGCGATGCTGACACAAAACATATGGTGGCAGTTGCAACAAAGTAATACTAGGTAATACTATCATCTACATACACTTTTCTGTAACACAGAGGCAGAGAAAGGGAGAAGTGCTAATTTATTCTCTCTCTCTGTTCAGCATATTCATTGCCATTTGTCAGGATGTGACATATATTTCCCTTCTATCTGGGTTAAGGCATTATGCTGTTGAATACAGAATTGAGGCATGGCGGCAGTTTACTGCTATCTGGCTGACTATGCTGTTGAAATGCTGCTAAGCGGAAAAATAAATATGCCTACTGTGTTCCAAGGCAGTAATATGCACTATTCTAATAAGTATGTAGGTGTTCAATAGGGAAACAGTAATGATTAACAATTTTTGTATCAATTAGGGTATTGTGCAATATACTGGGGACTTTGTTGTAATTAGCATGTTACCCAAAACTGTGATTTTTAGCATCTCTCTTTTCACTGGAAATAAATTAACAAACAAGGAGTGGGAGAAGAGAGGGAATAAGCAACATCCTTTGTAAACATATTTAAGTAAATAAATGAGTGTATTAAATCATTTTGAACTCTGCCTCTAACTATAGGACAAAATCACCGGGTGTGAATAGGAACAACTCTGCTAAATATGACAAAGATGCGCTTGCCAGCTTTGAATTTAGCTCCTGATCCTTTTACAAACATATTCATTTGTGCAACTCTGAGGGTGTGAAGGAAAGCTGCATTTTGTAACAGAGAAAGACTATCAAATGCCCCTTCCCTTGCTCACCTGAAGATTCTCATTGGGAATGGAGTCCTCTAGATCAGCGTTTGACAAACTGTGGTCTGTGGCCCACCGGGGCTACATGAGGGTACTCCAGGGGGTTCATGGGCCCCGCTGATCAACTCCTCCTGCTCCCTTCCTCAACTGCTCCCCCTCCCTCCCAGCACCTCCTGCATGCCGGGGAACAGCTGTTCCCCCACATGCAGGAGGCACAGGGAGGAGCGGGGATGGGGCGCGCTCAGAGGGAGGGAGCGGAATCATGTCCGGGGCCACCAGCCCTGCTGATCAACTCTTCCCTTTCCCTCCCTCCCAGGGCCTCCTGCACACTGGGGATCAGCTGTTCAGCAGTGTGCAGGAGGCGCTGGGAGGGAGGTGGAGAAGCGGGGATGGGGCATGCTCGGGGAGGGGGCAGAAAGAGGAGGGAGGGGAGGGGTAAAGCAGGGGTGTGAAGAGGTGGGGTGGGGCCTTAGGGGAAGGGGTGGAGAGGGGTGAAGCCTGGGGCCGAGTGAGGGGTTCGGGGGGGCTGCGAAAAATTGTAAATCAAAATGGGGGTCCACGGGTTGCTAAAGTTTGAGAACCACTGCTCTAGATTAATAAATCTGGGATAGTTAAATGTGCATGGAGCGGATAGCTCTGAATCATGAGTACAAGATGTGCTGGTCCTCAAATCATGCACAGGCCTATAACAGTAATAGGCAGGGATGTAAAGGAAAACATTGGGACAGATATTTTGGAACAGGACCAACTCCTGCCATCCCTAGTCCCTGACTCCCTTGCAATCATCTAGTCAGCCTTCAGACTGAGTCATGCATAGAAACTGAAGTAACTGTGGTAGTTGATGGTGTCCACTGGACAGCTGATACTATTTACTTTTTAGAGCCCTTCAGTGCGGCCAGTCACAAGGTAACAAATGCATGCCCCGTCAGGACTGTACAGAACCACCTTAAAATGGTTCAGCTCATTCCTTTCAGACCTAGAGCTGGAATAGTACAGAGCTTTAGGGGCACATTTGATCCAGGTTTACAAAATATTTCCAGTAGCACGGTAGACAAAATCATTTCCTTTCTATATAGGCCTTTAAGCTTTGCTCATCACCATAGTAGCATCACCTACTGCACCTAATGCAGCACCTCACTGCATTACAGACACATGTCCCAGAAAGATATGTCTCAGTGTAACATAATGACAGGTTTCAGTGTAGTAGCCATGTTAGTCTGTGTCGGCAAAAAGAAAAATACCTGTGGCACCTTAGAGACTAACAAATTTATTTCAGCATAAGCTTTCGTGGGTTAAGAACCCACTTCATCGGATGCATGGAATGGAACATACAGTGAACAGATATTTATACATTCAAAGAAACATGAGAAGGTGGAAGTGTCTATACCAATGTTAAGAGGCTAATTAATTGAAAGGAACTGTTATCAGTACAAACTTTTGAAGTGATAATCAACAGGGGCCATTACAGACAGTTGACACAAAGGTGTTAAGGGGGGAAATAAATTCAATTAACGTAATGACCGAGCCGTCCACGGTCAATATTCAAGCCTAAGGTAATGGTATCTAGTTTGCATATTCATTCCAATTCCGCAGTTTCTCGTTGGAGCCTGTTTTTGAAGTTATTTTGTTGCAAAATTGCTACTTTTATATCTGTCATTGAGTGATTAGGGAGGTTGAAGTGTTCACCTACTGGCTTTTGAATGTGATGATTCCTGATGTCAGATTTGTGTCCGTTTATTCTTTTGCGTAGAGACTGTCCAGTTTGGCCAATGTACATGGCAGAGGGGCATTGCTGGCACATAATGGCATATATCACATTGGTAGATGTGCAGGTGAACGAGCCCCTGATGGTGTGGCTGATGTGATAAGGTCCTATGATGGTGTCACTTGAATAGATATTTGGACAGCGTTGGCATCGGGCTTTGTTGCAAGGATAGGTTCCTGGGATAATGTTTTTGTTGTATGGTGTGTGGTTGCTGGTGAGTATTTGCTTCAGGTTGCGGGGCTGTCTGTAAGCGAGGACTGGTCTGTTTCCCAAGATCTGTGAGAGTGAGGGATCATCTTTCAGGATAGGTTGTAGATCTTTGATGATGAGCTGGAGAGGTTTTAGTTGGGGGCTGAAGGTGACGGCTAGTGGTGTTCTGTTGTTTTCTTTGTTGGGCCTATCTTGTAGTAGGTGACTTCTGGGTACTCTTCTGGCTCTGTCAATCTGTTTTTTCACTTCAGCAGGTGGGTATTGTAGTTTTAAGAAATGCTTGATAGAGATCTTGTAGGTGTTTGTCTCTGTCAGAGGGATTGGAGCAAATGCGGTTGTATCTTAGAGCTTAGCTGTAGACAATGGATCGTGTGGTGTGTTCAGGATGGAAGCTGGAGGCATGTAGGTAAGTATAGCGGTCAGTAGGTTTCCGGTATAGGGTGGTGTTTATGTGACCATCACTTATTAGCACAGTAGTGTCTAGGAAATGGACCGCTTGTGTGGACTGGTCTAGGCTAAGGTTGATGGTGGGATGGAAATTGTTGAAATCGTGGTGGAATTCCTCAAGGGTTTCTTTTCCGTGGCCCAGATGATGAAGATGTCATCAATGTAGTGCAAGTAGAGTAGGGGCATTAGGGAACGAGAGCTAAGGAAGCGTTGTTCTAAGTCAGCCATAAAAACGTTGGCATACTGTGGAGCCATGCGGGTACCCATAGCAGTGCCGCTGACTTGAAGGTATATATTGTCCCCAAATGTGAAATAGTTGTGGGTGAGGACAAAATCACAAAGTTCAGCAACTAGGTTAGCCATGGCATTATCAGAGATATTGTTCCTGATGGCTTGTAGTCCATCTTTGTGTGGAATGTTGGTGTAGAGGGCTTCTACATCCATAGTGGCCAGGATGGTGTTTTCTGGAAGATCACCGATGGAGTGTAGTTTTCTCAGGAAGTCAGTGGTGTCTCAAAGATAGCTGGGAGTGTTGGTAACATAGGGCCTGAGGAGAGAGTCCACATAGCCAGACAATCCTGCTGTTAGGGTGCTGATGCCTGAGATGATGGGGCGTCCAGGATTTCCAGGTTTATGGGTAGCAAATAGAATACCCCTGGTCGGGGTTCAGGGCACGTGTCTGTACAGACCTGTTCCTGTGCTTTTCCAGGGAGTTTCTGGAGCAAATGGTCTAGTTTCTTTTGGTACTCCTCAGTGGGATCAGAGGATAATGGCCTGTAGAATGTGAAGTTAGAGAGCTGCCTGGCAGCCTCTTTTTCATATTCCAACTTATTTATGATGACGACAGCACCTCCTTTGTCAGCCTTTTTGATTATGATGTCAGAGTTGTTCCTAAGGCTGTTGATGGTGTTGTGTTCAGCACGGCTGAGGTTATGGGGCAAGTGATGCTGCTTTTCTACAATTTCAGCCTGTGCACGTCGACTGAAGCAGTCTATGTAAAAGTCCAGTCTGTTGTTTCGACCTTCAGGAGGAGTCCACACAGAATCCTTCTTTTTGTAATTTTGGTAGGAAGGATTCTGTGGGTTAGTATGTTGTACAGTGGTGTGTTGGAAATATTCTTTGAGTCGGAGACGTCGAAAGTAGGATTCTAGGTCACCGCAGAATTGTATCATGTTCATGGGTCTGGAGGGACAAATGGAGAGGCCCCGAGATAGGACAGATCCTTCTGCTGGGCTGAGAGTATAGCTGGAAAGATTAACAATATTGTTGGGTGGGTTAAGGAAACTACTGTTGTGGTTCCTGTTCACCTCACTCTAGGACTTTCTGTATCCCAGAATTCACCCTGCAATAACAGAGAATGATTAAACATGCAAAGAGTATGCTGGGGAGCAGTCAATTTAGAGTCCAGACTCACTACAGAGATCCTCTGTAGGGGGAGTTGTGGCATGCAGCAGTTTAGATAGTTTAGTGTCCTTTTTCTTTTGTAAAGAAGCAAAGTTTGTGTTGTAAATGGCTTGTCTAGTTTTTGTAAAGTCAGTCCATGAAGAAGTTTGTGTGGAAGGTTGGATAGTCCATGAGTTCTGGCAATAGAAATGTCAATTGGCATTTGCAACAACTTCTAGCCCAGACCAAGATGTTTATTTCTTTTCTGTTAATGAGTGGAATTAATAATAAGACAAAACACATTCCTTTTCAAAACACCAGCTTCTGTTAACTAATATTCCTTCCAGATTAGAGTCTGCCTTGGGCACTTTGCTGCCCTGGGCAGACTACAGTATTTGAATCTCCTCTTCCCCATTCTTCTGTTCTATCCCATTCCATGCCAACATTTTAAAATAGATTTATTTTAACATCTTGGCCTCAAGCTTTGATTAATAAGGCATTTTTTACATTTTCACATCTCCTTTTTAGTTGTCCTTTCTTCGCTTTCCTGTCATTCCTCTTTCTCAGTTAGCAGTTATATCTTGGTATATCTTCAAGTCCTTCTGTTTTCCCTTCAAATTCATATTACTATAGCATTTGTTATTTTATCTTTCCTTCTTTCTTCACCAACCCACTGCTTTCTCTTCCTCATTTCCTGTGTTGTTGCTTTCAGTCTCTTCTTTCCCAACCATAGTCTTTTCTATCAATCATTCTTCCTCCTCTATTTCCCCTTTCCCTGTCAGACACCCCCATCATTTAAATACACAACCCTGCACGCACACATATCAATTAATCACTAAAACACTCTTCTGTCCCTCTCTCTCTCTCTCTCTCTCATACACACACGCACACACACTCACTGGCCCGCTTCCAGGCAGAGAAAAACAAAATCACCATCCTAACACCCTCACACACTAACTCACATTTGTTGCCCCCTCCAAACATACAGAAATCCACTCAGACTTGCTGTGCATGCATGTTCCTTCTTTTGTGTCTCCCAAAGGGAGAGAACTATGGGACAAAGTATTTATGTGTGAGCGGGAGAATACAGGTGTGACACCCTGGCACCCCCTTATTCACCACTGTCATATAATAAGGATATGTTTTGCACAACGTATGCCTTCTGCGGTATCATTCTAAAAGTCTTGATCTGCTAGACAGTAATATTTTGTTGGATTGTAGGTGCTATCATCATATGTGAAGTTATGAAATTTGGCTATGTATGTATTACTGAAACATGTTGTGAGGTTGAAAACATTGTTTCACTGGTGCTATGCTAGCATAGACTGGCTGCTAGTATTTTGAACCAGTGCAATCTCTAACCCTTGCTCAGTGTAGATCTAGAAGACATGGTACAGTAGTTAAAGTACTAGAGACCATTGTCAGCTTCTCTATTCTAGCACTTCCATAGCTATGGCTAGTGGAACTGCAATGGTGGGAAATCTGAAGAAAATTGCTTGTGCAGACAAGTCCACAGTGGCTTCCTCTCCTGATGTGAGGGTAATTTATTCTCCTCAATGTCATTTGCTAGTATCTTTAATTTTCAAATGATACTTTTGATGAACATGTTAACTGGGCATTTCCTCGAAGATCAGTTTCCCAGACTAGCCATAAGCAGTAATACATAATTTCATGCATCCATAACAGGGTAATTTATTCTGACAAAGTGCAATAGAATAGAAGTTATTCTAAAGCAGACAGAATTAAAGCCGGACAAGCTGGCCTTACTTCTGACAGGCTTCAACTTGCTATGAAGAGAAAAAAAAATAGGAAGTAGGAACAAATCAATTTGTCCTCTCCAAACTTTGCAAACACCTGATTGATCTTCTGGCACACACACAGAAGAAAAGTAAACTGTTGATGATGTTGTCCTGCACTGTCAATTGTAAACAGTGTCATGTATTGCTACAGTATTTTACAGTCACTTCATCCAGGACTCATAGGCTGATTAAGGAACCTTGTAGACAGATGACTGTTTTCTTATAATAAAACATCTCACTTGTTTCAGTTTTCAAAAGTGTGTGTGTGTGGTTTGAGGGATGAGAGGGAGATAGTACATTTCCATCTCCAGTATTAAACAGCCTTTTTCTATTGATATCTTTAGCTGTAATTAAATGTGCACTTATGAATAAACGTCCAGATAGCAGTTTCCTAACAGCAGGTCACTCATTGTCCATAAGGTAAATTCTGCAGCAGGCAAGGCAGAAACTGTTTTGGTTTGTCTATCACATAAAAAGAATGGGCAATTATGTATTCAGTTACACCCTGTGCCATACTTTTGGCTTCTATGTGTGCAAGTCAGTGCAGAATTTGGCTCCATCTCTCTCCTGGCCCAATTATCAAAAGTGAATCATGAGTTTTGGGAGCCTCCATTTTTTTCATGCCTAACTAAGACACCTTAAAGGGACCTGATTTTCAGAAATTGCTGAGCATCTGCCTTTTAAAAATCAGTCCCGTTTAAAGTACCTGAAAAGTTGGCCATCCAAAAATAGGAGGCACCCAAAGTCACTAGTCATTTTTGAAAATTTGGCACTCTATTTGCGATTTTTCTTTAGATAACCAAAAGCAAAATCTACAGAACCAGACAGAAAGGGATTTAAGGATTGAAATATCCATGAAAGTGATGGGCTCAGTCTTTGTCTGGTAACAAGTAGAAACAAACTTCAACCCATAAAAGCCTGTGTTTTCCTCAGACTCAGAGAATGCTTTAGAGGATGTTTATATAACTATCCCTATAATGCTTTCCCACATAAATATACACAAGTAATAATCCTCTCCCTGATAAAAAGACCCTAAGGATTTTGGTCTGTCACTTTTAATACATTTTCTCTCTCATACTGCCAAATAAATCCTCTTTGGCTTGTTAAAAAAAAACAAAAACAAAAAGCCCATCCTCTCTAAAAGGAAAAAAAAATAAAAAAGACAGTTAACACATTTAACACAGAGAAATGGTTAAAAGTACTCTGCATATTCAGAATCCAGATTGTGTAGAACAATAATGTAGAATATAAGAGAGAATGAAACAAGGTAACAGCATTTATGTTTTTTAACTCACTAGAGATTTTTAATCCAAGTGAAATTATTGCCAATTAACTCCAGTACTAGTATTGGTTCATACTAGTCTGGACACTTTACTAACCTTTGGTTCAGGACACACACATTCCTGCTTAACCCCACACCAAATACATCCATGGTTTACTTCAGGCTGAGCCTGGAGTAAACCCATATGTTGATGCGATAAAACCAACACGAGTGTATGGACATATTAACTAACTTTAATTAACTCGGGTGTAGACATATCCTAACTGTGCAGAGATGGTTCCATTTTCATTTTTTAGTTATGCAATGTCAGCTTTATCAAGTATGAACTGTAATGGTTTGCGTCTGATACTCTGGCTGTGCTTTAGATGGCTTCAGAGGAAATTTGGAGAAAGGTATAGGAAGAGGGAAATTGCAACAGCTGAGACTAAATGTGACCAATAAAATAATGAAAACACTGCCTATTTCTTTCCTTTATTCTTTGATGGGATTGATCTTTGCATGCTGTTTAGTTTTATATAATAACAGCTTCAGGCCATATGGATGGTTAGGGTTTTTTTTGGTTTTGTTCTGTTTAAGATTTTCTTAGAGCTTCTGCTGTGGCAAAGATAGAAGTAGGTTTTATCTGTTTAACTCTCACTCACATGTGCGTGCACATGCACACATGCACACACTAACTATAGACCTCATTTTCAGAAATACACATTTGTGTCATGGATGCTTGGCACCTCTTAAAAGCAGGCCATATATTAACATGCAGTCAGATATTTAAATGAAGTTAATCTCTTACTGCCACTTGCTTCATCGACTATTTGAAATCACACCACTTATAAAATAGACATTTCAAAATGTCTGACACGTTTTCTATTGGTCTTGCAGAGACTATATTGCAAGTAGTCATTATGTTTGCTTTCATGGAAGTGTGTCTTGCTTTTTAAAAAAAAAAAATTTACTCTCAAAATTTTGTTGCTTATTATCCTGTGCTAAACTACTTCCTTTCCAAAGGTTTACACATAGTTCTATGTGTTCCATAAAGGTTTATTTCTTTCTGTCAGTGCTATAATACTGAGTCTATACTAAGTCATTAATTTAAAGGAACAGTTGTATCTTATGGCAAAATATAACCAAACCCAAATGCAAACAGATTCAGTATAATTGCTGCATTTCTTAATAAGTTAACCTTCTGCATACTTTATTCTTGGTAAGGGCAGAGAGGAACTGAATCTATTGAATAGGTAGGATTCTTATCAGTTTATGATGCCGGCAGCAAATATAAAACAGATGGTTCACCAGTTTGGCCGTGAAAGAATACAAGTACCTCATAAAGCCTTTGACACAGGAAACTGGAATTTATGGGGGAGGCGCTGTACGTGTACGTGTGTGTGAAAGAGACAGAGGGGGGAGAGCAATTAACTGATCATTATTCTGTAAAGTCCCCGTTGATTTATTCTAAGAGAGGACACTGACATTTAAGCCGTGCAACTCTGTGCTGGACTTACATTACTTTAACAAACACAAACTAGCAGGTTTGTTTCCCCTGAATTTCATGATCCACGTTTCTCTTGGATTTTTCTGAACCCTTGACCCCTCTTGCCTTTTCCACACTCTGAAAAAAAATCCCATGACCAACAGTCCCACTATCCCTTTTTACCTTGTCATCTTGGGGATCCGGTGATAATCAGCCCCTCTCTCAGCATCTTCAGGAAGCATCTGGCTAACCCTCTGTCCCATGCAGAGTCTTCGGGGGGTGGGTAGAAGACAAGCTGTCCCCCAATCTATCATTCATACATCCAAGGAGCAGGATATCCAGTTGTGTTTCTCCTAGTGTCCAGTTCCACAGCAGCAGAACTGGGAAATATTCTTTTTTTACAGCCTGTTCACCTCACTCTAGGACTTTCTGTATCCCAGAATTCACCCTGCAATAACAGAGAATGATTAAACATGCAAAGAGTATGCTGGGGAGCAGTCAATTTAGAGTCCAGACTCACTACAGAGATCCTCTGTAGGGGGAGTTGGTCAGATGGCACCCGCTGAAGATATTAGGAAAGAATGAGATTACAGGCCACTGCCATCTTCCACTATAACAATTTAAGAGATGGTTGCCCCAATGCTTGTTCTGTTATAGGGTCTGTGTGAAGGAACAGAGATGCTCAAGCAGCCTATGGTGCTATGGGTGGCCTTGAAAGCAACCCAAGCTCTCACTGGAATATGTAACCAGGCAAATTTCAGTTTTAGTGTTCACATAGCCCTAACTTTGACCAATGCATACATATGGCTCCCCCTTTGGTGTCTTCCCTGTAGCAATTTGCGTAAATTAATAATGTCTCTGGAGTAATTTGTTTCAATTCAGAAGCACTCTAATTCCCTTCCATGTCAAGAGGTTAGTATTCCAAAAGAAAAAACTAGAGAGAACATGTGATTTGCAACTTCACTTATCTGTCAGGCAAGCAACAAGCCCACCCATGATAAGAAAACATGAGCTAGCAATCAGAATGAAAAAAGATGATGAGATGAGTAACTTCAGGAACAGCAGAAAAAATATTGCAGCAAAGCTTCTAATTAGCTAGCAGACTGGTGAGAATTATATGAAAAGCAAGGGGTAGGAAATAAATTATTTGACCTTAAAATATATAATATTAAATCAAAGGTGGTGGAGTATTATACAAGATAAGTCAAACAAGCAAATTCTTGTATTTAGAATTCCACACAATCTTTTTAAAATAAGAATTGTAGGATTTCCTAAAAAAAGTTAGTTAATAAATGTTATTAAAAAGTTATTAAAAAGTTAGTTACCACCAATTAAAATCTTTAAAATTAAACAAAAATTCAGTTGATTTAAAATGTTAAAGAAAAAAGCACTTGACAAAGAAAGCAAAATCACTTTATTTGTAATCACTGAAATTATTTCAATCATAGTCTGTCCTTTCTTCAGTGACACTTTCTAGACATAAATGTGGCATATCTTTAATGAAAAATATATGGTTTTATCAGAAGAGCTCATTAAAAGTAATTTGAGTCTATGTCTAATCTAAGTGAAAAATATGAGAGAGAAAATGACAGATTTGCTTCAATTCCTTGGTATTCTAGCACTGCTGAGGCCTTTGTTTTCCCAGTCAAGGCATACAAGGATGAAGTCTAATGAATCTGAGTAAAGTCTCTGGAAATTATTTCTAAACTACTCTTCCCTTTGGAACAGCCTATCTGAATAAATTTAGCACCTCAGGATAACAAGAAAAGGAGACAGTAAGTCTGTTCCTAAGTGACCAATCTGGCTTTACTAAAGAGCCTGTAATAGAAGCAGACTAGTATCAGTAGTATTGCAAAAAAACCCATACATATTGCCATAATGAAAAACAAAGAGTTTTAAAATAGTAATTGTGCTGTATAACCTTTTAAGAGCTGAGCAGCACTGTGGGGTAAAGGGGCTCCCTCGAGTCAATTCAGATTCCTTTTCTTGTCCTTTATAATGTCTTTCTCTCCCCATGCCCCACAGATGGTAGGGGTCTTCAAGCAAACAAAAGAAAAGCCCTCTCCCCTCTTCCTTATGAGAAAGGGGACATTGTAGAAAAACAAAGAGAGGGAAGGGTGACCTGGATATCAGGCAGTCTTCCTGGGTCAGCCCTTTGGGTTTAATCTAAAACTGGGTATACCTTCACCCCCTTCTCTTGGGGCATACTACTTTGAGGTTGGATCATGCAGCTTGGGAGCAGTGGGGACCTGCCACTGTCTCCCTCTCAGCAGGCCTGGCTCAGCTGTCTGAGGAAGGGCAGCCTTCCCCAAGCTCCCCATTTACCACCCCTTTCTATGGAAGGTTTTCCCTTTTAAGTCCCCACCCCCTCACACACCATTCCAGGCAGGACAAGCCTTGCAGGTGTGCCTCATTAGTGTTGAACCCACCCAGAAGACCTTGCTAGTCTCCTCTCCTCCAGACCAAGGGGGTGTCTCTTCAGAAGCATTTATCACATTGGGAAAAATAACCCTTTAATGTAACAGTATTCTGTAGAAAGATCCACAATGTCTTTTAACATCTATACCTACCAAACAAGCAAAGGCTCCAAAAACCAAGCATTACATTCATGCTCATGCAGGTGTATATTTAAAAATAATGTTATTGTAAAACTATAGCTTACTATTATAAAATAAGTTCACATAAAATGAACCATAGTTTAACAACATATGGTGAAGTTCACAGGTCAAGGTTGGTCCAAGCACATTTAGGTTCCCCTGCAAAGCTATCTGATTCAATACAAGGTCCAATATTTAGCATGACTTCATTTCCTCTCACTCCTTTCTCCTATTGCTCTGCCACACTTACCTTGGCCAGTCCCACCAAACAGAATAGCGAAGGAAAGGAGAGCTTCATCAGACTTGCTGGAGGATGGTTAGAAAATAAGTGTATGGAAACTTCATATTTAAAAGGAGAAGGGACTAACCAGGCAGGGTTGTGATTACAGCTGAGTGAATTATTAAAAATGAACAATTCATTCAATTAATTATTCTTTTTTTCTGTTTGTAAATAATCCATGAACAGATCTCAATTTTTATGAATTTGTTTGTCACCATATTTCAGCCTCTGGATTGCCTCTCTATGGCTAGTCCTAAAAATCGTAACTATTCATAATCTGCCACTTGCTTTATATTGATTCTGCTCTTTGATTGGATGTCTTCTAAACCAACAGAGAACTTTCAAGATGGCTGTGCAAATACTTGCTGCCTGAATATTCAGGCAAATATTTGCATTACTATTTGCAACAGTTTCTGCTTCTAAGGAACAAAAGTTTGCTCATAAGAACATTTACAGTAAGTCAACACCAGAGGTTGTGAACACTGCCACAGTGAATTAGCCTTTTTTTAAAAAATCAGATGAATGTTTGCAAGTTATTCATGCAGTATTTGCTCATCTCTAGTTGCAATAACAGCAATGCCTCCCCCCTTCCCCTGGTAGCTTCAAAACTGTGAAGGTTTTGTCTGTGCCAGCTGGGGAAAGAAAACCCACTGGCCCCTTTAAGGATTGCAGCTCCCCTCCTTGTGGACTTGAAGAGGGAAGGAGTGAGGGGACTCTATGGCTGCTTGGTTGGACAGAAGGGTACAACAAAATCCTATTGGCTCCTGCACATCCAAGGAGAGGGCTTCCCCTTCCCCACTTGGGATTCAAATAAGACTATTCTTGGGGTTAAGGGTGTTGTAGTGGGCATCATGCTAGTTGCCTTTTGGGGGCTGCAAAACAATTATCCTGACAGAGTTTGGGCAGGTGGGTTTTTTTCACCTTCATCTCAGCAGTCCTGGGACCCCATCAGCAAACTAAGGTCTAAAATGCATGTTGTCACAGCTGGGCAGGTACTCAGTGCACACAATTGTTCAATAAAGGTCAAGTTCCCTAATAACGCAGAAGTGGAAGTGTATTCGGAGACACATCTCCTAAAGAGAGAGGGGCATAGGTTTAGGTCTTCATGTCTGATACAGTGATAAGACATTCCGGGGGGCAGTGGGGGTCCCAGAAATGTTGCTGGGACATGTTTAATGGGATTGAGGGGCTCAGGGCAGCTCTCCCCATCAGTAGCGTAGGCAGGTCTGAGCACAGGGGGAGCGGTTCTATAAAAAGGCGCCTCCCCGCTCCCCCTGTATTCACCCGGGGGCGCCTCCGGCTGTCCGGTCCAGTCCGGTCTGGTGTACCGGCAAGAGCCAGCGCGGTGCCGGACTGTACCCGCAGTGATTTAAAGGGCCCGGGGCTCCAGCCACTGCGGGGAGCCCCGGGACCTTTAAAGCGCCGCCAGGGTTCGGGCAGTGCTTTAAAAGGACCGCGGCTCCTGCAGTCGCGGGGAGCCGCGGGCCTTTTAAATCCTCGCCCGAGCCTGGCTCCGGCAGTGGGGCTTGGGGCGGCACCGCTTCTGCTCACAGGGGGAGCGACCACTCCCCCGGCTCCTCCCCTGGCTACACTACTGCTCCCCATCCCCTGTGGTATGGATTAAAAAGGAAGGATGACCTGCACCATACAGATAGTTCCCAGATGTTTGTTTAATAAAGTTATGGCCTAGATAAACCAAATTCCTGGTTACTTGTCTGTCTTCCTGCAGTGCCAAGGACAACACCACCCTGATACTTTATGGGTTTCATTTTACCACCATAGCCACAGAGCTCTTTGTCATCATGAAAATGAGACTGTGACTTCAAGGAGAATTCACATTGGTGCAGTCCTCCAGGGGCCTAAACTATATGAGATGTAAAAATGAATATAACCCGTCTATTGGGGAAATAATATTATGGGAACTGAGTATATATTTATTATAGCTAGTCAGGAATTTTTTGATTAAATGTTTTGTTTTGTTAGACAAATGCCAAGACATCAAAATCAAAACATTTTGCAGGAATGCGTCCGTTTTGATTAAACTTTTACTGGTAAGTTCTGGATATTGTGGGGTAGAGGGGGAGGTATAGGGGAAGAGGCAGAGAGTGACAGAGACCCCACACTAGTCAATTTCCTAGTGGTAAGGGCATACAGCTAGGACGTGGGAACCGCTCATTCACATCCCTGCTCTGACTCAGTTCAGAATGGAAAAACTTTTCCAAACTCTTGAAAATTTTCACAGCATGGTTAAAATAATTTCCCACCAAGGGTTCTAATATTTTTGTCATTCAGACTTGGAAAATCAGCTATTAAAACTTAAGCCTACTTTATCCTCTTTCATAGACATTACAGTGAAAAAGAAAGATAGCTATTGGGTGGAATTTCTCTAACACTCCCATTCTATAAGCTGTTCTACGTGGGCAGAATACCATGTAAGTCGATGGGGCCCTACAAGAGTGCCTGCCTACGTCTGTCTGTGTGGAGCACACAACAGGATCAGTGCCTATATCCATTATTGTGTGCTCACTGCTAAATTTTGAACTATACATTAAAATGCCACTTACTATAATTTAGGAAGATGGGATAATTATAAAACATACAGTAAATTCTCAATATTGTATTCTTTATAGGGCACATTCAGTATTTAAAATACATTAGCTTATCACTCAATATGACATGTAGATTAATTAATGAACTCTATAAATCTTTGTAGCTATATATACATACAAAATATTACACACTTTTTTTCATCAAAAATATCTGTTCCTGCTGAATTATCTGTGACTTCCTTTGATGGCTGGCCATTTTTTGCCTTATATTCATGCTTTACTTATTTTTTTCTAATAGTTTGTTTATTTTTGCAAATAAAACATACCTCAAGGGAGTTCATCCCCTTTTTGCTCTAATGTTCTGACAACTAGAAAGTTGATTAAGCAGGGAGTGAAATATAATACAAAAGTGTCTTTTTTCTGAGCCAGATAATAGAATTATTTAAGCTAATGTGTATGGTGGATAAATAATGCCCAGGGTATGTTTTTCAAGGCTCCACAGAGCCTAGATTTCACCCACTCAAGCAGGAAAGCCTGGAGTCTTCTCTGCAATCTTGGTGGTGCTAATCCTCCACACAAGAGAATGCCACATGTTACAGCCAATGATACCACCATCAACATGCTCCTGAATTCCAAGATCATCTCCACAAATGGAAAGTGAAGAAAGAGCTTTATCACTCTCTGACTGCCCAGCAACATGAACTCTATCAAAGCCATTCACTAGAGAAGAAGCCCGGATGTCATCTTCCCAGTCATTTTAAAGAACTTACGTCAGCATGGCTGTGACTGGCTGGTGAACTTCTTTACCAGTGTGCATGCCCTTGGCCAAATGCCCAAGGTGTGGCAACAGGCAAAGGTCACTGCCATCTTAAAACTGGGGAAAGCAGATAAGGATCCAAAAAGCTACAGAGTGTTATAATTAAAATGAGTAACAGACAAGCTCTTGGGAAGGATGCTACTCCAGAGACTTACTAGGATCTTTGAAGACTACATCCCTAAAGAGCAATCTGGGTTTAAACCAGCACAAAGCACGTGTGATCAGGTAATTGCACTGCTGCTCTATATTGAAGCCAGCTATCAACACAAGCTCAAAACAGCAGCAGCCTTTCTGTAATACAACATGGTTTGGTGGAACGGGTTACTTCCAAAAGTGTTGTAAATCGTGTGAGTACAGCTAAACTGCAAAAAAACAAAACCCCAAAAACTGGAAGCGAGTCTCAGAACTCTCAGAACCAACTGACTCAGGGTCACACTACACAGTTAAAAATAGCAGTATAGAGGTTCCCACTCATCTGGAGCATGGGTTCTGAGACCCTCTGTCAGGAGAACAGGTGGTTCCCAGGCTGGTTGCTAGGCAAACCAGTAAGCTCAACTTGGCCCAAGGAGTCTTATCCAAATGGTTGTGATCCCTGATTGGGCCAGAGAACCTGCTATTTGAGCCTTGCAGTTGCAGCAGCACAGTGGCTGCTCAATGCATACTATAGCCACAGCTGCACTCATCCTGCTCCTGCTTCCAGTCCTTGTTTCAACTCTGCTCCAGCCTGTTTCCAGCCCTAGTTCCAGCCTTCCTCCAGCCTTGTTCCAGTCCCATTCTAGCCTTCACTCCTATCTGCCCCAATCTAGTATTTTTCTCCCTGCCCTGCCCCACTCCCAGTCCTGACACCGGTTCTGATCCCTGGCTTGGGTTCTCAACCTTGACCTTGGCTTACCCTCTGTCTGGTACCTGACTCCTTGATCTATGATCACCACTTCTCCAAACGGCCAGTCCAACTACCTGACAAGATCATGCTCTACCCATAAGGTAGGCCGCCCACATACTGATATGTGGATATACAGATGATCCCGCGCTCACAATCCAAGTGAGAATTTTCATCCAAGAAGAGCAGAAAAAACTGGAAGAGAACTGCTGGTTATAGTCCACCTGAGCAACCAACGTGCAAAGAAGTATAAAGTATGAATTGTGACACAAATTTCAGGCATGAGTATTTCCTGAAATATCTTGGAGTGATTCTGGATTGTAGCCTCACATACCACCAACATCTGACGAAAACCACTGATAAGATAAATGCTAGGAACAATATAATCCACAAACTAGTTGGGACCAATCAGGCACCAATTCACACTATGGACAGCCACCTTGGCTCTTGTCTTCGGAGCAGTTGAATATTGTGCGACAGTATGTACAGGTAGTGTACATATGAAACATATTGACCTGCAATTGAACACTGCTGTAAGAAATGTCACAAGAGTGCTGAACTCAACACTAACAGTCTGGCTTCCCATCCTAATGCATATCATACCCATCCCTCCAAAGAGAAGCAGTAATAATATGAGAATATGATCACACAATAATGAATCCAGACTTGCCCATCTATGGAGATCTCCATAACCCCTCAAAGATGCCACCTTAAGTCCAGGAACTGCCCCCTGCTTAGCAGCCAAAACTACCAAAACCTCAGGACTGTCACCAAAACACAAATGGAGGAGAGTGTGGGGAAACAATGGGGTCAAGAATTAAGACCCAATTACATAAGATATGAATAACAGTAAACAAAATCAGAAGCTCATGTGGGCATTGCAATTACCTATTACATGAAATGAAAATAAAGGCCAGCCTGATATGTGAATGTGGAGAACATATCCAAACCATGGAACATCTAGTGAACTGTTGCCCTATATGATCCTCCTCTGGAGGAGCAGCTTTGATTCATTCCATGTCACCAGAAGCCAAAGAGTGTATGATAAATCTGGACATCAACATTTTTTTTTCAACTTGCCATACAAAAGAAGATGTGTATGTTTTGAAAAATACTACTGAACAGGTAGCACAGTATTTACAAGGGGAGAAATGTTCATGTTTGTAAAGCAGGCATAACTAACAAATCTGAATCTGGAACCTGAATCTGGTTATTCAAATTTCTTTTCATTCGCTTTCTTTTATTTTTAAAGCAAAAAAAAAAATGTTCCCAATTAAGGCTGATGAAGGTACTACATGTGCCGTTTTAAGTACAAGATTAAAGTGATCTTTTAAAACATTTTAAATACCAGACAAGCAAAGGAGGTAACTAACATTGCAGATTTAGGCCCTATTCCTGCAAACACTTTCTCCTGTGCCAAGTACCTGTGAGTTTAAGGGGATAACTCAGACGCATGATCCAAAGAACACTGAAATCAATGCAAAGACTGCCATATAATGAATGTATTGACTACTAAATGTAGTAAACCTGGTCCAGGTTTCTCCTTAACTTTCAAGACATAGTCCCCATTAGAGCTACTCACATGAGAAAAGCTTAGCACATTCGTAAGTGTTAGCAGTAATGGGGTCTTCTTATACCTGTTCTCTTACACATTTTATGCTAAAAGAAAAAAATCAAAAACAAAGGTTTCATATTTACTCAGCACATATGTACCAATGAGTTAATCCTACTTTACAGATTTTAATTCAGGTTGTAATTCTTTTGTTTTCAGCCAGTTCAAGTATGGGTTTCTTGATTACTTGCCATCCTTCAGATAAAGTCTTGAAGAATTTGGTCAAAGAAGCCAAATCCATAAGAAAGATAGCATGATTTCCCATGAGTATCTGCTTTGGCCCATAGTGACCTGTTCCTGATCCCATCAAAGCCAATTACTTCAATAGAAACAGGATCCCACCCTGAACATTCCTCTCTGAAAGACTGAAAAAATGGATATCTTGACACTGTTGTTTCTCAGCTCTCCCAGTTTCCTGGCTGCATTAATTATTAGAAGACTGTCATAAAATTTCAACAGATAAAATATTAAATGCCTGGTTTATTTCCCCACCTTTAAAAACAAACTCAATCTGCTTTCTCTATATCAAGTGGAAGAAACTATGGGTCTAACTTGAAGAGATCTGGATGCATTTTTGATGGGAAATTAATGCCCAGTATATAAATTATGATGCTCCTTGAACTATTTTCCAGTTCATCCAGTGTTTCCTCATGCTTGTGGGAATAATTTAAACACCCACTTGTGAAAGTATGGTTTTAACTGAGTCATAATTTCAAGGTACTGCACAAACATTGTCTAATCTTCAGAACTCCCTTATTAGGTAGTCAGATATATTACCCCCATTTTACAGAAGAGGAAACTGTGTGACAGGAAGGTTGAGTGACCTGCTTGAAGTAATAGGCAAAGTTAGGATTAGAAGATGACTTCACAGCTCACAGTGCTGTACTATGTTCAGTCTAGCAGACTACACCATTTATGGTAGATTCAAATATATTAGTTCATTGTGGGTCACAGACAAAGAACGGGTGTGAGACAGATGTCCTTAATTAACAGTTGCACATCTAAAAGCTTCAAAGGAGGCAGGAAATTTTTGATCAACTAAAGAAAATGTCTGGAAGTCAAACATATTTAAAAAGTGTATTTCAAAGAGGTTTAGAAATGTGGTACCCAATATTCATGCTGAATAGTATTCATGATCCAAAAGTAATAACTTGTAGCAACAACCATTTAAAAAAATAATTGTTCTAAAGCAGGAGTGGGGAACTTATGTGACGGGCTGGATCTGGCCCGCTGAGTCATTTCATCCGGCCCACAGCATGTCTCCGTGCCGCAGGCTGAAAGCCCCGAGCCACAGCACCCCACTCCGCTGCAGCAGGAAGCTAGGGTTGCCAGGCTGTTAAAAGTCCGTTCGGCTCCGTGCTGCTCCCGGGAGTGACCAGCATGTCCCTGTGGCCCCTAGGAGCAGGGGCGATCAGGGAAGCTCCGTGCACTGCCCCCGCCCTCAGTGCCGGCTCCGCAGCTCCCATTGGCCAGGAACCTTGGCCAATGGGAGCTGAGGGGGCGGTGCCTGCAGGCACCGGCAGTGTGCACCATGCAGAGACCCCTGGTCCCTCTGCCTATGGGCTGGACATGCCGGCAGCCTCCGGGAGCAGCACGGAGCCAGGGCAGGCAGGGATCCTGCCTTAGCCCACTATGCCACTAACTGGGAGCCACCTGAGGTAAGCGCCATCCAGTTGGAGCCCGCACCCCCCAATTCCCTGCCCGAGGTCAGAACCCCTTCGTACACCCTAACTCCCTCCCAGACCCTGCACCCCCACCCCAACCCCCTCCCTCAGCACTGAGCCCCTTCCCACACCCAAACTCCCTCCTGGAGCCACTGGGAGGCATTCATGGACAAAGGATTGTTCTCTCGGTATGACTTCACCTGAGTAGGGAGAGAAATCAACTTCTAGGATGGAGGCTGGCACAACTGATTAAGAGAGCTTTAAACTAGGTATTTCAGGGAGATGGTTGGGAGATGTCCAAGTAATCTCCACGCCGGATTTTAACATTGAGAGAGAAGAAAATGAAGTAAGAAAGTATACAGCTGTGGGTAGGAGAATGGACATAAGGACATCCTCCAGCAAGTGACCCGTGCCCCACGTTGCACTGGAAGGCGAAAAAACCCCAGGGCCTCTGCCAATCTTCCCTGGAGGAAAATTCCTTCGCAACCCCAAATATGGCGATCAGCTAAAACCCTGAGCATGTGGGCAAGACTCACCAGCCAGACACCCAGGAAAAAATTCTCTGTAGTAACTCAGATCCTACCCCATCTAACATCCCATCATAGGCAGATGATGGAGCAAAGACATGAGAAGGCTGAAGGGAAAAGCTCAGACTTGCAGATGGAATCAGGACCAAAGAACTCTGACGGGGGACTGCTGGGTGAAGAAAATGGTGGCTGGTCAACAGACCCTCACAATAGATGTGGGTTCCACAGGCAGGCAGCAAAAATGAATGACTTTGTGGGTACACAAAGATGATGAATTTGGTTATATATGGGGTGGAGCTAGATGAGGTTCTGCACATGTAAATTCAGGCAAGGCTCCACAAAATAGCCTAGAGCTAACAGCAAAGGTAGGAAATACAGTCATATCATGTACAAGAATCAGCAGCAGATATCAAAGGTGAATTAAATTTAAATGTTATGACTGAGTTCAGCAAGTCAACTAGGCTTTGAGTGACAGGGGTTGTCATTCTCACTGGATTAGACAGGGATGGTGTCTAGTTACAATGTGCAAAGAAGACTTTGATTCTAGTAAGGTACAAAAGCAGACTCATAGAGCTTTATCTACATTTTGTCTATATTATGTATAGTAATAATATTCAGTCTACCCAGAGAAGTCCTAGGTAAGGAAATATACCATATACCTTCTTCTTTCACTGGAATTAGTAGAATACAAAAGAAAAGAAAAAAACAAATCCAGTGTAGAGCTGATTGAGTACTTCTAAAATTATTATGTGAAAAATATTCCTGCAATAATGTAATTGGAGATTAGTAGTCAGGTAGATCTATTTCTTATAATACAACACAATGTTTTTTCTGTTTGCTGACTGTTGTAAGTGTTGGTTGGATGTACTGCACTAAATTCTGCATTATGCCTTTAGGTGTAGCCAGAATTTGCCTCACTGTATCTGTAATTAAAGTAAAATATCTTAGAGCTGAATCTTTAGCATATTATATAATAAACATACAAGATGAGGTTTAAGTGCCCATTCCTGCAATTCTCTATGTGTGGGTGCACCCTCATAGAACCCTAGAGCCCATAGCTGGGCTCCTCACAGGCACAATGACGCCCCTGCATGCAGCAAATTGCAAGAATAGGGGCTAAATTTACAGTATATGCTAGACTATTGTCCCTTGAGTAGAAAATAGGACTGTCAGTAGGCAATAACAGCATCAAACTGCAGCTTTGAGCATGGTATACCAAACTTGGTCACTTTTTAGTTTTCAAAGCTGCATTTTTCATGATTAACTTTACCTCCAGTCACTAGGCTAATTTATGGTCTCAGTTACCCCAGTGCAACTGGATTCATGGGGTAGAATTTGCTCCTATGTATGTTACAGAACACAGGACTAGTCCCCAAAAGGAACCATGTCTCTCAACCACCAATAAATACTGAATAAAAACTGATAGCAACAAAAAACACCATTGTCAGTTTAAGTGGAACAATTTTATACATTTTAGTTACAGACATTTCACTTGTTTGTTTTTGATAATTTGCTGTTGTGAAATCTTTATGACATCCCCAAGATTAAAAGGTAAATTACCATTTAAAAACTGTCTGGAGCTATTTCTGAATTGAAGTAAATACTAATAAAAATTAAGTATTATTTCTATTCTTCCTTAAACCACTCTTTGTATTACTCTAAAAACATAAACCTATACAGTTCTTTCAACTGCAGAAGTTTATAGCTGCCTGAAGCACATTTTTTGTTTTACTTTCAAGTAAAGTCTTGTTTTTGTTTGTTTTTTAATCATGACCATTCATATTTTTCCACACTGCATTAATGAGTTGTTTTACGATCCATAAAGGACATCTGCTAATAGCAAATGATGCTAAAGTTTCCATTTCAGAGACTCCAGACTTCAAAAATGTTACTAACTAACCAGCTTAGCCCCTAATTCTTTTTCCTTCAGTGATATAGGACATGCAGAACTACACAAAATGTGTCTGACAGAAACAGTTTCTCTCCAGGAATTAAGAGGTTTATAGACCATGCCATGCATGACCATGACATTGATAAAAAGAAGCTCTTTCTGCCAATGAACCCAGTGCATGGCATTGGAAAAGTTTAATGATCACTTCACCTTATGCAGCTATTAAACATTGTACATGTAATTTTTATTATGACCACTAAAACCTATTTCAGTCCATTGCAGATGGGCTCTATTTAATGGTCAGTTTCCTAATGTCATCATCTTTGCTGCTACTGTGTAAAATGTAATGATAATTCTATTGCAGAGAAGAGTACAGCATCGCTGCATGAGGATCAGATTATCCAGGTCAATTGAAATGTTATTACTGGGTCGATTAAATTAGCCTAAGGCACCACTGATTTAAAATAAATCTACATATTGTTTTATTATACTGTAGAATATATATCAATTTTAGTAAAGACTAAAGCAGAAACTCCATTTAAGCCATATGTGGAGGATTACTCAAAGGTCTATGAAGTTGACATAAAATCACAGAAATGTAAGTCTGGAAAGACTCTGAAAGCTCATTAAGCCCAGCCCCCTGTGCTGAGGCAGAACAAGTAAACCGCGACCATCCCTGACAAGTGGTTGTCAAACCTGTTCTTAAAAACCTCCAATATGGAAGTTCCATGATCCTTATAGGAAATAGTATAGGAAGAGTAGCAAATGAAATAATGTTATAAATATGAAATATGAAAGTATTACATATTGTATAATTCCATCAGCAACTGGGTTAGTTTTTAGTTGGAATGCAAACTGTGAGGGTATAGCATAGCAAGGTGTTTTGTTTTGTTTTTTAAAGGGACTGTCACATTTCAAAGATAATATTGCATGTTGTATGTGGAAAAATGTAAACTTTGATTTTTTCCTGACAGTTCATTGTCTCTCTTTACTCTTGCATGCCAGCAGCAGGTATCTTTTAATTATACACTTGAGGGATAGGGTTAAAATTGAGTGGACAAGAAGCACAGACCTCTTCAGAAATGGATTCAGCCAAAGAAGGCTGTTTGCTATAAAGTGTTAGTTTTTACATTAAATCAGAAAACGAAAACCCAACATAGTTTGCAAAGGGAAAGTCCAGAGGGTCAATAACAAGCTGTCAGTGGGTCATACGCCTGTTTTCCCTGGAGACCTTTATTACCTGCACCATCTCCACTTTAAATTTATCATTGCTATAGTAAGCAAGAAAAATAAAACAGACATAGATTATTTTTGTCGACAATTCCTTTTTACATTGGTATGTGCAGAGCATTTTTGGAAAATTAATCCTCTGTTCATTAGTCAGAGTTCTTGAATAATCTCTCAGCATTGCATATAGTTTATAATGTGTAAATCATTTTGTAATTGAGCAGTCTTGTAAATATACATGCAATGTACATATGCTACCTAAATCAAAGGGAAATTAATTCACCTCACATTAAGCAGTGGTGGCAGTAGTCTGGCTAGTTAGAAATGGAGTGTGCCCCTTTAAGGGCTAAAGAGACAGGGAGTGACTTCCTGCTGCAGCTGCAGACCAGGTCAGCATGGGGATGGAAGAGAGGGGAAAATATATAGGTCCATACTGGTGCAGGAAAAGCCCTCTTTTAAAATGGAAATCCAGTATGAGCTCGAGTTTGGGAGACAGGCGATAGTCAGGTGGGGCAGAATCTTTGCTAGGAGGTAGGAACCCTTAATGGAGAGTGAATTCTGGACACCTTACAACTCACCATTGACACGGAATGTAAATTCATGGGATAGAATTGCTGCCCCAAGTGTAGATGGGGGGCAACAGGAGGGGAATTGGTGTTAATTTTCCATTGTGTTTTCATTCCAGATGATGGCAGACAGTGGTGTAGATCTAAGGGCACATTATTGTTTACTGGGTACATAGGCAGGTCGGGCAGGTGGGGCTCGTTAGCCTTGGAAGGCAGCCCACCTAGGAGAAGGAAAACTCTGGTTTAAAACCTCCGCTGCCTTGTGGCAATACCCATTCATGGGAAAGGTTAAGGGAGTCAACCCTGAAACCAAATCCGGTGTCGGAGTCCCGATGGCGGTCTGACATTGTCCTCAACATCATTCCGGCAACTCCTGCGATGCCACTGGTGCCAAGTTGTATCGACATTGTCTTTCCCTTGGATCCATCAGTTGCGTGGAGAGGGGGGTTCTGCTGCATCGGCAACAGCTGTTCCTCCATATCACCCTGCCCTGGCTTGCGCCCTGGAGAGGACACTCCAGCTTCGCCTCACAGCGTCGATACAACACGGGAAGCAACAGTTTACTGGACAACTATCGCCCGCCTCAAGCTAGGCAGCCCCCAGCCAATAAGGTGTTGTCCCGCCACAGTTCACCTGCTTCACTGGGTGCGTGGGGCTTAGTATACGTGAGTACCCGATAAGTGGACTGCGAACCATGCACCAGGCAACAACAAAAGAAAACCAACATAAGAAACCACCCCTCAAGTTAGGATGCTGGAATGTACGGACCATGACAACTGGCCTATCACGAGACCTTCAGGCAATCAGCGATGTTTGGAAGACTGCAGTCATCAACGATGAGCTAGCACGACTCCAAATCGACATAATCGCATTGCAGGAGACACGGCTGCCAGACGCTGGGACTCTCAGGGAAAAGAACTATACATTCTTCTGGCAAGGGAAGAGTGCCAAAGAAATCAGAGAGTGTGGTGTTGGATTTGCCGTAAGAAATCCTTTACTGGGGATGGTGGAACCTGGTCAACAAGGAACTGAAAGACTGTTATCACTCCGACTCCACACATCCACTGGACCCGTCAACCTGATCAGCGTGTATGCACCAACACTCGGCGCCACCAGGGATACCAAGGACGAGTTCTACGACCAGTTAGACACGATCATCAGGAGTATCCCTAAAGAAGAGCATTTGATACTACTGGGTGACTTCAATGCCAGAGTGGGCGCTGACCACGACTTTTGGCCAACCTGTCTTGGAAAGTTTGGCATTGGAGAAATGAATGAGAATGGACGACGACTTCTGGAACTGTGCTCGTACCATGACCTCAGCATCACCAACTCATTCTTCCAGACAAAGCCTCAACACAAAGTGTCCTGGAGACACCCTCGCTCCATGCATTGGCACCAACTCAACCTGATCATCATCAGGCGTTCTGCCTTGAAGTGCGTCCTGCTTACTCGCACCTTCCACAGTGCTGACTGCGACACTGATCATTTGCTGGTGTGCAGCAAGATGAAGCTACAGCCAAAGAAGATTCATCACTATAGGCCAGAGGGCAAACCCCGCATTGATGTGAGCAAGACCGCACACCCAGACAAGGCAGAGAAATTTACCCATGAGCTGAGGTGCTGAAGTGCATGCCTCCCGGTGGCTGCACCAAAGAGAGATGGGACCACATCAGAGACGCAGTACACAGCACAGCCATGAAAGTTTTTGGAAAGAAACGAAAAATGAACAATGACTGGTTTGAGGCCAACTCCGCCACACTCACTCCAGCCATTGAAGAACGCCGCGCTGTTCACCTGGAGTACAAGCGTTCCCCCAGTCATAGGACTCTACAAGAGTATCGATTTGCCAGGAGCAAAGTACAGAGACTAGCTCGACAGTGTGCAAATGATTACTGGCTCTAGCTCTGCCAGAGCATTCAACTATCTGCCGACACTGGAAACATCAGGGGAATGTATGATGGCATCAAGAAGGCCATGGGACCCACAAAGAAGTGGAGAGTGTCACTAAAGTCTGCAACAGGCGAAAACATCCAGGACAAGAGCAAGCAGATGGATAGATGGGTGGAGCACTACTCTGAAGTGTACTCCAGGCAAAACACCGTCACCGAAGCTGCCCTCAATACCGTGGATGGTTTTCCCATTGAAACTGAGCTGGACGAGAAGCCCACCATGGAAGAACTGAAGAAAGTCATTGAGAGCTTGTCCACAGGAAAGGCTCCAGGAAAGGATGGCATCCCACCAGAAGTTATCAAGTGTGGTATCAATGTCCTCCTAGAACACCTCCACGACCTCCTCTGTCAGTGCTGGGATGAAGGTGCAGTACCTCAGGATATGAGAGACGCCAACATCGTGACCCTCTACAAGAACAAAGGTGATAGACGTGACTGCAACAACTACAGAGGCATATCACTCCAGAGTGTTGTGGGTAAAGTCTTTGCACGCGTGATCCTGAACAGACTGCAGAAGCTTGCTGACAGAGTGTACCCAGAGTCACAGTGCGGGTTCCGAGCAGGGAGATCCACAACCGATATGGTTTTCTCCTTAAGGCAGCTGCAAGAGAAATGCAGAGAACAGCATAAGCCGCTACTCCTTGCCTTCATAGACCTGACCAAAGCTTTCGACCTTGTGAACAGAGATGGGCTGTTCAAGATCCTGGCAAAGATTGGCTGCCCACCGAAGCTGCTGAGCGTGATCCAGTCTTTTCACGACAACATGAAAGGCACAGTACTGTATGATGGCTCGTCCTCCGATGCCTTCGATATCCACAGTGGAGTAAAACAAGACTGCGTTCTCGCTCCCACACTCTTCGGCATCTTCTTCGCAGCGTTGCTGAAACATGCCTTTGGAAATTCCACAGAGGGAGTCTATCTCCACACCCGGTCTGACGGGAGACTTTTCAATCTGGCTCGACTAAAGGCCAAAAGGAAGGTACGGGAGGCAACAATAAGAGACATGCTGTTTGCAGACGACGCTGCCCTGGCCTCCCACACAGAAATAAATCTCCAGCGTCTGATTGACCGCTTTTCCAGAGCTTGCGAAGAGTTCGGGTTGACAATCAGTCTTCAGAAGACCAAAGTTATGGCCCAGGATGCAGAACATCCAAGCATTGCCATCAATGACTATGTGCTAGAGGTGGTCAGTCACTTCACCTACCTCGGATCTACCATCACGAACAACCTCTCACTGGACCCTGAGATCAACCGTAGAATCGGCAAGGCCTTCACAATTTTGGCCAGTTTGTCACAGAGAGTGTGGAACAACAACATGCTGACTATCAACACAAAGGTCGCTGTGTACCGCGCATGTGTGCTAAACACTCTTCTCTACGCCAGCGAAACTTGGACCCCCTATGCTTCGCAAGAAAAGAGACTGAATGCCTTCCACATGCGCTGCCTCCGTCGCATACTCAGGATCACTTGGAGTGTTCGAATAACGAACAACGAGGTGCTGGAATGTGCCAAGATCTCCAGCATGTTCACTCTCCTCCGTCAACGCCGCCTCAGATGGCTTGGCCATCTAAGTCGCATAGAAGATGGACGGATCCCCAAAGACCTGTTGTATGCCAAACTTGCCTCCGGAAACAGAGCTACAGGAAGGCCCCACCTTCGCTTCAAGGATGTCTGTAAGAGGGACCTGAAGACTGTTCAAATCGACATCAACCGCTGGGAAGAGCTCGCCCAGGACAGATGCAGATGGAGACACGCTCTGACTACTGGATTGAAAACTGGTGAAGACAAGCTGCGGCAGCTTGCCGAGGAAAAGCGGGTTCAACGGAAAAGGAAGCAGCGGCTCCAACCCACAGCTGACACCACCTTCAAATGCAGCAAATGCAATCGAGACTGCCACTCTCGTGTGGGGCTCTACAGCCACAACAGACGCTGCACAACCATCAACTAAACATTCCCCATGGGCACATATCCATCATCTCTCGAGACTAATGGACGCCAACAACATAGGCAGGCTTCCAGGTTGTCTGTAGGTTCGCAGCTGGGCATGGGGGCAGAGGCGTGTTATGGGGTGAGCTAATGCCCCTTCTGCACACTGTGGGTACCTGTTAGTGGGCACCGGATACAGTTGTAGTTCACATTGGGGGAAATGATTTGGGAATGCTCAGAGTTAAGAGGGAATTGGGGCAGACCTTGGAACTTTTTCACAGGAGTGAAAATTGTGTGGTGAAATATGCTGCAACATAGGGTGTGTCAGGGAGCTGTGATGTCCCTGCAGGTTGACAAGGCTGGGAATTATGTGAAGAGGGGGGTGACCAAATATATGGGTGTAATTGGGAGGTTGGTAATTTCACATTTGGACATAGCATATGGAGCACCTAGAATTATTCTGGGTGGATGGATTATTCAGGGTCCACGTGTTAGAGTTGGGAACAGAAACATTTTTGTCCGATATTAAGGGGACTATTAGGAGATGTCGAGGAACTCAGATGGGTATGGGAAGGGAGACAACGAAGCTAATTGCTGGTGTCTTTTTATGGTGGATGTCCAGTGCAGGTACTCCATAAGGAAGGGATACTGTGATTCGATAAAGTTGTTTGGTAAAGGCTTTGAAGGAGCAGGAACAGAGGGAGTTCCAGCAGAGAGTTGACTGGGCACCAGGATGGGTAAGGGAGACGACTGAAAGAAGCCCTGGGTATATAGTCAAATGATTATGGAATTATCAGTAAGGCTGGCGTCTTTGTCACGATGGTCACGGATTCCATAACTTTCCATGACCTCCGTGACTTCTGCATCAGCTGGTGTGGCTGGCTCCGGGGCTGCTCGAGCTGCTCAGTCAACACCTGGGCCAGCCTCACTGGCTGGTGCTGGGGCAGTCTAGGGCCACCACGTTCCCCTCCCCCCCAGCAACAGCTGTAATTTAGGTGTGGGAGGGGGCTCAGGGCTGGGACAGGGAGTTGGGGTGTGGAGCGGTGCTTACCTCAGGGTGGCTCCCAGAAGTGGCCGGCATGTCCCTGCAGCTCCTAGGCAGAGGGGCCAGGGGGCTCTGTGTGCTGTTCCTGCCTGAAGGCACCACCACCAGCTCCCATTGATGCAGTTCCTGGCCAATGGGAGCTGCGGATCCAGCACTTATAGGGGAGGCAACACGCAGAGCCCCCCCTGGCCTTCCCTCCCACTAGGAGCCGCAGGAACATGCCGTCTCTTTCTGGGGAGCCGCACGGAGCTGGATAGGGAGCCTGCAAGCCCCGACAATCCTCCCCCCGCCAGCACCAGCAGGGGTTCCGAGCCACATAATGCTGCCTGCCCCCGCCAGCACCAGCACCGGTCCTGGGCAGCCTCCCCCCAGCACCCGCGGTGCCCCCAGCCCAAGTTTTAGTTAGGCGTATATAGTACAAGTCATGCACAGATCACAGGCCGTGGATATTTGTTTACTGACCATGACCTGTCCATGATTTTTACTAAAAATACCCGTAACTAAAACGTAGCCTTAATTATCAGCATTGTGCACTTTTAACTGCTGGGTACTTCCACACATTTAAGAATAAAGTTGCAGCCTAATTAAACCACATCTAGCGTCTAGTGTCCTTCTTCCCGCACAGCCGAACAATGAATTAGTTTAGGATCTGATAACTGCTAGCTACAGAACGTGGGGTAGATAATTAATAGGTCCGATAAATTATACATGGATAGTTTAAGTTTATAGATGGTTTACTTCATTACCTCAATTTCTCTGGGACTGATGTGCCATTCTATCATCTCTGAGTCACGTCTGAAAACTGTAAATCATATTCTAGTTTGTGATCAATTAAAAATATGGATCTATGAGTAAAATATTATCTACATGCGAAATTATCAATAATATTCTAGTAAACTAAACCATAAGATCAAGAAAGAATTTAGTGTGCCAGATTTAGAGTTGACTATACAACCTTAATTCCACCCACTGGTGCATTCATGCCAGGCCATGAATGAAACAGAGAGCCTAGGGAAAAAACAGTATATGATCATGTAATAAAAGACTTTGTCATAATGTATACACAAGAGGCTGAATTAAGGTTGCACTGGGCAACATTAAATCTCATATTTCCTAACTTTTGAATGTTTGACTCTTACAATGTCAAAAATATTTTTTTTATTTTTTTGTATGTAATTTCCTAGGATTTGGATATATTTTTCAAAGATTAAAAACTCTATTATGTGCAACTGTAACTATGTCCACCATTTTAAACCATCATCATAGTTTACCCCAGAACCTTTAACACTACGACACCAACTGCTATCAATTGAACTACAGGATTAAATACATTAGGGAGCAGCAGCAGAATGCTGTTATCCTAGAAGAAAGTAGTAACTAGGATTTAGCCTCTTAAGTGATTTAGACACTTTTGAATATTTTACCCAAACTGACTATACACAAACTAATGTCAAATGCATATAGTAAAAAGAAATATTTTTTCCTTAATCTCTTTTAGACTCTTTGGTGCTCTTTATAACAAAAGCAGATTTTAAAAGATTCAGGCACAAGTGTAATCTTTAAACTGATGTTGGTGTAATTTGGCACCTAACAACCATGACGTATGTCCCTTTAAATCTTGGTAAAATTCAACTCCAGTATTGCTGCTATGTGTTTTATTGCTCTACTGAATCTGTCTGTGGATTATGAAATAGTCATGGGCTTCATCTGTGGATTCACTATTCCCTATGTGTAATCTTTCCACACCAGTGACTTTAAGTATTATTAAATATTTAACAATAATTAATGAATCTCTCAAACTATCTTTCAATAGAAGGCACATGCTAATTACATTCCTGCCTGAATTGAAGCAAAGGCATAGCATGTTGATGAGAAATCTAGAAGATCTCTCTTAATATTTTGAAAATCTAATAAAAAAATCCTTCAAAATTGAAACATTTCAAATGCTTGATTTCAGTATTAATTTTCTTTCAATAATATTTTGTTTTCTCTGCATAGACTGTAATTAAATCATAAACTTTATATCTTGAGATTAAGATAGCAATTACATTGTCACATTGAGACACTATCAATGAGGGTTTCTTGATATGTGATTACTACCTGAAGATTTTCTAATCTGCCTTAAAAACAACTTTTTAACATCAAACTTTAAAGATTTAATATCTTGATGCAAGTAAGAGAAATGTATCTTCCTGTTAATATTTTTTTCCCTCAAGTCACAACCTTACTTTGGAAATATATATATATATGTATCAGACCCTTAGATGCTGTGTAGAGAGTCAACAAATCACCAGTGGAACAGACTGTTTATAGCTGCTCAAAAATCAATTGCAAATGTTAACCTGAACATTTGGTAGTGATATGGTATCACTCAAGAATGTTGTTTCGCATAAAATAATATTCCGCTTTCCTTGATCAAACACTCCTAAATGAATTATACAAATCAATATTTATAGTAGAACAGGGAATCATCTTCTATGGCAATATTTCATAGACTGACATAATATTGGTCAGTTTTATTATCAACAAAAAAAATCTCAATAAAATGCTGCAGGAAGCAAATATTCAGAGGTTCTCTCCAAGTTATTGGAATTCACAATTAAAATCTGATGATTCTTTTGCACCTGTGAAACACAGACATATACAGAGGTGTGGATATAATGTATAGGCAATAATAGATTGCAGTGTATAATTTGAGCTGAACTGTGGTTCAAATATTTGTTAATAGTTTCGTTAACAAGATTACAGAATTCTGGAAAAGACCTCCAAAAGGACCCCTGGAGTTCAGCCTGCTTTTTCAAATCACTGTAATTGAAGCCATTCTTTCTCTAAGTGTTCTACAAAAAGATGTTCTTGTGCAAAGAGTAATTTGAAACATATCTCTGCATTCCCTCACCAGTCAGTCATCTCAAAAGCATGACTGAAACTGACCTACTGAAATTGTAATTGTAGTTTTTTCACAGTTCTGCAAGAAGCCTGTTTACAATGAGCCAGATACTCAGGTGGTGTAAATCGGTGTAGTTCTATTGACTTCCACAGAGCCATGACAACTTACATGAGTTTAGGATATGGTCCTGTAGGCTGTAAACTTTGCCAATGTTCTTTTAGGTGGAAACCAATCAGTATGTTTTTTTCCTCTATGGCACACAACTGCAATTCACCAATGTCACAAAATAGTTGGTCCTATCTAAGATCACAGCTGAGGTAACATATTGAAGTTATGCACACAATTCTGAAATCAGTTCTCTAACTGTTCTGCAAATAGATGTGCTAGTGTAATGAAACTCTGTATGCCAGCATGGTCAAACTTGTCAAAATCGTAACTGAAATGACACACTGAAGTTACATAGCTTGTGTCAGATTGTAGACTTTAAGTGGGGACTTCTGTGTGCACTGCAGGGAGGGGAGTGGCTTTTAGGAAATGGCAGCAGTTCATCAGAAGACCTAGGATGAATTCTCAGCAACAAAGAGAATTTATAGTAGAGTTCCAGATGAACACACACAGGAGTGACAAATTACTGTTCGCTGCCTGATTGCCCCTGACTGGAAAGGAGAATGGTCTATTCATTAAAGATGGCAGAAGCATTAGAGGCAACCTGTCCTTAACTGTAAGCAGAAATCAAAACATTGCATTGGAGGGGAATTGTTGAGGGACAGAGGGCCATGTGACTCAGTGGGTCACCCCTAAGTTCAGAGATTTGATCGAACTTTCCAAATTATGATTTTTCACAGCCTCCTCACCTTTTTTAGTTCCCATCCTTAGATCACTGTACCGTTTGCTCTATTGAGGTACACTTTTACTTTTTTCTAAATGCTGGGCTTTGCATGTTTGCTCAGTTTACTTCTAGTATTGTACAGGTCACAAAAATCAGTGACATATGAAAGGCTGAGTGGGAAACAGGCTGGCTTCCCTGCTGTCAAAACTATAGCACTAAGACTAATAAATAAAGAAGAATAGCCATGATGTCCTTAGCTTCAAACTTTCTTTCCTTGCTCCAGCAGAACTGCCACATACCAATCTCAAGTGAAATTTAACATTGCCTGAACTAAGCTCCTGATCTTTCTCTTCCCAAACCATAGCTTCCCACTTCTTTCTCTATCTCCACCTTCCCTGTCACTCAGACATACAATCTGAGCTTCATCTTTGAGTTGGCCCTCTCTATTTACTTTGCACAAAGGTCACATCCAAAGCTTGCCACTTCTTCCTAAGCAACATCGCCAAGAAACAGCTTTCTCAATCTGTCTACACTGCCATAACTTGCATCGACTACTGCAGTCTCCACCTTTCTCACTTCAACTACTGCCCACCTTGGCCCTTCAAGTCCATTCAATATGCTGATGATGATGCTGCTAAGATCATTTTCTCACTCATCATGCTGATGATATCATCCCACCCCATTCAGATCCCTCCATGAGCTCCCTGTCTTCCACTATGTCCAACTTTCTGTCCTCACCTTCAGTGTCCCTCACAATCTAACCCCCCTCACCTATCCATCATACCATCTTATTACAAGATGGTCTCCCACCTTTGTTCTGTCAACTATCCTCGATGGCCTCTTCTCCCAGGCTACCCTTTATGTGTGGCGAAACGTGCATTAAAATCCAAAGTGCTACCATATTATTCTCCGCCAAGTCCCTCCTTAAAAGCTACCTTTGTTTCAACACAGACAGAACCCTGCCACATGATAACAAGTAGAGAGATGTAATTCCTGCTACTGTTTGTCTTATTACATGTATAAGTTGTAAACACAATTCATCTGTACTCAAATATCCCACTAGAACTGCTACTTAATCCTCTGTCCCCTCTTCCTGCTTATTTGTCTCACCCGCCTGTTGTCTCATCATTTCTTTGGGGCAGCGGCTGTCACTTACTTGATGTTTGTACAATGAGACCCTGACATGTTGATGCCTCAAGACATTACCACAATATAACTAATAAATAATACAGCAGGGGAGATGCCTGCTTTGAGCATAGTTACAGTTAGTGCAGTAACTTCCCTGCTGACTCCAATGGGAGAACTACTGGACTCCTTAGACATGAATGTCCCAAGTGTCAAACATTTGGTGTAAAATCCTAGTCCCAATGAAATCACTGGTAAAAGTCCCATTGACTTCCATGGGGCCAGAATGTCAACCTTGGTTTCTGATAAATAAATGTTGTATAATTTTCTGTACAACAATGCTTTAATTTAAAGTTAACTTAACAGAATGTAGGGGTTTGTGGTTACATTTTGTTGTCCACATTTCTGCAGTCAGATTCATGGTATTATTATTATATTTTAAATAAACCCACGTGGTTTGGCTTATAATTTTCTTCTTTGATTTCATTAAAGGGTCATTTCTTTTTCTACCTATTTTATTAATCTCACAGTAGTGTTCTGATTTCATTAACTAGATAGATGTGTTCACTTAAAGGAGGAGATCAGATGAAAAGCTTTTGGGCCTGAAAATCTCTGACTATGACAGGGAGAATCGGATCATGAAGTGCTTTGCTGAAACTTGTTACTTATTTTCAATACTCTTCTCTAGATTTTAATTCTTTTATGTCTATAAGCCTAAAAATTGTAAGTATTGAAACTTATTTGCTTTAGTTTTCTGTAGAATTTTGTGAACCTTGTTAAGTGTTCATATCTGTTAATAACAGATCAGAGTGAGAATGATTAAACTTTATGTTCTTTATAGTTAATGGAAAGAATATTAACTATCCCTAAATTGTGTAGGCTAATTTTTCAAATGGGTCTTTAAAACTGCTCCCAAACATGTGTGGATGTATTTGTTTGTGTATGGAAAACCCAAGTGCCTTCTGGCAAGTATATACATATGCCTGTGGTCTTTTGTGCCTACAATTTCCTATTATGAATGCACAATCCCTATTAAATGTGCACTCAAGGAGTGAAATCCTGGATCCATTGAAGTCGATGAGAGTTTTGCCATTGACTTCCAATGAAGCAGGATGTCAACCGTAAGCTTTTTCTGCTCTAATAGGTTCACCTCCATATGTTGTGGGTATATTTTTAGAGGCGCATGTGTAAATCTGTCACTATCTCCCTTGGAAGTTCTGCTGAAATGAAAAGAAAATACTAACACAAATACTTGTATGTCCCAAATCAGCTTCATAAGGCCATGAGAGATGGGACCACAGAGAAAAGGACACAGTGGCTTTTTCCTTGTTCTTTTACCTAGGGTAATACAGTGCCTTTTCTATTCATTTCTCTTTTATTCACGCGCTGAGTGTTTGTCAGTCAAATTTTCTCAGTCATTAACCATTCATTTTCTATTCTGTAATTTATTATGTTATTCGTTTTACAAGACAGAGTGCAAGGTTTCTTGCTTGTCTGTTCAAGTCAGGCATAATGCTTTATACTAACCTTCACAAGTCTTACTTAACTTGTCAAGAACATTTATCATCTGACTCTCAGAGGTTATCTGCACATTTTTCACTTTTCTGATATTGTTCATTAGATTTCCTCCCCTACATTTTTCACACTGTAGTAAATAAGGGATTTGGAGTGCATGTCTAGTGATCCATACTGTATACACTTTACAGTTGCATAGGCCAACATATAATATCAGTAGGAGCTGCTCACACATTTCCATTGACTTATCAGGTCTACCGAAATCATGCTGAGTAAAAAATTGCTCAGGACACCATATAATTATGCTGAAACAATTAAAGACTTGCCACAATGCCTTACAGTTAGACAGAAAGCACTAATTGTATCTGATTTACAATTTGGAAAACATAAAATAATACATACTAGGGATGATTTAGTTTTACTAAAACAAAACCAAAAACACAACCACTTAGTTTGGGACAAAACCAAACCCAAGACTAAGAAAAATAGGAACCTAAGTTCCTTTTTCAAAAATAAGTTAGCTACTTAGGGTCCCAAGTCACACTGACTTTCAATGGAACTTAGGCTCCCAAGTCATTTTGGCATGTTTGAAAAATTTGCCACTGAGGCCTTCTCTTTAATAAGCCAAACTTGTTCTTTAAAGTTTCCTTTCTACAATAAACATTTTTATGTACATTGACCATAATGTACTAGCTTGGGTGCCTAAAGTTGGGTTACTAAAGTGTTTAAACTCTAATTTTCCAAGGTAAGAGTTACCTGCAACTCTCATAGACTTCAGCAACTCTGAAAATCTACCTTTTATTTAGCCTAAATCTAGTTCCTCAATAGGTTTAGGATTTAGGAGCATAATTTTAGGCATCTACACTTGACAGTGTTGGTCTTACTTACTGTTATTACTAAAAAAAGTATAGAAAAGTTATACAACAGTATTTTGAACTCATCTTGAGCAATAAATGTTTGACACTGAAAATAGAATAGATCATCAATAAAACACCAGAAAACAAATTTCAAGATCTGATTGGCTAATGAACCAGATAGAAATGACAATACAGGAAAAACTTCACAGATATTTTTGTGAATACACCTGCTAATTTGTTTCATTGTTATCCAGAACCCCTTTATTTGCTCATGCAGGTGAGCAAGTTTTATTAGCCAGAAATTTCATGTAAACAAAAGTGCCACAAATACAGGCATAAGAAACATTTGAGAGAACATTTGCAATGAAATTGCTCCTTCAGACATTTAGACAATCTCTATTATTCACACAATAGACTCAAACTATTGCAAATACTCATGGATAATTTGCACACATTAAAAAAGACTCTTCCTGTTTATAAAGCCAGTTGTATGACACGAATAATAAATAACACATATTAAGAAACCAGCCACTGTTTGCTGGCTGCTTCACTTTGAATGGTCTCTTAGCCCAGGTCTACACTAACCCCCCCTGTCGAACTAAGATATGCAACTTCAGCTACGTTAATAACGTAGCTGAAGTCGAAGTACCTTAGTTCGAACTTACCTGTGGTCCAGACGCGGCGCGCAGGCTCCCCTGTCGACTCCGCCTACTCCACTCGTCGAGCTGGATTACCAGCGTCGACGAGGGAGCACTTCCTGGTTCGATTTATCGCGTCTTGAGAAGACGCGATAAATCGAACCCAGAACATCGATCCCGCGCCTCCGACGCCACGGGTAAGTATAGACATACCCTTACAGTATGTAAGTATGTACTGGTCTCTCAGGAAAGTGGATTACCTATGCCAATAGGAGAATCCCTCCTATCAGCGTAGATAATAGTATCTATGCTGAAGCACTGTAGCTGTAGGACTACAACTGTAGCAGGTTAAATCATTGCTCAACAAAGGCAATCTAGCCAGATTAGAAAACATGCAGAACAATCCATAAGGACTGTACTTTTACTGGGGGAGAACTAATTCTAATAAGTTACTATCCTCAACAATTCTCTGTATTTCTCAGAGAGTCCTAAAAGCTAATAGAACCTTGCCTCTGGAGATGAATTCTAATGTGAAAGGAGGTTTTCGGGTATGGTACCCTATAAATAAAAAAAATGTTTCTCTTCAACTTGGTATTAATTATGATTGACAATAGGAGCTGGGCACAGCAGAGAATTTGACAAATATGTTTAAAATGTATGTAATTTCAAAATTACTGTCCTCTGACCCCTCGATATTAAGAGATTAGTGTTAAGTGAGTTAAATGTGAGTCACCGCTGTGTTGCAGGTAAGAGTGGTACCTCTGAAAACCATACTGCTGATCAGAATGACAAAATATGGATCGAGGTGCTCAACTTTAGGCACTCAAGGCACTGAAAAATTTGGTCGAATTATTTTTTAATATACAATTAATTAAAATGTACTAAACAGAACATATATGTTAGCCTTTTTAATCCACAGCTGATTCAGACATTTTAAACAAAAATAAATACATAAATACATAAATAAATAAATTCTGTTTTGAAGGATAATGGGACTTAAGTGGAGCATAAACATTCTAAGGGCCTTGTGTTCATGGCATAATTTTACCCATAGTGCCATATTCTGACCACTTATACCCATACAAACCCATTTACTTCAACAAGGCAGAATTTGGCCCACACATTAACAAACAGTAATAATATATTAGTGCACCTTCTATTAAATCACACAAAATTGAATTACCTTATGGCCAGGAAATGAGCAGATCTCATTAATGTAATAAAAGTAATATATGTGAAAGTTAAATTGGGGTGACAGGTGATTATAGGTATAAGTATCATACTGCACTTGTACCATCATTCTTCAAATATTTATTTTGTTAGCACACTGGCAGTAACTGTAATCTATCTAGTTTAAGCAATACGTTCTTAAGCAATAAGCTTCCAAGTACAGCTCGTTGGAAAACTGGAGTTTTTCCCATTAGAATTTTTGAATTAAAAAGTTTGTATTCAAAATGTTTCAGTCAAAAATATATCAATTTTCCCACTGGAAGCTTCAAACTTATTTGAAATGAAAAATTCTATTTTAAATGGAAATTTCAAAACAAAATGAAAATGTTTGTTTAAAAATTTCCCAGGGAACAACATAATTTTTTAACATGTTTCAGAGTGGTAACCGTGTTAGTCTGTATCAGCAAAAAGAATGAGGAGTACTTGTGGCACCTTAGAGACTAATACATTTATTTGGGCATAAGCTTTCGTGGGCTAAAACCCACTTTATCAGATGCATGGAGTGGAAAATACATTAGGAAGATATATATATATATACACACACAGAGAACATGAAAAGATGGGAGTTGTCATACCAAGGCTACATCCACACTACCCGCCCGATTCGGCGGGTAGCGATCGATGTTCTGGGATTGATTTATCACGTCTTGTCTAGACGCGATAAATCGATCCCAGAGCCGCTCCCCGTCAACTCCGGAACTCCAGCTCCGCGCGAGGAGTAAGCGGAGTCGACGGGGGAGCCTGCCTGCTGCCGTGTGGACCAGCGGTAAGTACTTTTGAAATCGATCTAAGATATTCGACTTCAGTTACGTTATTCACGTAGCTGAAGTTGCGTATCTTAGATCGATCCCCCAACCCAGTGTGGACCAGCCCCAACTCTAATGAGACAAATCAATTAAGGTGGGCTATTATCAGCAGGAAAAAAAAACTTTTGTAGTGATAATCAGGATGGCCTATGTCAAACAGTTGACAAGAAGGTGTGAGTAACCGTAGGGGGAAATTAGCATGGGGAAATAGTTTTATTTTGTGTAATGACCCATCCACTCCCAGCCTTTATTCAAGCCTAATTTAATGGTGTCCAGTTTGCAAATTAATTCCAGTATAGCAGTTTCTCATTGGAGTCTGGTTTTCAAGTTTTTGTTGTTGAAGAATTGTGACTTTTAGGTCTGTAATTGAGTGTCCAGGGAGGTTGAAGTGTTCTCCGACTGGTTTCTGAATCTTATAATTCTTTACGTCTGATTTTTGTCCATTTATTCTTTTGCGTAGAGACTGTCCGGTTTGGCCAATGTACATGGCAATGCCGCTCCACATGCTAATTTCCCCCCCTACTGTACTCACACCTTCTGTTTGAAATGGGCCATCCTGATTATCATTACAAACGTTTTTTTTTTTCCCTCCTGCTGATAATAGCCCACCTTAATTGATTTGTCTCGTTAGAGTTGGTATGGCAACTCCCATCTTCTCTCTCTCTCTCTCTCTCTCTATATATATATACATATATATATATATATTCCTACTGTATTTTCCACTCCATGCATCTAATGAAGTGGGTTTTAGCCCACGAAAGCTTATGCCCAAATCCATTTGTTAGTCTCTGTGGTGCCACAAGTATTCATCGTTCTCTTAATTTTTTTAAGTTATGAATTAACATTTTCCCCATGAAAATTTTCAGTTCCAGCAATAATACATTTTTCAGTGAGAAAACTTTCCATGTGAAAAATTTCATCCAGCTCTTCTGCTGAGGCTATCACTGGTAAGGAAACAGATAAAAAAGGACAAGTGTTGGACAAGCAAAAAAAATAAAATAATAATCACTATGTCAAAACTATAGGTTTAATTTTAAAGATGAAACAAAGACAATCCTTAAGAAATAATTAACGTTGCCTGTGATCTGAATGTGACAATTCTGTCAGTTCCTCTTGGTCACTTTATAAAGTATCACTTCACCAAGGTCAATATTTCAATTAATTATAAAATTCTGTTTTAAAATATGAAATATTAAAAAAATAAAATCAAGTATAAAAGATAATTAAAACAATGTGTTTGTCTCAGATGTTTCACTATTGATCTCAGATGGTCAACATACCTGGGAATTTTAGCTGTATAGTCCAGGCCAGCCCTCTCTATTTTCATTTCTTTGCAACGTATGTATGCTCACAGTGTGATGAAAAGGCATTTTTGCAACATTCATGGGGCCCTCCTTCCAGTGTGAACTCCGATCTCTTACAGACTCATTATTTTAATCTGTGCACTACATTTTCAGTTTAGGAAAACGGTTGATTTCATTGACTTCATCTGGCAAGTTGCTTGTCATTTTAATAGTTACTAGTTCCAAATTTTCCCAAGCCTGGAGCATGTTTGAATTCATCTGCCTCAATGGCATACCTAACAAGAGAAATTTAAAAAATATATAGTTTAATGAACTACCCAGTTACATTTTCATGGTTAGTATAATGTATATATAAATCAGAATGCCTGGAAAACATGTTTTCAGTCTCCTGAAGGTTATTAACCTTTTGTTTGGAATTGTTTTTGCATTAGTTATTCCTCTGTAATCATCTGTAATGTTTTTTTATTTCCAGTAAACTACAAAAATGTTAGATTTAGGCGAGGCCTGAATTCTCCCATCCCAAGAACCACAAATGCAAGACATTCTCAGAGTGCAGAGCTTCCTTATGGAAGTAGGGTTCAGCTGTGGCACCATCCTCCACTCCTCTGAACCTCATGAAAGGCACTCCCCAGGTCCTGAGTATATGCTGAGGGAGAGGCTGCAGACTGGCTGGAGCATCCCATTCCCCAGCCTGCACAGATAGCACAGTCCCAGTGCAGTTCCCAATCCCTGGGTGCTCTAGGGACAGCTACAGAAGCATTTATTAATACTGTTATTACAATTAACAATAACTGTCATGCTATTATTATTATTTGGGGTAAAACTTTTGTTTTAATTGCCATTTTTAACCATTTTTGGATCAGCTCTAGTGCTTACACTTGCCTCTCAGATACCCCACTCACTGTTACAACTGCACATTTTAATAGATTAAGCAAAAAAACAGACTCTGAAATCTACAAATATAGGGGAAAATCCATCTTTGTATAGGTGTATTTCTTCTATTAATTTTCAAGAGAAGAAATGGACCTTTATCCATTCTGTGTGCACATTAGCATTGATTTAGAGCAAAGAAATATTATTTTTAACCAGCAAATACCCAAGAAAAAAATACAGCAACAGACAAAAGCAATAGCAAGAGATACAGTTGTCATGAACAACTTTTGTAAAACTACATCATGTCCCAGGTACACTATATTACAGAACAGTAATTTGTTTCTGTAACCTGCACACTTTATTGGCAAGCTGTTGATCTATGCAGTTGTAAATATGACAGCATCCTTGAACTACATACTGAATATGTGCCTCAGAACCTGAAAATCAGATCTTGCCTTCACACTGTAAACATTTAACCCCTCTTCCCCTCACTCCCTCCAAGAGTAGCCTAAACAAATCAGTCACACAAATATTTAGGGTGAAATGAAGGTTCATAAAACAAATGTTTGCAAGAATTTAAATGGTGTATTAACCTTATTTATCCCATTTGTCATTGTTTTTGTTTTACAAATATTCTCTGTATCAGCTTACTAAGATTAATATATTTGGGAAATTGCAGTGTTTCTCTGTAATTAACTTATATACAAATGGCACATATCTCACTGCCTTCATTAACTTCACAGCCATATGTGTCTCTGAGATTACTAATTAGGGGAGTTAATGGGCAGTTTATTGCACTTTTGCGATCTGCCTTTTAATTTTTTTTAAAGTCATCCCCACCATACTCTATGCCAAAGAAGAAGCTTTTGTTTCGTGCTCATTGATACAGTCTCCTTCTCCAGAATGGAGAAGTCAGTGATGTTTCATGTATCTGAAAAGCTCTAGAATTGTTTTCCTCCCAAAGATTGGGTGATATAAAATGTCATTCAATTGTGTAAAGTTGTCCTCACTTTATTTAAAACTACTGGCAGTTCACTGACAAATAAATATTTAATTACAAAACAAATATTTGTCTCATAAAGTTGTGTGCTATGAAGAAAACTATGCAAGATAATTTCCCTTAAGCCAGTTTTGCTTACAATATACAGCCACTAACAATGAAAGAAGCAAGGGTGTTTTCATTTTCTGCAGTAACAACATAAAAGGACTCCACATTTTAGTGAACCTTCAGGGTAAAAATGCATATCAGAGGTTCTGCAAGCTTGTGAATTTACCAGTAGCCCTGAGTAAGGGGTAATATATATATTTGTACTGCCCCAGGAGCAGATGAGAGACCAAATTGCGAATCCCTTCTATACAGAGTCATTCTCACTCTCTCTGGCCCAATTAATATTTAACTATTTAATGCTACAGGATGAGTCTGCTAAATGACCAAAGTTGTGGTCTCAGTCTATTTCCCAGTGGATGGGTGTTCACAGCATGAAACCAGCTCCCAAAAGGTGACAAATTGCCACCCTTGTCGGCAGTCTCAACAAATAAGCCACAGACTGAGTGGACCTGGAAACTCTACTTTGCCACTCCTAGAGGTGATCCTTCCAGCTCAGGACTGAGGAACACTAGTAATTTGGCATAAGAATAATGCCTTTCTTCTGTCCTTGCCCTACCTGGACAATCCATAAGTAGTGGACTTTGGTCTGATATATCACATTAGACTACAGGGATATCAAGCCAGTACCTTCAATCCTTTTTGTTAAAAAAAATAAAGGAATATTCAACATCACACAACACTGGATATTCTCTCTCCATGCACACACAGAGAATAATATATATACACAACATTGTAGAAAATTGTAAACCTCCTGATCACACTTATGCTTGTGATCGCTAACTGGCTATCAGTGATGCTGGTAGATCAATACAAGATACAAGCAATTTTTTTAGAGTGATTTTTGTCACTCATGTTCCAAGAGAGAGAGCACTGTTGCAGCTTTAGGCTTTCATCAAATGTAAATTGTAAGCTTTGGTACACAGAAGGTTAATGTTCTACAGCTTAGCCCTGGAGCAATGTATGAAAATATATAATCAGAGACTTCAGGAAACCCATCAAAGCCCTGCATGTACATTTTTCACTTCACCAACTACTCTGGTGGTAGCCAGTAGATCTAATTTCAGCAAGTTTGTGTTCCTGACAGCAGTCTCATCAAATTAGAGAATCTTCCTGATTTGGTTGGCACCTTCATCTCGGCCTTTCTATCAAATAATATGCCTGTTGCCTTCATCATGCAATCCTTAATTATCTGAAAATCAGCAGACTGTTGCTTGTGCCAGCAAAGGAAATGAGGAAAGAACAGTATTCTTTCCAATGCACATGGCTGGACACCCTTCAGAAACATCTGATTTGATTGCCAGTAACAATATTCCATTGATACTCATTTTTACCTCTATGGCTTCAGTCTCTTTTCCTAAAGAATTAACTTATGCATGTACATATTAAAATCTGGATGATTTTTTTCTTTAACAGAGGTGCTGTGATTTTTATTTCCAAATTTCAGACTGATGATGCTTGGTTGATGGGTATTATGTGTCCCTAGTGCCAGTCTACTGTGCATAGGAAAGGTGAAGAGGAGAGGGTGAAGATTGCTTACCAAAGAAGGATCTTGTGCATAAATCTCATCAAGGTTCACACAATATTTTATTCCAATCCAAGACAAAGGTGTTCTAATTTCTCTGAATCACATGTAGGCCCCAAAGGAGATCAAGGTCAATGTAGCAAACTAGGCAATCCATCAACAACCTAATTATGTTCTGTTGACCATAATAGGGAATTTTAGAAGCAGCACTGCTATCTCTGGATCTTGGAACAGCATCTATCAATCTCTGGCCTCTGGATCTTGTCATTACCTGACATCCCCACTGCTAAAACCACTCCATGGGAATCTTCACCTCATTTTGGTTAACTAGAATTATTCAGACTGAATGTCAGTAGCTAACCTGAACTGCTCTGGGCTAAATTTTAGCTGGTTTTATCATATAGGGGAGTTTATTCAATCTAACACCCTACCTTCAGTTAAAAATGAAAAAGGTCTCCTTTGAAATAGCTCTGTAGCACTTGCCCATTCATTGCACTGCCTTGAAGGAAAGCTGAGCAGAGGAAAGACCCGAGGACTCCTCTCTGTCCTAGTATTACAAAACAAAATAAGCAAGTAGTCAAGGGAGTAAAAATGAAAAGAATAAAAATGAAAAAATATGAATAAAAGCTTTTCTGTCGCTATATATTATATCTGTACTCTGGTACCCCAGCGGTATTTTTTATCAGTTTGTTGGCCATTCAGATTGTAAGCTCTTTGGGGCAGGGACCTCTCATGACTTTCTGTAAAGCACCTAGAATACTTTGCATGCTTTATGAATAATAAATAAGTAACCACATTCACATTCATGGTTCATCTCATGAGAGGTGTGTTTTGGGGATGCCCCCCACTCCCAGGTCAGTGGAGCTGCCTTCTTAAAGGCTGCACACCTATATGGTTAGGACAGCATAAGAGGGGAAAACTCAGAAATATATTAGTGTGGGGAAAAGAACTGGCAATACCAGAATTGTCTGATCTGATTTTGCAGTGGTGAAGGAAACAGGCAATTGGAAATAAATTACTATTAAAATATAAAATAAATGGCACATTAGGTCAAGTCTGAAATCTGTGATGCACTATTACTGTGAACTTTAAAAAGCTCTCAGCTGCTACAACTGTACTGAACTTTACACTGTGTGTTTCTTTTTTGTTTATTGACTAATGCCACAAATATTCCCTTACTCCACATCTCAGCCACATGTAGGAAAACCTATCTGTGCTGCAATTTAAGTGGACTAAGAACAACATTCAACCATTTGGAACTGAAATATTCATGAGGTACTTGGGGAACAATGAAACTGAACTGTTTCAGCTGCCCTAAAGGAGCAAGCGTCAGGGAAACACAAGTTATAACTAGAAACTATTCTACTCTGTATTAAACTTTTGTTCTTTATTTCCCCCTTCTTCTTTCACTCCTATTACTTCATGTGAAGTGCCTTAATTCTTGTTTAGCAGGTAATGGATCTGTCTAGTCCAGTAGCTCACCTCTGCTAATTTAAATTAGAAGTTAACCTGGAGTGAAAGTGAAACAGGGAACTCTTCTGTGTATCTGAGTATACTTCCTGGTACCATGGCCTGATGACAGCTTAGCCCTGAAGCAATGTATGACATATGTATGGCCAAAATGTACATGAGTGTCTATACCTTGAGACTGAACAACTGCCGAAATGAATACTAGAAGTGTCCTAATATCTGACACTTGTTATCTCAGGTGAACTGGTACCATTTGAATCATGGAGCTCTGATATGACCATGTAGTAACTTAAAGAGGAAAGCCACCCTTTTTCCCAGATGCACTGCTCTTTGTCTTGAATGTTTAGAAATTAACAGGCCTCAAGAAGCATCAGGTCTCAAATCCTGTTCCAAAGGGCTCTTAGGTCCAGAATGTTCTGCCCTGTCAGCGGTGACGTATTAACAGATGCTAGAACTACAAGCTCAAAAATGATTGAGGACTCTAGTCCTGAGATCTAACTGGTGGAACTCCAGAGGTTCCTGGTTGGTTCCCTGCTTCTACTCAGAGCAAGCAGAGGAATAGGAAATTGCCCCAGCAGTTGGGTTTCCCCTGTTTAGGATTGCATCTGCTGCACTACTTGCTCCTACTGCCAGACTCTGATCTCCTGGTAACCTGACCCTGCCTGCCTCTTGACCCCTGACTCTTAGTCTGTCCTATGGCCTATCCCAGACTCTGATATCCAACCCTCCCTACATCCCGATACATACTGCGACCAGTAGATCAGAGTCCCGGTTATGACTCAGTCATGACAGCATTTTTTTGAAGTCTCCAAGGTCATTCGGACAATCCTGTTGTTGATTCCTATGTGCTGCAAGTTTCATCTTGCACCGTGTTCCTAGGCACTAGAAAGCCAACATCTACCTAGCTCCACTCTTCAGTGTCTTTGTAGCAGTATCACTTATGTTAGATATGTGCTCTGTACTACTTAATCACTGACTAAAGTGTTAAAAAGACAATCAATTTAGAGATTATATTTGTCTTTTTTACCTACTGTTGTTACAACTAAGATCTAAAATTACTATTATTGAAAGATATTAGAGGGAAAATATATTTCAGTTTGATTACTCTATGTATATGAGAACAGTTTATATACAATCATATTCCTTGTTTCACCATCACCATCTTTCCTATTTTTGTCTTTCACACAAAACAGAGGAGTAAAACTTGGTTTTAAATCATAGAAAAATGCGGTTGAAAATGATAGAGGGTGCAGGAATTCAGAGGCAGATGCATTACTTGAAACTACTTAAGGTTTGAAATTGATGGGACTTCAAGTTGATTGTTTCCATCAGTTATCTCACAGTGAACACAACTGGGCCAAATTGGGGCTCATGCAAGTTGCTCTGCTTCTATTTGATGAAAGTACTTGGGAAAAATAAAAGGTGATATATTATTGCAGCTCATATTTTGGATTGCACCTGTATTTTTAATCTAAAGATTATGCTCGAGTCAAAGAGCAGTCTGAGAGCTGCTAATGTAAAATATATTTGGGTAAAATCTTATTTTCCACGTACATTCCCTTAAATAAAAATTTTAATCCGCTTCAGATGAGTGTTTGCTCTTTTGAGGTCATTTGGAAACACAAATATTTACATCAGAAATCTGATTCTAAGAGATACATTCATCCAATCAAGGAACTGAAATGTACTATGTAACCTGAGAGTCCAATCAACAGAGCTCGGATTTAAAATATCAAATATTTGCAATGTATTGTATACCAAATTCTATAGATCAAGAATTATTAGTGGAAATATAGTGAATAACTTCAAATAAATAAGTTTGAGAAAATCATAAAAAAACCAAAACATTTTCTTGATACTTTAAGGAAAGTTGAAAGATGTGTGTTGAAGAATCAGAAATTACTGATTTGAATTGCCTTTACCAGAATATTTAAATTACTGATTCTTCAGAACTTTTTTGTTTAGTTCTTTTAATTCATCCAAACCCTCCTTGCTAGAACAGTTCAAAGGGTGCAATTTCAATAAAAGCCCGATGAATCCAACCATTCTTGGGCAGAGTGGGACAAATTTGTTCTTGATATAACTCCATAGAGGCAGCAGAGTTAAACCAGGGATGAATTTTTCCTCCTGTGTCTCTCCCTAATCCAAGCATCACTATTGCCAGAAATTTCTGGACAACAGCAGTTATAGTAAATAATCTGCTCAAGTCCTGGAGCCTTACAATTCCAACAGTGGCACAGGTGGCTTTTTTTTCCCCTGGGTGATTTCCACTGAATACGATTGATTTCCTGAAACAAGAGACAGTCTTTTCCTGCAGCACAGCTGGAATTCGAAGACACTAGGCTTGCCTGGTAGAAGATGGATATTCTTTCTATATCTCATATTAAACTGCCTCATATTATATCATGACTGATGTTTGGCTCACTAGAACCTGTATTATTTGAATATAAAGACTGAAAGCATAGTAATAGAGATAAGGGACACTGTAAAATTTTGGAACTCAATAAAATTTGTTGTGATCTCCACTACATATGGATTCAAACACACATTTCATATCCTAGACCAAACTTCCCCAAAGTTTGGAGGTATTCAAGATTTAGAGTTTAGGTCCATCCCTCAATCAAATAATCTTCGCCAGTAAATTATAAGATTTACGAATGGATAATGCTGTGATTCAGAGGTTTAAGTCTTTCCTTAAAAAGTGTAATAATCAGTTCTAAATTTTGTTCCATACTAATCAGGGAAGGGGTAGACACACAAGGGTGGTCATTATTATTAATTATTTGTATTGCGATAGGGTCTCTGGACTCCTATCATTGATCAGAGCCCCACTGAGCTAGGCACTGTACAGCACTTTGCATAAGATGGCTTCTGCCCCAAGGAGCTTACAATGTAAGAAAAGGGTTCCCTTCTCCCTCTTAATACATGCTGCTTAGTAACGCATACTGACATGTGAAGGATGGACAAGGAGGCCTATTGCACTAAATTTTCCAAAACCAATTCTAATTTTGTGCCTGCCATTTGTTTCCTGTCCACAATCATTTGGGGTGCAATATTGTACGTGCAAATTACTGCAGATGTAAGTGATAAAATATAGGACCCAAATCCTCTGATCTATTCAGTGCAGCTGCAGGAGAGGTTGGCAAAGAGGTGGCTATAAATAGATAACACTAGTGAGGAGGAAATAAGGGTAACGGATATAAATTCCTTCAACTCATAATAGTTATAGCAAAGCTTGACTAAACCACAAATACTCTAATTAGTATTGGTTAGAATATATATAACTTGCATCCACCCTTTGATTTAAGCCCAAGATCTGAATACATATTGTACATTTTATAAAGTTGGTCACTTAAATCAGTTCTGTACTACATGAGGCACAATACTTGACATGTATGCTGCAAATTGTACTTGCCTTTCAAAATGTAACTGTGTTGTCCTGTCATATGTTTTATATAATATCTTTAAGCTACCCTTGGGCAAAATCCAATTATAAACAAGTTGGAAAATGTAGCTGGCATGGTGAGCAAAACATATAAATATATGATTTCACAATCGATAACAAAACACACAGTGCTTCCTCATAGCTATCACTTTCGTAGACACCTATAAGTTGGCTATACCTTTCCAAGTAGTCTAGATGACTGGTAAATACACTTGTTCGTTGATTTCTCAATGTAAGTGTTTCAAGAGGTTTAATATTAATTTAATTTAGATCTCAGCTAGATTGGCCATGTGCAAGTTTGAGATTTGCAGAAAAGGTTAAACCCCTATTATGGGGATGTGGTGGTTTACTGAACTTTTCTATCGAATTGTGGTGGTGGGAGAAGGTTTGTCAAATATTAATGGCCCAAAACTTTATATTAAAAATATGTAAAAGGGTCCATCTGTAAGGAAAGGAAAGCAGTAATTTTTTGAGTACATCTAGGTCTATGATAGGGGGTTCAGTGCTGAGACATGCATAGAGATTTGTAATTACTGCTGCTGACTCATTTGATGAGCTAAATCCTATTAACAGCAAGCTACAGGCATACAAAGGATTTTGGTGTCAAAGAGAAGAAGGAACTATGGGTACAGGCAGACATTGGGAACAAGCGAAGCCCAAGCGAAAGTTGAAGCTGTATCTGTTATTTTTGCAGCTGACAGTAAAGTCAAACCCCAGGTAAGGGTGTATCCAGGGTTTTGCTGAACCTAAAGCTCTTGCTAACTTTACTCTTTGCATGGCGGTGGCAGGAAATAAATCAGTGGGGATGCAGCATACCGGCAAATATATAGTTAATGCAAGCAGGCAAACAGAAGTGCTTTCACACAAAGCGTCTACTTTATTTAGTCACCAGCACTTACACACAGCTGCAAGAGGTTAGTAGAGCACCCCAAATAAGTTAAAGTGTGGAGTTTTCCAACCTGTAGTTTTCCATCAGTTAACGAGCTGTATTTCACATAGCAACAATTAACTATTACCAGACTTTCCATCTTGCAAAACCATATGTTTCAGAAAAAAGCACAAGTCAGGAGAGCAGAGGGTCATGTTTACTCCTCATGGTCACTCACTACCCTCTCCCCTCCTGGTCTGTTAGTTGTGCTAAGGTTTCAGAAAGGCCTCCTTTTAGCTGCTTTCAGCAATAAGCATAACAACTGGGATTCCAACTGTGGGCAGTGGTCTCAGCATGTTACTGGGTTAACAAAATTTCCTCCTTACAAAGGTGCAAGTGTGTGTATGGACGCACATGTGTTTGTGTGTGTGTATAGCGAGAGAAAAGTAAGGACTCAACTCATTCACAGGTTCCAAGATAGATTACTGGAAGTAATGAATATTTGGTCTTGAACCAAAAGGAAAAAACACATAAGCTGTTTCCTCCCTCATTAACTCTTATGTAAAATGTTTGTTTCTTTGGGGTGCTTTCTGTTGGAATCAGATGAGGAGGAACTTAGATTTCTTTTATGTCTTTTCATCTGTAATTATTCTACATGCATTTAGTATTTCCAATTCCTGAGTTTGGATTACGCATCGAAGATAACTGTTTAGATGTTGATTTTCTGTCTTCTGTCTATAGTAACAGCAGATGCCATTCCAGTGAATACAAGCAAAGTAGAGAGTAGGGGGTGTGACAATCAAAAGCCCCCAGTGTTTGCCTAACTCTGCTTCCATTGAAGCCAATGGAAGTTTTCATATTGATTTCAATGGGAACAGTTAGGTCAACACTGAGCACTTTTGAAAATCCCACCATGTAGGTACAATTCCAAATCCTGTTCACCCTGAAGTCAATAGGAGCTTTGCTAATTAATCAATTGACAGCCGGATTTAGTTCATAGTAACTACAATAGAGCTGTAAAGAAGCTAAGTGGTACAGAATGTAACTTAAAGGCTCATTCCTGCTGTTAACATATGCTATAGCTTTATATGTTTGTTCATGAGATAGCCAGACACCCACTGTGGGTCTGATTCTTCTCTCACTGTAGTCAATGGTAAAATTCTCATGGAGCCATGGTGATTCTGCAAGTGTTTGTATTAGTTGTGTGTGTGGGCATGCACACACAAGCATGTTCATACGTGTGCAAACACATATGTATGTTTTGAATGTTTAGTGAAGGTAAATTATTGATGTGTTACTAACTTGTTCAACTAATATATGCAATGAGCTGTTTCTAGTAATTCTTTTAAAAATGACAAATGCCCTATTGCTATTTTTGAAAAGCAAATAATAATGATACCTTTTCATCAAGTAGATCTCAAAGCACTTTACAAAGGAGATCAGACACATTATCCCCATTTTACAGATGGGAAAACTGAGGCATGGGGAAGGAAGTGACTTGTCCAAGGTCACACAGCAAGGGAACAGAATCCACATCTCCTGAATCCCAGTCCAATGCCACTAAGCTGTGCAAACGGTTTGCATTCTCCACATCCCAAGGTCTGGTTATTAATTTAGGCTGTAACCCTCCACCCCAATGAAGTAAAACTGACCGATGCAGAATACACGGTACATAATGTGGCTTTGTGTCTTTCAAACAAAATATCTGCCCTTCATATGCTCATTTATACTGAAGAAAAAAATCTCACTCTTAAAGAGATTTAAATGTGAACACGTATTTAATTCTGTATCTTGTTCTGCACATATATACCATCATATTTCATAATATCTTCTACTTTAGTGCAGCTATGACATTTTCTCATTGGAATCATCTCTCAAAGTAAAAGATAATCAGCCCAGTATTATCACATCTCATTATTTCTAGACATGTCTGACACTCAAGTTATAACAAGGAATTTTCCTCCATTCATCTCTGTGTCATTTCTGATATATTTATTTTGAAATATCATTGGCTTTCTTTTTATTTAAAATCTAATGGCGTATCAAACTCAATTCCAGCCACACTAGTTACTATAGAGAACAACAGAGCTATATCAGCACTTACTTTGGCTGCAATGCAGAGTCTTACCAGTGTCTTACTAGGAGACACTGAAGTCTTCAGCTGTGGAATGCTATTCATGTCCTAATTGTTCATACACCTCTTTTGAACTCCCCTCGCCTCCCCCTCCCCCGCAAATATGCTGACATCCTCATTCCCTAAATATAGTTATAGTACTAGTAATGTTCAGGACATGATTTATCTTGCTAAAGGAGACCCACTAACATTATTTTATTGTCCCAGGAATAGCTCAAACCGATTGGCAACCAGTCACTTTCTCCTCAGTCATAACAGCAATTTAGACTCTTTATATCTTCCAAGAAAGAGTGGAGGAGGGCACAAGGATCCATCACCCATGCGCTATCATGATATTTCTTTCTGCTCAGGGAATGTGCAAGGAGACTTTATCTGCAATATCCTGATTTGGCTGCCATATAACATCTACCTAAGAGACTTTGGGTGAAATCCCATCCCCATTAAAAAGTCAATGGGATCAGAATTTTATACTTCAAGATTACTTTTCTGCTTGCTTTTCTGCTATTTAGCCTTGCCATCTTGTCAATTTAAATAAAGAAATATGCTTAAAAAAATCAGTGGCACAATATGGCCTACTAATTTGAGTAAGTTGAGAATGATTTGGGCCTTAATGTAGTAAACTTAGTTGCCATGCGGCATCTCATTTAAATGACATTTATAAACAGTTTAGGTGTACATTTTTATTATAAATGCCATATACACATAACTATATTTATAATAAGATAAATATTAATTATTTGTATTATTCATGCCCATAGTGTGCTCAGTGCTATACCATATGTAAGATGACAATCCTTGGCCTGAAGAGCTTACATTCTAAAGATAGAGGATAGGAGAAAAGGGGCACAAATGAGTGTAGGTAAAAGAGATGTACAGTTTTAAGGGAAAATATGTTTTCTCAAATGTATTTACTCATTTTTCTATAATGATACAAATATGGTATTTCCTTGGCAGAAAGGGCAAGCAAAAAGGTGACAAAAGTCTATTTTAAGGTAGTAGAGTGGGGAATACTTGAGCTGACTGTGTGCTGCAGAGATTATTGCACCTTTAGATTCAGGAAGATGTAGCAGGACCAATTTTTATTTTCCCAGTTTAAATACTGGCGATATTAAACCATACAAAATGGAATGAAAGGAAAAGTTAGCTTAAAATGGAAGTCATATAAATGGAAACAGGCAAGGTTTTGCTTACACCCTAGATCAGCGGTTCTCAAACTGTGTCGGGACCCCAAAGTTGTCGTGACCCTGTTTTAAAAGGTCGCCAGGGATGGCATTAGACTTGCTGGGGCAGAAGCCGAAGCCTGAGCCCCACAGCCAGGGGCCAAAGCCGAAGCCCAAGGGCTTCAGCCCTGGGTGGTGGGGCTCAGGTTACAGGCCCTCCCACCTGGTGCTGAAGCCCATGGGCATTGGCTTTGGTCCCCCTGCCCGAGGTGGTGGGGCTCAGGCTTTGGTGGGCTCAGGTTTTGGTCCCTCCTCTTAGAGTCGTGTAGTATTTTTTGTTGTCAGAAGGGGATTGCGGTGCAATGAAGTTTGAGAACCCCTATCCTAGATTATAACCATTTTAATTTTTTTCTGCTATGCTACCAGTTTTCATTTCACCGTTTGTGCCACTTATTTAGTCCTTGAGTTTCACTAAAGCAGGTAGACCTAAGCAAATCCATTCAATTGGGATTTACATCCATTGTGGCAAATTGCCGGCACTACTATGATGGGTCCCGCACTTTCTCTTCTTGTGGGGGGGTTTCAGGGTGCCATTTCTTGCCCCTGAACTGGGGTAACAGCTATCCTACTAGTATACCAGGGAAGAGGAGTGGAGAGGGAGGGACCCAGGCCCGCCCTCTACTCCGGGTCCCAGCTCAGGGGCCCTATGATAGCAGGTGAACCACTTGTACCAGTGATTCTTTCCCCTGGGCTACTTCCCTCTCTTCACCTTCAGCTTGTGGGGCTTCCTGCCTTCCCTCTGCACAAGCCAGGTGTCCCTTTACCTAGGATCTTGGTCTTCTTAGCCCGCTGCAGCACTTCTCAAAACTCTCCTCCACTTTCCTTCGAACTGCTCTTTGTTCCAGCACCAATCCACTCTACTTCACTCCTCCAAACTGCTCTCTGCTCCACCACCAAACCACTCTGATTCAGCTCCTCCAAACTGCTCTCTGCTCCACCACCAAACCACTCTGATTCAGCTCCTCCAAACTTCTCTCTGCTCCACCACCAAACCACTCTGCTCCAACTCCTCCTCACTCTGCTCCAGCTCCTCCCCTGGCTGATTGAAGCAGGGGGATTTTATCAGGTGACTGGCTTCAGGTGCTCTAATTGGTTTCAGGTGCTTTTAATTAACCTACAGGGAATAAGGCTTCTCCTCATCCTAGATCACTCTCCTGCTGCCTTCTGGCCATGCTGTATCACACCATTTACATGAAATCAGAATTTGTCCTTAACATCACAGATGTACTTGTTAATGCCTACTAGAGCCTACACGGTTGTGTATGGCCTGATCTGAAATAGATTTAGGCTGTTTCAATGCTCCAGCTCATAGCCAAAATGCCATTGTGCATTAAACAGCCAAAGTTGTATGCAGCTGTGGAGCACAGGGGAGCAGTACAGAGACTTATAATTAAGGCACCACAGGAAAGACTACACTATAAGCCACAAACATATCATACGAGTGCCTGTATTCTGGACCAATGGTCCAGAAATGAAACTAGACTATAGGTAAGCTGTTTAACTGAGGCTCGTATTTTCAGTCATTTGAGAACAATGTTATAGAATTATGAGGGGGGGGAACATTCAGAACTTGCTTTCTGAATACTGAAGAATTATTCTTTTCCATTCGCCCACAGATCTAATTATAAATATATTGTAATGAGCAAAAAATCCTAGTCAGATAAAAAACATTCTCATAAACACCTTGGCATCATTGAAAACTTCTAACATATGGCATTCATTTATATGAGGTGCTGCTGGCAGAGAATGTTTAAATACCTAAACCTGAAAGAGAAAAATAAGACAAACAATGTTCCCCACAAGATGAATAATACCATTGTGGACATCTGTGATGGATTGCTCAAGCTATGTTCTTCAGTCAAATTTATTGTGGTAAAAGCCTAGCTAAAATTAAACTTTTAGTCATTTGGAATTTTTTAAATGGCTCCATATTCTCAGGTAAAGTTATAAACCAATTCTGATTAGCATATATCCTTGGGTGGACAATCATGGGGAAAAAAATGAGGACTGTTTTCAGACTATAGAACTTTTGGAAAAAAACAAAACCACAACCAATCTTCAGTTTTAAATTATATGTTTTGCTTCTAATCACAAAGAAAAATGTCTAGACACATACAGAATTTGTAAAACTAAGAAAGCTGCACTATACAAATCTCCAAATAACAATGTATTGTGTGTATACACTTTCCAGCAGAGTAAGGTATTATTCCATACTGTATTCCTATGAAAATCTCTATTGTGGAAATGTTACCATGCTTCTAAAAACCCAAAGCTCTTGGTAACTATTACTCTTGAAGAGGCAATTGTGTAGGGATATTAAAGAAGGTACTGGCAGTGATTCCCCAAGTGAAAGTAACTCCCCATAATTTGTCCCCCACAATTTAAACCTCATAGCATTACCAAGTAAAAGATCTCTTGGATCCCTTGTTAAACTTACAAGCTACTGTCTGTGTAAACCATTGATTGTATCTGTTCTCAGAAAGATACTGTATTGCTATGAGAAACTTGCCAACAAGTTATTTGACTTTGTTCTTTATGCATGCTTTGTAACTAGAAACAGCATAGAAAGACCCCCATCCTCTTTGATTAGTCTCAAATAAATTAGTACACAGCCCGAAAGTGTTGAAGACAGTATGTCTGATGATGAATGCTTGGTGTACATGAATGAATGAGCAGGGAGGTGCCAGCCTAGAAATTCAGTGACCATCGGCTGAAGGCGGCATCAAGTGGGAACGACCAGACAACCCCCGGAGGGTAAACTGGGATCCCACCCGACCATCTCAAAGGATGGGAAAAACAAGATAACAAACTTTGGACAGCGTGGAGCCACCAGGAATGTGCCATCTGCTGATTGATTCAGCAACAGCATGATGAAGCAATTCCCATAGACTAACATAGGAAATAATTCCTATAAGAATGGCTTCTACATACTGAGGACTTTGAGTCTGGTTCTGCAACCACCCTCCAGGAGCATCAGATGAATCTGACAAGGACTCGGCTCCATCCTCATGCCCAGGTTACCTGGCCAGTAACTTGGCATGAGCAACTTCTAGGCTGGTAACTATGACATCTATACAGAACCTGTGTGTGTGTGTGTATGAATGAATGTGAAACTGAATGAAATGTTATAGCTATAACTGACTGCTTACTATGATTCTTTTCGTATTCACAATAAATGTGACATTCTGTCTTATCCCCTTTAAAAAGATCCTGCTGGTTTTTATTTTATTGGTATAACAATTGCAGGAAATAAATTGATGGAGACATGAGGTGGCTGGCAAAAACAGTATAACACAAGGGTGCTTTCACTTAAAGCTGCACTTTATTTTAGTCTCAAGCACTTACACACGTCCGCAACAGGTTAGTAAAACACCCCAAAAATCACTAATTATTGAAGTCTGGAGCAGTCTTCGATTGGTACGACAACCATTCGATTGGCCAGTCTTTTCAGCTGCCTAAACTGTCCCTAAAGTGTCCCTGCAGAGGCCACTTACCCCATGCTTTCTCTCCTTATTTATTTGAGTTAGTGAACAATAACATGCCAATAAAAAAACTTGTTAAGCAAACAATTTTAAAGTTTAAGCAAGAGGTTTCCTCAAACCATTAATTAGACAGGTATGGTTCTTCAGAGCCCGCAAGCTTTGAGGACCCTGACAAACACATCCCAAAGGGAAGATATAGATAAACTTCCTGTTTTTCTAAAACACATACATCAGCAATTTCAACAGAGATCTTATCAGGAAGGACACAGGGTGGGCTCCCCGCACAACCTCCTGCCTTCTTGCGTAGATATGCTAAGGCCACAGCAGAAGCCTGCTAAGAGCTACTGATTTAGATGCTTTTGACCATAAGTATGATAATCAATATTTCAATTATCGGTAGTGGTCCAGGCATTTTGCTGGTCCACCAAAAATCTCCCCATACAGAAAATACATTATAAACCTTACAAAAGAGGCTGGTGAATTACTAGAATAGAACAAGCCAAAAATCTTGAATTAGATGAACAACTTAAGTACTGCAATGACCAGAAGTAAGCCTTACATAAATGTGATTTTTGAGCCATATATTTGTAAGCTGATTTAAACCCTAATAAATTGGTAGACCTATAGCAGTAAAATAATAACACTATACTGGCTATCAGCATTTTAGTCATATAGTAACCCTTTCATTAACCATGCCACAGCCAGACAGCAGAGTTTTTGTTATTTTGTTAATGCAGCAGCAATATTCCTGCTATATTAGATAGGCAAAATACTGTGCTATATATTAAATGTAGCCATTCTATACCATGTTGCCCCACAACCTTCCATAATGTATCTCTGTAAACTTGTCTAAAATTATAAGAACACAACAAGCAAATGGCCATACTAGAACAGACCAAATTTCCCTTTAGCCCAATACCCTAGCTTCCCTCAGTGGCCAGTGCCAGATGCTTCAGAAGGAACAGACAGAATAGGGCAACTTATCAAGTGATCTGTCCCCTGTCATCCAGTCCCAGCTTCTGGCAGTCAGACGTTTTGGGTGCCCAGACCATGGTGTTGTGTTCATGACCATCTTGGCTAATAGCCATTGATGGACTTATCCTCCATGAATTTATCTAACTCTTTTTTAGACCCCATTTATATTTTTGGCTTTCAGAGTACCCCCTAGCAATCGGTTCTACAGGTTGACTGTGCATTGTGTGAAGTATTTTCTTTTGTTTGTTTTAAACTCGCTATCTATTAAATTCATTAAGTAACCCCTGTGTTATGTGAAGGGGCTAATTACATTTACCTATTGACATTTTCCACACCATTAATTATTTTATAGACTTGTATCATATCCCTCCATAGTCATCACTTTTCTAAACTGAACAATCCCATTCTTTAAACTCTCCTTATACGGAAGCTCTTATGTTCTTAAGCAGGACCCCTAACTGTCCTGCTTAAGAACATAAGAATGGCCATATTGGGTCAGACCAAAGTATCCTGTCTGCCACAATGGCCAATGCCAGGTGCCCCACAGGGAGTGAACCTAACAGGTAATGATCAAGTGATCTCTCTCCTGCTATCAATCTCCACCCTCTGACAGAGGGTGGGGACACCATTCCTTACCCATCCAGGCTAATAGTCATTAATGGACTTAACTTCCATGAATTTATCTAGTTCACTTTTAAACCCTGTTATAGTCCTAGCCTTCACAACTTCCTCAGGCAAGGAGTTCCACAGGTTGACCGTGTGAAGAAGAACTTCCTTTCATTTGTTTTAAATGTACTGCCCTTTAATTTCATTTGGTGGCCCCTAGTTCTTATATTATGGGAATGAGTAAATAACTTTTCCTTATTCACTTTCTCCACACCACTCATGATATTATATACCTCTATCATATCCCCCCTTAGTCTCCTCTTTTCCAAGCTGAAAAGTCCTAGCCTCTTTAATCTCTCCTCATATGGGACCCCCTTTCCAAACCCCTAATCATTTAGTTGCCCTTCTCTGAACCTTTTCTAATGCCAGTATATCTTTTTTGAGATGAGGAGACCACATCTGTATGCAGTATTCAAGATGTGGGCGTACCCTGGATTTATATAAGGGCAATAAGATATTCTCCGTCTGATTCTGTATCCCTTTTTTAATGATTCCTAACATCCTGTTTGCTTTTTTGACTGCCACTGCACACTGCGTGGACATCTTCAGAGAACTATCCACGATAACTCCAAGATCTCTTTCCTGATTAACTGTATCTAAATTAGCCCCCATCATATTGTATGGGGTTATTTTTTCCAATGTGCATTACTTTACATTTATCCACATTAAATTTCATTTGCCATTTTATTGCCCAATTGCTTAGTTTTGTGAGATCTTTTTGAAGTTCTTCACAGTCTGCTTTGGTCTTAACTATCTTGAGCAGTTAATATCTTCTGCAAAGTTTGCCACCTCGCTGTTTACCCCTTTCTCCAGATCACTTATGAATAAATTGAATAGGACTGGTCCTAGGACTGACCCTTGGGGAACACCACTAGTTACCCCTCTCCATTCTGAAAATTTACCATTTATTCCTACCCTTTGTTCCCTGTCTTTTAACCAGTTCTCAATCCATGAAAGGATCTTCCCTCTTATCCCATGGCAACTTAATTTACGTAAGAGCCTTTGGTGAGGGACCTTGTCAAAGGCTTTCTGGAAATCTAAGTACACTATGTCCACTGGATCCCCCTTGTCCACATATTTGTTGACCCCATCAAAGAACTCTAATAGATTAGTAAAACACGATTTCCCTGTACAGAAACCATGTTGACTTTTGCCCAACAATTTATGTTCTTCTATGTGTCAGACAATTTTATTCTTTACTATTGTTTCAACTAATTTGCCTGGTACTGACGTTAGACTTACCAGTCTGTAATTGGTGGGATCACCTCTTGAGCCCTTTTTAAATATTGGCATTACATTAGCTATCTTCCAGTCATTAGGTACAGAAGCTGATTTAAAGGACAAGTTACAAACCATAGTTAATAGTTCCGCAATTCTTTCAGAACTCTTGGGTGAATGCCATCTGGTCTCGGTTCCTTGTTACTGTAAAGTTTATCGATTAATTCCAAAACCTCCTCTAATGACACTTCAATTTGTGACAATTCCTCAGATTTGTCACCTACAAAGGACGGCTCAGGTTTGGGAATCTCCCTAACATCCTCCGCCGTGAAGACTGAAGCAAAGAATTCATTTAGTTTCTCCGCAATGACTTTATCCTCTTTAAGTGTTCCTTTTTTATCTCGATCATCCAGGGGCCCCACTGGTTGTTTAGCACGCTTCCTGCTTCTGATGTACTTAAAAAACATTTTGTTATTACCTCGTCAGGTTTTGGCTAGCTGTTCTTCAGACTCCTTTTTGGCTTTTCTTATTACATTTTTACACTTAATTTGGCAGTATTTAATCTCCTTTCTATTTACCTCACTAGGATTTGAATTCGACTTTTTAAAAGATGCCTTTTTATCTCTCACTGCTTCTTTTACATGGTTGTTAAGCCACAGTGGCTCTTTTTTAGTTCTTTTACTGTGTTTTTTAGTTTGGGGTATACATTTAAGTTGGGCCTCTATTATTGTGTCTTTGAAAAGTGTCCATGCAACTTGCAGGGATTTCACTCTAGTCACTGTACCTTTTAATTGCTGTTTAACTAACCTCCTCATTTTTGCATGGTTCCTGTTTCTGAAATTAAATGCCACAGTGCTGGTCTGCCGAGGTGTTCTTCCCACTAGAGGAATGTTAAATGTTATATTATGGTCACTATTTCCAAGCAGTCCTGTTACAGTTACCTCTTGGACCAGATCCTGCGCTCCACTCAGAACTAAATCGAGAATTGCCTCTCCCCTTGTGGGTTCCTGTACCAGCTGCTCCAAGAAGCAGTCATTTAAAGTATCGAGAAATTTTGTCTCTGCATTTTGTCCTGAGTTGATATGTACCCAGTCAATATGGGGATAATTGAAATCCCTCACCATTATTGAGTTCTTTATTTTAATAGCCTTATCCAATGACTGCCTATTTTGCTTAAGAGCATTTGGTGATGGACCTTATCAAAGGCTTTCTGAAAGTCCAAGTACACTTTGCCCCAGGGGTAGGCAAACTACAGCCTGGGGACCGCATCCAGCCCATCAGACCTTTTAATCCAGCCCTCGAGCTCCTGCTGGGGAGCGGGGTCGGAGGCTTTCCCTGCTCTGTGCGTGCCGGGGCTCCGCACGGCTTCTGGAAGCAGCGGAATATCCCCCACACGGCTCCTACGCATAGGGGCAGCCAGGGGACTCTGTATACTGCCCCCGCCCTAAGCGCCAGCCCTGCAGCTCCCATCGGCCAGGAACCATGGCCAATGGGAACTGCAGGGACAGCGCCTGTGCACAGGGCAGCATGCAGTGCTGCCTGCCCAGCACCATGCTTCTGCATAGGAGCTGGACAGGGGACATGCCGCTACTTGCGGGAGCGGTGCCTGTGGATGGGGGACCGCAGAGCCACCTGGACGCACCTCCACGTAGGAGCCAGAAGGACGACATGCCACTGCTTCCAGAAGCTGCTTGAGGTAAGCACCGCCTGAAGCCTGCACACCTGACTTACTACTGCGCCCCAACCCCCTGCCCCAACCTTGATCCCCTCCTGTACTCCGAACCCCTCAGTCCCAGCCTGGAGCACCCTCCTGCACCCCAATCCCTTCATCCCCAGCCTGGAGCCCGCACCACCAGCTAAAGCCCTCACCCCCCGCTGCACCCCAACCCCCTGCCTCAGCCCAGAGCCCCCTCCCGCACCCTGAACCCCTCATTTTTGGCCCCACCCAAGAGCCCGCACCCTCAGCCGAAGCCCTCACCCCCTCATGCAATCCAGCCTCCAATTTCATGAGCATTTAAGGCCCACCATACAATTTCCATACCCAGATGTGGCCCTCGGGCCAAAAAGTTTGCTCACCCCTGCTTTACTCGCTGGATCCCCCCATCCACTTATTTGTTGACACCCCCTCCTCCCAAGATTTCTAATAGATTGGTGAGGCATGATTTCCCTTTGCAAAATCCATGTTAACTCTTCCACAACATACCATGTTCATCTATGTATTTAATAATTCTGTTCTTTACTATAGTTTCAACTAATTTGCCTGGTATTGAAGTTAGGCCTACCCTTACCAGCCTCTAGTTGCCAGGATCACCTCTGGATTCTTTCTTTTAAAAAATAGGTGTTACATTATCTCTCTGCTAGTCATCTGGACCAGATGGTATTAAACCAAGAGTTCTGAAGGAACTAAAATATGAAATTGCAGAACTACTAACTGTAGTATGTAACCTATCATTTAAATTAGCTTCTGTACCAGATGACAGATTATATACCACAGTTACTAGTTCCGCAATTTCATATTTCAGTTCCTTCAGAACGCTTGGGTGAATACCATCGGCTCCTGGTGACTTATTACAGTTTACTTTATCAGTTTCTTCCAAAATCTCTTCTAGTGACACCTCAACCTTGGACAATTTATCAGATTTGTCACCTAAAAAGAATGGCTCCTTCACATCCTCTCTAGTGAAGACCGATACAAAAAAATAATTTAGCTTCCCCACAATGGCTTTCTTCCTGGAGTGATCCTGTAGCATCTTGATCATCCAGTGGTCCTCACTGATTGTTTGGCAGGCTTCCTGCTTCTGATATACTTAAAAATTGTTAAGTTTTTGTATCTTTTGGTAGTTGTTCTTCAACATTGTTTTTTGGACTGTCTAATTATACTTTTACATTTGACTTACCAAAGTTTATGTTTCTTTCTGTTTTCTACAGGCTTCCAATTTCTGTTTTCTACTGGCTTCCAATTTTTAAAAGATTTTTTTTTCTCTAACTCCCTCTTCTACTCTGTTGTTTAGCCATGGTGGCATTTTTTTGGTCCTCTTGCCTTTTTTTTTTATTTGAAGTATCCATATAGTTTGAGCCTCTATTAGGGTGGGTTTTTTAAGTTTCCATGCAGCTTGCGGACATTTCACTCATGTGACTATTCCTTTTAATTTCAGTTTAACTAACTTCCTCATTTTGTGTAGTTCCCCTTATTGAAATTAAATGCTACTACTATGGTGGTTTTCTGTGGTATTTTCTCCCCTAAAAGGATGTTAAATTTAATTACATTATGGTCACTATTACAGAGTGGTTCAGCTATATTCAACTCTTGGACCAGATCCTATGTGACAGTTAGGACTAAATCAAGACATGACTCTCCCCTTGTGGGTTCTAGGACTAGCTGCTCCAAGAACCACTCATTAGTGGTGTCTAGAGATTTTGTTTCTGCATCCTAGGGTGACCAGAGAGCAAATAAGAAAAATAAGGACTGAGGGATAATAGGAGCCTATATAAGAAAAAGACCCAAAAATCGGGACTGTCCCTATAAAATCGGGACATCTGGTTGCCCTACTGCATCCCATCCTGAAGTGACATATTCCCATTCAATGTGGGGATAGTTGAAGTCCACCCTTATTATTGGATTTTCTGTTTTTGTAGACTCTCTAATCTTCCTGAGCATTTGAAAACCACCATTACCATCCTGGTCAGGTGGTTAGTAGTATACTCTTACTATTCAAGCATGGAATTTCTATCCATAGAGATTCTACGGTACAGTTTGATTCATTAAAGATTTTTACTATATTGACTCTGCTTACTTTCACATATAGCGCCACTCCCTACTCTGTCATTCCCATATATAATGTACCCTGCTACTATCATGTCCCATTGATTATCCTCATTTAACCTAGTTTCTGGGATGCCTACTATATCAATACCCTCATTTCATGCCAGACATCCAAGTTCACCCATCTGAATATTTATTGCAAAGAATCAAAAAAAGTCACACTGAGACTTTCATTGGGGTGAAAGTGTCACTGGCAAGAACACTAGAGGTCTGTAGGCCAGAATTTTAAAATATGGTAATCTCTCCTTCCAGAAGCTTTGTGGCATACATTAGGTAAAAAAGTTTACATTTGCTTTTTCTTGTGAATTTCCCCTTATGCCTGTGAGGCCCAGACTAAAGAAATTTGAATAAACTTGCTCTAAGGGACCTTGGACTACCCATCAGATCCTACCAGGTGATTTTAAAAGTCCCTTTTAGACTCTTCACATGTGAGACTTGTATAATTTTTTTTCCTTCACTTGAGTGTGTATGTCAGGGAGGGAGATGTTCAGAGCTGAGGGTGTGGGGGAATCACAGTTTTCCCTAACAAATTGCCTTTTGCCATAAAACGGGGAAAAAAAACAGGTCAAAACCACTTTTTTTTCCCAAATCCATAAAGATAACCGTCTACTGATTTTGTGATCAACGCAAAAAAAACATGCACTTCAACCTCTGGATTAGTATTTCATGAAATATTGGCTGCCAACTACTTTATACAATAAGGCTCAGATTAAGCTAAGCACTTAAACATGTACCCAAACTTGTTCCAATTCAGCAAAATACTTAAACATAGCTTAACTTTAATGGGATTTAAGTAAGTGTTTAAGTGCTTTGCTGCCTCAAGGCCTAAAAACAGGTGTAAACTTTGTCTGGTGATGGATTGCTATACTAGTTCATTGCTATACTGGTTTAGAGAGCTCAAATATTTGAGGTTTTATGGGTTTTTTTTTAATTCAAAGTACTGAGTCTTCTTACATTTTTATTATTGTACTGAAATTTAATTCTGCTTCTCTGAGTACGAAGTTAAATGGGAGCTTTTGCCAAAACCGGGCCCTGAAACAGAGCAATATATTCTCTGCCGCCCTTCCCGCATGACCAATTATCAGGCTTCAAACTGCTTCTAAGAGGAGTCAGCAACAAGAAAGACAGCTTCATGAATGACTGATTAACATGGAAAAGATCATTTTGTGAAGATTATATTGTATTCCTAACAAGATCAAAATGTGCACTAAATTACTGTTATGGTAATTATCCTTGGCAGAATTTGTCGTAGTGTTAGAAAGTAATAATAAAGAACCTGAAGAGGTAGAGTAATTACACTTAACTGCTGTAATTAATAAGTTAATTTTGGGGCAAAAATTATTCATATTAGAAGAATTATATAACTACTGGCATTTAAATTCCTTCACTGATCCTTTTATACATTTTTTAAACCAATTATTGTAAAATATTTATTTCAGTGAGAAATCACCACATAGTCCAGTTCATTTCAGTGCCATAGGAAGAGTCTATTTGCAACAGACAATGAGGATATATAGTATAGACCCAAACACGTTTAATAAAGAAAGCAAAATGGTCAACATTTGCAGATGAAGCTTTTGTGACCTGGTGGGATTTTCTTCCCCCCAGTGGTTGCTATTTTGTGATTTTTCACTGTAAAACAAAAGGAGTTTTGTCATCAAACAATAGTCTTGCATGTAGGTGCATGATAAAAGAGAAATTACATTGTGACTTCTTCTTTCATTTTACTCAAAGATATCCCACAATGTATTTGATAACATTGTATGCCCAGTGGGTTTCATTAATTGCAATAAGATTGATGTTTTCAGTGATGTCCTACAATGATGTTTGAGTGATCTTCAGCAGAAAATGCCAAGACAATTTCAGAGATTTTTTTTTTTAAGTTTACTTGAAACTTATTTCTGAGCTGCACCCAAGGAGCAATTTGGCTAGTAGGGTCATTCAGCACATATTTTTCTGGATTAATTGTGTTTTCTTTCAAGATCTGTAGCTGATCTTTAATAAACGCACTGGTTAGAACGGCTGATAGTCTCTTACCCGAATGATAGCAGACCATATTCTGTTCTCAGTTACAATCCACAATAACTCCACTGATTTTAGTACTCTGGATTTACACTGGCATATCAGATCAGAATCTGGCCCATTATCTTCACTGTGGATTCAGTGACACTAACCACCTTTTTTGGGAATTAATTCAATACCAGCTCAGTGTGAAGAGTGCCATCTGCACGGAGTACCACAGTATGCATCAATTTCCAGAGTGGATCTTTGTTTGACCACCCCTGATTCTAGGTTGTGTCTAAATGATACAACTGAGCCCTTAGTGTCCTTATTATCTAGGAAGTCATGTAAGTTATCATCTTTCCGATGGTTGATATGAACAAAGAGCTTTACTAAAAAATGTATTGCAAATAAAAACCATTCAGACTGTTAGCATCCTGGATGCTTTGTGCTTTTTGGATTTGGTGGCTTTTAAAATGTCTCCCTCAAAAACTGAATATGGAAATATTTCTCCCATCTTGTTAGCACTTCAGAGCAAGGAGTCAGACTTTGCAGTATATGTGAGCAGAAACTAAATTAAATAGTAAATTATTTAAAAAAAAAAACTGAAGGAAATTACTTCACAAAGATTCTCCGACAAACTTTGAATGGGAAGGACCTTCTTGATAAAACCAGTATCTCCAGCAAAAATAAGAGTCTCTCTCAGACCAGGGTGCAGTATTGCTTGAATAAGTACAATATAAAATTACTAATTTAAATCACATATTACTATTGATACATATTAACAGAGTTGTACAAAACCGAATAAAATTAGGCATCTAATTAACAACTGAAGAATTGCCACTATCCAGAGAGTGAGGTTCTGTCGCACCCATCCTCAGTTTATGAAGACTGTTGAATTTTGAAATGACATTTGGATCAAAAGTAAAATGCCATTTTAATTAATGTAGTTACACTATACGCCCAAAACTTGTAATGTGTTCATAGTGTTGAACTCATCAACACTGCCTCCTTGTACATTTTAGTGTTTTTTAAAATGCTTGACACAAGAGACATGTAATCTAATAAGTATGATATAATGATATTCCACAAAAGAAAGGAAATATTTCAAATTTTCTACTAGATTCCTTTGATATCTTTTCTGTAAAAGGTTTGATAATTATTCATGGTTACTATATTCCCTGGTGCCATTGCAGGCAAAATATAGGATTTTAATATTTTTTTTGTGAGTTAATATGAAGAGAGAGCACGTGCAGCTCAGGTTAGAGAAGCTGATAAAGGAAATGATATTATAATTACCAGGATAATTTTATTTAAAGAAACAGTACTATTTACATAACTGGAGTTCAAAGGGTATTATATCTTTTTCTCGGCCAAGTGTAGGTACTCCACTCTGCATTGGACTCCATTGTGTTTATACAATCTGTCCTTGTGAAGGGAAGGTCAACATGCTTCAGAGAGGCCCAGTTTTCTTTTCTGCTCCTCTTGTCGAGGTGAATTACCTGCTATGGGCCCTTACCAGTTGCTAATTACTATTCCTTGGTTGTGTTGGTCAACACAGTGGAGGGATCAGAGTCAAGACTCTGCCTGCTTCCAACCCCTCTTGGTCCACTCACTAGAGTAGGTAAAGGGCCGCAGGAGCTGCACAGTACTTTCTTCCCTATACATTCAAACCCAAGGAGGTCATGCAGGGGCATTAGAGCATCCTTATACCTTCTTATATCCCTCCACAGCTGTGCGGACTGAGCCACAAAATTGCTTTTGGTAACCTTCAATATCATTCAGATTCACATCCCAGCCATTTAGGATATCCATGGTATACATGTGAGACTATTACTAAAATCCTGTAGGTCTCCAAATGTCTGGGAAAAAATCAGACAGACAGACTTCTTTCTACTGAAATAATTAATGAAATAAAAACCATTTGAAATTCTAACTCTATATTTACTGATTCCATCATCATAGCAACATAAGTCATCAAACTATTTCTTGTACACATAGCATATCTGATGGATGCCCTAGAACTATTAATTTTAAAATTATAGTAGTTTTACAAGAAAGGGGGAAATTTGATAGTTGTGTTGGAGGCATTTCTCCTGTTCAGGTTTCAAAGACTTGTTTTTCCCAGAGTTTCCATTTTCAATAATTCAGTCATGCTAATCATTCTTAACTTAGGCCAGGATAATTTTATGAGATAAAAAGTTCAATTTAGCATAGGTATTCTAACTTTATCTTTTCCCCAAAAGTTACAAAACCCTCCAGCTTACTAGGGTAATTGAAAATGATGATGTAAAACTGCAAAAGCAACTAAGTCAACAACAAAAAATAATATTAATTATATGCAAGAATCTAAACTCAGATAAGTGATCATTTCCATCGTAATTCCAGGGGTACACAGGCCACTGATTATCAAGAAAAGCTATTACGAATGTCCTCCAACACCATGGAATCTGGGGATCATGACAAATCTTTCCGATCATGTGTGTCATGCAGTGACTCTCTCAATGGCCCACTAGAGGTGCGGTGGGGAAATGGAGGCTGTTGTGTCTATGTTTAAACAAGAATTTAAGGACTGAGAGTAACTCATCTGAGGTAGTAGCTAAAACTGAAACAGCTTCTTTTTCCTCATCTGGGGCCTGATTTTGCTACCATTGAAGTCAATGACAAAGCTCCCATTGACTTCAACTCTGCCAGATCAGATCCCTGTTCCTGTTCCTCTCAGAACCTCACTTCTCCTCTTTCGTAACCCAAGTCCCATCTCACTTCTGTCAGGATGATTCCCATCTAGCTTCTCCTAAGCAGCACTAGGGCCTAGACACATTCATCTTAATGGAGTTCCACACTGACCAGCCTTTTTTGTAGACATCTTAGCGTAGGATAGATCAACATATGACATGTTAAATTTCCATCTTATATTATCTCTCTTCCAAAATGATAGGCAAGAAAAGCAAACACCAATCTGTTTTACAGAGTAATACCCCTTTAATGCTGTCAAGGCTGATTCCCCACTCTGGCACTTTGAGTGCAGAAGGTGGGGGTCCACAAGGATTCTAAAAATTAATACTAGCCACTCCAGGCAGGAATTAAACTCTCAAGGTTACAGCTTCTCTTTGACATTGGATGGGTAGATGCTGCCACCACCCAAATGCAAAAAAACCCTTTGGACCCAGGAAGGCGCATTTGGGAGTTCCTCCCAGTGGGTTACCCACAAGACTTTTCAACCCCCCTCCGGGGAAGAGCCGAGAAAGAAAACAAAGAAAATCAGCTGTTGCCACCAGATAATTAAACACATATGCACAAGCCTCTTACGACACAAAAAACCAATCCTGTTCTTAAAAAAGGTAAAAAAAATTAATAAAACAAAAAGAAAAAAAAATATCTGGAACGTAGGCTATTGCTAGGTTTAAAAAAGAGCAACTATTATAATTAAGCATCAAGAATGGTTTTCTTGAGGTCCATCTTAGAGGTTACAAGCAAAACAAAAGCACCTGGGGTTAGCACAGAGGAGTCCACAAGCCATAAAGAAATAAAAGAGATAAACCTAATCGCATCTTCCTAGACATTCCCATATCTACTTACATATCTGGGGTTTCAGATAAGTAATTTTGAGGTATGATTTGATGATTTTCATACCTGGTTTAAAGCTTCTTACAGCATTGCTGCTCTGTGTCTCCTCTCTCCGGAGAACAACGACAGACAGACAAAGGGAAAGTTTTTTCCCAATTTTAAAAAGTTCTAGCATTCCCATTGGCTCTTTTGGTTAGGTGCCCACTCCCCTCCATTTATCTATGGGCTTTTTTTAACCCTTTACAGGTAAAGCAAGTAGAGAACAACTACTAACAGGGATTTTGTAGCTAACTGGCAGGCTGGGTGTCCATAAAAGGGAGCTCCGCCCCGCTTCATTTATCACAAATGCTTTCTACTGGAAGGACCTTATTGTGCATTCCTTGTCAGTTATGAAGTAATTGGGATAACAGTAAATCTTTTCCAGTACCCACACTACAAGTGAAATTATACAAAATGGCTTTTATACAAATGTTTTCATTAGAAATAACAAAACTACCATGTAAACAACAGCAGGCATTTCGTCACTTGGCCTGTGCATATTAGTAAACCATTCCAATCAGTTCCCCTTGTTCTCTGTACAAGCAATTCTTCTTTTGAGACTATGCAGAAAGGTGTCCTAAACCCCTTGCAAGCCTGGTTGAATTTAAATGGAAATGGCATGGCAAACTATTTCAAGATTAACTTTTGGGGAAGCAGTTTTTGTGCTTTTTTGGCCATACTGAAGTCAGTATTTTGTCACCTAAAACCTTCTCTCTCTGAGTTACATGCAAGTACTCTGATTAAGTTGTGAAGTCACCACTGAACCTAGACACAAGATTTTCAGAATAAAGAATGAAATGTCACTGAGCTATAACACTCTTTAGTTAGTTCATGGAACAGGGATAATATTAAAAAAAAAACTTTTCCCCTCCCTGTAACTGTCTTTTTTTTTTGTAGAAAGTAATACAAAGTCCTCTTTTATGTTCATTCAGGCCTATTAAACGTATTGCCCTAATTGTTAGAATGCTTGCTGCACTTTCTGTCTAGTCTGAGACTAATTATAGGTTTGATTCTTAATACTGTTATTGGGAATCAACAGATCTCAGAATAAACAGAATATATAATGCAGAGCAGATGGCAAAAACCTGTGAATCTTTGATACAACTTGCTTATTATCAAGGTAGAGTTTGAGGTGCAGTTTCTACCTCACTGTGCATATATGGATTCATTTGGAGGCTGATTTTAACAGGGTCCTGTTGTTCCCTTTCTCTGAGATCCATCGTTTGTTTTTTGTATTCCAGAAACAATTCCTACTATCTATTGTCACTGTACAATCTAATCCCCAATAAGTGAGTGACTCTTACCATGAACAAATTGGCTGCCACCCCGTGAAGTAGCCAGTAGGTGTTTTATACAAGATACAATTTCCATTGATTTTAACAGAAGTTGGATTGGGGTCATAGAGTACAGTCATCACCCTTCCAGTCCAAAAAGCTATCATTTTACCTCTCAGATGTTCAAGTCACAAGATTCAACTTTCAGATCTGGTGACTGAATGTGCCATTTCTGAATAACGTTGCCAATATGATCAATCTAAAGTTTTCAATATATTGCTTGTTTTCTCATTAAAAACAAGAATTAATAGTTAATACATATGATGGTACAAATAATGTAGCTGTTACATAATACATGAAGTAGGTTATTACTTATATAATAAAAGGTAAGAAATAATAAAGGATTCTCTACAGGTGCTAATTTTATTGCTTGAATTAAATTAATAAGACTCTCCATAAAACAGCAGGAGATCCTTAGATTACATGAGTAATCAGCACGAAAATTTATTGTGGTTTCACAAAGCATGAAATGTTTGCGTAATGTATGCAAAAGTGGTACTTTATTCTCTGCAGTGAACAATTCTGAGCCCTTATAATAGAAAAATATTTAATAGTTTGAAAACTCTTGAGGCATAGTTTTTTAAAAGTTGTTTGAGTGTGATTAATTTGACTCAATACAAACTAACATTGAAAGAAGGGCCAACTTATTTAAATGTGCAGGAGGAGCCCGTTCATTAAAATAATTATATAAGGTTAAACAAAGGATATGAAGACAATTGGAAACCCAAATTGTACTCTGGGGACTTAACATTTAGTAGTAGCAGCATTTACAAACTGGGTTTTTTAAAGACACAGTAATTTGAAAACCAAAACTTTCTTCATTGCCCGATATCCCCAAAGAAGCATCCATGCAAGCAGCACATTTACCATTTGAAAATAAAATATATTAAATTATATCTTCCATTTTATATAAATGTAGCCATGCTAATTCCTACAGGATTGTTTCCCTTTAAGTTAAAATGTGATTAGAAAGTGCTGTTTTGATGGCATATTTGGTGTGGTAGTTATTCGTTGACTTTTATCCTGAAAAACTTTTCTTAGTTACCAGTAGAATATGTTACCTTTTTATTTATAACATCTGTTTGTTTTATTTATTATACTGGGTCAGGAACCAAGTGTATTGGGGATATGGGAGACTTTATAAATATAAGGCCTGTGTAGAAATCATTCACATTTCACAGATCAGGCCCCAATCCTGCAAATGCTAAAATAAATTGTGTGTGTGAATAGTCACACTGGAGCCAACAGGAGTACTCATATGAGCAAAGTTATGCACCTGCTTAGGTGCCCGCAGGATTGGGGCCTAAGATGGGTACTGTGATGGGATGTTCAGGCTAGTTGTTCTGTAAGGTGAGAATTTACTATATCACAAAGTAGAGTTGCTTGATGTCCAGTTTTCAGCCAGAACGCCCGGTGGAAAAGGGACCTTGGCTGCTCCAGTCACCACCACTGACCAGGCCATTAAACGTCTGGTCGGCGGCACAGCAGGATTAAGGCAGGCTCCATGCCAGCCATGGCTCCCGAAAGCAGCGGCATGTCCCTCTTCCGGCTCCTACACATAGGGACAGCCAGGGGGTTCCACATGCTTCCCCCACCCCAGGCGCTGGCTCCGCAGCTTCCATTGGCCAGGAACCATGGCCAATGGGAGCTGCGGGGGTGGCGCCTGTTGATGGGGAAGTATGCAGAGCCACCTGGCCGTGTCTCCACGTAGCAGCCGGAGGGGGGACATGTTGCTATTTCTGGGATCTGCTTGAGGTAAGCACCACCCAGGGCTTGCACCCATGACCCCCTCCCGCACCTCAACCCCCTGCCCTAGCGCTGATCCCCCTCCCACCCTCTGATTCCCTTGGTCCCAGCCCAGAGCACTCTGCTACACCCCAAACTCCTCATTCCCCACCCCACCCCCAGAAATAGCCTTGTACATTTTAGTGTTTTTTAAAATGCTTGACACAAGAGACATGTAATCTAATAAGTATGATATAATGATATTCCACAAAAGAAAGGAAATATTTCAAATTTTCTACTGGATTCCTTTGATATCTTTTCTGTAAAAGGTTTGATAATTATTCATGGTTACTATATTCCCTGGTGCCATTGCAGGCAAAATATAGGATTTTAAATTTTTTTTTGTGAGTTAATATGAAGAGAGAGCACGTGCAGCTCAGGTTAGAGAAGGTGATAAAGGAAATGATATTATAATTACCAGGATAATTTTATTTAAAGAAACAGTACTATTTACATAACTGGAGTTCAAAGGGTATTATATCTTTTTCTCGACCCCCCGCAGCACCCTAACCCCCTGCCACAGCCCAGAGCCCCATCCTGCACCCCAAATCCCTCAGCCTCAGCCCCACACCAGAGCCTGCACACCCATCTGGAGCCCTCACCCTCCCACCCTACCCCCCTGCCCCAGCCCGGAGCCCCCTCCTGTACCCCAAATCCCACATCGCTGGCACCGCCCCAGAGCCCACACCCCAAGCCAGAGCCCTCACCCCCTCCTGTATCCCAACCCATTGCCTCAGCCTGGAGCTCCCTCCCACATCCTGAACTCTTCATTTCTGGCCCCGCCATGGAGTGCACACCCCTAGCTGGAGGCCTCACCCCCTCCCGCATTCCATCCCCCTGAGCCAGCCCAGTGAAAATGAGCAAGGGTGGGGAGAGCGAGTGACAGAGGGAGGGAGGATGGAGTGAGCAAGGGCGGGGCCTCGGAGGAGTGGCAGGGCAGGGTAAGGATGTTCAGATTTGTGCGAGTATAAAGTTGTTAAGCCTATCACAAAGGCATACAAAATATTCTGAACCAAACATAAAAACTGAATGTTTTTCTATAAAAATTGCCCATTTTTTGTTTAAAAATAATTATATTATGTAATGTTTTTGGAAAAAGTAGTCCAGTTTCCAAGAAAAAGTCAGTGAGAATGACTTGAGGTAAGCCAGACAAAAGGGAAGTTTACCATTAACTTCAGTGGGAACAGGATGGGGCTTTAGAGTTCTGATTCAGTCAGGCATTTCAGGACATGTTTAGGATTAAACACATGTTTTGCTGAAAAGGAATGAGATTACTTATGTGCTTAAAGTTAAACTTGTATTTACATGCTTTGTTGAATCAAGGCCTACATGGGCAAAATTGGTGTGCTCCATAAGCTGTGAAGGCAAGTAAATCATTTAATAAAGAGTGTAAGATCATACCCACAAATGTTAACTTGTGCCACATATTTCATGTTTGGCCTAGGTTAAAATAGACAAAACTGCCTCTGAATTGCTCCCACTTATGCCAGCAGCTAATTTGGCCTCTGTAGTATATCAAATTAGTAGAGTTACATTAATTTTCTATAGCTACTAAATGCTGAAGTTATGAAAGTTATACTACTTTCCTACTTACTGTTCATCTGCCTTCTAAATTTACACCAATGTGAAATTTACATCACCATTTATCAAATTGTTTTTGTTTAAAAATCTTTTCAGATTAAGGACTCAAAATCTCCATTTATAACGGAGAGCTGACCTGACAGAGCTGGATACATAACTTGAGCTGTGCCAAGACTGGAAGATTAAAAAATATGATGTCACATTCTGCAAGTCCTCTGTAATTCAGCATGAGTCCCTAGAATGGAAGAGTTTCATATGCTTAGCATGCGATATACTTAAAAACTTGTTTAAAACTGCAGCTTTCATTAATCATTTTTTTTAAGTGTCTATGTCAACATTTTCAAAATCACTTAAGATGTTGAATATTTTGATTTTTGGATGCACAATCAGACATCTTATCGGGCCTAATGTTCAGAAAGTATTGAGTACCCACCCTCTGAAAATCAGGCTTCTTTAAGGTGTCTCACGTTAGGCACCCAAAAGTTGAAACTCCCTAATTCACTAGTCACTTTTGAAATCTTGGCCCCAATCAGAAAATTCTTCCCCCACATACACTCAGAAGGCTCTTGAATGAGAACTCCACCCACATGTGTATTTGAGGACAGAATTCATCACTAATGTTTATTCCAATATCTACAAGTTACATGCTCTACAGTACATGGTATTTCAATATCCCCACAGTGTAGATAAATCTCTGCATTAAGCATCTTCGCATAACTTTCATATGACTTTGTATTAAGTTTATCCATATAACCTTGTATTAAGTCTATCCATATATAACCTCTATTTTCATACAACTTTGTATCAAGTCCTTTGATATAGGAACTTTGTATCAAATCTTTATATAGGGGCAAAAATTAGGGATTGGTCCTGCTTTGAGCAGGGGGTTGGACTAAATGACCGCCTAAGGTCGCTTTCAACCCTGATATTCTATGATTCTATATTCTTATGAGGGGAGAGGGATAGCTCAGTGGTTTGAGCATTGGCCTGCTAAACCCCGGGTTGTGAGTTCAATCCTTGAGGGGGCCATTTAGGGATCGGGGGCAAAAATTGGGGATTGGTCCTGCTTTTGAGCAGGGGGTTGGACTAGATGACCTCCTAAGGTCACTTCCAACCCTGATATTCTATGATAGAAACTTTGTATTGAGCCTTGGTGTACTGTTATAGCCCCTAAGGATAGTTAAGGTAGAAGAAAAATGTCTTTTCACTAGGAATAGAATAAGATCTTCCCCCCTTTTAATCAATTGCCCTGTTGAATGAATGAGGTGTGAATGAGTAAGGCGTGGAAGGAAAGCACCTCCAGACAGCTGCAACAGTTGGAAAGGGGATGAAAGCCAGACCCAAGAACAATAAAACTTGTCAAGTGGACTCATTAAAGAAGATCAGACATATTGATGGCCTTGGGAGTTAGAAGCGAGCACCTTCTTTTGAAAACACCCTCTTTGAAAATAAAAGTGGCAGCATTAAGACAATCTTGCGGAGGACCCCAGGTCTCGTCTTGTCAACATCGGAGCAACAATCCGGATCGACAGAAGCCCGGCTCCACCCCTCACCCATCTAACTCACCTGGCCAGTGAAGTTAAGGGGAGCAACCAGTTGGTAACAACAACAAGACGGAGTGTGCTTGTGTGTGTATGTGGGTGCATGAGTGTAATATATAGCATATGCATATGATACAGTGTTGATTGATACATGTATTACCAATAAATGTGATGCTTTGCCTTATACCCCCTGAAAAGATCCTGTGCAGTACTTTAAGTACAACAACAGCTCTTGCCAAAATTAATTTGATTAGTATATGTTATGGAAATCTAAGTTTTATGTTCAATGTTTTACATTTATTGATGTGTGTAATTAATGGTATTTGTTTTGTACTTTGGGGCTTAATTAAATGGACTGAAAGTGTCAATATCCTGCAGCTGTTCAACTGTCTCACAAACGGAGCCAGATGATACTTTAACTTGAGGGTTATTAATGTTCTATCAATTAAACAACCAAGGCGACTGAATGGGTCAGAGAATTAGTAAAAATAGAACATAGAAGCCTTTCATTTTTAGGCTACCAATTCAAATTCAGCCTGAGTTAGTGACTGTAAATTATCTTCAAAATGGCTGTTCGGGGTCTGATGTCACAAAGGCTGGGTCAAATGAGGTTGGCAGTCATGGTCCAGTTCCCTATGGATAAGTCCCCACACCACTTAAAACCATCCCCACGTGGCACCCTTGTTGGAAGTCTCAACAAAGTCCATGGACGGAGTAACCATGGAGACTGAATCACTCTTTAAGCACCCTCCCCATCACAGGGCTGAGGCACACTTAGGTAAATGGGTGCACTGTGACTGCCCACACTGTGCTTGTCCAGAAGATAATCATCAGCACTTTTAACTCCACGGCTGTCAATCTGACACCATTTAGGAGTGTTATATTCATATGCACACACAGTGCAAAACCTTTGCTGATGTAAACTGGTGCAGCTTCATTGATGTCAATGGAAGTGTGCCAGTTTACATAGCAGATAATTGGGCCCAATATATATATGTATATTTAAATATTTAACTTAATATGATTTACAGAAGTGAGCTAATGCTGCTAAATAATAGATTATGTTAATTCTAAAATAAGCATATGATCCCATTGTGAAAGATTGTTTCAATTCTATTCTATTCAATAGAGGTTCTTATGCTGCACTCTCATCACAATGGTAATCTGAGATCCTCTTGTTTCCCACATCTAATTTGTTACTCCACCATGAGGTAACATGATTCCAACAGATTACTTGTCACTGACAGGAAGGCTTTAGGGGCTAGAAGAATTTAGGCAAAGCAATCCTCAGCATCGCCACACACAATTTTAGGTGCTTAGAAAATCACTGGAATTCACAAAGTCTGAGTTAGGTCCCTACACTGCAATAAGTGGGGAGAGACAGGCACCTCAGAATCAGATTCACAAAAGCCAGCACAGTTGGTAGCTTTCTGTCTAAACTAGCCACTGGGAGATAACAAAGAAATAAGGGTGTGTTCTAAGCCCTGCTCCTCTCAAGTTCAGCACCTAAATCCAAGCTGCAGAAAGGTGCCTGCCTGGCTTGGGATTCTCAGCTGCATAGCCTCTCGTGGGGTTAGGTACTGCCAGCACCGCAGCAACAGTTCCCTCATAACTTTTCGTTCAGAGGTCAGGTTCATCACTAGGGATCTGGGAGACCCTCCTTTCAAGTGCCCCCACTGCCTGAGGGGGAAAAGAGATTTGAACAGAGATCTGCCACCTCCAAGCAGAGGGCTCCAATCACTGGGCTATGGGCTATTCTGGGATGGACATGAGTGAACATCCATGTGTGCAGGGGCGGGGGAGAGGTGGCTGGGACTGGGAGGAGTTTTTTAAAAAGTAATGGGAGTATGGAACCTGGGTTTCCTGTCTCTCAGGTGAGTGCTCTAGCCATCAGTCTACAGCTCACTCATTTGCTCTCTTGCTCTCTCTCTCTTTGACCCAATGACTCTTTTTTTAACCCCACAGTGGAAAACGTTAGGAGAAACTGAGGGGAAAACTCCCACTTCCACACCTACCAGATATTAGAATATTCCATAGCTCAGTAGTCTGGGAATGCACCTAAGAGATGGAAGATCTCTGTTCAATTCCCTTCTCCCCCTCAGGGAGAGGGTGGACTTGACCCAGGGACAACCTACATCTCAGGTATGTACCCAAACTACTGGGTTAGAAGTTATGAGGAAGGTAATCTTCTGCTTCCTCCCCCTCTCACCAAGTTTGTTTAAGCTCACCTATAAGGGCTTGATTCAGGAGACGCACTCTGACCCTGCTTACCAGAACTGGCTCTGCAAGTGAGCTGGAGGAGGAATGCTTATCTTTCCCCACTTTCTGCATTGCACTGAGGCTTAGGCATTTAGATGGCTAATATGAGGTTGCATTCTGCATGTCCAGAGATACAAACCTAGGGAACTTTTAATGCAAAAGTTTAGGCACCAAATGAGTTTAGGCAGTGGGACCTGATTCTGGACTTAGGTGCCTAACGTGCCAGTGTCATTTGACACCAACTAAAATGGGACCTCTTTAGTCCCACTTATTTTGAAGAGTACATTCATCTTCATTGCATAGCATATTAAAAACATGTATATATCATAAAGATAAAGTCATTAATAGAGCCATAGAGTCTAAGGCCAGAAGGGACCACGATCCCTCCTGTATATCACTTTCTGACCTCCTATATGTCACTGGTAATCACCATGACCTACCACCCACAGACTAAAACCAACAAGCAGAATGAATTAATTTCCAATTGTTTTCATTTTGTAAATATTTTTGTGTTTTCATATTAGAAAGACATTACACTGTGAAAATACAAATACTAGTCATGAATCATGCCTTCTAATGTGTTTTCTTGTGTCTTCTGTGACTATGTCAGATTTCACCATTGTAGGGTACCACAGAAGATTGTGTTACGGCATAGCAAGGGTGTTTTCGCTTTCTCATGCTAGTCAGGGTGTTTTTGCTTTCTCACACTCTTTTAGCGGCCAGCCACTGTAGGTCATGGCCGGCCAGCTGCAATCTGTTTTGAGCTAATTAAAATTGCTTCTGCTTTGCATGGCCTTGAGCCAGGAGGCGCCGGGAGGCGGCCCCTGCTTGCTTATGTATGAGATGTTTGTATATAATTGTATGAGTCCGGCCCCGTTTTGGACTCCTTACCAGGCCGAGCTTCGGTGAGCTGGGTTCCCCGTCTCCGTGACAGCAACGCCAGGAGTCCCCGTTGCGGATATGTCACTTTGCCTTCAATAAAGCCAATAACACACAGTGTGTGTGGGCCTCATTCTTGCAGAGCACCCTGGGTAGGCCAGCAGCCTCCCACGAACGTAACAACCATGATGCAGTCCTAGAATTATGCAAAACTAACACACACACATGAGTAGCTGCATTTTAAATATAATCTGCTAAAGCACTACAAAGACCTCAACACTGACATGTTTGCTCAGATTCTTCTACTAAAGGGTGGATTTCATATCCTTTCCCCAAAGTATTCTACAACAAAGGTGAAGCTAAAACTTTTGTCCTAGAGTCTCAGGTCAACACAAGTTAATTATTTTTATCCAGAACCATTTCATCTCATTAAAGTTTAGCCTAATTCAGTCCAGGGCCAGACTAATTATTTTCCTTCAGATATGGACTAAAGAGAAACCGTAACTACAGTTACTAAACTGTAACTAAAGTTTAATCCTGTAACTAAAGTTATAGGACTAAAGAGAAACTGTAACTGTACAAATTGCAAGCAATTACCATGTACTCTTTCAAATCTCGTCTAAAAAATGACATCTTCTCTTAATCCTATCAGTGTTAGTCCAACATCTGCAAAAATGATACTACTTTCTATCATAACACTTCTCCAGTGATCGTTCCATCTTTTAATCATGTAATACTGTGGGGTTTCCTTTTGCCCTTTACCTTTAGGCTCCTTTGGCCATGTCTTCCTCTATATTCTGTAGAGTGCCAAGCAAATAGTGCTTAACAAATAAATAATCATATTCAAGGTAATGAAGCCAAGTGTACAGTATGCCACATGATGCAACTAAATACCATGTGACAGAAAATAGTAAAAGATTAGTAGATCAGACTGGTAATAGGCATCTGTTGTTCAGGAGTAATCATTACAAACAAACAAACAAAGTCAAGTGAGGAAGTTAAATCCACAGTTAGGCTATTTAACATGGTGTGCAGGTCCTTTAGAGCAAGTTACAAGCACATCACTGAGCTGCTTACAATTTCAGCACAGAACGAGTGGAATTCTGAGAGTTATTGTTCCCAGGGCTATGGGGAGCTGGAGGCCGCACACAGCAATCATCCTGGGAAGGGAGGTTTCTAGGACTCCAAGAAAGACCTAGAAGGAGGAGGTTTTGTGGTGAGTCTCCCAGTTAAAGGATCCAGTCAGGGAAGGGGCTTTAGAAGTCTAAGGGTACGTCTATACTACCCGCCACTTCGGCGGGTAGTAATCGATCTATTGGGGATCGATTTATCGCGTCTCAGGTAGATGTGATAAATCGATCCCAGAAGCGCTCCCCGTCAACTCCGGAACTCCAGCACGGCGAGAGGCAGAAGTGGAGTCGACAGGGGAGCGAGCCTGCGCCGCGTGGACCCGATGTAAGTAAAATTACTTCGATCTAGGAAACGTCAGCTTCAGCTATGCTATTCTCGTAGCTGAAGTTGCGTATCCTAGATCGATCCCCCCCGCCCCCCCCCCCCCCGTGTAGACCAGTCCTTAGAAAGAGCCTGGGCACGGAGTATAAAGAGACAGCCAGATGGTGGGTAAAGTGATTTTACTAAAGTCCCACTGAGAAAAAACAAGACCTTTTTTTCCTTTTATTTTTTTTAGTACACCAAAATTGAAGGATGACTACAAGGTGGGGATTTGTGCTTGCATATACATTTGCAGGTGTGCAACCCTAACTTGCCAACACTTGTTATCAGGTCTTGTTCATATGGAATGCACCTAAGAGATGGAATTCTCTGTTCAAATCCCTTCTCCCCCTCAGGGAGAGGGGGGACTTGAACTAGGGGCAACCTACATCTCAGGTATGTACCCAAACTACTGGGCTAGAAGTTATGAGGAAGGTAATCTTCTGCTTCCTCCCCCTCTCACCAAGTGACTGCAAAAGCGTACATGTACTGTGAAAAAAAGCTACGGATTTTCAAAGCAAGCCCAGAACTGGGTCTCCAAATCCCCATGCCCTCTATGAAAATCTCTGCCTAAATGTTAAGCTTTCAAATTACTATGTTGTTTTCTATCAAACTGCAAATCCTAATTGCTCGCTAGATTTTCCTTACTTAGCCAAGTGAAGTAAACTGTTATGCTAAAATCTTTGCTTTAGGTTCCTCCCACATATACAAATGGTTTGTCAAAATGTACTGTAGCATTGTTATCATTCAAATATTATTGCATGCAGGAACCATGTATTTAACAATTCAAGAGGCATCACACACCAGATTTTAAGTGCTATTTCAACAAACTGTAACATAAAAAGCATTGTTGGTCCATTTAAAGTTCCATTCATATAGATGTAAAAGAATGTGAGGCAGTTAGAAATACAAGGCATTGTGGAAAGGAAGCAAGCACTCTAGATAAAAGTACTTAAGATTAATTTAACATGCACAGGATTTCCCAATTAAAACTTTCACATTAGCACTGCATTTTAAACAGTTAATCTCCTAATGAGACATCCCCAGCAATAAGAAGTACATTGCAGGACTGACTATGGCCCTGAGGCCTGCATCTGGAAATGGCAGTAGTTTTGTAAATGTGGGCTTCATGCTATTTTGTAAAGTTCTGGAAAGAAAGAGCTATACTGCCACCTACTGGCACTGTGTTTTCTTGTGCCATGAAGAGTTGCCTCTAAACCTGATGAAATCACATTTGCTCCCATACAAAATAGTAAGTTGTTGAAATAAGCGTAAATTAAAGAAACGGTAATACTTAATTCTTCATATATACAAAAGTTATTTTGATTTTTAACTCTGATAGCTTTAAAATGGAAATCTTTTTCTCTCTCTTCCTCATAAAGAGTCAGAAAAATAATATCATGCAAAATAATGTGGAATAATATATACTGGAGCTGCTGGCTCTCTCTCTCCCCCAGCTCTCCACCTTGAATTTTGTCTGAGAAAGAGCAACCCTTGCAGTCATCTCCGCTAATGATATTCTGTGACTGACTTATTCAAAAAAGGTATGTTACAGTTGACTTCTCCCCTTCTTTCCCTCGGGGGCCAAAGGTATTACCTCTGTGATTTTCCTGATCTTCATGAGTCTAGAAAAGAAGGAGTCTCTTTCACAGCTGCCCAGAGCACTGCCATAGAGACACAATTCTAATTGAAAACAGAGTTTTAATGCCGTTTTCTCTGAGGGTATTTTTTGACAGCTGAGTTTGCAAATTAATTAACATATTGAAAACAACTACTTCCTCTCCTAGCAGAAGTATTCATCCTCACGGCTCATGAAATTTTTCATCAATAGGAAGAAAATATAGAGAATTAATGTTTTCGATGAAAAGAAAGTAATAACTTACCTAATCGGTGAAAGAGGGAAGAGAGATGCTTTAGAAAGTTGCCAGAAAGGATAAAAAAATACGTGTCACCTGTATTTATCTACAAATTCTAGTTAACTTGCATCACTATTTATCTAGAATTTTGGATACTATAACAGACAGACAATTGGATCATTTCCATACTTACTGTGGGTCCTTTCCTAAATTATGTATGTAAAAAGCTCTTAAGATGTACAAATAACAGAAACCCTATCTTCATATTGTGGAGTTACTCAGTAATGTTAAAGTACAAACAGATCAAGCTGCTGTCAGGAAAAATCACAAAGTGACATATCATCTGAACGTACCCTGGGAAAAAAGCATTTTTTTCCAATTCAGTGCATGTGAAAAGGTGTCTCAGAAGAATGAGGCTGTGAGCAGGAGCTCACAGAAACACCTACCTTACCCATATTACCATCAGAATAAATCCAAAACAAACAAGATAGGTTAATTATATTTTCTAAAAGCAGGAATTTTGTTATATTTTTAAAAGACGGGACTTGCTATCTACAAAAGAGTTGAGGTTCACTTGCTTAATAACAGAAAAATGTTGTTTTTCCAGATAGCATAAAGCTAGGTTTTCCCCTCTGCCTGTGGGCCTTGCAGTAATCCACAATTCAAGTACAGTACAAGACTACTAAAATTGTATGTCTCCATTAGGTGCCTTTTTAGAGAAAGGTGCTGTTCTAATATTGTCACAGCATCAAAGAATGTATGTATTTGGACAATAAATGGGTTATTTCTTTTAGGGAAAAAAAAGTTGTTAGCAGTATTCTTTGAGAGAGAGAGGGAGAGAGAGAGAGACTGTGGGGCGGGATGGAATAGGCAAGAGGGGAGTAAAAGCTACAAGGAGACACAGCTGAGGCTTGCACTCGGGGCACAGCAGCAAAGCAAAGGTTTGTATTGTGTTGTTGGATTTTTAACTAATACCTCTTCAAGCATAGTGGGGGGCACTTTTTTGTCTATATTTATTTGTCACCTCCAAATACAAAGAGGCTATTTGGCAGCACCCCCCAACTTTTGGAACTATCATCATTGCCAGCTCCAGAATAGGCCGGTTGATCTTCCATTAAAATCCTTGAAATCAATGGGAATTGTACCTGATTATGCCAAGTCTGAAATTTGGTCCAAAATACCTAGTATAACTTTGTACATATAAAAGGAAACCATTCAAAAATCAATGACTCACCTATTATCCCCTCAATCCCTCCCTTAATTTCCCTGTGCGTGACACATCATTCAAAAGATCATGGTACCACTGAGTTCTTAACAACAGTATTTGTTGAGCACTAACAATGTGTTCAATATTAACAATTTTTAAACTTTTACTTTTGGCACAATATGATTGATCCCAAAAACCACCATGTATGTTTTCAGGTAGTGAAATTATTTTCTATCCTTTACAAAAATAAGAAAAAAAAAACTTTGCATATAAGTTATAAAACTTGATATTTAGCAGTATAGAAACTTTTTACTGATATTAAAGTAAATGGCAAGGAAAACATTCTGTTCTCTAGTTTTATGGTACACTACTTCTTGAGATAGTGTTTCAAATTCTCCATGTATTTATACACAAGATGTTTATATCAGTATCATCTCTCATTTACCAAGAGAATATATCTAGAACTCATTTTCTTTGGAAATTCAATTCCATCTCTTGACTTAAAATTGGAAACTTCATATTTATGACTTTATACAATCATCCACTCTATAGGCCTTTACTCCAAGTCAGGAGGAGTTTTGCCATTGGATGTAAAAAGAGCAAAAGCAGGCCAATGGGGCAGTATTTTTTTAAATACAGAAATGTGGTAAGAGAGCTGATAAAAAAAATGAAAACATTGTTCACCAAAATGTTTGTGAAAAACATCTCCCCTCTCCCCATTGGAAAATTATGAAATTCAAAATGTTTCTACTAGCTCCAGTCATAGTCATCACTTGAAATAATCCTTTGCATTCAGACAAAAGCAGAACTCATATTTGGAGTTTAAAAGCAAAATAAGTCTGTTCATTATGTCCACTGAGTCTGTCCTAAAATTTACATTCAGTCAAATATTAGACGGCTTTAATGAGGGGTAGTAAATATTTTGTGCACCCCCGGGAAAATCCTTCAGAATATAAGGACCTAAAATTGTTCTTGCTAACCATATCTTGTTATCCTGCACCTAAAAAACCACATCTGACAAGACTTTTAGCCCATAACAAAGGAAGACTGGAAACAAGTTTTAGCAGTTCACAACTAGCATTAAATAGTTTGCAGCAGTAATATCATACAACAATTATCTGTAATACCAAGGCACATCCAATTCCTTTAACATATAATAAAGATTAAAAAAAAAAAAAACCAACAACCTAGAGATGAAGGGTATGTGCTGCCTTCATTCAAACATGGAACTCCTACTATACCCAGAAGAGATTTGTTCGAAGTTCAAGGGCAGAGTATGGCCTTCTGTGAACGGCACCAATAGCTAGACAAAACTTTCACAAAAGCAGAGACAGAAAATCTATTATACCACTTTTTGAATAATCAAAACAGGTAAAAAACAGACAGAAAGATAAACTTCTTTTGTACTATTTTTCTTTTATCTGCCTCACAGCTAATGACACACTTGAGTACCAACAGTGTTGCCCCATTGTGCAATTAGTCATCACTGACAACAGTCAAGATGGAGATAATTTCCAGGAAAGTCCATAGTCAAGTTCTCTTCACACCTGGGTCAGCTGGGGCATATCCTCTTTTCAGCACCCAGAACAAGTAGTCAGGCCGGCCACTCCACAAAAGGGAAGGACAGGAATCCTCCTCCCTGGGCATTAACCACCCCCTTTATACATCTCTTTTTGCCCCTTCCCACCACTGTGGGGTGGGTGGAGAACAAGTGGATGTGTGTAGCAACACATCTTCTAGCCTTCCCCTTCCCCTCCCCAGCTGCGTGAACACTGCCATACACTCACAGCTGAGAAACTTCCAGCAAGCCCTTGTGGATTGGTACTGCATTGGTTCCACAACAGAGGGGCTCACACAGCCATAGAAAGGGGAAGGGCTGGGTTTCCCCTTTAGAAGGTAATATCAGTTAAACTCCTCAACTTTAATGTTTTCCTGGTGGCTTGGTCATAAAGACCAACTTTAGAGTGGAAGGGGAGCAATAAACTTAATGAATGGCCTATTTTGATGAAGAAGATACGAAGGTGGAGTTAGCAAAGATTATCATCCCTCACTTTCAACAAGATGTTGTGTGTAATTTCCACATTTATGCTTCTGACTGAATTCTACTGAAATCTTGGGCAGAAAGGGGGAATACCTTCAGTCTTTGAGAAAAATATTAACTAGCAGTATAAAAATGCAGCTCTATACCCCTGAATGCTTCACAAGCAAACCAGTTCAGCTCTAATATCTTTGATGACTAGAAAGAAAATAAGATCTTTCAGGAACTGAAAAAAATCCTGATATAGAAGAACTTTCAAAAGGAGCCTCCAACTCAGTTCTAGTCACAAAACAAATAGCTTTGTTAAAATAATGTCAGTAAGTAAGCATGGCTAAGTATAAAACATCACAATTTTAGGAAATGGGTTTCCTCTTTTTGCCCACAGGCCCAGTGGGTTTGATGGTACTATAGAGATGGAAAACTTAACATTTCTTTTAAGTTGATTCAATGTCTGGTAAATCAGAAGGTCTTACCTATAATGCCCATGTCTTTCACGCTCACTTTTTTTTTCTTTTTTGGATAAAGTTAACTACTATTTTTCTGCCATCTTGTTCGATGCACACCAGAAATAAAATTTTGAACTACTTAGATAAGGCTAGAACTGACAGGTAGATGAGCTATTTCAGTTTTCATGTCTTTATCTGGCCAGTGGGAGTATAACCAGTTTGCCACCTTCCCCAACACACCCAAAAACCCTCTAACCTTTGGTATAGAATTCACAAAATAAGCACACTTTGGTCTTTAGCCAGCACTTTGGCTTCTCTTTCTCTTCTCATCTCTTCTTGAACACCCCAGTATATAATTCCCTTCAAAATCCTCCCATTTTTACCTTTGACTTTGTTGTAGAAATTTCACATTTTTCAACTGGATGAAAGAATTATTTTCTGTCATGTGACACTGGACTCATTACTTGAGGGTATGATGAGCAGATGAAATCATAGGAAAATGATAGGGTGTAAATGAATGCTTCCTCACTTTTAAGAGAACAAAGAAAATCAGGAACATTCTGTGCCCTCCATGCCTTAGAAATATTGGCACAAAGTATATTTTCTGTTACCCCACAGTAGCCATGCTGTGAATGCTCTCATCAGTGTTGCTGAATTAAGGTCCAAGGTTGTATTATTATTTAATCTTTGCTAAGCACTGACAATGTCCTTGGGGCTGTACCAAAATGAAGACAGTCCCTGACCTAGAGGCTTTCCAGTCTAAAAGACAATATAGGGAAGATGAGATATACTAGGAACCTTAGAGGGCAAACAAAATAGGTAGGAGACCAATTCAGAGAATTAGCCTGGAGAGGAGTTGTGAAGGGCCTTGAAGGTGAGACAGAGTAAAAAATTTGATCAGTTGTCTAAAATATAGGAACGCCATATACTGAATATGCTTTTCAAGTCATGTTTGCTTGCTTTACAGTATATAGCAATAGTTCTCAATCACTGTTGAGCAATTCCCAGTGGTCCATAGAGCTGCCTCAGTCACAATTCTTGAACCGAATAGAAAGACAAGACTAGATTTGTGGGTGGGGGTGGGAGGGTGAGAGACAGGTATGAAGATAATTCCATCTCTCCTCTCCAGCTCCCCCCGCCCCCCAAACTCAGATAGAAGTTTCAAAATCCTTATCACAATGATGATATGGGATGGAAGCTCCCCACCCAAGTTTACTCAGCAATGAAGGGGGCTGAGAAGCACCATTCCTACTACCGCAGGTAGGGGTTATTTTTTTTTGTTAGGGATGGCTAGGCTGTTGTGAGTCGTCTCTCTTTTTAGGCATACCATGGGGAGTTACTCTACTGCTAAGGACTGTGGGACCTTCTCTGGGCTGTAATGCCCTAGTATTTGCAAGGAGCCAGATGTATTGAGAATAGGGATTAAAAGTGTGAGAGACAGGGAGCTCATAGGCTCTTCTCCCTGTCCTCAACCCTAAGGCCTCGTCTACACTACCGTGGTAAATCGATCTAAGCTATGTGAATAACACAACTGAAGTCGACATAGCTAGATCCACTTACTGCAGTGTCTACGCCATGCTGTGTCAATGGGAGATGCTCTCCTGCCGACTTACCATACGCTTATTGGGGACGTGGAGTACAGAAATTGACGGGCGAGCGCTCTCCCATCAATTTAGTATATCTTCACCAGACCCACTAAATTGATGCCGCTGCACTGATTGCAGCAACGCCGATTCAACTCCGTAATGAAGATGTGCTCTTAGAGCATGTTGCTCTTGTCCCTTTTGTGGAGGACCAGCATTTACTCTAGACATATCAACTAATCATGGAGAATGAATCTGTCACCTTCGTTGCTCATGTGGCCTTGAAGGCCATACACATTTTCTGCTGGATCATGGCTATTAACAATGGTTAAGGCGTCCACTCTCCATTTCCAGGATACACTAAACAAGCTTTCCATAGGACTTCTCCTTTATTCCAAATAACCATCAAAAATAAAAAATAAATGATGAGAGATCTGTTGTCACTTACAACACATAAGAAACCTTGGTGCATGTACCTGTCATTTTATACTTGACAATAGTAAACTTAGAGCTGAATGTGCAGTGAAAAGTCACATATTGACAAAATTACCTTTTCTTCATTCATTGCAGGAAAATGTCCTCAATGCTCTACTGAGTGAAAGACAACTGGAAAAATATGTTCTATTATGGTTTGAGACCATCAATGACATTTCTGAAGAATGTGTTTTGACACTGTAAACTACCTTCTCCAATTTTCCTGAAGGAGTGTTTCCTACAGTATAACCACCACTTATCATATGGGGCCAACGTTAATACCAGATGTTCCCAGTGGTGGAAGAGTCAGCAAAGAGGAGCCCATAGTGGGGTAAGTCAGCCTAAACTTCAGTGACACCAGGAGGGGCTACTGAGGTTAGCAGAGCCCAGGATCCTCAGTAGTGCTGGCTGAAAAGTGGGACAGATCTTCTCAGTGCCCCCTATAGAGCTCCAATGGATTTCAAACTGCTCCCTGAGAAAAGGCAGTGAGAGTACCACCAGCTGTCCTCCACTAGGATGAATTCCTGTTCCAGCATGCAGGTTTTAGCTAGTGCAGGGCAGTCACACTTCTTACACCAGCTTTTCTGAATTTAGTCCATGGTCTGCATTCCATCATCATAAAGCTAATTGTTGTTATATCTAGGCTGCTCTGCATATTACTATTATATATCCATATGTTTATCCCCAGGTTAACACCTGATAGTGCCAATCTCCTTATTCCAAGGGCAACTCAATGTTTGATCTCCAAGTAGCAAGAAAACTGCCAAAGGTCTTTTTAAAAATTATTAGCCCTAATCCATGTGTCCATCATGACTGCCTATATGGACACAATTTCTAAATATTTCTGTAGAGAAAATGTTTAGCAGAGCTGCAGACAGAAGCTTTAAATCCTCTAGACTGTCTCTAAAATTGCTTTCTTTAGGCTTAGGCTTTTTATTTTAAAAATGTGGGAAAGAGCATGATATTGAAAAGTCATTATATTGTGTCAGTTCATTCAATTTATTAAGCTCCACTATACTGCACTTTACTAAAACAAAAGGACAATGAAGAGTATATAGAGGGATGAACTATTTCTGATTCATTAAGAATCCTCCCATTACTACCCAGGAAGTTTCAACCAAAATTCACACCAATCACAAACCAAGGTGCAAGAAAGTACTTTCTCAGCTTTCCCCACTTATTTTTATTTTCATACACATCTGATATTTCTAGCCAGGACTGAGAGCAAAAGTGCCAAAATACTTCAGAAAAAGACATGACTGGAATTAAGAAGTACTGGAAACCTTGTGAGAAAATCCATCCCAATTCTACAGATTCAGACAGTTAAAATAAGCATCTGGACTTTTGGTTGCTGTGACAAATGTGGACGCTCATTAGTAAGTATTAATATCGCATCTGGATCTGTCACTAGCATGGTGTTTCGGTATCACATGTGGGGGTGGATATTTCACCTGAGCAGTCTGTCTGAGTCCTTGTCTACACTTAAAGGGTTCACCAGTATAGATATACCACTAGAATTACACCAGCAAACTCCATACTGGAGATACAGCTATTACTGGCAAAAAACGTAACTTAGCTATCTTAAACCAATTCCCCATATGGAATTAGCAATACTTTCAAAAGGACTTTTTTGTTGGTATAATTGCATCTCACTAGCTGTTTTGCTGACATAGCTATGTCAGTGAGGGAGTGATTTTTCACACTCCTAACTGACATAGTGAAGTCAGCAAAACCTTGTAAACCTGGCCTGAGTAGTAGAGCCCACCCCCTAAGGAAAGAGGGAGAAAGCCCTTTTTAAAAGTCACCTAACAGCTCACATTTATGGTTTGTTAAGAGACAATGCCGGAGCCAATCGCCTTAACGACTCTGGCCAATCTCCTAACCAGCTCCCAAACTGTTGCAAAGAGAGGGCTCAGGACCTCCATGAACTTGGGAAAAAAAACCAGGAGAACAATTGGAGTGGGTGGTTGATAAAAGGACAGACTATCTTCAGGGATACATAAAATAGCAGTTTGGGACAGGCAATGGAGCATCTCTTATCCAATTTAAACTACTAGTGGAAACTTCAGCTAGGCAGAAAATAATTATAATTTGGCTAGGACTCTGTAACTATCACTTTTTTTACCTCCCTTTTCTAGTATAGAACATACTTCTGTTGCTTCACCTTGTTGCTCTTATTGGTTTGAGAGGGCAGGATGAGCATAGGCAGGTGCATATATCTTGCTCTTTTAGAATCATAGGGCTGGAAAGTACCTTGAAACGTCATCTAGTCCATCCCCCTTTGCTGAGGCAGGACAAAGTATACTTAGACCATCCCTGACAGGTGTTTTTCTGACCTGTTCTTGAAAACCTCTGACAGGGATTCTACAACCTCCTTTGGTAACTTATTCCAGAGCTTAACTATCTGTATAGTTAGAAAGGTTTTTCCTAATATCTAACCTAAATCTCCCTTGCTGCACTAGATTAAGACATTACTTCTTGTCTTACCTTCAGGGATATGGAGAACAACTGATCACCATACTCTTTATAACAGCTCTTAACATATTTGAAGACTGTTATTCAGTCCCCCCCTTAGCCTTCTTACTAAAGACTAAACATGCACATTTTTGTTAACCTTTCCTCATACATCAGATTTTTCTAAATCTTTTACCATTTTTGTTGCTTTCCTCTGTGTTGGGGTAACCTCTGAGATCTTATTCACTCAGGAGTATGTTGGGGTGGCTTCTGTAACCTTATCCACTCAGTTCCCAAGAACTCAGCTCAACTCCAAACTCATCACTGAGAATTCTGTATTGGCATACAATTAAACTACACTTCAGTTGGGGTGGGTACAGCGCATAACACAAATCTTAAGTTACACAGAAAACCCCTTCCTTTATATACGTTTACCCATCACATTACATCACATGTTTTGGAATTGGTGTGGTTATTTTGCAGGAACCAATCCCTGTACAACATGCTCTGGTCACACACTGTCCATGTTCGACTTTACTCTTTACCTCATTTTTATGCTCCAGAATTCTGTTGTCCATTGTTATCTTGTTCTTAGTAAATGGTTTCCTGATGTTCCCCCTCTTATTTTAGCTCTCTCAGACATTCTGTCTTTTAGCTTACTGAACCATTTACATATCTTAGCACAAACATTCAATTTTCAGTCTGCTGATGTAGTTTCCTCCCTAATCCTGTCTTCCATGAAATGAGGGCTTCCCCATGTTTAATTACTCCTGTCAAGCCATGTTTACACTCTCTCAACTTGTCCACATCCTTCTTAAAGTGTGATACCCAAAACTGGACACAGTAATCCATCTGAGGCCTCACCAGCGCTGAATAGAATGAGAAAGTTATCTCCCATGTCTTACAATACTACACATCTCTTTATACAACCTAGAATATTAGGGTTTTTTGCAACTGCATCACATTGTTAATTTGTATTCAGTTTGTGAGCCACTATAACCCCCAGACCTTTTTAAGCAGTACTACCACCTAACCAGTTATTTCCCATTTTGTAGTTGTGCTGCATTTGACTTTTACTTCTTAGGTGTAGTACTTTGCACTTGTCTTTATTGGCTTTTGTCTGGTTGATTTCAGATCAATTCTCCGATTTTCAAGGTTATTTTGATTTATAATCCTTCCCTCCAAAGTGCTTGCAACCCCTCTCTGCTCGGTGTCATCCACAAATTTTATAAGCATACTTTCCACTCCATTATCCAAATCAATAACGAAAATATTGAACAGTATCAGACTCAGAACTGACCCTGTGGGACCCCACTAGATACAGCCTTCCAGTTTCACAGGGAAATGCTAATAACTATGCTCTTTCAACTAGTTATGTACCCACCTTGTAGTAATTTCATCTAGATCAGATGTCCCTAGTTTGCTTATGAGAATGTCATGTTGGACTGTGTCAAAAGCCTTACTAACATCAAGATCTATGAAGTCTACTGCTTCCCCCAATAACCCGGTCCAAGAAGGAAATTAGGTTGGTGTGGCACTGTTTGTTCTTGACAAATCCATGTTGGCTACTACTTATCACCCTAATATGCTCTAGGTGCTTACAAATTGATTGTTTAATAATTTGTTCCAATATCTTTCCAGGTGTCAAAATCAATCTGACTAATTTCTTATCTACCGGGTCCTCTTTGTTCCCTCTTTTTTAAAGATAGGTACTGTGTGCACCCTTTTTCAGTCCTCTGTGACCTCACCCATTCTCCATGAGTTCTCACAGATAATCACTAATGGTTTCAAGATTGCTTCAGTTATTTCCTTACATGCACTATGGTGAATTTCACCAGGCCCTGCTGACTTGAATACATTAGTTTATCTAAATATTCTTTAATCTGTTTTTTCCCCATTCTGGTTAGTGTTCCTTCCCCCTTGTTAATATTAGCTGTATTAAGCATCTGGTCACAATTAATTTCTTTAATGAAAACTGAAGCAAAATAGATATTAAACAAATCAGTCTTTTGGGGATCATCCATTATTAACTCTCCTTCCCTGCCAAGTAGTGGACCTACATCTTTCTTTGTTTTTCTCTTGCTCCTCATGTATTTATAGAACCTCTTTTTTTGCCCTTTAAATCCCTTGCTTGGTGTAACTCATTTTATGCCTTAGCCTTTATGATTTTGTCCCTACATACTTCTGCTATTCTTTTATACCCCTTGTTAGGGGATATAAAAAGAATTTGCCCATGTTTCCACTTTTTGTAGGATTCCTTTCAGATAATTGAAGAGCTCCTGATAAAACCATATTCTTTGTACCTTTCCTTCATAATGAGATAGTTTACTGTTGTGCCTTATATTGTCTCTTTGAGAAACTGTCAGCTTTCCTGAACTCCTTTTACCCTTAGATCTTCTTCCAATGGGACTTTACCTAATACAGATAATTCTCTGAATTTGTTAAAGGCTGGGTTTTTATTCTGCTGCTCTATCATCTCATGTTCACTTTCATCCAAGTTGCCTTCCACCTTCAGATCTGCAACCAATTCCTTTCTTATTCTATAATTATATTATCTATTCATCTAGGTATTTCAAATATGACCCTCACCCTGGTATCTGAGCTCCAATAAAAGACTAGTAAATATATTTTATACAGATTGTAACTGAAGAACGCTTAAACTATTAATGCTCCCTAAAAATGCATATGCTTATCTCAGGTATTCAGGTTGACAACTTTAAGATTAATGAGGCATGTAATTCCTATCAAAACTATTAAACAACCACCTATGAGTTCAAATTAATTAATCCTGTTCAACCTTTCATTAACAGTGTGGAAAATCTATACTGTATAATAGACTAATGGATTTTATTCAATTTTGTTTTGATGATTTAGTATTAACCTCACATTGCCTAACAGTATTTTGGGCCAATAATTAATATAAATTAAAATGAAATAAGATGTACACTTAGGCCATGATCCAGCAAAGCCTTTCAGCACATGCATATCTTTAAGCATGTGAGTATTTTCATTGAAGTCAATATGAATACTCCTGTTTAGAGTTAAGCATGTGGTTAAGTGCTTTGCTGGATCAGGACCAAAAGGATTAATGTAAAATCATCCCTTAGAAAGCCAGGAAATTCTGAGTAGTGAAAGCAAGGGCTTTGGCTTACCAAGATTTAGGAGACCTGTCAAAAATGATTAACTGGAATCACTTTGCACATATAGTATGCACTGTATTTAGATCACTCACAAATTACTTTTTATTACCAAATCCATACTTACATTTGTTATGGGCTCTATAACTGATTATCCCTGCGTCTTTGGAAGCAACAAGCCAAAGGGATCAATTAGGACTGAGTCACCACAGTATCACCACGAGTGTAAGTGGACATAATTCCATTGAGTTCAATGCAGTTGTGCCCACTCACATCTGTGAGGAATTTGGCCTAATATGTTTGAACAAATATATCACGATTAAAGCACCTGGTGCTTTGTTTGAAAACAACCAAAAGAAAATCTCTGTATTATTTTGTGTAGAAACCTATTATTTTATTGAGGAATGTTCCATATAGTACCTTACTCCATAAAAACCTAATCCAATTGGCAACACTACTTATTATAAATAGAGCGAGTTATTCATATTTTAGTCTACTTTCCCTCAAGAAATAAGCAACCAAGTGATTTAAAAATGGATTTTAAAAAAAAATCTGCTCTCTAGCCAAGTTTTTTGGCATATATAAACTCCCTCAAAATGGGACAGGCAGTGTTGTCTAATGGAGAGGGCACTGGACTGGAATTTAGGAAACCTGGGTTCGTATCCCTTATCACTTGAACTCTTGTTTGACCTTGATCAAGACACTTCACCACTCCTTCTCCTCACTTTTTTGTCTCTCATCACTTTAGTCTATAAGCTCTTCAGGTCAGAGTCTATTTCTCACTATATGATTGTACTATACAGCCCCAATCTCAGCTGGGATTTCTAGGTGCTACCCAGTAAACTGGGGTAAGATAATCGGAAGTGTCAACAGAGTCTTAACTAAAGCAGCACAACTGTAATGTACTGTACCGTATATCTTATGCTATTCTTCAAGAAGGTCTTTGCTCTGTACATGGGTTTGTTCCACTGCTATAATAAATGTATTCATGATGCATCTTGGAGCATTACCCAGCACTAAAAATGAATCACAGCAATGTTACCCTTCACTTCTCCCCAACCAGGAGATAATACTTTTGGTATGTGATGCCATTCCCTATAGGTTTTGACAAACATGAAATAATTTAATGAAGCAATAAGACCACACAAGGAGTGTAGGTAGCATGAAATAGGTAGCATGAAATAATTCATCTTGAGGTACTAGGATATAAAAAAGAGCAGGCAAAAAAATCACAGAGGCAATTCAGTGTATATTTATATAGCTGTACTTGTTTGTATTGTTATTCTTAGCTGTTCTAGATCCCAGGGGGCATCACCTGTGCTGTTTCACCTCTCCAAATGATCTACAGCTTCATTGAGATGATGCAGATATACAGTAGATGCAGGCAGGAAGCAGGAGTAAACATCAGAAATGCATAGATGGACTGAATATTTCATGTAGTCCATCCATGGTGTACAATTTTTAATTCCCCAGGAGCAACGCTTCTCCAAAATTGGAGAATCATTTTGTTTGCCCTCTATTACCCCTATCGCAGCACCCTTTCTAAAGTGTGGTTGATTGTATCCATGAACATAATAGTGAAAGAGCATATACCAATCTTATTACCACTTTCCACTTCTCCCTTTTACAGAATATTTGCTGAACGTACACCAATCTTTAATCTGTTTCAACAACTTGTATGATATTTTCTGACTTTGTAAATCTATCCAAATATCAGATGATTTCCTGAAACCCCAATCAATTGTGTCTATTTGCTTCTCCACTCTTGTCTACTAATTTAGTAAGGTTCAGATCCCAGCATATTTGTCAGGTATGATGTCTTCTGTATGAATCAGTGCCAACAGCCTCTTACTAAGTTATATGCTACGTGTCTAAATATCCTGTAATCTTGTCCTTTATCACTGTTTCCCATATCTTACAAAATTAATTTTACTGGTGTCTCCCTTAACCCTTCCTTAAATAAATTAACTACTATACAGAAGTCGCCTATTTCTGTCCCCTAGTATTGACTTCATCTAGCAACTCTTTGTGCAAAGGACTTTATTTTCCCCTTTGCTACTTACTTCTGAATTCTGATGTATGATTCTTCTGGGCCTGGTTCTTTGTCTGCTTTTGATAGTTCTAATTGCCTTATTATCATCTGTTCTCGTACAATGATAAAACCTTTTAATGTTTTATGCTCTGGGAAAGAAGGGGAAAGAATGTGAATGAAATCGCTCTCACCTCCTGAAATGTTACCACCTCCATCTTTTATAATCACTAGGATAAAGAATTCATTTTGCCCCTCAATTGTGTCAGAATTTTACTCTTTTAACTGCCCTGCTGTCTCTCTGCTATTCTGTTCACTTCAGGTGCAAAATATATTCATCTTTGCTGCTCCTTTGCAATCTTTTATTTCAGGTATTACTTTAATATCCTGAGTAATCATTTATTTTCAGTTCTTTAATTTTTCCTCCTACCTGTATGTCACATTTGTGTATATATATGTATTTTAAATCACACCATTTTGGGATTGTCTGTATTCATGTAAGAGATGGTGTAATAATAAAACACTTCATTATATTTCTCCAGTGTCTATGACTTATAATCTCAATTTTAATGCATATTTCTTCATTACAAGAACAGGTTTTACACTAGCGAGATACAAAAACATTAATAAACCTCTGCAGATTTGCTCATTGGTTTGAATTCTGTCCTATGAGAAATTAGAAATGGTTGGAAATTATACAGGCTCCATCACCCTTGGCGTACTCTGCCTTTGGTTCAATGTTAAAATTCAGAAGTACTTAAGAGGAAAGTTCCACTGAGTACCACAATCCTGACCCAAAATATATTCAAATTTTATAGTGCTGAGTCATGGACTCTATGGGTCAGTTAATTAAAAACTAATATTTTAGCCTTTCAAAATAAGATTTTGTATGTCTATTCTCTCATTAAATTTGTTTTCTTTTAAGCTACTCAGATAAAAAGTGTCCTTTGATTACATATATGCCTATGGATTTAAGGCTTAAATCTGCAAGTTGCAGTGGTCATGATCCAGCAAAGCACTTAAACAGGTGCTTAGTTTCAAACATGTGAGTAGTTCCACTTTGTTGTATCAGCACCAGAGTTTTCATACTGCACAAGATCAAGCATTTAGCCCATTACACAAAATACAAAAAAAGTTGCTACCATTATATGACTTTTAGCATTACATTTGTTATAGCTTTGAATTGCCATTATGCACCATATGGTATTGGATCAGATAAAATCTGAGTAGCCCTGCTCTTAGATTTATCCATTGTTGTCTCAAAAGGTGGGAAACAAAAGTGAATGTTTGGGTGTTTCACAAATACCTAGTCAGGCAAATATGCAACATTAATCAGATGAATAAGCCCAGTTAAATAGGATTGGTATAAATAGAGCCAAAAGGACATGCTTAAGCTATGGTGGGCCCACTCAGTAAAGACGAGAGGAGAGTGGCTAACAACGAGGGCAAGGGTCCATTCTGTAGATGGTGGAAAGGGTCTCCCTTCTGAAAACCTCCAATTGTGAGACTGAATAAAATTCTAACAGGGAAGGCAGGGTATTTGTGCCTTGTGTTTTCCCACAGCTTGGTTGGAGTTGGAGAAACTCCACTGAATACAATAATTATTTTTTATCTGTAAAACAGGATGAAACCCCTTGACAATTAAAAGTATTCCACTCTGGAACTTGTCACAGTTACGTGTATCACATAGCAAGGAAGCAAAGCAATTGTGCTGGTTGAAAATTTGAAAAGTTACAGCAGCGAAAAAAGAAATGCATGCCATTTCTCACAAGACCATAAAAACTCTTTATGCCAATCAGATTCTTAGCCAGGTTCATTCACCTTTTCCCCATCGAAGATCCGGTCTCCTTCCCTCCTATTTAATCTCTTTCAGGTCACTGAGGAAGTGCCTACACTGCAATTACACATCCGTGGCTGGCTGATGTCAACTGACTCGAGCTACCAGGGCTCGGGCTGCATGACTATAAAACTGTGATATAGATAGTTAGACTCAGGCTAGAGCCCAGGCTCTGGGACTATGTGAGGGGGGAGGGTCCCAAAGCCCAGGCTCCAGCCCATGCCAGAACACCTACACCACGGTTTTACAGCCCTGCAGCCCAAGCCCCATGAGTTCAAGTAAGCTGGCATGGGCCAGCCACAGGTATTAAATTGTGGAGTATACCTACCCTGATAAGCTATGGTGACCTGTTAGAACAATAAGGAATATACTAATTAGATGCTGCTTTACTGATAATGGAAGCCTGGGCTTCCATTCTTGATAGAACAAAATTCAAGGTTGTATATTTTCCTAAGATGGAATGTAGATGGAATTTTACTCAATTGTGCAATCATGGAAATTATCTCTGGCCTAAAAAGCATGGCTGTGTTTTGAAAAACTTTTGAAATAATGTCCCTTTTTAGTCTCCTTTTGTTTTGCCACCTGAAAGAAACCGCTTTTGTCATTTCTAATTTTCCAGGTGCCCCTTTGGTACAAAAGCTGTAAGCTGAATGCATTTGGTCTCAAGGCTGTTTCCTTTTCTGCAACCTGTGAACTGAATGGAATTGGAATCAGCAGTCTATAACCTCTGTGCCCAATCATCCTCTGTGGTGAACAAAAATTACATAGACAAACACAATACTGTTGGCCTTTTGTGTTTTAAAAAAAAGGTTTGGTTCTCTTTGCTCTACAAAGTGAAGAGTCTTTGAAATGTAAAACGCTTGTTAGAAGAGAGCCCATTATATTTAGTCTATTACTAAAAATGGGACTTCCACTGGTACTTCCGCAGCAGAAAATTGTTGCTATTTGCTTCCAAGTGAAAAGAAAAAAATGCTGCAGTTTTTCTTCATGAATGTAGGAATTTTACCATGTCTTTTAGGTTATTGTGACATATTTATAGTTCTTTTGCTTTTTGAACATTTCTTTTGAGAATTTTTAAAGATATCCATTAAGAGAAGTATATCCTTTTAGTATATCCAGTATATCTCTGTAGTACTGTGGGATTGATTTTGTGAGCACTTATTTTTATAGCATTGTTGAATCCTAGGCTTTGAGGGTATAAGCAGAGAAGAACCGGGACCTGCGGTTCCCATGCAAAGAGACATGAAAAGGGAATGACATCATTTCAGTGGCCTCTTCCAAACTTCTTCTCCCACATAAGACCTCTGTGGATACATGATCTGAATACTGGAAAGGATCTGTCTGCAGCACTGTCTCACTGCAAGCATGCAGGTTCTTTCCCAGGTACAGTACTGCTGAGCCTATCACCAATATCTTATGAAGTGACCAACTCCACTAAATTAACATGTGTTCTTCCTGTTTTGCTGGTGTGTATTATAATCAGACTGTCACGTAGTGGTGATTTAGAGCATTATATTACTCAGGGGTGTGTTTGTTTTTCAATGGGCAGCTGTTTCTGATTGGCTGTTTCAGTATATAACTTGATGTTCTATACACAAAAATGGTAAAGGACTAGAAGTGATAAAGTTAAAAATCATTAGGGATGTTGGGGAAGAGTGTAAGAGACTAGAAATATGCAGGATGTAGCTCATTGCAATGCTATACAAAATTCTGTGTGTGTAAGGTTGTTGATAAGTAAACAGGTTAAATCGGGCAGTTGCTTCAGACTCATCTAAACACAAAAGTTGCACTGGTTTAATGAAAATTGATTTTCAGGTTAAATAGTGCAAACCCATGTAAACTCCCACACTGGTTTACAGTGGGCTTATTTTGATTTAGCTTAAGTCATTAAGAAATCTACTTAAGGTAAACCAATATATGCCTTTTGCAAAATAATTTAGGAGTGACCATATAAGTGCTTTCAAGAGTGTAGCTAAATCGACTATAAAAAAAATGATTTTAGTTAAACTGCTGCAACTTTGCACATGGACATGGTCTTAGTGTGTTGCCACCTTAACTGAAGCAAGTGCTGTCAGCTGTATAGACACCACTGCCATTTATAGTGAGCTTTCTTATCTATTTAATGATAATGTCTCCTTTAGAGAGGGCAAGTGGCCAACAACATTTAAGCATTTGTAAGGTACCACGGAAGATTGTGTTACAGCATAGCAAGGGTGTTTTCGCTTTCTCATGCTAGCCAGGGTGTTTTTGCTTTCTCACACTCTTTTAGCGGCCAGCCACTGTAGGTCATGGCCGGCCAGCTGCAATCTGTTTTGAGCTAATTAAAATTGCTTCTGCTTTGCATGGCCTTGAGCCAGGAGGCGCCGGGAGGCGGCCCCTGCTTGCTTATGTATGAGAGGTTTGTATATAATTGTATGAGTCCGCCCCGTTTTTGGACTCCTTACCAGGCCCGAACTTCGGTGAGCTGGGTTCCCCGTCTCCGTGACAGCAACGCCAGGAGTCCCCGTTGCGGATGTGTCACTTTGCCTTTAATAAAGCCAATTACACACTGTGTGTGGGGGCCTCATTCTTGCAGAGCACCCTGGGTAGGCCCGCAGCCTCCCACGAACGTAACATTTGGCGCAGCGAGCAGGGTGCTGTGGGAGACGATGCCGTTTTGGCCGAAGGTAGGGGAAGTAGGGAAGCCACCGCTGTCCCTACAGCGCATACCTGGGTGGCCCCAGACAGAGCTCTGGGGGCCGGTAGCGCGGGTTCTGGCCGGGTGGGCTGCCCCGGCCAATTGGCCGGAATTCCAGCAGGTGGCTGGGGTTACCCCCGCACAGCTGACTGAGGGTTTACAGCGGGTGCGGGCGAACCGGCGTTCTGAGACGGAACGGTGAGCGATGGGGGGGCTAGGGTGGCTCCTCCTAACTGCCCTCCAGGCCCAGGATGGGGAGGTGCTCCGCTTACAGAGGGCACTGAAGGAAAAGACGCAGGAGATTGTACAGACGTTTCATCAGGAGCCCGGGGAGGGCATCCTGTGGTGGCTGGTCCGAGCCTGGGACAACGCTGGCAATACGGTCATGCTCCTCCGGTATGAGCTACATCAGTTGGGTGTCCTGTCACAAGATTCCCAGGTACGTGCGCAGCTGGCTAACCCCCCGCAACCCGGGGGGAGATACTGAGTTGCCCTCCCTGTACCGCTGGTTAGCGGCAGCGGTAAGCGCGGCTTACCCATCGGTGGGGGAACTGGAGGCACTGGCAGGCCCCTGGAAGACTATTGCCGAGGGAGGGCAGATACTTCGGCAGTTGGGGATGGCCTGGGCCCTAGAGATGGGTGGCACGGAAGGGCCAAATGATATACTGGTCACAAAATCCATTAAAGCCACCCTATTGCGCTTGGCCCCAGGCGAGCTGAAGCCCTCGCTCCTCGCAGTAGTTATGGCCGCGGATGGGCGTGTCGGGGACCTGGCTGCCAGTCTTATGCAATTGGAGACCGCTCTGGCCGGGGCACGGCCCAGGGCCATCCGAGCCACGAAAGGGCAGCAGGGCAGGGGACAGGCCGGCAGGGGCCAAGAGAAGGGAGAGCTGTGGTTGCCCCAGGAGACCCTGTGGTTAGATCTTTTGCAGGCTGGTGTCCCTCAAGAGGAGATCAACGGGAAACTGACAGCGGACCTGTATAAGCGGTGGATGCAACTACCCGCCTCGAAACGGAGTACCGGAGGCGAGGGAGAGAGAGGCGTGGAACAAAGCAAGCCCGCAGCGCCCGCTGCTCCACCCGCTGAGTGGCAACTGCCATGCCCCTATTGAGAGCATGGCGGGTCCTCCGTTCCGTGCATGGCAGCAGCCACAGTTGGGAGGGAAACGGGGGACCGACGCCCCTACATGCCCCTGGTGATCCGTTGGCCGAGGGAAGGAGTTCAACATGTCTTGGCACTACCCGATACAGGTGCGGAAGTCATGATTTTACACTCTGCGCAGGCTCAGGGCCGAGCTACTCTGGTGAACGGCCTCGGAGGAGCCGAGACCCCGGCGTATGAGGTCACAGTCACCCTGGCCCGGCTGGCGTGCACCAACGTGGGCACTGAGCCGGTGCCGTGGGAGCAAGGGGAGGCCCTGTGTAAATTTATTCCCTTACCTCCTGCAGGTTTGGTGCCCCACGTCCCCAGTGAAATGGGGTGGCGCGTGCTAGCCAACGTCTGGTGGACGGTGCCGCAGTGAGAACCGCAAGCCGCCGTGGTTCTGGCCACTGGAGAAGGATGGGCGTATGTGCTACCGGAAGGAGAGGACTATCCTCGTATGGCCTCGCTCTCCCACTTATTGCTGCGCTCCTTGTGAGGGGAGGTACTGCCGCCCCACCCCCCGGTTAATGCATGGGTGGTATTCGCCCAGACTGCTGTGAATGCAATATCTTTTTGCCTTTCCCGTGTGTATGCTGTGGGTGCCCTTATATAGATCTGTTTTATTGGTATGTGTGCAGCCCCGGCCTTGTTGCAGGGATATTCCCTGTTTAAGATGATTGCGAAAGCCATTATATATGGGGATTTGTATGCTTTGGGCCCCGCCCAGTATGTTTTAGATACAGCCATGTATTCCTTTTGTTTTGCTATTGTTTTTAATGTTACTGATGCCGGGCCCTTTGTAGCAGCTGTTTTGGAGCACCTCCGCCACCTAGCGGAGGGCCTTTGTTAATAGCAGGGGGATTCCTGGCTCTGGTCCTGGCTCACCTCCTTACGGGGATGGGCGGCGTACTCGGTGCAGGGCCTCTGCCTTGGCCTCCTTTGCTTCTTGGGCCTTTATGTGTGTGGCCTGTGTGGCCGTTGCTGTTGTTTTTGCTGCCCCGCACCACCCCCCCCCCCGGGGGGGGTCTATATGGCCGCTGACGTCGCTCGAGAAAGCGAGGGGAGGAATGTAGGGTACCACGGAAGATTGTGTTACAGCATAGCAAGAGTGTTTTCGCTTTCTCATGCTAGGCAGGGTGTTTTTGCTTTCTCACACTCTTTTAGAGGCCAGCCACTGTAGGTCATGGCCGGCCAGCTGCAATCTGTTTTGAGCTAATTAAAATTGCTTCTGCTTTGCATGGCCTTGAGCCAGGAGGCGCCGGGAGGCGGCCCCTGCTTGCTTATGTATGAGAGGTTTGTATATAATTGTATGAGTCCGCCCCGTTTTTGGACTCCTTACCAGGCCCGAACTTCAGTGAGCTGGGTTCCCCGTCTCCGTGACAGCAACGCCAGGAGTCCCCGTTGCGGATGTGTCACTTTGCCTTTAATAAAGCCAATAACACAGTGTGTGTGTGGGCCTCATTCTTGCAGAGCACCCTGGGTAGGCCCGCAGCCTCCCATGAACGTAACAGCATTCTATGGTCCATCCCTTGTTCAAGAAATGATTACTTGATGTTAAAGATCTCTCCAGCTACCACCCAAGTCTCCAAGCAAAGGTTACTTACGAGGTAGCAGTGTGCCAACTCAACTTTTTAGACCCCATATCAATTGGACTTCTGACCTGAATATGGCACAGATGGTGAATTTCCTCATGGCTATGGACAGAAAGCAAACATACATGCTATTGCTGCTAGGTCTATTGATGGGTTTTGACAGTATTGATCATTAATGCTGTTCATTCATCTCCAGGATTGAGTGAGATTGATTTTAAATGGCTGCATTTATTCCTCTCACAAAGTTCCTCTCAGACAACAGCCCTTCTTCTCTTCTGTTGGGTCCCACAGAGCTCAATCTTATCAAAATGTACATGAGGGTTATTGTGGGGGATTTTTGATGTGCTATGGTATAATCAATATGTTGCTTGACCTCAAAAGATCAGGGTGATCTTCCCTTAACAAGAGAAATATGTAAGACACTGGCTAAGCATTTGTGATTATGTCTTCCACTAGTGACTGACCCGACTGACCCACAACCAGGGTAAGTGCCTATTATGACCAGCTAATGTGCTGAAATGATCATTCACTTCAAGTAGTGGAAGTTTGTGTTTCTAGTGTTAAAGATCCAGAATTCTGTCCTCTGAGACAATACAGTACTTAATTGTGAGTACTATATCCTTCCCCAATTAGCTATCTCCCAACCCAAGGAAAAATCACCTTTACATTAGCAGTATTAGAGTAGGGGAGGATGGAGAGCAGTGTATCAATCTAAATTTTAAGGGTGTCTAGCTACTAAAATGATAGGCACATTAGAAATATCTTATACATTTACTCTGAGTACTTCACCTTTTTCTCAGTTTTTTCTGTCAAAAATATATTCAGGTTTTACACTAAAAGTGGTACAAAATCTGAATGTCTTGACAGCAATGTTACCTTTTTCTTTACCTTTTAGGAATACAGCCTCTTACTGTGATCCAGTGACCTTGAGAACTCTCATGTCTCAAATTTGTTGCATTAGCTAATCCTGACAAACTTTACCTGAATCGAACTAAAGACTGCCAAATACATTTGCTTGAAATGAAATAACTCAGTCTTGTCATATAAGCAGATTTATTAGGAGATTGTTGTTCCATTTCCAAGTGCATTGTCACTATCATTGCATCACACTGTGCAGCAGCAGGAAGAATAAACTTTCATCTGACAGACACTAGGTTAAAGTCAGAGGTTGTATCCATGAAAGGATAAGTATAAGAATATATTCTTAACAGGACTATAGCAGTGTTGTGAGAAAGAGAAACTAAGCAGTTTCCTCATATAAAATGGTCAATAGCCATGGAGCCAGGTTATTATTATGCATGCTTTAAAAAAAATTAGGAAACACATTCCCTCATCTGAACTGCTTATAGCCTAGCAATTTTAACTATTTTAATCACACTTTTATATCAATCCTACCATTGTGTCACTGGAGTACCTTCCATTAGTGCATTAAGCACCATGACTAGCATATGCTGTGTGTGATTCTCTTTTTTTTTTCTCCCTTCCTCTCCCCAGGTGGAAAATTGTATGTATTTAAAAATAGATTTTATTTCTCTATGAGGAGCGTGCCCTTTTATTAGTGAAGGCAGCCAGAACAATATACAATCACATTTGTATTGTATTGTAGTTACAGTAGTAGCCAAGACCTCGATATTAAAATAGGTATATTTATCTGCTAAAGTAGAGAAGTCAACAACTGAAAATGTCCTAATGAAATGTTGAGGAAAATACATTGTGCATTTAGCAGCAAATTGACTTGATTGCACACATTCCAAAAGAAGCGGAAGATAAACAAGGTGGGTGGGATTTTCAGAAGAGCTCAGCATTGGCCTAAACTCTGCTACAAAAGATGTCAGTAGAAATTTTAATATTGATGTTAATGGTACCTTGTGATTACCCTTCAGAGGAAACCAAAACTTCAACCAGCAAACCAAATCTACTGGATTTCAGGTACTGTGGACTGAGACAAGGATTGCTTAGGTATAACTAGCAAGAAGCAGAATTTGCCTAATTGTTTGTTGAAACAAAACTGAAATATTTTTTATGCTTTCCCCAAATTAAAATCCATTGTCAATTACTGTTGCACAAGAAAATGTACAGAAACTGTACCATGGGAAATATATGCTATCATCAACCGAAATGCAATACGAAATTTAAATGAAAAAATAAAGCAATCCAGTACTGTTAAATCATTTTATAATTGGATTAAATAATATTTTCTTCCTATTTTTGGCCTTGTACAATTAAGAGAATTAAATCAGTACAAACATTCCAACCATATGATTAGCGCCAATCTAATTGGCATTTGGTGCAAGTGGAGTTAATTATAATGATAAATCAAGTGGAGTGGTGACTTGAGATAGTCTGATAAAACCTAATTCATACAGTTATGAACACACTGGATTTGAACTTATTTTGGACAAAGTGGGAATATTCAATTTTAGATTTGGGTTCAAATTCTCAGGTCTAATTAAAAACATATCAGCAAAAAGCAAAAATAAATTAATAAATCCCTTCAACAATTATAACAAAAGTTTGTGTTCAGAATACCAATTCCATTTAAACAATTAAAAATATTGATTTAACTTCAGAATATTTCTATATTTTGCACACATAATGCACATGTTGCTACCAACACAGGAAATTCACAAATCAATATTAATAAAACTCCTGGGAACCTCTCATTTAAGTTCTTATTTCATTTTAAAGTGTTGTGGTTTAGTAGTTGTGTTTATAGCACATTTGGACTGAAGGAACTATTTTTGTGTTTTTTTAAAAGAGGAATGAAGCAGATCTGTAGACTTCAATTCTAATGAAACATTTATGTATTTTGGGATTACATTGCAGAACCTACAATAATTAAAACCATATGTAGAGCAGAAATGTCTTATTTTTTATGTTACATTAGTTCTTCAGAATTATTATAAACCTGCCTGAAGTAATTCTAATTTTCTACTCAGTCTTAGACGGAGTCCCACTGGGATAGTGAGATATTGTGATTATTCAGAAAAGCAATGAAATAAGAGATTAAGACTCCCTGTTAATGAGTACAAGTCAAAGGAGAGAAATGTGCCAATCTACAGTGTAGTGACTACACATTGAACTGCCAGACAACAGGAAATAAATTATTCTTCATCACAGAAATACTTAGATTCTCATGGCTACAAATACCCTGGAATGATTAAATTAAATATTGGTAGAGGCGCAAACACAAAAATATTTCAGATAAACTGTGCTATTTAAATTGGTATCTATAATGTTTTGATTACCTCCACTAAATTTTTGGGAGGGCAGCTAAATATTTAAAAGGAGTATTACACATCTACAGTACATTAAAAAAACTATGGTGGATCTCAGTAAAATGCCCACTGTTGTTGGTACATTTCCATCATGAGTGTGTTTATACTGAAGCTGACCACCTGTGACAATCTGGTCAATTGTCCTTGTAGCTGAAACAGCCATGAGTTTCTCTGCTGCGCAAATGTAACGTTGATGCCTAGAATGTTACTACCTAGCTAGAGATCATCCAGGTGGCATTCAAACTGCAAGAAGGCTACATCCCTTTGGAATTTGCCATGATGATGCTAAGTAAGATTCTGCCAGTTTTATTAATCCTAAACCCACATGTTTCAGTCTATAAATTAAGAACAGAATTTGCCCATGCTGAAAGTAAACACAGCTCTCTTAGCCCTGGGCTACACTAGAGGGGGGGGGTCGATCTACGATACGCAACTTCAGCTACGTGAATAGCGTAGCTGAAGTTGGCGTATCGTAGATCGACTTACCTGGCCGTGAGGATGGCAGCGAGTTGATCGCTGCCATTCCCACGTCGACTCCGCTTCTGCCTTTCACCGAGATGGATTTCCGGAGTCGACGGGGAGCACGTTCGGGGATCGATTAATCGCGTCTAAATGAGACACGATAAATCAATCCCCGATAGATCGATTGCTACCCGCCGATCCGGCGGGTAGTGAAGACAAGCCCTGAAACTGCAAATACTTACAAAAGGACTGAACTGGCCCAAACAATCTAAAATTCATAAAGAAAACAAGAAAAACCTTAAAGTCCCAAAATCCCAGTCCTGCGCTCCTTAGTCAAGCAAAACTAACATTAATATTATCCATCTGCAGTTATTTTTTCAAGAGCTCTCATGTAAATTTCCCATGAAAAGTCAGAATTCTAAACATAATGATCAAGTAAAAGGAATTTTACAACCACCAGAAATAACCACTCCGCAAGATCTCTAAAGGCTGATACCCACATATCAATTACTCTTATAGTGCATCTTGCAATAGTGCTGAACTACTTCAACTACATTCAGGGTGCTAATATTCTATAGTCCTAGTGCTGTAAAACCACCATTCCAGAAGGGGATCTCTCAATTTAAACAAAAAAGAAAAAGAAAAAGCAAGCAAGAAAGAAAGAACTTTGTTATTCAGTACAATTATCCATGCAAGAGACATAGAATTGCAAAACATAGGTATTTTAGGACATTTTGCACATCTACATTTAAAAGCACTACCCAAAAGTGATCATGCGATTTCTTGGCTCTTCTCAAAGCTTTAAAATTAGATGTTTTGTCTGTTGAAATACATCAGCAACATATAGTATCAAACTGTAAATACAGTTAGTTTTCTCCTCCAAAAGCTAAATCAGAAAAAAAAATCATGTAACCTTGCTTGTTTTGCACTTGTTGTCAGCCTGGAAGGTGCATCATTATGCCATATGTCTGGTACAAATATAGAACTATATGTGATGTATATGTGAGCAAGGTAGTATGCATAAGCACAAACTCTGATCAATAAGAGCACATATTTTGGGACTATAGCATAGTTGCATAGGTTATGGCAAAATCTATTCACTGCAAAATCAGTCTGGCAGCACATTACAAATCTGCACACCCTGCCATAATACTCTACATACTTCAGCTAATTTCAAGACACTTGTATTGATCATTGAGGTACGGTGAGCTGCTCTACAATAAGAGGAGGAAAGATACACATTTATGCATTTCACGTTTATAGATTTTAAGGCCAGAAGCACCATGTGATCATCCTAGTTTGACATCCTGTATAACACAAGCCATAGGACTTCCCTGAATTAATTCCTGCTTCATTTCTGTGGTTGAACTAGATTACATCTTTTAGAAAAACATCCAGTCTTAATTGTAAAATGTCCAGTGATGAAGAATCCATCACAACTTTTGGTATGTTGTTCCAATAATAAATTATCCTTCTTATTAAAATTTTATGACTTATTTGTAGCCAATTAGTCTAGCTACAACCTCCAACCATTGGATCTCATGCTTTTGTTGCCTAGACTAAAAAGTCCTCCGTTATCAAATTTCTGTTACCCATTGAGGTACTTATAGACTGTGATCAAGTCATCCCTTAACCTTCTCTTTGATCAACTAAATTGATTGAGCTCTTTGAATCTTTCACTATGAGGCATATATTTTAATCATTTTTAATATTTTAATCAATCTTGTGGCTCGTCTCTAAAACCTCTCTAATTTTTCAACATCCTTTTTGAGTCGTGGACACCAAAACATGGCATAGTATTCCAGCAACAATTACACCAGTGCCAAATACAGAGGTAATATTACCTTTCTACTCCTACTTAATATACCCTGTTTACACATCCAAGGATTGCATTACCCCTCCTGGCCACAGCATCACACAGAGAGCTCAGCTGACTATGTAACATGACCCTCAAGCCTTTTTCAGAGTCATTGTTTTCTATGATAAAATCCTCTATCCTATAAATATGACCTATATACTTTGGTCATATTGAAATACATGTTTGCTTACACCAGTTTACCAAATGATCCAGATTGCACTTTATCAATGACCTTTTCTTTTCATTATTGACCATCACCCCAATCTTTGTGTCATCTTCAAACTTGATCAGTGATGGTGTTATGTTTTCTTTCAGGACATTGATAAACATGTTAACTACAACAGGGCCAAGAACCAAACCTTTTGGGACCCCACTAGAAACACACCCACTTGATGATTTCCCTTTCACAATTACATCTTGAAAGCTATCACATAACCAGTTTTTAATTCATTTAATCTGTGCCATGTTGATTTGGTATCATTCTGTTTCTTAATCAAAGGATCGTGTGGTACCAAGTAAAATGTGTTCCTGAAGTGAAAGTACAACACTATTACCTTTATCAACCAAACTTGTAATCTCATCAAAAAAGATATCAAATTAGTTTGACCAGATTATTTTCCATAAACCTATGTTGATCATCATTAATTATATTACCTTCCTTTAATTCTTTCATCATTTCCCGTATCAGCCATTCCATTATTTTGCCCAGGATCCACTGATTACCCATGCCTAGAACTACCTGAGTCATCCCATTTATCCCTTTTAAATATTGATATATCTAAACATTAGCTTTATTCTAGTCCTCTGGAACTTACCAATTGTTCCAAAATGTATTGAAAATCAACATTAACAGTCCAGAGAGCTCCTCAGCCAGCTCTTTTAAAATCCAAGGACCTACTGATTTTAAAATGGCTAACTTCAGTAGCTGCTTTTTAACATCTTCCTTAGTAACTATTGGAATGGAAAGTATTTCAACATCATCTGGCTTCCCTCCCCCCAAATACAGAACATTAATATTTATCGAACATTTCTGCCTTTTCAGCATTATTGCCAGTTCTAACATTTCCATATAGTAATGGACCAATACTACTGTTTAGGATTTTTTTGTTATATTATATATTTGGGGAGTGGTATTTTTATGGCTTCTTTTACTTTCCCTTTGAGCCAGACAGTTTTTTAGGCAGTGTGGACTTCTTTCTAAATTGTAGCTTTTTAGCCATTTAGAAAAATGTTCTTACACAATTCCCAGTTAGCATTCATATTTCTCTGTATAAATTCTCCCAGCTGATCTGGCTCAGAGTTGTGTTCAACTTTGACCCTTTAAAAGCAGCAAGTACTTATTACTGATTTGGACTTCATTCTCTTTGTACATAAGAAATGTAACTAAGTCATGATCACTTCCTCCTAAGCAACCACAAATTTTAGTTCTGTAATCAATTCCTCTTTATTTGTCTATATGAGGACTACTGTAGAATTCCCTTGTTGCATGCAACACTTTTTGAGTTAGGAAATTGTCCTTCAAAATGCTACTTATTGTATAATCCCCAGTCTCTCCTTCATACGCTCTTTAATCTTTTGTCTTCCTTGTTGCATTTGTGAAAGGAAAAGGGACAGTATCTTCCATTTTTCTGTAAAGCACTTACTACTAGACTTTGATTGGCTTATTGAAAAATAAATTAAAACGTATTCTGTTTGTATGACCTATGGCCAGGCTGTTATAGCAGTTGAACTTTAAGAGCATCTTTGGTTTTAAGTATAGAGGATCTCTCTCAACCTGGTAGAATCTTTTAAAACACAAGAGCTATTTACATTTGGCCTTCTAAAACTACAATGGTGTGAACTAAGCAATTGTTTCCAAGCCCTAACATGTGACGCCCCTGTGATGGGATCATGCATACAATAAATCTTGGTTCATTTAACTCCAAAATGTTATATACTCTTTTAAAAAAAGAAATTATTTAGCTCATGCATTCCATGGTCACCCCATTCCAATGTCTCAGCAAGTGACAGGTGCCTATCAGGATTGCAATTACTAACAGGAGCGGTGCAGTCACAAAAACTGCCTCCACCCAATTTATAACTTTCAGCCCAACGGTTAGGGCATTAAACTTGTATGTGAAAAACCCAGGTTTTAATCACAACTCTGCAGCAGGGATTTGAACCCAGGGTCTTCCCCCGCTTACCTGACTGCTCTACCCATCAGGCTATAAACTACTCTGGGTTACTGGAGAAAGGTGTCTCAGTCTCTTCTGTTGAAGTTGTTTCACTCTGTATAAACACTTAAATAGTCATTGGAGCAGGGAGTTAAACTTCAGTCTCTCACCTGTCAGAGAAGAGTCCTAACCACCAGGCTATACAATAATTCTCACTGTCCCTTTAAGGCCCAATGGCTATATTCAAGTATTTTATACAAAATGGAACAGTTTCTACAGGACAGAGACATGAACCCTGAATACTCTGAAGCCCAGTGGTTAAGGTTCTCTTCTGGGAGGTAGAAGACCCAAATTCAACTCCCTACTCCAATGAATACTTAATTTATACAACGTGTAACAACTTCAACAGGAGATACCAAGACACCCCACCAGCGCAGAATGGCGTCACAAGGCTGTTGTGAGGGTACATACATTAAAGACTGAGAAGAAGTTTGAGCTGTACTGATAAAAAGTACTGTATAAGAAAGAGCTGTTATTATTGTGTGTTCTACTGCTGATGGTTATGAATTAGTTTCCTTATCCTCCACTACCTTATGAGATCTACGGGGAGGTTTCTGAAAAATCTGAATAGGTGCAGACAGAAATTACTCTTGTGCCCGTCCATTGAGGGTGAAGCCTAGTTTTCAAACATTTTTATTCCCTTGTGTATGTGTTTTTCTATCACAGGAACATGTGCACAGATTATCTAGCCTCTGTGTACAAAATGGAAACCATCATTTTACACATTTGAAAATTCACCCTGTATATCAATTATTCAATCAAGGTTGTGGCTAATTTGTGAAAAGACAGCAGGGACTGGTCACCAGCCTTCTCTAGTGGTAGATAACTAGAAATAAGTGCTCACTGTCATTTGGTGAAAGACAGTGAACCTAAGCACTGCCACTTAAGCCCAGCTCTCATTATTTATTCTCTTTACACTATACAGCCTGCTATCAAAATCAACTTTCTTTCAAATTTCACACTTTCTAAATGTTTAAAACCAGAGATATTTTCCAGGCATTTTTTGCCTAATTAGATTTCTAGAAAAAGACATTTAAACATAAAATAAAATACTTTGCCATACTGGCTCAGATTGCTTCAGTAAAATGTTAGTTACTGTGTTTTTAAAGTGCCATGCCAAGGCCTGATTCTACAATTTACTGGGAGTTCTTTATAGAGAGGAATACAGTGTAGGGCCCAGAGTTAATATTTCCTCTTGTTCCTTTAAGGTGGCCTTTAAAAAGTGCTTAAATCAAGTAACTATTAGGGAGCAGCAAGGTAGAAGAGGTACTCAGAGATACCAATATGAGGTTGGAGATGGGAAACAATTGGACCTGTTTGCTGCTCAGCTCTCTTGAAAACCTGACTCATTGTTTATCAAGAGTCAAAGTATGCTCAGCAGTGAACAAACAGATTAAGAGACATGGCTCTTCCTAGCCCAGAGAGCTTGCAATCCAGTACAAACATGCAAAACCATTCAGACTTATGGTACATAGCACATGAGGTGCTGGAAGGACTCAAGAGTATTATGAAGATTCATGAGATTTAATATTTGTAAAGGGCTTTGAGATCCTTGGATGACAAAGGTAATGTACCTGTAATCACAAAGTCAGTGTTCTTGAATCAATGTGATGATGGGAGGGAAGACTACATATGTGTGCAGATTTTATATTTTTTAAATGCTATAGGTCTAAATTATCTTCTCGCCAAATGAACAGATGTGAAATTAGAGAGGGTTTTATGCCATTTTTCACATGAGGGGAGCTATATGTATTCTCTATTATTAAACTGGCTTTGTTTTGTTTTTATTAAACTAGTTATTTTCTTGGTATTATCCAAGAGGCCTAGAATTTTAAACAGATGCAGTTATACATTTGAATAAATAAATAATTTTAATTCCACTGTAGGTTTTTGCTAATGATCTTTTTAGCCTTCTTCAAGTAAGTCAGACCCAGATTTTACACATCCCGATTAAATTATTCTCAAGCATGCAGAGATCATTTTCTTCATCATTGAGTCGGGGTTTCTGGCATCACAGTCATATACTTTGATTTCAAAAGTAATGCTCAAATTTTCAACCCTGCATGAAATTCTCTTCTATAGCTCAGACTTTACGTATTGCAAGTTTCAATTTAAAGAATATTGCTGCCTCAGTTATTTAGTTGATTTTGTCTTGTATAAAATTTTAATTTAGCTAAAGGTGAAACAAAAATATATTTAAATATTTATTTTTATTACAAATAGAACAAAGCATTCTTTGTATTTGTATTTGCTTTCCTCCATAATTTTAGGCAGGCAGATTCTTTCATGGAGAAATCATTCAAATTACCATTGACTTACATACTTTGTTTATAGCTATAAATTAAATATCAAGTACAAGTGAACTGCATTTTAAACATTAATTAAAAATTATATAATTACTGTACAGCAGATAGGAAAAGGCACCATGTTAATCTGACTGGTTTAATTCAATCGGACTGATTTAATTACCACAGACTTATTAAAACATAATTATTTTTCTTTTGTTGTCAGATTTTAAATATTTTAAAATTCGCCCTTCTTTCATGAAGGAAAGAATATCATTATAAATTACACTGAATTTAGGAAGGTATTATATTAGCATTCCACAAAGTACAAGCCATAATTAGTCAACACCTTTTCCATAGCTGACAAACTATTTTAAGGCCATTTTAGTCCAAAATGAAATTCACCATTCATGGTCCTTTTGGGGACTTCTATACTAAAGGAAAAAATAATTCTTTAAATGGGTTCCTAGAAGTTCAAATAAAATAGGTTGGAGTTAAATCCGAAATTCTTAAAATATACTACCTAATAGACATAATAGACATACTACCTAATAGACACACAAGCCTCAGTGCATATTCAGGTGGGATAGACAGCTTTTACACCACCACACTCCCCTGTTGCCCACAGCATGGAGGCATATAAAGGGCAAGGAGGGCATGGGTGGAGAATGCTTTGCTCCAACTATCCTCAGGTGCCAGATGACCCCTGAAGACCACTACCAGCTGGTGCAGGTTAGAGCTGGCCACATGACCAGGCAGAGAATTGGGGAGTTGTAACTAGTTCCATAATGGAACCCCTTGCTGTGGCAAGCGGAAACTCCGGGTATGTCTACACTTGAATAAAAGACCCACAGCATGGCCGTGACTGTCCCGGGTCAGCTGACTGCTGTCTCAAGCTCGCCGGACTCAACCTGTTGGGCTAAAAATTGCTGTGCGGATGTTCAGGCTCGGGCAGGAGCCTGGGGTCTGGGACCCTCCCACACCATGGGATTCCACAGCTTGTGTTCCAACCCAAGTCTGAACATCTACACAGCAATTTTACTGTGGGTGTTTAATTATGGTGTAGATGTACCCTCAGCATGACAGAGAACCTTGCCCAGTAAACCCTGCTGCAAAGTTGGGCTGTTTAGTGCACATTATATAACTCCCCCCCACCTTGGAAATTCTTTGAAATTTAAGAAATATAGGTGTATGCAACTCCAGCAAAGAAAGCATTTTTAAAAATTAAGGAACCTACAGATCTACTAGAAAGGTTAAGACAGTTCCTTTCTTTGTTTGAGAACCATGGCACTTGTTGATGTTTATTTTTGTACCTTTTTTGACAGAAAATCTTGTTAGCTTTAGACAGACTTGGTGTATGACGCTGGTGTCAGAACATTTTCACATAGCCTGTGACTCCACACAGATTGTTGACATTTGGAAAACTATTGGTTCTTTTAATCAGATTTTATCAAAGAAGTTGAGTCCTTCACTCTAATATGAGTGACTATAATTAGATGGCTCCCTAACCAAATCCTCCTCCCCTTCCAGCTTTTGACACAACCGTAAGTTATTTACTCATAGAATAAACCTTGCAATGAAGTAAATGAGATGCACAATAAATGCATCATTAATTTATGCTAGATATTCCTCTGTTCCCTTCATATCCATTGTCATTATCCTCCCACAGCACTCATGCTAATTCTAATTGATGGTTTCCATCAGCAAATTAAAAAACAATACTCTCCAGTCTCTAGTGATGAAAAACATACAGAATAAAACAATACGGTCTATGAGAATGCTGCACTTTGTTATCTTTATGGTGCAGAATGAAAGACAAATTAGGGAAAGAATGCTGTGCAAGCCTTTTTATTGCTTTTATGATAATAAGAAGATAGGGACTATTTGTTTTGATTGGATGGTACAAATTCATTGTTCTGTTACAAATTATTGATTTAGTTGAAAATCAGTAGTTGCCTGATTTAACACTTACAGGTGTTTCTTTCTGATAGTTTACATTTGCAATTTAAATTGCATTTACAAAGCTTAAATGACTAATCCCCAACTACTAGGCACGCTCCTCCTTGGAAGAAGATAAATCCAGTGTCAAGTATATTTTTGCTAAATGCGTTATTGGGGGAAAACTCATTTCTTGTTCTGCTAAATGAAGAAAGTTTTGCTGTGGAAAAAACTGGAGACTTTTATAAGTTGCATGTTAGAGCAAAAGTGCAGACATTACTAATTAATTGCATTTTAGTTTACATGCAGGAGATGCACCTGCTTGTGTATGTTGCATACATTCAGTTCTTACAGAGGATTTTCAATTTGAGTTCATTTCTACAGGGCTGATTTTTTGGCCTGATGTAAACTGGAAAACAAGTCTTAAACACCATTGCAGAAATGGTGCTGGAGATGGTGTAACACAGCAAGTGTAGAAGGGGACAAACCCTGTATAGTTGAAATGGTACTCAATTCACCGCTGCCATCCGGTCAACAAATAATTTTCCTGTTATAGACCAAGCCTCAGATATACAGAATGAGGATTTCTCATCTCTAAAAAACAAAGAAGCATGAGAACGCCAAGACATTGGGTTCACTGGAACTGCAAACAAATCTTGAAAAGGCGACACATGATTTTTTACTATCTGCCTCTCTCCTTTCCCATAGCTCCCCAATACAGACACAATACAATACAGATTATTTCTCCTACCAGTTCTTTTTCTTCTCCCTTTGCTGTCTACTGGACCTACACTGGACTCAGGTTCTCTTCACCACGCAAGACCAGTTGCAGGCTACAGTTCCCACTCTGCTTGATTCCACACATTCTGCATCTGGCTTTTCTGGGGTGGTTTGAAATATTCCAGACTACCGGTAGATGAGATTTAGAGTGAAGATCCCTGAAGCCAGGCTGAAAGGCAGGCTAAGACCCACATATAATGTAAAATTTAGTGGCGCATATTGGGGATCAGGTAGTGGGGAAAGGTGCCTAGAACCTTTTGCAGGATCAAGCTAGAGTTGGCAGTGCATTGGGAGGATGGATTTTTTTTTAAATACAGGACACACACACACTGATGCTTATTTTTGAACCCACTTCTGTTGTGACTCCTACAGCTAAGTCTACACCGATGCCCACGTTGTGCAGCAGTCAGAGTAGCTGATTTTATTTATTTTCAAAAAACCTTTCACAGATTATTTGGAAGTGCCAAGTTGTGCAATAGCTATCTACGTAACAGAGCAATCTTATCTTCATTACTCTTGGCCAGCCTTCCTCCTGCTTCCTTTCTTTTCTTTGTAACACTCACTTGCTTCAATCTAAATTGTAAGATCTTCGGTGCCAGGATTACGTCTTGTGTATTTGTGCAACGCCTAGTTCAATGGGAACTTGACCCTGATTGAGGCCTTTCAGCGCTATTGCAACACAAATCATATTTAATATTCTCGCAGTGTGGAAGCTCCACTTGTATCTTGTGATAATTTTTTAAAATGGAGTTAATTGAGCTTTGCCAATTTCATGCCTTCAGTCTGATGCTCAGAGGTTATAATTGCAATCTGTTTCTTCACTGGCTATTATATAGGGTTATATTGTGAACAGTCCTATTGACATCCATGGGACTATCTGCACAAGTAAGTGTTCACAAATGGGTGGTAAACTTCCACAATCTAGCCCAGTGGCTCTCAACCTTTCCAGACTACTGTACCCCTTTCAGGAGTCTTATTTGTCTTGTGTACCTCCAAGTTTCACCTCACTTGAAAAGTACTTGCTTACAAAATCAGAAATTAAAATACAAATGTCACAGCACACTATTACTGAATAATTGCTTGCTTTCTCATTTTTACCATGGAATATAAATATTGTACTTACATTTCAATGTCTAGTATATAGAGCAGTATAAACAAGTCATCGTCTATATGAAATTTTAGTTTGTACTGACTTCGCCAGTGCTTTTCATATAGCCTGTTGTAAAAGTAGGCAAATATCTAGTTGAGTTGATGTATCCCCTGGAAGACATCTGCATACTCCCACAGGTACATGTACTCCTGGTGGAGAACCACTGATCTAGCCCATATTCAACAACCAAACAAAAAATGGTGTTTTACAACTCATTCCTTGCCAAGTAACATTTGCAGGATTTTGCAGCTTCTGTAATGAGTGGAGTCTGATGATTTATTTGCTCATAGTGACCTGCAGTATGTCGTAATTTGCAAAATTCCCAGAAGTCTCTTGTATCCCGAGGCCTGTGTTCCTTAACTATGAAACTAATTCCCTTCCTATAGCTAGCCTTTTGGAATTAGCCAAAATCACTATTCTAGAAGCCTATATCCTGAAGTCCTTGGTCAGTCTTTATGCAGGACCTCAGTGGGAGTTTTGCCTAAGTAACAGCTTCAGGAGTGGACTCATGTACTGTGATGTGTACTAAAATTGGATTTTCTCTTTAACCACAAGCATTACTTTATGATTATCGGTCCCAGAGAGTTAAGTAAACTGAGCTTTTGCTCACTTAGACTTCTATCCTGCAGCTGTGCTTAGATGGAATCCGTATGACTTCAGAGGTTCATTTCTTTTTCCCTCCAGCTCTGCAACTTTATTTTAGCATCAGCTGTCCTGTAAAGCTTGTACGTCTCTATTATCACTCAGGGATATAGCATTGTTTCTTTCTTTCCCAGTGGTTCTGTGACCTCACTTTACCATGAAACAGATATTTTATATAACATTCAACCTGTTGGAACTGGCAAAGAATCACATTAGAATTCCATACAGTAATGCACACAAGCTGATTTTCTGACCTTTCTCCAATATGGATTCAATGTCAAATAGCTGTACCCTGCTGAGTGACATTATAACCAGGTTTTATTGTTCTGTACAAGAAAGTATAACCCTAAAAATGGAAGACAAATCAAAAGGGAGTTGAAGCACAGCTATTACCAATCTGATTCTGCACTAAGCCAACAGGACAGGTCTAGACTTAGAGAATAACCAGCAGCCATCCAAGAGGTTTGAGAAAACACCCCAGCAGGGTGTCATTCAGAGGAATAAATGCCATTTCTTAACAAATAGATCACAGGCTTGAGGGGACTCTACAGCTACCAAACCACCCTGTGAGTAGCCACAGGCACTGAGCACATCAAAGGGAACAAGAAGGTAAAGGGGAAGTGCTCTGAAGACTGGCAGTGACAGACGATGGTCATTTCAGGTTACTGCTACTGAGAGTAAGTACTGTACACGAGCCAGTCACTTTTAGTACCCTATTAAAATTTAAAAGATACTCTCAATACTTTTTTATAATTGTATTATTTTTCACTCTCCTTTGTTTTAATGCCTTCTCTATTTGGCACACACACATTTGTCTGTGTTTCTAAGCAAGGTTCAACTTAACATCACTATGTTTTGTTTGGAAAGTCTGGTTTGCTTCACGTGCAGATCATAAAGTAATTTACAGAACAAACTAAAGGCTTCAAATCCTGGGAGTTGCCCAGCTCAACCCACACTGACCTCAGCATAGATGATCAGCACCCCATAGGATCAACCCCACAAATAGGTATGTTTGTAGTAGTGGCCGTGAAAATAAGATAAGAAAACAGAAATAGATTATTAGGGTATTTGCACCAAATCATCAATAAGCAGAGTGTACTAAATTAGTACCCATTCCATACATTAGACCACATAGTGCCTACCACCATGAATAATGCCACTGAATTCACAGCGGTAGTAATAATGGCAAGCAATAAGAAGTTTTGCAGGATCGAGTTGTAAAAGGGTTGAAGCTTCCATAAGTACATAGAAGTTGGTTAAGAAGGATCATTAGTTGGGGTTCAAAACTGGTGAGTTGTACTGAGCAGACACTTTACTCTTTGGGTCGGGGGAATGTGGAAGGGGATGAGCATACCCACATCATCAGGAGAAATCACTTGTAATCACAGTGGCTACATTGTGTTCTCTAAGCGCATGTATGACGGAGCAATTCTCCTCTGAGAGAAAGGGAACACCAGGGAGAGGGCCACTGAAAGATTACACTGAAATAGCATTCTATAATATCAACCCCCTTCCTTGAAGCATAAGACAGCCCAGGGAAGTGACAGAGAAGACGACACCAAATCCATGGTGCAATTTGCAAAGTCTGCTCCCCTCCATTCAGATATGGAGTCTCTTTATCTTGAGTTGGAATTTCCTTACTGCTTTGGGTCTTTCTCTGGCTCCAGAGCCCCAAGAAAAGCTTGTAGTACTTACTGCTGAAACCAGCCATCTTGGAATCAGGTGAGTGGGCCTGAGATTCTGGGAGTGGTAGAAATGCAGTATTGCAGCTTCATAGGAAAATGGCAACATGCTTGTTTTTTGGGTACTTTCCTATTTTTTCATGTAGCATAAAGTTGGTGTCCTCTTTCTTCTGTGATGGCTAGCAAGAGGCTGGAATTTTTAGTACTTCATACACATGGCAGTTTTAGAGTCAGAAATCCTCACACTCTCATCCCAGCAAAACCATTCTTCTCTCTTTCAAAACCTAACATGCAGGTGTTCCCAAACTGTCATTCTAATGTCACTCAGTTCCACTCATGAAGTCATCACGTGATTCTGTTGCTATAACAACCTAACATTCTGTTACTAAAGCAAATGTCTCACACCAGGATTTTAGAGATGCGCCACCATCTTGGAGTTAACCTTACAATGATGATTTTAAAATGTGTTTCCTCTGCAATAGCTTTTTACATATAAAACACTATTTTTTCAATCAAACTGTGTACAAAAGCCGACTTTATTAACAAACTAAATTTTAGTAAAATGTTTCTTCGCAAAGGGACTAATATTTTTCACTGTGAAAAGCCTTCTTCCTAACGTTTAAAAATATTTAAAGTTGATAGTTTTTGAACAGGGCTATTTTTTTAAATGTAGGTTTTCTGTACGTAGCCTATTCAGTCCCTATGTGTGACGTGAAAGTGGAGCTGTATCAGCTAGTATCACAAGGGCTGGTCTTTGTGCATTGGATTTTTTCGAACCCCATTCATGTCCCTAACAACCCTCTGCACACTGGCATGTAGAGAACTCCTGTGGAAATGAGTCCTGCTCCATGGAGGGAGCGAACACCCTTAGCACACAGGGATGCACACCAAGCTATGGTGAATTAATTAGAAAAGTGGAGAGGTCTACAGGCTGAAGTCAAAAGCTGGTGGGAATCATAGGCTCATAAAGTTGAGATGCCAGGTCTCTTCAGGCCAGATCTTCCCAGTAAAATTTGTTTTTTTTACATGGGGCTGCTCTTACTTAAACTGGTGTTACCTGATTTTATGTGAAGTGGGTTTTTTTTAAGAATTTTAAATAAAACTCAGAATGCTTGTGCTGTATACAACAACCATCTTGGCTAGCCTCCATCTTTCTTTGTCTCATTACCCCAAGTGGGGCTAATGTGCTATTCCATTAAGTCACTGTACACTGCTCTAATGGTGCAAGGGGGCATTAAAACAGGTGGAAAATGGTCCCTGGGAGTACCTCTACATAAGAGGGCATTGTCAGGGTGGGCTCGTAAGTGAGAGGATGAATACAAGTCACAGACAAGGAAGGTTTGTGGACTCCAACTATTCTGTGCTTCTCCTGGGCCATAGAGTTATATTCCATTAACTGAAATATTCAGGTTATCTATCGGACTTGAAACTCAAACTGGGTGAATAGTTAGATTGGGGGGAAATCAGTGTTGCTAACGCTCATGGTTTTTCATAAGTCTCCCAATAAACGGAATTTTTCTCAAAAGTCCCAACTCCTGGACTTATGTGAAACCTTGAAAATCTCATGTGACAGTGCTGAAAACCAGAAGCTGTACCAGCACTCGGGTCAATTAGTTCCCCAGAAGCAGGTCTCACTGAAGGAAGAAATGTCTAATTACTAGACCATTAACTGCAAGAATTGAAAAGGAGCTCAGGAAGGAAGTGCAGGGGGAGGATATATATGTGTGTGTGTGTGCACGCACATGTACACGCTGGCTGGCCAGGGTAAAGGGAGGTGTCTGCATGGAGAGATTTCTCCTCTCTCTTATGATTGCATGACACTGTAACTAGAATTGCTGCATGGGACTGTAAGAGGTGGGGGTTGATAAAACACAAAGCACATAGCGGTAGTTACAAACCAGAGATGTCAAAGCCATTTACACACAAAAACAGGAGCACAGGGCTGTGCCCTGTCACACTCAGTTTTCATTAAAAAGGGGGAGGGGAAGCTTCTAGTTCTCATGGTTATGACCAACAAGCTAGAAAATGTGACCTAAGTGCATCTTAAAGGCTCAAAAACCAGAAGGCAATTAAAAAAATTCCCTCATCCTTTTCAAGCTTCTCAAATGATTTGGGTGGAGGGATGGCTCATGACTTTTGAATTCTTGGGGATGGGAATATTGGATATTACTTATGACCATTTTTGTTATATATGACTCACAATTTGATCTGACAGGAACAAGCAAGTTTTACCTTGGCTTTGAAAAAGAAATGAAGGTTAGTACACTGCAAAGACAGTCAGGAAGGAAGGGGTCCGATGCAGCAATGATATGGTATTAATGGGACTATTGAAAATTAAATGGAAGTCTGCTCGACAGCCAATAAATCTGGTTTATATCTGCCTCACATTGTAAGAAAGGAACTTAAATATTTTTAAATATACACTCCACCTATGTAGCTAAGTCTGATGTTGTTTTGATGCAAAAGAAATAAAAGATTTTAAATGTCCTAAAACTCCCTAGGGTTGTTCCTCTCCTACTAGACTACCTCTCTCTCTCTCGCCCCACCACTGCCTTCAGAGCTACTAAGATCCAATGAATTTGTCAGGCACTGTTATTTAGAGATCTTAGGTCATCCAATAAGGGAGTAGAAACCATGTCACATGACATAGGTAATCAATTAGAATAACAAATTCTTAAAAGTGAATACTCAAAGGAGTACTCTCAAAATCCCAAATGTGATTTGAAGAGTATTTGCTGAACTACATAAAACAAACATTTATAAAAATCATTAACAGATCATGGATAATTCATACACTGAAAGGAGGATCAAATCCCAGGACAGCTATTTGCAAAGAAGAGTTTGACCTGCTCTACTCAGCACATGGATATTGTGGAAGTGGAATGAACTGGCTCCTGAACTGCAGATATTTTTGCATATATTATTCCAGTAATTCCTTAGCTTTGAGTTGGAGGGGGAGAAACAAAAACATGTTATCATGGATCTGCTGAAAAATCCAGTGATTTCTGAGATTCCCAACTCTACCATGAGAATAACTTTCTAGGGTCTATTATATGTTTAAGATCTCTTCCTGGAAAAAGCTAGAGGATAGGAAACCAGAAGTGTTCTACCATTTTTACTGGGAAGATGCCTTCTCCCTTTCCATATACTAGCTTGCAATTGCTCATTTGAAGCTCTAGCTAAACAAATTATCAGCAAGTTATGCACAGTCCTGTTCCAACCGAATGTTCCAAATGTTTGGAAATCCCATTAATTGCAGTGAGACTTCTGTCACCATGTCTGCCACAACATCCTATTTATTTAGAATTTAAAATAGTTGGTGCTGAGCTTGTTAGTTTGATTTTATTATTGGTGAAAAACTTTGTGAAATTAAAGGGACCAGACACACACAGCAATTCTTCAAAATGGAAAGTAAAAAATCAAAATATCAATAAAAAAACAGGGTCACTTGCAGGGAAAAAGCTCCTACTTGTTCTCTTTGAAAATTATGTATAAAGTAACCTAATCAGTAATTGGCATTTACTTTTACTTTTTAACTCTAATGCCTTGTATAATCTTATTTGTATCTACTGTTTCTATGGAAACTTCTCTCCCACGTAAACTTCATTCTATTTAATAATTAAAAGCACTTAAAAGCAAAATTGAATACTTACCGGTACAAGTACTGATTATGTTAATTTAAATTATAAATGCTTTCTCTTCAGTGTGATCATGTATTTTTAAGTCCTTTAGACAATCATGCTTCAAGCACATTTGGGATGGAGTATGTGCACTGATAACTTTCATATGGTAATAGGTTTCAAATTTCATGTAAATCTTTTTTTTTTTAACCAGGAGCATTTATCTTTTATTCATTACATAATCCTTTTTACATACAATGGCTATATGAAATATCAGTAATAATCAGTTTCACCCTTTTGATTGCTTAAGAATTTTATGTAGTTCAGAATTTGATTTTCATGTTTTCTGGCTGCAAGGCCTCTGTATATTCTTCAGAGTTCATTTGCTGCACAGAGCCCAATCCTGAATTCCTGATGCAAACATACTCAGGCCCCGATTCAGTAAACCACTTAAAGCACAAGCCTAACTTTAACTGTGGCATTGATGTGACTATTCATGTGCTTAAAGTTAGGTAGGTGCTTATATGCTTTTCTCCATCAGGGCCATAAGGCTGCTTGATTCAACACTTCTTCCTAGTGCATGCGCAATGTGCCTTAGATTCGTCACCAAATTTGGTCCACTGGTTGGATCATTAGCTTCCCCGGCCATGCCGCTGATGGGGAGCACAACGTGAACATTGATCCATGACCCCCTGATTTTCCACTAATGGTGTTATTCTGACTCGTATGAATATGCCAAAAGTTAACATTAAGCTTGGCATATTAGTCAGCCAGGCTCCTTGCAGATGTAAGGTCAGTCCATGCAGAACTCATGACAGCATCAAGGCCTTTGATGATGTAGCATCCACAGACCATTTACAATCCATTTTTTAAAAAATCATATAATAAAAGTAAGAGGCTTGGTTCTCACTTTATAGATAATCCTATTCTGGATAACCCTAATGGTTAGAGGACTGGACTCAGGAGGCCCAGTTCTGCAATTAGATTGATGCAGGTGGACCCTGGCAACCACATGGAGCCCCATTAAAGTCAACAAGGCTATTCAGGCCCACAAGGGACCCCCTGCACTTATCTGAATGTAGAATCAGGGCCTTGTTTCAGGTTCCCTTCTAAAGCTGTTCCTGAATTTCTCTCTCTCTTGCTTATTTTGTTATATTCCCTTTTTGTCAAAACAATAAATAGAATTATTTTTGTATTTTTCTATAACAGGCACAAAGAAATGATACACACAAAGAACTGACTCCTCTGCAGCAATGCTAAGTGAATCCACCTCACTATATATTTTCCATTTTCATTTTACAATAGCAAAAACAAAACAAAACTGAAATTCCATCAAACAATTGTCTTCTGAGAGTTACTGTCACTGCAGGATAAGGGAAAGAAGTTTCCTACATATATACAGTTTCTTTTGTGTTGCATAATACACTATTGTTCATTAAACTCTACCAATAGAGCAGTTTGTAAGAGAAAAAAAGAGGTGGTTATGTTGGATAACAGTGCAAATGCATACCGTATAACCTGTCGTTACTGAAGTCTGTTATTTTATGAGTGTAGTGCACTTGGCAAAGCCTGATGGTAAACCAAGTAAAATTATATTCTCAATAACTTTAACATTTCCCCTTTTTATTTATATATGGCCAGAATCTGCTACACTTACTCATTCTGTTTAGTATCTTACAAAATGATTGGCCCCATTGAAATGTATGGGGCCACTCACTAAGTAAGGTACTAGTACTCATATAAAGTGAGATTCTGACCTTCATTTATTACAATTCTTGTTATTACAGTCTAGTTATAGTAGTAAAATGATCTAGATGGGAAACTGGAAAATTCGTATAAAGGAAAGAGGAAAGGAAGTAGGAGAAGTCAGATGGTTAAATAAAGTTATGCAGGAAAGGAAGAGAGTGCCAACTGTGAGCTAAAGGTAAGACCTCTGTTAGTGCTTGGGTTCATTAGGTTAGGATTGTTTATTATACAGAAATAATATCAGGATTTTGGCAGATATAGCTGGGCTTACCATCAAGATTAATGAAAACTTGAATCATTTTAGAAGGCTTCAATTAGCTTTTTCTGGCATTTCTTCACCCGTGAATATTTTTGAGGGAAAAACATTACAATTGTTGAGAAGCCTGGAAGAGATTTTCCTTTTGACAAATGGATGGTAACATGGCACAATAAACTTAGTACCCTTTATGCACAACCAAAGACAGGTAGGGCTTTGAATAATTAATAATAAGAAGACGACAAAATCCAGTTTCTAGGCCAAATTGATGGGACATAGGTCAGAGTAGATCTAAAAGGGCAAAAAGCAGCGACCAAGATGAATGAGCCGATACCAGCAAGGTACACTGTATGACCATGACAAACCATATGTGAAAATTCATGTCACCTGGGAAAAACCCTGTATATAAAAACAATGGGACCTCCAGAGCAATCAAAATTTCTGGTACTATAGAAAAAAGAGTCCAATAAATTGACTGATCTGTGTAATTATCAGTCCAAATGCTGTGATCCCCACCTGATTCATCTTCTTGTAATATAAGAACAGTTCTTCTTCAAAAAACAGTCTCCAGCTGAGTGGTATCCTGTAATATGTGCCTTGTTAAAAGGAACAGAATAACACCGTATACAAATTGAACAGAGTTTCTAGACATGCATACAAACGTATCAGAGACTTTGCAACTATTTGTGAGATGGCCATTTGTCTGACGTTTTTGTTTCTAAAAGAGTAACCAGATGCTTTGTGGTCTGTTTTGAGGCAGAAACAGTTCACAAAGCTCTGGTCACTCTATAAGAAATGAAAGCATCAGACAGATTTCTATCTAGCAAACATTTCCAAATGAGACTAGGGTGATTTTGGTTTTCATTTTTCTATTGTTCATATTCCTGGGAAAAGCACTGTGTGGTTCACCTACTCCAAGCCCAGCACTGCCAGAATTCCAGCAAGAGAAGCAACTCACAGAAAGTGTATTCATCTTCTGTTCATAGATGCAGGCCTGGCTTGACATGAGTAATTTGATATGGATGAGACCTCATGTTTTGGGAGACAGGATTAGGGAGATAAATGGGTCAGCTGGCTGAAAACAGAATGTCTTATACTAACTAAAATAAGGGGGAACACCAAGGGAATCATTTACAATGGAGAAGAGAACAATGGACAAGCCTGGAAAGTGAGATGAAGTAAAGAGTAAGTTGTGCATGGATAGTGTGTGGACAGAGCATGCTGTACAGGAAGCGGTTTCCACAAAGTGACTAAGTCAACTCCAAAATACCTAATGCAATGAATAGTAAATGCAATGTGATGTGTAAACGTGCACAAAAGAAGAAGTTTGCTATGTAACTTTGGATGTGTGGTATACCCTATATCCACCCCCTACGTTTAGGCTGATTAACTCAGTGTAGCTTTACTGTATGCGGAACTCCTGCTCACCGAGAGGAGGAAGCACTGTCGACGGGGGAGCCTACTTAGCTTGATCTAGGAAACGTCGACTTCAGCTACGCTATTCTCCTAGCTGAACTTGCGTTTCCTAGATCGATCCCCCGCCCCAGTGTGGACCAGCCCCTGACTAATGCCCTATTTATTAGATCATCCCTCTAAATATAATGTGATGACGCACATATATTAGTTTAACAAGAACGGTTAGACATATACGTCTCTATTGCGCCTCTCTGTCAGATGAAATAAGTAGATTAAAAATATCATGTCACCCAAATCTTCAGGGTAAAGGAATTTTAATATATCACATTATCAGACATGCAGAGATGTTTAAAGTTTCATTTTAGAAAGGCTACAGCTAATGAGGGGGTGGGGGGAAAATATTAAAATTTAACTGCCTTTTCTGATAGTCTAAAAACACCAGCTGAAGATCTGCCCCAGTATATTCAAAGTGAAATGAAGTTTCCTTGAATAAAAAGAGACTTTAAATAAAAATAACTTTTTATTTTATAATGTATATTTTTGTAATTTAAGCAACTAATAATTTGGCAACAATAATAAAGCTATCCGTGTAGTGATGAGTTAATTGAATTTATTTCCAGGGTAACTAAAATATTTATTTTTAAATATAGCTTAAAATGTTTAGTGTTTAGCTTCTATTCTCCCTTCCTTTCCCAGATCTTTCCTAACACCAATGGCCAGGCTAGTCACTGCATGACTAACACACATGGAATTTGAATGAATGTACTAAACCTCATGAGAGGAGGACTGAAGTCACTAATCATGTGTATTTCAGTAGTGCCTAAAGGCCAATCAAGAACAGGGCACCATTGTGCTAAGGCACTGTACAAACACAGTCCTTGCCCTGAAGAGCTTACAACCTAATCTAAATAGACGTGACAGAAACAGGGTGGGGAAAAGGATAGAACAAACAAGCAGAGTGAACAATGTGATGGCAGCAAAGCTCCATATTTATTTATTTATTTGGTTGCGGGGAGTTAGAAGGGGATCCACTAAATGGAAAGAAAAGTGAAGAAAGTGGGGCAAAGAGGACAAGACAGGGGTGGAAATGGGGCAAGTGTGGAGTGGAGATGAGGTGGAGAGACTGTTAGGAAGGGGGAGAAGGGAGGGAGAGGAAACAACTAATCAGTACAGCCAAAAGGGTATGTCCAGAGGTCCCTGTTTTGGTTGCTTTTCTACTATCAGCTGGAGTCTCTGGATGACTCTTCTCTGCAGTTTGCCCACAATTAGGGTGACCAGACAGCAAGTGTGGAGAATCGGGACAGGGGGTGGAGAGTAATAGGATCCTATATAAGAAAAAAACCCCAAAATCAGGACTGTCCCTATAAAATCGGGACATCTGGTCACCCTACCCACGATGTCACATGGTGGTGGGAGGAAGGCACCATCTGGGTCCTAGTACCCTCAGAGTAGGGCGGGGGTCTGTCCTGCACAGTTCTAGGTCCAGGGAGGTGACAGGGGGAGGGGCTGCCCCAGCTGGGCCCCATTTTACTCTCTTCCCCAATGCAGCAGTCCCTGCTTTGGCTGCTTCTGCTCCTACCAGCTGGAGCCTCTGCCAAGGAAGGACTATTAATATTATAGACACATACACCCATACCATTTTTTAAAGTAGATGGGTAGTAAACTGTGGCATACTCTGTTTAAACGTGTTAAAACAAACTTGTTGAAAAAAGGATATAATCATTTGGGGACACCTTTTCAAAGTGCTGTTTATCTGCCCTATAATGTCAGGGTACTAACTCTAGGGGGCACTTAAGAACGTTGAGTTAAGGAAGAAATGGAATATCAAAATCTGTTCCCTTTTGAATTATGGAGGTGTGACAGCTCCAACAGGACCTCCAGGGTTCAGTCAAGCTAGGTTCAAACACCAAGGACTACTCTCATTGGACGTCTTAAACAGAGTTTTCCTGAAAGCGTTCTCACTGCAAAACATGCCTGTTTCTCCAGAGAACACTACAATTGCCATTTCATTCTATACCAGAGTGCTCTCAGCCTGGGCTCCAGCAGTTTAAGCATATTCTTCCCTAGAAGCAATGACCTTTCCCATGGTCAAGCCCTCTTTTCTAACATCTGACTTCTTGGTGAGGCTCAGGTTTCAGCTTCTTCTTCCCTTTCAATGAACCTTAACTCTTCCCTACGCTTACTGTTTCCCAGGCAGGATGGGATCATATTTCAGTCCCTCCCACCCTCCTGGCAACAAAGGCAGTCCTTCAAAATGCCATGAAAAATTAATTAGGGGTTCATAGATCAAAGTTAACACCTTCAATTGCACCCCAGGAAAATTGGGTGCCAATGAACTTGCTGAAAAATTACTCTAAATTGTAACCAATAGCTAACATGGCAAAGAAGGCAAGCAGATGTGGTGGCCATTTATTATTTATGCTACATGTAGATGAGTGCTAGTTCCCTTCCAGAGCAGAGTTAGACAAGGTGCCTGCCCTGAAGAGTTTGCAATGTAGGATTTCTACATGGCACCGCAGTTGAGAGTGAGAACAAACAAGAGGTGCTAGCAAAAAATTGTTATACTACTAACAGCCTTAGGTTATAATTCAGACAAATCATGGCCCAGTTCTTTGGTCCATCTTGAGCTCTTCCAAGCACAGCACCTAGCATGAAAAGAAAAAGGGACGCTACATTCTTTCTGTAGTTCCTCAATGCTGGAGCTGTCTAAAAAGCAATTCAGAGCAGTGCTCTTCATTACATCTGGTTGGCTGTCCATGGCCCCAATTGCCTGTTCAGGGTGACAGGGACTGCACAGTGCAGCAGTGCTTCTTCTATGCCCTGTTGTGTCTAGCCATTCCCTCTCTGCTAGAAGAATCCTCAACTGGCTAGTTAAGAGTTTTACAGCCCACACTGAAATAGCACAAAAGCTATAGTGCACAAAAAAATCTGCACCCTCCCCTTGTGCAAAGACCTATTATATGGAAAGCTACATGTTGGGCTCTCGTTGAACCTCTAAATTTTCAAATGAGTGCATGAGGATTTAACTATGCAATTCCCATGAAAAAATAAATAGAAACATTACAGTTAAACCCTCATATACAGCTACACAGCTTTAAAATTTTAGAGGAAATAATGAAGCTTATTAAAGTTGCATTTATTTGGAATTTTTCTGGGTTTTTTTTTAAGTCCTGGTGTTCTGCATTAGAACTAAGTGAATTCTAACAGCAATTACTGTATAAATGTTGATACTGTTCATGCTATGTAAAAATGTTAGTTACTTGAAAATGACAAATGGCAAGAGAAATATTGAATCCCAGATGAGATTCTATTTCCTTGTTTTCTGAAGAAGATGCAGAAGTGGGTTTTGCCCTAGTTACATTCAGTTTTTAATCTATCTGTAAAATACTATAACTGATAATTGGAGGGAAAACAAATGCTGTTTCCTAACCAAAAATAAACTCACTTAGAGTAATTGTATTGAACTTCCATCCCATCTTACAAACATGTATCTTCAGCATAATTTATGAAGGCTTCATTTTGAAATATTTATTGCAATTTTTAAAGGTAGATTGGTAAAGATCAGTTCAGCTCTCTGCATAACTTCTCTAATGCCCAAGCTTTAATTGCATTTATCCATCAATGTCACATGCGGTTTGGAGAATGGATGTGAGGCCAGAACTGTTAGCACTGACTAGGAATAGGCCTTTGATTTAATTAACAATAGTATCTCAGTAGAGACGTTAAAGGTTATATTCATCTTGCTTTAATAAATTGGATTCAGACTTTTTATTTGGGTAGAGATCAGTGAGTGATGTTCAAGTCTACTTCTTAGAAATGGGAGAAGATAAAGCAGTGATACACTGTAGCATGGTGGTAAGCTTGACCCAATTTTTAAAAAATGATTAATTACCTCACATTATTAAAATATATCAGTATGTTGATCATAGTACTATGCTAAGGTACGCTTCAGCGAGATAAATGACACAGTTTTGACTGTCCCCTTGATTCTGTTTTGATATGACCTGCCAAGTAAAATATAAGGAATGGTTTTCTATCTTGAAAGCTATGGCATGTTCCTTCATTCTTTTTGCCTTGATGGTCAAGTCACTAAAAACTCTGAGCTAATTAAATTACTCATGTGAAGCTCACATGCCGAAAAGACTAAAGAACATCAAGCATGCATTGCTAGTGCCACATCATCCTCATTCAATTTGTCTGTCTTCAATCCATCTTAATTTGTTTTGCATTTTATGTATTTCATATGCAACACTGAACACCTTTAAAATTATCACCATAGAAATGTTGTTAAATATAAATTCTGGCTAATGCATGAAGCATAGGAGCTGAACTTGTGATCAGAAAACTAAGAGAACATAATGCTAACTTCAGTTCCTCCATAATGCAGTTAAGACTCGGCATAGGCAGCACTGTTTTCTAGTATTTCATTAAAATACAGAATGCGCTATGGAACTGGGTGCATAATGAAATGTGTCCTCTGGGTATTGTAGTAGCTCCTAACCTGGCGCATTAGAGAGCTTTATTTTCTGCATAAATGTCATATACTTGTTTGAATATTGTTGGGTTACAATTTATGTATCCTACAGTTCACATTTTCCATTAAAATAGCTATATGAAAGATGTTATTTTGGAACTGGTAGAGATGTGTGGCATGCATTGAAATGGAGCTAGAAATCAGATTACATAGGCACTCCAATTAGGACTAAATCCTCAAATGATTTATTCCAGCTGTGGATCTGGCCCTCAAAATCCTGAACAAGATTTTCTGATACCATTTATATAATCTTAGAGTGAAGCCTGTGCATCAGGATTTTTGTTCTCACAACTTCATCTCCAGACATATTTGAAAACAACTCACACTGGAACTGATGAGAAAAAGTGTCTGTTCAGGACAGTCTTAAAACAATCTGTCAAAAAACAATATACGCCAGAGACTACAGAAGCAAAATAGAGAAAACACACTATTTAGTAGTTTGGCTTTTATTAACAGTAATAGTACTACTGAGTTGAATCTATGAAGACTAAATTTAAATGCCAAATACCCTTAGAATTAAAGCTGGTTGAGAATCTTCAAACAAAATAGAGGTTGGTCAGAAAATGCCAATTAATTAACTCCCAAACTTTTGATGAAAATGTTTCTGCTTCACTTACTTTTCAACAAACCACAGGTAGAATTCTCTCAGAAACCTGCCAGGTTTCCAGACAGATCACCTGGTGGGCTGCTGGGGAGCCTGGTCTTTCACAGTCTGTGGCACAATGTCAGTGCCACACTACAGACTCCCCTAGCCCAGAGATCTAAAGACTTCCACATTCAGCTGGTTTCTTGTGATGCCCAACTCCCATAGTTTGGTGAGACAGCTGCTCCATAGTCTGGTGAGACATCTGCCCCCAGAGTTGGACAGTTCAGGGGGCCAGCTAGCCTGGAAGTATGGAAGTCCTGAGTTTTCCAGCCACAGGGCAGTCCAAATGCCAGGGCTGACATAAAGCTGCAGACCCTGGAAGCCTGGGCAATTGCCAATTGAAATTGACATGATTTTTGTCAGTTTTGTGGCTATTTAGTAGGAGGCAGCTGTGAAATTGCCAAGAATTTTAGTCAGCTTTTGCCAGGGTCTCTGGGGAGCATATTTCATTTAGTAAACACCATGTGTCACTATTTTGGGGGGGGAAATTACATCATTTCCAGTTCAAGGGAAATTTTTTAAAAATTGGTTTTGGTCTGAATCAGAATGAGACCAAATTTTGAAATGTGAAAATGTCGTGAAAACTAGAAATTCTGAGTTTTGGCCAGCTATAATTAGTAACACCAGAGGAAAACCTTGTCAGAAAATAAATGGAATATTCTGTTTTTCAAATCTCAAGTAAAGGCTAACCATATATCAAAGACAAGTTCCATGAAGCTAAATGGGTATTGCAAATGGTGAGAAGAGCAACTCCTAATGATAAATGTCTTCAACAAATAGCTGATAAGAGATCATGAACTACAGATTATATCTTTTGTAGAGCAAGTGTCTGTAAAGCATGCAAATAAACAGCATTAAAAACAAAACAAAAATTAAACAATTCAAAAGCGAGGACAAAGATTTTACAATAATTTTTGAAGGCAATTTATCATTCTGTCTCCTATTGATAAATATAGCTAACTGACACTATGTTATGAATCCAATGCAAAGTAATTCACTAAAACAAGTAAGAAAGTCAAACCTTGTGTTTCCGTTGGCCAACAAATATGCGTAATCTGGGCAACTAACAACATACTCTCATAAGTATAAATAAAGAAAAACTATATTGGTGTGCTATATTGGTGAAGGCGGGGTGAAGGTTCAGGCTATTTGTTGATATTTCCAGATCTTACTGAAGTACTTCAGGCCCAAGCTTCTTCGTTTATTTGTAATAGAAATAATAGGTCGCCATCAAAGACCACATGAGTAATTTTAACAGTGTCTTTGTTTACTAAATATTTTAACATTTATTCTAGCACAAAGCTATAGCGTGAATTCAACAGTCACAGATAAACTCAGAGACCCATCATAGGTCTGGCTGAGTTGTGCTTGGCATCAGACTCCAGCAGTGGAGCAATGGTGGCTTTATGCCACCTATGTGTTCTCCTGACCCTAAGGCCAGCTGAAGCCAGTTCAGCTCTCAGAGTAAATTAGAGTAGTCTGCAGACTGCACTGGACTGCCATCAAGGCTGAAGCAGGTCTGAAGATCTGGCCTTGAGTGTCTTCCTCAAGACATCTTTTCTGTATACTCTCCCAAGCTTCTGTGGGTTCGTTTTTATACATGGAAGTCATATTTATAAAGCACAAATCTACTAAATGCACAATATCAATCATTTCTCTCAAAGAAGGTACAACACCAACTGACCATGAGAATTACCCAGGCATCCAGGAAATGTTCTGTATAGCTGAATTTCATTAAAGGATATAGAAGCCTACATGATAAATTATCAAACCTGGTTTACAATCAGAGCTCAGTGAAATGTTTCAGCCAAAACTTTTTTTCAGCTACAAATGCAGATTTGGTGATACTAAAATGTTTTGTGAATTCATGTCAGTTTTGCTGAATTGTTTGTGTTAAAAAAAGATGAAAAAAATGAAAAGATTTTGTTTTGACATTTTCTAAATTGAACAGTCTGATTTTGTTAGTCACAACAACTTTTCAATTTGGAATTTTCTTCAATTGTATTTAATTATCTTTTTAAATGATGAAGATCAAAATGAAACATTTCATTTTGGGTAGAACAAAATGTTTTGTTTGATATTAAATTAATTTTCTTTTACTTTTTGATTCACTGAAAATTTTGAAAAAATTTGTTTTCAGGTGACCTCACTTTTTTTTTCATTTTTTTAATTGACAGCAAGCTGAAAAGTCTGTTTTTTGCACAGCTCTAATTATGACAACTGTAACAAGGTTAAAAAATGAGAAACTAAGTCTTGACATTTTGGGTAAATTATACATCATTCAATCCTCAAGACGAGCTAGAAATCCTCAGTGATATTTTAAATCTTCAGATCTGAATGCTATGAGCTATCTAAATTCTGCAGTTGTTAAACCTGGGTGATAGCTCTAAGCTTTTGTCTTATAATGGTCACTTACATTTTGATAGTCCTGCTGGATCTGCAGAGAGACTGGGTTCACAAGTTCAGAGCAAACATTTTCAAAGTTACAAAGCAAAACTTACATATTTTCTTATGGCATGGAATAGACATTACAAGTGAGATTAATGCATGCAGCAATTTACAAGCATTGTAGAGTCTAAACACAAAATACATTCTTATAATACTAATATCTATTTTGAGCAAAACTAACATGCAGGTGAACTTGTCTGGTCTCCAGCTATGACTTGTCAGTTCTTAGCTACTGTCTGCAAATATGAGCAAGAGTTGGCATCTGGTCTGCCAGCATTACAACTCCTACTGACATTGAGTAGCATCTTATTCCAAGTATAGTCCCAATAAAGCAAATGGTACATTTTGTCAAGTCAAATGGTAACCAATGTGCTAGGGATATTACAGTCTGTGCCTCCGTATGTACATTGTCACAATTGCATTTTAGCTAAAAAGATCATCTCCTTTGTATATCTGTCCTGGCCACAGAAGTTTCATTTTTGCCAGGGCATGTGTCGAAAGTAACCCTATCTACCTTGTGGAGAAAGCAGGGTAGTTATTAAGAAAAAAAAGGAAGCCCCTTCCATCTGGAAAATGCTTGTTATTATTCCTAATAATCAATGTTTAAGAACATAGTTTTAAAAATTACCACTGGCAAAATGTTATCAATCCATCAACACATTTCTATATATGGCTGTGGACATGCTTTGATTCACTTATGGGAAAGCACTTTCTATGTAAATGAATTGCTTCTTCTTGAGCTGTCATACATATAAAGCATACAAAGCAGCTAGAAACCAGCCATATTATCTCGTAGACCCAACCTTCATTAGGAACAATGCCGAAAAGCATTACAATGTATGAAGAGTAATTTAAATTATGACTTTTTCGATAGAATAATAGGGGTTTGTCATTTATAACAAGCACAGAGCAGGTAACAGAAAAAAAAAAGCTTTCAATCCTAAAACATTCCATTGGTAATTTAAATGCATATGATTTTTTCAGTAATAAATTAGAGCTTGGAGACTTTGAGAATAAATCCTGCCTGGAGAGCAAGTTTGTTTAAATTTATTTGTGGGTGGGGGGGGGGGGGGAAGAGGGATTCTGTGTTCAGTGCAGGAACAGAGGAGAGGGATGCAAAGGCAGCTTGAACCCACCTTTACATTCTCTGGGTTCTAAGGCTGGCCCGGGGGCAGTTTGGGGCCCCTACCTAGGTTGCTCTAATTTACGCTCTGCTGTGGCCAAGAATAGCTGAAAAGTAGTTCACAAACCTACACCATGAGTTGGGGGGGGGGGGAATGATGCCAGGACTGTTTGGTCAGCTTTTCACCATATAGGGAGCCCTCTTATGCCAGAGGTATTCTCAGGGGGATATTTCTTCCCCCTTTACTCCATTGGAGCAGCATCAAGAGGCTGGTGCAAAATATAAAATCAGCCCCCAAGTGTTGCTTAAGGTAGAGCTTAGAAAAATCAGGTTCCTTTCCCTAGTTCTACAACTGAAGTCATGTAGGAGTCTGATCCTGCTCCCACTGAAATCAGTGACAAAACTGCTATTGTTGTAAATGAGGGGTGAGACTGAGCCCTTAACTTATATTTTCCTCCATTTACTTATCTCTATTGGTCTTGTACTGGAACTCAGGAACTCTGTACTGTACTCCTGGCTTCGCCAGAGACTTCCTTGTGTCCTCAGACAATTGATATAATCTTTTAAGCCTCAGTTCTCCATCTCATAAGGGTGTTGTGAGGATAAATGCATTAATTTTGGAGGTGTTCAGATGCTATGGTAATACATACTCTGGAACAGATTAAATAATAAAAAGTACTGCACACAGGCATTTTGAAGATTAATTAATATTTATGACAGGTGAAAAAATACAAATGGTTGTGTATTTAACTAGATTCATATAGAATCACATCATGCTTGAGTGAATATGTACATATGGAAAATAGCCTTTACCATGCACCATTAGCTGCCTTGCTTGCACCCTAGGAACACAACTGCTCTGCTGAATCAGACCACTGATTTCCCAAAGCCATTATCCCATATTTGACAGTGGCTGCTACCAGATGCTGGTACCAGAGAAAGGTCCAAGAAACCCACTAGTCGACAGTTACATCCACCTCATTTGGTCTTATACTAACATCCCAAAGAGCTTCAAAGAGCAGCCATTTAAAAATATTAGACAACCTCCAAGAAACATGTTTCATTTTTTCTTCCCCTCAGCTTGAAATTCCATCCACCAAATTGTACTGGCCTCATCCCCACTGTGGTGATCACAGTGGACAAGAAGCTGGATATGAGTCAGCAGTGTGCCCTTGTTGCCAAGAAGGCTAACAACATATTGGGCTGCATTTGTAGGAGCATTGCCAGCAGATTGAGGGAAGTGATTATTCCCCTTTATTCGGCACTGGTGAGGCCACATCTGGAGTATTGCATCCAGTTTTGACCCCCCACTACAGAAAGGATGTGGACAAATTGGAGAGAGTCCAGCAGAGGGCAAAAAAAAATTATTAGAGGGCTGAGGCACATGACTTATGAGGAGAGGCTGAGGGAACTGGACTTATTTAGTCTGCAGAAGAGAAGAGTAAGGGGGGATTTGATAGCAGCCTTCATCTACCTGAAGAGGGGTTCCAAAGAGGATGGAGCTAGGCTGTTCTCAGTGGTGGCAGATGACAGAGCAAGGAGCAATGGTCTCAAGTTGCAGTGGGGGACGTCTAGGTTGGATATTAGGAAACACTATTTGTTTAGGAGGGTGGTGAAGCACTGGAATGGGTTACCTAGGGAGGTGGTGGAATCGCCATCCTTAGAGGTTTTAAGGCCCAGCTTGACAAAACCCTGGCTGGGATGATTTAGCTGGTGTTGGTCCTGCTTTGAGCAGGGGATTGGACTAGATGACCTCCTGAGGTCTCTTCCAACCCTAATCATCTATGATTCTATGGTGTATGACATAGTGATGCTTATAAAATTTGGGATGGATTGCGAGCACTTTAGAGGACAGGATTATGATTCTACTGGTCTGAAATCAGCAAGATGAAATTCAGTAAAGACAAATGCAAAGTACTGCACTTAGAAAAAAAATCAAATCCACAGCTATAAAATGGGAAAAAACTGGGTAGGTGGTAGTACTGCTGGAAAGGATCTGGAGTTATAGTGGATCACAAATTGAATATGAGCCAACAATGTGATGCAGCTATGAAAAGCACTAATGTTCTGGAGTGTATTAACAGGAGTGTTGCATGTAAGATACAGGAGATAATTGTCTTGCTCTACTCAGCACTAGAGAGGACTCAGCTGGAATACTATGTCCAGCCCTGGAAAATGCACTTTGAGAATGATGTGGACACACTGGAGACAGTTCAGAGAAGAGCAACAAAAATTATAAAAAGTTTAGAAAACATGACTTATGAGGAAAGGTTAAAATAGCTGGCATGCTTGGCCTTGAAAAAAGACGACTGAGGGGGGACTAGATATTCTTCAAATATGTTCAGAGCTGTAATAAAGAGGACTGTGATTGTTTTGCATGTCCACTGAAGATAGGACAAGAAGTAATAGGTTTCATCTGCAGCAAAGGATATTTAGGTTAGTTATTAGGAAATTTTTCTAAGTATAAGAATAGCCAAACACTGGAATAGGCTTCAAAGGAAGGGTGTGGAATCCCTGTTTTTAGAACAGGTTAGACAAGCACCTGTCAGGGATGGTCTAGGTGTACTTGGTCCTGCCTCAGTGCAGGGGGCTGGGCTAGCTGACCTCTTGAGGTCCCTTCCAGCCCTACATTTCTATGATTCTCTTTTTCATCAGTGCACCTTTAAATGCAAAGGGGCAGGGATGCGATGGGATTGAAGATAAAATATCTTAGAGAGAGAGAGAACGTCTCTCTGCATTCTCTCTCATGCAGATTAGATATCCTTGTTATGTTTCTTCAATGGCTTTCCTTAATCTAAGATAAAAGTCACATAAGATTAAAGTGCATGTTTTTCTCTTTGTATATGGAAAACATAATATCCAGGATGAGCAATATTTCACGCCTAGGCAAGTAATAGGTTTAAGTTCTAATATCTGTAACGCAGTAGGTGTTTTATTTCAGAGGAAAGCCTAAATTTCTCAGTCCATTGAGACACATGGACTGACTTCTAGCTACAGAAGGCCCCAAGATAAAAGACCTTATAATCTTGACATTGTTATTCATAGAAAATATTTTAAGATCCATTTTAGCGGTTCTTCAAATGTATTGAATTATATTTTTCTCGCCCTCTGAGGTTTATGTATTTGGACTTACATTAGGAAATATGGAAACAATAGGATAAGGAAATAAAATCTAAAGTTTCTAAAATATTGATAATAGAGCTTTTTCCCCTGTAAAATTTGTGACATATACCAAAAGCACAATAGTAGAATTATAAAAGTTTTACTGGCTCTCGCTTTGGGTGACCTGCATAACTCATGGCTTCGCTCCCTCTGAGTACTACATCTATCTGAAACTCATGCCAATAAAACATTTACACCACACCATGCCATCAGGTATTCTTTATTTATAATGCAGCTTGAATCTTAAAGTCAGCAGAATTTCAGCCTGCGAGCTTTTTATCCCAGAACAAAATAAGCACTACTATCTTTTAAAAAAGTGAACTGAACATAGTTTTAAAAAGAATGCTGTGTGAGATCCCAAAACAGGAACATCATGCATATATAAAATATCACACATTCCTTGGGCAAATGTATAAGGATGTAATGTGATCAAAAACATATATGCAATCCCCTGTGGAGGGGATGGTATGATGAGACTGCTGCCTACAATGGCATGTAGTTGATCTGCAACTGCTAGCAGCAAATATCTCTAATGGCTGGTTATGGGACACTAGATGGAGAGGGCTTTGAGTTACTACAGATAATTCTTTCCCAGGTGTCCGGCTGGTGGGTCTTGCCCACATGCTCAGGGTTAACTGATCACCGTGTTTGAGGTTGGAAAGGACTTTTCCCTCGAGTCAGATTGGCAAAACCTGGGAGCATGCAAGTTTAAACTAGTGAATATGGTGGAGTCTCTGGAACTTGAAGTCCTTAAATCATGATTTGATAACTTCAGTAACTCAGCCAGAGGTTATGGGTCTATTACACAAGAGGGTTGGTGAGGTTCTGTGGCCTGCAATGTGCAGAAGGTCAGACTAAATGATCATGATGGTCCCTTGTGACCTTGACGTCTATGAGTCTAAGAAGAAAATACATCTTACTCAAAATGTCTAAAATCAGTGGCTGGTATCATCCTACTTGTGTAAATGTCTGTCTACTAACTAGAAGGTAGAGAAGACAAATTTGAATTCATGTCCTTTTAGACTATAAATCAAATAATGCTGAGCATATACTGTTTTCACTATGCTAGACCCATATCTAGGCACACATCAGTAAATATGTACATCTGGAGGACTCCTAGAGTACCGTCTGTTCACCAAGAATGCACTAGAATACCTGTATCTAAAGAAATGCAGGATAAAAATGTCACATAGGGACATGTGAAATTGGCCAAGTACCATGCCTTTGTATATTATGCACAGTATCTATCTAGGTGTGAGCGGGGGATTTGTCCCAGCATGGTCGGGGGATTTCTCTAGGTACACAGTACACCAACTGAACCGAGTGATGAAAGGATCCGAGTCCCTGCCCCTATTCACTTCACCCCTATACCTGCCCACCTTTACTTCCCTCCCCAATAGGAGCCAGCCTTGTGCCACACAGGGATGACTGTGCCCAGGAGTTCCTCGGGGTTTACCTCAATCTTTCTGTGAGTCACTCAAGACAAGGACAATGGTGCCTCTACTCCAGGACACTTTTGACTCACTTGTTACTCTTTTAATCAATAATCACAGCAGTTCACTTAAACATGTATACAATTTATTAATATCAAAATGGTCTTTTGGGGGATTAAAGAACACTTCTCAGTGCAAGCACTGTGAAGAAATGTCATAGGTAAGGTTCAATGCAGCAGTCCACTAAAGTGCAATAAACATTATAGCTACAACAAATGTACAAGTCCGGTGTCTTCTTCCAGGACCTCGATATGCTGCTGATGTGGCATTGCCTCAGGATGTTTTTTGACTCTATGCAATGGAACCCATTTTCCACTTTCAGGTCCCACCCTCCTATCAGGTGACAGCCCCATCTGGGTCTGGCACTTAATGCCCTCTTGATTGGCTCTGACTGTTGCACCTGCTGCCTTGCACCCTGACTGCCACTCCTCTTTTCAGTGTACCCTCAGCCCTGCTTCCAGTTGGCTATCTTCTGACCTCTCCCTGATTCCACTTCAGCTCTAAAAAAAACTAGTGACCACACCTTTTCCTTCCCACGGGATCCCTTGCTCATGATGTCCTGCCCCACTGTCACCAATCATAAGAAGGGGTGGGGAAGGTACCATCTTATCCATCATCCTCCCCAGCCAGCCTGAAGCTCTTTTGTGGTCCTTTTAGCAGAGGGACCTTGCACCGTGGCCCAGGAAATGGCTTTAAGGGGACATTTGCTCCCCTTACATAGGCAGCTATACCAATGCACCACTGTACAACAAACCTTCAGTCCCTTGTTCAGTCACATGATGAAAGAAAGAATCCTGAATTTGAAATATTATGAATAATGCTTTCTTAAATACAGACTGTGTCATGTACCCAGCTACGTGGTACTATCAGACAAACTGCAAACAATGAAAATCCAAATAAGATGCTTTATAAAAATACATCCGAACAGCTAAAACAGCACAGGTAAATGTTAGTGAGGAGTATTTATCATCTATAACTAAAAGAAAATGAACTCAAGTTTTATCAGGTAAAATACTTTCCGTTCACTTTTGAAGAGAAATAATACAAATATGAGGAAGGTAAGGTAACATGCAAGCTACTGTACAACAGTGAACAGAATTCTAAAGTTTGTCAAACTTGCAAATCATTCTTAGGTAAAATGTTTGCAGGCATTAATAAGCAAAATGATTTAGTGATGCAAAAGGGAGAAGGAAGTCAGTGAACAGATTTTGAAAAAGTAGTGACATGGCTGAAGGAATGATGGGGGAAATACATTTTCTCAGTATCATTTTGGGTGGGTTGAAGGGAGAGTAAACTGGGCACAAGACATGCTAGAGGGAAAGTCATCAAGGCAGGAGAAAAACTGAGCATAGACAAGAGTTTTTACCACAGTGATGGAGAAGAATGGACAAATTTTAGATAGATTATAGAAGAAAACACCGCAACAGCCTGAATGTTGGGGGACAAGAGTAAGGAATGCAATTTGACACAAATCTGAGAGCCTGGGTGATTGGAAAGATGGTTGAGGGGGTTCATTTTAATGCTGTGCTCCTTGGCATATCTTGTAAGCAGACACATTAGGAATACTTACAAATCTAAATCAGAATGAAAGTTTGATAAAAGTAGGATGCCTTGCATTAGACTATATCAGAGTTTGTCATATCTACAACCTTTATGGGTAACCTGATGCAACAAGATGCATGCATGGTCTCTTACTGAATGCAATGATGCATTCTCTCTCAACTAGAAATAATCACAGCAAATTTATGTACGCTTTCTCTAAATCGGTACGCAGAAATGTGCAGCCACCAAAACCATGAAAACGCCTGACTCACTTGTCTTCAGTGCAGTACATTTAGAAGAGGTATCCTCTATGGATGGATGGATGGACGGTAAGGTGGATAGAAAACTGGCTGGATGGTTGCGCTCAATGGGTAGTGATCAATGGCTCCATATCTAGTTGGCAGCCGGTATCAAGTGGAGAGCCCCAAGGGTCGGTGCTGGGGCCGGTTTTATTCAATATCTTCATCAACGATCTGAAGGATGGTGTAGACTGCACCCTTAGCAAGTTTGCAGATGACACTAAACTGGGAGGAGTGGTTGATACACTGGAGGGTAGGGATAGGATACAGAGGGACCTAGACAAATTAGCAATTGGGCCAAAAGAAATATGATGAGGTTCAACAAGGACAAGTGCAGAGTCCTGCACTTAGGACGGAAGAATCCCATGCACTGCTATAAACTAGAGACCGAATGGCTGGGCAGCAGTTCTGCAGAAAAGGACCTAGGGGTTACAGTGGACGAAAAGCTGAATATGAGTCAACATATGTGCCCTTGTTGCCAAGAAGGCTAACAGCATTTTGGGCTGTATAAGTAGGGGCATTTCCAGCAGATCGAGGGACGTGATTATTCCCCTCTATTCGGCACCGGTGAGGCCTCATTTGGAGTACTGTGTCCAGTTTTGGGCCCCACACTACAAGAAGGATGTGGATAAATTGGAAAGAGTCCAGTGGAGGGCAACAAAAATGATTAGGGGACTGGAGCACATGACTTATGAGGAGAGGCTGAGGGAACTGGGATTGTTTAGTCTGCAGAAGAGAAGAATGAGGGGGGATTTGATAGCTGCTTTCAACTACCTGAAAGGGGGTTCCAAAGAGGATGGATCTAGATTGTTCTCAGTGGTAGAAGATGACAGAACAAGGAGTAATGGTCTCAAGTTGCAGAGGGGGAGGTTTAGGTTGGATATTAGGAAAAACTTTTTCACTAGTAGGGTGGTGAAGCACTGGAATGGGTTACCTAGGGAGGTGGTGGAATCTCCTTCCTTAGAGGTTTTTAAGGTCAGGCTTGACAAAGCCCTGGTTGGGATGATTTAGTTGGGGTTGGTCCTGCTTTGAGCAGGGGGTTGGAATAGATGACCTCCTGAGGTCCCTTCCAACCCTGAGATTCTATGATTCTATGCAAATTGAAAATAGATATCTGATCCAAAAGCAAGTGATACTTTGGGAAAATAATTTGTGACGCTCTTTTGGACCATATTGAGTAATGCTCTTTTATGCCATAAATTAATGAGATACAAATTCCATCTCACTCAAAGACATTATCTTTTTGACCTACAATACGAAATACAAGATTGTTTGAGTGACAAGACTGGTAATCAGTGTTGTGATTGTCCACATTTATTTTGGATTAAAATTCTAATCAGTGGCAAGGATAAGAATCATGTATTCAGTGGGGGATTTTTAGTGTAGTGTATATGTAGTATATTAAAATTCTTGGGATATTCCTTGTACACTACTGCTGTACATCTGAATTCCAAAAAGCATGCCCTGTTGGAAACGTCATGGTAAGCATTTCACAATATGGCCTTTTGTAATTAAGAATATTCTTTGAATGCAGTGTTATTGAAACATATCTGCAAAATTATAGTCAATGAGGCCCCAATTCCACAAGATACTTAAGCACATACCTACCTTGAAGTATGGGGGCAGCCCCATTGAAGTGAATGGGACTATCCCTTGCTGAACTGGGACCAAAGTTTGTTAATTAAAAGAGACAGTGTTGGGTCAATGTGTCTCAGAATTCAGGTTTTGCAAAATTAATATTATGCAGAACTTAAGCCAATGGAAATGTTATTTTAACATTTATAATGGACTTTTTTTTGGCAATACAAATGAACCCTCTATGTGTTTAAAACTCAAGTATTGAAGCATTGGTGGTTCGTAAGAACCTGAAATTGACTAGAAACAATATGAATGCTTTTGTCCAAGTTGAAAGAAATACAAAAAAGTAAACCCACAGCATAAACAATGAAGAAAGGTTTGAACAAGTTCTGAGAAAGAACTTCAGTATTTGGCCCATTTTTAATCTGAAAGTATCCTTTAACTATCATGTAAAAAGAATAAAATATTTTCATAAAATAGTATAGCCTTTAACTATGATTTATTAATTTTCTGCAGTATATTTAATACTGTTTTAATGTGGGGACTTTTGTATGAATGTAGTTCTTTTCAATAGTCACATTAATTTTAGACAGCAGGCTAGGTACAGTGAAATTAAGTTTGCAGTCTGAAATACTGCCACAGTTATTCAGTCTGTAAGTGATTAGAATGTGCCTGGGCAGACTCAAAAACATGTACAATCAATGCAAGCTGTAGCAAGTTAAACCAATTTGGAAAAATATAAATATTAATTAGAACACATGTTAAAAAAGGGACACAACTACTTGCATAGCACACAAACAGGTCTTGTAGTACAATGGACTAGAAAATCCAAATCACATCTTTAAGAGTTGGTTTGTTTTTTTGATGTGCCAGAAGGAGGGAAATAGGGGTTCTATCTAAAAATCACCTCAGTGTTGTATATTCAACAACCAGTGTCCAATTATAGCAAAGTCAATTATAGTTCTGTGTTATGGTGTAACATGTTCAGGTTTAGTTTACATCATACTGTCATCAAGGATATCTTCAAAATGTTTTTCAGCTTCATGGCACTAATGTTGTATAGAGATGTTTACAAGCACTAAGTAAATTCATATTCGTATCACTGGAAATCTGGATTTAGACTGGTGTCATGTACAAGTTTTTCACTGCTGGTAATATCATCTCTCTCTTCCTGTTTACAAACAGCTTAATCTGGTGTGTTCTCCTAAACTTTGGACAAAATAGCGTGGCTGGTGAACTTATCTAACAGTAGTAGGGACACAGCACAGGGAGTTTGTGCTCCCCCCACAATTAGTGTGGCAAGGTTTTTCTCTAGAGTTAAGGTGAGCCAGCTGCCACACCACAGCCTTAAGGAGACATTCCAGTACCCCCAGACAGTTAGACTCTGATCCAGCAGAGCACTTAAGCACACGAGGAATCCCACTGACTTAAAACAGAACCGTAGAACCATAGAGTTGGAAGGGACCACAAGGACAATCTAGTCTAACCCCCTACCAACATTCACGATTTGTCGTGTCTAAAAATGAAACAACTCACAGCACATAAAGTTAAGATTTTGTCTCTTAGGTTTCTGCAGGTTTGAGGCCTTGGTGCTTGCTTATGCTGTGGTCAACAACCTGTTTCAACCAGTGAAGCATGTTGCTCCCCTTCAAAGCAGCAGCAAGGTGCACCTGACAGTGAATCTTTTGTTCCTCCCTGTACCATCCTGCCCAGCACCTGAAGGAAGTTTCTTGTTCTGGATATGCAAATGGGACTGTTCCATTTCATGCCTTCCACCATGCAGTGCAGGATTTTGCTCTCATAGCACTGTGTGTGAGACTCCCAGATAAGTACCCACGAGTCTGTTGACATCCTAGACCTGGAATAATTTATTCAAACAGACTTTTGCTTGAGGGAATAACTGATTATTTTGATTTTGTTAAAAACCTATTAACTGACTTCATTTGGTGTATTTTCACATAACACTTCTCAAATATGGTCATTTTTAAAGTGAAAAATTAATATCATGCCCTTTTGTTTAAAAAAATAAACACCTTTAAATGTAAAGTTTTAGAGGGCATCAAAAATTCTACCAAATCATGACATTCAAAAAAAGGATTTGTATTTGCACATCTGGCTGTAGTCCTGGGTTCTAAATTCAGCACATCTATCAAGTAATTTATATGTCATTATAGATCTGCTGTTCAACATTCTAGTTAATAAAACTTTGGCTCCTTCAGTGCTTTGCAGATCTGTCATCCCATATGTCCCGAAATGACTGAAGAAGCCCTTTATATAGGAAAATTGGAAGAGTTGCAGATATATTATAAACCTAGAACTGTCAATTCAGAATTTTTGTTTCTGACTTATTCAATTTAAGATAAAAGCTAGATTTCTCCCTGGCTGTCTCAGTAACATCATAATCAACAACATATATTTGAAGACAGTGACAACACAGGGCATCATCCTTGACAATTCAACAGATTGTTTACTGCTTTCACACTGGGATAACTTCTGTATAACTGAACTTATCAAGGACAATGGTATTTATAATCTGAATAAACTTTCATTCATGACTGAAATTGTTATGCTTTCAAATACATTTTGGACAAGAGCCCCACATCATATCAACTGGTATAGCTCCTTTGAGTTCAATGGAACTATGTTGATTTATGTCAGCTAAGCGTATGGCCCATTAATCTTAGAAGCAACGTAACATGCTTTTACCAGCAGTTCAAGAGAGTCAGACTGAGTTGGTACTTACAGCTATGCTGACACTTTTATGGTGGCTCTGGTGGGGTTTTTTTTGTTTGTTTTTTGCAGACTTTAAACTTTTATTTAAAAAACTTTTTTAGCCCTTATATTATTAATCTATTGAATATAAACTGATGCATATGAATGAGTTTGTGGATAGCCAAAGAGAAATAATAGCTCCCAGTGAAGTATGAATATAAGAATGTCCCTACTGGGCCAGACCAATGGTCCACCTAGCCCAGTATCCTGTCTTCTTACCGTGCCAGATGCTTCAGAAGGAATGAACAGAACAGAACAATTATCAAGTGATCCATCGGCTGTCATCCAGTCCCAGATTTTGGTAGTCAGAGGTTTAGTAACACCCACAGCATTGGGTGGCATCCCTGACCACCCTGAGTAATAGCCATAGATGGACCTATACTGCATGGACTTGTCTAGTACTTTTTTGAACCCAGTTATATTTCATCCCTTGGCAACAAGTTCCACCGGTGCGTTGTGTGAAGAATATTTTCTTATATTTTTTTTAAACCTGCTGCCTATTAATTTCATTGAGTGACCCCTGGTTCTTGTGTTATATGAAGAGGTAAGCAACACTTTCTTATTCACTTTCTCCACACAATTCATTATTTCATAGACCTCTATCATATCTCCCCTTAGTCATCTCTTTTCTAAGATGAACAGTCAGAATCTTTTTAATCTCTCCTCATATGGAAGTTGTTGCATACTTCTAATAATTTTTGTTGCCCTTCTTTGTACTTTTTCCAATTCTATTATATATTTTTTCACATGAGGTGACAAGAACTGCACCCAGTATTCAATATGTGGGCATACCATGGATTTATATAATGGCATTATCATATTTACTGTCTTATTATCTATACCTTTCCATATGGTTTCTAACATAGTTAGGTTTTTTGACTACTGCTGTACATTGAGAGGATGTTTGCAGAAACTATTCACAATGTTTCTGAGATCTCTTTCTTGAGTGGTAACAGCTAATTTAGACCCCATCATTTTGTATATATAGTTGAGATGTGTTCCAATGTGCATTACTTTGCATTTATCATCATTGAATTCCATCTGTCATCTTGTTGCCAATCACCAGTTTAGTGAGATCCCTTTGTAGCTCTTTCAGTCAACTTTTGATTTAACTATCTTGTGTAATTTTGTATTGTCTGCAAACCTTGCCACCTCACTATTTACCCCTTTTTTCCAGATCATTTATAAACATGTCGAACAGCACTAGTCCCAGTACCGATCTCTCGAGGATCCCACTATTTATATCTCTCCACTGCAAAAACTGACCATTTACTCCTACCTTTTGTTTTCTATCTTTTAGCCAGTTACTGATCAATGGGAAGACTTCCCTCTTATCCCATGAATGTCTACTTTGCTTAAGAAACTTTGGAGAGGGACCTCGTCAAAGGCTTTCTGAAAATCCAAGTACACTATATCTACTGCATCACCCTTGTCCACAAGGGTTGACCGCCTCAAAGCATTCTAATAGATTGGTGAGGTATGATTTTGCTTTACAAAAGCCACATTCACTCTTCCACAATAAATCGTGTTCATCTATGTGTTTGATAATTCTGTTTTTTACTGTAGTTTCAAACAGTTTACCTGGTGCTGAAGTTAGGCATACTGGCATGTAATTGCTAGGATCATCTCTGGGGACTTTTTTTTTTTTTTAAGTGTATGGGATATTAGCTATCTGCTAGTCCTCTGGTACAGAAGCTGATTTAAATGATAGGTTTTATATCACAGTTAGTAGTTCTGCAGTTTCATATTTGAGTTCCATCAGAACTCTTGGGTGAATACCATCTGGTCCTGGTGACTTATTACTGTTTAATTTATCAGTATGTTCCAAAACATACTGATGGACACTTCAGTCGGGGACAGTTCCTCCGATCTGTCACTTTAAAATGATTGACTCGGGTGTGGGAATCTCCCTCATATCCTCTGCAGTGATGATCAGTGCAAATAATTGATTTAGCTTCTCCACAATGGCCTTTTCTTCCTGGAGTGCCGCTTTTGCACCTCAATCAGCCAGTAACCCCATTGATTGTTTAGAAAGCTTCCTGATTTTTATGTACTTTAAAAAAAAATGCTGTTAGTTTTTGTGTCTTTTGCTAGTTGCTCTTCAAATTCTTGTTTGGCCTTCCTTATTTTACTTTTGCACTTCATTTGCCAGAGTTTATGTTCCTTTCTATTTTCCTCACTAGGATTTGACTTCCAATATTTAAATGATCTTTTTGTCCTAATAGCATTTTACTCTGTTGTTTAGTCTTTTTTTTTTTTTTTTGGTCCTCACACTGTTATCTTCAATTTGGGGTATACATTTAGTTTGAGTCTCTATTATGGTGTTTTTAAAAACTTTCCACGTATCTTGCAGACATTTCACTCTTGTGACTTACCCTTTTAATTTCTGTTTAACTAGCCTCCTCATTTTTAGTTCCTCTTACTGAAGTTAAATAATACTGTTATTTAATAATACTGTGGTTTCCTTGGTATCTCCCCCCGCACACACACACAATGCAAAGAGTTATATTTAATTACATTATGGCCACAATTACCAAGCAGTTCAGCTACATTCACCTCTTGGACCAGATCCTGTGTGTCACGTAGGACTAAATGAAGACTTGCCTCTCCCCTTAGGAGTTCCAGGATTTTCTGCTCTAAGAACCAGTCATTAATGGTGTCTAGATATATTATTGCTGCATTCCACACTGAGGTGACATGTACCCAATCAATATGGGGATAGTTGAAATCCCTGTTATTTTGGGGTTTTCTGTTTTTGTAGCTTCTCTGATATCTCAGAGCATTTCACCATCCTGGTCAGGTAGTCAGTAGAATATTCCTACTGCTATACTCTTATTATTCAAGCATGGAATTTCTATCCATAGAGATTCTTTGGTACAGTTTGATTAATTTTTTTACTCCATTGACTATGCTTTCTATCACATATAGTTCAACTCTCCCACCTGCACAACTTACTGTCATTCCTGTAAATTTTGTACCCTGCTGCTATTATCATATCCCATTGACATTTCACCTAGTTTCTGTGATGCTTATTATATCAAAATGCTCATTTCATACCAGACACCCAAGTTCACCCATCTTAATATTTTGACTTCTTGCATTTGTGTACAAACACTTATAAAATGTGTCTATATTTAGTTGTCTGCCATGTGATGTAACTGAATAGAACTCTCTTTCATTTGACTGTTTCTCTTCAGTTCCTATCTGTATACTTTATTAACTTCTATCCTCTTCTCTTAACTAGGATACAGAGCATACCCTTTAATGAATCCTCCACTAAGGTATGTCTCTGTCTGAATTTTGTGTTCCTCTACACCTTTTGGTTCTCACACAGACCTTAGTTTAAAAACTCTTATACGATCTTTTAATTTTACAGTCCAGCAATTTGGTTCCATTTTGGTTTAGGTGGAGCCCATTTATCCTGTATAGGATCTTCCTCTCCCAAATGGCTCCCTAGTTCATAATAAATCTGAATCCCTCCTCTGAACACCATCATCACCTCCATGCATTGAGACCCTGAAGTACTGCCTAGCTAACTGGCCATGTGTGTGGAACTGGAAGAATCTCAGAGAATGCTACCATGGAGATCCTAGACTTTAATCTCTTACTTAGCAACCTAAATTTGGCCTACAGGACCTCTCTCCTACATTTCCCTATGTCTTTGGTACCTACATGTACCATAACCATGGGCTCCTCTACAGCACGGCACATAAATCTACCTATATGTCTTGAGAAGTCCACAACCTTTGCACCCACCAGGAAATTCACCATGCAGTTCTCCCGGACATCACAAACTCATTTATATTTACAGAAATCGAATCTCCCATTACTATTACTTGTCTCTTCCTAATGACAGAGGTCCCGTCCCCCAGAGAGGTATGCTCAGTGCAAGAGGACACCATAACACCATCTGGAAGGAGGGTCCAACTATGGGATCATTTTGCCTTCACTCTAGCTAGATGTTCTCCTTCCCCAAGACTTCCATCCTCCTTAACAGCACAAAACATCAGACTAGAGGTAGAACTGCTCTACAGCATCCCAGAAAGTCTCATCTATGTACCTCTGTCTCCTTTACTCCTCCAGTTCAGCCAGTCTGGTCTCAAGAGTCTGTACTTAGTCTCTGAGAGCCATGAGTTGCTTGCACCAAATGCATACATATGCTACCTGCCCACAAGGCAGGTAACCATGCATTCTACATTCAGGACAGTGAACTGGATAGTTCCCACTCTGCTTCTGGACTTCTGTCTGCATTATTTTTACTCTTGCAGGAAGAGGGAGTTGTTTGTGTGTTCCCTGGTGGAGAAAGGGTTTATTGGCCTACGTTTATAGAATGTTTATTGTGTGTCTGGCTCGCATGTTCCCTCTCAAAACTCCCCTATTTACTGCTCCTGTTCACTGTCTCCTCTGATTACTTAGGAGCTGGCTTTTTAAACCCTTGTGTCAGCTACCTCTAGGATTTTCTCAAGAAAAACCTTCACATTTACTTATTATTTTATAAAATATTTTCCCATGTAAATAACTGCTTTTGGAAATGTTTTCAGGCAGTTAAGCTCCACTGAACATTTGGCAGGCTCTAAAAATCATAGCAAAACAGCAAGAAAAGCCTAAGTAAATAATCAGTAAAACCTGCTCCTTAAAAGGAAAGGTCATTGTCCCTCTAAATCTCTGCAGACATCTCTGAGCAACAACATCTGACTATGGGACATTTTATGGCATGAATTTCATTGCTGACATTTGGTGGCAGACATCTCAGATAATATTTACTACCGCTGAAAGAGAGCACAAATCCAACCAAGTCAATGGAGTTTCACCGTGTTATACTTACAGTGAACTTTGCCCTCCTTCCAACAGCATGCATACACCATCTAGGAATTGTGGTTTCTATTTGTGGGCACTGATGTTTCTCTGTTATCATTCTGTGGTTGTCTAGCCATCAGCTTAAAGCTCACCATGGCCAAAATGGAGTTCTTAATCTTTCCCACCCAAGCCCTCTCCAACTGCTTTCTCTGCCACTGCAGACACCAGCACAATCCTCCCTGTTACTCAAGTCCATAACCTGGCTGTTCATTTAAACTGGGACCTCTTGCTTCGCCCTCCCACCCTTGTCATCTTTTAATGTTGCAGCTGCTTCTCACATAACAGCTCTTTATTCTAGCCTTTTCTTTTTGCCCACACGCCTAAAATTCTCATGCTAATAATCTTCTCATGTCTCACAGAATCATAGAATTGTAGGACTGGAAGAGACCTTGAGAGGTCCTCTAGTTCAGTCCCCTGCACTCATGGCAGGATTAAGTATTATCTAGACCAGGGGTTCCCAGACTTGGGCCATGGCTTGTTCGGGGTAAGTCCCTGGTGGGCCGCGAGATGCTTTGTTTACCTGAGTGTCTGCAGGTACAGCCGCTCGCAGCTCCCAGTGGCTGTGGTTCACCAGTCCCAGCCAATGGGAGCTGCAGGAAGTGGAGGCCCTGATGTAGACCATCTCTGACAGGGAATTTATTCCAGTGCTTAACCACCTTAGGAGGTTTTTTCCCAATGTCCAACCTAAACCTCCCTTGTTGCAAGCCCATTGCTTCTTGTCCTATCCTCAGAGGTTAAGAGAACAATTTTTCTCCCTCCTCCTTGTAACAAGATTTTTTGTACTTGAAAACTGTTATCAGCCCCACTACCCCACCCCTTGCAGTCTAGTCTTCTCCAGACTAACCAAACTCAATGTTTCCAATCTTCCTTCATTGGTCAGGTTTTCTAGATCTTTAATCATTTTTGTTGCTCTTCTTTGGACTTCCTCCAGTTTTTCCACATCTTTGCTTGAATGTAGTGCCAAGAACTGGACACAGTATTCCAGTTAAGGCCTCATCAGTGTGCAATAGAGCAGAAGAATTACTTCTTGTGTCTTGCTTACAACACTCCTGATAATAATGCTATCATCTAGTGCTATCTTTTCCAATTGGCCTTGGCAAATCCCATCTTGCCCCACTTATTTCCACTCAAAATAGAGCTGCAAAGACTATTTTTCTGACTCATCGCTTCGACCATGTCACCCCTCTCTTTGCTTCAGTATACAGACTCCCTCTTTTCCGTCACATCAGATACAAACTACTTGTCTTCATTTTTAAGGCCCTTCATGGCCTATCCAAATAAGTTATAGCAATATCATCTCCTACCTTCACTCTGCCAGTGATACGTCCCTTCATCACCCATTTGTTGAGTTTTCAAATAAGTTCCTTTGCACTTTCTCCCATACTGCCCAGTGTGTCAGAGGATCTCCCTGTAAATAAATATTAGGCCATATTATTGTCTCCTTTAAAACTGCCCTCAAGCTTGGTGCCTACAAAAACTCGACAATGTTAGGTAATTGATGTGCTGTGACTGCTGCTTATCATGCTGACCAGTAATGTCTCGTTACTCGTGTTTGTGTGCTCCCCTCATGTTTGTTGTATCCATTTGTCATATCTTGTCTTATACTTAGATTGTAAACTCTTTGGGGCAGGAACCATCTTTTAATTCTGTATTTGTGCAGTACCTCACACACAATGAGAGTTTTGATCCATGATTGGGTTCCTAGTTGCTTCAGCTATACAAAGAAACAACATTTTTGTAATTTTGTGTTATGCGATGACAAGTTGTATAATAGGTCACTTCTATCACACACTGCTGCTGAAATGTTGCAGAATGATAAGTGTATAGTGGAATGGCATTATTCTACTTCCTTGGTCATGTTTTTTTCTGCCCAAGAAGCTAAATACAGCTTGAACTAAACTCATCCTACATGGATGTAAATAGGGACTTCTCACTATTTTAAAGAATACTAAACAAATCTCATACCCTGTACCCAAATAGTGCCTAAATCAGAGATAATCAAGAGAGGCTCAAACTGAAGCCATGCGAAGTCCTACAGCTTTAAAATTCCACACTCCCTACGTGGATTTTTTGTCATGCAGGATGAATTCCGTTGAATAACTCTGAGTTTCTATTTAAAAAAACAAAAGATACCCCTGCTTCTTGCCGGACAGATGGAATTTTCAGGCTGCACAAAGGCATGTTCAGTACTGTGCATTTTCAGACAGTACAAGACAAGTGGATGTAGGAGAAATATACCAGAAATAATATGAATGCTGTTAACAGCTTTCTACTCCAACAGGCCTTTGCACACATTAGATTCCCATTGGAGTATCCACTTTGAACCATTCATCATTTCCAAATCTCAAATCATTCCAGTTTTATTAATTCTCATCTTCCCATTTATGTATTTAATTCAAAAAAAAAAACCTAAAGTTTGTCATTTTCAATGGAAAACTAATTATAAAGAAGAGCGAGTTTCAACTTTTTGCGTGGATTAATAGAAAAGAACAATAGTCCACTACCAACTCCAATTATGTTTAAAAAAATTCTATTAAAGTCTGTTATAATTACATTCCCTTTTTAAAAAAGCTTTTGCATCTCACTGTTATGCATTGGTTGGGGAGGAGGGCTATGGGTTGTTTAAATTTCTAATTAATTGAGGCATTGTGCTTTCTGTAATCAGTAATTATTGCTCCATATCTCCCATCATTCCCAGCCATGAACAATAACATTTACAACTTTCAATTTTTACTAAGCAAAGCAAGCCCAGAGGTTTTAATTTTTTTAAATGAGAAGTTTCCTAGTAGTTGACAAAATCTTAAAGGGCTTCCTCAGAAAAGTCTCCCTCATTCAGTAATAGATGTGATGTTCCCTAGATAAAATAACCTTCTCTCCAAATCGAACCCCCTTGTAACTCCTTAAAAATCCACCAGTTACCCATTTTCTTCCTCCACACAAAATCCATCAGTCCTCTCATTCTTTCCAACCAAATCCATTAGCCCCTTCTATTCCCTGCACACAGGTACGTTACATCCCAACCATGTTTCCCCTCTTCAGTCCCTCATGGTGGCTCACCCATGTAGTTTTCTTATCTGACAACATGGAACTCCTGGATATTGTGCAACCTGGAACTCCTGGATACTGTGCAACCTGGAAAGACTTGACAATGTACCCACAAGGTGTATGCGCAATCTAGATGTTCCAGTATCCAGGACTATTGCATTGTCTATCACAGATTAATGCCTAATTAGTGCCAGCTGGCCCATTGATATCATAATCATAATTACTTTGATTATATGAGTACTTATTATTTGACTGCAGAATTGCCATGAATAAAACTTTTCATGATCCGAAAGTGAATGTTTTGACTGCTCCTTTTGAAAATACCTCTATACTTTCCCTTCCCACATCAAATCTCCATTACAGCGTTTATATTATTCCACTGTGCAGGAATACATAATCGGCCAGAATTTGAAAAGGTCCCACCAGTTACTTGGAGCATTGTGTAAGTTTCAGAATGAAAACCGAAGCTCATTTAAACTGCATTACTTAGTTTTGTGACTGAGATTCATGATATTTAACAGAGGTGTTGGAAATCCAAAGGAGCTTTAAACAACCAATGAACAATGTAAAGCCAGAAATAAAAATATTTAAAGAGAAGTAAAGAGGATTTCAAATCCACTTTACACAGCTGCATCTGCTGTGACAGTTTATTAAGCTTTACGGCAAGGGATTTTTTTTCTGAAATATTTACCATAAGCTAAATAGAATTGTCACAGTGTCTCAACTAACTGCCATATAAAGCTGAACATTAGCATTTTAAAATGAGAACATTACTTGATTGATTCATTGAGTGAAATGTTGAGCAAAATCAGATAAAACTGGAGACCAATACACAGAATGCAAAGGGGTCTGGAGGTGGTGTGGTGAGGTGGCAATATGATTTGTATAGTGGTGGGTGGAAGGAAACTGAGAACATGACGTTCTGTGCATCTTTACCCAACTCTGCTTTTATGGTTAATGAAGCAGGGAGCATGCATATCTGAAACTTTCTGCATCTAATTTTAGCCCAAAATGTCCAGGGTGGTTCTGAGGGAGGGACAGCTGGCCATCCTGCCTTTTTGATGAAGGCACATATTAATTTAAGGCTCTAAACTTCCCCAGTTTTTTTTCCTGCCATTATCATAAAAACCGACAATATTAAGCAGATTATTAACAAATATTGTAATAAATGAACTATTACAGCATTCACTAAAAATACACAGGCACAGAATCCTGCACTTCCCAAAGAAGTTCCCACCTCTAATTGGCGCAGAGGCTTCACCCATCTCAAGACCACTGTATGCCAAAGAAATCTGCTACCCCTAAGCCAAGAGAGAAGTTAACTTCCTAATTTCAGTTGAAGTCTTCACCACTAAATATTTACACAGCTCATCAGCCAGGTGATGCAAGAGCCATCAGTTTGAGAAAAACAATAGCTGAATAGGGAGTTAATAAGCAAGGTCTGGGCTCTCAAATACTGAACATTTTCTTAAATGGATTAGTTTCAACATATTACTGAAACTGTCTACAAAATGCCCATGCTTAACTCTGCTTACTACAGCCTTTTTGGAAGGGGAAGGTAAGAAGGGTTGGGGGAAAGACACAGAAGCAAGGGTCAAATCCTGCTTGTCTGATTTATGCAAACAGTTCCATTAGAATCAATAAAATGGCTCTTGTGACTCAGGTAAGCAGGGTTTGACCCTCACTCTCTGGTTTTAATAAGCCTTGATATTTAGACTGAAATCATTGCACCGTATGTGTGCCACACAGCTAGAGCCTAGAATAAAAGATATTGACCTTTAAACACTGGTTTCTAATTAAAGTTATCCATTTGAAATCACACCAATAGCTCTGACACCTTTAGCCACTCATAGAGTCTAACTGTTATCTGTAAAAGCGCCAAGACCTCAGAAGTTGAAATTAAATGTTCTTTAAAGTTTTATTCTTTTTTAAAAGGCTTCAAATTTAAATACACATTCCTATGGGTTTTCTTTCAGCAGTACTCCTCTGAAAGTTAAGTAATTTATTTTTGTATAATAAACACAAAAACTATAGAAATAAATCATTATATTATTGATAGGAAAAACTGGACACTCAATTTGGGCATGGTCCTGCGGATTTTACCATACCACTAAAATCAATGTTTGAAGCGTAAGGCAACTTTAACAATCTTTTTATATATACAATTATTCCAGCAAAATGATAAGGATAAATCTGTCCATGAATTTCCCAGAAACACTGGTCTTATGTCTTCCTTGTATGAAAAAGTAGTATATGGAGCATATTTTACTATCAATAGTAAAATCATTAGCACTCTTTGAGAAACAGGTTTTCTGATTCTATGTTAGCAATGCCCCTCTGCCATGTACATTGGCCAAACCAGACAGTCTCTACGCAAAAGAATAAACAGACACAAATCTCTTTGCTAGTCTAGTATGGGTCTCTCTTAGTCTTTTCTGTGGAGCTGTTCCCCCTTGCATAAACAAACATTTATTGGACCCGAGAGAGAGATACTGACAGAGCACAGCCAAGGGACAACAGGGATTTGAACCTGATGTAGTAGGAAGAGGGCCTAAAACATAAATCCTTGTATCAGAGGCCTGATATGAGGCCTGTGCTAATGTAGTGGTCAAAGCTTTGCGGATATAAAGCAAATTCAGGTTGTGAGCTAGAGGCAGGCCCTGTTCAGAATTTGGCAAGAACAGGACTGATATTGCAAAAACACACATACCTAAGAGGTGCTAGGCACAGAGCACTCACACAAACACATTCCAGAAGGGTGGCACTAGAACACCTCGATACCAACACATTCCCTAAGAACAGGAGTACTTGTGGCACCTTAGAGACCAACACATTTATTTAAGCATTTAAGCTTTCATGGGCTACATCCCACTTCATCGGATGCATAGAGTGGAACATATAGTAGGAAGATAGCTATATACATACAGAGAAAATGTGAAAAGGTGGAAGTTGCGATACCAATTCTAAGAGGCTAATTAATTAAGATGAGCTAATCAGCAGGAGAAAAAAAAACTTTTCTAGTGATAATCAGTTGACAAGAAGGTGTGATACTCAACATGGGAAAATAGATTCAATTTGTGTAATGACCTAGCCACTCCAAGTCTCTGTTCAAACCTAAATTGATGGTATCTAATTTGCAAAATTAATTCCAGTTCAGCAGCTTCTCATTGGAGTCTATTTTTTGAAAATTTTCTGTTGCAAAATTGCCACCTTTAAATCTGTTATCGAGTGACCAGAGAGGCTGAAGTGTTCTCCTACTGGTTTTTGAATGTTATGATTCCTGATGTCAGATTTGTGACCATTTATTCTTTTGCGTAGAGACTGTCCGGTTTGGCCAATGTAAGTGCCAGAGGAGCATTGCTGGCACATGATGGCATATATCACATTGGTAGATGTGCAGGTGAACAAGCCCCTGATGGCATGGCTGATATGATTAGGTCCTATCATGATGTCACTTGAATAGATATGTGGACAGAGTTGGCATCGGGCTTTGTTGCAAGGATAGGTTCCTGAGTTAGTGTTTCTGTTGTGTGGTATGTGGTTGCTGCTGAGTATTTGCTTCAGGTTGGGGGGCTGACAGTAAGCGAGGACTGGTCTGTCTCCCAAGATCTGTGAGAGTGAGGGATCATCTTTCAGGATAGGTTGTAGATCTTTGATGATGTGCTGGAGAGGTTTTAGTTGGGGGCTGAAGGTGACGGCTAGTGGTGTTCTGTTATTTTCTTTGTTGGTCCTGTCCTGTAGTAGGTGACTTCTGGGTACTCTTCTGGGTCTATCAATCTGTTTCTTCACTTCACGCTGAGCCATCCTAAAGATCAGGTCAGGATGACAGTGTGATGAATAGAGATGTACAAGGTGATGGTTGGTAACCAGCTATGTCCGAGGACACAGCTATGACCAGCTATGTCATAGTCAACTAACTATGTCAGAGGAACAGTATGTAATTTGTTTGTATTGATGTATAAAATGGAGTCTCAGAGGGAGTGTTTATGTCTGGCTGAGGGAAGAATGGAAAGTCCCGCAATTCACTGAGCTGGTCCATTGTCACAGGCATACATGTGTTAGTGTGCCTGTAACCATTGAGCTGGGGCATTAGCACCCTGCTTTGTCAGCAATAAACCTGACCAAGTTCCTTTGCTACGAACCAAGTCTGTGGATTTATTGGGCAGTTCGGTCAGAGCCTACTGTACGGGCTATTTGGCCAGAGTCTGTACAGCATGCAGAAAGAACACACGCATGCAGCCAAACATCTGACCACACCTGATTCTTCCACATCATCGGTGAATGCTCTAGCCACTGGGCTATTGACTATTCCACAGTGGGTGGGTCTCTCTCATTCTCTTATTTTGACCAGAAATTCATCCAGCGTCTGAGAAACCTTCTTGCTGAATTGGCATTATCCAACAGAATAAAACACAAACTGTTTTGTCAAAAAATTCCCAACTAGCTCTAAAAATCATTACTAAAATGACTGAGGAAACATGTCTTCAAGAAGGAAGATCAACATGGTGTAAGAGGCACTGTACCTGTACTAATATTCAGCCAAGGTGAAGGAGTATGATCAAGGAGATTTGCTCCTTTGCACGCCACCTGTGTATCTTTTAGCTTAGAGAATGCAGGGACTATGGGTCCAATCTAGCACCTAATGAAATCACTGGAAGTCTTTCCATTGCATTAGGTCCAAGCTAATTCCCACTGAAGTCAAGTTTAGAGATGATAGTTTCCTCAAAGTGGGAAGAGAGGGACCAGACCAGTCTTGGCTCCATTTGGGAAAAGCAAAGGAGATGCCCCATTAAAGGGTTTTGCAATACCTGCTGTCTACCTGTTTGGCAGGAGCCATTGGGCATTGATGCAACAACATTTTTTTAAAAGTTGAAAGAAATAAAGTTTATGTCTACACTGCAGCTGGGATCATGGGTAGACAAACGTGCTAGCACTGCTCAAGCTAGCATGCTGAAAATAGCAGTGTAGCCAGGGTAGCACAGGCAGCAAATTTGCCCCAATCCCCTAGGTATGTATTTGGGTTGCTACCTTGTGCTACCTCTGACTACCCTGCTGATTTTAGCACTCATCTCAAGCATAACTAGCTCTCTACTCAGCTGGGAAGCATGATCCCAGCTACAGTGTAGGTGCATCATAAGAGTGAGAATACAGGAATCCTGCAGTTATAGGACAGCCAAAACATGATAGGGAAGAAGGAGTGTCTACCCCAACTCAAATTCCCACAATAGGTATACTTATGATATTGTGCTTAACAGAAGAACAATGTCCCCAGGAGAGTGGTTGGCTCTCAGTGGGGCAGTTTTTGTCTCCCAACATAGTCAGTAGCTGAGAAGCCCTTATGTGTCCCATATTCATTGACTATTTCATGGATGGATTTTTTAAAATTAATATAGCATTAAAAAGGATGACCATTGGTCACAAGAGGAAGGACTACAAAAATCACACTCACTCATTGAGAGTGGAATAATTACCTAATTCAGTCATAACTACAGGAAAGTAGGAAAATTCATGAAATATGCATGTGTAATAGATTGGTTTATTTTACAATCTTCCCTTTTGCTATTTTCATTTGCATGTGCATACAGAAGAACAAAAAAACAAAAACAAAAACATACTTGCCCACGAAACTGCTAGGGCTGCCTTGAAATCTATATAATATACGATTAGATTTTAAAAATCTGCTCCGATTTTTAATGGAAAAGAAACCAATAAAGACAAATATATATTTTCATTATATGTTTTCTGATGTATGAAATTAATAGGTGTATTTTTATACGTATATACATAACTTATGCTTCATGCTCTCTTCATATTCTGGGACTATTTGAGGCCTTGCCTGACCCCTGGTGTATCCCTCAGTGTCACTTCAAATTATTATTTGCTTCTCTTGGTGCCCTCTGGGCCCCAGTAGCTTATGTAATTGAAAATATGTTGAAATGTAAGTAGGGAGGACGCCTTTAGGGCTAAAGCTAAGGCTTCGTATTAACTAAAGTTAATTTTGTTAGTATGAGTGAATAAGAGATACTAATAGAAGTGACTCAAGGTATAACCATGGGTCAGGGTAGTAAATGTTTTTGTCTTAACTGGTTGTAGCAAGTGATGTAAGGGAATTTTGAGATGTTTTGGAATATTGGTAACTGCAGAATTTTCATTGATGCAAATGATAATTAGAATGATGTTTGATATTAATAGCCAATAGAGAAGTAAAAAAGACACTTGGGTTTAGGGGTACAGAAGATTACATATGGTAGCAGAAGAATATGGTAAAAAGGTGGATTAAATGTTAATTAGCTTTTATAATTTACTGTTTAAAGCTTTTTATAATTTACTGCTTAAAGGAAGGACCCTACCACCATCCCTTTATCAAAGGACTGATCACCCCTTGGTGTTATTTCATTTTAGGTATGTGAGTGTAAATGTAGAGTTAAGTTGTTATATCATAATTCTTTTATGCATGCTTGCTTTGGTTTTATTTTATAATAATAAAGTTGAATGTCATCACTCATTGTGTCATTCAAGGTTCTTAAACTGAATTAAACAAATTACCTGTAATCAAATCAAGGAGTGAATCTTGGGCTGATATTTTTAAATTTTGCATTGAAACATATTGATCGGAATATCTACATCAAAGGTTATACTAGGAAGCAGATAATTTCTGTAAAGCAGTACAATCTGGCTACACCCATAGACTGGTGGAATGACCAAAGGAGAGCCTGTACAACTCTACACCAAGTGAAGAAGCTCCCTGTACCAGGGAATATTTTTAGGTGGCCATTTTTGTCCCTATAAAGCCCCTTTTTCCTGTCAGAGTGGCATAAAGGGGCCTTAATATACCTGAGAATCAAGCCCAGTATGTTTAAACAATACCCACAACGAAGGATGGATTAATCAAATATTATATTTTATGAAAAGAACAAATATCAATATTCTATATCAGATGACTATCCCTGAATACTGCTGACATAACTGGGTATTGAGGGACATAGGAAGTAAAGAAACCCTGCCCTATTGTCCTCCCCAAGACCCATGCAAAGTGCATTTTCATATAGTTATAAATAGGGAATACCATCAATACTGCAAATACTAAAGTTATACAGCAAAAATGAACGTAGCTGTCTAAGATAATCAGGAAATTTTGGTTCATCTCTTTATCTACAACATACAGACACTGGGGGCAAGGGAGGATGGTTAGGATGGAAATTGGGCTTGGCAGTGTCTTCCTCACCTCTCCTTCCTTCACAGCACACTCCCTCACTCATTCCAGGTTGGATAGGCAGAGAGTAGTCAGAATTCATGGCTTCACTGACAGAATGCATTTTCTCTATCTATAGTCCACTAAATCTTCATTAAGAACCACAGATGTTTAGCACAGCCATGGGTTTCTGTCAAGGGCTCCATTTTCTTCATCTCAAATCAGAAGTGTTTATTTTTTTAATTCCTCTTCCATGTCACATGCCTATTGAAATGAATGACCAAGTAGTGGTGTAGGCTGTAAGTTAAATATGCCAGTTGGTTCCTCTTTGTTAGGTCTATCTTATAGGAATGCAGGCACTGAAGTGGTTATTAACAGTGAAAAGGTTTATTATGTGATTTTATGCATGAAGCTACCACAGAAAATATTTTTAGTCTTTTGAAGTGTTTCCCCCCTCCCCCTCACTGTTAATTATCAAGTAGCTGACTGATTGCTCATGATTGATGACTGATGGGGAGAAGGTTCAGCAGGTATTAATAGTTTGGTTAACCTAAGTGGCACAGAGGAAGGCAGTGGCCCATCATTCAGGCAAACCAGGTCTGTTATTGTTGTCTGTAAAAGATTCTCTCTGTGGTGGTAAACTTTTTTTGTGAATTTGTATTTTAAAATGAAAATAGAAGGTTCTGTAGACTTAAATAATTTCTATGATTATTTCTGATCTTTGCTTATGGAAATTGTTGTTTACTTAAAATTTCAAATGATTCAAAAGCACAGTCAAGTGAAAAAACTTCAAGTGGAATAATTAAACAATACTACAAACTGAATTTAATATCAGAATTTTTTGCAATGTGATATAAAATATATTCCAATCACCTCATATAATTACAAAGGAGCAATTCACCACATAAATGTAAAGGCTTACATTTAATAAAGGATTAATAATCAAACAGGAAGTCATCTTAACAGTATGATGACATATTCAGACACAGGAAACACAGGTAAGCATTTAAATGCAAGCAACAGCTTTGATAACATTTTGCCTTTCTAATAAACCTAAATGTTGGGCTGCATTTCTGGTGTCTTCATCATTAGGCTGGACCTCCTGGGAAGAGCCATCCTGAATATTTTTACACTATTCTAGTATGAAACAATGTTAATAATTGTTATTTCATGGGATGTACTGAGTTTACCATTTTAAGCCCATATCCTGAAAAGGAGCTCTGAGTAGACTGACCCTTGTGGTCACGTGGAGCCTGACTGAAGTCAATGGAAGGTGCCAAATAACCAACTCCTGGTAGGATCTGGTGTCAGTGATGCTTATGTCACCCTGCAATGTTGCATCCTTGTGTTGCTGGGAAGGGTTCAGGGCATTGTCACTAACAGGCCATCTGTCTCTGTTCACAGCTCAGCCCTCAAGCTAAGTAGTGGCTAGTTCAAGCCCCTTGCAGGGTAACAAAATGTCCAAGTGTAGTCCTGTCACAGACCCTTTACATGATCGGAATGTATAAAATTAGAATGGCAAAAACCACTGGAAATACTGTAGGGTGCAATCTTGAAATGGCAGAGGACTGGATGAGGTGACCTAGCAGGGCTTATCCAACTTTAATGCCTATGATTCTATACTAATTAGCTATGATATTTTCCCATTATTACAATCAAAGAGCAATAACAATACCTGTTTCCATGACACTCAATAGGCTAATCAAATATTGTAAATATATTACATATATAATAAGTGAGACAACAATATACGGTAGACACTAATATATTATAATCGAAGATCCTATATAATGAAAACCTCAAAACAGAAAACCCAAAAGACCATATTAGTGCCTTAGTTCTGTGAAATAATGCAGGTTCCTAAATCTAATGTACTCAATTAAGGTGAATGAGAATACATCATTGGTCTTATTTAATGCAGAAGCATAAATCTTTAGCATTAAATGGTCCAAAAATTGTTGCTAAAATGTGGAGAACTATTCCAACCCACAGTTTTAATTTGTAGGAACCTCTTTGATAGCAAAATGTTTGATAAGTAATGAAAGCAAATCTTCCTAAATGTATTTAGCACTGAGTCCTTTTTCCATTGTAATAACAGACTTTCTTCCTTCAAGATATTTGCTGGTTATATATTAAGTCTTGAATATTATCTAAAAATCACTGAGTAGGTCTGAAAATAAGGCTGTATATTAAAGTTTAGGCACTCAAGTTTGAGCTAGTTGCTCTTCATGTCCTTTCTTTAACTTGACTTACTACACTTTTACACACGTATTTGCCAGAGTTCATGTTCCTTTCTATTTTCCTCACTAGGATTTGACTTTCAATTTTTAAAGGATGCCTTTTTGCTGCTAACTGCCTCTTTTACTCTGCTGTTTAGCCATGGTGTCATTTTTTGGGTCCTCCTCCTATTTATTATTATTATTATTATCACCATCATCACTATCATCCTGTGCACCACTTAGGACTAAATCAAGAATTGCCTCTCCCCTTGCGGGTTCCAGGTAGGGTTGCCAACTCTCTAGAATTGGCCTGGAGTCTCCAGGAATTAAAGATGAATCTGTAATTAAAGATTAAGTCATGTGATATAGGGTACGGAACATCTTCCTTATGAAGAGAGATTAATAAGACTGGGACATTTCAGCTTGGAAAAGACACGCATAAAGTGGGATATGATAGAGGTCTGTAAAATCATGACTAGTGTGGAGAAAGTAAATAAGGAAGTGCTATTTACTCCTTCCCATAACAGAAGAACTAGGGGTCACCAAATGAAAATAATAGGCAGCAGATTTAAAACAAACAAAAGGAAGAATTTCTTCACACAATGCACAGTCAACCTGTGGAACTCATTGCCAGAGGATGTTGTGAAGGCCAAGACTATAACAGGGTTCAAAAAAGAACTAGATAAATTCATGGAGGATAGGTCCAACAATGGCTATTTGCCAGGATGGGCAGGGATGGTGTCCCTAGCCTTTGTTTGCCAGAAACTGGGAATGAGCGACGGAATAGATCATTTGAGGATTACCTGTTCTGTTTATTCCCTCTGGGGTATCTGGCAATTGACCACTGTCAGAATACAGGATACTGGGCTAGATGGACCTTTGGTCTGACCCAGTATAGCCGTTCGTATGTTCTTATGCGATTACATCTCCAGGAATACATCCAACCAAAATTGGCAACCCTAGCTCTAGGACAAGCTGCTCCAGAAAGCAGACATTAAAGATTATCTAGAAATTTTATCTTTGCATCCTGATATGTTCCCAGTAAGAATGGGGATAGTTGAAATCCCCCATTATTGTTCCATTTTCTGCCTTTGTAGCCTCTGTAATGTCCCTGAGCATTTCACTGACACCATCTTGGTCAGGTAGTCAGTAGTATATTTCTACTGCTATACTCTTACTGTTCAAGGATGGAATTTTCATCCATAGAGATTCTAATAGTACAGTTTCATTCATTTAAGATTTTTACTATATTTGACTCTAGGCTTTCTTTCAAATATAATGCCACTACACCACCAGCATGATCTACTCTGTCATTCAGATATATTTTGCACCCTGGTATTACTGTGTCCCATTGATTAGCCACATTCTGCATAATTTAACATATTTTCCCACAGGATTTCTACTCATAAATAAGAAAAGAGTTCCTGTGAGCTTGTTTTGTGAATCAATTGTTACAGTCCTTTGGTTAAGCTATTTTGTTGACTAATTTGTGAAATAAGAGAGGCAAAATCTAGAAAACATTAAAAATGTTGTACATTTTGAAATGCAAAATGTGAGCCTGAGGTTGTTTTATATTAGACAACTGGAAATGTTTTAGCAATAATATTTGATTTTTGCAGCCACTGGGTAAATAAGCATCCAACACCACCACAAACCAGCACCAACTGCACTGTGCAGCATGCCAATAATATATTGGCTTTTTAAGGACATGCTGGGGACAATGATATATTGTAGTCAGGAGCAAGTGTGTTGCTCCCAGGAGGTAAAATGAGTTATAGGTGCATGTCTTAAAAGAACAAGACAAAGTCTTATTAAAAAGTGTCACAATGTCATCAGATGAAAGAGGAAATGGCAGTAGATTTAAAGGGAGGAAATGCATGAACAATAAATTATGGGTAAACTGGGCTGATAAAGTTTCTTAAAACTGTAACTCTCCACTATTATTTAAGTGAAAATGTTTCAGTGACAGTTTCTTTATAGATTTTATTTATCGGCAATATGTTTAAGTATATCAGAAGCATGTGTTCATTTCATGCATTGATTCTTGAAGCCCAGATTTCCAAGGTAATGCAAATATAGGAAACAAGTGTATTCTCTCTCTCCCAACTCTGTGTCCTTTATATCATCTTAATGTCTTTGGGTTTGTTGTGGAATTAATAGTCCGTACATAACATTTAGATCTTTTAAATGAATTGGAGAGTTGTTAGTTCAACCAGAAAAGTGGAAAATTGATTAACAATGCCTACTTATCAACTGCAGATTGTCGTCATTATCACCTCTGATGACTCCAACAGGCCTGCTATGAGACAGGGTCCTTGAAGCATCTGTTTGTTTGGGCTGCCTAAAATTTAGGATTTAAGTTAATGGGCTATTAAGGATGAGATTTTAGATTTCAGCTAGTCTGTTTTTAGGAATGTTTTTGCCTATCCCCATAACTTGAAGCATGAGAGGTTATAGCCTAATTAATTTTATCCTATCTAATGTAACTGTGGGCATTTTCATTATCCATATAAATGTCTAATACTTTTAAAAAATCCTAATAAGCTCTTTGCCTCAAGGATATCTTGTGGCAATGATTTCCATAAGCCAATTATGTATTGGACAGAAAAATATTTCTTTTTGATTCCTATTCATTTCTGTCCCCTCCCTCACTCAATCCATCCTCTGTCCCTTAAGTTACATCTACACTGCAATAAAAACCGCATGGCACTGCACCTCAGAGCCCAGATCAGTTGACTCGGGCTCACTGGGCTTGGGCTGCAGGGCTAACCATTGACATTTAGATAATTCCAGCTCACCTTGGAGCCCAAGCTCAGAGACCCTCCCTCTTGCAGGTTTTCAGAGCCCATGACCAAGCCCATATGTCTAAGCTACAATTTTTAGCCCCACCATATGAGCCCTGTGAGCCCAAGTCAGCTGACCTGGGTCAGCTACAGCCATGCTGAGGGTCTTTTATTGCAGTGTAGACTAAACTCTTAAGCACCCACAATCAAATAACTAATCTTGCACCCTCCAGAAATACACCTTTTGTCACCGAGCATTACAAGAATTCCACCTACTGCCTCCAGAAAATCAATCCTCTCTCTCTCTCTGCTACTCCCCACAGTAAACTGATCTCTCATGCCTCTGTGCATGTATCCATTGACTCTCCCCATAATTTCCCCAAACTAATTCATCCTCACCTTCTTACAGCTGCCCAAGCCAGCCAGCCTTCTGTATTTCACCAGGTGATCAATCTTTGAGTCTCTACTCTCCGAGGCAAATTCCAGTTCACCATGCTTCTTTTCTCCCAGAACCAATTATTCCTTCATCCTTGTCTCCAGACATTTTGCTCTCTGCCCCTTCCCACCATCCCCAGCCCGTTGATCCTAGGCACCCTAACACCCTGTCCCCCAGCCAACTGATCCTCTATTTCACTTCCCAGCAAGTCAACCTCTGCCCTCCTAGCCTAGCAATTTCCTCAGTCATCTCCCAGCCTAGCTATCTTCTTGTTCCCAGCCAAGTGACCCTTTGGTCTTTTCCTTGTCCTTTTAGATGACCTTTCAGTAATAACTTTATTTGAAAGGTAGGGCAGAATTCAATGCTGACCAATGGAGTGGGGAAAAGAAGTAACCAGTAAGCAGCTACAGTGCATAGAGAACTGTTATTCGTTTCAGCAAGACAGTTTAGACTATTGGAAAGAGAAAGCTGGAAGTCTTCTCTGGTTAATGCTAGATGGGTCCCCAAGTTAGGCTAAATCTACACCTGGGATGACAGCAATAGTTCTAATTAGGTTTGAGAAAGGGTGGGAAGAGGGAAGTACTGTCCATATTCATCCATGCCTCCAAACTAAGCCTGATACTTTCCAAGTTCAGATTACTTTGGATAAATTCTGTCTCTGTACATACCTTATTCAATTCCAATCCCCAATTCTGAAACTATATCCCCTAAGAAAGAAAGCTGATTCCTTTTGTCAACTAGTTTGTCAGAATTGCACATCAAGTTTAGGGATTTTTCAATGGCACTTCTTAATAATATGAATGACTTGGCATGATGTACACTTTTATTTATTAACAGATCCCTTCTTTTATATCAAAAATGTTATAAAAACTTGTTTTGCAACTTAAATAAACTTTTTATAAATAAACAAACACAAGTATACAATTATGAAATTGGCCTGTGTCAATCCCGAAAGCTGTACTAACGAGGCCTGCTACCAGTCGCTTCGTTCAACTATGTGGTCTTGATCACATATTGTGCTTGACACTTTTTCCCCCTCTTTTGTTTTATCAGTTGATAGTGTCAGTTAAAGTCTTTCATTTTCTCATGATTAGATCACAAAATTCTGTTTTTCTTAAGTTTAGAGGCATAATCTGTTTATTAGCTGTCCTATCAAAACTGTGCAATATTGTTTCTCTCCTTTTTGCATCCTATTTAAATATCTTAATTTTGAGTTTAATTTTTACTATTGTTGAAGGGGTTTTCCCCTTCTTTAGTATTGAAAAAAGTTCTCAAACTATGGTAATGGGAGATGTACACATTTTTTTAAACCTCAGTAATAGCTTTGACTCTACTTGTATCAACCAGACCCATACAAAAATATATATGGATCAAAGCTATTATACCACCTACAATGATCTATACTTGACATGTACATATTACCCTAGCAAATGTTTCCACATACCTCAAATGCAAATACTGCTTATCCCTCTTACAGGCTTTACAGTGATATTTTTTAAGCAGAGAAGTCTGCAGTTTAAATCAAAAACTGCAACAGCATTATCTTTTTAAATTAAAAAGATTTTGTTTTTCCCTTAGGACACATGAGCAAATGAGAATCATATTTAACAAATAAAGTGTATAATTTACCTTAGTTAATTTAGGGTAATCTTGAAAGGCCTAATGTTCCGTATCACCAGCAAGTAAATCTGCTTTGAGCCATGGTAATATATTTTGCATCAAGAAAGCTCGGCTGCATAATCAAAGAATGGATTAACCGAGGTACACTTAAAACTTTCCTTAGGTGCAAATTATTATTAGCTATGCGTGATCCTTGCTGAGCTCCGTGTGATTTCGTATGATCTTGTCTGGTCATCATAGGTCCAATAATTTACTATTCTTTAATTCTCCATCTTGTCACTATTGGGTATTTTCTCTGTGTCATTTATAGGATTCAATTATATCTGAATAGCATAGGAAATATTTTTTACTGAAACTGTAAATTTTTAATGTTTTAAAAACACTTACGAGCTGAATAGAAGTTATGGTTTAGAACCACAAATCAGAGTTTTCATTTTCGCTCCCCATCATATCAAATGTGATTTAATAATAGCCAGGATAAGATCAAATCCTACTTAAACATCAGAGGACTGTTAAAGGTATAGTATTTCACAGGCCACATGGTGATTACTAAGCTGTACATTGTGATTTCTATCAGAATTATATTAAGCAGACAGCTCAGCTTTGCCAATCGTTATGTCCAGTGCTGACTTTCCATTTTACCCAATTCCAGACTGAAAGTTCAACCTTAATAACCCTCCTTTCTTGTTGACTGCAATGTAACTGACCTTCAAGAAAAGTTAAACAAAAGAAGAGAAGGAATTCACTCATTTACAGCCCAGAAAATCAATCAATCTAGCCTTATCCTTCACCCAGTTAACACTGATATCCTTAGCAATACTATAGGACAATTTGACTACATGCAGACCCTAAATTGTGGCCACAAAAAATGTGCATGCAAACTAATTCTGTACCTGCTGGAAGAAATAAAGAAGCTATTTCACATGTTAGCATGTGCATTCATCTCCTTTCTGTTCAGTCTCAGATTGTGGGCACATGACTATGCTCACGTACACTTTTTTGTGGGTGTAACTTTGGGCCAAATCTAAATATTTTTATATCTGCCAGATTATACAGAGTGCTCCTTTCTGTGCAGGCCTCTGCCTTAATTATTCACTTTTGAACCTGCCCTCCAAATGTTTTCCACACCCCTAAAGTGGTATTAATAGCAACTAAGAAAACAAATCAAGAGCAGCCCAAATACTAATAATTTTTTAATTACCAATTTCACATATATGGCTTGATGGCTTTTCTCAATACATTCTATCCATTACAAAGTCAAAATTCTCAACCATATTCCCTTAAAGGGACCTAACAGATTAAAATCTTCTAGCTTTAATCGTATTGAGTGCACACAGTTTTACCAGAACTGTAGGTGCACAATCCCAGCAAATTGTAGATACTGCTGAACATCTGCTCATGAAGAAGGATATCATTTCTGTATTCTCCAATGCTAGATATATTAGGGATAGCTCAGTGGTTTGAGCATTGGCCTGCTAAACCCAGGGTTGTGAGTTCAATCCTTGAGGGGGCCATTTAGGGATCTGGGGCAAAAAATCTGTCAGGAGACAGTACTTGGTCCTGCTAGTGAAGGCAGGGGACTGGACTCGATGACCTTTCAGGGTCTTTCCAGCTCTATGAGATAGGCATATATTTAGATCTGCATTGAATCAGCACCTCCAGATCCATTGCATTAATCAATTAATCAGGAGAAGCTACATATGACAGAGAGTCTGGGCCTCGGTCCATAACTCATAGTTCTTTGGGAAGGGGTCATGGGGGATGGGGGGAGAAGAGAACCTACTTACAAGATGATCTGTGAAATGTGGTAAATGAGCTAGGTCATTAAGCCTTTGAGAAGTGGCTATTAATCATTGTTAAAGAATTATCCTCTCTTCATTTGGCTATCTCCTACCAGGTGAGTTTTGCATCTGTTCCCTTAGCCCTATTATGTGTATATGGAGCTCAAGAAAACTTGTTAGGAAAATGGGGAAAATAATAATGGGGTGCAGTGGAAAACTCTCTAGACAGTAGTGGGGTGCTAACTGGCTACCCAGGAAGGTCAGCATGGGGATTGTCACTCTCTCTGTAATTAGTGGAGAATGCCTTGTCTAGTTTACTTCTGAGAAGAATAAATCTACATCTATTAAGCAAACCATGCATTTTTTAAATTCCATTTTCTCTATCTTTAATTATTTTTATTACATTTACTTTAATGGGTAATGTCATGCAGACATCCCCAGGAGAAGATAACCGTTTACACTCTATGGAGAGCTGCTGAAGAATAAAAAGTTTCTGGAATCTCTACTCTCCCTCTCCCATCCCCCGGGTCAGTCTTGGTCATGCACTATGGGCAGAGGTGTCCATTCCCAGTGAATTGTGTTGCCATTGGGCTGTGACAGACAAACACAATGTGAGAAGGCAAAGCAGGAGACTTGAGCTGGAGAATGTGCAAGTCACACTACTCAAACAAAACAATCACCTATTCTGGTGATTCACAGTAACTTTTAGAAACTAAGATGACATGAAGGACATTCTTGATATGTATAGGATATGTAAAAGGAGCCTATGCTCATAGATTTGTGTGGATCTTGGCTAAGGCAATGCATTTATAAGTGATCTAGGAGATATTTAAAAGTTCAGATGAGTATAATCGAATTACTTACTGGCACAGATCCTAGTGAGTGCCTGCTACCAGCCACTCACTAGGACTCCTGAGAGGAATCCCAGCCTCTGTGCTCTGGATCCCCAGGGTATTTCAAGGTCCTGGAACTTGAATGGAGTCCAGACACTGCCCCCCAATATCAAGGTCCTTAGACATACTCTCAGGGTGCAGACCTTTCTGGAACCCCCTTCTAATGCCGAACCCACTGTCCAGATGCCGAGCCCTATCGGTGCAGCACTGACTCCTCTATACTTAAAATACCATGTCCCAGAATTCCACCCAACAGGTGTGAACCTTCTGATTTACAGTTTAACTCAGTGGCACACAGCAACTGAGAAGCAGTCACTACACACATACTTTGTAGTCTAACACATCTTTATATATTTTTCTCCTTAATCATACAAAAGAAATGACATATCATACAAAACAATAAATATCTAAAACTGCAATGTCCCTCACTTCCTACCTCATCCTTCCCTTCAGAGCCTCTGGGGAACCATCCCGATCCAGGAAGATAGACAGGCAGGGTGTCCCCTGCCTCATACAGTCTGTTATATGGTGAGTGGTTTTTCCCTCATGGAATGAAGAACATAGCCCCATTCCCAAGCAGACCAGTCTGTATCTTTTTAAAGCCTTCAGCCCCCTATGTCAAGTGACACTTTTGCCAGCCTCCCCACATGAGCACAAGCCCCTTCCAGGTGACTTCGTTGTCTACTGGGCAGGGACAAGTCTTTTGTCTAGAGTGAATAGATTTCCAACAATTGGATACTTAGAGCCAACAACCTTCTATTATTATTCTTTTGCCACCAGCCTCTGGGATTTTCAGCCCAAGGCCAACATGGAAGCAAATAGATCACAGAGAACGTAACAGGCTGGACATTGAAAATGGAGTTTGCAGCCTGACACAGACACATAGGGCTCATAATTTCACACAAATTCATAAATTGTAGAGATATTCACAGTTCATCACATATACCACCCCTTCATTCAAACAAACAACTCCAAAATCTGAGCTGCTCAAAGTTTCCCATTCAATTTTCTATTGAAAAACTGCGCTGAAATTTTGACAAATAAAAAGCCATAAGAAAAAAAATGATTTTCTCAAGTTAGCATTGGCATTTTGATCAGCTTTATCACAAATGTTATTCAGTTAATAAATCATTATAATTTATAGACAACTCAACAACAATTGAGCCATGGACAGGTACCATGTAATAGCATAAGACTGACATTAGTAATAAGATAATGGAGCAACATTATAGAACTATGTTAATGACTGTATTAATTTTCTAAGCATGCTCAACATGCTTCCCAAAGACTGAGCTAAGTATTCATGCAGTTACTGAAAGTCCTGTGTCTTCTCTTGGGTCAAATCTTGACTCAGGTGCTTATTAAACATTCCCATTTCTTTTTGTGTATTTATTTTTATAACTTTTACCTTAAGCAGCAATTTAAATGTTACCTTTCTAGCTCTGTTCTAAAATTGCACACTTTCCTATTCACTATATTTCACCATCATTCTTAGTGTAATGATCTTCCAACAGGTTATATATATCAAACCTTTTTAAACCTCTCAGAACATCAGCAGATACTACTATGAGTAATTATTCGGGGGGGATAGCTCAGTGGTTTGAGCATTGGCCTGCTAAACCCAGGGTTGTGAGTTCAATCCTTGAGGGGGCCATTTGGGGATCTGTGGCAAAAGTTGGGGATTGGTCCTGCTTTGAGCAGGGGGTTGGACTAGATGCCCTCCTAAGGTCCCTTCCAACCCTGATATTCTATGATTAATTTACTGTATTCTCACTCTCCTTCCTACATGTAATATACTACCAAATAAACTATGACAAAAGTATCGAAAAGATCAAATGTACAGCATTTTGTGCAAATATTTTAGCATGGATTTCAACTAAGATGCTCCCTTATGAACAAATTCTATAGAATTTAACAGTAATGTATTTCCCTGATAGAGCTCTACAGAATGGTTATACCCACATACTCTAGAAAGGGTGCCATGCCCTATTCAATTCTACAATTTCAGTGGGATTAGACATGGAGGAAGGTACTATTCAATGTGCTACTCAAGGTACACTGTCAATAACAGTGGAAGAATTTAGTGCAACAGATTTTCAGACTAGAGTAGTTTCTGTGGAACCCTATTAAAGTTCCATGGAACATATTGGTTTTATTCAAATAAATTCTGTAGTATTTTTCCATAAAGCTGGTCCATCATCTGGATTAAACATAAATATAGTTAAACTGATAGATTAGGATTAGGGTCCACTTTTTAAAACCAATAAAGTAGTCTTTAATGTAGAGTGAAAACATGGCTCAATTATAGTAGTGAGTAACAAAACGCTAGGCTACCTGCCACATTAAATCATCCACAGCACTCATCTATTCCTTCCTCTTGGCTAAATCTTTTCTTCTCAAAACTGTTCAGATTCATCCAGGCCTAATTCACAGTCTTCTTCAAGAGTGGTTCCCTTTCTGAATAGCTGAGCATCATTAGCTGGCTCACTCACTGAATCACTATCAGTGGGTTTAATGACACCTTCCCTACAGGTAGCCTGATTAGAGAATTTCACTGAAGTTTTTATTAGTTTCCTAATCAAGCAGCTGACTTCCATCTGTAAGAAGTATCCAGAGGAAAGCTGTGGATCATCCAATTGTCCCACCTACCAATGCAGGCATGCCCTAACCCTAATACAGAACATATCTCTCCATTATAAATAAATGAATATCTCTGATGATCCTTTGCACAATGAGTTGCCAACCACCTCTGCCATACATATAGTATTCCAATTAAACCACCCAAAATTATACATACTCTAGCAAACCATTCTGATTTTTCTCTTTGGTGGAAAAACCTAACAACATATACAAGTTCCTGACCCTCTGAGCCTAAGTGATACCCATTACTGTTACTTAAGTACACACACAACCATGATCACTTTATGATAAAGAAAGGTACCAGAGAAATCATGGATATTTACTTAAAATACTGGAAATACCTCAAATCTCTTTACAAAAGAGAAGTTGTTTATTATTTAGTTTATAACGGACAGTAACACTTAAAAACCCCACCAAGCTGGGGCCCCATTGTGCAAGGCACTGTACCTAAGGAAAAGTAAGGCAATCAGAGAATCCGTATCAGTGTCATCACACTAATTAAATACACCAGGGTCGTTCCCATTAGCACTTCATTAAAGACACAGTAAGAAATGGAAATGGTCAAAACAGGGTTTGTGAAAAAGTTACCAAAAAAGTATTTGTTTCACTTGATATTTGTCAATAAAAATGTTTTTCAGATAAAAATTTCAAAATGAATTTTTGGTATCATTTGGGGGAGGAAAATCTTGCTAAAATGAAAAAAAAAACGAACATTTAGAAAAATACTGAACCTTAGTTGAAATATTTTGTTTCAACATTTCATTGAAAAACAAACAAACAAACAAAAGTGTTGTCTTAGGGGAATTCAAATAGCTATATAGGGAGATGAAGTGTTATTAATATGGAAGTTACTATGGCATTATGATGCAACTAATTTGGGAGTGGGGAGTGACTGCTGATTCCCCTTCCCCCCCTTTTTAACACTTAATAGACTATCTTCCTGCACAGTATTCTTTTCCTCTGATAATTCCAGTTCCATATTTCAGACAGTGATGATGTGTCTGGTAAGTCAAAGAAAAGTATACTTGACAACATATTCTACTTCCAGCTCAGTTTCTAATCTGTTTCTGCATTGGCTCTTTTGCTCCAGTTAACAAAAAAATGATGTGTCTCAGTTCAAATCAATTTTAATATTTACAGCCTGTCAAAAATGATTCACACTCCTCACCAAAGTCTTAGCTCAGGTGTTGTATTGTTCAGGTCCCAATCCCTTTCATTAATATGACTCTTAAATCAATCAGCGTGAGCAACATCTCTTGCACAAGGTAACAAAGTATAGATAAAAGTGAAAGCAAAAATCCTCCTAATCCCGGATGTTTTAATACCTTGCCCACAGTTGATCAATGACCAAGCTTTTGTAAAATTCAAGAGGCCTTTTTTGATGACCATTTTGAAGTAACCCACTTGATGTAGAGGCAAAGTCTGAAAAGTTCTGTGTCTTTCACTGTATGGGTAAAATTCTATTCTGCTGGCTTGCTGGAGAAGATGTTGATGAGGCACATTGCAGCTGGAGACCTCAAGTAGGAAATTCCACCTCACTAACACATCTAGAATTTGTTTTGAAGGCTCCCGCGATGTGGTTGCTGCCCTATCCTTCAAGAAGATGCAGCATATTTCCTCCTCTATGCCTCAGCAGCTTCACTTGCTGATGTAAGCATGGGGTAATTGAGGCCATTATTCTGCTTTCATTGTACCACTCCCACCACTTTTCAGACAGCTAGCACTTGCAGGGAAGCTTCAGCTGGTGCAGAATGCTGATACCTAAAAATGGACAAGCTGCCATGTTCGAATAATACCTATGCCTCATGGCTAGGGTTACCAACTTTCTACTTGCACAAAACTGAACACCCTTGCCCTGCCCCACCCATGCCCCACCCCTTTTCCAAGGCCCCAACTCCATTCACTCCATCCCCCCTCCCTCTTCACTCACTCTCCCCACCCTCACTCACTCATTTTCACTGGGCTGTCTCAGGGGGCAGGCTCCAGGGTGGGGCCAGAAATGAGGGGTTCAGGGTGTGGGACTGGGCTCCAGGCTGAGGCAGTGGATTGGGATGCGAGAGAGGATGAGGGCACTGGCTGGGGGTGCGGGCTCTGGGGTGGGGCCAGAAATGAGGAGTTCAGGGTGCGGGAGGGGGCTATGAGTTGGGGCATGGGGTTGGGGTACAGGGGGTATGGGGGATGGCTCCAGTTGGGGGTGAAGGCTCTGATATGGGGCTGATGGGTTCGAAGTGCAGGAGGGGACTCTGGGATGGGGGTTGGGGTATGGGGTTGTGTGAGGGCTCTGGCTGGGGGTGAAGATTCTGGAGTGGGGCTGGGGATTGTGGTGTAGGAGGGTGCTCTGGGCTGGGATCGAGGAGTTCGGAGGAAAGGAGGGGGATCAGGTCTCAGGCTGGGGCATGGGAGGGGGTCAGAGGTGCAGGCTCCGGGCGGTGCTTACATCAACCAGCTCTCGGAAGCAGCCGCATGTCCCCCCTCTGGCTCCTATGCATAGGCACGGCCAGGTGACTCTGCACACCATCCTGTCTGCAGGTGCTGCCCCCACAACTTCCATTGGCCGTGGTTCCTGGCCAATGGGAACTGCAGGGGCGGCGCTTGGGAGCTGCAGGGGTGGCGCTGCCATCTGGACAATCAACGGCCCGGTCAGCAGTGCTCAGAGCCGCCAGGATTCCTTTTCGACTGGGTGTTCCGGTTGAAAATCGGACACCTGGTCACCCTACTCATGGTTGTCCATGTGTCCTAGGTACAAATCAGGATGTTGGTTACATTCTGTAAAGCACAGAATATCTGTTTGAGATATAATAGACTGAGCAGCTGTCTGTCCCCTACTTTGTTCCATCATGACAATTAAAGTCAGCTGGTGCATTTTTGGTTCTTGAAGTGAAACTCTCTGGGACTGGCAGAAAGATATTTTCATTTGAGGTCCTCCCCTTTGGAACTTGCTGCCTCAGGTTAGACTAGAGTTTGGAGGGCTTCAGGACACAGTGCAAAGGATATTATTTTGTTATTTTTAAAAAATTGTAATGTGCCTGCCTGGTACAATTCTGGGAAGTGAATATAAATAAGAAAAAAAATGAATAAATACACAGGCTGAAGTACTCAATCAACTTGCTCCTTACAATCAACGTTATTTTATGAATATATACAAATACGCGCACACACATATACCCATGTGTAGAATAAATTCAGAAGGTTCAGCCATGAGGATCTTGCGGGAGTGTGGGGGAGCATGATCTACCCAGGTAGGGGGGTCTACTATACTCAGATGATCCCAGAGTTTATTGGGCCTTAAATACCTCTAGCATTAAACATTCTCAAAATCTTAAACTGTATTCTTCAGACAATATTGTTAGACTGATTTCATATTTAATTTCTGACTCTTACGAAATTTCACTCTTCACCTCAGTATTCCTTAAAAATTTAAGACATTTCTTTGCAATAATAAAATAACTTTTTACAAGGATAAGTGAGATAATTTGATGATCATTCTTTAAAGCACTAGATTAAACCTTTTTACTGTGGAGTTGATGCCATAAATTATACTGGTGTATAAATGCTCTACAGCAACTCTAATATAATTTTCTAGCACTGACTTTTCCCAGTTGGTCAGGCATTACGATGAGGTAAATCTCAAGGTCAAGACTTTGATAAGAACATCTGTCTCTTCTTTCAGTCATTACCTCAGAAGAACCTTCAAATTGATTTTTATAATAGTAATTTAAGGGCAAAAGCTTAGTTGAGGCTATAACTAGCAACATGTTGGGGGCAGGAGATTGTAGGGTTTTTTGTTTCCGTAAATTGTATTTTTGAAATAGTATTACGAATAACCACTCCTAAATCCAGAGCTCAATAGATTAGGGTTCATTTGTATCTAACATTTTATTATGGTACAACATATATCTATGCGGTGGTTTTATCATTGCTTTCAGTAAAAGAGAGTCATACCAACTATTTTCTTGTTTGAAATGTATGAGAAACATGCAAGAACCAGAAAAGTTATAAGGCTTGCTGTAGCAAACACTTATGCATATGAGTACCTTTACTCCCATGAGTAGTCCTATTGACTTCAGCTGGACTAGTGGTGTGAACAAAGTTACTCATGTACATTTGCAGGAGCAAACTGAGTAAGTTGTTACATCTGTGAAACAAGACTTCAGCTAAATTAAAAAACTTCACAATTTCAGCCAACTTTATTTTGTCAGAGCTCACCATCAGCTTTGGTTAAATATAGATAATCAAATTATAATTCTATATCTTATTACTGTTACTCTTCTCCCAAACCCTTGCACCATACAGTTCCATAACAGAGATGGTTGTAAGTTGCAAGGGTACATAAAAGTGTTTGAAATTTGAAAATTTCTCTTTTTAAAAAACTTTCCTCTATCTGAAAAATATCAGAGTTCTGTTTCCAAACTTAGAAAAAAACTTCTTCCCTTAATGTGACTTTTTATGGCATGCTTCACGCCAAATTAAATACTGCATTCCTAGGAGGAGGAGATTATAATGGAAATAGTAACAGGCCTCTAAATTGAAATGATGCTATCAGGCATGATTACAATGCCTTTACATTAGAAATGGGAGCTACCATCTTCAATCTATCAAGGTGGTGTCGTGTTTACACAGATAGTGGAAAGATAAGTGCAAGCTGCAGTAGTAAATGAGTGGGGAACAGTACAGGTGCTAACCTTAAAGAATCAGACAGAAGCAATACATCAAAACTTGGTGTAAAAATGACCATTAAACAAAAGCTGATCAAAAAGCATTGGACCAGGATTATAAAGTTTGTGTCTTTCCTAAGGTGCCACAAGTGTTCAGCAATTTACAACAGGTCATAAACTCGAGAATGGGGTGGCAGTCCGAGTCCCGCGGCAGCAATTCAGCGGCAGGTCCGCCCCATTCTCGCCCGCCGTGGCGGCAATTCGGCGGCAACTGCTTGGGGCGGCAAAATTGTTAGAGCCGCTCCTGCATTGTATAGGGCCTGATCTAAACTCCAGTGATCATTGGAATGCTCACAGTGCCTTCAGAATTTATAGATCAGGCACATAGAGCACTTTACCTCTTCAAAGCACTTAACATCTGTGAAATTATAATAAAAATTTAGTCTCTTAGGAACTGATTTATCAGTAAGTAAAATACTTCAAGTATTTTCTCTTTTAATCCTAACTTTTATTGAAGTTTTGGCAGATAAAATGCATAGATTACAGTGAACATACAGCTCTCTCTTCATTCAAATCTATCCTTAAAACTCACCTCTTCTGAAAGCTCACAAATGTTAATCCACATTAGTAAAAACTCATCCCAACCACTGTAATAATTCTTTTTTAAAAGTAAAAAATATTTTTAATGCACCACTTAAGAATCCAGTCCCTGAGAGTTGTTGGCACCTTCTTTTAGGTGTTCAACATCTGTCACCTGTATAGACATTACGCTTGCACACATGCAGACAGAACAAATATGCAGTTCAACAGATAATAAAGTTGGAATTTGAAACCTTTTTAAAACCATTTCAATCTCAAAGGAAACATCTACTGGTTTGATGATGAGCAGCTTTTATGTTGCTGCTACAGAGCCAAGCATAAATAGCTAGTGCTGTTTAATCAGCTATAATTTGCACCACTTGCAAATACCAGAAATGCCATTAGCAGCAAAATCTGTACTATGTGTTAAAGTGTCTGAAAATAATATGAGTAGTAAACAACTATGAATTTACATATGGGTGTGAATATACATACACTCACACCTACTACCACAATTATTTACTTCTTCCTTCCCTTTAATCCCATAATTCTGGAAATGTTATCACACCGAACTTGTTCAAATTTAAACCATAAGTGCCTTACAAGATGAATTTATAATCTCAAGTGTTTTCAGAATTCTTCCACTAAATAGCCTTCACTGTACTAGTTGGAGAAATGCAAGAGAAGGATTGGTTCAGGAACTAGACAATTATTTCATTCTTCTATTAGGAAAGGTTCCTTGTAACAGGGTTGGCTGCCACCTAAGGGCCCCTCATGGTCACAGTCTCCTTAAACAAAAATCCACACAGTCTTGCTCACCCAAAACAGCCCTTTGGTTCAGTTTCTTTATTAATATACGTTTCAAACACAAATATAAAAACAAATCTTCCACCCAGTCTTAAGATGGGCACAGCCCCTCCTCCCTTCCTGCTGTCTGAGCAGCTGAAGATGCAAGACCTGGCCTGCTTCTCCAAAAGGAAAAACAAATTCCACCTAGGTTAAAATTCTGCTACCAATTTGAAAGGAAGGTTGTGGAGATTTCCCTTCTCTGGCAGAGCCATCCCCTTCCTGCCCCCATCACATCACTGCTAAAAATTACCCATCCCTGGGACATATAAAAGTGCTTCTGAAAAGCAAATATTTTTGCCTTTTGAATGGATCAGCTTTGAATGGACACCAAATTCAGGTATATTGCAAAATTTTCCCAGTGAAGGAGACCTCAAGGCTTCCCTACAAAGTCTTCACACTTCATCCCTTACTTCAAATGATGCTTTACTATCCATCTATACACAGCAGTTTTCAGGAATGTATAGTATGAACAGTTCCAGGAAAAGCACTAACTTAGTATGACGAGCAGTGTTGTCTCCATCTTCATTTATAGTTAAAAGAAAGTGATTTTGCTTATATGAGAAAGCAAATGAATGGGTTCCACCAGTCTCTCACCTCTGCAGCCAATTTACCATATGTCTGGTATGCAGAGTTCATCTCAAGCTAGATGCAAGTTTTTATGAGAGCTCCCATTGTAATGTTGGCAGCTCATTCTAATGGATGATTCATTCTCATTCATTCTCATTCTCATGCTTCTAAAGGATTCCAGTCGACATCCTTGGCATGGTGGCTACAGTATAAATTCCCAAAGATGGAAGAGAGAAATTGAGGAAAAATATGTGCATAAGGAGTGGGGACCTCAGGACACTTCCCCTTCACTTCCCAGCTTTAAAAACAAAAGAGAGAGAGAGAGAGAAATTATTTTGTATTGTTTCAGTAAGTCACTTTTATTTCTTCTGCCTGTTTCGCTACAGGAACTCTCATAAGATCCTATTTTAGGGCATTGTCTTCTGTACTTTACTTTTAATAAGGTTTTCTACTGTTCCACTATAACAGGGAGGAAGTCCCTGATGTGCCTATTCAAGGTTAGAATTTCATAATCTTCATTAAAATTTTTGCTGTTGTACCAAGATGATTCATGCTACACTGCCTTTACTAATTAAATTAATAGCTACACTTGCTTACTAAAGAGATTAACTTCTTCATTGCCCTCACTAGATGGTGTAGTTGCTAGGCAGCCCTCACTAGAGGTTTGGCACTATTCTCCTTATCTCTAAGGACAAAGGCTGCTATGCATCTTTCACTAAAAGAATGAATGCTACACTGCTCTCACTAAAACATTTCTGTTTTTATATCTCAATTGCTTTACTTTAATTATTTTAATCACTGGGTGCATTCTAATGTTGAAAATCTATTTAATCTGGAATATATATTGACTCATATGTTATGGAGGGGCTTCAGTTCTTCTCCCTTATCAGTTTACAAGTTTAAAATGTATTCTTGCTTGCACACTGGTAGTAATATTCAGCATGAGGATATGTAAGACCATCTCAATAGTTTTCTGAACTGTCCATTATCAAATATTTACTTCACTCATTCTAAATGTGGATTGGAGGTCACACCTTTTATTGACATGTTCTTTGGACCAAATCACTAGTTGGTGTAAACTGGCATAGCTCCATTGACTTCACAGGAGCTGTTCTGATTTACATCACCTAAAATCTGGTCTCCCCTGTTCATTAGAGCAGACGACACTACAAAATACAGGCATCCGCACATGGCTGTTTTTAGCTCCTTGCACTGTTGATACAGGTTAATGCTGCTGAAAGAATGTGGTGCCAACATTGTTTTTGTCATACCATAGACTTAAACCTAGCAGTCACCTCTTCTTCCCAGCAAACAATGTCATCTAGTCTGGAACCTTGGGCCAGATCTACAGCTAGGATATGTCAACATAACTCCATTAATTTCAGTGGAGTTATGCTGACTTACACCATCTGAGGACATGGCCCTCAAATTCGAAAGCTAGAACCAGACCTTGGCATGAGTACAATCTTGGAATTCCATTAGTTACTAGTTTCACTCATGACCAAATGTATTAGTAGCTTACCTTTAATGAACCAAGGGAAAAAAGCTCTAGATACAGACTGACATGCTGTTTATTAGAACTGGGTGGAGCAATCTGAAGCAAACAATATCTGAAAAATGTAGTCCTTTTTTCTATTTCAATTTATCTATGAAATATCCACCTAAAGTCACATATTGTTTCTGCTCCTTCACGGGTTGATCAAAATTATTAGAGCGATTAAGCACTTCCAACCTAAAAAAATAAATAGCTAATACCTTCATATGTAGTCAGATAGCCTTATTCACATGAAAATACAGTCACCAACATTAAGATGAATATAAGGAACACATGAACATGGTCAAGTTGGAAAGAGATTCAGAATCTACAAATGTTTTCATTAATAATTTTTTCTCTGTTTGACAAGTTCTACCTTAAAAGAATACCTTTTAAGCTTCAAGAGAAGACAGCTTGTTTAGTAAGGAAAATCATGCTGATGTTGACTGTATAAGAACAATATATCATGCTTTGTTTTTAAACAAAGGTTAGGTCAAGGTGTTATATTTCATTATAACATCTATTTTTAGCTCTGGAAATGATGACATTTTCAATTTGTTGTTTCGTGTAATTGTTGCTGCAAATATCTAATGGATTTCTATACTAAGAAATATGACAGGTTACCCCCTCGCTCAAATGCATCCTTATGCCTCTTGAATTGTCAGCTCCTCTTGACATTTCATGAAAAAATATTGAATATTCAAGAGTTTACTTGAAAACTTCTTACCTATTCTGGAAAGTGAGTTTGAAGCAATTTGTGCTAATTATGCATTATTTACTGGCAAATGCTTGAGATCAACATAGATAATTAATACTGTAGCATTGCACATACAAAATATGAAAAAATACTAGTTAGACATCACTCTGCATATTATTCCTGTTAAACATGCTGCATACTAACTTGTAGATGCTTTCACTGTATAGATGCACAGACCAGAATACTATAATTATATGAAAAGGTGATGATTCCAGGAAAGTTTTTTCAGCTTCAGAAAAGAAGAATTTCACTTGGATTCCAGGGATGGAAATTCTAGTTTATACATCTGCCTACCTACCTGGAATGATCTTGTCAATTTCACTTTCCCCCAGTGAAATTGACAAAAGCTTGCCTGTTGGCCTTCAGCCTCTTTGCTTCTCCCCACAGGTCTAGGATGCAGACAAAGTCTTTCAAGGTGGACTACCCTGAGGCTGGGGACTTTCACTATGCCAGAGCATCCAGGATCCCTGTACTGGAGACTGAGGCTATGTCTACAGCTAAGTTAGGCACCTGCAGCTGGCCCATGCCATCTGACTCAGGCTTACAGGGCTCAGGCTAAGGGGATGTTTAATTGGAGTGTAGACGTTCAGATGGGGCCCCAGGCACCAGCTGCAGTCCAAACCTCACCAGCCCGAGTCAGCTGGCACAGGCCAGTTGCGGGTCTCCAGTTGCAGTGTAGACACATCCTGAAAGCCCTGTGAGTTCTGGCTTTAACCAGCGCTCAGTTCCTGTCTCTGCAGATTTCATTTAAAAAACACCATGTATTGGTGTTTCCAAAACAAATTTTCAGGGGGATTTTCTTTTCAAGGGAAATTTCAAGATATTTGGATTGGTTCCAATTTGTAACTAAACCAAATTTCAAAAAGATGAAATTTCCCACTAGGCAGAAATCACACATTTTAGCCAGCTTTAATGTTCACTGCATAGGTTAAAATAGACTTCTGTGACATTAGTCAAAGTTTTAACTTTGTAACAAAACCCCAAACCAGGCAAGTTTCAGGCTTGTCACAGACTTTCCACACGGTTTTAGTTAAAGACCCTTGAGAATCTCTCCCTTTTCCCAAAAAACTTACACAGGAACTGAGTGCGAGAGTTTGGTCACAGTGGTAGAGCTTGGAATCTTTCAGGAGCTACAATAGTAAGAGTCTCAGGTAAGAGTCTCAGGTAACCTGAGTCAGGTTTTGTCTATGCATCCTGCTAGGGGTGTGATTCCCAGCTGAAGGAGACATACACCAGCTCTAATATAGCAGGCTAAAAATAGAACATAGGATCTGGAGGGGCTAGCTGCCTCCTGTAGTACTTAGCATCTGATGGGCATGCCCGGGGGTGGCTAGCTCTTCCACCATTGGAAGTTGGCGGGAGTGTTGACATACCCTGAAAGGATCATTGAAGAGTTTCTTCTTCACCTGATTAGACCAATGTACTTAAGCAGCTGGTCTGTAACTCAGAAGATAAAGTCAGTGTCAAACAAATGCCCTTATTCCAAATTGCTCTGGGAGTGGAGTAAAGGTGGCTGCTTTAAAATATTTGCACTGCAGTTGAAGGTAGACTAATGCTTGCTATGGCTCAATCTCTCTAGTTTTCTGAGGCTGAATGCAATACAGAGAATCTGTATTATGAAAAAATTAACTTGTTAATTTCCAGTCATAACAATAACATTTTTATTCAGCTATCTGGAACTGACGAAGCCAAAAACTGAAATTATGCCTGATACAACAGCAACAGCAACAAACACTTCCTTACGCAAAGACAGAAGGTTTAATTACTATCTAAATATACAAAAATATATATGCAAGCAAAGCAAAACAAAACTAAGTCATCTTACTATAAGCCAATTGACATCTAAAGCATATGTGACTTCAGTGGAAAGGAATGGCTCAGAGAATTGGTAATGGGAAGGTGTTCAATAATCACTTATGATGCTGAAAGCACTTGCAAGAGCTCTGCTTTATTCTGTGTCTGGTATTTACTGGCTGTGCCTACCAGCAAGAGTTTCACAGCACCCTGGCCAGACTCTGTCTGGGAAGCCTAGGCCTCAAACACAGTCCCCAATTCCACAGCTTCCCTTCCACGCCAAAGCTTATAAATAATACTCAAAACATCAGCATTAATATAACACACAATTACAAATACTTATAAACCAGCCTAATAACTAAACTTATTAACAATGTTCAATTAGTCTTTTAGGTGCCCTGTGCTGTCATTTGAACCCGCAGGCCCCTTGAACCATGAGCATTACTGCTGTCAGGAGCTGGCAAGTCCACTTAGTTGTTCTGGTTGCTCCTGGTGCTGGGCTTCCATTGTCAGTCCCCCACCCCCCTCCCCACACTCACCCACCCACCCCATACCACTGATAGCCCTACCAACCTAAATGGCACCCTTTCATGGCACCCAGCCACAGGAACTTATTGTGACTGTAGCAGCACCCAAAACACAGGGCACTCACCACATTGGCCATTGCTATCTCCAGGCTCTGCAATGGGTCCAGAAAAGTGTGCCCACACTGCCCCCACAACAGCAGCCATACCAGCACCTGCGCCTCACCCAATAGGTGCTGCTCTAGCAGGCAGCAGATGGCCAGACTGCTGGTGAAGAAGGTGCAGGCTCCACAGCTTGGAAAACTGCCAAATGCCAGGGTCCAGCTCCTGGACACCAGCTGGAAGAAGGGGAAGGGTGGGTGGTCCACGAAGGAGGCTCCTTGACAGATGAGCACCCAGTGGATGATTCACCCCCATTCAGTACCACCATGGGCCTGCTGCCCAGACACAGCTGGAACACGTCACCATAGCTGTGGGCCAGGCTGGCAAAGGAAAGATGTGGGGGAACTTCCCAGTTGAGCCGTGTTACTGAACAGGGACAGGGAAAGGAGCTACCACTGCTTCTTCAGGAGGAGCTTCCCCAGGGGGATGTAATGAGCAGGGAGAAGAGCAGCAGCAGGGAGCTCTGCGGGGTGGCATGCTTAAGGAGCCTCTGGACCCGCACTGAAAGTTGACCTTCCAATTAAATCTGAAAGGGTATCCCCGCTCAGTGTCCCTTACCTCCTTCCCTTGTGGGATCTGGAGAAGGTGTCTATTCTTCAATAGGTGTGCCCATCTGGGGTGACAATCTCATATGACCAGAGAGCTATTTCTTGGGATAACACTGCTGTTTGTGACCATTGTTTCCTGTCATAGACACAGCATCTTTTTTGTGAAGTGGTGGAAGTTTGCATGATCCCAAATCATATTGACTTCCTTGTTTTATTTTGCTTTGTGTCTCTCTACACATCTGCAAGTCCTCAGTGATTCTATCAGCAGTTTCTAACAGCACAAACATTCCCGTTTTCAGTTATTCATTGAACAATCCATGGTGACAACCCATGTTTCATTGGCGTCATTCTGTAATTTAACAATGCTAATTACAGATCAGAGTCTGACTCAGCAATTTTTTTCAGTAGGCACTTTATTATTTTGACACCATTTTTCCACCAACCCATTGGATTGAGGCTAACAGGGACAAGCAGCTACATATCTAAAACAGTACTGCAACCTGTTTAAACTCACGCCCACTAAACTATGACCTACTGCCAGTCATTCCTATGTCAGGTATACCATGTCTAGAAAAAATAGATCTGATATGCACAATCACCTGTTTTCCTATAGTATGTCCTAGTAAGTGGAAATGAGAATAATTCTCTAGGACCAGGACATAGTTTCTGCAAGCCACCATGCCAACTTTACTCCAGGGGGCCAGTTTACCAGTGCTCTTTCACTTGACCGGGCCTGTATTTTTGGCATATACAAGAAGTCTTAAGAGCTTCCTCCATGCGGCTATTCATTTGAGGTCTGCATGCGGCTATTCATTTGAGGTCATTTGAGTGTCTGGCCATTCTCTTAGATTTTTCAATCCCTAAATGACCTTCATATATGATTTTTAATATATTTTTCTGTAGCACTTTAGGAATCGTCATACTGGTGCCTTTAAACAAAATCCCCTCTAGTACTGAGAGCTCCCCCTTAAACTGATAATGTGGACTGGGAACATGATGTGCTAGGCACTCTGTGCTAATAACTCTAATTACTTTCTGCAGGGTCTCATCCTGAGCAGTAGCGCTGACTATTGCAATCTACATTTCATCTGAGAGAGGACAGATTGTTTGCACTTGGGTCAAGTTGTCTATGGAATGTGTCTGCAATCACCAAATCTCTCCCAGGTGTGTATACAAATTGCAAATCATACATTTGTAATTGAAAAAAAATTAACTCTGAACTTTTGGTGAGGAGGAGTTGCCAGGCCCCTTTTGGCAATGGTGATGAGTGGTGTACTTCAGTTTCATTTAACACAGGCCTCCCATAAATAACGTCATGGAATGGTTTTACACCTACTGACGAAGGACAACGTCTTCTTATTTATTTGAGAGTATTGACACTCAGTTTTTATTAGTATTCATGATACATAAATCACTGGTCTCCATTTTGACCATACTGTTGTAAAAGGCCTGCACCAATACCCTCCTGGGAGGCGGCCATAGACAACCTAGCTTTATGCTTAGTGTCAAAACACCTCAGGACTGGGGCTTCTTTAATCTCTTCCTTCAGTGTCTGAAACTCTTTATTAGGATTAGTATCCCATATCCCTTGGACACCTTTGCACACTTGTGCTCTCAGGTTGCTCGTTCAGGCAGCTAGATTAGGCACAAATCTCCCTACACAGTCTAGATTCCAAGGAATCTTGGTACCTCCTTCCTATCTGTTGGAGCAGGCATGTTGGTGATGGCAACATGTAATCTACCCCGTACACCTTTCTGCCTTAACATCTCTCCCAGGTATGTTATTTCCATTACATGGAATTTACATTTTTGTTTGTTTAGCTTTAACCCATCAGCCCTGGTTCTTTCCAAAGCAGCTTGGAGCTGCTGGTCATGCTTTTTCTATTGTTTGTCTCCAAGTCAAAAGGTATGTAAACCTTACTACCCTGTATACCAGCAAACATTTCTTGTATTTTCCAGTAAAACACCTCGGGGTGTCAAACACAACACAACTGGCATTCTGGGGGAACGGTGTCTATCAAACAGGGTGCTGAATGTGCCGGAATATGCATTCTGTTTTTCTAAAGACACCTGCCAGAACCCTGCTGACACATGAAGCATAGAAAAATATTTGGCATTAGCCAACTCCCCAAAACTTCTCCCTTTGTAGGTGGTGCAAAAAGTTCCCTTTTTACCTGTCTATTTAATTCTTTTTGGTCTTTCATATGTGAAAGATTCCATCTTTTTTTCTACAGTGACCAACATGACACACTTGACCAGTGTGTCTCTCCTTCTCTGTCTATCCTTCCCCAGTAACAGAGCTACACACCAACATTACCAGCTCACACTCTTCCCATCTTATTAGGACATAAAAAGTTGCTCCTGGCTGTCTTGGGCCTGTGCTGCTGCACCACACATTGACATCTGTCTGGAAAGCACCTAGCACATTGTGGTTGTTAGCATGAACAAACGATCACAATATGAACATGCGATAAAAAATCATGGCATGAATTGGAAAGGACAATTACCTCAGAAGAATAGAATGAAATGGTTGGGGAATATGAATGGATTTTATAAATATCCTACATATATCCACTGCAAAAATATGAATTGTAGTATTTATACAGTTTCTTGAATAAGATTCAATTGCTAAACAGTGAATATCTCCAAACATTCATTTTGTTGCTTAATTCTAAACCTGCCCATTCTCCAATACTGTGAAGCACATTCTCCAATACTGTGAAGGTAAACTTGTACCTTTCACTTCATCTATACATATCAGGAGACATAGCCAATTCCAGTTTCATGTATAGAATATTTATGCTAGTGTAAATCTACTGACTTCAATAGAATTGCTCCTGATTTGCACCAACAAAAATTCAGAAGTAGATACAAAGAGTGAAATCCTGGACCAATTTAAGTCAAGGGAAGTTTTGCCATTGACTTCAGTGGGACCAGGATTTCAGCTAAAGACACATTACTCAACATTCCCTCTCTGCTTGCCAGCTGTTGCTTATCTCCACCCAAAGTTACGGGATCTCTCTCATGACCTTAAGCTGCTAAATGCCATTTAGAACTCTTAATAGTTAACCACTTAGGAATCGATATATTAGACCTTAAAACCTGTATTATAAAGGTTAGATGATTATGTACTTGAACGTGCATTATTGCAAGGAAAACTAGATACTGCTAATTTTTCAGTGAACTATGTTTTATGCTACTTCCTGAAAGATTGGGCATGTGCTGTCTATTGCAGATTATGTATAGCATTCCATATATCAAATGTCTGAGTGAAACATTCTTTATTCTTAGCAGTATACATGAGGATATTTTTCTAACAATATTTTACCAAATGTACCTATACACGTTGCTGACACAGTACTTCAAGGGATTCCAGGGAGGCAAATGATGTGACAATAAAAAGAATGTGTAATATATGTCAGTGTAAAAAACTGATGTGGCAGATAATAAAACCTAATTCAAATACAGCTATTAGGCAGGAAAAACATGATAATGCTGGGATCTTAATTATTAATATGCAACCAAAAGTATATATAGTAGCTGCAATATGCAAGTCTTAACACATAATGTGGCTTGGTAATGCAGTGTGATATACAGTTATTTATTAGAATCATAAGGGTTGCTTGGAGCACATCTAGCTTTATGCACTGGCATACTGTCACTGTGAAATGTCTCTAAATTACAAACCTCTTTAGCATTATCAAGCTTGCAAAATTACAAAAGGACAGAGCTTGCTCTCATCAGCTATCTTTTGTTTAAACCTTAATCATGCAAAATTACTAGTATAGGGTTTTTGTTATGTGCACTCAGACTAATTCATATTGCATATAATTTTGGAAAAGCTTTCTCCATCTTCATTATTGATGCTCGGAATCAAAATCACATTTGGATCCATTATTTTCATTTTGTTGTCACAATGATTAATCATGCAGAACATTTGTCCAACACACAGCTCACACCCCAGAACGCCAAGCATTTTTAGAACTACAGGAAGTAAAAACTGTCAGAAACTCACATATAAAAGACTTAGCATTTGTTCCCCCTGACACATCTCTACCAGGGCCAGCGCGCTCACTAGGCGACCCTAGGCGGTCGCCTAGGGCGCCAGGATTTGGGGGGGCGGCTCGCCGCGGCTGCCTCCCGCCTCCACGGCTGAGCCAGGGAGGCGGCTCACCGTGGCTGCCTCCCACCTCCCAGCTCTGCTGCTGAGCCAGGAGATGGCTTGTTGCGGCTACCTCCGACTTCACGGCTCCGTGGCTGAGCTGGGGAGGTGCCGCAGGTGGAGGGAGGCTGCTGCGGGTGGGGGGCTGAGCTGCCGGCCCGTGAGGGGGAGAGCCTCCGCGGGGGCGGGGGGAACAGGCTGCCACATGGGAAGGCGGTGTTAGCTGTGGGGGGAGGCACAGAGCTGGTGCAAGGAAGTTTCGCCTAGGGCCCGAAACTTCCTTGCACTGGCCCTGATCTCTAATACTTTGGAAGCCACCAATTTGCTATGAAACCCAGCAAATTTATCTAATGAATGCATCTACATCCAGTAGATACTTTTACCATGTAGTGTTTATGGAGAATCCATTCTGTGATGTGTGCTGGTCTTTTAGAGTATTGAGAATAGCAGCCAGGTCATGTTAATTCATTCCAGGTTTTGGTTTTGGCTAGAGAGATGAGTTAGCGACACAGAGAGAAGGTGCATTATGTGTTCTGTGAGCTGCAGGATTAAACCAGTAGTCTGGGGAATCTTACTTTAAAACTGTACAGTGTGTCTGCGTGATCCATTCCAGAAGCTCCTAATCAGTTAGGACACAACACTGGTGATAAGGATAAAGAAGAACCAGAAACCAAACCAATTAAACAAAAAAGAAGAGACTACAACAATTGGGAAAAAAATTATTAGTTCTTTCTAGCTATTCAATTTTTAGATTGCACAGCGTTTTCCTGCCATGCTGTATTCAGCACTTTGCAGTGATTGTGCCTTGCTCTGGCTACCAAGAAGTATTGCAGAAGCCATTTTGAGTGTGACATGCCATTTGGACTGCATCAGAAAGCCTGAATATGTATGTCTTAAGTTAAAACAAAAAACCCGCAATGGTGTACACAGAACTTGCTAAACCAAAGTTTTCTGACAAAAAAAATCTATCAAGGTTCTACCTTATCTCCCATATCCACACAGTATGCTTCACTATATTGCAGTCTTAACTTAAAAAAAAAATCCCTAATTTCCCTCCGTTTTCTGACTATGAATCTCATTTCAATCTGAGACCCAGATGGGAACACTGGCTTGAAAGTGTAGAAAAACTATTTCTTGCAATGAAGGAAAATTACTACCGCAAAACATGCTAGGCTCCTACATTTTGCAGCTTGAAAGTGTAGAAAAACTATTTCTTGCAGTGAAGGAAAACGACTACCGCAAAACATGCTAAGCTCCGACATTTTGCAGGAAGTAAGGTGCACCATATTTTTTAAATTTTGCCTGACACTGGAGATAGGACTATGAGAAAGGAAAAGCACTGACTATGAACTATATATATTCTGGTAAGCCCATCAGCAAGAAGGGGAAACATGGATGAGTATCATGCCTGCCACATCACCTTGCGAGTTCGGGTGAGTTCACAAATGCGAAATCACAAGATAAAAAGGGCAGATAATATAAGGATGTTTGTCAGCTAAGCTGAGAAGCCAAATTCTCCAAGACCCCCAAATGCTGGACACGGCTTGAGCAAACAAGAAGTTGGAAACATATGCTCAACAAATTGAGCAAGGAAACCTGGCAACAAGTACAGAGACAGTATATGCACTCCACACTAAGGGTACGTCTACCTCCGGGTTCGGTTGTCTAGACACGATAAATCGATCCCAGAGCCGCTCCCCGTCGACACCGGAACTCCTGCTCACCGAGAGGAGTACGTGGAGTCGACGGGGGAGCCTGCCTGCGCCGCGTGGACCCGAGGTAAGTGTGTTTCAGTTCGAACTAAGATACTTTGACTTCAGCTATGCTATTCACGTAGCTGAAGTCGCGTATCTTAGTTCGAACTGCGGGGTTAATGTGGACCAGCCCTAAGAGCTCAATCAAATGTGGCTTTCTGAAGACGGTAACTAACCCTGGAATACTCTAGATCCGGCCAGAAAGTTGACAAATGTAAAATGCTATAAATGTGGCGGCTCATACCCAGACTAAGGTGATTGCCCAGCGAGAGGGTTCTCTGTTACTCTGCAAAAGGAAACCACAGTGCAAAAGTCTGTAGATCTAGTGTTTCCCCCAGATCAAGACAAATTTCCAACAAAGACTTCCAGATCGAGTGAACATGCTTCAAACTGACACCTCAGAAGATGACAGGTCTTATGTTTTCACACTATTCCCCAAAAGAACAAAGTCTTCTGGGCACATTGTCAACCATGATGCCACATCATCATACAAGGATACAAGACTAAAGTTTTAATTGACACGGGTGCATCAGTGAATATGATGGATCAACCTGTGTATGATGCCATGCCACAGAAACTGCTTTTACAACCAATGCAGTAAAAGTATATAGCTATGGAAATCCAGACCCACTGACAACGTGTGGTGTCTTCTCAGCTCAAATTGTATTTAAGGAGAAGTCTGTTACCAGTTTGATGTACATGGTGACTAATGGCACAAATACACTATTAGTTATGCCACAGCAAGTGCACTAGGACTGATTTAGATGATCTAAATGGTACAGCCTACCAAGCTAAATCAACTTTTTCAAGTTTCATGAGGATATGTTCAAAGGAATAGGAAAATTGAGGGGGCAGCAAATAAAATTGATCATCAATGACATGGGTCAGCCAGTATCTGTACTACACAGAAACATTTTTTCCATGTCAGAAAGCTGATGGAAGAAGAATTAGCACACCTAGAAGAGCTCAACATCAATGACCAAATGGAAGGCCCCATACCATGGGTCTTTCCTACAGTAGTGGCCCAGAAACCAAAGCAACCAGGCAAAATCCAGGGCTCCAGGGAGCTTTCTACCAAAGTCCATGCCATCTTCACTTCAGTGAACTCACTGCTCAAACACCATGTGTCATTAGCAAAGAGTGAAGCTGAATGCAGGTTAAATTAAATAACTGGAACTTTAATAAACACCATGGACTGCTGTGTCCATGTGGCTGAGTTACTTCCAGCCAAACCCTTATATTCCCCATTTTCCTGGTGTCTCCTCCCTTCTGTCCCACCAGGGGACATGAGCCCCTTGATTCCACTTTCACAAAACACAAGAAGGAGATAGTGACACCATTATGTATAGACCCTTATCAGCTTCTTCGGCTATAATCCCCTGTCAAAACCAAGCCATGCACTCATTAGTTTTGTGAGTTGAGCCACTACCCAGCTGTTACAAGCCTGAATTTGCCATGTTGATCATGCTATTGTGAGCTATAAATTTTGAAGTCCCTGAGGACAGCCTTGCCAGAGGGGACACAAACTCAATCAGTTCAACCAGTTCAACTGTACTTCAACAAAATTCCCATTTAAACTAGGGATGCTAAAAAAAAATTTTCCAAACTGTTTTTGAAGGAAAATTGGGTTTTTTGGTTAAACTGATTTTTAGGGGGCTTTTTGTGAAAAGGGTCTGCTTTCTGCCAAAAATTACAGCTTTTCATAAAAAAACCCAAACTCCTGAAAAACAAAATAATTATATTCTGAAATGCCACCACAATGCCGTCTGTGAGTTGTAGTTTGGGTGCCTCATGCCACTGTTCTCCTCTCTGGGTCATGCTCCATTGTTATGGAACTCCACTGATGCATTATAGCAGCACAGCAAGAAGGGAACCCATGTTGCATCTTGTGGTCCCGCCAGGGAACTGGAACCTTAGAGGAAAATGGGCACCCAAACTACTACTATGAGGCACCATAGCAGCATTTTTACTCAAAAATTTCAGGTTTCAGTTTTTCACCGAAAAGCCAAAATTGTCCAAAGGGAAAAAAGCTCCATTTTCTGATTAGCTCAAATTTTAATCCTAGCCAAGGGCTCATAACTTTTACCCAAGGTGGATGTATTCATAGGAATCCAGTCTTCTTGTCGAAAAACGTTCTACAGCAGCATCCAACAGCCTTAGCCCAAGCTGAAGCCCCACTGTAATGGGCACTGTACAGACACAAAGGAAGTCACAGTCCCTGATGGGAAGACATCACAAGCTAAAATAAAACATGATGCTATGATGTGTAAAACAATTGGATTGGAAAGAAGGAGGGAGGATGAGTATAACACTAATAAGACTGTCATATGGTTATACAGGCTAAGAGATTCCAAATGAGACAAGTGGGACTGATACCAAGCTCTTGACCTTTGCAATGATAAGGTTTTGCAAGAAATGCATGACTCTGGAACTCCACATCCCTAGTTCATGGCAGAATTTTTCAACCTTATCAGCTATTGAGTGGCAGCATTCTGATGGTTTCCAAAGTGAGAAAAGATCATCTTTAAAATTAACATGCCAGTGAATTATTCCGCACAAACTGGACACCTCTGACTCAGGTAGTCACAAGGCTTGGGGCAAAATCCTGCACACTTTGATCACAAAATCTCCAATTTAAGTCAGTGGGAATTGTACGAGTTAAGCAGGTAGGATTTGATGCAGGTCTTTATTGCGAGCCTAAACTTCAAAAATGCTTCAATTTTTTTCTTTTCCCCTCCATTTCTTTTAAATGGTGACTTGTGTGACCCATAATTATGAACTAAACTAATATCTTTTTATGCAAAACTATTCAAAATACTAATCAATTTCTAGTTTCACATCATTATGCTGTCAAACAAAAATATTTTTAATTCTTTTAGTAGAGAGTTTTTTTAGAAAGCACATTTCCTTTCTTATGAACATGGTAGTAGAAAGAAGAGTCTCCTTTTCCTACTGAAAATGTCTCTGTCCTTTCCAATCCCCAGGATTCAAGAATGAGATCAGCAAAGGATCTTATAATAGCCACAGGGGAATGACATAGTGGCAGGTATACACGAGTTAGTTATGCTAATAATTAGAGGTTAATTTTTTCTTCACTCATAAAATTGATCTATGTGTTTATTACATTTTAGGGTGCAATTCAGAAATCTGACTTTACTTTCTTATAGCTTGGCTGCATCATGAGTTTATTTTAAAAACTAGGAAAAGCAGTTTAAAATAATCATAAACCCTGTATGCATTTTACTGTTAATTTTATGGCTTCTGTTTAACTGCAACAAATAGAAAAGTTCAGAGATTTTCTTACAGGTGAATATATCTCAAGACTGCTTAGAAACAGTCATTCATGGCTTTGCAAACTGTATTGTCTCTGCACTTTGTGAAACCATTAAGAAGATCTAATTTATGAACTGCAAAGTGCTGGTATTCAGAAAGTTCAGTTCCTGTGCTATTTACAGTGACAGAATACTTAAAGTCAACCAGTGACTGAAATTTCATAGTAACAATTGACATTTCATTTAACCTTTTTAGCTAAAATAGCACATACAGTTTATCTCTGAATCGCTCATGCCATATTGAGGCAAATCTTTGCCTTGATACTGAAGCCTGAGCATACAAAATGACATATCAGGCACTTTATGAATGATAAACGTTAAACAGCATGATCCATGGGGCATATCAAGCATGCAACACTAATTTACAACCAGTATGCTTAGCCTTGTGATAAAGATAGCTAACTGTAAGAGACATTACTTTTTTATTAATATGTATTAATGGTGCTAGACCTTGGTGTTGAGGGGTAAGGTGAAATCACTCTGGAAAAATATTTGTTCTTTATAAGGAGGTTTAAGCAAAGATGGTTAGTACAGCAATCTCCTCACTATCCATAAAGCTGAAACCATACTATAATCTGGCTCTGAATATGCAGACAGTATCAAATACTGAGAGAGAGAGTGTGTTTGTGTGAGAGACTGGTGGTGCGGGGGTGGCTGGACAAGTTTGGAATACCTCCTTGGGGATCACATTTGCTTTGTTCTAATTAAAAAATACTTTCCCCAATTCCCCAGACTAGCACAAGTCTCTAGAAATACCAATATGCTGCCATATCTAAATCCAGGCCCCCATATTAGATGGCTGATAATGCAACATATACCATATTGAAGCTGGGAAGGGGAGGGAGCACCTCACATTGCCTTCAGTTGCCTATGGCCAAAAACAGAACAACACTGACAGATTATGCAGAAAATGCAATCATAGCTAAAAAGAGGACAGCATCACAGGAACTGTGCCAGTCAAGGTGTCTGCCGTGTGCTCTCTTGAAAGAGCTGTTCCATAGAGAGTGGAAACCCTCCATTTTGCTTCCTCATGCCCTGTCCCTGCAGCAATTCCTCTGTGGTTTTGCTCTGGGTCTCCCCCTAGTGGAGATGAGGATGGGCACCTTTTTGTAACACCTCTTAACTGAGGATCACAAACACCAAGCTTTCCTATTTCTCTGTCTAGAGATTGCAAATAAAATAAAATAGTGAAAAACAGACACTAATAAATTTACCAGGAAATAAATGTAAAAGCACCTCCACATTTCAGGGGAGGAAGCCGCATGTGAGAATGGGAAAGTAATATTAGGATCCAGTCATGTAGAAATTACTAACCTAAATAGCAAAAATATAGTCCAATAAACACAGTGACTGCTTATTCAAGAAGTGCTTTAAAAGGTTTCAAGAAGGTAGCATTTGGAATGTGATAAAGATATAAATCTGTGTCAGTTTCAAAGTGTCAACCCAAGAATCTAATTCAAATTTAAATAGTAGTTTAAACGTTAAAGGAGATTGGAGAACTGATGATGGCATAGTCTTAACCTTTGGAACTTTTTTCAGAATAGACAGTGAATTGAATTAATTAGTAGCCTTTCACCTTGGAGACCTGGGTAACAAATTGGTAGCTCAAAAGGCAGTTAATGAGATTGTAGTCTCATTTCAGTCACAGGGGGGCTCTAATCCCCATCACCCAGTCACATGACCCTCTTATTTAGTTTCTACTTTATTTCATTTTAGAGTAAAAATTCAAGATGTCAGGAATGTCTTATATCTAAAAATCCTCCTTGTATCTGATGTTAGTGGTTGTCAGCAAGGTTGGAGTAATGTCAGGACCTGAAAACAAATGTGCTGACTACAGATGGCCTCAAACCCAATCCCTGATCTGAACATTCCTAAATCTCGGTGTTGGAATCTGAGGTGAGATCCAGATTAGAAACTTTTATATGGCAATTATTTTAATAATAGGTCAAATCAAAACCCCAAATCTGAATGGAAGGGGGGTTTGGGTTTTGGTTTAGGTTTGCAGAGGGTGTTTCAAACTAATAATCTGAGTTTTGTGGCTCAGACCCAACCCAAATAGCATCCAGCAACACACTGAATAATATCGAAAAGTATTCATAATTTTTTTTCAAATAAAATTGGCAATTATCATTTGGCACAGGGTGACTAGCTCCTTTAAGGCGAGATGGGGCCAGCCATACTTGTGCCATAATTAATTAGCTGCTTCCCAGCCTGAGGGGACGAAACTAAGAAGGGTCAGGTAACAGATTAATGGTCACCTGTTACATAAAATGATGGAGAGAGAGAGAGCAGTCTGACAGGTGAAGCCAGCCTGGGAACCAAGTGTTCTATTCCAGCGCCATAAAGATTTTCACAGGTAGCTCAGAGAGGAGCTGGGAACAGGGCCTCAAGGGGCCAATTGAAGAGAAGCCCGAAAGGAAAGAGGAAAGGGTTTTTTTGTCTATTTTAGTTAGACTTTTGCATCCCCAAAAGCAGTTGTTTGTTTAAACTTGAATACAGGGATAAAACACATCTCCACCAAAGCTCTCCATACACCAGTCTATCCCAGAGAAGGAAATTGAGGCAAGATGTGCCCATATTGCTGCACTTGACCAGTAGGGGCCACTATGGGGAAGCCATGCCCTAAGGAATTGCTTTCTGAGCTTTGTGCAACTATCTTATTGATTGTAATGTTCACACATTCAGATGTCTCAGATATTCATGAAAATTTTCACATTCCTAAAAGTGTCACGCATCCATCCATACTTGCCAAAAATGGGGGAAGGGCATCATTTGCCAACAGGTACCACACAGTTACCACATTTATTTTCTTTTCTAAATACAGTAATAATGAGAAAATTCTGGTGTCTGAGATTTTACTACCTAGTAGGTATTGCCAAATGTTGATTTTTTTTAACTTTTGTATTTATTTTTACAGTAACATCCACTGTTCTTGGATTGATTCTTATGGGGCGTGATCCTGCATCATCTTTCTCTGCATTTGCTCCATTAGGATTCTTGGGTGTATAGCATATGCAAGATAGTCAGGACCGGCGCCAGACACCTGCCTACCAACCACGTGCTTGGGGCAGCACCTATCTTGGGGCGGCAGCTCAGGTTTTTTTTCTTGTTTTTTATTAAACATACTGGCGCTCTCAGGGGAGGGGTGGGTTTGTTTCCCTGGGCGCTGGACTGGTGGTGTGTTGCGGCACTGTGGGGGTGGTGCTCCTCCAGCTGGGGCAGAGCGGGGCCGCGAGCCGGCATGCTGCCCGCCCCGCGGCGCTCCTCCAGCCAGGGGAGAGTGGGGCCGCGGGCGGGGCGCTGGGGGGGGGGGTTCTTGCGGCGCAACTCTGGGGGATGTGTTTCCGCAGGCACGTGGGGGGGGGTTGTTGTTTTTTGTTTAGGTGGGGCAGCGCTTGGGTTTGTTTGGGGTTTTTTTGCTTGGGGCAGCAAAAATGTTAGAGCCGACCCTGAAGATAGTGTCCTGGAGTTTCTAGTAGGTCAGTGAATACTCCCTCTCAAGTGGATCCAAATTACTAAAATAGAATCCCTGTGACTACTGTTAATAAATGTGTTTCATGACAGATAAAAGTGGTATTCCCCAAATCATGTCATTTTGCCCGCAGACTTGAGAAAAAGTTATTGCATATGTGCAGTCATGTTTTGCTCAATCTGTTCTACAGCCTGTGTTGATATACTTGTGAGTGCAGATCATGGGATAGCTCCAAATACACAAATAAATTGGTAGATTCAGCCTGAAATGCGAATGCAAACCTAGTCTTAAAATGCTACCCATTATGTCACTCATAAGTGCTGGGAAATTTGCATGAGAAAATCTAGTAGCTCTACTAATTATAAAATCTATCCTTCACAGGCAAGCAACTGGCATGAACTGAATAGTGTTTACAATAATAAGTGATACTGTATTTAAACAAACACATGACATCTGCAGATTTAACACATTTTAAGATATAGCAATTTACATTCTTTGTTGCACTTGCTAAATGCACAAAGTCAATGTACGCATTTTTAAAGGGATTTATTTGTAACATCTGATCAAAATCTTCACCTACTCTCTGTGGGGTTTTTCACAAGCATTTGAAATCCCTCGGCTGTTCCTAGGGATCTTTACTCAAGACTGCTTAGTCCACCACCTATGTTCTGACTCCCAAGAGACCCATCCCCACCCACCTTACACCCCAGGTAGGAAAACGGCCAAACAGGATGAAAGATAGCCTTTCCATCGTCTTTGCAAAATGTCAAAATGAATTTTAGAAAATAGATATGATGTCATAAGATGGCTGTGAATCAGAGGAACCCAGAGGCTGATGCGGTAAATTGTTCAGCACCTTCGGGGGCTGAGGATACTTAGCACTCTGCCAGATCCAGAGCTCAACCTTTTCAGTGCTAGAATAACTATGTGCCATTAGTAATCTAAAAATACTTGGGGAACAAATACATATAATATATCAGCCTTTTGTCAGAGATAACCGCCTGCAGTGCTTTAAAATGAATACCAAGGTGCCTGACTCAGCTGTGAAGAATATTAAACAGCTGAATTTAGCAAAAGCATCTTCTATTAGGATATTTTTATTATTTTTTCTTCCATTAACTGTAAACACTGCGAGCCAGAAAACACAACAGTAGCAGGGAACAGCCATTCAAAATGCAAACTCAAACATATGGGCATCAAACATCTGTGATATATGGCTATTCAGTATTGGTATAAATGCATGAAATCAGGATTAGTCTGGAGTGGCATTGGGTAGTATTTCAGGCTAAAATAAGTTTGCTGAGTAGCTCCAATGTTATATTCCCTAGTACTCGGATGGTTTTCACAAAAAGACAACATACTTGAAAAAAATGAAGATTCTGTTAAGACAATTAGTTGAAGATTGTTTAGTAAAAGTAAAAGCACGAAATGGAATCAAACAGAGAAATCAAAAAGGTACAGTATTTTGTGATCATTTTGCTAGATATTTGGTCATGAAAGGTTCAGTTTGGGAAGTGAAGATGTTCAGTTTGGAAATACAAGTTAGAAAAAAATCTTATCACAGTTGAATTTGAAGCTAACTTGTTTATTCCAGCTCATTAGTAACATACAATGAAGTAAGAGCTGAAATTCACTGTATTATAACTACCTAAAAGCTCATTAGATGATCAACTTTAAAAATAAAGCCAAAAAATTAGTGACAGGCAGACCTCTAAAGGTTTGGATTGGATAATCACCCAAAAGTTTTGGTTGCAAACTTAGGTTAAATCATCACCAGGGGTAAGCAAAGGATTCAATTATAAAATACTTCCTTCAGCCATAATTAGCAAGTAGGAATTCGGTGAATCATCCTGAAAGAATACACACATATGTAACTTTATTCACATGCATCACCCATATCCATAGTTTGATTTTAATGGGACTACTTATAAGCTTGAAACAGGTTTTAATTGTTTGCAGGATCAGGACTTAAGAACCCACCTGATCCAACAGCCCAATATGGAAATGAATCCATATCTGAACTATTTTCATCATTCAGAGTGAATTTTTTCTTCTTCTTGATTCCTGGGTGTCACTGATCTGGTATGTCTTTACAGGTCCAAACGAGAAGGACTAGAAATATGAGATTTGTTTTCCAGCCTAATTTCCAGACCAAAATAGATCAGATAAACTTCCAGCAAGCCTCCAAACATTTGTAGTCTTATCCAACTCCATTAGAACCTTATAGCCATTTGAGGTTTGCTGATCATTTGTTGACAACAACTCTATATTTGAACAGTGCCCAATTGATCTTGAGCCAATTCCTACAATATCTCTACCAAAACTCTAACAGAAATCTTACATCTTTGGTGAGGCACTGTCAGAACGGTAAATCTGGAAGCAAATATTTCTCTAAATATTGTCAGCAAGGGTGAACTGTATTGGTTAGACAAACTTTCTCTATGTGCAACTTGGATTTGCAGTTTCCATTGTAAACAACTGAAATCCCACCACACACAGATACTGAGCATTTCAAATGCATTATATTGGGGGTGATGAACTAAAAAGTATGTCAAAAGTAACACTTCTCCATTTTCGTAAAACCGTGTCTCTGGGTGTGCCTGGATCTACACAGTAGCTCTACAAAATGGCCACCCACAGTAATCTATTGAGGACAAAACTCATTCAAATATACATACTGTATTAACAAAAGCTACCTTATAGGACAGTTCATTGAATCCACAGACTCTTTCACCTCCATTGAAAGTTTAAGAGAGGAAGAAAACAAAAGACATCAAAGTCTTTGTATTTAGTATATAGCCCTTTTTACCAGTTCAAGTAGACCTTTTTAAAAATGCACTGTCAGCAGTATAGCTTTTATGGGTAAAATGATGCCTTTAAAGTAGGTATCCCACTGTGCATTCTACCACTGTGCTGCCTGTGGAGAGTAAAAAACAAGGGCAAAGATGGGACTGAAAGACTCAAACACTCCCATACAATGTCTTTCATCTGCTTTTCCAAATCTGAAACCTTTGAAGACAGAAGGAAACACCATTAATGCGTTTACAAATAGGCTGGAAACTGCAATGTTTGAAAAGAGATGTACAAAGGGCATGAAGGTCCCTGGGATTCTCATTACATTTCTTAAAGGGACACGCTCACATTGGCAGCACCCAGATTTGACCTGTCTTTTTAATCGTATCTGTTAACAAAGTTCATGCACCTTTTTTTAATGCTTCAACACTCTTATCTCTAAAAATGAAAACAAAGAAAAATGTGGCAGATACATCATAATACCATAAAGAAACCTGTCAGGTTCAGTTACAAAATCCATCCTCATCCCTTAGATGGTGCAGGTTGGAGTTTGGAAATACAGCTGACAAAAGGACTTTAGGAGTTTATGATATATCTGTCACTTTGCTCATTTATCAACATAGTCTTTTATAAAAATATATAACACAAACAACAAAAGCCAGCAGCCCAGAACTCATGAGTAAACCTGAAACAAACCAGTATGAACAAATGGTAGAAGAACACACATTTTGTTAAGACAATTATTGTAGTTTAAAGCCATCAGGAACATACTCTTTTAAAAAGTATAAATAGAAACTGACTATAGACACTGTGTAACATGCAGTACGTCTATAAATGTATTTTAAAATGCCCTAGAGAAATAAAGAGAGAATAGAATTATTCTGAAAAAGTCTCAGATACTTGCAGGATTATAAACCATTGCACAGCACATTTCACACCAACATTTGTGACACCAGCACTATTGCTAATGAGTAAAAGAAATCACAGCTGTGTAGGAAGTGATTTTCACTCCATGTTTTAAATTATTACTTTGTCTGTTTGGGGGTGTTTAGTTTTTTCACCTGGTTCTGGCAATCTGCTATCCATTTTTTTTTTTTTTTTTTTGGATCCACGTTGTTTTCTTGATTTTCCATAATGAATGTTAATTCTGAGTTAAACTGAAGTCAGCACAGGGTCTTCCCCAAAGAGTATTATACACCAATGCTGGACTGGCAGCCTTTGAGTATTAGTGTGGTGTGATTCCAACAGTGGGCTTTGCAGGGTGGGATCGTTGTAAATGGACTCAGCTTTACTATCTGGAGGATATTTGGGTGAAACTAAGGTAACAACTTGTTTAAATAATTCTGACTTCAGGGGAGCAAAGCCTAGATCATTGTGAAAAGTACTCTGAAAGATTAGCCTGGAGGTAAGATCTTTATTTATGAGACATGTGTTATGTATGTCCTTGTGTTTACAGAGTCTTTGCTTTCAGTATACAAGGGACTTTACAATCTAAAAACTGAAGTGTACCCTGTCAAAAATGATCCTGTGATATTGTGGGTGAACTGAAAGCAGGGTCATAGCATATGCAGCCAGTGAAAAGCTACCAGAGTTTAATTAAAGATGGCAATAGAGCTTTAAGAGCCAGAGAAAATGATATCTAGAGAAAATTAGGTTCTCTCATTGGCTGTCAGGGAGGTACTGCTAAAGAATCCAACCAATGCCCACTAATTTAGAGCTACTTTTGGAGCTTTGTCAAGTTGATTCAATGCAAGCTACAGAGCAACTATTTCTCTTCACTAACATTCATGCTTCTTGCAAGGCAGTGGCAGGACATCATCAAGGGCCTGATCCAAAGCCCTGTCAATGAGAGACCAAATTCCCTAAGTGAGTTTGAAATCCCACATATTAACTTTAAACAACATATCAGTAGGTTTGTGCTCAAAATCATGTACTGTAGCAAATATTTGTATTTCTAGTATAACAGAGATCTCAGGAGTTTGGAAATGGCTGGAACTTGCGCCGTGAAAGACAAAATTATTTACTGAATATATTATTCAAAATATTTCACAAAATTCTTTAAATAAATTATTTAACAAATAACCAGTCAGCTCCACAGATAAGCCAAATAATGAAAAAAAAATCAGCAATATATGTAAAAGATATCCCTAAAATCACTGAATAAATTATTCAAACTATTTACATAAAACAAATATTTTTGGCCAGCCCCAAACATTTAATCTTAAATTCATTAATTGTCATCCATCCCTAAATGAAAGTGAATGGGATCTGGCAGCTGCTTGGGAGAGAGATGTCTGAAATTACAAGATGGTCTCAATCTAATCCCGGATAGGCAGGTGTCCACAACACAATTACTACTATTTTGCACCTTTGTTGACACTCAGAGTTTACAAGGACAGACTTGAATAAGCACAGACAACAATATGCAGCCCTGGCATAAACATATGCAATTCAACTGAAGTCAAAGCTGAAGTCCAGAGATTGCTTTAGAAGAAAACCTTAAAATTCTGTGTTGAGATATATTGAGGAGGCAGAATGGAGTTGCTTACACCTCTGTATCTGCTATATACAAGAAGTCTCTGTACCTGCTATATACAAGAAGCCTCTGTGACGCATAACCAGAAAGGGTTAAGCATCCTGCAGGATAAATGACTCAAATTCAACCCTTAAAGACATATTGTTAGAGGTCAACAATGTAATCAAACAGTTCCTGTCTATGCTGTATTCTGTTAATTCAGACATCAAAAGGACATCTTAACATTTAAATAAATTGTAAACATAGGATATCATTGTATTCATCTCTCTTTAAACTGTATAGCAAATCATCTGCCAACGGTGGAAAAACAGGCAATTGCCTTATATTAATCTGTGTGGATAATTATCAGGCCTGCTTAGGAAATGGGTCCACTTCAAAGTCCCCATGAGTGCCTATTGTTCGCCTAAGGACTCCAAGCTGTCACAAGAGGGCCTAAAACTGTATAAAAGATAGATGGGTCCTAATTCCATCATCTCAGATCTGCTTGAGGCTTCATGCAGGAGAAGCCTAAGCCATAAGGACTGAGATCTCAGTCCTGACTGGACCACCCTGAATATAAAGTTTGGACTATAACAGAGTGGACAAACTATGGCCTTCAGGCCGGATCTGGCCCACGAGCCATTTTAAGCCAGCCCACAAGCTCCCGCTGGGGCGCTGGGGCGGGGGCCACTCCACATGGGTTGGCCCCGCTCCGGCCGGGGTTCAGGGTCGGGGCCACACCACACGGCATGGCCCCGCTCCAGCTCCTAAGCACTCAAATGGTGGCTGCAGGGGCCTTCGGATGGGGCAGTGTGCAGAGCTGCCTGGCTGCATAGGAGCCGGAGAAGGGACATGCCACCGCTTCTGGGAGCCACTTGAGGTAGGCGCCGCTCAGAGCCTGCACCCCCGAGCCTCTCCCCACGCTCCAACCTCCTGCCCCAGCCCTGGTCCCCTTCCCGCTCTCAAAACCCCTTGATCCCAGCCTGGCACATCTCCTGCTCCCCAAACCTCTCATCCCCAGCTCTACCCGAGAGCCCGCATCCCCAGCCGGAACCTGCACCCCTGCCCCAGCCCTGATCCCCCTCCCACCCTCTGAACTCCTCAGTCCCAGCTCAGAGCACCCTCCTACACGCCAAACTCCTCATCCCCAGCCCCACCCCAGAGCCTGCACCCCCTCCCACACCCCAACCCCAATTTTGTGAGCATTCCTGGCCCACCATACAATTTCTATTCCCTGATGTAGCCCTCAGGCCAAAAAGTTTGCCCACCTCTGGACTATAACCTATGAACTAAATCTGAAAGAACCTTTTGCAACTACAAAGCTCACCATCTCTGCTGTGAATCTGAATCTCAAGATGGTACTCATGTTTGTATGTATACTGATCTTTTAACCAATACTCTCTTTTTCTTTTTAAATAAATTTTACTTTAATTAATAAGAATGGCTGTAAGCGTGTATTTGGGGAAGATCTGAAATATCCATTAACCCAGGAGGTAATGTGTCCAATCCTTTGGGATTGGTAGAAATTTTTTATATGATGAATACAATTTTCAGTAATCCTCATCATATTTGACTTGGGTGTGTGCGGGAGGCCTGAGGCTGGGTTGCTTTAAGGGAACTGTGTTGTTGGTTTCTGGGTAACCAGTGAGGTATTATAGCAGCTGTTTTGTCCTGGTTTGGTAAATCTAAGTATTAGGATATCCACCAGCTTTGGGAATTGCCTGCCCCATTCTTTGCAGTTCACCCTAATTGAGTGACCTCACTGGAATCCCAGGGGAGCCAACTCACAGGCAAATGTTACTTTTTAGTGGCTATTATCAACACAACTCTCTAATACTGAGTATTTGTGGAATCTCTGGTAATCTGAGTTACCATGGCTGACACTCTACCTCTTACGTGGATAAATCAGTCTTGCAAGATTGTAATGAAAATTTAGAATCCCACGCATTTGCCTTTCCTTTAGCCTTGGTATTTGATGATTTAAAAAAAAAAAAGATAATTTTACCCAAGTAGAAGGCAAAATTACTTGTCCCAAGTAAATAGAATTTTGGAAGTTTGGGATAAACACTGCGCATATGGCCCCTTTCACAAAAACTTAACTCATAATTGAAAAGAAATACAATCACTACTGTGCTCTGATCTTTCAATTCTTTTATAATTATTTTATAATTTGGGTTGGTTAATTACAGAAGTCCCAATGACTTCAATAGGACCAGGATTTGAGGATAATGATAAATGAGGACCTTGATATAACAGTCATCATAGAAACTTTGTGGAATGATGATAATCAATGGGACACGTTAATAGTAGGGAACAAATTTATATACGAATGACACCATAGGTTGTGCTGGTGGGGGAGTGGCACTATATGTGAAAGAAAGCATAGAGTCAAATACAGTCTAAATCTTACTTGAATCAAACTGTACCAAAGAATCTCTATGGATAGAAATTCCATGCTTGAATAATAAAAGTATAGCAGTAGCAATATACTACCGAAAACATGACCAGGATGGTGATGGTAACTGTGAAATGCTATGGGAGATTAGAGAAACTATAAAAATAGAAAACTCAATAATAATGGGAGATTTCAACTATCTCCATGTTGACTAGGTACATGTCATCTCAGGACAGGATGTAGAGATAAAATTTCTAGACACCATTAACAACAGCTTCTTGGAGCAGCTAGTCCTGGACCTGATAAGGAGAGACAATTCTCAAATTAGTTCTAAGTGGAGCACAGAACCTGGGGCAAGAGGTGAATATAGCTGAACCACTCAGTAATAGCAACCATAATACAAGTAAAGTTAACATCTTTGTTGAGGGAAAATACCAACCATATCCACCACAATAGCATTTAACTTCAATAAAGGGAACTTTGCAAAAATGAGGAAGCTAATTGAAAGGAAATGTCACAAGAGTGAAATGCATGCAAGATGTATGGAAATTTTTTTAGAAGACCATAAGAGAGGCTCAAACTAAATGTATGTCCCAAATTAAATACAACAGAAAGAGGACCAAAAAATAGTCTAAAAAACAGAGTAAATGAGGCAGTTAGAGGCAAAGAGGCATACTTTTAAAAGTGGAAGTCAAATCCTACTGAAGAAAATAGAAATGAGCATAAACTCTGGCAAGTCAAATGTTAGAGTGTAATTAGGCAGACCAAAAAAGAATTTGAAGAGCAACTAGCAAAAGAGACAAAAACAAATAGTAACAAGAATTTTAAATACATCAAAAGGAGGAAGCCTGCTAAAAAATCAGTGAGACTACTGGACAATTGGGATGCTAAAGGAGCACTCAAGGAAGACAAGGGCATTGCAGAGAAACTAAGTGAATTCTTTGCATTGGTCTTCACTGCAGAGGAGGTGAGGGAGATTCCCACACCTGAGCAATTCATTTGAGGTGACAGATCTGAGGAACTGTCCTTGATTGTAGTGCCAAAACAGAAGGTTTTGGAACAAATTGATCAATTAAACAGTAGTGAGTCACCAGGACTAGATGGTATCCACCCAAAAGTTCTGAAGGAACTCAAATATGAAATTGCAGAACTACTAACTGTGGTATGTGACCTATTGCTTAAATCAGTTTCTGTACTAAATGACTGGAAGATAGCTAATGTGATGCCAATTTTTAAAATAGGCTCCAGAGGCAATCCTGGCAATTACAGGCCAGTAAACCTAACTTCAGTAAGAGGCAAATTGATTGAAACTATACTGAAGAACAGAATTATCAGACACAGAGATTAACACAATTTGTTGGGGGAAGAGTCAGCACAACTTTTGTAGAGGGAAATCATGTCTCACCAATCTATTAGAAATCTTTGATAGAGTCAATAAATGTGGACAAGGGTGATCCAGTGGATATAGTGTACTTGGACTTTCAGAACGCCTTTAACAAGGTCCCTCCCCAAAGGCTCTTAAGCAAATTAAGCAGTCATGGGATGATATGGGAGGTCCTTTCATGGATCACTAACTGGTTAAAAGACAGGAAACAAAGGGTATGAATAAACGGTCAGTTTTCAGAATGGAGAGAGGTAAATAGCAGGGTTTCCCCATGTGATCTATACTGAGCCCAGTACTGTTCAATATCTTCATAAATGATCTGGAAAAAGAGATAAACAATGAGGTGGCAAAGTGTGCAGATGCTACAAAATTACTCAAGATTGCAGTCTGCTTTGCACTGAACTAAGTGTTACAAAGGGATCTCACAAAACTGAGTGATGGGGCAACAAAATGGCAGATGAAATTCAATATTGATAAACGCAGTGTAATGCACATTGGAAACCATAATCCCAACTATACATACAAAATGATGGGGTCTAAATTAGCTCTGAAAGAGATCTTGGAATCATTGTAAATAGTTCTCTGAAAACATCTGCTCACTGTGCAACGGCAGTCAAAAAAACTAACAATATTGGGAATCATTAGAAAAAAGATAGATACTCCATGGTACAATCACACCATGAATACAGCATGCAGTTCTGGCTGCCCCCATCTCAAAAAAGATAAATTAGAAAAGTCTATAAAATCATGAATGGTGTGAAGAAAGTGAATAAGGAAGTGTCATGTACCCCTTCACATAACACAAGAACCAGGGGTTACCCAATGAAATTAATAGGCAGCATGTTTAAAACAAAGAAAAGGAAGTACTTCTTCATACAACACCCAGTCAATCTGTGGAACTCATTGCCGGGGATGTTGTGAAGACCAAAAATATAACTGGGCTCAAAAGAGAATTAGATAAGCTCACAGAGGGCAGGTCCATCAATGGCTATTAACCAAGATGGTCAGTGATGCAACTACATGCTCTGGGTGTCCATAAGCCTCTGACTGCCAGATTTTAGGACTGGATGACAGGGGATGGATCACACAATAATTGCCCTGTTCTGTTCATTCCCACTGAAGCACCTGGCATTGGGCACTGTTGGGAGAAAGGATGCTGGACTAGATGCACCCTTGTTTTGAACCAGGAAGGCCATTCTTATGTTATGATTTCACTCCTTGAGACTTTTTAAGGTGCATTTCGCCATAATAAACAACTTAAAGTACACACTATAAAATTCAGTGACTACATGGTCAGAGTGTGAACTGTTTGGTCATACCAGTAAAATATGAAAGAAAAGAAAACTGTTTTTGTTTAATTTTATATGTTAAATTCAAACTCAGAGTATGTTCTGGTTTGTATATTAAGTTCTATAAGAATAAATTGCTAGTGCTAGATATTTAAATTGGAGCATTTATAGCATCTGTATGGGAATAACAAACCCTCTTAAGTAGTGGAAGTGTTTGGTTGCCCTAAAGGGTGAAAGTGGTGCCAAGTTAATAACCCACCATGGCTTATGAAAAAATTGAACATTGCCTGACAGACTAAGGTAAAATCCTATAGTACGTTTTCAACTGGGTAAAAGGAAAAACAGAATGCATAGCAAAGCAATACTATTTATCTAAAAACAGCAGAGACACTTCCCCTACTACACTGATCTTCATTGTATCTTGAAAAGTACAAAAGCATTAAGAATCACTTTTTTTCAAAAAGGAAAAAGCCCAACTGACTTCCTTGAGCTAGGGTTCCCCCCACATCCTCCCCGATCATACTGGAATTCTTTATAAAGATGTTCTGTATTGCAAGTTTATGTATATTTCCCTGCAGCACAACCAACTAATCTCACACTTCAAGAAAGCACTGAAATTCTCCCAGAAATATCATATTCTTTTCCTTGATGAACATCACTCAGAACAACAGCTTTTCAAAAACTCGTTGCACTGACATCAACTGAAATGAATATTCTTAAAATGACTGGAATCAATCAGTATAATGGAAAGCATAATGTTTAACATCTGTACAAAGATTTAGACATAGAAGAAAGCAAAGAGCCTGCGTAAATTGACTGTGGGCACACGTCAGGTCAGGGACACTTTTTTCTTCTCTCTATTGTTAATTAGGAGTATCGACAATAAGACCTTTTCTGTTGTCCTGGGCAGACCATGGAAATTTCAAACCTTTTCCACACAAGGTTTGGAAGTTAGGCATATTGGAAGAACTTCAACTATACACAATGGACATGCTTGTGAGCTCACTTATATCATCTTAACACAGCATAACTCCTGCCCAGCTGAGTTACTCCTGATTTACACTGGAGTAAGTGATCAGAGAGTTAACCATTGAGATAAAGCAAACAAACAAGTCAATTTAAAAAAAAAAGGAATAAAAACAATCCTTGTACCACTTCTCTCTCTCCTGTTCCACGTTGCTCCTTGTTTACGATTATCCCAGGTGTTGACCCATAATACCCAAAGATAAACATAGTACTGTATAATGATAATAATACAGCACCAATAATACACTTTTCATCCATAGATTTCAAAGAACCCTACCAAATAATCAAAAATTAAATCACAACAAGTCAATGACAAATTCTGCAATAAAACTCAGGCCTCCTCACTTTCATTTATAGCAGTGTAACTAAAATGAGGATCAGTCCCTACCTACCTAAGATATTTACGGATAACTACAATGGTCTTCAATGTAAGTAGATTCTGGCCAAATGCGTAATATCTGTTTACATTGGGAAATAGTGTCTATGCTTAAGACTAACTAAAGAAAAGCTAAACTGAAGGCCAAATCAGGCTAGTCCTTTATCCATAAGCTCTCAAATATTTGACTTTTCCATTTTGCCTCTAGGGCAAAAATGCTAGGCCATGGTTGGTTGTTTCCCACCTTTACCACTGCAATTTCCTGATCTTTGGCTCTGCTCATCTTGCTCACCTCTGTGCCAACGTATCACAGCTAAAATTGTCTCTCCCTTTCCCGCTGCTTATGATAGTCATTCAAAGCACTTGGGTCCATGGTTGGCTCATATAATATTAAGATGACAAATTGGAATATTGGTGAAATAAATCTGGTGGTAAATAACCTTTAAAAAACATATTGATCATTACACTGGAATTATGTTGCCTTGGGACTTGTAATGGAAATTCATATTGTAAATCCAAAATGGCACAACATTGTCATTGGGTATATTCTAAAGCCCTTTTGAAACTCAAGGTAAAGAACTGTATGTATCTCTGCTTATTATATTGGGTTCTCTACATCTGTTTTGAAAGCCAACAGCAGAGGATTTCTTGGAATTTTATTCTCTCCTCTTCTTGAAATTAACATGATCCTTTTAAAGCACCTGGCATTAGGAATTATTCCATATGTGTAAAATATTTGCAACAGAGTGAGTGTGTGACTCATTTGTCCACCTTCCTATTATGCTACAGTACTGTAATAATGCTGTGATGCTCCCCCATTTATAGTTACTGCATGCTTTAAGGCTGTCTGGTGCAAAACATAAATCTGTGCAATCATGCATTTTGTAATGATTTGTCTTCATTCCCAATTACATTTTGGAGGGCCTTGAGTACAGCATTTCAGCAGTTCCTTCAACCGCCAACATAAATTTTGTTAAGCTTCTAGTACTGTATAAGATTTATTTACTTAGCAGCTAATTTTGGTTATATTGTCAAAACCAGGAAGTGAAATTCCATCAGATTCCACTGGCAGTGGCTAATTTATTATCTTGAGCTGCGCTATTAGGACCCAAACCTCAAAAAAGGGTGAAATTCATTCCTCTCCAGTTCAGAAGCAGTATTGCTTTAAACTTTCATGAAGTGGGGGGCAGGGCCAACAGGCAGAACAGTCATGCAAGAAAGCCTCAGCATGCCTTTTGTACTATAAAGGCTATTAAGCGTTTAAAGAGGGGGGGGTCTGGGGGATGGGTTGAGGAATAGACTGCTGTTGGATGTGTGATTATGTGGATTCAGTGGTCTGAAACTACCATCTACAGGCTGGAAGGGAGACCAGAGACAGGGGTTACTGATAGAAAAGGCCTAAAAATTAACAAGCACAGGCCGTATCTTCCTCTCTTTCTCTGGCTTTAGCTCAAAGAGGGGCCTAGGGACTGGAATAACGAGCGAGGCCTAGGAATCAAGGACAGGACATGTATCTAGTCTCATATTAAATCATGTTAGCTATTTACTAATTAGTCCGCTTGGCATAGAAGTATATGCAGCTGTTTTCTCATGTATCCTCAAAAATATGTAATACCAAAGGTCAAGGTATGTACCCCATATTCCCTTCTAAATGATAAATGTATCCGCAACAGATGTGTCCTGTATCCCCCTCCCCAAAATCATGTATTCTGTGTGACCTGTTATCTATAGGTTAGTATAATGACGTATACTAAAGTTGTTTGTTACTGATTATAAAAGGAGCTCATGTCACCCATGTAGTGTGTGCTCTTCTCTGGCATTAGTCGGGAAGAAACACCCGCTCAGCTGAACGAAAATAAAGGTGTGGTACCCGTCTTCTTGTTCTCCGTGCCTCCTTGGTGGAATTGGGTAAGCTCCAGGGGGAAACGGGCCCTATTTGGCTAACAATTGGCGACTCCGCCGGGACTTCTCTCCCTGTAGAGGACGCTGACCGGCGGCCGAGGGCGATTCTGAGGAGTGGCCACCTCGAGCTATTGGTTTGCTCGGGCCTCGGGTCGTCACAATCGGCCGGGGCGGCTGCGTCCTCTCTAAAGAGAATTCCTAACGACACGGAGGCGAGACGGTGCCAGAAGAAGGGGAAGGTCCAACAGCCGGACGCGGCCACTCCGGGTGGTAAGTGCGTTTTACCTTTTGGGTTTAAAGGATATAACGCCCCCGCAGTGTGATTGGACCTCATAGGTAACCCCGGTGTGGGAAGGTATTGTGGTTGCTTAAAGGTTATGTTAAGCAAGCCAGGCAGTTAATGAATAATACCACTAATTTCACGAGCCCGTGGGCTGTACTGGATAATTACTGGGACATAGAGCAGCCCCAGGGCTTGTTGTTGTTTTTGGGGGGAGTATTGTTTTTCTTTATATTGATGATGTATTGGAGGCCAAAATTATGATAACCAGGTCTAGGACTTAAACCGACTCCAGCCGCCCTGAGACTCCTGCGAGGGGAAACCCCGTGACCAGGATATCTTAATCGCAAGGGGGGTCGGTCGAACCCATGACCAGGTTTAACTACACACAAGCACAATGGGGTCCGGACAAAGCATTTATGCTGGGACGCCCTTAGAATGTATGTTAAATAATTGGAAGGCGTTTAGACGTCAAGCTGATTATGGAATGCCATTATGTAAGGATGATTTGATAAAATTCTGCACTGTAGAGTGGCCAACATTTGGGGTGGAGTGGCCCGCTGGGGGAACATTGAAGTTAAAAATTGTAGGAGCTGTGCATAACGTTGTAACAAGGGATGACACAGTAGTCTGGCTGCCTGGTTAGCAAGCCTCACAGGGAGGACTCAGGCGGCCCTTGTGAGTGAGAATGTTTAAGAGAAGAGACCAGGAAGAGTGGGGGCTGATTGAGAAGCTCACTCTCCTGGCTGAAGTGATAGTGGAACAAGATAGCGAGAAAAGCAGGATCGGGCCCAGGCAGACAACAGACAGAGATATTGGAAAAACAGGTTGGAAACTTTGAGGGCATTGTAAGTTACAGGCATGGGAAATTTAAATCCCTAGAACAATAATTGAAATGGTAAAATCTGAGTTGATTGAGTGTCAGTTTGGGAAATAAGCAAGTGATTTAAGGAAAGAGAGTGAGAAGTTAACTCTGTGGTTGCTGGAGGGAATTTAGCAGTTGAACTTTGTAAAAACGCTAAAAGAAAAAGAAGCAGAAGTTAAAAGTAAAAGGCAGTCAAAATTCTGGTAAAGGTTAATTGTGTCCCTTTTAAGTAACAATCTTTAAGCTGAGGATAGCTTTGGATCCAGAAGCAAGCCAAAAAGCATCTGTGTTAATGCAACTTACCTAGCTGATAAAGGTAAAAGTTACTGCAACCTGGTCTGCCTATGAAACAAACACAGGAACAATGGGGGTAATTCCTCTCTTTTGCCTGTAATCAACAAGGGTATTTGTATAAAAACAAATATTTTAAGCAATGACTGATGGCCCTGAAGGGGGAAAGTGGGAAAGGGGGGGGCAACACGAAGGGACAAACAGGATTGCAGGAGAAGGGAAGAGGTTCCCGTTTGGGACGAAATCAGTGTGCTATTTGTAAGGAAGAGGGGCACTGGAAGAATGAGTGCCCCCAGCGACATAACAGGAGGGAGGGAAGCAGGAATAGGACTCCACCTGTGCCCGTTTTCTATAACGAAGCGCACGGAGAGTCGGCTGTATAGGGAGGCCGAGGGACCCAGCGGCCTCTCCTAGCGGCACAACCCGCTGGTCTGGATCCCACGGTTATAATTGAGGTAGGGGGCCGCCCAATTGAAGCCCTGATTGATACAGGAGCCGCCCTCAGCTTGCTTCCCCTTGCAGAGGCTCCCCGGGGGAGGGCTCAAGGGTGGGCTGTAGTTCAAGGGATAGAAGGACAAAGTGTAAAATTGGAAAAATCTCTTCCTCTCCTAGTAAAAGTAGGAAACTGTCATATATCCCACCAATTCGTTTGTAGCCCCTCCTGTCCCATTGCGCTGCTAGGACAGGACCTGCTTACTAAACTGCAAGCGGAAATCTCGTTCAACAATAATGGGACCCTGGAGGTTAGGCTCCCTAAACAACAAATTTCTAACTATCAAATGGCCCTTTTAAATGTTAAAAATCCTCCCCCAGCACGGCCGGAAAGCGAGAAGAATCAACTGTCAGGGGTTAACCCTGAGGTCTGGGCTGAGGAGGGAGGTTTTGCTCGGGCTCGAAATGCTTTGCCAGTACACATTTCCCTTAAGGAGGGAAGCCGTCCAGTCCGAATTCGACAATACCCCCTTAAGTTAACCACTCGGATCGGACTTAAACCTTTAATTCAAAAGTTTTTGCAATGCGGGTGGTTAAGGGAAGGCACTTCCCCATATAATACTCCAATAATGGGAGTGCCTAAGCCTAATGGGCAATATCGATTAGTCCAGGACCTGAGGCAGGTTAATAAGTTGATAGAAGCTCCCTATCCAGTTGTCCCAAACCCCCATACTATTTTGAGCCAAGTCCCCAAGAGTCACGGGTGGTTCTCTGTGATAGATTTAAAAGATGCTTTCTTTTCCATACCCCTTGATCAAGAGTCTCAGAAACTGTTTGCCTTTGAATGGGAAGATCCAGATACCCACTATAAGGCTCAGTATCTCTGGACTGTTGTCCCCCAGGGACTGACTTGTGCACCCGAGATCTTTGGCAGCCAGCTAAAAAGAGACCTGGCCCCGTTCCTAGCTGCACATCTCTCATGTAACATAGTTCAATACTGTGACGATTTACTCCTAAGTACTGAAACAGAGACTACTTGTAAGGAGCATACAATAGAGCTCCTTAACTTTCTTGGAGCTCAGGGATACAAGGTCTCTAGGGAAAAAGCCCAATTGGTTAAACAACAGGTTACTTTTCTTGGATATCATCTTTGGCAGGGACGTCGTAGCCTAGGTAAGGATAGGATTCAGGCAATACTTGAAAGCCCTCAACCCCGAAATCCCAGAGAGCTAAGGGCTTTCTTGGGACTGACCGGTTTTTGCCGGCTTTGGATCCCCGACTATGGAGGGAAGGCTAAATCATTATATGAGTCTCTCACTAAAGAGGGTCTGCTTAACTGGGAATGGACTAAAGAAAAAGAAAAAGCATTTCAAGAGCTTAAAGAAGCCTTGGTTCAGCCTCCTGCACTGGCTCTTCCGGATCCCCGAAAGCCGTTCACTCTATATGTTCATGAAAGAAAAGGGGTGGCATCCGGGGTTCTATGCCAAAGGTCGGGACCGGCCTGGCAACCTGTGGGTTATTACTCCAAGGTGTTGGACCCAGTTGCCAAGGGCTGGCCAGCCTGTTTACGAGCCGTAACTGCAACTGCTCTTCTTGTACAGGAGGCTGAGAAACTAACCTTGGGTGGGGACACTGAAGTTGTGGTACCCCATGGAATACCCCAGGTATTGGGAACAGGAGCCGGGGAAAAACATTTAAACCCCAGTAGGCATACTAGATATGAGGTGGGACTTTTGCTGGCCCCTAACCTAACTTTTAAAACAGTTAGTTCCCTTAATCCAGCTACTTTACTGCCAGATCCCCAAGTCCCTTATGGGGCTAGTCCCACCCATGATTGTATTGAAGTTTTACAACAAGAGACTAAACCTCGTCCTGATCTTTCAGATTTACCCTGGCCCAACCCTGATGTTGAAATGTATGTAGATGGATCTAGTTATGTAGAAGATGGGAAGCGATTTACAGGAGCAGCCGTTATAGTTAAAGAGGAAGAAGTGTACAAGTTTAAGCTTAGCCCCAACCTATCTGCCCAGGCGGCGGAATTGGTGGCTCTTATTGAGGCGCTCCAACGGGGAATTGGAAAGACTATTAATGTATATACTGACAGTCGTTATGCATACATGGTGGTGCATGCCCACGGAACTCTATGGAAGGAAAGGGGTTTTATTACAGCCTCAGGCCAAAGAATAGCCCATGGGGCTCTTATTAAGACACTACTTGAGGCCCTGATGCTTCCCCTCCGGGTTGCGGTAATACATGTGCGTGCACATGGGAGGGCCCCTGATACTGACCAGCGAAAGTATAATTGATTCGCTGATCAAGCCGCGAAAGAAGCCGCACGAGAAGGGGCCATATGGCTCCTTTGGGTCCAAAATACAGAAGCCAAAACCCCGGCTCCCCACTATACGGCAGAGGAAGTTACACATGCCCTGGAGACCACAAAGCTCGGGCCAAGTGGAAAGAATGAATAGGACTCTTAAAGACACTCTTACAAAACTGTGCATAGAATCTGGGTTAAAGTGGCCTGATGCCTTACCACTTGCCCTTACTCGCATTCGGAGGGCCCCACGTAAGGGTTTAAAACTTTCACCCTTCGAACTGGTCTTTGGGTTTCCTCCCCGAGTACTCATCCCGGGATACCGAGAGGACATAAACTGGGAAGTAGGGAATGACTCTTTATGGAAACAGGTATCTGCGCTGCAATCTGTTTTGTTACAGTTACATCGATACGCAGCACCTTTCCAGACTCTTCCTTTGGAACAACCGGTGCATTCCTTCCAGATCGGTGATCAGGTCCTTGTTAAAAAAATGGAAACGTGATCCACTCACGCCGAGGTGGGACGGTCCGCATACTGTATCGCTTATCAGCCAGGCCGCTGTTAAGGTCCTTGGAAGCGACAAATGGACACATCATTCCCGAGTAAAGCGGTTCCTGAGCCCGGATTCAAAGGACAGCCTAACTGAAGAGGACATCAGCCCTCTGTCCTCTCCGGCTCCGGAAGCCCGGAGTGACACAGGCGAAGACTCTACCTGGGAGTACCAAGAATTGGAGGGACTAAAAGGACTGTTTAAAAGACAGAAACAATGAAACCATCCTTTGTATTTCTGGTCTGTATGTTTACTTATGCATATAATTGGGAAAATAGCTTTCTGCAACTAGGGGAACTAATAGCAAACTCTTTTAACCTTACTAATTGCTGGGTATGTGGCAGTCCGGGAGAATTAAATGAATGGCCCTGGGTAGCTCAGCCAGTACAGCCTAAGTGGTGGCTAAGTAGCTTAAGCATAGTACATAAGGGAACGGGAAGGTGGACTGAGAACCAGGGCCCCTGGCGACTCTATTCTGCTGGAATAGGTGTCTTTTGCCTTAATCGGACTATTTGTTAGCAGAGGAAGGGGGACTCTGTGCAAAATTAAATGAATCTAACTGCTGCTTACAGCTAGACGACAATGGCCAGGCAGTGAAACAGTTAACCAAAGAAATGAGAAAAATAACCCATGTCCCAGTACAGACCTGGAACAGTTGGGACACGGATTGGTTTACCTCCTGGCTACTACAATGGGGATGGTTACGGAAAGGTTTCCTTCTTTTTATACTCTTTATTACCGTCCTATTAACAATTGCTTGCTTTGCCCCATGCTTAATTGCAATGATTCGCAAGCTGGCTGGTCAAGTTACATACCAGCAAATGATGATATTGTATAAACCTGAAGGAACTGAGGAGCCCATAAGCTCTTAAAATGTTTTTAAGGGGGGAAGCTTGATAGAAAAGGCCTAAAAATTAACAAGCACAGGCCGTATCTTCCTCTCTTTCTCTGGCTTTAGCTCAAAGAGGGGCCTAGGGACTGGAATAACGAGCGAGGCCTAGGAATCAAGGACAGGACATGTATCTAGTCTCATATTAAATCATGTTAGCTATTTACTAATTAGTCCGCTTGGCATAGAAGTATATGCAGCTGTTTTCTCATGTATCCTCAAAAATATGTAATACCAAAGGTCAAGGTATGTACCCCATATTCCCTTCTAAATGATAAATGTATCCGCAACAGATGTGTCCTGTATCCCCCTCCCCAAAATCATGTATTCTGTGTGACCTGTTATCTATAGGTTAGTATAATGACGTATACTAAAGTTGTTTGTTACTGATTATAAAAGGAGCTCATGTCACCCATGTAGTGTGTGCTCTTCTCTGGCATTAGTCGGGAAGAAACACCCGCTCAGCTGAACGAAAATAAAGGTGTGGTACCCGTCTTCTTGTTCTCCGTGCCTCCTTGGTGGAATTGGGTAAGCTCCAGGGGGAAACGGGCCCTATTTGGCTAACATTACATTCCAAACACTTTAACGCCGTCTTAATCCCTCTACACAAAACCCAATTGCTTGGGTTGTCAAAAACTTGGTTTTTAATCTGGTATGTATTTGCCTGCAAAAACAGATACATATTTTGAGCATTCACGGATTTGATCCAAGGTAAATATTTATTATTTCAACCTGCAAACAGCTCTGTTTCTCTTTTTCAGAGAGAAACATTGTTGTGCTTGTAAATACTGTCTTCTTGGTTTAAAAAAAAAAGAAAGAAAAGAAAGTAAGAATAAAGCTCTAAAATGCAGAAACAGATTGTGTGAAAACGGTCTTTAACAATCTGCCCCTGCTTTAGCTCAGTGGTTCTCAACCAAGTGTCTGAGGGGGCTGTGATCAGGTTTCAGGTGGTCCTCCAAGCAGGGTCAGCATTAGACTCGCTGAAGCCCAAGGCGGAAAGCCGAAGCCCCATCGCATGGGTCTGAAGCCTGGGGCCCTAAGCCCCATCACCCGGGTTGAAGCCAAAACCTGACCAATGTAGCTTCATAGAGGCCACAGGCAATTGTCCTGTTTGCTACCCCCTAATGCCAGCCAAGGTTTTTTTTGTGTGTGCAGAAAAACAGTTGTTTTGGTTCACATGGGCCTCTTTATAGCATATTGAGGGGGCCTCAAAGAAAAAGTTCGAGAATGCCTGCTTTAGCTGGTTCACCGCCTTTATCTAAAATGGCCTAAAGAGAGTCAGAACTGGCAGCCATAATCTTGGACGAGCCTGTTCTGATTCACTCCATTCTAGAGATTATGAGCAAGATTAAGGAGGGGAATAATAAAATTTTAGAAATGATTAAAAGGCTAGATGGATGGCATAGACGGACAACTTACCCCATTAAAGAAACATGTAAGGTTCGTAGCACCCAGGATGAGATAGATTCAAAAAGATAATGACACGTATCCTGGAATTTTTATAAAACAGAGAGGGGGGGGGGGGACGACAGACAGATCCTCTAATGTTGACTTCTGTGAAAACTTCTTAAATATCCTGCTTTAGGACCAGTTAACAGAATGGATCGTTATAGGAGAGATCACTAGCTGCCTTTGCAAAAAGGATACTCCACAACAAATTGTCTAGGTTCTTGATTTTTTGCTATCTAAGTTCCTGATCCTGCAAGAAGTCAATAGGTTGGCCACACCAAGTTCCATGCAAAGTTAGGGCCTAAATTACAAAGACAAAGAAAGAATTGAGAGATATTTTTCCAAGGAAAAAGTCTAACTGCCTTCTCTAGAGTAGGAACCTAGACCTTTGCACTGAGATCCAAAGGTGCTCAACACCCAACATTTTAATTTGAATGTGATCTCTGAGTATTCATCTCTGAAAATCAGTGTAAGGTGTCTCAAATTAGGTACCCAGAATCACAGGTTACTTTTGAAAATTTAACCTTAAATCTTTGTGCCTCAGTTGTCTCTCTGTAAATGGAGGATAAAAGTACTTATCTACCTCCCTGGAACATTGGCAGGATAAATGCATAAATGGCTGAAAAACTTGGATGATCCACCCTGTCATTCGCTTTGATTCTTCCCAGCGTTACCTTTAAAAGTATAACTCAAATGTAAATTCACTTTGACAGCTGTTTCTCAAGTCCACCTACAGTTTTACTTATGCGGTATATTTCCATTGAATGTAAAGTTTCTTATCCTGTTGAGGATTGTTTACTTACAGCACACAGAATATTCAGGGCTGGCCTTACCACGAGGCGAACTGAGGGGGACTGCCTGAGGTGCCAGACTGTGGGGGGGCGCCATTAGGACCCAGAGTGTAGAAAATTGTATCTGCGGGTTCATATGTATTCTCTCTGCTCTAGATGCACAGATGGTGGAGTGCTGTGCTGGAGGAAGGAGGGCACAAGAGGCATAACAGGCAAGCAGGAGAAAAGGTGAGAAGGAATAACAGAAAGCAGCAGGCGCTGCAGGGAGAGAGAGGAGAGGAGTTCTTATGTACCTCTCTGGCACTCCTAGGAGCCTGGACTGATTAACACCAGCTTCTCAGGCAGCTTCCTGTTTCCTGCTGCTTCCCTGAAACCACTTGAGGAGAACAGGCAGTCAACTGAAGTAGTAGGAGCTAGTTAGGCCCTTAAGACGCTGCTATCTTCCCTTACTTAGGCCCTGCAACCAGCCTGCTTATTTGTCCCCTTCAACTGAGTGTTGAGAGCCACTATAGCTGGCACAGAACAGAAGTAATGAGTAAAAGAAGAAAACGCCCCTCTGGGGCAAAATTCAGAAAAAGAAATAAAGCAAAGGAAGCTTTTCTAGCTATCTAAGCAGGAAGGAGCTCTCCTGAGATACATAGACACAAATTTTCACGGTGAGCCTTCCGGCCCCAGTGAGGATGTGAGTGGTGAGGAGATGCCCAATCTTCCAGTTAGTCAGAGTGCAGGTGACCTGGCAGCTTTTGCAGCATCCATATCTCCATCTCAAATGGATGTAAGCATGCACACTCCTGAAGAAAAGTGTAGATCAGAGAAGAGTGTGGTGGAGGCGCTAGAAACAGCTGCTGCTGAGTTTAGTTCCTTAAGTCTAGATGATCCAGGACTGTGGACCCACTTGAGCAATAGCTGAGGGACTTCTTTGTACTGCATGGGCCACAGAAAGTGAAAAATGTCATGTTCCCCAAAGACAACGAAAATAGAAGTTTCCATCCAACACATTACTGGTGTGAAATCCACAATGGTGACAAAGTGGAGAGGCCATGGCTTATGTACTCAAAAACCTAGAATGCTGCATACTGTTTTTGTTGCAAACTCTTCCAGTCTAATATTCCAGCCACATTGGGTTCTACAGGAACAAAGGACTGGAAAAATCTGGCTAGAAATCTGGCATGCCATGAGAAGGCAGCAAATCAACAGAGCGCATTCCATAGGTGGATAGAGCTTGAGATGAGACTAAGCTTAAAGACCGCCATAGATGATCAGACTCAAGAGAAGATTGCATCAGAGTCTCTTTACTGGCAAAATGTTCTGAAAAGGCTCATTGCCATTGTGAGAATGCTTGCTACCCAAAACCTAGCATTGCGTGGTACTTCAGATCAGCTGTATGTGCCAAACAATGGAAACTTCCTTAAAACTGCAGAGCTGATGGCTGAGTACTCCAATGCTGAACTCCAGGAGCATCTAAGAAGAGTCACCACCCAAGAAATATACACACACCACTATCTTGGAAAGACAATTCAAAATAAGATCATACAGTTACGGGCAACAAAAGTCAAACAGAAGATTGTGGCAGATCTGATGTCAGCAAGATATTACTCTGTTATTCTGGACTGAACACCTGACATCAGCCATACAGAACAAATGACTTTACTGGTGCGTTTTGTAACAGAACCTTGTGAAAATGTCCCTGCAATGGTAACTGTCAGAGCATTTTCTAGGATTTATTGACATTGATGATACTACAGGAGCTGGTATGACAAATGTGCTTCTTAAAAACCTGGAAGATACAGGAATTGCGATATCTGACATGAGAGGTCAGGGCTATGATAATGGTGCCAAAATGAGAGGAAAGAACTGACGAGTGCAGACACAGAGTTAAACCCTCAAGCTTTTTTTGTCCCATGCAGTTCTCATTCATTGAACTTGGTGGTCAGCGGTGCAGCATCAGCTTCTAGTGAGGCTGCTGAATTTTTTAATGTAATTCAAAGCATCTATGTATTTTTATCTGCATCAACTCATTGATGGAAAATTTTGAACCAACATCTGGGAACATCCTCTGACACTGAAACCCCTAGGTGGCACACGATGGGAAAGTTGAGTAGAGGCGATAAAGCCTATCAAACACCAAATTGGGAAGATAGATGATGCATAGTTGCCATTAGGGAGGATAATGCTATGACAGGAACTGTTCATGGGAGAACAGTGGCAGAGGGAAATGGAATCACCAGAAACATACATAACTTCAAATTTTTGTGTGGCTTAGTGCTGTGGCATGACATACTGTTTGAAATAAATGTTGTAAGCAAGAGACTCCAAGATGTTGACCTTGATATATCTGGAGCAATGGAACAACTGAACAAAGCAAAGTCATACCTACAGTCTTACCGGTCAGATGAGGGATTTAAAAATGTTCTGAAGAGTGCACAGAAGTTGGCGGAGGAACTTTACACAAGCTATTTTCCCACCCTAAGAAGACATTTTGATTATGAGGCACGGGATAATCCCGTAAGAGACCCCAAACAGCAATTCAAAGTTGAATTCTTTAACCAGGTGCTAGATTGTGCAATACAGTCAGTTGAAGAACGTTTCATGAAGCTCAAGGAACACAACAGCAGTATATTTGGGTTGTTGTATGATATTCCAAAACTCCTCATTATAACTGAAGACCTAAACCAGCAATGCAGGGCACTAGAGACAGTGTTGACGTATGATGACATGCGCGATATTGATGCGAGTGATTTAGGTGATGAACTGAAAGCCCTTTCAAGATATATTTCAGCAGGATCAACTCCAAAGGCTGTTCTGGAATATATGTGCACAAATAAGATGACCACCCTCTTTTCAAATGCTTTTGTTGCTCTGCCCATACTTCTGACACTTCCTGTAACAGTTGCCAGTGGAGAATGCAGCTTCTCCGAGCTGAAGTTAATAAAAACACATCTACACTCCACAATGACACAGGAGAGACTGGTCGGCCTTGCAACCATCTCAGGAGAGCATGAGCTGTCCCAGACTGTGGACCTTCAGGAAGCAGTTCAAATCTTTGCAACCAAGAAGGCACGGAAAGCACCACTTTGATTATTCAAACTGATAAAAATGCCAGTGTTTACTATGCAGACAAGAAAAGTTAACTTTCAAACGCCGGAACAGTAAATGTAAGTGTTACTTAAATTTTTTGAACAGGGCATTTTAAGTTGTTAGTTCTCCTTTATTGGGGTAGGTAGCAGAGCAGTACCATGAGAGGAGTAAAACAGAAAGAAGGCAGAATGAACACGTTTCAAAGTTTGGGCCCAAGCGAGGGACATCATTTGAGCTCCCTACCTCAGGTGCCAAAATGTTGAGGGCTGGCCCTGAGAATATTTACCAGTCTAGTAAGGAATCCTTCTGTAAGATAGTTGCAATTCTCCTTGGCTTGCAGGAATCTTGGATTTTCTAATATGAAGCCAATACAAGTTATTATTTCAGCACAGGACTATAAAGATGTTATTTATTAAGTTACTGAACCTGAAGACAAACTGTCACCAGACCATGCCCTGGACTTCAAGAACAGAACATCTTCGAGATTATGCTAAATTATCCTTTCCAGAAGCATCAGTTCATTTGAGAGATTAACAGGAAACTTGTGCAGATACATCACAGTTGGAGGCCTGCAAACTATAAGATGCAATGGAAACTGCTGTAAGTGAACTAAAATCAGGTACAGGATAACTTTTAAAGATGGAAGGAGAGGAGAAAGTATTTCCCAGGAGTCCCACTTGTCTAGCACATTATGTCAAAGAGTCATTTGAAGCTCATAACACTTCCCAAGGTTTATATTAGCCATGTCTCCTCCCTAGAGACATTAAACACAATTCCACAATTATACATACACATTTGTATTTTTAATATAATGAACTTCTAAAATACTGAAATTCCTCTACAGTTTGGATTACTTTTCTTTTTCCTGCGAGAAGCTATCAGTAGACTAGTAGTTACTAGAAGGTGAGAAATTAATTCTTCATTTCCTTGTGTGGGACCATTTCAACTAGGAAGCCCCAGAAGGATTACAAAAGGATCATTTGGTAACAATATCCAATTGTTTGTGCTGCAGGTTACAAATTGCATCCCAATACTCTCCAAGAGGACATGTTCACAGATTATGTATTAACTCTCCTTTTTCACCACAATTTCTCCAACATTTACCTTTATTCAATCTATCTATCTATGGTAACTCACACCAGTCATAACGTGACTGGTGTGAGTTACCATTGAAACAGTATCTTAAAATTGTTTCTTTTATCATGCTACAGGCTACTGGTCCTCTTTTCCCCTGAGGTAATTTGTCTATCTAGATCCTTTTCTCACCATGTATGGACATTTTTTGGTTAGAAAAGTTGTCTGCAGTGATTCATATAAAATAATTATGCTCTTTGTTTTCTAACTGACCAATTACCATCACTTCTATTAAAGTTAGCTTTCTGTATAAAGCAACTGTTCTACAAAGCTGACAACCAAAATGCCTAACTTGAAAGTACTGGTACCATAGGCCAGTTAAAGTTAGTTTTGATCTCCAAGTTAGAAAAGATTCTTTACTAAATAGATGGCCAACCAGTTGTATTCCATGGCTGTCCCAGTCTTTAAAGCTCTCTGGTTTATGATTTGGGTTAAAATATACATTACTTGCAATGGGAGTCATTGGCAAGGGAAAATAACTTATCTCTAGTTCTACCCCAAACTCAGAGTAGCTTTTACTAAAGAATGTGTATACATTTCTGAAAGATGTGATTTTTTTTTTATTAATCCACAGTAGCCTAGTGATGTTTCCAATGCAACAATCTTCTTTTTCAATAAAGACCAATATTTGGCCAGGTTAGACTACTCCAATCCACTATAGCTTTGAGCTGGCTGGCTTGATTGTACCACAGAATATTTGGATCAGCTAGTCGACCCTGTTTAATGGGTCTGTCTGAAGTACCTGGTCTTTTCGTATTTTATATGAATTTTAACAACATTGGCTATATTCCTTCTAGGGTTTTATCTGGGATGGTTACACCAAGAGTTTCAAACAAGCAAGGTATCCTTGGCAAAATGTTCATTTTGACTGACTATTCTTCTCAACCAAGAAATTCATACTTCCCCAGCACTCAACATGCTTTTTTTCCCCATTTGCTGAAGTAGTTGTTTGACATTTAACCCATAGAGCTCTTCTACATTGTTTGAGATGTGAATTCCTGGATATCTTATAGACTTTTTTGCCCATTTGAACCCAAATGTTTTCTGGAGGAATGACTTTCAAGAGTCTGGCAAAATCATAGCTAGCATTTCTGATTTAGTGTAATTTACTTTAACACCAGATGTTTTCTCAAAGTCATGGATTTCTTTAGATATTAATTTTAGGGAAATATTTTGTTTAGATAAATATTACATCACCTGCATATAATAAAGTGCTCCCATGAGATCTATTACCATGATAAGGAACAATGAATCTATCCTCTGTGTAAAAGGCTCCATGGCCAATGCAAAACGTAATGGAGACAATGCCTAGTCTCTGTGTAATTCAAACAGGTGAGATGTAACCACATTAACTTGCACAGCTGCTTTTGGGCTGGTGGAAAGAGCAGTTATCTACTTAAGGAACTGGGTGCCAATGTCCATGTGGGCAGGACTTGAGGCTCTGCTTGTCAACTAGTTCCTAAATGCTATTTTACCTGCCTCCCAGAGAAGGCCTCTTTTTTTATTGTCTAACATTTATCTGAAAGAACTGAACAATATTTTCTTTAACTGCTGCAGCCATATCTTTGCCTTGGAGAAGCAAGAAAGTAATTGATCTTTGGGACCCATCCCAGCTCTCAAATACTACTTCCACTGGTGCATGATCTGGCCCTGTAATGGTGCCCATTTCTTCAGCTTCATTAAGAATTTAGAGATTAACATTAAATCTAGTCTAGTATATAACTGATGAGGGGGGTATGCAGTGTTGTAGCTGTGTTGGTCCCAGAATATTAGAGAGATCAGGTGGGTGAGGTAATATCTTTCATTGGAACAACTTCTGTTGGTGAGCAAGACAAACTTTCGAGCTAAAAATCTTTTCTTCAGCTATGTGTTTTTCTCACTAACAGAAGCTGATGAAGAGGGTGTCATTTTAATATTGGATAGTATGTTATGTGACTTTGCTTGTTACATTTCAGAGGGAGGTGACATTTAATATATGTTTGCTGGTTATAAACATTAAAATTTCCTAATGATGTTGTGTATGAAATAGTGACATATGCTGTCACAGGAAGTATTAGATGCTCCTTCAAGTGATACATTTAAAACTAACTTGCTCAAAGCATTGGAGAGCGGACAGTAGAGAGCAATTCTGCACTGACAATGTTTGTACAAACAGGACTGCATGATTATATTTTGATTTATTTTTGTTTATAAGCATACATAAAAGACACTGTACAAAACTGGGCCATCACTTAAAACCATATTGATTATATAATACCCAGCCACCCCCTTTACAATCACCAGCAGTCCTTGGCTGTTGTGGATTTGACAGGGTGGTTTTTTTGGTTTGTTTGTTTTTTAAAAGTAGTACATTATGTCAGGTATCCATCAGTAACTATTCCAAAGCCAATTTGTCATGAACTGTGAAATTGGAATCTATAGTACAGCCTGCCCAATCTTAAGCAGACTTTGCCTAACGTAGGTGATTGCCCAAATTAATTAGTGTAGGACATCATGTGAGTATTTTGTGATCACATAAGACAGAGAGGCCTGCCTACTGAAGTAAAGATCTTAATGTGACGGTGTTCCCCATAAAACTTTATGGGGAGATGCTTATAAATGTATATATGTAACTAGAATATGTTTTATGCTACATGTGCCATGTAACATATCCCTGTGAAAGTTATGACCTACTGAATTTATTCCTCCTGTTTGTATGCATGTATCATTGTTGTAGTTGGAGTTATGAAGATTGGTTTTATATTTGCTGGTTTTGTACATAGCCTTTGTAAGTGCATGGGATCATCTTTGGAGCAAAGAATGTGCCTGTTAAGTACGAGCACTTAACAGACAAAAGACGTTGCAGACCCCAATCCACATTGGGGCCGGGTCTGGAATGCAACTGGTTAGGCTGGTTGCCGAAGGGTGCATGGACAGGTGACTTGCCCAGGTGATCCCAAAACTCCATGGTAACAGGATGTTACACAGGGAGGGCGAAAAGACTATAAAAGCCCGGGGGAGACCCTTCCATTTTGTCTTCAGCTGGCTAAAGAAAGAAGCTCTCCACCCCCCAAGGACACCTGAAAGAGACTGAACAAAGGACAAAGACATTAGGGGGGTGAGTGATTGCTGGACCCAGGCTAGAAGGAAGATAGCCTGTTTACTGGACCTAGTGAGGGGTTTATCTGTACACAGGGTGATTCGACATAGAACTGCGTGTTCTATTTTATTTTATTCAGTAATTAATTTTGTTCTGTCTGTCATTACTTGACATCACTTAAATCCTACTTGCTGTACTTATTAAAACCACTTTTTACTCATTAAGTTTCCTGGACTATGAGTTGTTACCTGGGAAGGCAAACAGCTGTGCATATCTTTCTATCTTTGAAATAGAAGGCGAACTATTTATGAGTTTACCCTGTATAAGCTTTATACAGGGTAAAACGGATTTATTAAGGGTTTGAACCTCCTTGGAGTTGAGCAGCTGGGTGTCAAAGGCAAGAGCGCTTCCAGGGGCCTTACAGTGGTGAGTGGACTTGGTTCGGACCTGGGTCTGTGTTTGCAGCAGATCAGTGGAATCTGGCTCAAAACAGACAGGATTCGGGAGTCCCAAGCTGGAAAAGGCCTGGAAGCAGGGGCAGAAGTAGCCTTGGCACACCAGGTGGCAGCACCAAGCAGGTCTCTGTGGCCCCAACCCGTCACACTTAACTGCAGCTTTCATTGCCTTGTAGACACCTCTGCTCCCCTAGCATAAAGCAGTATTCACCATTGCCAAAACAATGAGCCAAATTGTGACCTCGCAAATCGAAAGGTTAAATGTCTGTCTACTGATGCTCTTTGGACAGGGACTGTCATTATATGTTTGTACAGAACCTAGCATGATTGGCCCACTGCCCGGTTTGGTGTTCGGGTGTCACCACAACACAAATATAAAATAACAAGACTTGTATAAACTACACTCCTCCCCATCTGTACCCACTCACTCCCCTCAAAAGCCTAGACACACAGGTGGGTCTTTTCCATCACTAATTTCTGTGATAAAAATACCCTGACCTTATTTGAAAGACTAATTAAAATTGTTATATTTTTTCCAGTACCAGAAGTTTCTTAGTCCCTGTTAATTATGTATCTAAAATGCTCTTTTTAAAAAATTACATGATTTCAAAACAATATCTAAATCATCCACTGACTATTTAATTTGAGATATTAATTGGACTGTTATCACATAAAAAGGAGATCAAACTGATTTCTGTTTTTAAAAAGCTGGCTAATAAATGTATTTTCTAAGTGATGCCCAGCACAGTTTACGAGGTTCAGGGCAGAATAAAATTTTACATTTGCATGGGAAACCCCTGAAATTCAGGGATTATAATGGAAATACTGACAGCCCCTTAATTACGGAGGCACAAGCAGACACCATTTTAATGATATTCTGCTGTCAGTTCAATGAGCGAGTCACTTTCTGTGGCATATGATGATTTTGCACCACTCTTTCAAAAACTGCAGGAGCAGCCCCGGATCATAGACCACACCCAGCTGATTATCACCATTCTGATCCCTACAGCCACTTTGGAGAATGGCAGCAACTGAAGAGTGAGATCCATATATCTTAGAACTATAGTAGTCATCTTTTATTGCTTGGGTTTATGCGCACCACTGCCAGATATAATAAATCCACATGAAAAAAATGTCTGAGATAATCCAATGAAAAAACTGTTCATTGAACTCATATAATCTATAGTGCAGCCAATGAGCATGCAAGCAGGCTATTAGGCACGAACTCTACAATTGCCTTGTGAAGTGCCTGCAACCTCTCGGATGAATGGAAGTAGGATTCAGTTTTTGTGCAAGAGTTTTACATAGTGCTGCCTGATACTGGATTCTGAATGTTTTGGATTCTTATCTTGATGCATTTTATAACTGTTAATATACATGTACTATGAGACTGTACATTAACTGAAAAACCTGAGTAATTTAACAAAGAATGGGACATACTGACAGTTTTCTTATGCTCAGTTAAACTAAAATAGCTAGCTAGCTTTTTACCCTATCCTATGCTCGCCCACTGCATACACAGATCTCTTTGCCCATCAAAACTACAAGCTTTTGCCATCAGGATCATGTCCATTTCTGACTATTTCCTTCCCTCTTTATATTCATGTTCTATCAGTGCAGTACACTGCTGCACTAAGAGCAAGCAAAGACAATAAGGTTCATCTAACACTGCTTCACTCAGTCAGTTGCCAAATGACAGATATAAAAATAATAAGAAAGGAACAGAAAAAGCCTAAAGGTGTTGGGCAAAAAGGTAACATTTGTTTTGTTTCATAAAGGCATAACTATCTTTTCTGTTTTCCCTACACACTTTTTTATCCACTATGTGGCACCTTTCTCTCTTCATCTGTTCAAACTTCTTGAACTTTATTGTTACTGAGAATGGACAAATGCATTGTTCCTAATTTAAAAAAAAACAAAACAGACACACAAGTTATAGGGTTTGTGTCCTCTCAAGAGAGACTGTGGAAGAAAGAGCAGATAGGATAAAAAAGGAGAAAATGATGAGTGGAATGAAAGATGACTGCAGAGCCAACAAACAAGTATCAGAGAGGAAAACCACCCATATTTCACCCTTCTGATATAGTCTTTCCATCTTACTGTTGAATATGAAATTGATACTGCTAAACACTGCAGGTTGTACTCCAGTGCAAATTGTGTTTCCTGCTCTGCTCACCTAAGATTCCACCAAATCTGCACTTATGGTGGTAAAACCTGGTACAAGTAGCCAGAATAGTCATGGAGCAGATGCACAAGGGGAAAAGGAAGTGGAGAAGAATCCCCCTCCACAATCCATGGACCAGCTATGCAGCCACTCTGGGGAGACTACTCCAACCCAATGGCTGAAGCAAATTCTGCAGACCCTTATGTATCTTCTTCCCCAGGTGTGAGAGGATGGGTTTCTGCAGAGAAGTGGCTCCCCTATCCCAGCTATGCTATCCCCTGGTCTGTCTGTCCTTCTGCACAGTGCTATGCAGGAAGCTCATGCGGTGCTCAATGCAGAGGCAGCACACTAACACCCTACACTGGAAACACAGATTCCACTATCCTTGCATTGTAATAAAAAATGTCACCCTCACAAGATTTTTTTCCCATTGGGATGCCCCCTCTGCTCAGGAGCTCATGGTCACATTGAAATGTCTCTCCCTTTCTTTGGAATCTCCTCAGTCTCTTTATTAACTTCTCATCATTCCCCTTCTCCCTCCCTGAGGTTTGGGAAAAGGTATCTGCTTAATACCACCTCAACAACTTATTTGAAAACCCACCTTACTCTGGGCATATACATACTTAGATGAAAGAGCATAATTTAGAAGAACTAGCACACAGCCATGTGCTCTTGGGTAATGCCATCATATTGCCCGCAGGAAGGATTGCATTTGGATACTGCTCCCTAGACTTTGAGGATCTGTTTCTCCTACAACACTTATGGGGAGAGTTAGTCATTTGCTACCTAATCCTCTGTTACACCTTTCTTGGATCCTTTACAGTTATTTCATACAATGGTGACCCCGGTCTTCAATCAATGGAGTCAGTGCCTTGGTACTTATGCCTACTCCTTGAACTGCAAATAAAGTGATATGCTACAGGAAGAGGGATACTATAATCCAACATTTCTCTCTCTCTCTCTTTTGGCAACTTTCTCCTGCTTCTCTTTACCAAATGGCAGCAATGAGAAGAGATGGTCTGATATAACCACCTAGAAACCCTCTTTTCCAAATTTGCACTCTGTTGACTGAGCCAAGAAAGAGAAAGCTGATGAGGATATTTGAGTCACTGACCCATCTGGTCAGGAGTAATTTTCCAATCTCCATCCAAATAAATTATGTATTTTCCCCTGGCTTACAGAAACCCAAATGGATTGTTATTTCAGCTCTCATTAAAATTAAAATTTCAGTAAAATTGCCTAAGAATTACATATCGTGTCACAAGTAGTCAGAGTCAATGCTAGTGGCATAATCTCTAAGGGCACCGCTATCCCCATAAACAAAAGATTCCATGATTCTTGTGTCTGATAACCTCTCTTTCCCCTTCTCAATTGCTTCTCCCCACTCTTTTACCACCATGCACGGTTCATGAAATGGATTCAATATTCAGAATATTCTGCTCTCACATATTCCAGGCACATTTCCATCTACAGCAGTCCTGAAACACTGAGCGAAAAAGTAAAATTACATATATTGTGGTATATGCATGTATAGTAATGTACAGATGGCAGCGATACATACATCACAAGTACTTTAAAAGCCTAATATACTTGGGTGACAGATGACTAGATCCTCATAATTTGTAGGAGTGTAGACTTGCTAGACTCCCTTGCTCACATCACTATGCTTATCTTGTGTGGAGCCTTAGCTATTATTGCTGTAATTTCATATTAGTAGGGGGGAAAGGGAGGGGGATGTGGCAAGGTTTACAACATTGCAAGAAACAGACGCATATACACACGCACTTTATATTTGTGTGTGTGTGTGTACTGCATCTTCAAAGGACACAGTGAACTAAAATTTCTGAGTATAGTTGTAGTTGAGTAAGAGGCTAATTTTGCATGGACACATAGGTTGAGGATGAATCACTCCTATATAGTGTATTATAATAGATACCAGACTAAAGAAATGTAGAAGTGGAGCAGGGAACTCAATTTTTATTGTGGTATTAATGTATTAGATACATTAATGTTGTTTGTTACTACAGACTGAGGATTTAAAATAGCCTACATTTTTCTATTAAAATGTCAAATGAAAACAGCAGGAGCCATTAAAAAGTCAGCACTTGCCAAATGTTATCACTCAATTAGCTCCACATACAGAGGACAGTTCTGGTAGATACCAATATATGGAGGCTAATGGCAAATACCATGGTAACTTAAAGCTGAAAAACAGAAAATCATTCTTACTACATATTTCCAACAGAGTGACAGCAAAATAGATTTTCAGAAGTAGACTACACCTAAGGTGACCAGACAGCAAGTGTGAAAAATCGGGACAGGGGTCGGGGGTAATAGGCACCTATATAAGAAAAAGACCCAAAAACCGGGACTGTCCCTTTAAAATTGGGACATCTGTAGAATTTCTACACCAAAACTGAATACCACTTTCTGCATGTTACAATGGTTCTCAATACCAAGAGACTCCCGTGTTCCCTGCTTTGGAGCACATGGCTTTACACAGAATAATGCAGTGGCAGTTTTCGCTTAGTCATTCTGGTCTGTGTCTTTGAAAGTGCAAGAATGGCATTTTATGACTGATATCTTCTGACACTGACACTCTGAACCAAATCATTCTTCTTTTTCAGGCTTCTTGAACATCTGACCTTAGTGAGAACTCATTTTAAAAAATGATGAGCATTATGTTGTGCTTCTCATTAGACGCATGGATGCAAACAGCATTACAACAGATGAAAAATGTAACTGCATGTCATGATCTATTTCTATTCATAGGTCGCTCTCTTTGAGCCCCACTTAAAAACATTACCTTTTACTAGAGATGGTACAAAAAGTAAGAAGCAGTTACACTGCAGTCAGAGGAGCTTTTGGCATTGATGATATTTTGTAATCTTATTTTTCATCAAACCACAATGCTGTTTGTTTCCAGGTCAAGAAGTTCTGATCTTATGTCATTACTTTTTAACATGAATATACATATATCTCCTTTTCTTTTTTTAATAGGTCACCAGGTATGAAGAATACTCAAATTTCCCACAGCGAGAACATTATAATTGAAAAGTGATACCTGTCTTTGGTGCCGGTATTGAATCAAAACACAGAACCATCTGAATTTCAAAAGTGCTCAGCGTTCAAAAACTCATTTTGAAGTAAATTTTGCTGAGTGCTCAGCACATTTGAAAATCAGGTGCTTAGCGTTAAGCTTCTAACTTTAAAAATATTGGCTATGTTTTTAATTAACAGTGAAGACCTACTAAATCGATGGCAAAGCATTCTCCGGTCGACCCCGGTACTCCAGCTCCCCGAGAAGATTAAGGTAAGTCGATGGGAGAGCGTCTGCCATCAACACAGCGCTATGAAGACACCACGGTAAGTCGACCTAAGCTATGTCAACTCCAGTTACATTATTCACGTAGCTGCAGTAAGCGTAACTTAGGTCCACTTACCCCCTTATTGAAGACAAGCCCTAAGTTAGCTCCAATGACTGAATCCACTTTCATTCCCTCATTGGTTGCTTCAGAAGAGAATTAGTTTGCTGATTTTTCTGTTCTTCTTTCTCATTGGTAATACTGAAAAATCAGACCAGTTGTCCAATTAAGAGTCTTTCACCCATCCCCAGCTTGCCTTTAGGAAATAAATTCTCCGTTACTTGTAACAGAATTCTCTCAACATATTTAATACTATATTCTGGAACATTTTTTGCTCTGCAGATCTCCAAAATCAAAATAGGAAACAAAATCACATTCTCATGACTATTAAAAGCCTGTCAGCATACAAAAAATTAAGCAGGTTTATAAGAATTAGACTATTTTAATGCAGTATTATTTATCAAACTATGGTTATATGTTTCCTTTGTTAAAGGGGCTTGGGAATGTATCCTTTATTTTCATGTAATTATGTCTAAAATTTTCAACCATCATTTATCTTCTGTCTGAACTTTCCTTTTAAGAAAAGTGATTGTATAAAAAAACAACAATATAATCCCACAGGCTTGAATTTTACTTGCATATAATTATTGATGAAAACAGTGTAACATGCTTCCTTCTGATGAAACATTTTTTTAATGTGCTTATTCATTCATTAGTAATGATAAAAACTGCCAGAAGCTGTACTACTTATACATCTGTGTAAATAATGAACTGCCTCAAGGCTAAACATTTCCTACAAAATGTCTACCTCTCTGGAAAGTGGCAGCTTCTTGATATTAATGATTAAAAATAGTCTCTGAATGTTTTCTTCTTTGCAGGAAGAGTACACACTACCTCTTTTCTTTGGACATTACCACACTTCATTTACGTATTGTGCTAAATTTTCCTGTCAGTCACACCAATGTAAATTGAGTTACTCCAGATTTACACTAAAGTAACAGATGGACAAATTTCAGTGTGCTGTGGCTGAGACAGGTGGAAAATCAAGGAGTCATAAACTGCTCCCTGACAATCCTGCCCTCTCTGCTGCTTTGAGCAGATCTCAGACACAGCAGAAAATCTGGCCCTTAGCCTAGTTGTCCAAATAGTGTATTGGAACACAAGGACTCCTCATATCCCATCCCAATACCTAAGTGCCCCAGTGACCTAATATAGGGCACTTAATCTCTCTACTTCAGTTTCCCCATCTGTAAAATAAGGATACTTATCATACAGACTAGTTGAGGGAATGAAAGCTTGTAAGACTGTACATGAAAACCACTATCTTCTATTATTTCTACGTCTCCTTGTCTTGGTAACACCTCTCACTTGGGAATCATCTTCCATGTTAATCAACACAATATTTATTTCTTCTTAGATATTTAATGAAGATCTAAGATGAAGATGAAGATTCAAGTAAGCATGAACATCAAATAGGTTACCATGTCATCCCACTAGCCACTTCCCTATAGCTTGATACTTTACCATTTATCCTTTGTAAATTACTTTGAGATGTATGGCTGAAAAGCAGAAAGGCCAGATATAATCAGCATCATCACCACTACACAGCTATTAACATCCTTCAACTAGTTTTGAATCCATATAACTGTGCTCATATCAAAGACAATGTGACTTTATTTTCAAGCGAGATTTCATGAGACACTATATCAAATGCTTTATTAAATTCACCATGTAGTGTACCTGCTCAGAGAGGAGAGTCAGCTACTGAATCACTAACACCATTTCCTGCACTACCCTACTATGGTATCCGTGACATTTTATTAAATGGAACAGAATGTTATCTAAAATGTGTGGCTAAAAGAATCTGCTCTCTCACTAAAATAGGAGATGACTGATATTGAAAACCCAGGGAAGAACAATCAATATGCAAGATAAGGGCATTTTCAAAATGCCACTGAAGTCAGTGGAAAGATTCTTATGTACATTGAGGACACATGTACACAACTAGTGTTGCACACCATAAAATATAAAACATGTCTATTGCTGTTATCAAAGCGCATTAGACCAGAAAAGATGGAATTTGGTTCTGGATAAATTAGATTATTGCCAACATTTTCAGTAATAGGAACCTAAAGTTAGGTTCCTAGCTCCACATTTTGGCACCTATAGCTTCATATTCCAGAGGCAGTGTTGCCTAGTGGATAGAGCACAAACTACTCAGTGAATCAGAAGACCTAGCTGCTGGCTCTGCCACTGACCTGCGGGGTGACACTAGGCAACTCAGTTAACCTCTCTATGCCTTCACTTCCCCACATGTACAATAAGGGTACATGCTCAGAGATGGCCAGAAAGGAAATTTCCCACCCAGGACAAAATTTTGAATTTTTGAAAAAAGAATATCCTGAATTGGGAGGAAACATCAAATATGCAAAGGTTTTTGCAGGGGGAAATGTTACATTTTGAGTGAAATAAAATTGAATGTTTCTGCTTCCTTCCCTGGCAGCTGTCTCCCTGGGTTGCCCAAAAAAGTCAGGGAGTCTGTGGGGCCAACTGCCTGGGGAGTTTCAGAGTCAGTTGCCCAGGAAGCAGCTGAAAATTTTCAACTAACTCGAATTATGATACGCATCTCCTTTGCAAACCCCTTTGAGATTTACAGATGTAACGCACTTTATAAGAACTGCCAATTACTATTATTTAATACTATAGGCCTTTTCCCAGAAGGTTTTTGGGAGAGGAAAAAAAGCAGATTTGTTATTAAGAATGCAATATATTCAAATCTGTTGGGAGGAACAGAGTACAGTATTTTCAGCTACTAGAATCTTCACGGCAGTAAGAAGTTGAGCAGTTTAGATCATAGTTTCATGTGAGAACAGGCAGTAATCAAACTAACAATGGTTCTGAACACATACATTTTATAAATCTGATACATATTACCTCAAATCTGAATGGGTTTTTATTAGGGATTCTTGAATCTCTCAGGTGTTGCCTCTCACGAGTCCCTCTTAATGTTGCCTTTAAATAGGGTAGAGTCCATTTCCTTTATTTGCAATAGTCACTTAAAAATTTTAAAAGTCAAGCACACAGTGCAGTTATAAGACCTGATCCAGTGAATACTTATGCATGAGTAACTTATTCACACAAGAAAATGTATACAGAATTGGGCTCCCAGTGAGCCTTTTCAGCAATAACTGATTCTCTACTCTAGGCAGCACATTTCTCCTGCACTGTACATCTTCTATGCAAATGACTAAATGTATTTAATTGTTTACCCACTTAGTCTAAAGATACCTTTCAAATACATTAGAGCTATAATATTTGTTGCTCATTTACCTAGTTTTTCCCTTTAGGACACACGTTTGTAATTTTGAATCTAAGTAAACATGCCTACTAAGTAATATTTTATTCCCCAAGCAGTCTCATACCACTCAACATAAGAAAGAGAGTAGCATCTGCTCCATAGAGATCAGTTCCCCATTGCCAAGATGCACCCCCCTCTGGAGTGGAACATAGCAGCTGTTTAACAGCACATAGCAGAACTATGCAACTTTTTTTCCAGGAGAGAAACTGAAGAATAACCCCAATAATTTAATATTATTGCATAATGTAAAGCTACCAAGAATAATTTAACATTATTGCATAATTTAAAGCTACCAAGAATCCAAGTAGTCAGAATATATTTACCAAAGGTAAAATGACTATACTATATAGTACCCTTTCAAAAGAGGCTACATTTGAGAGTATTACTCAATCCAGACATTCAATCATGGGGCAGGCACTATTCAAGTTTCCTCCACACTGCTCAGGTAATGCACTTAAATCCTTGAGTAAAGACTGGATTTCTGGTTTAAGTGTGGCAGCCTTGTGATGTGATTAAATGAGAAAAACTAAACAGATTATTAAGCTCACTTTCTCTTGCAACCTGACCCAGAATTTGAACTTGTTCTCCAGAGGTCAGTATTATTCTATTTCCTAGTCTCCTCTGAACAGTCTGCAGCATGTAAGGACTTTGATATGAGAAAAAGTTTAGTCCTGCTAGTAGCTTGGCCATGCTTCCATGGAGATTACCTGATGGAACTGCTCCCTGCAGTTCATAATGGCCATGCCTTTGACTTTCAATTGTAGTTGTTAGCAGGTCAGTCAGTCGCACGCACGCACATGCACTGTCTCTCTCTCTCCAGATAACGGGAAAACTCTGTGGTTAGACCATCACTTTCAACTGTCTGGCTACCAGTTACTAGATACAACAACCAGAATTTCTCTAGGATATTTCTTAAGGTAAAGAATGTCAAAAAATAAACTGGAAGCAAATGAAGAAACATTTTATCAGAGGGCCGTTTAAAACAAAAGTACCTACATCACACCATGAAATCTATGAGACTGCAGTCTTAAATATTGATGTTGTATTCATTGTCATTGTAAGAAGCTATTCTTTTTTTGCTGAATGTAATAAGTATGGATTTTAACAGAATAAGACCCTTTTAGCAAGAAATTTTATATCTGTTTATAAACCTGAAATTAAAACCACTAGAATTGAAAGAAAGGAAAAAAATAACCAAAGGGGTTTTCAAAAATTTAAAACTCCATCATGCATAAATGAAGCTCATCAGAGAAAGTAATTTCCCTGCAGAAAACACTCCATCTTTTGTTTTATGCAAGTTATCAACATGAATATTTTATTCTCAGTGAAACTGCCCTTACCCCTTTACATTTTGTCACTGTTGCTTGGTGTTTCAGATTAACAAGCATTTTTCTCTCCACTACTCAAGCCTCTTGCAATTACAGAGCTTGCCATCATTCAAGGGATACTAGGGTTTAGGGTTTCCCATTATCAGTAGCTGTATTCTTTCCCCCCCTTTATTATATCAAGGAAACCACAGATTCAAGAAAACATGCACTCCACGCATAAAGCTCTGTAGAGGGTAATCCCAAGATATACATCATCATTTGGAATGTATATTTCCTGTCATTCTCCCCAGATAACCTAGATCTCTCTCCATACCAACTGACCTTCACCTAAACAAAATTTTACTGCTTCAGGGAATAAAGTAAAACTGCATTATTATATATACAATTCCTAGTAGACCAATAGCCTAAACAAGTACTACCCACAATGAACCCCTAGCATGTATTTCAAGTCCAAGATGAGGATAATCACAACGACCAACAGTTTGGCTAAGTAGCAGCATTATTACAGAGAGCCCTTGCACAAGACTGTGGGAGAAATAGCCTATATGAGAATATGGACCCTTTATAAAATTGGAAGTTGTATATTTTAATTGAGTTTTATCTTGAGAGGCTTTGAAGTAACTTCATTCTATCAAGGTAAAATATTTGGAAAGATAAGTTGTTTGACAAATAGGCTGGTTTCAATATCATTATAAATTGTATTATTTGCAAACTAATTTATTTTTAAATTTGCTGCTGGGCAAGCAATTGGTTCAGTGACTGAGTGTTGCTAGGCTATTTCTCCCCAAAATCAGTCATTTTTAGATGATTTTTTGTATTAAACTTTCCATCAACTGGTGACATGATGTCATCATAAGACCTTGCACTCTGACAAGTCTATGCCCATTTACTCAAAAACTGGTTGTGTGGCTTGCTCTTTGACATTTTTGGGTAGATGCAGACTTTCATTTTCTGAGGTATGTAAAACTCCAAATATTTTAAGAATTACAGATTTAACCAGGACTTTCCCCAAACCGATGCTAGCTAAGGATGACCTAATTGGATCAAGCTGGATCACTCCACCTGATAGGAAGACTACACTTGATTTTCTGAAGACCTTGGAGGGAGGTGCTGCAAGGCTGAGTAATCTATATTTGCAAACTACAAAAAATAAAGGCTGGGAAGCTGTGTCTTTTGGGTCAATGTTCTAGAGCGCCTGTGACTGATCACTTCAGGGAGAGGAAGTGGCCTTTGACCAGTCTGTCCTGTACCCAAAGGAGGCCCATGAACAAAATTTACTGTACCAGAAGACCACCACTGTCCGGTTCTTGACCGTGTTCACTCACAGCTCCTACTCTGCTGGAGTCCAGAAGACTCAGAGAGCTGAAGAGTTTGTGAACTCCTTGTTCTCATGTATCTTACTTTTCCTTTTTCTTCTTTTTGTCTTTTTATTAGATGGGAAACATCCCAGCCTTTTTATATGCTTTAATTTTAGTGTGTGAAAGTGTGGCTGTGTGCGCTAGCACCCATAATGTCCACATGGGGAAGACACCAGCTGGAAAGCTTCCCAAGTTTCAACTAACCTAAAAACTGTCTCAAAGTTATTCTAAAAGAAGTTCTAAGAGACAAGAAACTTGTCAACTATAGTTTCTGGTAGGCAAGAGTGGTCAAGCTTTGTTAACAAAAGTATTTTGTTAAAGTCTGTATCTCTGATGGCGTGAAGAGAAAAAGGATTCACCACCACACAAGGAGAGAATTCTAAGAAGGAAGCTTAATGCCTCTGAGCTTGTGGTTCAGAAGTTAGATAATTTGATTTCAGTATTAAGCTCTAAACCAGCTCGGAGTAGTAGATTTTGTAAAAAAAAAAATAGTTGTGGTTTATATCTTCTTAGACTCCTCTTTAGAATTGTAAGACTTAATTTAACTAATTTTGATTTAACTCCAATACAGTGTTGAGATTAATTTGTTGATTTGACCCTGATTGATATTGATTTGGTAGTTCTATTGCTTTACTTTTAATTTAATATTTATTAATAACTTAGCTTTGGTGATATGTTATTTTTTCATTCAATAGGTAATATGGATCCGGAACCCTTGAGTACCTGAGTTCACATTTGTTGGGCAACCTAAAAGCATTACCAACTCCCCTGACTTAGTCTTTGGTTTTCATAAGAACCTAAACACTACATAAGCTCTGCCCTGATGGTGAAATTTATTTCACCTATACACAGATACAGTACTAAATAAATGCCAGGCAGCCCTCTCCCATTGGAAATGGGAGAGAATTTTAAGATTTCCAACAGAAAGGGGCTGGCAAATTATCAATGTAACAATTCTTCCCATCCACATCACACGGAATCCTCATAATTAAGGTCAGTCTACAGAAGCAGAAGACATTCCAAACAGAACCCAAGAGGCTGTGTTTTTTAATAACATTCAAAATGCTACTGCCAGAAATAACATGGGATGACAAAATAACACATGGCCACTGTAGTGTGTAGAAATTAGTTAGTAACCCTTTTACACAGTTTGTGAACCCTCTGGCGGTCCTCACTTCCTCTGTTTCAGGCTCCATCAGAACCCTGCCAGAACTGCAGTGTATACTGTGACAAAGTTCCTCCTCTACCTCGGTGGGTCCTGCGCTTATTGGCGGATTTTGCTTGCCTCAGAGATCTTCCCCTCTAGTAGAATCCACAGTCCAGGTTAACTCCTCCTGTGTCTGATCAGGAGTTGGGAGTTTTGGGGGGAACCCGGGCCCACCCTCTACTCCGGGTTCCAGCCCAGGGCCCTGTGGATTGCAGCTGGTTAGAGTGCCTCCAGGAACAACTGCACGACAGCTACAACTCCTTGGGCTACTTCCCCATGGACTTCTCCCAACACCTTCTTTATCCTCACCACAGGATATTTCAGCAGTATGTCCTCTTACTCTCAGATCCTAGTGCCTCTGGCTCCCAGCTCCTCACACACAACCTCCTTCCACAGCTCCTGACATGCACGCCTCACTGACTCACTGGGAGGCTTTTGACTAGTTTCAGCCAGCCCCTGATTGGCTGCAGGTGTCTCAATCAACCTCCCTGCCTTCTGGAAAGTTCTTAATTGGCCCCAGGTGTCTTGATTAACCTGGAGCAACTGCCATAAGGTATCAGGGATTTGTTTAGCCTGGGGCTAACGTACTGGTTCCTTACCACTTTCCTATAGCCCTCTGGCCTTGCCCCGTTACAATAGTTACTTTGCACATTTTATACAGTTAGTAAACATGGTTATTTGGACCTCACTGTGACCATGCAGTTCCTTCATGTGACATTTGTTGTGCTAAAAGCAGATGACAATGATTAGTGATGAAAATGGGATCCTAATCCAAGAACATAGTGAAAGAGAGTGTGAGTGCAGAGGCCTAATGAAAGTAAAATGGAAACTGCAGCCTGCATCCCCTGGAACTGAGAGTTAACTGCTAATTTAGATAAAAATAATAAAAGGGTTACAAATAGGTCTGGCTCTTTGGGGAAAATTTTTGATAGAACAGTAGATCATTGGCCTCATATATTGAGAGACTGGAGCAGTAGGTAATTACTAGTAATAAAACTGATGAGAAAAAGATGACTGGTTTTCTTGCGCATAATGGAAGCTAAAACTTTACTTCAGTGGCACAGTTCATGTGAGTAACTGCTCACTATTTTTAGTAAGGGGTTCACTATTTGGCCCTTACTAATATGTAACCTGTATATGACAATGACAATGTTAACAACTGGAGCGGACTGAATAATGATTAGTCTGATGTATTTAGCATGTTTGGTTACTTATCTAAGCAGATTTGCAATTTCCGTCAGTCTACTCGTTAACTAAGATGATCTGTCAATTTCTTCAGCAAATAATATTTGGTCTGCAGATTGCTTGAGAAAAGTTTATTACAAATATTCAAAATTAGCACTATGTTGGTTAGTTACAGAATTCACATGGTATTTTTTCTGTTCCATATCTGGATAACGTATCACCCAACATATGAGTTCAAATTTTTACTATTAAATATATCATTGAAAATTTACTTTTGGTGAATATTTGAGCATTAAAGTATAAGGTTTTCCTTTTCAGAAGTACTAATAACATGCTGCTAAAAAGTCTGTCACACCCCATGCTAGGGGCTAGTTCACAGAGAGGACAACAGCCCACTACTGACAGCTAATGTGGAAATACTCCTTTAGATTAAGTGGTAGAGGTTTGTGCTTTGGTGCAGAAAGTCCTGGCATCCAAACCTTGTTGACGTTTTAGTTAGGCACTAATAAAATTCATTTGCTAGAATAGTAGAAGAATGAAAAAAAATCAGCACAGTCATTTAAAATTCAGAGGAATACCTATGCATGTTTTTGCAATATACACCCTAATTTAGTGATACTAAGGACCAGACCGAGCAGTCACTGGTACCAAAGGAATGCCCCTATCACCTAAAGTTTCCACACCTATTGTTCTGCCTCCACAGAGGCAATCACACACACTTGACCATGAAAAGAAAAGGATTTAGAGTCAGACAGAGATGGATAGTGACAGGAAAAGAGCCAGGTTTATTTGATTAGGAGCAATGATGTAGGAGAAACTTGAAATGGAGGGGAAATATATTTTTTTAATTATAGAGACAAAGAGAAAAGAGCAGAATCTTATGTTCCCTTTTTCAAATATTAGAAGGCACCTCTTTTTCGACTTAAGATCCAAAGCAGAGAAACAGCGAAACATCATTCATGTTTGAAGTTCCTGTATTAGCTTGCTTTTAAAGACACCCCTATAAATACAGCAAATTGACAGTGATCATAAACTCCAGCAGACTCTGATTTCTGTATAGTGTTGCCCTTTAAAAATATAGCAATAAATCAGTGTTATTGCCTGCACTGTAATGTAAAAAAATGACAAAAGAATGACATAATTCATATAAATAGAATGTTATGCTAATACTCAAATCTCTCACTCAAGGCATCAGAGTTTAACATTGAAACAAGGCTCTTACTCATCTTTTCCATTAAACCATATTTTAAGCAAAACAGTAATATTGTATTGTCAGGCCAGACTACTTTATTCTCATGACCTTTTATGAGATTACATTTAACAACAAATAATTCATACAACTTCTTAGCAGCATCATTCAGAATATAAATACGGGAGAGACAGAAGCTAATGCAAGGAAATATTTTCATGATAGGTTGGAGTATTTCCTAATTGATTATTATATATGTATTCTTTTGCCATAAATTAAGACCTTAATATTCCACCTTGCTTGAGACTTTAAAGTTATTTGGATCTCTGAAACATTTTGATTTAATTTTGCAGCATTGTCCCATATCAAGTGGTACATGTTAGTGTCTACAGCAGTCAATTGTTGATTTATTTTCTTTCAGGCAAAATGCAAATAGTCTGTTAAGAGGTTTACAACAGTTGTGTTTGAGTCAATATATATGCACTGAATAAATTAAAAGAAGCCCCAGCTAAGGTTTTCTAAGGTTCTCCTAAATGTAGAATTCTATTTACAGTAAAAAAAAAAAATCCCATAAATTATCCTATAAAAAGAACAAATTAATAACTCCTGGATAATCCCTGCATAGGAGCATAACAGAAGAGTGTCTGAGTGCAGGAAAGGAAGTGGTTAGTTTGGGGGTGGGTGGAGTAGCAACTGGAGTGCACTGCGCTCTAGTTATATTCGGCTACCTAGCAGCCCATTGCTGGCTGTGGAGAAGCCACTGTAAATTAGCTGCTCTGGCATAAGCTGGTGGTTTACTGGTCCACATAGCAGTCATAGAATCATAGACTAGAATCATAGAATCATAGAACATTAGGATTGGAAGAGACCTCAGGAGATCATCTAGTCCAATCCCCTGCTCAAAGCAGGACCAACACCAACTAAATCATCCCAACTAGGGCTTTGTCAAGCTGGGCCTTAAAAACCTCTAAGGATGGAGATTCCACCACCTCCCTAGGTAACCCATTCCAGTGCTTCACCACGCTCCTAATATCCAACCTAGACCTCCCCACTGCAACTGGAGACCATAGCTTCTTGTTCTGTCATCTGCCACCACTGAGAACTGCCTAGCTCCATCCTCTTTGGAACCCCCCTTCAGGTAGTTGAAGGCTGCTATCAAATCCCCCCTCACTCTTCTCTTCTGCAGACTAAATAACCCCAGTTCCCTCAGGCTCTCCTCGTACGTCATGTGCCCCAGCCCCCTAATCATTTTCGTTGCCCTCCGCTGGACTCTTTCCAATTTGTCCACATCCCTTCTGTAGTGGGGGACCAAACCTGGATGCAATACTCCAGATGTGGCCTCACCAGTGCCAAATAGAGGGGAATAATCACTTCCCTTGATCTGCTGGCAATGCTCCCAGTATGCCATTGGCCTTCTTGGCAACAAGGGCACACTGCTGACTCATATCCAGCTTCTTGTCCACTGTAATCCCCAGGTCCTTTTCTGCAGAACTGCTGCTTAGCCAGTCGGTCCCCAGCCTGTAGCGATGCATGGGATTCTTCCTTCTTAAGTGCAGGACTCTTCACTTGTCCTTGTTGAACCTCATCAGATTTCTTTTGGCCCAAACCTTCAATTTGTCTAGAATCCTTGAGCTGCAGGGATGCAAAGATGCCATAATGCCACCTTTAAGGCCCAGTGCATTCTCTCCTTCAGGCTGCATTTCAGATCTGGGCTACAAAATCTGCACATTCTCCCTTCCATTCAGAGTGCTGCAGGAATGGTCAGACTGGAACATGAAACATGAAAGATTGGGATCCCAGATCCAAGCCCCATGGCTTTTGCTCAGCTGCAGAGAGGGACTAGTCCTTGATATTGTCTTATTATAGAGGGACTGTTCCTCCCTCAGCCTTAGTGCTGCCTGCAGCACCTTTACAGCCTTAGGCATTATCAGCTGCACATAATTTCTCCCACAGATTGGAACCAGTTTGCAAAGTAGTGAGAGCCTATAGGTACAGGTATTTGCTAGGTAATTCTTAGGTATAAGTGAAGGCAGTAATGGAATGAGACTACAAGCTTCAGGCCTGTAAGGCAATAGCTTAGCTAAATTAATCAAAGCATAAGGCCCAAAAAGCCTTAGCATGAGTGGTTAACCAGGGGTAACCCTAGATCATAAGATATCACAAGATAGACTTCTATAATGACTAAACTGCTGACAGGTAACCACAAGATGCTTATACCATCCTGGGATATTTTAAAGTTAGGAACATGAGCAGGTGCCTGATCACAAGAATATCATGGTAACTGACACACATCCTATGGGAGAAGGGCAGCCCAATATTAGTAGGGTGAAGAAATACAAATAAGGAAAAGGGGATGAAACCCCTATTAAATATGTATTGGGCATAGTCGCATCAGCATAACCAATGATAAAAGCTGCACCCTGGCCTGTGTGCCAGAGGAGATGTAGCTCTTTGGAGACACCAGGATGACATCCACTGGTGGTGATGGAGACAAGGAGGATGAGAAGGAGAAAGAGGATAATGACCAACACTTCAGGTTGTTCTGCAAGGGATGGTATGAGTACACAGATGCTCAGATGCACATTCTGTATTATCTCTATCTACCTTGCTGGGTTGGAGTCTCTGTAACTTTGTTAACTGTATAAATAAAAGTATTACAAATATAGAAGGTTTTTCCTGAGCCTGAGTGTTGCAACCATGCACATCGAGATTCCCAGCTGAATAGTAATTCTAATACTGGGCCTGATCTTGGGAAAGGACCCTGAGAAACTTCAGTGTTAACTGGGAATTCTTAAGTAATCAATATAATTAATACACAATGCTGCTTAGTTTGGCTCCTCTCTCACACTTCTTCTGACTAATTCAGCACCATCCAGGAGGCGCGTGGATATTTTACAGAGAGGGAAGGTGACAAAGCAGAAGGGATGCTGAAAGAGTGGTTGGCAAGGAGAGGAAGCAAAACACTTGCCACTTCCCAGTCCAAAAGCCTTTTCCAAGGCTCCCCTTTTGCTTTAGATACTTAGGGCTGGCCTACACTACCACGGTAAGTTGACCTAAGTTACGCTACTCCAGTTACGTGAACAACAATTGAAAACAACGTAGCTCAGGTCGACTTAGCACGGTGTCTGAACCATGTTGTGTCGATGGGAAACATTCTCCCTCCAACTTCCCTTACTCTTCTTGGGGAGCTAGACTACCAGAGTCGACCGATTTAGCGGGCCTTCACTAGACTCACTAAATCGATACCGCTGCACTGATCACAACATTGCCAATCTAACAGTAAGTGTAGTCATGGCCTTAGATATTCTGCCCTCCACTATACAGAATTAAAAGGGTATGAGAGTTCCAGGAGGTACGACAGCAGCTCACCTACAGGGACAAACAGCGATGAAACGAAGAACTAAATTTTCATGTGGCACAGAAGCAGCTAAGAAGGGCACAAAAATTATCATCTACCTGACCCTAAATGAAACATTTCATTTAGATTGTCATGATAGAAAATTGGACACCCCCCTCCACCCCCACCCCCACCCCCGCAAATCAATATTTACCCTCAGTAAGCTTCAACACCACCCTTTTTCAAACAGGAAATTGTTTCATTTTGTTTTTTTTTTCCCAATCAGCCCTAATGATTTATTGAGTTTGTAGGAAGCATGGTCTTACACATAAAGCAGAGGAGAGGGAATTAAAAGATTTGAGTTCTGTCCCAGCTCTGCCACTTATTCATTAAGGGCAAATCTCCCCAATTTTAAAATGGCTATTTTATGAGTACTTTTGTCACCTTGCACTGATCTTAAGAAGGTAACTGTGAACTCATCCTTGTGTGGAAAGCTTTATAGAAGCCCATTAAAAAACCCCAGCAGTGCCAGTTCTTATAATTTATTATTTATTCTGCAGACAAATATTTGACAGTTACATGTTTTGGAGCTGTAAAGAGGACTTGGAGCTTTATCCAGCTCTCATTGTAGTCAATGAAACTATGTCAATGACTTCAATATGAGCAGGATTGGGTCCTTGATTTAAAAATGGTGCAAAGAGTCACAAGATATTGCCAAGATAAACAGTTGCTGAATTCTTTATCAGCTATAATCAAATTAATCCCTAGTACATTCCTTTTTCTCCCATCTAAAGAGTCTACTAAATCTGTCTGACTAAAATTGGTCTTTGGAGCTACACATACCTAATTAGCTTTATTTTTAGAACCAATTAACTCCCTTTATGAAAAATGAAATGTTAATGTTTTTACACTGCATCTTTCATCCAAGAGGACATTGTATTTTATACAAGATGTCTGTTTAGAAATATAATTATCCTTATAAAAAGACAGATTAAATGTGAAAACGCAGCTTGATTAAATGTTACCTATTAGAGAAAAAATTATTAGAACTCTGAAAATAATTTGTTGGAAAGAATTTATTCAGTGAATTTAGCCTCTTTTACTGCCCTAACTTATATCCAAACAGACTTATTTTCTACAATGTATTTGTTGGTTTTTAAATGAAGTCAATAAGTATTTTTTCAATAATGTATTCTGAATCATCTGTGAACATTATTAATTTAACATTTTGTTTCTTTGAAGTTCTACTCTGAAAAAATCAAAATATGATTCTGAAATTCACTGGCCAGAAGTATCTGTACCAGTAAAAATCAATCTTGTGAATGTTTGCAGAAAGAGAACTCAGGAATGGTATAAGCATGGCCAATGTATTTACCAATTGAAATGAATAGTCACAGTTAAAAAACCAAACAAACAATAAAAACACCCACATTGTCTGACCAACTCTTGTTCTCACTCTTATTAATAAAGAATTGTACTAATCACTACTTAATCTCATACAGTAAAACCTTAATCATCCAACCCTCAGTGACGTGAAACTCCCCGCTGTCTAAAACAGCAAAGACTTTTAGTTACATTGAAAAAAAAACCTCTTAATTTTCCAATACTTCCATTATCTGAACATATTCCCTATGTCCCATGGCTCAGATAATTGAAGCTGTAGTGCATACAGTTACGAAATGCATGTTCAAAGTGATGAAGAGAAAGTCAGTTTTGTTCTCTTATGCTCCTCTTACCTCTTTGACAGAGGCAGACATTTAAATAAGTCCTCCATTTCTTCATACCAGGAAGTGCTATTTTTTTTCACGAAAATATACTATATGCGCCCAGGAAATGCAATGTTTTAATGATGCATGGCATACACTATAGCATTTGCTACTGTACAGTCTTCTTACCAAAGCTCATGGTGAATTCTTCATCACTGACTATTTTGAAATCAAGATTGGATGTTTTTCTAAAAGATCTGCTGTAAGAATTATTTTGGGGACATTCTCTATGGCAGTGGTGGGCAAATTGCAGCCCGTCAGGGTAATCCACTGGCAAGCCGCGAGACAGTTTGTTTACATTGACCATCCACAGGCATGGCCGTCCGCAGCTCCCAATGACTGTGGTTCGCCGTTCCTGGCCAAAGGGAGCTGCGGGAAGCAGTGTCCAGCACGTAGCTGTGGGCGGCCGTGCCTCTGGACAGTCAATGTAAACAAACTGTCTCGCGGCTTGCCAGCGGATTACCCTGATGGGCCACAGGTTGCCCACAACTGCTCTGTGGCCTGTTTTATTCACGAGGTCTTACTAGCGGATCACAGTGTTCCCCTTCTGGCCTTGGTATCTATGAGTCTTCCAACTGGATTAATGTTTCTATTGACACATGCAATTTCAGCAGTTCTGAAGAGGTTAATTGTATAGAGTTCCTGATCTTTTCTGTCCTTACCACTCCCCAGAGACAGGCAATTTTTCCTTTTATTATTCTCTCTCATATGGCTTTAACTAAATAGTAAAGCATAAGGGTACTTAGGTTTTACATCAGAAGAAGAATCACACAAACATTGACAGCAGAGAGTTGGCTGATGTGATTGCAGAGCCATTGGCCATTATCTTTGAAAACTCATGGTGTTTGGGGGAGGTCCCAGGCAATTGGGAAAAGGCAAAGATAGTGCCCATATTTTAAAAAAGGAAGAAAGAGAACCCAGGGAACTACAGACCAGTCAACCTCACTTCAGTCCCCGGCAAAATCATGGAGCAGGTCCTCAAGGAATCCATTTTGAAGCACTTGGGGGAAAGGAAGGTGATCAGGAACAGTCAACATGGATTCACCAAGGGCAAGTCATGCCTGACCAACCTGATTGCCTTCTATGATGAGATAACTGGCTCTGTTGATATGGGGAAAGTGGTGATGTGATATATCTTGACTTTAACAAAGCTTTTGATACGGTCTCCCACAGTATTATTGCCAGTAAGTTAAAGAAGTATGGATTGGATGAATGGACTATGTCAGAGGTCACCAGTGTAGTGCTCTGCTCTGTTCAATGTTGATAACAGTCGGCTGTGTGCATGTGTTCCCTCTGGGTGCTGTCCTGGCTCTGCAGATCGCTGACCCCAAGAGAACCCCCAATGACCACAGACCATAAGGTACGAAGGCACCAGGTCAGGTTTACTGTCAAACGAAGCACAGTAATAGTTTCCAGCAGAATCTACAGGACTGTAGCGGGGTGGTTACCCGGTATGGCTTTAAAGGGCTTAAAACAGCCCTGGAAGAGGGCTGTGGCTGGGAGAAAACAGCTACGTGGCTGATTGGGGAAGCAGCCGCAGCTGGGACAAGCCCCAAACAGGCCCCAGCTGGCTCTATACAGCGTTGAGCCAGGAGCAAAGAGACAGACTCTCTCTGCTTTCAGAGAGGGAGGGACCTGGCTGCTAGACCTAAGAGTGTACCTAGACTGGAGCAGGGCTGGGGGAAGGCCAGAGGAGCTGGGGAACTCTGGTCTGGGAAACCCCCAGGCTGCAGGACCTTGACTAAGGCCAAACAGCGTACTGGCGGTTGCAGGGGGCAGCCCACAGGTAGGCAGAGACAGCAGGTCCAAACACCCCCTTGCCTATGATAACTGGCTAATACAGACTGCAGTCTGCCCCAGTGAGGCAAGGTGGGGATAGTGGTTGGGGGTTCCCCTAGCAGGGGAGACCCAGACCAAGGGGGTACTACCAGGGGGGCAGCAAAGGGGCACCCGGGTCCGGGAGGGACACGGGACCAGCAAGACAGGTGGGACACCGGCCTGCAGAGGGCGCTCCGGAGCTGGACGAGCTAATTCCCTGGATGACCAGCAGGAGGCGCCGCAGGGGTGAGTCCCGCCCGCTTACAAGGACATACTATGAATATGTGCTGCCTGACAATGGACACAGCTCAGTGGCAGGACTCTCCACTGCCCCCTCGGTTGGACAAAGACACTTCCCCAGGGATGCATTCTTATACACAGGTACAAACAAGTTACACATCATTCCTGACGTATTGAGGTGCAACCCCTCTACGTAGCAAGGTACAACCTCTTTACGCAGTAAGGTACCGCCTCTCACCTTGTACATTTGGGTTTGAACAAACACGTCTATCCATCATATTATCCTTTTGACCTTGTCTTTTAGGATGGGTCAGCCTGTTCCTCTCTGTGGAATGTGTTCGTACCGGACTGTTCTGGTGCCATCCTGGCCCATGTTTATCCTATTAGTGCTTGATACCCTTTAGATGTGTATATGTCCAATTAGCAGCCTAATTCTTGCCAACTTCTGTGAGCAGGGGCTGCCTCTGGCTCACAGCTTAACTTTGCTTTATGTTAGCAAAGTCTTGACTATTACTTTAGTTCAGGCCTCAGGCCTCATACTGGGCCTCTGATACCAAGGGTTTATGTTTCAGGGCCTCATCTTACTACAGACTACAAGATGGATAGAAAGCTGGTTAGATTGTTGGGCTCAATGGGTAGTGATCAACAGCTCGATGTCTAGTTGGCAGCAGGTATCAAGCGGAGTGCCCTAGGGGTCGGTCCTGGGGCCAGTTTTGTTCAACATTGTTATTAATGATCTGGATGATGGGATTAATTGCACCCTCAGCAAGTTTTCAGATGACACTAAGCTTGGGGGGAGAGGTAGCTACACTGGAGTGTAGGGATAGGGTCCAGAGTGTCCTAGACAAATTGGAGGATTGGGCCAAAAGAAATCTGATAAGGTTCAACAAGGATAAATGCAGAGTCCTGAATTTAGGAAGGAAGAATCCCATGCACTGCTACAGGCTGGGGACCGACTGGCTAAGCAGCACTTCTGCAGAAAAGGACCTGGGGATTACAGTGGATGAGAAGCTGGATATGAGTCAGCAGTGTGCCCTTGTTGCCAAGAAGGCCAACAGAATATTGGGCTGTATTAGTAGAAGCATTGCCAGCAGATCGAACGAAGTGATTATTCTCCTCTATTCAGCACTGGTGCGGCCACACCTGGAGTATTGCATCCAGTTTTGGTCCCCCCACTACAGAAGAGATGTGGACAAATTGGAGAGAGTCCAGCAGAGAACAACAAAAATGATTAGGGGGCTGGGCACATGACTTATGAGGAGAGCCTGAGGGAATGGGGGTCATTTAGTCTGCAGAAGAGAAGAGTAAGGGAGGATTTGATAGCAGCCTTCAACTACCTGAAGGGGGGTTCCAAAGAGGATGGAGCTGGGCTGTTCAAAGTGGTGGCAGATGACAGAACAAGAAGCAATGGTCTCAAGTTGCAGTGGGGGAGGTGTAGGTCAGATATTAGGAAACACTATTTCACTAGGAGTGTGGTGAAGCACTGGAATGGGTTACCTAGGGAGTTGGTGGAATCTCCATCCTTAGAGGTTTTTAAGGCCCAGCATGACAAAGCCCTAGTTGGGATGATTTAGTTGGTGTTGGTCCTGCTTTGAGCAGGGGATTGGACTAGATGACCTCCTGAGGTCTCTTCCAACCCAAATATTCTATGATTCTATATTCTGATTTTTTAAAGTAAAATGGCTTCATCTGATAAACCAGTGTTAAAGCAGCATGAAAAGTTGACTATTTTTATATCAAACAAAAACTATGTTTTGTGACAGTTTAGCTTATGGCTAAAACCATGCATCCAAAACCTTAAAAGAACGGAAACAAGAAGTTGAGGGGAAGACTTTCACATTTTTCCTATATTCATGCAACCCACACACCTCCTGGGTGTGGTTTTTTGTCCCATCTAGTGACATGGAGACCACTTAGAGAGAGATAAAATGAATCTGTTCTACAGCCTTAGTTAACAGCCAGTTGGCTTTTAGCTCATGCATTTGAGGTATGTGGGTTACATTCTTATTGCCTACAACAGAGTTGATAACACATTCCAACACTTCAAAAGGCTTTCACTTCCATCTCCAACATATACCTCAAAGCCAGGTATACCCCAATTTAATCTAACACACAAACATTGATAGTGACCTCATATGCTTTAATCAACATATGATATCATCAGCACATCAGACTGTGACACATTGCATGCATTCGGGGAGTTATTTTGCCTTAAAACTGCTGAGATCATTCTATTATCTCACCTACCTTGTCTCTTTAATGCATATGAATGTTTTTAGCCTCCCAGAAGGAACAACATTTGCAATAGTGCCGATTCATCATCAAAGTAAAATTCAGGAGGCTTGCCTTGGTGCACATATTTTCCATTATGGCTAAAAATGTATTAAATACTGACACATGACCCTTTATAGACAAACACTACTGATGTATTACTAGCATTCTAGCAATCAGAACAAGAGGAACACTAATGTGGCCAAAGGACAGATCCCAGAGTGTTTTTGATTTCTTGCATAATGGGTACAAAAAAAAAGTAAGACAACACACTGAGGAAAATTATCAAAAGGGGAGATTTTTGAACGCTTACTATTCTCTCTCTATCGAATCACGAAGAAAAATTCAAATAGTGCTCAAATAGTCAGTATTCTATGTTTTGGTTTCTTTGTCAAAATAAAGATGTAAAGCAGCTGTTAAAACTGAACTCTGACACAATGCAAGTATTTGTACTCCCCGCAGTAGCACTTCCTGTGTTGGGGATTAGCACAGCAGGAACCTTCGCGTCCAGTGCCCCTGTTGACCTTCACTTTGATTCTGCAATAACCTGATTCTGCCTGTGGCTCGGCTCTCCAGCTAAACCCCATATAGTTTAGACTCCTTCCTGGGTACATAAAAAAGTTCAACTAAAGACTCCAAATAAACATCCAAACAAATGAGCCTTCTGCCCACTCTTTCTATGTTGAAATTCCATGCTCTACACCCCTATTCCCAGGCACTACAGGGTTCCTTCTTTGCTCTTTAGGCTAAGCATCTCCCCCACTCCCCAGGGATTTTTCTCTAGAAGCCTTTCTTCACAGGATTCCCCACTATCCCCCCTCCATGAGGATTCTGGCAGCTTCTCTGAGGGACCTCCCTGCTCCTTACAGACCCTATCTCAGGACCGCCCACAGGAACCTAATCTGCTCCCTGTGGTTCTCTCCAGCCTGTTTCCCAGAAAGCTGGAACTCCCCTTCCTCCTCTCTCCTGGCTCTCCTGCACTGCAGGAGTTCTCCTGTCTCTTTATGGAGTCCTATCTGACCCTGTCACAGCTCGGTCACTAATGGTAATTAAGTCACCAGATCAGGATCAGCTGGGGAATAACAGCTATGTCTCAGGCAAGGATGAGCCTGACTCCTCCTAAAGGACCAGCCAGACTGCAACTGACACCTGATCCTAATGCTACTGCTGCAATATAATCCCCAAACCGTGCCATTTATGTTATAAATAATCTCTCTTTTCCGCAAGATGGCAGCCTTCTGCTGGAAGATCAGGACAACCAATTTTAATTTAAGAGGTTGGGGTTGATGCTTGTGCTTCATATAATCATTTGCATCTGTGCACAGAAGGTGCACAATGGTATCATTCTGAGGGACAATTCTGAAAACACTATGCTAGGTCCCACCACTGCCCTACCTCTCCCATTCCCCAAATTCATTTGCTGACTGGGCCCTTATCAATAAATCTTCCCTGAAGTCCCATAGGGTATGCCTATACAGGGTTCACAGTGCTCAGGCTGCAGGGCTAAAAATTGCTGTGTAGGTTCCTAGGCTCCAGTCTGAGCTTGCAGGCTCCTAGGGCTTGGGTCCCAGCCCAAATGTCTACACAGTGATTTTTCAGACCCGGAGCCCAAGCCCAAGTCAGCTGACCTGGGCCAGCCATGGGGTTTTTTTTTAAATCCCTGTGTAGATATACCCATGTTGTCCTGTCTTGAGCTGTTATGGCTCTTTGTGTCTGCTTATTCTGTCTCAGTGCATCATACCCATTGTGGTTAATGACTGATAAAGACAAATGAAGTAGTAACATACCATTCTGGAAAAAATGGAAATTTATTAGCAAAATTATTGAGACTTATTCAAATACTGAGAATTTGTGAAAAGTCTCCAAACCCCAAAACTATTTGTCTGGTTACCAATGCGGGCCATACTTCTGCAGTTATCTGTGCATCTCACAAGTACCTAGAAATAGAAACAATAATAATCTCTGTCTTTCTTCCTCCCTGTTTAGAATGGTTTGTAGTTTGATATGCGCTTGTACAGAATTCACCGAAGGAGGGTTGAGTTAAAGAGAAGCCTTTTGCATTTAATTCTGAACATGGTAAAATTAAGTATCTTCCCCTACTCTTACCTCCTACCTTTTCCCCCTTTCACAGATGAATTGATGACAAGGACTCTCTTTTCTCTGTTTGTACAGCACAAAACACACACTGCCTCAATCCCAACTGGGGCATTTGTCTGCCACTAGACTTCTGGCACTCTACCACTGCTGCCAACCCCTTCCTCCGAACTTCCCAGGTTGTTGCTGCTATATCTCTCTGCACAAACTACTTACTTAGGGTGACCAGCGAGCAAATGTGAAAAATCGGGATGGGGGTGGTGGGTAATAGGAGTCTATATAAGAAAAAGACCCCAAAATCGGGACTGTCCCTATAAAACTGGGACATCTGGTCACCCTATCCTTACCACCAAAGCTTCCCAACTACTCCAGAAACTCTCCCGCTGGTGCTGAAGTTGCTTTTTGTGCCTGTTGATTGGGCAGCAGTGAATGGCCAAATCACAATTTCCCCCCATGAATTATAGCTTTAAAAAAAGTCACTTAAGGTTACAATTGTATTTAAAGTGGAAGTTTTTTTAGTTAAATTCTTTTTAACCTAAACTCTAATCATGTCACTCCCTGTTTGACATTGCCCTAATATTTATGACAGAATGATATCACATCAATAGTAATTACATTTAAGTGGAAGGGAACACTCCAGCTCTTTGTAACCAGAGATAAGCAAGATCAATGCTTTGCTGAATAGATAGAACACATAGTGGTGTGCATAGGGCCACAAACACCTGCAATTTCTTTTTGATAATCACCTTGATAATTGGATGGTTCTCTTTGTAGAATTGCATTGACATCCCTTCGTTTCATTTTTACATTGTAAAACGTACTCCACAGACTCCTACTGACATTATTTGCTAACATCTTGACATAATATAATCCCCCTTGGGTTTGCATCATTGATCTCTCCATAGACTAGGAAGATCATTTCATTTGACATTGTAACATCATGTCTGTGGATTCACATTGATGTGCTCAGGAGACTTATGATGACATTAAATCTATTACAGTGAATACAAAATTAGCACTGTTGCAAAAAAATATGAAGGAATATTATAGGAAAGCATTTTCCATAGCTTCTTTTAATTTAAATATCTCAACAGCTTCAAAACCTTTCAAATTTGAAAAGATCTTATTCCATTTTAAGGACTAACTGCATATATATACATAACTATTTTTAATACCATATTTTTTCCTAGAACAGAATGAAATAAATATGGCATTTTCTTTAAGCTCCAGGATTCATAAATAGCATATTTATTAAGCCATTTTTGTAAAATAATCCACATCTGAGCTCACACCTTACACATGGAGATCCAGCCCAATTTGTTAGAAATGGCACCCTGTGAGCAATCCAAACTTCAATTTTATTATGAGAAAAGCATTTGAGCCAGAAGGTAGCAGCATGCACACCCACTGCATTCATCTGCTTTCACAAGTACTAGGAGAAGTTATACCTGATGTCCTCAGTTCAGCTAACAGTACTGTATGCCTTTGGAAACCAGACAACTTGTACTTTGCAAGTTACCTTGCTAGTCTCTACAGGATAGACAAGAAAATTACCTCACTGATACATGCCTATTTTTCTGTGCCTGCATGCAAAATAATCCAGTTTGAAAGGTGTTTTACCAGGAGAAGTGGTACATCAATAGCTGCCAGTCCCCACTTTGAATTTATGGAATTGGGAAAGATAACAGTAATAATTTATTGTTCTGTGACTGAGAGTCCATCATGTATCAGAGCTCATCCGTTTTGTGATTTAAAACATGAGTGCTTTAGTGCTATTCCTGAGATTCCCTAAACTGTTTTAGTCACAAAATATATGAATCATGAAGGCAGTGAGTTTTATAAAGTTGTAACATTCTTAAATCTTTTCATGTCTAGAACAAGAGACATTCTGGCATGGGCTTTTCTGGTGGCAGGGAGGGGAGCACAGCTGAATAATTTAAGACTGGAATCTTAGTATCCAACCTCCATTAACCCCTTGAGATCCACCCATTAGGGGTAAAATGGGTCTGACATTTATTTTAGTGCAACACAAGGCTGTGTAAAGTATGTTCAAAGAGCCAACAGGGCTTCTAACGTTGTTGAAAGGACATTGAAGGCCAAATCCCGGGCTCTATCAGAAATGTATTTTGCCCTTCTGCTTCCTTGTAAGCTATGCTAAAATGTCTTTTGGCCACCTTTATGGGCTCTGAGCCCAATCCTGGGGTTGTCCAACCATTGAGCCATTTCCTGGCATAAAATAAAGTAGCCTCATGCATCAGAGAGGGCTCTCCAGAGAAGCACTCCAGCAGCCAAATATGACTGAAGGATTCCTCTGGGCAGAGGGAAATCTCCATTGGCAAGATCTGCTCATTTAGTGTGACCAAGAATCTGGGCCTTGAAGCACAATAGGACTGAAGGGATTATCACTAAATACAAAATAATTTTTGTGACAGCTTAATAAACTGCCAGCCCACATCTAATATACAGTGTTGTTCCTGGCTATTGTGGGATATTTAGAAGTGCATTTTATTAAAAATATGGTTTCGTTTCCTATTATAATCAATAGGAGTTGTGTGTCCATTTGAGAGACCAAGACAGTCTATGTATTTAGAGGCTGTGGAAGAGGAGATCAAAACAGGATGTCAATCTCTGCATGCATCCTCTACTTATATTAAACATTATGATCATTTATAGAATTTATGATAATATGAAAGATGGAACATATGTACTAGAGTGGCTTAAAAAGAAGAATCTGTGATAGAATTGTGACCCAAAACTGTTTTGCCAAGGGAGCCAGGCTGGTCACAATGCTGAAGAGGATCGTTAGGCATCAGAAAGGTTACTCAGCAGGTGGCTTTTGTTTATGAGAGTAGTGATTCTAGGGATCCTCCAATAATCAAATAAATAAAAAGTTTGTAGAGATTTTTCTGGACTCTCATCATCTTAACTAGTTCATGCAGCTGATTAGACAAGACTCGATCCCACCGACAGAACATGCCTTGGGAAAACATGCTTGTTAAAGGTTATGCAGAGAGAATGGCAAGTAGTGCATAATGTGGAGTTTTCTTGATTCAAGACTTGCATGATTAGTTCTTTAAATGAACGTACCAGGCCTGGTGGGTTCTGATTTTATGGCACCTGGGGCAGTGAGAAAATACAATCAAAGTAAAATAAATGTACTTCATTGCTGTGGGCCACTCACAGCTGTCAATGTAACAGCATCTCTCTTCTATCTCTTCCCAGAGAATGATCCATGGAAGGATGGGAGCAGCCACTGCTGGGCCCCAGACTGTAAAGTGCATTTTCCAGTAGGGTGCTCTGTGTCATTAGGGCAAGCACTTGCATTTCACTGAACAGCATGGCAACGACAGGGGAGAAGCAAAGGGCACTTTCAGAAATGCTTTTAATTAATGATTACATGCAGCTGAGGAACAGCTAAATTTTTTATCTTGATTCTCCATTGCTTGCCTAAAATCTAAGTGGAGTCAGATTTACAAGATGACATACAAATCACCCTAAAATGGACCTGTAAACTTGTGCATGAATGTTCTGTGTGCTCACCTATTTGCACTTGCAGAACCTACATACAGTGGGCATATGATCATACTCAAAGGAGGCAGACATACAGTTATCTAACCTGGATACACAAGTATGGGAGGTTGCAGATTCAATTTTGTAAGTGCAAATTTAGAGGCCACTGTAGTAAGATGAGGCCCTGAAGCATAAACCCTTGTATCAGAGGCCCGGTACGAGGCCTAAGACCTGAGCTAAAGTAATGGTCAAGACTTTACTAACATAAAGCAAAGTTAAGCTGTGAGCCAGAGGCAGGCCCTGCTCACAGGAGCTGGCAAGGAAAGGGCTGATGTTACATAAACATATTCTGTTGCACAAATATGTACTGGATACCAGATATATAAACAAATGGTACCAGAACATTCTTATACCATCCACATAGATAACAAGGACAGGGGCAAAAGGGTAATATGATGGATAGAGTTGTTTTGTCCGAACCAACATGTACAAGGTAAGAGGCGGCACCTTACTACGTAGAAGGGGTTGTACCTGGTTACATAGAAGGGTTGCACCTCAATACATCAGGAGTGATGTGTAACTTGTTTGTACCTGCGTATAAGAACTCACCCCCGAGGAGTTGTCTTTGTCTGGCCTAGGGGGCAGTGGAAAGTCCCGCCACTGACTGAGCCGGCCCATTGTCAGGGAGCAAAATTCGTAGTATGCCGGGAGAATCTATCAGGAACTATCACTGTGCTTTGTTTGAACAATAAACCTGGCTGGGTGCCTTCGTACCTTATCAGAGTCTGTGGTCTTTGGGGGTTCTCTCAGGGTCTGCTGTCTCAGCTATCTGTGCAGAGCTGGGGCAGCACACAGAGGGAACACACGCGCGCAGCTGACTGATATCAACATAGAGCAGAGCACCACACCGGTAGCCGTCTGACAACAGCCACTTTTAAAAATATGTCCTACATTGTTGCCATTGTTACTAGAGGAGGACCAAATTATTTGAATTTATTTGCTGAGCATCTGCAAGATAGCTGGCACTGTACAGAACAGAGGAAGGGCCCCAAAGAGTTAATGATCTAGATTAGCAATGCAAATCAGGCAGAAAATGCCTGGGTGGCCAAAGGATGGTTTTAACATGAAGCGAGGTTATATCTGTTTACTTCAATGGAAAACTTGGTCCGGGATTCAATAAAGTTCCCAATATGGATTTTTGTTTCAATATATTCTTTGGGATACATTTTTGGGCCACAAAGAGATTTAGGTACCTGATTCCTAGAAAAAAATAGAAGCAGAAGAAATTTCTACAAGTCAAGGCTAATGATTCTGAATGCCTAATTTGAAATACCTTGAGCCTGATTTTCAGAACCACCAAGTGGAATGCTCTTCAGGGGTACCCAGGGTTGTGACGCATCTTACTATATTACCTTGTGTACTCTGGGGAGTGTCACAGTAGCATAGTCATGGCAGGATTTACACAGTTTGCTGGTTAGCCAAGGATCAGACTCCAGGCACTGATAAATTAGAATCTCAGAGATTCACAAGTGAGAAGGTTGGGAACAGATAAAGGAATGCCAGAGGTCTAGAGCTGTAGAAGCTGAAGTGGAAAAGGCTGCTAGTGAAGAAGAGACAGATAAAGCTGGAGGCCAGCTGTCAGAGTGCAGAGGCAGAGCTGGAGCTGACCAGGACAAACACTGGCAGCTCAAACAGAAGAAGAGGGTCAAGTCACACCCCTGGGATCCAGGAGGAAGGAAATAAGGGAGTGCCTGATCAGGGGCTAGCAGACAAACAGGTGGGGGTATAATGGACACCATCACTCTGCCTGTAGCCTGACACTAAAGGTTGTTCTAGGATTCTGACTGTGGAAAGGAGGAATGTTATTTTTCTTGCTATGTTATTTTCTGTAATAATGAAACAGGGTTAAACCCCAAGGACTCAGCTACAAGCCCACCATAGCCAGACTCAGGGGTTGAGAGAGCGAACTCACTGTCAGCCCTCACCAGGGAAACTGAGTCAGTGCTGAGTGTGTCTGTGGCACAGCTAACAGGCGCTGTAGCCCAAGAATCTGCTGGGACCAGTGAGTCACTGGCATACTAGGAAGTGTTTATGTATTAGAACTCCACTCGGAGAAAGACTGGTGGAAGTGATGAGGTGACTCACAAACCTGGATACCCCTGAGGAGCATCACACCGATCATACACAAATCCTCCTGAAGTCACCTCTGTAAGGTAGGTCCAAGGTGTATGAAACTGGGAACCCAAAACTAGTGGCCATTTTCCCAAATTTTGGTTTAGGGTTGCTAGCAAAGGAACTGAAATAATACTGTGTGTCTCAGGAGCTCAGTCAGAGCTAGAGTATTGGTTAAAGGAATGATCATAGCAACAGTCAATAAGCAACTCATAGGCTGAAATTTGTTCATGCAAATTTATGGAACAATTTAAAATAATAAAAAATTTCAAATGTCATCTGCTCTTTAGTGATTCACAAACATGAAAAGGGCTAAGTTCACCAGATAAAGTGCTCTTTCAAATTGATCATGCAACTCTAATAAAGAGCTGTTCTTCTCCACCAGTCACTCAGAGTTCAACTGTGGGCTACCATGCTGGCAGAGGTCCTATTACAAGGCCTGCTAAACCCAGGGTTGTGAGTTCAATCCTTGAGGGGACCATTTAGGGATCTGGGGCAAAAATCTGTCAGAGGACAGTACTTGGTCTTGCTAGTGAAGGCAGGGGACTGGACTCGATGACCTTTCAAGGTCGTTCCAGTTCTAGGAGATTGGCATAGCTCCATTTAAAAAAAAGAACAATTACTTTCTATTATCCCTGTAATCATACCATCGAATCTGAGAATTAAAAAAAAATCAATAAATCATTACTATGAGTTTAGTCTCTCTCTTACAGAAATATACATGTGCAATCTGCCTACACTGCTCCAACTAGAATGCAAGAACCAAGCCTGCAATACAAATGCTGTGTGATTTGAATTCTTATATTTCTTTAAAGGTTAGGCTTAGACAAAATATTAATGTGACAAGCAACTATAAGGTAAGAGGTAGCTGAGCATAATAATGCATTAATGTGCTGATTTTATTTCAGTAAAGTAATATGACACTTCTGGACAACTCAGGTGGCTGGCTGCAACTTGGAATGAAAGTAAAATGTTCACTGAAACCACATTTTGCTAGTTCATGTCACAGGAGTCATAGCAGACATTAATAAATCAAGAGCTGTATTCACATGCTTGTCGTTGTCTCTTTGTCAAAATTTCAGCGAAGGGGAAATGCAAAACAAATAATCTAAGTGGGGGAAGTTAAATCAACACTGAACAAAGTAGGCAGATCACAAATTTGTCCTGCTTTGCATTTTTTTTATTATATCTCTAGGAGAAGGCCATTTCATTGTCTGTGTTGCGTTTTCATCAAAAGCCTAAAATTTAGATCAATCATGTAATAACAAACCACTATGGGCATGCAATGATGTTATAAACTTAAGAATAAATATCCATATTTTGTATTACTAGAGTGCCCCTAATTAGAGGTTCTCAAAGCACTGTACAAAATGTAGGTTAGCCCCCCACACCTTTGAGAGTGCAGTAAGTTGTAAGGATGTTATAAGGATCCCAGTGCTGCCAACCTTAGTGTTTTATTGCAGCTCTCACAATATTTAGTGATTTTCTTGAAGCCCTGGCCACTGAAATCAAGTAAATACTTGAGAATCTCGGATTGCACAGAAAAGCTTGAAAATGTGACCCATGTGTACCTTAAAGTTTCAAAACCCAGAAAACATATAAAAAGAATGCAAAAATTATACTACTTTAAAAAATCTAATCAAGCAAATCTCATGGGGTTTTTTTGAGGGGCCTGACTAATATTTTTTGAATAGTTGGGGTAGGCAACACTTGAATCCTTCAACTACCCCCTGTAATTGAGCCACCCCAGGGAGGAATATACAGGTGGCTTAATGAGATAGAGAAACACTGCACAAAAGTTTAAGACAGAAAGTGAAGAAAAGTACAGTAGACCTGATTCTCCTGCCACACTGATTTCACATTGCTGTAACTCCATTGATTTCAATGGAATGCCTCTTGATTTATACTAGCATATCTGATATGACAATCAGATTCCTTATCCAACTGAAGTGAAATTGGGGCAGGATGCGTTGGGCAGGATATTTCAACTATTAAAAGTGTGCTATTGGATCCTGTTCTACGTATCACCTGAAAGCTGGCACCTCCAGCAGTATAGTGCCCCCTTATACCAAGTTAGAACACTGATTAAGTACAAGACTGTCTCCTCTAAAAAATAAATCATCATGAGATGGATATATTTTCAATTTCAATCTTCAAAGTGGTTCTCATGAAGAAATATATTTAAAATTATAAATCCCTGATAAGATTACTATAATGTCTTTAATTATAGGATTTTTCTTCTTTTAAATTATGAAAAGAGGATCTCTAGGAGTTTCTTTTTTAAAAATCTCTTAGAATATTCCCATTTCCTAGAATAAAAAATATTAAACTGCTTAAACAAATGTCCCAGCAGGTGAACTGGAGTAATTCATCCCGTAGGCCCAAGCAAAAATAATCTGAGTGGGAAAACAGACCACAAAATGCATATAGCTCCATCGGCCACTCCATGTTCTGATGGCCTCCTTCCCTTAACTGGCTGCTCTGGACTACTGCAATCTTTCTTTTCTAGCCATCCCTCTGTAAGATCTTTCCCAGGCAATCTGGGTCTCTTCATTGCCCCATTTTTCCTGCCCAGATCTCTCAAATTATAATGGACATACACTATACTATAGCATTTGGTGCTGTACGTTCTTATCTTAGCAAGCATTGTGCTGGATTCTCTATCACTGACCATTTTCAAGATTGGATTTTTTTCCCCTAAAAAATATGCTCTAGTTCAAACAGGAATTAATTCAGGAAACTGATTTGGCCTATGGCCTGTGTTCTGCAGGAGGTCAGACTGTATGATCACCATGGTCCCTTCTGGCTTTATAATCTATGAATCTATAAACCTTTTTTGTTTGGTTCGTTGTTTTTTTTGAGATTCAAAAAGTTTGATTAAATTATTTTGAGACTCTAGTCTATCTGGATTTTGACTGTAACACTGAACTACGGCATGCAAGGCTATTTTCAAGGTATTTCCAATCTGGTCAAAACAGAAAATATTGGAAATTTCATAAGAAAGAAAAGCCTGTTCCCTTGAGAATTCCAGCCTGATTTCCACACAAGGAAGATTCCAGATAAATTGAGATTCTCTTTCCAATGTTTGGATGCTTATCTGATGTCACTGGAACCTTTTGAAGTTTAGACCATTGCTGATTAACATATGAACTCTGGACAGAAGTACAGGAGGACATTCCAATGGTCTGTAAGTAGGACTAAGCAACCTTAATGCATCTTAGAAAGACCAAATGTCTGTATCCATTTAGTTGAAGTCCAAGGTGTCACACAAATTCAGGTAAAAAAACTACTATGGCCTTGTCTACACTACAGGGGTAAGTCAACCTAAGTTATGCAACTCCAGCTACATGAATAACACAGCTGGAGTCGACATAGCTTACGTTGACTTACTGCAGTGTCTACACCGCGCTGTGTCAACAGCAGATGCTCTCCCGTTGACTTCCCTTACTCTTCTCGTTCTGGTGGAGTACCGGAGTCGATGGGAGAGCGATCTGTGATCGATTTAGCAGGTCTTCACTAGAATCGCTAAATCAACCCCTGGTGCATCAATCGCCACAGTGTCCATCCCCAGTAAGTGTAGACATGCCATATGTCAAACTAGCAGGGAGAAAGACAGACAAAGGGGCTTGAGGCATAAAGAAAACCTTCTAGAAAAACATTGACAGACCCTACTAGGTAAAGAAAAGGACCAATTAGAAATACATCAAATGTATTTTGAATCACCAATGGATTCAACTGAAGATTGCAGCACTTGAATTAGGGAGAATAATGAGTAACAAAAATAAGCTAGAAATGCACAAGAAAACTATTTGCATAACAAGAGAACATACTTTGATATTTACATAACAAAAGGCTAAACATTTTGTACAGCTTAGCTCCTGAAATTTTGAAACAACTTTTAAAGCCTAGTTTTCAGCCTCCCTTTAATAAAGCCTTCCTATTATGCCCACAAAACTGCAGCAGCAATAGTTGTAATATTTTGTTCCTGCAGTTATTTATGCCCTCAGTTTGTTCATAAAATGAGACCATCTGTTGACAATCTGGCCCGTACACACTAAAACACTGCACAAAGGTTTGAGAGTATGGAAGACTGACTGTTAAGTGTATTTTAAGTCAACAGAATTCAATTTTAGCACAGTCTAAAATATGGGCTGATATATATTTACACTACCGTATAAAGAAATTTCCTCCCCAGAAAAAAATTCTAATTTTGGCACACAAAAAAAAGTGAAAACCTAAAACCATTGGTCCAAACCTGAAAATTCAATTTGGAAATGCCGGTATTGTGCTAATGGGAGTTGTTCACGTTCCTCATGCCCACGTTCTCTTCTGCATGCCAGATTCCTTAGAACGACCACAATCCCTATGAGCCACAATGGCAAGCATTTCCAAATCAAAGGTTTTCAATCAAAAGCTAAACCCTTCTATTTTCAAGAATTCTGTTTTGTTTGTTATTTTTTTTGTGGGGGGAGGGTGACAAAAAGTCAAAAACTCCAGTGGAAAGCAGACACTTTTAATGAAAATATTCATTAGTCAAAAATCCACTTTTCCTTTGAAAAACAGTTTTGCCAGAAAATTTTTGAAGCAGCTCTAATCGAGATGAATAAATAACGGATTGCCTTTTGCAAAGTTAGGGACTCATATTTCAGGTTCTGGGCACCTCTGGTGAAAAGTAGCTCCCTCAACTCCTATTGATTTTAATAGCAAAAGGTACCTGCCACTTCCCAGGATTACGACTTCAAGGTATTAATTAAACCACTACACTAAAAAATGCATGAGATTTTTCTTCTTCTCCGTGACTCTGATTCTTTTGGATACTTTTGCATTTACAAAAAAATCTGTTACACCTCGGCTGCCTCAGAATCTCAAACAGATCCATGCTATCTCTTTCATAGGTTTCCCTTGTGCTTTTACCTCAATACCTAATATGCTGTCAGAATCACAGAATCCATCCATAAGTACTAGGTGATGAGTAACTCCTGTATACGCAAACACATACGAGAAATGGGTTTTCATTTTGTCATTTACATCGTGAATATGATCCTATATAAATTACTTTGTGTCATCTCTTTACATTTGATGGATCCCTTTAAGAAAACTGGAAAAGAAAGAAAAAAGAAAACTACTGGCAATTTGACACCCCTTTATACTTGGAGTTTGAAGTTTTATACATTTTTATATTCAAACTGCTATAACTTTGATTGTTCCTTCTTTCAAAAAACTATTTTTTGACAGTCAGACATCATCTATCTTATTCCTCCAGGCTAAGATGTCTATTTTCACTACTTTCTTTATAAAATTCGAATTTCTGTCTTCCACAATTTTAAGCAGAGAGGTGGTAGGTCTTTTTTATTTATTTTTTAATTGCGTAAGACTTGACAAAAATGCATTAGCAGTGAAAACTGACAAGAATTTGTGCTTGTGGAGTCTACAAGAACCAGCAAATCCGCTATTACTAACATAGTGCCTTTTATTATAAAATATTTCTCCCATTAATATTGGTCTACAGCCAAGTCTCTCCTCACAATTTAACAAAGAGTTACCTTGACAAGATTCAGTTTAAATCACAGCTTTGTCTACATTTATTAACAGAAAATAACCCACTCCACATTAAAGTGACAAAAAGGGTATGATTTAAACTCTTAATGCAAGGAAATTCAGAGTTAAAGAAACTGCAGAGCGTAGCTTCTCTCTTTTTGCATAGGTTTTACAGGGTCTGAAATCAACGAGTGGTATTAAGTACACACACTGTGGCATATTTCTATTGCACTCTTTTTCAAAGTGCTGAAATAAGTGGTTTTATAAAGATTTGCCATTACATCTTTTATTGGGTGCGGGGGGGGGGGGGGGAGAAGTTAATTATATTTGTCCTAACAACTTCATTGCCCTAATAAATGTTAATAGAAATAATGCAGCAGTTTTTGCCTTTTGATGAGAGACACTCAAAAGAATCACAAATGTAGAAATTCTAATGACAATGGGGTAAACCCAGTTCACCTTACTTCCCCACATAGTCACATTCAGATATGCAACTAGTCATATGAGTGAGATGAGCAGCATTAAGCCACATCATTAAGCATACAGTCATTTTGACACGAGGGGAAAAAATCAGTTACAAATAAAATGTTAATATTTTCTTTTAAAAAGTAGTTCTGAGCGGTTATCTATTAAACTATCAGATTGCACCTCCAGCAGGCTACTGTTTACTTTGGGTTAAACTGGAATTTCGTGATGTGTTCTGAGTAAGGGGGAGTGTGTAGCTTTGCTTCCACAAGACCAGAGTAGGGACCAGATTGTCACTCAGGAAGTCACAATTCAGTCTCTGCTCTCTTTTGCCAAGCAAGCTTCACCAGCCCTTTTCACAAAACAGCTTATTTTCCCTCGGAGCTGGCTAGCGCATAAGGACAGCAAATCCAAGTCGCTGTCCATTCCCCACACTTGCCCACCCTCTTAAATGGGATCATGTGACGGGGTTGGGACTCACTGACGCGGTGCCTCCTGCTGGTCAGTCCAGGAATTCGCTCTTGCCAGCCATGGAGCGCCCTCCGCACGTAGTGTCTCGCCCATTGTCTGCTCTGGTGGTTCGAAGGGACCCAGGTTGCTGCCCGCTCGGCGACGTCCTCATCTGCTTCAGGACACTGCCCTCCGGCAGTGCCCACTACTCCAGTCTCACCCTCTTCCGGGGGCGGGGTTAACAATCGTCCTTTGTCCGTCCTGTCTCGGTGGCCAGCCACAACTCTAAAGTCTAGCCCCTCACCTCAGGGGCCAATTACAGTCTGTCTCAGCCACTCCTCCATGGGCAGGTGAGGTACAAGGGGGGGGACCCAGCCCCGCCTGCTACTCTGGGTCCCGACCCAGGGACCCTCTAGCGGCAGCCTCTCTGCCCTCCTTCTCTCCCCTTGTTAGCCTATGTTCCCTGGGCCACTTCCCCTTTGGCCCCTTGCACCTTCTCAGCCCTTTTAGTCAGGACCGCAGCCTGGCAGGTAATGGGCCAGAGATCTTCTCTGCTCCCACCAAGCCTGCCCAGCACTGCTCTGTCCAAGGTGCTACTCCTCTGCCTCAGGAGTCAGTCCTTCTCCCTTGCAAGTCAGGGAGAGACTCCTCTGCTAGGCAGTCTTTATATAGGGCATAGCCTGGCCCTGATTGGCTCCCCACAGGCCCTTGCTGATTGTCTGCCAGTCAGATTTAAGAACTAAGGCATGAATTCACAAAAGTACTTAGGTGCCTAAGCCTGGGTGAAAGTGACTACATTCTAGTTTTAGGCGCCACTATAACTGACAAAACTCCTCCTGAACCCTATAGGTGCCTAAACTCACTCAGTGCCTCAGTTTTTGCAGTCAAAATTCCCTAGGCACCTTTCCTATGTTTCTGCCTATGGGCATGTGCAGTGTTGCCTCCTTCCAGAGGCCTATCTCCTGCCTAAACGCCAGAGCAATTCACAAACCAGGGCCCCCTAAGTCTCATGTGTGAGCCAGTCCGGTAGGTGATTCATGCAAAATAGTGCATTAGCACCCAATAGTCTAGTACTATTCACAGTTGCGGGGGACATTGCTTAAAAAATTCCATAGACAGTAGATTTAAGTACTGTCCTATCAACTGCATTTTAAATGTTGAGGCAGGTACCAGAAAATGAAAAATAGTCTATCAATCAAAAAGGTCTACTGTGGTCTTCATTAAAATAAATTAGGGGGAACAGGGAAGAGATTCTTGTTGAGAACTTTGGAATTTAAACTGTCTATCAATGTAAACAGTCTTGATGACAAACAAAATCCCCACAACCCTTTTGAGGATGATGTGAAGTGTTCTAGGCTAGCAGATTAATTCCTTTGAGCTTAAGTGTCAAGGCTTCTTTGCCTCCATACACTGCACAAAGCTCCCTCTTATGTCATATTGATGCTGTGACATCCCCAGATGCATATCCCAGCTTCCTTTGTAATGCATAGGTGAGGGGCAATCAGGTATAGCTGATGTGCTTTTATGTAATAACAAAATGCATGTGATTGATATGTAAATTGTACATACATGGGCAAAGATTTTCAAAAGTGACTTTAGGTTTTAGGTGTCCCAACTTGACGCATCTTGGAGAAACCAAACTTTCAGAGTTTGGGTGGCTAGCACTTTCTGAAAATCAGGCTACTTTAGGGTGTCTCAGATTAGGGACCAAAAAATCATAAATCACTTTTGAAAATCTTTACCATTTTTCAGTTCTCTCTCTTTTCTGTCTTTGTGCATTGCCTATCTTCATAAACTGTAATCATTTCAGAGCTGGAACAATGTACTTCTGTACTTGTGGCTAATACCCAGCACATCATGGTTGCTACTGGATTACAAATAAACAGTAATAATATTAATTAGCACATGTTTTTTAATAAAATCTATGACCTATTTTAATTTTAAAGGAGTATTTTCATTAAGGTGTCAGCATTACCTGGCAGTTACACACATCTATAGTGACCTTGTTGGCTGCATGAAAATTAATCTGATTGGTTGTTTTATTCAATTATTTTAAAAAGTATTTGCTAATCTCATACAGGAATTAAAAAAGTGAACCAAATGTCACTAATGCACTGTTTCTTCCTGAGTCTGCAAACAGCCTGAACAATTGCTTAGAGGTGTGAGCTACCTTGTTCATCTCAAGATGTTAATTCTGATATCTGAAGACAACAGTTTAAATATCAACATTTGTAGCTATTACATACGGATTGTTTTAATAGAAATATTCATGAATATACTTAGCCCATACATCCAATTTTAATTTTTCTCCAGCTTTTGCCAACTGGCATATGGTCCCTTGGGAGCTAGAGTCATCTGGTGCAAATTAGAACATCCCCCAAGCCACAATAACCTTTGCCAGGACCAGGTTGGAGCAAAGCAAAGAATACAGAGGTATATGTGGGTTCCGGAAACCCTCCCTTCTCTGCTGCACCAGTGAAAACTGGATCCAGCAGAGAATCTGCTTCTCATTCTTTATCAGCCTATGATTATTCTTATTTTCTAATATTTGTTTAATTATTTTGCCAAGGATACCATGTACAATTTATGGGACAATAATTGCCAGGATCACACTTTTTCTAGAAATTGATGTGAGAGAAAGAGAGCGGGGGAGGAGGGGAACTAGTCTTTGGTATCTCTCCTATTGTCAAAATAAATTACAGTGGTATAAAAAATGCATTAGCAAATTTCCTTAGGTTGCACATCATCTGGAAATACTGAGTCACATATTTAAAATTTTCAAGTATTCGCTTAGCCACTCCAAATATTTTACACAGTGCAAGAATTAATCTCTAACCCGCTTTCTGCTAAAAAGCAGTTTTACCGGAGGACAGGCCAGTAAGGGTCGAGATTTGTTAGCCAACCTTTTGATTTAATTTTAAAATTTATTTATTTAGTAAAATCTGACAACAGGGGCTCTCAAGTGTTTTCATAATGGTTTTGTTCCTATTCAGAACAAAACTGCAAAATTTCAAAACTCTCCATGAAAAGTAATGGAGCCCTGGCTCTGGGGCAATCTGCCTGGTGGACTGCCCCAGAGCCACAGAATCTGTAAACCCTGTAAGCAGTCCATCTGACAGTCTTCTGGGGACCCTCAAAGCGCTGGGATCCCAACTCTGAGGCAATCTGCCTGATGGGTTCCCCTGAAACTGCAGTTCCTGAAAGCCCTGGGGTCCCCAACTCCTGGGCAGTCTGGCAAGTGGGCTGCTGAGGAGCCGGGCAGGTGAGCTTGCAGGAAGCGAGGCAGGTTGAACCTTCTTTGCTGTTGCAATCTGCATGGAACCTAGAGGGAGGAGCACGGGCTGCAGAAGGGAAGAGTCTGGAGGCATTAGGGTCTATGTGTACAGTACTTGAATGAGAGCTGCAGTGTCAGCATCTCTATAAATAGTCCCCTTAATAAAGAGCCAGTTTAGTTTTAGAAACATGGAATCCAGACATATTACCCAGCAGGGAGTACAGGAAATATCGGCAGAACATTTATATTTTGATGAATATTCCAATGAAGAAATGTTTCATTAGTATTTTTGTGACCATCTCTAGTTAAATATTTTGTGGGTTACAACCTCTCCCCTTCCTGATCACATGGACCAGTGGGCTACCAGTTTCCCACATATCCTGGCGAGGGCCCTATGCTATTAGCTACTCTGGATTATTCTCTCCCTCTCGTTTTTTCATGAATGTTTTTGAAAGGTCTCATTTCTGTTTCACATCAGAATGAAACCAAAATTTCACAACCTTGAATTTTGTTATGAAATGGAATTGTTTTCTGGCCAGCCCCAATTTTTAGCTTCTTTTAATGCAATTTGGCAGATGTAGAAAAGGAGGAGCCAGTTCATGACTTGCCAGCTTTCTATGGAAGACCAGAGATTCACAGACCAAAGTTTGAGAACTGTCACCCTGCAGAATATAGATCTCTAAATTCACCCTTTGAAATCTGAACACTATGGAGAATATTCCAAGCTCCTCCAAGCAATGAGAGGTCTATATGAGCTGTTTACCCACTGGACTGATTTACTGAAGTATCAGCTTGCTTGCTGTCAAACACTAATAAAAAATGAAGTTCTCCCACTCCTCCTTTAAGCACATCTTTAGATGTTGTATATCACTTCTCTGCCCATTAAGTGATAGATCTAAAGACTAAAAAGCAACTGGAGAAATGGCAAGATCTAACGCCTGTTGGACTAAATATGTAAAATTATAAAATCAAGTCTCAGAACTGGAAGACCTTAAGTCAGAATACTAGTAAATCAAGAAACTGATGAAAGCAGTGCCTACTATTAGGAAGGTTGCTGATTTTATCTGTGACATTTTTAGCCTTCAGAAGTCTACAATATTTTTCATATAAGATCAAAGAAAATGCATTTAGATTTGCATATGGTTTCACAGTGTAGTTCTTTCCTTTTCCACTCTCTACATTTGCATCTCTCTCACTCAATAACTTCAAACGCTGCAAAATACTGAAATCTTTAACTAGAAACAAAAAAACCTTCCTCTTCAGATAGTTAAAATGTATATTGGAATTAATGGGAATCGTTTGATTTTTACCTGTGACAAAATAAAAATCAGACAATTTCTGGAAAGGAAAGATCTTTAATCTCCCAATTCAAACATGAGGGTGGAGAAGTGTGATTTCTTAACGAAAGCTTTTTTGGTTTTTCTTACATTTTTCTGCATGAAATTTCTGCGGTGTTTGTATTTGCATTATTATACATTGTTTTATTTTCTGCATTTCTTGGCCAGGCAGTTTGCTCTTTATGATAAAGAGAACTCGTCATATTTAAATATTTCCTGCATGATTGGTATTAAAACTTTTAATGTGGGGATTTACTGAGAGTATTGGATTACATATGTCAAATACATCTTCTAATTAAAAAATCCCAAATATCATAAAAATACAATGTACAATATTCAAATGCTTAAGACTGTCTAATCATAAGGTATTTTAAATACCTGAGACAAGCTAGCACTCTTATCACTTATAGTATCTTGCCCCCATGATGTACCCAAATCTTCTCCTACTAATAACTCAAATGGGACCACTATGTTGAAATTTTTGTATTATTTAAGAATGGAACACTGGCCCCTGTCCCGAAAACACTTACACAACGCATGTAATAACTTTATGCATGTGAACTCAATGGGACTACTCAGAATTTCCTATGGGCAATGTTTACCTATCAGGACCATAAACTGGTTCCTTAGGGCTTGTCTAAATGAGTAGTTAGGGCACAGAAAGCTGGAGTGTAAATCTACATGTTCCAAATATCATGCACTAACTGTTCACGTGGACCCTGCACTGCACAATAGAACTTTCCTGGCATACATTAATGTACTGTTGTTTCAAATTGCAGTACGTCAAGGGGCAATAGTGAGCTTTCATTGCACAGTAGCAGCAGATCCACACAGTTAGTGCACAGTGCTCTGGAGCACTGTGGATTTACACCTCAGCCTCATATCCTTAAAAAATGCTGTATTTCCATTACTTACTGTCTGCCAAATAATAGTTAGTCCAACATTAACATTGCAGTCTCCTACAGTGCCTCCAGAATAACCACATGCCTGGGATTTATTTTATTTTTTTCATATAAATGGGCATCATTCCCAGAGGAAAAAGTCTCATAAATTCAGAGTGTTCCCCATTTTATTACATCTATTCTACCTACAATAGAATAAAATCATTCAGTCTGGGAAGTCAGTCAGTTTCATTTCAGAAGGTGGGGGGGAGGGCTGCAATGAATAAATTATTTGATTTTGATCCAGAAGTATTAGTACCTTCTGAGTTCCAAATTCAAACCCCTTTCAAAAGTGGTGAAGACTTGTATCTGGTTTTAAGCAAAAGTCAACTTGAGAAGCTGTACATTTTACTTTTGCTGAAAACCACAAATCATCCCAGATCCATAATTCTTGGCAGACTCTTCATTCACCTCCTCTCACTGCTGAATTTGTAAAATAAATAAAGAAAACCACAGAGAACCAGATGAATTTCCCAATGTTTGGATTTTTAATTCCAAACAATTTCAGATAGATTTGACATTCAAAATGTGAGGGTATCTTCCCCATTGTGCATCTTTCTAATCACTTGGCCAGCTCAGTGTGAAACATTTTAAATCATTCTTGTAAGGAAAGCTAGCTACCAGAATGTCTTGTACCTTGACATTATGCAGAAATTGGAAGTAGCTTCACACAGGGCTGATGACCAGCTAAAGAGATGGCATCACAGTTTGGTGGTGTGGATTTTATTAGTGAATGCAGAGTGAGATTTGTTTAAGAAAAAAGTTTATACATGCAACGATATAAGAACTGCAAATTATCTACAAATTTAAGCAGCATAATTAAAGTATTAGGATTATTCCATTAATAAAATTACTTATTAGAAGAACCAGCCACCATCTTTAGTTCACTTAAATGAATCCTCACAAAAAAACAGTCAGGTTTTCAAGGTCTACCTTCTTTCTGACAACTGTTGCAAAGAAAGTGATGTCCATTCTCTGACCTCAAGGCACCTATGAAGCCTGTTTTTCGTGAGGAAAATAGTCACTATCCATAGCAGGGCATTTCCTTTCCTTTGCAATTTGTCTTGCTTCTGAGGGAGACGGTCTAAAATACAAGCCCAAGATTTAACCACTGGGGCCTCCTAGGCAGTCAGTCAACCAACTCACTCCCTTTCTTCATTGTAATACATATGTACTCTACTTACTAGAGGAGCTCCTCATTGAGGAATGGGTACATCTAATCAAAGTTAAATGTCAATAAGGCTGTTCTATCTTTCACCAAAAGCTAGGGTTAGTACCAATCAGCTTGGTGATCAAGGAGTCAAAGTTTGGGTAAAACCACCTTTGCTCAAGCCCCTGTATTTTTGCTGAGCACAGTTTGGCCATTGTGGAGGATGAGAGTCAGTGATTATACAAAATGTGTGTGGATGGGTGACAGGGAACAAATATACATTCTTCCATTGCTAAACTTGTCAGTTGAATTTTTGAGAATAAATGAACACCGGTGTGTCTGTTCCTCAGTTGCGATTAGAGATCCAGGTAAGTTCAAGTTAAAATGAGCCTTTCCTTTTAAACCTTTAGGGTTTTTATAACAGTGTCTCACCTGAAATCTAGAAAATAATTAATTCTGTATGACTAAGTATAAAGGTTAAATTGGAAATTCTACTGCAAATCTAAGGAAAATTAGCTTTGTATAACGTATGACACAACCTTCAACTACTAGTAATCTAGGAGGAGTTCACAGCCAGCTCTTCAGACATTCCAAATGCCCAAATTATAGATGATATTGTTAAACTAATTTCCCCAGAAGCAATGGCTTATGATTGCTCTCATGAGACCATTTACAGAAGGGGGGGGTCAATGGGGACCTTTTGTTATTTTTCTATAAAATGTCCCCTTAGTAACATATAACAGCAGGCATGATGCACTATGGAGAACTATAATGGGGACAAATGAAATGCCACATTTTAATATTCCTGTCCTAAATTTGCTAAGCAAAGCAAGAAACTTATATAATGCTTGGACACAGGATTAAAGAATAATTAGGTAAGTATCATTTTGTAGGACAGGATTTCTCAGTCACATCTGTAAGTGACACTGGTAGATGGAGATGTTGTGTCTCAAGAAAAGATATAGATTAAAGGCCATAACCAAAGGTTTCTGGTGCAACGGATTTTTTTATTAAAAAAAAAAAAACACACAATAGATTTCAAAATTTCCAACCTTATTTTAGAATGTTCTAGAATACAATCGTTTCCTCTATGTTTTCAGAATCTGGCAATTAAAGATTCAAAGTTATTGAAATTGTTAACCAAAAATATGACACTTAAGATATACCCACAACTTTTAGCCAGACTTTCTCCTGTTCAAAGGCCTCTTAATTCTACCCTGTGACCAGCAAGCCGGGACAATGAGGATACACAGAGATACTGCTAGGTGTATTCACATCACAAGAACTCTTAATGCTGCATGACAAGCTTCCATGTAGCATGCTGCTGTAACACATTAAAGTATGTCTGATATATAAGCTATCAGAGTTCATAAGTTTTTGGATGTGCTAACCACCTTTTCTGCAGGCTAAATGGAAGAAGCAATTAAGCTCCTTGATGAAGTAAGATGATAAACAATAGAAACTACTGCCCAAGGCACATGGGAAGACCTAAGCAAGAACTAACTGATGAAGAATAAAAGGGTTGGTTGTTTCCCTGAGGACCGACTGTAAACACAGTGGCTGGGGCAGAAAGCAACTAGAAAGCAATCAGAAAACCAGAGAGGCAGTCACCAGTGTGGCCCTGGGACAGAGCTCCTTGGGGCACAGGACTCACTATAGAGGAAGGCTTGGAAAATGTGACAAAAGAAACAGGACTTTATACACATTATTTGTAACTAAACATTGCACCAAAGAAATATCTGACTTATAAAATCAATTTGCCCTCCTATCACAACAACCCAGCAAGGCCACGAATATCAGCTAACCATGCAGGCCAAGGGGAAACCATGCTATGGTACACGCTGTTCTGCCCCTATAAGTATTAAGATTCACTGCTTTAGGAATTTTTGTTGTATTTTGTCTGTCCTTCCCAAGCCCCTGTGCAGAAGTTCTCTTAGCCTACCAACTGATGTAAAGCAATCCACTTCCAGCACTGCATGTTCTAGATTTCTGTCTGCAGCCTGCATTCCAACTGATGACGAGGCCTAGATCCAACTTTGGGCAACTACCTTTTGCACCTGTTGGCATTAATGCAACTCATTTCAGAACCAGGAGTAGAAGCAGGGCATGGGACATGATGGAGGACATTTTAGCAGTGGCTTGTCACCCTGAGAAGGAGATCATGCAGGCTGCATGAAGTCGTGGTGGAGTGCAGATAGCTGATGCAGGTGTTAATAGCTGTAGAATCCCTCTATGCTCACCAGTGGTTCAAGAACAGGACCACAAGCACAGAGTGATGGCGCTACACTGTTATGCAAACCTATGATGCCAGAAGCGGGTCCAGAACTTGTGTGTGTGAGGAAGACCATCCGCCTGGACCTGTGTGAGGAAGTTGCCCCATCCCTCCAGTGTTAGGACACACAACTGAGGGAGGCCATACCAGTGCAGAGACAGGGTGCTATTGTATCTGGAACCTGGTTACCCCAGACTGCTACAGGTCAGTGGCTAATCAGTTTGGTTTGGGCAAGTCAACTGTCAGTGTTATGGTAATGGTATTTAATACTGCAATGTACTTATTGCTGTGGTATACCCACAGGTGGTGAAGATTGCAAATGTCCCTGAAATAATAGTGGGCTTTGAGTAAATGGGCTTCCTGAACAGTCCTGGTGCAAGAAATGTTACACATGTGCCCTCTGTTTGCTCTCCCTGTCCTCCCCTGACAGGTGTTTGTTTAACCTATTCTTAAAATCCTCCAATGACAGAGATTCCACAACCTCCCTAGGCAATTTGTTCCAGTGCTTAACTACCCTGACAGTTAGGAAGTTTTTCTTAACGTCTAACCTCAATCTACCTTGCTGCAATTTAAGCCCATTACTTCATGTCCTGTCCTCAGTGCTTAAGGAGAAAAAACATTATCGCCCTCCTCTTTATAACAACCCTTACATACTTAAAGACTTCTCCGCCGCCCCCCTCCCCCCCCCGCCCAACACACACACACAGAGTCTTCTCTTTTCCAGACTAAACAAATGCAATGTTTTCAATCTTTCTTCATAGAGCATGTTTTCTAGACCTTTAATCATTTTTGTTGCTTTCATCTGGACTTTCTCCAGTTTGTTCACATCTTTCCCAAAGTGTTGTGCCCAGAACTGGACACAATATTCCAGTTGAGACCTTATCAGTGCTGAATAAAGTGAAAATTACTTTTTGTGTCTTGCTTACAACACTCCTGCTAATACATCACAGAATAATTGCTTTTTTTGGAACAGTATTATATTGTTGACTCATATTTAGCTTTTGTGATCAACTATAACTCCCCAGATCCTTTTCTGCAGTACACCTGCCTAGACAGTAACTTCCCATTTTGTATTTGTGCAAATGATTACTACGCTTACGAAGGAATACTTTTCACTTGTCCTTACTGAAGCCACATTTACACAGAGTGTTGGATAATAGAACAGAAAGATGGAAAATTAGATAGGTCATGACGTTTGTTCTTCAACGTTTTGCAAAAATAAATACTCAGGAATCTAGACTTTCACCAGGGACAAGTTAAAGAGATTTGGTTGAATATAAACCATATAGAATAGCATATCTAACATGCCTCTTTCCAGTCCCCCAACCAATATTTAGGTCTTATGAGTGCAAGTCCTAATACTGAATGTGACTAGATTTGAACCAACAGCCTTTTGACTCATAGATGTGAATGCTATGAGCTGAGACATGGTGCTTAACATCAAAAAATGATTTATAAATGAGAACATTGTAATGAGGATGGAGTGCACTTAAAGTGAGCATTTTTGGCAGCAATGATCCAGGGTGAAATTTTCAAAATAGACTTAGGCTCTTAGGACCAAATTTGCAATGGTATTTCTTCTTCTTATGTGTCATTTCCATTACTGGAGGTTTCCAAGTTCCATAGTTGCTCATTCTGTTCGATCCTCTGCGAATCGTTTTGTGGATGAAAGGTCCTTTTATCCACATTATGCATCCATAATTGTCTTTTTCTGCCCTGTGTTCTTCTGCCATCAGCTTTCCCTTTCAGAAACCATAAACATGCAATCTAACAAAGGTATTTAGGTGTCTTAAAGTGGATATAGGCATCTAGAGGGATTTACAAAAATCAAATAGATTAGGTGCCAAACTCCCATTAAAAGAGTTAGGGAATGGGAGTTAGGCACCTAACATGCTTAGCCACTTTTGTAAATCCCAGTAGACACCTATCTGCATTTTATAAAGACTTTTGTGAATCTTTGTCCTAACTCTTGGGACTTTGGAGCCTACTCACTTATTCAAATTTTATTGCACTTCTTCAGAATTCTTTGTACAGCACCTAACACACTGGGGCTCTTTGCATTACTGTAATATAAAATATTAAAACCAATAGACTATAACATATATATATATATACACACACACCTATGTTATCTATTTGTATACAATGAGAGTGAGAGAGAGAGAGAGAGATTTGTACATTGTTGTTTTTAATCTCTTTTATTATAGTAGTACAGTTAGAGTGACCAGACAGCAAGTGGGAAAAATCGGGACAGGGGGTGGAGGGTAATAGGCACCTATATAAGATGAAGTCACAAATACCAGGACTGTCCTATCGGGACATCTAGTTACCCTAAGTACAGTATATACCTCCAGAGGATGAGCTTTGTGTTCCCATTCTATTTAGTGCCACAGAGAAGAGCCCCACTGAAGTAAGGAGATGAGAAGAAGTCACTGAGAGGCCTTGTGCTGGTTGTATTGTGGACAAGAACATTTATTATTCCTTCTGCTGCTCATAATAAATATCACACTTTCAGACAAGTTCTGCCAAAAGCATCTACATGGGTAAAAGCTTGGGTTTACTAAACTTTATACAGCATAAAATACCAGCCCAATAATCCCCTGCTAATTTATGGCACCATATGTGACATTTTTATTCAATCCTGACCAGTAAAAAATGAAAACAACATTGATCACTTTTGGAGATTCTGGGCTAAGATTTCCATTTGTAACTATCAATTATATAAATAATAGTTTAAAAGGGCTCTATGCTTTTAAAAATACAGTAATTTAAGCAGCAAAGGCAAATGATTGCAAGTCTTTAGCTACATAGGGAATGAAAATTCTGCATAAAATAGTCACATTGCCATCTACTGACAGCTCTTTATAAAAAAAGCTAGCTTTTTTCCATTAACCTAACTGTCTGACTATGCACTTAATGATCTCTCTTTTGACATACAAGTACAAAGAATGAGGGACATGCAATATATGTTGTTCAATACAGCCATTGCAATAATCCTGCTTCTGATGGAATCCATTTCAATCCATTCAGGCTTTCGCAGTTATATACTGCAATTAGATACGTTTATTAATGACATTATTGCACAGTATTTCACAGGAGGTAAAACTGTTTTCAAGAAAGTAACTACAGAAGAGTATGTTAATAAATCTGTGCTGCATGTACAGTACATGGAGACTTGCTAATAGGATTTCCATAATAACAGCATTTATCTCACCATACATTTTATAATACCAATCACTATGCAACTCCCATATTGTTATTACATTATGTGAAAAATAGGATTTCATATTAAGGATACATATTATGGACTAAAACAGCAATGTAACTGATGCACCTGTGTATTAAAAGATTTTCATCACTTGTTTATACTGAAATATATTTTGGCCTGAGTCTTGGTTAATACAACAGCAGCATGTAATCACTGGCCCCGCAGCCAACACTGCCCCCCCCCCCCCCCCCCCGCAGCCAACACTGCCCCCCCTACAGCCAATCAACCCCCCTGCGTCCCCCTGCCCAGCTAACACCGCCCACCCCCCGCAGCTCAGCCCCCCACCCGGCAGCCTCCCCCCCACCTGCGGCGCGCTCCCGGCAGCTGTGGCCCGGCTCCCGGCTCAGCCACGGCCAGCCGGGCTGTGCAGACAGCCGCCCCCCCAGCTCCCGAAGCTGGGCGGCGGGCGGCAGCCGCAGCCAGGCGCCCCTGTGGGAGGGCAGGCAGCAGCCGTGGCCAGGCGCCCCCCCCGCCCCCGCGCCCGGCTCCCGGCTCAGCTGCGGAGCCGGGAGGGCGGGTAGCCGCGGCCAGGCACCCCCCCGTTAGGGCGGGAGGCAGCCGTGGCCAGCCGCCCCCCGGCGCCCTAGGCGACCGCCTAGTGGGCGCGCCGGCCCTGCACATAATACTTCTTTAAACAAAATCTAGACCTTGTGTCGGTTTCACCTTATTATATATAGGTCAGTAAATCCTAAAGGGGGGTCTGTAGATGAACTGAGGCAGCCCTCTCTCACCAAAGCAAAACAACTCAAGTTCACATTCACTCACTCTGTTACACAACCAATAGTATTAATCTTTAAAATTAAGGCTATCCCCGGCTTCTCACTACTGAATCCAGCTGAATGATTTTTCAACTCTGTTCCATAGCACAAGGTGATGTTTCTTCAATCTGCCCTTTAAAAATATAATTCTAAATGAAAGTTGTAAGAGCTATATATATCATCTTGAACACTTGGAATGCTGGCATTCTCCAGACTTACTTTTACATACGCTAACATTTCATCTTGCAGGGAAATAAATCTCAGCATACAGAACAGTTAAAAATAATCTTGTCCTAGAAAGTGGCCAGATTCTGTCTTCACTCACAGAAGCTTGACACCGGTATAACTCCACTGCTTTCATTAGACTTAGACCCAGTCTACACTACAAAATTAGGTTGGCATAACTATATCGCTCAGGGGTGGGAAATCTTCCATATCAGGATATGGATTTAAGATGACCTAAGCCCCCATGTAGAGAGTGCTAGGTTGACAGAAGCATTCTTCCATTGACCTAGCTACCACTCTTGTGGAAGTGGATCACCTACACCAATGAGAGAACCCCTCCCATCAGCCTAGGTAGTGTCTACACTGAAGTGCTACAGCAGTGCAGCTGTGCTACTATAGTGCTTTAAGTGTAGACAAGCCTTTATTCCTTAGGCAAACTGACATAAAAGAGGAATCTGACCTAGGATTCTTTTTGAAATTGGAGGTCAGGTGGAGATTCACAAAACAGAATGTGTCTACACAAGAAAATAAAGAATGAAACCTGGCATGCTTCTTTCCAAAGGCAGTTAATTTTCTTAACTTAGATTACTATTAATCATATATGTTATGCTTACTTCATCCCAGCATTACCATGAGGCAAACTGAGGCGGTCGCCTCAGATGCCAGACTGGGGGATGGGGGAGGTGCCACTAGGACCCATAGTGTAGAAAATTGTGTCTGCTGCTGGTGCATATGTATTCTCTCTGCTCTAGATGCACAGAGATGGTGGAGTGCTGTTTTGGAGGAAGGAGGGCACAAGAGACATAACAGGCAGGCAGGAGAAAAGGTGAGGGGAATAACAGAAAGCAGCAGCAGCAGCAGCTGCAGGGAGAGAGAGGGGAGGAGGAGGAGCCACCTCTTATGCACCTCTCTAGCAACCCCAGGAGCCTGGACTGATTAACACCAGCGTCTCAGGGAGCTTCCTGTTTCCTGCTGCTTCCCTGAACCCACTCAAGGGGAACAGGCAGTCAACTGAAATAGTAGGAGCCAGTTAGGCCCTTAAGACACTGATATCTTCCCTCACTCAGGCCCTGCAACCAGCCTGCTTATTTGTCCCCTTCAATTGAGTGTTGAGAGCCACTATAGCTGGCACAGAACAGCAGTCATGGGTGAAAGAATAAAATGCCCCTCTGGGGCAGCATTCAGAAAAAAAATGAAAGCAAAGGAAGCTTTTCTATCTAAGCAGGAAGGAGCTCTCCTGAGGTACATAGTCGCAAATGTTCACGGTGAAGCATCCAGCCCCAGTGAGGATGTGAGTGGTGAGGAGATGCCCAATCTTCCAGTTAGTCAGAGTGCAGGTGACCTGGCAGCTTCTGCAGCATCCATATCTCCATCTCAAATGGATGTAACCATACACATTCCTGAAGAAAAGTGTAGATCAGAGAAGAGTGTGGTGGAGGTGCAAGAAACAGCTGCTGCTGAGTTTAGTTCCTTAAGTCTAGATGATCCAGGACTGTGGACCCACTTGAGCAGTAGTCTGAAGGATTTCCTTGTGCTGCATGGGACACAGAAAGTGAAAAACTTCATGTTCCCCAAAGACAACGAAAATAGAAGTTTCCATCCAACACATTACTGGTGTGAAATCCCAAATGGTGACAAAGTGGAGAGGCCATGGCTTATGTACTCAAAAACCCAGAATGCTGCATACTGTTTTTGTTGCAAACTCTTCCAGTCTAATGTTCCAGCCACATTGGGTTCTACAGGAACAAAGGACTGGAAAAATCTGGCTAGAAATCTGGCATGCCATGAGAAGGCAGCAAATCACCAGAGAGCATTCCATAGGTGGAAAGAGCTTGGGATGAGGCTAAGGTTAAAGGCCACCATAGATGATCAGCATCAAGAGAAGACTGCATCAGAGTCTCCTTAGTGGCAAAATATTCTGAAAAGGTTCATTGCCATTGTGAGAATGCTTGCTACCCAAAACCTAGCACTGCGTGGTACTTGAGATCTGTATGTGTCAAACAATGGAAACTTCCTTAAAATTGTGGAGCTGATGGCTGAGTTTGATGTTGTACTCCAGGAGCATCTAAAAAGAGTCACCACCCAAGAAATGTACACACACCACTACCTTGGAAAAACAATTCAAAATGAGAGTATACAGTTACTGGCAACAAAAGTCAAACAGAAGATTGTGGCAGATCTGACGTCAGCAAGATATTACTCTTATTATGGACTGCACACCTGACATCAGCCATACGGAACAAATGACTTTAATGGTGCATTTTGTAACAATAGAACCTAGTGAAAATGTCCCTGCAATGGTGACTAGAATTTAGAATTTATTGACATTGATAATACTACAGGAGCTGGTATGACAAATGTGCTTCTTAAAAAGCTGGAAGATACAGGAATTGCGATAGCTCACATGAGAGGTCAGGGCTATGATAATGGTGCCAACGTGAGAGGAAAGAACTGACGAGTGCAGACACGGATCTGAGAGTTAAACCCTCAAGCTTTTTTTGTCCCATGCAGTTCTCATTCATTGAACTTGGTGGTCAGTGATGCAGCATCAGCTTCTAGTGAGGTTGCTGAATTTTTCAATGTAATTCAAAGCATCTATGTATTTTTCTCTGCATCAACTCATCGATGGAAAATTTTGAACCAACATCTGGGAACATCCTCTCTGACACTGAAACCACTGAGTGCCACACAATGGGAAAGTCAAGTGGAGGCTATAAAGCCTATCAAACATCACATTGGGAAGATATATGATGCATAGTTGCCATTAGGGAGGATAATGCTATGACAGGAAGGTATCGTGGGAGAACAATGGCAGAGGGAAATGGATTCACCAGAAACATACATAACTTCAAATTTCTGGATGGCTTAGTGTTGTGGCATGACATACTGTTTGAAATAAATGTTGTAAGCAAGAGACTCCAAGGTGTTGACCTTGATATATCTGGAGCAATGGAACAACTGGACAAAGCAAAGTCATACCTACAGTCTTACCGGTCAGATGAGAGATTTCAAAACGTTCTGAAGAGTGCACAGAAGTTGGCGGAGGAACTTTACACTGAAGCTATTTTCCCACCCATTCAAGAATACAAGAGTCACCGAAGAAGATGACATTTTGATTACGAGGCACAGGATAAACCCATAAGAGACCCCAAACAACAATTCAAAGCTGAATTCTTTAACCAGGTGCTAGATTATACAGTCAGTTGAAGAACGTTTCATGAAGCTCAAGGAACACAACAGCAGTATATTTGGCATGTTGTATGATATTCCAAAACTCCTCACTATACCTGAAGAAGACCTACACCAGCAATATAAGGCACTAGAGACAGTGTTGATACATGATGACATGTGCAATATTGATTCGAGTGATTTAGGTGATGAACTGAAAGCCCTTTCAAGATATATTTCAGCAGGATCAACTCCAAAGGCTGTTCTGGAATATATGTGCACAAATAAGATGACCACCCTGTTTCCAAATGCTTTTGTTGCTCTGCGCATACTTCTAACACTTCCTGTAACAGTTGCCAATGGAGAATGCAGCTTCTCCAAGCTGAAGTTAATAAAAACACATCTACACTCCACAATGACACAGGAGAGACTGGTCAGCCTTGCAACCATCTCAATAGAGCATGAGCTAGCCCAGACTGTGGACCTTCAGGAAGCAGTTCAAATCTTTGTAACCAAGACGGCACGGAAAGCACCACTTTGATTATTCAAACAGATAAAAATGCCAGTGTTTACTATTCAGACAAGAAAAGTTACATTTGCTGTTCAGGCTTTTGAAAGTTAAGTGTTACTTAAAATGTTTGAAAAAGGCATTTTAAGTTGTTAGTTCTCCTTTATTGGGGTAGGTAGCAGAGCAGTACCATGAGAGGAGTAGAACAGGAAGGTAGAATTGAGACCTTTCAAAGTTATGGCCCAAGCAAGGGGTATGGGGGGTGTCATTTGAGCTCCCCGCCTCAGGTGCCAAAATGTTGTGGGCCACCCCTGAGCATCTCAAAACATTTTCCAAACATTAATTAAACCTCACAATCTGAGCTGGGCAAATAATTGATTTTTCTGTTCACTGGCTGAAAATTTTTTAAAAATTCAGTTTTGTTGAACTAAAACTGAAATTTGGTTGAAGTAAAACTGAATTTTTTCAGAATTCTCATTGAATCAAAAGAAGTCAGGAAAATTTTATTTTTTGTATTTTTAATAAAAGCAAAGGAAATGAAGGACTTGATTCACATAACACAGTGGGAGAAGGAAGAGGTGGTGCCCTTATAACCTTTAGCCCAGTGGTTAGGGCACTCAACTGGGATGCGGGAGACATAGGTTTGAATACCTGCTCTGGAGCAGAGGCTTGAACGCAGGTAAGTACCTTAATCACCAGGCTGTCGGCTATTCTACGATGGGTCTCTCTCAGTGTCTCCTATTGAAGCTGTCCCATTTTCTACAAAATACTTGAATACACATTGGGCCAGAGACAGAAAATGACTCTATAGCCTAGTGGCTAGGCCACTCACCTGGAGTTGGTGGGAGTGGGAGGGACACATGCCCTAACCACTGGACAAAAAGTTGTAAGGAGGGTGGCACCTCCTCCTCCTGCAGTGTGTGAACCCTAGCCGGAAAAATCTAAAACAAGACATTTTATTAATGTCAAAATGGTCTAAACAGTCCAACTTTTTTTTTTTTCAAACTAAAACAATTTGCTGACATCAACATCAATTCCCAAAATGTTTTGGTTGACTTCAGTACGCATTTTTCAGTGAAAAAAAGTTTCAGACAAAAACTTCTCAGAACATTGCTATCCAAACAGAGAAATATCTCCAGTTTAGGAATGGGCAAACTGAGGCAGAGATAGATTAAGCAACCTATTGCCACGTCACACAGTAAGAGTTAGTGGAGATGGAAGCAGAATCCTGGAGCACCAATGATTCTCATGGTCATGCTATTTCACAATCCCTTGCCACTGCAGTGTGCTTGGTTTGGCAAGGATGCAAAATTGTCAGAGCAGCAGCAGATTTTAAAATATTAAATGAAGTAATTAGAGGACTGCCTTGAATATTTCCTGGTTAAGTGTTTTAATTTCATGCTATCCTGGAGTACTTTCTTGCTGGTGGTGTGTGATCATGGGTGTTTTTGTTTTTTAGAACTGATATATTTTATGCTTGCAGCCTCAAGCATCAGAGCATCTTATTTTATCTCCTTTATCTCTTTTTCTGAATTTATACAACTATTTAAATCTTTTTAGCGGTATTGAGCCATGTCTAATTATTCCTTGCTCACTGGTACATGTGTAATAACTAGAACGGTTAAATGTCAAGACAGAATAGTTAGTATGCACACAGTATGAAGATGAAGGCAGGCCATCTCAAGGTAATATAGTGTTTAGTTAAAATTAATTTTGTCTACAGTAGATAAAACAACTGCCAGATTTAACAATCTGCAACTTGCTGTTTTGTCTTCTTATCCAATGGTTGTCGGCAACATCATCAAACCATCCCAAAACTGAGCCCTCTGGCAATTCAAATGAGTGCAGAATAAAATAGGAAGATGAGATTTGCCTTTCATTGAAAAAATCAATCCACAAAGTCATGATTTTTCTAAGAAACTAACATATAAAAAGGGAAAATAGAAATGTATTATACAAAGTTTCTAAAATTACCCATTGTGATAATTTTAAACACAGCATTGATGAAACTTGAATGGAGATAAGTTATTAGTCTCTCAAGGGCAAAGTAATTTATTTAAGGACAAAGACAAAACCAAGGGCCAGATTTTCAGATGTGTAAGTGGATACCACTACTCCAATTAAAGTTAGTGTGCTGCTGGTGATCAGCAACTCTGAAATCTGGTCCCAAATGCCACTGCATACTTAACATATCTTCTTGAAGAAGAATTTCCAGCATTAGGAAGTACTGGATATCATCTACAGGAAAGCTACCAAAAGCAACTTTCAAGTTTAAATTTAATACTGGTACATTTTTAGCAGAATTTTTTAACAGTAGTGGAAAACTTTGAAATTTCCCTTTTGTCAGGTTGGTAAATAAGGATAGAAACACAAAACAGAAAAACTATAACATACACATAACATACTATAACATACACACACATTCCTTACATAAGATGCTCAGCCATGTAACTTCCATATCATAGGAGGTCTGCAGAAACGAACAAGAAAGCATGCTAGGAGGCGAGCAAGAGCAAATACAACTGTAACGAACAGTTTATAATCTCCAGCAGGGAAATTACAATGAATTGGGATGTGGAAGATTATTGCTTTAATATTTTAATGACATCAATTATACACATAACCTACTGGGCTAAGATTTGGCCTATGAAACATACCTCCTACACTAAATAGAAGAAAGAAACTTAGATAACTTTGGGGACATTAGCCTGTTTTAATTGGAATCAGTGCAGGAAGAAAATACCACTCCCCACAAAACTGCTGCACCATGCAGTGTTTTCTTTACCTTGCTTCCAAAAGTGGAAGAGAATCTGAATGAAAAAAAGTCAATCACAGAAAAAGTTACTGAGCTGACATATTGGCGTGTTTCAGTGTTTTCTTTGGCAAATAAAGAGAACAATAAATACTGGTAGCATCAGAATCTGTTTAGACTTTAAGTAGCTGAATGAGGTAATGGAACAGGAAGGGCTCATGCTTCAGACATTAGCTACAGCAAAGGTTTTATCCTCATTTGACACTTCCAGTAGGTTTTGGCCGATACCACTACACAGGGACTGTTCCAGTTTCACCTCTACAATAGTAACAGTGCCAAAGAGCTATATCCTCAGCGGGAGTAAATTGATGCGATTTCACTGAAACATCAATATAGCTACACCATTTTGCACCAGTTGAGGATCTGGACCAATCCTTTGCATCTCTCTTTAGGAGCTAGGAATTTTCTGTTAATTCCATTTGGAATCACCTCAGCATCTAGAAGAAAGTGCCTAAGCCCTTGGAGAGACAAAAGTGCAGTAGCAATAGTGCATAATATTCTCATATATTAGACAACAGGGGTAAAACAGAGTGTACGTTTGCATTCAGTACTAAATTCAGAGATATTTCAGATTAAAGCTACTGAACATAGAACATTTCCCAACTAGGAGAGAAATAGTCATTTGGATATATTAGGTAAAACTTTCAAAAGCACCTAAGTCCCATCTTGAAAAATGAGTTAGGGCCAGATTTTAAAAAACAGATTTAATATGCACCTAAAGATGCATATTAGCAGGCACTTAGCAGGGTTTTCCAAAATACCTAAGATCAATAGGAATTAGCTGCCTAGGTGCTTGAGAAAATCCCGCTAAGTGCCTATCTTGATCTTTAAGCACCTAAATACCTCTAAAATCTTGCCTTAGGCACTTCAGGAGCGTATGTCTCACTGAAAGTCAATTTGAGACTATGTCTACACCGCTGCAGCTACACCACTGTAGCAAAGACACTTACTACAGAGACAGAAGGGAATTTTTCACACCCTTGAGCAATGTAGCTAGGTTGACTAAAGTTTTAGGTGTAGCCCAGGTCTGAGTATCACAAGAGTGCAAAGCCCCAGGCACCGGGAAATGTTGGGAGTTTGGGGAGTATCAGGGCTTGGTAGGACCTAAGGGGACCTGTTTTTCTAATTTTTAGGCAACATTTGACTCTTGCATAAGTTTTTGCAGGATCAAGTCCTAGAAGAGTATTTTTCATCAGTTTCAGTGAAGATTTTTATAATATAGCAGCACTTAAGAGGGAGCCAAATCAGATGGAGCTGAACAAACATGAGGAACAATCTATCAAAGGGGAATAAAAAATTGCACCTACCTAAACTATCATATCAGACTTGAAAAACTTGTATTTGACAATTGATTAAGGGCTCAAGTGACAGAATCCTGAACAATAACTACCTGACTGAACATACAATTCAGGTACCGTAGTTAGAGGTCTAAATGCTGGCACACACAAAAAAGTGATGTCCATAGCAGGTGCCCAAACACCAGAACAATCTTTTCCATTAATGGAACCTCCCACACCAAACCATAATGTAGGGTCACATTTATATTTGGTGTGTGATCATCCTATTAATTACTATAGCCAAGATTCAAAATGGAACCCTCATAAATGCACATGACAGCTCTACCAGGTGAGCTAAAGGAGATTGTTTTCCCTTCAGGCTGAGCTAGTACAAATCTCTGCAGGAATTATCTCTTCCGTGTATGAAAAGAAGATAGGAGATTTTAAAAAGCACTTTGACTGATTTTTACATATTTGGTGAGTAAATTAAATATACATGTCTGACCAACATACATGTCAGGTCAAATTACTTACATTTTATTAAAAATTCTTTAGGTTTGATTTGCATTATTTCTTGCAAACTGATTTTCCTACTTTAAGTTTTATTGCAGGTGGGAGAAATAATATACTGTAGCTAAATTCAAACTGGATGTTTAATTGCTAAATTTCTATTAAAGAAATAGAACTATTGACAGTATAAATTATTTCCTTGAATCAGTGTTATAAAACAGATGCTATCCTATAGAAAAGACATGAGAACACAGCAGAGTTTTGGTTATGAGTTAGAATAGGCATACATATTTTATAGGCGTTATATCAATGATTTTTTAATCAGTTTATCCCTGTCACAGGGTGCGTCACTCTGCCAGTCCAGTGCCTCCTCCTGGTCACTCTGGGGATTAGCTCGAGGCCAACTCCCTCCCGTCTGCAGTTTGCACTCCATTACTCTGTCTCTGTTGACCACCTGCAGCCCCTGTTGAAGCCTCAGGAATTCAGTGTCCTCTTTGTGTCTCTACCCTCTGGCTGTGTCACCATCTGTGTTTCCCCCTTTCAGGGGTAGTTAATATCACAATCCACTAGTCAGGCCATTTTCCCAGTGGTTAATGCGGGGGTGGGGAACCCAGATCTTCCCACTACTCCGGGTCCCAGCCGAGGGACCCCGTAGATGGCAGCCAAGTGCTGCATCCCCTCCAACTGCTCAGTACACTTCCCCAAGCCACTTCCCCACAGCCCTAGTACCTTCTTCGCCCTTACCTCAGGGCCTCAAAATATCAGTCCTAACAGTCAGCCAGGAGCTCCCTCTCACTCCCTTGGTCCCTGGCAGCAACTGCTCTGCCTATGGTGCTAGCTTTCATCCACCTGCTAGGAACCCAGTCCTCCCTCCTTGAGCTCCAGGCAGTGACTGCTCTGCCCTTCAGCTCCTTTTATATGAGCCTGCCAGGTCCAGATTGGTTGCTTCCTGCAACTCCTCCCTGATTGGCTGCATCTCATGCAGCTTCTCTGGGCCATTCGGAGGACACACCTACACTGCTCCCTGCTGAGGTTAACCCTTTCTACTCCTCTATGGGGCAGACACCCCGCCCTAATCCCCTTTGGCCCATTTTTACACCAATAGGCCCCATTCAGCAGAGCACTTAAGCATCTGGGTAACTTTTAAGCATTACATGCTTTGAACTTAGGCATATGCTTAAGTGTTTTGCTGAATTGGAGCGATAGTTCAGTAGTTAAACTAATACAGACAGCAAGTCAATTTTTAGTAACTTGTATGTCTGTAAAGGTAACACTGAAACTGCGTAGGTTTTAAATTGCAAAGATTTTTAATACTTTTTCTTACTGTCACTCATGTCTCCAATAGTCTCGATGTGAAGTGTCACTTACAATGAGCAATCAACAAACATACATATTGCCTTTTGTTTTATTGAGAATAAGTAGATTGGCCTATGATGCAAATGTGACCATCAGTAACAGTTCATATTGTGAACCTATTGCATAGTTAATTATTGTGATTGTGTTACAATTCTGCAATCAGAAGTCTGTACCAGTTCCAAAGAACACAACAGGATCATACTGCACATAAATAGGCTTAGATAAGAACCCCTGCTGAAATTGCCACACTGCACTAGCTGGTAGATCAACTGGAAATGTGGTGAAGCTTTCTCTCCTCACATTTTGTTACACAGAAGCTAGACAAATGCATGACTTATGATGGAATGGAAAAATACAATCTCCACAGGCAAAATATAGAGAAAAAAATGGATCACATGACCAGAGACCCTATATAAATTAACTTACTAGTTCGGCTCTTTGAAAAATGCTCCAAGGCAGGTAACATAACTTCAACACAGGGAACAAAATTGACAATGGCATGCGAGACAAAATATACATTGTTAAGTCAAAACGAAAATAAGAAAGAAAAACTTGTAGCACCTTAGAGACTAACAAATTTATTTCAGCATAAGCTTTCGTGGGTTAGTACCCACTTCATCGGATGCATCCGATGAAGTGGGTACTAACCCACGGAAGCTTATGCTGAAATAAATTTGTTAGTCTCTAAGGTGCTACAAGTTTTTCTTTCTTATTTTCGTTTTGCTGACACAGACTAACACGGCTACTACACTGAAACCTATCATTGTTAAGTCAGTATATGCTATCACATTAACTCATGTTGGCCAGGTAGAAATTTGTGACCAAATGGTCATACAGCCAACCAAGACTGGATCTGGGCTTTTTTTATTTGATTTTTTTCAAGTACCCCTCCACTAAGGAAGACTTATACAAATAAAAACATGTTCTGGGTTTTCTGGACATGTATGCACTTTTCACTGTATACATTGTTTCACAATTGTACACTTCATTGTTTTCCATCAAAGCTCTCCTAAAAACTCTCATTTGCCATGATGCCTACAAAAGAATTGACAATGATTAGGATGTTGGTGTGCTCAGATCTTGCCTATCATACTGATTAATGTGGTCTTATTGTTTCCTTGTATTCCCCTGTGCATCTGCCTGTATCCACCTGTTGTCTCTTGTACACTTTTCTACAGGGCCTAGAATAATAGGGGCCTGATCCATGACTAGGGCTCCTAGGTGCTACACTAATACTAATAAAGTCTTGTGCCCACACTTTATTATATTTTGTCTTTGTTGGACATTTATAGCTTTTATGGTTTTTTTCTTTTGTTACAGCAGTTTATTGTGTTTGTAGGATTTTTTTCTGAGGAAAGAATGAAGCAGATTGCATTGCCTTCACCATCATTGCCCTCACCCCCTTAAGGGGCACCACATGTGATAGAATCCGGCTGGACTCAACCCTCCATAAATCCCCCCAGACCCAGCAACTGGCCAAGTGTCCCATTTTCCTCCACCCTCTAGGGAACTACATTTGCCTGCAACTCCACCAGCTCCCAGGGTGGGGATAAAGGAAGCCAGATTGGACTGGACTCTTCCTTCTCTCCCTACCCCAACAACTCCTGAGATCTTGTACCTAGACTCAAAATCCATCCTATTCTATGAAATAAACAGTTTTCTCTTGGTGCCAGCTAGCTTAATTAGTTCTCCACCTCAAGTGATGATAGCCTGTGCTGAAGGTTCAGGGTTCAATCCTTGCTGAGGATGCACGGGGGCAGAGAGGGAGGTAGAAGAGGTTGTTAATGTTGCACATAATGGAATTTAATTTTGCCATTTTTCATTTTTAAAATAATTAGTACATTACATGCAAAAATAAACTATATTAAAAAAATGCTATTTAGGTTGCAAAGTCAAACACACAGAAGTTGGGAAATGACAGATGTTTGATTTAAAAGTGAAATTCCTAGGCATTTTTAATATTATTTATATACATATACACACACACACACACACACTTTGCAACCTGAAATAGTGAAAATATGCAATATATATTCATTAAAACTCACTACTCTGGGTTGCAAAATATCTGTGTATCAAATCAGAAACCCTACTCCTCATAAATAAAGTTATAACACCTCAGTAGTCACAAACAAAGATTTTCATAAATACAGACTTCAGCATACTGTGTGTTTTACTCATCTTTGGTACACAGGCAGTACCTACTGCAATTCACTTAGAAAGATGAAGATATTCTACATTATCAAAACAAGTCTTTTAATGGTGCAGACAGGGCCATGATCACAAATGTGTTCTGTAAAAATCTAAGCACTGATTTTACAGACACCTAATACCTTAATACACATCCATCTTATGAGAGGTTTTGCATTATAAACCAGGAGCCAAATCTGCAACCTGTCTACCAGGCACAGAAACCATGCCTTTCACAGCTCAAGTGCTTATAAGCACTGATAGTCCTCATGACATATGTTGTTAATGACATAATACTTTGCTTGTCAGTGGGACTGCAAAAGCATAGGTTAGATTGACATGTACCTAATTTGCCTGCAATACCTTGCATTTTGGAACTGGAGGAGTAAAGTCTTAAAAGTACATCAATGTAACGTACTCATTTAGGGGCTGAGCCTGGAAGTTATTGGAGTAAACGGGAGTTAATGTTGCTCAGCATCAATTTTGGGCTCTGGAGCAATAAGGGATCATAGAATCATAGAATCTCAGGGTTGGAAGGGACCTCAGGAGGTCATCTAATCCAACCCCCTGCTCAAAGCAGGACCAACCCCAACTAGATCATCCCAGCCAGGGCTTTGTCAAGCCTGACCTTAAAAACCTCTAAGGAAGGAGATTCCACCACCTCCCTAGGTAACCCATTCCAGTGCTTCACCACCCTACTAGTGAAAAAGTTTTTCCTAATATCCAACCTAAACCTCCCCCTCTGCAACTTGAGACCATTACTCCTTGTTCTGTCATCTTCTACCACTGAGAACAGTCTAGATCCAGCCTCTTTGGAACCCCCTTTTAGGTAGTTGAAAGCAGCTATCAAATCCCCCCTCACTCTTCTCTTCTGCAGACTAAACAATCCCAGTTCCCTCAGCCTCTCCTCATAAATCATGTGCTCCAGCCCCCTAATCATTTTTGTTGCCCTCTGTAGCGGGGTGAATAACCCGCTCCTGCCCTGAGGGGCTGGAAACAGCCCTAGAAGAGGGCTGAGTAGGAGAAGCTGGGCGGAGTGGCGAAGCAGCCACAGCTGTGGCCAGTTAATCAGGGCCCAGCTGGCCCTTATAAGAGGGCAGTGGGCCTGGAGCAGGGTAGAGCTTTCCTCTGCCTTAGAGGAAGGAGGGCCTGGCTGTAAGGTACCTAGGGTGGAGCAGGGCTGGGGAAGGCCTGAGGAGCTGGGGAGCTCCGGCTAGGAAAGCCCCAGCCTGCGGCCTAGGGTTAGGCCCATCTAGGTACTGGGGTTGCAGGGACAACCACGGGTAGGCTGAGGCAGCAGGTCCAAACCCCCTTTGCCTGTGATGAGTGCCTTATACTGCAGTCTGCCCCAGGGCGCGGGGGCTAGCTGGTGACTGGCAGTAGCCTACGACTGAGGCGAGGTGGGGATAGTGGGTTGGGGGCTCCCCTGGGGAGGGGAGACCCAGATCTAGGGGTACTGCCAGGGGGCAGCACCCCAGTTAAAAGGGCACCGGGTCCTGGGAGGGACATGGGCCAGGGAGTGGACAGGCGGATCACTGGCCTGCAGAGGGCACTCCAGGACTGGACTAGCTAATTCCCAGGACAACCAGCAGGAGGCGCCGCAGGGGTGGTACAACCCTGCCACACCCTCCGTTGGACTCTTTCCAATTTATCCACATCCTTCTTGTAGTGTGGGGCCCAAAACTGGACACAGTACTCCAGATGAGGCCTCACCAGTGCCGAATAGAGAGGAATAATCACGTCCCTCGATCTGCTGGAAATGCCCCTACTTATACAGCCCAAAATGCCGTTAGCCTTCTTGGCAACAAGGGCACACTGTTGACTCATATTCAGCTTTTCGTCCACTATAACCCCTAGGTCCTTTTCTGCAGAACTGCTGCCCAGCCATTCGGTCCCTAGTCTGTAGCAGTGCATGGGATTCTTCCGTCCTAAGTGCAGGACTCTGCACTTGTCCTTGTTGAACCTCATCAGATTTCTTTTGGCCCAATCCTCTAATTTGTCTAGGTCCCTCTGTATCCTGTCCCTACCATCCAGCGTATCAACCACTCCTCCCAGTTTAGTGTCATCTGCAAACTTGCTAAGGGTGCAGTCCACACCATCCTCCAGATCGTTGATGAAGATATTGAACAAAACCGGCCCCAGCACCTACCCTTGGGGCACTCCACTTGATACCGGCTGCCAACTAGACATGGAGCCATTGATCACTACCCGTTGAGCACGACCATCCAGCCAGTTTTCTATCCACCTTACCGTCCATTCATCCAGCCCATACTTCTTTAACTTGCTGGCAAGAACACTGTGGGAGAATGTATCAAAAGAAGCACATCCACTGCTTTCCCCTCATCCACAGAGCCAGTTATCTCATCATAGAAGGCAATTAGGCTAGTAAGGCATGACTTGCCCTTGGTGAATCCATGCTGACTGTTCCTGATCACTTTCCCCTCCTTTAAGTGGTTCAGAATTGATTCCTTGAGGACCTGTTCCATGATTTTTCCAGGGACTGAGGTGAGACTGACTGGCCTGTAGTTCCCCGGATCTTCCTTCTTCCCTTTTTTAAAGATGGGCACTACATTACCTTTTTTCCAGTCATCCGGGACCTCCCCCGATTGCCATGATTTGTCAAAGATAATGGCCAATGGCTCTGCAATCACATCGGCCAACTCCTTTAGCACCCTTGGATGCAGTGCATCCGGCCCCATGGACTTGTGTTCGTCCAGCTTTTCTAAATAGTCCTGAACTACTTCTTTCTCCACAGAGGGCTGGTCACCTCCTCCCCATACCGTGCTGCGGAGTGCAGCCGCCTGGGAGCTGACCTTGTCTGTGAAGACAGAGCCAAAAAAAGCATTGAGTACACTAGCTTTCTCCACATCCTCTGTCACTAGGTTCCCTCCCTCATTCTGCAAGGGGCCCACACTTTCCTTGACTTTCTTCTTGTTGCTCACATACCTGAAGAAACCCTTCTTGTTACTCCTAACATCTCTGGCTAGCTGCAACTCCAAGTGTGATTTGGCCTTCCTAATTTCACTCCTGAATGCCTGAACAATATTTTTATACTCCTCCCTGGTCATTTGTCCAATCTTCCACTTCTTGTAAGCTGCTTTTTTGTGTTTAAGACGAGCAAGGATTTCACTGTTAAGCCAAGCTGGTCGCCTGCCATATTTACTTTTCTTTTTACACATCGGGATGGTTTGTTCCTGCAACCTCAATAAGGATTCTTTAAAATACAGCCAGCTTTCCTCGACTCCTTTCCCCCTCATGTTATTCTCCCAGGGGACCTTGCCCATCAGTTCCCTGAGGGAGTCAAAGTCTGCTTTTCTGAAGTCCAGGCTCTGTATTCTACTGCTCTCCTTTCTTCCTTGTGTCAGGATCCTGAACTCGACCATCTCATGGTCACTGCCTCCCAGGTTCCCATCCACTATTGCTTCCTCTACTATTTCTTCCCTGTTTGTGAGCAGCAGGTCAAGAAGGGCTTTTCCCCTAGTTGGTTCCTCCAGCAATTGCACCAGGAAATTGTCCCCTACACTTTCCAAAAACTTCCTGGATTGTCTGTGGACCGCTGTATTGCTCTCCCAGCAGATATCGGGGTGATTAAAGTCACCCATGAGAACCAGGGGCTGTGATCTAGTAACTTCTGTTAGTTGCTGGAAGAAAGCCTCGTCCACCTCATCCCCCTGGTCTGGGTGGTCTGCAGCAGACTCCCACCACGACATTACCCTTGTTGCTCACACTTCTAAATTTAATCCAGAGACTCATCAGGGATGATGGACTCTACATAAGTTCATTCAGAGGCTACCCCCAAGTGACTGCAGCAGGGCCAGTTCTACAAGTCGGTGAGCAGGGCAGTTGCTCTGGGCACCACATTTTAGGGGGTGTTGCACTAGTCAGCCTAGCCTTCTCTCCCCCCCCCCCCACCTCCTCACTGGCTGGCTGTTTTTGCTCTGCTTGATTGGCAAGCTTTTGGGGGGGGGGAGCGGAGGGGCACCTACGGGGAGGGGTGAGCACACTGATAAAGTTTTTTATCCTGGCTAGCAAAACATCTAGGACTGCCCCTGACTGCAGCCTCCCAGCAAGCAGACCCATGAGTACATGCCCCAAAAGGTTTTCCATTTAGAAAGACCTCATTCCCCACTTTCCTCTCCACTACCTCAGACAGATTTGCTTAGTTCTCCACCCATGGCCATCCCAAAAATGAATCACATCACAAAACAAACACTAAATACAGACATGTTAACACTCTGACTCTGGTACATAAGATGGAGACAGCTGGAAGCATAAAATAACCCCCTTCTCTTCCTTCAAATCCCTATTTAAAAAGACTTCTAAAAAGCCCTTCAGTTACATCCTCTCCTTACTTTCCCACTTCAAACAAGCTCTTACCCATTGTCATAATGGCAAGCCTAGTGTAAGGAAGGATAGTTTTTTAGGCAAGGCATGAGATTAGGAGTTCTGGTTTCTCTTCCTGGCTCTGGTACAAGCTTTCTTTATGATCTTGGCAATCTGTGTAACCAGTCTGCCTTGGTTTCCCCATCCAGTGTACACAGTGTTTTGGGCAATCCTCAGCTAGCAGACACATCCCTATGGGACGTAACTTTGAGCAGCATTTATGCCATGGGCAACCCTCTTCCCCAAAATCAGAACAGCACTTAGGTTCCCTGTATACAGCTTCATCAGCTTCACAGACTGAAAGCTCAGAATAGCTGAGGATCTTTGCCCTAGAATGTGATCATGTAATTAAAGATTATATCATAATGCATATGCACAAGTACAGTCAAGTGCTTGGTTTTGAAACCTTTATATTCTAGCATCTTTTTTGTGTCTTATTTCCTAATTTTTTTACAATAAAAATGAAAAAAAAAACCAGAAATTTCATCATATGGCATCATATTGACATATTGGGTTATCAAGAAGGTTGAAACCTTTAAAACATCACAGAGACCTCAGTCACTTGAGCTAACAGAGTAACTGATGGAAATAATAGGCTGTCATCCTCCCTCAGTACCACCACTAAAGGGCAATGGGATACTTTGCCAGTATGTTTCACAAATATTTGCTGTCAGCAGAGGAATAATGAAACTCAGGCATGTTTAGTTCCATTCCAGGCTCTGGAGAGGAGTCTGGACTAATCGGGACTGACTCTTTTGCCCATTCCCAACAAACTTCACCCCTTCTGCCTTGTCCCCTCCAATTATCCCTGTCCCAGTCTTGTGTCTTCCCCAATCCCATTCCTGCCACTTAGCCAGTCCCATTCTCCACTCTTCAGGCTTCTCATCCAAGTCCAGTCCCCTTGTCCAGATATTCAACTAAACTCAGTGTACCTCCCTCTACTAACCACACACACATTTCCGTCCCTGGCTTCCAATCTCTTTGTCTAGCCAGTCACATTTCCTCCCCCACCTCCAGCTTCCTTGTCCCATTCCCCTTCCCCCAGGCTTCTTGTCCAAATCTATCCCAGCCTGGTGCAACTCTTGCCTTCCTGTATTTATATCAGTCAGCTTTCTTCTTCATCAGCCTGAGCCCAACAGGGAGGTCATTTTGAGCACAGGAGAGACAACTTACCTGCTCTTAATTCAGGTGCCTGCCTGTAGCCAGACCTGCAACTGACACAGCCTGCAGCAACCCATAGGTGCGACTTCAAAGAAAGTCCTGCTGAGCCCCAGGCTGGAGCATGCCCAGTCCAGATAGAATCTTCAGGGAATGAAGATTTTTCTTAAAATCTAAGAAGCCTCTATTGAGCATGGGCAAACTGCTATATTTCAAAGGTTCATAACTTAGCCAAATTTGGGCAGATTTTCATGTGGTCAGCAAAAGACACATTCTTGACACAAAAGCCACCCACCACTGTCAAAGTTTGAGTTCCTGCCCCAAAGCACAGGTGTGTTAGAGCTCTTTAAAGAAAAGGTCACCAGAATTTAACATGAGCAAAACAAACATTTTTGCCTAATCTTATTCTCAGAAACAGCTGAAATTTTCCAAAACAAAAATCAGCCTGAGGCAGACATCAGCATGACAAATTTTAGCCTGAATGGTAAAAGTTTTGCAAAGTAACAGGAAGAGTAAACGGTTCTGTAAGCGGGTCAGACTCACCCCTGCGGCGCCGCCTGCTGGTTTCTCTGGGAATTAGCTTGTCCAGCTCCAGAGTGCCCTCTTCAGGCCGGTGAGCCGCCTGATCGCTGGCCCCGTGTCCCTCCCAGGACCCCAGTGCCCCTTTCTCTGGGGTGCTGCCCCCTGGAAGTACCCCCTTAGTCTGGGTTTCCCCTCCCAGGGAACCCCACACCAACTATCCCCACCTTGCCTCAGTATAGGCTACTGCCAGTCCCCACTTAGCCCCATTCACTGGGGCAGACTGCAGTGTATTAGCCACTCATCACAGGCAAGGGGGGTTGGACCTGCTGCCTATGCCTACCCGTGGGTTGCCCCTGTAACATCAGTACCCCCTTTGGCCTCAGTCTAGCCCTGGAGCCTGGGGTTTTCCTAGGCCAGAGTTTCCTGGCTCCCTTAGCCTTTCCCCAGCCCTGCTCCACTCGAGGTACCCTGCTCAGCTCCTGCAGCAAGGCCCTTTTCCCTCTACAGGCAGAGGAAGACTGTCTGAGCTCCTGGCTAGCAGCCCTTTTATAAGGGCCTGTTGCAGCCTGATTAGCGCATGGCCCAGCTGCAACTGCTTCCCCAATCAGCCTGCTCCCAGCCTCAGCCCTCTCCCAGGGCTGTTTCAAGCCTCTCAGGGCAGGAGCGGGGTAGACACCCCGCTACATGTTCTAAAAAGAATAATGTACTTTTTAAGGAAAAAATTAATCACGTTCTAACTCAAAGGAGATGTAAGAGCTCTGGCCTTCATATACTCTGAAGTGGCCTATGTTCTTAGGTAATAACATATTGTGCTGAAATGCTTACAGTGAAATTAATGAGAGTGGATACTATTTTAATAGGCTCCCTCACATCACAAAGTGTGTGTGTTCTAGTGGTTAGAGAAGGAGACTAGAAACCAGGTCTCTTGAAATCTCTGCCATGAACCTGCTATGCAACCTTAAACAAGTCTGTTAGGCTGGGAATTGAAATTCTTTGGGAGTAGGGTGCCTAACTCCCCTAGGCTCCTTTGAAAATCCTAGCCTTAGCCTTTCCGGGCCTCATTCTGCCCATAATAGTTCCCTACTTCAAAAGGGTGCTGCAAGACTAGGTGTGTTTGTAAAGCACTTGCATATCCTCAGCACTATATGCAAAACATTATTATAGAAATTCATTTTTCCATTGAATATGAAAATTAATTTTCATTTTGTAGATTGTACATCACCTAGTTTCTCTCAAAAGCTATTTATCAGAGATTTTTATTCTGAAAGTCAGAAGAAATATTTAATAGCAGGAGATTGGCTAGAACTTCAAAAACAATTAACCAAATTCAGACATATAATATAACCGAAGAATGATAAATATGTATTCCTATTACTGTATATGCTTTTCTATTGCATTATCTGCTTTAAATAGTATTTTTGTCAAGAATTCCATTTTAAAAGTCCACAATAATTTATAAGTCACACTTAACTGACACAATCACTACTGTGACTGGTTACCAGTTTTATTGTAATTTAGTTCAGAACTGATCGTCCTCACAGAATAGCAACGAATCTAATTCACTTAAGAATTCAACCAAGAAATATATTTCCCTGTCTTAAAGTATCTTAATAAACTCAGGGAAACTACTGAGTGAAATGGCCTGTATGTTTTAGCATCCAAGTCTTTTCACATTTTACTTTTTAAAAAGGTGATGTAAGATGTCTTAGGTTTAGAAGGTCAACAGTACAAACGATTAACCTTGGTGGGAAAATGATGTAACAAAGGAGAATCGGGCCCACATTTATCTGTAAGTCACTTTTTCCTCAGAACTTCAGACTAAAAACAGAAAAAAGCATAAACACCAAAGGCACCTCTCACTTCAACTGCAAAAACTACCCTTCTGATCAACAGATTCAGTAATGATCCCCATCTTTAAGTTAAGAGCTAAACTTATTATCGGTTGTAGATTCTGTAGTTCCTTTAATATTTCCAGCATTTTGATCTTTTATTCTTTTTTTACATAATAAAGTAATGCATTTTTTCCATTCAGAAAGCCAACTATCTTCATCATGATGGGCACATATGAACACCAATTTAAAATTTTGACTTGCCTGTGTAATGAAGTCATGAAGATAATGTTTATAATTTTTCTTTGAACTCTTGGCAAAAAATAAAGTTATTTAAAAGGCATTTGACGGTTTTGATGTATACCCCTGATACTTTGATCCCTTCTTACTTTGAAGATGATTCCAAAAGGAAATTTCAAGCATATACACTCAGGTAACATTATTTGCATAGGAGATCTAGAACTACCTATTGAAAATTTGTCACTCTAACACAGACAGAGACAAATGTTTTAAACCAATTCATGCTTTCACAGAAAATTATGGCAATCAAAAGTTTTACAGTCCCTCAGGATGCACTGTTATATAATCCATTATGTCTGACAATTCGTTAGATTTCCAAAAAATATTTTAAGAAATGAATACAGAGGCAGTAGTGATACAGAAGCAAACACTTTAAGTTCTCCATACTAATAACTTCATTTTGAGCCTTTTTGCATACCAACTAAGAACACAGAATTTTATGTTACCATTTCAAATTTTCCCTGGTGTCTAAATCCAGCAAAAAAGAGCTTACTTGCATATTTTTGTTTGCTTTTTCAAAAGCAACACGGCTCACCAGGCTGTGTCCTTTGAATCTCAAAGACCAGTTCTGAAGAGCTGACAGACATGTATAGCCTTTCAACTGCAATCACAACTTCACAGATTGAAATGCACAAGTTGATTAAATAATTATCAGGGTTTTGATCTATTAGGCCTGACTCTCCAATGCTCTGCACCTTGTTTGGCATGTACACCCAGGCAGAGTATGTGCAAAGTGAGTATGAAAAGCAACTGTGCTTATATACAATATGTATATTGTACATGATTATACAAGGTGCATGGAGCTGATGAAGCAAGGCCTATTATATTTGTACACTTGTCATATGAAAAGTACTTAATGTGCTCAACTAAGGTAAAAAAACACAAGGTAAAATAAGACATCAGTGCAGCCATATAAAGGTATGGAAGCTAAGGTGTGGTGAAAACAGGTACAACTCCTATTGATTTGAATGACTATTTGAAATGAATGACTTGGCCCTTCGTACCAGCTTAAAGTCAGCCCAGTTTGAAAAGCATTACTCTTTTATATAACAAAATTAAGCCACACAACTTCCCATTGCATTTCTCACATAAGAATCTATGGCCAAAACTTTCAGACCTAAGTGCCCACATTTGCCATGTCAATCCCTATTTAGGCAGTTAAATTAGTGGTGACTTGACTTTTCAGAGATGCAAGAGGGACAAAATGCCCACTGAAATCAATGTGGGTGTTTCACAGATGTAAATAAGAGTGAGAGCAGAATCAGGCTCACAGTGACAAAAACTGAGCCCACACCCTACCTTCCCTAGCTACTTCCTGTAGGTAGAAAAATAAAACTGAAGCAACTTTGCTTAATTCCTGGAAATGGAAAAAGAGTGAAAAACAAAGAGCAGTGGGATCTGATTTTACTACTGAATTCCAATTTTTTCCCCACCAGATCTTCAGCTGGTGCAAATCAGTATGGCTGTATTAGAGCAGCTACACTGTTTAACATCAGCAAAAAATCTGGCTCTCCATTTCTATCTGTGTTCAGATACTTAATGTATTCTTCCCCCTCTACATTTGGCATCTAACCTAATGCAAGTCTGAATGTAGTCATCACACAGGCGAGATGCATCAAGCCTTTGATCTCCAGCTCCTTCTAGGGTGAAATACTCAGTAAGTGGAAGCCCCGCTTTTCACTTACAAGGAAAAAACCCTTAAGTATAACACCCTAGACTGAACACAACTAAACAAGGGGTATTTTCCCTGGAGCAAAAAAGTCAAACCAAACTTTTGCATGGAAAACATCTTATCCTAGAATCATAGAATCATAGAATCATAGAATCTCAGGGTTGGAAGGGACCTCAGGAGGTCATCTAGTCCAACCCCCTGCTCAAAGCAGGACCAACCCCAACTAGATCATCCCAGCCAGGGCTTTGTCAAGCCTGACCTTAAAAACCTCTAAGGAAGGAGATTCCACCACCTCCCTAGGTAACCCATTCCAGTGCTTCACCACCCTACTAATGAAAAAGTTTTTCCTAATATCCAATCTAAACCTCCCCCTCTGCAACTTGAGACCATTACTCCTTGTTCTGTCATCTTCTACCACTGAGAACAGTCTAGATCTATCCTCTTTGGAACCCCCTTTTAGGTAGTTGAAAGCAGCTATCAAATCCCCCCTCACTCGTCTCTTCTGCAGGCTAAACAATCCCAGTTCCCTCAGCCTCTCCTCATAAGTCATGTGCTCCAGCCCCCTAATCATTTTTGTTGCCCTCCGTTGGACTCTTTCCAATTTATCCACATCCTTTTTGTAGTGTGGGGCCCAAAACTGGACACAGTACTCCAAATGAGGCCTCACCAGTGCCGAATAGAGGGGAATAATCACGTCCCTCAATCTGCTGGAAATGCCCCTACTTATACAGCCCAAAATGCCGTTAGCCTTCTTGGCAACAAGGGCACACTGTTGACTCATATTCAGCTTTTCGTCCACTGTAACCCCTAGGTCCTTTTCTGCAGAACTGCTGCCCAGCCATTCGGTCCCTAGTCTGTAGCAGTGCATGGGATTCTTCCGTCCTAAGTGCAGGACTCTGCACTTGTCCTTGTTGAACCTCATCAGATTTCTTTTGGCCCAATCCTCTAATTTGTCTAGGTCCCTCTGTATCCTATCCCTACCCTCCAGCGTATCAACCACTCCTCCCAGTTTAGTGTCATCTGCAAACTTGCTAAGGGTGCAGTCCACACCATCCTCCAGGTCGTTGATGAAGATATTGAACAAAACCGGCCCCAGCACCGACCCTTGGGGCACTCCACTTGATACCGGCTGCCAACTAGACATGGAGCCATTGATCACTACCCGTTGAGCACGACCATCCAGCCAGTTTTCTATCCACCTTACCGTCCATTCATCCAGCCCATACTTCTTTAACTTGCTGGCAAGAACACTGTGCGAGACTGTATCAAAAGCTATGCTAAAGTCAAGAAATAGCACATCCACTGCTTTCCCCTCATCCACAGAGCCAGTTATCTCATCATAGAAGGCAATTAGGTTAGTCAGGCATGACTTGCCCTTGGTGAATCCATGCTGACTGTTCCTGATCACTTTCCCCTCCTTTAAGTGGTTCAAAATTGATTCCTTGAGGACCTGTTCCATGATTTTTCCAGGGATTGAGGTGAGACTGACTGGCCTGTAGTTCCCCGGATCTTCCTTCTTCCCTTTTTTAAAGATGGGCACTACATTAGCTTTTTTCCAGTCATCCGGGACCTCCCCCGATTGCCATGATTTGTCAAAGATAATGGCCAATGGCTCTGCAATCACATCGGCCAACTCCTTTAGCACCCTCGGATGCAGTGCATCCGGCCCCATGGACTTGTGTTCGTCCAGCTTTTCTAAATAGTCCCGAACTACTTCTTTCTCCACAGAGGGCTGGTCACCTCCTCCCCATACCGTGCTGCGGAGTGCAGCCGTCTGGGAGCTGCCCTTGTCTGTGAAGACAGAGGCAAAAAAAGCATTGAGTACACTAGCTTTCTCCACATCCTCTGTCACAAGGTTCCCTCCCTCATTCAGCAAGGGGCCCACCCGTTCCTTGACTTTCTTCTTGTTGCTAACATACCTGAAGAAACCCTTCTTGTTACTCCTAACATCTCCAGCTAGCTGCAACTCCAAGTGTGATTTGGCCTTCCTAATTTCACTCCTGCATGCCTGAACAATATTTTTATACTCCTCCCTGGTCATTTGTCCAATCTTCCACTTCTTGTAAGCTGCTTTTTTGTGTTTAAGACGAGCAAGGATTTCACTGTTAAGCCAAGCTGGTCGCCTGCCATATTTACTTTTCTTTCTACACATCGGGATGGTTTGTTCCTGCAACCTCAATATGGTTTCTTTAAAATACAGCCAGCTTTCCTCGACTCCTTTCCCCCTCATGTTATTCTCCCAGGGGACATTGCCCATCAGTTCCCTGAGGGAGTTAAAGTCTGCTTTTCTGAAGTCCAGGCTCTGTATTCTACTGTTCTCCTTTCTTCCTTGTGTCAGGATCCTGAACTCGACCATCTCATGGTCACTGCCTCCCAGGTTCCCATCCACTATTGCTTCCTCTACTATTTCTTCCCTGTTTGTGAGCAGCAGGTCAAGAAGAGCTTTTCCCCTAGTTGGTTCCTCCAGCAATTGCACCAGGAAATTGTCCCCTACACTTTCCAAAAACTTCCTGGATTGTCTGTGGACCGCTGTATTGCTCTCCCAGCAGATGTCGGGGTGATTAAAGTCACCCATGAGAACCAGGGGCTGTGATCTAGTAACTTCTGTTAGTTGCTGGAAGAAAGCCTCGTCCACCTCATCCCCCTGGTCTGGTGGTCTGTAGCAGACTCCCACCACGACATTACCCTTGTTGCTCACACTTCTCAATTTAATCCAGAGACTCTCAGGTTTTTCTGCAGTTTCATACTGGAGCTCTGAGCAGTCATACTGCTCTCTTACATACAACGCAACTCCCCCACCTTTTCTGCCCTGCCTATCCTTCCTGAACAGTTTATATCCATCCATGACAGTACTCCAATCGTGTGAGTTATCCCACCAAGTCTCTGTTATTCCAATTACGTCATAATTCCTTGACTGTGCCAGGACTTCCAGTTCTCCCTGCTTGTTCCCCAGGCTTCTTGCATTTGTGTATAGGCATTTAAGATAACTCACCGATTGTCCTGCTGTCCCAGTATGGGGCAGGAGCCCTCCCCTCTTGCACTCACCTACTTGTGCTTCCTCCCGGTATCCCACTTCCCCACTTACCTCGGGGCTTTGGTCTCCTTCCCCCGGTGAACCTAGTTTAAAGCCCTCCTCACTAGGTTGGCCAGCCTGCTTCCAAAGATGCTCTTCCCTCTCTTCGTCAGGTGGAGCCCGTCTCTGCCTAGCACTCCTTCTTCTTGGAACATCATCCCATGGTCAAAGAATCCAAACCCTTCTCTCCGACACCATCTGCGTAGCCATTCGTTGACTTCCACGATTCGACGGTCTCTACCCCGGACTTTTCCTGCCACAGGGAGAATGGACGAGAACACCACTTGCGCCTCAAACGCCTTTATCCTTCTTCCCAGAGCCACGTAGTCTGCAGTAATACGCTCAAGGTCATTCTTGGCAGTATCATTGGTGCCCACGTGGAGAAGCAGGAAGGGGTAGCGATCTGAGGGCTTGATGAGTCTCGGCAGTCTCTCCGTCACATCACGAATCCTAGCCCCTGGCAAGCAGCACACCTCTCGGTTTTCCCGGTCAGGGCGGCAGATAGATGACTCAGTCCCCCTGAGGAGAGAGTCCCCGACCACCACCACCCTCCTCCTCCTCTTGGGAGTGGTGGTCGTGGAACCCCCATCCCTAGGACTGTGCATCTCATGCCTTCCAATCAGTGGAGTCTCCTTCTGCTCTGTTCCCTCAGATGCATCATTCACTCCACTCTCTGCACTAGTGCCTGTGGAGAGAACATGAAAACGGTTGCTCATCTGAATATGCGTTTCTTGTACATGGACTTGTCTCATACTCTTTCCTCTTCTGGAGGTCACATGCCGCCAATTATCCTCGCTGGTCTTCTGTCCCCGCTGCGCAGCCTGCTCTGAATCCTCACAACACTGCGCCCGCTGAAGCCTATCCTGACGTCTATCCAGGAAACGTTTATCCTGCTCTTTCCAGCGGCACGTGGACAGGAAATGAAAACATTTTGCTGATAGTTTGGTCCCCTACATGCATAGAACTACAGAACAGAAGAACAGACCCTCTGATGGGTCATCACTTCACTTCACTGTCCCTTCAAAAAGGCAGTGGCAGTTCTGGTACAAAATAGTGACAGGCATGGCCAGTTACTCTAGTCAGTCAAGATCTGTAAGAAAAGCACAAGCTCCTGTACACTGTGGTCCATCTGTTTTTGCCCAGGCCCCCTGCAGCACAGATGTATTGTGTTATTATCCTGGCCCCTCCTTGCTATTTAATACCTCTATGGCTGCTGCTCAATGCAGCAATAATTAATATGAATACTTTCCTACCTCACAGTATTGTTTTGAAAATAAATTCAAATTTCTCATTCTAGTGCAATGGGGGCCATATAAATACCTAGAAAGAGCTTTGTGAAAATGGATTCTGTCTCTCTTAGATATTTCATTCAAGATTGATTATGAGAACCCATCCTGCGTTTGAAGCCAATTTCAAATTAAACCTTCAGTCAGGTGACTCAGTGACTATGTATTATTTCTTAACGTTTACTGAAGAAACCATGGCACATATCCTTTGGATAGTTGATGGATAAAACTGAAATTTTCTTTCTATTGATGTGAGCTGAATTTGAAAGCTCTCCATCAGCTCAACCTGATGCATAATAAAGTCATAGGTTTAGATCAGAAGTTCCCAAAGTGTGGGGCACCTCCCCCACAGGGGGGCATGGAGGAATGTCAGGGTGGGGGGTGTGGCGGACTCAGGTCAGCTCCCGGGGGGGCAGGGAGGGAGTGCCACCAGCCCCTCCCCACCCCCAGCTCTGCTCCAGTCCCCCAGCAGCCACATCCCTGGCTCCTGGCCGGCCCTATCCCCACTCCCCAGCCTCCACGCGGCTCTGCTACTGCCTTGGTCCCAGCCTCGGGGCTCCAACATCATGAAAGTATTTGGTCTTTTTTTAGGGTTACTTGAATTATGAATCCTTGTATCCTATGGGTACATTTAAAGTGTGTCAAATCTTGTAGACTAAAATAGGACTGGATCAATATGTGGTTGCAAAACCTCCGACAACTGCATAGATATTATAGGAAAAGGTAAGTAGGTAAGACCCTTCCTTCTGATACTATACTAAACTAATATAATCTAGTTAAAACAGGTCTTCTGTGAGATGCCTACCACACATTGGATGTTATAATATATAGTAATAATAATAATTCCTTAGCATGCTGCAAGGGAGCATGACAGTGCTGTCCATTGTATGAGATGTTGTGGTCATTAAAAATTCTCTGTTACTTTTTAAGTACAGAGATATAATTCTCAGTGTTCTGACCACACTCCACATTCTGCTTACTGCAATTATTATAGTTTTAATAAGTTTTATATACTCCTTTTCTTCCTCTTGTATAAAGGAGAATAATGTTATATTGTGTGTGGTGTTCCACAGCCATTTTTCACCTCAGAAGTAGCTGCATTTGAGAGGGGAGTGAAATTATCTCTTTATAAATTTGTATATCAGTTTAAGTGTGCTTTGGGAGGAAAAATGTATTTATTATGGAGGCATCAGCAGTGACTGCACCAAGTTTTGCATATAAACTAAAAAGTAAAGTCCTTTGATCCAATTCAGGCCTGTGCCAGAGCTGAGCTTTCTGCCACTTCAATGCTTCCCTTATAATGGAAAAACCAAGAGCTGCTTCTACACCTGACACAAGTAAGAAGAACCTGAGGGCTGCTCCAACTTGCACCTACCTATGGGACTGCTGCAGCATCCAGGAATAGACTGTATACAGTAGCCCTTCAGCCACTTCCCCATGCTTCAGGGAACACCGTCGCTAAGCCTCCTGTAGTGGGATGATATAGAACCATTACATGGTTCTACACCACCTGGGGAGGTCCCCCTAGACTGGAGAATTCCCTAAGAGCCAGACCCAGCATAAAGGGGACACAATGTAGTGATGTTTCACACTTTAACTACTGAATTTAGTATTCTGATTTGGCATAATAAACCTTTAGAGGAAAATTGAATTCTTCATGTATGTTTTCACAATAAGAGATTTACTGACTTTTGCTGGGGTAATGTTTGAAAAATTTCCCTAGTCCTCACATTTGGGTTCCTCCAGTTAAACCAACACACTTCCCGCGAACTTCACACACGCATTCCAACAACATCTCAGACACCGGCCACTTTTGAACTTGTAAAATTAAACATATATAAAAGAGTTCTTCTCCTTATTCAGGGTTGACTATTAAGAGGAAATATGAGAAGATGAGGCAGATGTGCTTACTGTGGACATATGAACAAAGAGTTCTGAGGACAGTATTGAATCATAGTGCAGAGATTCAGATTCTTTACAGCCACTGAAAAGTATCATGCAGTTCTGAATTAGTAACTGTACAGCGTCCCTGCATTAGGAGCGGCTAAGCCCATTTCATTTCAGTCTTACCTATACTATGAAACATGTAATTGCTTATGCCTTTTGCATTATTTCCAATCTAGCAATGATTTGCATTGTAAACAAATCAATTTGCCACTTTAATTGTTTAGCTCTGAGTGAACTTACAGGGCTGAGAGGAAAACATAATAAATAGCTCTGCATCCAGATTTTATCACAAGAAGCAGAACTAAATAACTTATGAACCCAGTCGGTTCTACTGAGTTATGAACTACTGCTTCCTCCAGCGTAAATTAAAATTCCTATTGCATACAAAAAGCCTAGTGAACACATTTTATTACTGTTGGAAGTGCAGAAATAATGGAAGTGGGTTTAAAGTAAATACACAGCCTTATGCATCTCTGGCTGATTGTTTGCTAAACCCAGTAATTTTGTGCCCTGCTGTTTGAAAGTTGTATTTTGTACTGGTATATTCAAGAAAAGAAGTTGAAGAATATAAATTGCTGGGATGTGGTGAAATGAGAGCTGTGTGATGACAGCACAATCTACACCAAGCACTGAAAAGGAAAAATGTCCAATCAAGTATTTTTTTCCCCTGTGTTTTGCACTACGTAATCTCAACCCTATTTCAGGAAGAATTTATATTTTGGTTACTATTTGGAAAAAATTCAGAACTAATAAAAGTAACATAAATGGGAGAACTGAAAAATTAGAGAGTTTAGACAAAGTGGAATCTGGTATTTAATCTACAATATTTTAGATGCTTGAAGCTAATTATGATAGGATAGCTGTACAGTGAGCTGGAAGAGCATAGGTTTGACATCATTACCACATTGGAATGCAGTGACATATGCTCTGGGTATTTCAGCAAGGCAGCTCCCAAGGAGATAAGCAAGTAAGTACAGCATTGAAACACAAGAAATGTCATTAATGTAATATGTGAAAGTAACCAGAAGAGTTCTGGAGACATGTAATGGGGAGATAAAGTGTGAAATTTTGACCCTGCTAAAGTCAATGGCAAAATTGCAATGAACTTCAATGGGACCAACATTTCACCTAAGGCATAAAGGGGAGACAATGACTAACTTTTTTTAAAAAGTTATTTAATATATGTCAACTCAAATGAAAACTTCACTCTGAAAATAGTAAGATTTGCCTTATTCTGGCACTCATCTCGGACAAAAGCCTAAGCAAATTGGTGGGCTCTGCATATGATGAGGCAGAAGGATAACAGCCTCTGATGGTCAGAAACGAAGACCCTTAACTGAAAATACCGTGCTTCTAGAGTTCAAATCTGGGTTTTGGTAGACTGGCCCTGCTGTTTTAAAAGTGTATAGAGAGAAAAACAATTTTCAAAGGCAGCCAGGAATCATCCAGCTCTAGATCAATAGCTCACAGGCAACACCATGAAGTGCCCCCAGAAACAAGCCAGGCCAGTTACAGAATACAGAAGTAATATGTTCAGCATGGCAAGCTCTATTAAGTAATTGGGCAGAAAGCGCTGAGTGGTCTTCGAGAGTAGCTCATGTAAGACACAAAACAATATTGTTAAATATGGGACACTCACATACAACTACAACATGATTTTAGATGCACACTGAACACAGAAAACAAGTCAATCTGCAGACTGCTTCACAATAACAAAGCTGACAAACAAGAATGCATATTAAAGGAAAAAAACAGAACTTTCTGTATGCCAAACCAAAATATACTGGACAAAATGTAGAATACTTTTAAACTAACACTTGTAAATTGAATAAACTTCTTCTGAGGTGAACTTTGAAAAGAAATGTAATTTAACAAGATTGTCCTATATTACAATTAAAGAGAAGATATTTTGTAGAAAACATGACATTGGGATAACACCTAGTATGTTTACTAGTGTATATCGTCTAATTTCATACTGCTGTTAATTATATCTTACATACTTACATCACTCATGACATGCGAATTCTGTGGTTTTTGTTCATTGCCCCCTGGGGTGCTGCACAACTGACACTATGCTATCTTGTGTTTTGACATTCCCCCACTTTAGGAAAATAGATATGATAGATGGGAAAAAACATACTGATTACAGAGTCCACCCCCATGCAAGTGTAGAATACAATCCTCAGTGAGAAAGCTGTGATAAAGCATCACACCACTGAGAATAAGAGAAAGAGAGACTAAAAGAGCTATTAAAGGGGTAACAGAGAACAGAATCCCAATTTTATTAAAAACTTTCACTGAAATCTGTTTTAAACCTATAAGGTAATGACATACAAGGAGAAACCAATTGCTTCCTCCCACTCTTAAGCTATGAAAGAAACCCCAGCTCTCTTACCTTATAGGAGATTTTTTGTTTGTTTTTTTAACTGTTGCGAGTTTCTGTTGGATTCAAGAGGAGCTATTAGTACTGTACTTTATTAGTAGACACCATCTTTGAGTCATGTGAATGAGGATCCGCCTGCTGCTAATTTATAGCCTCACAGAGCACCACTTGTTGGCAAGAATTCAGCAGTGCAGCTTCCCATTGAGGAGAATGGGGAAACTGCTAAGCTACTGGTTTGTTGTTTTTAGTGTGAATGTTCTTTCTATCTCTAGTTCTGTCTTTTCTGTCTTCATGGAAGGCTGGCATTGGTGGCTTCACTTTCTATTGGTGAGAGGCAGCTAAGGTAGCAAACCATTTTAATGGTTAAACAAATACAATAAACAACAACTGAAGAGTAGAAAAGAGCAGGGAAAGATAGAAAAGGGCTGGTTTGCTGAAACCAAAGGGAGATGAAGATAAGGACACATAAAACTGGTCCCCAGGAATTAGGTCTTCTCTGAAAGAAAGACTGGTCTGGGAGGAAAGAGAATGCTCTTATGGTCAAAGCAATAGCTGCGACTGTCAAAGATCAGTATTAATTTCCTATTTCTTTCACAAACTTTCTATGTAACTTTTGGAAACTCATTTAGGTGCCATTTCACAAATGGTCTTAGGGGCCTTACTACAAAATTTAGGCGCCAGTGAGTGTCTCAAACCTCCTGTTTGACAGACTGACAGTTTCCTGCAATATCCTGAATTAACTTTATTGAATTATTTTAATATCATTGGGGTCCTTTGTATTAAAATGCAGTTGTATAGGTGATGTTGTGAAATTGTAGGTATTGCTATGGGAAGGGTAAATAGGAGAACAGCAGGTGATAATGATGCAAATTCACTCAGGTTGGGGTAAAGTGAGTGCCATTTCACCTCTTATATCAAATTACTGTGAGATAACTGGATTTTTTTTTGGGGGGGGGGAATGGGTTGTTTGTTTTTCTTATTTATTATTTTACATAACTACACTTAGGAGGAGGGGTCTGATTGATCAGACACCTTCCAAGTGCTGTCCCTTAATGGCTCTGTGCACATTACCTTCATAGACTATATATCAATCAAACATGCTAGCAATCACTATTATTCCTGAAGGAGAAAGCTATTTGTATAGTCCAGCCAGCAGCAAGATGATTTTACTAATTGGTAACAAATTGCCACTCTGATTGGAGCCAGCTGCCCAGCAAAAAAACTGGAATCAGTTGATGATGCTTCAGTATGTTTGCTTCATGAAACCTTGGCTGGATGCACCACTATTTATATCCAGCTCTTCCTATGTGCTTCATTTTAGATGAAATGATGGCTACAGCACCTCCAGTTTACAGCAGCTGCAAGGTTATCTCTGCTACCCAACCATACCAGCTGGGATTTTTTAAATAGAGGGTTTAGGTCTTGGAAAACACCCATAGTCCAAGATGAGCAGGTGGGCCAGCCCATCTGCCATTACTGCTATTAAGAGAGATTGGGAAAAATTCTGCTCTCAGTACCACCCAAGTGGATATGGACTAATTTTACTTAGTTCAGTGGAATTACTCCAGATTTTCACAAGTATGGGAGTAGAATCTGCCCCTTCAGAGGTTCACTACTATTGATGATTTGTTGGGTGTATTTTCAACAGTTAACAGTAGGGTAAAGGATGAGAAGCTGCTGTTGAAAGCTGTCTTCTGATAATAGGCTGAGATAAATGTGTACATCTCTATCTAGCAGCAGACAAAGAGGGAGGGCAACAGAACATGAGCCAGCAGCAGCAGCACCAGTGATCCTTCACTGTTTCCCTTTGATGCTCTCTATTTAGAACTTGTATATCAATCCTCACACCAGTCATTCTGTTGGTCAGTTGTGAAATCTATTTATTTATGAGCATTCAGTGTAACCTGCATTATGCATCATTTTCTGAATAATTAAAAATGAAAACAAACAAAACTCAAGATTATTCATAGTGAAAACACATAATTCTAAGCAAGCTTCTTTCAACTGGTGATAAAACCAAGACAGCATAATCGATCTGGTCATATTATTTAGCTAGTGGTGCAAGGCTAAAGAACTTTTTGAGACAGAAAGGAAATGAAATATATACATGTTCTCCAATCCACAGCAAAACATCTATCCCTCTAAAAACCACTTTATTTCAAATGACATGATATTTAGACATATGTCAGTGCCATTATAGACTTAACCTTTCATTTTGATTAAGATTGCCTGAAGGAACTACACTGGTTTAGTAACTGGTGAGGGTACTGTGGGTTACAGATGTGCTGCTGGGTTTCTACTTCTATGACTCATGTTTGCCAGAGGAAGACAACTCCTGGCAAATCATTCACATTTAATGAACTTCATTTAAGAAAACAACAGTTCTCCAAAAATGTTGTAAAAAATGTTTTCCATTAACATTATTATTGTAGCATTCACAGATAAATCCTCTGGGTCTCTAGCACAGAAGCTGACAAAAGAAAAAAAGCAAGGCCAATCCTGAATTTCTTGCACAACTATCTCACTAAAGCCTCTAAGCTTCATTCTGATATAAGTAATTTTCTGAATAAAACAAGAGTCATTTTCTATCTATCCTATCTAAGCATCTCACAATCTTTTCATGTATTTATCATCACAATAATCCTGTGAGATAGGAAGATACTATTTTCCCCATTTTACACAGGAGGACCTGAGGCACAGAGGCCTGGATCACAGCGGGTCTTGAACACCTGGTAAATCACAGGAACAACACTGCAATCCACAAAGCCTGAGTTAGGCACCTAGGACCCCTATACAATGAAAGGAGAGAAATAGTGCCTAAGAATGCAGTCCACAAATGCCAGCATTCTAGGTGAGGAGCCAACTAAACTAGCCAATGGGAAATGCCAACCAGAGGGGTATGTTCGAAGCCCTGCCCTCTCACAGAATTAGGTGCCTATCTTTGCTAGCCATCCCCTCTTTTGGAGCCAGGTGGCTGAGGGTATGTCTACACTGCAATTAAAAACCCACGACTGGCCCATACCAGCTGACTTGGGCTCACGGGGCTAGGCCTCTTTGATTGCAGTGTAGACATTTGGGCTTGTGGACCTTCCCACCTTGCAAGGTCTTAGAGCAGTGGTGGGCAACCTGCAGCCCGCATGTGGCCCATCAGGATAATCCGCTGGTGGGCCACCAGACAGTTTGTTTACATTTCTTTACATTTGCACAGCTGCCTGCAGCTCCCAGTGGCTGTGGTTTCTCTTTCCCAGCCAATAGGAACGGCAGGAAGTGGTGCAGGCTGCAGAGACGTGCTGGCTGCCGCTTCCCGCAGCTCTCATTGGCCGGGAATGGTGAACCACGGCCACTGGGAGCTGTGGGTGGCTGTGCAGATGTAAACAAACTGTCTGTGCTCCAGCCCAAGCCCGAACAGCTCCACCAAATTAAACAGCTCCTTAGCCCAAGCCCCGTGAGCCTAAGTCAGCTGGCACAGGCCAGTGATGGGTTTTTAATTGCAGTGTAGACATATACTTAGGAACTTACATCATTTCTTGTGAGAATGAGTTAGGTGCTTGCCTCACTCAACACAAAATGCAGGTTGGAGTACCAATGCCCTTATAACTTTGAGTCCAGTCATTAGAGCACTCAGGTGGAATGTGGGAGACCCCTATTCAAATCCTTTGAACTGAACCTGGCTCTCCCACATTCCAGATGAGTGTGCTAACCAGGGGGCTAAAAGTTATAAGGTGCATGCTACCACTTTGAATGGGACCCAATCCAGTAGTCAGCCTCTGAGCACATCTACCAGACCTATCTCCACAGGTGAGATAGGCATTCCTCTGTCTATCTTCTCTCAGTTCATGGATCACACTGGGGCTTAGGTGAGAGATAGGCATCCAGATGCCTAGAGTGAGGAGCAGTGTACATGCCCAGAAACAGAAACGTAGGTCCTGGGAACTTTTATAGCAGATATTTAAGTGCCGAGGGAGTTTAGGCACTTACGGGATTAGGCAGCAGCCAAGTAGGAGTTTTGTGGATCAAAGTGGTGCCTAAAACTTAGGACCTAAGTCTGGGGTTTTGGTCCCTAAGTACCATTGTGCATCTGGGCCAGAGAGGTTATGTGACTTGCTCAAGGTCACACAGAAGCTAATGGAGTTAAGCTTGTGTAAAATTGATGTACGAGAGAAAAGAATCAAGTTTTGTGAGTTTTGGGTGGATAAGCAATGCAGAAAAAAAGACAATTAATAAATCATAAAATATGAAAACAGCAGTTTAAGGAAAAATCACTCCTGAGTAAAATATATAGTTTGGGTTATTTTAAAAAAAAATCTCAGATTTGGGAATGTCTTCTATGATGTTGGAAAAATAAAAAAAACCTTATTCTTTCACATAAATATGTTATTGATAATGGGAAAGAAAATGCCATTGAATTCCATAATAGTTCAGTGAAACTCTGGTAAAATGCTGCAAAATATTATTTAAAGTTGACTGAAATGTGATAGTCATTCTTTAAACCTCTGCATGACTGAGTTGTAGATTAATGTGAGAGGTAGAAAAGTCATCCTTAGAGCTTTACCATGTATAATCTTAAAGGGAAAAAAACACAATGAAGGAAGTTTGGTGAAAGCAGCCGCCATCATTAGTGATCCATTTTCCCCTCAGTGTGCATGCATACATTTAATAGAAACATATATATATTTTATACACAAACACATGTGGTGATATTTGTGATATACAATGTGATAAAACGAATCCATTTTGGACCTTTCACAGTCTCACCTGCATTCTGTCCATTAATCCATTTTCCGAAGGACTTATTCTAATACAAAAACCCTAACAGTGCCAGTATCTATCCCATCTCTGCAGCTTATGAGACTTTTTTATAGCATGGGGAATCCTGTGTTTATAAAAGGAAACACTGAATTGTTCATACTCGTGTTGGTCATTTAAGCTGAATAAGTGTCACAAGACCTACTTGGGGCTAAGATGACTGATGGTTATTTAATACTCTACAGAAAAAATTAAAAGTGAGCTTTCAAACTTGATTGTTCTGTGACTAGTTAACAAGCTGGACAAGTGAAAGCAATTTAAGAAAGAAGATTCTAAGAGATAAGAGATAATTGGAAAATGTCACCATTTTCCTGAGCTTCTGAGAATTAAACACAAGAAACAATTGGAAAATGTCTCCTTTTTCTTGTACTTAGGCAAGGTAAAACGTGGAAATAAGTGAGTTCCATAGCAAGCTAGATGAGCTAACAAAGATATTAATTGAAATAAAAAACAGACCTTTTTATATAAGAAACAAGAAATTCCAGGGTTTCTTAGGAATTCTTCCTGCCCCCCGTGGAAGGAGGGGTTTGCTTTCCAAAATCAATGCATCCCCCTCCCCTAGAATTTAGGTTCTACCCCTTCCCGAAGTGCAGAAACTCACACCTGTAGAACCTCCTCAGAAAGGCTTCCAATGGGCTTGGGGAAGGAGGTCATGGAAGAGTCACCCATCTTTCTACATGCATCCTCCACATCTGCTGGGTCTTCATTGCCCTCTGCTGGAAGGGGAGCAAAGGGCATGTAGTCACTGAATAGAACAGTTACTGAGCCTCACAACAACTCTTTAAAATAAATAAGTACCCTCAAGTTAGATATACAGTAGCAAACATATCCTTCATGAATAATACATTACTATAAATTGTGCAATATAATACATAATTTCAGATCACACAAATTTAGCATACAATGAAAAACACCCCACTGTGCTTTATTTTAGTATCGAGATTTATTCCCGACCCTGCGGGAAACTGAGCTATGTTTTTTTTGATACACACTATCTCCATATAAAATTAAATGAAAAGAATTTTACTCATTCAATTTTTATATAGTAAAATAAAACTTAGAAAGATTCTCTCAACACACTATAATAAATGAGTAGTCTGCAAAGAAATGATTGTTGTTTTTCTGCCTTAAGGGTACTTAACACTGCTTTTAATTTCATCTCTGTCTTTTCATATTATCGTCTACAGAAGCTCATGGCCAAGAGTTTGCCCTAGTAATAGCTGACTGTTCTCTTTGATATCATCACTCCTTGGTCTTTATGGACAGGCCAATATTCATTGTGATTAGCAAGGGACAGTCCTGTCTATCCAGATTAGTCATGAATACTTAGCAATTCACTACATGCATCATCACTAATTGCTGCAAAAGAAAAGGTCTGCATTGTTTGACAAAAATGGCACATACTTTTGTCTCTCCAAGGAAAACAAGTGTTGCACTTAAATTTGTAGCATTTGCTGGGGAATTATTTTCAATCAATATCTGAATAAAGAAGTAGCTTGTTGGGGCAGTTTTCTGATTCTTGTCATAAGAATTAGGTCTCAGAGTCTCCACCTGTCATGTGTTCTGTGATTAAAAACTTGTGTTCCAAGAAAGAAGTTTGGAGAAAGACAAAGTGGTATAAATAAATTAATAGTCATTCCAGTCTTTAAGCTATACAAGTGTATGGTCTTCCATAAATCTGATGACAAGGAGTTCAGACTTACCATGGGGACGGGATGATGGAGGGTTTATAATAGAGGTGCTGATGTTAGCTTCATTAAGATTATGTTCTGAAATGGGGTTAAAATGAGGTACACAATTTTCTTTTTCTCTACATGTAGATAGTCTTTCAGTGTGAAACTGGACACTGTTAGCTTGTATGCCTATTGAATTTTCAAAATATTTTTGTTAAATTTCTTTTTATAGATATTTAATAAGAGGTGTTCAGAATTGGTCTGTTGTTCAAATTCATGATTGTTTTGTTGACATGTCTTTTTAAAAAATATTGTCTACTTTCACAAAAAATGTTAGAGGTATCCTGAGTAGATATGATACACTGGACAGTTTTTTTTAAAAGAAACTTCTCAGGCTGTGGGTCATTTTTCACCATTATTCAGTAAACTGAATCTTCTCTGTAATGCATAGTTAATTACATAACATCATCTCTGTAAGATCATTTTTTTCTATCAGTAACTATACTTTTCCATCCAATTTTATCCTGCAACGAAGAAAGTTTTTTGGGCAACTGCTGACATAGAGGATTTTGTCTGTCAGAGAAACACTGCTGTTGACAGATATGATCTTCTCCATCATTAGTTGCAGTTCTGTGGCACAGTTCCAGGAACTATCTCCCACAAGTCAACCCCTTCCACATATAATCCGCCATTTAAGCATTTAAAAACCTAGAACATTCATACACAAAAAGATGTCATTAAACAATGAAGGTGTTACATACCTAATGTACCTTACACAGAACCACAAAAGCAAGGAAATGAAGAGATAAGCTGTACAGAGGCTCTACTCCTCCATCCTCAAACACACACCACAACGGCCAAACACTAGACCACACCACAATCACGGCTCTTCATCCCTCCACCGATGCCAGCCTTCTATCTCATCTCCTTTACCAAACTACCTCCTCCCAACAGATCAAACATTCTTAACTAATTTTGTTGGGACGAGGTAGTTGTTTAAAGGAGTGTGCACAGAAGGGAGGGTTGAAGGTGCAGAGTTAAGGTTATGTTATGCCGTCTGTTATGAACAATAGTTGTGGTCAGACTTTCAGATCCAGATTTCTCCCCACAAGCTGTTCTACCCAACAAAGTTTGTTTTATTATTAAATATTGTTGTTTATTATTCTTGAATATTACGTTAGTGCCCAGTTAGGACTGGTGCTCCATTTGTCGTGTAAATGTCTGGTAAAAGTCAGCCCTTGGCCCAAAGAGTATACATTCTAAATAGTCTTTTCATTAGCTGCTTCACTGTAAGGCTGACCACTCTATACAAAACCTTTTATTTATATTTCATTTCCATGAAAAAGAAGAAAGTCCCTTTACACACAACATAGTTCAAACCAAGGACAAATATTTAAGAAGATTAAATATAAACACCAATGATTCAAATCATCAAGATTTATATAACTGGTGAAACTTGTATGGAGCAGTCGGGATGCCTTCTGTTCCAAGACTCCTCAGCGGCAGCAGGACTGCAAAGATGTAACCTGCTGTTTGCTGACCAGCTGGCAGCCACAGCAGAGGACTAAGGGGCACTTTTGAAAGTGTCCCTAATTAATTAGTACATGTGCAGCTAAAGAGCAGCTAAGGCAATTTCTGTGCCCTAGCTAAAATATTGACCTGTAGCTGTCACCATCTCAATGTCCCCATAATCCCCACAATTATTGTCAAACTTCCCATTTACAAAGGTTATAATCTGCCATACAATCTTCATGATCTTTTTTGTAGCTTTTCGGCAAACCTGGTAACGCAATCTGTTAACTATTATTAATCCTTGCTGTACCCTCTGCTGTTTTGCTGCCACCCTATCACACAGATACTAAATCAGTTTGGTGGCATTGTTTGTAATTTCATTCCACATTTTTTCAGCGCAGACACATAACTGACATTTAATATTATAGAGGTATCTACTGCATGATAAGTGTTTGCATGGTAATAACAACATGCAAGCAATCTATGACTAATTCTTTTTAAGGAAATTGGAAAGTTAATGGAAAAAATGGAGAATTCATGTTTCCCCTGTCAATAGCATTGACCAGAAGTGGCAGACAACATGATTTACCATATGTTCATCTAGGTCCCTTTCTATTGTTTATTCTAGAGGTGATATATGAAATACTAATAGCCCTTTCTATACAAGTGATAAACCAGCACCTTATCCTGCAAATTGACCCCAATAGAACATCAGAATAGCCATACTGGGTCAGACCAATGGGCCATGTAGCCCAGTGTCCTGTCTTCCAACAGTGGCCAATGCCAAATGCTTCAGAGGGAATGGGGTTGCATCCCTGATCATCTTGGCTACAGAGATTGATGGATTTATCCTCCATGAACTTATCTAATTCCCTTTTTAACCGAGTTATACTTTTGGCCTTCACAACATTCCCAGGCAGTGAGTCCCACAGGTTGACTGTGCATTGTGTGAAGAAGTATTTCATTTTGTTTGTTTTAAGCCTGCTGCCTTTTAATTTCACTGGGTGGCCCCTGATTCTTGTGTTATGTGAAGGGGTAAATAACACTTCCCTATTCACTTTTTCCACACCATTCATGATTTTATAGACTTCTATAATATGGCTCTTAGTCATCTTCTTTCCAAGCTGAACAGTCCCCTCTTTTTAATCTCTCCATATGGAAGCTCTTCTATATTCTTAATCACTTTTGTTGCCCTTCTCTGTACCTTTTCCATTTCAAATATATCTTTTTTGAGATGAGGTGACCAGAACTTTAAGGAATGGACATACCATGGTTTTATATACAGTAACTCCTCACTTAATGTTGTAGTTTTGTTCCTGAAAAATGCAACTTTAAGCAAAACGATGTTAAACAAATCCAATTTCCCCATAAGAATTAATGTAAATGGGGGATTAGGTTCCAGGGAAAATTTTTTCACCAGACAAAGGACTATATTTTATACCCACACATACTATAAGTTTTAAACAAACAACTGAATACTGGTACACAGTGATGATAATAGTGAAGCTTGGTTGAGGTGGAGGAGTCAGAGGGTGGGATATTTCCCAGGGAATGTCTTACTGCTAAATGAGTTGGCTGAGCCCCTCAAGGGTTAACTCTCACACTCTTCAAGCCCTGTTAGTTTGAGAGATAGAGATGCACATTTCCAATTAGGTATCAATAGTGGGGTTAGAAGTACACTGTCTTGTTAATTAGATCAGCAAACCCGCAGCTGCAGCTTCTGCCTAAGGCATCAGCTCCCTTCCTCGTGTGTCACCCCTGCTCTATGGAAGATGGGGTAAGTGAGATGCAGGAGCAGGGGGACATTCGCCCCCCCTCTTTTTCCCCTCCCTCCCACACACAGCAAGCAGGCACCCTGACATTAGTTCCCCGCTTCTTTCCCTCCCCCCGACACAGCAAGCAGGCAGGAGTCTCGGGGAGCAGCACATGGCAGTGGGGGAAGGGGCAGCTGAACTGCCGCAGTTGATAGCCTGCAAAACGATGTTAGAAGGGAGCATTTCACAACTTTAAACAAGTATGTTCCCTAATTGATCAGCAACTTAACATGAAACAACGTTAACCAGGGCAACTTTAAGTGAGGAGTTACTGTAGTAGCATTATGATATTTACTATCATATTTATCCTTTTCCTAATGGTTTCTATCATTCTGTTAGCTTTTTTGACTGCCGCAGCACATTGAGCATATGTTTTCAGAGAACTATCCACACTTACTTCAATATCTCTTTCTGGAGTGGTAACAGCTAATTTAGACTCCATCATTTTATAGGTGTAGTTGGAATTATGTTTTCCAAAATGCATTACTTTGCATTTATCAACACTGAATTTCATCTGCCATTTTGTTGCCCAGTCACCCAGTTTTGCGATATCCCATTGTAACTCTTCACAGTCAGCTTTGGACTTAACTATCTTGAGTAATTGTATCATCTGCAAATTTTGACACCTCCCTGTTTACCCCATTATACAGAACCTTGTATCTCTGCAGAACCCTATTAACTCCAATGGGACATAAATTCCATTCATCTGGATCACCTTGCCTTACACTGTATTAAATAAAACATGCCAGTTCCACAATTATTATTTATGGGCCTGCAGCCATTATGCATGCATGTAGCTCCATTAAAGACATAATTTTCTCTCTCTCTCATCTCTGACATTCCTAAATCACTCAACACCAGCTGAATAACTGAGCATTAAAAGAGGTTTAACTGTTAATTTGAGAAACATTCTATTAATTCTGAATATCTCAATGATAAACAATTTATCTTTCATTTATTTTTATGATTAAGGTTTAGTGATTTTTAAGTTAATAATTTAGTTTATAAAAAAGTTTACACTATATTGTAAATTAATTTGTTTTAACTAGCATGATCAGATGGGCTCGTGTTCTGCCTCTGAACAGTCTAAAATAAAATTAGCTCTACAGAAGTGTCTAATATCCATCTGTATTGTCACCTAAAGCTCACGTTATATTTCTTGAAGAAGGGACTCAGACGGACTAGAGCAGCATCAGCCCCAATTATCCATTCATTCCTATTGATCCTCCACCACTCTGTAAGTAAGGAAGCTAGACCAATATTAGCTCCAATTAACCACTGGATTGTTGATAGGGCAAAATTATTGGAGTTCCAGATCCACTAATTATAAGCCACCTGATTCTGGTGGCCCCTTAATTTGAAATTATACAATCAAATCCATGGCACTACTAGAGTCGAAAGGCAGCTTGTACTGTACTCCGCAAAGCTCTAAGACATGAGCAGTAAATATTACACTAGCATTTCAGATGCAGAAGGTCTGACAGTTTTCTCAGATATGACTCTGAATTAAGCAGGCCAATCATCCTCTTTTAAACCAGACAGTTCTCTTTTTGATGGTTTATCCCCCATCTGATACTGAGATAGAACTGAATGTGGTTCCTTTAATCTTATCTCTTACCATCAACATGGAGGAGGGGGGCAGATCAGGGCTCTGGCAGATGTGAGGGCCTAGCCGGGGCATGGTCTTCACGTTCACCTTCAAGTTTACATCCATCAGGTCATTAGTGCCTACTGAGATCCACACCAGGACAACCCTGCCAAGTAGCTCAGTAAAAGTTATTTAAATATCGTTGAGACCTCTGCATTTAACCATATTGTGTCTGACTCTTCCCCCGGCCACATCACATGCTGATTTGACCAAAAAAAATTGAACATGAACAAACACTGCAAGTGTAGTATTTTGAGATGACTCAGACATGTTTTAAAATAACTTCTGCAACTAACAACGAGAAATAACTTCCAAAGTAAACATAATACTGCTGCTGCTTTTATCTAGCCTGGCCATATTCCCTCTGGTTCTCATCTACACTAAGATTACTTTATACCTCTTTGGCAATGTAAAGCGTCCTAAAAATGGAAATAAAGTATATTTATAACCTACGTTAAGACCCCACCCCCAGAGTTGTGTAAGGTAGCCTTAGTTTAAATGAGAATCAAGAACCTCTGCAACGGGCTCCTGCCTCTCCCTGTGTGAGATTCTGAGGCTTTATCTTCATTAGCAAAAAGTGGGTTTTTACCATGGAATAACTAAAACACGTTAGCTATCCCACTGCAAAAGTCTCAAGACAAGTCTTGGAGAGAAGGTTCTATAATTTAACTACACGATAATATAGGTGAGGTGAAATACAGTAGTGGGTATAGTGTTGAGCTCACCTAGCTACCTCATGGAAAAGAATTACAGTCTTGTCTCCTCTAGGATTTTACAGTGAGATAGCTGACGTGCATTAGTTAGCCCTCCATAAAAAAATACTTTTTTTTGCCATGAAGAAAGCCTGTGAATCAACAGAAAGTATGGCACTTATAGTGTCTTCGGGGTATCTGACAACTTTAAATCTTATTGCAGGTCAATTCTTTATAACACAGAGCAAACCACTGCTCATTCTGAAAATGAGAAATGTCATATGGGAAATTCTCATATGAAAATTCATATGGGAAATGGGTTTGTTTGGATTTTTTTTGTTATTCTCCGATTTAAAAAGATTAGAGAAAAGAAACAATATCAGGTGATCAATGCTGCAACATGAGCAATGTACAATTAAAGCAAATAGTGGAACAACCAATAAGCTGCAAAGCAGACTTACACCTCCATTTGCAGAAGATAGGATGGGTCAGATAACCACAAAAAGGATTCAGTTGCAATGAATATTATAAATTCAAATAGTTTGATCAACCTTAATTACGCTAGTACTGATTCAGCAAGCTACTAAGATATGTGCCAAATTTTAATCACCTGAGATTTCCCAATGGGATCTGCTTACGTACCTTGCTGGATTTGATAGATAGATAGATAGATAGATAGATAGATAGATAGATATAATCCATATATATATGGGATTTGCAGCTTAAAGAGAGCTAATTGAACATATTTCTCAATTTATTATGTCCAATATGCTCTGATTTCTAGTTATATAATCCCACAAAGTTTTGCAGGGGGTTTGTTGTTGTTTTTACATTCTGCATACCATAAATCAAACTTTCCACTGCTGTTCATGGGTATTCTTCATTTTATTTCAAGAGTTTATCAAAGTTAGGAAGCTCTTTAGTCACTTCATCTATCGCAGTAGTATCTGACTGCTCTGAAATACTTAAAAACAGAGCTTCAATTCCATTTGGTCTGTGATGACCTGGCCCTTGACACTGCATGGAATAGAGATTGGTAAATTAATTCTGCTTACTGCCTTTCTTCATTAAGGCTCCAATGTTGCAAATTGCACAAATGCACAGGGGAATTCAGTGGGGCTCAGGGGTACTTCCATGTAGTACGACATCCAAGACCAGGGCCAAAGACTGTCAGCAGGATTCAATCGGTGCCAACTGTGATGGTGATTTTTTGGGATGAGGCTCTCTATGCTTTAAAAGCTAGACTAAGATTGCCAATGTATTTCTTATAAATCACTGGTCATCAATTTCTAATGACTTTCAGTCACTATTGGACAGGGCTGGTGACCTAGAGATAAAAGCCTGTACCAATCCACTCATCCTCTTATGTTTATTTTATTGTATTTAAGGAAATAAATTGCATTAATGTAACATAGGAAAATAAAATTTAGAAACACATCAGGCAACAACAGTAATTGATGTTACAATGCCCTTTGAATTATGTGGGCCAAATTCAGTGCTGGTATGAACTGGTGCTGCTTAGAACTCCCTCCGGTTTACTCCACAAGAGAATTTGGCCTGTATATCTGTAGATTGAGTGTAGGTACATTCTTTTGTCAGTTTTTTTAAACTATAAAACTACAGTACACCCTTGGGTCAGATCTTCATCTGTTGTAAAACATCATAGCTCCACTGACTGCAATGTAGCTACAGTGGTTTACAGCAGCTGAAATATACGGCTCTGGAGTATTTAAATGTAAATACATGCAGAAAGGCTCTTTTTCCCAAATGAATGCTGAGCCACGGAAGGTAAAATGTTTACAAACAAAACCTTTTTTACAAAAAGGAAAAGAGATTTTAAAAGTCAAGAAAATGCAGCCATCTAATGCTTTCTCATTTACTGATTAGATGGGGCTTGTAAGGATAGTTTAGTTCTTCCACCTGCCTTTGCAGTTTGACAGTAACAATGGTTCTCAAGTGGGATGCTGAATTAAGAGGCATTTTGTTTGTATTGTTAGAATCTTAATCGAAACAGTCACAGAGAAATGTTTTATTATGGAGAGGAAAGGGCTCTTAATAAGGCTCTAAGGAGACTGAGTTTTAATGATGCTTAACACAATGTTTTAAACCACACACTTCATCTACATGTTATTTCTTGTTAAATGCTAGTTATTTAACAGAAGTCTGGCACCAGATTGCCTGCTGAGGGTAGTTAGGGTTTGCTCATACAATCTCTAACCATCTAAATAGTTGATGGAGCGATAACTGCAATTTTAATTCTTTGTGTATTTTACTTCTTGACACTCTTTGTTGAACTACTGCATACAACAGATCTACTTAGCATGTTAATAAATGTAAATACAATGAACCATAAAGCTATAGGTACTGAAATGTATAATTTGGAGCACTGACCAAGATTTTCAAAAATAATTACATCTCTCATGCCCATTGGAGCTGCTAAGAGCTCAGCACTTCTAAAAACCAGAATATAAACTAAATATGAACATAGAAGGCTAACTTCAGGCACCCAAGCCCAGATAGGAGTTAGGTGCCTAAATACCATTGAGGATTTAGGCCTCTTTTTTTAAAGTCTTGGCCTTAAGCTTAACAGCCACAATCACAAAAAGCTGCAAAAGACAGCTGTATTTTAGGAACTCCAATAGCTACTTTATTAAAAGGTAATCATTAATAATTAGGGCTCCGTCTCTGTCACGGAGGTCGCAGAAGTCACAGATTCCATGACTTCCTGCGACCTCTGTGACTTCTGCAGTGGCCAGTGTGGCTGACCCCAGGGCTGCCCAAGCAGCTAGCCCCGGAGCCAGCTTCTCAGGCAGCCCTGGGGACAGCCACACTGTCCCCAGGGCTGCTAGAGTGGCTCTGCATCCAGCCGCTTGGGCTGTCTCACAGCCAGCTGCTGCTCTGGCGACCCTGGGCAGCTGGCCCCGGCAATGGCCGGAGAAGCTGCAGGTCCCCCAGGGCTCCCTCCTCCCAGCAGCAGCCAGAGCAGCTGCGGGGCCCCCAGGACACCTTCCTCCCAGCAGCGGCCAGAGCAGCAGTGGGCCTCCCGGGCTCCTCTTTCAGCGGGGGCCGGAGAAGCGGAAGGCTCCCTGGGGTTCCTCTCCTGCAGTGGTCCTCTAGATTTCCCCCCCACAGTGCCTCCCCCAAGATTCAATCATGAGTATTTTTAGTAAAAGTCATGGACAGGTCATGGGGCCATGATATTTTGTTTTTTGCCCTTGACCTGTCCATGACTTTTACTAAAAATCCTCATGATTAAATTGTAGCCTTATTAATAATTGCTGATTAGACTAATTTTTGTTGAGAAATAATATAAAAATAGAAAATTTCACTTAACTTACTTAGCTACCAATTCACATATATATTTTAACCACAGTTGGTGTGAATGTGTTTATTTTAAAGTGTCATTTTTTCACCTACAAAATATCTGCATTTCACTGGAATTCTATAAAATGTCTTATTCAAAAGCCCACTGTCAACTTTGGATACAAAATTAGAGGCCACTTTTTAATGTGTAGCCCAAAGGGTTATCAAGAGTCATATTCAGGAACCATGTATTCAGTATCACTGATTTAAAAGAATGATTAGAAATATTAAATCTCACCCACACATAAGGAAAACAGAAATGAAATAAAAATGCAGTCCTTTCAAAAATCACAGTGACTTGAAAGTCTGATCTTCATCCTTTATAGTCAGAGCAGTTGCAAGTAAGGTAAATTTTAGAGCAAGTTTCTTAAAGCAAAGATGAGCCTCATTCCTGAAATAGACATTAATTTGAATTAATGTACCATGACTTGGAAGGGTATGGTGAACTTGTGACATTCAGAGAAGGAAAAAGTGTCACAGTTCAGAGAGTGCAGACCCAATTCATGGATTGAAAATGTGAATTATAGACATTAAAAAAAAAGATTTCATAGACACAAAACACAAATACAGTATTTCTACCTAGCCTAGAAAAGGAGGAAATACCTGCATGATCTTCCATTATTTCTAAGGTTTCTCTTCCTATAATTCTTTTTTTTTTAAGTAGATCTATTCTAAATATGTGAAAGAAAACAAATATGAAATTTTGATGAGGTGACTTTCAATCCTGGCACATATTACCAATGGTCTAATTAGAGAGTTAATCTTCAGGAAGAAGGTGGAAATCATGAAATAATTTAGAACCCCCCCAAACACATTGGTTGGTATGCAAATCTAATAACCAGTTAGTCAGTTATTGATGTTGACATTTTTTGTGTTGTTCCAAGGATGGGAACTTTGTCCTGCTACCACAAAATGCAATCTAAAGGCTGTGTATTAAAAAAAACTGGAAAAGACTGAAAAATCCTAGCAATTATTAAGGACTTACAAACTGAAACACCCTTGTATATTAATGGAAGTAAACATCCTGGTTTAGATAACCAAGGTCATGGAATGTATTCTTTGCTGCCATTTCTGATGAATTAAAAAAAAGTGATTTAAATCAATAAGGAATTTAAATCAAAGGCATCCATGTGGATGACTAGTAAACAGGAAACTCACTGGAAAATCTCAATGGTAGTCACAGTCCCATGAGAGGAAGAACAACAACAGTCAGGCTTCCCATATAAATTGTTCAAGTCTGTGCACTCTAACTCTAAATATGAAAGAAGATATAATATCCACATGGAGGCTTAGTGAAGCATAACGGATAATAGTGATGGAAAGTACAATACTGTATCCCAATAATAGCCATGTCCTCAGTACTTATCTACGATTTGGGACAAATTGTTGGCCCTTGCTAATGTCCTTTTGCACCTCCACAGTTACTCAAAGAGACCTTAAACCAGGCATGAAGACTAATGAGACAATTGCAGCTGTCTTACCCCTCCAAGATCCATCAAGAGAACCCACTATAGGCTTCCGGCTCCTCAACCGTCATCTCTCTTAGGTAGAGACCCACGTTTCTCCCTCTTGAACAGGGTTTTTTTCAGGCTGCACAGTTCCCTGTGTACACTTGATATTCCCAGCAAGCCAGACTGCCTAAATGGGCCAGCAAAGACTATGAACAGCTTTAATTGTCAGCCATTACAAGTAACCACACAGCTCTTTCCGAGCCAACACATTTATTCTTAAGGTAAAAGCATTACAGAGAAAACATTAAAAAGAATAAAAGAACCTACATGCATGCTAAAAAGCTTATCAGAGATCACCTCTCAATTCTAACAAGGGCTCTGGTAGGAATCACTCCTATTAACCCCACAATGGGTTTTTTCTTGTGGTTCTTCTTAGCTCAGACCTAGCACCACCATAAATAGGTTAATCTTTCCTTTACACAGTTTGGGCCTTTGATATTTAGACTCTGAGGACAGATAATCAGCAGTAAATGGTTCCTTGTCAGAGCACAGCTTCAAAAGGCTGGATTTTTGCATAGTTGGAAGTACGGAATTTGCATTCACACACACACACCCCTTAGAGATTCCCCAGGCAAACCACTCAACACTCTTTGTCCCAAAAGTACAATTGTATATAGCGTGTTGTTCAGTACAGTTCTTTGAAGTTCATAACTCCATGCTCACATCTCCCCCCTAGAGTTACATATAGTTACATACAGTTACATATAGTTCTGGCCCACAATAGTACATAACCTTCCCGTTTAATACAATGGACTCTAAAGATACTTAAACTTAATCCAATAAGGTTTTTCAAGGATATTGCAGGAAATTGCCACATCTGTCAGATAACTCCAAAAGTGCTAGCATACATACACTGAATGCATTAGTGTTCATAAAATACTTTGAGAATAGGTAGAATTCATAAGTGCAAAAATGATTTTTAGAATAGTTTTGAGCAAAACTGTAACAACTATAAACATTCCTGTCTGTGCATCTTTCATGTATAATCCACAGGCTCTAGAAATAACCTTTACCCTGGAAAACAGTTTGAAAAAGCATTGCGTGTATAGTACTATACTCCTATGTTTATTAAAAAAACATTCTATTACTTAGATAGTGGTCCAATTCCTTCTTCGTGTAAATCACCACACATCATTGTTGTCAGTAAAGCTTTGCCCATTTCCATCAGCTGAGGATTTAGCCCAAAGAGTTCATCTATTCTACAGTTACTAAACCTAATCTTATGTTCCTTTCTAATAAGTAAATATCCTATTGGCTGAAACAGGAATTTAGTCTCAGGAAGAACTGAAATACTGAGCCTACTATATTTAAAATTATAAATCAATATATGTTGCTGTATAATTGTATGTAAACACCAGAAGGAGTTTGGTATATGGAGTGCTGTGCAATGGCTGGGGCACGGGCCACCAGGCCTAGTGATCAGAGCTCAGGGTCACAACCAAAGACAGCATCAAGTACCACCCCAAAGGTCAGAGCCAGAGACAAAGTCAGGTGCCAGGCCAGGGGTCAGAGACAGAGGTAAGGCAGAGGAGCAGGAACTGGGAGTAGATAGGAGTCTGGGATAGGGGGACAGGAACCAGGAGCAGGTGAAGAAGCAGGGCTCAGGTAATCAGGAGGGGTACATAGCAGCAGCCAGCCAGGGATTCCCTAGCTGCTCAGACTAGTGCCTGTTGTTACTTCCTTGTTTATATAGAGTCCCTCAGCCAATTGCAGGAGTTGGATGTTTCCCCCAGTTGGGAGCTTTGGGGGAGGGGGAATGACATACTCTATACCTCAGGGGAGCGCCCTATTCCCCATTTATATATATATATATTTGTGATATTGCATATAAAGCAGGCCATGTGAGGTATGAGGGGAAAGGTTATGATCTGCTGAAAGTCATTGTTCTATCTAAATATGTATATCATTAATGCATATGAAGTTATCAGATTGTGTTGTATGGTTGTCACTAAAACATACTGTACTTTGGGGAATCAGCAGCTCCCCAGAGACAACAGCAAGGAAAAATAACCAATGCCCGAGCAGGTGTCAAAGCACCATCAACAGCCATTGTCCAGCAAAGGAGCTACAATGCAATGACTCACTTGCACTAGGCCACACCAGGGGAATTGCTCAACCTTGCCTGGTGACTCAGCAATGCCCACCAGACATGCCTGGACTTGTCTTCTCCAAGCACGTAGACAGTGGCCCCACACTTTGCCTTTCCTCCCACCTATGATGCAAGCAACAAGGACACTCAGAAGACCGAAGACTCCAACTGAGGAGACTGGCCCAGGTTTCAAGGGTGAAACCTGTGTACTATGAACTGCAATATCCAGTGGGGTGAGAAAAACTGCTTAATCTAGATGTTGCCCAGTCCAATAGGGTTGAAAGTTTAGACTGCATTCTTTTATATTTTATTTTATTTTGTTGGTAACTAACTCTTACTTTTTGCCTAGCACTTATAATCACTTAAAATCTATCTTTTGTAGTCAATAAACTTGTCTAACTGTTTATCTTTACCAGTGAGTTTACCTGAAGTGTTTGGTAAATCTGCTCAGGTTTAGAAAGGCTGGTGTATATGCACTTTCCATTGATGAAGTAGTGAACCAATTAATAAACTTGCACTGCTCATCTTGTGGTATATTCCTGAGGTACAAGGCTAGAAGCTGTGGGGATTTGGCTGGTGCCTTTCTCTGTGTGATTCATGAGTGGCTCTGTCACCATTCATGCAATCTAGCTGGGTGTTGTGCTGAATTATCACAGTGCCCGGAGGAGTTTACTGCTTGTCACCAGCAAAGCATTGTAAGAGACAGCCCGGGCTGGAGAGTTAAGGGGGCACAGTGGTCCCACAGTCCCAGGCTGCACCCCGGGGATTCCTGTCACAGGGAGCAAGGGCCCTCTGCAAGCTGACACTTCCCTGGTTACTCAGGTGAGTTGCTGGGTGTTTGTTGTGGCCTGGGGATCCACAGGCCTGGGTTCAAGACTTATGCTCCTTCACAGGGTCGTGGCTATATTCTATAGTAGGTTTAACAGCTTATGTGCTCATGTATAGAGAAAGGAAATAGCTATCTTAGAAATTCATTTGATGGGTCTGCTGAACATAGTGCAATTCAAATTTGTCTTAATAGATATTTATCAGAAAAAGTAACCCAAAATATTGCTGCTGGATGATTGGCATAAGTCCTTCCACAGATGATTTTCACTTGTGTCTCTGAAATCCTAACCTTTGCTAAAATGATTTTATATTATGGACAAAAAAAAAGTTGGTGTTTGCCAAGTGAAATCTGGAGTCTGAGACGGTCCCTATTCATCATGGACAGTTTTCATTTCTATCTGTCTGACCTTCTCAGCCAGAAAAATTAATTCGGCTAGTCATAAACAACCTTTTTTTTTTAACATACATATGCTCCACCTTAACCTTGTGGCGCCTCCAGGTAATTCTCCATGCTGATTTGTTCTAGTCTGACATCTCTGTGTGCTGGGATTTAGGTTAACCTTTTATACTTCTATAACAGATGCTTCGTACACTCCAGTCAGGGACTTTGTTAATTGCTTCTCCGATGGCAAGACCATCTCAGCTGCAAGGGATTAGGAAAGATTCAGGAAATCAACCACAGGTAAATTAGAATGGGATCAGACACTTTCCCATTGGAAAAAAATGTAAATGTTAAAAGCTAGGTTTGATCCTCATGTTCATGCATGGTTTCAAAATAGGATTTGTCAATTGCAAATGCAAAGCAGCTCCAGTTTTATATTAGCGACTTTGTCTGTTTTATATTCTGAAACATTAAAACTGAAGAAACAACCTGCCAAGTATTGATGTAAGCTTATTGACAAAACAGAATGCTTCACAGTAAGGACATCATCTCACAAGGCTCCATGCAGCGTTTCTCTAATTACTGTTTCAGTCTCTGCCTATCAGATTTCTGGCATACTGTGCTTGAGTCACCAAAAAAAAAAAAAAAAAAGAATTAGCAGATGTAAGTAGGAATAAATTACCTGAAACAAATAATCTTTCTGGGGTGACAAAACTAGACCTTTCATAAAATGAGCAGTTAGACTTTTTACTGAGGTTTAGGAATAATGGGTATGCTCTGCAATGTCTTGTTCATTAAAGCCCCTTCCAGCTGTGCACAGAACTCTAGCATGTTCTCTAGAAAGGTATAACACTATAGCAAAATCATCTGGAAAAGAAATGTGACAGAAATAGGCTTATCTCCTACTCTGTGTGAAATGCATGTGCTTTCAGTGTACAAACTGTGCACATACTTAAGGCTAGGAAAAGATCCAGCTAAAGCTTCAACTGGTAGTAGTTGATCAGTTCCTTTTTGGGGATTTGTTTTTGTTTTTATTTTTTGTGCAATACTGAAATAACCTTTCCACATGATACAAAAATGGAAACAAAGACATAGGAACAAACTTCTGAATTCAGTTACACCAGTGTAACTAGGAACAGAATTCAGCTCTGATAAAAGTTAAGGGTCAAGAACTTGTGTAAGTTTGGCTTTGGGAGAGGAAGCTTTGGAATTTGCTCAATTCTGCTTACATTTTCTGCCATTTTGTAAACTCTCTCATCATTCCAGATGATCTCCTATTTTCTGCTGCAGTCTTCTCCTTGCTTTATGGTTTCCACATTTAATTAATCTAGACTATTGATATTGAGTTAGTCTTTGCTATAAATGACAACTTGCATAAAAGTTCAAATGCACAGTGGTTTTGTCAGCGGTGAAGTACGTAAAGATTTACACAATGCTCTTGTGCTGAGACTATGTGTTCAACCTTCTGAATAATCTCTGGCATATAGAGCCCCCGACAGGAGAAAATGTCTGCAGCTTTCTGGGGCATAAAAACCACATGACACCATGATTATTAGTTGTTTGTTGGTCTAAGTTCCAACCCTATTCAAAGGAAGCATCAGCTTGCTATGCAAGATGAGAAGAAAGAAGGCAGCTCTATTGCATGGAATCTTCAAGCTTCCCAGGTGTAAGGGGATGAGTTCCTGGTACCCAACATTCCACAAATCCCATTGCAAGAGCCACCTCTTTTCTACCCCACCCTGTGCAGCCCCTTTGGAAAAGGAAGACAGATGGGACCTGGGCCAAGAATTCTTTTAAATTAATAATTTTAAAAATAATAAATAAACCAGCAAACTTCTAGTTGTTGTATGCTTGTGATTTCTGGTGTGTGGCAGTAGGGATGTTTGTTGTCACACTGTTATGTCTGTGTCCCACCAGTATCCTGAGGTGAAGCTATGTACAAATATTAATTATTTATTCCTCACAGTTTGCCACAAGGTAAGTATAATCAATCCCATTAACAGTATAGAAAACAGAGAGACTGAGAAGTGTTGGGGTGAGATTCTGTGTGGTGCACCTAGCAGAGGCACAACTTGCAGCCTGGGAGGCGAGGTGCCCAAAATGGTTTTAAACTATTTTGTACCCTCCCAATCCTGGGCTGTTCTGGGGGCTGCAGAGTCCTCAGAGACTGTAACGTAGCATGCCCTGTTGCTGCAGCCCTGCCAGGGTTTACAACCAGGTCTATACTATGGGGGCCTTTGTCTGTTAGTGCCTCTTTGTGACAAGATGGGGAACTACACCTACTCTGCTCTATGCCCAGTATGTCTCTGTGCCCAATTCTGCCTTTGTCAAGTCCTTGTCATGATCCGAACCTTCTTGCCAGGTCCTCAATAGTCTCTGTCCCCTTCCAGCTGGTTGGCCGTCAGATGTGGCTCTAGTGGGGATTAATCAGCCCTACGTCTCCTGGATTGTAGATCTTCTTCTCCTGAAGCCCCCATATGGAGCAGCTAAGGGAACCCAGGCTCACCACACCACGGGGCTTGAGCTCAGTGCCCACGTTTGGCACCACCAGAACCAGTCCTTCTCTTCCCTTGCTGTTCCCTGAGTTACATCTTCTCTCTCCTCCTTTGTAGGCTTCCCCAGCCTCCTGTCCTGCTTCTCCCTCTTTGGAGTGTTGATTTCTCTAGCAGCTTTTCACCCCTCTGCTGGAGGGATCCTCTACCTGCCTTACAGCCCTTTTATTCTCATGGCTGCTGTAGGGTTGCCAATCAGCTCTGGCTGAGAAGGAGGCCATTGCTTTGCTAACCCACTCGCTGATGAACCAGCGGGGGCGTATAAACGCCATGACAGGGTTCTAAGTGGCAGTCCTATGGCTGTATTCTGACGTTCCTGCACTGAGGAGTGCCCCACTAGCCACAATTGGAAAATGTAGGTACCTTTTATGCCCCTTCAGTCTTTTACCAAGAGGGTCTTACCCTTGGTTTTCAGAAGTTCTGAGCAACCTCATGTAACCTTTGAAAAATTAGGACCTGATGAATATCCCAAGGTCACATGGTAACTCTAATGCTCCTGGATATGAAAGAATAAAGGCCTAAAGAATCAATCAGTCAGAGGCCAATCACAGGGTCCTGGAATTTACACTAGCACAGCTCTCACACCCCCACCATGATAGCTGCTGTACAGCATTGTTCTGTGGTTCTTCACTATGTTTTGGTAGTTGTGCACTACAGATTGCAGAATTCTCCTTGCAGACATCAGCATAGTGCCCTATCCTATGTTATTGAATGCAGGAATTTGCACTTGGATCACTGAGTTGGCTGAAAGATTCAGAATGAAAAGTGATGTGGAGATGGACAACCCTCTACTGACTATCGATCCATAAGGTATCTAGTTAGCACTGCTGTAGTCCTATTTGAAACAGAGCTAAGTTCTACTTAGTTCACACTAGCAGGGTATACAGGGGTCAGAGCACAAAAGTTAGCATATTTTACAGTTCACACCCCTGTCGTCAGTACTGCAGCCTTCAACTACCTGAAGGGATTCCAAAGAGGATGGAGCTCAGCTGTTCTCAGTGGTGGCAGATGACAGAACAAGAAGCAATGGCCTCAAGTTGCAGTGGGGGAGGTCTAGGTTGGATATTAGGAAACACTATTTCACTAGGAGGGTGGTGAAACACTGGAATGGGTTACCTAGGGAGGTGGTGGAATCTCCATCCTTAGAGGTTTTTAAGGCCCTGGCTGGAATGATTTAGTTGGTGTTGGTCCTGCTTTGAGCAGTGGATTGGACTAGATGACCTCCTGAGGTCTCTTCCAACCCTAATATTCTATGATCTAAGGAGGTCTGCAAGTTTTTTTCCCCAGCAAGTACTGGGCTCAAAAAATGTGCTCTTGAAAGACTGATGGATTCAGAAACTCTTGTCTGAGATGAACAACTGGTGAACAAGTCTTAACCACTCTCCTTTGTCAGATTCTGGGCACAAATGCATGGGACATATGTCTATTCTCTGTCCTAGTGCTCTTTTTAAGAGGACTATAGTATCTGGATAAAGCTAGTTTTGACTGTATCTCAGATTCATATGTTGTTCCACTTTTGGGGCTCTGCCTGCATGGATTAGTGATACAAACAAAATCATAAGTGGTTCTTTTGAGTCAGATACAAAGAGCTTGATTCAATTTTTCTGCCTTATCTAATTTTTTCATTATTGCCATAGCACTAAAAATAAAACATATTAAACACACTTAAAACAGGAAGTTTTATAAGTATTACATTGATCAAAGCACAAACCAATACAGTTATGATCAGTGCAATTTTAATTAAGAGGTCTGAGAATGTCCGTTTAAATTCTCAGTGTTTACTAATGGATGTTCCTATCTAAAATTGTGTTGATCAAAGAATAAGTATCCCCCTAAATGTAATAAAATGTTGGTTTGTTCATTTCCTCTGCAAAATACTTTGCATTGACCTAGACTAACTTTAAAGAGCTCTTTGGTCAGTTCATATAAATTAAGCTGCCATAGCTATGTAAAGTGTTGAATGATCCCCTCTGTATTCTAACCTCATCTCTACTACCCATCTGCAATGTATGTAGCTATGTATCTGAAGGGGGGGGGGGGCAGGGTTTGCAGACTGTACTGCAAACTGTAAGAATCCCCCTATCCATCTGTAAAGGGCAGTAGATATGAAGCATCTACCATTTTATGTTTCACTTCCAGTATGGATTGTTACAGTCTGAGTTGCTATACTTCCTCTTATGGAGATTTTATATTCATTCTTCCTTTGTTGGCTTTTAAATCTGACCTAGCAGAAGGGCTGGCTCCAGGCACCAGATGGCAAAGCACGTGCCTGGAGAGGTGCCCTGTAAGGGGCGGCAGTCCGGGGATTCTGGGACGGCGTTTTTGGTTTTTTTGGTTCGGCACTTCGTCTGGGCTTTTTTTTGCTCTTTAGCCGCGGCCATTTTTTTTTTTTTTTTTTTTTGCGCGCTTGGGACGGCCGAAAAGCTGGAGCCAGCCCTGCCTAGCAGTCAGTCACACCAAACAAAATGTGTATTTTTCAGTATATGAGACAATATAACACCATCTTTCAAATCCACCAAGAGATTTCTCCATTGCACTTTCCTTCCCTCATTCCGTTCCCTCACTCCTCCTTTCATTTGACCTACAATTGATTCTCCTAACTCCCCCTCTTCACTGTCCAACTGACTCACAACATTTGCTTTACTCCACTAGGAGTGTGTTGGTTCTATAATTCTCCATATCTTTTTTGTGATGCTATTGCAGGGTGCTACAATGTGTGGATGCATTTGAATAAGGATGTTTATCCCAGTAGTCAGACCTTTTCTCTTAAACTTTGTCCTTAGCAGAGATGGGTATTTTTAGTCTATTTGTGAACAGTGATTCTTTCCCTATGTAAGGGTAAGGCAGAATCTGAATGAATGGTTAAATTTATAATCACTCTTTTTAGTACCAATAATGTTAGTTATTGGATCGTGTCAGCATTGTTCAGCTACTCTGTTTCCCAGACTGTTTCTTTACAATTCCTTCAGGTTTTTACATATCTTGATATTCACCCAGAAGAATGATGTTTTAACTACCAATAACTGTCTCTCATCATCCATAATTTATGAATCTCTTCTTAACACATAATCTGTAAGTATCACTGTTCCCCTTGACTCCAAAACTTAAAGCCAGACAGAGCAGTAGTGAACAGAACTTGCATATAACTGTCACTTTTTGCAATCTCTCAGAAATCTGCAGGTTATATAAAGTTTGTATTAGCTTCACGTCTAAAAGGAAAAAGCTATTAGAGGCACCCTGTGGCTTCAAAATCCATTTTGTTTATTTTATTTACATTTTAACAATGTTTGACGAGGTAAACCTCTTAAAAATATTAGATCGGTTGTGAGAAAGGGTGTTGAATCTTAAGACGGCAAATACTCTCATCCATAATAAATGAATCCCACAAAAGTGAATTAAATTACAGCTGTCAATCAAAAATATGACTTCGTTCTTTGGACTGTAAAGAAGACTGCACTTCCAAAAAAGGAGAGTAGTATAGAATTACAAGAACATACTTTTGCTCAAATGAGGATGAACAGGAGACAGGATAGTCAATGATTTCAGAGAGGATAGAAACCCTTTAAGAGTGTAAACCAGACTGATGAATTATAAGAAACTTTTCCTAATAAGCACTCCAGGTTCTTGAAAATTAAAATATGTCATTATTATTGCTGCCTTCCAAGTAGGAATAGCCAATTTAATCTGCTATATATTGTAGAAGGCAGTGTTAAATAAATTGTAACAATTATATTGAAGGATAATGAAGGACATTAAGCCTGAATAAATGTGTTTTCAGTCAGTTCTGCACACTCATGTCCGGTATAAGATCAAGTGTTAAATCACTTTAGTATGAATATCAGCACTAAAGATATTTATCCTTGTGTAAATTGCCAATTTTTTATGGGCATGGAGATGATATAATCCAAGTATATTTCAAAAGCAAGTGTCTAATCGGAGGAACATATCCTCGGTTGATGATGGTACTGTTCAGCCACTGACTGCAGGACTCTTGGCAAGAAAAAGAAAAAACAAACAGTGACTGATATACAAGGTCTTATCTATACTAAGGACTTTTAACAAATACATTTCACTAGAAGTACCAGTGCTGGAACCGTAATCCAGATATGTCTCAGGCAGTCACCACCATCAGTAATGTTACTGTATCCCAACACACAATGGTTGCTATTTAAAAAAAATTTTTTTTTTAAAGTGAGCATTTGCCCACATAAAACACAATTATCAGTGATTTCATAAGTGTAGAAGGGAAATATAGTACCTCAGATACCCACATGTGTTTAGTTTTGTCAAATGCACACAGAACTGTAATGCTCGCTTTTATCTCAGTCTATACATTATATTATGAATCATTTTATATTGTGTATGGTATTTGGCATTTTCACACAAGCTTGAGACAACTAGTTGAAGTTTTTGTGCACATTTGGTTCATGTTCAGTTAAGGACAGAGATAGGTAAATACTTTGGAGAATAGATAACTATTTCAAATAAGTCTGCTGGATGCAACAACTAATTCCTTTTCTCAGCAACAAAAATGCATGTGTCTAATACAAGAATGTCAATTATCCCAATAAAGCAGATGTCTTTCAAGTGTGATGGATCCTCTAAATTCTTGACTTCATAGTAAAACAACCTATTGTTCATCCACTTAGCCTTATGGCCATACATGCATAACTTCTTTTCAGAACTAAAGAAATCAGTAACTCAAATAAGTTTCATATCTTTTCGAGACAAGATTATGTGATATCTTTTACTGAACCGACTTCTGTTGGTGAGAGAGACAAGCTTTTGAGCTGCACACGGCTCTTATTCAGACCACTTCTGTGCAGCTCTATAGCTTCTCTTTCACGAACAGAAGTTGGTCCAATAAAAGATATTGCCTCACTCATCTTGTCTCTCTGATTTCCTGGACCAACATGGCTACAACACCGCAAACAACAAAGGATGGCTGAGAGGTATGGCCATATATTTTTAAAATATAGCATCTCCATTCGCCATACAGTCATTTCAAAAAAGATATTGCTTGTGGTATCTCAGATCACTGTGGTGTTAGTTTCATCACCGAGATGGCCTTCCTATTTTCTCTGCTGTTGGATTTAGGCTGAATATAAAATGTAAATAATGTTCTGTTACTCTGTGGAGTTCTCAATGTCTCTCCAAAAGCTACCAGTAATGACTTCTTGTTGAAAAGAATAGATGTAATGTTGTTCAATATTTCTCAAGATAGTTTTACTTTGATTTCAGAGATGTAGCAATCTACCTGACCAAGTCATCAGAAAGATATACCCCACAGCTCTCACAGAACTTGGGAAGATTACAACCTAGAAGGATATTACAAAAAAAGTTATTTAAAATGCACATGACATTGCTTTGTTTGATGTGCAGGGACATCACATTACAGGATATGATTAGGCTTGACTTTCTGTGCGGTTATGCAAATACCAAAAAGACACATTGTCCTTACCCAGTTTGGGATAAAATGCCCGCAAGCAGCAAGTATGCCTTTGCTTTGTATGCCATTAGAGGCCTTAGCTAGGCAGTGGCGTAGCCAGGTTTAGAGCACAGGGGGAAGCGGAGCTAAAAAAAGGCATTGGGAGCAAAAAGCGTCGGGAGCAAAAAAAGGCACCAGGAGCAAAAAAAAAAAAGCTCTGCTCTGGCTGCAGCATAGGAGCAAATGAGCACAAAAAAGGCACTGCTTCTGCTCAGTGGGGGAGCGGCCACTCCCCTGCTCCCCCCTCCCCCGGTTACGCTACTGTAGCTAGGTCAGAGTTCAACTCCTCCCTTTCCTGCCTTTTGGGTGGTCAAGGCACCATGTGAGCTCCTGGAAAGGGTTTTGGCCAGCGCCTACAGCCACTCAGGAAGGAAGGATGGTCTAATAGTGAAGTCACTTGCCTAGGACTTAAATGACGGAGGTTGACTTGCTGAATCAGCCATAAGCTTCCTATGTAACCTTGGGCAAGTCATTTAATCTACCCGTACCTCGTTTCCCCATCTGTAAAATGGAGAGAATATTTACTTACCTCAGGGGGAAGTTGAGAGTATGAAATCCATTAATGATTGTGAGATGCTCAGATACAGTGATGATGTCTAGATAGATAGTTGTGCCCAAATGAAACAATGTCCTGGTTTGTTTGAGGTTGAGGCAATATTGGTCAGCCACTGTTCATCCAACTACACAGGGCCTCTTAGCTAGAACAGATTCCAGGGGTATCTGCCTGTGCTCTATGACAGGGAGCTCTACACAACACTTTTGGGTAATTCTGTAGAATTACCTTCCTTCTCTTCCACCATCTGCAACTCTCCTTCTACTCACAGAGTTGTAGCATGGCTGCTTCATGACTTGGCCCTTCAACCAGGTCACATTATGATTTCTCATCTAGCAGGGAATCCTTCAAAGTCTTTCTGCTCAAATGTCATCAGGCAGTCCTCACACCCACCACCATGACCCTATCACACCTGCAGTGACCTAGGCAGTCTTCTAATTCACTTCCCCAAGCAGTACCACTCTGCAGTGGTTGGTAGGGCACCAAAACCTATTCTCTACTCTGGGTTCCAGTCCAGGGCCCTGTAGCAAGCTGTTGCAGTCTGCAATTACATCCACCTTACTGGTGTAGTTCCTGGACTACTTCCCACTATGTTCCTCCAGTCCTCCTAGTCAGAGCCTGCTCTCTCAGGCTTACTAGGCCTCAGGGATCCCTGTTCCCACTTCCTTCTCCCTTACTTAAGGGAGCAACTCTACACTAAGCTACACCCCCACTCTTTCTGTCTACCCACCCTGCTATTGCCAGCCTCCTGACTTTATAGAAGCCCCAACCTGTTCCTTCACAGGTGAGTTTCTTTCTAATCAAGGCTCTCCATACAGCCTAAATCTCCCTTGTTTGCCACTTAATTGGCTGATTGGGCCCACCTGGCCTAATTCAGATATCTGGGGGCTGGGTGTGGGAGGACACCACATCACACCTTCCCATATGTGTTTCGTTGGGTGGTTATTTACAGAATGTTTTGGTGCATTGAGGAACCAGCTGATTACTGTTTACGGTCAGGAAGGCTTATTTTTTCTCACAAAGTTACATTTACCTCTCCTTCCAGGGAGGGGGAAGAGGAGGGGAAATGCAACTTTGACATGTCCAGTCTGGCACTGTCCAGTGACTGCAGCCTAGTTTGAAATCTAGAAAACTACAGGAAACATCAAAAGGCACTGGACATTGTGCTTGATAGTGGAGAGCAGGCGTGTAGGTATCAATGGCATAATGCCTTCTCATATAATTCATATGTAAGTCTCACACAAGCTACAAGTATATCACTAGCCTTCTAATGGAATCTGACCCCTTACGTACTAGGGATCAGTCTGCCTATTACATAAATGAATGATTTGGAAATGAAGTGATAAAATTATCTCCCCCTTCTAAATGAAAATGACATAGGTTTAGGAGCATGAAACAACAATCTTGTATGAAGTAGGAGAGATGTTTGCTTTCTTTCTTCTACTTTGAACTATCTTCTTCCATTTTACCCATTTCAGTTCATGATGTTATTTATAATTTTTTGTTATTCTTCTCCCACAAACTACTCTTCATAGTGAAAAAAGTTTTGTAAAATACAAAATGTTTAGTTTTAAAGATGTGTACTGTTAGAGCCTGATCCCACTCCACTGAAGTCAATGGGAGTCTTTTTGAATGGGTGTTTTCTCAATCCCATAACTCCAGAGTATGTTTTCAAGGCTCAGTTATATTGTAACACACACACCCTCCCCCCAAAGGCGTCTAGTGTGCTGTACTACACCACACTTTGTCCTGGAAATGTTCTTGGGAGCATGCTCTATGAATCACTATTCAGGCCAGGGCTTCAGCTACTAGGTCCTAAAGCTCTAGCACCTGTTGGGTTTCACATAGAACGCCACCAGCCACCCGGCTCCTCCCCAGCCCACTCCCAAGACACTGTCTCCTTGACCAACTCCTCCCCGCTGTCCTTTCAGTTGCCATGGAACCTTCCTTCTGAACTAGCACAATGCCCTCCAGTTAGGAGAGAGCCCAGCAGCAGCCAGTTCACCCTTGGCAGCTGCATCACAGGCTGTCTACAGCCCTATTGCTGGTCAGCAGATTCCTCACAATATCTTCCTGAGGGGATCAGACTTACAGGAGCAATCCCAATGAAGTTGGGTTTCCATGTCTCACTGTTACAGCTTTCCTTAATGCTGTAAAGATCTCAAAGTAGTCATTCTTGTGAAAAGTAAAGTTGCAGAAAAAAAGTCTACAGGCAAAAAAAAAGTGTCAAATAAGGAGGAAAACAGCACATTTTATGTTAGGTTTCATTTTTTTGCATTGTGTGCATATTTTAAAAGCTTATTTGAGGAGAAAAAAGTATGAAGCTTCTAATCTTCTGTTTATTTGTGTTGTGCTCAGGTTTAGGATTAACATAATTGATACAAACATGGCAGCAAAATGCAGCCAGACATATGGATGGAATTAAGCAGCAAACCATAACTTTTTTAAAACTTTTAAAACAGCTGGAAGGAGGGGTGCTCCCCAATACCAGTGATTTAATCAGTTCCAATACAGAGTTACAGGGCTCCTTACCATATAACCTGTTACTCAGGGTAGGCTCTCCTCAGCCCCTTGCCCAGAACTCAGCTATCCCAGAGCCTTAACTCCCTACCCCCTGCAAGGGGGACAAAAGGTGCAGAAGACTCAGCCTGCAAAAGCCACAAGGTCTCACCCTATCCCATGAGCCGAAGACCCATCACCAAAATCCCAGGTCTATTACCTCTGGTAGCTGTTCATTGATCCTTTCAACCACACTGGAAACCAGCTGCAAGTTGTAACAAATTAAAAACTCAACCCAAGTGCCTCATTTAGGTACTAATTGCATTACTACTTAACCCACTGAGCATTGGAAATGGTGCAAGGAAGGTAGAAAACTCCCTGGTTCTCTGCCAAATCCCTTTCTGATCCCCAAACAGGTGAACAGCTAAACCCACAGCATCTGTCAGGCCTGATTCCCATTTCTACTTCAGGGTGGGGCCGCTGAATCAGAGTCAAAAGAGGCTCTAGATGGCCCCCAGCTCCAGGTTAAATCCTGACTGCTGGAGAATGCTGGCCAATCAGCACCCCTCCCTCCAGCTGGCTAATAGGTGCCAGAGACTTTCAGGCAGAGGAGATATGGTGTCCCTTAGTGAGTGTCTCCCTCCCTCACTGCTAGGTCTGTCCCCTTTCACCACCACCCCCCATTAAGTTCCCCCACCCATTGAGGCAGGTGAGTGGTATTTATGCAACACTATTTTGTACTTCAAGGGAAAAAAACAGGTGTATTTAGTTTGCATGGCAGTGCTCCTGAGTGGCATGTGGCAGTGATAAAAAGAATCACAGAAAGAACTACTTTCTTCTAACACTGAACAAGGAACTTTCCTAGAATAAATATAAAACATTAGCCCCAGAGCTTCTTTGTTTCCCATCTGCTATACTATAAAGCCTCAGCCTAGAATCTATTCCTGCTCTCTCCTGCTTGTGTTAAATTGATTTTTATTCCATGTGAGGAAATGTGTACTGTTTTGTACTATAGATTTAAAAGAACAGTACATATCTTCTCACACGGAGTAAAAGTCAATTTACTGCCTGCAGGTGATTAAACTATTTCTCACTCCTACTGTGCGGTCACATACATTGTGAGGCTGGAAACCATAACCAAGTTCATTTCATTGAGACCAAGAATAAAGATGATGTGTTTTGATTAAACAACATTTTATTTGCAAAAACAATGAGGAGTCCTTGTGGCACCTTAGAGACTAACAAATTTGTTTGGGCATAAGCTTTCATGGGCTAAAACCCACTTCATCAGATGCATGGAGTGGAAAATACAGTAGCAGGTATATATACACAGTACATGAAAAGATGGGAGTTGCCTTACCAAGTGGGGGGTCAGTGCTAATGAGACAAGTCAATTAATAGTAGAATACCAAGGCGGGAAAAATCACTTTTGTAGTGGTAATGAGGGTGGCCCATTTCAAACAGTTGACAAGAAGGTGTGAGTAACAGTAGGGGAAAATTAGTATGGAAACCTACATTTAACATTTTAGTGTATGTTCTTTCCAATGTCCTTTTAAAGGGCATATTTAGTTTTATCTGCTGTACTTAATATTAGTTTTCTCCCTCCTCCTCCTCCTCCTCCTCTCTCTTATTTGCTCAGCTGTTATCCAGAGACTTCGGTGTTGGTAAAACACCAGAGCATATTACATCTGAAACATGCAAAGCAGTTGTCTCTCCCTTCTCTTAGTGATAAAGGGCATTCTAGAATAAGGACTGCATTAAAAGTTCAGATCTGAATCTGAGTACCACAGAAAGCCAGCTGCTTAGATTTGGCTGCAGACTGATGCAAAATTATCTTATTTGCAAAGCTTGATATGTGGTGATGCAGATAAATGACAACACCATAAACTAGCACAGGCAGAAAGCTTTATTTTACATATGTCTGTGGCTGACTTCAAATTTGATATCTGTGAATATGCAGCTTTGAACACTTACTCATAAACATGCCATCCAAGCAGCCCAGTGCATACAGCATTTTAATATGGTAAAAGCTGTATTAAAATAGTCCTGTGCATAATGTTATAAAACAAATATTTTAACATGCCACTGGAATAAAATGTTAGTAAGAAAATTGGTTTGGCAGTAAAAAAGGTTTATGTGCCTGATGTGTTTCCAGCAAAAAAAGAGTGGGGTTTTTCCCCTGTCAATCAATCAACACATGGTTTATTTTAAAGCAGTGAGCATGTAGGTTAGAGATTAAGAGACCATTGGTATACAGACAAAATGAAATTAAGTTTTCTTATGTAAAAGAGGCAAACCAAAATAATGACATAATTTAACACCCTCTAACAGCTTCAGAAGAACAGCCTGTAGCAACTGGGTCTAAAGTGAATTTGACTAATATCCTGAAAAGGATATAAATAAGCCAGCTGAGATATGGAAATGAGGTATCATTACTGAGTTGGAGGCTGGGATTTATTATTAATTATTATTATTATTTATTTGATAAATTACTATAGTCATCAGAGTTGTACAAACACAAAATGAAAATGCTAAAGAATTTGTTTAATAGATAACCTAAGCCACAATTTTCAAGTGTGGGTACTTAAGATAGCCACCTTAATCTATAGTTAGGCACCTAAATCAAAGTAGCCTGATTTTCAAAGGAGACAAGAACTCACAACTTTTACTGGCTTCAGTGGTAGATGCACATTGTCACTATGTCTGAAAATCAGGCCACTTTGAGTTAGGTGCCTAAATATGTATTTAGATGACTAACGTTAGGTACTCAGGCTTGAACATTTTGGCCCTGGTCTATCATCTTCTGAAGATCAGTTGGATACATATGCACCAGGGAAGAAGCAGTTGCTCATCTGTCCTGCAGTCTACATATAAGGGACTGAGCACAATCAATTTTTTTTTAAACTTCAATAGGATTTGAGAACATTCAGCACCTCCCAATAGGTGCTCACAAGAACTTGCAGGAACACACCCTAAGACAACAGAGTTTGGAGGTCTGTTTTTTGGGGTAGAAGGAAATCCAAAACCTATGAAATTATGCACACAAAAACCATGTTAAAAGAACATTAAGGTTGCAAAGTCATCACTTGAAAGTTAGGAAATGCCAGAATTAAGATTACCTAATTAAGCCCCCTTGTGTATATGAATTAGATACAATCTTTAACTGCATGATCACATAATATTTTTTCCACAGGATCCCTACCTCATTCAGTGCACAGGTTGTGGACCTTCTCTGAGGATAGACCAGGACTGTCTAGTGAATGATACTGTTGTCTGTAGGACCTCCTGCCTCATATGTTACAGAAGTTGGAAGGTGAGTAGTGACTGGTGCAGGGGATTTCAGGAAGAGAAAGGTCAGCCTTATACTTAAGGCAGTTGAATACTGCCCTGGGGAAATGGATTCTATCCCTGTCTCTGTCAGAGTTTTCTATGTTATGCTGGGCAAGTCAGTTGAAAAAACTTCTCACGTGACGAGACACCCTTGGTCTGATTTGCAGAAGTGCTAAGCATCATAGCTGCAACTCAAGCCAATGAGAAATCATCAAATCATCTAGATATTTGCCTAGTTTTCAACCGGCTACATAAAATGCACTAGCTTAGTAAAAACTAAAATTTCATAGAGACAGTGACTTATTTATACTGATCTATATACTATACACTGAAATATAAATACAATATTTATATTCCGATTTATTTTATAATTATATGATAAAAATGAGAAAGTGAGCAATTTTTCTGTAATAGTGTGCTGTGACACTTTTGTATTTTTATGTCTAATTTTGTAAGCAAGTAGTTTTTAAGTGAGGTGAAACTTTGATTTTTTTCTGCATATCCCCGACTCCAAAAAGGAGTACAGTAGTCTGGAAACTGAGCGGTGATCTGATCAGTGGACCAAATTCAGTGAAGAATCCTGATCATGTGCTATCTGAGGCATTTAGCTTGTGCACAGAAGTCTGACACTATATTTTAGTTAATCTACAACAGTGGTTTTCAACCTGTAGTTCGCAGACCCACTGGGGTTCGCAGTCTACATCTAAGATTTCCAAGGAGGTCTGCCTCTCCATTCAACGTTTTTTAGGGGTCTGCAAATGAAAAAAGGTTGAAAACCACTGATCTACAGCATACTCATTTCATTGCTAAAGAGACACTTAACATTTTGACTGGCTAAGAGAAAAAGGGATGATCATGGCTAAAATGAGACAAAAATAATTCTAAGTGGTGGCATAAACCCCAAAAGAAAACGTGCCTTTTAAATAAGCACAGTAGTTTTTAATTTCTGAATTGTTCACTGGAGCTTACACTTACTTGTCTTATGAAGAAAAACATATAATTACCTCAGGCCATGTAAAAAATATCATGTGTTGCTTTACTTCCCCCCCGTCCCCCACTATCCTTTCTTGGAAGGGCAGATATTGGTGAGCCAATCAAGAAATTAAAGCTGACATTTCACAACCTGATAGTCATGTTACTGTTTGTTTATTTTTTGTTTGCCTATTTAGAGTGAATGTAGCTATCAGGCAAATACACTGAGGAGTCGACATAGCCTTCAGAAGTCTCTGAAATAATCCTTAAGAAAATGAACTCCCCAAAATAAAATCTCAGGGGGTTATTGGGTTATTTTGCACTTCATTCAGTCAATAGAATGCGTTTAAATCATGCTGTAATTCATTTTCAGTTATTGTCTTTCATTTTAGGAAAGATCACTCTCGCTAGTTAAGACAAAGAAATCTCAAACTGATCCTGTTTTAGAGGAGCAGGTTGGCTGCATGGAGGGAAAAGCCTTGTTATATTTTTTCCTTAATTTTCTTCCATTGTTAGCATTTTTATTGGGACTACTTTTTCTATCCCTCTGTTTCTAAAACCAGACACCTTTAGTACTTACTGTCCAACTGGCAGGCCTCAGATTAAAAGGAAAATAACAAAGTATATAGACCTCTACAAATTAACTAAAATAACTTTTCTGATTCATAATAATGTCATAATTCTAAGTTCTGATATCTTGTGACCTACCAAGATTAGAAACAAATGACTCATTGTTTTGGAAAAGGACAGGAATTCTTAGTTATACAATAACTGAAAATTGTTCAAGTTCAAGTGTAATAGTAAAGAAGCAAATATTAAGAGTGCATGGGGAAGTGGTTTTCCTGAAGTTAACTTGGTAGGATTGGTTTCTGTACATCAATAAGAATCCTGGTTTGCCTGTCAGCTGGAGATGGGGTACAGCTTGTTCACAGAAAGATTTAAACCATAATGGTGGAGGGCTTCACTAACAGAGTTTAGGTGGAAGATATATCTTAAAAGAAGGACCTATGCACAGCCTTAAATAAAGATGTAAGACTTACATGTGAAAGAGCAAATTCCAGCTGATTAATGCTTGTCACTCTTCTCAGGAGAAGCATCCTTTTCATTCACCTGTTAGGGCTGTTACCCGTGGACTAATAGGTTATGTCTACACTGCATCTGGGAGAGAGCATCCCAGCCCAGGTCCACAGACTTGTGCTAGAGGAGCTCGTGCTAGCATGTTAAAAATAGTTGTGTAGACAGTGCTTTGACAATAAGGCTTGAGCAAGCTATTTGGCTTGTAGTGATCTAAATGAGAGCACAACTTGGCCTGTTGTTTTGCAAAACCATCAAGTTAAAGTAAACTTAGTCATATCATCTTCTTTCCTATGACGCAAACTCAAAATTCACAGACAACTCACCAGTTAATATTTGTTTTGTGTTCCAAAAATATGATTCACTGAGATGGTTTCTAAACATGCTAAATTATTTAAGAAATTGCAAAGTCTGCATGTGAAAAGGTTCACATGAACCTTGAAAATTCTTTTGTTGCATTATTTAGTATAGTTATAAATGTCAGGTTACTGTTCATAGAGGTACGGCTGTTTAGAATGACATTTGCAGAATAATATTTGCCAAAGTTCATGTGAGTATTCCTTTCAATGCTATGGGCAAAGACTTTTTTCCCGCTTCAATGTGACAGGACCCTTTAAAGGAGATGCTGCATTTTTGCTCTGTTGTCATCTCACTGTCTCCTATGGCAGTTCAGAAATATCCCAGTTACAATTTCTGTTCCAGAAAGCACCTAAGCGATCTGGGATGGAATTACTTTTAATTAAAATCATTGAACAGACAAAGTAGAATAAGTCAACACAACAATCATTCATCCAATGTTCCATTAAATATGGTAAAGGGCATGAGTTTCAAGGTATTCATATTTTGTTTTCATGGTGAGCTCAGCATCTGACTCCAGAAGTGATTAATGTGCCGCCATATGTATCTTTAACCTACTGTTTGTGTTCATATAAGAAAACTGATATAATGATGAGGTGTAATATCAGCTGTCATTACTGTGAAGTTCACATTAGAGTTCAGAGGTCCTAAGAAAGCACAAGACTATCTAAACTTTTTGAAAATGTTCTAGTTGTTGCTCAAAACATCTGAACTTTTTGTGACATATATATTTTGTTAAAGGGCAATTACTCAAAATACAATAAAACCATGTTTTTATATCAACAGATCAGATCAAATTAGGTGAAAAAATTGACTTCCAGGCTGATGTCATGCCAGCCTGGCTTGTGCCTAGAAGGAATTTATTAAGGAGTTACAAGATGCAGAAAATAAGCAGCTGTAATATACTGTTGACTGCTTTTCCATATGCTTCACCACCATGTCTATTGTGTGCTCACTGATACGATACAGCATGAAGTTCTAAAGGATAGCCAATACTGCTTACCTGTAGTACAATCTCTCTCTCAGAGCTAAGTTTACCCCCAGGAATGGTGGAACTGTTCTATGTAACGGGGTTATAGAGAGAGAGAAGTAGAAATGAAAGAAACCAAACTAACAATTGAAACAGGAATTCAAAGATCTTCTGGAAAGCAAAAGTGTCTATTCAATAGATGTGGTTGATTATCAGAACCAATACATTGCACAACCTTTGGTCAAATATGCAATAAATACAACATATTTTTTCCAGACATGTTACACAATTAAAGCCACAAATGTCCATGTGCTTAGAGCTAAGCAAAGCAGTAATTTAGATTGCCTTGTAAACACAGCAAGTATAGACTATACTGATTCATACTGGCAAAAACATCATGATCAATGGTGAATCTGTTTAACTTAAAACAAATACTGTAGTGTGATTCTGTGTATCAAGAAAAGTATATAATGCTCAAACAAAGGAAAGAGCAGGGAAATCTACTGCAAAGCTCACTTCATATTCAGAACATAAGCTACAAGGACAAGTGATTATCATAACTTGTTTTAAAACTAGATTCTTTTAACAATTTTGCAGATAGCAAATACAAATATCTGCATTAGAACTAAAACCCCGCTTAGCCTTGAAGTTAGCTAAAAACTAAAAGATGTTTGCTGTAAATGCCTCAGAATCACAAACAAACAGACAAGACAGACAACATACTGGGAGATATTTCAGGTATCTTCCAAGTGTGGTTCTAATTCTGTTTGCTTTAACACATGAAATACAAATTCAATTTAATAACAGAAAAGTTTGAGAGTTTTTGAAAAGGTAGAGCAACCTATAGACTGGGTTAACCCATGGAAGAAAGGTCAAATGAAATATGGATTTACAGTTTATCCACATCATTTAAATACAACTATGAAAGATAAACATCATCAGATAAAAACTTAGAGGCGAGTGAAGTGCCATGAAGCAAAATTATTACCAGTGACAGTTGTGTGATATGCAATATGGCAAGTAAAAGTCAGGTTCTGAATTACTGATATTTAATACGCTATTTGGACATTTATACATTTAAGAAAATGCTGTTTGACACTAATTCTGCTCCCAAAGTCTGAGCAGACTCAGTTTGAGATAGTTGGTCCAGAAGTTAATAAAAGTGTGAATGAGTAACAGAAAAGGGTGACGCCTTCTTTCCAGCCAGACTCCTCAGTACTAACATACTTACAGTTGTATGCTTTGGGTTTTTTTTTATAAAGATGTAGGACTTATTCTGATCTCAGTTCCAGCAGTGTAAATGCAGAAGCCCTCCTTTGGTATCAATGGAGGTCCTTCAGATACGCACTGGTATAAATGAAGCCGGAATTTGTTGCATAATATTCTTAAAAGGGCATTTAAAAGGACATAACTTCATTTGAGAACTAGAGTACAGCTTCAGGCCTCAGTCCTATGCTGAGGACCAGGTGAGCATGCCTTTTGTGCATATATAAATCTTCACTGAAGTCAATGGCGTTCCACATGGACCCCTAGGTCTGGGCTCACAGTTCTCCCTGCAGATTCAGGACCTACCTGAGGACAGTAGCCTTCTAGTCACTTCATATATTATTTGTATTACTGTATTCATAATCCCATAAAATACACATTAAAAATTAGTAAAATTTATTCGTTTAACATATGTATTTCAAGGAATCCTCATATTCAGAAATAAAGATCTACCTCCTGTCACAAGAATGCCTCTTTATAACATTCTACTTAGCATCTTCTCCCAGTAGGCTAAAGTAACTCAAAAGAACTAAATGGAATTTACTTGTAGAAATTAGCATATTTTCCTATCACAGTAATCCTTGGCCAGTCTGCTATTTATCAGAGAGAACTGGATTCATGCAATGTAAATGAAACATTTGGAGAATAGTGGAGGATGTAGATGAGACACTAAGTGTTAATAGAGAAGAATCTCAATTCTCCTTTTTTAAGTACTCTTGTTAAGTACAAACCTGCCTGAACCCCAGGGGTACAACTTGTCATGGCTAAGTTATGCTTCCAGTGCTGCCACAGCTCCATTACTGTTTATATTCACACTAGCTCTCGTTGAATTATCATGAAGAGGTGTGTGAGAGCTGGGAATCACATCCCTCGCTTGTAGTATAGATGTAGCCTTAGAGGGATAGTTTGGCATGAACAAAGACAAAACACGTTTGTTTTCTCCCTGGTTTGCTTTCATTACCTCTCCTGCTGTACATCCTGAAGGGGATAGCAGGAAGATATTCTTGTCTTTGTCTCCCTCCATTTTTAATTTCTCCTGTGTCTTTAATTAAGTTTCCTCCTGTGAGCTTTTATTTATTTATTTAGCTATTTATTTTAAGGGTTTATAGCCAGGCTTCCAAAAAATCTCTCAGCTCTATTTTTAACATTCACATTAAAGTTGCATTTAAAAAAATACAAAGAATGGCTGATTACTAATTCCAGTGAAACTATTATTCAGAGACAATCTCTGATCAGAATTATACTAATTAATTTTACATTACTACAGGAGCAGCTTTGTGATTAATGTAACCTTTTGTGCTTCATCATGCTTCATATCTCTTTTTGCATACTTCATCCTATGCATATCTTTACCTTTACCTTGCATATCTTTTGTGCTCTGTATACCTTTTTAGGTACTTCTTCGTAATGTCAACAATTTGTAGACAAAAGTAACACTTAAGCCTTTGGGGTATGTTTGAACTAAAAGGGGGATTATCTTCTTTTGATATTAATTACTACTTTGGTAGCATTAAGTAGGGAATGTGTTTACTAATCTATGCAAAACTTTTCCTTTAAGGGCAATCATTTTATCTCTTTGCAGCATGGTTTCAAAGCATAATTCAACACTTGACAGTTTTTGTTAAGCTCGTTTTTGATAATTGGACACAAGGAGTTGCTTATAGCCATTTGGATGGAGCTATTTTACTTTCATGGAGCTTTTGAAAACTATCAATCTTAAATATATCACTCAGTCTGCTGAGCCAGCTTGACAGTTTTGATAGCCCATTACAGTAGTTTAAATTATTTTTGGAAGATTTCAATAGACGTTTCAGAGTTATGCTACCTTGAAAGCTCAAGTTCCACTGGGCTCTGTCTTTGATGTCAGGTCATCATTAGTTAATGCAAATAACCCATGGCAAGTTCTTTCATATTAATATTAACCAAAGAACTTTTGAAGTGCTTCTTTCTCATGCTCTTCTATATTTATAACCGTACTGGACAGTTCAAGAGACATCTCTGTAAATTATTGAGAACTGTTTCTCAATAATTCAGTTCATAATTAAGTTAAAACAATAATTAATGGGTATGATATTTATTTGATTAAAAGCGAGTCAGCAATAGCCTGGTAGAAAATGAAGTTATTTGCATTTTATTAAAAAGAAAGCGAAAAAGAAATGCACATTGTAAATTATCTCTGTTCTTTTGTCTCAGAAATGGTAATAAAAATGCAACATGGAGGACAGCAGGAACAGAACTGGACAAATTATTTGTGGGTAATTTCAGCAAATCAGAAACCAAGTTTTGACTTGTCATGTTTGCATTCCTGCTTTTGCTTCTCATAAATGTTCATCTGAGTGAAGGTTTATTCATTTGGGATAATGGTGAAAATCTATTTTGAACCTGTCGCTTAAACTAGTTTCATCACAAAATTGGAAGAGGCATATTTAGCTATCTAAAATATGGCCCATAAAAGAAAATTATAAAGCTACATGACAGAAGCAGTGTCAGCCTCCTAGCTGTCGCAGCTTCACAGAGCTGATTCATCCTTGGTGGCAGTCCTAATGTGACATGTTAAGATAGGTGAATATGCTGCCCTTTTTCACAGAAGGATATAGGTGTTTCAGGGAACACTCACTGATCTCCACTCAAACATGAAGTAAGATTTTTTTTTATGCACTGTAAATAAATCTAAACAGAATCCATTTAGGAACCTGATACAAAGTCCCTTGAAGTCATGGAAAGACTCCCATTGAATTCAATAAACTTTGGATCAGGCCCCAAATGAGCTTTTGCAGACATTCAGACTAGATATATTATGCATTCAGTTTTTTAAAATCTGATCTTCTCTCTCCATCCTTAATAAATCTCGGGCCAGAAGACTGTCAACTGCATGGCTTCATTGACTTTAATGAAGTTATGCCACCTGTACCAACTAATGATCGAGCCCCCTATTTTTAATAATTAGACCACTTGAGTCTTAGACTCTTATTTGGGAATTACACTCTGGTCATTCCAGAGATGAGACAAGAAGAAGTGAAGCAAGTATATCTGTCAGCTATCCTTGTTGGGATTATCATTTTAAAGAGGCCTGTACTAAGGAGTCCCATAAGGTATGTTGATCACATATCCATGGTCCAGCAGAAACGCAGGAAATTTCTACTGACCTAGTCAAGAGTATAAATGGTATGAGGAACAACTAGCAAACACAGTTTCCAAACAACCTACACGACTCAAAAAATATGTTCAAAAAATGTTTGTTCAGTTATGATTTTTTTTTAAATCCCAGAGGCTGTCTGTGAACAATTTGCCAACAGGAAAATGGCTGAAATATGTAAAATTATTTATGAAAAACAGTTCTACCAGATCTGGTCTGGAGCAAAGTTATCCTTAGCTGCCAACCTTTCTATAGTGCCCATTTACTATTTTTTTTGAGAGAAACTCCTATTTTTCATTATCTATATATTGGACAAAATTCTGAAAGACGTGCTGGCTAGGCACATGCCAGCAAACCCATGACCAGGAGTAAGAGCAACGAACTGAGCTTTGCCACCCTATTCTTTCCAACTGAAATGTCATAGAGGGGCCACAATACATATACTGTTTGAAAAGAGCAGTGGAAGGGTGTTTCATGCCATTCAATGACTTCTATGCACAGCTCCCACACATAGATAATTCCAACTGACAGAATGAGTGAAGAAACTGTATGTTGAAATAGTTTAATCAGAATACAGGTACACAATATTGTTTTCCTTCTATGTATATGACTACGTATATGTGGACAGGGAGGTAGCATTCTGTTTGCAGGTATATACCAACATTTGGTCCATAGTTTGTTAAATTCAGTGGTCCTCAAACTGTGGGGTGCACCCTCTTAGAGGGGCATGGAGAAACATTCGGAGGGAGGCACGGTGGGGTCCAGGCCAGCCCACGGGGAGTGGGAAGGGAGCACCACCCAGCCCCACTCTGCACCCAGCTCTACTCCAGTCCTGCCTCCCAGCCCCAGCTGCAGGTCCAGCCCCAGCCTGGGCCACCAGCTTCCAGCCCTGCTCCCAGCCACAGCCCCAGCTGCAGTTCGGGCCCAGACCATGGCCCCACTCCTGGCCACAGCTCCACACCCAGCTGCAGCCTCTGGCTCCTGGCCTTAACTGCGGGCCAGCTCCCAGCCCTGGCTCCCTACCATGGCTCCTGGGGTGGGGCAAACCAGGCAAGAGGGGGGCATGACCAAAAAATTTTGGAGACCACTGGTTTAATTTATATTAACAACAGACAATAAATTACTGGGGTTTTAATTGTGTATTATGTTCATTAAATCAATACTATTTACTACTATATTAAAGCCACTATTAAAACTATCATTGGATGTTACTGATTAACCATTGGCTACAAATCTTACTTTACTTTGGTATTGTAGAATGAGTTGATTATGATGTTTTCCCCACTGAAGATAGGAATGCTTATGTTCTATGAATTAAGCCTGACCATATTCTGAAATGCATGCTGTTATTACTATACACATTTACTTTTACTCATGAGAATACTGAGATACAGTAAGGGCTAGTGATTTGTCCAATTTTCAATTAGAAGTTTGTGACAGAGCCAGGAAAAGAACTGGGTAAATAGCCAATTTTTTGGTTTGGCAAATTGAAAACAACATCATTTCAGTCAACTCAAAAAACAAAACATTTCATTTCAGTTTTGAGGGTTTTTTAAAAGTTTTAATTGTTTTTTTCTAAAAGAAATTGAAAGAAAATCCAAAATGAAAACATTTTTCCAAACCAAAAACTCAACCATTTTGACATTTCCTATTTTTTTCCTCTTTTCTTTTCTTGGTGGTTTTTTATTTTTCCAAACAAAAACACTTCACCAAAACTAACCCAAATTTCTGAATTATTTTTGTCAACCCCAATCTGCATTTTTTTTGGCAAAAAAAGGATTTTGCACACAAAAAAATCACCAAGCCAGCAATAAAACCCAGATTCCCCATCTCCGAGGCCTGTGTTCTAACTACAGTACTATCATTAACATATTTGTGAATACTCACAAGTAAGTTATCTGGGTATGTCTAAAATATTGTGAGGATACCACACTTATTTACAGAATGTACAAATAATGAGGTTGTATGATTAAAAAGCTCCTGTTTTGCTAACAGAAATTGAAAATGTTGCAAGTCAGAAGGATTTTCTGTGAACAAAGATTCAGCCTAGCATGCAGGCTCCTTGGTGGTATCCACTAAACTGTTAAATAAAAGGGAGAGTAAATAAAATTACTGAACCCCAAAATAGCTAAACAATCTTGCTTACAGCAGTGCTAAGGGAATATGTTTGTAGGTATGCCAGACAGCCTTTTAGGAGAGAACACTGCAGTGATTTTATCTTCCCAGTGGAGGTATCTTTACAGTGGAGGTAACAAGGTATTTTCAGCTATGAAGTTTTTTTCTGTGACTTATTTTTACTATTTTTTGCAATTCTTCTGATTCAATAGGCAAGCCCCTAGGTGTCAGTATTTTGTCAAAAACATGTCTGAAAGATATGGATGCATGTAAGTAGAGCTGTTCAAAATTTTCACAACTAAACTTAAGACTACACATATGTGATTTGGTTTGTTTACAAAATTGAAAACTTGGGTTATGTTTCTTAAAGGGTTTGATCAGGGTGGATTTCTCTGTGAATGTTTTTTACACTTTTTTATAATAGTATTATTAGTATCATTGGTTACAAATTCATAACTGACTCAGCTTCAGAACCAGAACAACCATGAATATGTCAGTATTTCCTTTATACAGCTAGAGCCTTTGAACTTGACCTTCTCTAACTGGTGATCAGCAGACAATGGCCCACTCCTAACTGGAAAAGGGGAAAACCCAGTTATGAAGTTTGAAGGACTGACATCTACCAGAACCAGAGGTCTGAATTGTGGTGACCTCTGGTCAGCTTTTCAGCATTTTTGTTGGTCCTTTAATTGTTTTAATACGTTTTCCTAATAATGCTTTCACCTTAAGAATAAATGTGCTTGCCTAGAAAGGGCTATGTGGTAACTTGTAACTGCAAGCAATTATGCTAGTCAGAACCTCTGGAGAAAAAGCAAAGCACATACCCTGACCTTTTAGGCAGTCTGACCTGCTGGGTATATCACAGTGTAGGCAGGGAACTGTGCAGCCCGAGAACCTTTATCAGCAGGGCAAGAGATGTGGGTCTCCACCCCAGAAAAGTGATGGCTGAGGAGCCAGAAGCCTAGAGTGGGTGTCCTTGAGCGACCATGGAAGGGAAATGTTGGTGCAGTTGTGACAATACCTATATCAGTGAGTCAGTCTCCCAACCCAGACCAGCACTTTGGAATAGTATGTGGATCACCTCCCATTCCTCTCACCTCTAGAGTACATTATTTTTACACTAGCAGCTCTGATAATAGCTTTGTTAAATATATATATATTCAGTAGAAATCCAAGGAAGTGGTACATGTTTAAGATTTAGGTGGAAACCCAAAGAAAACCTGACTTAAGAGGAAAGGTTAAAAAAACTGAGTAAGTGTACTCGAGAAAAGATTATGGGGGATGGGCGCAGGGGGGACCTGATAGTCTTCAAATATTTTAAGGGCTGTTATAAACAGGACCGTGATCAATTGCTCTCCATGTTCACTGGAGATAGGAGAAGTAGTAATGGGCTTAATCTGAAGCAAGGGAGATTTAGGTTAGACATTAGGAAAAAGTTTTGAATCATAAAGGTAGATAAGTTCTGGAAAAGGCTTCCAAGGGAGAATGTGGGGTTTTATGAACAGGTTAGACAAACACCTATCAGGGATGGTCTAGGTAATGTGGTCCTGCTGCCGCACAATGAGATGGTCGAGATGACCTCTCTCAGTCCCTTCCAGCCATACATTGCTATGGGTCTACGCTCAGTTTAGATGGAATTTTAGGAGTATTTAGATACTAAACTCTAACAAGTCTTTACTAAGCATCTATGAACTGATATTTTTTTTAAAGTCTTATAACAACCAAATTTGGCCATTTTGTCAGGGATGGCAAAATACACATCCCTAGCACCATGGAACCTCTCTATCAAATTTCAAGTCCCTGCTCCAAAGCATGGAGGCAGTAGAGCTTCTCAATGACTTTATTGTAAAAAAAAAAAAAAAAAAAGTGAATATAGACAAAACGATATATTTTTCTCTAACTTGATTCTCAGAAACACTTAAACCATTTTAGCTGAAACATTCCAAAAATAATTCATCCCGAGGAAAATATCTTTTATGGAAAATTTCAGCCCAAATCGTTAACGTTTTGCAAAGTTATAAACAACTGAAAATAGGGTTTTATTATGTGAAGTGTCAGGCAATCTTAACTGGTTGGTGATACCAGCTCTGCCTATGATAGGACTTTATACCTATGTAAACAATATTTCTTTGGAGTTTTACTAATGGGTTAAGCTTTTCATAACAACTATATAATGAATTGAATAGTCTCTTATTTTATAAAGGTCTTCTGTTCTACTTTAAAGTAGATACACCATTGTTTTTTTTTCCTAATCTGGATTGAACCTTCATTTCTGGAGACATAATGACTGTTCCTACATTTGAGGGCAGTATGAGTATCCTTCTCCACATCAGGAAGAAGGTAATAGTGAAAAACAGATGTAACTGTTGAATCACTGGTCTAATAAGAGAGGGACACTAGGTTAGAGTGTGGATCAACAACAAAGATATCACCTTGGTACAGCCCAAGATTTGGCAGTAAACACAATGTGCACATACCATGGGGCAAGAGCAGATGAATTCTGGATATTAACAAATTGTTTGAGTGAATCTGGCCCAATGTATGGTTTTCCATCTAAATTATGTGAAATTCATGAATTTTATATGGTTTTAAGGAAGGAGAAACTGTGCTGTGCTGATGGGTTTTGCTTTGAGCCTTGTCTTTCAAAATTCAAAACTCATAGTGAAATCAGGGGGTGTCAAAATGCCTTCTTAAAGAGGTTCCCAGGGGTACTGTCAGCTGACAACCCCTAGAAGCACATCTTCAATGGAGCTATGGTGTCAGGATAACAGAGAGCCACAAAGGGGCTCTGAGCTCGCATGGAGGCATGCGAGCCTCCGGTGGCCTTGGCCTCTTGGGAATCTATGGGAACTATGGGGTTTGGAGTGGAATGACTGCCCAGACCTCAAGATGACATACCCCACCACCTAAGAAAGCAATTTGGTGAAACTCTGAGAGGGTCCTCACAATGTGTTCTGCCCAAGACTCATTTCCATAAATGTGCTGGAGCTATGAAAGGGAATTGAGAGTAAAAGAGAGAAGATGATGTATGTGAGGGGTAGCTGTATCTATCTTATTTTTTTCTAAGACACTTATCACCATGGTAAATAAGCACTGCAAAAGACCCTGATATAAGGGCAGCATTTATCCCTCTCAGTTGAAATCCTTAGACATAGGAACTATGTTGGTGAAAGAGTCTATTTTTCTGCATTAGGCTCCTTCACTAATAAGACACACAATTTCTACCACTCCTCTCATTCCCACAGCTCTTTCATTTGTCAATGGAAAAGTCTGTGGATGACTGAAGTTGCAGGAATTGTGGTCTGTTGTTTGTCAATCCCCTTCTTCCCCCATTAAATCCATAGATATATAGTACAGATTGGTACTGTTCAGCATAATTATTATGGCAACAACCTAAGTTTTCCATGTTGGGCTATATTTAAAAAACTGTTAGGCTAGGTCTACACTAACCCCCCCTGTCGAACTAAGATACGCAACTTCAGCTACGTTAATAACGTAGCTGAAGTCGAAGTACCTTAGTTCGAACTTACCTGCGGTCCACACGCGGCGCGCAGGCTCCCCCGTCGACTCCGCCTACTCCGCTCGTCGAGCTGGATTACCAGCGTCGATGGTGGAGCACTTCCTGGTTCGATTTATCGCGTCTTGACAAGACGCGATAAATCGAACCCAGAACATCGATCCCGCGCCTCCGACGCGACGGGTAAGTATAGACATACCCTTAGATATGCTTTATTTATTCTGGCTTTTTTACCCTTTGATCACTAATTCGATACATAAATATAGAAAGAAAATATGAAAGTGATGCTAAATGGCCTTCACCAGCCCATCTATATCACTACTTTTGGTAGCCTCTTCTGCATTCTGGGCCTTGCCTCTGGGCCTCTAGCAGTTAGAGGCAGAAGTATATATCTTCCTTGGTTTCACTATCTTTTCTCTATCTCCATTGTACTGGATCAGTGAATGTGCCACCTAGTCGATCCTAGCCATTTTTTTAAATTGAACTTTAAGGCCTTGATTCTCCACTATGACTGGGCTGCACTTAACTATAGTGAAGAGGAAGGGGCACAGGGAGTGGGTTGCTGTTTCTTTATTCAGGCCTTGACATAAATTAGGGCTGCCACTGTATTACATTAGTGGATGATCAGATGTAACAGGGTTCCAATCCCCCCATGCTCTCTCCAGTCCCTGTCCCTAACATACATAATATTGCCAACCCCAATGTTTAAAAACTATGAGTCAGTTCCCCCACCAATCACAAGATTAGCAAAACAATACATTTTGCATTATTTTATTTTGCCTTCTGGTATTAGAATCTTTAGGATTCAGGTTTTCAAGCTTTCTCTGCATCTACAAGGGTTAGAAACTTACCCTTTTAAAAAATGAAAAGCTGAAATTCTCAGATAATCACAGGATTCCAGAAGCTGGGGCTTTAAACACTACACAACACTGACGATAAATGATAAAATCATGAGAGTTGGCAATACTGCACACCTTCTTCTTCCCATTATGCCCAGGGTGGGGCTTCCACATGATTTATACCAGTGAAGATTTCATCCGCACAGGGGGAATTCTTCACTGGCCATTCCTAATCACAGTGTGCTCCTTACAATTATAGGATGCAAAGTGGACTTAGTACACTAATAAATCTAGTCCTATGCGTATAAGTGTATGTCATCAATTGTCGCATTCCTAGACCCTATCATTTTATACAATTCTATCAATTTAAATTACAGTTTAAGCACTTGTGGACCTACACATGGCATACATCTAAAATGTCATTTGAATGCCAGCTTGGGATTTGGAATTCCAGAACACTACAGAGATGAAAAGTTCTCAACATACTAGCTCAGCAAAATACTACAGCTAACTGGTTTATGAAATTGCATCCACTTAAAATATGAATTGCGTCAGCCAATACTTCGAGATCACAGAATTAAGAACGACTGCTGCTGCAGTCATCAGTAAAAGTATAAATAGACTTTTAGGTTATTTAGCTATCAATTCTTTTGGTCAATGCTTTAAAAGGCACTTTGAAAAGATTCATGTCTTTGATATGCCTACGCCTCAGAAAAGTTATATACATGAACAATTATGTGAAGTTCAGAATAATTATACTTGCCTACTCATAATCAAAATAAAAAATATAGTTACATTTTAAAAAGACAATTAAAGCAGAAGTTAAATGATGAACTTTCAAATATGTTGCCCTAATTATTAGCACAATCCATTTTTAATTTATGGCACTTACAGAGCAATAGATTATACTTATCAAGTCTTATTAACATAATAAAGTACTATTCCCTCATACATGGTTAGGAAGCTAAATTACTGGCTTTATATTGAAGCTTTGCATTGACAGATAGGACTAAATTTGTATTATATTAAACGTAAAGGTTAAAATATTGCATTACTGCTGGTTATATTGTCTTGTCAGATCTAACAGTTAATCTGAAAGTTCTGTTGAAGAGGACAGGGTAGAGTGAGATAAAGAATAGTCATAATTTTTTAATTAATTTTTTAACTATAGAAGATAAGCTACACGGCAAAGCTTCCATAAATGCAAGAATATGTACATCTTCAGGCAAAGTTGATCTTCCCATAGCTGGTTAGGAATGTAATTGAAAAGGTGGTGGCTTTTCAGCTCCAGGGGCACTTGCACACCAGTGACATCCTATGTAGTTAGGCCTTTTGAGTTTTATTCTGTGCTTGTCATGGGCATCAATGATCTCTTGTTGGTTTTAGATTAATGTATGCTAGCCATTTTGATCATGATGGACATCACAGTAGCTTTTCATACAACTGTCCATAGATTACGGAACATTATGTGTCATTACCAAGAGATTTGAAACATAGCATCCCTCAAGGTTTTATCTTCTCTAATGTGTTGTTTACCATATGACTCCTTTGGGTTACATTTATTTCTTACAGTGATTAGGATATGAGATGTACAACTATAGTGTATATAATTGTACATCTCTTACACTAGGCCCTGCTAGTTTAGTCTCAGCTTTGGAGGTTTGTTTGGATGAAATTGTCACCTTGGCAACTGAGGCATTGAAGCTACTTTGTTTTCATCCCTAGGAAGATAGAAATCTCGCTTCTGGGTGTGTGTCAATATAAGGAGATCATCATCTCTTCTTTTCTGTTCCCACTTATTGGGGAGGCACATTCAGAAGTACTGAGCCAAGTAAAGAATCTTGGTTATTTTTGTCCACACTCTGATATGATACAAAAATGGTTTTGTTTCAGCAGCACAATATGTGCTTACTTATCCCTCAACAACCTTACGAGAGTAACACAGGTCCTTCTGAATATGAGGATCAATTATTCTATTATTAAAGTCTCTCTGACTAGACTTTCAACAGGGCTTTTCTTTTGCTTGCAGGTAGTGCACAAAGTAGCAGTATGCCTGCTCTCTGAACTAAATATCTGGGATAATGTTGCACTCATACTGCATTTTTCTTTAGATTGACTTCCTGTAAAGTGGCATACTGATTTTGCCTTTCCCTTGTTCATTTTTAAAGCCCAAATAGCATAAGTTGTGACTTATGTGAGACCTCCTCCTTTAGCCTCGTCCTGACAGTTATCTGCACTCTGACACCATCTGCCATCTACATGTTACACCACTGCATCATGGGTTAGCACTTTTGCTGTGACAGCTTCTAAGGTGGGAAATAGACTCCCCATGACAATCTGGCTCAGCTTCTCTATTCCCAGTTTTTAAAAGAGGTTGAAAACAATATTTTAGACATATTTTCAATTTTAATCTGGATAAATTGTTTTATAGGACCCTCTTCCACTTTTTAATGATGACACTATTCTATGGTTTATTGCAGAGGTGGGCAAACTATGGCCCGGGGGCCACATCCAGCCCTTCAGACATTTTAATCCAGCCCTCAAGCTCTCACTGGGGAGCAGGGTCAGGGTCTTGCCCCACTCCGCACTGCTCCCGGAAGCAGCAGCACGTCCCCACTCCGGCTCCTGTGCATAGGGACAGTCAGAGGGCTCCGCACGCTGCCCCTACCCCAAGCGCCACCCCTGCAGCTCCCACTGGCCAGGAACCGCAGCCAATGGGAGCTGCAGGGGCAGCGCACAAAGCCGCCTGGCCGTGCCTCCACATAGGAGCCGAAGCGGGGACATGCCGCTGTTTCTGGGAGCTGCTTGAGGTAAGCACCGCCTGGAGCCTGCCCCCCCCTCCCCCGACTCCCTCCAGTGCCCCAACCCCCTGCCTCAGCCCTGATCCCTCTTCCGCCCTCCGAACCCTTCCGTTCCAGCCCGGAGCACTCTCCTGCACCCCCAACTCCTCATCACCAGCCCTACCCCAGAGTCCACACCCCACACCCCCAGCTGGAGCCCTCCTGCACCCCAACCCCCAATTTTGTGAGCATTCATGGCCCCCCATACAATTGCCATACTCAGATGTGGCCCTCGGGCCAAAACGTTTGCCCACCCCTGGTTTATCGCCATTCTAACTAGAATATATTCTAAAATTTTACGTAGAACTTTGAATGCTTTGGGGTGCAAGGAACACTTGATACATCAAATTAATATGATTTTTTTTTTATTATTTGCTATTTGCCGAAACATATGGAACGCTACATCTGGAGGAAGCCAGTGTCTGCATTTTACTTTATAAATGTCAAGCAAAAGTAGACGTCTTATCTTTTTCTATTGCAAAGACACACTTCGATAGAAGAAACCATCTGTTCAATCTCAAAACAACAAGATATAGACAATGAAAGTTGCTAAGAAGAGGTATTGTCAATGAGACTAGGAAGTAGGAACTAATCCCATCTCGGACTCCTCTATCCACAGACATTTCAGCCAATGTTGCTTAGTATCTCCATACCTGAAGTGTAAATAATATATTCACTCACTTTCCTCACCAGGGTATCATGAGGATTAATTAGTTAATGTTGGTAAAGCACTTTGAAAATAAGTGATTATTATTAAAAAGCAGCCTGCTGAGGTGGCGGCACAGGTACAATCAGAGTCTAAGACATTAATGCATTGAATTTCCTCTCCCATCTTTGACAACTATTAGTAATTGTGGTCTAATGGCACCACTGATGGTTCAAACACCCACAGACAAAGCACTTTTTAAGAGTACAAAATCTGAAGAATAGAAGCAGAATAGAACCCCTGCTGCACCCAAACAATATTCCAAATCAGTAAGAGTTTGGCATAGGACATTGATGCCGTCATCTGTAATACATTTCAGTAATATCTTTTTAATATTTTTTAATCCTTAAACTGTCAAATTAATAGTTTAAATCAGAATTTAAGCAAACACTGTTGGGCAGATTACAACTGAAATCTAGATTCTGTTTTAAAATAATAATGATTTAAAAAATAAATAAAACAGTGTTTGTTTGGATTTAAATATTATCCTACAGTGCTTAAATCCTAGAAAATTCCAACATAGAGCTGCAACCTGAGAACTAGAAAGTGAGAAGAGAAAAAAATTAAACATACTAATGTATTTTCATTGTACAAGAAGAATATGTATGAATTAAACAAGTGTTATTATTCATGAAGTGAAAATCTGAGTTTTATAAACTCTAAATTTTATTATTACTATTTATTACTTGTATTACTGTAGTTCAAAGTCTCAACCAAAATAGATGCCCCAATACTATGTTAGGTTTAAATACCTAGAGTCAGATTCTGATCCCCTTACTCACATGGAGTACCACTTTATTCCACAAGTAGCCCCAATGAAGTCAATGAAAACTAATCTTGGAGTAAGGTAGTGTTGCCCCTTTCTGAGCAACTAGTCAAATTTCAAGGCCCTGGGCATGTTCCTGTTGGAAGTAGAAATTGACGGAGACTGGTATTCTCTTTCATGCAAATCTTGTTTATTTACAAGGAATGTACAAAGTCCTGCTTCTCTTAATGTGGAAGGAAAAAAAGAACAAAAGTGGCAGTTTCTTAGGTTACAACCCCAAGCCTCTTGAGACCCAAAAACTTTCCCCAGTGTCATACTGTGCTCCCAGGCAACTGCTTGTCTTTCTTGCCTTTTGCCTTTGCCTCTCCGTATGTTGTTGTGTGTTCTCTCTCACACACATACATATTTAACTGGTCACAAAACCCTGTGGAACTACTTGCCCACATGCTGATTGTTTCTGGGCAGACTCTATTAAGTCTTGTGTGGCCCCTTAACTGTCTCTTACAGCCTTTTTAAGTAAAGGGTGCATTTGCATGTCAGTCTGAATGAGGTTTTAACTGCCTATAGCAAGGTTTCACCTAGCTCATAACAGTATTATTCAACATGACTAAGAAGATCAGAACCTGGCCCATAATAAATAAAAGAGTCCCTGCCCCAAGGAGCATACAGTTTAAATAGACAAGACAGACAGAAATAGATTCATAGATTCATAGACTCTAGGGCTGGAAGGGACCTCGAGAGGTCATCGAGTCCAGCCCCCTGCCTTCATGGCAGGACCAATTACTGTCTAGACCATCCCTGATAGACATTTATCTAACCTACTCTTAAATATCTCCAGAGATGGAGATTCCACAACCTCCCTGGGCAGTTTATTCCAGTGTTTAACCACCCTGACATTTAGGAACTTTTTCCTAATGTCCAACCTAAACCTCCCTTGTTGCAGTTTAAGCCCATTGCTTCTTGTTCTATCCTCAGAGGCTAAGATGAACAAGTTTTCTCCCTCCTCCTTATGACACCCTTTTAGATACCTGAAGACCGCTATCATGTCCCCTCTCAGTCTTCTCTTTTCCAAACTAAACAAACCCAATTCCTTCAGCCTTCCTTCATAGGTCATGTTCTCTAGATCCTTAATCATTCTTGTTGCTCTTCTCTGGACCCTCTCCAATTTCTCCACATCTTTCTTGAAATGCGGTGCCCAGAACTGGACACAATACTCCAGTTGAGGCCTAACCAGCGCAGAGTAGAGCGGAAGAATGACTTCTCGTGTCTTGCTCACAACACACCTGTTAATGCAGCCCAGAATCAAGTTTGCTTTTTTTGCAACAGCATCACACTGTTGACTCATATTTAGCTTGTGGTCCACTATAACCCCTAGATCCCTTTCTGCCGTACTCCTTCCTAGACAGTCTCCTCCCATTCTGTATGAGTGAAACGGATTGTTCCTACCTAAGTGGAGCATTTTGCATTTGTCCTTATTAAACTTCATCCTGTTTACCTCTGACCATTTCTCCAATTTATCCAGATCATTTTGAATTATGACCCTATCCTCCACAGCAGTTGCAATCCCTCCCAGTTTGGTATCATCTGCAAACTTAATAAGCGTACTTTCTATGCCAATATCCAAATCATTGATGAAGATATTGAACAGAGCCGGTCCCAAAACAGACCCTTGCAGAACCCCACTCGTTACACCTTTCCAGCAGGATTGGGAACCATTAATAACTACTCTCTGAGTACGGTTATCCAGCCAGTTGCGCACCCACCTTATAGTAGCCCCATCTAAGTTGTATTTCCCTAGTTTATTGATAAGAATATCATGCGAGACCGTATCAAATGCCTTACTAAAGTCTAGGTATACCACATCCACCGCTTCTCCACAAGACTCGTTATCCTATCAAAGAAAGCTATCAGATTGGTTTGACATGATTTGTTCTTTACAAATCCATGCTGGTTATCACCTTACCACCTTCCAATGTTTGCAGATGATTTCCTTAATTAATTGCTCCATTATTTTCCCTGGCACAGAAGTTAAACTAACTGGTCTGTAGTTTCCTGGGTTATTTTTATTTCCCTTTTTATAGATGGGCACTATATTTGCCGTTTTCCAGTCTTCTGGAATCTCTCCTGTCTCCCATGATTTACCAAAGATAATAGCTAGAGGCTCAGATACCTCCTCTATTAGCTCCTTGAGTATTCTAGGATGCATTTCATCAGGTCCTGGTGACTTGCAGTCATCTAACGTATCTAAGTGATTTTTAACTTGTTCTTTTTTTATTTTATCTTCTAAACCTTCCCCCTTCCCATTTGCATTCACTATGGTAGGCATTCCTTCAGACTTCTCGGTGAAGACCGAAACAAAGAAGTCATTAAGCATCTCTGCCATTTCCAAAGCGGGAGATTGGAAGTATTATTTGAGTAATCTAAATTATTTTCAGATAGCTGAGGTAAGCAAAGTTTGGTTCTTAAAAGCATATGGTTTTTAACCTGACAGCATCCCTATAATGAAGAGTATCAAATCTTTGAAATTTTTCCCATGGTTACTTTAGCTAAATTAGCCTTATCTAAATAAACAGCCTCTCAGAAACTCAGGAAATTTAAAGATTTGAGGCTTGATTCTCATTGCAGTTACGCTAGATTTAGTGAAGTTGATCCTAATTTACACCAATGTGAAATCAGAATTATGCCCATGGTTCTCATCAGAATTGTACATTGGCCCTCTTGTGCACATGTAGCATTTTTAAAATTACTTTATATGCAATGCTTTATTTGCCTTAATATGTATGTTTAATGGGATGCTGCATGTGCTGTGGGATCATAACTGATTCAGTACATCTCTCATGCAGCCAAAGCTGTTTTGGCTTCTATGGGGAGGATCTGAGATTCCATCCTCAGAAGGAAATTCTTTGGGGTGCAGCTACCCTGATGGAAGTAAGAGGTGCAGTTTGTGCAGAATGAATCTGGCCCATAATGGTGCATTATCCTATCTTGATTACATATAATTTCTTAGTTAAAAAACAAACATAAGAGAAAAGTGAACAAAGAGAGTGAAATAAATAAATAATTGTTATTTCAATATATAAGTCAGATGATCAGCATTGAAACAGACTCATTCACACATGGGTTGTACATGGAAGCAAATTTTAGGTTAAAGCACTGTTAATAAACCCACACCATCTTGATTTACATGTGTTATCAGTGAAATAAATGCAAGCGTATTAACTCTAGCATGTGAATACCCAAGTGTTGGGTATGTGCAGTCTCATTCATTCCTGTTATCTGACTAACTACTTTTCTTTCATACCAAAGCCCTGATCCTGCAACTGGATCCATGGAGGCAGACTGTGTGCCTGTGGAGAGCATCAATGAGTTCACTGGGACGCTACATGGGCAGACCCATGTGCATCAGAATAAAATAGTATTAACATCCTTTTCCAAGCCTAAAGAGAAACTATGTCTTTAGAGCTACAAATTAAAATCTGTTTTCAATTATCATGAATTCTAACAGTGTTTTGTTTGCTATACCAATAGATCTAAACCCATTGAATAAAGCTTTCTTTTATTACTATAGGCCTGAGGAAAATTGCAGAACACTTGCCTTTTTTAATTAGAGAAACCTATAACAATGTATTTTCACTACAATATTAATTGACAGACTTTTCCCCCACACTCTAGACTAAAGTAATTACCTCTTATAATGAATGCCAAGATGGTAATCACTCAGTTTGGTAAATTCCATACTAGAAGCCAAGGCCCAATTCTGTAATGCAATGTATGAAGACAGACCCCTGCTTCCATATACAATCCCATGAAGTCAGTAGGGTCTCACACAGGTTTAGGAGTCCGCTTGTGCACATCTAATTGAAGGGGTCGAGCCCAAGTCCTTAGATGAGTATATATGGGAAGAGTGAAGCTGGCATGGTAAAGAATGGAGCAGCAAGGTTCTGATCAAAGACATAGGGAGTGGGGTGGTGATGGTGAGAAATGGGGTAGAAGGGATTTGATCCATTGCCTCCCCCTTCTGCAGCACTCTTCTGTCCCCGCATCTGCCTCCTATCCTTCAATAAATCAGCTTTACTGAGTTGTATTATACATCAGCTCTAGCTCTTCCTTCTCCACCAGCAAGCCAATAACAGAGAGACATTCTCCCTCTGTCATCTTCCCTGGCAAATATAAAGACTGTTATGACCAATTTCTCCCAAATGGGAGAAACACCTCCTCAGGAGTGTGGAGCATTAGCAGGCTCATCACCATTCAAAAAAACAATAAAAAGGTCTCCTGTCCAGCTGCTGTTCAGATATTGGGGTGAATGGAAAGAGAAAGTTCTCCATACCTCACAGCCCCAAAAATACACATGCAACATAGGGCAATATTGGGTTCTCAGTTTCTCACTATTCTAAAGCACTTTGGGGCTTTAAGTGTCAAAGGCACTATATAAAGGCAGATCTCATATTATGATGTTACAATTGCATGCTCTGCCATGGGAGTAATGTGTTTGTAACCTTAAAATAGACAGCATTTTAGTTACGTTTAGTGTCACTGAAATGAAAAATAATTGCTCACTATGGGGCTATAAATTAAATAAGTTTATTGTGCCAAGGGCAACATTTACTAGAAATTGTAAATAGCAAGCAAGTTAGAAATCACGTAAATCGTGACCCCAGCTAATTAAATTCTGCATCTAATGGAGTGAAATTTATTGACAGCTCACTAAAATGAATTAAGAGAAGCAGTAACTGTATTTTGTTGAAAGTAATAAAGTGTTGGGGGGGGTTTTGCAAGCACTTAGAAGTTTATTATAAAATTGCTCTGGGCCATACTGTTAACATGTAACAGCCAATTACTATTCTTTAGTCAGCAAAGACATTCCTATTTATTGGAAAATAACTTACTTGGGTTATTGTTTCTAATTTTTATTCCTGCTTAAGAAATTGGACGCATTAAATATTAAAACTGGGGAAGGCAACAGATAGATGTGAAGTTAATGGTATCCATATACCAATTTGCATTGTATTAACTTTGTTTTCAATCAGGTTGGCATTCCCATCCTATAATTTAGAGTGGTGGGAATAAATAAATGCAAATGTCTATGTTACTGAAACAGCTGATACTCTTCTGGGAGAATACATGTTCTTAGATCTGTATAGAGGTTCTTGATTTCAGTGTTCTGCTCTCCAGGTCAGCAGTTTATCACAGTCAAGATCTGACATAGGGATTTAAGATTATATTTTGCCCTCAATTGTAACACATTATTTAAATACTTACTGAGCTAAGCACTGAGTAGGTTGGAGGAACAGAGGGCAGCCACTGACTGAGGAAAGGTAGTATTAAGAAGGAGTGGGAGGAACATAACTTTCTAGAGAAATAAATGAACTAGGGTGCTCACTGCTGTCAGATATAGGATAATGCTAAAGGTTATTTAAAGGATGGCATTGTACAGCACAAAGAAATGCATAAATTTTTTTGAGGGAAATAAGAATTGGGAAGTAAAGACTGCAGAAGGTTCAGCACTTCATTTTGTTGATAACCACTGATATGAAAGAGAGGTAATAAGACAGTGATTAGTATTCTAGGGCACAAATAAGGGCAGTACTAAAATGGTTGAGAAGTTGGTCAAGGGAATTGGAAATGAGTCTGCTGTAATTGTGCACACTAAATGGAGTGAAGTGAGGAAAAGGTAGTTACAGATACTTAAAATGTCTAATGATAATTTTTATATGTTATCAGTAGCTGATGGAACAGACAATGTGTGCATACGGGGGATCAGAGGAAAAGAATAAGTGGATGGCCATGTGGTGCCAATCAGAAAGTTTGGGAATTTTTGAACAGCAAGAACTTTTGGTTAAAACTCAGCTACAGCCTCCATCTCAGCTGCAAGGGAGCAAATTGAGCAAATTATGCAAATTATGCATACTACAGGTCAGCAGCTAGTATACATAATTACCTGAATAGATTTTTATATTAGCTGAAATCACTGAGCACTGTGTTAAGTAGTGGGGGAGCCTGAAGATAAATTGCTGAGTGGCTGGCGGAGCAGTTGGCGAGTTCCCCTTTATCATGACAAAAGGCCAAGTACAGTTCCACTGTCCATGATTTACATAAGCAGTATAACAACAGTTTATTCTTCCTGCCCCAATAACAGAAATTCCTGCCCCAATACAGAAAACTGGGGACCGTACAGCAGCCCAAAGTGCCCATTTGGGCTATTATGGTTCGTACTAGGTGGGGTGGGTGTGCCTATGCAAATGGGATCAGCCCCTGGAGTGCTTTGCCATGACTCACCACCAGATGTCAGGGTGGAGCTCATCCTGACTCTGCTTACATCCATGAATTGGATAAGGCAGCCTTTTAATGGACCTATACAATTGTACCAAAACCTTCCATGCTGGACACAGATGCTGGTTAGGGTGACCAGATCGCAGAGTGAAATATCAGGACACATTGGCCAAACCGGTGGGGGGTGGGTGGGTGGAGACAACAGGCACACGTGCACGACCCCAACTGGAGCCATGAGAGGGGGCACAGAGCCCTAGGAAGCTGCAAGAGGGGTTCTACGGCCTGCCCTGGGTAGGCTCAGCCGGCGGTGCTTACCTGGGGCAGCTCCCAGCCCGGGAAGCATCCGCAGGAGGTCTCCGCTGCTGCCGCGTGCTGCACCTGCAGGGGCGGGGCAGCGGGCAGATAGCCCCCCGCCACGCCCCTGCAGCATGTGGAGACCTCCTGGCCAGGGCTGCCTGCTGCCTCTGTGCTGGCCGGGCAGCTGTGGGTCGGGCGGGGCGCTATCTGCCAGCTCCCGGCGGGGGAGCGCCTGCAAGCCCCGCTGCCCTGCCCCTGCAGGTGCAACACGCAGCACCTGCGGAGACCTCCTGGCTGGCACTGCCTGCTGCCTCTGTGCCTGCCGGCTGCCCTGCAGGCTCCTGCTGGCTGGCGGGCGGGTGCCAGGAGCTGCCCCGGTCCCGCCGGAAGAAGCAGTGAGCGGCGCTGGTGGCTGCAAAGCTGCGGTCCTCTCTGGTCGGACGTCCCGATATCGGGACAAAGGGCTTCCCGACCGATGCAAGGTCGGGACGCGGGACAATTCCCCTAAAATCGGGACTGTCCTGATCAAATCGGGACATCTGGTCACCCTAGATGCTGGTAGATAACCTAAGGTACAGAGCCTGCATCTGTTCCTCTTTGGGTCAGGTTAGGATTGCCAATTTTGGTTGGACATATTCCTGGAGGTTTCATCACATGACATAATCTTTACTTAAAGATTAATCTTTAATTCCTGGAGACTCCAGGACAATCCTGGAGGGTTGGGAACCCTCGGTCAAGCACTGGCCCTCTTTCCTTAAGTGAGTCTAGAAGCCCCTGAAATGAAAACCCAATTACATAGAGAGGAGTTCTGTAACCATTTATATAAAAGAGTATTATTCAAGGGAATGTGTACAGACCAACAGATCAAAATGGAGGTGGAAAATTTAGGGGAATTCATCAACAACAGTGAAACAGTCCCTTCCCTCACATCCAGAGGTGCCCAAATGGTTTACCCCCCAACCTGCCCAAGGCTTCTAGACCCACCAGTAGTCCACATAAAGCTGAGATGAGCTAGCCTGGTGAAACATCGCTCTTTCAGTGGCTGCCCAGTCTGGATGTCCGGCCTGGTGGGGTGCACTCATGCTTGGCTACACAGCCTTCACCTTCCTCTAGGGCACACACAAGCCTACATCCAAAGCCCTCACAATAAACCCCAGTCTAGCAGTGTCCATCACAAGTCTTTTCCTTAGGCTCATGCACACCCACAGCCAGAGCAGCACAGACCTTCTTCCTTCCAACAAGCTCCCCTCCTGCCCCCCCCCACACACACAGTACAGGATGCCCCACCTCACCCTGATCCTGACCTACAGCTCCTCCCCAGTCATGGAATCTTCTGACTTCTTGCCCCTCTAGGCCATTGATGCTCCAGGACTTGGCTGTTTGCTCTTAGGCACCATCTGCCTGCTTATTACACAATTAATAATAACTACTTATCTCATCCCCATATACTTCCTAGGTATTGGGATAGTAAATTCACTGGAAATATTTCCTAGTGAGATGCAGGCACCCATACTACTAAGAATGATTTCTTCCATCAGCTGTATTGTTTGTTTATTTTGCTTGGTTCCATTTGCTTTGATTTTAGACTATACTTACATTACTTTTGTACATTTCTGTAAAAGCAATCATCAAATACTTTAAAACATGGATAAAATGTATATCTTCATCAGTCAAAATTGAAGGTGTAAATCTAAAGGAACACATTAGTAAAGTAAAGTAAAGTACTAATATGACACCTATATTGTTGGTCTGCCTACCAAATATTGAACCGCACCATAAACATTTTTGATATTTCGTTATTCTTTGTGATGTGCTCACAGCTTTTCCCTTCATTAAAATTACTTATTTAATGAAGATGCTTCTGGAATAATGTCTGAAATCAGTAGGACTTAACAGCCTGAAACAGGAGACGCTTCTTCACTTGTCCATGATCTCTACTCTAGGGTGGGTGCTGCTAAGCATCAAGTTCAGATTCTTATCTGAAGTTAAACTTCTTAAGTCTGCAAAAATGAGAAAAGGCTCTCTTGTGACATTTCCAGAACCTCCAGCTCTGAATGTAAATACCACTATACAGCCTTTCTTGCCGTATTTAGATTAAAGTGGAATCTGAGCTTTAAAGTTCAAATCTGGAACAAAGCCAGGACCTGAGCTTTGTCCAAATTCATGAGTGTGCAGATCTAAGGTGAAATCCTCAAACTGCTCCAGACTCTTTACGCCATGTAAGAGGGCCAGAACAATGGAAAGGCATCCTGAAAACTAAGATTGTGACCAGGCAAAGAAGGATTCCTCTGGCACAAGCATTGCAATAGATAGCCCTGAGGCTTTTCTCAGAGGACCCCCACATAATCCTTGGCATAAGGGTCTGCCAGGGGCATGTCAACAGTAGGACCATAGTACACAATGTTGCAGAAATTCTGGAAAGCACTGAGGCCCATAAGGCAGGTGTGGGAGGCTGCCATAAAATATACATGCCCTCTACAGCTGTCCAAGTTATGCCTCTAAGAAGCACATCCCAGAATATCATCCCCCAGGACCTAGGCACCATTACACCACTGGTCCCAGCTTGAAAGCATAAATAAAGTACACATACAATGAAGCATTATAAAGGTTAGGGTTCCAGATGGTAGGGTTCTAGGGGTTAGGGTTCTAGATGGTAGGTCACTTGGGGTAAGGTGTACGGTTCCAAAGGGTAGGGTTTTTAGGGTTATGGGTCAGGTTCCAGATGGCATGGCTCTATGGGTTAGGATTAGGGTTCCAGATGGTAAGGCTCTCAGGGTTTGGGTGCCAAAAGTTAGGACTTTGGGGTTAATCTTAGGGTTGTAAAAGGTAAGGCATTTGGGGTTAGGGTTCTAGATAGTAGGGTTCTTGGGGTTGGGGTTAGGGTTCCATATGGTAGGAATATAGGGGTGAGGGTTCCTTGGTTTAGTGTTGGGGTAGGTGGGCCTCTGCAGATTAGGGTTAGTATTGTAGGAGGTGGGCCTTCCCAGGATTGGAATAGGATTCTGGGAGGTAGGGCCCGCCAAGCTGGGGTGGGTAGGTTTCTTGGTGGTACCTGGTCCCGAGCTTCAGTTAGGGTTCTGGGAAGGAGGGCCCCTACCCGTGGTGACAGTTAGCATTCTAGGAGTCTGGCTCTTTCAGACAAAGGTTATTTTTTCAAGAGCTTAGCCCCTGCAGGCTAGGGATAGGTATCTAGAAGGTAGCCCTCCTCCCCTCCACACTAGGCTTAGGGTTCTGCTCTGTGTCCCTCCTCAGGGTAGGGTTGGGGTTCTCAGAGGTAAGATGTACTGGCCTAGGAGTACAGTTCTGGGAGGCAGGCCTACCCTGTGGCAGAGTTAGTGGGGTAAGAGGCTGTTCCCCCCAGGTTAGGGCAAGGGTTCTAGTATTTTGCCCCCCTTGGGCTAGGGTTAGGATTGTGGGATGCACGCCTCTCAGGGCAATGGTTAGTGATCACCTAGGCATCCCAAGACTAGGGTTAGGGTTGTGGAAGGTAGGTCTCCATGGGCTACAGTTACAGTTCAGGAAGTTTGGCCTCACAGGCTAGTGTTGGAGTTGATGTAGGTTAGTCTCCTCAGGCTAGGGTTAGAGTTATGGGTTAGAGTTATACCCCCCTAGGATAGGGATAGAGTTCTGGGAAATAGGCCACTCAAGGCTAGAGTTAGAGTTTGGGGAAGTAGGCCACTCTGGGCAAGAGTTAGAGTTGTGATAGGTTGACCTCCCCAAATAAGGTTCAGGTTCTGGGATACTGACCTACCCTGGCTAAGATAGGATTCTGCAAGGTCTGACACCCCAAACTATGCTTAGGGTTCTGTTAGAAAGGGCCCAGTGAGCTTGGGTTAAGTTTATTGGAAGTAGGCATGCTCCATTCCGTGTCCTGGAAAAGACACCCCCCACCACCACCAGGGTAGGCATTCCAGGAGGTTGGCCCCTTTGGGCTACGAGTTTTAAGTTTCTAGGAGCTTAACCACTCCCCCCAGGCTACGTGTACGTTTCTAAGAGGTAGACCCCCCCCCCCCAGCCTAAGTTTAGGGTTGTGCTAGGTACATCTCCTTGGGGTAAGGTAGGGTTGGTACGCCTACTACATGGTAGAGTTTGTGGAGTAGGAGGTTGTTTCCTCTAGAGTTAGGGTTTTAGTGGGTTGGCCCCTCTGGCTGGGGTTAGGGTCATGGGATGGAGGCAACCCCAGGCTATGGTTAGTGTTCTTGGAGGTGGGAGTTGCTGGGCTATAGTTAGGGTTCTGTGAGGAAATCCCCCATAAACTAGGGCTAAGTTCTGAGAGGAAGGCCTCCTTGAGCTCAGGTAGGGTTCTGGGCCTCCCCCAGGCTATTAATAGGGTTTTGGGAAGTAGGAACCCATGAGATAAGATTAGAGTTCCGGGAGGTGGGCCTCCCTTTAATTAGGTTAAGGTTCTGGGAAATAGACCTTGCCCACTAGGATTAGGGTTTTACAAGGAAGACCTCCCCAAGCTAGGATTAGGGTTCTGGGAGGTAGCCCACCACACACACACCAGCTAGAGAGAGGGTTCTGGGAAACAGGCCCCTCTGGGCTATGGTCAGGGTTCTGGGAAGTAGCCACCCCTCCCCCCTCAGGGCTAGAATTAAGGTTCTGGGAGATAGATGCCCCTGAGCTTACTTTAGGGTTCTGGGAAGGATGACTTCTTCAGGCAAAAATTAAGTTTCTGGGATCTTAGCTCCCACCCTCCAGGCTAGGGGCAGGTTTCTAAGAGATAGACCCGTCACCCCACTCCCATCTAGGCTTAGGGTAGTGCTAGGCATGCCTCCTCAGACTCAGGTTAGGGTTTTCAGAGACAGGCCACACTGGGCTAGGATTATGTTTCTGGGATGCAGGCCTACTCCACAGTAGAGCTAGTGGTGTAGAAGGTTGTGTCCCCCATTCCGCCACCCCCCAGCTAGGGTTAGGGTTGTGCGATGTAGGCCTCCCCAATGTAGGGTTAAGCACCTGGGAGGTACGCTTCCCCCAGGCCAGGATTACAGTTCTGGGAGATAGGCCAACACAGTGGTATCATTATTGGTATAGGAGCCTGGTCCCCCCAGGTAGGGTTAGGGTTCTAGTAGGTTGGCCCCCTCAGGCTAGGATTAGGGTTGTGGGAGGGAGGCTGAATTTGTTTTCTCCATTTTTATTTGGATGAAACTATTTGCCAAATTCAACCCAAATTTGTGAACAGTTTCATCCATCCAAAAAATTTATTTTTCGACAAATAAATGATTAGTCAAAACAGTTCACCCAGCTCTAGTTGTAATTCCTCTCTCTGAACTATGCCCTGTGGAAGCTGGTTGAGTTTTGTATAGACATAAGGAGAACCAAACTTTTCAGTTGCATACAAAGAGGTTATAGAGCTAGCATTATTGTTATCAATGGGAATTGTGACCATATTTTCTCACACAAGGTGTCCGGGACTAGTGTAATCAGAGCAAATACATGATCATTTACATTGTTTTAATTCTGCTTCTGTGACCTTCCAGTGCTAATTTTTATAATCAGGTATTTGAACTTTATAATTTGTTTACATTCAAATATAATTTTAAGAGCTGCTCAAAATTATTCCTAAAGCTAGTTATTTGATCATTTACATTATTCTTTTCAGCCACAGTAGCACATGAAAACTAAGGAGGCTGTTTAACAAGTCAAGTTTCTCAAGGTATTTTAGGAAACCATTTCTTCTTTGGATGAATGTGCTGATTTGCTCTGTCCTGCTTCACCGAGCACAGAAAGTGGTACACTGGGAATATGCAAAGGTTCTTCTTTTTTTTTTTTTTTTAAAAGGCTTACTCAAGTGCATTGCCCTGTCTGCTTTTCCTGTAGAAGAAAAACCATAGAACAAATAAAAAATGCAAGCCAGATGACTGACCAGGATAGAAAACTTTAAAAAGCCCTTCCGGTCACTCCCAGTGAAACCAGCATGTAAGCCAAACAGAAATGACAAAATCAAACAGCTACCATTCATAGTGTTTGATAACTATTACAGAATGATTCAAAATTGTTGTAGGTTATTGGGAAAGACAATTGATTTAGTGACGCTAAACCAAAAACAAGTTACTTTTACTTTTTTGTGTGATAAGGTATCACCAAAAATGTTTCATTTACACTTTATGAATGATATTGACCATCTATATAGGCATATTTCCTACACGGACACATACTAATCTCAGAACCAGGATTGTGAGATTTTCCATATGCATACAGACCAGGAAACAGAAGTCAGAACCTTCAGATACATAAAATACAATCATCTACTACATGAGCTACCAGTGTATCTCATTTTGCTGTTACTAGTATTAGACAATTCAGTCATCCCCTTAGATACATGCATGAGGGTCCCTTCCTTACATAGCTTTTCTTCTTTTCTCATGGACATGGGCCAAGACACTTTTGTGGCACCATGCTCCCTTCTTCAGATCTTGAAGAGGGGCAAAGGGGTTGTCAAGCCAGCAGGAGGGAGGAGGTGGAAAGTTCAGGACAGAGATAGCTGAGAGGTATCAAGACGCATTGTGGTACAGGCAGGGGGATGAAGAAGCCAGTGTGGTTAGCAGAGAGGTAAGTGCTTTCCTAGTAATAACCTAGCAATGACACAGATACCTGTACCTACAAGTATAGCAAGACCTAAAATTCACCCTTAAAATGCCTTAAATTCTGCATCATTCAGAGTCCTCATATCAAGACTGGATATCTTTCTAAAAGATATGCACTATATCAATCCCATATTTTTGGGCTAGAAGAAGCATGAATTATGAGGTGAAGTCCTAGGACTTGTGCAGGAAGCAGAATAGATATCATAGTCTGGCCTTAAAACCTATGAATTTCCTTTCACCAAGACATAGTAAGATGAATTTTTTAAGTACTTGTGCTTCTCCTTCTCATTTTTCCTCTTTCAGATTTTACAAATAAAAAACACTCCCCATAGGTTTTTTAATGTTATTCAGCCATAGGAATGCTTACTGAACTAGCCACTCCGTGCATTGTCATCTCCTAGACAGTATGAATAGAAAATATTCCTAGCAAACAAATCATAAGCTAGAATTATTTACTCAAACCATTCACTTAGGCTGAGATTTTCAAAGGATCCTAAGGAAGTTAAGTTGTCCAATTTCGAATGAATTTAAACGGGAGTTGGGTGCCTAATTCCTGTAGGCTCCTTTGAAAGTCCCAGCCTGAACAATTGCAAATAATGAACAAATTCATAAAAATCTCAGCCTGCCTGAGAATAAATCAAATAGAAAAAGAGCTAAATTCAGATAAGCTGTTCTCAGCAAATAATTCAACAAGCTCCATTCAGTTCTTCAAGCCTTACACACAAATTGTAGTATCAGATATTTCAGGTTGCTTAGCATATGGTAGATAGAAGAGAAACCTTTCCATGTCAAATCAAAAAGAGCTATTAATTCTTCTAAGTCCTGCTATCCTCCACATCAGTATTCCCTGTGCTACCCAAAGTTGTCCTTACATTTCCATTATTTATGTACTTCTGCAGGATACAAATTATTCTGAGTTAGATCATCACAGATGTAAAACATGGTCAATGAAATTTACACTTGCAAACTATGAAAAATAATTAAAACAATACTTACAGAAGTTAGGTGGTTTTGGTTCTTTAATTTGTGAACTTTGTATCTGAAAGGAGATTTAAAATGTTCAGTCAAAGAGAATCACAGTAATTTCCATTCCCCATAGAAATAAGAACTCCTAGTGGAGTTTTCAATTGGTTTTATGTAAAGCTATTTAATTTTTATCATCAAAATATAAAAATGAAAGACATTAGCAACATCTGATTAAAATAATGGTGTGGCATACTTAATTGCTTTGGCTTATCACCTGTCTGCTCTATTTTTTCCTCAATGTTGCTGCATGAAAGCATTCTAAAATTTTCATATTAAAACTATAATTATAGGTCAAGTCTACCTAAAATAATTTTAGTAAACATTTTAATGCTGTGAGTTTTCCTTACAATGCTTTAGAATATCAAAAGGGTGCTGGGGTTTTTTGCTCATATGCCTATATGATTGCAAAATCACAACGAGAATTTTTTAAAAATACCTATGTTGAATTTTTCCATATTCCATTCTTGGAGTCTAATCCTGAAAGCACTCTGCATATGTCTTATGAATCCACTCGATACAATGAGGCAAGAGCCAGGGATAAGAGACATCTCTAGCAAGAATAGCTTAGCAATAGTCAGAAAGGGGGATGAATTCTATGAGTGGTCTCATCCCTTACTATTTTATCATCAATACCCTGGTTTTCAAAGTGGGTAAATACTTTATAGAAGCATTAATGAACAACATTGTGGACTGTATTCCCCACTGCCTTGCCTTTCATATCATTATTTACACCTGTCCAAGGTGAATGTAAAGTGGCTGTAAAATATTACCAGTCTGACTTGGTAGTGATTAAATCCATTTAGCACAGGTGTAAAAGTCAACATGCAGTGCAAGGCAGTGGGGCATGAGACACTGGTGATCTAAACATCCCATTGTAAGTTTCACAGTAGTGTTAAGGATAATGCATGTTTCTGCTCTGACCATTCTGTCTGTGTCATGTTATTTCAGAAAATAAATTATTTTTGCCCATTCTTGTCTAACCACCCACTATGTTCAAAATACATAAGCTGGAAGGTAAACAGTGCTCTGAGTAAGGAGTGATTAATTGCAATCCAGAGCAAAGCATTCATTGAACATTCTTCTGTCCACGGGATTATGGTGCTTACTCCATTGCTTCCTATGCCAAGAAATTAAAGGAAGAGAGAGACTGTAAATTATAAATCAGGTGTTCCAGGAATTCATAATGGGTGAAATTCACGAAGTGTGGAGATGCTTAACAAGGCACTGGCTATCATTGGATTCCACTGTAACTTAAATGAGATTTAAGTAGCACATAGGGCATTGGATCAGTCCTCTGGCCTGTAGAGAACTTCTTCCATGAAGAACCAAGCAATGCAAACCCTTTGTAACAAACCCAAAAACTCCCCTGCTCTGAGGTTTCATTGGAAGCTCAAAACTTGAATCAAGTGGTATCTGTTTCATACAATATTCCTTCATAAGAAGAATACCGTGCTGACAACAATTTAGTAGCTGGTTACTTGTAGATAGGGTGACCAGACAGCAAGTGTGAAAAATTGGGAAAGCAGATGGGGGGTAATAGGTGCGTATATCAGACAAAGCCTCAAATATCGTGACTATCCCTATAAAATCGGGACATCTGGCTACCCTACTTGTAGATAAGAGATGTTTATTAACTAACTTTCTGATAATGGCATAGTTTAGAATAATTTGGGATTGCATGTGTGTGTGTGTGTGTGTGTGTCTTAATACAATCCATTTGTACGGGGGTGGGGGAGAAACGGTGTGATGTCAGCAAACCAGTAAAGTGCCTGAAACCACTATGGCTTATTGCTAAAAGCAGCCAAGTCAGCAGGCTGTAAATTGGCCAAGTCACAGCCTCAGCTTGACCAAGGCAGGAGGGGAGGGGGTTTTGGTGCTACAGAGAGGGCAGCTTGACCCCGCGTCCTTCCTGATAAGAACTCTTTTGAAGTTGCTGATACATGCATTTTAGAAGAGCAGGATGTGCCCCAGGAATGTCTATTGGGGGCCTCAAGGATGCAAACTCTGGAAAAACCCACACCTGGTTAATCAATAATCAGAAGGAACCTCTTGCTGGACCATTGAAACTGCTTGCTTAACAAGTTTTCTTTAAGGGACATCTATTCATTTCTTTAAGGGACATGTCAGGGGACAGTACTCGGTCCTGCTAGTGAAGGCAGGGGATTGGACTCGATGACCTTTCAAGGTCATTCCAGTTCTATGAGATAGGCATATCTCCATTCTATTACTAATGTATAAATAAGGGGGGGAAAGTTTGAGGTAGTTGGACTTTTCTGGACTTTCCCTCTGGATACATCTTGCAGGCCCCAGCAGCAGATGGGCTGCTGCTGTGCCACTCGAGAGTCACACTCAGCTTTGGTAATTATCAAGGGTTGGGGGTGTTTTACTAAACTGTTGCGGACGTGTGTAAGTGCTTGAGACTAAGTAAAGTTTAGCTTTAAGTGAAAGCACTCTTGTGTTGTCCTGTTTGTGCCAGCCATCTATCGGTCGGACAGCCGTGTCTCCCCTGATTTATTTCCTGACACCACCTCACACAGAGTAAAAGTTACCAAGAGCTTTGGGTTGAAAGAACCCCAGGTAACACATTGTGTCATTAAATCTTAATTATCAGGATGTTGTTATTCAGTACCTGGACATCTTACTTCTTTGTTGTTCCACTTTCCCTTACTTCCTGTCTCCCTCTTTTTGTGTTTTTAGTAAACTCTTTGGAGCAGATATCACATCTAGCACATGAGGAGTGTAAGGAGTGTAAGAAGGAGGAGGAGTGTAAGAAACACTGAAGATGTTGCTAGTAATTTGTCATGTTATGATCAGCCTGCATTCACTTCTGCTGGAAAGTCAGTTTTCACTATCAGTTAGTGTTGTGGTTAAGTGTTAACACAACACTGTGTTGTACACTGGATACTCTGTACAACTTCCAGATGAGAACAATTAGGTACAAATGGACCAGACATCACTTATGAATTTGTAAGCTCTTGCCTCAAGTGACATATCCATGGGTGAAAAGGCTGCAATACAATGCAATGCAAAAAAATGTCCCCGCGAATGAAATATGAAACATACTAAAGCGCAACAAAAGAGAAACATTGCCTGATATTTTAAATCTTACTGAAAACCCTTAAAATGGGTCTTGAAAATAATGGTGATTGTCATCTTACTATCATGTTGGACATGAATTGTATCCTCCAAAACATAATAGATGATTAGCATGGTCATCTTCACACTTTTCCTTAGCACACCACTTTCTTACTGGTTGTAGTCAATCTACACAGGTGATGTGGAAATCCAGGCAGTTCCTATCAGAGCAGGGCCTACTCCAGGCACCAGCGCAGCAAGCACGTGCCTGGGGCGGTAAGCTGCAGGGGGGCGGCCAGCTGCTAGCTATGAGGGTGGCAGTCAGGCAGCCTTTGGCGGCGTTTCTGCGGGAGGTCTGCCTTCCCGCAGATTCGGCGGCAGGAACGCCGACAGCGCTGGAGTGGCGGAGCGCCCGCAGGAATGCCGCCGAATCCGCGGGACTGGCGACCTCCTGCAGAAACGCCACCAATGCCTGACTGCCATGCTTGGGGCAGCACAAAACATACAGCCTGTATCAGAGGCTTACATGTCAAAACTCTTCTCACACACCATTACACCCAGTGATTTCATAGTACGCACCCTTTGAGTTCAGTGTCAGTCTTGAATTGATTCAGTGTCAATTACCCTGAACACATTCAAATATATCTTTATAATTATCTATCTATCTATCTTTAGAAACATCTAAAGCATCCCTGTTTTTCTATGTTACACTCTGCTGTTACTACTCAATGTTGCCAAGCCCACAACAGTCACATGGTACAGCAACTTATCCTCTTTTCCCAAAACCATTGGTTCTCTGCTTCATAACACAATCTCCTTTTCCATATGGGCCCTGATCCAGTACCCACTGAAATCAATGGAAAGACCTCCATGGACTTCACTGAACATTCAATTGAGCCCTATAAGAGCTAAGTATTAATATTAGTACTTCAAGGAATATTTGAAGTGTTACGGCAGTTATTTGATGGGATTTTCATAATAAGTATCATTGGACTGGAAATTCTATTTTCAACCAGATCAGAACACTATATATAAAAGGCAAACTCAGTTTCAAAATAAATACAAAATTAGCAATTCAGACATCTTTCAAAAAAATGAAAAGACTGATTTAGAACTCATTGGTAATATGTAGGGTCTTAGATGCTGAGATTGCAGGATTAGGCCTACTGACATCTCCACTTTTGTAAAAACCCATGCACATCAGGGTTACCAATTCCATTTTCCAGTCTTCTGTTTTCAGAATTATAGAAGCATACATAAATACTAAGTCCTTTCTAAATGCAAACCAATGTTTTTGAAATTCACAATAATATGGCATTAAAGAATTGATTTGTCTTCATTGATGGAGAATCTAATTTACGTTAAATAGCTATGTTTATGAAATTGCTTCAGGATTTATTGGTTTTAGGATGATCACTCATCAACTACATTTGAGCTTGCAGGAATTTGAGCAGAAAAGTTAATTAACAATAATTTTAAAACTGCCAAAAGCAGCTATGGGTTCAGTCAGTATTCCGTATACATACCAAGATGCACTGAACTTAATAAAAAGAGAGAGATTTCCTCTTGCATCACTAAACTCATTATTAAAATTAACTGAGCAATATTGATTTGGATCTTTTAATCATTCAAAATGGCTAAAGGCAACAATAACTCCAGATGAGAAATTTTTTTATTGTTTATTAAAACTTTAACCACACTGATGCAATTAAGTACTACATGCATTTCCAAAACTAGTTCAAATACATTTTTAAGTGAATAATATGTTACACAGTAGCTGACATATTGAGCATGTTGAGATGTTTTTCGAAGTGATCAGTTTAATGTGGTTCTGGGGAAAAAAACATATCAATGGATCAAATCTTAAGGGTCTTACTTCATTTTACTCATTGCTTATTCAGGCAAACTAGAATTGACTTCCAGTAAAAATGGAGCAAAACCTGAGTAAGGACTTCAGGATCTGGCCTTGTGAATATTTCAGAAAAAATATTTAGCTTTTTAAATTGAAGCAAAATATTGACAGATCTTTTTTTAAAATGCCATGAAAATAATGTTATGAAACCCTGAGTGATGATATCTGAAAGCTACAATTGTAGATGAAATGTGCATTATATATTTTAAACAAGGATTTTCTTTGCATCTCAAGCAAACAAAAATTACTTTTCAGTAGCACTCATCAGTAATAACCTTAACTGGTCTTAAAATTATTGGATTGTCAGATATAGGACATTTCTGAATGCTCTCCAATTGTTAGATCAGCAAATCAATTATTCTTTCATTATCTACATTACGAGCCTGATTTATTATGGGCCTTTTATACTGTTCTGGCCTTAAAATGTGCACATGTGTAACTGAGAACCAAGTTGTTATGTTCATGGTATACAAACAGAGGAGTCAAACAAAAACAAATACTCTTAAAGGGAGCTTGCCATGTAACACTACTTTATTTCTTAAAATCCAGAACCCTGAGACCCAAGAACCAAAACCAGAGAGTGAGCGAGAGAGGGTGCTCTTCCCTAAGGCACAGTGGTACAACTCAAGCACCCTTGCTCCAGGCTGGCTCTTTGCAGACCGACTGCTGAAAAATCCAATTGCATGCTTCCCTACTGAGTCCCCTAACCTGCTAGCAGGCCTCCAAAATAACCCTTGAAAATGTAAAGTGGTAGTTTATAATTTTAATAGTCTTCAGTAACTTCACAAGTCTTATTGGCTTAATTTTAAATGAAAATGAGCAACATTACTAGATACCAAGCATAGGGCCCAGCCTTACAACCCTCATAAAGTGGGAGTATTGGCATAAAGGTTGCAGGATTGTGCCCACAAAAATGCAGCTTCAGCCTCTGATTATCATTCTAGAAGCAGCAAGGACAGCATTATTTGAGGCAAAGACAATGGAAAAGACACATTAGTCTAGATTCAGCCCCAGCATATTGGCCTGCTGATGATTTAGTGTGAAATTTTCCCAATGCACCTGTTCCTAACAAATAGTATTTAAACTACTGTCACAGCTTTCTGTTTCTCATAGCCACAGTTACTAATTTTTCTGAAATGTGCAAAACCCTAAATAATGAAGACATGTAATGGTAGATGAGAACAATTTCCAGCTGCTCTTTAAGTAGTTCTAGTAGGTTTGCTGAAGGGAAGTCAGTAATTGGTTGAGCTGTAGGAACTGTGCTAAGTTGTTCTCAGTTGGAAATCACTCTTACATCCAGCCACAGGATGGGAAACTCTACTAATTGGCTATGTCTGTTTGGAGAATCTGAGTGCTGGATGACAGCCACCATGATTGTCAACAGGAATATTGTTGGCTTCAGCAAACAGCCCTGAAAATGGGAAGAAAATCGTGCACACAAGAGCCATTGCTGGGGGAGTAAAATATATCTCCTACTCTCATGGCCAGAAGGAGGCTTTCATTACTTATTCTCACAGTTCTTGAGCTTGATTCTGGTTCTATTGATACCAGATTTATACCAATGTAACTCCTTTGACATCAGTTAAGTGACTCCTGATTTACAATGGTGTAAATTATATCACAATCAGGCCCCTTGTCTCATCTACAGTGGTGTGGATTATGAACTATATAGGATGAACAATTCCACTGATTAGCCAAGTTCCCTGGCCACTGGGAGCTAAATGTCTGTCCATTGACTGGCATACACAAGAAATAAGACCACAAGTTATTAAGGTGCTTGTTAAAATAAAAAAAGAATGACTAAGTGGTTACAGAATGGGAGGTATTAGATCAGTGAGACAGTGCATCATTAAGAAACAAGAGTTTCAGCTGTGTCAGAGTTTCAGTTGAAACAGATAGAGTGAGTAGAGGGTAAAAATGACAAAGTTATTTTTGTTGCCCATTTCCCAGATATTCTAGGAGCTAATTTGGCCATTGGTGTAACTTAGAGCAGTCTCAGGGTGGCTCTGAATTATGTCTGAATTATGTAACCTGTCTCCAATATTCTAACCACATCCCCTCCCAACTCAATCACCACTCAGGGAGTTCCCTACACTAGGGGAATTTCCATGTAACTGCTTGCGCCTTCTTTGCACCATCAAGTGTCACAAAGAGGCTTATCAACTGCAAGGATCTAGTCATAGAAGTTGTATCACCTTGTTCTTGACATTTGACACACAAGTGGGAGTCAAATGTAAGTCTCGATTTAGACACAACCATTAAACCAATAAATGTGTATGACTGTAGGTGTGATAATTGCATCAGATTAAACATAAAAAGGAGGTAGAATACAGATAAAAATTACAACTAAGATCTTCTGCTAGAATTATAAAAGTATGTGGGAAGGAACAACTGAGATTAGCACCAAAGAGGAGTGAGGTGCAAATAAATGTATGAGGAATATAATATTGTATAACCTGAAGACTTGGCAGCTAATTTTCAAGATTAGATAAATTGTCTCAGAGCACTGATTTTTCCCATCTTATTGTGAGGAGACACATCAGCCATGGTTTGTAAATGACAAGAATATAATATTATACATTTACATGGAAGGTGCTCAGATAATATAGCAGTGGTGGGCAACTTGTGACCCATCAGGGTAATCTGCTGGCAGGCTGCCAGACAGTTTGTTTATATTTGCACGGCCACCCGCAGCTCCCAGTGGCTGCGGTTCGCCATTCCTAGCCAACGGGAGCTGCGGGAAGCAGCAGCTAGCACGTCCCTGCAGCCCGTGCCGCTTCCTGCAGCTCCCATTGGCCGGGAACGGCGAACTGCAGCCACTAGGAGCTGCAGACGGCCATGCAAACGTCAACAACTGTTTGGCGGTCCGCCAGCAGATTACCCTCAGGGACAGCAGGCTTCCCACCACTGTACTACAGTGATCGGTGGCAGCATAAAACTCTAAGGGCTTGACTACATGGAGTTTTAATGTTCAGTGAGAGGGGATGTGAATCTATCGTGCACTAGCTTGCAATGTGCCAACTGGTCATATGGACACTCTACTACACTCTAGAAGTTCCTTATTGAGCTTTGCTGTACTGCTGTTTTGGAACTTTTAGTGCATTGTAGCAGGGTCCACACAGCCAGTTAGTAGGCAGCAAACTAGTGCACTGAAGATTCATACCCTGGCTTTCTGTGCCCTAAGTCTCTGCATAGTCAAACCTTAAGACAGATATGTACAGTCATGTAAACAAGCCAGGGTCATCTGATTAGACTAGAAAATTCAGGCTATAGCAGTGGTTCTCAAACTTTTGTACTTTTGACACCTTTCACATAGCAAGCCTCTGAGTGCGACCCCCACCCCTTATAAATTAAAAACACTTTTTTATATATTTAACACCATTATAAATGCTGGAGGCAAAGCAGGGCCTGGAGTGGAAGCTGATAGCTCATGACCCCCCATGTAATAACCTTGAGACCCCCTGAGGAGTCCCGACCTCCAGTTTGAGAACCCCTGGGCTATAGTATGCATAGGCTTGGGAAATGTCCATATACGGGCACTAAATAATATGTAATATTTAAACAGATTTGAAGGTTTTAAAGGAAGTTATTGCTGTAAAGGTGTAAAGATGCTTTTATACTATCATACATGTTTAGAAGACTGATGTACATATTTATATTGATCATATTATAGTTTATAGACAGAATTTTTACATCTGCAGACTTCAGATGGGGACAGGCTACAGAATAGTCCATCTAGATAAGCAGATGCATAGCTCAACCTTCAAATCAGCATATGTCAAGAGCAGTCCTAGTCTGCAATAGGCTCTAGAGTCCTAGTCTGCAATAGGCTCTAGAGTTTCTGTACCCTCTTCAGAGTCTCTTCTGCAGCTCTGTCTGATTACATCAGGCTTCCCTAAACATTATCTATTGAATCATGAAAGAGAGTTATATATTTGGAGAAATGTTCATATTTGTGTGAAATTACAAAAAGAGGATGAAAGAAAATGAAGGGAAAGAGTGGATAGAAAAACAAAAGCTAGAATGGATACAAAATGAGAGGATTGCTAAATTGTAAAGAAAACATGGAATTGGAAAAAGAAACAATGGAAAAAACAGCTGGAATATAAAACATTTACATTAAATCTTAAAGAAATCAGAACTTAGTCTGGTTCAGTGATGAAGAATCCACCACAATCCTTGATCTTTCGGATTGAAGAGTCCTCTGTTATCAAATTTCTGTCCCCCATGTAGGTATTTAGAGACTGTACCTACCTACCAAGAGACCAAAAAGTGGAAGAATAAGTGAAAGTCTACCACCTCTCCTTTACTACTGCTATAGATACTGTATCACCAAAGCACTCTATTTGAACAGTCAGAAAGATCACCCTTTTCAAATAACCTGACACCAAAAAAGCAGGAAGGATGACAACTTAAGCACCGAGGGCAGACAATGTGATCAAACACAGACTCAGACATGAAAAGAATTTCTACAAATCAATACCACTGTCATTGAGGAAGTGAAGAGGCCCCACCTTTATCCTGCCATAGAGGCAGCTAAATCACATGCTGTTGATCTTCTCTGGATCAACAGTTGCTTTGTCAATCCAGACAAATCTCCAGTCTACCGTACCTCCCATTAGAAGGAACTACTACCTTATTTCACAGAAAAGATCATCTGCATTCAGCATGGTCTCACAGGCTATCGTGCAACATCAAAACACAACACCTTCCTTCCAAGAGTTTAGCCCATGTAGTAGTGATAGACGCAGCAATGGCAATTAGTGCCAACATATGTGATTTTGATGTCTGCCCTTCCTGGAAGGCAAAAGAACATAGAGAATCCCAAGACTTGTAGTAACAGAGAGTGTCTGCATTGATAAGGGGAATCTACTACCCACCCTAAAACATGCAATAGTCCAACTAGTAAAAAAGAAAGAAAGAATCACTTGATGCTAGAGAGCTCACAAACCTATCATCTGGTGATTAAGCTCCCTCTCCTACATGAGAAGCTAGTAAAAAAAAAGTCTCCAATGCCAGCTTCCAGTATCCTGGACCTCTTATTTAGGCTTTAGGCCAAGCCACAGTACTAAAACAGCACTTGATGCTCTGGTGAATGACCTCATTCTGTCCATAAACAGAGAAAGTACATCCATACTCCTCCCATTGGACTTCTCCGTATTATCTGATACTGTTGATCACCAAATACTCCTGTCTCAAGAAGCAAGTTTAAACAGAAATGCCCTAAAATAGCTCCGGTCCTTTCTCCTAGACCAAATGCAGAAGTTCATATGGATAACTGTTCCTCCAGTTCCAAAGCCCTACAAGGCTCCATCCTCTCCTCCATCTTGTTCACAATCTTATATCAAACCATAGGGAGAACTGCTGAGTTAACACAGCTGAAATGCCAGCAGTATGTAGTTGACAGCAAGCTCTACATCTTTTTTACATCAAAGCCAAGTAGCACCATCACCCCACTTTCTCAATGCCTAGCCAAAATCAGCACCTGGAAGAAGAGCAACTAACTAAAGCTGGATGCAAAAAAGATTGTGATGGTGCTGGTAGGAAAAAGGTAAGAACTTGCTTCCTCTATAACATTCTTCATTTTTGAGGGCACCTGCCCTCAAAATTTGTTAAATTTGTTAAATCTGCAGCCTTGGGGGCCTTTTGGAACATGAACTGCTCTTAAGAATTTCTGCTTAACCAGTACTATTCGGGAGCTACAGTAGATGTCACCTTCTGAATACACGGAGGCTATTGTAAACAGAAACATTAAAAGATAATGGTTCCAGGGGAACTCCTTGAATAATCATACTGGAACCCTGGAGCAAGGAACAGACAAAATATTCCCAGGTGTCACAACTTTTCAAGGCTGTTGAATTGTCTGAAGGAAACTCACTATTAATAAGACCTAATAAAACTAGATCTGTTATCTAGAGCTAATGGGTGATCAATATGCATTTTGAAATGCTATTCCCCTATGTGATTCAAGCTGACAAGAATATACCCACATATAACCTGATTCCTTACAGCCTTGTACAGTAATTTACTTGTGCACTGAATTAAATGGGTGTCTGCCATCCCATTTCTAAATGTTTCTTCCAGTGGGATAAGAAGCATGGGTGCAAGGGTCTCTGCTCGCAGATATGACTGAATGAGCAGGGCCTAGATTTCTACAGCAGATTCACCAGATCTTTCAGAGAACTTGAGTGATCCAGTTAAATGTTTAAGATCTTTTATTTGTATGTATAATCCAGATGATGGTACAAGGCATTTTTCACCAGAATGAATCCATGCTTCACCTAATGACACATCTTGGAAATAGACCTCAGTTTCTTTTCTTGCCCACCACCACCAGGAGCCAACTGGCCACTTGCACCAATGTTATGTGCCGGTAGCAAAGAGAACAAGAGTACTGAATTCTTGAACAGCTCAGATAGCTCCTCCTTCCAAAACAAAGTTAGTGGTCACTTGGGGCTTTCTTAAACAAATTAAGATTTTAATAACCCAGAGCAGAGCTAGGGAAACAATATTAAATGAACTGTGCATTTTTATATATACAAATTTGATCTTGTTCTTATTATTCACCCAGTTTTTACAACATCACTATTTACAAATACATGTGAATTTCAAGAAATGTTTGAAATAAAATAGAATAATCACAATTTCATTATTCACCGGCTCTGCTCTGGGTTATTAAAATCTTAATATGGAAATCATTCTAGTGACAATGCCTTGGAAGTAACTGGTATCATCATCTGGATTATAATGCACCATGGTCTGGATCCTTTATGAGTTCAGAATGAAACTGATAGGGCTCCAGTATGTACTGCTGCATGCAAAGCTAATTAGAGGATATGGGCCTCATGTAATAAACTCTTAGAAACGACCAACCAATAGAAACAAAATAATGTTAATTTTGGGGGATTATAATTAATCTACTCTGCAGCTGCATTTTGTAATACTTTTTTGCTCAATTTTAGTACATTGATTACATACTTTATAATCAATGTAAAGCAGAGGCAATTATAATTACAAGAGTATTGGATTTAATATATCTTGTCCTTCTATACAGATAGCTACTGTTGTAAACATGTTATCTGAATATTTGTAACCTTAATTGTAACAAGAATTCTATACATTGAGTAATTGATCTTTGGGTCGGTCCTTTCATTACCTCAGCTTGATTTAAACATCTTTTTATTATTTTTTTGTTGCAGTTCACATCTGACCATAACTGCACAAAATATAAATTGCCACTTCAGATGGACGCAGCTGCTGTTTTATATCTTGATAGCCCCAATCATTTTCCACAGGAATACTTGATAACTTTGAAAAACCTCAGTAATACAGTGCCACATCCTAGGCTTTTAGCTTTTTGTATTGCTGTAACATAGATACTTCATTTTCTATCTTTTAAACTACAGAAATAATTTCCTATCTTTTCAAGCTTTCTTATTTAGTCTAATGCTACAAATACCTTGATGTATATAGATCTCCCATAATGCACAGTTGATTGAAAGACTATTTTAAAAAGAAAATATGAGATACCATGTAGTGACTATTTCAATCTTACAGATCCTGACCATCAGGAGAAAATGGAAGGAGAAGGGTGCTGGAGTGAAGAAGGGGGAGCCAGAAAGACAGGGCTGCTATCACAGGGAGGAGCAGTAAGAGGATGTTGTCCATGGAGATGAGAAGTAAGAGGGAGCTAGAAGGGGATGCTGGCACTGGGGAGGAGAAGGAAGAGGGATTCTGGTCAGGAGGGAAAAAGTGAAGATGGGATTGGCACTAGTAGGAAAGATGGTGGCAAGTGAGGAGTGGGAAGGAAGATGGTACTGGAGAAGGTGGGGTCAGAAGGACACATGTCCTGGAAGTCATATATAACATACTGTACATAACAGCTGTCACATGGCAGCAGCCATAGTAGCCAAGGTTAATGGGGTTTGGTTATTTATGTAACTATGAATAAAAAAAAGTTATCAAGAGGATGACATTAATCAGGATCTGCATTTTGGATCTGCATTCAGCCTCTTGATGCCCTGTCCCTTAGGGCCAGTAGTTAGAACTCAGTGTGGAATAAGTTAAAATATCTCAAGAACAACTCAGCTCTGAAATAAGCTGTCCATCGTGCCCCTATCTGAACTAGCCCTGGTCTTTTGACCTTCAGGGCATGGTGCAATGCACATCTGTTTGCACATACTGCTGCACAGAGTGGGTATTTGATGGGGGTGAGATCAGCATAGTAAAAGGAGGTTGTGTGTTTGGGAGGTGGTTCAGTTCTGTTGGCTATTGGGCAGGGAAGAAGGGGTAGTAAGTTAATAATTACTTATTTTCCTTTCCCCCCTTAATTTGTATTAAGGAACCTAGAGATTTGGAAAGGCAGCTCTTTAGATTTTTTTATATTTTCAAAAAAGTGTATCTATGAGTACAAATACATTTACCCTTCTAGAGCTTTTCCTGGACCTAACTCCCATTAACATCAGGGTTTGGGGCCTGATCCAATACCCATTAGAGTCAATAGGAGTTTTTCAATTTATCCCAATGAACCTTGGATCAGGACCTATATTAGGCTGTAGGATTATAAACAAAATAAAACATGAAGTCTGGCTAGTCATCAAAATACTGTTTTTCAAGAAGTGTTTTTTTCCTTTAAATGAATTTATACTTTAGTAAATGAATAGTAATCATACATGTAAGATCATTCTTGAGAGGGCAAAATGACAGCTCAGCTCTGTATAGCAAGACTCCTCCATGAACTTTCCAGATAATGTTCGGCATTACAGAGTTGTGCATTCTATTAGCTGCACATGTTCTATTCTTAGTAAACTATCAGTGCTCAGCAAACCTTTACACTCAAAGGAACCTATTTGTGATGCTCAGAACAGCAGATGTTAGTGTGCGATTACATTAACAATGAGATTTAAAAGTGGAGGGATAGTCATTTTTATCATATGCTGTATACTAATCATCTACATACACTTAGTTTGCCTAGAACTAAATGAAATTAGAAGAGCTTCCCAGGGAACAATTTGCCCTTGCACAATGAAGAGAGGAAAAACCATGATGATGAGGCACTATCTAGAGTTTATACATGTAGTGTTCAATTTGGACTTGGAGATGGAAGCCAACAGACATCAGTTACGGAGAGACTTTAAATACACTAGTACTTACAAGCAGAAATAATAATATTGTCATAGACCTGATATTAAGAGCCATTTGATTTGGAAGTGGCCACTACTACACAGGCTTAGGAATCTATTGATTATATATTTACATTTTGACAAAGACAACTAAAGGCTAGAAAAGGTGCTTTTTGTATATATTGTTATAAATATAAAACAATAAAATAAGTATGCATTTGGCAGAGCTAATTTCCTTCTAATATTTGTTACATAGAACTAGTGCCTGCAAACTCATAAAAACCTTCAAGAAAATAGAACTGATATATGCAAAATCTCCATTGAATTTCTTTGGTTCCACTTGCCTAGACCTAAATACCCAGGGCCGGTGCAAGGAAGTTTCGCGCCCTAGGCGAAACTTCTTTGCACCAGCCCTGCGCCGCCCCCCCTCCGCCCCCGCAACACCGCCCCCCCCCAGCCATCTCCCTCGCCCCCAGGAGCTTATCCCCCCGCGCCCACGGGCCGTGGGAGCTCACCCGCCCCCCAGCCCGCGGGCCCCGGGAGCTGAGCGTGGAGCCGGGAGGCAGCTCACCGGCAGCCTCCCAGCTCCATGGTCAGCCGCTGAGTGTGGAGTCAGGAGGAAGCCGCGGGGAGGCAAGGGGCAGCCACAGTGAGCCACCCCATGTCTCCCCGCTCAGCAGCTCAGCCACTGAGCGGGGAGGCAGGGGACAGCTGCGGCGAGCTGCCTTTTGTCTCCCCGCTCAGCCGCTGAGTGGGGAGGCAGCGGGCAGCGGCGGCAAGCCGCCCCTTGCTTCCCGGCTCCACGCTCAGCGGCTGAGTGGAGAGCCGGGAGGCAGCCGCCCACCACCCCCCAAATCTTGGTGCCCTAGGCGACCGCCAAGGGTCGCCTAGTGCAAACGCTGGCTCTGTTAATACCTAACAGTCCATTCTCCTGAATTGTAGCAGAATTGATTTTCTTTTCCTTGGTAAATAGGAATCAGATTTAGCCTTGAATATTTCCAGTGACAGCGATATCACAACCATGCTTGGCAGTTTACTGTAGTTTCAAAGTATTCTTATATTTAACATGCCAAATTCTGCTCACATACACTACTTTAAATCCAGAGTAACACCACTGAAGTCAGCGAAGTTATGCTGGATTTAAAGTAGTGGAAGAGAACAGACTTGGTAAAGTGTTTTTCTCCTATTCAGCCAAATACTTCCCAAAATCATCTTAAACCTATTTTCATTTCAACTCCAATGCCTGATGAGAAAATCTGCTAGAACACCTTCCTTTTGTGACATCTTATTCAGTACCAGACATGTTTTGAAAGTGTGCGCAATTTTTCACTCCTTACTGTTAGTATATAATTAAATGCCTTAATTGTGTGCAAGTGCTTATCTTACCCCCTGTACTTTTATAACTGAGCCCCTCACAATCTTAAATGCATTTATTTTCATAATACTCAGGTGAAATATATAAGCACTATTATCCCCAATTTGACACATGGGAAACTGAAGCACAAAGAGACAAAGCAACTTGCCCAACGTTGCACAGGAAGTTGGTGGCATAGCCAGGACTTGCACCCACATAATACTTAGTCCTGTCATGAGTGCCAGGGACTGGTCTAGATGACCTCTCGAGGTCTCTTCCAGTCCTACAATTCTATCTTCCGATAGGCAGGCTACTACCCTAACAACTGCACCATCCACTCTCTCTTTCTGGAAATATGTGCAATATTAACAAAACTGATTATTCTTGACTGAGAAAACAAATCTTGTTATATATGGAAACTTTACCAAAAGTTTCATGAGCTCTTCCACTTTATATTTGTCTTTTGTTGATAAGAATGACTTAATCTCATGAAACAAGGTAGGTGAGATAATATCTTTTATTGGATCAACAGAAATTGGTCCAATAAAAGATATTATCTCACCCACCTTGTCTCTCTAATATCCTGGGACCAACATGGCTACAACACAGTGATCAAGTGAAGCAATTTATTGAGACAAATTAACAGCTAAATTTCATGTCTAAACTTAAATTTATACAGAAAAATACATGTTAGTCCTTTATTTTCAACTTCTATTAGTGAGAGGGAAGGGAATTAAATTTCTGCTCCTTCAGTCTTGAACTTCTTGACTGCTCAACCAATCGGGACCAACCCTTGAAAAAAAAAAAGCGGGGGGTGAATCTCTCTTCTGTGGGTAGAAGGGAAGTAAGTCACTGTGCTGAATGGAAAGAAAATTCCACAGAGAAATGGTGATTTCTTTTTAAGCTGAACTTCTATCTTCAGAAGGAACTATAAACATGTCATTGTGGGATCCTTCATTTATTGTAACTAAAGGAACCCATATCAAGTTTAAGTCTAGTGTTATTTTCTTAAGTGCCAGCCATACAACCCCATTCACCCCACAAAGATGTGAAAGTCAAACTGTGTGCTAATCTTTCTGGCTTGTACTTCAATATCATCAGTAACAAGCATTATGTGGGCCAAATTCTGCCTTCAGTTATGACTATACAATCTTCATAGTCTTCACTTCTGACACCAGCATAATTTGACTCTGCAATAATTCAGTTGACAATACCTGAACCAGAATAGACTCCTGCTCTACTGAATTAGCTCTGCGGGTCTAATAGATTTTAAAAATAGTTTAAAAAAAACACAACTTATTCTTGTCATCAAAATAAACAGATGTAAGTTTGAATTTATACTGCTGACACAGATGTGTGAAGGAGCATTTGTACATAACCTGTTTTTTCATGATAGCTTCACTTCAAATAGTTCAAACATGTATGACTGCTCTATAAACCAGTTTAGTTAGAGAAGGCCTGGAATTTTCCTTCTTGCACAGAGATCACTATAGAAAATACAACAGAGAGAAATTGAATACTGCAATCCTAAGCCCCTTTTGGCTCTTTAAAGGTTCAGTTCACAGCCCCAAATGTGTTTCTGGAAGGAGGAAGTCAACCTACAAATATTTCCTGTCTTTCTTGTAAAAAGTTTATTGTCAAGACGTTTGCATTGTTTATTAAGACTGAACAGCTCATTAAACAACCTAGTAGTAAGCTATTTACCATAGAGTACACGGAGAACTGAAAAAAAGATTCCTAATACACATGTCAAACTGTCAGATAGCCATATTATGGCTCTTAGGGGAATCCTGAGGCCTTGACAAATTTAATTATCATTCCCAAGTGTAGATTCATATGTTCCTCTCTGGAATAGAGAACATTTAAAGGTTATTTGTGAAATTAACATGCAGTGTAGATACCATCACCATCTACAGCACAAGAAGTACAAAGTTATGCTTTCCTGGTAAACCTGAAAGAAAAAAAATCCAAAAGAACAGTGAGGTAATAAAACCTGACAAATTGACAATAGGAGAAAATTTATCATAGAAAAATCTAATAATGGCTCCTAGCACTTTTTAATCACAGCTACTGAACTGTTGCATCCCAAGGAACAACGCTTGTTTTAATTATTTATTGGGAGTTGATGGTTTATTTGGAAGAAAATGCAATTACATCCTGACACTTTAATCATTATCAGTTTGTTTTGTTCCCTTGCTACTGCTAAGAGGAAGGTTACCTTCCTATGGAAATTCTGACATTTTTATAATAGGTTTTGTGAATCTTCCAAGAGACTATAAAGTATCCATATTATTAAATTTGTGCAAAAATTGGAGTTAAGATATTATTAAGATTGATAGTTAATAACACTAAAATACTGAACCGCAAGCTTAGATTAAGTTTATTTTCTCCTTTAAAGGACCGGGCTGTTGGATAAATAGAGTACGTTCTTTCAGTTTGCAACTCTCCTACTCTCCTCAAAGCATTTTGTAGAGTTTTATTTCATCTCCAATAGGAGATTAAATAAAGCACCACTCCTTAACAAGTTAGGGGAAAGGTCCCATCCAAATAGATCTCATATCTAATTACAATGATCAGAAAGGGCAAAAGAAGAATAGAAAAATCACAAAGACTTCTAGAATGAACTTCTTGCCCTACTGAAGTCCATGGGAATTTTATCACTGATTCAGTGGGACTAAGATTTCACCCTTAGAGTTCAACGTTCATTCTTGGCAAAAAACAACACTTGGAGCTGGTTGGAAAATAGGAAAATTAAATTTCTGGAAATGTAGTGAAAAGTATATCTACCAGCTCCACTATCAATAAGATAGTCATAAGAGCAGGGCCAATTAAGTCAACCCTACAGCTGCATGGGCCTCTCCATCACGTGACTCCATCCCATCAGAGACAGGTCCCATCAGGTTTTTTAGCATGTTAGGCAGATGTCAAGGGATAGGCCACTGTGAATTTAAAGCACAGCAACTTTTTGCTTTCTGCTCTGATTTCATGGCACATGACTCCCTCAGGTCACTAACTCATCAGCTTGTTGTGCAATGTCAAAGTACTGGCTTCTGTGACATCACTGACACAACACCTCCAGCTTCTTGCACTTATGCAGGCCTAGATTTCTGTGAAGTCTCTGGCTTACCATCCCTAGCTTACTGAGATGATGCCTAAGCACAGGACTTTGTAAGGTCACTGGCTCAAAAACACTAACTTGCTAGATTCTGTCAGGTTATTGGCTGGACCATAAAGCTATGTAAAGTCCTTGCCTAGTTAATACAGCAGTTCGCACAAAAGGACAAACTCTGCTACATCCCTCCACCAACACAGAAGGCCATAAATAAAGTAGATCTGCTGCAGTTCTACTGAGAAAGACATGCTGTGGAAAGTTCATACAGGGGGCAGTCTTGAAATAGCACCAGAAAAAGGAGCTAAGTGATGCGGCAGAGGCTCAACAGTGACAGGACGAGGTACTGGCCAGTTGATCAGCCACTACACAATCACATGTTTAAACTCCTCGTGGAGGAGCTATAGTGGGTCCCAGGTTCTACTAGAGCAGGGATCTCAAACTCAAATCACCACAAGGGCCACATGAGAACTAGTAAATTGGCCCGAGGGCTGCATCACTGAAACCTTTTCATACAATGATACAAAAGTATAGTCAAAAATGAAGAGTAATATAGCAGTCTATTAAAAGTCAATGCATTAACTTTTTTAAAACTATAATGCAAAGAGGGGTTTTAATAAAATATAAACACTCAGTAACGTTTGGAGCTTGGCTGCCAGTGGAGTTGGCACCTATGGCAGGCCGCAGGAAAGAATGCGGCCCGCGGGCCGCATGTTTGAGACCCCTGTACTAGAGCTATAGGTAGCAGCAGCACTGTGCAGTCACTCCATACTAGCTGACAGATAGCTCCCCAGCACAGTCCTTGCAAATTCAGTCTTTACACAGCTAGATGAAGCAGCATTTGGCCTACAGTTTACAGTAATCAACATCAAAGGAAAAATAAAGACCATAAACAGACAATATATTTCTAAAAAATGTCCAAAGCCATCAGATTTACAAAGGTACAGAATGTGGGACTGGCTCTTCTTGTTATTATCACAGATATGACTTGAACTTTCACCATAAACTCAAACTGCACCCAAACCAAACCTTTCTTAAGGTGCAAAAAAGTTAGGTTAACATTCTATTAACATTCTTTTCATGTCCATATACCTGTACACTTCCTGGCTCTAGGCAAATACAAAAGCAGAAATACCACATACCATTAGAGAGTCAATTCTTTTGGAATTTCTAGCACAATGAGAAGCACTCAAACACCACAGTGATATAAATGCATATGTCGCTATTCATGAATGAGCCTGTTTTGAGATTTTGAACCCAGTTTTTCATACTCAACAGCACTGGAGAGTTCAAGTAAACATTCAAACATTTGAATGCTTATCCATTCTAAACCCAACAATCTCCTTATTAAATCAAACCCAGAGTCATTAAAGATCCACCCTCACTACCAACAATTTAGATAGTCAAGGTAAGTAAAATGCATCAGTGATCACCTGAACTCAGGTGGCCCAGATGTTCAGACAATGAATAGTCTCCCCAAAAGTGATCTTGCTTTGAAATGAAGACAAACAAGAAATAGAGCCATTGTTCACTCTGCTCCCTTTAAATCCAGTGCCTAGAGTACAGAGAAAATGCACAAATCTGAGTATTTCCAACTGCCTGATAAAACACAGATGTCCACACATTGCCACCCAATATACACGGTTAAAAAAAACTGACTTAAAATATGTTCGGCTAATACTGAAATGGCAATAGTAGTTTGAAGGGAAAAATGTACTTGACCAAATTATCCCCTACAGCTCATAAACACCTCACTATGTGCCCTTCGAGTTTATCAGTGCTGTGGGAGACATTTATTGACTTTAATTTGCTCTTCTATTGCCAAAACACACCAAGGTTAATGCAGTCATTCAACAACTTTGATGAAACCAGGAAAATGTTTGACTGAAAAATGTACGGTTTAACTAACCAAGCATCAAACTGCCGAAAGCAAGTTGTGTCCAGAATGGTTTTCAAGTGTCACAGTTAGTAAACCCACTACAATGACAATTCCATTCTTCATACACCTTAACAGCTTGATCCTGCAAGGTGCTGAGCATCCACAAATCCCCTTAAACATAATGGGATTTGAGAGGGCTCAGCACCACAAAGGAAATGTTCAGCACCCTCCTGGATCAGGAAAGTGATATAGATTGATCCCTTATTCAGAGGCTCGTAACTATGTCATTACCCTGAATTTTATTTTTGCATGTTCTATCAATAGGCCTTAGATCAGCTATTCTCTTGGGTTTTGAAAGACTGCTTTGCTTCTTAGAATGAGACACAAATATGCAGCATACAAATTAAACAGTTCAATATCAGATCATTAGCAAGATTAATATGTGGTTTTTCTAGAAATTTTATAAACATATCATTACTGAACACAAATATCTATGGGAGTTAGCTTTTGACCTTAAGTCCCAAATAAATTTGATTTCTTCATCATTTCAAGCAGAATACAGGATTATTTTCCGTAGGCAGTGGAGGTTTCTGCCCTTTAGTAGAGTGCCCTTTCTGATGTTCCTGTAGTACTTTTGACTGCTCTCCAACTCTAGCTACTGTACTTCTTCAGCCATCTCACCTGACCTTTGCAGCCCTAACCCGAAGGGGGGATTCTACCCCCTGCTCTGGCCCCTATATGCTATTCCAGCAGTGCAGAACATCTGTAAAGAGTCAACAAGACCCCCACTCCTGAAAGTCCCCCTCCAAACAGATAGTGTGTCAGTGATGGAGCTGGAGGCAGAGGAGAGCGAGGCCTTATTGCACACCACTAAGGCCATTCTGGCTTATGCCACAAGCCATAGGCAGCACCAAGGCACCACGTTCAGGGATGCCCAACTTATGTCAGCACCTGTTTTGGTCCCCAAAGACGTCTAGTTGGCACACTTTGTCACCTTCATTGGCGGTTTTAGCCAAGAATCAAAGGGCTGCTCTCTCCTCACCTCCTTTCTCCAGATCAAGTTTGAGGTATTAAGTGTTAAAATGTGAGGAATCTTACACTTCATCTCTCTGTGCTCCATCAATTCAATGAATAAAGGACACTTTACATTCACATGCAGAAACACACACACAGCTATATAGCCTGTTGAGGGGAATTAAGAGAGGCTCACATTTCAGTGAATCATTTTCAAAGCTGTCAAGTAGTTTTAGCACAGCCTTTATAAACATGTACTGTTGATTAGCTCTGCATTCTTTTTTTAAAAAAAAGATAACTTTGTTATTGATTACATTTGCCTGAAGGATAGATAGATGACTTCCCAATGGCCTTTACAAGGTTCTTTTTTCCGAAGAAAATAATGTTCTTTAGCACAATCAAAACCTGCATTTGAAGACGTGAGTTGTAATGTACTGCAGCGTCTCCATGGAAATCTCTTAAAAATAAAAATTGTCATTTTTGATCCCATTTAGTCATATAAAGCTTGCCTTCAGAGTTCTGTAAATCCATTATCAGGACTCATTTTATCTCTTACTTCCATTTTTCACATAGCTTCCATTTTAAAAGATGACTTTATGATCTGCATTTCTATTACTGCTCTCATTAGACAAAACAATCTTGTGAGATGTAGGGAACTTACAACTGTCTGCTTTTTGTATTTCTAAGCCACCAGCTTCTGGAGTGATGCAGCAGAGCTTGTGAAACAGACGCAGTGTAATAAAACAAAAAATCCTGACTTTGCAAAGACAACCTATTTCTAAAATAAATATTAGTATTGTACAATGCATAATGTAAACCACTACACCTTATTCCAGCAAATATTGATACACATCTGTTTGCCTGATTTAGATGAAAGATTCTCATGTAAAGCTATTTTCTCTATTTGCTAATGCACTAAAACATTAAAAATATTTACGCTTATTCCAATTGAATAGTTTAAAATATCTCAGTCACACACCTGCATACTATTCCCCTTAATTACATAGTTCTCGTTGATTCAAGCTGTAAGAATATGTTCTGTTGTAATCCTAAAAGTAAACTGTTGGGAAAAAAAGCATGCATTAATTAACACGAGTGAATAAAATTTCACAATCAAATTTAAGATTAAATTTTAAACCCTTTTACTTGAAATCAGAATAACAGAACTGTATAGAAAAAACAGGGGAATGCAAAATCCATTTATTGCAATTTGTCATTGGCTTTCTTTTAACAAATTATATAAGACTGCCTGATTTTTAGTCCACAAGAGAAGTGCTTCCTGAACACCATAAAATAGAATACACTGAGACGATCTGGTTTTCATCAATGAAGTTTTAAAATTTAATATCTTCCAATACTTAAAATCATAGATACAAAACAATCCAAGAATTAAGATAAGCAATTATTAAAGGGTGAACTGAATACTAAGTGGTATATTAAAAAGGGAACAGTTATAGAAAGCATTTACACAACTGCAATAAAATTGCAATTTAGAATGATCATCTCTCTCTTCAAAATATAGCATAGAAACCAACATAAGCCTAGATATTGAAAGGCAGGATCATGAGCTAAAAGTTGTAAAAATCCCATCCTAACCCTTATCTACAATTAAGGTTGATTCAACAAAAAATATTTTGAATATATTGGCCCATCATCAAGAAATGGAGGTGAGGACTAAGAGATAACAAATATTGGAGCAGTAAATGGTACTCCCACTGCATACACTTTGGAAATGCCACCCTGTTCACTTGAGAGGTGTGGTAATAGTTGGACAGTCATTATTGCCAGCTACTTTTAAAAATACAGGTTTAGGTGAAACAAGTTAAAATATTACTACTATGAGAATTATTGGTTGTCAGCTGAATAATCCTGCAGAGGAAATTCCTTGGCCACATGATCACAGCATGCTGGTAGAACAACTTTAAGTATCAGTCCTACAATGAAGCCTGGACAGTTGGACCCGTGTTCATGCAGAGTACTTTCAGGATTCAGAATGAAATGAATTATTGTATCTAGTTTTCAACTAAAATAGCTACGGAGTGATCATATACTACTATAGAGATTATTACTCGTCTACTAAGATGACCCACACAGACTCTGTTAGTTTACTAAAAAACCCATACACATTTGAAAAGAAAAATCAAAAAATGTTTACAGCGCATGTAATCAGTCAATGCCATTGCTTTTTCTTGTTCCTCTTCTCCACACCCCATTTGTTGTATGCTGTCTGTTTGGCTTTTAAGATCTACACAGCAGGGAACTTGCCTTTTTAAAACTATCTGTACAACATTCAGAAGACTCACAATATACACATGTTGAATCTCCTGGATGTCAATAATATTAATATAATCAGCTAAAAATAACTAAACATATGACTTAATATAATGATCGTATTGTGTGTTAACAATGTTTAATAAATGTAAATCAATGATAATGGGCAAGATTCTTGACTGTGACAAGTAAGGTGACCAGACAGCAAGTGTGAAAAATCGGGACAGGGGGTAGGGGGTAATAGGAGCCTTTATAGGAAAAAGATCCAAAAATCGGGACTGTCCCTATAAAATCGGGACATCTGGTCACCCTAGAGATATGCGTGTTGCAGAAAAGAGAGGGAAGGGGCAGCTGGCTACATCTCCACTCAAGGCACTCTGGCCTTTCTATAAAATAAAGCGGCCCAATAAGCCTCCGTATGCCAGGAATAGGAGCCAACTCCATTATCTTCATGGCAGTTGAGAATTCTCTCCTTTAGGGAATTTTTAACTGGCCAATTGAGTTCGGATCAATCTGTTTACAAGACTAGCCCCGAAACCTGGTCACAAGATAAGTCTTCAAACCCAGTTTCCTGCTCCCAGCCTTTGAACATCACCTCCCTGACCCTTTGATATTCTACTGGGAAGGATGTGTAAGGTCTGCAGTTCTGAACATTGGATGTTGCATACATATCCCAAAAGTCACAAACCTAAAAAAAGCTCCTGTTCAGAACTGAGGTTCTATGAAATAATTAATGGTACAGTATAGTAGAGAAGCCAAAAATATTGACCATCTCTTTAAACAAGAAGCAAAAATCTATGAAACCGAAAGGCAACAGATTTAATGAATAAAAGCAAGTTATGTTATGCAATGAATGAGGAATTACAAAAAATTATTGAAGCAAATAGTTTACCAGGATTCAAGAATCAATCTGACATATATAGCCACAAGAACAATATTTGAAACCATGTTAACTAGAGCAGATTATAAAGAAAGATCAGTCCTCATATTTCAAGGATGTTGCCTGCTTGGATGAGAAAGGAGTTATTTCCTCCATTATATGAAATTGCATAAATGTTTGGGGGTTTATAGATGGGGTTTCTGTTCATTTGAAAAATCTTATTGGGCACTGCTGGAAAGAGGTACATTGTGTAACACGATGGATAATATAGTTCATATTATTGTCATACTAGGCTTTTCATAGTATCAAAGCAAAGAGAAAGTGCCATTAGGTCACCTACTCAGTTTTACTGCCAAACTGAGTGTCCATATGCTGCCTTTTCTAGGTCTGTGTGAGTGGACACCTAAATTCCCTGTAAGCTGTGCAGCCACACAGCAGCCTATTTAACGCCAGGCAGGTGAGGACCTGCTATGGCTGGGGTGGCCCAGACCTGTCACAGCTGGCACCCCTCCACTGGCCCCAACTCTGCTGCAGCCCAGGGCAGCGCAGCGCAGCCGGTCCGGTCCAGCCCAGATCCAGCCTCCCCCAGCCCGAACTCAGCCCCCCTTGGACCTGCTGGGGCAAGGGAAGGGGCGCCAATTCTGCAGCCCCAGCCCCAGATCTGCCACAGCATGGAGATGTGACTCTCCCCGTCAGCCCAGGTGCTGCTGCAGGGAGAGACAGCTGGGGTAGTTCTCTCTCCCCACCATAGTCCCAGAGCCAGGGGCGGCTCTCACAATTTCACCGCCCCAAGCAGGGGCGGCGGCCCCGCCCCTAACGCAGGCAGACGTAGCGGGGCCCCGACGCAGGCAGTCCCAGTCCGCGGCGGCAAGGGGAGAGCGGCGGACCTGCCGCCCCATTGCCGCCGTGGCAGGCGAGAATGAGGCAGCAGTCTGAGTCCCGCGGCGGCAATTCAGCAGCGGGAAGAGCAGACCTGCCGCCGAATTGCTGCCGTGGGACTCGGACTGCCGCCCCATTCTCGATGCCGCCCCAAGCACCAGCTTGGAAAGCTGGTGCCTGGAGCCGGCCCTGCCCAGAGCACCGTCCTGCACCCCAATCCGCTCATCCCTGGCCCCACACCAGAGCCCTCACCCCCAGCTAGAGCCCTCACACCCCAACCCTCTGCCCCAGCCCTGAGCCTCCTCCCACACTCCGAACTCCTTAACCCCACCCCCACCACATGAATTTTGTTATGTGCACCAATATGGAGGTGATGCACATCACTTCCATATTGGTGCACATAACCAAATTCATTCCACACATGGGTGGGAAAAATTAGAGGGAACACTGGTGGACACCTGCATCCACGAGGAACCTCACTGACTTTAACTGGACAAGATCCAGATCATATTGCAGGATCAGGGCCATAGCATTCATCAAGTCATAGCACTTGTGGGATGGTCATATGGGGCATGCGCCAATGCCCATGGAAATCTTTCTACCCCCCACTGAGCCTGTAGCCAGCCAAACTTAAGGGAGCTGCAATGTCAGGCCTTGTTTCCTGAAGAGTAGGATAGTAGAAATCTTTCCCACACATTAAAGTTCAAACACACCAGAGCTAAACTGTCTCCCAAGTGCCTTGAATGGGTTGGTTGTTCTTTTAGAGGAGGATCCTATTCTCCAGCACTAATGTAGTTCTTTTGGCCGCCATCTGGTGAGGAAGGAGACTCTTCAAAACCTAGCAAAGACCTAGACAAATAAAGTAATTAGAGCTAGGCAAACAATGGATTTTTTTTTTTGATTTGCTGACAATTTTGAAAAAATGAGGGGGAAATGGTTTTGGTTTGAACAGAAAACTATTTTTTCCTCACATTTTCAGCAAATCAAAAAGTAAAAATAAAACATTGTTTCAAGTGAGCATATTTTAACATTTTGAAAAATGAAATAAAATTAAGGGACATTTCAAAGCAATGTTTTGTTTTAAAAAATTTTTTGAAATGATCCCTAGGAGGATAGGACCTGTTTTCCAGAGACACTTCAAATTTAGCCCCAAATGGCAGAAATCCTATGAGACCAGTCTACCCTCATGCTTAGCAGCTTCTTCTGCTGCAACTTTTATATAGTTTGGATATGGGAGCTACCTCCATACAAGCCAACAGAGCCTGAGTATCTTAAGTGTATAAACTTTTACCTTGAATTTACCTTCACGTTAATGCATCTGTATTTGCAGTATGAAACATCTGGAATAACCTCAGGCAGATTTTCAAAGTGTGGTGACCCATATGGAAGAACAAATACCATCAGGGAAAAATACATTATCTTGTTATTGCTTTTTTTGTTTTAATTGTAGTTAAAAGAGAAGTTAGCCATTCTGAAAAGGTATTTCTAAGATTCTATCACTAGCAGTCTGCTTTTGCAAATATTCTATAGCTTGTGGCATGAAACACAGGGGTGCTTCTTCTCCAGCCTATTCATCTGACCTGGGATAGGGGTTGCAAAGATTCAGAGCCCCTTGTCACAAGACAGGGCTCACTATCCACCTATTCCAGTGATTACTATTATATTGTGTATTCTCTAACTGAAGGTGAAAATTTGTGAAAGATGTAACTGAAAAATGGAAAGGAAAATATCCATTAAGCCCATATTCCAAGCAGGTACAACATGCGTGCCCACAAAATGTGCAGATGTACCAACCCAAAACAAAAAAAATCCCACTGAATTTCTACCTTTTCTCACACACACTGGTATCTGTTTGTGCATATCAGGTGTCTAGCAGCAAAGGCTAAGATTTTTTTAATGGGTAATTAAAAATAGACTCCTAATTTATATCTAGGCAGTGAAAAATAAGTGGCTTGAATTTCAAAAGTGCTGAGGGCCCAGAAGCTTTCAAACTATGTGTGTGGCTAAAGTCCAAAATCTTAAGTCCTCAGTATATATTTTAGACTCCAAAATAGTCTAATTTTCAATATCTCTAAGGCCCTGATAGGTCCCACTGAAGTCAATGGTCGCTGGGAATGTTCTTTCATCTTTCAAAATCAAGTCCATTATTTAGGTTCATCAATATGGATTTAGATGAATCTGGGTTTGAATATTTTCCCATAGCTAATAAGATGGTTGGGTATCTGCGACAAACAAAAAAGTTCAAGTTCACATCACAGACAGAAAAGTTTTTGTAAACCCTACAAATTTCAAGAGAGATTTTTAAAGACACAAAAGGCAGCTAAGTAACCATATTCCATTTCAAGCCAATGAAAGACAAGTGTCTTACTCCCATTTGCACCTTTGAAAAGCTCTTCCTTTGACTCTAAATACCTAGCCTGGGTGCATATATAAACATTTATTTGTCCAAATGCAGGTTGTTAAATATAAAAATTGTATATGAAAGCTGATAAAAATTGGAATCTTGTCCTGCTTTATTCCTGATGTTTTATGTCATTTGTTGAGGCATGCTTATGATTTTGTTTTTCTCTCATAGCCCAAGGGACTAAGTAGGGGAAGGTGAATGCAAGGAGGAAACAAGCTGTTAAAAATTGACCAGTTAGCTGTAAGGAATAGATGGGGAAAGAATAGAATGACAGCTTGAAAAGCATTTGAAGATATTTTATACATTAATAAATACAAGAGTTGATAATGGTTAGGTAGATGAATGATTGGGGATTATTTACATATGGTGAGATTTTTTTAAAATGGCATTTGCAAGACATCTATTGGCCTATCACCACCATGCTCATTTTTTAAAGCATGGACATATGTTCTATTTCTGGCTTACCACTTGAAACTTCTTTTTTCATTCACCTTCATGGTAAGGGTTGTAACACATGTTGAATTGTTACAGAAATTAATGATCTTGCATCTCAGTCACAATGCTAAAAGTGTCCATAAACGTCTATGAATTATGTGAAAATCTTCAGTGTCAATCATAAAGTACTGAGCAGTATGCAAGCAGAAAGACATTGCCCTGCTGGTAATAGTCCAAAGAACTCAGACATTAGCGTCACCGAGTTCCAGTCTTACTGGATGAACTTGGTTCATTCCTAACCAAGTTCCCTAAAGAATGCTTTGTTCATGATGGTATACTAATGAATTTCACCTGGCAGAGTTTTACCCACACAAAATTGGTTTCACTGATACTCTTCCATGTCAATTAAAGTAAAACAGAACGGAAATTACACCTGTTAGGATACAATTGTAATAAAGCTAGATAAATACAATATTACCTTATTAAAGTAGCTATATATAATTCACCAAACATGGCCATGATTGGGATGTTGACAGTTTGCTAATTTTTTTTATTGTGATGATTGTAGATTATTTTTAGTAGAACTGACAGCGCAAAAGCTAAACGTGCAGGGTACGTGGAATCACTCTGAGCTCATAATGACCATTGTTTTCCACGTAGATACATTGTATACTAATGCCTATTTACAAATAAGTGAATAATATCATTATTGTGATTCAGAACCCTGAAAAAGCAAGTTAGAAATTGTTGGGCTATTTGCAGAGTTTCTTCATAATTGCAATTTCTAAACTGTATCTACAGTAGATCTAGTTCAACTCTTCAGTGAAGTGGTACGGAGACAATGGCTAAGGCACAGCTCTGAGCAAGAAATGTCGCAAAAGCTGCACCACCCCAGGAAGCATTATGCCTCAGAAACATCCCCATGAGCCGTAACTCCTCCACCGCTCCCCAGTGCTTGGAGGCAAGGGTAGTAATTTGCTGCTGGCATATACCAGCAGCAAATTACTATCCTCTATCCACCAGGTCAGTTTTTCTGGCCAGAACACTCAGGGGAGGTAGCAAAAATTTACCCATTCCTCATCCTCCCTTGCCCAGAAGTGATGAATAGTGGGGGTGCAGTACTCACTCCTACATATCTGAAACTAAGTTCCAGGCAGGCTGTTCAGGGATATAAATCAGACTTTTATACACACCGCTTAAACCTCTGTATGGTTACATAGCCTGTAATAGGGACAGCTGCTTCCCCTACACAACCTCTTTTGGCCAGAGGTCACTATGCAGCAGCCTTCCTCAGTTTACCCATGTATGGGTTCTTTAAATGAACTCCACCAGTCCAGAGTCCTTAAAATATACCCCTTCTTGGTCTAGAATAAGAAACAAACTCAATCCCAGGGGCTTCTCACCTTCCTCCTTCTTGCCTTCTTTGGCAGATTACTCCCAGCCCTACCTAGCTGGAGTCTTTTGGTCCCTAAAGTCTCAAACTTTCTTGTACCTTACTGCAGTCTGCAGGTGCTTTCTAGCTCTCTACCACAGCTTCCTCTAGCTTAGTGGTTCTCAAACTTTTGTACTGGTGACCCCTTTCACATAGCAAGCCTCTGAGTGCAACCCCCCTTATACATTAAAAACACTTTTTAATATATTTAACAGCATTATAAATGCTGGAGGCAAAGCAGGGTTTGGGGTGTAGGCTGACAGCTCACGACTCCCCATGTAATAACCTCATGACCCCCTGAGGTCTCCTGACCCCCAGTTTGAGAAACCCCTGCATCTAGCTGCTGCTTCTTCCCCCTTGGCTCTTCATAGAGACCAGCAGCCCACTGTCAGGACCCATCAAGGCTGTTAATGATGCACAGGTGGGCTGGACCAGCTCCCTCTTAATGGGCCCCAGTCCACCCTGTGATTTAACCCAAGTCACAATCTAGCCCTCAGACTCTAGCTTTTTATTCCATAACATGACTTGTATATTCTCATTTTCCACACTTGCTCATGAAGAAGTAATCTTGAGTGCCCAACACAGACTGAGAACTAGTAAGATAAGGTTAAAGCTGCTCAGCAGCTACGCAGATCAGAATATGCATATAATCTTCATTAAAGTAATCCATTGTGCCACTGACATGGATATCTGTTGCTCACAAGTGCTAACGGGAGTTATACACATGACTTGGTGGAACAACAGACTCTAATGAAAACATGAGTCACAGAGGTCTTGGTATGTTACACAAGAGATTTCAGAATCATAGCACATAATTGCAAAACTTCTCGCTATAAAAGTCTTTATAAATACCTTAGAAGCCCCCCCGAATACTGCAGAGAGAGACCACAATGTTTTGGTACAGATGTAATAAGCAATGACTAATACAGTTAGGGGGAAAGCACTGAATAGCTTTATGCATGAGAACAACAATCTTACAATTGGTGTACAACTGGTGTAAAACCGTGCTAGAAGTATAAGAATCTCAAGTCCAGGGTAATGAGTTGTGTGGAACTTGAACAAGTTAGCACTCTAGATTAATTTTGAATACACTGGCCATATGGCACTGTGAATAAGCAAAATAAATCAAAGAAATCCATCCAACATGTAATATAAGCACAGATTGATGGCTCACGGTGACCTTGAGAAAGTACTGGTCAAACCTTGCTATGTTCTGGAAAAGACAAAACCAGTTTCTCTGACTGAAGGGGAAAAAAAGAGGATAACATAAAGCAAGTTCAGGACCCCAGACAAACTAAAGTTCTGAACCTTAATAAAAGGCTGAACAATACTACCATCAGCAAGAACTGCAAAGGCTAATATGTCATTCAGAAGGCAGCAGGGGCCAATTAAAACTCAACTGTTTCTTCAGAATTTAACTACAGGACATTTTCAAATATCTAAGTCTGAACATAAAGGTAGACACCTAACCAACCCAGAAATTGCTTCCCTGGAGTCAGCTAAGATGGAAAAATAAACCTGTATGTCATCACTCCAACTATCTAGCTGCAGTTATACTTTTATCTGATGGCAACTAATGAAAACACATAAACAGAACAGCATGGGTCCAAAAATGTTGCCCTGTGGGATTTCTCAAACCATTTCTACTAGGCTAGAAGAAAATCCCACCCACAAAAATCTATTGTGTGTATGCTGCATGAAATAAAGTGAAATCATTTTAAGTTAGTACCAGAATATGCCTTACACATCTCCAAGCACTGAATCAGAGTTTTGTGAATAACTTTGTTGAATGAAGAAGAAAGGTCAGACAACATCAGGCAACGCATATATGTGAATCATTAAAACCTTGAGAAGGACAGTCTTTGACCTCTGGAAAGGTGGGCATCTGAAATGAAACTTTTCCTTGAAGGTTGTTAGAACTCTGTTCACTGTACAGCAGCGGTCAAAAAAGCTAACAAAATGCTATAATACATAACGGATAGGATAGAAATAATGTTATGTAATCAGAGGTATGTCCTCATCTGGAATAATGTGTTCAGTTCTGGTCTCCCAGTTTCAAAAAGGACATAGAAGAGGTTCAAAGACAAACTGATGGAAATTATTAGATATATGGGAAAACAGTCACATGAAGAGGGATTGGAAAAGAAATGAGATAAACCAAATAAAAAGAGGCATTATAAAAGAATGCAAAAGAGGTAGAATTTTAAAAAACAAGTTTAGTTAAATTTCATTTCAAAGAGCATCCTTTAGCTCTATTCACCTGTTTAATCTTGAACCCATCTTGCCTCCTGTCCAGTAAGAAGATTATGTACCACTTTGACATCTCACTACCAGGAGCGGCGGCGGCCGCCGAAATGCCACCGAGGTCCTCAGCGGCCGAAGAAGCTACCGCCGGGGACCTCGGCGGCATTTCAGCGGCAGCCTCTCCCGCCGGTGGCCGCCGAGGGACCTGAAATGCTGCCCCCCAAATCCTGGCGCCCTAGGCGACTGCCTAGGGTCACCTAATGGTAGCGTCGGCCCTGCTCACTATTATCAAATCATCCTTTATCACTTCAATTGTTCTTCAATGAAAAGTGACTAGCTACATTTCCCTTCATTCTGATTTTCAGTACTCAGCTTTTAATGAATCTTATAGAAAAGGAACACATAATATAAAGCATCTAGAGCATTAGTTTGCTTTTTTTTTTTTTAAATCTGTATTAAACTCTTTCTTCCCTTGCTGCTTCATTTATTTTCAAAACCTCTAAAATATAATAGGACAAATATTTTAACATTAATAGTGGGTTGATCAAAAATTTTCTACTGAACAGTTTTCCATTAAAAATAAATAGAATATAAATATTCTGCAGGAATATTATCTAAACTTTTGACAAAAAACAGCCAGGCACCAGGCTCGCTGTTGCACCAAGTGCCTGCCTGGTTTTCTGCCAGTCTGTTCATTCAGCCACTCACCAGCCAGCCAGCCTATATGGCATGTAGGAGGTGGGCTGCCCAGCTTTCCAGCTGCCCGGCTCCTTGGGTTGCTTGCCTGGCAGATGGATGGGTAGGCTGTCCAGCTCCTTCACTGCCTTCCAAGCTGGCCAGAAAATGAGGGAGCTCACCAGTCAGCCAAGGTGCCGATTTACCAGCCCAGAAATGTTCACATTTCTTTTTCAGTTCTTCCAAAATGGAATTGTTCTAAAATGTTCATCCCATGTGTGAAACAAGGTGGGTGAGGTAATATCTTCGATTGGACCAACTTCTGTTGATGAGAGAGACAAGCCTACAAACTTGCATAGAGCTTTTCTTCAAGTGAAAGCTCGAAACTGAAGACTCTATCAGTAATTATTTTATGTTTTCTTCCAGGTCATTGATAAAAATATTTAAAATAGCATAGGTGGATATTTTAATATATTAAAAATATGAAAATAGCATAGGGTCAAGAACCGATCCCTGAATGACCCCACTAGAAACCCACCCAGTTGATGATGATTCCCCATTTAAATTAAATGTGGAGACTGGTCATTTAACCAGTTTTTAATCCATTTAATCTCTGTCATATTGATTTTATATTGTTCTAGTTTCTTAATCAAAATGTTGTGAGATACTAAGCCTTGTAAAAATCTATTACATCAATACTATTACTTTTATCAATCAAACTTGTAATCTCATAAAAAAGTTATCAAGTTAGTTTGACAGGATCTATTATCTATAAATCCATATTTGATTAGCATTAATTATATTACCCCACCTTTCATTCTTTATTAATTGAGTCCCATATCAGTTGTTTCATTATTTTGCGCAGGATCAATATCAGGCTGACAGGCCTATAATTACCCAGGTCATTCCATTTACCCTTTTTAAATATCAGCACAACATGAGCTTTCTTCCAGTCCTCTGGAACTTCCCCAGTGTTCCACGACTTATTGAAAATCAAGAATTCTATTAATTCCATTCCTGCTATACACTTCATTATGTGATAAGTTTGCATGCTTCAGCTTGTAGGTCATTTTCTTAATATATAGGTTTGGCTTTTTTAATGATTTCTTAATTCTGGTTGTATCTCTTTATTAGTTTGAATATTCTGACAGAAATGTGAAAATAGCTTTTCATAATCTATTGGTCTCATCCTTTACGATTTGCCAAACATCATGGAACAGAAGTCTGTCTTCCTCTTTATCTATTATGGCCCCAATTCAACAAAGCACTAAAGCACATGCTCAGTTTTAAGCATATGAATAAGTACATCCCTATTCAGCAAAGCATTTAAGCACATACTTACCTGAAAGCACAAATGTTACCATCTTAACTTCCATGGGACTCAGGCATGTGTTTAAGGTTCAGAACCTTGTTAACTTCTTTGCTGAGCAGGGATTGACTTACTCACATGCTTGAAGTTAAGCATATGTTTAGATTCTTTGCTTAACTGAGGGATGTTAGCAGTACAGTTTTGGGATACTGGTTAGGTAATTTTAATTATGCTTTCCCTACCAACAGTATGAGTCTTCCATAGAAGAGCACAAAATATCATATGTCTAACATAAAACCTTCCTATTGCATTGTGTTTTAAATTACAGTAATGATTTAAAATAAATAGATGTTTAAAATAAAGAGGTCTTTTCTCCACCAGATTATGGCTGTATGCAATATTTCAAATTTCAAAAATTTGTTGGAAGATTTTGTTGAGCTATAAGCAGGGTCTGAATGAATGCTTCCCTGACAGCTTTAGCTGAGAGGGGAAGCATTCATTCAGACCCTGCTTACAGAAATTTTGGTGGAAAAATAGGTGGGGAGTTTAGACTGATTTTTAAAACTATTTTTGACCAAATGTAAGTTCAAAATGTTTTGAATGTCAACATTTTTAACAAAACTTCGAATCTTAATTAAGGAGAAAATATTGGGGAAATCTTATTGGGGGTGGTTCCCCCTTCTTTTCAACCATATCTAATTATAACAACTTAAAAGCATGGTCAGTTTTAGGCCTGTTCCTACCTTACTCTAACCAACTAATGTAGGTATTTACATAGGCATTCATTTGATTCATATCTGAGCACCTCACAATCAAGTTGTACGTTACATAAAAAGAGTTCTTTTAATAAAGTTTTGGGATTTCTCTCATTTAAAAATCATAGTTAATTTTTGCTATCTGATACGTCTGTTTCATAAATTTGAGTCCTGTGGTGAATAGACATTTGCATACATACATTTGCCTGCCTAGTTTGAACAGACAATTGTATGCAGATATTGGAGCTCAATATGAAAAGTAGGCCTGTAAGATTCCGTCTTACCAATTTTACTTTTTTCTACTTAATAATGATTGACTTTATTATTTGGGGTCATTTCACCTATCCTTATTTGCTTCAACCCCTTTACAGTAATTGTCTTGAATATTTTCGAAAACTTATTCTGCCCGATCTCCTAGGAGTTCATGCTTTCTGCCCCAAAGTATTGCTCACAAAATATTGTTGGCGAATTTTATTGTTGAAAGAATTTTAAGTTATAATTTATTTTCCAAAACAGAAGCCAAAAGCAGCAATAGAAGTTTGTTTGGGGAGGAACTTCTGAATGCCATCACAAATTTCAACCACAGACTGTGGAACATCTATTTTGGTAAGTGTGACCATCTTCTGGCAAACAGAGAATATCTTTTGGGTAAATTACATGTTCTCGTTTTCATGTCTGGCACTTCCAATAGGAAGCCACACTTTAGTTTCTCTCACTTTCTTGATCCCTTTCAGTTGAATCTGCCACATGTTCTGATGCAATGGATGAAAAAGAGAATTCAGGGGGTTTATTCTGTCCCTACCATGCAAAAGAATATTGATCAGGATGCACAGGAAAATGAGACAAGAGAAGGGGATGGATTTAAGCAATAGGCCACAACCAGTGCTTAATTTGTAATGAAAGAGGTGCGGGGATCAAGCAATGTATTTACTTTCATAACTGACATGGCAATCTGGGAGTACCAGGGCTATGAATTGCCAAGCCTAGAGGAGCCGGTGCTTAGCCCCAGCAAGCCCTGGCACAAATTAAGCACTGGCCACAACTTTATTAATTTAACAGCAGGGAAGAGAGCTATCTTCCCTCTTTCCCCCTTCCAAGCTTTAAAGTGTGTCTAGAGTGGAGTTCCAGGGCTCCATCATATAATCCATCCATCGGGATCAACTTTCCTCAGCCTATCCCTAGGGTTCAGTTTACTCTACTCAATCCTCTCACCCCCACCCCACCCTAAGGGGCATAGAGGGGAACAAAGGAGGGACAGAATTCTGTGAAGACTTTAGATCACCCCTTTTCCCATAGGCCCAAGGTTCACCAGTGAAATCCCAGGTTTCTTATTTATTGGCATGGGTCCTTTTAGCTTTTTATCTGCATTGGATACCAGTGGCAGGTTGCACTGAATTAAACATTCATATAAATAAATAGTATTAATTTGTAAGTCCTACTCCTATTTAACCTAGATGTGCCTTCATAATGCTGTGAGGAAGGTGAAAACATTCACTAGGGCACCGCCAGTTTGCCCCCCCAATAGGAAAATATTCTTTCCCTACCCCAAAACAGGCAATTGGCACAGCATCCTAAAATCACTGCTTCTAACCTATAGTTACAGGAAGGCAGGGTGGGGCAGCTAAAAATGGAGCAAGAGGATCCAAAAAACAATTATTTTGTGGGTGGAAGGAGCATGGAGTCAATCAACTCCCCTCTCCCTCTAGCTGACTAATTGAAGGCAGAGAGTCCATAGAGGAGAGACCATCCCTGCATTCCTGCAGTGTGAACTCCCCCCCTCACCCTTTTCTCTTCTCCTCCTTCCTGGTCCTATCAAATTTCCCACCCATTGATTTGTGTAAAGAGGAAAACCCAGTTGATGTATCTCAATGGGCCACCTAGTGGATGTGTCCAAACTTCCAACCGCTAGTACACATACAGTAATGGAAAGCATTAGCTGAGGATAAAAATTTCTCCTATAGAAGGTGCTTAGCTTTAAGCATGGACCTAAGTCTCATTGACTTAAGAGTGTTAGGCTTAGTCTACACTTAAAACTTAGGTTGACCTAGCTATGTCACTCAGGGATATGAAAAATCCATACCCCTGTGTGCCATAGTTATGCTGACCTAACCCTGGTGTAGATGCAGCTAGTTCGCTGAAAGAATGCTTCTGTCAGGAAGCATCTTTAGTGTGGGAATGTTCCTGAAAGAGTTTGATAGATGGGCGTGATTGTTGAAGTTGTGATGGAAACCTATGAAGAGGTTCAGGTCATCTGTCCAAAGGATGAAAATATCATTGATGTATCTCAGGTATATCATTGGTCTTGTGGTACATTTGGTGTTTTCTTAAAGACTCATCTCCCAGAGTCATGTGATTATGTGAGACACTCAGCTTTCATTTTTAATGTTTCTCACCCTCATGGTTTCAGAGAAGAGCTTTAAAACCTGAGCCAGATGCAACCTAAAGGCTCAAATACCAGAAGGGGGAAAAAATTAAACAATCAAATTACGTTATGTAAGCCAGTCTCATGATTTGGAGGCACATGACTCCTGACTTATGAGTGCTCCAGTTGGCCGGGGTAAGTGTTGGAGAACAACAAGCTAAACAGCAGGTTCTTCCCGTCTCATGTGGGCAAAAGGGCAGTAGTATGCTCATTGCATTATGATTGGAAAGGGGCTAAAACCTAAATCTCTTAAACAACTCCATCCCTTCCACTCCAAACTTTGTGACAACAGAACTCAAATCCAGAATATCCCCACTTTTAGATTTGGTTTTACAGAACTGAAACAGAATCTCCTTAGCTCATCTCTGCTGTAGAGTGGGAACCACTATACATCCCTTTATGAGCACTGCAATGTGAAATAAAAATGAATTCCTTTTTTGCATCATTTTCCCCTTGTTAATATCTCCTCTGAACAAACAGAAAGCGAGGTGGTTTTCTTCCCCCTTCAGGAATAATAATACATTAAAACTGAATAAGCAATTGTAGAAAAATCTTCCTCAAACAATGATATACATTCTAATTCTGGAAGCATTAATTTAGATGGATATATATTGTGGCTATTCCCCTTTTACAACAATACATATATTACACTGAGCCACTGCAGACCTCTTTCTCTGCATAAATTGCTTTTTTCTTGTGGTTGAACTGAGATCCACTGCAGTTAATTTTGTTACATATTCCAACGATTAAAGCTGGAGTCACTGTGGTACTCCTTCAGTTTAGTTAAGGCTCAAGTGCCTCAGGCTCCTATTCAGCACCAGTAATATTAGACTTGCCAGGAGCTTAATAGTCAAAAACATTTTCCAGAGGAGTCCAGGGACCTAATACTAAGAACAGTTTGAGAGGTGAAACTTCCTTGGTCGTCATTTCTATCCAGTAGCAATTATAAAACCATAAAGATAAAATAACCTTTTTAGATCTATCTTCATCATAAAAGAAAAACAAAATCAATGGTTGTTTTTTATTTAGCCGTTTAGCTATAGAGATGATTCCCTCAGCATACGTCTCCAAGAGACTTTTCCTTCAGCCTCAAAATATAAAACTCTATTAAACAGTTGTGGGGTTTTTTTTGCAAATTCTTGCGTTTATTCTTCTGTCGTGTATATAGTCAGCACAGCAAGCATTTCACCTTTAAAAAAGCAAACACGCTATATGACTTAATGTGCTGATTCTGGTTGCCTGAGTAATGGTGAGGAACCTCATTAATAAAAACAGAAAGCAAGATGCATAATTCAGAAAGAATACACAAAAATTAATTCGGAGTTAAGTGGGATTGCAAATATATGTGTTGAAAACAGATTTCAAAGCTTTTATCAGGGTGAAAGGTTGCTCTTCTATCTTCACTGAAATGTGGACTTGCAAAAATTATGAGGAAATTATTCAAGTGCCAGGTCAAATCTATTTGAAATAAACTTATGTAGAATCGCAAAGCTGCATGCTAAAAAAGCATTCTAAAATTTCAAATGTTAATTTTGTATTCTATGCAACATGACACACATTAAGTGGATTAAAGCATGGTTAGCTCATGTGTCTCAGAATGACAAGGTGGGTGAGGTAATATTTTTTATTGGACAAACATCTGTTGGTGAGAGACAAACTTTTGAGCTTACAGAGCTTTTTTTCCAGGTCTGAGAAATGAATCATAAAGTAGTTAAAACATATTTCAGGGGACCATTCAAGGTGAAGTGGCTCATTAACACATCTCCAGTCATGGGCTGGAGGGAAAGAAAACAAAGCTGGACAGAGGGGACATTAATGGGTTATAGATTGCTACAATAAGCCATAAATTTGGTGCCTCTATTCAGTCCATGATTTTAAGTGTTTAGCAAAGTTATGAATTTAAGCTCCCAGGTTCATTTTTGAAAGCGTTGTGCAGATTTCCTTTAAGATTGAGAACCAAAAGGTCAGATAGAGAGTGATTACTTTGTGAAAAATGTTCATGTAGAGGTGTTTTTGTCTTTTATCATTTTTCTGTGAGAGTTCATTCAAGAGTCTACTGATTGTCTGGTTTCAACCAAATAGTTGTTACTGTGGCATTCAGTGCACTGGATGAGATACATCACATGCTGTGAGAAGCATGTTTAGGAACCATGGATCTTGAAAGGTGTGTTGAGGGGGGATATTGATCATCGTAGCAGTGGAGATATGTCTACAGGTGATGCATCTGTTGTTCTGGAAGGGACTGGTGCCACCTTGAGCTGGTGTGTCCTGGTCTGTAGGGAGCTTGCTTTCGATGATGAAGAGCTTGGAGAGGCTGGGTGGAGGGCGGATTGTATGAAAACCAGATGAAGGGGTTCAGGGAAGATTTCTTTCAGGATGTGGTCCCTATTGAGTATGAGTTGTATTTATCTGATGATACCCCATACGAATTCCAGTGTGGGGTGGTAGGTGACAATTAGGGATGTGCGATCAGAAGGGGGTTTATGTCTGTATTGAACCAGGCTCTTTTGGGGTATGTGGATGACCCATTCCATGATTCGATCTACTCTGCTGGAGTGTCTTCATTTGGTGAAGGTGATTTGAAGTGTTCACACTTCACCAAACAAGGACCTGCTTCAGCAAAGCAATTATGCATGTGGTTAACTTTAAGCTGTTAAACTGAAGTCAAGTCAAGTCTTTCATAAAGTTAAGCACTTTGGTTAAGTTATTTGTGGAATCAGGGCCACCTTCATATAGGGGGCACAATTCAGTGCAATGCAATATAGTTCCCACAGCCTGATTCTCAGCTGGTGTAAATCAGTGTAGCTCTGCTAAAGTCAGTAGCGCAACGCTGATTTACATCATCTGAGAATTGGGTCATAAATCTGCATAATCTGCCACATGCCAGATCATGGCAAACTGCAGCCTTTATTTCTGTATGCAATAACGACAACTGGTAACATCAAATTCCAGTTTCACTAAGATTATTCAGGTTTACTACCATGCTGCATTTGCCAAAAAGAAAGTGAAATGGGTTTAAAAAAAAATCTGACTAGTTAGGAACTAAAACACAGTTTTGAACAACACCATAAAGGAATTATAGGAAGGAAAAGTGATTTTAACACCAGTTAAACTTTGTGGCACAAAATGCTCCTTGTGGGAGTCTCAAGGGAAAAAAATTAAAAATGGATAGGATGCTATTCTGTTGTTCATCAAATTGAACAGAAGGGCAAAAAAAGACTTTCAGAAATATATGTAAATCCAATCCAAGCAGTCTGTAGCACACACTATGAATATAAGTATAGTTTGCAAATTTTTCTTGAACAAAATGAGTAAATGTGGACAATATTCCAAGTATAAAACTACAGCTATCACCAACTTTGCATATTTGCTTGATGACATTTCAGTAATACTGGATATTTCTGGTGCTCAAAAAATGTGGTTAAAGATAGCCTAGATGTATGCAAAAGACAAAAGTGACAGACAGCCTTCAGCATCATTATGGGTACAATTTCTGTCAAATTCAGCTGCATACAAAAAGGTAATGTAGAGACATCTGAGTCCTTTCATAACATCTGGTTGCTTTTTAAAGACTATTTTCTTGGTTCTTCTGCAACTAATTTGATGCAGAGAGATGGATGCACAAATGTCTAAGCACATGAAGGAAATTGTATCCTTTCTGTATTCCCTCTTTTCTGTTCTTTTCTCTTTTTCTTGAGGCAGAGAAAGAAAGACTTCTTCATGTTAGGTTAGACTGATTTGCTGTAAGTCTTATGTGAAATTGCTTATTTTAATATATGTTTGATGCTGGTCCAGCCAACCCCTACTCACATTAAAATCAGTCAAGTATCAGCCGTGTTTGTCGCTTCTACAGATCCAGACTAAGAGTCCTGTGGCACCTTGTAGATTAACAGATGTATTGGAGCATAAACTTTTGTGGGTGAATACCCACTGCGTCCATTGCACACATCCGACAAAGTGAGTATTCACCCACGAAAGCTTATGCTCCAATACGTCTGTTAATCTATAAGGTGCCACAGGACTCTTTGTCGCTTCTATTAAAATCAGTGAGTCTACTCATAAGTAAAGACTACTGCTGGACAAACTATTTAGAATGAATAATTAATTTATCAAATTTAGCCCTTTTATCGACAAACTGTCTGAATATACATAATTTTCAAACAGTTCTTTATTCAAAATTATTCAAGGAATGGTTTCTGTGAACATAGTTTAGTTCAGGGGTTCTCAGGAAAAAAAATTTGGTGGCCTCAGAGTGCAGCCACCAACTCTTGCTGGTGGCCGTGCTCACACTTTTTCCTAAAATACTTAATTTACTTTAGCTAAAACAAATAGATAAGCACATATACATGTCCAAATCATTGTAATTTATTTATTGCTAACTAGTAAGTCTGTTGTGAAAAGTGATATTAACAAAAGTACAAGTATCACTTTTCACAGCAGACGTATTCAGCCCTGCCAAGCCTGGGGACAAATTAAGCCCTGAAGGGGTGGTCGGGGGGAGACAGAAGGGGGCTGGAACCCAAAGCCCCACAGCTGGAGCCCGGGCCCTGCTGCTGAGCAGCTACAGCCTAGGGCTAGAGCCCAAAGCCCCCGGCCAGAGCCTGCTGCCCCACCACCCCAGGGCTGAAGCCCAAAGGCTGAGCCCCACTGCCCCTGGGAAAGTGGAGAATTCACTGGCTGCCTTCTCCTTCAGCATTGTACCCCAGGTGTCTCCAAAGGGGGGAAGGGCCCAACTGCTCCTGGCAGCCCCAGCAATCAACACCAAGGCAGTGAATCCGGGAGCAACAGGGAGTCAGAGGGGCTGCTATATTGCTCCCCACTCCCCACCCCATCACAGCCAGGAGGCTGTGGCCACAAGAAAAGCCCCTGGTGGCTGCATTTGAGAAACCCTGGTTTAGTCTATGGATTGTTCCCAAACTATTTTCCACAATGATTGCTTTGAGAATTCAGGCTTTGTGCTACGTGACTGGTCACCTACTGCACATGGTTGATGACTTATAAACCTCCCAAACGGCTTTCAATATGCATGCGTTAACAGTACTGGAGTGAATGTTCCCTGAGATGATTATGTACTTGACTATTTCTGAGACACTGTGTGTCAATATTTTTGTAAACAAAAATGAACTCAGATGAAAAAATAATGGAAAGTGAATAAGGGGACACAAAAAACATTGAAGTGACTTGTTTTTCATTTTGATGTGTTCACAAATGCTTTCTGAAATATTTGGCTTTCCTTAGTGAGGAGTGAGGACTATTCAGTTGAGTCACTTGATTCATACCTGTATTATGCCACATTTCTAACTATCTCTGTAGATATCTGCCATCATCGCTGTAGTGTTTGAGCACCTTATAATCATTCAGTTTTCTCCTCTCACCATCCTCGCAATGGAGGGAAGTATTTTACAGGAGGGGAACTGAAGCCCAGAGTGGATTAAGTGATTTAAAGGTCACACAGGAGGAAATCTGTGGCTGAGCCAGCTATTGAACCCAGGTTTTCCAATGCCCTATCCATTAGACAATTCTGCCTACCTCACTAGTAAAACTCAGGTCACACAACCACTGGACGCAGAATATACATCGGAGGGGTGGGGAATGGGGAGTTTGTGGCTAAAGGGACGTGCAATCCTCATTTTGTTAGGTTAACCAGCACAGCCTCAAACATGGTTAGCACTGTCCAGGTAGGGAAATTTGCTGGAATAGCTTGAGGATCAAGCACCTCCCTGTGAAGATCCCACCTGATGGGCTTTTATAATGTCTTAGTCAAGAGTAAAGCTGCCAATGCCTGACTGAACTTCCCAAGAACACATTAATACACACCTGCCTTCCTTTATGCTTTAATACCTTATCTGTTGCCACAGTGAATTTAGTGAAGCACCTACTGAATTTCCTCAAAGTCAGATCTCTCCAGGATGGTTTATTTGAATTTGCTCCATCACACCAACCCTGTTTTGTGCCACTGGAGAGTTAACCACTTCTGAAATTGCCTTTTTTTAGGTCATTTAGAAGCAAAGTAAATAAGAAGAGGGCATAATATTGATCCTTATGGCTCAACACTTGTCACTTATCCCCACCATGAATCAATATGTTTTATCTCTTTGCCTTCCATCCTTAAACTAGTTAATCCATTACAGTAGTTTTCTGCTAGACTAGAATGGGCAAATCTGAAAGATGCCTAGAGATTCAGTTCAAGTGCTTTCTCCAAACTTTTTAGGATGCCACTTCTCCTTCCTTGTGATTCTTCAATTCTCTTTTCTTCTCAACATATGCAGTAAAGTATAAAAACAAAAAACAAAAAATAACCCACAATACAGATAAATTAGATCCACTGCTTCTCCTTGTAGCATGCCAAATCCGATATATAAGGATTCCACTTCCTACATATATTGCAACTACTATTCATTTTCTAAGTTCAGGCGCTCTGGAATTTCCCCCATCTTTTAATGAACCATTTACATTTCCATCATTGGCTTAGAATTTCCTCAAGTCTCTCACTTTGTGGGAGGGTGTATATTAGAATTTGGCACTAGGTGTAGTCTCCATTTGTAAATTATTTCCTAGCAATGGAATAACACATGGTAAGGTATATGTGATTTTCATTCCCCCCCCATTAAAATGTATCTTAAAATCTCACAAAACTACAGTCTTTGCCTTCAATGCTCAATCAGCAAACATATTAACAGTCTGCAGCAGTATTTGCCTTATCTGTCATTACCTTCCTACTCTTCTTTAATAACTCCACTATTGTGGTTGTTTATTTCATTTATAATTTAAGCATTTCTGTTAAAACTATAGAATAATTGTTAGATTAACTATTTCAGTTAAATACCACATGAATAATCCTTATGTGGAACTAAGGTGTTAATAATGAAGACATCATATTTTTTTGCTGGATGATGGGTAGCTCCCCATCAAGCCTGTCTTTCATTTATGGGCAGACACAGACTTCCTTGAAGCCCATGTGTGATATAGCCACCCTTCATTCAGGCTAAATGGGGGAGCAGTTAAATGTTCCTTTGTTTAGTGATAGCCAAAACAAAAAGGAAAACATCATAGGGTTTGATAATAAATGCCACCACCCAGCAGCTTGATTGAGGGTATGTCTTCACTAGAAACACTACAGCAGAAAGCTACAAGGATAGGCAGCTCTCAGAGGTAGTAGCTAGGATACCTAGCAGTGCTGGGGTTTAGGTTGGCTTAACTGTGTCTCGCAGGGGAGTGAATTTCACACACTTCTGAACAACACAGCTAGGTTATCCTGACTTTGTGGTGTAGGCCTGTGGTTCTCAACCTGTGTCTAATGGGTGTGCTTATACCTAAGGGGTCTGCAAAAGACAGACTGAAAACTGACTGAACAGAATTCAGTTATATATACAGACAATAGATTTCCAAAGGGGTCCGCACCTCCATTAAAACTTTCAAAAGGGGTCCGCAAATGAAAAAAAGCTTGAGACCGGCTGGCGTAGACCAGCCCTGAATGCGAACATGGGCTGGGGTGGAGCTGTGTGTGTTCACTTGCCGGTAGCAATCAGAAGCAGACAGAAAGCAAACAGAGAGGACATGAAAAAATAAGGAGACAGCAGGAGAAGCATTAGTGCTGTGGCTCTGAGAGAAAGCCAAAAGAAAGTGAACTATATGGGACAGTGCTGACTGGAAGGCAGGCTTGTGGACAAGGAAACTGACTCATGTCTGTCCCCCCTGCGTTCAGAGAAGCAAGACTGTGTTTACATTCTCTGTAAATAAACAGAATTATATCAAAGAAATGTCATAAATTTCCTCTAGCAGAAACAACGCACAAGGCCCTGACTATTGGCTACCCACTCAGGCCAAACCATATTGTTCCCTTAGAAATTGCATTCTAATTAAGTTTCATGTTGTAGTATATTAAAATTATCTGAAGTCACATTGTTTCTTTCTTTTATAGCTATTCTTATTTCATTTGCAACTTTAGTTTCCCTAAATATTTTATTTATATATATAAAAATATAAATATAAATATAAATATAAAAGTGTATGCACATTTCTATTCTTATTTTTCATAATATTGTATATAATATTTCTACTGTGTTGGCTTATTTTCCCTTTAACACACCACCAATCATTGTTTGCCTTTTATTTCATTTATTACAAAATAGGCAAGAACCATCATACACATAAAATTAATCTGTTGGCCTAATCTTCATTAAGCTTTTTTGCCCTAAATTTCCTAACTTACTTGCTCTCCGTTCATTTTCACTGTTAGTACTAATAGTCTGAGGTAAATCAGCAACCACTAGCATCTTAAGCAACTTTTCTATGCAGGATTAGACAGTATGATGGTTAAAAACACCAAAGGTTGCCAAGAAACTGCATACACTGATGCTCCCACTTTTATACCAGTGGAGATGAATCAATGGTAGCATTGAGGGGAAATTCGGGGCTAAAAAGCCTAGAGTGCAACCCATTTTGATAATCCTCTGTTTTCTTCTTCTAATGCCTCCTGTGAGCCCATCTGATGTCACTCACTACAATCCTCAATCCATCAAAGCCGCAGAATACAAAGTCCTATTGTGGCATCATCCCATGCCAAATAGGACTGCACGGAGAATGTCACAGACTCTGCCTCACCCAAGGCCTTTTAACACTTAATCTGTTTCCACCCATCCACCAGAGTAGAGTTAAAGGGAACATGGTTGAGTAGTGCAGCTGATTGCCTGGATGTGGATGGGGTTAGGATAGATGATGGTGGGTGGCCAGCTTTCACCCATTAACATGTAATGGCTTAGGGAAGGACTCCATTTACTGCAACACTAGAGTTCCATGTACTGCTGCTGTATGATTCTAACTAAAAGCCACCAGAATAGGGCCTTCATACTCTCAACCTGATCCTGATCAGGGGTTCTCTAACACCAGGTCCCCACTACCCACTGCTAAGCAAACCTGAGAGCAACTTTCAGGTATCAGACAACTGACATCCTTGGTCTGAATGTTACAGCCCAAGATAAACAAAGTCCTGGAAGAAAGAAGAAGGAATGGATTTTGGAGTCTAGGTGTAGAAAAGAAAAAAGGAATTGATGTTGATGGGGAAGAAGAGAGAAGAGAGACCACATCCTAGGGATTTGTTGCACTCTCTGGTAAGCCAGGCAGGCAATTTAGATTCAAAATAAACAGATTTGGTTGATAATTTGTTGGAAAGAATTCAGGCTGACTAAACCACCTACTGAAATTCACTGATGTTATGTCCTATAGGAGATTGTAAGAACCCCCTTTAATTTTTAAATCCATTCTTCTTGTTTTCACATGTATGTAATGAAGCCAAATTAATGCAGCTAATAGGAGTTTCATGGAAACTCTGCATTACTGCCATTACAACAGACTTTAGACACTAAACCTGAACAATCATGCTAAGAACTGTTTGCAGGTGAAAGAACAAACCAACACAAACTAAATCCGTGCCCTTCACTTGTATTTTTATGAATGTAATACACATTTACACATGTGCAATTAAATGTTTGTGTGTATGTTTTATATTGAAATGAAAAGGTAACTTAAATGATATGGCTAAGTATTTTGTATATGCAAAAGGAATTAAATACAAATGGAAAAGCTAATGTAAGAAAACTGTGTTATTTGCTGTTTTTCAGGGTAAAGATTGATGTTACAAAAACTTATATTTTGCAAGGCCTGGTGAGTATTTGAAAATAAATCCCTAGCCACCTTAGCAAGCATGCACAGTAGGAGAGAACAGAACCTTCCCACTCTTTTTTCCTTCTTAAAGATAAGAGGGGCGCGGGGAAGAACCTTGGAGTTGTCTTTAGGCCTTTGAGGTTCTCACACACTGAAGGGACTATCTGTGAGAAAGAGATTTATCACATTGGAAAGGAATGAGACATTATTTTAATGGCATGCTTTGTAGGAATAGCATTATAACATAAAACAGTTACTGAAAAATAAAATACAGAGTTGGGGCCAGAGCTTTGGCCAAGGTTAAATCTCCTTTGCTACAAGTAAAGCAAAACTAATGGGGCAGCTGGGGATTCCCAAACAGGGAAATCCCCTGCTGACATAAAGGTGACATAGCCAGCTCAATGCCACCTGATCCCCCACCTGTCAGCTTAGGGGCCTTCAGGAGTAGGCTGGGTGCATAGCCTGGACCAAGAGAGGATGTGGCAAGAGAGTGATGGAGATCCCTGGCTGGTGGAACAATCTCTGTGATTGCTCTAATTTGCACTGGAGGCTGATTCAGCCTCCTGCCATCATCCCTATGCCTGTCTCAGGCATAGCTGAGAATCAAAGCCTTTGTATTTGCCAAGATAGAAGAATTGGTTATTAATGCAATGTATACATTTCAAGCCAATTGTGCAGTACATGACAATATAGTGCACACAGAAGTCACAAATTTTATGTGCTCATGCTTTAAATGAAAGTTAAATTATGAAATAAATTATGTTGAAAAATTAGTGCAAATTCAAAATAGAAAACCGAATATATTAGAAATATTTAACTGCAAGAAGAGAGCTTCCAGGATTATTTATTATGGTCTTTGTATAAAAATTTTGAAGGTTATGCTTTTAACTAAGGAATATATACAACTTGAATAAAGATATTATGGGATAAAATAAAAATAAATTTAGGACAAAAGTGTTCTTGAAACTATACCAGCATTTTTAGTAAACCCAGCTGTAATCTGCAGACTAAAGTTAAAAAACACCTTTATCTTAAATCAAAATGTTAATAAGAATTTTATCAAACCATATTTCCATTTAGGATATTGCAAGCAAGTAGGGGGAATCAGTGAATTCACACATTCCTCAGTCAAAGAGATGTTGAATTATAGTTTGCAGGGAAATAACTTGTTTTTCATCAAAATTTCAGGTAACTAACAAATTTTCTCAAAAATGTTCTCAGTGTGTGTGTGTGTGTTTGTTTCTTCTAATGGTTTCTGGAGGTTAATGAAAGAAACAATAGGAACCCTCTGTATTTGTCAGCAGGCGTCCAGATTCTCTATTGCTCTTTGTGCAATCCTTTATAGTACTCAATCCTAATGGTATCACTTTACAGCCACTTTATACTCCGTTTGTAATGTGTAAGTGACTACCCATGGTGCAGGGCAACTAAGCCCCAAGTCTCCAGTTACTCCCTACTGGAATTCCAGAATTCAGATTTGTTTAAGTGTTTCACCATGGAATGTGGTGCTCCTGAGATATGTGGACAAAATGTATTGATAATGAATACAGAAGTGCTGAGTACTGAACATTCCCATGAAATACACTGAGCTAGAAAGCATAGCATAGTAGTCATTAAATAGAAAGAAGTTATTTTGAAAGTTTCTCTTGTTGTCTAATAGTTAAGGTAGCCCTTAAGATCCAAGAATTCACATCAACCAGTATCACCAACATGAAGAACTGACTTTGAGCAATGAGCTAAAATTAATTAATACCTTGCTGGATTAGTTCTTATTGGTGGTTATTACTTATTCATTTTTCTGGGTAATTAACACTCTCACTCATAAGTCAAGTCAGAAAAATCTAGTGGGTATTTTGGTAAACTATCTGTAAAGGTACTTTTTGAATTGAACCAGGTCAAACATGACACCTAGTTTTCTCCACGGTCTGAAGTGAGAGACTACAGGTAAAAAAAAGGAAGGAATAAAATTAAGCATGTACTGTAAAACAAGCAAAAAACATTATATAAATATTCTAAATTTATGAGGAGACAAAAGGTTTTGTTCTATACCTGGAAATCCCATTGGCACCACATAGTTTTGCACAGACATCAAGGAGTGAATATGGAGCAGTTATAACCATCTCAGTATGACAATAACTACACTTCTATAGTCCCAGAAAAAAATAGGATAGACTTTAAGGCTGAGCTTTTCAAAGAAATTCCATTAAAATCAGGCATTCAGACCCTTTAGGCAGCTTTAAAAAGTGCAGCCTAAAATCCTTTTCATCTTAATCTTCCTTTAAAATATCAGCCAGAGTTAAAAACACAAGGTTACCTTTTCTATGGAATAATGCCTCCAGCTGATATTCAAAGTGGTACTTAATGTGGAAAGTTATCATTTGAAGATATAGGATAAAATCCTGGCACCATTGAAATAGATGGCAAAACTTGCTTCGTGTTTCGCTCATGGTCCATATTTTCAGACACCATATATAGTAAAATTGCAAGTAACAAGGAAATCCCACTACACTAAAATCTAGCCTCTACATTGGTGTTAAAAAAGTCCAAACACTAGAACTGTGTTGATAATTTTTTATGCATACCAATGAGCAAGGTCCTGAAAGGAATTAAAGTGTTTCATTTTGGTAGTGGTTGGTTAGTGAGGGATGGGGGTGCTGGTCTTTATCACACATTTTCTTTTTGTTTTACTAAAATTGTGTAGCTAATTCCATTTTGATGAAATAGTTGGAAGTCATCTGCTGGGGAAAAAAGCATCAAAGCACCATTATATTTCCTCACTCATTTCCAAAAGAGATTTTTATTCCCCGTTTTTCTTCTCTGTTTATACATATTTAATATTAGGTTAAAAACAGCTATTTTGGGAGTGAGTTGGATGAACTGATTAATAACAGATTGTTATAATATCAGTATTTAATGTAATAATTTCTGTTGTGCCAACTCTGCTGTATTTTCCTATGATGTATATATCCTGTTTCAAACAGCGCTACATAAATGTGCATTAGGGAACTTTTAGTGTATGCCAGCAGGGTCTGCACAGATACAACATAGTGGTACAGACTAAAATTTACAACCCTCTCGTGAGGTCTAAAGCATCATGTAGACAAGCCCTTATAGTGACAGAAAATTCTTCCTCTCAGATTGTGCATCTGGTTGTTAATTTTGAACCAGATCATGCAAACACTTATTCGCATGTTTAAGGTAAGCATGTGCATAAATGTTTGTAGGATTCAGGCCTTAAATTACATACATATCAATTTACCCTCTGTCAAAAAATTGGGATATGTTAAATCTGAAGAAAATGCTTATTATTACTACAGGTTGGGCTTGTATCACCATCTATTAAGCTTGCCCAAAACGTCCTGTTACAAGAACCTGTTGTCAGTTGCTTATAACTTGACCACATTTTAACCACTGGACTGAAATTTTCCATAATGGTTGTCTTCCTCGGGCTATTGTTTTGCAGTGTTTTTGTTTTGTTTCATTTCATTTTTGAAATTGTCAGTCAAACAGTTCAGCCATTTCTGAGAAAGTAACTGGAAAAAGTAAATTGTTTTGTCCATGCTAAAAGAACTCTGGTGACCTTTTCTTTTAAAAACTTTAGCACTCCTATGCTTTGGAGCAGGGACTTGAAATCTGGTAGTGGATGAATGTGTCATGAATGTGCCTTTTACTATCCCCATGAAAGTCTGCCCAAATTTGGCCAAGTTATAAACTTTAAAAAAAATACATTTGCACATGCTCCCTGGAGATTCTGTCAGCACTGTGCATACTCCAGCCCAGGGCTGAGCAGGATAGTGCAGACCATGCTGGATGTGGATCCAGGCACCAGAACTAAGAACAGGGCGACTGTCTCTTCTGGACTCTCAGTGACCCCCTGCTGGGCTCAGGCAACATTAAAAAGGAAGATGCCTGTTTCTAATGCAGAGGGGACAAGACATCTGTGGGGATGCTGTGGAATGTGGTGGGAGTAAATAGGTCAAGGAGCCTGGGTGTGAGGAGACTGGAAAGGGAGAGTGGAAATCTGGAAGTGGGAGTTAGGATGTGAGGGGAGACTGGAATTGGCTGGGCAAGGAGACTGGGACTGAAAACCAGTAGGCAGCGTGGGGAGGGTAGACAGATCTGCCTGTGAGTCAGGTGCTTGGGGAGCACACAGATTGGTTGATCAAAGACTAGGGAAACACGCTGGGGAGGGGAGACAGTGACACTGGATATGGAGCTCAGGGAGGGAAATTATGACTGGGAGCCAGTGGGGATGGGGAATGTCAGTGGGGAAGGAACAGAGACTGGAGGCCTGGGATGCAGACAGATTAGCAGAGGAGCTGTAAGGGGGAACTGTGACTAGCTGAGTAAGGAGATTGGGGATGGGGGAGACTGGGTGTGATGGGGCACTCACCTCTCATTAGTGCCTTCTGTCAGGGTGTGGTGCTTCAATCTTTACAGGGGGCACCAGAACCAAGAAATTATTACCCTCATCATGCAGGTCTTCAGTGGCTCAGCCCTCCAGCCAACTCTCGCAGTCTAAAATGGACAAACTCTTTAGGGCTAGAGTTCTCAGCTCCCAGGTGTAGCTAATGCAGTCCATCAAGCTCCCTTCAGCCAGAGCAGAGCACGCCACTTTGCCCCTCTGTCCCCAGCTAGGGGCTGACCTGCTCAGGCCCTGCAGCTCCTTAAGTTTTATCTGAGCTTGCTGGGCTCTGATTAGCTGCTTCCCTGCAGCCTTTCTAGGCAGGCCTGGAGAACCCACCTTCACTGATCCTTTCCTGGGGAAGGGTGTGGTAGGACCATCAGGCCTCCAGCAGGAGGACTCAGGGGCCTTGTACACCCCTTCACAGTAGGATAGGAAGTCTGGAAGGGGAAATTAGGATTTTCTGGGCTATGAAACTGGTACTGGGATCAGAAGCCTGAGGAGTGGAGACTGGGACTGTCTTGATAAGGAGAATGTGAATGGGATGAGGAGCCAGAGGTGGGGAAGAGAGAAGAAAGGGGTAGGTTGGAGGAGATGTGGCAGAAGGGGTTAAGCTTGGGGGAAACAGGCAGAAGAGTCTGTTCCCACTAAAGCCCACTCCCCTCTAGACCCTGAAATAGAACCCAGAATTCTTGAGTTTCACAATTCCACTGCTGTCAACAGATATATTTGTAACCCCCTGGCAAAGTGCCCTAACCTCTTCTGTAATAGGAGGATTACAATCTACTATTGCTATCTGTTGCACCATTAGCTCAAGTGACAGAGGTCTGTGTGGTGGATATAAAGATTCCAATCTAGCTGATGGCCCACGTGAGTGTCAATATGATGCCACATTATGGAATTTCTCTTTTCAGTTTGCTTTTTTTTAAAAACCTAGGAAATTGCACACGCAAGACTACATTAAAAGAAGATTGAGATTGCAAAGTCAACCACTCAGCCTTAATTCTGAAATTTCCCAATGTTTATCTGTGAAACCTTAATTCACCCCCTATGTGCATATGCATTATGATACTGTCTTTAATTACATGATCATGTACTATTTTTTCCACAGGACCCCTACCTCAATCAGTGCACTGGATGGAGGGTGCTCACTAAACTATAGTAATGGGGATCATATAAGTACCTAAAATAAATAGGAAAGGGAACAAAAATTGGCAATTTATATACAAGTAAATTCAATGTACTGTAAGCAGTTCTTCAGAAGTGGGTTTTAAGGAGGGACTTCCATTTGAAGAGGTAGAAGCCTTGCAGATGAGACATATATAAATAATATTGTATTATTATTCGATATTATGGTGATGAGCCATTCTAGAAACACCAGAAAGAGATGGGTAGTTTAGTAATTAACAACTAGCCTAAAAACATAAAACCAAACTTTAATGCTGAATTGGTAGTTATAATTTGAGGAATTCCTGGAGAAAATGTATTATTAGAATTGATAGCCATACTATGAATAAAATAATTGCATTTCATTAGAAGAAAGGAAATAAACATGCCAAGTATAGGTAAGACCATGTGACACTCTGCAACACATTTTCAGCTCAGCTCACCTTTGAGACAGTGATCATGATCAACTGAAGTTTGAGCTCAAAGCTTTGCAAGGAATGCTGAAAGATGCTAGTTGAAAATAATAAAAAATCCTCTCCCTTCTCACTCTTCTCCTTAGCCGTATGTTGTGTGTGAAAACTAGCATTTTCTGCATTGGGATTCGTTATTATGTATATAGTGCATTCCACACAATGATATTGCCATTTGCCACCTCAAAGAAAGCTAATAGCATTTTCAAAATGCAATTAGAACCTTTCAGAAGAAAGCTCAAGCTGTGTTTGGATAATATGAAGTAACTCACTACTGCATTTCACAGACAGGCACACCAAAGCTAATAAATTCTTCTCATGTCTTTAGATTATTAACACACCTACCGGCAATGTCAAGATGTTAGTTTAAAGAATTTCAAATATGAAACAGTTCAATAATCTGGTTTACGACAGCTGACTGACAAAGCTAATTAACTGCCTGGAGAAGATTCTTTATAAATGAAGCAGCTTCTGTCTGAATGCATTTCCAAGAAGAACAAAATGTTCTTTTGTCTTTATATTTTTCTCCCTCAGATTCTCTCTCCCTCTTCTTCTCTGTCCCATCTAATCTCTGATAAAAGGGATTCCGCCTGGTATTCACAAGCTTGTGTTCCTGAGGTTCTGGTGGTTTCTTATCCTCTGGGCTCTCTACAACTTCCTGCTGAATAGTTCAACTCCTCTCCTCCAACCCGTCTTAGCTTTAGCCATTGAGCTTTAGTACATCTTTTAGCTTTCAGGATAGTCTACACAACCTTTGCACATTTGGTCTACTCTCCTGGGGGAACTTATTCTCTGAGCAACTGCAAGCCTTCCTCAACTTTGGATACATCTACACTGAAAAAAACAACACCACAGCAGCAAGTCTAACTAGTCTACACTTACCCGCTGCATCAGAGGCTTCGGATCGATCTTCTGGGTTCGATTTATCGCGTCTTGTCTAGACGCGATAAATCGAACCAGGAAGTGCTCCCCATCGACGCCGGTAATCCTGCTCTGCGAACGGAGCAGGCGGAGTCGACGGGGGAGCCTGCGCGCCGCCGTGTGGACCAGGGGTAAGTACTTTTAAGTTTGAAATAAGATACTTCGACTTCAGCTACGTTATTCACGTAGATGAAGTCGCGTATCTTACTTCGAACTTGGGGGCTAGTGTAGACCAGCCCTTAGCCCAGATCAACAGATTCGGACTTGTGTGGCTCCAAGTGGGAATGTCTACACTGCTATTTTTAGCCCCACATCATGAGCCCCACAAGCCCGAGTCAGTTGACCAGGACTCTGACACTTGCTCCCGTGAGTTTTTTTTTCCCCAATAGCAACATACCCATTTGTGTCTGCATTTTACTCCATCTGGGCAGATCTCTTCTTATAGGCCTTTCACCTCAAATCCTCAATTCACAAGAGAAGTGCTTTTGCATCAAATCCACAGTGCACAGAAAGAAAAAAAAAGTTGTTTGATTTATTTTCAACTTGACTCATAGGATGGCCAATGTTATAAAAAAAATTTAGTTACTGAGGGAATTTTCATGCAGATGAAGTTGACATGGATGGCACTAGTTATTACTGGCCATATTGTGAGCAGGTTATATTGTGGGCTGGCCATATTGTGGGTTATGCAAGCTCCCCACATAGCTCTGCCATTGCATCTCAATCCTGTCCTGAAAGACCTTGATTATACCTGCTATAGGGCCGCTCCTAATTGACAATGGCCAATCATGTGAAATAATGTGCCAGTTTTATGAAGTGAATGCACATTAGAGATGGTGAAATTACTTGTTGCAAATAATAATTACTGTAAACTAAGGCTTTTTTCCTTCAGTTCATGAATCATTCTGAAACCAATCCGATTTTTGTAAGCATTTGCCAAAAAGCGTGGATGAAAAAGGGTTAGCCTGTGGATAGTTCATGAAATGTTCCCTTGGACAATTCACTTCATTTCATTTGGAATTTTACATGCTTAAAGTTAAGCACTTGTTTAAGTGCTTTGCTGAATCAGGGCCTTTAAACACAAAATTATTCCCACTGTTTGAAACCATGGACCCAGCAGAGACTGAATAGTTGGTCAACCACTTCTCCCATGCCTCCTTTTAGTTGTGCAACAGATCATACACATTTAATGATTTCCCATTGAATTTGGATGCTGCAGAACTGATCCCTCTTCCCAAACCGTGAATACTGCATGCAGATCTAGACACAAAATCTCAAAAAAGATATTAGAATTGCAAAAGGGTGGCGAAGGGGAAACAAAAATGATTAGCGGGACGAAACAGGTTCCATATGAGAAGAGATTAAAAAGAGTGGGACTGTTCAGCTTAGAAAAGAGATGACTAAGGAAGGATAGAGTAGACGGCTATAAAATCATGAATGGTATGGAGAAAATGAATAGGGAAGTGTTATTTCCCCTTTATATAAACACAAGAATTAGGGATGACTCAAAGAAACTAAGGTAACAGGTTTAAAACAAACCTAAGGAAGTACTTCTTCGCATAATTCATAGTTAACCTCTGAAATTCATTGCCGGGAATGTTCTGAAGGCCAAAAATATATCTAGGTTCACAAAAGAATTAGCTAAATTCATGGAGGTTAGGTCTATCAATGGCTATTAGCCAAGATAGTCAGGGATGCAACCCCATGCTCTGGGTGTCCCTAAATCTCTGCCTACCAGAAGCTGGGACAACAGAGGATGGATCACTCGATGATTGCCCTATTCTGTTCATTCTTTCTGAAGCATCTTGCACTTGCCACTGCCAGAAGACAGGATACTGGGCAAGAAGGGCCATTGGTCTGTTTCAGTATGGCCATTCTTCTGTTCCCTGGGCCCAACTTTCCACCCCTGTAGCTTATGTCCTGGCTCATAGTTACATATTTTAAAAGGTATTCAATTCAGTGTAATTTTGTACCACCAAGCCATTCTCATGCTAAGGATAACATTTAGATGTTTAGCTACATGATTTGCAGGTGCTATCAAAGATGCAGATGCCTACATTCTACCAAGCTGCCCTGAAGGTTTGAAAGTGTGGCATTAAATAGGAGGTCTGTTGGGTGGATATGATGGAATTTTGGTCAAAAGGCAGGTAGGACACAGATTGACAGGCACCAGGATGGAAAGAGCAGGCAACAATTAGACAAGAAAATACCTGCATAACTGCACACACAGAACACCTGCACCAGCAGCAGAAGAGTTAGCACTTTGCCTCTTCCTTCAATGAGAATCCCACTGTTAATGTAAGCATTACTGAATCTGACCCAAGAATTACATACACCATCACAGGAATGGAGAAAGTATGCCTCCCCTCCAGATGGTGCTGCTAACTGGTGTCATTGACTCAGGACTTCAGCCATTATGATTTATTTCAACATATAAAAACATGCGTATCACAAACCGAGTGGTCTCCTTACAACTATTAAAATTTACAATCAAAGTCTGTTTGTATAAGGGATATTTATCTTCATTGCCCAGAGCTGCTTCATAATCCATCAGTAACAAAAACAGTCTAATCATACTAGAGGACCTCATCACAAATTCTAAAATAACAACCCATTAGAAAACTAAGAAAGAACAAGAGCTGCAGCATCAACTGAAACAGCTATAGTTGGTGCCTATGATCCTGCTGCAGGTGCTGCTCCACCTTCCTACAGTGCACTGAGATAAGGGATTCTCCCTTCCAGCCAAAGTCACCTCCTGGCCACTTACACTGGATTGCCACTCCTTTACCACACTCCCGCTTCCCCTCCTTTGTGTCATAGTGACAATATGGCTCCTGATTTCCAGATTCACTGACACATCAGGGGAACCCTTCTCTCCAAATGTTGCATCAGTATCATCCTTTGAGAACAGCCCGCACTCCAAAAGCCAATACATTTCTTGCTGATCATGTTTAGTAAATTAAACAAACTTCTGGAAAACCAGCTCCCTGAAATCTGTATGCAGAAATGCCCAACGTGAAGAATACTTTGCTGATGGCGCTAAACTGCAGCCTGTTGCCCATGGCCCTTTGATCATGGTGTCTAGTAGAGGAATGCCGGTTGTTTTGCTGTTGCTGACTGTCATAAACATACAGCTAAGGGGTTAAGAGTCCTCCTTACCTGTAAAGGGTTAAGAAGCTCAGGTAACCTGGCTGGCACCTGACCAAAAGGACCAATAAGGGGACAAGATACTTTCAAATCTTTGGAGGGGGGGGAAGGTTTTGTTTGTGCCCTGTGATTTCTGCCCAGTCCCTCTCTGACCTTGTCACTTCTGCTGCTCTTGACTATTTTGATTTGATAAGAAATGCCCTTGATATCACCACTAAACTGAATAAAATTCTGATCCTTCTCTTAGACAAAGAGAAAGGAGCAATACTAATAATACATAAGAGACTTATTTAGAACTAGAGATGGATCTGAATTGCTGCAAACCTGAGATCCAAGTTAGAGGATTTTAACAGCCTCCCTCCCCAAAAAATTCAGAGATGTTCATATTTGAAGCTCTTCTCAGTCCATCATAGAAATAACTCCTAACTACACAATTCAAATGTATGGACTGTTTCAAGTTTGGAGTCAAATATTTTGCACAGCACTACCCAAGAATTAGTCCGGAATCACCATAGTCAATTCACTTGTCATCTGAACCAGATTGGAATTCATTTCTCCAAAGAACAAGCTGGTATTTGTTTTTGGAGAATTCAAAATGTGTGTGCATGAACACTATTGTGATATGCTAGTGTATTATTTAAAGAATAGCTGGATAGATTACCTGTATTATCTAAAATGTCATGGTTGAGTCATAAAAAGTCCAGCCTCAATTAAGTCATTTTTCATGTCTCCCTTTAAAACAAAGTGACTGTACTTAGCTTTTACGGTTTGTGCTAGCTAATTAGGGAATTTTAGTAATCTATTTTTAATATGTACCATCTTCTGTTCTTTCTAGTTCTGCCTTAAGATAGACTTTTATCTTTACTGCTATGCACAGATCATCAGAAAATATAAGTTCTCCATTACATGACAACTCGTAATGAGCCTTAATGAAGCTTGGGAACAGCTGTTAAAAACTCCAGTTGAACAGGTTTTCCCAAGCAGCAGTAGCTTAGGATGGTCTCTCCTTTATAACACTGTTTAGTCATCTGCTCACCATACATATAATGAGAAAAATGAAAATGAAACACTAAAGCAGCTTAATCCTTTTTCATTAGCTATTTTATTTTAATCAGAATTTTAATATACTGTTATTGAATAAGTACATTACGAACCATCATTTCTAAGCCTTTCACCTTTTTAATTATACTTCTGCTCTGAACACAGAAGAAAGCAAATGTTACTATGCAAATTTTGCTCTGAATTCATGTCCTTAGTGAGAGCATTAAAAAAATAGTTCACATTCCATTTTTAATTATACCAGAGATGCGTGAGCTGCAAATTGTCAGAAATTAAAGTAAGCTCAGATGATTTTAGATAAGATGTGTAAGTTAGAAGTCAAAGAGATGTACATTTAGAGTGGGGGATGGAGCTTGAAAGGAATTGGGTAGGTTAGCCACCATAGAAATATCAAAATTCCTGGTCAAATCATATGATTTTAGCCTTCCTTCTTATCCTTCTTTCCTTCAGTGCACACATGTACGATCATGGGTGTGTCATATTGTTTTTCCTTTTTCTTTTCCAGGATAAAGCACTAGTTAGTCAGTCAAAACACGTGGGAGCAGCATGCTTCCAAATATCAGCCCACAAAGCTCTGCCTCACCAAAATTGGCTGCTCTCCTATGATGTTATTATTCATAAATAACACTCTCCTATGATATTATTCATTTGTTTTTCAGTAGCACCTAGAGGTCTCAGCTCCACTGTGGTAGGCATGGTACACACCTAACAGAGAGCCAGTCCCTACCCCCAAAGATCATACAATCTAAGACTAGAGACAATAGATGGATACAGCAAACACATGAGGGGAGCATAAGGTAAGAGGGGATGGGTATGCTCAGCATGAAAAGCAGTGATCACAAGACCCCCAACAGCATACCCCATTATTGGCTCCTTTGTTTTGCCTTTAAACATTCATATATCTGATCATTTAAGTTTTCAAAATAAAAAACATGGAGAAAGACAATCACTGCTTGCCAATGTCAAAATGGAATGTAAATTTCTTAACACAGTGGTGTAATGCAGGGAATACAAATAGCTTTGTTTGACATCAGCCTGCTAAATTCAGTGACTAACCAATGAGCAGTTCTCTTTAATCCCTGATTTACTTGGGTTTCAGATCTTCAACCAATTTAACACTTTTCAGCTGGTAACTTTTCAAGCTGTTAAAAATTGAGGAGGGTTCTGTCAAGCAATGAAAAAGCCATAATAGGTTTAGCCTTACTGAACAGCATTATGTCTTTGGTGAAATCCTGGTCTCAGTCTCACACAGGCTTCCTTCCCACCATCTGACCTCACTGCCATTATGTTGCTAAACCCACTGCAAGCATAATTAATGCAGTACACAATGCAGGGTCTAATATTTGTGTTACTATGGAAATAAAGACTAATGGCCTGATTCTCACCACATTAACAGTGTAAAGTGCCTGAGCATAACTGAGAATCAGGTCCCAGGTGAAGGCCTTAGAGTCTGCAAGTCTGTGCGGTACACAGCCAGGTATGCAAGATTGTTGAGTTCCCACACAAGTGTGAGCAGAGACTACATATGGGTGAAAATAAGGCTAAACTCTAGGCATAGTCTTCTGGATTAAGCCAAAGTCTCAAACTCTTTACACATCCGCTCCCTTCCTCTTAGGAGTGCAGAGTATAAACAAGTAGAGTGTAGGCAGCAAAGTGTCTCTGAGAAGACAGACTTTGATGGGAGTGGTTCCTGAGGTGGCCACTACAAATTACATGGGTACTCCAAGATCAGAGATCTCATGGGAGATAGAATATCATCCATTATGTCGCTCAGACACACCGCAAACCTTCTGTACAAAAAAAAAAGTAACTTCTACCATATTCTGATACATAAATGTCCAAAGTCACCTAAGGTACACATAGCATAAAATATTATAAACATGGGAACCTGTACATTTCAACTACACTACAACAACGTGAGGCTTTGGAACATAACATAAAGGGACAATATGCCTCTCCCAGTGTCACTCAGCCGGGCTTGTCCAACAGCAACAAAGCAAAATGTGAAATATATTCTGTAGGTTTGGGGTTATAAAAAGAGATGAGGGCCCCGGCCCTCTCTGGAAAATCTGCCTGTACAGTAACAGGATATAGAGGAATCCAGAATACAGCCACAGAGGAATTAGAAAGCAAGAGGTTGGCTTACAGAGCAAAATTTCCTGATTCCACAAGGTCTGAGTGCTATAAAAGTGAAGAGTATAAGTGCTTCCCCACCCGTGCTTCTCCCACATAGCAGTCTCAGAGATGCGGAAATTTTGTCTGGGGCAGCAGGGAAAGAAACCCTTTAAGGATTGTACCACCTCTCCATGTGAGTATTCAGCCTTCTTGTGGGCTTGAGAAGGAGAGGAGGGCTCTGTGCTGGATTGTTTAGACAGAAGGGTGAAGCACCAGCCTACACATACAAGGAGAGGTCTTGAACTCTTCCCCCTACCCAGAGGTGCTATTCTGCACTGGGGAGATAAGCTCTTCCTTCCTTTGGCATTAGAGTAGGATTGAGATTTTTGGCCTTGCTGGGGGCATCTTTTTGGGGTTGGGAAGACATTTTCCCTCACAAACAAATTGACCTGGGCACATGGAATTTTTCCACCTTATTCTCAGCAACCCATGGACCCAGTGGAAAGGTTAGGTTATAGTAATTATGTTCTCATAATTGGCAGGTGTCCAATGCAGGTACTAGTTCAATAATGGTCCAGTTCCCTGATAAAAACTGGAATTGGAAGTACAAGTGAGATTGCAGCTCCTAATGTTTAGTTCAATGAGGAGACAACTTCTCTTCCCCATCCCCTTAAACCTGATAGGAGGGAAGGGCTGTGGTGTCTCAGCAACAGTGCTGGAACTAAGTAAATGGAGTGGGGGACTGAGGGCAACCCTTCCACAGGTGGTTCAGCTTATGGAAGGGAATGATGGCCTGCCCTGGATGAGTTATTGCCATACAGTTCCCAGATGTGTCACTTAATAAAGTAGCAGTCTAGTTAAAGCACATGTCTGGTGTGTTTTTGTCCCTGTGGTGTCAGGGATAATAGATGCTGCTAAGGAACTGAAGAATTAAATGACTGCAGGTAGGTGGGATTTTTTTCCCCACACAGTTCAACTTTTCTCTTAAAGTGTTTAATTCCTCAGCTATTTGAAGCACAAAATGCTAAGAAATGTAATGCCATCAGGCAGGGAAGATGGAAACATATCTTCTTATAATAATAGAGTTTCCTTGATGCAGTGATTGCATAAAACTGTTAGGAATGCACGCTCACTATTCATTCTCCTAACGGTGAAAAATCAAGTTCACTTAGGATCACTTATATCATGGTTTCCTCTAGCCTTTAACAGGATCAAATTATTTCTTCAAAGAAAATACCTAATTAGGACTAGTGCTAGACAAATTATTTGCCCAAATGATTTATTTGCCATATTTGCTCTTCTCTTTCTGTTGACAAATTTTCTTTAAACACATGTTTTTTCTCATTTTTCTTATTCATAAATTGTTCTATGAATAGTTCGTACAAAAATGTAGGTTTATGGGCTTTCACGGACTGCTTGTACAAGTAGTAAGTAGTAATTTATTTTCTAAGTTACATGGCATGATACATGACAGGATGAACTAACCTTGACAAAAAGAAACAGTGCCCAAAGAAATCATGGGGGCATCAAATTGCTCAGGAAAGGCCTTTTTTGCCATTTTTCCCAGATCATGGTAACTAGACTGATGGTTGTCCTTCCTGCCAGCACATTGCACATCGTTGGATGACCACCTGGCCACATGCAGGATCATTTATATTCCAAGACTGTCACTCTGAAGCATATAGTGTCTACTGAATCAATGTGAAGCAATGGAAACAACTGGAAGCATGGTTGAGAGTTTTTTACTTAGAATATCACCAGGTTCAATCATTGCTGTGTTCTACCACCATCCAGTTTTTACATTCTCAGCCATTTTGACTTTAGAAATTACATCCATACAATGTAACAGTAAGGCATGTATCTAGAGTCTTAGGCCATTTTGATATCAGAGGTAACTCAATCAATCACCATCCTTATTCTACAGCTAATTTGCATGCAACAATTTCATTGGTTGTATGTTCAGATAGTGGATTACTTGGCCCAACTGCTTTCAACTATTCCTATATACACATATATACCCCTGTGTCATATGCCGAGATGGCCCAAAGTGACAGCTATCCCTGGGCACTGATATATATCAAATATATCATACACTGAAAAGGGGGTTATAACTCAGACAAGTATACAGTTTAATTTTTAGGTCTATGGAAACAAATTTTTGAAAGATGTGATGCACTCTTAGGATGCACTGAAGTCAATGAGGGTTTTGACATTAACTCAACTGGGGCCAGGATTTCACTCTCAGTGTCTGGGTGAAAAGAAACAGTATCATTAACTTTGCATCTAGAAAAGCTTGTTCAGGGGAAATAATCAACAGAAATTTCAGAGAAAATTACTTATTTTTCCTTCTAGTCCTTGATAGGGGAGTGAATGATAAAGCAGACATTAAAACTGGCCATTGCAAGAAGAGGGGAAAAGGGGGAGGACAGGGATGGTGTCCCTAGCCTCTATTTGCCAGACGTGGGGAATGGGCAACAGGGGATGGATCACTTGATGATTAACTGTTCTGTTCATTCCCTCCGGGGCACCTGGCATCGACCAATGTCGGGAGACAGGACACTGGGCTAGATGGACATTTGGTCTGACCCAGTATGGCCGTTCTTATGAGGAAGAAGCTCCATAATAGCCACAACAGACGCTGTACAACCATCAACTAAACATTCCCCATGGGCGCATATCCATCGTCTCTTGAGACTAACGGATGCCAACAACAACAGCAATATAAAGGTAATACAAAATAGTAGGCTTAATGGACCAATCATCTGATTTGGCATGACAAATATTTTCTTCCTATGAAACTTGTCATCCCTACCTAAAGCAGCCTAAGATCTCAAACTACTGCACTGAGGAGAAGAGAAGCTTCTTCCTATATAACATATCTCTAAACAGAATGACAGAGACAATAGAACCCAAACATTGGTTTAAATTTTCTGGACCTATATCCAATGAAAACGGTAACCAGAATAAAGATCTAGCACAACCATTTTCCAGCAGTTTGAAAAAAAAATATAGGCAATTATAGGACCTCTGATAATCAAACAGAAATGGAAATTATTAGAATCGCAAAGATGGTTTAAGTAATTACAAAAAGGAATAGAATTTTGTGTTTAAAATGACAAAGATCAGCTAAATAAATCATATAAATGTGACCATGAGTTCAAGTATTGATTAAGTTATGTACTTATATTTCAGACGCTTCCAAGACCAACATCATCAGATTGAAGCAATATTAATTTTTCACCCATAGTTTTCATGACAGCCATATGATTTAACAAGAAACAAACATGCATTGACAAAGATTCTGATGTTTCCTTTTTTCCCTTTACCTTTCTATTTTTCCCTCTTTAGCCGAACACTTCTATGACATACTAGGGCACAATCCAGACTAATGAGGGGCTGTATCACCTCTTCCCTGCAACCTGGGGTGCCCTTTACAATGCCTTGCAGCTATAGCCTCCAAATTGGGCTGCTCACAAACAGCCTTCAGCATGTAAGTCACTCCCAGCTATGTCTGCGTGTCCTGCAGACACACAGCCACATCTTGGCTCTCACCAGTCTTGATTATACTGCAAGGTGACCCCAACACAAACACCCAGTCCTGGATCTTCCCACAGAAATGTATGTCCTGTACTGCTCAGCCCTCTCCTGAACACTACAAACATATTAAATCCATTATTCCTTTAAGGGAATAATATACCAGTTTATTATCTTAGTTATCCAGACACTTCATTTTAAACACACTAGATTAGATAAAATGGTAAAACAAGTTTATTAACTACAAAGAGATAGTTTTTAAGTGAGTACAAGTAATGAGGCATAAAAAGTCAGAAATGGTTACCAGAAAAATAAAGATAAAACACTTATTAGTATCTACTTAAGAAACTAACTTAGTTACAAAGCAAACTCACCACATGCTTCCAGCAATATTACTGATCAAACCCTTCAGCTCAGGACCCTGCCCGCAAAGTCCAACAGTTGTTTATTTTTGTCTTCTCAGGGGCAGAGAATGCTATGGGCAGAGGGAGGGAGAGGGGTGCCTTGGGATGTTTGTCCCTCCTTTTTATAATTTCACTCCCCCTCTTGAAAAATATTTCCAGCTGAGAACCAGGAGACAGTCTATGTGGAAGGATATTCCCTCCTGGGTTTTTTCCACCTGTTTGAACTTCTTTGTTTTTCCTTCCTGCTTGATGACCCTGTTTACTGTTTAAATGCAAATTAAGGCAAGTACACATTCCTTCGTTTGGTTAGGACAGACGGACTTCTCCTGGCGGGGGGCTGTGAGGTTTGGAACAGGTGTTAACAACATCATATGGGGAATCTTGTAACTTCACATACCATGTTACCACACATATTTTACTAGGACAATACAGACCAGCAGATATTGAGTTTTCAAATACTTTACAAGGTATACTTTGAAGTTTATTACAATAGTGTAAAGGGAGTGAACACAGGGGTATATTCCATCGCAACATCTTATTTTGATCTAATTATACTTACGGCTTCATTTTTCCCTATTATTAAAGTACTTTGCTTTTGCCTATCTCTTATTTTATTTTTGAACTCCTTTTCTGTTTTTCCCCTCTCATTTTAAATGGTTTGGTTACATGACAATTTATACTCTTGTGGAGTCTACTGGCTTATAATGGTCCCCGGTATCACTTTTGTACCCTGAGCATTACCTACCCAGCAACAAGTAGGACTGTAAGCCTGTTAGATGGCTTTTAAAAAGTGGCTTACTAAAACTTTCTAGTATTGCTAACTACTAAAATTTTAATTTCTGCATTGTCAGTGTGTTCATGAGAGCAGAACAGTGTACTTAAAATAAAAGAATGACAACATTGGAAATTCTGGAAGGTTCAACACAGATGTTAGGCCTCAGTGGAAACTGACTGTCACTAAGTTTTACAGCAGAGGTTCTAATTTGGCTATATCAAGACTGAATCCCCACTCTGGCACTTCGAGTGCCGAAGGTGGAGGCCCGCAAGAATTGTAAAAATTAATACTTGCTACTTCAGGCTTGTATTACACTCCCAGTGTTACAGCTTTTCTCTGACCTTAGCTTGGTAAACGCTGCCACCACCCAAATGCAAACAAAACACCTTTGAACCCAGGAAGGAGCACTTGGGAATTCCTCCCTGTGGGGTATCCTCAAGCCCTTTCACCCCACGCGGGGAAGAGATGAGAAAGAAAACAAAGGAAATTAGCTGTTGCTACCAGCTAATCAAACAACATTCGCCTCTTAGGACACCAAAAATCCAATCCTGTTCTTAAAAGAGATAATTTTTTATTAGAAACAAAAAGGAAGAAAATACATTTGGAACTTAGGCTTTTGCTAGATTTTAAAAGCAATTCCAAAAATGAATTACCAAGAAATAGCTTTCTTGAGGGCCAGCTTTAAAGTTACAAGCAAACAAAAGCATCTGGGGTTTAGCACAGAGGAGATCCAGAAGCCAAAATAAAGAAATAAACCTGATTGTGTCTATTTAAACATTCCCTGTCCAATGATTTCTTCTAGGTATGGAAGATGAATTTTTATATCTGGTTCAAGCCTTACACAGCATTCCTGCGTATAGTATTGCTGCTCGGTGTCTCCTTCTCCGGAGAACAACAGACACAAAGAGAAGGCTTCTTTCCCAATTTTAAAAAGTTCTACCTTCCCATTGGCTCTTTTGGTCGGTGCCCTTTTCTTTACCTGGGGGACTTTTTTAATCCTTTAAAAGTAAAGCAAGCAGAGAACAGCCACCAAGAGGAATTTTACAGTTAACTGGCTGTCTGAGTGTCCATAAAAGGGAACTACCTCTCCCCACACATACACTTCATTTATCACAGGCTATTTAGGGTTTTTCATCCCTTCTGATCTTATATGTCTCCTGTAGAAGACAGAAATCACCACTCTGAGAATTTAGATTGAAAGTTTCTATGACGACACCGGCTACTGGACAATCCCACAGATAAGATCACTCTAGCAAAATAATGACTACATACATATCAGAGAGAGAGCAAAGCAGACTAGAGACAAACCATGCTGTCCATTTATTGGTTGCCTCAGATGTCCTGCCTGTGACATTGATGATATCAGCCAAATATGAGACATAATTCCAACACAGAACAAGTATTGGACAGTGAGATAAAAGATGACAGCCCAGTCTATCATGAGAAAATCAAGCACAACTCAAGGTGCTGGCATGTACTGAAGCAATTACAGCAACTATGTCTGCAATCTCGATGTGCACATCTGTATTTGAAATCTCTGCAGCTACCACCCACCATCTACCCAGAGATGGCTGGAAAATACATGGGTTTTTAATTGCTCATGAAAATTCACTGCTTTGCCAAACCTGAATTTTCAATAGACTGTCAAACATGTAATAGGAAGAACACAAAGATATATTTTCAAGATCTCTTAAAGCTCCTACTAGCAGTAAAATGATACAACTTAAATGTACTGTTACCTGAATTTGAAAGTGCTTATCCTTAGTAGACAGCATAGGGAACTCTTGTACCTGCACTTCATACAGGGTAATATATAATGCAGGATTCTGCAGTGCTCTTTAGCATCTACACTACATATTTCTCTCCTGAGTCTCCTCAGCATACATACAGTTATTTTATATGTAGCTATATACAATATACTCCTTCTTCCAAATAGGAATACACAGTAGATATAGGAATTATTACTATTATTGTTACCATTCTGGACTAAAGCATTGGTCTATCTCGGGGTAGGCAACCTATGGCATGGGTGCCAAAGGCGGCATGCGAGCTGATTTTCAGTGACATTCACACTACCTGGGGTCCTGGCCACTGGTCTCGGGGGCTTTCCATTTTAATTTAATTTTAAGTGAAGCTTCTTAAACATTTTAAAAACCTTATTTACTTTACATACAACAATAGTTTAGTTATATATTAAAGACTTATAGAAAGAGACCTTCTAAAAACATTAAAATGTATTACTGGCACGCAAAACCTTAAATTAGAGTGAATAAATTAAGACTCAGCACTCCACTTCTGAAAGGTTGCAGACCCCTGGTCTATCTAGTCCAGTATCTTGCTCCCAACAATGGCTAGAACTGGAGGCTTCACAAGAAAGTGCATGAATAATCTGCTCAGGGGGGACTTTTGCTGAGTGTTTACGGTTAGTTTAGAACACAGCAATGTATATGGGCATCCCTTCCAATGTGCATTATCTGGCATTTTTCTGCACTGAATTTTAACTGTCATCTTTCTCCCTCTTCCCACTCTCCTAGCTTTTGTTAGGTCCTTCTGAAATTCCTCCAAGTCTTCTCCAAAATAATCAGTTTTGTATCATCAACCTATTTTGCCACTTTACTATTAACACTTTCCCCAGAGACTTAATAAATATGATTAATCCCCACCACTAACGTGGATCCCCAATGTTAACATTTTTCACATTGAAAATATACCATATACTCCTGCTCCTTGTTTTCTGCTTCTTAGCCAGTTTTTAATCTAGGATAGAAATTTACTCATCACATGACTGCTTAGTTCTCTTTATAGCCTCTTAAAATGGAAAATCTTTTGGAAAATACAAATAAATTATAAATCACCAGTTTCGCCTTTATTTGCTACTTATTCACACACTCAACATTAGAAATAGACCAAAGAGGCAAGAGTTTCCTTTACAGAAGCCAGGCTACTTTGGATTATTTTCCTCTAGCGATTTTAGAATTCTATTTGTACTTACTCTTTCACTCAATTTTCCTGGTATTGAAGTCAGGCTCAGTCGTCTGTATTCCTGGATAATCTCTTGTATCATTTTTTACAGATGGTTATAACATTTGCTGCCCTCCAGTCTGGCAGCTGATCTTAATCAGAGATTGTATATTTAACAAGTTGGCCACTTCATTCCTGAATTCCTTCAGAAATCTTGGATGTATACCTTTGCTTGTTCCTTGGTTGTCGCTGATCCTAAAAGATATATCTACATGCTCAATTTTACACAGCTCAGAAGTCCCATTATTTCAATGGGATTACTCATGTGCATATGTAACCCACATACCTTCTGGGTTTGGTGTTCTCTCCTATCTAGTGGCACCAAGACCACTTAGAGAGAGAGATAAAATGAGTCTGTTCTATATATAGCCTTAGCTAATAACCCATTTGCTTTTAGCTCATGTGGTAGAGGCTCATGCACTAAGCTCCAGAGGTCCCAAGTTGGATCCCGCCTGCCGACGACCAGGGTCTGTCGGCATTACACATGGAAGTACAGTACATGAGTAACTGAATGCAAGATCAGAGCCTAATTCATCATCACACATCTAATTATGTATGCAACTAAGTGAAAAAAAACAGGTAAGATTTTTTCTTCTGAAGAACAAAAGTATATTTTCCATATTTCTTTCACTGTGAGATACAATATGTTCTTAAAGACTTTTTTTTCTCAGTTCATTACATTCTTGAACCTGCAGATATCCCAGTACTACATTCTCATGTATTTGTTTGAATCACTGATGACTCAGTTTCCAAGAAACCCTTATTTTCAATGGCAACATTTTAGTTATTTTGTACCTGTTCATTTCTGTTGTTCTAATATTCCAAAGAAAAGACTGCATAGAGAAGACTGAGGTGACTTCAGAATTAGAGATGGGCCTAAAACAAGCCACCAGATCCAAATCCTCCCCACCCCAACTCTAGGAATGTTCAGATATGGATGCAATTCTGACTTTGAATTTCCTGTCATGGACCCATCTTTATACGGAAGCATTTCTAAATCTCAGATATTCTCTTTTTCTTCAGTAAATCGGACTTTTCAGCCTTCCCATTATTTTACAGTGCCCGCCTTCATTCACATTTTCTTCTTATTAGCATGATCTACTATGCTTTATACGTCTGCATTTTTTAACATAGATATATGCCCATGTTGTACTATATTAATCTAGCACAATTCTACTTGCACTCATCTGAGCTATTTTTCTTATGGTAGAGAAATAGCATCAGTGTTTTCTTTATTGTTACCATTATAATAAAGGTCAGGCAAACAGATTTTGGGCCTGGGCTGATGTTGCTTTGAGTTGATGTTCCCTGGTCAGTGGGCAGCTTGCTTTTGAAAATGAGCTTGGAGAGCGTGAGTAGTTGTTTGAAGGCCAGAAGTGGTGGTTCAGAAAATATTTCTTTCAGGATTGGGTCCCCAATTGATTATGAGTTGCAGCAGTTTGATGATGCCCCTTATGGGTTCCATTGTAGAGTGGTAGGTGACAACTAGGGGTATGCAATCAGAGGGGGTTTTATTTCTCTACTGAAGCAGGTTCTCTTGGGGTATTGGCATAGCCCATTCCATGATGTGATCTACTTCCCTGGTGCCGTGTCCTTCTTTGGTGAAGGTGGTTTTGAATGTGTTAAGGTGTATATTCCAGACTTTCTTCTCTGACCCTGCCAGAACAATGGACACAAAAGCTGCACACATATCTCCACTGCTACAGTAATCAACACACACACACTACACACTACACACCTTTCAAGATCCATGGATCCTACACTTGCCCATCACAACATGTGGTGTACTTCACATAATACACTAAATGTCCCAATGACAATTATGTGGGTTAAACCAGACAATCACTTCACTCTCACCTGTGGGTGAAAACCTTTCACAAAGAGATCACTTTATATCTGACCTATCAGTCCTCAAAGGAAACCTGCACAACACTTTCAAAAAATAAGTCTGGGAGCTTAAATTCATAACTTTGCTAAACACTGAAAACCATGGACTTAATAAAGACACTGGATTTATGGCTTATTACAACAATTTGCAGAGCAACAATCCCCCCCCCCCCCTTCTTTTTTTTTGTTCTATGACTACAGGGATGTTAATGGGCCACTTCACCTTGACTGGCCCCTTAGAATATGTGCTTAGCTACTTATGCTAAACTATCCATTTGATCTTGTATTTAGCTGTGATACTGTTAATACCTTTCTCAAATCAGAAGAGCTCTGTGTAGTTGGAAAGCTTGTCTCTCTCACCAGCAGAAGTTGGTCCAATAAAAGATATTACCTCACCTACCTTGTCTCTCTAATATCCTAGGACCAACATGGCTACAACAACACTGCATATAAACATTATTGTTAGAATACCACAGTCATTGAAAACACTTTGTGCAAATATTCCTCCATTATAGAACAGATTATGTGACTGCAGAAGGGTTCATTTTTCCATCTCTTAACTAAGAGGATATATTTGCAATGAGATAAAAATATTCAAACACATATTCCTTTTCAAGTTTCCTTTATTAACATATTAAAGGGAGTTATCAGAGATTAGCTGTTCTGGTTTATCATGTTTTACAAAATATGGTTGCATGTTTCCAACCTATGCCTAGTTCTTAGAAATTTGTACCTCAGATTTCAGGGGAATTTGATTAAGAATCCATTTTTTTTAAAGTACTTTTTCCCCTTCCAAGCCCTCAGTGCTCAATATTTATGTGCACCTGCTTCCTATAAGCACCTAATTAAGGCATACACCTGCAGTGGCTTTTCTTCAGCATGCTGCAGTGCCATTAAGCGCCATTACTTCATTATTGTTTCTTTATTTTTCAGTTCTGTTCACATAAGACAAGGATTGTTAACCCTGGGCAGGACATATTTCCACTGGTAGTGGCAAGACATGAAATACCCCTGCAGAAAAGAGCAGAATATTTGCAGATTCCTCTGCAGTTATTTGTCTTAACAGCCAGCACTGTGGCTGTGACATTATACTTATTGAACCTTTTAAACCATCATTTGCTCAATTCTTGGAGGAGTTCTACCTAATTTCAAAATGCTTATAAATCTATGTGCAATGTTACTTGGGGGTTGTAAATGCACTGATTAAAGTAATTGCTATATTTTAAGTTAATGTCCCCCCCCCCACTGCAAAAAATTCATTTAGATTTAATAAGACAGTTATATTATAATGTATTTAATACAAAACATTTGATTATTAAAACAGATTTATTGCATATTAGCAGCAATGTGAAGATATAGTACTATATCTATTTTCATAACCCTAATCCTCAAATTTTTCATAATGTAATTGTCCTGTCTACATTAAGTGCACAGCTGGTGCATGGCTGAGAAGTAGAATTTAAGTGGGGTTTATTACAGTCATACAGTGACCAGGTATACTTTGCCTGAACTTTATTCCCTTTCAGTTTGATAAGCAACTGTGAAACGCAGGCTACAGATTGTTGCCCTCAACATGTGTCTCTGCCCTTCTGATAAACCTTCTCTTGACAATATAGCCTCATACATACAAAGGGTACAAAGGATTGTACAAAGGATAGAGATATCCCACAAAAACTAAGAGTTATATCAAAAACACCCTGCAGCCCACCAGAATACACATGCATCCCTGTAGGGCATAGCTTATCTTCAAACCTCCTACATGTTTAGAGAACTTTCCCTGGAAAAAAAATTAAATGTTGGCAGCTAAGCACAATGCGGTGGCATTTTGTAACTTCACTATCTCTGTTGTGCTTCAAAAAATACTAACGATGCCCTCGGTGTAGTAAATGCAATACAATCCGCTCTTAAAATAATGAGCCAAGTTCATTCTAAGTGTAATGCCATTGACTCTATTAGAGTTAAATCAAGTCTGAATTTAACTCACTGTTTACGGTTAGTTGAAAACAGGCTTGTGTTTATACAGTAGTTTCTAATTCTTCCGAATGGCCTTATTTAGTACCAAACTGGGCAAAAAAAGAAAATGCTATATTGAGGCATTTTCACAAGCTTTTTGTTAAATCATGTTCTCTGGCAGAAACAGCAACGAGAGTGAGAAACATTAGGCTGAAATATACAAATGCAGCATGGAGTAGAGCGGAAAACAAATGGCATTGCCCAGCAAGGATATCGGCAAATGCAGAGACTAGGCCCAAAAATCTGCAAAAGCTCAACTATGGGCTAATTTATATAAGGGAGTGTGGACTAACAAGGTAAAGTAAATAAAAAAAGTGAATGACCTTTTCCCAAATCAAGGTGCCTTTCCAACAGATGTAGATGTGTATTTTGCATACAGATATATTGGCATCAGCTACAAAAGATTCACAGCCAACTAGCACATGATGAACTGTGAAGAAGAACAGGGATAGGCAGGTGGTCTATAGTGATGCAAATATCAATCCATATATTTATGTTAAAAAGAAAAAAAAGACTCAAAAAGTACCACAAAGAGTAGAGACGTTTTTAGGTTTCAGACCAGCAAAGCACATAAGCACAATTACTTTTAAACACATGAGTAGTAAAATCAACGCCAAAGGGATCAGTCAAGTGCTTAAAGTTAAGCATTTGCTCAGTGCTCTGCTAATTCTGGACATTATTGAGCAAATCCAGGTCTTTTTTTGTATCAATCTTTTTTATAATTTAAGATTTGTTTCTTTGTATCACTGCAAATATGTATGTACATATACGTGTGGGTATATATAGATTTAAATGTACCATTACAAGGGTCATATACAATATCATAGTTTCTGTATCAGTTTTCTCAGAGTTTTCACATGAAATCCTAAATGGGACTGCAAAACATGCACCTGTGTCTAGTGCACCTTCTATCTCAAGGATGCAGTGCCTCTAAGAGGGGATTAAAACTACACTTCTGTGGCTAACAAACACTCTGATAATGATCATGCCAATGCTATTCAAAGGATCAAGCATCACCAGCACAGAATGCCAACCTTATTTAGGAAAAGTTCTTTCTTCCAACTAGATAATTTTTCTTTTTAGTTCTCATTTCGTATTACATTTGCCAAGTGTCGTACTGTTTAAGGCACTATGGGGTAAATTGTCAGAATAGTGCACATGGAATAATTCTCACAAATCCTGTTACCAAAAATGGGACTGATGGGGGGCACTCACCATGGGCTGCCATGAAACTATACAGCAGTAAATTGTTCCATGACATTATTAGAGGTTTCTTAATAAATGTCATTATTGGAGATGTGAAAATGGTAAATTATTTGATTTCAAATTCCATTCCAGACAAATGATTTCATTTGTTATTGACTTTACATATAATTATGACAGAGCAAAACAGCAGGTTATCTCGTTTAGATATCTATCACTTTAGCTTTACATTCCATCTGCTGCAAGAAAAGGCAGAGAGTCATATGCAGTGGTGACAATTTATATTGAGCAGAGTTACTGAGTAGTGTTACATCCCTTGTGATATAACCTATGGTTACCACTGCAGACCACTTAAAAATTATCCCTGTTTTCTTACATAAATGTCATGTGGGTTCTTTTTCTTTATAAAAATGTTATGTCTTCTCACTTTGCAGCCCACTGCTGAGTAGAACTACCTGCCAATCTCAGGATTTCATTGCTATCTAATTTTCAACAGATTGATTTCAACAGAGACATAAATTGATTGATGTCTTCTAGCTACCTTCTCAATCTTGAGTGGGGAATGCAAACACAGTAGCAAAATTATATACTTTCAAGCTCTATCAATGTATATAGATATATATCTTTGAACTGCTCCACTTCTGTTTTCTTTATATTAACAAAAGACGTTTTTATTTATTTTTGGTATATTTTTCATAAGCCTATTCCAACCGTCCTGGCACAGTTACAGAATGTGTGGTGCCCTATACCCATTGCAGTCCCTCACAAGTGCACCACTACTTTCATTTCTCTCCAGATGGAACCCTGAAGTTTCTACCACTCAGGTTGGATCCTGAGATGGGAACACCCCACCTCCAATTGTGTTAACAGGGCAGGCCCAACTGTGATTAGTACCTGCAAAGCACTCCTCTCCACATGCCTGTGACCAATAACTGATTAAAGTATCAGAGGGGTAGCCGTGTTAGTCTGGATCTGTAGAAGCGACGAAGGGTCCTGTGGCACCTTATAGACTAACAGAGGTATTGGAGCATAAGCTTTTGTGGGTGAATACCCACTTCGTCAGATGCGAGCAGTGGAAATGTCCAGGGGCGCCCCGGGACATTTCCACTGCTCGCATCCGACAAAGTGGGTATTCACCCACGAAAGCTTATGCTCCAATACCTCTGTTAGTCTATAAGGTGCCACAGGACCCTTTGTTGCTTTAACTGATTAAAGTGACTCAAAACAGCTCCTTCCAAACTGATATATTGTCCATTCACCCCACTGCCTGCACTCCTGGGTCTTGCCTCCAATTCATCACCTCTCAAAGCTTAGGTGAGCCCAACTACTTCAGACACATCCCACAAAGCACCTGCCTTAGTTTCACACTCCCACTACAGACTGCCTATATCTGGACAGGGAAACAGATTCTCTTCCTGCAGTTTCCCTCTCTCTCTCTCTCTCATAACATTTCTCTCCAAGGAGCTGCTGCCCACTTACCACTGTTTGCCTTTCCTTTTAATGGCTTAGTGGTCTTTTGATCTTAGGCTCCAGCCTTGGGAAAATATGCCCGTTACCTACTTGCCTGTCACTAGTCAGTTTATTTCCCAGCTCACACACTTTTTTCTCATAAGGATCCATAATATTCATCCTGGAGATACCTTGTCTGTCATTGTTTTGTTTCCTGCTTGTTCCTCCCTTAACAGTCTCCTTTGATTTAACTCCAGGCAGCCAGAATAATATAAAGCAACTAAACTGAGGCACATATCATACCAAAAATAATATAGTTATCTCTCTCATTCTCCAGAATGATAGTGACTTCAAAGACAACCACGCAAAAATCTGCCTTGCTCCAGGCTCAGGAGCAGTTAGGACCAATGGAGAGGCAGCATATGGCTGTGCTTCTGAGTAAACTAATAAGTGATGTTATTAGACAGGGCTACCTAGATATTCCAAAGCTCTTTAGACTACATCCCATTCTTACCATACTCAAGACTGAAAATATGACCCTCTGCAACATGTGATTGTCTAAGTTGAAATTCAGATGGTATCCTATAAAACAAATCGAAATAAATTAATATATTGACCCAAGGCTCTTACGTAAATATATTTATTTAGAACAAATACTTTTAAGTATTTTACTTTTTAGTGTTGAGATCCCATGAACAAATGACAAAGAAAAGGTCAGAAATATAAGGGGGCAGTATTCAGTTGTATACCACCATTCAGTTTCTCTTAGTAAACCTTTTGCAGTTCAGGAGAGATCAAATGGCACTGTAGAAAACAGAAAAAACAAACATCCAGTGTAATGAATTCCCAACAGAAATCCTAGCTGGCTAATTTAGGAAACCCTGATGCATCATATTAGGTCAATGCATTCTCTTATTCTTTCAATGGCTAAGTAACCACACTAATGCCCGTGTCACATGAATCATCGTGTTTGGTTTTGTTGGTACAGTTTATTGCAAGTAGTGTTATCCTCGCTCTGCTTTCCAGTTTAGCTTGCAAAAGTTACATTTTCAAAAGTGATATTAACATCCGAAGATGAAAAAGAGAACTGATAAAAGAAGACATGAGCATGCGTGACAACCACATTCTCAGTATTTGAGGCTTGGCTGGTTCCCAAAATATCTATAGGATTACTACAGGGCATTGAGGGCCTCAGTACTACTTAAACAGTCAAGCAGTCAACAGCTGTCAGGCTGCCAACGGACTGTCTTTTTAGGCAACAGCTGTGCACGCTGTCACCAGCCACTTTCACACGGTTGTAGTAAACCAATGACAAGCATGCTTTTTTATTTGGTTATTAACATCTCACTGCAGGGGACATATGAATGGGAGCTACTCTTCTCTATTTGACAACTGGAGGAAACAAAGTAAAAAATAAAAGAGGTATGTGCTCTACTTCCTGGATTAGAAAATTACCACTGTACCACCTATGTCAACTACTCTACACAGTTACCCTGCAAAACAGGTGTCTAAAACCTGGTCTTTGTTTCACATTATGCCTTCCCAGGTGAAAATAAGTGTCATAGTTAATAATAATAATGCATAGTTCTTGAGTGAGATTTATTGGCTGTTTTATACTTGTTATTCAGAGATCATTACATTCAGTATGCATAGCAAGTTGGCTTAGTCTCCAGTGATAATACAACCCATCTACCACTCACCTTCATGTTTTTAGGTCCAGTGTTACTGTGCTCAGCATTGCAAGACCTAGTAGATTTAGGAGTCAAAATCCTAATGGCAATCAATGGGATTTTGACTCCTAAGTGCCTGAATCCCTTTGAAAATGAGATTTAGATTCCTAAATCATTTGGGTGGTGCAATGCTGAGCACTGCAACACCTAAATACCTTTAAAAATCTGTGCCATAGTCACTAAAGGTTTTTTTTAGATCAATAACCCCCTGGTTGTATTGAATCAAATTGTGTAATTCAAACAAAGGACATAATTCAAAGTAAATCCACACCAATGTGACAAGACAATGGATGGATGTGCCAATAACCCATTGGTAACTCATTGGGTACTGCCTGCCTTTGTTCAGTCAATGTGTGAATTCTGGCTTATGTAAACTTATTGTAAAGACTCTCTTGGCTAATGATTATCATCTCGGTTCTCAAGAAAATAACTTAGGTGTCTACAAATGAGATTCATACAGATGCCTGTCTTCTTGGTGAAGATATGAATCTGCCGATTAGACTGTACATTACAATTAAAAGTGAAAGTAGTGCTAACATTTCATCAAAATTGATCCAACCTAGTAAGAAGTATCTATGTTCAGAAAAATATGAAAGATTTTTTCTGGTGCTGAAAGGACATTTCAGTCAATGCATTTACATCATGCTGTACACATTCATTTGAGCAGATGGCACCATGAATTATTCTCCATGACAAATCTCCATTGAGACAGCTTGCTACTCATTTAGGCCCGGAACCTTCTGAATGTGGCAACTCTCCCCTGCTAAGCAGTGTCATTCAGGGTATAAAAAAAATATGCAGTATTAGTTGGTGAAGCTATGCTGCCTGCATTGAGTGGGGCAGGAAGAATCTGCTAACTCACTAAACTTCACTAGACTGCACTCACGAATCTCTCAAGCTGTGATCGTGTGTCAGGATTTAGAATTGTCTGGACTTCGTCCAGGACTTTATGGCCTAATGGGGCCATTCTAGTGGACAAGATTTTCTGAAATCTAATCTTTCTTACCAGTATGTCTAAGGTGCCTCTAAAGAGATGGGTTCAAGTAGCTTCACACAGAGACAGGGGTTTTACAGCACTGAGTCACTCATCAGCACAAAATGGGAATGACATTGATGTATATGCTTGAAATAAGGGGCAGAGTAAAGTACTGGAAAGTGGAAGGTCCATAGACTCCAAGACAGGCTAAGGGGACAATTTCTTAATGGAATTACAGAGCAGTATTATCTGAATAGACGCTTTTTCAAATAGGTCAAAATCCTGGTCAGTGACGTATGATAACTTTAGCGCTGCTTGTGAAGGTGATTGGTATCTCAGTTATATCATGTGCAGCCATATAGCCTTCCCAGGAGAAATATAAAATGCTAACATTTTTTGGTGGGAATAAGGAGACGTAGGAAAGAAGGGCAAAAAATATAGTCAAAGTTGGTCCAGAGATGGATGTGAGAATTGTCATCATACTAAATGATGTCAAACAATTTATTAGCCAGAACTATCTACAGTACCAAAGTTTATTGGTGAAAGGAAAGGTTGGAAGCTTAGAGAATCTTGGGTTCCAGTCTCTGTGTCCCTGAGCAAGACACTTGCTCTCATTGGACCTGATCCTGTTCCTACTGAAGACAATGCCCAAAGTCCTACTTACTTCAATATAAGCAGTGCCCCAGACAATCCACCTGGAAAATTCTCTCATTTTCCTTTGATAGTGGTAAGGTAAGCTTTGCTGGAGAAATAAATTGTTTTTAAATGTCTGTAACAGTATGTACTGTCTTCACTAGCAATCCTTAGCTATGTCTCATGACAACAGAAGAACTACAGTATAGAATAATTATAGTCATTTCAAGAAACCTGGTTTTCTAGTGCTAGGCAATTTGTTAGCTATGCAGATTTTTATCCGACAGTGTAATGTGCAATATCTTTTCAGTTCTTCTCATGGTGATGTAACTCTGCCTTGAAATATAACTGGTTAAGTTACATTAAAATGAGTACCTTGTCTTGTTTTTTCTAGTTTAAGAGATTAGAATATGCACAGCCTGAATGAGAAGTTTAAAATGTATCTCTTGGACTAATTTCCAGGAAAACTGTTTTAAAACCCCTATATGGACCTCCACCATTTTAGAAAAGTTAAGCCTTCATTACCACCTGACGTCCCAAAATTGTATCAGTAATACTTTTAGTAATTCATACAGGGGGTGTGAATTCGAAAGATATGAGAATTATGTAGCATTCTAAAAAGTATGTGAAGATGAAAATTGCTGCAACACAGAGTAGCATTTTCATCAAAAAAAGTTGTATTTAACAGCCTCTAGTCTGATATATTGAAATCATATGAGATATCCTACTTTCACATTATTTCATGGCATCAGACATAATCACTTCCCTTGACTTGATGAATCTTACAGAATTACTGTCAAGCTATATATGGCTGAGAGATCTGTTTATATGAAGCTGATTCGTGGTTTTGCAGCTAAGTAAAAGATAAATCCATCTGCTGTCTTTCATCTCACCTTTTTTATAAAGCCTGTAGGATGATGCCTGTAGAATTTTTTTTTTTAAAATCTTTCTTTGGCTGCTCCTTTTTCAAACATCAAACCAGAATTTTTCAGCACAGCAGATTGAAGCTTCTCTCCACTGTGGTTATAAAACATCATTAATTCTCAGCTCTAAAACCTATACACTCAAGATGGTCACATATTCAAATATTCATCAGCCTTCCTAGCTTCAGACAAAGATTGTGGTGCGAGATGCGTCATAAGCAGATTCTTGCTGTACTGAATTACTTACTGCAACTTCATTCCAAAGAGCCTATTACCGAGAGCCAGAGAAGAAAGACAGAGATATTTCACTTTAAAACTTAATATTTTGCACATGTTTAATATTTGGGGCTTCCTGAGTTGATAGAATTCATAATTCTGAAATGTTGAGGCTTTCAAGGTAAGGTTAGTGTTAAAAACACCCCACAGTAAATGATCCATCTGTTTTAGGAAAGCATAGCTAACTACCGTCAAAAACTGAAAGGAATTAAAAGAAACTTCTAACGAGATGCCTAAAGCTGCACTCATCTGCCATATGCAGAGACCTGTAGCTTTTTAAAACAGGCTTCAAACTAACAGACGGCACTAGAAAGAAAGAGAAAGTAGAATGGCTGACTAGAAATAGAGGGTTAGACCTCTTTGTAGCCAAATTCTGTTCACCACAGTACCAGGAGCTCCCTGACCAGGGGCAGACAAGGGCTAATTCATCCCCAGAGCAATTTAAAGCAGCTTCAGGACTGTGCTAAATTCTGACTGGTTGCCCACAACCTCAAGGAGCCATTTTAGCAGCTGGGGGATCATTGGCTAACAATGATCCCCCAGTTCAAGAGGGCGTGAAACCGTTAAGAGGTGCCCGTGGACGGTGTGAGGCCGGTAGTGGCCCCCGGCGCGCCAGGACGGGGTCTTCTTGGAGTCGGGTTGCTTTGGAATGCAGCCCAAAGCTGGTGGTAAACTCCATCTAAGGCTAAATACTGGCACGAGATTGGCTAACAATGGTGCTCTGACTACATCACCTTCTCATGGCCAGACCTTCAGTGCCAGGGATTGTGGGGGTAGTTCCAACTGGAAACTCCTCCTGTGCTGAGAGAATACCCAGCTATACCTCTAAGTGTCCCTCATTTCAGAGGGTGTCACCCATTTTAGTCCCAGTAAGTGATGGGCCACATAGATTTGGTGTCTCCTCATTCTTAGTGTTGAAAGTTCTTTATATCAAAAATAAAGGCTCATGAATGTGAGGTTAAGGGCAAAACTGTTTTCACTATGGGAAAGCATCTTGAAGCATTTTATGCTTCCTGGAAGAATAATCATTCTGTTCCCTTCATTTTGGGCCTTTGGGAAGATCAAGAGGCATGTCCCCAAAGGTCTGGTTAAGCTAGTTTTGCAGCCTCCTTGTATTCCCCAGAGTGGTGCAAACAGTCCAGAGTGGGGCCAAAGATCTGCCCTAGACAGTGATAGAATGAGAGAGAGAGTGTTTGTGTGTTCATGCACGCGCTCTAACATATCTATCTCTGTATAGCACAGTCTCTCTCAAGGTGCATAGAAATGAGTGATTGGAGTCTGCAGAGCTCTCAACTAGTCTAAAAATACTAGATTTATCTCCCCCTTTTGAATTAAAATAAGTTTTCCTTGGGTTTTCCCTATCGGGAACATTTTTACTCTTAACCAGTCTTTCCTGTAATAGTTTGAGATCCATTCTGGTGATAAATTAAATACATTTCATCTAGTAAGGGAATAACCACCATCAATCCTGCCAATAATATGGAGCTGTCTAAAATGTATAACATCTGTCAATTCTGGCTATGTTGTCCACTTAAGTTATTAAAGCAGGGGATTGAGTCCCACTCTTAGGGTACATCTATACTACCCGCCTGATTCGGCGGGTAGCAATCGATCTTCTGGGATCGATTTATCGCGTCTCGTCTAGACACGATAAATCGATCCCGCAAGTGCTCGCCGTCGACACCGGTACTCCTGCTCCGCGCGAGGAGTAAGCGGAGTCGATGGGGGAGCCTGCCTGCCACATCTGGACCCGCGGTAAGTGCTTCTTAGTTCGAACTAAGATACTTCGACTTCAGCTACGTTATTCACGTAGCTGAAGTTGCATATCTTAGTTTGACCCCCCCGCAGTGTGGACCAGCCCTTAGAGACTTATCCCTTAGCAAATATCTTGAGTGTAGCAGTAAATGTGCCCTTTTTTGTGTGAGGAAGGACCCACCTTTGTTTAAAAAAATAGATATGAGCCTCTGGGTCACAGAAGCAGGAATTTTGCCCCTATTTCCAAAGATCCAACTGCTGATACTATGTTCATATAAAACTCACTCTGTTATTTCCTTAAAGAGATACACAAAGTACAAAGTGGATAGGACATAAACTAAGGGGAGTACAGTTTCCCTACCCTATGCTAAAAGCAAAGGGAGAGCACTCGGCCTCCTCTCCTGCCTTGGGAGAACATTGCTCCCTTCCATGCCAGCCTTCTCACTGGCTGGTGAAATATCTGGGGAATCTCATGTGGGAGAAGCACGATGAGTGGAGGCCTGTATAAGGAATTTCTGGGGCTTCCATACTCATTCCAGTATATGGAGCAGTGAGTAGCACTAGACAGGAGGAGAGAAGAAGATGCAGTTGGCTTCTTTTTACCACTGTTTCACCAATAGTTTCAGATCCTGTTCAGGACTAGAAGAGGAGACACTTTACTGCCACAGGAGAAGACACACAAAATACACATTTCTGGTTCCCTCTCCCCTCTACGTCCTATCAGACACAGATCACCTGGCCATGGTGACTCATGCCTTCAGGGCCTCTGGGCTCAGTAATTCCAATGCATGTTCCTTGGTAACAAGATACTATAGACCCTCCAAGTGGTGCAGAATGCAGCAGCCCACCTGTTAACATGGGTTGATGAATACATATCACTTTACTGCTCCAACCATAGCACTGGCTACCAGCTGAAAATCAAATGTTTAATATCCAGGCTTGAGCTTCACAACTATCTCTCTCTCTCTCTGTATGTATATAAACTCCTCTCCCTCCAAAACCAATTCACCTGACACCTCTGTGATTTGTGGGTACAATGGAACACTCAGCAGTTAGAGTAAGTATTGTCAGAGACAATAGTTTTAGTGCAAAGCGCTCAGCTGAGGAACTAACTCTCTTCATCTGGAATTCTGGTCACCCATGTTCAAGAAAGATACATTCAAACTGGAACAGATGCAGAGAAGGACTACTAGGATAGTCTGGGGAATGGAGAGCTTATTTTATGAGAGGAGACTAAAAGAGCTTAGTTTGTTTAGCCTAGCAAAACTATGGCTGAGAAGAGTTATGATTGCTCTATATAAATACATCAGAGGGGGTAAATATCAGGGAGGGAGAAGAGCTATTTAAGCTAAAGCACAATGTTGGTGCAAGAACAAATGGATATAAACTGAACATGAATAAACTTAGGATGGAAATTAGAAGAAAGTTTTTAACCATCAGAGTGAGATTTTGGAACAGCCTCCAATAGGAGTAGTGAGGGCAAACCACTTAACTAGTTTTAAGATGGATCTTAATAAATGCATGAAGAGGATTATACAATGGGACTGCCTGTAATAACAGGGGACTGGACTCATTGATCCAGGAGATCTCTTCCAGTCCTATTTTACCCAGAAGCAAAGGGTTAATACAAACCTTTCTGCCTTCGGGGGGCGGGGGGGGGAAAGCAATGCATTCCTCTTTGCCACAGTTTTCTAGTAACATAAAAATTATTTTAGAAGTTAAAAAAATATTTCTGCTTGTTCTTCAAGGACCAGGGTCTCTGTGTATACAACTTATGAGGTTCTATGTAATTTTGTAAGATGCATGGCACAGATACATTATTAGCTAGATCGAGGTGGGCAAACTATGATCTGTGGGCCAGAGTTCCCGCTAGGAGCAGGGCCTGTGGCTTGCCCCGCTCCGGCACTCCAGCCAGGGCACCAGATCCAGAGCCGTACCACGCAACTTGGCCCCACTCCGGCACTCCAGCCAGAGGGCTGGGGCAGGGGTCGCACCCGCACCATGCGGCTCCCGAAGCAGCCGCATGGCCCCGCTCCGGCACTAGCAGGGTCGGGGGCCGCTCCACGCATAGGAGCCAGAGAAGGGACAGGCCACTGCTTCCTGGAGCCACTTGAGGTAAGCGCCGCTCAGAGCCTGCACCCCTGAGCCTCTCTCCATGCCCCAGCCCCCTGCTCCAGCCCTGATCCCCCTCCACTCTCCAAACCCCTTGATCCCAGCCTGGAGCATCCTCCTGCACCCCAAACCTCTCATCCCCAGCCCCACCCCAGAGCCTGCAGCCCCAGATGGAACCTGCACCCCTTCCTGCACCCCTGCCCTAGCCCTGATCCCCCTCCCGCCCTCCGAACCCCTCAGTCTCAGCTCAGAGCACCCTCCTACACTCCAAACTCCTCATCCACAACCCCACCCGAGAGCCCTCACCCCCTCCAGCACTCCAACCCCAATTCTGTGAGCATTCATGGCCCACTATACAATTTATATTCCCCGATGTGGCCCTCAGGCCAAGTTTGCCCACCCCGAGCTAGACCGAGCTGACTGAAGCCCTTATAGGAAAACTGTGCAGAAGATAAGGGACCAGGGGCTTTTACTTGGCTCCTGCACAGCTATAACGTTTCTGTGCTGAAGCCATTAAATGTATAAATACTTCTGGTGAATGCTGATGTATTGATTTCAAGGGCCAAACGGTGTTATAGACTCTTTCACTGTCTAACACTGAAACAATATTACAAAGGTTTGGTGGGATTTTGTTGTTGTTTTTAAACAGAGACCGTGGTTTACTTGATTTCTTGGTAAACACTCAAAAGCATTCGTTTAAAAGTTGAAAAATTAGTGATCAAACAAAAAATTCAAACAGGGACATAATCTGGGTTCAGGCCTTTCCCCTTACAGCAGTCTCATTAGGGCAGTCTCATCTCACTGTTATGAGTGTGTAGTACAGATGATTTCAGGATTCAGTGAAAAGCCGAGAAAGCGAGAGAGAGGATAGGAGGAAGAATAATGGGGCAGAAAGTAACACAAAATGGGAAAGGAGACAGAATAGGATCTTATGTTCCTCTGACTGGAGCCTCTGCAATGCTGACAATTAGGTATTCCTACTGATGAGCTTAGTCATGATGATGATATGACGACTTTCAGGACTCACAGATGAAAAACAAAGTTCTTAAACAATAGCAAAGCCTGAAGGACTTCCTCTTGGGAAGAAAGTCCTTCGGTCTGGTCTGCCTTCTGGTCTGGGATTGGGGAATATGAGATGAGATGAGTTGAGCTCAGATGTCATGAAGATTTTTTAAAGTCTCCTTATCATAACCTCCAAAATGTGGGTGGCATAGTTCATCCCTTCATTATTTTGTCTACCAGTTAAGCCTAATATTCACCATATCAGTTTTGGTCCATTCATTTTTGGAACCACAACTTCTTGTTTACCAAGTATGAGCTTTGAGTCCTTGAGTAGGTCTTTTTGTTTGGACTATTTCAATCTCTTTGTCTGGTTTTCTTGCATTTATTTATAACATTCTGTATTGAAAATAACTTCACCTACTTTTTATGATTAATTGCCACATAGGCAGAAAGCCATGGGTCCAGCTGATAAAACTGCATCTACATTTCATGCCTCTACTGTTTCCCTGCTCCATTCTGCTTCCCCCAAAAGCTCAGCTGACCATTTCCCTTGGTAGTTGGAAGTGTGAGCTTCACAGACCAAAAAGGCAGCAGGGCCCACATACCCTATTACATTAATCCTGGATTATCTGAAGAACCATCTAAGGCTTTGTCTACACTAGCACTTTTGTCGGGCATAGACAACTGGTGTCCCCCTTACTGTGGGAGATACAAGCTAAAGGGGAGGACACGTGACCACCCCATCCTGCACCGGGGCCACAGAGCTCTTCCTGCCTCATGTTACCTGCGGGTGGGGGAGAGGGGACTCTCTGCCCTTCTCTCCCTGTGCCTCCCCCTGGCATGTTCGGCCTCTCTCCCTGGCAACCAGGGAGCAGCACGGAGACGCTTCTGCCTGAGAGAATTCAGCCGCTCTCCCTGGCAGGTGGGCAGGGAGCAGGATAGAGTCGCTTCTGCCTGAGAGAGCATGGCTGTTAAACTAGCATGGCTCTCTCATGCAGAAGCGACACTGTCCCGCTCCCCGCCCAGCGGCCGGGGACAGCAGCCAAACATTTGGGGGTGGGGGAGAGGGGAGTAGGCATAGGGAGAGAAGGACAGAGAGCCCTTCTCCCCCACCCCAGATTGGACTTCTGGGGGTGGGGAGAACATGACTCCCTATCCCTCCCCATGTGTCACCTCTGGTCAGGGTTGTGAAATAGCACCCCCCTGACCAACATAATTTCACCAACAAAAGTGTTTGTGTGGACACCACTATGTCGACAGGAGATGCTCTCCCACCGATATAGCTACCGCTTCTCATTTGGGTGGTTTAATTATACCAGCAGGAGAGCTCTCTCCTGCCGACATAGAGCAGCTACGCAGGAGACCTTACAGAGGGGCAGCTGCAGCGGTACAGCTGTGTTGTGGTAAGTTCTGTAGTGTAGACATAGCCATTTAAAAATGGCTATCATCTTGATACGAGTGTGATGGCAGCCAGCTTGATGAGCATCGCAGGGATCAAACTAGGAACCCTCAGAGCTAAAAAGGATGAGCCACTACAACTTGGGCTCAAGAGCCAAGCCACTCTAGGTATGTCAGTAACAGACACACACCCTCTCTGAATCAAGCACAAATGGAAACTCACCAGTTGGTTATATGAGCAGCAATTAACCTTTGATTAGAGAACATTGGATACTGAAGATTGCACTGTATAGATCACTGTTTCTCCAGAAACAAATCTACACATTTCACACTCCTTTATACAATTGAATTCAGTTTCCTTGTTCAGTAGCTTGTTCCATATATTATTCCATACATGCAATAGCTCTTCTTGAGTCCCTTCTTTATTCCCAATGCTCCCAGAGCTGTCTGCATGTGATGTTTCATAAGGAATGCAAATAGGGAAATCACATCCACATCCTGCTTTTTGTTGGTGTTCTGCCAGTGACAGGTTTATTGATCATGTCAGTGATGTCATAGAGTCGCTTTGTATTTCAGTCTTCTGGAGCGGCATTTGGGATGGGTTTTTTCTGCCAGCAAACAACAGCTTTTATATTTGGTGTAATATTTCTTCTAGCTTAGAAATATTACATCAAATGTAAAAGCTATTGATTGTAGGCAGAAAATATACTGACCAATTACTGCTGGAGAGGAGATGAATATAAAGTGCTCTCTAGCTGAAGTGGTTACAGCTGGTGATACACACAAGACCACACCAGTACTTGTTAGCACAAAAATCTGAGAGGTTACAGATACATCATGAGCAAATGCCTGTTTTTTTCTTATTACAGGTTAAAACCTGAAGCACACTTTATTCCAAACACCATGCTTTCCTGCAGTTTTCAAGGTAGATTTCTGTGATTGCATTCTGTGACAGAATATACCCATGTCCACATCCTACACACTATTGTAATAAGGTTTGTACAAGGAATACCTTATGAGCTGTCAATTTAAAAACTTATTTGCTGAGCAATAATATGATCAGCTGATCAAAATGCACATCGCAGAGTTATATGTGAAGTTATAAACATAAGTCAAGATCCTGACTAAAAGTAGATTTTCCAGAGAAGCCTGGGGAGTAGCTAAACCAGTTCCTCAGAGACAAAGGGCAAGCTGATGCCACAGCCAGGTGTAAGTGGAGGAACACAGCCTATCACAAACCCCTACAAGGAAAATCTTCACCACATTTTTTTTATTTCAATATTACTGTGTTAAATATTAGGGCTAGTTTAACAGTTGCCAGACTCCAAACTCAGGAAATTATTTATTTGCATTATATTAGTATCTAGAGGCCCCAACCTCTTGTGTTAACCCCCATTGTTCTAAACACTGGGGGATTAAACACTGTATAAACCCATAAGAAGAAACAGTCCCTGTCCTGAACAGCTTACAGTCTGACCAGACAAAACAAAGAGTGGGAGGGAAAACAGACACAGCAAATTAAAGTGACTTGCCCAGGGTCACAGTAGATCAGTGGCAGAGCAGCAACTAGAACCCAAGTCAGCTGATTCCAAGTCCAGTGACATAACCACACTGCCACAAAAAAAGAAAAGGGCAAAGATGTGTGTATTATTCAGGATTTCCAAATTCCACTTAATATTTGCTAATTCTCCATCAAGTAAATTCAGCCACAGTAACTGACTCATTTACTTCCTGCTCATGCCAACTACCTCTGCAGCCACCAGTCTGCACTACTTCTTCGCACAGTTAGCTGCACACAGGGCTCCTAGTATCTCCGATCAAATTGCATGTTCTCTGGGGGCTTCCCATTAGTATACAGTGTGCATGCCAGAAGGTACAGTAGAGCAGGCAGAAAAGGAGAGGTTTGAGGCATGGAGTCAAGAAGTCTGAGCAAGTTCTAGATAAATAGTCAAACTTCTAATACTTAGTCAAACCAAGGCTCCTCTGTGGTTTGACAGACAGACGTTTACAGAGTGAAATGCTGTTAAACAATGTATATTGCACAGGGCCGGCTTTAGCGGGTGCGGGGCCCCACGTCAATAACAATGGCTGAGCAAAAAAAAAAAAAAAAAATTGGCGGAATCGGCCTAAGGCTGGCCCTGATTATGCACATATCTAAGCCTCATCTTAACATCTGTTTTTAAAGGTGGTATTTTCAAAACACCTAAGAGAATTTAGGAGCACAAGTTCCAGTGACCTTCAATAGGACTTGAGTAAAGAGCACAAGTACTTTTGAAAAACTCCCCCTAAATGAACAGAAATTAGTCTTTGCAACTACCACACCAAAGCAGCTTTGTGGGTAGTTCACCATGCAGCTTTCACAGATACATAGGTTAAGGCCAGAAGAGACCATTAGATCATCTAGTCTCACCTCCTGAATAAGACAGTTTTGCAGGCAGGCAACATGCCTCAGAAGCTTGATAGGCAGATACCCCGTTGCAGAAGCAATGCTTTCCTCTTGTTTCAGCAGCAATATTTTAAACACATTTCTTCAAGGTGTGGAATTAGGTGTCGGCATTCTGTACAACTCATCTATGCAGAGACTAAAGTAAGGGTATGCCTTTTCCCTCATATGTATGTTAAATAAACCGCTTTGTCAGAAAGATGTCCTTACTTATCATGGGTGCTCTGACAGTCTCTTTATGTTAAATCAGCTGTAGAAAGTAAGGATCTCCAATAAATGAAATAATTGATTTGACCATGTTCTGCCTGATACATATTGAGATCTATAAACCATCTTCAAACCTTTTCCGCGTGGGCAATCCTTATGAATTCTACTCCTTTATACGCTTCACGGACATTTACTCAAATTGGTTCTCAAGAAGTACTTATGTACAGTTTTAGTACCAGCAAAAGAGTTTTACAGAAAAATGATACCACTAAGAAGAACATAGTAAGTTGGAGAGAAAAATTGCAAATGAGGTTAAAGCCAAAAAATATTTTGGCCTGCTTCCCTTTATGCTGCCAGAGCAGTGTAAAAGGGGCCTTACTATAAATGGGAATCAGACTCCTCATGTTTTGGAAGATGATTACTTTTCTGCAAGCATTAAACAATTTAAAAACTTTATAATGCAGGCAATATAAAAATCCATCTGACACTGTGTTATCAAAGAACATAATGATCCTTATGGATCATTATATAGTTTAAATGATTTGTGGACTAATGGAAAATTTTCAAACCCTTATGCCAGTTGCCAAAATAGTACAGACACAGTAAGACCTAGAGATGGGCCTGACACACAAAGTTGTGGTCGAGACCTATCCAAAAATAAGGATAGGCACATCCAGACGCTACAGTGATAGGCACAATATTAAAAGCCAGTAAAACAGACTATGGATATTTGTACCAAGAGGTTTGATTTGGGCTGATTTCTAATAAGAATCAACTTGAACTTTTGTCCATAATTCAAATTAGAACTTTGGGTTTGTCTTCACTAGGGAATGTAATCATCTTGAAACAGTTTTTAACAGTTAAGATGGTCAGCACTGTGTTGCCTATTTCTGATTGGTCAGTGCAGACAAGGCCCACTTCTGCTCAGCATCATGTCAGCTAGTCATGGGTAAGCCATGGTCCTTATAGGGTTTTGCTGTGGTTAGATAAGACTATGCTGGACACAACTGGTTCTTGTCTATACTAACCAGTCAGCAACATGTCAACTAACTCAATTATACAAAAAGAGTTTAAAAATTATTACAATCCATAGTAGAGAAGGAAAGGGAGGGTTGGAGCAATATACAGAAACATTGCCTCAGGGAGCTGAACAGAACTTTATTGTATTAAGATTGAATCAGTAAATTTGCCTGGTACCTCGTTAATTTCCCTGGGCAGGGCATTCCTGGGTGTACAAAGTCCCTCCAAATCTTGATATGCCCTGAATTCCCTTTACACTGGGTTGGGTCTGACTGCCCAGCAAATTACCTAATAAGCCTAGTCAAACTGAAGGGCCACATTCCCTCTTTCTTCCCTTGACCTGTTTTTGCTTGCATCAACTTATCACTTCCCAGTACAGCACTTCTCTACCACAAGATGGAAGCCATGAGCAATAGCTTTGCCAGTGGCCCAATTTGGATCTGTATTTCCCTTTTACGTTTTATCTTTGAAATATATTCGTGTTATTGTTTTAAACATACATTTAGGACATGAATATAGAGAAAGTGCCATTCTACATAAACAAACACCAAGACTCATTCTTCCATGGCCCTACATATATATTTGCACCTTTGATCTTCTTGGTTGCAGCCGGGACCTGAAATGGAAGTGGGGAGGCAATTTGGTGAAGTATTTCTGAACTGTCCAGAAGCAGAAAGTCCCAGAAATCTTGTAAGAACTTATTCTTTGGAAGTTTCCAGACCAGTTTTGCAGAATCAAGTGGTTTGAGACTTTGAATTACTCATCCAGACCAGATTGATTTTTGTACCAGCTCATTAGACACAAATGGTGAGGAGCATTCTGAAGAACTGCGGTTGTATTGCTAGTTGGGATTTCATCCGACGTATCACTTATTCAAAAGAATTTTCCATGCTGTCATTACCCTAAAGATTCTTTTCACAGTTTCTGTAACAGTGGCATCTGCAGAGGGGAGCTCCAGCCACTTGAAACTCATTAAAACATGCTTGAGATTGACAATGAGTTAAGAACATCTGTCAGACTTGGGCAAGATTTCAATCAAGTGTGATGTTGCTGTGTTACTTTACTACACTGGCTTAATAAATGAGTTGGCTGCTGTCAACTCAAGGAAAGTTGGGTTCTAATTACTAGCCTGTCCTTTTTTTCTGTATCTGAAATGTACTTTCACTTAAATGTTCATGGTCTATTGGAAATGTATTAAAATGAATCTGCTGTTACAAGCTAAGGTGAAAGACTATAGGCTCACATTTCAGCTTGCTGTATTGGGTCAGATCAACCAATTTATAATAGGGTACAGAATCCCCTCCCAAAAGTATAAAACCACATATTATTGCCATAAAACCAAAAGCTGTAAACAAACTACTATCCAGCATTGTAGCACATTCAGCATAGCCTTCTGCTGACGCAGATACAACTCGAGTAGAAAGCGTCTAAAATCCAAGCATCATCTAGTGACCAAATAACTTCCAGAATAGTATGTGGATCCAATAGTTCTCTTCTAAGGAAGCTGAAGAAGAGTCTAGCTAAATGCAGTGCATACCAGCCAAAGCTGAAGGACTGTAAAGCTATTTCAAAAGGAGCAGGAAAGGGGTTGCCCAAACTATTTCTCACCTGCAGAGCGGTTTAGTCTTGCAAACAATTTCCTCTCTCAGATAAAGTTGGAGGGAGTTCTCTCTGGGGACAGCAGGGCTTCAAACAGCCTTTTTATTCTGCAACTAAGAGCTTTTTTGTTTATAGTGTGTGTTTCATTCAAAACTTTTGCCCAGTGATTCTCTGCTCTGTCTCCCAGCACTCCTGTGACCTTGTATATAGACATAAGATACAATAGCAGCAATGCAATTCAAAAGGAAATAGGGGGGCACCATGCAGGAACCCCTAAAAAAATCAGCACTTTGGGTTGTGGAAAACTTGTGAGCTATTATTGATTTAGTATGAAACCCTTGCTTGAGATTAGTGAATCCATAGGACTAGAGAAACCTAGGTAAATGGAATACTGATACCTCATCAGAGTATTATTTTAATTATTTGTATCTGAGGTACAAAATGTTTTGGCAGATATTTTACTAATGATGCACTCAAAGAAACATTATGGTTAGTCCTCGGTCTCAGGCTTTCTTCCTGGGCAATTAGGGGCTTGGAGTGTCTCAGACTGCACAACTGTGAAACCTCATACATTAAGGAGGAGTGATATTCATGGGTTATGAAGGGAGCAGAAAAATGACCAGTGCAATATGGGGCTTTAAAGGTAAAGGGACAAAGCAGGATGAATGACCTGTTTATCCCCACTTCCATTTCAGGTCCCAGCTGCAACCAAGAAGATCAAAGGTGCAAATATATATGTAGGGCCATGGAAGAATGAGTCTTGGTGTTTGTTTGTGTAGAATGGCACTAACAGAAATGCAGAGCAGCAGCGCCTGAAAAAAATAAAGTAAAAACAATCCAAATACATACATCTGGAGTCATTGTAAAATATAAATGCGTTACCATGACTGGGCAGATGCCTATGCTTTGATTATATATCAAGAATAAGGTAGATTGGTAGGATGGTTACCCCTCTGTTTTAACTTTCCCCATAAGGAATCAATTTTTAATTGGGCACATTTGTTATGTTAACTGGTGGCTGCTTGCTGACCTACTGCATACTTTCAATGGGTATTGGAAGTCAGCACCCATGAAGAACTTGCTGCAGCATTGACAGTAGCCATATAGAGGGAAGGGAGGACATGACACAGACATGATCACATGAATATGTTACAAGCCTGTAGAAGGGATTACCTTGTTTTCCTGCTAAAATAGCATTCTCTCCTTGCAACGCAATAACCTGTGTTCTTCATGGAGAGGCTTGGACTATGGATCTGAGGACAGGACCAAAAGCTAAAAGCTTCTGAATTCTAATCCCAGCTCTCACACAAACTGACTCCAGACTCCTGGGCAAGTCACTTAACCTCTAGCCTCTGTTTCTTCCTCTGTAGTTGGCTACCTCATAAGGGTGTTGTGGCGATTAATTACTTAGTGTTTGTAAAGAGCTTTGCAGATATTTGTGCAGGGGAATGGTTGTAATATCTACTGAGCTTGATTCAAAAACCTTCTGAAGAGGTCAAATTCATGCTCATCAAATTCAAAACTCAGTTGCCAGCTGTCTAGTCATGAGCATGCTCCCAAGTGATCGATTTCTTTTTTTACTTCATAGTTCATTCTACTTTATATACAAACTAACCCCCGGATCTGAACTCTATGAAGTGCAGGGCTTGGGGAGGACTGAAATCTGAACTTCAAATTTTACAAATGATTCCTGTCTTTATAATGGGCCAAACCAGAATCCTAGATATCAATACCCCTAAACTTTGGATCTGGATTTTGTGACTTGAATTTCGTGAGTTACAATGGCTTGGGACCCCTGGACAGTGATGTTTTCCTCTAAATCATTTTTCTGAACCAAAAATATTCAGTACTGTGCATGTTTCCCTGCTTTTAATGTACACTCGGGTTGCCAACCATCTCTGTATTTTATAGCTTTGGTTCTATCCCTTTAAAAAGTTCACTGAGAACAATGCATATCCATGTGTTTAGGAATATGCCCATATTTCCCCTTTAAAATGTCCTCATTGATTACATTTAAATTAATGAACCTTAAAGGTTTCAAAGCTTGGTCGGGTCAAATAAGCCCTGGAAAGTTTAGATACCTATTAGAAACCTTATTATAAAATGTAAATAAACCATATGAGATCTCCCTCTTAAAAACTCCTTTTTTCTGTCTCCAGATCCTTCTTTTCAGGAAGATTTTTTTTTCCCTTTTCCTTGAATTCCATTCTTTCCCTGTGCCCCCTCCCCCTCCGATGGCTCAAGACCTTTACTGATGCCATTTGGGGGGCACACCAAATTGTTGTATTTGAATTGGTCAGATTCCAAAGCTTCCCTGGTCAAAAGCACACAAGAATGTAGGATGAAACTTTCAAAAGTGCTCTGCTTCCAGTGAAGTCAATCATAAAACTTGCAGTGATCTCAATAGGAGCCAAGTTACGCCACCACTGAGTGCTTTTGTAAATGCCAGCCAAGCTGTACATCTCTGGGAGCCTTAACTAAAGATTGGCTATGAGACTGGAATGAGAGAAAGGCTGAAGTTCAGTTGTTTTTTTGTTTTGAGAACCTGTTTGTCTCTCCCTATTTTAAGTATTGGCATGTATATTGTACAGAAACCTCACTTTTAATGGATACTTTCTGAAAGTTTATAGAGGACACTAGTCCCATTCTATGGCAGCGTGGATAAGAGCGGACAACTGTTGTTCCTCTAGCTCAGAGGTTCTCAACTGGGGGTCCGCAGCCCCTGGGGGGGGCCATGCGCTGGTTTCAGGGGGTCTGCAGTCCCGGCACCCCATGGGGCAGAATATGGGCAGAATTGGAGGGGGGTCATAGGGAGCATTCCCCAACCCCCGAAACTGCAGTGTGTTAACCAGATCTTGATAGTCCTGTGGGCAGCTCCACACCCCCCTACATCTCCTCCTCTCACGCACAAGGCCCCGCCATTGTCCAGATCAGAGACTGGAAACTGGAGCTGGGCACTGCGGGGTGGCTGCTGCTGTGGCTGGTGCCATGGAGCAGTTGGCCACAGCGCTTGCTTGTCTGCTGCTTATGCTCAGGGCTGCAACTGCTCTTCAGCTCCCAGCCCCCTTTGATTGATTGCGCAGCCGGTAAAAGCTGCCTGGGTCACGGGGCCTGGGTCACGGGGTCCGGTTCTGGAGCTGGCAGAGCCCACAGGGAACAGCCACCACAGTGGGGAGTGCTCCCCCGGCACACAGCTGTCCCTGCACTCTGAGCTACCCCCTGCCTACACACAGCCAGCCCCTAGCTATCCCTCTCTCTCTGCACCCTGAAATACCCACACACAGCCCCAGCTACTCCTCTCTGCACCCTGAGCTACCCCCTGCCTGCACACAGCCCATAGCTACCCCCTGGCCTGCACCCTGAGCAGTTTTCAAACTTTTTGAGCTGAGCTGAGCTTCCCTCCCACCTCCACCTTTGAGATATAATTTTTGTTTGTGCCTCCCCCACCCCATCCAGACAGGCTGGGTGGCCTGCTGAGGTGAGTCAGGCCCCACAAAATAGAAGTCAAACTATGTCTATCGAGGGCCTCCCACCCGGTGCCTCGTGGCTGAAGCGCAGCATCTGGAGCCCACAGCCCCTGCTGGGCCCTGAAGTTTTCCTAGCATGTTGGCGAGGGGGCTCAGAAAGAAAAAAGGTTGAGAACCCCTGCTCTAGCTCATGTCCACAAAGGTTTATTTTCCTATTATCTCTAAATATTAATTCCCCCAATGGTGTATAAACATTGTTCAGTTAAATACAGTGGAAAATAAAAAATGTTGCTACAGTGAGTGTTTCAAAGGAAATCTGTGTTCTTGTTGTCCAGGAATCTCAGGATACAGCCAAAGAATTTGCATTTTCCCTGTCAACTGTAACAAAAACAAGGTTTCCTGTTCCCTAACTACACTTTGAAATTAAATACAAATGCAAAAAAAGAAATAGAATTGGTGGTAAGGGATTTGAATAATCTGATTTTTACACACACACACACACACACACCAGATGGTCCTCTCACTTGTGTTGTCCTCCTCACTGGGGAGAATGGGAGCAGGGGTAAGCAGGTTTTGTGCTGAATTATTATTTAATCAAAAAAATTAATAGCTTTTATGTCATCAACAAAAGCATAGACAATTTTTCATTTCACAGAGAAGAAACTCCACCCCCCACTGATAGGATCACATATTAAATCAATGTGATACACTGATGTACTGAATCTACATTTGAAACATTATAAATGATCTTTAGAAAAGCATAGTATTCTTGTAATTATGGCTCTTGCTGGGACTATAATCCTTTCAGCTACTTCCATGATAGCAGAAAAGTACCCTGCCCCAGTAACTTTCTTCCTATAGTCTGAGGCCAGATGGAAAATTGTGCTGTTCTTTATTTTTTTTAGGAAAGATCAGACCACACTAGTGAACAGTAGCAGTTTGTCTAAGCTAGGAACTAAAGGCCAGATTTTCACACTGAGTAGTACCTTACTCTGTGAGAAGTCTAACTGAAATCAATGATGCTGCTCACAAAGTACATTATTACTCAGTGTAAGAGTAATAAAATCTGAGCTTAATAAAACTAAAGCAATGAAACCTTTGGCGTTATTTCATTCATTCATCACACCACTCAAGTGGAGTGCCCCAAGGGTCAATGCTGGGGCCGGTTTTGTTCAATATCTTCATCAACGATCTGGAGGATGGTGTGGACTGCACCCTTAGCAAGTTTGCAGATGACACTAAACTGGGAGGGGTGGTAGATACGCTATAGGGTAAGGATAGGATACAGAGGGACCTAGACAAATTAGAGGATTGGGCCAAAAGAAATATGATGAGGTTCAGCAAGGACAAGTGCAGAGTCCTGCACTTAGGACGGAAGAATCCCATGCACTGCTACAGACTAGGGACCGAATGGGTGGGCAGCAGTTCTGCAGAAAAGGACCTAGGGGTTACGGTGGACGAAAAGCTGAATATGAGTCAACAGTGTGCCCTTGTTGCCAAGAAGGCTAACGGAATTTTGGGTTGTATAAGTAGGGGCATTTCCAGCAGATCGAGGGACGTGATCATTCCCCTCTATTCGGCACTGGTGAGGCCTCATTTGGAGTAGTGTGTCCAGTTTTGGGCCCCACATTACAAGAAGGATGTGGAAAAATTGGAAAGAGTCCAGCGGAGGGCAACAAAAATGATTAGGGGGCTGGAGCACATGACTTATGAGGAGAGGCTGAGGGAACTGGGATTGTTTAGCCTGCAGAAGAGAAGAGTGAGGGGGGATTTGATAGCTGCTTTCAACTACCTGAAAGGGGGTTCCAAAGAGGATGGATCTAGACTGTTCTCAGTGGTAGAAGATGACAGAACTAGGAGTAATGGTCTCAAGTTGCAGAGGGGGAGGTTTAGGTTGGATATTAGGAAACACTTTTTCACTAGTAGGGTGGTGAAGAACTGGAATGGGTTACCTAGAGAGGTGATAGAATCTCCTTCCTTAGAGGTTTTTTATGGTCAGGCTTGACAAAGCCTTGGCTGGGATGATTTAGTTGGGGTTAGTCCTGCTTTGAGCAGGGGGTTGGACTAGATGACCTGCTGAGGTCCCTTCCAACCCTGAGATTCTATGATTATCCATTGGTGGCTTAGTCAACTGGCAAAGCCTTATCCAGAGGCTGGATTCAGCTGAGAAGTATTTTAACATTACATTAATTGGTGAACTTTAACAATGACTTTTTGTCAACTAAAAACCATTGCAAAATAGAATCTTATTTTGTTTGGCCTTTGGATAGTTGTGCCTATCAACCTATTTGTGAACGAACATCATACATCCAGGCTCAGATGCCTCACTCAGCAGAAACAGAGGATGAAATCCTTGCACCACAAGTCAATGGAAGTTGCACCATTGACTTCAGTAGGACCAGGATTTCACCAAGAGAGTGTGTCCATCTCTGACTAAATTCTGGCACAGTAATTTTAAAAGATATGAGACCACACACATGTGATTGTATAGCTACCCTCCGGTACAGATAAGTTTTACACCTCATTAGCTTCTGCAGCTGGTCAAATGGATTGTATTTCTTGGGTTGACAAGCAATGTTTATTTGTTCCGGACATATACTACAACATATGCTGGAGATTCATTTAGAGTAGTATGCCATTTTCACAGAAGGAAAAGGAAAATAAAATAGACATTGCAGGTACCAGACTTACAGTCATGAAATACATGTTTGTTACTGCAGTTACACAATAGATCCCAAAAGCAGCTATAAACCAATATTATTTATCAACCTCTAATAACATGTTCTCCATTTCACTTCTTAAATATAACCACTTCTTAAATATAACCACTATAAAGCATAACTTTATAACTGTACCAGATCTTCCAAATGCATTTGATACATACATCACATAGTGTTGAATGCTACTCTCCTGAAAATGCTGTTACTTTCAAACAGTAATTGCACCGTATTCTAATGGTTGTGTTCCAACTGTACTTTCAGCATAATTTCTGTATAACTGCTTATTTATGTTAAGTTTCGAAGGGTAAAGGCAAAAGGGGAAGTTATACCTAATGTGAAATATTTCATATGTAGAAAACATAGAAGGCTGGAACTCTGTGGGCTTGCTTCATTCAGCAGGTGCAGGGTGAGACTAGCATGGGATCACTGCTGGCATGAAATCGGTCCAGAGGACAGTTGCAGCAGAGTAAGGTGACCGAAGCCGCCGTTATACTGGGACCCTGGAGTCAACCAGCACAACTCCAGAAATAGGAAGCACTGACCAGACAGGGTGTGTCTCCTGAGTATTTTCCACAGGCTGTTTATCAGTTAGCAAAGCCTTCCATCCAGAGTCTAGCCTCAATGGGCATGTGTGTCTTAAACTTTACTGCATCTGATGCTCAAACCAGGACATTCACAGTCCATAAGAAGCATCACTTCCAAGTGAGTAAAAAGGAAACCTCTCTCTAGTTGAACCACGGTAGCTCTGTTAAGACAGTCTCAGGGCAACATTTTCAAAAGGTATCTGTGATGGGTTTGGGCCCTTTGGGGTGTCACCTGATGTGCTGGGGTTTAACTGAGCCTTCCCCGCTCAGTCAGCCTGGGTTCCCTTTTACTGCTTTGCTGGGTTAGGATCTCCGGCCTCTTGCAGCACGCACCCACCTAGGGCCACACCCACTGTAGACACAGACTGAATCAGCTCTATGTCAGAGGGCTCCCTCAGCACTCCCGCTCCCTTTAAGGGGTACAAACCCAAAAGCTTTATGAAAGTAGCTCCCTCCCTCAGAGGGAGATATGCACAACTTCTTCCCTCCCCCAGTTAGAAATTACATAAACTGAATTATATTATAAACAAGCAATAAGTTTATTAACTACAAAATGTGATTTTTAAGTGAATAAAAGAGATAAACAGAACAAAGTACACAAGCTAAGCTCAATATATTTAAGAAACAGGTTACAAAATGTAATTTCTTACCCTAAATGTTATTTTAGGCAGGTTGCAAAGTTTGTGGTTCAGAGGTCCAGTTATAATTATTTTCAGATTGGACCCCTGTCTCAGTCGAGACTCCCCTCCCTTCCCCCAGCCTTCTCTTCAGGTGGCTTTAGCAGTCTTTCTTCTTGGGCAGACAGGCCATGGAGAGGAGGAGTCCTGTTTGCCTTCCTCTCCACCCTTAAATAGGATTTAAATAAGGCGGGAATCCTTTGTTTCCCAGACTTGACTCCCCTTCCCTTCCATTGGAAAGTTACAAGTTATCCCAGGTAATGTTTAGTATCAGGTGGCCTTGTCACCTGACTCTGTAGTATCACAGTGTCCATGAGTCAGGGTATATGTCTTCACTACCAACGTTAAAGTGCTGCCACGGCAGTGCTTTAACGTGGATACATAGTCATGGCACCAGCACTGAGAGCTCTCCCAGCGCTGTAAAAAAAACACATCCATGAGGGGAGTAGCTACCAGCACTGGGAGCGCAGCTACCAGTGGTGGTGCACGGTCTACACTGCCACTTTACAGCACTGAAACTGCAGCGCTGGGGGTCGGGAACGGTGTTTTTTCACATCCCTGAGTGAGAAAGTTTCAGCGCTGTAAAGTGGCAGTATAGACAAGACCTCAGTGGCAGTATGGAGTGTCCACAGAAGGGTCAAGCCTTTTCACAGTTCATTGTCCTCGCAGATGGGCCATCCGCACTGTCTGGCTTTTCCATTGCTGTACCTGAAGTGTTAGCAGTGGGCGGCACCCAAAGCATAATTGAAATAAATACATAGTCAATATTCCTAACTTCAGATACAGAAATGATACAGGCATACAAATTGGATAAGCACATTCAGTAAATTATAACCTTTCCAATGATACCTTACAAAACCTATCTTGCATAAAGTACATCTCAGTTATGTCATATTCATATCATATGCATATTTTCATAAAGAATATGGAGTGAAACATCACAGTGTCTAATGCCGAGATTTTTAAAGGTATTTAGGTGTTACGGTGCTCAGTTTTGCAATGCTTAACTGATTAAGGAGTCTAAGTAATTTTCAAAAGGGATTTAGACATTTAGGAGTCAAATTCCATTGTCCATTGAAGGTATTTAGACTCAAGTGCCAAAATTACTTTTGAAAATTAGACTTAGGTGTTGCAATGTAGAGCACAGTAACACCTAACTACCTTTAAAAATCTGGCTGTAAGTGTTTTAGCATATTAATGTTGGGTGAAACTTCCCATCAATGCAGATAGCCCTCATAGCCCAAGTATTATCAGATCTTAAATGCTTAAGTGAAATATAGACCCTTTTGCAGTCTCCACTGCTGTGAATTTTACCCATTAGGAAGAAAACTATGGATAACAGCACATTTTTTAAAAAGCACAAAGGAAGATTTTAATCTCAAAATAAAAAAAAATAAAAAACTCTCTTTGATTGCATGGGCTCTTTGTGCTATAGCACCTCTGTCCACTGCAGTGTAACTAGCATCTCTAGTCTCACCAAAGAGTAAATTTAGCATCCTACAGCATCCCTAGGAATAAAGAAAATATCACAGTATGATACAGCTAATCACTTACAAGGCAAACACCAACCCATTTTTCCACTTTTGTATTCTGTTCAGTTTTGTCAATGTGAAGTCACCCTTTCCTAAAAACAATAGAGCTTCAATTAGAGATGTAAAACCCAGTTTGCATGCAATTTAAAAAGGCTGAAATCTGGCAACCTTCTTATGAAAACCACAAACAATTATTTCAATTTCCATGCACCAGTGCATCTGGTTGACCGTTATTTTTCAGCTAGGATTGTACAGGAATTTATAGTTAATTTCCAAGATAGAGAAAAAGACTGCTTTTTTGACAGGGGTTAGTGATTTGCCATTTAGTCACAGCATACTGTCAAGCTGATATTGTTAACAATTTAAACTACATAACCAAATAGTACAACAGTGTTCTCTGCTAAATATTTCATGTGCTACATGTGTTTCTTTTCTCCCCCATCCACAAACTAAAATAGCCAGTTAGCCTTTTCTAGCTCTCCCACATTGAAAATTATAATAAGCTAGCATACAAGTATTTGGAACTCACAAGCTTCCTCTCACTGATCAAGGATGAAGCATAATAGTGTGTAAGCATTGCAACATTTAAAACACATACCTATCTGAAACCCTTGAAATGCAGGTTAAGGTGCTGAATTTTCACACACGCACATGCACACATGCAAAGGCTGTGTAGATATGGGGCCAAATCCTCAGCTGATCTAAACCAGTGTAACTTGGTTGAGCTCAGTGGAGCTATGGTGATTTTAGGCCCAAATTCAGGACAGCATTTAAGCTGTGCATCCCACCAAAGTCAATGGGATATAACTACATGCTTAGAGTTCCACACATGCTTAAGTGAGCAGGGATGGACTGCGGAACCTGGGTCTTACTCCACGATGCTGTTTGGATTATTAATACAAAACGCAGCGATATGCACCAAATTCAGAGCAAAGAGGGAATTCTTATAAAAAAATTCACATTTATAGTTTCACTTTACATTTCATTAGGTGTTTTTTGCTAAACAGAACCAGTTTATTTAATAACCATTCATTTGAATATAGGACTATTTTCACTCCAAATAGGCTCAAAAAAGGATCAGAAACAGGAAAGTCTGTTCTGCAGGAAATTGTGAAGATTTTTTAAAAAATCATTCCAATCAAAACAAACAGCTGGTCCAAACAGTTCAGTGATCATTCTCTGTAAATATAGCATATCCTATCCCCCTTCACACAAATACTACTATACACCACCGTTAATTTGACTTTGAAAGCCAATATTTATGTCATGTACTATAACGTGTATTATCCAGGCTGGACTTTTCAAAGGAACCCAAGGTCACCTCATTATTTTAGGGTCCTTCTGTTGGCAGACCATGAGCCCAGGAGGTGTCCAATTGATTTCAACAGGGTTCCATGAAGGTGGACCTTTGTACACATAGGAGCCCCACATAAGTCAATGAGGCTCCACCTGCATGCAGAGGTCCACCTTCCCCAAGGCAATTGCAGAATTTGTGCCATGATTTGCTTAAACTAACCCAAACTTGGTGTATCTGTCAAAAGCATATGAACCAAAACAAGACACCCTCCCAACAATTATCCTTCCACTATTTAGTTCTATGGTCATCAAAATACCAAACATCAGCTAAAGAAAAAAATTGGTTGCAAATATAGCCCGGGCTCTCTTAATTTCATGCACTGTGACTTCAACAATTTTTTCATTTTATTTCTCTAAATGTAGCTTCATTTAAAAAAAACCAGGGAAACCACATTTCATGCTCTTCAGTTTCATTAAAGTTTATACAAAAAGTCCCTACCAAAAGAAGACTTCTTTAATTAAACTATTGGAGCAGATTAAAATACTGAAATGATGAGTCTGAAAGGAATCTAACACACAATATATTCTCTTGCATCTTTTCTCATTTAAGTATTTAGAAAAACTGAAAATAAAGATCTGAAATCACATGCTGAAATATGTAACAGTTGCCATATAGAAATAGGTATGGAACAACTCACTGATTTTTTTAAAAAGTGTCAGGAAAGAAAGGGGACTGTTAATCACTTCTTCAGTACTGAGAGGAAAGCCACTGTGCCTTATGAAAATCTACCTTGTATGTCATTGGCCAAGCTGAAGTACGATTAGAGCCCCTCTTCAGAATACATTCCAGAGGAAATGTGACATAAATGCCATACGAGTTAAATATGAGAGATTCATCACAATTCAACATGAGCTACAGTATGCACTAGTTAATAGGCACTTGAAATAAAATGTACCAAAAATAAGAAGGAATAAAACTTAATGTAATTCCTTCCCTCAGGACCTGGAAAATAAGCTCCTTTGATTGACATCTTTCAAGAAGTGAAAAGAATGACAATGACTGCTCAGGGACTAACACTGAGGAAAGTGAATGAGATTGTATTCTAGTCACTGTTACTTTGACTTCAAAGCATGTGGAGCCAGATTTATACAAGAAAGCTGGTCTATACTAATTCCCAACCTTTTTAACTAATATTCATTTAAAACACATTTCAAGACATAAATTGCTTCCTAAATGTCAATAGTAGTTTAGGAATCTTTTGATAATGGACCAAAATAGATAGCTGACATAGTAATGATGTCATTGCTATCATTCATTTCTGATGGTTAGTTCTCCAATTCGGATTCTCATACATAGGCCCTTTAAGCTTGACCACAGGAAATAGTTTGCTTATATTTAATCATTTAAAGTAATGTTTTATAGGGTTGGTAAATGGAAGAGGAGCTTTTTAGCCTTTACTGTCCTTTAAATCAGGTGCAAGTCATTACTATCTAATGATTACATGGTGGCCAAGGAGAAATTAACTGACTGTCTCTGTTCACTTCCCAAAGAACCAAAGCCCACATCACAAAACTCCCACTGCACTTTGGTACATTTGTTGGCAGCCTCACTGAAGAAACCAAGTGTGGAATGGAAATGTCCAACCCAGGCTTCAGCTTCTCTCTTGTACGTGTGGCCAAGGGGAAGGGAAATTCCACAAACATTTCTTCACAGAGTTTCCCACACACATGATGTTCTATCGGGGGTGGAGTTCCCTCTCCTCCTCCCCACACCCTGTTATGGAATGAGCCACAGACATTGTCTCTAAATCCCACTTTTGGATTGCAAGTACCTTCCCAACTGCTCTTTTGGAGCTGTGCTGTCACATACTCCTCTGAACACAGCTTCTCAAGGGACCACCCTTAAAAGGGCTTACTCCATACTGAGGAAATCAACAGAAGAGGAAATAAAGCCTGAGGCTTTGCTTTGTCTTCCCACTGCCAATCAAAACTGACCAGCCCACTACTCATCTAATCCCTGCATCTTGAACCATTGGGGAGCCTTCCTTGACGCTCAAAGACAACAAAATAGCACCATGGAGGTTGATGACCACTTTTCCACATGGAAGGGTTAAGATCCATGGTTGGAGGACCCCCTTCACAGTCAGGAGGTACAGCTGGCCCTGAATAACTTTCTTACTTAGGAGAGAGATGTGTCACACTGGCAGAACAGTGTGAGGAAACTCCCATTCAAAAAAATAAAAGAAAATAATGGATATATGCCAATCTCCTAGAACTGGAAGGACCTTGAAAGGTCATCGAGTCCAGTCCCCTGCCTTCACTAGCAGGACCAAGTACTGTCACCTGACAGATTTTTGCCCCAGATCCATAAGTGGCCCCCTCAAGGATTGAACTCACAACCCTGGGTTTATCAGGCCAATGCTCAAACCACTGAGCTATCCCTCCCCCTTTGTTACTACTTGTGCTGTAAATTTTTTTGGTGATAAATCAGGAACTTCACTCCCCATATGTTAATCCAGTGCCTTTTGAAAGCACTAGAAAATCCATTTAAATAAGCCAAACTTTATTTTAAATGGGTAGGTAGCAAAAAGACAAAGATTCCAGCTAAACTAAGTTATTAAAGTAATTCAAATTCTATTAAAGAAATATGTCTCCATCAGTTCCTGAATAAAAGTGAAAGGCTTGTCCTCAGAGCAGGCAGAACAGATGGTTTAGTGGGCCTTATGAATCTTAGCACGAAGGGGTCACAGAAATATTAACGCTGTTGTTTTTAAATAAATTCTTCTATTCCCCTGGTTATCTATTGCAGACATTTTAAAATTTTAGCAATATTAGTTGATTTGTGTAGCCAGCGTTCATAAATATGTCCCTTAATATCAACAGTGGCCAAAGCGGCGAAGATTGCATCTGCAGTTACTGACCGGCTATTATAGCTGTGCTTGTGTAACACTACACTGGCAGTTGGGTCATTGGCAGTGGAGAATCAAATCTGGGACCTCTTGTTCTAAACATACAAGCCTTAGCCAAAGTTGTAGCATGCTCAACAACATAAACAGGGCCCTGCCACCCCTGACAGTAGGGGAGGGGATAGGGTGACCAGATGTCCCGATTTTATAGGGACAGTCCTGATTTTTGGGTCTTTTTCTTATATAGGCTCCTATTACCTCCCACCACGTCCCGATTTTTCACATTTGCTGTCTGGTCACCCTAGGAGGGGAGAACAAAGCACCACATTGAGTGGCTGTGGGTTTCAGTTAAAGAAATAAAATAAAGCTTTAAAAATGAAACAGATAAAGCTCAAGAGGCTGTTAGCACAAATTTGTCTGAGTTGCATACCTTAAAAATTACATATTTTTCTATACAGTTTGAATTTGCCTTGCTAGAAAACATGGGGCATAATTTGACTACACAAGTCCTGAAAATAGAAGTACACAATTCTGAATTTGAACGTAGAAAAGAGACAGTTGGATTTTTAAAAAAGGTAATTTTAATAAAATGGACAAGGACTTTATTTTAACTATGGCCTGGATCCTTATTAATTGTCTTCAGTAGGATTATTCACCCTGCATAAAGTTAAGCACAAGTGAGTCTTTCCAGAATTGAGGCCTAAGTCTGTACTTCTGTTGTAATTCTGTGTTACACATATATTCTCTTGTATGCAACTTCTGAGCAAATGCTTTGCACTGCTGTGGTTAATGCAGCTACATTACAAAGCAGAGCAGGGTGAATAATTTTCAAAAGTATGCCAATATTTTGTTTATAAAATGGTCACAAAATTTGTGTTTATTCAAATAGTCTCTGAACTCTGTAAATAAAATGAATTTAAAATGGTGAATATTTTAAAAATGTTGCTAAATATAATGAATTATTTTACAAATATTATTAAGCAGCTCAGTAATATAGATTATTGCCTAGTTAACCCACATGGTTCAAAATGGATTTAATATTGTTAGCAATGGGGAAAAAAAAACATTCCAAAGAGCTATTGGAGTGATAATAGGTTAATGGCTGTGGATAGCAGGCCAGCAATAGAAAATACATCTGGAAAGAAAAATGAGTCCCCCTGCAAACTGATATGGACTGGCTGGGGGAGGGAGCTTTAAATAGTAGGCATAAAGAGGTGTTTGACAAGACCAAGAGGACACCAATGTTTATGTTTTCTTAAAATAAAAAGTAAGATAAAATAAAAAGCTTGGGGAAATAGTCTAAGATAGATATTTCCCCGAGCGAATGTGTTTTTCATTTAAAGTAACCTGAATTCAGACTGTATGATCAGTTAGTCAGGGACCAGGGTGGATGGAGATTCCTGAAGGAAGGAAACTCACTCCTGAACATAAGGGAGGTAGAAGCTGTTCAGAAATGACAATGTCCCCTTACTCTTGACCCCCATGCTCACAGGGACTCATTCCAAAAAAAAAAGTGCTATATAGAAGCTGATACAGGGTATGGAAAAAGCTCAAAACCCAAGGGAGTACTAAGCCAGAGCTATGGATACCAATGACCATAGAATAAGACCACGGGAGAGCATGGTTCAAAATTATTTGTTTTCTTATGGGGATCCCCTCTTAAATGACAGTGACCGAAGGACAGTCCCTGGATATGAGTGAGAAGCAAGAACCCTGATTGTACTGGTAGTACAAATTATTGCTCACAGAGCATGCTGAGTATAGCCTATCCAGTGACCAGAGTACCCAAAGATCATTTTGTGTTGAATTAGTCAGTCGTCCATTTAAATACAGCAATGCCTTTTTAATGTTAGAGCAGGTGACATCCCGAATCAAATCAGAGAAGTGTGCATCCCTAGGAAAGCTTCAGAGTTCCTTGATTGTGTTTAATATTTGCTTCTGCTTGCTGTGATTCATATGTTCCCCTTCACTGCATGGTGTGGAAGAAGAATATGCCATCACCAGTGCTACATTTTATGCCAACTCTGTAAGGGTACGTCTATACTACCCGCCTGATTCGGTGGGTAGCAATCGATCTTCTGGGATTGATTTATCGCGTCTCATCTAGACGCGATAAATCGATCCCGGAAGCGCTCCCTGTCGACACCGGAACTCCAGCTCCGCGCGAGGAGTAAGCGGAGTCGACGGGGCAGCCTGCCTGCTGTGTCTGGACCCGCGGTAAGTGCTTTTAAGTTCAAACTAAGATACTTTGACTTCAGCTACGTTATTCACGTAGCTGAAGTTGCGTATCTTAGTTCGACCCCCGCCCCCCTCCCCCAGTGTGGACCAGCCCTAAGTGTATAATACTCCAGGACTATATAGTCCCTGATAATTCAGGGTTAGTGCTTTATAGTACACTTTCTAGTATTTTATGCAGTCTGGATTTTAAAATTACCAAGAAATGGATCTTTTTACCACTTCTCCCTTGAAAGATTATTTTATAGAGTTGAATTCATCTTACCCAATAAAGATCTTACTTGATATTCAACTTAAATTTCCTCCATCTCAGTTTCATCCCTTAGGCCCTGATCGAGCCAGCAAGATGGGTGCATATAGCACAAAGTTGTGTCAGTTGAAATCAGCGGGGTTTTCCCCACATAGGGCCTTATCCAAACCCTACCTAACTCAGTTAAAGGAAAGACTCCCATTGGCTTCAAAGGGAATTGGATCAGGCCAATGGAACAGTTTGCAGGGTCAGGGCCTTAGCTGCTAGTTAATATCTCATGAACCACCCATCATTCCTTTCCCACCATGGTGCTTATACCCTTCAACTATTTGTAGACTGTTCTCATGTCTGTCCCTTTAGCATTGCTTAGCCAAAGAATGTTCAGCTCTTAACCCTTTCCCTTAATTTAACTCCCTCCCGCTCCAATCATTGTTTCAGAACTAAATGTATTTTTGCCTTAACTTTCTGACTGGTCTTAGATGCTCACATTTAGAACTAAGAGCAGGCTTAAGTGGCACAGGGTTCCTACAGCTCTGTTTTGTATGTACCTGTGACATTGCACCCCATAAGGTTTTATGGAAATATGCTTATGAATGTATATATGACATAATTGGAATATGTTTTATGCTAGATATGCCATGTAACATATCTCTGTAAAGGTTATGTTCTACTGAATCTATTCATCCTATTTGTATGCATGTATCATTTTTGTATTTAAAGTTATAAATACCGGCTGTGTACTGGTTTGATTTGGGCAGTAAGGCATTTGCGCAGCTTCTTTAGAAAGGAATTTGCAAGTTAAGTGCCCAAACAAGAAACACTTAATGGACAATGGATCTTGGAAGGCTCCAATCCACATAAGAAGTCTACTTGAGGACATTCAAGGTAGCATGTGAACCATGGCTGCTACCTGTAAGTTCTGAGTCATGCATGGACATGGGACTTGTCCACATGACTCCAAAACTCCATCTTGCAGTTGGGATTCTACACAGGGGAAGGGAGGGATGTCCACCCACAACAGAAAGTCTATTCAAACCCCTGGGAGACCCCTCCATTTTGTCTTCAGCTGGCTCAAGAGATAGCCTCTCCACCCAAAAGGATACCTGAAAGAAACTGGGACAAAGTCAGTAACTACAGGAAGTGTGAGTAATTGCTGGACCCAGACTAGAAGGAGACTAGTCTGTAAAAGGAAGCTTACTGGAACACCTCTGAGGGTGAGGTTTTTATCTGTATTCAGTTTTCTTACTGTATTAGGCATAGACTTGCGTGTTCTATTTTATTTTGCTTGTTAAATTCACTTTGTTCTGTCTGTTACTACTTGGAACCATTTAAATCCTACTTTCTGTATTTAATAAAATAATTTTACTTATTATTTAACCCAGAGTATGTATTAATACCAGGTGGGGGGCAAACAGCTGTGCATCTCTCTATATCAGTGTTAAAGGGGGCAAACAATTTATGAGTTTACCCTGTATAAGCTTTATATGGGTTAAAATGGATTTCTTTGGGGTTTGGCCCTCATTGGGAGTTGGGCATCTGGGTGTCAGAGATAGGAACACTTCTTAAGCTGCTTTCAGTTAAGCCTGCAGTTTGTGGGACGTGGTTCAGACCTGGGTCTGTGTTTGTAGCCGACAAGCATGTCTGGCACAACCAGGCAGGGTTCTGGAGTCCCAAGCTGGCAGGGAAGGCAGGGGCAGAAGTAGTCTTGGCACATCAGTTGGCAACCCCAAGGGGGTTTCTGTGATCCAACCCGTCACAGTACCCATGCAGGAATATCAAACTGTTTGAAATGAACCATGGAGGAACTCATGGAGGAAGAGTTTTTTTGTTTGTTTGTTTTAATTGTCTTACCCTGCAGGGTAGAAAGATTGTGCTTTTTCCTATAGCTAATCATTTTTTTTCATCTGTAGGGTTTAAATGAAGTGTACGAAAAAGATTTAAACAACACTAACTAAATCTATGCACTTAAAATTAATAGTTGAGGAACTTGCACTTTGTAATTGATTTCCAGCTGCCCCCACAAAAATCTTTCCAAACCATTTCTCACTTGCTTATTCCAGGTAAAAATTCTGAATTCATAGCATGTGCACCGATAAAAGCATGGGCTTCCCAAAACATAACATACACACAGATTGATGCTCTGAGGTTGTGGTTTAACTTTCCATTCCTGTTTTGCCTGAAGCTGTTTCCATTAAAGTCAATGGCAAAACACCCATGGACTTCAATGGAGGCTGGCTCAGATATGAGGCTCAAAAGAACACCCGTAGGGAATGGTCTAAGCCACCTAACTTTTTTTCCTGCTTCAAATTTTCACTCACCTCTGCAGTTCCTGATTCAGCTAAAATATCATGCAAACAGCCGTTCTCACCAGTTTTCCAGTTACGTTTTATTTTACACATTTTTTGTGCTTCTCCAAGCTGAATCTCTAAACTTCTCTATTGTGTTTCCATACACAGTGAGCAAAATCTGTTTTCAGTCTAAAATAACATTTTCAATTAAGAAATAACAAATGGAAAGAACAAAAGTAAACTCTCTGCAAAAAACAATGTGTCTCCTCTCTGGAGCAAGAAGCCACAATTCAGAGAATAAACTAGATCCTGTTTCTGCAGACTGGCACAGTATTTAGAAATGTAAACGTTCAGTGGATGGAAACCAAAGCCAGAACAATTCCATTTATGTACACCACACTATGAAATTTGATAATCAAGGCTCCAATCCTGCAAAGACTTACACACATGCTTAATATTATACTACATTCATAAAGTTAAGTACATGCTTAAGTCATTGCAAAACTGAGGCTGAATAGTGAACAATTAAAACACAGTCAGAAAAGTTCCAAAATGATGAATATGAATCAAGCTCAACAAATAAATTGTATCATTTTTAAACCAGAGAAACTAGATGGTGCCACCATAAGTGCACACACAGTGACGTATCCTGCGGTATGGAATCAGGTTTGCGCCAGTATTTGTGTTCTTCTTGCTCTCTCCTGGGTGGCACACCAAAGCCTATTGCTTTGAATGTAGCAATAGGCTACAAACTCTCTCAAAGGGACTCTTTGGTAACTGCCAGAAGACATCAGACCTTAAGCCTGGGGACCAGGAATTCCTGAGTTCTAATTCCATCTTTGACCCTGACTCCCTCTGTGGTCTTGGTCAATCACTTAACCACTGTGCCTCAATTACATTAATCTATAAAATGGAGGTAATACATAGAGAGGCATTGTAAGGATTAATATTAGAGCTTTGAAGATGTTAAGCACTGTGCACACTAAATGTCATTATCATAATCTTTTTGCTCAAAAGCTACACTGCTGTGCTTTTCAAAGCAAAAAGATCATGATTCCTGGTTCCCTGTGTGTGTGGTGTAGCTGATAATGTAGTTATGTGGCCAGAGATTTGATTTTGTAACATGAAGGCTGAGGTAGCATGTCTGATGTAGAAGGCATTGGACCAGTCTATCATTTGCCGGCAGTGTCACAGGCTGAGAGGCAGGGCAGGGATAACAAGCCATCCAGAAAAGTCACTACTTCCAGAAAAGTCAAATGCTGCACACAGTAATTTTGCAGAATTTCCCCCCCTCAGATGTAAAGAACCAATTCAAAATCCCAAACAATAATTTACCTCACAAGAGTTTGCTCATTATGCACTCTCTCTGTCCATTGTGCTATTTGAAAACCCTGTTTTAGTAGGTAGGCATGAAATAATCTCCTGCTGCCTGTAGCACTGGCCTTTTTTCTTTCATGTAACTGCAAACAGAAACTCCTTATTCAAAAAGGAAAAGGTTATTAAACTCAGCAGAGTATTTTTTTTTTAAGCGAGAGAGAGAGAGAAATGAACTGTCCCTGCAATCTTAAGTGTGAAGCATGACTGGGAAGCTATTTAAGATACAATAGGTGTGTGGAAAGCACAAACTCAACTCAAGCCTGTCCAGTCTAATGTACCGTCAGCATTAAACTTAGAAGTTAATGAGTTGCTAATTTAGTTTGTAATGAGTGGGTTTTTAATTTCAGATTTAAAAAAAGAATCCACAAATGGATTTTCCCTTGACAGAAATCTCAAATGTGGCCTTTACAATTAAGGCCCCAATCCCACAAATACTTACACACAAATGTAGCTTTACATTTGTGAGTAGTCCCATTTACTTCAAAAGAGGTTACTCACATTGCCAAAAGAGGCAATATTAAGGCCATGAATCTTTGAAGGACTGAGGTCCAGTTTACTAAAATCTTTACATTTGTAACAAGTTAGAAATACATCATGGTCATGAGGTAAGAAGTTTAGCTAATGACTCATTACCATTTAGGGGCAAATGGCAAGTTTTAGCTTATTAGCAATTAGTTTGTTTGAAAATGGACACTGGGCTATAAGAGAATGTTACTGGATCACTCTCTCGCTCATTCCCTTATTTATTTTATAACTAGGCTGACCCAGGGTATTTTTCTTACATAAAACATATTAACAACATTCCAATCCTGAAATTTTAATGAGATTCTCTCTACCAACTTTTGCCTGATGCATAAATTGTCACGACAGTCTCCCATCTGCTTTGGTGACTGCATGATGCCTTGAAATTGCACAGGCTTGGGCTAGTCGAAACAGATATTAGCACCAATCATGTTTGTTTGAAAATAAAAGAGAGAAACTTATTAAACCATCTTATTGATAGTCATCAAGAAGTGAAATGAGCTAATTACTATATCCTTTCTTTTCCCAATGATCTGCAATCCCTGGATGAATGCTGTGTAAACCAGAAAGATTTTTGTGGCCACCCTTTAGTAATTGACCTTTCACTCTCCCCATTTCATTTGCCCTAAGTGTTAATTGACTTTGAAAAAGCAGTATATTATCCTTTTAGGAAAAAAAATCTGATTAGTGCACATCAACATCCTGCAGCATCAAAGCTCTGTTAAATCATAGTGCAGTAGAATTGGAAATGAGTCCCCGAGAGAAGGAGAGGGGGTAGGGAAAGAAAACAGACTTGAAAATGAAAGAACTCCACTGCCATCTAGAGAATCTGCACTGGGCAGTTTTCTGAAGGGAGTACCAGGCAGTTATGCAAACTATATTTCAATTCCTAATATACTTTGGGGAGAATTTTGCATTCTAGTTTACTGAATCCAAACATTTCCAAAGCCAGCTTTGCTGCAATTTGCACTGAAATAACAATCCTGAAATATCATCTACCACAAGTTCTGGGGGAATCAGGCAAGACCTTGGCATCTTTGCACTAAAGATCACTTTTAGGCTGTTGCACAATGAGACGTGATATTTGTACAATTTTTTTTAAGTAGCTTCTCTCACAAAGTAGATTTTTTTCCCTCTTGAGAAGGCTGACTCAGTCACAGATATTTTAGATTTTGACAGCTATGCTATGCTCCTAGCAGCTGCCTTTGTGATGTTGCTTGTCTGTTAGAAAAGGAGAATGTGCTATTCGGGGTACAAATTCTCTTTCAAACACATAAAATCTGTCCTGCGGAAGAGGAGTGTTTGATATGCAGCAGGCTCCCAGGGACCAAGCCAGCCAGCAAACAGGAGGCACCTACTGGAATGAGGTGCCAGCAGTAGCCTACTTTAATCTCACTATATTCATTTACTCAGCTTCTATCCATACTGTGACTGAACTCAGTGAAGAGTATGTCAGGGGAGTTATGCTATGAAAATCAGAGGATGCTGTTCACCACTGATACCCAGATCCTGGACAGCATGAAGGCTGCAGTCATCCTGGTGCATGGCTAATTGCACTTATAGCACTATATATATTGACAAAGCCCTGGCTGGGATGATCTAGTTGGGGTTGGTCCTGCTTTGAGCAGGGGGTTGGACTAGATGACCTCCTGAGGTCCCTTCCAACCCTGAGATTCTATGATTGATACATATATATATATATATATATATATATATATATATATATATATATATATATATATATATATATATATATATATATATATATATATATACACACATATATACATATATATACACATATATATACATATATATACACAGAGAGAGAGAGAGAGAGAGAGAGAGAGAAAAGAGTCTGCATGTAGCTGAACAGCATTTCTAATGCACCTCTGAAGAGAGCACATTACTGTTGCATTAAGTAGTCTTGCGAGAGTATTTGCTCTGAATTGTAGCAGTCCTCTAGCTTTTAACATCAACTAAACAACAAAAATGTAATTTGAGATTCAAAACAGCTAGTCAAGTTAGACCTTCCCTTCCCCACCCTCTCAGAAATTACATATAGACACACACACACACACTTTAAAGTTTGGTGGTCGCCAACATGAGTCCAGCAGGGACTGTTCAAATTCCACTTTGGTCTTTTTCCTGTTATAGTGAAATCTATAGTAGGTTCTTTTTTTCAGGTTTCATCAGCTCAGCTACTATGGGATCAACAACGACAATGAATACGTTCATGGCTAGCTAGCTACTCATCAAGGTGATCTATAATAGGCAGAGAAGAAAGCGCGCTCATGATGATATTCGGCCCAGTGAGACATGAGTAAGTACTGCACAGTAAGAGATAGAGAAGTATATAACAAGTGAGAATACATAGAACATGTTGCATAGTATTGGCTTATGAAGTGCAATATCTGACAGTTATTTTACAGCTTCATTTCTGAAAGAACTATAGGTTTGTTTGTTTTTTTAAAAAAAGGAGTAAGGATGTTGGGGAAATGGGTGATCAAAACACACACAGTCAGCCTGGAAAGTAAAATAAGCAAAACAAACAGTGATTCTTTTTCCCACTCTCTCTCTCTCCTGGCTCACCCTCACTGACAATGCACTGCAACCTGATGCTCCTTTGCCCTTGCATATCATTGACTCCTGTGCAGAGTGGGTGCTAAATAATACCATTCTGATCTGGTAGTATTTCATGCTCACTTTGCACAGGTGTAAGTGATTACACTAGGCCCAAGGAGAATCAAGTCCTCTGTATCTCTTATTAAAACTGAAACCTTGTTTACTGGGCCCAATACTGGTTCCAGTGAGATCAATGAGAATTTTGTTATGTCTATTAGTGGAACAAGGCCATGGCCCCTGTAATTAATGTAGATGAAGGGTCAAATTAATGCAGCGTGATGGATTTATGAGCCTTTCAGAGGGACAATTTTGATTGAATATTAGAAAACTGTATCTGAAGACTATCAGAAGGGAGAGACAACTGAACATATTCCGAAGACAGATTATGGAATTGCTAACTTGGGTGGAGATATTCAAGGTTAGATTAGATACTCCTCTGCCAAGGAAGCTTTTATAGCCATGAATGCAAAAGGGTGGACAAGAATAAACACCAGAGAAGTCTTTCCAACCCAAATGTTTCCATAAAATGTAGTAAGAGTTGCTTCTGTTTACTCCAACAAAGTGAGAGTTGTTGGGAGGGAAAAAAGCCACAATGAATCTATAAAACCCAATTTGGCCCTTATCCTGACAAACATAATTGAACTGTTCGGTTTAGAAAGAACAGTGTGCATTAGAATCAGTTACCAGAAGAGGACAAGGGATTTAAACAATGGCTACACTATATAAAGTTACCTTCTCTGTTGTCCTATTTCCTCCCCCTACCCAAAGTCCTTGAAGACTTTGTCATCATTTAATCAGTGCGGGAGAGCTCACATCTTAACATTTAAGCATTAAATCTGAATTGGTCCTGTGCCAAGCTGTGTGAGGCCAGCCACACACATGACTTTGATGAAGCAAGATCATAGACACTTATTTAAAACAATAGGTAATAAAATAGATCATGTTGCTTACCACAGGCAGATCAATACTCCCAATTTTGTTCGCTATGCATTATGTCTGATGTTGCTTTAAGTGTTATTGTTAGAACACTATTCTGTAACTAGTGTAAAAGATCATAAACAAGAAACAGAAAGAAAATAACATTCATATTGTGAAAATCAGGGGATAGTGATTCTTGTGTTTAGAATTTACTGTCAAGTCAAAGGGAACAGGAGAATTTCTCTTTCATTTGTACATGCCCTGGATATACAATGGGCTTCACAAGGAAATGGAGCTATGGTCATTTTTTAAGACTTTCTTAAAATGTATTATTTTTCATAGGAGATAACTGCCTTAAAGCCACTGACTTGCTGTATGACAGTGGGCAAGTTACTTCACTTCTTGGTTTCTTTATTTCCTCTCGAACCTTTTGTCTTCTCTATTTAGATTGTAAACTTCCATAGGCTGGGATTCTCTCACAATGCAGTTGTACAATGAGGCCACAATCCCAGTAGGGCCCTGATGGCATTATTATAGTGCAAATAATATTTGCTGACTTTGTAATACATGTTTGTAGTATGTATTTTGAAAGGTTTAAATATTTTGAGGTACGCTCTATGAAGTATGTTAGGTCTGCTGCCCTAAGGGAAGTGAAAGTAGCTGATCTGACACTGTTAATCTACTGTAAGGAGTATCGTTTGGAGAAGGCAAAATTGCCACCCATCCTCTCCGCTCTGGAATTTTCCTCTTTTAACGTGAAATCCTGTTTGCTTAGTCCCTCTCCGCCAGTCCTATTTAGTGTGAGTAAGGCAAGCAGAATTTGCCCCAAATTCTAGACAATCCCACACCCGAAGGTGCTTGTGTAATACTGTCTTACCATGTGGAGATGATGACTCTTTCTAGTGACTGATCTCAGAGGCTATAACACTCTATTACTTATGGACTGTTACAGTTGTTCCCTTAGCTCAAATGTTAGGGCCTTGCCCTCTTGGCATAGAATATCCTGGTTTTGATCACAGTTGATTACTCCAATATGTGTACACAGCCATGATTTCAGAGTCCCAAACTAATTTTCAAGGATGGCAAAACTTCATCGCAGCACAGTGTCAATGTCATTCATCACTTAAACATCCTGGGACAGATCCTCAACTGATGTAAGTCATCATAGCTCCATGACGGTCAATGGAGCGCCATCAATTTTCATCAGCTAAAGATCTGATCCCTGGCATTACAATACACATCAGATTCCAACAGTATGTAGGAGACAGTGAACAGAGAGGCAGTAGATATATGGCTGTAACAAAGAGCAGGACGCACTCTGAAAGTGCCCTCTAGATAAAATTTTGTCCCTGCCCTGGTTCATCTTCCTTAAGAGCTTAAATAACATAAGTCAGCTTGCTTTCAGGACTGGTTGGAAATGGTGTTGTCCCACTTCTAGTAAAGCGCCCTGTAAGGGGCTTTGCAAAATGTACAACATTTGTTTCGAACATATTTTGTAAGTGGTGAGTTACTTTAGTGGATAAAAACCTAACTAGGATATTGAAGCCAGAAGGTGCTTGTGAGTGAAAGCAGTTCCAACTGGAAGGAGTTGACTTGTGGAGTGCCGTAACATTGGTATTGATTTTATTTACTTTACAGACCAGAAAGAAGGAAAATGCAGTGAGGAAATGAAATGTGCTAACAATACAAAATGGGGGAACTCAGCAAATACAGAGTAGGAAAGCAATAAAATTCACAATGACTTGGGTAGACTAGAAGCATGGTCAGATAGGTGGCTTATCCAATTCAATTTAGAGAAAGGTAAGATAATTAATCTATGGACAAAATAACAAGGAAGAGAGCTATATCTTCAATGTATAGAGGCGACAGCTGAAAAGGCTTGCATTGCAGCATTCTGTTGCAAGAAATTGAGCACCATAAATTCCGATTTATTTATTTTTAAAAAATCCCTCAGGACAGAACAGATTTTTTTCAATTGTGGCTACTATGGCTAGAAAGCATTAAGCCGGGAAGAGATCTGGACTCTGCAGTGGGTGAAATGCTAAAACTTTTGACATAGTGCTTGACAGTGCCAAAAACTAAGAAAAGAGTGTAGAATATCCTAAGAATGTAGGATATTTAAACAGAGGCTTCGAATATAGATTAAAGGAAATTTTACCATTGTGTTGAAGACTAGTAAAGTGACATGTTGGAACACATGTGCGATATACACGTTCTGACTATAAACTGAATACACTGTGGGAGAGGAGAAAGTGGAATAGCAGAGGGCAAGCAGGAAGGTAGAAGGGGTCAGGATAATTTAGTTATTTAGAAAGTTTTGAGAAACTAGCAGCATATTTCTAAGAAATGTGGAGGGTTTAACTATGTAACTCCTATTGGCTTTCTCAGAGCCACAAAGCTAAAACCCAGAAGGCTGTTTTGAATATACTCTCCTAAATCTATACCATTTGGGAAAAAAATTGATACTTAAGATGGAACTCACTGAGCAATACAAAATTCTAGGACTGTCATCCTTATCTCAGTTAATCGATGCCAGGTGGGCAACAAAACTTAGAATCTATTGTGCCATCCATGTAACTCAGCACCAGAATGGTCCTAGTATTCATAGTGGAATGAGGCACCTGCATGTTACTTTTTAAATGAACATCTTGGAGAAGGGGAGGAACCCTATTCCGAGGGGAAAAGGCGAAGGATCAATCCAGATCTTGGATGTGTTTCAGGAAAAAGGCCATTGAGGGAGGAGAGTAGAGGTACATCCATCCATCCCCTTCCCCGTGACATTTCTGAAACAGTTTGGAGAACACAATATAGAGCATGTGTTTAAAATCCATTAGATCTAGAGTCAAACAAGAACCAGGAGTGAAGAACTAAGGAATTGAAACAGTAGTGGGTAGTGCAAGAATGTAGGTAGCATTTCTGTAAAGTAAATATTTCATTCTGCATAAACAATAATATATCCCTTTGTAGATTGCTTTTCATTCAGAAGGATCCCAAAACAATTTGAAAACTAATGCCCCAATCCTGCAAGCAGCTATGCTAGGTACATACCCTCTGCACACCACAGAATTCCTTCGACTCTACTGGGGCTCTGTGTAGGCTTTGGGGCCCCCACACAAGTGCATATACTTGCAGAATTGGCAATTTTAACAGTATATAGAAATGCTGCACAACAGTTTAGGAATTAGGGCAGACGCAAGAGAACATTGTGTCCAACTGCAACTGGAGTGGGAATTTAAGTAGACAGAATAGAGTAGCCCAAGCTAGAATTTGTCTGGGACACCAGGGTTAATGACAACACTTCGGTTCTTACAAAAAAGTACCATGGGATCCTTAACCAATAATATCCAAGACCTTAGTTTAAAATTGCATCTAAACAGAGACATCTGTGGTGTTAGAAGACAATGGTAACAGCACACAAGACATTCATTCAGTATGGCCTCAAAAGGAAAAGTGCCAATTTATGGAGTCACTAGCACAAACTGCAGAAACTAAGCTGAAGTTACCCCAGAATTGCACTGGTGTTATTGAGACATGAAACAGACACCAGCTGTTCTTGAGGAGGGTCTCCATACTGCTTAGCTTGTGAGATGTCAGGATCACAGCACAAGGCATCATAGGCGCCGACCTGTGGCGATGCCGCTGGGTGCTCCACCCGGCCCCTCCCCAACTCCACCCCCCGGTCCTGCCCCTTCCCCAAATCCCCACCCCTCCCACCGGCACACACCCCCCGCGTGCGCTCGCCCGCCCGCCGAACTCACGCACCTTCCCTGCGCAGCCGGAGGCGCCTCCTCCAGCCGCGCAGGGAACCCGGAAGGTGAGTGAGTTGGGCGGGCGAGCGTGCACGGGGGGGGTGGGGTGCTGGCGGGCTGCTGCCGGTGGGTGCTCAGCACCCACCAATTTTTCCCTGTGGGTGCTCCGGGGCTGGAGTCGGTGCCTATGAAGGCATTATGGTGGCATAAATTACCAAAGGTGACAATTAGATAAATAAGCAAGAATGCTTTTTTAAAGGAAAAACACATTTTGAGCTATAAATGATAATTGAGAGGCATTACAATTATCTGAACTACAATATCAATGCTAAATCTAAAGGAATTAAATGAGAAATTATATTAAGGGTAAAATTAGGCTTGGAAGGATTAGATTTTTATTGGTAAATGTTCATTTCACCATACACCCAAACTAACAAAAAATATTTCCATCGATAATCGAAATTTATACATAGGCAGAATTAGAAAAATGCTGTTTAAGAACTTAAGAGTTTGATTTAAGGATATTTACTTTGCATATGTTGACATGTGATGTTGACAATTTGTGTTACAATGGTTATAAAGCTTTAACTTTTTGTCACTATGTCTATTGTCATTAAATAATTACTGTCTGACGTGGCCCTATAATTTCCTGCAACTGTGAACATTTAAATCTATAAAAACTTTGAAAAATACTTAAAACTCTTAATTTCACACTATTCTGAAAATTTTAAATTGATTAAAAAAATTTAAATGCTTAAAAATAAATGCTGATATATAAAAAAAACCCAACACCTAATTCTGCCAAGCATCTAAAATATATAGAATATGGTTTAAAAAAAATTCTAGACAATCTTCGAATATCTAGACAATCCAGAAAACAAACGCTGACTAGACAGAAGGGACAAGCCTTTTTGTTTGAGTCCCGAACGATATAGCAAATGTTTACAATAACTTCTAACACCATTGTTTATTCATCTGCATGTCATACTTGTAGTTGATGTCACACACCTATCTGTACTGGATTATTTCCAGAGGAAGAACACGTCCCCCTCCACTGGCTGGATTGTAGATGATAAATGGGCCTAAACAATGTGCACGAATGCAATATTTGCTAGAAGGATATTTAGATTCTAGTTACTGCTCCAGCCCCATACATCTGGAAGCATATAGGAGCAAAAAGAGAGTTAGGGTTAGGCCCTGTGATGGTTTATGCCCCTAGGGTCCGGGCAGCGCGGCCCAATAGCCGGAGTCTGTAGAGCAGCCTGTGTCGCAGAGCAGCCCAATGGCCGGAGTCTAGAGGGGTGTGCACCCACCAGGGGTGTGGCAGCCCCAGTAGGGGGACCTGGGCCCACCCGACTCCACCGGGCCTCGACCCAGGGCCCTAACAGTGGCGTAGCACCATGCCACTGACTCAGCAGGGGGTGGGGCTCCTACTGAAACACGCTGAGCTTTCCCAGTCAGGAGGTACCACTCTGCCACCCTCCCTGGATCACTTCCTACTGGTCTCAGCATTGGGGTCTCCCAGGAGTCTTTGGATTCTCCGTGGACAGTTGGGCCGGTCACCTCCTCTGGCTCCTCGAGTCATCAGGGTTCAAGTGGGCCTGGAGAGGCTCTGATTCCCAGCTTAGTCAGGGGCTGGGGGTGGCCCTCTGCAGGCGCTTCCCAAATATGTCCTTCCCCTGCAGCTGCCAGCCCAGAATGAGCTTGGCTTCCTCCCTTTATACTCCTAGAGCATTTGGAGCATACCCAGTCCCACCGGGGAGGCGGGACTTCCGCTGTCAATAATACAAGCCTAACCCAGTCTGGACTAGTGCAGGGTAAGCAGACCCCATCACAGGCCCTAATTGCCCCAGTAGGAATTCCCCAGCTCCAATGCAGCGTAGAAGCCAGCATATACATAGGAAACATGCAAGGGGCATGGTCTCGGATAGGTTTACATTTGGGGCAGCTAGGCCCTCTGGCTGCTTACGTGGCCACAGCTACACTCTAATTTTAGCACACTAGCTCAAATAAAGCTAGCACAGGTATGTCTCCTTGAGCTGGAATTTATACCTTCAGCTCAGATGTAAACATACCCTTAGTGCTATGTATGTTCTGAGCTATGGAGTGACCCATAGGCAGTTGTGGAGAGGCTGCATTAAGTTACAGATTCTTCTAACTTATGCCAGGGACCAGAACAGACTCAAGGAAATTCCAACCGTGGTTTAGAGTTATCTTTTTCCTCCTAACCTCTTGAGAGCAAGCATTTAAACACATGAGCACTAAAAATTCCCTTTAAACAAATAATAAATCAAACAGTTTGGGAAATAGTACAGAAAAAGGGAATGAAAGTGCAGTTCTGCTCTGCAGTTATTTTGGAGAAAAGTATATCATCATGGGATTTCATGTTTATCTCACAATGACTGCTAGTTGAAATATGCCCAGTTGCAAGCAAAAAGATGGGCTTTCTAACTGCAAACCCTGATGACTCCATCTGGGACGCAAGAATCAGCCTGAGTTCTTTCCTCCTTAAGCATTACCAGCAATTATGGCTCTTTCAAGCAATTATAGGCCCTCTTTGATACCTATGCCACCCCAATGTCTTCAGATTAGACCTTCAATAACATCAGTGTGACACACTGGCCTGTAATATGGGGCAACATGTGCAACCGGTTGGCCTGGTAATTGGAATTTAGACAATAATTCTGTTGATTTATTAGGAGGAATGAAATCCAGGTCACTGGCAAATAGCAAATTTATTTTTCTGATTTTAGTGTCCAGATCTTACTGCACATAGGGATCAGACAAAATGAGAAAGGAGGTTGCATTTTCACATAGCCACTTTTCAGACAAGAAGTACACTTTAAGATCTGATGGCTTTGCATTTGCCCTAACAGGAGTCCCATAGTGGTAATTTGTGACTTAGCAAAACACTGGTTAAGCCCCTAAATTGCAGGTGTCACCTGTTTGATATAGGAAAGTTTGCCAGGCTACAATTCACAACAATTCACGATAGAAGTAGACCAACCAACCTATCTAGATCCAATTCCCTTTATGGATAGTGGTTTTAATATGTACACTTTCTCACTATGTGCTCATCTAACTCTTGTCTTTAATGTGTTCATGAAGTGTATAGGACATACCAATCCTCTTATCTAATTCACCATGACACTGTTAGAAATAGTCATGTCATATGTACCTACAATTAGAAAGACCAAAAGCCAGAGACACCCCCAGGCATATCCTTCAGGTAGTATATGCATTTACCAGACGTTTTGGAAATTTTTCTAAGTGTTACTCAAATATTGCACTTCTGGTTTGCATTCAGCCTACTGGTATAATGTAAAGGTAGGCACCATGCATAGAACAAAAGGGCTCGGCTGATGGCTGCTGTTTCTGGTAGTTCTGGGGTAATCACAGTCCTGCCATTGGGAAACTGTCCCATTCAGAAAAAATGATTACATGAAAATCAAAGTAAAATGAAAGGTACACCATCCCAATTCTATGTAACATTCATAACTGTTCATCTGACAGCCTATCACTTCCACTGACCTGATAAAGAGTCCATGGGAAGAGGCATCTGTTCGAGGCTGCATAATGCATATTCCATGAGAGACAACATAGCAGCAGGACTTCAGGGAAAGAGCCTGATCTTTATTTAACAGACTGGCAGCTATGGGATAGAACTCAAGTATACTTTCAAATGTGCCCCTAGCTAATGAGTGCATATGCAGTTCGGGAAGGTTACAGGTCTCCACATAAAATTCTGACCTGAAGCCACCACTCACTTTAAAATCAAATTTAAAGGGGAAAACGTGTAAATAATTCATAACAATTTTAATTGAGGTTTCTTTTAAGCAACAAGTCTGTAACCATTATGGGTGATTACCTATACATATTTTAAATCACTTCTTTATAGTTGTACATTATATCTAAACTACCCACTCCTGACACTCTAGTGCAATTTAATGACTCAATCCTGTAAGTAACACTCATTCACAACAGTCCCATTGACTTCAATGGGATTACTCACATAAGTAAAGGCAACCTCATACCAGCAAGGATTTGTTGTACCAAGCCCTAATTTTGAGCAAAATTCTAACAGTATGTCATTCCATATGAAGTCCCATTGGTTTCAATGGGATTAATTTCAGCATTAGACACTATTTAATGTGACTACAGGCAGCAGACTCCAGCCTTCTGCAATTAACAATCAGTGTAACGGGTAGCATAACGGAACAGGGGTTTCTCACCTGTTCCAAGACTTCTTATAGTAATACTCTTTTGGTAGGCATCACTAGTGACACTAGTGGCACATAGTCTTCCAAGTTTTTAGCATGAGAGTAAATTTGGACTCTTGGCAAGACATGCTGTGTTGTGAACTTTGGGTTATTCAAGGACTGGTGTCAAGACAGCTTGGGGAAAGAAAGGAAGCTCTGAACAGCAGGAAAGTTTCTCTTCTTTGGGCTCTAATTATAGTCAATTATTGAGGCTGAATTTCTCCCTTGGAAGCGGGCATTGGTGTTTAGCTGGAATTCCTGGAAGAAGGGATTACACTGCATGCTGTTTGACCATTACATTTCCAGGCTGGGGTATGTGCATAAATAAAGTAAGTTATACTATATTCAGGCTTGAGCTATATTCAGGTTCTTTGTCGCTGATTTCTTCTTCACTGGGAAGCTGACCTTAGACCAGGGGGTCTCAAACACGTGGGCCACATGCGGCCCGCGGAGTTATTTCCTGCGGCCCGCCATAGGGGCTGACTCCACTGGCAGCCAAGCTCCAAACATTACTGAGTGTTTATATTTTATTAAAACCCCTCTTTGCATTACAGTTTTTAAAAAGTTAATACATTGACTTTTAATAGAATACTATATTACTCTTCATTTTTTTCATTTTTGACTATACTTTTGTATCATTGTATGAAAAGGTTTCAGTGATGCGGCCCTCGGGCCAATTTACTAGTTCTCATGTGGCCCTCGTGGTGATTTGAGTTTGAGATCCCTGCCTTAGACACATCTGGTGCTTCTGAGAGAGGTGACACTGCTGTGAGAACAGGACATTGGTGTCAAAAGAGGGGGCAATAATACCAGTTTTCAAATACATGTAATAGATTTGTAATGCTTCTCAAGTTATATAATGGCTAGAAGTTTATGTCCAAAGTCCATCTCTCACCAACCAACTGTGCTTCAAATAAGGGTGCAGTGGGAGGGACACTGTGTTACATTATTCAGAATTCCTATCTGAAGACTGAATAACAGGCTCTGTGCCAGAAAGAATCCCTCTCCTAAAGAGATAACGTCTCTGACTTTGCGATGTTGTTATAGTGAAGTACTTACGCATCTATATAAACAATAGGAGAAACATTTATGGCAATTAATAAAGAATCAACCAATAACGAAATAAATATTGTAAGCCCAGAGGACCTATATGTCTTTCCTTTTTGAGGGCACTAAACCTGGTGGGTGAAATGAGTCCAGTTAAATTGCAGAAGGACATTTCTCAAGCAAATAATAATAATGACTGACATTGATGCAGTGCTTTGTGTGCAAAAATACCAAAGCACTCTAGTAAGCTTAACATATTGATTTATAAACAACGACTTGATCCAGATTTAGGCCCATGAGTAACTATGCACCTGAATAGTCCCATTGAGCTCAATAAATCAACTCATGTATTTAAAGTTGCTTAGATGTAAGATTGGGGCCTAAATTACAAATTACTTTAATCCAATCCTTTGGGATAGAATGCGACAGCTGTTTTAGCTTCATGCAGGGACATGCCACAGTAGCTGAGCCAAGAAAGTATCCAACTTCACACTGCAGGGAGAATTGTAGGTAGGCTGATTATGATTATTTAAATGGAATGAGTTGTTAAAATTATATAGTTCTATCATTGCCTCAATGTGTGACCTTAAGAACATCCACAAAGAAAAACACAACACAGCAATTTCATGTACTCTTATGCACAATTTCACATGATCATGGGGGGTGGAGGGGTTGTAAGTTTCAACTGGTTTCGAGCAGGAGAGAGAGAAGAGGGGCATACATAATTCCACAGCCTTGGCTGGGATGAAGATGAGACACATGAACCTATGACTACTTCTCATTAATTGGATTAAAATTGTAGTCGTAATTTTAAAATTAGACTCCTGATAGACTAGAAGAAAAGTGCTGCACTCCCATCTGCTGGCAGTATGATATAATGTCAGTACCTCAACAAAACTACTTGTTTCCTTTCTGCAGTTTCTAATGGATTTGGCTCTCTGCATAGTCACCACTGGTATCTGGTATCACTTCAAACAAGCACAAATGTTTGCATTGCTAAGAGTGTTTGTTGCCTACAGCAATAGTATTAAATGTGTTCATGTTGAAAAATAAATAAAATGTAATGCATTTTGACACCTATTACAAAATGTAATGAGAGCCAACAAGAGTTCAGATTAAAAATCATAGACAGTAAATGTATATAATACAAATATAACAAAAGGCCTGCTCCTGCTCCATTGAAGTCAGCAGCAGAATTCCCACTGATTTCAATCACAGTAGGCCAAAACGGTGTGAAAAAAATTTTAAAAAAATATTTTGTTAAACTAGTTGCAGAAAAACAAAGTTGTTTTTGTTTTGGTGAACAACCTGTGGGATGATTAGAAGACATTTATATTTGAGGCCAATTAGTATAATTTTACATATGCATTTGCTAACATCCTTTTTACTATCCCTGCAACTATATATAAAGCAGCTGACTTGAGTCTTCCCCTGAGTAAATGGTAGAAGTCTTTTGTTGAAACTAAGTACAGCATCTAACATATGCTTGCACAATGGCATCTGAAGTCTCATCATGCTTTTCTTGATTCAAAAATAGTTTTATATTAAAAAACAAATCAATACCACATATGTTTTCTTCCAATGTTCTCGGCGGTCTTCCCTTAACAATAAAACCATTTGTGGCTAAAATTCAGCTGGCCAATTGTTCCATTACTTCCTAGTTTTCATTATATACTGAAACATCCATTCAGCACTTTTTCCCTCTACTAATGCAACAGAAACTCATCTGCTCCATGAGATTTATTACTTTTTTCCTAGTGTTCACGAGAGATTGTTTTTCGTTTTGCAATAGGTCTTTATTATATAATAATGATGGCTTGCAAATTAAATTAGTTTTTAATGGCATAGTTAAATTCTAATTTATGTTTTGGAGCTTTGTTTAATTCATTTAGTTGTAATGTAATTGCTTTCTTGCTATTATCTTACTTACATAGGAAGAACAAAAGAACAACAACTCCTCTCATCACATTCAGTTGTGTTGGCTACATTAAATCTCTTACTAATTGCATTTCCTTGAAAAACTTTCAGAACAATTGCAGGCTTATCTTTTGGGCCAAACTATATGGTTGTGCAGGATTCTGTGCCTGGAAGGAATCAAATAAAATAGTTACTGTACTCACTGGGGTTTGTTATACATTGTGCTTGCTCATGTTCACTCCAACATAGCCCTTGCAAAGTGGTTGCAGTGCAATAAAGGGGGCCATAAAGAGAAGTAACACACTCCTTACCCCCACTCTCCCACCAAGGGAGATCTAGCACAAAATTTATGCCTTCCTAAACCCTATTTTTGAGGATTTAAGTGGGATTTAAGCAACGCATATGCCTTCTTTAGGCATTGTGCATAGGATTTTTTTTCCCCCCATACTCCTGCCATATTATGTGCTGTGCTGAAATCAAGCTGTGCAAATAACTGATTTTGGGGTTAATTTGCTAAATATTCAGTGGAGCAGGGATTAGAACCCAGTGGTTAGAGCACTCAACTTCAATCTGGAGACTCAAGTTCAAATCCCTGCTTCAACTCAGACAAAATGGGGATTTGAACACAGGTCTCCTACGTCCTGGGCAATCACTCTACCATGTATCAATAGAACATGAAAATGAGCCTACTAGGTCAAACCAATGTTCCATCTAGTCCAATAGCCTGTCTTCCGACAGTGGTCAGTGCCAGACTCTTCAGCGGGATTGAACAGAACAGGGCAATTAGTGAGTGATCCAAACATTGTCATCTAGTCCCAGTTTCTGGCAGTCAGAGATTTAGGAACACCCAGACCCTGGTGATGCATCCCTGACCATCTTGGCTAATAGTCAATTTATGGACCTATCCTAAATGAGCTTATCCAATTCTTTTTTGAACCCAGTTATACTTTTGTCCTTCATAACATCCCCAGGCAATGAGTTCCACAGGTTGATTGTATTGTATGAAATACTTTTTTTAAACCTGCTGCCTATTAATTTCATTGTGTGATCCCTGGTTTTTGTGTTATGTGAAGTGGCAAATAACACTTCCCTATTCACTTTCTCCACTCCATTCATGATTTTATGGACTTCTGCCATATCCCCACTTCGTCATCTCTTTTCTAAACTGAACAGTTCTACTCTTTTTAATCTCTCCCCATATGGAGTCTGTTCCATACCCATAAGAGTTTTTGTTGTCTCTCTCTGTATTTTTTCCAATTCTAATATATCTTTTTTGAGATGGGGCAACCAGAACTGTGCACAGTATTCAAGGTGTGGATGTACCATGGATTTATGTAAGGGGATTATGATATTTTCTGTTTTATTAGTTATCCTTTTCCTAATGGTTCCTAACATTCTTTAAGTTATAAAGGGAAGAAGCCAGCATCACCACAGTTTTATGAATAGCTATCTCCCCCCAAAAATGGCCAAAACTATTCAGCAAATTAGTGTAGAATTCATTAATTGTTTCAGTTGCCAAAAACTGCATTTGAGGGTGAATAAACCATCAAAAAAATTTGCCTCGCTCTACACTAAACAATCATGTGTGTCCCAGAAAGACAACCCATTTGTTCAGTGTGAGCTAAAATTAAAATAACCATTCAATACATCATTTAAGATGCAATAACTATATACATATTCTATCTCAAAGCAGAGAACACCATGGAAAAACCTTTGTCAGTGGTATAATATGAATACCCTTTTATCATTTAAAGAAAAATGAAAACTCATTTGACAAAGCACAAGAGTTTACATTAATATTTGGTGTCTCGTGGATGCATTAATGCAGTGGTTACATGTCATTGCCCATAAGTGATGTCATTACTGAAACCACAATTTTAGATTATATCTGTAACTTATGTACAGTCATCCTGTGATCATTCGCCAGACTTCCAGAAAAATACAGAAGCCAAAAGTATAAAGCAAAAGACTTGCACATTTGCATTCTTTTTTGCCTAAGCTGTTAATGTGTTGTGCTAATTCAAGTGTCTTGCTCAATGTGTTTTTTATATTTTTCTTGGGGCGGGAGGGGGAATCAATAAAGGAAATAATGTTAATAAAGGCTACAGAACCTACAAACTAAGCACAAATTCATGCTCTTACACCCACACTCTGCTTCCTTTACCTGAACCACAGAACAGAAATTTAATTGAGCTCTAGTTCTTCATGCAGAATTCCCATTGAGGTCAACAGGGGAACTGAATGCCAAATACTAGTAGAGCACCTCAGAATGTTAACTTAGAAGTTTAATAGTTAACATAGGAGTTGAACTCTGAAGCAAACTTGAAATCAAAACATTTATAATTAAAGAAAAAAGTAAGTCACTGTCAACAATTTTCTGCTTCTCTACAAATACATTTAGACATGTCTTTGTATAACAGCCTTCTTTTTCTGCTTGATTCTAAAATGAAGTAATCACATCCTGTATTTCTAATAGGTATCTAATTGCCATGGAAACTTATATTACAAATTCAGCATTCTGTCTTCACTGTGAAGTCCAATGGTTGAAGAAGACTGGAGAGTTGGGGAGCAAACCCTAAGTTTTGGTAATAAACACAGATGCTTAAACAAAAGGAGCAAGGATCATTGTGAAAAAAATATGTAGAAATGCAATGGATTAATGTCTCCCAATAGGAGAAATCCTGTTCCCCCACTTTAAACTACTGTACAGTAAACATATTTATTATCTAACTCCTGATTCATGGAGGCAGGTATAACTAGGATTTTTATGTTTGATGTAGTATTAATCATGTACATTACTGTTCTGCGACCTAATCATGTAAAGTAATCTATGCTGATGGATCATTACCTCCTTGTGACTTGAAGGGCATGTTAGGTTCTGCCCACAAAGATCCCTTTGCAAGGCCAGGCTCTTATTTCTGAGTGTTTGTTTATTCATGTATGCAATTTGTTTGTCTGCATAATGTAAAACTGCTCTAAGTATTTTAATAGTGGAAAAGTAAAATTAGTGGAAGAGTATAATTAAGCAGGCAAAAAAAAAGAATTTAAAGAACAACCACCAAAAGACACAAAAATTAACAGCAATTTTTTAAGTACATCAGAAGCAAGAAGCCAGCCAAACAGTGGGGCCACTGGACAATCAAAGTACTAAAAGAACACTCAAGGAAGACAAGGTCGCTATGAAGAAGATAAATGAGTTCTTTGCATCAGTTTTCACTGCAGAGGATATGGGGGAGATTCCCACAGCTGAGCCATTCCTTTTAGGTGACAAATCTGAGGAACTGCCCCAGATTGAAGTGTCAAACAAGATTGAAACAAATTGATAAACTAAACAGATGGTATTCACCCAAGAGTTCTGAAGGAATTCGCATATGAAAATTACAAAACTGCTAACTGTGATATGTAACCTGTCACTTAAATCAGCCTCTGTACCAGATGACTGGAGGATAGCTAATAGTTAACATAATGTAGATTTTTTTTTAAAAAGAGCTCCAGAGGCAATCCTGGAATTACAGGCCAGTAAGCCGAATTTCAGTACCAGGCAAATTGGTTGAAACTATAATAAAGAACAAAATTCTCAGACACATAGATAAACACAATCTGTTGGGGAAGAATCAACATGGCTTTTGTAAAAGGAAATCATGCCGTGCTAATCTATTCGAATTCTTGGAGGGAGTTAAAAAAGCATGTAGACAGGAGTGATCCAGTTGACACAGTGTACCTGGACTTTCAGAAGACCTTTGACAAGTTCCCACACCAAAGGCTCTTAACCAAAGTAAGCAGTCATGGGATAGGAGGGAACTAGTTAAAAGATAAGAAACAAAGGGTAGGAATAAATTGTCAGTTTTCACAGTGGAGAGAAATAAATAGCAGAGTCCTCCAAAGATCTGTACTGGGACATGTGCTATTCGACATATTCATAAATGATCTGGAAAAGGGGGTAAATTGTGAGGTAGCAAAGTTTGTAGACAATGCTAAATTATTCAAGATAGTTAAGTCCAAAGCTGACTGCAAAGAGTTACAAAGGGACCTCCTAAATCTGGATGACTGGGCAACAAAATAGCAGATGAAGTTTAATGTTGATAAATGCACATCACAACTATACATACAAAATGATGGGATCTAAATTAGTGTTTACTACTCAAGAAAAAGATCTTGGCATCACTGTGGACAGTTCTCTGCAAACATTCACTCAGTGTGCCGTGGCAGTGAAAAAAGCAATCAGAATGTTAGGAACCTCTAAAAAAGGGATCGATAATAAAACAGAAAATATCTTAAAGCCTCTATATAAATCTATGGTATGCCCACAGCTTGAATACTATGTGCAGTTCTTGTGACCCCATCTAAAAAAAAAACAGACTAGAATTGGAAAAGGGAGAGAGGAGTGACAAAAATGATTAGGGATTTGGAGTAGCTTCCATATGGGAAGAAATTAAAAAAGACTGGGACTGTTCATCTTAGAAAAGAGAAGATTAGTGTGGGGATATGGTAGAAGTCTATAAAATCATGAATGGTGTGAAGTAAGTGAATCAGGAAGTGTTATTTATCCCTTCACAACACAAGAAGCAGGGTTCACTCAATGAAATTAACAGGCAGCAGGCTTAGAACAAACAAAAGGAAGTACTTCTTCCAACAGTCAACCTGTGGAACTCATTGCCAGGGGATGTTGGGAAGGCCAAAAGTATAACTGGGTTCAAAAAAGAATTGTATAAGTTCATGGAGGTTAGGTCAATCAGTGGCTATTAGCCAAGATGTTCAGGGATGCAATCCCATCTGATTTCCAGAAGCTGGGACTGGACAACAGGGGATGGATCACTTGCTAATTGCCCTGCTCTGTTCATTCCCTCTGAAACATCTGGCACTGGCCACTATAGGAAAACAGAATACTGCGCTACATGGACCATTGGTCTGACCCAGGTTAGCTATTCTTATGTTTTTATGTTCTAAAAAGAGGGTGGAGGTTAGATCTTTAGCTTTTGTAAATCAGTCTAGTTCCATTTACTTCACCTATGATAAATTTACACCAATTGAGGATCTGTCTGTCAGGCCTAATGCCTCTCTCATTTAATACAGTATAAATTAGGAGAAACTCTACTAATGTCAATGGACTTACAATTAGGTAAAAATGATGCAGGTCAGGGGAGAATTAGACCAATCTTATTCTGTTTTGGAACATTCTCTTGCATAGCAACTACTTTCCATAAAAAAAGTGTAAATATGTACAGTATTTTAAAGAGACAACCAATATTCATATTGTACCCCACCCCTATAAGTGCAATCCTCACCAACCTAGGCTCAGCACAACATGAATAAGACTCCTTCCACAGCATGAATGGGCATAGAAGCCTCCCTGCACACTCATTCAACCAGTGGACACCCACTGTGAAGTACCAATGAAGGGCCTAGGTGGTTTGGAGGAGTGTTCTCTTCATGAGTGAATTCTACTTACTATTAAATTTAGCCCCTCAACACCACTTGAGGCAAATAGGTAGTGTTATCAGGAGGGGAAACTGAAGCACTGATTCTAAGTAAATTATCCAAGATGATTCAGCATGTCTGTGGCAATGTTACAAACAGAACCCAGGTCCTCTGATTTCCATTACTGTGCCTGAACCACATACACATTTTTTCTCCATACATTTTAGATTTTCTTTTAATTGAACATTTCTGATCCACTAGTTTCAAGTCAATAATACATGTGATCAAAGCTATTTGACAAACTTTTTTATCCAAAAGACTGCAGCAACTGCAATGCAGTCAATCATATTTGTTTTTTAAAGATCTTTAGCTGTGCCTTTCCATAATCATTGTTTTCAAAAGTCTTCATTAATACATACTATGTGCCACAGACTATAACAGCTCAGAGGGGTGATTGCAGTCTATTGTGCAAATAATCAGCCACTTATAGAGAATTTATTGCTTAAGAAAACTCCGAATGTTAAAAGAAATGAATATACAACTCTGTTATTGTTCTGAACTAAAACAGAGACAATTAAGCTGAAAGCTAGAAATAATATAAAGTCTTTCCCATCCTTGTGTACCAACGCACTCACCACAACCTTCCACGTAGGGCGTCTTTGTCCAGGTAGCTGGAAGAGAAGGAGTGCTGCCCCTTAAATGGCTCCTCTACATGAGTCGGAAGGAGGGGGAAATTTACAGGGATAAACAAGAAGGGCAGGAATCAATTGGGGCTATATCAGGGGAAGGACACTGTGCTACCCTTCCTGCTACCTGGAAGAGTAGGAACAAGGGGGGTATTTTATATCCCATGCCATCCTAGGGAGGCCTTCTTTACCGGGATCAAGCTAGCAGCACCCACCGACCCATGAACTTGGCAAACAGACCTGGTTCCCTCTTGACCCACTGTGGCATTATGTTAGTTGCCTTTTTCCTTGGAGAGTGGGAAGGAATTTTCCCTCATCACCAGATTGGCCATGGCAATGTGGGTGTTTTCACCCTCCCAACAGCAGGTCTGGGACCCACTGGGGTACAGCAGAGGGGTAAATGTCTTAATTTAGTTCAAAAAACTTGTGGCAGATTTCCAGTGCAGGTACTCAGTGTGGAAGGGATATGGTTCTCAGATAAAATGGATTGGAAAAGGATTTGAAGGAAAATATGTCCTAAGGAAGCTGAGTAAGGGGCGGGTTGGGCTCCCACATCTGGAACAGTGGGGAGTCAAAGTCCCCCACCCCACCCCCCGGCATCTTTTTATACGCCCCTTTCACCTCATGTGAGAGAAGGGTGGCAGGGTCCCAAAAACAGAATAGCTAGGACCTCGTTGGAGATTATGTGGAAATTATTAAGAAAAGAATGATGACCTACTTGCACTGTATAATTTGTTACCAGGTACTCCCAAATATTTTAAGTGAATAAAGTTGCAGCCTACTGAAACCACATCCACTGCCTCCTGTCTTTCTTCCGAGATGTCTGGACAATGTGTTGATTGCCATTCAGGCCTGGGGAACAAATGCAGTCTAGAAGCTAGAGCAGGAAATTAAGAAGGAGATCTCCTGGGTTTATTTCCAGCTCTGACCGTGACTCACTCAGTAACCTAATGTAGACAGTTTTCTCTCTCACCACCTCAGTTATCGGTCTATAAACAGAGTGATGGTACTTATCTACCACACTTGACTATTGGAAACCTGGCTAATTGTTTATAAAACACTTTGTGATAGACAATTGAAGAGAGTTATAGAAATGCAAATTGCTGGTACTGTAAAATCAATACCTGTTGTACATGTGGTACTGCTTAATTACAAAAGAAAAAATAAGGAAAGGGAGTTAAGAACGGCCATATTGGATCAAACCAATGGATCTCCTCACCAATTTACCTGTCTCTGACATCCAGTCCCAGCTTCTGTCAGTTGGAAGTTTTGGGGACACCCAGAGCATGGGGTTGCATCCCTGACCATCTTGGCTAATAGCCATTGATGGACCTATCCTCCATGAATTTATCTAATTCTTTTTTTGAACCCCGTTATACTTCGTCCTTCACAACATCCCCTGGCAATGAGTTCCACAGATTAACTATGCATTATGTGAAGAAATACTTCCTAATCTTTATATTAAACCTGATGCATATTTAGTTCATTAGGTAACCCCTAGTTCTTGTGTTATGTGAAGGAGTAAATAGCACTTCCTGATATACCATTCATGATTTTATAAACTTCTATCATATCCCCCTATAATCATCTTTTCTAAGTTAAAAATAGTCCCAGCTTTTCAAATCTCTCCTTGTATGGAAGTTGTTCCATACCCCTAATCATTTTCATTGCCCTGCTCTGTAGTTTTTTCAATTCTAATATATATATTTTTTTAGATGGGGTGACCAGAATGGTATGCAGTATTCAAGGTGTATCATGGATTTACATAGTGATATTATATAAGATATTTTCTATTTTATTAACTATCCCTTTCCTAATGGTTCCTAACATTGTGTTTGTTTTTTTGACTGCCGCTGCACATTGAGTGAATGTTTTCAGAAAACTATCCACACTAACACCAACCTCTCTTTGTTGAGTGGTAACCACTTATATAGACCCCATCATTTTGTATAGTTGGGATTATTTTTTCCCCAATGTGCATTTATCAACATTGAATTTCATCTGCCATTTTGTGACCCAGTTACCCAGTTTTAGGAGGTCCCTTTGTAACTCTGTGCCTATCTTGAGCTATTTTCTATCATCTGCAAGTTTTGCCACTTCACTGTTATTCCTAAATGATCTGGATATAGGGTATGTTAAAGAGCTCAGGTCCCAGACTCCAGTACATATCGTTGGCGGTCCCTGCTATTTATCTCTCTCCACTGTGAAAGCTGGCCATTTATTTGTTTCTTATTTTTTAACCAGTTACCTATCCATGAGAGGACCTTCCCTCTTATCCCATGACTGCTTACTTTAAGAGTCTTTGGAATGAGCCACTATATCAACTGGATCACTCTTCATGGTTTTGACTCCCTCAAATCATTCTAATAGATTCTTTGGTGAGGCACAATTTCCCTTTACAAAAGCTGTGTTGACTTTCCTGACATATCGCGTTCATCTTTGTGTCTGATAATTTTGTTCTTTACTGTAGTTTCAACCAATTTGCCTGGTATTGAAGTTAGGCTTGCCTGCCTGTAACTGTCAAGATACCTCTGTGGCCTTTTTTAAAAATTGGCATTACATTAGCTACCCTCCAGTCATCTGGTATAGAGGCTGATTTAAGCGATACAATTAGTAATTCCACAATTTCGTATCTGAGTTCCTTCAGAAGTCTTGGGTGAATACCAGCTGGTCCTTGTGACTTATTACTGTTTATTAATTTGTTCCAAAATTGCCTCTATTTAAACTTCAATCTGGACAGTTCCTCAAATTGTCACCTAAAAAGAATGGCTCAACTGTGGGAATCTCCCTCGCATCCTCTGCAGTGAAGACTGATGCAAAGAATTCATGTAGCTTCTCTGCAACAGCCTTGTCTTGCTTGAGTGCTCCTTTAGCACTTTGATTATCCAGAGGCTCCACTGACTGTTTGGCAGGCTTCCTGCTTCTGATGTACTTAAAAAAAGTTAGAATTTGAAGAGTAACTAGCAAAAAACACAAAAACTTTCTTGGCCTGCCTTATTATACTTAGACATTTGACTTGCCAGAGTTTATGCTCCTTTCTATTTTCCTCACTAGGATTTAACTTCCAGTTTTTAAAGATACCTTTTTGTCTCCAACTGCCTCTTTTAATGTGCTGTTTAGCTATGGTGGCTTTTTATTATTTTGGTCTTCTTACAGTTTGTTTCGGCGAGTGGTATACATTTAGTTTGAGCTTCTATTGCAGTGTTTTAAGATAGTTTCCATGCATTTTGCAGGAATTTCACCCTTGAGACTGTTCCTTTTAATTTCCACTTAACTAGCTCTCTTATTTTTGTGTAGTTCCCTTTTTTGAAGTTGAAACCCACCAAAGTATCATTTTTTGGCATTTTTCCCTCGACAAGGATTTTAAATTTGATTAAATTACAGATGCTATTAGTGAGCAATTCAGCTATATTGACCTCTTGGATCAGTTCCTGTGCTCCACTTAGGACTAAATCAAGAATTGCCTTTTCTTTTGTGGATTCCAGGACAAGCTGATCCAAGAAGCAGTCATTTATGATCTCTAGAAATTCTCTGCATCTCTTTCTAAGGTGACATCTACCCAGTCAACATGAGGATAGTTGAAATCCCCCATTCTAATAGCATTGAGAGTACACTTAAAAAGTCTGTAGATAATACCAAGCTCGGAGGAGATGCCAGCTCTTTGTAGGACTGGATTAGAATTCAAAATGATCTTGAAAAACTGGAGAAGTCGTCTAAAATATTTAGGATAAAATTCAATATGGGCAAATGCAAAGTACTCCACTTAGGAAGGAATAATCAATTGCACACATTCAAAATGGGAAATGACTGCCTAGGAAGGAGTGCTGGAGAAAGGGATCACGGGGTTCACAAACTAAATGTCAGTCAATAATGTAATATCATTGAAGGGGTGTTGTAAGCAAGACACAAGAAATAACTCTTCTACTCCAGTCAGCATTGTTAAGGCCTTAACTGCAGTACTGTGTCCAGTTCTGGGAACCACACTTCAGGAAAGATGTGGACAAATTGGACAAAGTCCAGAAGAGAGCAACAAAAATAATTAAAGGTCTAGAAAACAAGACCTTCCAGGAAAGATTGAAAAAAATGGGTTTGTTTAATCTGGAGAAGAGAATACTGAGAAGGGACATGATAATGGTCTTCAAGGTTGTTATAAAGATAAGGGCAATAAATTGTGCTCCTTATCCACTGAGGACAGAACAAGAATTAATGGGCTTAAATTGCAGCAAGGGAGATTTATTTTAGACATTATAAACACTTCCTAACTGTAAGGGTAGTTAAGCACTAGAACAAATTACCTAGGGAGGTTGTGGAATCTCTGTCCTGGGAGCTTTTTATGAACAGCTTAGACAAACACCTGTCGGTTGGCCTAGATAATACTAAGTCCTGCTTCCGTGCAGGGGACTGGGGATGACCTATCAAGGTCCCTTCCAGTCCTACATCTCTATGGTTCTATTGATTATTATTGTGTTTTCCACCTTTGCAGTTTCTCTAATCTCTCTGAGCAATTCACAGTCACCATCACCATCCTGATTAAGTGGTTGATAATATTTCTACTGCTATACTCTTATTATTCAAGCATGGAATTTCTATCCATAGAGATTTTACAGTACAGTTTGATTCATTTCAGATTTTTGCTTTATTTTCTTTATTTGGGTTGATGTTTTCTTCCACATATAGTTCCACTCTCTCATTATCCTACTCTGTCATTTGTACATACTGTGTACCCTGGTATTGCTGTGGCTCATTGATTATCCTCATTCCACCAAGTTTCCATGATGTCTATTATATCAATATCCTCATTTAATACCAAGCACGCTCATTCACCCAACTTAGTATTTAGACTTCTAACATTTGTATATAAGCACTTGTACATTTTGTCAATATTCAGTTGCTTGTCTTCATGAGTTTTATATTTAAATGGAACACTTACATTTGACTGTTCCTCACTAGTTCCTCCAGTACTTTACCAATTTCTTCTCTATCCTCTTTGCTAGGATATAAAATTCCTCCTCCAATAAGTTCATCCCTAAGGGATGTTTCCACCTGAACTGTGTGCTCCTCTACACTTGTTGGCTTTGCCCCAGCCTTTAGGTTAAAAAATTATCTACAACGTTTTAAATTGTATATGCTTGCAGTCTGGTTCCATTTTAGTTTATGTGGAACCCATCCTTCTTGTGTTGGCGCCTCCTCTCCCAAAAGTTTCCCTAGTGCCTAATAAATGTAAAACCCGCTTCCTACACCATCATCTGATCCATGCACTGAGACACTGCACTTCTGCCTGTCTTTCTGGCCCCACATGTGGAACTGGAAGCATTTCAGAGAATGCAATCATGGAGGAGTTGGATTTTAGTCTCTTACCTAGCAACATATTTGGCCTCCAGGACCTCTCTTCTACCTTTCCTTATGTCATTGGTACACACATGTACAATGATCACCAGCTCATCCCCAGCACTACATATAGGTCTGTCCAGATATCTTGTGAGATTTGCAACCTGTGCATGTATATATATCTAATAATTGAATCTCCTATTACTATTATCTGGATCTTCCTGGATACCCAGGAGGGGTATCCTCAGTGCAAGAGAATACCATGATATCATCTGGTCAGAGGGTCGCAACTATGAGATTGTTTCCTTCCTCTCTAGCTTGATATTCTGCTTCCCCAAGATTTTCATCCTCCTTAACAAAAGAGGTTGTCAGACTGAGGGTTGGCCCACTCTATTGTGTCCCTGAAAGTGTTGTCAATGTATGTGTCTCCCTTAGCTCCTCCAGTTCAGCCACTCTGGCATCAAGAGCGCATACTGTGTATGAGGGGCATGAGCTGATTGCACTTTGTGCACACATAAGCCATCTGCCCACAAAGTGGGTAACTGTACATGCTGCATTCAGTGCACTAAAGTGGATAGCCCCCACTCTGATGCCAGACTTCTGCCTGCATTATTTTTACTCTTGCAGGGGTTTTGTTTCTTGTGTTTATTAGTTTGCTTGGGGGGGGGGGTTGGGGGGGAAGGGAGGTGTTGGCCTACATTTGGAGTATGTTTGTTAGGTGTATCTGCCTCTCACACCTCTTTCAAAACCCCTATTTGCTACTCCTGTTCACTAGCTCCTCTGATCACTTAGGAGCTGGCTCAAAGGATAGTGTGGCAAACGTTTTGAATTGCCTTCCTTTTGTTGGGTTTTGTTCAGTGCTTAATTTGTCCCAGGTCTTGTTAGGGGTGAGCCCCGGTACCTCTAGGCTTAGCAGTGCATAGCCCCAGCACCTCTAGGTTTGCTGCATCCGTTATGAATGTAAAATAATTGCTTGAGCCCCAGCACATCTTTCATTACAAATTAAGCTCTGGTTTTGTTTCAATGTTGTTATCTAACAACTTTTTATAGGTGACCCTGGAGTACATACAAGACTGAGTTCACCTTCAGTAATCTGCTGCTATTCCTAAACAATCATAATTGTTCTCCCACAGTGTGTGACATCAGCAGAGGCCCAGAAAAGAATTATAGACCTAGATGCATGCTGGGGACAGCTATTGTGTTGCATGAAGAAAAACTACCAGTGTTGGCAGTGGTATGCAGTAGATCATTGGAGTACAGCCCAACGCTAGTGAAAAACTAAAAATCTTGAGGGAACAGGGTTATCCTTCAAAACATGCCCAAAATTGTAAGCCTGGGAAGAATGTGTAAAACTGCACAATATAATGGCAGTGAACTACATCATCACCAAAGATAAGGAAATGGAAATGTATGTGAGGTTTTTAAATTAAGTTAACCATTGCTGTAAAGTTTTAGTTCTCCAATACATTTATGAGCTCAATCAGTGATGTGGGAGACCCTATTGGTGGGACATCTAGGGATAAAGTTCCATAAGGGTTTAAAAATCCTTTGCTCGACATATTCCTAAAATTTGACAATTTTTGGAAACCTAAAACACATACACAGTAATTTTTCTGCCACATATACATAATTTTTTTAATATCTAAAATTTTCCTAAAAGGAATATATTATTGTGCAAAAATCACTACTCACATATTCAACCCCAAATGTTTCTAAGCATTAGCTGCAGACACAACATTCTTACAAGTAATCTTTGTGAGAGTTGTGTAACTAGCATGATAAACAGCTGCAGATTTCAATTACTGTATGATCATCAGTGTAGAGAATAAAGAGACAATTTTTGCAGAAGGAAACCATGGGGAATACACTGGACTGACAACTGACTGGAATTCAATTTACTGAAGTGATATTGAAATATGGGGGAGAAGTAGCAGTACACTGATTAAGTTTCAAACTGCTGTATTACTGTCTCATGAACCTGTATGCTCTGTTATCACCATAGCAACATGATCATCAGAGCAATCCAGAGAGCAGGCAACACTATAGACTGTTCATTTACATTTGTGATAGATACTGAAAAGACATGGACTTTAATAAGCCTAAATTTCTCCCAGTGGATGTAGACAAAATTAAGTGTGCCTGTTCCTTCAGAAATTTGGGGCACAGGAGAAAAAGAAAAGAAGAAATCTGCTGTGTCAAGTAACATTCTTTAAAGAAAAAACTATTTCTTCTGGATTTATAATAATAAATAATACTGGAAGCAGCTGATATTAAAAAAGTGTGCTGATAATATCTGATACTCACATTTTTATTGTACTGTTGACTGAATATATCTGAGAAAGATGTACCAAATCAATAACGTTTCAGTGGTTTTTTGATTCTGGGGTTTATTAACCAGATTTCAAAGATAAGAAGGCTTGGCAGAATTTGGTTTTATTTTTTAATCATTTCAACAGGTAATATCCATATTTATTTTTAAGCATTTTTTCCTATATCTATTTAAATTTTTACAGCTGTGCAAAATTATGAGTTTTAAGCATTTGTGATAAATTAAAATTGTCCACAGTTGTGGGAATGTATAATGGGGTCAGACAATGAAGGGTGGAGTGTCAGGAAATAATTATTTAATGGCACTGGTCATTGAGATTCAATAAGTTAAAGATTTATAACCATTAAAAACACAAATTGTCACCATTGCATGTCAAAATAGACAAAGTAAATATCCTTAAATCAAATTTATAAATTCTCAAGTAGCATTTTTCTCACTTTACCCATCTGTAAATTTGGCTTATCAATGAAAATATATTTGTCGATTTGTATGTGTACAGTGAAAGCAACATTTACAAGATTAAAAATCCAATCCTTCCAACCCTAAAGATAAGGGTCATTTGCAAAATTCAGATTTGGATTTCACATAATCCCAGACTTGTGTGTGTTGGGCTCTGAGATCTTGAGGTATGCTCCTCTCATATAAGCATTTTCTTATTAAAATTTAAGAGTAGTAGAGCTAGTGAACTTTGATTTGCTATTCTTTGCATGAGTATAAAGACCAGATTAAAGAATTGTGGGGCCCCATGCACTATGGAATTGCCCTGCACACCTTCCCTGCCCTGTAGAGGGCAAGGGCAGTTTCTGCCGCTGGAGCTGAAAGCTGGAGAGCAAGCTTAGCCTTCACAAGTTCCTGTCCCATTGGCCTGGCCCAGCTCCCTCCTCCAGGACCATTGGATCTCACACAGCGTGCAAGCGGGGACCTCCCTATGCATCACTCCACCCCCTTCCTGGCCCAGGGTTGAGGGCTGTGGTGGGGGTTGTGTGTGTTTCCCCACCCCGTGACTGGGGGCCTCCTCAGAGATGAGGACCCTGTGCAAGGGCACTGACTGCACATTGGTTAATCCAAACCTGTTGAGTAATCTTAAGAATTTGTGGAAAAGGGGGAAAAATCCATTATTTCCATTGGTTTGTGGATGAGAGAAATTAGAACATGTTATATTGATGAGAACTTTTTCCATGAATTTGTCCCAGGTTGCCATGTTCCATTTATATAATGCCTGTCATCCAAAACACAATAAAGATATACACGCCCTTTGTATGTGGTTGTAATAGCCTGGGGAAAGTTGCAGAACCATATGTTCAATTACATTTCTCAGGAACCTCTGACTACCTCACCTGCACTCCGTGCCTGATCCATCTCCCCTGAGACTACAACTAACACCACTAAATCTGTCCAGTTGTATGCAGAGAAAAAGTATCCATCTCCCTCCCCCATGTAGTTAGATCCCAAAATGGCACTGACTGGATGATAATATTCAGTTCTGGACAGAGGGCTTGTTTAAGGGTGAATATGTTGAGACTCTGCATGTCTAGAAAAAAAGAAATTTAGATCTTAGAAAAGCCAGAAATCTCCCCCTTTCCAATGGCATAAGGCTTGAGATTCTGAGTCAGAAAGATCACAAGATAGACCTTAGAACTGAAACATTATAACATACAGAGAAGCTACTGTATTTTAGGTAACTTGTCAAGTTAACTCCTTCCTCCCTGGAGTGCTGTACTGTTGGACTCATGGTACTGAGACACCTGGCTTTATAGAACCATCTCTAAAAGTACTTTTTCAGTATCATATACAGAATATGTGATGGTGTGGAGTGACATAATGCATTTGTCCCAGCCATGCAGGAAGAACTAAAAGATTCTATGGATGTGGTTTAATTAGGCAACTTTATTCACTTAACATATCTGGGAATGTCCAGCAATAAATGGTATAGTGAAGGTAATCATTCTTTCCTTCATTGTTTCCATTTACTTGGGAGGGCTGCTATCAGCCCTTTCTCTTCCCAGCCTGTATCCAGCCCATTGCTGGAATCTTCAAACCTGGATCTGTGACTTGGTCCTTAAAAAATGAACAAGAACCATGAACCTTAGCTGAACCTGATCAATGTCCAGGTCTGAATCCTGCCTCCTTGTCTCATCTCTCCCTAAACCCCCATATTTCCACAATTACTACACCCTGGGGAGAAATCCCATCTGATTAAAGACCCTCATTATAGACCTCTAAACACTGAACATTACACTAGTTACAAGGTTTTGGAATATTGTTGTAGTGTATACACACACACACACTATACTACACTGGGGGGGGGTCGATCTACGATACGCAACTTCAGCTACGTGAATAACGTAGCTGAAGTCGGCGTATCGTAATCAACTTACCTGGCCGTGCGAACGGCGGCGAGTCGATCGCTGCCGCTCCCCCGTCAACTCCGCTTCCGCCTTTCACCGAGGTGGATTTCCGGAGTCGACGAGGAGCGCGTTCAGGGATCGATTTATCGGGTCTCGGATAGATCGATTGCTCCCCGCCGATCCGGCGGGTAGTGAAGACAAGCCCGAGACACACACACACACACACTGCTCTTTATGCATTCACATTTCCTGCTACAATATCCAAGGGAATTTAAAAAACAAACTTCCATTTACAGGAAATACACACACACACACTTGTTTGCAGATGCTCAAGGTTTTTTTTCAAGAACGGTTTGGCTCATTGCTCCTGGAAATAATATTTAAAAATCACACTGCAGAATTATGCGTCTAGTCTTCTGTAATAATGATAACATACAAGTGTCAAGCCCTGGTGTAATTTAGTTGCAAAAAAAAGCATTACAAATAATTGCCATTGACTAAACACTTTACACTGAAGAATAACCTTTAATTCTATTCTGAGAGCTGATCTATATATAGTAATTTGCCATTAATTACACATATTAGGAATTATCACTAAAATGTGTAAAGTTATGCTGGAAAAAAACATCTATGCCTATGTAAACTTAACCAAGTTAATACATCAGAACTAAAATGGTGAAATTTAGGAATTAACCTTCACCTACATAACCTGTGAAATTCAATACCAAAGGATGACAAATTTTTTAAAGAACGGGATTATTTTTGACTAGTAACATTTGTAGCTAGGCAAGACAAGATACTGACAAGGGTATGTTAATCCCCCACCACCATCCACATTAGGGCATAAAATGATCACAGAGTGGGGTCAGGATGAAATTTCCCAAAAAACTGCAGTGCCCAGTTGGCTAAATGCATTAGAGACTTAATCCAATTTCCACTGAAGTAAATGGGAATTGAAGACTGACTTCAATGAGAGCTAGCAGAACCACTATGATTTCCTATGATACTGAGTTTTCCATTAGATTAACGTACTATATAACTGACTGTGTATGGCAAATCCTTTGTTCCTGTGTCCAATATTGCTTTCCTGTGCTGCCCCCCACCCTCACCCCACACCCACCCCCCGCTACTCAGCAGCTTTTCTTGGAAGACTTTTAAATAAGACTCTTGCAAGTGAGTGAACTTTAGATGGGTTTTTTATCCCCATAAAACCAATGGCTAGCCCAGGTCAGCTGATATATATATAGATATAGATATAGATAGATAGATAGGGAAATGTGGGCTTTGGGCCTGAAAAATTGCTGAGAGGATGGAAGGTCCCAGAGCTCTGGCTCCATCCTGAGCCTGAACTACACAGCAATTTTTAGCCCAGCACCCCAAGTCAGCTGACCCAGCCCAGCAGTGCCAGTTTACCCCATGTAGATGTACTCATTGCCTTTCACCAAGTAAGATTGCTCTTCATCATGATACCAAGTGTAGCCACTAGGCTTGTAAAGAAGAGCAAATCCAAGAAAGAAAAAAAAACACAACAACCCTGAAAAGTGGGTCACTAAACAGATTCAATATTCCAGCTGTGCCAAAACACAACCCAAGTCAGCTGCTGAAAGGCAAGATAAGGTTTTGATGAGATGTTTACTATTCCAAATATGATTTTTATTCATTATAATAATAATTTCTTAAGTGTGGGAGGGGGTGAAGTAGGAGATGAATAGGGTGAGTCTGGCCCACTAGCTAAAAGAAAGGGAGCAAAACTAAAATCATCCCTAGTTTTGCCCACCTGTCATGATGGCATTGTCCCTTTATACTACATTAGGCTCTGATTTAGGAAAGCTTTGTTATTTTATAGCAATAGGGTAAGGTGCTTTGGAAAAATGTAAGTGCCTAAGAGCCATTGACTTTCAATGAGGCTTAGGAGTGAGCCTTACATCTCAGGGCTAGTCTACACTTACCCGCAGCGTCGGAGGCGTCGGCTCGATCTTCTGGGTTCGATTTATCGCGTCTTGTCTAGACGCGATAAATCGAACCAGGAAGTGCTCCCCCATCGACGCTTGTAATCCTGCTCGCCGCAAGGAGTAAGCGCTGTCGACGGGGGAGCCTGCGTGCCACCATGTGGACCAGGGGTAAGTACTTTAAAGTTCAAAATAAGATACTTCGACTTCAGCTACGTTATTCACGTAGCTGAAGTTGCGTATCTTATTTCAAACTTGTGGGCTAGTGTAGACCAGCCCTAAGTGACTTAGGCACTTTTAAAAATTTTATCCATTTTTTTTTAAGCTGGAGATTCAATTTGTATCTTGTTTCCATTGTGGGATATGGCAACAGAAAAAAAACAAAAACAAAAAACTCACTATGTGGATGCATCCCAAAATTACTCTGGCATCACATCACAGATGAGGGAGGCAATAGCCTGTCATTAAAGTGTGTGCCAATAGAAAACTTTGGGCAGTTCAAGGCACCTTGATACCAGAGATATACTGAAATTTTGAGGGAATTGAAAGAAGAGCAATACAAATTAAAAGGTTGGAGGGAATTACTTCTAAGCAAAGACTAAAATAACCATATGATAACTGGATTTGAAGAATGTAAATATCAATGGGGAGAGAAATTGTTTAAGGTGCAACAAGGTAGTATATCTAAGAGTAATAGGATTAAAATGACCAAAGGCAAATGATGATGAATATTTCTCATCTTACAAACTCCACCGTTAAGAAATAATCTACTACAGTATTGGTAGAACCCCTATTGCTTAATTCACTTAAAACTGGGATGATACATTCAGGATTACACAAGAGGGAACAATCCTGCATTGACAAGAAGATGTAATAAGTTTATTTCATAAAGGCCAAATTCTGCTCTTGTAAACATGCAACTCCACTCAAGTAGAGCCATACCCTTGTAAGAGCAGACTTTGATCCCATGGTTTTATGATGTAGAACATCAGCTCATGCAAGCTCTGAGAGATGTAGCTCCTTTATTTGATGCTAAGGAAGTAAACTGCATGTCAACTTACTCCAGAAAAATAATGCAAAGTACAATGAAAACCTATAATTAAGAACCAGAGTGTGTTAAATGGCAACTACTACAGTTATTTCACATAGGAAAGCGTAATGGTCCTTGCTTGGGGTCTGGTTGGAGAGCAGGGCCTAATGGTCACAGCCACAACCCTTGACTGCCAAGGTGGTTGTTGGGAGGGGAGCCCGGGCCCTCCCACTCCACCAGGCTCCAACCCAGGACCCTTTGGATGACAAGTAGTCGGCAACGAAGGCTGCTTAAGGCTATCCTCCCTGGGCCTCTTCCTCTCATACCCTCTGCCAGGGGTCAGCTTAGTCCAAGTCTTCCCCTGGTGGGGAAATCCAACCAAAATATGAGGGGGTTATCAACGTACAACGGATACTTCCCTCCCTGGGGTGGGTCATCCCTTCCCTCAGGGAGGGCCCCTTCGGGCAACTGTCAGAGCCTTTAGGCTTCCCTCTGCTCTGTGCTGCTAAAGCTGTGGAATGCTGGTCTGCCCACATACAACTCTGCCACCCAAATATGCTAATTCCCTGGTCTTTTAATTCCTCCAGCAGATGAAACATTTGCTGCAAGTGTGGTGGGGTTGGGCTGGCTGAGCCCAAAATAATCCCTTAACCCCTTGTTGCCCAATGTGGGGTTTGTACACCCCATCACAGAAGGATGCCTGTAAACATCAATGTTCTATTATATTTTCACTACCCTGAAATGGGGGTAGTTGAATGCTTTTACTATTGGACAAGCTAAGGACATCATTTTTCATATATGAATCGCCAAAGAATCATGCCGTATCTCACAGTGATACAATTACTATAAGGTAGTATAGAAATGGAAGACAATAGTCAGGGTATTCTTTCCTTCTTTTCCTAAATGGTCACGCACCCTGGCTATGCACCCACCTCTGTGGTGTTTCCATGCTGGGTCAAAAGATACCTGCATACATGGTATTGCATCCTCACTGCCAAACTTTTGGGAATGAGGCCGACCTAAAAATTGACGAACAGCTGATATTTAAAAAGATCAACTATTAAAAATACATTTGTGGAAATATAGAGTTTAAGAATTTGTTTCTGGCCTGTAACAAATCAATGCCCTGCCCCTTGTCTGCCTCTGTTCTAAGGAAGGAGTAAGGAGGCAGGCTGCACTATCTTATCCTCTGTGCCCAAGCCCAAGGGATGTAACTCCCTTTCATTCCCTTGCACAGGAAGGAAAACAAGTAACAATCTATCCTTAAGGGTCTGCAAATGAAGATGAAATACACCTTTAGGATCTCAATGTATTTCATCAGGAGAATCCAAGACTTTTTAAAGACAATTTGTTGGCAGCTGCACACTAAGCCCCTGTGGAGGCAAAAATCGGATACATAGGAATGCTGTTCAGGTTTCTTTTATGGGAAGCAACTAATCACTAACAAAGATTTCTTTTAATACCACTTCATGTTAACATGGTGTAATGAAAGGAATTACTCTTAAGCTTCTTTAATATTGAAGTACACAGCTGAATCGCAAAACAGCACATCTTCCAAGTCATGAGAGGACAGAGGAACAAAATATTCCTGTGATTCTGTTCTCTATTGCCCACAACTTTGCCAATCACCAGGTGTTTGAAAAACATGCAAAGGGGGCAGAGAATACATTGTAGTGGCATTGGCTGTGGTACAGGAGTTTTCAGAATGGTACAATAAAACGGATTTGCTTGAAATCTATGTGGGGTCTGGATCAGAGTGTAGATACCATAATAGGTGTATTTACTTAGTAAGTGTTATCTGATCTGACAGTATGTGCTGCTAAAAGTGCAGACTAGCTTCTTATTTGTTCTAAATACAGCAGGTGTTAATTGCATATTTAAGTCATTTCTTCAGCATCCTGTAATTTCAGAATGCTAAAACATTTTCTTTGACAGCTATGCTATACATTCCTTATGCTATGAGTGTAAGGTATACAAGTGAGGGAGAAAGAAAATGTAGGGGGTAAAGCCAAATATTCATTTTTGAGGATGGGTTTCAAACAACCAAGTCAGTGAAGAGAACCTACTTAATTCTGAAATTACTAGAATGGTGCATTTTTTACTCAATTCCATATGTGTTAGACCATCCCCTAAAAGTACATAGGGCCTGATTCTTCAAGCCCTCCATATGCACAGATCCCAGTAACTTCTAGTGGAAGCTCCAAACATGAAGGAGCTGCAGAATCAGGCTGATAGATGGTGAAGCTATTTCTTTGTAACGATCTGTTCCAAGTTGTCAGTTATTGGTATTCTGCAGAAGATTTATTCAAATGCAGTGCAGGGGAAAAGCTGCAGGTAAAAATGTAGAACTTGTATATAGGTCTTTGAAATGAATTCCAGTAAAACTACAGAAAATAACTTCTCAAGGTTGAATTATGTGCATACTAGATGCATTTTCTTCTATTTCAAAAATAAAATAACTACAAAACAATCAGAATGCTTCAATGGTAAAAAAGTACTTTCCCCATATTATTGGTTTAAAGAAATCCATCCTCTTTCCAACCATTGAGCTACGTTACCCTCCTCCACACATGGATATTAACCAATTGTGATCGTTTACAGGCAAAACATGAAGGGTGAGAGCAGCCATTCCACTTCATTCTCCCTCCTTTCAACTTGATACTACTGAAGCCCTTCAGTACAGTAGAGGCCCTCTAGATCTGGAGGGTGAGAGGCAATGGAAGCAGGGAACAGCCATTCTGCATGTTCTCCAGGTGACTGGACAGATTTCCAATTGAAAATACAACAGCAACTCCCCGTAGGCAGTCCATCCTCTACCTCTCACCCCAGCCATGCAACTACTGGGAAAGAAGCAGCCCAGGATGCTGTGCTGGGGCATTTGGCCTCCCCATGGATACTCCTGTGACTGGCACACATTCTGAGAACCGTGCAAATATCTAGATACCTGCAAACTGAGAGGACTGAACAGCCTTCTTACATAAGAATGGCCACACCGGATCAGACCAATGGTTCATCTAGCTCAGGCCACTGTCAAAAGACAGGATACAATGCCAGGTGCTTCAAAGGGAATGAACAGAAAAGGCAATCAAGTGATCCATCCCCAGTTGTCCACTCCCAGCTTCTGGCAGGCAGAGGATAGGAACATCCAGAGCCTGAGGTTGCATCTCTGACCATCTTGGTCAATAGCCATTGATGAACCTATCCTCCATGAATTTATCCAATTCTTTTTTTAACCCCATTATATTTTTGGCCGTCACAACATCCCCTGACGACGAGTTCCACAAGTTGACTGTGTTGTGTGAAGTAGTACTTACTTTTGTTTTAAACCTGCTTCCTATCAATTTAATTGGGTGACCACTGGTTCTCGTAGTATATGAAGAAGTAAATAACACTTCCTTATTCATTTTCTTCACACCATTCATGATTTTATAGACCTCTATCTAGGGTGACCATATTTCCCTATGCTGAATACAGGACACCTGGTAAAATTGCTCAAAGTCAAGCGAGTTAAATGGAAATCAACCAAAATAATGCAGTTACACCCCCCCCCCCCCCCCCCGCAAAATGCTATAAAAACTCCAGGGCGGAGCAGGGCCTCAGGCATAGGATGACTTCTATTTTGTGGGCAGAGGCCAGCATGGCTCAAGCCAGCTCCATATGATGGCTCTAGAGAGGAAGTGCCACCTTCACCCCTCATTCATCTCAGCAGGCCACTCAGTCTGTCTTGGTTGTGGCAGTGGGGGAGGCACAACCAAAAATTATAACTCAAAGGTGGGAGGCTTAGCTCAAAAAGTTTGAAAACAGCTCAGGGTGCAGGGAGGGGGTAGCTCAGGGTGTAGAAAGAGGTAGCTAAGGGCTGTGTAGATCAGCTACTTGGCAGTCTAAGAGCAGTGCAGGGAAGGGATTGCTAGGTGCTGTGTTCGGGCAGGGGGTAGCTCAAGGTGCAGGTAAGGGATAACTAGGGGCTGTGTGCAGACGGGGGGTGGGGGGTAGCTCAGGGTGCAGGGAAGTAGCAGCTAGGGGCTGTGTGAGGGCAGGGGGTTAGATGACGTTGCAGGGAGGCAGTCCCAAGTTTATAATGGCAGAAGTGGCACCATGGAGCTGGGACCATGGCCTGCTCGGCTTGCACTGCGCCCTGAGACCTCCCCCACACCCACCCTCACTCCTTGCTCCTCTCAGTCAGCCAAGGGCTCCTCTCCACCCCTTGGCCCAACCTTCCAGCTCCTCCCTGGCTAGACCCCAGTGCACCTCTGGCTCAGGGTAGTCTCTACTTTCCACCACCTGTGGGGCCATGCCTGTCTCCCCGGAGCTGAGCCACCTGGGACTGGTGCAGAAGCTGGGCCAGTCTTGGACAGTTTTGGGGGAGGGGCAGTGTGGTGTACAGCTATGCCTGTTTGCCTCATGGTAAGGCCAGCCCTGGGGGGGAACCCCTCAAGACTGTGATGGAATTTCAAATGGGTCCTGGCTCATAGCATAGCTGGATACCCTTGGGTCACTTGTACCCCATCCTCCTCCTTGCTGTTCATGCCAGGGGCTCTGACTCAGGGTCCTCGAAGGTAGCCATGGGGGGCTGCAGGATGGTAGGGGTATGTCCACCAACTATGGCATGCAGCTATTTATAAAAAGCTTCAGGTCTGTGGCTCAGCACCAGATTGACTGTTGGCCTCCCTGGCCTTCTGGTATGCCTGCCATAGTTCCTTTGCTGTCACCTAGCACTGGTAAGGATCCCGGTCATAATCCTTCTCCTGCATACCCCATGCAATCTGCTCATAGATGTCCACATTTCAATGGCTGGTCTGCAGCTGTGCTTACACAGCCTATTCTCCCCCACAGGCTCAGGAGATCCAATATCTCCTGTTTATTCTAGGCCAGAGCACATCTGGAGCATGTAGCCACCATGGTCAGTTGTCCACAACCATGGAGAGCTGGTAGGTGTGCTTGCGAAGACGGACAACCAGGAAAAGGCTTTCAAACATTTGCAGGGTTTTAACATAGGAGGAGGCTTCCAGACTCTGATCCCTGGGCAGGGCAGTTCACAATTGTGATCAGAGTGGTCAGTGCTGGGAATTGTGGGACTATTACTGCTGGAGGACTGTTAATGTGGACACTACATTGCTTATGTCAAGCCTAGCACTGTGTTGACCTCAGCACATATACCATAGCTCAGTGCCACTCGGGGAGGTGGTGTTACTAGGTCAGTATAATGGATAGCTTACATCGGTGGGAAACAAATGTTAGTTAAGACATGTGCACAACTAAGTAAATGCAAAGTTACATCAACCTAACTTTGTACTGTAGACCAGGCCTCAGAGTTCCCAACCAATAGTCAGGAAAACCCACACAGGGGTAACGCATATCTGCATTACTGTCAAAGAGCCAAAGAACAGCAGTACAGCCTGAAAGAGCTACTAATGGATGAGCCTTAACAGGTTCAGATATTTGATTAATGATAAGCACCCAAAACTTCAATTAATCTTTTACACAGTCATCAGTGGGCTATAAAACTTGCAAGAAGGTGCTCCCTGATGGAGTTTCTAGTACTCAAGTGAGTGCTAGATAATGAGCTTTACCTGGACTGGGTTTTTTCCCCCCATTCAGGTCATGACTAAAAATGGTCAGTGAAGTCAATGGACAGATTCCCTTTTATTTCTTTGAATTGGGCTTAGAGCAAATGCAAACTTGATTAGTATGGTTTAGAACCCGAGTCTTAAATATAGCACTGTGTACAGGAGGCAATCACTTGCAAGATGTAATTCTTGAACCTATTACTTGATATCGGATCAATTAATGCAGTTTGTGCTACCCCCACCTGTGAAAGATCAGCTACTTGGCAGTCTAAGGGTACGTCTACACTACAGAATTAGGTCGAAATTATAGAAGTCGATATATTAAAACCCGAATTGATGGAATCGATTGTGTGTGTCCCCACTAACGAGCATTAAGACCATGAGGTCGATTGACTGTGTCCACAGTAGCGAGACTAGGATCGACCTTCGAAGCATTGCATTGCGGGAAGCTATCCCACAGTTCCCGCAGTCTCCGCCGCCCATTGGAATTCTGGGTTGCGATCCCAAAGCCTGATGGGGCAGAAAACAATGTCGCTGGTGGTTCTGGGTACATGTCGTCAAGCCATCATACGTCCCTCCCTCCCTCCTTGAAAGCAATCTTTTTCGCGCCTTGTCTCCGGGGTTTCCATGTTTGCTACGGAAGCCTGCTCAGCTCGCAATTACCGTACAGCTCCAGCATACGCCTGCACATTAGGTCTAGTGGGGATTAAGTCAAGCTATAATACGGGTAGAGGGATAGCTCAGCGTTCTGAGCGTTGGCCCGCTAAACCCGGGGTTGCGAGTTCAATCCTTGAGGGGGCCATTCTGCCTGAGGCTGGTAGTCGCGGGACTGCACAGCATAAGCTCCTTGCCTTCTAGCTGCAGATGGTGCAATATGCCATAAATGGTTGTGGTCGCGGGACCATATAGCAGAAGCTCCTTGCCTTCTAGCTGCAGATGGTGCAATATGCCATAAATGGTTGTGGTCGCGGGACCATACAGCAGAAGCTCCTTGCCTTCTAGCTGCAGATCGTACAATATGCTTGAAATTACTGTGCTCCTGGCCGGCGGCCTTTGGTGTGGCTGGCCGGGGGTGCTTTTTTACGTTTTCTTTAAGGGAGATTCAGCACTGCCTGGAACACGGGCAGAGGGGTAGCTCAGCGGTATGAGCGTTGACCCGCTAAACCCGGGGTTGCGAATTCAATCCTTGAGGGGGTCAGGAGAGCTTATTGTACCAGCTGCAGCTGGAAGGAAAGGCGCCTAACCCTTGCTCACCACATATTGTACTATCTGCAGCTAGAAGGAAATGAGCCTAACCCTTGCTCCCCCCTCCCTCTGTGAAAGCACCTGAGGGGGGAGCGAAAAATCCTTTCGCGCCTTTTTTCATGCGGGCGCCATATTGCTGACACCATTGTTATCCACCCGCCGCTTCTGCTCCCACTCTGCTGTCCTGCAAACAGCATACCAGGGGAAGCATGGAGCACGATCAGATCACCGCAACTGTTATCGTCGTTATGAACACCACGCGCATTGTCCAGGAGTATATGGAGAACGAGAACCGGGAGCTGCTAGAGCAACAGGAGGCGAGGACGGGACAGCATCAGCCTGAGGACAGTGATGAGGACATGGAGACAGACCTCTCTCAAAAAAGGCCCGCCCCCGCAAGGTGGACATCATGGTGGTAATGGGGCTCGTTGATACAGTGGAACACCGATTCTGGGCCCGGGAAACAAGCACAGACTGGTGGGACCACATAGTGCTGCAGGTCTGGGATGAATCCCAGTGGCTGCGAAACTTTCGCATGCGTAAGGGCACTTTCATGGAACTTTGTGAGTTGCTTTCCCCTGCCCTGAAGTGCCAGAACACCAAGATGAGAGCAGCCCTCACAGTAGAGAAGCGACTGGCGATAGCCCTGTGGAAGCTTGCAACGCCAGACAGTCAGTCGCGAATCAATTCGGAGTGGGAAAATCTACAGTGGGGGCTGTTGTCATGCAAGTAGCCAGGGCGATCACCAAGCTGCTTGTACCAAGAGTTGTGAGTCTGGGAAATGTGCAGCTCATACTGGATGGCTTTGCAGCAATGGGGTTCCCGAACTGTGGAGGGGCGATAGACGGAACCCATATCCCTATCTTGGCACCGGACCACCAAGCCAGCGAGTACATAAACCGAAAGGGTTACTTTTCAATAGTGCTGCAAGCACTGGTGGATCATAAGGGACGTTTCACCAACATCAACGTGGGATGGCCGGGAAAGGTACATGACGCTCGCATCTTCAGGAACTCTGGTCTGTTTCAGCTGCTGCACCAAGGGACTTTCTTCCCAGACCAGAAAATAACTGTTGGGGATGTTGAGATGCCCATAGTTATCCTTGGGGACCCAGCCTACCCCTTAATGCCATGGCTCATGAAGCCATACACAGGTAGCCTGGACAGTAGTCAGGACCTTTTCAACTATAGGCTGAGCAAGTGCAGAATGGTGGTGGAGTGTGCATTTGGCTGTTTAAAGGCTCGCTGGCGAAGTTTATTAACTAGGTTAGATCTCAGCGAAAACAATATTCCCATTATTATTACTGCTTGCTGTGCGCTCCACAATATCTGTGAGAGTAAGGGGGAGACGTTTATGGTGGGGTGGGAGGTTGAGGCAAATCGCCTGGCCACTGGTTATGCGCAGCCAGACACTAGGGCTATTACAAGAGTACAGCAGGGTGCGTTGCGTATCAGGGAAGCTTTGAAAACCAGTTTCATGAATGGCCAGGATGCTGTGTGAAAGTTCTGTTTTTCCCCAGTAATGAAAAGCCCCGCCCCTTCATTCACTCTACTTCCCTTTACCCAAACCTCCCTGCCCTCCCCCCCTCGGTCACCGCTTGCAGAGGAAATAAAGTCATTGTTGCTTAAGAATCATGCATTCTTTATTAATTCGTAAAACACAGAGGGGGGACTATGGGGGTAACTGACACAGTCTCCCGGGATAGGTGGTGGAGGAAGGGAAGCACCAGGATGGGTGGTGGAGGAGGGGATGAGGGAAGGACAAGGACACACAGAACTTTAAAACTTATTGAATGCCAGCCCTTTCTTGCTTGGACTGTTCTCTTGGCTTGAGTGGCTGGGTGCACGGAGGCCACCCAAACGCGTTCTTGGGCATCTCGGGGATGAGGTTATGGGACTCGGGAAGGAGGGCTGTTGGTTACACAGGGGCTGTAGCGGCGGTCTGTGCTCAGGCGGCCTTTCCTGAACCCTACGCCTGTCCTCAGCCATAAGCCGGAGGATTTCCGTTTGATCCTCCAGTAGCCTCAGAATTGCATCCTGCCTTCTCTCTGCACGCTGACGCCACCTACTCTCTTCATCCCGCCGCTGTCTCTCTTCCTCACGCCACTTGTCCGCGCGATCAAATTCTGCCTTCCTGGACTCCGACAGTGTCTGCCTCCATGCATTCTGCTGGGCAGCCTCAGTGTGGGAGGATTCCATGAGTTCTGAGAACATATCGTCTCGATTCCTTTTTTTTAATACTTCTAATCTTCGCTAGCCTCTGGGACGGTGATGAAAGGGGTGGCGTTGAAACATTTGCAGCTGCGGGAGGAAACAAACGGGAGAGGAGTACTTTAAAAGACACATATTAGAGAACAATGCTCCAAACATTACATATCATGTGCATTTGGTCCAAGGTTGCACTGTGCCTCTTATATTGAGGGTCTGCCGGTTTGCTGTGAGAGAGCACACAAGCAGGTCCGGCGGGCAACAGAATTCGGCTTGCAGACAGCCATGGTAAGACACTCTATAGGCTTCTTTAAGCTTCACAACATGTGGGAATGTTTTCAAACAGCAACCCCCTCATTTCCCATAACAAACATCCCGTGGGCTGGCAATTTAAAACAAACAGGTTGGCAATTGAAAAGTGAGGGGCAGCGGTTTTCGGGTTAACATGCAGCGCGAACCTAATCACCCCCCACCCCCCCACATCCAAGATGTTTGCTGTACCCCTTCCCCCCACCGCGTGGGTCACAGCGGGGAAGATTTCCGTTCAGCCACAGGCAAACAGCCCAGCAGGGACGGAGCCCTTCTGAATGCCCCCTTAATAAAATTCCCCTATTTCAACCAGGTGACCATGAATATCACTCTTCTGAGGATAACAGACAGATAAAGAACGGATGTTGCTTGAATGCCAGCAAAAAACGGGACCATACGCCGCCATGCTTTGCAAAGCACTGATTCCAGACTACGTGCTGCTGGCCTGGCATGGCCGAGTGTGTTACCACGGAGCACAGGATATGGCTGCCCTCCCCAGAAACCTCTTGCACAGGCTTTGGGAGCACATCCAGGAGATCTTTCTGGAGATGTCCCCGGAGGATTTCTGCTCCATCCCCGAACATGTTAACAGACTTTTCCAGTAGCTGTACTGGCCACGAATTAATCATTAAACACGCTTGCTTATAAAACATGTATTAATTTAACAGAGGTACACTCACCAGAGGTCCCTTCTCCTGCATCAAGCACACCTTGGGAGGGTTCGAACTGTACTGGCTCCAGGGTGACAAAGAGTTCCTGGCTGTTGGGGAAAAGGGCTTCTCCGCTTCCTTGCTGTGTCTGTATGCTATTTTCAGCATCATTATAATCATCATGCTCCTCTGTGGGTTCTGATGATCCACATACGGAGTCAAACCACATGGGAGGGTCTCTGCTGGCTGCACCTCCTAGAATGGCATGCAGCTCATCATAGAAGCGGCATGTCGGGGGCTGTGACCCAGAGCGGCTGTTTGCATCTCTGGTTTTTTGGTAGGCTTGCCTGAGCTCCTTAATTTTCACGCAGCACTGTTGCTGCGTGAAACCCTGTTGTAGCCTCTGTCCTGCATGCCCTTGGAGACTTTGGTATATGTCTTGGCGTTTCTTCTTTTGGACCCTAGCTCTGCTAGCACGGTTTCGTCTCCCCAAACAGCGATCAGATCGAGTACCTCACGCTCGACCCATGCTGGAGCTCGTCTTCGGTTCTGGGACTCCATCATGGTCACCTCTGCTGATGAGATCTGCACTCACCTGCAGCTCACCACGCTGGCCAAACAGGAAATGAAATTCAAAAGTTCACAGCTTTTCCTGTCTACCTGGGAGGAGCATTCGAGCTCAGACCGCTGTCCAGAGCGGTCAGCTGTTGCACCGTGGGATAGATTTAGGAGGCCAATACTGTCGAATTGCATCCTCACTAAGCCTACATCGATTCGGCAATATCGCTTTAAGCGCTAATTCTCTCGTTGGGGGTGGAGTGGCGAGATCGATTTTAAGAGCCCTAGAAGTCGATGTTAAGGGCTTCGTCGTGTGGATGGGTGCACGGATCAATCGGAATATCGCTAATAAATTCGACCTAAACTCGTAGTGTAGACCAGGGCTAAGAGTATATCTATATGGCAGTCACAGGGTGCGGTTGCAGCTTGTGTAGACATACCAGAACTAGCTTGAATCTAGCTGGCACAAGTACCATATCACAGAAGCTGTAGCAGCATGGGCTGAGTAATTACCCAGGGTTCCAGATGGGCGTGTACATCCCCCACTGAAGCCCCTGCTGACAGTACCCAAGCTAGCTAGATGAAAGCACACCCAGGTATATCTCAACCAGCTGCAATCACACCCATGACTGCAGTGTAGACATATCCTTCAAATTTTATATTAGTCTGGCACTGGTTAGGCAGCTGATGTGCTCCAACACTACTTCTCACAATGATCAGTATAGTCTCATTGTTTCCTTGTATTCACCCTGTCTCATACTTACAATCAAAGTACTTAGGAGCAGAGACCATCTCTCTTTGTTATACATTTCTACATTGCCTAGCACAGTAAGCACCTGGCCTCAAGGCTTTGCCACAATAAAAATAATTTTAAATACTGATTGATCAAAGCACACACTAATGTTGTGTACAGCACATTCTACACTTCAGATCAGATCACCCCCTGGATCTCTATATTCACCACTTGGACACTACATTTATCAGTGTTCTAGAAAACTGTAAAATAGATTCCCTTGAAAACATCCACATTGTCTTGTCTTTAGGCCTGATTCACCACAGCATTACTCCAGTTTTATACTGATGTAATGCCATTGATGTCACTGAGTCCATCTCAGTAGAGTCATGCTAGCATAAAACTAACAGTTGAATCAAGCCCTTTGTCTTCACAGCTGCCTCAAATAATTTTGAATTAATTTATTATGACTGCTGTTGAGCATTAGCCAAGACTGCTCTTGAGAAATCAGAGGGGTGAGTGGGTGATCTTCTGTGGCTTGCATCGAAAGATTTCACAGGATTTCTAAGGGGGAAAAGTCTCTTTAAAATGAGATACATTCTCAGACTCTGCTTATTAGTGCACAAAATGACCACAGTAATGAGACAGGAGACTTTTTTCCCCTTGCCAGAATCCTATGTACACTCAGCTCAGCTGCTGCGCTATTTCAACAAGGAAAAGGCTGTATAGCAGTAGGATATACACATGCCCTCAGCAACTCTAAGCTGTTACCACCATTTGTAATAAGGGCAAATTGACCACAGATGCTGGTGCCAAGTGCCAACATTCCAGCATAAACACACAATCACATGTCCTCCTTCAGCCGGACACTAAAGATTTACACATGGAACTTTTCAGGGACAAGAGAGGAAGTGGTATAAATATGGAGTCCTGTCAGACCTGAGTGATTAGTTTTTGCAATGTAGATACTGTTGGAGCAGTTGAATCCTTATTACCTCATCCCCCATTTCAGAGAAGGTTCTTTTTGTCAACTTTTCTACAAACTCCATTCCTATCAATTTAAATTGCAAACTCCTTACCTCATCTTTTCCCTGTATATAAAGGGCAGTACCTTCCCTGGTACCATAAAAAATAATATATATATATATATCCCCCTGACTGTCCTCACCTGTCTTGGCTGATTTAGTCATTTTGTAACTTTTCTTTTGATGAATGAATTTTTTTAAAGTGTATTTGACATTTAAATACATCCCAATAGCATCAGAGGACACTGAATTTGGTTCATGCTAGGAGAGTAATTGCTCAGTATCCCTAAAGTTATATTTTCCCCTTCATGATTTCAGTTTTTTGCTTTTCATCTTTCCAAAGTTAATGGTCTTTTCTATCCACAAATGTAGAGGATCAGGATTCTCTACATCTCCCTTCCTTCCCTTTTTCCTTACTGCAATTCTTCCCTACATTAAGCACATTGTCTTTTAAAACTTCACCCAACCACTATCTTGGAAAACATATTATAAATCTCAGGTGAGTCTATACCTACTGAGATCCCCATTGTTCTAATATTGGCTGGTCTAAGCGTTGTTGTGTCTTTCCAGAATGTTGGTCTTAACCAACATTTCCAAATGAAATATGAATGGTCACTTCTTGTTCACATAAAGATTTCTGTCACTCTTTATACTGCTTCACTATTTTGCAGGGCTCCTTCAGTTCCCTCAGCAAGATTAATTTTTACAGAGGTTTCCTCAATAGGAAATTCAAGGCAAGTAACCCAGCCTTGTACACTGTCACTCCTAGTAAGAACCTCTTTAAATGAAAATGCGCCATTAATCACGGCTATATACATCAGATCCAGCAAAGAACCCATAACATAAGAAGTGCACCATAGTTGCTCTCTGTAATGTAGAAGGCCATTGTATTATTCCAGTTTTATAACAGTGCAACACCATTGATTTCAGTGCAGTTACACCTGGATCACTGGGCCTAATTAATTCCTGTATTGTTCCAATGGGGTTTTTTCCCCAGGTTTTGAGTTTGCTTTCTCCTGGCTCAGATAATTTTGGATGACAATGTATGGGAAGATGTCAAACCAGTAAAGTGCCTGAAACAACTATGGCTTATTGCTAAAAGCAGCCAAGTCAGCAGGCTGTAAATTGGTCAAGTCACAGCCTCAGCTTGACCAAGGCAGGAGGGGGAGGGGGTTTGGGGTGCCCCAGAAAGGGCAGCTTGACCCCTGCATCCTTCCTGATAGGAATTGTGTCAAAGTTGCTGATCCTGCTCTTCTAAAATGCATGTGCGCGCCCCAGGAATGTCTATTGGGGCCTGAAGGCTGCAAACTCTGGAAAAAACCCACACCCGGTTAATCAGTAATCAGAAGGAGCCTCTTGCTTGACCATTGGAACTGATTGCTTAACAAGGTTTCTTGAAGGGCCATGTATAAATAAGAAGAAAAAGTTTGAATTAATTGGACTTTTCTGGACTCTCCCTCTGGATACATCTTGCAGTCCCCAGAAGCAGATGGGCTGCTGCTGTGCCACATGAGAGCCACACTCAGCTTCGGTAATTGAGGGTTGGGAGTGTTTTACTAACTTGTTGTGGACATGTATGAGTACTTGAGACTAAGTAAAGTTTGGCTTTAAGTGAAAGCACACTTATGTTGTCCTGTTTGTGCCAGCCATCTAGAGGTCGGACGGCCGTATCTCCCCTGATTTATTTCCTGACACCACCTCGCACAGAGTAAAAGTTACCAAGAGCCTTGGGTTGAAAGAACCCCGCATCACAGCATTTCCCAATGGACATGGAACAGGACTGGGAATCATGAGATGTAATTTCTATTCCTAACTCTGCCACTGAGGTGTTGTGGGACCTTGGACAAGTTACTTTGCCTCTCTGTGCCTCTGTTTCATCTTTTAATATTTTTATCCTTTTTTGTAGAGCAGTCAGATCTAAGGATGAAAATTATTATTAACCCAAGTATGGACAGCAGAACATTGCAATCCGATTTTAAAAGAGGCAAAGTTTCAAAGTGCAAATCAGTGACATCTTAGTGTGCAGGAAAATACTATTATCCAAGCCCCAAAAGGCTTACTAGGGTTAAGTTACAGAAAGCTTGTGCTGATCCATGCCTTATCTGGCCTAGACACTTGGAAGAAATACTCAGCCACATCCTCCAGTCTAGGAGGACATGGAAATTTAAAATTAGACATCAGCACTCTAAAAACACTTCAGCACATGTAACTTAACAGCCTCACAGACACATTACGTGAAAGAGGCAACAACAAAGAGCCATGAGGGAAAGCCTTTGGAGAAGAGCAGTCACCTAATACCCTTTCAAATATCTCCAGGACGAAAAGTACACCGCCACATTTAGGCTATGTCTACACTAGAGACCTTACAGCGGCACAGCTCTACCAATGCAGCTGCACCACTGCAAGATCTCTCATGTAGCCACTCTATGCCAACGAGTTACCCAGGCCACATAATTAAGCCACCCCCAACAAGTGACGGTAGGAGAAGCTCTCCCATCACCATAGCGCTGTGTGCACTACCACTTATGCCAGCAAAACTTGTGTCACTGAGCAACATCCCTGAGTGACAGTTTTCCCAACTTAAGTGGTAGTGTAGACATGGGCTTAAAACTTCGAGACTAGGAGGCAGCAACCCTGGTCATAGCTGGCATTTACACATACTGATAGACTATGTTAGACCTACAGCTGAGTGTGTTAATGAAGCTACTACATTAGCTCACACCATAAGAGCTTGTGCTTTTGAAGCAAACCCCCCCACACCCCAACATGTACTCATAACTTCTATGCTACATTTATGTGATTGGCTGAGCATAGAGGTTATGAATACAAGATCATGGATTGCATGGCATGGTGCAGGAGTTAATGTGAAGATTTCACAGAATAGTGGAATAGGATTTTTTACCAACATACTTCCTTGTGAATGTACTATTCCAATGGCAATTGAATTCAAGCAATTGAATTCATTCAAGGATTCAAGTGAACAGCTCATTGTAATCTCAGTCAGATGTAACACATATGCAACAAAGTTAACAATGTATTGTTTCTGTCTGAAGAGTTTTTCCATTTGCTAATGGCTCTGATACATAAGCAGGTGCTGCTGTAAAGAGATGGAAAAGCACTGAGTTGGCCACATGATTACAGTGGCAATGCAAAATCATCCACAAGAGAGGAAGGTTTCAAATTAAAACAAATGCAATTCATTTCTCTCTCATAATATCCTCTGGTGACATTTGTGCTAAAGTCTAGCTGTTTGCAGTGTGTGTGAGAAGTTGCATAAATTGATTCTAAGGTAGTTTTTGCTCTGGAGAGTGACAGCTGAAGTAGGGATTAAAAGAAGACAGAATGAAAGTTCCTGCTGTGCTCTCTCTGCCTGGGAGCAGCCAAGCCACAGTGTAAGGACACTTCAGGGAGCAATTGTGGTTTGTTTTTGTTTTTCTTGCCAACTCATGATTTGTTCCATTTGACTTAGTTCCTCTTTCCTTAAGTCTGTCATTGTGTGTGACAGGCTAATTATGATATTCATTTTTGAATATTTTTAGAGAGCCTACAATGCAGAATAATGTTGTAATAGAAATGTGCAGAAAACAGCAGGTGTTTGACATCTAGTTTAGTTAGAACTACCACCCTTAAATAAAAGGAAGAGGAAGAGCACATGTGGCCTATAAATACATGCATTACATTTCAACATACATGCTTAAAGAATTGACCTGACCAAACAATATCACGATTGCTCCATACAAGTACCTTTTATCTGGTCATAAGAGAAGGAAATTGAGGTTACTCATCTGTAACTGGAGGTTCTTTAACATATGTGGTTCCTGATGTGTATTCCATATGTGGGTACTCATGCTCACCATGTACCTGAGTTTGCAGATTTATAGTACAGTGTCTGTCAGCACATATGCAGTTCTCCTCATGCTCTGAACTGAGTGAATTATGCCTGTCCAGTTCCTTCCCCTGCCATGAATCAGTCATGATCTGCAGCAGAGGGGATGGAGGGTGGGCAATGGAATATAGATAGGGACAATACATTTCAAAGAGCATCCAGGTGCAGATAAGTAACCTCTATTTCTTTGAGGGATGGTCCCCATGTGTATTCCACCTGTGGGAGATTAATAAGCGGTAGTTAATCAGGAGGTGGATGCAAATGGTATGAATATCCGTAACACTGTTGTCCCTATCTGTAGAAGTCTGGACCAGTGCATAATTTTTTGTAATGGTGTATACAGAGCTCCCCATAGCTGCCCTACAGATATGTAGTGAAGGTTAGTCTCACACAGATGCTGCAGATAGATGTTGCTTGTGCTCTGGTGCAATGGACTCTCTCACACTCTCACCCAGCGTGTTACTTGGATGATGCAGGTCAAAATCCACTTAGAATCTCAGTGCTTGACCCATTGATTGGATGTTGATAAAATGGATTGAAATCCTCAGGAGGTCTATGAACCAGAAGTATCTCAGCCAGTTGGTTGTGATGAGGATGACCTGAAGCTTGTTGTGATGAATCTTTTGCAGGACTTGTGGTGTTAGTGGGATGGGAAGGAAGGCAGATCTGACGTGGTCCGTTCAGGATAGTAGAAAGGCATCATCCTTCAAGCCACAGCCCTGAGCTGCTCTGGAGAAATACAGGGGGAGGTTCTTGATTGTCTGCAAGGTGTAAAGGTCCCAAGACAGCATTCTGTCCTAAACAAGATCTTCATGCAGTGGGGAATCATGAATCTTCCATTCACTGTCTGTGGAAAAATGTCTGCTGAGACTGTCTGCTGGGGAGTTATTACCAATGGAAGGGTACTTATGTTCTCAGCTGGAAACGGAGAGCAGTCCCATATCCTCAATGTGGTATCTTCCGCCAGTGTAACCATGTCTCTAAATAAGTTCAGACACAAGAGGAGACGGAGGATAAGGGTGACCAAAAATGTCCTCCACAGACATACATCTCAGATACCACTGATTCAACCTACAGCCTGGAGTGAGGGCAGTCAGATCCAACATTTCCTGGTCAGAGTGGAGGTCGGATCTCTCTGGAGCAATACTGGTACCAGCATAGAGTCTGATCAGAATGTTGAAGGTAACAGCGGGAGATGCCTGTGTTTTGGTTTATATGTTGAAACCAAGATCAGAACTGACGGATCCATACTCCTGCATGCCACACTATCCTGTGGGAGCGGGGGGTGGGTTTACCCAGCAGGCATAAGTCCTTAGGACCGGTGTGCAACGACTCCCTCAACTTGGAAGGAGTCAGAGAGCAATCTTCTCTTTGAAAAATTTAGAAGAGGATCGTCAGGGTTCCTTCTGACTCCAAGATCACTCTGGCTCAGACAAAGAGCCACACACAAAGCTTTCCCCCTCCCAAGATTTGAAAGTATCTTGTCCCCTTATTGGTCAGATGCCGGCCAGGTCAGGTGTCGGTCTGGTTACCTGCATTTCTTAACCCTTTACTGGTAAGAGGATTTTATCTGCATCAGACCCTCTCCCCCTTATATTTATGACACGCCCTCCAAATCACCAATAGTGTGGAACACTGGCTGTGATTTCTTCCTGGAGCTCTAAAAGAAAACAAAAGTAATAAGACACATGCATCTCCAAATATACTATTAACTGGATAAAGACTAACAATATTTCCCACATTGCAAGGATGATTTTAACCAGTTGGTTCTGGGAAACTGTCACAGGAGAGTGCATCAGCCACTTTGTTAGAAGCTCCTGAAATGTGTTGTATTTCAAAATCTTGGAGAGCTAAACTCCACCGAAGAAGTTTGTTATTTCCCTTGGCAGTATTAAGCCACTATAGTGCCGCATGGTCGGTTTGCAGGTGGAAACGCCGTCCCCAAACGTATGGGCGTAGCTTTTCTAGAGCTTAGACAATGGCGTAACATTCCTTCTCACTGATTGACCAGTGGCTTTCCCTCTCAGACAGCTTCTTGCTGAGAAACACGACAGGATGGAATTTTTTATTTGGTTTTTTCTGCATTAAGACTGCTTCCATACCACGCTCGGACGCATTTGTGGTTACTAGGAACGGTTTATCAAAGTCCGGGGCCCTTAGCACCGGGTCAGACATGAGTGTTGCTTTAAGCTGGTTAAAGGCCTTCCGACACTCATCAGTCCACTGAACTGCATTTGGCTGGTTCTTTCTGGTTAGGTCAGTTAGAGGGGCGGCGATTTGGCTGTAGTGCGGTACAAATCACCTGTAATATCCGGCCAAGCCTAAGAAAGATTGGACCTGTTTCTTTGACTTTGGGACAGGCCACTTTTGGATAGCCTCCACCTTGGCCTGTAGGGGGTTAATAGTTCCTTGACCCACCTAGTGTCCAAGGTAAGTCACTCTGTTGAGGCCTATTTGACACTTTTTAGCCTTAACAGTTAGTCCTGCCTCTCGTATGCGCTCGAAGACCTTCTGGAGATGCTCCAGGTGTTCGGCCCATGAGTCAGAAAATATGGCCACGTCGTCAAGATAGGCAACTGCCGATTCTCCCAATCCTGCTAGGAGACTACCTACCAGTTTCTGGAATGTGGCGGGTGCATTCCGCAGCCCGAAAGGGAGCACATTAAATTCATACAGCCTGACATGGGTGATGAAGGCTGACCTTTCCTTGCCGGATTCATCTAGCGGTACCTGCCAGTACCCCTTGGTTAAGTCTAAGGTGGAGATGAACTGGGCACATCCCAGTTTCTCCAATAGTTCATTGGTGCGAGGCATTGGATAGTTGTCTGGGCAAGTCACAGCATTTAGCTTACGGTAGTCCACGCAAAAGCGTATTTCCCCATCCGGTTTGGGGACTAGAACCACTGGAGAGGCCCATGCACTGCTAGAGGGACGGATTATACCCATCCGTAGCATGTCTTGAACCTCCTGTTCTATAGCAGTTTTGGCGTGAGGAGCCACTCGATAAGGTCGGGCTCTAATTGGGTGGACATTACCTGTGTCAATGGAGTGGTATGCCTGTTTGGTCAGTCCTGGGGTGGCTGAGAACATCGGTGCGAATTTAGCGCACAGCTCCTGGATTTGCTGGCGCTGCATACGTCCGAGGGTCATTGAGAGGTTCACCTCTTCCACGCCACCGTCATTTTTTCCTTCATAGTAGACACCTTCAGGCCACTCAGCGTCTTCTGCTCCCTGGGCAGTAAACTGACAAACCTTCAATTCTCGGGGGAAAAAAGGCTTTAGAGAATGAACATGGTACACTTTAGGCTTGAGAGTTGAGGTGGGGAATGCTATGAGATAGTTAACAGCTCCCAGGCATTCTTGGACCGTAAATGGCCCTTCCCATGACACTTCCATTTTATGGGCCTGGAGCGCCTTCAAGACCATGACCTGGTCCCCTACTTTAAAGGAACACTCTCTGGCATGTTTCTCATACCAGGCCTTTTGCTCTTCCTGAGCCTCTTTTAGGTTCTCTAGCAAGGGCTAAAGAGTCTTGGAGAGTGTTTTGTAGGTTGCTTACAAAGTCCAGAATGTTAGTTCCCGAAGGCGGCGTAAAACTCTCCCATTGCTATTTCACCAACTGTAATGGCCCTTTAACCTCGCGACCATACACAAGTTCAAATGGTGAAAACCCTAAACTGGGATGTGGTACAGCCCTGCAGGCAGAGAGCAACTGCTGTAACACTAGGTCCCAATCGTTGGAGTGCTGATTTACGAATTTACGTATCATGGCTCCCAAAGTTCCATTAAACTTCTCCACCAGACCATTTGTTTGATGGTGGTAAGGAGTGGCAACCAAGTGGTTCACCCCATGAGCTTCCCACAGACTTTTCATGCTCCCTGCCAGGAAATTAGTTCCCGAATCAGTAAGGATGTCAGCGGGCCAACCTACCCTGGCAAAAATCTCTGTTAATGCCTAGCATACACTTTTAGCCCGGGTGTTGCTCAGAGCTACTGCTTCTGGCCATCAGGTGGCAAAATCCATGAAAGTCAGTATGTACTGCTTTCCTCTGGGTGTCCTTTTCAGAAGAGGACCCAGAATATCCACAGCTACCCGCTGAAATGGAACTTCAATTATGGGGAGTGGCTGGAGAGGGGCTTTGACCTGGTCTTGGGGCTTTCCCACTCTTTGGCACACCTCACAAGACCGGACATAGGTAGAAACATCCTTGCCCATTCCCTCCCAGTGGAATGACCTCCCCAAATGGTCTTTGGTTCTGTTCACCCCAGCATGACCACTAGGATGATCATGGGCTAAGCTCAAGAGCTTTACCCAGTACTTAGTCAGAACTACCAACTGTCTCTGAGGACGCCAGTCTTCCTGGTGTCCACCAGAAAGAGTCTCCTTATATAGAAGTCCTTTTTCTATAACAAACCGGGATCGATTAGAAGAGCTGAGAGGCAGTGGGGTGCTCCGCCCCACTGTCCAAGCTCTCTGGAGGCTTTCATCTGCTTCCTGCTCAGCTTGGAACTGTTCCCTAGATGCTGGAGACATCAGTTCCTCACTGGGTTGTGGACTTGGGCTGGGTCCCTCTGGAAGCAATGTAGGTGATGGGGTTGGTTCCGTTGACTGTGAACCGCTCTCAGCTGGTGCATGATGTGGTAATTCAGGCTCTGGCTGAGCCTCTTGTATTGAGTTATCGGCTGCTGCTGCCATTGCAGGCTCGGTGGTGCCCTCTGGTGTTGGCACTGTAGATGGGGTTGCAAGCGCTGGACTCAGTGCTGGCAATGGTTCTGGTGCTGGTTGCTTCGCCAGTTCCGGTTCCAAGACTGGCTTTGGTTGGGTTTCTGCGACTGGATCTACGACGGCTGTTGCAGTTGTTGGCAGGGTATCCGGTTCCACCACCTCTATCTGGGTCTCTGGTAGTACAGATGGGGTTCTGGTGGAAGTCTCAGGAACAGAGCTAGGTGTGACAGCTTGCTTAGCCTGGCTGCGGGTGACCATTCCCACCCTCTTGGCTAGCTTCACACAATTGGTCAAGTCTTCCCCCAGCAACATGGGAATGGGATAATCATCATAGACTGCAAAAGTCCAATTCCCTGACCAGCCCTTGTACTGGACAGGCAACACAGCTGTAGGTAAATCAAAAGAGTTGGACTTGAAGGGTTGAATCGTCACTTGTGCCTCTGGGTTGATTAAGCTGGGTTCCACTAAGGATTGGTGGATAGCCAACACCCACGCTGTAACCTTCTTTCCACCCACACTCACCATTTCCCTTCGCTCCAAGGGTATCTGGGAGGCATCTGGGCCTGAGGACCTTTGGTGTGACCCCCCAGTGCAATGAACTGTACTCTGTTGGGGTTCTTGGGGCAGTTGGCCTTCACATGCCCCAATTTGTTACATTTAAAACATCGCCCAGCTGACTGGTCAGTGGGGCAAGGTGGGTTGCTGGAGAATGGTGTGGTGGGGCAATAAGGGGTCTGGGGTTTTCCTTGTGGGGCCTTGGGCTGCCCCTGGTGTTGTGGTGTGGTCTTGGGTTTTCCTTTCTGGTATCTCCCCAAACTATGACCAGGGTTGTTCCTCGCTGCTTCCTGCACCCCTTGTGTGCCAAATGTCCTTGTCCCTCTGCTGATCTGGGACTGTTTGTATTGATCAGCATAAACAGCAAGACTGTCTGCTGAGTCCATTTTCTTATCCCATAAACACGGTCTTATATCATCTTTGGACATATTCAGGAATTGTTCCTGAGCCATCAAATCACACACTCCTTCAAAGCTAGTAACACCCCTTCCCTTGACCCATTTAACAGCTCCTTTATCCGGTTTACATAAGCTAGATTACTTAGTCCAGGCCCTCGGATAAGGGTTCGAAATGTTACTCAGTAAGTTTCAGGTGTAACTTGAAATTGTTTTAAAACCAAATCCTTGAATTTCAGAGTCAGAAGCCTCAATAGGCATGTTATTGAATATGTCCAGAGCACTTCCAGTCAACTTTGCTACCAATGTGGTCATTTTGTGATCAGGAATGTTATGGAGATTACATAGTCTCTCAAAGGTGAGAAAATATTCAGCAATATCATGGGATTCATCATACAGTGGACATAGTCGCTCCCATTTGTGGATTGTTGGGGAAGGATTGTTAGTGTTATCCGGTAGATTCTGCTCCGCCCTGGTCTTCTCCATCTCCAGGGCATGCTTCCTCTCTCTCTCCCCTTCTCCTCCTCAGCATGCTTCCTCTCCCTCTCTTTCATCAATCTCCATCTGTCTAAGTTGTAGCAGTCTTGCATGTTTCCTCTCCTCCTCAGCATGTTCTTTATCTTTCTCATTGGCTTGCAGTCTAGCTAGATCAAGTTTAATAGCTGTTTCACTGGCAGTCATTTTAGCCTTTCTGTGTTTAATCTGTCTTAACCCGATAGAGTTAGAAAGGAAAAAGAAAAAAAAATTGCTTGGGTTTTCCCTGTAGGGGGTTAACTACCTGCTTTCATATGTAGGTACTCTAGCTCCTAGCAGCTTAACCCCTCCCTGCTTCCAAGCAGCTACAGGGAAAAGCCAGAGAAGAAAAAAAAAATTTCTAAACTCCCTGTCTCTGGTTCAAAAAAAAACAAAAGAAACCACACAACACCCACCTCTGGTTCAATATATATCCCACCGCTCTGCCACCATGTCAGGGTTCCTTCTGACTCCAAGCTCACTCTGGCTCAGACAGAGCCACACACAAAGCTTTCCCCCTCCCAAGATTTGAAAGTATCTTGTCCCCTGATTGGTCAGATGCCGGCCAGGTCAGGTGTCGGTCTGGTTACCTGCATTTCTTAACCCTTTACTGGTAAGAGGATTTTATCTGCATCAGACCCTCTCCCCCTTCCCTTTATATTTATGACAAGGATCCTTTTCTGCACTTGTGAGAGGGCCCTCTCATGAGAAGCCTTTGACTCTTTAGGCTTGGAATTTGTAGCTTGACCTTGTGCTCAGAGGTGCGCTGCCTATGGATTGAGACTAATGTATGGGAGCTGGGGTTCTTCCCTGCCTGGATCTGATTTGAGGTCTCATGGCTTTCTCCATTACCTGTTCCGAGCCTGACCTCTTGGCCATCACTAGATCAGGGATGGAAGGAGCAGTGAATACTGTACTTAACAGCGATGCGAGTCTCACTAAGGCAGTAAGGGCAGCCTCGCTGTTTGTCACTCACTGCAGGGCCAGGAAATGCAATTCTTAAACAAGGACATAGTCCTTGTCCTCAGGTGAGGATTTCCCCAAGGCAGGGAGAGAACTAACCAACTCCACTATACTACTAAGTACTATATGGCTAGAAATCTAGAAGTGAAATACTGATGACTATGGACAATATATACCTCTTTACAAATTGAAGCAACAGTGGAAGAAGCTGTGGCCACAGGATTCGGATTTAGGCCATGCAGTGGTAAGAAGGAACTGGAGAGGTATCAGTCTAACACTGCACCTTACACTCTCAGTCTGGAGCACAAGGAGAACTGTGCAAGTGCAGACCAATCGACACCGCTTACTAAAAATCACCAAACTCAGGTGAATGGTGCACATGCATACCCACATATGTAATGCACACATGGACTACCACTCTAAGGCCTTGGCTACACTTACAAGTTACAGCGCAATAGCTACACTTGCAAGGCACGTGCAACGCTGTATCTCCTCAGATACAGCGCTGCATGTACTCCACCTCCCCGAGAGAAATAGCAACTATTGCGAAGTGGGTGGAACACTGGTCTTTCAGTGTAGCCGAGGAACAACGCAATTACTGATCTCCGGAAGCTGCTTTGTTTTGAAACGGCACTTCCGGGTTGGAGTTCAGAGCTCCGTTCTTGAGCTGCTACAAACAGCTTTACAACCACAGCTACTTTTTGCAGGCAGAGGGTGGGAAAGAGGGGAGGGGCTCTGTTAGGAATGCCCACAGCAAATGCCGGCAGCTCCGTTAGGAATGCCTTGGACAGAGACAGCGGGGGGGTGGGGGGAGGCTCCGTTTCCTCTCTTTTATCTGCTCTTTAAAAACAAACAAAGCCCCTGCTGTTTGCTTTCAGTGATTGAGAGAGAGGCAGGGGATGTGGAGGTGTGGAAATAATGAGCTGACACTCTGTGGAGATTCCAAAAATCCACTCTTTTTCCAAAAACGCTCCCTGTCAAAGTCCCCCTCACCCTCCTCCCCCCCCCCCCCGATTTGAAAAGCACGTTGCAGCTACCTGAATGCCCATAATGCACCGCTCCCAATACAGCTGCAAGTGCCGCAAATGTAGCCACGTCAGTGGTAGTTACTGCGCTGGCGGCTGCCAGTGTGGACAGGCTGCAGCGCTTTCCCTACTCAGCTGTACGAACACGGGTTTAACTAACAGCGCTGTACATCTGCAAGTGTAGCCAAGGCCTAAGAAGAAAGAGTTTGGGGCATCCATACCCCTTTGAGCTTTTAAACTGCAAAGATTTCCCACAAGGTCTTGATCATACTAGGCAGTAGCGTAGCTAGGGCGGGAGCAGCCGCTCCCCCTGTGAGGGAAAAGTGGCGCTAAGGAGCTGCTGGCCTTTTAAAGCGCCCTGCCCCCAGCCTAGCTCCGGCAGCAGGGCTGGGGCGCTTTAAAAGGCCCGGGGGCTCCGCAGCGGCTGGAGTCCCAGGCCCTTTAAAGCGCTGCTGGGTGAGTACAGAGGGAGCGGGGAGGCGCTTTTTTATAGCGCCGCCGCTCCCCCTATGCTCTAAACCTGGCTACGCCACTGATACCAGGTTCTCATCCCTATAAATTTGTATTGCAACCAATGGTAGATGAGCTGTTCAGAATAGCTCAGCAGATGCTCAGCGCCTTGCAGGAAGAGCATGTACGAGAGCATCTGACACAGGGAACACCTGCAAACACCAGTAGTCCTATGTGAGCTGCTTCAGCCTGTCCTGTCCAGTGAGTCATGACAGCATTAGGTAATTCACTACATAATCTCTAATCAGAGCACAGTTTATTGGGGGGAGTGGGAGCTCGGTTGAGAGAAGCATGATATACTGGTCTAATCACAGGACCGCAAGCTGGCAACAACTCAAATTTTTTGGGGTCAGGGAACATGGCTTCAAAACAATTTGTGCAGTTCCTGGGTCTCTGGATGATTCTGTAATACAACATGTTCTTAGCTCTGCTCTGGCATTAATTTCCTCTGTGGCCACACACAAGGCACCTAATATTGCCATGCCACAGTTTCCCCAACTACAGAACTGGGGCAGGAATATTCACCTAACTCATAGCATTGTTTTGAAGATTAATTATATCCTGAATTCTCAGCCCAGGGGTTGCAACCACCCTGCCCTTTATGCAAAGGCATGAGGAAGAGGAAAAGTTAAATAAGACACGCAGTTCAAAGTGAGTTTCTAATTTGTCTCTGTCCTGTTCTTATTGAAGTCAATGGGACTTCAATAAGAGCCTGATCCAACTCCCATTGAAGTTAATGTAAACAATCCCATGGGAGCAGGATCAGACCCTAAGAATTGGACTAGGCCCTTATTTTCCAAGAGGGTTTTTATTTAATGTTGAGATTTACCTGCCCATGTGCTCTTGGTCCACGAGCACCCAGATCTGTTAACCTTCTGGGTGCCCTTGATTTTGTGTGACTTGGATTTTTAAGGGTTGGATTGATATTAGCCTCATTTCAGCTGGCAGATATTCATTTTCCTTTAATGTTATTTGTATTGCAGTGGTGCCTGGAGAACAGAGCTGCATTATGCTAAGTACGGCACAAACATAACAAAGATGGACCCTGACCTGAAAAGTTTACCATTCTTTGTTTTATTTTGTAATTCATTTGTGGACTAAATACCTAGACCATAGGATGGGCACTGTTTATTTATGTTCCCCAAAAACCCACCATTTAAGTTGAGTGGACAGAGTTAGTGCCAGCAAAAAGCTGGTGGGGGGCATGACCTTTAATCCCCATAGAACTTATGGAGCCAAAGAAAGCTGGACCCAACCCCATGGACTTGAAGGCATCGGCATGCAGGAGAAGCCTCTCAAAGCTTCTGTCTATCCCCTCCACCCTGCATCTCACTGGCAGTGCAGCAAGTTTGATGGCAGCAATGACAGATGACATTGATCCCCCTTCAATTCCATCACTCTGTAACCTATCCAATTGGGAGCAGAATCACACTGCATGAAGCTCTGAGCAGCATCAATTTACTTGACACTTGCTAGCTGAAAATTTGTTTCAGAGTAAAGAATACGACAAAGCAGCTGTGCCCCAGCTCCCTTCCCTCTCCATCTTGACACCAACATCCCCAGCCATGCAGCATTTCTGCAGAGGAGCTTTGGCAGGCTTGCGGGGGTGGGAGAAAGAGAGAAAGGAAGGGGGGAAAAAAGCACACCCAGTGGTTAGGGTATCATCTGGGAAGGGGGAGACCTACATTCAAGTCCCTACTCCAGAGCAGGGATTCAAATCTGTGTTTCCCATATCCCAGGTGAGTGCCCTAACCACCGGCCTAAAGGTTATGGGAGGGCACCACCCCCTCCCTACCTTTTGTGAATAGGGCTTAAGTCCCCTTGTGAATCCAGCCCCAAAAAATTTTGGAATGCAACTATTTGGCAAATTCATGTCAAATTAGCAAATAATTTTGGGTTGATTTCATTTTTCAGCCAATAAACTGTCTGAACTTTTTTGCCCAGCTCTAGTTACCGGAAATGCTTCTAAAGATATGGCCCCAAGATGCAATGCAATAACTTATGACAATGACATTAATTAGCATATCTTAGTATCATAGATTATCAGGGTTGGAAGGGACCTTAGGAGGTCATCTACTCCAACCCCCTGCTCAAAGCAGGACCAATCCCCAATTTTTGCCCCAGATCCCTAAATGGCCCCCTCAAGGATTGAACTCACAACCCTGGGTTTAGCAGGCCAATGCTCGAACCACTGAGCTATCCCTCCCCCCGAACTGGAATGAAGCAGCAGAAAAATAAAATGTGATGCATTATTGAAGGAATTATTAGATTTGGAATTAAGGCATAAAAATGTTAGCAGTGATACAGATGTTATATATTAACACTATAATCAGAAGAAAAATAATGCAAGCAAGAACAATAAAGCAGAGTAATCTATGTGCTGGGTAAAATAGGTGATAAGGCAAATTGATTGTTGACTTTATTTAAGGGCAAAACAAGAGATTTTTTAATTAAAAATGTGATTGAGAAATTATATGATCTCAGGGACAGAATATTATCTTTCCTGGATGTCTCTCCTTCAAGTGAAGGTGAAGAACAGAAGATAGGCTGCCTACTTTAAAAGAAAAAGAAAGATCTTAGTGATAAATAGATAAAAGGAGTAGAGCTGGGAAATCTATTTTCCAAAAAAAACAAAAACTAAACAAAACTCCAGTCTAAAACTGATTTTTTGAACAGTTCAATCATAGATACAAACTTTGTGGTCTGGGCATCCATTTGAAACAGAAGAAATGTTTTCCCTTACCTTAGCAGAGTTTTCACATACTTTACTAGATGGTACCTCTCTTAGCAGAAAATGTGTGTTTCCATGGACAGACTGATAGAGGACAAGGACCCTAACAACTGCATCTCTTAATGATCCTTGCCACTTGTAATAAAACCCTACTTGACCAGAATTTTTATAAGGGTTTCATCTGAAATAAACAAAGGTCCCACTATGCAGTATGCACATTAAAGAGTAATTTTTTTTGAAGTACTGAGGGTCAGCCTCACTTTTCAGGTGCAGCCAGCAACTAGAAAATTTACACCTGCATTTCTGTAACAAACAATTTCCATTTTAAGATGCAATTTTAACCAGAAAAAAACCACAAGACAGCCATTGTCACCTCAAGACTAGATTATTGCTATAAGGTGCAGCTCCATGTAGAGCTCAAGCCAAGCTAAAAACCTCTGGTACACTACTTGGTGTCCCTCTGATTAATCAATGTTTCTTGACAGCAGCATGTGACACTTGTGCTCCATGATCTGTGCTGGCTGCCTATTGGTAGAGTTTAAGTTATTGATTTTGACCTAGGAAGCCCCAAATGGCTTGAGACCTTCATATCTAAGATAGCAAGAGATGCACTATGCCCTACTGCCACAGCTGTAATCAGCAAAAGCACTCAGCTTGGTTTCTTCTCCCCCCCCTCCCGACCCACCCCTGCCCAATTTAAGAGGGGATTACAAAAGCATTTGCCAGGAAGAATCTTCATACTTAGTGATCTACTTTTGCACCCTGGTCTGGAAGAAAAAAAAAACCACCCACACAGATCCAATTACCCGCAGGGCATGCTGCAAGGTTTAAACTATTTACTCACAGTGAGGTTTTCACAAGCTCATAGTGATAACTTAGAAGTTTTACCAGTGACTTCAGTGGGAACAGAGTTAAATCATCAGTAAGCACTTCAGAAAACACTACCCGAAGTGTTTTGGGAAGCAGTTTGATGGGAGCTGTGTTGTGTGTGGATATGGGGACTCCTATCTAGTTGGGCGGATGGTGCTATTGTTGGAGTTAGCTGCTAGTTTTAGTTGAAAAATTGGTTTTGTAACTTGTGTTAAAAAGAATAAGCAAATAGGAATCTTAAAATATTCTTATAAAGTCAAATATTATGAAGGTGCTGATCACAATGCCATAGTTCATGGCGAGTTGAGTTTTGCTCTTAAAACAGGGATTGAACCACTTGGTTGTGTATGAAAAGCATAGAATATCCTCCCCAAAAAAATCACAGTATACTAGAAAGTTATCAGAAAATGTAATCTAAATTCATTAATTTAGGAGTTACATTAATTAAAACTGTGTCCTTTAAGTAATCTAGAACCCTGTGCCAGATGTTATCCTGAATGATCTCAATAACCAGTTCACACAGATTCTCCAGATGTCCCCTATAATTAGAGCCCTACCAAATCCATGGTCTATTTTGGTCAATTTCATGATCTTAGGGTTTTTAAAAATCACAAATTTCACAATTTCAGCTATTTAAATCTGAAATTTCACAGTGTTGTAATTGTAGGGATCCTGAACCAAAAAGGAGCTGGGGGGGGTTGGTTGCGGTAATACTACCTGTACTTCTGCACTGCTGCTGGCAGCGGCACTGCCTTCAGAGTTGGGCAGCTAGAGCGCGGCAGCTGCTGGCCAGGAGCTCAATTCTGAAGGCAGAGCCTCTGCCAGCAGCAGCACAGCAGTAAGGATGGCATGATATAGTATTGTCACCCTTACTTCTGCGCTGCTGCCTGCAGAGCTGAGCCCTCAGTCAGCAACCGCCACTATTCGGCCACCCAATTCTGACGGGAGCAGTGCAGAAGTAAGGGTGACATGGTATGGTATGGCCACCATTACTTATAGTAAATGTGGGTGCCTGGCCAACAACTGCCATTCTCCAGCCGGCCAGCTCTGAAGGCAGTGCAGAAGAAAGGATAGCAATACCATGATCCCCCTAAAATAACCTTGTGACCCCTCTGCAACTCCCTTTTGGGTCAGGACCCCCAAATTTGACACACTGGTCTCCCACATGAAATTGTATACTATAGAGTAAAAGCACACGTGCACGCACACAAAAAGATTTCACAGGGAGATACCAGATTTCACAGTCTGTCACGCATTTTTTATGGCCGTGAATTTGGTAGGACCCAACCTATAATTTAAAAACGCACTGAAATCTTGTACATAGGTTCTATATAGTGATTTGGAAGGTAGATTAACCATCTTTCCCCCTCTTCCCCCATTATTCTTCATAATGGAAAGTTTCTCTTTCCCTGATGAAAGAGAGAAGTTCTTTACAGAGAATCTCACAGAACTGCCTTCTTTCAAAATGTCCACCATCTCTTATTGTTATCAGAGAAACTGAGGCCATAGATTGCTTTTAAGATGCCATTTCAAGATATCCAATACTTCCTATTGTTCCCCAACCAAGTTGCCCTCAGGGAAGATGGTGGCCCAGCACAGTACTTGCACAATGACAAAAATTAGAAAGTTGTTTTTAGGGTTTTTTCCTCCTTAGATGTAAGCATAGTGTTTTTGTAACTATTGTAAAGGGCCCTAGGCGCTCTGACAATTAAGAAATCGTACAGCAATATAATAACCCCCTAGGGGCATATAAAAAAAAAATCACATATGAACAACAAACTCATCCCACCAGCAGTGTTAACCAAATCGCAACAAATTAACTCAGCCAGTAATCAAAGCCCCTTTCCATCACCCACCCAAACCCAATCAAATAAATGTTTCTTTGCAATAGGGCCAGTAGATCAGATTCAGGCTATCGCAGTCCAAGGATGGAGCAAGTTCCAGAGGACAGTCTGCCAGCAGCTCCCTCTTGTTTCTAATGAGCTCTAGAGCCTGCATTGAGCACAGCTGTGGCAGTATGTCCTGGGGACAGAGGATCTCTCAGGTAGGCAGGTAAAATAAAATTTAGAATTTTCACACAGTTATAGGATTCTGTATCTACTCATGGGAGGCTCTTAAACTGCAGGATCATGATTTTCTCCTATCCTTGATGTTAAGGCAGGTATTTTAGAAGTTTTTCCTATGTGTATTTCAGTGAGATATATGCAATCTCCCTCATGCTGATTGTCCCAGCAGCAGTCTCAGAGCAACAGTCCTTATGCCAGTCAGAAAGAACCTGCATTGATTTCACAAATGGGATTTTACACTCTGCTAAAAGCTCTCACAGCTGCCCCTGACCATGCCCAAAAGTGATTTTTAAATTACTTAGAACTTTCTTTTCAATCCCAAAGCCAAGTAAAGGTATGAGACTTCAGGGATGACTATTAGCCTGCTCCAAAGTTCACTGGAAGTCAGTGGAAAGATTCCCTTTGACTTCAATAGGCTTTGGTTCCAGGCCAAATTTCAAACTTCAGCCATTTTGCTAAAGTCCTCATTCAAAAAACTAAGTGGGAATGCTCCCATTATTCAAACAGCTGAAAAGATTTCTCAATTTTTTGCACAAAATCAATTTAACCTGTAGTCAAAACAAACATGGACAAGTTCAGTCCCCCTCTCAAAAGGTTAGTATTTCATAAAAGTATGTGCTTGTATAAATAGGATTATAACAAAAGTGTTTTGTAATTTTTTATAGTGGCTGCTATTATGCATCACTATAGTTTTATCCCTCTTTGTTTTACATTTTAGCCCTCTTAATACAGCCTAGTGTCTAATTTGCAATGAGAATGATTGTTGTGAAAAATATTTGAAATTCTCTCTCTCAACCCTTTTCCTGATCATTGTGCTGGATGATAGTTCCATTTAGCATATATTTCCTAGTTGGTTCCTTACTTCTACTTTAAATTATCTTACATTTCTCTAGATGGAAAATATAGTTCAATCTACTGGCCTAGTCTCCTAAATTATACAAATCCTTCTGAATCTTATTGCATTGTTGTGCATTATTTTCTCTGCCTCCAAACTTAGTATCATATGCAGACTTGGAGATTTTGTTTTCAATACTATAAATCAAATTGAAGAAGGTCAGAAAGAGCAATGGTGTAGTAGTTTTAAAAAGTGGGTAAACAAACTAAAATTCCATATTGTCAACATGAGAAGTGGGTAAACTGTGTTTACCCTCAACTACACTGCGAATTAAAGGAAATGGGATGAGCCAGTTGAGAAGGGTAAGAGTTACAGGACAAATCTGAATTCAGCTCAGTTTGAGGTGAAGATCTTTTTAGGAAAGTCAAAAGAGCTGAATGAAGATCTTGTTTCATATGCCAGAGGAAAAGGTATATTGCCAGGAGAAAGAGGAAATGACAACCAGCCTCTCTCCACAAAAAAAGTACTGGAAAATCTGCTTAAATATTTGGATACATATCTGAAGTAAAAATTGAAAGCCTTAGGAAATCCATTCAAAAATAGTTATGAAAAGATACTTCAATTGACCCATGAATCACTAACCTATTTTAAGCTCTCATTCTAAACTCTGTTTTCTCTCGTGGCAAAAATACATCAGGGAAAATATTTTGCCCCTTCTAAGAACACATGGGGAAACAGACAAAAGTCCCCGTTGTCACTTAATATTTTCCACTTATAAGGACTAATCCAAAACTCATTGACTCCACCGAGAGTCTTTACATTGACTTTAATGGGCTTTGGATCAGGCTCATATAGTACTTTTCAGCTGAGAATCTCCAAGTGCCTAATAACAAATGAGAGAGATGAAAGTAAGATAATTCTGATAAGGTCCTCCCTTCACATGTAGAGACACAGAAATTAAAGTCAATATTTTCAGAATTGGACAGATTATTTTTTTTGTCACCAGTAATGGAGTGCTGACTCACCACTGCAGGGCCTCCTGCTGGTCAGGCTGGGAATTAGCTCTTTCAAGCTTCAGAGAGCCTCCTGGTGGCTGGTGCATCACTTGTTGTCTGCTCTGCTGTGTAGTCTCCACCACCGGGACACGTGTTGCTCTCTGGACCCCAGTGTCCCCTTCAGGACATTGCCTTCCAGCAGTGCCCACTACTCCATTCTCCCCCATTCCGGGGGAATATCAGCAGTCCTAGTCCACATCTGCCTTCATGGCCACCTGCCACCCTAAAGTCTAGTCCCTTACCTCAGAGACAAGGTGCAGTCCATGGGCCACACTCCCTCATGGCAAGGTGCAGTGCAAGGGGCAGGGGAGAGAGACCCAGGCCCTCCCATTACTCTGGGCCCCAGCCCAGGGACCCTTGAGCAGCACCTACTTGCTGCCTTTCTCCACTGCCTGCCTTCCCTGGGCCACTTCCCCCATAGCCCTAGCACCCACTCAGCCCTTGTTTCAAGGCCTGCAGTGTGGCAGGGTCAGCCAGAGCTGCTTCTGCTGCCCAGCACAGCTCTATCCAGGGTCCTCCTCCCTTGCTAATCACAAGGAGACTGCCCTTACCTTTGCTGGGCAGCCTTTATATAGGTCCCAGCCTGGCCCTGATTGGCTGCCTCTTTCTTTGCCCTGATTGGCTCTCCACAGGCCTTTGCTGACTGGCTGCCGGTCTGCGCAGCCTCTCTGGCCTGTTCCAGCCCTTTTTCTCATAGAGTGGGGCAGCCGCCCCATTACATCATCATTTTTGAAAATTTGTCTGTTAGTGATTTGCCTGAGGAGACACAGCAAATTAGTGAGAAAGTAGGAACAGAATCCAGGCCTTTTGAATCACAGACCTCAGCAACAAGCATTAGATTACCCCACCTCTCCATTAATATTTTTAATTCAATACATTTCTCATAGATCTCCTTGTGAGTAGGATTTATCTATAATATTACAACTAAATAGAGCTAAAGCTAGTTCCCACTTGCTCGAATTTAAAAAAGCACCGACAGTTTCTGTGGCAAAAAATTAATGAATGTATTTTTTCTATCCACCCAAAATTGAGACAATTTTTTTTAACAATAGCCAAAAATGAACAGAAAATGTTTTACCTGCCAAATTAAAGTTCAGATTTTCCCTTCAACAGACGATGGTATCTCTAATCCTTAAAACACAGCAGGGAATTCCATTTCTGGCATGTCTTTAGAAGTTATGACGGTGTCAGCAACTGATTCTGGGGCAACATAATTTAAATTCAAGTTTCAATAAGAAATTAAAGAAATATATACAGAAAGAATACTTTAAAATGTGTATGTTTGAAACCTGTGGGTCTAACCCTGATCCACTTACTCACTCAGGTAGTCCCATTAAAATCACTGATACTATTCAGGTGATTGGCCTTCTATATATATATATACATACACACACACACATTTCTTGATCTTGTTTAGCATATCCTGTCAGGTGTTGAGGTTCCTCATCTCTCACTAACCTCCTTACCGCAAAATACTCACTGCCTTAAAGGACCAGGCACCTAATGATTCAGGATTTTAACAATAGTACGTATGTATTTATTTTATTATACATTTTTATTCATATTTAGAAATATGGCAGTAATTAAAAGATCTGTTTCCAAAATCTAGTTGTATACACTATTGAACTCAGTTCACTTTTAACAGCAGACTGTTTTAGCTTCATGTTTACATTTTGAATGCAATTTATTTACATGGTAGAACTAATTCTGTCTCTGTTCCTTTAAAAAAAAAACCCTCTATAAATCATACTCAAACCTGAGATTATCCTTAGGGCCTGAGCATCCTTTACTGAATCTGCTGCTATGACACAGCAGATACAGATTTCCTTTGTCTAATTTCTGGAAGGCTTTGTTTAGTTTACTAGTTTCCATGCAGTATAGTGACAACACTGATTTTGTATATCAAATCCGCAAGATTATTGTTTTGTAAAGACACATTTTCTTAATCCTCTTTTGCATATTTACACCAAACACTCTCTCAATCACTTATTTATTCACAACAGAAAGAGTGCCTATATTATAGCCATAATCTTTTGGAAAATAACATTTGAAAAATCTGTAATACACAAGTACATTACGCTGGAACTTAAAGAAGGCACAGAAGGTGAACATCCTTTAGGAACTTTTAATATTGATTTAAGCTATGTGTAGGAGCACCAGCACTGCAGGGGCAAGAGTAGGCTGCATGGAAGGATGATTCTACTGTGCTGGTCTCCTCTACCTTATGACTAGTGGCTGAGTCCTCCCATGAAGATGATCAAGAGGGAGAGCTAATGCTTTTTAAGCAGCATTAATTCCCGATCAGCTTTCAGCCTGGAAAGCTACAGACTCCGCAGGGAATGATGTTGCAGAGTCATACTTTTTGTTGATTGTGTGTTAACCTTTATTTCAACTCATGCTCCATTGTTAAACACTTTTTAGGACCTTAAGACATATGACAATAACATTGACAAAGGGCACTTGCTTGACGCCCTGGATTTATACTGTACAGAATTATCCTGTCACTCCACTAACAATGGACTCAGCCACTCTTTTAAACAAGTATAGCCCTGGGCATGCTAGGTGGTGTGGGTGGGTTTACCATTGGTTCATAAAGCCCGATGCCAACTCTGTCCACATATCGATTCAAGTGATACCATCACCGGGCCTAATCACATCCGCCACGCCATCAGGGGCTCATTCACCTGCACATCTACCAATGTGATATATGCTATCATGTGCCAGCAATGCCCCTCTGCCATGTACATTGGCCAAACCGGACAGTCTCTACGCAAAAGAATAAATGGACATAAATCTGACATCAGGAATCATAACATTCAAAAACCAGTAGGAGAACACTTCAACCTCCCTAATCACTCAGTGACAGACTTGAGGGTAGCAGTGTTGTGACAGATTAACTCCAAAAGCAGACTTCAAAGAGAAACTGTTGAACTCGAATTGATATGCAAACTAGGTTGCATTACCTCAGGATTAAATAAGGACTTGGAATGGCTTGGCCATTACGTTAATTGAATCTATTTCCCTTAAGTTAACGATCCTCATTCACACCTGTGTGACCATCTTGTTTATCACTTCAAAGGTTTTTCTTCCCCTGCTGTTATGGTTCCTCTCAACTAATTAGCCTCTTAAGGTTGGTCTATGCACCTCCACCTTATCATGTTTCTCTAACTGTATAAATATCTGTCTACTGTATGTTTCATTCCATGCATCCGATGAAGTGGGTACTAACCCACGAAAGCTTATGCTGAAATAAATTAGTTAGTCTCTAAGGTGCTACAAGTTTTTCTTTCTTATTTTCGTTTTGCTGACACAGACTAACACGGCTACTACACTGAAACCTGTGTATTTTATGTTTGCTCTTTAACACTTTTTTGCCCTCTCATTAAACTTTTTTCTCTCATGAAACTTCACTCTTGTAATTTCTCTCCTCTAGCAGCCTGATAGAGAACATTGCACCCGGATTTTTATCTGGTAAACTACAATAATGCCTTTGAGGTCAGTGGAGTTATACAGGTGTAAAACAGAGGTAAATGAGATACACAATATGCCCCTTGCTCTGAAAGTCTTTGGAATTAACTGCTTGAAAGATGCTTATAGTGTGACCAATACCTTGTTGGTCACAGCATGTTGTGATTACCTGTTAATGTGCCATATGTACCATTAGTACACAGGAAGTATCATGGACCTGATGTTCTACTTTGCACCTTCTGTAACCATTTGCATCTATGCAAAATGAGTACTATATACTATCTAATCTGAATAGGAATATTTTACACCTACTGTGACATTCCGGAATGCAATCTACACCTGTGAGGGCCCTGCAACCTGGGGTGTCTTGCAATGCCTTACTGTTGTAGCTCCCAACCTGTACTACTCACAAACAGCTTGCCAGTATGCAGGTCGCTCCAAGATGTGTTTATGTAACTGCAGCCTGCCATTCACACCCTGGCTCCCACCAGCCTTGGTTATACTGCAGAGTGACCTCAACACACTCCCAGTCCTAGACTTCTCCCCAGAAATGTATGTCTTATATTGCACAGACCTCTCCTGGACAGTCCAAACATATTAAATCCACGATTCCTTTAAGGGAATAATATATTCACAACTTAAATTAAATGGAGTTACCCAGACACTTTAACTTAATAAACTTGTTTTCTTGTTGTATCTAATCCAGTGTGTTTAACTACCAAGAGATAGATTTTAAGTCTGACCTGCCACCCAGGTGAAAGGTAAAAGCAAGGTAATGGTGAATCAGGCTCTGGATGTGCTACAATGCTAACTCCATAAATGCCCTAGCACCATTAAGGATTCATGCAGATGCCTATGAGGCAAAGAATCTTTATTAGGGCTGTCCGAAAGTGAACCCTCACCTCGAAGGTACTCACCATCATCTTCTAGTAAGGCCCTCTTGATTCTCCATTGTCCCCTGAGGGGGGGCTAGTGAATTCCCATGGATTTTTACAGTCTCTTTAGGGACCTGATTATTATTTTCTATGTGGTTGTATAGCATCTGGTACAATGGAGGCCAACCTGGTTGTGGTCATTAGGAGCTACTACAGAATAAATGTAAAATAAATAATAATCATCCATGCTAAAGGTATTATTCTGTGGGGGCAACAGAACTCCTGCAGTCCCACTGCAGCACATGAAGGGATAGGGTACCAGGATCCCACACAGGGATCCACATCTCTTGCATGCCACAGTCTGCATGAAGCAGACAATTTATGTCCATACCCATAGATATCTGTGACACACATATCCCCCTTCTTGGCGTCTCTCTAATAGTATCCTTATTGCACTCTCATTCACAACTCCTTTATGCTCCCTACTTCTGGATTTTGAAACAACCTAGTAGAATAGCTCCTTCCTTTCTCTTTATGAACTGCACATACAGGACACAGATGTAAAAATGTTAATAACCCATTTGGCATTTTTCTTAAGAATATGGAATAGCCCTATCAATCTCTGTTATCACTGAGCAAGTTCAAATATAGCTAATTGTTATATCACAGTTATAGGGTAATAATTCCACTTGATGTTTACCATAAAAATAAACCCACCAAGAAAAACAAATAATGGTGTGCCTGCATCCTTATAAGGATATAGAATCCATTTCTATTAGCCTTCAGCTGTTATTTTCAACTGTACAATATTTAAATTCCTTACCTTAACACAAAAGCAACTTCCTCGGTGTATAATTAAATCATTCAGTACAAGAAGTATTCCAGCAAGTAATGAAAAACAGTTTACTATATCATAGTAAATATTTGACTGGTTCTTCAAATGAAATTGCAACATCTCAATATTTACTTTTACTTAGAAGTGTTGATGATTTTTCCTACTGAGCAATAAAACGGAAATTAAAAGAGCATTCATAATCATATGATAGGCCTTTAACATAATTAATATTTGCCAAAATTCACAAATTCTGATTATTTGTGAATCAGAAAATGTAAAACTTACAAATACATTTGAAACTGATATTGTGCAAAAATGGCATCCCAAACATTGATTTTCATAGCTACTCTCTGCCCTAAAGGGAACAGCAATTTCTCACTTTGTTAGTATGACAAGATGGAACTGTCATCTTCAAGCTATATCAGCATGAAAGATCAGCACTTGCTGAGTATCCATCTCACACTATATACAGTTCCTAACATATTTATGCTATAATGGCAATTATAAAATTAACAGTGGCTGCCTGCAGATTGTTATCTGATCCATAATAAAAATAAAACATTTATTGTTAATTATGACCGGTGTGATATCTCCAGAAACATTTGCAGCCACTTGAATTGGTGAAAGAAAACTGAGATATTATTTTATCTCCTTAACTACACAATCATTTTGTGAATGAATCTTTACTTATATGTTTATAAGGTACCCCCAAAATGTCACTTAACTGATGTTCACCAAAAAAATTCCAAGCCAGTCCTATCCTCTCTTCAGAATACAATGTATACATAACATATCTAAATATAATTAATACACCTAAAAGTAGTCTCCCTCTGGTCCTTCACTCAATAGGTACATAATTACTAGTGTTTAAGCGGTCTAGACTCCTCATTTCCATCAGGAAAAACAATTAAAATTAGACAGAGGTTGTCATCTGGGATTGCTAATGTGATATAGTGCTTTCTTCTTATGAGGATGGACTTGGTATTTGTTTTAAAGTACTCATTTTCTAAATAATGGGCTGAATCCCCAGATGTGACTTTAAGCCCTTCATAGCTTCATTGAGTTTAAGGACAAAAGGGACCTTTAGAACATTCTTAAACATTAATTGACTTAGCATCACCGCATCCTAAATTTTTTCAAAAGGGAAATGGAGACACAGTGACTTGTCCAAGATCATATAGACCAACTAAGTGACAGACCTGGGACAAGAGCCAAAGTTTTCTAGTTTTCAATTGCATGAACACCACAAGAACACTCTGCCCCCAAATTGTTCCTGGAGCATAGGGTGGGCAGCATACATGCTGCAGTCCTCTGGTACACAGATAATTTTGAAAGGTCTGTAACACTATTTCAGAGCAGCCTATTGCTCCTGTGCCTGATTGAGCTTTGCTTGATTGAGTTTAGTTTGGTCTATATTGTTGTGCTGAGGTTGTGTCTTGTTGTTATTTCTCAGATCAAATTCATGGCAGGTGTTGAAGCTGATGGAATCATTCCAAGCTGTAGTAACAAGAACAAATGTTTGTATTATGACAAACTATGCATTTGCTTAATTTCTACTATAGATAAGAGACTACATAATTGTGACGTAAGCTGTACAATTGCTTTCTGTGTTGTTCACAAGATTTTTTTTAGAAAATCCTAGGATTTTTTAAAAAGTTGTTTTGCAAATGAACAAATGCGAAGTTCAAAGTCACACAGTTGACACTCTAACCTTAGTTCCCATGATGGAACAGCATTTTGTAGATAACTCCATAAAATGAGGATGGCATTGTCAGCATTAACTTTAAATTTCCTGGCTTTTGTCAGCTTGCGTGAGTAACTTCCCCTTCTTTTTTTCATAGCTTTATAATGTATTAAATATAATGAATAAAGGAGACTCAGACAGCAAAGAAACTCAAATATGACAATATAATTAAATTACTCAGCATCCAGAAATCCCCTGGTTTTCAGCTCTGATTTAAATACAATGCCAATTCAATTTCCTTAAACACTTGACAGGACCTATTTTCAGAAAGATTTCTTGCTAACAGGCTTTCAGTCACATTAAGTGCTCACAAAGTGCACAGAAGTTTTATTTTATCGCACAGCCCTAATTGAGCTGTCTGGGCTTAAGTAGTTGAATGTTACAGAAATGTTTATTATACAAGCCCACTTAATCTGAACCTAGAAAAGAACTTTTCTGTAGCTTTGGGTGTAATTTATCCCTGCAAAAGGCAAGCAAAAGGCCTTTTATCACCCTCTCATTTCAGTGAATTATGTTTATGGAGTTCTTCTACAGCTATGAATCTGGTTTCACTCCAACCTGAAGAGGAGTAAAGTCTCAAATACCTCTCTCACTTGACTCTCATTATGTTTGATGTTGCATGTTTCTGATAAAAAAAGGCCTTTATTCCATTAAGTATACAATAGCAACCATTTATACCTCCTCATGTGTATAGCTGGTATCTATTCATATCATATCAGCCACGGTATGAATCTAGCGATAATGAAACATTTTTTATTTTCATTTTTATTTTTATTTACATCAGTTTGCCTTTTGCTTCATATTCTTATCTGGTATTCATTTTGCTTACCTTTGTTTTAAGCATCTCTTCAAATGGCTTTAACCACATTTACAAATACAAAGATTAAAAAAAAGATCCAGAGGTACAAATAACTGCACATGGAAATGGATTTTGCCATAAAGTAACTCACCCAAGCCGAAAAAATAAGGTACCCTACCTCCCCCTCCATTTGTTCATCCCATATTCCTAATTTTGCCACTTCATCAGGAGTATAAGAAAACAGATGAGTCTAACAACACATGCCCTAAAGTTCAAGAGATTCGAGATCTGTCAGATCAAGAAGGAGAATGAGCTCCAGAGCTGAGGGACCCCAACAGACAATACCTTGCCAGATGCCTGTTCTCCTTATTTCTACCTGAGGGAAACAACAGATGGGAGGAATTGAAATGAAGAGCAAAAGTAGAGAGTGGTGTTAATTTTTTTTCTCTGCAAACAACAAAATACATATCACATTATAAACATACATAAATATTCTCCTAATGTTGCTCTTCCCAATAAGCAATTGCTGTAGTTATCACAGAGACAGTAGATCACAAATAGTGGCGTAGCCAGGTTTAGAGCACAGGGGGAGCGGCGGTGCTATAAAAAGGCGCCTCCCTGCTCCCCCTGTACTCACCCAGCGGCACTTTAAAGGGCCCGGGGCTCCAGCCGCTGCGGAGCCCCCGGGCCTTTTAAAGCACTCCCCCCAGCCCAGCTCCGGCAGCGGGGCTGGGGAGGGCGCTTTAAAGGGCCAGCAGCTCCCCGCAGCGGCAGGAGCCGCCGGCCTTTTAAAGCGCCCCCCCCACGTCCCGCTGCCGGAGCTAGGCTGTGGGGGGGAGCGCTTTAAAAGGCCAGCGGCTCCTGCCGCTGCGGGGAGCCGCTGGCCCTTTAAAGCGCCCCCCGAGCCCTGCTTCCGCAGCCGGGCTCGGGCGGCCCCTTAGCGCTGCTTTTCCTCACAGGGGGAGCAGCTGCTCCCCCTGCTCCCGCCCTGGCTACGCTACTGATCACAAATGGGAGAGGACATGGCTCCCGTGGTCACAAATGAGAATTCCCTGGTACCCTATCAAATCCTCTCTTCTTTTTACCTCCTTTTTAAATGTCTACATGTCTTTATCCCCCTTTGAATGTCTTCTGCTTTACAAAATTTGCACATTTTGTTACATTTCATTTACTTTTCTGAAGTGTTCTCTCATTATAATTCAGAATCTACACTAGATCGGCATCTTGATTGACTGACTGATTTTTTATCCCCTATGTCCATGCTTGGCAGGCATTTAATAGTAATTAAAGAGTTCTCTAATCTGTTCAAAGGGTATTCAGATAATCAACAGGCAGTGACTTTGATTGATAGTCACTGTCATGAAAACTGGAAGATGAGACCTTTGAATGAATTTCCTCAAAGAAAAATGCTGTAGAGAATAAGTTCCAGACTAATACAGAGATGTATTTTTACCAGATGCCAGTGTTGCTTAAAAGGATGGTGCAGACTACCAGAATCTGGCACAATAAGAGAGATTTGCCGTAGCTGTCTGAATTTCTCTGTGATCTCATTTGCCCTGGAGGTCTCTCTCCTTCTCTTTGTTAGACTAGGCTCCTTGGTAGTATGACATATCAACTAGAAATCCATAGCAATAAAACTAGCACTGAAGCAATCTTGGCTGCTGAAAAATTAAGACAGAAAGTGAATCCCATGGGTTTTAAAATAATGAGAAGAGATGGCAAAACCAACAGCAGTGGTAAAAGGGCAAGAACAGCTAAAGAGTCGCCACGGGTCATCATTGGAAAACATATTATTTCAGTATACATTCTCTTGATTTAGTGCCTGCTACATTAGGTCTATAGTATCACAAAAGCTAATAAATCATTGCTCTGGATGACAGCCTCAGCACCTGTGCTTTATCATACAGCAGCAAGCCTTGTAAATTACCTAGAGAAGCAACTGGTGACCATACAGCATGTGTGAGAGAATAATTCAAGGTCTATATCAGCACACTGATTAGGCTTGTTTCATTATATTTTTGATAGTATTAAAAACACACCCATAGTAACATTTACCCTTATTCCTTGATCAGTTTGAGTTACCGTCATTTTAACATCTTGGGCTTACAAAGATGCATTATGTATGATCTCTGAAGTGGTTCCTGTGTATCTTTCACAATATACTGGGAATCCTAATAATTTAAAAGTAACAGTAGTGGCAGAAGAGTGATCCTATCAGTGCAAAGGGACTTACCCATTTGAGGATTATTTGTTTATATTTTTAGGTAAATATATTTATGTATTGACAGTAAAGCTGTACAAAACGTTTGCCTCGGTACTGAAAATACTTGACATTTGCCTTTTCTCAAGTTCAAGTTGTATGCAGGAACATACATTTGTTCAATTTTTCATGTTAATGAAATATTAGTCAGAACTGGACACAGAGTCCAGATTACTTGGTGGTGTAAATTAGTGCCGCTCCATTGACTTAAATGGAATTTAACACATTTACACCAAAAGAGAAATTTGGCTCAACCTTTTTTCGCTAGCTAGACATCTGTGAAATTTTAGGACACGTTTGGTTGCTGTATGGGGGGAGGGATAGCTCAGTGGTTTGAGCATTGGCCTGCTAAACCCAGGGTTGAGAGTTCAATCCTTGAGAAGGCCATTTGGGGATATGGGGCAAAAATTGGGGATTGGTCCTGCTTTGAGCAGGGGGGTGGACTAGATGACTTCCTAAGGTCCCTTCCAACCCTGATATTCTATGATTTCAAATTTCACGCTGGGAATTGTAACATAGTAGAAGTCACATGGTATGCCTTCTGGTTCTCTGTTGGGCTGATTCCATGCAGGAAATTAAATAATTTTGCTCAAATTAAAAAACAAAACCAAAACACTCTTTTGGGGAAAAAAAGCTAGGCCTAGGAAAGTCAGTCCCAAAGAAGAAGAAGAAGAAGGTTATTAAATAATTTTGGAAGTTAAAAAGGTTGCATGTGTTTTCCATATCTATACCAGCCATTAATGGTGCCTACTATTATAAGGAGCAAATCAAAATAGAAAATCCCTATTGAACATGTAAATGAGACAGCCCACGGGTAATGTGGAGAAATGCTGGACCAGACTGTGTGGTGCTCTGAGAGTCCACTCCCTGTAGAAGTGCTGGGGAATTACCATGGTGCTGGTTATGGTTCATTAGTTCTCAGGGTAGATCTATTCCAATCACAACCTTGGTGCAGGTTACAGCAGCCTCAAGGCAGCTCTAAATGTTTCCAGCTGACTATGATCCCTGAAGGACCCTACATTAGGTGAGCCTAGCCAGAGTGCAACTCACTCTGACCATGCCTCCATATGCCAACACCCACCCCCCACCCACCCGATTTGGGTCAAATGGGGGGAGTGCAGTTCTACAAAGGTGACAGCCATGCTGGTAATACTCCAGCTGAGGACCTTCCTACAATGGTGGAATTTCCAGCTGTTTAGATCCTGCTGCTTTCTAGCCCCTTTGTGCTGCTCAAATGGTGCAAAAGTGTAAACAAGAATGTAGCTCATTGAGTAGCAAAGCATTAGAAGTTTCTTGTATAATGAGCAGGGACTTAAAGATATGGACCTATGATATCATGCATAAAGCAATATTTTGGCAAAAAGCTGCCATGCTAAAAGAATCAGCTCTAGATAAAAGCATTCCTTCAATTGGACACTGTAAGCCTGGTGATGGTGATATACCAATGCTCTAACTTAATAAACATACCAATCTGGGGTGAAATTCTGGCATTAATTCCAGGGGGGCTAGCATTTCAACCCTGGTGTCCATCATTTATCCCTGCCACTACAAATGAGCTCAGACCCACCACAACCAATGGAACCACAGTCAGCCTTAGGTACTGAAACCAGCTATTTGTGCAAAAACAATTTGAGTATTAAGCTGCAGAAGTAAGTTTCAGGACTTTTTTGTAGTTAACAGATTTAATGGCAATATAGAAAATTTGAATGCATGCCATGCAACTCTGAAAAACACCATAAATGGGTTTCATTAGAGGGCACACAACAGCAGGAGGTCATTATCCAAGGAGAATCACAAAGACATTATAGTCTTGAGACTGTAATGAGAACACACTTGTAAAAAGGTTTCATACTGTTGTCCATTCTTATTTCGGTCTTGGTCGCTAAAAATGGTTTCAGTACGTTTTTTCTTTTTTTTCCCTCCGTTGTTTCATTTTTTTGTTATTACAGTCTGTCACAGGAATGAAGCTCAGAAGATTAGTGCTTCAAGAACTTTCTAAAAATTACAAGCAATTCAAAAGAAGTCTGAAATTCTTCATTTCAGCCTATTTTAATGTCCTGCAGTATAATTGGCAGATCATTCTGCTTGCTTTCACACTTGTCTCTAGCCTCACTAAATTGTTGGTCAGAGGTGAAATAGATATCCAATCAAAACACAGACTGTTAAGAACACTATAATGAATATAGCATAACAGTATCTTGGCTTGATTGTGTTAGCTCTAAAAATCCTGCTAAATCATTCTCACAATAAAGTGTCTGATTCTGCAGTCCTAGTGGGACATTACATGAACAGGACATGAATGTCCTATGAATATCTACAAGATATCCTAATACAGGAAAGGTCCAAAGGTTGAAATAAATACACGTTTATTATTTACTATTTATATTCTGATAATGCCAGGGGCCCCAGTCATAATAAAGGACCAATTTTACTGGGCAGTGTATAAATTCATATGCGACAGTCCCTGCTCCAAAGAGTTAATAGTCTAAATGAGGTCAAGCTGCAACAAGTAAGTATAGAAAACACAAGGAGCATGTACACTACAGGAAACAGAAACATGGAGTTCGATGGTTAACCATGTACATAATTTTTAGGCTACAAAGTATTTTGTTTTATATACACAAATAAAAAAACCAGATGTTGATGTGTCTTTAACAAGCTACCTGGTTAGTTATAATTAATTTGTTGTCATTTATAATTGGAGTTGGAAAACTTGATCTAATATCACTACTATTTTAAGGATGTAGCGTTGGCCCACTTTTCATTTCTAAGATTGAGGGTCTGTCCCACATGTGCACTCTTTGATTCAGTTGAAGCTGCATAATCCCCTTGGAAGCAGACAAATTGAAATCTTACAGAAAACTACGATTAAAGTCCAGAACATTCAGTTATTATGAAACTCTAAGTTTCACCAATCACATTTTAAAACATTGTTTGTTGTACCTCCTGCATTCTTTGCTTAGATGCTAGTAGTTCACAGATCTCCACATTTTTTCACGGTTAAAGCACTGCAGGAATATCCAATAAGAGTCCGAGCAAGCCATATTTAGGTGAGAGAATTAGTTAGGATAAATGATCAGAGGGTTGGTTTATCATTGGGAATCATCTCAGGTTAGAAGATGATATCAATAAGGGAGATAAGGAAGTCACACAAAGCAGCTGGCACATAAAAAGTGCTTATTCACTTGCTAGGATAATGAACATTGCACTGAATATGCAAGATTGTTTAAATACTTGACCTATCCCTAAATCCATCAAAATACTCCAGTCTACCTGACAACTAAAGTATGCAGTTTGGATGCTCAGGAACCAAACAAATTACACCCAAAGAACTGACTCACAATTGGCCAGATTATGATATCTGTATTCATGTCAAATACCTCGCACCATAAGTAGTCCCAATGAAGTCAACAGAACTACTTGTGACAGTGAAATGTGGTACTACTTAACTGATCTAGCAGACAAGGGCTCAATAAGATCCCAGGTCTGGAGACTGGAAGTTGAAACCAGACAAATTCAGACCAGTAATAAAGCACGCATTTTGAACAGCAAGGGTAATTAACCCCTGGAACAACTTGCCTATGGATATAATGGAGTCTCCATCACTTGAAATCTTTAAATCAAGATTGGATGTCTTCCTAAGCGATACACTCTAACTCAGCCAGAAATTATAGACTTGATGCAGGAATTACTAGGTCAAATTCTATGGTCTATGTCCTTGTCTACATAGAAAAGTTGCCCCAGTTTAATTCAAATCCTGTTTTTAAGATGATTTCAGTTAAACTGGTGCAAACTCTGTTATTGACTCTCTTATTTCAATTTAAGAGTGACTTACTACAGTTTAGTTTAAACCTGATTTAAGCTAAACCTAAAAAATGTTGAAGTAAGCCAAAAGAAGAGTATTCAAAATTTAACTAAATTTTGAATATTCTTCTTTAAACCAAATCAAATGTACTAAATATAGTACATAACACTGATCCCAAAATTTAACTAAATTGGTTTAAATTCAGACCTTAGACTAAACCAGAGAAACTTTATAATGTAAATAAACCCTGTGTTATGCAGGAGTCCAGATTAGACAATCATAATGGTCCAGTCTGGTCTTAAAATCTGTGAATTAATGTGAGTAAGCATATCACAGTCTGCCCCTCTCTTTGGACTAAGTCTATAGTGGATTCAGGTAAGCTGAGCATGGTGGTTCTCAATAGTTCATTTAAACAATACAAAATCAAAATCTTTCTTCCTAAAGCTAAATAGTGTAGCATGGCTAAACTATGTGTTTTAAAATATCTAGGTCCTATTTGCTCATGCAAATGAGCTATAAACAATATTTGCATTAGTCTACACATGTATACAGGATACATCTGTGTGAATGTACATGATTTATTTTTCTATAAATTGGCATGGATAAAAAGACAGACTCTTTAGTGGAAGATCTCAAATTGTGCGGCTATTAGTTGCAACTAGATAGCCACCAATATGCATATTTACAACATATAAAACATGCATTCAGAGTGTGACGGTATGCACATAAGGGAGATTATCCAATCTGGCTGGAGAATAAATGTTGTATGTTCATATATATTGTATATTAGCACCCTGGGGAGAGATTTTGACAGGAACAAATTAATTGGGCACCCAATTTCCACTGACTTTCAGCTGGAGCTGGGTGCCAAGCTACCCATTGTACATTTGAACCCCCCACCATATCGTTTTTGGTAGGGTGAGGTATGTGAAATGGGCTTGTGGCCTCACTCCAGTTGATAGACATAACATCCACATCACAAAAAGGTCTATTGCAGTTAGTACTAGTCTGACTGTCTCAACAGAGAGGCCAAATAATGGGTACTTGTGAAAAATAAATCGCCCTGTGGGTCCCTAGAAGTGGTGCCTCCATGCTGGGATTTAAGCACTTTGGTCTGGCAGTGCAGGGGAAGCTGCTCTCTGCTTATGTAATCTGTTTATGTAATCTGTGGATAAATCACTTCATTCTCCAGGGCTGTCAAACTGGCACTTTTCACCAGTACTAAACACAAGCAAAACAGTTACAATGTAATACAGGGAGAATGTGTATCTTTTACAAAGATTCCTTTTTAACTTGCACTAAACCAAACTTTCCTGCATTAGGGCAGATCTACACATAAAACACTGCAGCGGCACAGCTCCTCAGTGAAGCCGTTACTATGCCAACAGGAGAGCTTTTCCCATTGGCATAGTTAATCCAACTCCACGAGAGGCGGTAGCTATGTCAAAAGGGAGAAGCCCTCCTGTCAATACAGCGCTGTCTAAACTGGGGGTTAGGTTGGTATATTTGCATCACTCGGGGGTGTGGATTTTTCACAGCCCTGAGCAATGTAATTATACTGATGTAAATTTGTAGTGTAGACCAGGCCTTAGTCTGCTAACTTGTGCAGTGTCCTGGCTGTGGCTTTTATTGATTCCACCCAACAGCATTTTGACTAACAAGTTTAACATTGAAACCAACAATTGCAATGTGGCAGCAACACATTCTCTCTTTTTCATTTTAATAATGTTTCTCCCGGCACTCACAAGTGATACGGTTCCTGTTATTCAAGGTACGATGAGCATAACTCATGTCTGCCAAGGCATTATTGTATGTATACTTTGGCATAAAGAGGGCTCTTAGGATGTCTAATGTGATGTCCTTTGCAATCTGTTATTAGAGTATGCATCACCTTGCCAGTTAATCATACCATTATGGATACTGAAGACATGACAACTGAGAAGGATTGAAATGCAGTGTGTACCCAAGATTAGGAAAAGTTATTTAAAATTAAAGTAATAATAATAAAGATAGGTTGTGAACTGCTGAAGATTGGTGTGTAAAACTGAGAAATTTTAATCAGAAAGCTTCTTCAAAGTATCTGTTTATAGTAAAACAAAGACAGGAAAAGAAGAATAAAGCAATGTGAACTCTCTTCTGAGGGGAGCAGAAAAAAGGAGGGATTCTGAGGGTTTTTGGATGCAAACCAATATAATTAAAAACCCAATTGATAAATACATCAGCTCTCTATTTACCTACAGTGTCATTGTAAGCCAGAAAAGGCTGATGCATTTAGTCAGTCATCATCAGTACTGCACAGCATCATTAATCTCTTTGCCTGTTTATGTGTTATGGATGGTTTTACTTTGCTTGTGTGTACTTTGCTGCCATCTCCAGGAAATTGTGGTTATAAAAAAAACAACCCCAAAGGTGGGGTTGGCGCCAAGGTACAATATTTCAGACATTTTAAGCATGGGTTTGATTTAGTTTTTTTAGACTATTTTCACTAGAAATCTGTTGGCAAACAGAACATCGGCAGGCATGGAATTGATGATAGCTTACAGATGCAGAAGCTGCATGCTGCTTGTTAGGCGAGCAAAATAGCACTTTAAAATAATACTCTATTTAACATAATGCTGAATTGCAGAAGAACTCCTATTAAAAGATATTTACAGCATACATTCATACTCAACGAGTCCATCGCGATTAATGTTTCTGCAACAAAAGTCAAGAAAATGAATAGTGACTTATTATTGAGAACTATAAAATACTTTTTTGTTTTTAACTGTCTAAAGCATATAAGGCACATTGTTAAACCATTAAAAAACTAGGCAAAGACTAAAAGGTAAAACAAAGCTCCACAATCCTCTAAATGATAATTGAACAGGCACATTTTTTCTTTATTAATGGACTATTTTAATTTTAATGGCTGGTAATATGAGATACCATTAAGGAAATGTGTTTTTCCAGAAATGTTGCACTGAAATTATATGCTTCATACTGTACTACTGCATCTGAATGAAACTTGCTATGCTACAATAAATCTATTAAATGGTAACACATACTTTATACATACTATAAATCACTGTATAACAGAATCTTTTTAAACTCTTCTCACATGGAAATCTTTTTATGCCTCTAATCATTTTTGTTACCCTTCTCTGGACATTCTCTGATGTTATGGCACTATAATATTTTGTGTACTGAACACTATCCCCTTCTGAATTCAGCCTAATATCTTGTTTGTTTTCTTGACAACCACTGCACACTAATCAGATAGGTTCAACCATCCACAAGCACAACTCTGTCTTTTTCTTGAGTTACTACATGTATGATTATCAGTGTGCATGAGTAGTTTACTCATCTGCGTGTGAATAGTTCAAGTTGCTCCTTCCAACATAGGTTACTTTGCACTGTCTGCACTGAATTTCAGTTCTCTTTATTTTGCCCAAATGCCTACCTTTGTTGTGTTCTTGTGAAGAGCCTCAGACAATTCTTGACTTCACTAACCTAAATAGCTGTGTCATTTACAAATGTTGCTACCCCACTGTTCAAACTCCATCTTCCAAATCAATAATATAGTACATAACACTGATCCCAATGCAGATCCTTGGGGCATCCCATTATTAACCTTTTAAAAGCACCCTACAGTTGCTCAGAAAAATGGCTGCAGCTCATGTTCTGTTTGTGGACTTACTATAAAAATAATTGTACTACTAACATTAATTTAAAATAACATCCCATTCCTACTTAAACCTTTTCTGACAAATATTCAGACTTACAAGTAATAATTTGAGATATACTTCTGAGCCTGTCATAATAGGTTTCTTACTGAAGAAACCACCACTAGAACCTACCTTCATTAAAAAAATGTGTTTTGAAATTATTCTTCTACTACCACAACAACCTTCTCTAATATAATTCTCCTCAAGATGTAAGCACATTGTACATCTCAGATCCATTGTCTAGAGTAAATGGGCCAGATCTGCAGACACTGAGCCAATGGATTTATGTCAATTTACACCAGCTGAAGATCTGGCATCAAGACCATATCACTCCCAATGGCAGAAAAGTCTTTTCCACCCTGTAAGCACTGGGGCAGAAATCTTTCACTATGGGGGGAAATGACCTCATGTTGAGAGTCAGCAAAAGGATTGTGTCCCACGTAAGCCCCCAAAATTGGTCTTTAGTGGAACTTAAGTGATGTATGGGCTTTGTGTTGGCCCTTTGCACAGGGTGAATTTACCCTGCAAATAGATCTGTATAGAATTTCCCTTGTTTTTTGAGGCACATATTCATGGACTGTGAACCAAGAGTTCAACCATACACAAACTGCTTTAGGGCTTGTCTACATAGTACATTAGTCTGCATCAGAGGAGTGTGAATTCTAGTCTGCAACCACATGATGTGCACTAATTGGCATGCATTGACCCTGCTGGCATGCTGTATGGCTGAAGGGCTTAAAAACAGACCTGAAGGGCTAAAACAGCCCTGGGAGAGGGCTGAGGCTGCGAGAGGGTGACTGCTAGGGACAGCAGCAAGCCTCAGCTGATTGGGGAAACAGCCACAGCTGCGGCCATGTCCCAATCAAGACCCACCTAGCCTTTATAAGAGGGCAGTGGGCCAGGAGGACGGTCTCTCTCTGAATGTAGAGAGGGAAGGACCTGGCTGCCTGGGAGCTAAACAGGGAGCTGAGGTGGGGCAGCACCGGGGGAAGGTAAGAGGAGCTGCGGAGCTCCCGCCTGGAGCTGTGGGGCCTAAACAGGTTCTGGGGCTGCAAAGGGGCAGCCTGGGGCTAGGTAAAGGCAGCAGGTCCAAACCCTTGCCTACGATGACGGGCTATTACAGACTGCAGTCGGCCCCAGGGAGTGGGGGCTTGATGATGACTGGCAGTAGCCCATTGGCTGAGGCAAGGTGGGGATAGAGGATGGTGGGGGTTCCCTTGGGAGGGGAGACCCAGACTGAGGGGGTACTTCCAGGGGGAAGCACCCCAGACAAAAAGGCACCAGGGTCCGGGAGGGGCACGGGGGCCAATGGCGAGCAGGACAGTGACCTACAGAGGGCACTCCAGGCTGGAAAATGCTAATTCCCTGGATGACCAGCAGGAGGCGCTGCTGGGTGAGTCACGCACTGTTACACATGCATTAAAAGATTCCTAGTGTGCATTAATGTAGTCCTGACAGCATTACATTCACACACAGAATAAGGAACTTTTAATGCATGCCAACACAGTCCACGTGGGCTAGTTACTGCATGACATGCTAGTGCACATCAGAATTTACACCCCTCTGGTGTGGATTAATCGACTGTGTAGACATGCCTTGTTGTTTTCCCTGTTTAGAGCAGTGTGAATTCAGATTCACTGCTGAAATCATTCAGAATTTTCATCTATAAACAGTTTCCCTTGAGAGTCATTTACTCTGTTTTTTCTACTCATTTTCTTGCATTTGTTTATGCAGAGCAACCGGCCAATATTTATTAAGTAATATTTTAATTAGATACAATACACTGGGCTGAAAGATGCACCTTTAACTAAGGCTCACAAAAGGTTAATACTGCATGTTGGACTTTTCTATAGGCATTGAGCAGTAATCTTTCTATCTAAAAAAATTGTGGAAAGCATAGTAACATGAGTTTTTATTGATTTTTTTCACAGTCATGGTTACAAAAATAACTGAGCCACAAAAATGCATTGAGGCACAGTTGTGTTTATGATAGGTTCAGAAGTATACCTGCTTTTTTAAATTCAGAAGGCTCCATTTAATTTCTCTCTTTTTTAATGGTATTCCCTAGCTTTCCTCCGGGAATTTGAAATGTTTACGATTAGTTTGATTATAGAGTTGAATACAAGAGTTCGATTACTCAGTGGGGGGGGGGGGAAGACAATAACAGAAAATGTGGAAATGGTGGAAGTGCTTAATGCCTTTTTTGTTTCAGTTTTCACCAAAAAGATTAGTAGCAATCACCTGTAACATAGTGAACATCCATGAAAACAAGGTAGGATCTCAGGCCAAAATAAGGAAAGAAAAAGTTAAAAATGACTTACACAAGTTAGATGTCAAGTCACCAGGGCCTGATGAAATACATCCTTGAATACTCAAGGAGCTGACTGAGGAGATACCTGAGACATTAGCGATTATCTTCAAAAACTCATAGCAGACGGGAGAGATTCCAAAGGACTGGAAGAGGACAAATATAGTACCAATCTATAAAAATGGGAATAAGGATAACCCAAGGAATTACAGACCAGTCAGTTTAACTTCAGCACCCAGAAAGATAATGGCACAAATAATTAAGCAGTTTGCAAGCATCTAGAAGACAATAAGGTGATAAGTAATAGCATGGATTTGTCAAGAACAAATCGTGCCAAACCTACCTGATAGTTTCTTTGACAGGGTAACAAGCCTTGTGGATATGGTATATCTTTACTTTAGTAAGGCTTTTAATACTGTCTCACATGACCTTCTCATAAACAAACTAGACAAATGCAACCTAGATAGAGCTATTATACTAAGGTGGGTACGTAACTGATTGGAAAACCATTCCCAGAGGGTAATCAGTGGTTCACAGTCAAGCTGGAAGGACATATCGAGTGGGTTCCCACAGAGATCAGTCCTGGATCTGGTTCTGTTCAATATCATCATAAATGATTTGGATAATGGCATAGAGCAGTGGTTTTCAACCTTTTTTCATTTGCAGACCCCTAAAATTTTGAATGGAGGTGCAGACTCCTTGGGAAATCTTAGACATAGACTGTGGACTACAGATTGAAAATCACTGGCATATAGAGTACACTTATAAAGTTTGTGGATGATACCAAGCTGGGAGGGGTTGCAAGTGCTTTGGATGACAGAATTAAAATTCAAAATGTTTCGGACAAATTGGAGAAATAGTCTGAAGTAAATAGGATGAAATTCAATAAGAAAAAAGGCAAAATACTCCACTTAGGAAGGATCAGTAGCATAGCCAGGGGGGGAACAGGGGGAGCGGCTGCTCCCCCTGTGAGGAAAAGCGGTGCTAAGGCGCCGCCCGAGCCCAGCTGCGGAAGCAGGGCTCGGGGGGCGCTTTAAAGGGCCAGCAGCTCCCCACAGCGGCAGGAGCCGCCGGCCTTTTAAAGCTCCCCCCCCAGCCTAGCTCCGGCAGCGGGACGGCGGGGGGGTGCTTTAAAAGGCCGGCGGCTCCTGCCACTGCTGGGAGCTGCTGGCCCTTTAAAGCACCCTCCCCCATCAGCCCCACTGCCGGAGCTGGGCTGGGGGGAGCGCTTTAAAAGGCCCGGGGGCTCTGCAGCGGCTGGAGCCCCGGGACCTTTAAAGCGCCACTGGGTGAGTACATGGGGAGCGGGGAGGCACCTTTTTATAGCGCCGCCGCTCCCCCTGTGCTCTAAACCTGGCTATGCCACTGGGAAGGATCAATTGCACACATACAACATGGGAAATAACCACCTAGGAACGAGTACCAAAGAAAGAGATCTGGGGGTTGTAGTGAATCATAAGCTAAATATGAGTCAAAAGTGTAACACTGTTGCAAAAAAAGCAAATATCATTCTGGGATGAATGAGCAGGAGTGTTTTAAGCAAGACATGATAAATAATTCTTCCACTCTACTCCATGCTGATAAGGTCTCAACTGGAGTATTGTGTCCAGTTCTGAAAACTACATTTCAGGAAAGATGTGGACAAATTCGAGAAAGTCCAGAGGAGAACAACAAAAATTAATAAAGTTCTGGAATATATGACCTATGAGGAAACATTGAAAAAATTGGGCTTACTTAGTCTGGAGAAGAGAAGATATGAAGGGGGAACATGGTAACAGCTTTCAAGTATGTAAAATTGTGTTACAAACAGGAGGGTGAAAAATTGTTCTCCTTAACCTCTGAAGATAGGACAAGAAGCAATGGGCTTATATTATAGCAAGGAAGATTTAGGTTGGACATAAGCAAAAACTTCCAAAATGTCAGGGTACTTAAGCACTGGAACAAATTGCCTAGGGAGGTTGCGGAATTTCATTCATTGGAGATTTTTAAGAACAGGTTAGACAAGCACCTGTCAGGAATGGTCTAGTTATTACTTAGTCCTGCCTTGGGTGCAGGGGACTGGACTAGATGATCTACTGAGGTCCCTTCCAGTCCTTCACTTCTATGATTCTTCTGTGATTCAATTATTATTATGGCAATGGGGACATATAAGTAGATATAGTCAAATTCTCTTCTAAGTTTTACCAGTGCAACTCCACTGACTTCAATGGACATGTGCTGGTGTAACTGGGAACAACAGTTGGCCCATTGCTCCGAGAATGGCGTTGAAAATGTTCTGAAATATGAACAAATATCTGAACTATTAATCCAATAGTAAAAGCGGTGAGATTAGAATAAAGGTCTGGATGTCAGGAAAATCCCACATTCTAACTGGACAGAAACAGTTATCTATTCCGAGACACTGGTCAAATCACATGATATCCTAGAAACCTAAAGCAGTAAACCATGCTGTAAACCTATTTTTGAAATGAGTTTTTCCTGAAGAAACAAGATTACAAAGAATTCACACTAGAGAAAGCTGAGATAAAACGAAGTACATCAGCACTCTATCACCATGGGATGCATCCATGTGGACATTATTGAGACAAATGAAGAAATGTCTGACAGGAGGAAGCTAAGTATGGAGATAGTAGACAACGATGGCAGAACGTAGTGGATATGCTACAAAAATTCTAGTGCAGTACAGGCAGGAGTACTCACACCACAGATAATAAAATTGTGTGTGATTCCAAGTAAGAGCTGGAACTTGAAATAAAGGAAAAAGAATAAAGGCCCACATCCTCAAATGTATCTAGGCACCCAAGTCCCATTGAAATCAATGAGAGAGTTAGGCACCTAAATACTTTTGAGGATCTGAGCCAAAGACAGCAGTGGGTTAGTTAAACAGAAGAGCCATAGCATTTAAGTAGGCTACAAAAGTAAATTATTATAAATATATAATACATTTCTTGATGCACATTCATTTCTTGATCAGATTTTGCATTATACTTCTAGATGGTTATTCACACTTACAGATTTCTTCTTAAACAAACAGTATTTGTAGCAAAGATGCTGATATAAAATGCATATTTGAAATCAAGCCCTAAAACACATTTATATGACCATATTTCCAAATGATAACTGCAACACTGCTAGAAGCAATTCTGTAAGCATTGGAAGTATGCAGTAATAGAAGGCTGTATTGCATATTTTTCTCACTATCATTCACTTGCTACAACAGTTCCTTGTAAACATAATTCCAATTAGATATTCATCTCATATAGATTTCTGCTGTCAACATTCAGTATAGCTAGTCACGAGAAACATCAATATGCCCTACCCAAAGTATTTCCTTAACTGAAAAGGCATGCATGAGTCATACGCTGTTTATTTGCTGGCTTTATTGATTTAAATGCCTTCTTGCACTTTTACTTGTATATTCAGGAGGAGGAAGCCATTAGCAAAGACTCCATGACAAAGATGATATGAACTCCCCAGAGTGAACACCCCATGAAGTGAACATTTTATACCTTTACAGGCAACAGAAAATTAAAGGTTATAAGTATGTCAAGCTGTTTTGGCAGCTCTCTGCTTAATTAGTGGATAACAAAGCTCCTTGAAGCGTCACACATCTGTATTTCCAGCACAGTCTCTGCACCCTACTTATACTGTAATTTCATTATTACTTTCTTCAGCTATAGTCTTGTGTAGGGTTCTTTAAAAACAACAGCTACTACAACAAAAAACAACTTTTAATTTGATACAATATTTTTGCATTAGTTAAAGTACAGGAGAGGGAAATAACTCAAATCTCCATATTTTATATTACTTCACAATTTTAACACCTAACATACTAATTTTAAACAATTAGAAATAGTAACAAGAAAAGAATGAAATGAGGTAATTTGTAACTCAGAGGGCCAAATCCTGCATTCTTTCTGGTCAATGGCAAAAATGCCACTGACTTATGAAATCAGTATAAGGCCCAGAATCAAAAAAGATCAAAATTAAAAAAGACCTGTATTATTAAGCTATCTAGTCCAATATTGCCATTGTAGGGTGGGTGTTATTTAGGGCTAAGTGACATTAAGTAGTCCCATCAAAATCAAATTGCCCTAAGGTACTGTTTAATGTAAGGGTAGCAGAATCTGGTCCTTTGTGTCTTGTCCATTTCAGTTTTAATATATAATGTACTGCAAATTCTGTGCAATTTTATTATAGGAAGATAATACTTATAAATGTTATTGTCAAAGAGTGTTTCTGGTTACAGGCCATTATCTGTAAATACATCAAAATTTCCCAGTGTTTCTCTTTCAAATGTAAATATTTGTGATTTTTAACATCACAGTATTCAAAACTAGACAAGCTACCCATTTATACTACTATTTATATTCAGAATGCTTTGAATAATATTTTCAGTCAACATTTTATGTTTACTGGGAAAATTGTATTCTTCCCTTTTTCAATTGCCATTGTCTCTCTAAAGCCTCTGTGGAGGCTTTACTATCGTTACTAAATACAATGACATTCTTTAGAGTCTCCAAAAATTATTACAACCAATTACAGAAAAGTATGTAAAGTGTTTCCATTTTAAAACACACAAGGGTAGATTGTGCCTTTAGTCACTGCTTTGTCTATGGGGCAGTACATTGCTGTATTACCTCAGGAGGAATCCAAGTCACAATTCCATCCCTTCCAGATACTTATCAGTAATAGAGTAATTCCTCCCCCCTACCCAACTCTTCAGTGCCAGCTGTATTGGCCAATGCATTATGGGGGCAGAGCCAAAGTGCTGCCCATTTCCCAGTCTACTCTATCAACCTACGCTGGAGGGTAGTAACAGATGTGCAGCTCCTACTGTCTCCTCCATCCCCACCCACTACACCTGCAGCTGAGATGAATGAAGACTCTACAGGGGGAATTTATTTGGGATCTTATACCCCTTTATGTCCCTGTACAGCCACATAGTGTAGAGCTACAATCTGGCCCACAATCACAGTGGAAGCTAATATTAAATATGGCAGCAAGATCATACTGTTTGGGAAGTAAGAAACTGCGTATAACCTTTATTCTAGCTGATAGAAAATGATGCAGTATTCTATTATCTACACTGACAGATGATTTATTGGGATACTTTCTTTTCCTTCAATCTGTTTTAAACCATTATTTTCCTCCCAATTGTACTGATTTTCTAACTTGCTCTGTGTATAGGCCTGTATATGTCTGAACAGGTGTTTTTTTTAAAGTAATAATTCTTAGCTCTAGAGATTATTAGTTTTTAATGGCATGTTACAATGGTTCATTTTCCCCAGTGCATTGTTGTTTAGGAATATTTTTATAGCCAGTTTTCTTACAACGTGTAAAGGATGGTTCCAAGCTCTGGAGTTTGATCTTCTGGCACAAGGTCATTACACATTATGCAACCAACCTAGACATTGTCGAATAGGAATGCTTCTTTCTTTTATTTACTATTTTGTTTCATTCCCACCTGACCTAGCTCATTCTACATCTGATCATTTCAAATGAGTTTCAGCTTGCTAACTAGCCGAATAATAATAATTCTAGTGTAGTATTTCTTCAGACTCAATTCAGTTATTTGGAGAAACTGCGCTTACACATTATTCAATAATTTCTGAAACAAGTTTGGGCTGGGATTTTCAAAAGTGACCTATCTCTTAGGCCACTCCAGTAAAATATTGCATAACAACATAAGAATGGCCATACTGGGTGAGACCAAAGGTCCATCCAGCCCAGTATCCTGTCTGCTGACAGTGGCTAATGCCAGGTGAACCTAACAGGTAATGATCAAGTGATCTCTCTCCTGCCATCCATCTCCACCCTCTGACAAACAGAGGCTAGGGACATCATTCCTTACCAATCCTGGCTAATAGCCATTCGTGGACTTAAATTCATGAAGGTTATCTAGTTCACTTTTAAACCCTGTTATAGTCCTAGCCTTCACAACCTCCTCAGGCAAGGAGTTCCACAGGTTGACTGTGTGTTGTGTGAGGAACTTCCTTTTATTTGTTTTAAACCTGCTGCTCATTAATTCATTTGGTGGCCCCTAGTTCTTATATTATGAGAACAAATAAATAATTTTTCCTTATTCACTTTCTTCACACCACTCATGATTTTATATATCTCTATCATATCCCCCCTTAGTCTCCTCTTTTCCAAGCTGAAAAATCTTAGCCTCTTTAATCTCTCCTCTTTTGGGACCCATTTCAAACTTCTAATCATTTTAGTTGCCCTTCTCTGAACCTTTTCTAATTCCAGTATATCTTTTTTGAGCTGAGGAGACCACATCTGTATGCAGTATTCAAGATGTGGACGTACCATAGATGTATATAAGGGCAATAAGATATTCTCCATCTTATTCTCTATCCCTTTTTTAATGATTCCTAACATCCTGTTTGCTTTTTTTGACTGCCGCTGCACACTGTGTGGATGTCTTCAGAGAACTATCCACGATGACTCCAAGATCCCTTTCCTGATTAGTTGTAGCTAAATTAGCCCCCATCATATTGTATATATAGTTGGTGTTATTTTTTCCAATGTGCATTACTTTACATTTATCCACATTAAATTTCATTTGCCATTTTGTTGCCCAATCAGTTTTGTGAGATCTTTTTGAAGTTCTTCACAGTCTGCTTTGGTCTTAACTATCTTGAGCAGTTTAGTATCGTCTGCAAACTTTACCACCTCACTGTTTACCCCTTTCTCCAGATCATTGTTGAATAAGTTGAATAGGATTGGTCCTAGGACTGACCCTTGGGGAAAACCACTAGTTACCCCTCTCCATTCTGAAAATTTACCATTTATTCCTACCCTTTTTTCCCTGTCTTTTAACCAGTTCTCAATCCATGAAAGGATCTTCCCTCTTATCCCATGACAACTTAATTTACGTAAGAGCCTTTGGTGAGGGACCTTTCAAAGGCTTTCTGGAAATCTAAGTACACTATGTCCACTGGATCCCCCTTGTCCACATGTTTGTTGACCCCTTCAAAGAACTCTAATAGATTAGTAAGACATGATTTCCCTTTACAGAAACTATGTTGACTTTTGCCCAACAATTTATGTTCTTCTATGTGTCTGACAATTTTATTCTTTACTATTGTTTCAACTAATTTGCCCGGTACTGATGTTACCAGTCTGTAGTTGCCGGGATCACCTCTAGAGCCCTTTTTAATATTGGCGTTACATTAGCTATCTTCCAGTCACTGGGTACAGAAGCTGATTTAAAGGACAGGTTACAAACCATAATTAATAATTCCGCAATTTCACATTTGAGTTCTATCAGAACTCTTGGGTGAATGCCATCTGGTCCTGGTGACTTATTACTGTTAAGTTTCTCAATTAATTCCAAAACCTCCTCTAATGATACTTCAATCTGTGCAAATTCCTCAGATTTGTCACCTACAAAGGACGGCTCAGGTTTGGGAATCTCCCTAACATCCTCAGCCGTGAAGACTGAAGCAAAGAATTCATTTAGTTTCTCCTCAATGACTTTAGCCTCTTTAAGTGCTCCTTTTTTATCTCGATCATCCAGGGGCCTCACTGGCTGTTTAGCAGGCTTCCTGCTTCTGATGTACTTAAAAAACATTTTATTACCTTTTGAGGTTTTGGCTAGCTGTTCTTCAAACTCCTTTTCAGTTTTTCTTATTACATTTTTACACTTAATTTGGCAGTGTTTATGCTCCTTTCTATTTACCTCACTAGAATTTGAATTCCACTTTTTAAAAGATGCCTTTTTATCTCTCACTGTTTCTTTTACATGGTTGTTAAGCCACAGTGGCTCTTTTTTTTTAGTTCTTTTACTGTGTTTTTTAATTTGGGGTATACATTTAAGTTGGGCCTCTATTATGGTGTCTTTGAAAAGTGTCCCTGCAGCTTGCAGGGATTTCACTCTAGTCACTGTACCTTTTAATTTCTGTTTAACTAACCACCTCATTTTTGCATAGTTCCCCTTTCTGAAATTAAATGCCGCAGTGTTGGGCTGCTGAGGTGTTCTTCCCACCACAGGAATGTTAAATGTTATATTATGGTCACTATTTCCAATCGGTCCTGTTATAGTTACCACTCGGGACTAAATCAAGAATTGCCTCTCCCCTTGTGGGTTCCTGTACCAGCTGCTCTAAGAAGCAGTCATCGAGAAATTTTGTCTCTGCATTTCATCCTGAGGTGACATTTACTCAGTCAGTATGGGGATAGTTGAAATCCCCCACTATTACTGAGTTTTTTATTTTGATAGCCTCTCTAATCTCCCTTAGTATTTCATAGTCACTATCACTGTCCTGGTTAGGTGGTCGATAATAGATCCCTACTGTTATATTCTTATTAGAGCATGGAATTACTATCCATAGAGATTCTATGGAACATGTGAATTCATTTAAGACTTTTACTTCATTTGATTCTACATTTTCTTTCACATATAGTGCCACACCTCGCTCCCCACACACACACACATGACCCGTTCTGTCCTTCTGATATATTTTGTACCCCGGAATGATTGTGTCCCATTGATTGTCCTCACTCCACCAGCTTTCTGTAATGCCTATTATATCAATATCCTCCTTTAACACGAGGCACTCTAGTTCACCCATCTTACTATTTAGACTTCTAGCATTTGTGTACAAGCACTTTAAAAACTTGTCACTGTTTATTTGTCTGCCCTTTTCTGATGTCTCAGATTCTTTTTTATGTGAATGTTTCTCATCTGATCTGGCCCATACTTTATCCTCTTTCATCCTCTCCTCCTGACTAAAACCTAAAGAATCTCTATCAATAGACTCTTCTCTTCCCCCATCTCTTAGTTTTAAAAACTGCTCTGCAACCTTTTTAATGTTAAGTGCCAGCAGTCTGGATCCACTTTGGTTTAGGTGGAGCCCATCTTTCCTGTATAGGCTCCCCCTATCCCAAAAGTTTCCCCAGTTCCTAATAAATCTAAGCCCCTCCTCCCTACACCATCGTCTCATCCACACATTGAGACTCTGAAGCTCATTGATTCCAATGAGACCACAGATAGGCCAGTAATGAGCTTTTTTGAAAATCTCACCCTTGATCTACAAAGCAAGCTTTGCCCCTCACTTTCTGTCAGACCTTTCTAGGCATCCAAGCCCAGATTTTTAAAGGTATTTAGGTGTGATTCACTTAGTGTTGCAATACCAAACTGGTTCATTTTCAAAAGAGATTTAGACTGTCAATGGGATTTTGGCTCCTAAGTGCCTAAAGCCTTTTGAAAAGGAGATTGAGGCTCCTGACCAGAGCAATGCCTATACCTTTAAAAATCTTGGCCTTCAAAAATCTGACTTTTTTTAAAGACATTTTTTCTCTCTGACTATATTAAACACAGTTCAGTTATTCTTAAAATTGAACAGCGTCATGCTCTTTGACAGCTAAGATTTACATTTAGTAACAATATATCATCCCTAGTAATTTTTGCACAACAAAATTGAAAAAAGGGGTTCAATTTCTCTGTTTTACATGTTACAAATTTTAAAACAAGAAAAGCAATTAGAAAGTATAAAAGAGGATTCTGCAAGCAACTATTTTCCTCCAAAGATCATACATTATACAGCAAGTAGGGGGCTATAGGCTTTCTTGAGCCTGCCATAGCTTTAAAAAGTTCACATGGCAAACTTGTTGGAATTTCCATCCACCTGGTTGCCAGATCTCATCATTCACAGGTCCTTCTCATTGTGCCACTTCATAAGGCCTCTGCCAGCAGGCAGGGCTGGCTCTACCATTTTTGCCGCCCCAAGCAGCGCGTCAAATTGCCGCCGTGGACAGCTGAAGACAGAAGCTGCCACCGAATTGCCGCCGCCGCGGTCGGTTGAAGATAGAAGCTGCTGCCGAATTGCCGCCACGGGCGGCTGAAGAGAGAGGCTGCGGCAGAATTGCCGCCGCTGTAGAAATGCATGTGCCGCCTTAACAGCACACGGACTGCCACCCCTTGCAGATTGCTGCCGCAAGCACCTGCTTCGAACGCTGGTGTCTGGAGCAGGCCCTGCCAGCAGGTCAGGAGCTTTCATTCTACACTGGGAAGTATTAAGAGAACCCAATCCCTAGGCTGAAATACCCAAAGGTGGACCCCTTTATTATAGGCTGCTCTCTGGGAGCTTTTTCCCTGGTGAACGAGCCTAAAGCTTCAAGCTTCTCCCAACGGTTAAGAATGTTCAGTATCACATAATCAGTTCAAGGTAACTGTTCTTCGAACATCTCCTAAATGAGGTCCAAAATTCCTCATGCTTGTCTCCCGTATAATAGCTCAAAGTGGCAAGAGGCCAGTGGAGGATTGTGTCACCTCTCCTATGGCAAACAGGAGGAGAGGGAGTAATTGGTCCCAGTGTTGGATATCCATAGTGATGAACCTGCCTAGCATATTCTTTAGGGTCCTGTTGAACCGTTTCCCCAGCCCTTCTGTATGGGGATGGTGGACTGACATTCAGAGGGTTTGTATTTTCAAAATCTCACATAGTTGCTTCATTGTCTGGGACATTTAGTTTGTTCTCTGGTCCGATATAATTTCCTGTGATACCCTAATGAGGGCAAAGTGATTGCTTTGGCATTCATAGAGTGCAGTGTGTGGCCTCAGGATACTCAGGGGGCATAGTCCACAACTACCAAAATGTTCTGGTAGACTATAGTGCTCTTTTCGAGGGGCCAGCTATGTCCATCCCAGTGCATTGGAATGATATGCTCACCAGCAGGAGGGGAATCAGGGAAGCCGCCTCCATTGGCCTGAGGCCTGTGAGTTGTGGATTTCTTCTGCCTTGTGGTCTTTCTCAAGATGATATTAGGTGGTTAACCTGAATTTCAAAATGAGCGAAGACTTCAGCTTGTTATGGTTCCACTATTTCCCCATTGACAACTGCCACTTGGGTATAGACCCAGCTCAGCTCTTCAATAAAGTTGGAGAATTTTATTAGGATCTCTGACTCGGCTAAAGGATAGGTCTTCAAGTCGGGATAGGACTGGGCATCACCCTGTTCCGCCATGTCCAGTTGGCTGGAGGGCTTCTTGCAGTTTCACTGGTTCATGTGAAACAGAGGGTGGAGGTGCACAAAGGAAGGCTTGTGGCTCAGGAGAGGTCCCAAGAACTCCTTTAATAGAACCCCATAGGATAGGCAAACTGCCCACTAACTGGTAGCAATCCGGTCTTGCAAGTTTCCAAGGCATGATTGATACTCATTTCTCCATGGTTAATGCAGCTTTCATTTTGGTATCCTTGGAGGGCTGGGGCGCACTCAGTACACAGATCCAGGAAACTGACCTTTCACATCCAAAAGTTCTGCAGCCACTGATCACTATCCAAATCTGCATTACAAACTAATCAGCGCTCCTTGCTCTTCCCCAGAAGTGGCAATCCACCATGTGTTACTACTGGCATGCATGGAGTAGCTAACTGGCATTTTTTTTCAGTGTCCATCAGCTATCCAATTCTTGTACTTGAACATCTCCACATCTTTTCCTTCACACAGCCAGTTGTAGTAGTACTCATTCAAGTTCTGCAAATACAGAAGAATTGTGCATCCTGAGTCAGCAACATTCAAAAGAATTATGCTGAGCTGTGCAGATTCCGTGCTACTGCCAGAGAGATGGTGAAGACCGACAAGCAGCACACAGGACTGTGGGAGCTTTAAACAATGGCATGAAAATTATGGTATGGAACAAGCATTTTGGGAAGGAGAAAGTGGCATCATGAGATCTTAACCTGTAGCTCCCAGAAATCCCTGGGCAAAATGGCAGCATCCCACAGAGCACTGCAAAAATGTCCTACATGGCATTGAGCTGGACAGCAGTTCAGGGCACACTAAAATACCTATGTATGGTGCACCATGTTTTACACTGACACAACCACTCGCAGTGAGGGCACACAGCACTTATACAAGCACCCAAGTATGCAGGCACATGAGTGACATACTACAGTCGGTGGCTATGCACCATTGTAACTTGTAGTGTAGACATGGACTCTTTTTGCTCAGAATGTGAACATGCAGAGCTTGATTCTCTGCTATCATGTGTAGCCATTTACACCGATGCAAAGTGGGTGTAAACTGCTACCAAATTAGAATGATAGCATTTAAATTCATGTTGCATTGGTTTAGGTGACTACATGGGTACAAAGCAGTGGAGATGGAGGTTGTAACTTTTATAATTTTCACATTTTGGGTGGGATTTTCAAAAGCTCCTAAATGACTTGGGATCATAAGTCTCACTGACTTTTGATGGGGCTTGGGTTAAGTCATTTAGGCACTTTTAAAAATCCCACTCTACAATCCTACCCAAAATTTACTTTAAGTTTATGTATATTAAAAACTGTTTTTCATACTAGCTGAATAATAACTAACATGGTTATGTCTACAAGATGGAAACTCTGAAGTAATGTTATTGAGTATCATCCATTTATTTAAGAATGGGGATTACTTAGTACGATTAATAGATGAATACACGGTCTCTTCCTCCAGGCTTAATTTATGTTCGCTCCTTTGTGCTCTGATTTGTCTGCATTCCCTGTTCAATCTGGTCACTTCTCATCTGGTCCCATAAAATCATTTGCACCCGCTCTCCAGTTATCATTATCATTCTCTGATCCACCATACAATCCCCTGCCAGTCCACTGCTGTGGCTCCATGCCTGCCTAAATACTGGAAAAATTCTTCAATGTATATAAAGGGCATAGAGGTGAAAGGGGCAGTAATGCCCCTGAAGAATAAATATCAAATTAGAGAATTAAAGTTAGCTTAAGTTTGGTTAAAGAAAGATGCGTTTTAAAGAGAGGCTCCAACTAGAAAGTAAAAGAAAGCCTTTGAAAGTAATGAGTTCTAAGGCCAGAAGGAATACAGTAGGGACAGGGCCAGAGCGCCCACTAGGCGACCCAAGGGCTGAGCTGCTGAGCGGGGAGACAAGGGGCGGTTTGCCGCGGCTTCCCCTTGTCTCCCCGCTAAGCAGCTGAGCAGGGAGCCGGAGGGCATTCACGGCGAGCCGGCTCCCCGCTCAGCTCTCGTGGCCCGCGGGTGGGGCGGGGGCTGAGCGCCCGCAGCTGGGGTGTGCGGGGGAAGACTGAGCTCCCTGGGTGGGGGAGCTGGCTGGGGGGAGGGCGGCACTGGAGGGGTGGGTGGCGCAGGGCTGGTGCAAGGAAGTTTCGCCTAGGGCGCAAAACTTCCTTGCATCGGCCCTGAGAAGGGAGGAAGTTTCTAACAAGACCTCTGACCTATAGCAGTGGTTGCAGAAGGTTTTAAATAAGACAAACAGAATCTGTCTTTAACATGGTCCTTTCCACCCCACACACCAGTGGAATCTAAAAAATTAGGACCTATGTGAGCCCAGATGCAAACGAAAAACTGTTGGCCAGCACAAATGAAGGGAAGAGATAGGGAGGAAATACCTTGTGGATAAAGAAGGTAATAAATCTTATCTGGATTAAGACTGGAAATAAGGGTGAACTGTCTCGGTTTGTTTTTTAGCTAAAGTCAGCAATTGGCAATCACATCACTTGTTAAAGGGTGTAAAAGTAGACTCTTAAAGGGGTCCTTGCTAATACCTGCCTGAACATGCTGGAGCCGACCAATATAGGTCTAAGCACCCCTGGATTCTGTCTGTATCTTGATCAAATACTTATAAATGTTTTGTTACTGTTTGGATGTAGTAAATTGCTTATTATTTAGGCTTTTAGACATGATTATAGCAATTGTATAAATAAGATTCGGCCTTTGGATTTAATAAAGAAATTTATGGTTAGTGTCTTGATAATAGCCTGCATAAATAACCATTTCAACAGCACCCCCACCAGGAGCGGCTCTACCAATTTGGCCGCCCCAAGCAGCTGCCGCCGAATTGCCGCCATGGCGGAAACAGCGGTGGAGCTGCTGCCTAATTGCCACCGTGGGACATGGACTACCGCCCCATGCTGGATGCCGCCCCAAGCACCAGCTTGGAAAGCTGGTACCTGGAGCCGGCGCTGACCCCCGCCCCCTGCCTCTCCTGCATGGACCTTTGCTTTAGGCCAGGGGTCTCCAAACTATGGCCCATGGGGCGGATGCGGCCCGGGGCTTCCATTTGTCCGGCCCTCCAACCAACAGAGGAGAAGCAAACAGCTGAGCAGGCACGCCGAGCAGGCAGGGGAAGGAGCCGCCAGCAGCAGCTCACATGGGGCAGCAGCACAGCTGAGTTGTGCAGAGGGGTGAGTGCCTCTGGGAGCCAGTGTCCCCCCAAAAGGGGAGCCAACTTAGGGGAGAGTCAGTGCTGCAGCCGAGCAGATACAGGGAGAAGCAAACAGGCAGGCTGCAGCTGAGTAGGCAGGCCGAGCAGGCAGGGGGAGGGGCTGCTGGCAGCAGCTCGCACAGATGGTGGGGAGTAGCTCAGCTGAGCTGTGCAGAAGGGTGAGTACCCCCAGGAGCCACTGTCCCCCCAGAAGGGGAGCCAACTTAGGGGAGAGTTGCTGCTGCAGCCAAGCAGGCATGGACCCCTGCCTTAGAGTAAAAATACAAGCCAGATGCTTAATTACATCTCCAATAAATGGAGTAAAGAAGATGGAAATTAACAATTGCATAATGGTTAAATGATGAACATTTACAATCAATTTTGATGATAGGGAACACTAACTTTGAACCACCGCTAAGTGCAATTTTGTCAGAAAAACATCAGCACCATACTTCTCATTAATCCTAAAATAATATTTCTTTATTTTTGAATATGTGAATATGTGATTTCATGTATTGACAAATATTTTGTGTGATTTCACAGTACTCGCATCGATTAACTTGTATACCTGATTTAGAACTTAATGCAACACTGACACAGTAGTGTTTTTTAATGATTTTGCATATATTTGCATATATTTAATTTCTTTCACAGTCGCTTCAGCCCGCAAAGCCCCTTCATAAATCTAATATGGCCCTTGTCTCATAAAGTTTGGAGACCCCTGCTCTAGGCACAGGAGAAAGAACAGGATGCATGAAGCATGAAGCCACTATTTCCCTTGAGGGAGAGGGCAGGAAGAAGGCAAAGGAGCCAAGCTCCACCCCAACACACCAGCCAGCAGAGTTGAGCTGCTGTGAGAGGGAAGATGTTGCATCTGGTAAGGGATTTGTAGCAAATTATTTCCCACTTGGAGCAAGGAGGGAATTGTGACTCTGAGTCACAGTTCCTCCTTGGGCCTTTTCCTAGACAGCTACACATTGCCCCTTACACATGGCAGTGCTTAAAAGGCACAATCTAAACCCAAAGGAGGTACTGACAGTTGATTTTAATAGGAGTCCCAGTTGTTCTCTACTATCTTTTCGTATCCAGGTGTTAAATCATAGGTGATGGCCCTAATTACCATTAGCGCTTCTACAACTATTTCTTGAGTGAATGGGCTAAAATCTTGGAAGGTCATTGTGCTTCTGGTGCTCTGCTTGGCTTGTTCTTCGTGGATCCCCGTTGTGGCTTTTCTCTGTGAAATCAGATGGTAATTCCCCATGCCAGGGTAACAGATTCTGGGACTGAGCAAAAGCAACTGGGTTTACAGAACAGTTTATTGTTATCTTCACCTCTCCATGCCTGCCTGGGAACACTTTCTTCCACTTTCTGTAGAAAGGTTGAAGCTCATGTCACCAACCCCTGGTAGGTGAGATCATAACTCAGCTCTGTCTCAGAAAGGGACCAATAAAAGTGGCAGTGTTCTTCATTATGCTAATTTATCATAAAATGACAATGGAACATTGTACATTGTTTAGCTATTGGGACATATGAGTTGGGGTTCTGGAAGATCCATGTAGTCAGCACTACTGTACTCTGTCTGCCCAAATAATTGTCACAGAATTTAAGGCATTACACAACAACATTATAAATCACAGCCATCTCCAAATACGATATTTTCAGGAACCAAAAACTGCTCTAAAATAAACCATTTCTTGAAGACAAGAGCTCAAATGTAAGAAATCATATTTTATAAAGAGCCGATCACATTTTTTTTGAACTTCTAAATTAGAAATTTTTCAACAAAAAAGGGACAATTCTTTTAGAAAAATTTTGGCATTTCCCCCCTCATTTTCCAACCAGTTCCTTTTTTAACTTAAGAAGTGCTGATATAACAATGAAGATATTATCAAAGCAATGGAAAGATTAAAATTGGTTTGGTGGCACAAGGCTTGTTAAGCATGTGCCATTTTTCAGCTCTAGAAATGTGGTTCAAGAGTATTTAGACTTCAGTGGAATGTTGTTTGGCAGTTGCAATGTAAACACAAAACCCTCAGACAAGCAGTTGCACATGGGTTCCAAAATTAGTGTGAAACTTTTGAGATCTGGACATTTTCATATTATAGTCTAACGGAAGCGGGATGAAAAAAAAACAAAGAGTGATAATATTCAAAGTCCCTCTAGGAGATGCATGTTATTTTGTTGCTGGGATGATATTGTGTTTATCAATTTGGATACTCTTCTTAAACACTACAGACCTTTTGCAGTTAATGAACTGTTGTTATATTTACTTCAAAGATGCACAAAATTAAAGATCAAAGGGAGACTGCTTACCTAATAAATTTTCCATTAGCAGTTCCCCACTGTATCATTGTTTACATAAAAATCATAGGAAAATTAAGAATGGGGAAGGGCCTTATACTGATCAAGTAATAGACATTTATTTCTTCACCCCGCCAAGCCCTCCACTGAAATAGACCACCAAGTAATGAGCAGTTGCTCATCTATGCATTTTGTGGCTCATCTACTTTTGTAATTGTCACAGTGCAAAAAATCAGTGAAATACCCCTTTCACAGAAAAGTTGATATATAGAGAGAGATGTGATTTGCCAAGGGATGGGTAGTTCAGGTGATTGCTAATGCTTATACCACATTTTGTCTCTTAGTTTCTATTTCAAATTCAGGTTAGTACCAATTAGAAGTTACTATTATCTGATGACTGTTCAGTGGCCTAAATGTAAAGGGTTTGGTGGTCCTAGTTGATTTCCCTGTAGTCAGATGTCCAGATCACAAACATCATAAACGATAGCTGGCATCCTTGTTGGCAGTCTCAGCAAAAAAAGCCAATGACTCAGATCCTGCCATTTAAGCACATGATCAATCCCACTGATTTCAGCGAGTAGTCCCATTCCGCAGTGATCCCATCAATAGGACTACAAACATGCTTAAAGCTAAGCATGTATTTAAGGCAATTGCTTATTGGGGCCTTGAGGTCAGAGGTAAAGTATATAGGCAGGAAAATACAGGGAAACTAGCACTGATCCTTGCTTTTTCCATATCTAGTGTGTGTAAGTACTGAACTTCAATTGCCAGAAGATCACCAGGGATACGAACCCGACATTTTGTATGAGCACTAAATTCAACAAGAAAAAGTATGAGTTGCTTAAAGTCAAATCACAAATCATTGGTTGATGTGAAAATAGAACCCGAGAGTCTTAACTCCATGACTCTGCTTTAGCTGCAATTTGAGGTTTATCTAATTGATGATCAAAGCTAATCTGGGTTTGAAAATAACTTTATTACCAGATATACGAATGGGTCTGTCATAAATATGAAGGGAAGGGGGAGAGGGTCTGATGCAGTGCTATAAAATCCTCTTTCCAGTAAAGGGTTAAGAAATGCAGGTAGCCAGACTGACACCTGACCTGGCTGGGCTCTGACCAATAAGGGGACAAGATACTTTCAAACTTTGGGAGGGGGGAAGTTTTAGTGAGTGTCTTTGTCTGAGTGAGAGTGATCTTGGAAGACAGAAGGAACCTACAGAAAATCAAACCTCCCTTTTCTGAAGTAAGTTTAGATAGTATAGCGTATAGATTCTGTTTATTTTCGCTTGGTGTATCCCCTGTGTTAGAAAGGGCAAGGGGGGGGGAGGTATTCATGGTTATCTGTAACGTTAAGGTTTTGTCCAGAGGGGGAAATCTCTCTGAGTTTGGAAATATAGTGCCCTGTGAAATAGTTACCATCCTGATTTTACAGAGATGATTTTACCTTCTTTATGTTTAATAAAATCCTTCTTTTAAGAAGTTGACTGTTTTCTATAGTGTTAAAACCCAGGGGGTGGGTTTTTAGATCACTGTGTAACCAATTGGTTGGGAGATTGTTCTCAAGCTTCCCCAGAAAAAGGGGTGTACGGCTTGAGGGGCATTTTGGGGGGGAGGGAAGTTCAAGTGATTCCTTTCCTGGATTCCTGTTAGACATTTGATGGTGGCAGTAAGAAGCATTTCTCGGGGTGCAGGGAATTTTGTACCTTGGGGGGGTTTACCCTAAGCTGGTAAAAATAGGCTTAGGGGCTCTGAATGCGGGTCCCCACGTCTTTACCCTAGAGTTTAGAGTGGGGAGGGAACCCTGACATGGTGGCAGAGCGGTGGGATCTATTGAACCAGAGAGTTTTTTTGAACCAGACACAGGGAGTTTAGATTTTTTTTTTCTCTTCTCTCTAGCTCTTTCCTGTAGCTGCTGGAAGCAGGGAGGGGGGAGGGGTTAAGCTGCTAGGAGCTAGAGTATCTACATATGAAAGCAGGTAGTTAACCCCTACAGGGAATACCCAAGCAAGGTTTTTTTTCTTTTCTAACACTATCGGGTTAAGACAGATTAAAAACAGAAAGGCTAAGATGACTGCCAGTGAAGCAGCTATTAAACTTGAGATAGCCCGGCTACAAGCTGATGAGGAGGAGAAGAAACATGCAAGACTGCTACAACTTAAACAGATGGAGATGGAAGAGAAGGAGAGAGAGAGGAAACATGCTGAGGAGGAGAAGGAGAGAGAGAGGAAACATGCTGAGGAGGAGAAGGAGAGAGAGAGGAAGCATGCTGAGGAGGAGAAGGAGAGAGAGAGGAAACATGCTGAGGAGGAGAAGGAGAGAGAGAGGAAGCATGCTGAGGAGGAGAGGAAGTATGCTATGGAGGAGAAGGAGAGAGAGAGGAAGCATGCTGAGGAGGAGAGGAAGTATGCTATGGAGGAGAAGGAGAGAGAGAGGAAGCATGCTGAGGAGGAGAGGAAGTATGCTATGGAGGAGAAGGAGAGAGAGAGGAAGCATGCTGAGGAGGAGAAAGACAGAGAGAGGAAGTATGCTGAGGAGGAGAAAGACAGAGAGAGGAAGCATGCCCTGGAGATGGAGAAGACCAGGGCGGAGCAGAATCTACCGGATAACACTAATAATCCTTCCCCAACAACCCACAAATGGGAGCGACTATGTCCACCGTATGATGAATCCCGGGATATTGCTGAATATTTTCTCACCTTTGAGAGACTATGCAATCTCCATCACATTCCTGATGATCACAAAATGACCCTATTGGTAGCAAAGTTGACTGGAAGTGCTCTGGACATATTCAATGACATGCCTATTGATGAGGCTTCTGACTATGAGAAATTCAAGGATTTGGTTTTAAAACAATTTCAAGTTACACCTGAAACTTACAGAGTAAAATTTCGAACCCTTATCCGAGGGCCTGGACTAAGTAATGTAGCTTATGTAAACCGGATAAAGGAGCTGTTAAAAAAATGGGTCAAGGGAAGGAATGTTACTAGCTTTGAAGGAGTGTGTGATTTGATGGCTCAGGAACAATTCCTGAATATGTCCAAGGATGATATAAGACAGTGTTTATGGGATAAGAAAATGGACTCAGCAGACAGCCTTGCTGCTTATGCTGATCAATACGAACAGTCCCAGATCAGCAGAGGGGCAAGGAAATTTGGTACACAAGGGGTGCAGGAAGCAGAGAGGAACAACCCTGGTCATAGTTTGGGGAGATACCAGAAAGGAAAACCCGAGACCACATCCCCTCACCAGGAGCAGCCCAAGGCCCCACAAGGGAAAACCCAGACCCCTTATTGCCCCACCACCCCATTCTCCAGCAACCCACCTCGCCCCACTGACCAGTCAGCTGGGCGATGTTTCAAATGTAACGAATTGGGGCATGTGAAGGCCAACTGCCCCAAGAACCCCAACAGAATACAGTTCATTGCACCGGGGTCACCCCAAAGGTCCTCAGGCCCAGATGCCTCCCAGATACCCTTGGAACGAAGGGAAACGGTGAGTGTGGGGGGAAAAAAGGTTACAGCGTGGAGGGACACCGGAGCACAAGTGTCGGCTATCCACAAATCCTTAGTGGACCCCAGCTTAATCAACCCAGAGGCACAAGTGACAATTCAACCCTTCAAGTCCAACTCTTTTAATTTACCTACAGCCGTGTTGCCTGTCCAGTACAAGGGCTGGTCAGGAAATTGGACTTTTGCAGTCTATGATGATTATCCAATTCCCATGTTGCTGGGGGAAGACTTGACCAATTGTGTGAAGCTAGCCAAGAGGGTGGGAATGGTCACCCGCAGCCAGGCTAAGCAAGCTGTCACACCTAGCTCTGTTCCTGGGACTTCCACCGGAACCCCATCTGTACTACCAGAGACCCAGATAGAGGTGGTGGAACCGGACACCCTGCCAACAACTGCAACAGCCATCGTAGATCCAATCACAGAAACCCGACCCAAGCCAGTCTCGGAACTGGAACAGACGAAACAACCAGCACCAGAACCATTGCCAGCACTGAGTCCAGCGCTTGCAACCCCAGCTACCGTACCAACGCCCGAGGGCACCACCGAGCCTGCAATGGCAGCAGCAGCCGATAACTCCATACAAGAGGCTCAGCCAGAGCCTGAATTACCACATTGTGCACCAGCGGAGAGCGGTTCACAGTCAACGGAAACAACCCCATCACCTACATCGCTTCCAGAGGGACCCAGCCCAGGTCTACAACCCAGTGAGGAACTGATGTCTCCAGCATCTAGGGAACAGTTCCAAGCCGAGCAGGAAGCAGATGAAAGCCTACAGAGAGCTTGGACAGTGGGACGGAGCACCCCACTGCCTCTCAGCTCTTCTAATCAATCCCGGTTTGTTATAGAAAAAGGCCTTTTATATAAGGAGACTCTTTCTGGTGGACACCAGGAAGACTGGCGTCCTCAGAGACAGTTAGTGGTTCCGACTAAGTACCGGCTAAAGCTCTTGAGCTTAGCCCATGATCATCCTAGTGGTCATGCTGGGGTGAACAGAACCAAAGACCGTTTGGGGAGGTCATTCCACTGGGAGGGAATGGGCAAGGATGTTTCTACCTATGTCCGGTCTTGTGAGGTGTGCCAAAGAGTGGGAAAACCCCAAGACCAGGTCAAAGCCCCTCTCCAGCCACTCCCCATAATTGAAGTTCCATTTCAGCGGGTAGCTGTGGATATTCTGGGTCCTTTTCCGAAAAAGACACCCAGAGGAAAGCAGTACATACTGACTTTCATGGATTTTGCCACCCGATGGCCAGAAGCAGTAGCTCTGAGCAACACCCGGGCTAAAAGTGTATGCCAGGCATTAACAGAGATTTTTGCCAGGGTAGGTTGGCCCGCCGACATCCTTACTGATTCGGGAACTAATTTCCTGGGAGGGAGCATGAAAAGCCTGTGGGAAGCTCATGGGGTGACCCACTTGGTTGCCACCCCTTACCACCATCAAACAAATGGTCTGGTGGAGAAGTTTAATGGAACTTTGGGAGCCATGATACGTAAATTCGTAACCCAGCACTCCAACGATTGGGACCTAGTGTTACAGCAGTTGCTCTTTGCCTACAGGGCTGTACCACATCCCAGTTTAGGGTTTTCACCATTTGAACTTGTGTATGGCCGCGAGGTTAAAGGGCCATTACAGCTGGTGAAACAGCAATGGGAGGGGTTTACGCCTTCTTCGGAAACTAACATTCTGGACTTTGTAAGCAACCTACAAAACACCCTCCGAGACTCTTTAGCCCTTGCTAGAGAAAACCTAAAAGGGGCTCAGGAAGAGCAAAAGGCCTGGTATGATAAACATGCCAGAGAGCGTTCCTTTAAAGTAGGGGACCAAGTCATGGTCTTGAAGGCGCTCCGGGCCCATAAAATGGAAGCGTCATGGGAAGGGCCATTTACGGTCCAAGAACGCCTGGGAGCTGTGAACTATCTCATAGCATTCCCCACCACAACTCTCAAGCCTAAAGTGTACCATGTTAATTCTCTAAAGCCTTTTTTCCCCCGAGAATTGAAGGTTTGTCAGTTTACTGCCCAGGGAGCAGAAGACGCTGAGTGGCCTGAAGGTGTCTACTATGAAGGGAAAAATGACGGTGCCGTGGAAGAGGTGAACCTCTCAATGACCCTCGGACGTATGCAGCGCCAGCAAATCCAGGAGCTGTGCACTAAATTCGCACCGATGTTCTCAGCCAACCCAGGACTGACCGAACGGGCATACCACTCCATTGACACAGGTAATGCCCACCCAATTAGAGCCCGACCTTACCGAGTGGCTCCTCATGCCAAAACTGCTATAGAACGGGAGGTTCAAGACATGCTACAGATGGGTATAATCCGTCCCTCTAGCAGTGCATGGGCCTCTCCCGTGGTTCTAGTCCCCAAACCAGATGGGGAAATACGCTTTTGCGTGGACTACCGTACGCTAAATGCTGTGACTTGCCCAGACAACTATCCAATGCCTCGCACAGATGAACTATTGGAGAAACTGGGACGTGCCCAGTTCATCTCCACCTTAGACTTAACCAAGGGGTACTGGCAGGTGCCGCTAGATGAATCCGCCAAGGAAAAGTCAGCCTTCATCACCCATGTTGGGCTGTATGAATTTAATGTGCTCCCTTTCGGGCTGCGGAATGCACCTGCCACATTCCAGAAACTGGTAGATAGGCAACTGCCGATTCTCCCAATCCCGCTAGGAGACTATCTTGACGATGTGGCCATATTTTCTGACTCATGGGCCGAACACCTGGAGCATCTCCAGAAGGTCTTCGAGCGCATACGAGAGGCCGGACTAACTGTTAAGGCTAAAAAGTGTCAAATAGGCCTCAACAGAGTGACTTACCTTGGACACCAGGTGGGTCAAGGAACTATTAACCCCCTACAGGCCAAGGTGGAGGCTATCCAAAAGTGGCCTGTCCCAAAGTCAAAGAAACAGGTCCAATCTTTCTTAGGCTTGGCCGGATATTACAGGCGATTTGTACCACACTACAGCCAAATCGCCGCCCCTCTAACTGACCTAACCAGAAAGAACCAGCCAAATGCGGTTCAGTGGACTGATGAGTGCCGGAAGGCCTTTAATCAGCTTAAAGGAACACTCATGTCTGACCCTGTGCTAAGGGCCCCGGACTTTGACAAACCGTTCCTAGTAACCACAGATGCGTCCGAGCGTGGTGTGGGAGCAGTCTTAATGCAGGAAGGACCAGATCAAGAATTCCATCCTGTCGTGTTTCTCAGCAAGAAGCTGTCTGAGAGGGAAAGCCACTGGTCAATCAGTGAGAAGGAATGTTACGCCATTGTCTACGCTCTGGAAAAGCTACGCCCATACGTTTGGGGACGGCGTTTCCACCTGCAAACTGACCATGCTGCACTAAAGTGGCTTAATACCGCCAAGGGAAATAACAAAAAACTCCTTCGATGGAGTTTAGCTCTCCAAGATTTTGATTTTGAAATACAACACATTTCAGGAGCTTCTAACAAAGTGGCTGATGCACTCTCCCGTGAAAGTTTCCCCGAACCAACTGGTTAAAATCGTCCTTGCAATGTGGACAATATTGTTAGTCTTTATCCAGTTATTAGTATATTTGGAGATTCATGTGTCTTATTACTTTGTTTTCTTTTAAAGCTGCAGGAAGAAATCACAGCCAGTGTTTCACACTATCGGTGATTTGGGGGGCGTGTCATAAATATGAAGGGAAGGGGGAGAGGGTCTGATGCAGTGCTATAAAATCCTCTTTCCAGTAAAGGGTTAAGAAATGCAGGTAGCCAGACTGACACCTGACCTGGCTGGGCTCTGACCAATAAGGGGACAAGATACTTTCAAACTTTGGGAGGGGGGAAGTTTTAGTGAGTGTCTTTGTCTGAGTGAGAGTGATCTTGGAAGACAGAAGGAACCTACAGAAAATCAAACCTCCCTTTTCTGAAGTAAGTTTAGATAGTATAGCGTATAGATTCTGTTTATTTTCGCTTGGTGTATCCCCTGTGTTAGAAAGGGCAAGGGGGGGGGAGGTATTCATGGTTATCTGTAACGTTAAGGTTTTGTCCAGAGGGGGAAATCTCTCTGAGTTTGGAAATATAGTGCCCTGTGAAATAGTTACCATCCTGATTTTACAGAGATGATTTTACCTTCTTTATGTTTAATAAAATCCTTCTTTTAAGAAGTTGACTGTTTTCTATAGTGTTAAAACCCAGGGGGTGGGTTTTTAGATCACTGTGTAACCAATTGGTTGGGAGATTGTTCTCAAGCTTCCCCAGAAAAAGGGGTGTACGGCTTGAGGGGCATTTTGGGGGGGAGGGAAGTTCAAGTGATTCCTTTCCTGGATTCCTGTTAGACATTTGATGGTGGCAGTAAGAAGCATTTCTCGGGGTGCAGGGAATTTTGTACCTTGGGGGGGTTTACCCTAAGCTGGTAAAAATAGGCTTAGGGGCTCTGAATGCGGGTCCCCACGTCTTTACCCTAGAGTTTAGAGTGGGGAGGGAACCCTGACAGGGTCCAAGAAAGAATTGCTTCATTTTGTATAAATATACTTTTCAGGACTTCCTCAGTGAGGCTGGGCAGCTTCGATTACATTTATTTATATATATATTGGTCTCATTATGTACATTGAAAATCAGCACCTGAGAGATAGAGTAACTGTTTTTACAATATATTTTATAACACTGCTCCATATTGATCCTATACTTTGGCAAATAAGAAGTAATTCAATGGACCAGAATTGCTGCTTGCTGCCGCTCCAAAATATGAGCGGTATTAAAACAAAGCCTACAGGTTTAGGAGGAGGGGTGGAAATGTACAAATATACTATGCAGCATTGAGAGATGGAAGAAAAACTCTACAGTGAAACCTGGATAAAAGGCACTACTTCCAAAGGACAATCTTCTGTCGTAACCACTTCAAACTATCCCCACGGTTTCCAGTACTACTACACTGGTCCTCTATAAAGACTAACCTCTATTAGGCAACTGATTATTATTGGCTCCTTAGGTATTTAAGACATATTACGCAGTATTTTCTTTTTTGACTTAACAACTGATCCTTGAATTACCGCTTACCAATTTTTGGTCATCCTAAATTCATGATTATCAAGTTGTTAAACAACCCAGGATTATTTTGGTTATAGCATTAAAAACCATGATATTTTCTTTCCGCCCTCCTCCCTCCACCTGTAGAGGAGCATGCATGCCAGTCACATAGGAGATCTAAAGATAGATGTCTATATCAAGTTAACATTTCACAGCTCTGCATGTAAAAAGGACAAACTAGAATTCTGAATGAGCTGTGGGAACAGACATGATGTATCTGACTTTTATTTCAGTGCCTTGTATGTATATGTTAGTTCATTTTATACTGATTTAATAAATGCAACAGCTTAAAGCTTAAATGATTAAAAATAGACATGCAGTTAAGAATGGACATATTAAAAGTAAAATTCCTACTCACATTTAACCATGTTAAAAAATAGAAAAATTGTAATGAGGCTTATGCTTAGGAGAGAGCATTGTGCAAGTTAATGTAAGTAATGAACCTTTCATGTGAAATGATGTAGTGTCACAACTCATTTGCATCCCACTTAAAGTGTAATTAAGTTTCCCTGACAGCATGGCTTATGGCTCAAAGAACAGACCTGGCTGTTGAATTAATCCAGAATCCCTCTAGTTAATAACACTTTACAAAGAGAACTTTACACACTTTCATTTAAAGTTCCTAAACTCACATTTAAGGTGACATTATAAGGAATGCAAGAGAAGACTTTAAAGACATTTGGCCAAATTCAGCTCTGGAGCTGATTTCACTAGGAGTTGTGCTTACTTAATCCAAGATCATATTTGGTCCAGCTTCTAGAAATGCACATAACTGGGCAATATACTTAACTACACTGTGTTTCCATTTTGTCTCATTGTTGGACTACTGATATATGAACTCCAAAATCCACTTTACTAGAGTGTGAAAAGTTCTAAACTCATAAAAGTTCTAAGATATGCAAATGATGTGGAATGCCTGTAGGCAGGAAAATAGACTGATTATTACCCTGAAAAACAACATTTGTAAAGGAAAAAGAACCTACAATCAACTCTAGTACTTCCAGGCATCTATAAAAATCTAAGTTCAAAACAGAGAAGTTATTAATAGACCACTTACAGCAATTCTGCTTATGTCCTTTAAGCAATCATGGTTGGTTTTGATGTTACTGGAACAAACAGCTTATCATCTATTGACTATATCACCTCCGACAACAGTGAAAGATTTGCATTCGGTAGTTTAATCTGATTTCTTTCCATCGGGTAGAGTGAAATTCGTCTTTTGTAGAAGCAGCAAAGCTTTCAGCCTCTAGAACCTACAGATCTTTTGAGATCCATGTGGCTCCAGGGGAAAGGCTGGCTTGCCACGGATGTTTCCCAACACCAAAGTGAAAAGCTCCATGGTGGCAAGTTATAGAGCTGTCTGGGGAGAGAGAACTCATGCATATGAGTTCCACTTCCTTTATTATGTTTTTATTATTTGTATTACAGTAGCACTCAGAAGCCCTAGCCAGTGTCCCCTATCGTGCAGTGCACTGTGCAAAACACATAATAAAAGGCAGCATTTGCCCTCAAATTTTACAGTCTAAATCCTGTACTTTCTGTTTTGTAAGATTTCCTCTAAGAGTTGAGTAACTGTGCTGCCCCCTTATCTTGTTTTGGGGCAAAAGTTCTCTTTATAATCCAAAAAGAGTAATCTGTGTGGTATGGGACCCTGAAGAGAATAGAATCATTTTTTGTAGAGGTGAAAGTAAATATTGCACAATATAGTGCCTTAGTTTATGACTTTATGCTGATCTCCAGCTTCATCCTCTGAGAGCATCATGAGTCTGCATCATGGTCCCTTTAAAAAAACATCTTTCCAGACAGACTGATATTCCTCTATCAAGGATAATACCTGGTTTTAGTAACTTCCCCAACACTATTCCCCAAAAGTCACACTGAAATACATTACATGGTAATCTGCAAAGTCAGACTTCAAACCAGAGAAGGGAAAAAATTCCATAATGGCTACAAGTAGATAGCCTTCAGCTGCTGGGCAGGGATACTTCTCTCCCACACCCACACTAGGAAATGGCTTTTGTGACTACAGAGCTTACCTGGGCCAGACACACTTTTCTTGACTGCACCACTAGTGTCTAGCTTACGAATATTAGTATCATTTGTATTTTGTAGACAGATCAAAATAATTTAATTGGTTTCTATTAAACTTTATAAGAGGTGTTTTAGGAAGATAAAACATGCCTTGAAAGAGTGGTTAAAACACCCATTTTCCCCTTTTTATCATTTAATTGTTACAAAGAATCAATATAAAACAAAACATGGTCAAAAGAAATAGCCTCTTAAATTATTTATTTTAATTGCCACATCAATTTGAAGCCATGACAGAATACAATTTAGTTCCAGCAATTTGAAAATAGACTTTTAAGTAGCTGGAGGGGAGCAGTGTTTGTTTTTTGTTGGAGGTTTTGGGTTTTTTTTTAAATAACTGTGTTTGTGATTTAGAGAGTTACTTGATTGCAGATACTGATTAAGCTATTTCCACAGGTCTGATGCAGGTTGCTCCCAGTTCTCTCCCATAATCCACTTTAGACTGAACCTTTTGAAATACTCCAGACGATGGCTATTGGTGAGAAACAGGCATTAAAAAAAGCAACTTGTAAGTAAAGAATACAAGTTTCAACATTCACTTTAATAATACACTTCAAAATGAACAGTTTGCTGCAAAGGTGAGCTGGAATCAAAATCTGTGCTCAAAATACCATACACAATTATTGGAGCCTATAATTTTGTGCACATAATCATTTCTGGGGGTAAATATAGTAGATGCTATTAAAATCTTGACAGTTATTGCAGTCCAGTATTCACTTTCACAGCTGTATTTGTGGGATTCCCTCTCTTTTTGAACAGGAAACATGACAAATATTCCAGTCATTGTAACTCCTGCAAGCAGTAAATGTCAATATTTTAATGATGCCAACTGAATTAGCAAGGTCAAATTACTGAGGACACAAATGCTGCTTTTGCTCTCACAAATCAAATAGATATCAAAAAACTATCATTTGTGCCCACAAATAATTTAGCACACAAAATTGTGATCAAAAACTTAAAGGTCATTTGGCTGACAAAGCCAAAAAGAATTAACCCATTCAAAGGCTGCTCCCTCTAACTTATATCCATCTACTTCTGGCTCTAAGACTATGTCTACACTGCAGCTAGGAGCAAGCCTAGGAGGTGGGTGGCTAGGCTGAGTCTCCGCGAGAGCTACAGTGTCCACACAACTATTTTTAGCATGACAGCTGAAGCTCTGCTAGCACAAATCTATCTACCTGGGCTGAGAGGCTCACCCCCCAGCTACAATGTAAAGACACCATAAGAAACCTTTTTGGCAGGCAAAGAATGCTGAAGTTTAGGGACAGCATAGCTGTGTCCTGCTCTGGGGTCAGGAGAGAAGGTGGAGTAGGAGCTTGTATAGTAGTTCTATTCCACCTGAGTATTCCCCTGCATAGGGGGAATCCTCACATACCGGAGAAAATGACTTTATGTCTGCTTTGCATCCAGAACAGCGCAAAGCAGCCAGAGCAGAGCTGCGAATCCAGCCAATAATTTTTAAAAAATCATGACCCATCTGGGACAAAAACGCCAATGGAGACTTCGAAGGGACTTCTTGTGCTTAAAATCAAGCATGTGCTTAGGTGCTTTGCTCAACCAGGGCTTTGTAAATTAGTACTGGAACCTTGAATTGGATCCATTAATAAATGGGGACGAACTAGTGGAATATGCTCTCTACAGCTTGTTTGCATGTCACGATATTATATTTCTTCTAGTATATACATTTATCATAATTGTGAATGAAAAACACTTTTAAATAGGAAGTTCTGTATTCTCATTAGCTGAAATGTATTATTTCAGACTACAGTCTGCCTCTGCTCTAGGAGTTTCATCTAAACCCTATAAGAGTAAAGGAAAGGGACTTCCATTTCCAGACTCCGATGGGCTTTGTATCAAGACCCAAAAGGCAGTTTCATAATTCCTAGCAGTGTCACGCTGAAAGTATTTCACTACATTACACTGCAGTAGGAAGGATTTCCCAAATTCGCTGTATTAGCAGTCACAGAGAAAAGAGAAAACAAGCATAAATAAGATACTGATTTTGTACTCACAAATTAGGCCCCTGTCCTGATTCAATATCCTCTCTAGGTATTGGATAAAGTGCCTCATATGTTCTTCCAATCCCAGACCCATGGATGGCATATGAATTCATCTTGTCAACACCAGGTGGGAAATACCTCCAAGGAATAAGTGCTGTGCCATTCCATTTGTTCCAGTTTATGTCTGCTTTAAATATCAAGTCAAGTCCTTTCTTTACACAGGATTCAAAAAAAATCAAAATGTCATCCTTGTTATTTAAATATAAAATTAATATCACTAAACATGTTGAACTAAGGCACATTCAGACAAACATGAGTGTGTGTTTTAATGATCTAGATAATAGGGGATAGTTATACATGACATTAGATTTAAGAGTCTGTTAGTGTTTCCATTAAAATATCAATTACTATTTCATAATTGTTTATCCATAATGTATGGATTATTTTATCTCCTTCTAGTAATGAATTTGACATGTAAATTTAGAATAATGAAAACAAAGACAAGTGAAGATATGTTCATGCAGCAAACAATGTAACTGCATATGGAACAGAATTCTTAGGTATTACTTTTACAAGTAGATACAAGTGCAGGTGTTGTAATACAAAACACAACTGAATTTCTGTCACAGAAATTGACATTGATTAGTTGGTGTCATTTTAATTGAATACCTATTTTCTTTCTCCAAGCTGTAACGTTAATAATGCGCTTCAGAAGGAATGTAATGCTTTTGATAAGGGGATCAGATTCTACTAATCTAATCCTCAATAATCAATCCCTGCAGGACCGTACAACCTCATTTCTTGAAGGATGCACAGATGAAAAAGTGTATTCAGATTTTAATATTGAGGCAGAATCCCTTCGTGAGTGGAGCTGTCCATGTGCTACCAAAATATTTCCAGGGTCCCAGCTGTACTGCCTCACCTGGGTTACACGGCTGCATAGTTCTAATGGAATAGTGCTGCCATGGTCTCTTCCACTATGTTTTCCCCAGGACCCCATGGTCTCCCTTCACTCCACCATGCAAAGGAGGTATATATAAAAACTGATACAGAATTTCTATAGGGTTGGTGAAGAAGTGATGCATGGAGAATGCCTCACCCCTACTTCCCCGTTTCTATCCCTGGCCCCGCCCCTCCCATGTGCTGTTCCCAAGTCAGGAAGGGGAAGAGATAAGAGGACAATGCCACAGAAACAGCACTCTCCACTTACACTCCTCTCCCTGGCAGAGATCCATGGATTTATTTTATTTATTATTTCCTCTGCCTGTGAAGATGAAGACGACAATTTGGAACTCAGGTTCCTTATTCTGAAGGCTAGAAAATAAAATAAAATCAGAGCCAAAAGAATAAATTCCTCACAAATTTACTATATATGTATTCTAAGGCAGAGGTTAGCAAACATTTTTAGAGGGAGGGTGAACTATATTCTAACACACAAATTGTACCATTTCACATCCAAATCCCAATTGCACAAGGCAATTCCCCTGCTACTCTCATTCCCACGGACCACTTCCCTCCTATTTGAGATGGCACAATTTTGAGAAATTTTCCCTCACATTTTGAGAAACATAGGTCTCTGACAACTACAGCAACTGCTTATGTGGAAAAGTAACATTAGGAAGTAAAGTAATGTATTTTTAGCTATATTTTAATACAGTTTGGAAGCTGAAAGCGAAAAAGATGCCAGCACAATACATCCAGCAAGCTCGTCACAGACCACCAGCAAGTGCTCCAGGAACACAAGTTGGGGACATCTGTTCTAAAGTGACAACTATCGTGAAACGGGTTCACAAACCCCTTTTCAGTGGGACACTGATACTGTATTATCTTTTAATTGTTTTTAATGATACTGTAGGTTTTAAACCTTTTCACTACTTCCCATGGCTGTGTCATTGCTAGGTCTTTCGGGTATTACATAGCAAATGTATATACCCTCCACAGAATGCAGCCCTTCTCTTCAGAGCATTCAACACTCTTTCTGGAACAATACTACTTTCAACTTTTCTATTCATCATCTGTACAATGGTTTAATAAAGTGGTAACATTTGTGTGCGCGTGCATGTATTCTTGGATTTATACATTATGTAAGGCACAGACTGAAACCATTCAAAAGAGGCAATAGCTAGCTGCTTGCTAAAGCAGGGTTATACTCACTCTTATTATGGAAAGGTACAGAGTGAGGTTAAAGCTAGCGCCCATTCAAATTTGAGCTAAAATCTTTAAAAGCTAAGGAGGACAGTGACTGTAGTTGCAATTGGATGAAAGTTAAGAAAAAAGAGTTTGTGGAACACGGTATACCTATTGTCTCCCTGATTATTGCTTAAAGATTACAAATAAGCCTATTAGTTACAACCAAAGCAAATTCTCCTTCAACTTGACAGTTTGAAGCAACTTCCGCTTTTAGATGTTGAAGTGTTCAGTTCAGTTCTAAAATAACTAGATTTTTCAAAAATCAGGAGACTCCTTGACCTGAGGATTAATCACTTGAATGGCTTTCAGTATTCAACACTGTATGCATCAGAGTTTTACTTATTCTTTTTGAAAGGTTCAATAATTTCTACAGAAAGCTACAAAATTTTGACCACTTTACAGAATACAATAGAAAATTATGTTCTCTTGTAAAATTATATAGGATATTTCAAAAGCCTATAGAAAGGATGTCATTCTCTATTGAATTCTGTAGGTTTTTAGTGTAATTTCTATATACTCTTATTAACCCTATCAGTGGCTGCCCTGATTTTTCCTGGTGACGGTAGCAGCCATCAGAGGTACTGATGAAAAATCACTCTGACCTCCATGTACAATGTGAAGACTCATAGCCATGCAGCCATAAGAAAGGCCGTATGGGGTCAGACCAAAGGTCCATCTAGCCCGTATCCTGTCTTCCGACAGTAGCCAATGCCAGGTGCCCCAGAGGGAATGAACAGAGCAGGTAATCATCAAGTGATTCATTCCCTGTCGCCCATTCCCAGCTTCTGGCAAACCTTTTCACTACTTCCCATGGCTGTGTCATTGCTAGGTCTTTTGGGTATTACACCTATTCCTACACACTACATCTTGCCTCTTGAGCCATGTCCACAACACAAGAATAATAGAATTTGGTGGACAGGAAGCCTAAAAATTGGCAGTCATAGTGTAGAATCTGCTTAGCTGCTAAAGGAGTAGAGAACAATCACATTCTTGCCAAAATAAAGACCCATTGGGAAGTAACTGCAGGAAAGGACCTTGGACACATACAGAGGGGTGGGTGGCAAGGAGGGTGCTGATAAATTAAGTCAGCCATACCCTTAACTATAAATTGTGTGACCATGTAATAAAAGGTGCTAATATAATGTACATATGTGAAAAATGTTACTCTGAAATTTCCTGTCCTTTGTATGTGTAATATTCTCTGCCTAACACTGCTTTAAAATAGGTTTGTTGGGAGTATTTTTCATTTACACTGAAGTACACTGCACTCTATGATAATTTGTTTTCCCTCTTTTCTGGGAATACCATTTGTGGGTATTACTCATTGGCAATTGAGAAATCTATTTCTATGACTGATATTGTGGAACTAGCCATGCTCATTTATATGATCACTGACTCTGATGCAGAGAGAATGAATCCCTGCATTGATTCCTTAAAAGAACACAATAACAAAAGGTCAAGATATTTTGATGCTCTGAAGTAATTTTTGTCAGTAAAGCAGATTTTTCAGAATACATTATCCCCAATTACAACTGACTGAGCCAAGTCAATGAAAAGAAAATATACTGAATTGTGTTGAAAAATAATCATAGCTCATTATATTTCCATTGCATCATTTCCTGGTATGCCTTCACTGTACAGAAATTGAACTTTGATTCCACGACTATAGTGGATTTTAAATCAACCTGACATTGGTATTTGAAAAAGAAATATGTTTCAAGTTTGCTACTATGCAGTCCAGATTTCTATACATGCCATTGTATATTGCAAACTAATGGACTGTAGAGAATGCAATACTATTCTTATGTTTATTGGACTAGTCTTTATAGATCAGGGAATTAAGTCAAATTATGTTCTGTCTTTGGATGTTCATCTTGTCCTTTAAGATGAAGTGACGTGAGGAAGAATGAATTGGCCATAATCTGATTAACTCTTGCACTGGTGTAACTCCCTTGACTTCAGTGGAGTTACTTCTGATATATGCCATTGTATGCCAGAGGAATCTCAAGTCCAGTGTTTTTCCTCTTCAAACAAACAGAACCACTTGTTCCTAAAATCAAAAGTAATTTGTTTCTCACTGCTGGGAAAAGACCAGTATTGTAAACAGGAGATTATAAGCATAGCAATTTGCTGTTCAGTTTAATTTTTCAAAACATGAAAAAGTAATTTCTTTATTTCCCCACCCACCCCCCTCACATTTTTAAATGTTCATAAGTAAAGGAACACTATCAATTTGAACATTAATTAAATGTAGTTTCCTTAAAAGTACAACATCCATCCGAGTCCTACAGCCAGTGTTTATGGTTTTAAAATTCACACCCTTGGTTTTGAAATTTCTCTCTCCCCTGTTACCCTGTGAAAGACCCAAACATAACTGGATGATCTGATGAACTGACTCTACGGGGGAAACAATGAAACTGATTATACAGGTCAAATATGTACAAAATAAACACTCCGACAAAACAAAAACAGTCTCGCTGTCTCGTTAGCCTTAGTTATAGTAATCTTAGGTGTTACAATACCTGTAACAGGTCTGTAACAACATACGTGTGATTTTTATGTTGATAGAGTCCCTTTTTACAATAGCAATCTCTGGACTGGCCATTTCCTGGAAGTGAAACACCAGTTGCAGGAGACAAGGGGCTGCATGAATGTTAAGGCCCCTCACTCAGCTGGTCAATAACCCATCAGCCATCACTGCTTAAATATTAGCAATATTTCATCCCCCAGGGGCAAGTTATGGAAGTTTGCCATTTATTTCAACAAGAGCAAGACTGGGACTTTAACTACAAGAACACTTTTTAAAATTGCACTTTACTCACCTTAAAAATCCTTTGTCAATACAGGAGGTGAACATTTTCTGATGAATTCTCACAAAGGTACAGAGCCTCGTGCTAAATCAAACATCATTACTACAGTGTATGGACCTTACAAAATCCATCTGCCAAAGATTTCATGCAAGACAGAAATCCTGTTCAACTCAAGAGAAGCCTTAAGTGCAATGTTCAGTTAACTGACACTGTGAGCCAACACTAAAAGTATATGTGCAATCTATACAAGGATTTCAAGGGATATTGAACTGCTCAGTATTTAAATATTATTAAAAATAAATAAAAGGTCCAAAGTGACCTCAGTCGCTTACATAGTGTAACCAAAATTTGGATATAAGAATGTGTCTACTGGTGAATTTTTTTTATTATTAATTTGATAGTTACATACATGGAACCAATTTACAACTGATTAGCAGGCATACAGGTATTACTCAAACTGTACTATTACTATGATTTATGTTACAGGCTGTAACACAAATGATAAAGTGAAATTTACTATCCCTGATTACCACAAAAAAAAAAAAAAAACAGAAGGGAAAGAGGATAAAGAGAGCGGTGATTGCAATTTGCAAACCTGTCAGTAAAAAATAAAAAAGTGGAAATCCATTAATTTTTAAAAGATATTACAGAAATTATTTTACCATGATTATTCTCAATCTATTTTTTAAAATCATTAAAAAAAAAACAAATGACCTGTATTTAATCTTGAAGCTAGTATTCCTCAGACAGAGCCCTACCATGAAGTGAAATAGTTGGCAAAGTGAGCAACAGGGATAAAATGAACACCATTTTGCATCTTCCTAGGACTCATATTGAGAAATAAAGTTATTTTATTCGCATTGTAAAAAATCCTGCACAGTGAGAAAACATATTTTATAGTCATTTTTTTATGTTTTCATTTTCAGAAAAGAGCCTTAGGGATTTTTCCTTTTTTAAACATATTTTAACAATTGTTTTATTGTATTTTTTTCATCTACCACAAAGTAGTAAAAAACTAATTGTTCATATTCTACATTATTGTTTATCAGGTCCCTGTACAATATACACTTCCTGAGCTTAAGGAAGTCTGGGAATGTCCTTTTTGAAATGAACCAATCAAAACTAGTCTATGACAGCCAGATTTTCAGAAGTGCTCAGCTTCCATATAAGGACCTAAATAAAGAGTCCAAATCTCCTTTAAAGATTATCTGCAATGGAAAGATATGGCTTTGAATCATTTTCTTTATATTTCATAAAGAAACTGAAAGTCTGGAAAGTTGTGAGTTTGTTTTTTCAGTACAAGCTGGGTGGGGAGGAAGCACTGGTAAACTGCTGGCATTCGGACATTGGAGCATGTATCTTATCCATCTATTTGTCCAATCTCTCTTTTGTACTGGACTCATTATTGCGATATCTCAGTAAATCTGATTAACTGAGTTGGGAAGAGGTCTTTATTCAGGTTGTTAAAAACAATTTGTATTTTGTTCCTATTCATTAACTCACCCTATATCAACTGGGGAAAAAGTCTCTGTAAAAAGATTCAGCACACTTGTCAATTCATCTAACAGCTAAGGGAGCTCCTAATTTGGTTTGAGTTACCCCACAAGTTTACCAACAACACCTCTTTGAAATTAAGAAGACAGAAAGAGATGAAATTTAATAGTGCAAGGTCATGCATTTAGGAACTAACAACAAGAATTTTTGCGATAAACTGGGGATTTATCAGTTGGACGAGAGAGAGGAGCGGAATCAGGGTGTATTGGTTGATCACAGAACGATTATGAGCCGCCAATGTGATGTGGCTGTGAAAAAGGCTAATACAGTCCTAGGATGCATCAGGCAAGGTATTTCCAGTAGAGATAGGGAAGTGTTAGTACCATTATACAAGGCACTATTGAGATCTCATCTGGAATACTGTGTGCAATTCTGGTCTCCCATGTTTAGGGACGATGACTTCAAACTGGAATAGGTGCAGAGAAAGGTTACAAGGATGATCAGAGGAATGGAAAACCTATTTTATGAGAGAAGACTCAAAGAGCTTGGCTTGTTTATCCTAACCAAAAGAAGGCTGAAGGGAGCTATGATTGACCACTATAAATACATCACAGGGATAAATACTAGGGAGGGAGAGGAGTTCTTTAAGTTAAATGCCAATGTGGACATGAACAAATCGATATAAACTGGCCATCAACAAGTTTAGGCTTGAAATTAGATGATGGGTTTCTAACCACCAGAGGAGTGAGGTTCTGGAACAGCCTTCCAAAGGGGAACAGTGGGGGCAAAAAACCTAACTGGCTTCAAGACTGAGCTTGATAAGTTTATGGAGGGAATAGTATGATGAGACTGCCTACAATGGCATGTAGCTGATCTGTGACTGCTAGCAGCAAATATCTCCAACGGATGATGATGGGATACTAGATGGGGAGGGCTCTGAGTTACTACAGAGAATTATTTCCCTGGTGTGTGGCTCATGGGTCTTTCCCACATGCTCAGGGTCTAACTGATCACCATATTTGGGGTTGAGAAGGGATTTTCCCCTAGGTCAGATTGGCAAAAATCCAGGGGGCGGGTTTCACCTTCCTCTGCGGCATGGCTCACTTGCCAGTTTAAACTAGTGTAAATGGTGGATTCTCTGTAACTTGAAGTGTTTAAATCATGATTTGATTACTTCAATAATTCAGTCAGAGGTTATTGGTCTATTCCAGAAGTGGGTGGGCAAGGTTCTATGGCCTACAATGTGCAAGAGGTCAGACTAGATGATCATGATCATCTCTTCTGGCCTTTAAGTCTGAGATTGGACATTTATATGGATCAGAAGAAAATCCAGTTATAATAGTCAACGCTAACAAAGCATATTGGAAGAAAGATAAAACTTCATGGGTCATGGTGTAAGACAATCTTGAACTGTTAGGGGTTAAGAGGAGGCCTTTATGGAGAGCAGATTACTCAATATCTGCATACTGCGCAGTTCATATGCCTTCCTCTGAAACATTTGGTACTGGCCACTGTCACGGACAGGATACTAGACTAGATGGACTATTGGTCAGAACAAGTATAGCAGCTCCTGTTTCCTTATTTTCTTAACACTAGAGAAGGTTAGACTTTAATATTTCTAAGGTTAAAAACAGCAGGAAAAATATTAAAAATAAAGCAACACTTCTAGGTCTTCTCTATATACCATAAAGATTTTAAAAAAGGAACAAACTCAATTTCTCTTTTCTTTTCAGGATCACCTTTACAGATTTTTTCACAGCAAACATTTAAAGGAAAATCATCAATATTCAGGGGTAGACAGTAATTTTATAATCTGCCCTTAACAATCTGCCCCAGGAATATTTCAGTTCTTTTCCTTGCTTCCCCCTTGCCCTGGCAGAGAAGTAAGCTGCACCATCCCTTTTTCTGAAGCAGCTCACTTTCCTCTGTGTGCCATCTCAGCTGTGCTGGCCAACACATTGAGGGGGCAGAACCAAGACTCTTCCCACTCCCAGACCCTGCTAACCTATTCTCCACCCCCCTGCACAGGAAGAGGAATAGCATCTTGGTGGTAGTTGCTCTCTCCTTCACACTATGAGCAGCAAGCACAGGTGAATCAAGGGTTTCCGTAGGCCCACTTGATCCCTTCTGTGAGTGCACAGCTAGGATCATGATCTGGACCTCACTCTTTCCACATAGTTGCAAACAGGTAAATTATGTAAATCTTCACTATCGTCACTCATGTTTGCCTATTTCTGCAAGAACAACCTAGGCACCTAGTTTTGAGCATTTAGTTCACAATATTTTATGTTCTATGCCACAGGTTTCCAATCTGAAGGCTACAGAACACTTACTGGTAGTCTGTGGAAAGCTGGCTGGTCACTTGCTGTTGGATCTCCTGCTTGTTTCCAAATACTATAGTGCATTGGAGACAACTAAAAATGCATTAAATACTTCTCTAACAATACTGGCTATGTAGATAATAGCTGTAGTTTAAAGATTATGAATTGGAAAGGTGGGGAGTGAATGATAGTCCACAAAACACATTCACTACGATTTAGTCACGGGGTCGCGGCAGTCATGGATTCCATGACTTTACTGGACCTCTGAGACGTCTTCAGCTTCAGCAGCTGAAGCCGGGGCTGGAGCCGGGGCTATGCTCCCCACATAGCCCCGCCATTGGGGCCACAGCTAGGGCTGTGTGCTCCTGCCACACGGTGGGGGGCAGCTCCTACCCAACGCTTGCAGCAGGACCACAGCCGGGGCCATGCGCTCCTGCCCCGTGGCGGGGGCCACAGCCAGAGTCACGCGTTCCTGCCTCATGGCCTGAGGTGGGGGCCACAGTCGGGGCCATTTGCTCCTGCCCTGCAGCGGGGGCGCAGCCAGGGCTGTACACCTCTGCCACGCAACTTGTATGGTTATTTTTAGTAAAAGTCAGGGACAGGTCATGGGCTCCGTGAATTTTTGTTTGTTGCCCGTGACCTGTCCGTGACTTTTACTAAAAATAACCATGACAAAAATCTTAGCCTTACTAATAATATATGGTCCATCCTGTGAAACAGTTTGAGAATCTTTGTTCTATGCTATAAAACCAGCCTGCAGAGGGAACACAAGCTAATTCCTGACCAGTAAGGTGCTGAGTCCCTTCTGTGAGATACATGATTGACAGCTGAGGAGAGATGGCACCATGCAGGAGGTACCTTGCAGAATCAAGCCCTGAAATCCCCTGTCCCTGGAACTTTTCTGACATTATTGAGATCAGAGCAAGAATAAAGTAATAAATAAAAGACTGTCATTCATTTGTGCTCCTTAAGACGCAAAGATCAAAAATAATAATATTGCCAAGTGGAAAAACAGCTAAATTAGTGATGAAAGAAATCTTATTTTCTGAAGAGCTTTTACAAGCAACTGAGTACGAGGGAAAACACTATAACAAGTACTTTAAAAAAAAAGAAGCTGTTTTTGGTTTGCATTTCATTGTAAAATGTTTCTGTGGAACATTACTCACTTCAAAACAGTTTCCTCCAGAGAGCAATAATACAAGATGTTGTCCATGCCTAGCCAAAGATAAACATGAGAAAATAAGAGAATTTCAATTATAATGTCAAAACAAATTCCATAACTAGCTCAGAGTCCTCCCTTGTAAAATATTGAAGAATTTAATTTAACATCTATCTCATCTTCAACTAGTCAGAAGCTTGTTCCCTGAAGACTTCAGTCAAGTTGACTGATCTATCCTAATTCCCACTGGTAATGGAAGTGACAAGCATATGTATTCACACACTTTAAAGGCAGTGGTTTATTTTATCCCCATTAGAATAGATTACAACAGTGATCAGTTCAAATTAAAATGGTACCCAAATTTAAGTTATGTCTAGACACAGAGAATAAATCAAAACTTCATCATCTAACTTTTTTGCTACATCAGAAGTTAATTACTACATAGGAAAATCAATTTAAAGACCAGCTGCTTGGATTCATTTTAATAATGTTCATCACATTGTACATAATCTGTGATGAATTCTATAAACAAGTGCCCCAAAGATAGTGAGATTTCAGCATCCTACCAGCCCACAATCAACGTAACATCTTATTTCACATAAAGAGAGATATATCTTTGTCATTTATGTCAGTGTTAAATAAATAACTTCCATTTACGCAAACCTCTGTTTACAAACTCAGTAAACAAACTCCCCCTTCTCCGTAAACATGAAGAATGTATGATTGCTTGATCTTTCAATAATTATATTTTAATTAATATGTTCTAGTTAGTTGCTTAGACACCCACAGTTAATAATACAGCTTGATCCAGACGTGGTGACAACTTGCAGATATTGTATGCTTTTTAAAATGCTATGCCTCTATGGATGTGATATAATATTTGCAGTATTTCATTTACAATAATGGGCCCTGAACCTGTGAGACACTGAGCACCCTCAATTCACTCGAGAGAATCCCATGAAATTTGAGGGTGCTTGGCAACCTGCAGAAGGTACTCAGCAACTCATAGAAATCGGGCCCAAAATTTACAGAATTAGGATTGAAGATTTGATGTGATTTTAAAAAATATATACATTATTAAAATAAGCAAAATGACATACAAGGCATATTTCTATCTGGGTACTCTGGAAATAACAATAGAGTTTTGAATTAACGAAGTTAAGGGGGAAACTTGAAATTTGCGAACTGGACATCTAGAGTAGACTGTTTTCATTAAGGTTCAAATTCTCATACCCTTAAACTTACACTGCGTAGTGCTACCAATAGCCCCACTGATTCCAAGGGAAATATTTGTGGAGTAAGGTACTGCTCATCATGAGTGATCATCTCATAGTTATGAATTGAAAAATGTGTGCCCAAGACAAATGAAATGTGCATGTGCATGCAACTCAAGAATGGTCACATTTGAAAAAATGGTGAAGAGGCGGCAGCAGTTGGGTTAACCCACCCCACATTAACATTCTTAGCTTTCACCATTTCATCCCCCTGGTTTTTGTCCTACATTATGGTGTTTTTAACAAAAGCTTAATGCCAGTGTTTCTGGTGGTTTAAATCTATATGATGTCTCAGAACAATTAAAATTTTTAATATAAGACTTTTGATCAATTGAACCTGAAAAAAAAAAATCCAAAAAACCCACAAACACATAGGAACGCATAGTCCTTGACTAAACACATACTCTTGTTGCTGAAAGTTAACTGTAGGTCTGTAAGCAGAAGAGTGGTTAATTTTTTATAAAAAAATCTCCATATGTTACAAATAAAGCCAATAAAAATAAATAGATCACCATGACACACAGCATCTTCAGGGTCTAGATACAATTATGAGCTGCCTAAGTATCTATCTGGTGGCTTCTGATAACATCTGAGTCTCTTTCCTGACTTCTGATGTGGTAATCTCTCCATTCCCTATTCATTATTTTAATTTGTAATATGGCATGTGCTAAGATACATCACAACCATAATAAGTACCCCCCAAGAAACAGGTAGTACTAGATGACTACCATTATTTTTCAGTAACAAACAATTAAATATTGCATGTAATCCCTGCATTTTTTTAATAAACACCCCCACATTTATGGCCAGAATTAATTAATCAGATTACAGCTGTCTGCAAAGCCACAAGCAGTAAGAGTTCTAAATAAACCCGTTATTAAGTAGTGTATATAAATGCCTAATTTCAAGAGCAGTACATTTAATAGTTTATATGAATCTTCACATTTTTTAAATTTAAAAAATAAGTGATTACACATTTGCTGTGACTCAGAAGCAGTTTTCCATACATGGGAAGGAATACAGGATATGTTCCATTAAGTGTAAATGGAGCAGACAATTTTTCTAATTAATAAAGATAATCTTTGAGTGACAAACCAAGAGCTTTCATGGATGAACTAATATTCTGAGTCTTTAGTCTCTTGGGTTTATGGGTTACGGGAGTAAGAGAATCCAAAGATCTCTGGGGCCATGGATGAGAAAAATTAGATAAAATAGCTGTCACTAGAACTGGCCGGAAAACAAGAATTCCATGGTGTGAAAAATGTTGAGGTTTTGACATTTGGTTCCATTCTGATGTAGAGCAAAACCAAGGCTTATTTTTTGCTGATAGAGAGGCCCTAGATTCTCCAAGTGGTTAGAGACTAGATATGTTCCCTAACCACTAGGCTGTTTTGGGGGTTTCTCTGTCTTTCTCCCCTCCCCCTGTCCTGGACCTGAGAAACTCTCATCATACGCAATACGGTCTGAAAAAAGGTTTTGCTTCAATTAATTGGCATTTTTTAATCAAAAAAATTGTCAAAGAGTTCCCGACCAGCTTTAGCTACCAAACTCTGGAAAACATTAAGATATTTAAATGCTTTTTTATATCACTGCATTTCTGCATTTCCTTTTCAATAATTTCTCATTACCTATGGACTGGAGCTTTTCCCGTGTAATTAGCATTCTTTGTATGCCTAATTTAAGGAAAAAAGCTGCTGGAATCCTCTGCAGCATAAAACACTGGCGGTGGGGAGGAAATCCTTCAAGGTTTATTCATACTGTGGACAAACTGCCACCTGTGTCAAGTTTTCTCTGTTCTTTATCTGTGTTACTAAGAGCTGAGGTGATGTTGGGAGTGCAGCTGGGGAGTCCTTTTACAAGATCCAATTTTGCAAACAAATTACAACCTAGAATGTTGTGGAGGTCCATAAGATATGCACAGTAAGATATGTGTAAGAGCTGGGACAGCAATGTACTTCAAACAGAGTTGTCAAGGAGGGTGTAAAACTGCAATAAAGCTTTAACTGCTCAACCTAGCTTTCCCTACCCACCCTACAAGCCCTGACTGCAACACCAGGCCTGACTTGTCATCTTATGTTCATCTAGCCGCTGACTGTTCCTCTCCAAGTGCAGCACCTCCATATTCCCCTCACTCCACTCAGGCCTCCAGTTCTCCCTGTCATAAGTTACACCCGTATATAAACTGTTTCATTAAAAAATAGTTAATGCCTGAAACTAACGCCCCCGGGTCAATGTACAATATGCAACTTACAAAAAACAAAAAAACAAAAAATATCAGCAATACCTCTGAACATAAAGGTTACAAAATACAAGGATTTAGAGAAGAAACATCAACAATGTAGCATCAGTATTACAAATCAAAACTTACGGGCAAAGTTCCACTTCGAGATAGTCTTTAGTCTCACTATTCAGAAAAAAGGATTCAACAACTGTAAAAAAACCAAAACCAAACAATTCCAAGAATTAAGGAAGTTTGTACTTGGGAAAAGAAAAAGAAAAGAAAAAACATTCCCTTGCAAACGGAATGCTAAGTATTGACTAGGAGGGCATAAGTGACCAACCTGGAAATAAAGGGAAGCTGTCAGCATGATAACACCGAGGTGAATACCATAATGCCACTGCCTGTGATTATATCTGTGGGATAAGTCTCAATCTTCACAGGTAAACCACATGTCCTCTAAATTATTATTTTATTCATCTTTAAGATGTTTCAGGCATTGCAGAGCTGTGAGGACAAAATACAAATATTGTCTGTGGTGGGATCTCTAGGCATGCATCCTGTGTAGTTAAACACTGATATATTTGGAAGGGGACAGATTTTGTATTGAAGGAATAGGGTAGAATGGTCTGCTTTGGCCTCATCCCTGAAGAGACCTGCCACCAAAAGAAGCCTTTAAATAAAGATTTACCAGGATTCTAAAAGGTTTGGTTTGACTTTTTAGTGAAAATTCTGATTGTTCTGAACCAGTCTTCCCCTGCCTGATAAACACTCTTTTGTTTCTGCATTGCAGCATTCCACTTTGTAATGGGTAAACAATCCAAAATATGAAAGAATCCTACTGTTAGAGCTGGGCAACATTTTTTACAAAAAAGTTTTCTTGAGGAAAAATTGCCCTATTTAAAAATGAAGTTTTATTTACAAATTGTTGATTTCTTCAAAATGTCCCATTTTTTCAAAACTTCTTGGGATATTTTTAATCAACTTTATTATCAAAAATAACTTTTTTTCTTAACTAAAAATATAATTTATGTTAAACAGAAATGTTTGTAAAATGCAGTTTTCAGTAAATGAAAGTGTTCAATTTCAAATGCAATTTTGATTAAAAAAAACATGATGCAGAAACATTCACAAAAAAACAAAAAAGCCCCTTTAAAACCCTGCAAAATACAAGATTTCAAAGTTTCTCAAGAAATTGTTTCTTTTTCAATCAGCTTCAGCCATCATGTGTATATATATTTAAGTAATTTTAACTGCAAACCTTCTTAGACTTCTAGAAAATTAATATTCCAAAACACGTTTTATGTTAGTCTGTCATCAAGTTGCTTCTAAATATAACTGTTTATTTTATATGATTAATTTTAGCAATTCTTCTCATACATACAGAGCATGACATTTTAACTCAGAGACTCTTAATTTGTTAACAAACTAAATATTTTTCATATCTTGATGCAACTGAGCATTTTGAGGCACACCCTACAATGCACCAGAAAAAGGAGGAGATTGAGATAGTTCTGTTCCCTTCCAACCTCAGGTGCAGAAGACATTCCACCTACCAAACAAAAACATTTGAGTTCATCCATATGATCTGTGAGGCAAAGACAAAAGAAAACTAGGACTTCTAGTGATTTACAGACATCCAGATGGATGTCTTCCTGTCAACTTCCTGGAGGAACTTCTAGAGCTACTGTCCAGCATGGTATTGGAATCCCTCAGACTCCTTGTCCTCAGTGACCTCAACCTCCATATAGACAACGAACCTGATACAGTAGTACTTGATCTCATGGCCTACATGGAAACCATGGGATTCTCCCAGGCAGGCTCTAGAGCCACACATGCAAATGGACATATGTTGGATCCTATCTTCAGCCTAGGAGTGTATATTGGAGACATGAACAACATACCATTTTCCATACGAACATAACCTCATCCAAGCAAGATCATAGCCTTCCCTTCTTCCCACCATGATAGTGAGCATCCAAATGCTGGTCCACCCCTGAAGATTCCTGAACTCTCAAGGTTTGCAACTCAGCCCAGGAGGCCAAGGCGCTGATGAGTTAGTACAACAGAACCATCACTTGATGTTCAGTACCACTGATGCCTTTGTCTCACGCCACCCATTCACCCAACTTGACCAAGAAGATCACCTTGATTCACCAATTTACCACTATAGAAGATGTGCATAGGCAGAAAATTAGAATGCCCATGCTACAAAAGACACTTTGAATCCCACCAGCAGCAGAAAACAACTCTTACAGGACTACACCACTGCAACAAGGAGGCAAAATAAGCCTTCTACCCCATGCAATCAGTGCAACAGACTGATGCCCAGAAGAACTATTTCATATAGTAAACCATCTCATCAATCTTGACTGCCTAGCCCAGATATCAGACTCATGCATCAAAAATTTTTGAAGAGCTGTCAGTGTACTTCACTGATAAGATCAATACAAATACATATGGACTACATATTGGGAAAACCTGGAAAAGAAAATTTCACTTCTGAACAGATTGTAACATCCATCTTGCCACTCCTGACTGAGTTTGGCCCTATCACACATGCTAAAGCTCAAGAAGCCCTGAAATATATTAAAGCCACAATCTGTGAAATGGATCAATGTCCCTCTTGGCTGGTAAAAGCCAGCAAAAAGCAACTATGCCCACTACTAATGGAAATAGTCATTGCCTCCTTCAGAGATGCATACCTACCAAACTTCTTGAAAAAATGTAATAGTTCATTTGATACTTAAGCCTGAAAGCCTTGACCCTGAAAACCTCTAAGCTAACATTCCATTTTCAACCTCCCATTCCCAGACAAAATAACTGAGAAAGTAGTAATCAAGCTCCAACAACGCTACATAAGCCAACACCTTGGATGACTCACAAGCAAGTTTCAGACAAGGACACAGAACACAGACAGCTGTGGTGACACTAAGAAATGGCATTCTTATGGCCATGATCATAGGCAAGATTTTTATGCTAGTAATGCTGTACCTCTCAGCAGCTTTTGACAAACTGGACCACAAGGTACTGCTAACATGTACCTTGTGGTCCTACATGACACAGCAGGAGTAGATAGCCCAGCACTACAGTGGTTCCAATTGTGCCTCTCCAGAAGAGCTCAAAGCATGGTGATGGTTCCCCCTCTCTGAAGGCCCTCACCTGTGAGGTTCTATAGGGATCAATAATATCCCTGCTTCTTTTTAATACCTACCTGAGAGATAGTGAGAGGCCATGGGTTCAGCTGTCAACAGTATGCTGATGACACTCAATAATATACCTCATCCTCAGCTGATACAGCCACCACCACTACTAAAATGTAGAACACCTACAAGAAATCAGCTCTTGGAATAAGAGCAGCTGTGCAAGCTGAACCCACGCGAGACCAAAGTGGTGCTCAAGGGAAAGGCAACATGCTATATAGCAGCGGTTCTCAAACTTTAGCAACCCGAGGACTCCCAGTTTGATTTAAATTTTTGGGGGGACCCCCAAACCTCCCAGCTCAATGCAGATCACAAAGACAAAATAAATGACAGCTGGGGACAAAGCATTCTCAGCTGAACAGATCCAACTATGGAACAAGCTTCCAGAGATCTAAAGTTACCCAATACATTTCTTTGAAAATTGTACTTGTGAGGGGGACAAATTCTGGGAGCAGGGGAGGAGTAGGAAGGTATAAATACTCAAGCGCCACTCAAGGTAAACTTTCTTCACTTGAGACAACAAAATAAGACATTAAATTTTGCAGAACTTCATAATATTATCATCCCTCTCCTTTCTTGCATGATTTGATCACCAGTGAGCTAATAAGAATGTTGACATTTAAATTACCATTAGAGTCAACACTACTTTGAGTTAATGGGAGAAATTCTCTCAGAGCTATTTCAGGCTGTTTGCTGTCACAAGCAGATATTATTACATAGGCATTAGATTTCAGAATGTGGAAAAACACTATCTCCATAACCGTGTGTGTGTGTGGGTGGATAGATAGATAGATAGATAGATAGATAGATAGATATTTCTCACCTTCGTAATCCCAGAGTCCATCAAAAGGCTTTCCTGGTTCACCAGATGGGGCAGAAGGGTCATCAAAGAATAGGGAATTCACTTCCATTATTAATCCTTGGTCACCTGCCTTAAATCTGATGATCACTGGCTCATGCATCACCTTTATGCTGTCCCAGGTATTTGTAATCTTGTATTTCAACTACAGAAGATTACAAAAGAGGAAAAAGAGAAAGAATGTAAAATGGGTAAATGCTGGGTACCATCCTGTAGTATTGGGGACTGTGCCTTCATTTCTTATTAGCAAAAGCAGTATAAAGTTACCATTTATTTTGATGGATTCTGAATGTATGGGATCCTTTAAGGGGGAAAAAAAAGACTGAGGAGTCATTATGTTTGCCCAGAATATAGCAGCAATTAAAAAGTCAAATGAGATGATTGGATGCATTAAAAAGGCATAAAAATATGATGTTAGGTTGAACAATGATCTCTCTTTTGGAGTATTATGTATCATTTGGCTGTCTGGGCTGATGTGCCAATGCAACAGCACCCCCTTTGGCCAGAAAGAGCATTGCACCAGAAGTCACTCGATTTGGAAGGGCAGTCAGTCAGCTCCTCTTGCCTGCGTCTCTATCGTAGCCGCATAGTGGGCTATGGAGATTGTTAGCCCCGGTCCCACTGGGATATGTAGGTTTTCCCCTTATACTTGGCATGGTCAGCTGATCCAAGTGCTCAAGGGTCTGGAAAGTCTTTCCATTCTCTAGTCTCTCAGAGAACCCAGACCTTCCAGCAGCTGGGCTCGAGGTGGGATCCAGTAGTGCAGCCAGGTCTGGAGCGCAGGGGGAGCGGCGCTATAAAAGGCGCCTCTGGGTCTTCGGCGGCACTTCGATGGCTCACTCTGGGTCTTCGGCAGCACTTCGGTGGCTCTCCGGGTCTTTGGTGGTACTCCGCGCCAAAATGCCGCCAAAGACCCGGAGCACCGCCGGGTGAGTGCAAGAAGCGGGGCTTAAAAAGAAGCGGCGCCTTTTTTTAGTGCTGCTAAAAAAAGGCGCTGCTTTCGCCACTTCTGCTCAAGGGGGAGCGGCCGCTCCCCCTGTTCCCCCCTGGCTACGCTACTGGTGGATTCTAGGGACTGGGTTAGTTATAGCCCAAGGTTTGTTATTGTGCAAGGCGTTATAGTGAGGGTGAACTGTACTATTTTTTCCACAGGGCCCCTATCTTATTCAGAGCAGAGGATGGACAGTGTTTGGTGACTGAATCAGGGCTACATAATGAATGAGGCTGTTGTCTGTAGGCACCATGCCTCACTTGTTGCAGAAGTTGGAAGGTGTGTACTGAACAAGGTGAGAAATTGAAGGAGAAGAAACATTGGTCTCATGGTTAAGACAGCTAAATGCCGCCCTGGGGACCTGAATTCTCTCCCTGCCTCTGCCACAGAGTTCCTACATCACACTGGGCAAGTCACTTAAACCAAACTTTACATAAGTGGTCATAAACTGTGTGTTCCTAATTTATTGGGTGCCCAATCTCAGACCCTTGGTCTGATTTGAAGAAGTGCTGGGCGCTCACAACTGCAATTGAAATCAATGTCAGTAAGGGCTATGCTCTGAAGAAATAAATTGTTAAAAAGGCTAAATTCTCTGAAAAATCAGGTTGTATACATCTCAGATTGGGCATCCAATATTAGTAGACATTTTTGACACTCTCTCTGTGCTTCAGTTCCCCAACTCTAGAAAGCTCAGTACAAGTGGAATCTTTAGAGAATTCATTTGCCAAACTCTAAAAAGTCTCTACTGATCATGTGTAAACTGAAATTTTCAGTGGCAAAAGGCACAGCCCTGAAAACAGGGTGACCCCCTACCAAATCTCAACTCCCTGCTCCAAAGCATGGAACCATCATAGCTTCTCAACAAAACAGCTGCAAAAATATTTTTAATATGAGAAAAGCAATGCATTTGTCCTTCACCTTATTTTGTGAAACATATTTTTACTAAAATTTTTCAAAAATTCATATGGAAGCAGACACCTGACATGGAATATTTCAGCCCAAACTATTAAAGTTTGGGAAAGTTATAAATAATTAAAAACAGGGTCTAATAATTGAAAGTATTTGGCAACCTTAACGTTAGGTGTCACTACCTAAACTGCCTATAATAAAATATTATAGAACAAGAATACTACTTAGCACAGCATATAGTCAACCTATGGAATTCACAGCTGCAGGATACAGTAGCTAAAATTAAAAAGAATGAATAATTTTATGACAGCTGTTATTCATGTCAAAGTGCAAGCTAATTGCCTGCAGCAAGGATCAGGAAGAAATCCTTCCCTGCACAATTGGCGAGGTGAACCAGCAGGTTTGGGAAATGCTAGAGGCAGGATATTAGACTAGATGGAGTGATGATATGATCCACACGGGCAAATTCTATATTCCTACAAATATTCAGCCTAAAACACCTTAAAATTGTTTGTCTGTTGTGGAATACACAACATACTCAATGTACTGTACGTGTATTACTATAGCTACTAAAAATCCTGAATATATTAGTTTGAAATGATCATGCCTAATGCAACCATACATACTGCCTCCTGGAGCTTCATAGATCACTGTCCTGTTCACTACAGCAGCTGCAGTTAGACTTGCTTTTAACCAGAAGAAAAACAAGTGATGAAATGCACAGAAGTTTACTAGTACAAGACTGGGTTTCTAGAACCGTGAATTCTCCTGATGATATTCTTAAAGATGCCACGATGCCAGCATACAAGCAAGTGAACACAAAGGGTCTGGCTGTGGTATAAGTAAGTGTTAACCAACATAATTAAGGGTTAAATCAGGAGTAAAGCAGCTTCCAGTATATTTGGTGAAGCATCTCTCGAATACACAGCAAAATAAAGTTGCTTACTGAATAGAAAAGGAGAAATACAGTGCAATTATCAAGCTTCAATAATGTTATTACAAATATATTGTAATTAAGCACAGTGTGGCACACTTTAGAAATGGAGTTGACATGAGGAAGATTAAATTACTATTTTTAAAGTTGTACATAAAGCATATTGAAGATTGTGTCATGCATACTTCAGAAACATTTAGCTTGTCTGGAACTGAAAATACACCAAGGGTGAGATTCTGTGCAGTGTCTTTCAGAGACACAAAACAGAACTTCTGAAAGTATTAAATAACAGAGGAAAATAAATAATAAAAAGCTCTACACTTTATTGCTTCTTTGAAGTTGCCAAAAGATGTCCTAATTATTTGAAAAAGACTTTTTATGCTGCTTGGGTTTTTTTCCATTGTAAATATTAAGTCCTGATTTTCCATTCCACTGGATAAAAATCTGATTAAGGCCATGTTTCTATACCACAAAGGAGCAGCAAAAGGCATAAACAAAATGTTAGCGTTTTCCTTTTAGGCTATGTCTACATTATGGACCTTATAGTGACACAGCTGTACCGCTGCAGCTATGCCACTAGAAGGTCTCCTGTGTAGCCGCTCTATGCCAGTGGAGAGAACTCTCCCGACGGCATAATTAAACCACCCCCATTGAGCAGCGGTAGCTATGTCCACACCAGCACTTTTGTCGGTGAAATTTATGTCGGTCTGGGTATATTTTTTCACACTTCTGGCTGACAAAAAAGTTTTGCCAACAAAAGTGCTAGTGCAGGCAAAGCCTAAGAAAACTACCTCTATTCATCAACAATATTTAAGGCATTATAGACTTTTTGGAAGGAGTGCATGAGCTCATATTACATTTTTGAAGAATAAGTTATTCTTCAAACCATTCTTATCTCACAAACATTTGTGTGTTATAACTCTTACAAACTTACACTTACCTCACTCGTTTTACCCTCCAGTGATTTTGTCTGATGATTATTAGTGAAAACATTTCTACTTTAGGGAACACAAAAAAAGATAAAAACTGTGAATAGATAATGGTATGGTGTAATTTAGTATTTCTGTTGGTATAACATACAATCACACAACTTAGAAACATACCAGTCAAAATCAGTTCTGTACAAACACAATTTTTGAGGGATTCCTTATTTTAGAAATAATATAGTGAGTGGAATTGGATGAAGATAGCTGGGTTGGTAAAGCATCATTTTGATAACCTTCTTCTTCCATCTAGTGGCAAGAAAGAGTAAAAAACTAGATATCTGGGAACACTGTCATAAAACATTTCCAAATGCCAACTCCAAAGACTCATTGATGTGACAAAGAGTGGGTGAGTAATGCAGAAAGCCTAAAGTTTATGTATGAGTTCATAAGGGTGATAAAAAATAAAGTCAAAAAGAATTAGAAATACATGAGCTAAGACAAGCCAAAGTTCTTGTTTTTGCAGGTATATTATTCATTCAGCTTAATATTAGAATTTTCCAGACTAGTCAGTCTAGATAATTTGACTATATGAGAACTTGTCACTATCTGATGCTGGATTCTGATTCAGTTGCTGAGATTTCCAGTGTATGGTTCTGCTAAAGAGTCTCTCTGAAATTTTACTGTAACTGCTTAAGAATCTATTCAGTCCTCAGATGGCACAATGATCAGAGTCATCTAAGGACCAGGACAGATAGTTCTGAGGCATCTATTGCCATGTAACTGGGGGTTTTAGGGAAATGTAAAAAAGAAAGTGTTATTAAAAATCAATTATTTCCTCTGAATTACCATTCATGGGAGTTTTGCCATGGTGGGAAATAAACCATGCATATTAGGATTTGGGTGCTATGCGAGGGGAGGAAATGGGTAAGTAACAGGAACTGTTATATTAAATAAGACCAATGCTACATCTAGTCCCAAACCATGCTCTTTGTTGGCCTGATGCTTCAAAGGAAGGCAAAATTAAAACACTTAAGTGTTAAAGATGGGCCCAAATCAGAAGTGGAAGTGCACTGAGGGCATATACCTTCCATTCCCATTTCCAAGTCTGATTCTACCTTATTCCTAAGTCTTAGAGGCAGTGAAAGGGAGCTGCTTAGTCCTCATCAAACTTTGTATAGTAAGGCTGCCAGTTCTTTACAGATATTTCCTCCTCCCTGATGCATTAACTCCTCTGAAGCTGAGGGTATATTATTGGCTCTCCAGAAGCCACATACTTGTCCCCCTGTATGTGGGGAATAGCTTCTGCATTACACAATATGCATTCATTAGTTCCATTTAAATTCATTTAATTTTTAGATTTACTTTATAATAAAAATAATAATAGCAATTAAAACCACCTCATAGATAAAAATTAAATGAGCCATTTTTCCAGTTGTAATTAGAAACAGTAGGAAGGTGTCTGATACCTGCTTAGGAGGAAGTGATGGGCAGGACCAGCTACACATGCCGCAATAACAGCTAAAATACACAGAGCCTTCATGTTTTAAAAGATTAAACCAGAACAAAAATTTACCACATTTATACTCTAGCTCCTGCTATCACCGCTAAGTAACCGCTGGACATTTCTGATTTCTTCTATTTAAATGGTGATTAATAACGTTTACCGTCCTTGGCAATGTTTTAATAATTGACTACAATTACAGATTAGCATTCTGTACTGAGATGTTACAAGCAGCAATTCATTTTGATACTTTGAACAATTTCCTTAATCACAGTGGTAATAACATAAAATATGCCGTCCAACATTATTAATTTAACTCCACTCATTGTAAGTTATCGTGGCACAGCAGCACCACTACAGTTAAGGTTGCATCATGACTAGGGTGACCAAATGTCCTGATTTTATAGGGACAGTCCCGATTTTTGGGTCTTTTTTCTTATATAGGCTCCTATTACCCCTCTACCCCTGTCCCAATTTTTCACATTTGCTGTCTGGTCACCCTAATGATGACTTCTGTTTAAAGGTCAACCTTTCTAAGTCCTCTAAAATCGACATGCTTTGTCGGATTCCTTTGAAATTTGGTGTACTTTAGGAGAGTGCAGGGAAGGATTAGTGAGCCAAATTTGAGGTCATTTGGGCTACAGGTTGCAAAGATAAAAGTACTCCTCAAAAATAGTCATTTTTCAAAAAGTTTCTACTTTTTTTTTCTGTGCAGAGCTAGAGATCAAACTATTGATGTGATGTGGGTCAGAATGGTCTCAATCTATTGAATTTTACCCAAGGTTGTGCACAGCACCTACTAAATCTTTGGGGAACCCACATTCAGAACACTATTTAAGAAAATGCACATGTTCCAATACAGTAAAAGTTTAAAGGGTTTCCACCATTCCTGCTATTTTATATGCTTTAAAACTTGATTCTTGTAAACGGTCTAAAATCCAAATGGATACTTGGATTGCTTTGAAATTTGGTGTGCTGCATGGGGTGACATTAGTGATCTAAATCTGGGGGTCCTTTGACCAAAGAGTTCCTGAGTTACAGGCCCCTGAAAAACCCAGTTTCCTTCAGCTGCTTGTACTGTTAAAATGAGAGGTACTAATGATTGGATGAATCACAGATTCATTGAGATTTGATGACTGTGAACTCACCATTCAATTAACACAGCACAGGATAAATTAATAACAACCCCCCACCTAAGACAAATGGAGTTTTGGACTGAGTGGCTGGAGGTTACCACAATTTGTAACAGACAGGTGGCAATTTTATTTTGTGGGGAATGTATTCAAAGTATTTGCCGGGGGGCGATTAGACATTTGTAGGCTTCCTGGGATGGGAGAGGTATTGGGGCGGGGGGGCAGAGCAGTGGGGGAGTAGGCAGATAGGGGTTTGGGGTTGCAGTAAGGAGATGGAAGTAGGGGAGACACAGGGGTTAGGGGAATGGAGGGTGGAACATTGGGAAAAGAGACCTAGGGGCAGAGGCACCTGTTAGCGCCACATTCTCCCTTCCCAGGTGTATGCCCAGACCTGGGGAGCTCTTGCTCCTTCAGGGGGTTCTGAATCCCTCTCCCTGCCCCCCTCAGATGAGCGAGGATCAGGCCTCACCTGTATCTCCCTCAACTGAGCCCTCAACCTCTGTCCTAATGTCACCCCATGCAGCACACCGGGTCGTTTTCTTTGTGTGATGTTGAACTCTGATGTGATGCTATTCGGTCTTTCAACTTCCTCCAACCTTTGTTGATGCTCCATCCTATCCACATTTGAAATATTCTGCTGTAAATAAGTAGCTAATCTACACTTGAAATCTTCTACTGTAAACATGAACACAAATGCTGAATGGGACACAAATGCTGAAAATACTTAAAACAAAGGAATACGAATTAAGAACACAAAATGAAACAGTGAGACAGGTTATTATGCTGATCACTGAATCAAAAACTCAAGCACACTAGGTATAATCTAACTGGCTGAGCTGAAGACAAAGGGATTATATATATCTAGTAAGCACAGACATGGATACAGACAGAGGGATAATGTCCAAAAATTTCAAACGTGTGTCCTCACGAAACTCACTGTACAAGATTGTCCTCACAAATGTTCACCTTGAATCTTGGCCTATAGACTACAAAAGCCTATGATGATGGCCAAGCTAGGGCTCAACCAACCAACCAGTAACCTCTTTTAGCTACCATATGAAGATAATAATGAGGAATTCTCACACATAAATAATTCCTTAGTCAACTAGACGTAAATAAAGACACTAAAATGTAACAATTCTCTACCTTTCAACATGCACTTGATCCAGCACCAGCCACTAGTAGTGGTTTGTTTATATAATCAGGTGATCTGAGACGACACATTCATCATGATCTAATCTTGTGATATATTTTTATTAATATTTCTGAACATTTTTAACTCTTTAATATGACAAAACCTGTATCGGTTAACAAAAAAATTATGTTGTTTACCAAATCACATCTCTTATCTGCTTAAATTTGCAGCTCTAAGCTGAGGGTGTGTCACGTTTTGGTCCAATAAAGATGCACATAAAACCAAGTTGCAAATCTTATCAAATGCCAAAAAATTAACATGTGTCTAAATTTGAGACCCCCCTTTGAGCTTGAGGCCCAGGCTAAATGGGCACCCCCCTCTGATTGGCCCTGGCTGGGATATGGGCAGGTCCTTGCCTTGAGGGGCTGTCTGAACCACTCTCAATGCTCTGTGTGCCACTATCTGGGGGGGGGGGGTGCCTCTCTTCACAGGTTGGACCCCGCTCACGTGAGTCATATTGCGGGGGAGCTCGCCCTTTTGTGAGAGTTTGAGGTGCCCTCCCTGTTCCCAGTGTAAATCCTGTCCCTTTGCGTGGGGAGCTGAGAACAGGCATACTTCATGTATATTACAGGCTCTAACGCACTCAAGAGGAGGGTGGGAACACCTGTGATAAATTGAATGGTTCACAAATCTCTGAGCTATTGCCTGAGGTTGTATTAATCTCCACAGGGCCCATTCTGTAATCAGGGTTAGTTTAGCCCCAGTCTCTCTAGCAACCCCGGGGACAAGTCACCCTGTTACACACAGGAACAGAGAAAGGTGGCATTGACAACCTTTCCCAAACCTTTTGTCCTTTAACAGTGGTAGATGGAATCTGTAGGAGAGAGTGAATGGGTTGTAAAAGGATCATAGTGACCAGAGCATGGGTGACATTTTGCCTAATGGTCAGGATGGAAGGGAGGCTTAAGGGTTGAAACAGAGCCAGGAACTAATGGCCAAGTCTATGTGTGTTGTTACTTAAACAATACACCAAACTAGTAATTTAACATAATTGGTGACAAAAAAAAACCACTAACATTGTTTTTAATTATTCACATTAGTTATCAATTCAGTCATCTCACAGGAGAATATGGATCATTAGGAAAGGAAACCATACTCAGCACTGTAGTGTAAAAATTACCTTAAACAAAGAGCTAGGTTTTAGTTTTGTTTTTGAACAAAATCAAGCATGATTAAAACTATCAGACTCTAGAACCAATTTACTAGTATATCCGGTTACTTTGAGCCACAAAAACCCAGTTTAACTGGCCCTCTAGGGAGCCTCCCTGGGCAAAAAAATTATTGGGAGGCCATACAGGCTACTATACCATCCTCTTAGTTGAGCTACACACATGCATCAATTTAAGAGGCTCCTATGCCATCCTCTTAGTTGAACTAAACATGTATCAACTTAAGCCTGTGCATACATGTTTGCAGGCTCATGGCCCCAGTATAGTAACTGGATCTTTGAGCAGAGGTTAGTGGCCCTTTCCCCATCGCTCTGTAGAGGTGGATACAAACCCTCACCCTATCACATGGATTTTTGTAACCCTGATCAACATCAAGTGACTGGAATCATGAAGCCAGAAATCTTGTGCAAAGAGCTGGCCTGAGAATTGTGCAGAGGCTTAATAAAATAAGTCTTTGGCTAGCACTCTATGGTTGGATGGCTCACTTTGAAAGAAAGAGAGAGAGAATATGGGAGTTGGGGATGGAAATGTGTAGGTGCCTCCCCTCTCAGGATCTTGCTGCAGAAGAAGTGGAGAGTGGGTACTTGTGCTGGGGTCTAAGTTTGCAAGAGATAATTGTCTGGAAGCGGAGGTTCTGAGGGTTTCTACATTCCCAGCAGGAATATACATTCACAGTTGTGTACATTCTAATAAGTTTTCAGGACTTACATGCACCCACCAACATTAACTACTTAATTATCACAAGACCCCTTTGAAGTAGGTATTTTCCCAGTTTCACAGATGCAGAAACTAAGGCTAAGAACAAAATTATCAAACCTGATTGTATAAAGTTAGAGGGCTACATTTATATTTAGGCACCAATATAAAAGTAGCTGAATTTTCAGAACTTCAGTGTTAGCTGAGAACTTAAAAGGAACTGCAAGTGCCGCACCTCTGGATTTAGTAAATCTGACTTGGTAAATTTTGGTCCGTGTGACTTGTCTTGATTAAGACCTCAGCGAATGCTTCAGAGGTCAAATTAGTCACATCCTTAAGCCACTAAATAGCCTCTCTCGTTACTGAGCTGCCTTTCATTGTAGCCAAAGGTCAGAATCCCTGCCAGATTCTAGTGAGCTTGTGGGGGCTGTGGCATCATCCTTAGTTATCTGGGCAGCACCAATGCCTCCAACAATCTTCCCATGCCAAAAAAAAATAAAAAATCAAGGAATCTCTATAAAATATAATCTCTATAAAAACTATCATTTTTCTGGACTCCAAAAGCCAGCCTGAGTGAATGTGAAAAAATTTAAAATCAGGGACAAACTTTTAATGCTAGTACTCCAGAGGCATTGCTTTATTCTTTTAAAGTTACCTTACTAAGAAAAGGGGTGTGACGGGTTGGGGCCACAGAGACCTGCTTGGTGCTGCCACCTGGTGTGCCAAGGCTACTTCTGCCCCTGCTTCCAGGCCTTTTCCAGCTTGGGACTCCCGAATCCTGTCTGTTTTGAGCCAGATTCCACTGATCTGCTGCAAACACAGACCCAGGTCCGAACCAAGTCCACTCACCACTGTAAGGCCGCTGGAAGCGCTCTTGCCTTTGACACCCAGCTGCTCAACTCCAAGGAGGTTCAAACCCTTAATAAATCCGTTTTACCCTGTATAAAGCTTATACAGGGTAAACTCATAAATAGTTCGCCTTCTATTTCAAAGATAGAAAGATATGCACAGCTGTTTGCCTTCCCAGGTAACAACTCATACTCCAGGAAACTTAATGAGTAAAAAGTGATTTTAATAAGTACAGCAAGTAGGATTTAAGTGATGTCAAGTAATGACCGACAGAACAAAGTGAATTACTAAATAAAATAAAATAGAACACGCAGTTCTATGTCTAATCACCCTGTGTACAGATAAAAACCTCACTAGGTCCAGTAAACAGGCTATCTTCCTTCTAGCCTGGGTCCAGCAATCACTCACCCCTCTAATGTCTTTGTCCTTTGTTCAGTCTCTTTCAGGTCTCCTTGGGGGGTGGAGAGCGTCTTTCTTTAGCCAGCTGAAGACAAAATGGAAGGGTCTCCCCCGGGCTTTTATAGTCTCTTCCCCCTCCCTGTGTAACATCCTGTTACCATGGAGTTTTGGGATCACCTGGGCCAGTCACCTGTCCATGCACCCTTCGGCAACCAGCCTAACCAGTTGCATTCCAGACCCGGCCCCAATGTGGATTGGGGTCTGCAACGTCTTTTGTCTGTTAAGTGCTCGTCCTTAACAGGCACATTCTTTGCTTCAAAGATGATCCCATGCACTTACAAAGGCTATGTACAAAACCAGCAAATATAAAACCAATCTTCATAACTCCAACTACAACAATGATACATGCATACAAACGGGAGGAATAAATTCAGTAGGTCATAACTTTCACAGAGATATGTTACATGGCACATGTAGCATAAAACATATTCTAGTTACATATATACATTTATAAGCATCTCCCCATAAAGTTTTATGGGGAACACCGTCACAAGGGGATAGAAACTTTTTTTTTTTAATGAAAGCTACGATTCACCTTTGCATTTAGACATGGAAGGGCTCAGCATCAGCCATGAGCTCTGCAGGCTCATAAAGGCTGGATCTGACCACATCATAGAAACCATCATCCTATAGACATGGATAGGGTGTTCTTGTTTCCAGTTTCAGCCAAGAATGTCTAAACAGGCTTGGAGATTGAATTACCCTCTCATCCCAAAAGGTGGTCCCTCCAGAGCACAGACACATTGACCAAATCCTTGTATTGCCAGTTATTCTGTGGCTACTTCAGTCTCTAGGGTTGTTAAACCAGAACGTTTCCTGATTACGCACACACGCATACAAACTTTTCTGGAATTTGGAAAGAAAAATGTTTTAAGAAAAGGTGCAGCTGTGGGACCCTCCGCTGAAGAAAGACACATGCTTAGTTCATTTAGAATCAGCAGAACTTAAAAACAAATTTTAAAAAAAGTAGTAAAGAAAGAAAAATACAGAACTTTGCAGTTGCCAACAGTTAAGAATGGTTTTGTATGAATGAGACAAATAGGGTAAAGTAATATCTTTTATTGGACCGATTTTTGTTGGTGAGAGACACAAGCCTTTGAGCTTCATAGAGCTCCTCCTCAGACTGAATGAGGCTTTGAGCAGATTACAGGGAAGGATCATTAAAAAGTGTCTCCTCCCAGATTTACAATAGACAGATTTTAGGCTTTATGAATCAATCTTTTGACTGACTGAAGAGAATGGGATTGTGATATTCTGCAACTACAACAGCATGAAACCTTTTGTGATGACTAGAAATCTGAGTCTTTTTCTCATTCCAACCATACCTTGTTACATTTCATAAGGAAATGGTGAGGAGAGAATGGCTGGAGGTGAGAATGGCTGGAGGTATTAGCAAACAGAAATCCGGATTGATATTTCCCACTCATATAATATCATAGGGTTCCATTCTGCAACTACTCAACACATCAGAGGCCCACAAGAGAGAAAAGAGAAAAATATATAATGGGGCACTTTCACAGGTATGCATTTTTGATAGCTGTATTACTCACAAGTTATGAGACCACAAGTGACTTATTCAGGTCAATTTAAACAAGTGTTAATAAAACCTTTAACAACCTTCTCCTTCCCCATACAATCACTCTATGTACCACATGTTATATAAGAACTAGATTAGGACTATTCAAGAGCATTTTAAACACTTATTGGGACTTTCTCCAGGCTCCTTTAGTTACCCAGTCATATGCTCACTGGAGGCAGAGTTTTGGCATGGCCTTCAATGGCAGCACGCTTATACCTTGATTTACCAGGAATCCTACGACGCAGGGCTCAGAGGGAGAAGAAAGTTATGGCTTTATAAAAAATACAGACCTCTAAATATTAAAGTACTTTTTCCATATATAAAAAAATGCCAGACTATAAAATCAGTTATCTTGACTCCTTTCAGGGCTAGCATCAAGTGCTATGCATCCTACTGAGACTATCCCCTTTCCAGAGGAATAAAACTCCTATAACTCAGTCTCCTGTGCCATGAGATATCAGACATCTGTAACTGATGTAGGACTGAATATTGCCCATTGGAAATATTGACCAGGCAGGCTGATTTTTAAAAGACAGTAACAGTTTAAAAATGCTCACAAGTTTAAAATGTTAAAATAAATCCACAGGAGATGGATTAGTAGACAGAGCGCAGGAAAAGTTGTCAAAGGTATACGATAAAGTCTGTATCATCTAGCAATTTATCATGCAGATATTCTCCATGCAGTATACATGGTGTATATGATCTATATAATCTGTATTTTAAGAAACAGCTAATGTAATAACTTATTGCAACAAAAGCATCATTTTATTTAGGGTGAAAATAACATCTACTTCTCTCAGATATAGTCAATGAGAGTCCCACAGACGCATCCAAGGACAGAATTTGAAGTGTGATGGGGAAAATGGGCTGAAAACCACCTGAGTAAATATCACTGGACTTATTGTTCCTTTACATATAGGATAATCAGCTGAGTATGAGAAAAGAAAATCTGTTTGATACAAGCAGTAAACACAGCATTCCGTTTACACTCAAAATGCTTGACTTTAAATGGCAAAATTAAATGTTTCACAAACATCAAACAGTGCATATATGAAACACTGAAATGTTAAAGAAAATTATTCTTTTTTGCCCGTGACTATATTTTATTAAATAAGACGGCTTTGAAGGACATCAGAACTCTTGTATTTTTTTTTAAACCAGTATTTATTGTATTGATCAATATTCTCAGACTACAGGGTAATTTTCAGGAGGATGTGTATGTACTGCGGGTGTAAAAAGAAGCCTAGAAACTATACATACAATATTTACTATTTTCAACAAATGGCACTTTATAGCAAGAAATCTAAGTCTGATTAAGAGAGCAGAAAGAATTGGTGACACTAAGAATGCAATTGTCAATTTGCATAAGACTGGGGCTTGGAAAATGCAAAGTGCCCTTATTGGTCAGAGAGCACACAACTGAATGGAGAATGGGTACACCAGCACAGCAACTCATTACAGTCTATAATCTTGATTACAGTCGAAGTACCTACATGGGGAACAAATATTTAATAATGGGCTCTTCAATGTAGCAGAGAAAAGTATGAAATGATCCAATGACTGGAAGTTGAATCTAGACAAATTCAGACTGGAAATAAGGCATAACTTTTTAATTAATTAACCACTGGAACAATTTACCAAGTGTTGTGGTAGATTCTCTCCATCACTGACATTTTTGAAATCAAAATGGGATGTTTTCCTAAAAGATGTGCTCGAGGAATTATTTTGGGGAAGAAGTTCTATGGCTTGTGTTATACAGGAGGTCAGCCTAGATGATCACAATGGTCCCTTCTGGCTTTGGAAGATATACATCTATTAATGGAGAGGGAACCTAAAGTCAATCAGAAAATCCTGAAGTGCCAGTATTGCTTTATTGTGTACACATCAAAATACTGAGGAATAAAACTAACCTTATATCACTTTGAAAACATTTTCTTCATATGGTTAGGAAAAAATTAGAAGAATTGCCCCCCTCATAACAAAGCAGAGTTAGCCTCTAAAAAAATGTTAAGAAGAATGCATATGAGAGTCAAATCATGCCTTCTGCAGCGTGGGTGCATTGGGTGGGATAGGAATACCCATATCCCTGTAGTGTTCTTACAAAAGCAGCAAGTACTTCCTAGGAGGCACTGAAGGCCATATTATTAAAGAAACCTCAGGTGCCTAAAAATGCAGATAGGAGCCTAAATACCTTTAAAAATCTGGCCCTCAGATACTAAGGTGATGGAGGCCGAGTAGAACCTTGACAGTGAAACAGAGCAGCCAGAATGAGGCCTCTTATGCCAGGGGAAGCTTGACTGAAATAACAGAGAGAGGATAGATTTAGGAATGGGTCCCTCTCACATGTATCTCAAAGAATTATGCATGCTCCTACCCTCCACAAGGCAGGGCCGGCTCCAGGCACCAGCAAAACAAGCTGGTGCTTGGGGCGGCACATTTCTAGGGGCAGCATTCTGGCGCCAGCCATGCCGCCCCTAAAAATGTGCCCCGGCCGCCCTAGCTCACCTCCGCTGCCGCCACTGGCTTGCGCACCACGGTGCGCGATACAGCTGATTCGCGCGCCGCTGCTGGAGGGGGAGATCCCGAGCGGCCGCAGCGCGCGAACCAGCTGATTCGCACGCCGCTGCTCCCCCTCCCTCCCAGGCTTGAAATCCTGGGGGGAGGAGGCAGGGCTGGGGATTTGGGGAAGGGGCGGAGTTGAGGCAGGGGTGGGGTAAGAAAAAAACCGGGGGGGGGGGGCAAATTTGTTTTTGCTTGGGGCGGCAAAAATCCTAGAACCGGCCCTGCCACAAGGCTATAAGCCCCTAGACAAGGCATGCACCTCTTCCTACCCCAAAATCAGGTATGGTTTTAATAACCTGAGTGGAGTCCACAGGGTTTGCCAAACTAGAGTATCTGAATTTTAAACACATGGTGAGAAAATTATATTTTAACACAGCACTTGGCAACCTTTCAGAAGTGGTGTGCTGAGTCTTCATTTATTCACTCTAATTTAAGGTTTTGCATGCTAGTAATACATTTTAATGTTTTTAGAAGGTCTCTTTCTAGAAGTCTTTAATATATAACTAACCTATTATTGTATGTAAAGTAAATAAGGTTTTTAAAATGTGTAAGAAGCTTCCCTTAAAATTAAATTAAAATGGAAAGCCCCCCAGACCGGTGGCTAGGACCCAGACAGTGTGAGTGCCACTGAAAATCAGCTCGCGTGCCGCCTTTGGCACCTGTGCCATAGGTTGCGTACCCCTGTTTTAATGTGTACCATTTCCTTGGTATCAGCAAAACTTGGCTTTCACTTTTCACAATTTTTTAATAGATGCAGACGGTGTGGCATGAATGTAAGGAAAAATGAATTGTTAAGACACTATTTATGCCGGTTAATAAAGAAAGGTCAGTGAACAGCAGTGTATGAAAAACTTTCCCCTTCTTCTTAAAAAGATGATACATGCAGTAGACCAGTTTTAAAGGCACATTGAACAGTTAAACACAACCGTGAACACAAAAATTTCCAATCCTTCCACAGATGGCAATAGGAAATGTATTTCTACACTATAACTGGGAGTGAGCCTCCCAGCCCAGGTAGACAGATTTGAGCTAGCATGCTAAGAACAACAGAGTGGATGTTGCAGCTCTGGCAGAGGCTCAGGCTAGCAACCTGAGCTTGGCCCCAGAGGATTGGGTGGGCTGGAGAGCCCGAGTTGCTGCCTGAGCAGCAATATCCATGCTGCTATTTTTAGCACACCAGCAAAAGCCTCACTAGCATCAGACTGTCCGCCTGCACTGGGAAGCTTGTTCCCAGCTGCAGTGTCAACATATCCATATAGTGTTCGGGTACCACAGACACAGTGCAAGAATGTGAATAAAAAAGAATGTTCTTCCATATATCTCTAAGCACTTTAGAAAGATGGATAAACATTGTTAACCCTATTTTACAGATGGGGAAAATGTGGCAGAGGAAGATTAAGTGACTTGCCCAAGGTCATGTAAGTCACTGGCATAGCTGGTGTCGTATGGTCAGTAGGCTGTTTAAGAAGAGGTCAGCCCTGGCTATCACCAGTCTAATTTCCTCCCTGGTCATAGGAATCCACAGAACATGTGACTGAAAGACAGGAAGAGATTTCCTTTACTAGATTGCTCTTTAATCTAGCAGAAAAAGCCATAACAAGATCCAATGGCTGGAAATTGAAGCTAGACAAAATTTAAATTCGAAATATTTTTTTAAGTGAGAGTAATTAATCCTTGGAAGAATTTACTTTGGGACATGGTGGATTATCTGACATTTGAAGTCTTTATTTAGAAACTCATATTAGAGAAAGATATGCTAGAAGTTAAACAGAAGTTATGGCTTTGGTGTAAAAATTACTGAATGAAGTTCTATGGCCTGTGCTGTGGCCATGATACAGAATAGGTCAGAGTAGATAATCATAATGTCCCTTTCTGTCCTTAAAATCTATGAAGTTTTGCCATGGGCCAGCTGCACAGTCGTACGCTAGGATAATGGCACAGTGAGAGGGAACAGGAATTGAACCCTGCAAGGATCTCAGCTGAAGAGGCCTGAGAATTGGCTAGGAAGCTGTGTTGAAAAAAGATGGGGAAAAAGTGAAGTAGAACAATTACTTCACAGGTTTGTAGCTCAGATTGGGAAGTGAGGTCTCAGGCTCTTCCGTACCTCAATCATCACAACTTGATGATCACAACGAACCTCAACATCACAACTTGATGATCACCTGTTCTGTTCATTCCCTCTGGGGCATCTGGTATTGGCCATTGTCAGAAGACAGGATACTGGGCTAGATGGATAAGACCGGGTGGGTAAGCACTGGAATAAATTGCCTAGGGAGATTGTGGAATTTCCATCATTGGAGATTTAGAAGAGCAGGTTAGATAAACACCTGTCAGGAATGGTCTAGATAATACTTAGTCCTGCCATGAGTGCAGGGGGCTGGACTAGATGACCTCTGAAGGTCCCTTCCAGTCCTATGATTCTATGCACCTTTGGTCTGACCTAGTATGGCTATTCTTATGTAAGGGGGCAAACTGACTTCCCTGCCAGAAGAAGAAAAGGACTACTGAGTCAGAGAATTGAGAGATCTGGAAAAGGATTACTGAGGCCAGAAGGGGGCTAGCATACTCTATGGTTTCCTGAAGGTCTTGGTTTGCCCCAGAAGACTTTTCGTTTAGCTGGAAGGCCAATGCTCCCAACTCACCTTACAAACATGGGGAAGACCCCCATCTGCTAAAGGGAAACTGAGGCCACATTTATACTAGCATGGGTACTGTGGCACAGTTACGATGCTGCAGTTTTGCTGCTGTGGCATTGTAGTGTAGATGCTTGCTATATTGACAGAGGAGCGGTTTCCATTGTTAATAGGTGATGATAGGTAATCCACCTCTCCGAGATGCAAGAATTCTGCTGTCGACTTAACTGCGTCCTCTGTGGGGGTTAGGCTGACCTAACTACATTGCACAGAGTGTGAAATTTTTCACAGCCTTGAGCAATGTAGCTATGGTCTAATTTTTAAGTGTAGACTTGGCCTAAGGCATAGCAGCCCTGGATGTCAGGAAAGTAGGCTGCATGTCACAGTGGATATTAAAACCCAAGTTTCCTGACTCCCAGTCTGGTGCCCTATCCACTGGACCATACTGCCTCCTTGTACAGTAGATGTTCAGTTATTTATTATTTGTTACTGGTGGAACTCCACCATGTGCTAGGCACTGTACAAACACAAGAGAGCATGGGTCATATCCCAAAGAATCTACACTCTTAAAAAAAAAAATAATAATAATAATAATACATAAAGCAATTCTATACATCCCCCAAAACAAGACACTGAGGAAAGAATAATTATTCTATTTTGGTTACCTTATTAATTGTGCAACTCTGATATGTCATAATTGTTGTTAAATACAATATAGAATCATCGTAGAATCAGTATTCTATACCATAAAAGTCAGGTAATGTAGCTGAGTGCAATGTTACATAAATACTATGAAAAAGCTCAAGATTCAGTTAATAGGACAGATTTATCACTTAATTACCAGTGGTAACAGGAATCACAATGGCAACAGTTATGAAAAACATGTAGCAGTGAAAAATCTCTAAATATTTGGAGATCTCTCAATGTAAGGGAGAAATGCTCAGATTATACTGTATAACTGGAGATATTCCAGCTCAAACACTGGATTTTCCCCCAAGAACTCTAACCTGAATAACTATAAACTAAAATGTATAACCGTAGTCAGAGTATCTTTTTCCCTGCACTAGCAGGCCGAAGGGCATGGACTGGATGACTTAAATTGGCTCACCTCCATCTTACATGAACATGCGAGTTACACATCTGTATCTTGATGAGGTAATACAAAAGAAGCCTCTACCGTTGACCCATGATTTTTAGATGCAACTGCTGCAGATAACTGACTTTTTAAAAGGTTGACTTTTTTTGGTGCTTAAAAAGGCCTTCAAACACTCCTTTTTTTAATGACATTTATAAACGCATACTACAGCTCTTATAGTTTAACTGAAGAGGTTGGTTCCTACAGCTTCATTCACCCTGAATCATATCAAATATCTAATTTTTTTTAATCCATTTAACTAATCAATTGACATCCACTGATCTGATTCAGGCTGTTTCCAATCTTCTCCCATTAAAACCTTCAGGTTAAGTTGTTTGAAAAATTCCAAGCGATGGCTGTAAATAAAATGGGGAGGGAGACAATTACTCAGAGTATGAGATTTGTTTCTTTACACTCAGAAGTTAAGAATAAAAATGGTTGCATATCCGTAAAAATAATTTAGTATTTATTTTCCTGAGTTCTTGGACAGGTGACATAACCAGTGTTATCTTCATTTTCCATACTGCTTTGTGAGAACTAGATCGAATAAATTAGGAATACTGTAGAGCTCTGTAAGAAGACTTCAGCAAATCTTGCATTGAAAATATGGGTCCAAATCCACAGCTACAGCCAAGCAGCACACAGCACACACTGGGTGTAAAGTCAGCTAGCATTAAGCTCACCTTTAAACTCCTGCATTCTTTGGGCTGCTGTGCACTGGGCCAGTTTCCAAACTTAAGTTAAAGCAGTCTAATGGCTGATCTAATGGACACTGGCTGCTAATGGAAGCTGAAACTGCAGTTGGTGAATCAGTCCAGTAAAAAGGAAGACCCACTTCACCCCTTGCCTCCAGCCACATCTTCCATGTTAGCAGTAGAGAGGGAATCTGGTGTAGGACCCTGACTATTGGAGGATCACCCCTGTCACTGGAATGACCCTCTCCTTGCCTATTATGCAGGGTCTATGTCCAGAATCCACCAGTGATGTGACTTAAAGCTCAAGATCTAGCCCAAAGACAGTACTTAGCCAAGTTTCTCCCTCCTTCTCCCTCCCGAAATAGGCAACAATGAGAATGATGGGAACACCACTTATTTCCATTACTTAATTATTATTATTAATTTACTTTTAGAGCAATGGTGGGGAGGGGGAAATGGTTGGAAAGGGTTAGTAAACATGAACAGGGGATTTGGGAGGAAAAGAGGAAGAGGACATCAAAGGCGGAAAAAAGCATAGAGGGGAGGAAAATGAGGCTGGTATAAAAGGGATGGGTACAAAGGGCCTGAAATCTTCCTTTCCCATTAACACAAAAATGAAATTAAAGCTATGCATAAGATCCTGATTGTAACCCTAGAAAAATCCTTGCTTGGTGCATCCCTTTGGGCTACTCTACTGGAGCATTAGAATACTGGATGACTTCTATCCATTACATATTCTGTAGTCATAAGTACCAGCCAGTAAATCATGTAATACAGCTCACACTACTAGTATCACATAACTATTAAAAGGGAAGGATTCCCCCCACTTTTCAAATATCCTTTGATCTTTCTTCACTTGATTTAACTCTGAAGAGTCAAAAACCAATAGTAAAGATGAATTCCAAATCAAAACTGAAACTGGAATAAATAATCTATATATATGCTGAATGCTCCCCCATACCAAGGTTTGGGGAGAATTCATCCAAATATTGTTAGATAGTCCATACATTCTTTCCTTCTCCCACAGAATCCTTCTGGCATGCCCTTGTTTGCTACAAAAGATGATATGGCATTCTTCTTAAACAACACAAATACCAGAAGCCTTATTGCACAGAAGTAGCAATTAGTATTATAACCCAGTTCATCATTGTCTGACTTCACTTCATGGTCAGGGCAATAAATATGCCCAAAATGGAATCTGGGTAAGGTCATGCTTGTCTCTTTTTCGTTGATGTTGTCTGTTTTTTTAATATTACAATGTCTTTCAACTGATTTAGTCAGTCTCCCTTTACTGCAATCAATTCCAAAATGAGAAATTGGGGTAGAACTGTCATGAACAGTAAAGAAGAAACAAAGCAGGTCCACTGGAGATGCATATAGTAAGATTATTACTGGTTGGCATTTTAAAGGGTGCTCTAGGCAGGGAAATGTGGGACAATCAAATTATTGATCTTGTTGAGAAAGGTGATGAAACAGATGCCATTGGTGTTGAAAGCATCATTTGCTATGCACTTAAGGGATAGCAGTAAAAATCAACCTCTAATTACAGCTATCTGCCACAGAGCTCTACACACAGTAGAGTGCTTGTGGAACTGGTGCTCAGCAGCATAATTAAAGCACTAGGATGGTAGTCTTAATTTTATAACTAAATTAACTCCATTTTACAAAAATTTCCCCAAGACTCCTATTATATATTGTGATGCAGATGAGGTAATTTTCTACTTACAAATCAGGTTTCTGTCCTTTCTGTATTTCATGCTGAGGCACAGGGTAAAGTGCTTCATACGTTCTCTTTGATTCTGATCCATGAATTGCAAATGCATTAAACTTGTCAGTGCATGGTGGAAAGTAACTCCAAGGAAGATGAGCTCTGCCTTCCCATTTGGTCTCTGTTCTGGATACTTCAAATGTTAAAGCAAGTTCTTGCTATGTTAGAGCAATAAAAAAGCAAAAGAAAGGCAGTTGTTTCCTATTTGCTTGAAAGATAAAGATCAACTAGATACTAAGAAAGGATGTTAATTTTCCACATTTTTATGGACAGCATTTTATCACTTACCTTCCATACTCTTCTTCTGCCAGAAAGCAACAGCAATAAATGTTGTCCATGGCTGACCATATTAAAATAGAGCAACAATGTTATTCAACTGAAGTAAACTATGAGTATACTCCTATATTCACATATGTATGAGTTCCCATTACGTATCTTAGGGCTGAAGTAGCTTCCACAACTGTTGTATTTCCTACCACACCGCCACACTAGTGTGTGTCTGAGTGAACATTAGAAATGCTAATACAATAGCACTGAAAATGTAAGGGGACACATTTTAAAAACAATAGAAAAGCACTGTACTTACGGACAGAGTTCAACTTCTAAGTACCGCTTAGTTGTCTCACTCAAGAAAAATGCTTCTACAACTGAAAACAAAAACACAAAAAAAACCCATACATGCCATCAATATAATATGGTAATTACTTATTCTGTTCCACCTCTGAACTTCTCACTAATTAAAATATTTTATTCTCTTTTTATGCAGAAATTTAACCTACAATGTTCTAGAATTCCACTAATTGTACATATGCCATCAGCAGTTTCTAAGCTATTCTGAGCAATATGCCACAATCATCATTTGGAACGGCAATGCCTTTTTTCCCTTCACAACTATCCCCATAAGGAGTTTTTTTTTTTTTTAAAGCAGCAATAAAGAGGTTATTTTGATTTTGCTTTGTTCTATCTAACCACTGGGTCTCAAGCTGGAGTCAACGGGAAAAAGATAGTTCTGCTAACTGATGTAAGCTGTCAATGGGACAAAAGTAGCAACAGCTCAGAAGCACTTCACTTGCGATGCCTGCTGTGAATGAAATTGGTTAGGACTTAGTGATTGTAGTCAATTGCACTCACAGTGGACATCACAGGTAAAGCACTTAAGTGCAGGAACCTGGTGCTAGGAATTTCCAATCTACTGGCTTGAACATGAAATGCAAGACAAAAAAAAGAAAAAAGAAAAACAGAGGCATACACGTGTATGCACACAAAGATTAAGCTGTATGCAGAGGCCTGTCATTAAGACCAGCTGAAGCAGGAATCCTTGGAGGAGGATACAAAACAGCTAAAGAATAAAATGTTTGGACAGTAAAAGCCATTGGCTTTTCCGGAGGATAACTGACTCTGGAGAGAGAGTAGTGTTCTAAGGCAGCAGGCATACTTAGAAGCAAGCTGTCCTTGTTGTATCACCCTTCAGGAGAAGTTGATGAGAAAGTGTATGATAAGGGAGAGACTCATGGCCTGAATACCACACCCCTTTCAGGTTAGCAAAGAATGTTAAATATGAATCTTGAAGTCATTTATTACAGTGTCTGAACAAAGTACAGCACTCTCTCACCATGTACTTTTTCAGGGCAAGAAATAGAGGTTATTGGTTTCAGCTATAGAAAGGAATAAATACAATTTAATATCTATTTATTAAATTATTTTGGTTGTATTTTGCATTAATCTTGACTTTTTAGATGTAATGAATTTTGTGGGTGATGGGTGTTAACTTATTGGGTGTTAACAGAAGATGGAGCATTGCTGGAAACACAACAGACTGACCCATTCACAACAGCACAACTGAAAAAGGAAAAAAAAAGAATGACATACAGAAAAGAAGAAACAACAGCGCTGTTGTAAAAACAAATTTGGGAGAGTCATAATTTTGCACTGAAGATTACTTGAACTAATAAAATTTCCCTGTTTTTATATACTGTGTTTGTGGTCAATTTCATTTGGCAGTAGCCTCCTGCAAATTTATTATCTCTCAAATAGATTCCCATCGTTAGAAATTCAATAACTGCTGATCTAAGTTATCAAAATTTGCCAGTTACTGGTTTACAGTTTAAACTATTACTGGTTTAAACTGAGTTTCTTTAAGGAAGAGTACAATCATCATTCATTAGGATTAACACAATTGCCACTCTATCTGTACATTTCTAAATATACACCCTCCCTCCTCTCATCTTTAGGATGAGACATACAACTAAGCTCCTCACCTTTACTTGTCATTAGAGATCTCATGACTCTATCCCTCTATACTTTTCCCTTTATACTACACCTCATCCCTTTTTAATAACAAAAATCAAGTATTTTTTAACTAAACAAACCACATTTCTACACTTTTAACAAGAACAGCGGAGTTAACTTCACTGTGTTGGAAAAAAATCTTAGGTATTTACACTCTGTTTGCCTCATATATTCATGCGGTTTCAATTAGATAACATATTCACTTCCTTTCCCAAACTAATGTGAATTGTTGTATATGCTATTAGACAACTACCCACAACTCTCTGTTCCAAGGCTGACTGTATTTCTATAATGAGAGAATTGATTTATATAGATATGTACAATGTAAAGTTTGTAAATTGTTTAAGGAACTTTCTGAATGCAAGGTGTCATCATAAATAAGTAGTCATTATTAGTAGTGAAGTGTTTTCTTGAACACTCAGCATATTAAGGGAAGAAAGAATGTTAACTTTACAGTCTTCCCAGACATCGTCTTTAAGAGAATTGTATTGTGATCAAAGAATCAGAATTTGTAACAAATAGATTTAATGTATCTGTCAGTTCAAACTATATTGGCCAGGTGAAATAACTTGCCACAGGATTTAAAACAAAACCTACATATGTCAATCGCACAGGAACACTAACATCGACACTGGTACACAAATTAAGTATACAGCTCAAGGTATTACACAAGATTTTTGTTTGCAATAAAACATTTCCACTTACCCTCATAGTCCCACAGTCCATTGAAAGGCTTTCCTGGCTCTCCAAGTGGTGCTGGAGGATCATTAAAGAAGGGAGCACTTACTTCCATCAGCAATCCTTCACTGCCTGACTTCATCCTGACAATTACTGGCTCATGACTCACTGGTAAACTGTCCCATGTGTGTTCAATTTTAAATTCCATTTAACTATTTTATAAACAAACTGGAAATGGAAGTATGTCAACAATTCCAGATTAGCCGAAAAAACTGTCCTGTTTGTATAGTCTAAACGAAGAAAAAAAAATACAAACTTTTATACAATGCTATTTTGTTATCTTAAGTATGAAACTCAAAGAAAGTTAGCACATGGGATAATTGATCTCTTTGTACCTGATCTTTCAGTTCTTACTGATGAGAAAAATGCAAATGAAAGTCAGTGGGACTTCTCCCATGAATAAGGGCTGCAAGATCATGCCCTTTAAATGGAAGGACTAGCTAAAAGAAAACAGAGCAAAATTAAAATGAAAGACTCACAGAGGCCATAAAATGGACTAATATTCTTCTCACAACTTACTACAGTTAATTGCAAATTCTGCTTTTCACATACAAGGATTGATAAAATAAGCTTGGTCATAGTACCTTAAAAACAGAGGTCAGATTCAGTCCTCGCATACAAATGCAATGCTGCTGAAGTTAAAGGAGTTGCACTAGTTTGCTGCAAAAAAGGATTTAGCCAAATGGGTTTTATAATAAAAGCAAATTCTGTACACTGTTTAAAAATTTAGAAAAAGCATCCGAGCTCAAATATTAAGATAGTCACAATATGCATTTAATTCAAAACTTATTCCTGGGCTATACACATAGTCTTGGAGCCCTAAAATTCATCTCTTGTTTTTTCAAAACAGGACCTCAGTGTTATTCAGTTATTCAATTCACCCTGGACAGGAACATATGATGTAATCCTGATCCCACATTCAAAACATAAACAAAAAGAGTGTGTGTGTGTGTGTGGAGGGTCCAATAGAATGATTTGGAAACATGTGGGGCTAAGATACGTTTCTCTCCCCCTCATCACACACCCAGTCCATGGCTGCTTCTGGTACTGTAGTCTATAGGAGTGTCCATGGCCAACTATGTTCCCATATGCAGGGATTGTAGGTAAAAGATCTGTATAGGTAATGTCCTGCCCCTCTGACTCATCACAACCATCCCCCCCACTGTCATAGTGCATTGTCACAAAGCCTGGCTCCTCAGTGCTCAAGTGGTTGCAAAATACTCCGTGTGACCTCTGGGCCCCACCTCCAGGCTATGAAGTAATCAGGTGGTTCCACATAGGCCTTTCTGTACAATATCGTAACAGGAGAAATTTTTTAAAAATTAAATGTCAGAAAAGATGAAAAAACATCTTTCAACATTTTAAAACAAATGCAAAACAAAATGTATGTATTTACTAGTTAATGCTTTCAGGAATCTTACACTTGCATAATTAAAATAAATAAAATTGCCAAGCGATTCATTTAGAATAAGATCCAATTACTTTGCATTTTCAAAATAACAAATCTCCCAAATTAAGATTAAGAAATAGCAACCGTGCACGTGGACCTGCCAGGTAAGCACAGTTGATACCCAAGGTATTACAGTCCAGGACCTGGTCTAAGAGTGGGAGAACTATGGAATTCCAACCCAGGAGCGGTAAGGGCACAAGGCCGAAGGGACGCACTCAGAGAAACCAGAAAGAGAGGCAAGACAGGAGGGATAGCTCAGTGGTTTGAGCACTGGCCTGCTAAACCCAGGGTTGTGAGTTCAATCCTTGAGGGGGCCATTTAGGGATCTGGGGCAAAAATTGGGGATTGGTCCTGCTTTAAGCAGGGGGTTGGACTAGATGACCTCCTAAGGTCCCTTCCAACCCTGATATTCTATGATTCTATGACATAGCTAGCCCTGCACCCACGACGCCTTCCAACTACTCGCACACAGTGGTACTATAGGATATAATCTGAAATTCTGAAAACTTCATCCACTTCAACAATGTGTGCTGAATGCTCTGTTAAGCAACCTACTGCAGGAGGAATATTCTGCATGGTCTTTTACTCTTAAATACTAAAGGTCTATGCTTGTGATGGGATAGCACCTGGTCAGCTGTGACACTGCACTAAACACTATTCTAAAGAGCCACCAGACTCATCTGAACCCCCACAGACTGGTTTCTGTGAAAAAGCTTTCTATTTTTTAAAATGTATAGTTATTTAAAGTTTGTATTATACAGAATCTAACAAAATATTTAAAAAAACAAAACAAAACCACACTAGAAAAACCAGCCACTGGCACTTCCTAAAGCAACTTTCACTATCTATACATTTGTTTTTTATATATTCATTTCACTGAATATATAAAAATGAATGAATGAAGCCAAGGCATCATTACAAACAGATATTCATGGAAGGTGTTTATCAAAAATATCCTGACGTTCTACTTTAAAACTCAGACTGTTTGTCTTTTTCGAGACAGAAGGGAAAGCAGGATGAAAAGGAAGATGGAGGCTAAAGAGAGGTGAGAATCTATGCTGTACTATATTAGGTTTCAGAAGATTCAAGGGATAGTTCAAGTACTCACTTACTTCATAGGTGATATTTTTAGGGAGCCTCAGAGATACAAAGTAAGAACATTTACAAAACATACTGTAATGGCACTTTTAGGAGCACTTATAGTTCACAAAAATGCTTTCTGCAAGGCAGTGGCCTATGTTGGGGTTAGTACCAGATCTGCCACAAACCAAAGGGAATAGAAGGAACATCTTGATCAAGTAGGCAGACAGCAAAGAATGTCCTCTGCCACTCTTTGTCAAGGGGAACAGTACACTTCACCCAGTGTGGAGGGGGCAGAAAGGGTGTTTACCTGTGTAAGGGCATGTCATTGTCTGGCCCAAAATTAGAAAATATCAAACACTATCAGATTTTACCATTATAAACAGGAGAAAAACATTCATACTTGTGTAGAAGCATTAGGTCTTATATCCTTTTTAGGCTGCAGCCACTGGAGGGCAACATGTTCACACAAACAGGTGATGGGACAATAACTTTTGTAATAACAGTAGTTAGCTTTTAGAGGACAACGTGATCATATACTCTAACCAGGTGTGAATTATGTCCAGCAGACAGCTGAGGCATGTACATACTGGGTAAGGATAGCCACATACAATTAGCACATTATCTAGATAGATCAGAGCTGTTCTGTTGTGTACTGCACTGTGCAGTAATTCCACAAACAATTCCAAGCTCTCCGTGAGAAATTCATGCATTTGAACATTGATTGCAAGTAAGCCAGGGGAAAGTCACTCAGCCTTAATATTATGGTCTTCTGATTGTGACTATTTAGAACATAAACCTGACAACTCTTAGCTAAAGTCATGTTTTTAGCAGGTTTCCATTACAGAAAATACTTACATTGAAATAGTAATACAATAAATATGTATTAATGCAGTATCACCTTTTCCTTTAAAAGAATAGAGCCTAGCTCAATAAAAACACTAGAGTGAGAATAACTAGGTAAAGATACTTATGAATGTGGAGATGCTAAAATGTATTGTTTTTCTCTGCACTGGAGACATTTTCAAACATGTTTTAATTCTAATACTTATTTTTAAACGTTCCCTTGGTCTTTGCAAACAAATAAGCAAATAAAGGGAACTCAAATATTGGCCCAATCACCTTAACAATGTCTCTTTAAATAATGTTTAAAAAAATAAAACAAAAACTAATTAATGTTCAATTCAATAGGACTTCATTGACATGAAGAGCTAGACTAATTCAGGATAGGGCCACAAACTGTGGGGAGCTTTATGGCTTGTTTTCTTTACTGTCATTTATGTTCCATTATGTTTGTCCTTCCCTCATTAGAAAAAATCTGGGTAAATCCAGAGATTATCTCTGTAGAAGACATAAAAACAACCATTTATCAGAAGAAAAACAATAGTGAAAAGATTGTCTTACCTCTTTGGTAGGTGGTTACAATTCCTGACAGCAGCAGGAAATGTGCTGCTTCACCCTTTAAGCATAAAACTTGAAGGTAGTCTCACAAGTTAGAGTTATAGGAGAGCAAGTACTAGAAGTGACAAGAGGAAATAATGCATCTTATTAAGATACTAGTAGCTGAAAGCCAATGCTCTTGCACAGGTGTAATTCATGTGCATAAAAAAGCCAGAAATGGCTGATAACTTAAAAATTGGATGGCAACTGGCTGTGAATCCCAGTTAAGATTGAACCTGTTGATATTCTAAACAAAAAGAGCTCTCAACCATGCACATAACTGTTTCCATTGCTTCACTCGGGTATTCCAGCCTTCAGAGCGATGTTTGGGGTTATTGTGTGTGCTGTTGCATTCTGTGAGAGTGGCTATGTTGATTTGTGTATGGATTGTGTTGTGCTGAGACAGTTATGTTAGTTTGTGCAAGTGGCAAATGGGGGGGGGGGGGAGACATGCTGCATCAGGGGCTGTGTGTGTTTGAAGTTACTGTGTATGCAGGTTGTGTTTTGGGGTGCTTGTGTTGATTTGGGTCTAGGGGCATATGATAGGGTATACAAACCCCACACTAGTAAGGCAGGGATTAAGCAGCTGCAGTGGGCCTAGGTGCCTCCCCCGCTCCCCCAACACACCACACATGCAAAGCATGCATGGCTTGGAGGAGGAACTCAGAAGAACACGCCAGCAGACAGTAGAGCTAAACTGTCCTAGACGCCGAGCTCCTGTAAAGGAATACTGCAGGAACTCCTGCTGCCTGAGGACAGGCTATAGGGACTTTCCCACACCCAGAGAAAACCTGTGATGCTCTGAAGGTGTGAGATTTTACTTTTGATTTCAGTCTTCTTTTATACCGGCAATTTAAAAAGCAACATTAAAGGTCACATCCAAGTTTGTCATACACTCTACAGATTCCAGTTATTTAATGTCTTTACTTAATTTGTTGGGGGAGAAAGAGGACTGGTAGGAAGTGATCCAGGGAAACAACACTTTTGGGGGAAGGACCTACCCCACTGGACCCCAAATCAGAACCTAAGGAAACCAAGGGGGCAGACTATCAACACCAGGAAAGGAAGAGATTGCTGTGCCCATCTTGGCCACAAAGAGACATCCATGGTGAATGAGCTCCCTTCACAGTGGGGGTTGTGCTGGGAGATCTGTGTTGATCCATGCTGGAGGCAAATGAGGTGAGTGTGTCGCATTAAGGGGCTGTGTGTGTCTTTGGTTGTGTTGATTAGTGTCTGGGGGCGGGTTGTACTAGATGTGTTGATTTGTGCACGTAGCAGTTGGGTGCATGAGTGTGGGAGCTTGGCCAAATAATGCACTATTTAACATTCATACAAATTAGCTGTAGAGTAAGGGTGGTGATTGGTTGAGTTACCTCTGATATCAGAATGATCTAGGACTCCTGGCACCGCATAGATATATGCCTTCCTGCAGTGGTTCTCAAACAGCGATACACAGAAGTCTTCCGGGGGTACTCAACTCATCTAACAGGTTTCAGTGTAGTAGCCATGTTAGTCTGTGTCAGCAAAAAGAAAATAAGAAAGAAATACTTGTGGCACCTTAGAGACTAACAAATGTATTTCAGCATAAGCTTTCGTGGACTACAGTCCGCTTCATTGGATGCATAGAATGAAACATACAGTGGTCCGATATTTATACATTCAGAGAACATGAAAAGGTGGAAGTAACCATATCCACTGTAAAAGCCTAATTAATTGAAAGGAACTGTTATCAGTAGGAAAGAAACTTTTGAAGTGATAATCAACATGGCCCATTACAGACAGTTGAGACAAAGGTGTTAAGGGTATTTAACCGGGGGGGGGGGGGGGGGGGAGGGGGATAAATTCAATTAATGTAATGACCGAGCCATTCACAGTCAATATTCAAACCTAAGGTAATGGTATCTAGTTTGCATATTAATTCCAGTTCCGCAGCTTCTCGTTGAAGTTTTTTCTGTTGCAAAATTGCCACCTTTAAATCTGTCATTGGGTGATTAGAGAGGTTGAAGTGTTCGCCTACTGGCTTTTGAATGTGATGATTCCTGATGTCAGATTTATGTCCATTTATTCTTTTGTGTAGAGACTGTCCAGTTTGGCCAATGTACATGGCAGAGGGGCATTGCTGGCACATGATTGCATATATCACATTGGTAGATGTGCAGGTGAACGAGCCCCTGATGGTGTGGCTGATGTGATTAGGTCCTATGATGGTGTCACTTGAATAGATATGTGGACAGAGTTGGCATCGGGCTTTGTTGCAAGGATAGGTTCCTGGGATAGTGTTTTTGTTGTATGGTTGCTGGTGAGTATTTGCTTCAGGTTGGGAGGCTGTCTGACAGACTGAATTTATTCTCCCCCCCCCCCCCCCCGTTAAATACCCTTAACACCTTTGTGTCAACTGTCTGTAATGGGCCATGTTGATTATCACTTCAAAAATTTCTTTCCTACTGATAACAGTTCCTTTCAATTAATTAGCCTTTTACAGTTGATATGTTTACTTCCACCTTTTCATGTTTCTCTGAATGTATAAATATCAAACCACTGTATGTTCCATTCTATGCATCCAATGAAGCAGACTGTAGTCCACGAAAGCTTATGCTGAAATAAATTTGTTAGTCTCTAAGGTGCCACAAGTATTTCTTTCTTATTTTCTTTCAACTCATCTAGTTATTTGCAGTTTTACAACAGACTACATAAAAAGCACTAGCAAAGTCAGTACAAACTAAAATTTCATACTTGTTTATACTGCTTTATATACACCAAACACTGAAATGTAAGTACAATATTTATATTCCAATTGATTTTATAATTGTGGTAAAAATGAGAAAAGTAAGCAATTTTTTAGTAATAATGTGCTGATGCTTACAAAATCAAACAAAAATACAAAAGTAAGTAGTTTTTAAATGAGATGAAACTTGGGGGTACACAATGCAAATTAGACTCCTGAAAGGGGTACAGTAGTCTGGAAAGGTGGCTGTACACCACCCGGGTGTAACTCGGAGTCAAAATGGCTGAAAACTTCTTCTATACAGGAATGCAGAATTTTGCCTGTACCTTCATGCCATTTTCAGAAATCCATGCTCCAGATTTGAATAGTCTGGTCAAGGTCTTTGTAATATTAAAGTATTAACTGCCTGACCTGAAGTCCTAATATGCACATTTTTTTCTTGCAGTCCACAGAGAAGGATAAGGATTGCATAATGAAGCTTTAATGTGCAAGATAGCATACACTGCAAATTGAGAGGAGCTGGTCACCCTTCTATTCTTCAAGTGGAAAACATTAACATCTAAATCTCCTTGCTTCACACTACATAGGTTGTTGCTTAAGAAATGGGTTAAAATAGTGACAGAGTACAAAGATATGTACTCCCCCAATAATTCTATGCTTGAGCATTTGCTATAAGACAACTCCAAAATGCTCACCAGTCAATTACGATATGCAAATTATGATTAAACAGGCTCTACAACAAAGAAACTTTCATAACTGTGTGAAAAACCTGTATAGTATAGCCTCAAGATAACAATGTAAAACACTTAACAGTGTTTGATTTATATGCTTACAGCTCTTTGAGTGCATTAAATTACTTATTAAATATATAACTAAGCATGAAGCCCAAATTTACTGGTACTGTATTGTTTCTGCTATTGGCATCTCTACACATATTATAGAGCTAAAGAGAAATGGAGTTTGGTGCCCCCTATACCACATACTTTTTATAGTCAAAATAGAAGCTCTATCAGTAATCAGTACACATTTCTGGCTTATTTCAGAAATTCCCAACAAGGATAAAAATAAATTCCAGGAAAAAATAGTATATGATCACATACTTCAAAACTATAATAATGCATACACACAAAGGTACCAAATTAAGGTTGAACATGAAACGGTATTTCTGGTGTTTGACTCCTGAATGCTTGACTTTACAATCCTAATAATATTTTTAATACTTTTTTGTATGTAGTTTCCTAGGGTTAAAAACAAACAAACAAATTCGATCATATGGATACCCACACGGGTCATCAGTAGGGTCAGCTCCACTGCACAGATCTCTGCCACTTGAGTGGATGGAATAGCTTACAACAGTGACAGATACCCAGAAAGCATGACAATGTCTAGACACTCATGGCTGGCCGGTGCCAGTTAACTCAGGCTTTTGCCAGCTGACTCAGGCTCACGAGGCGTAGGAGGCAGGGCTGTTTCATTACTGTGTAGACTTCCCCGCTGCAGCGGGAGCCCGATCTCTAGGACCCTCTCACTTTGCAGGATCCTAGTGCTCAGGCTTCAGCCGCAGCCCAAACACCTACAGGACAATTAACCAGCCTGCAAGCCTGAGCCCTGGAAGCCGGAGTTAGCTGGCATGGGCCAGCCACGGCTGTCTCGTTGCAGTGTAGACACTGCAGCACGGGAGGGGCGAGGGGTGGGCGAGGCACGTGCTCTCCTGGTGGGTTTCGGAGACATTTCCCGACACTCGGGCCTGCTGGGGGCCATTCCAGCCCCCGGAGGGGGACGGGTTCTACTGGGGACGGACTCTCCTGCTCCTCCTCCCACAGGCCCCGCCCACCCAAGTGTGCCCCGCACCCGGCTCCCAGTCCCCGGCACAGGCTACGCGGCAGTTGCTGCTGCTCCCGTAAATGGAAGGGGACGGGCGATTTCACCTACCGCGCGCGCCTCCACCCGCTGTCGGGCCGCGTTCGCCAACTTGTCCGGCCTGCCTTACACCACATGGGAGAAAGGGGCGGACCCGCATGGCCATGCGGAAATTACACCAATAAGAAACCGCTTTCCACTTACCTCGGATTCCGATTGGTGGATTGGTTTTCTGTCACGTGAGCGGCACAGTGCCTGGGGGGTGGGTCGCTCCGGCAGTTGGTGGAAGTGGCTGGCGGGGCACGGGGGGCAGGTAGGAGCGGGCTGCCGGACCTCGCTGGCCCGGGAAGCGGGTGGGCCACAGCCCGAGTCGCTAAGCTTCGTTTGCGCAACGGTTATTCTGCGCCCGGGGTCGTCGTCTCCCGCCGCCGAACTGCCCCGGGGTTTGTACACCTGTGTGCGGCGGAGCCCCGCGCACGCCCCCCCGGCCCCGGCGCGCAGGAGCCCATTGCTGCGACTCGCTGCCTTGCCGGGGCCGGCCCGCGGGTCGCTAGGGCCAGGGCGTGCGGGGCCGTAGGGGGGTGTCCCTCCCGCTTGGAGCTTGGTGGGTTTTGCTGGACGGGGCGGCGGCGCTAGAGCTTGCACTGCCCCTTCTAGCAGCAGGGGGCACTTGCTGGAGAGTGGGGCGGAGTAACAGACTGGGGGCGGGGCGCGTAGCAGCTGGGAGACACCTGGGCAGAGTGCGAGCCCCTGCTTTGGGGTTGGAGCCTGTGATTTTTCCCAAACTTTAACAACCTCTGTGAACCCCTTTCACTAAAATGTCAAGTCCTGTGAACCCCCTCCTAAAAATGAATAGTTCCAGGGATTTTCTCCTTTACCTGCGTATAAATTATAAAAGCAGTGATCTTGGAAATATAAATTTTGTTTTATGACATGCTTATTACACTTATTAATTATTTATCATTACAGTATTTTTATTACATTTATGAAAACTCCAACACTTATCCAAGATCTCACTTTTGTAGCTTGTAACACTTTGAATAAGCCTGTTATAAGACAAGGCTCCTATGTTTCAGCAGGGAGTATCAGATGTGAAACAGCATAAAAGTATTTAAGAAGCCAACTCAAAGAGTCTCTCCTATGCAAGCATTCAGGTCTTGAGCAGTCCAGGCAAACAACGCTTAAACTTGTTCTTCATAATAATTTTAAAAACAATACTAGCTGCCAATTTAGTTTTTTAAAAAGCAAAAAAATCTACCTCCCTTTCCATTTCTTATAAGAAGTCTTGAAGTTTAAATCTCCTCAGTGTGATAGATATGCTTGCTTTGATCTGCTTAGCTCTTGGAAGTCCAGGGGACTGCTGGCCCCATGCTGTCCGGGAGGGTCCCTAGAGACAGCTCTGTCCGCCATTAGATATTTTTTCCTGAGAACCCCCTGTAACATTTCGTGAACCCCAGTTTGGGAACCACTGCTCTAGCAGCTAAACTAAGGGGGGGCAGTTGATTGGCTTGACTGACAAAACACTGCTCCCTGTGCTCTTCCCACTCCCCCCGCAGTGGGAGTCTGTGATACTTTGCCAGACCTGGACAAAACGAAATTAACGTGCAGAAATAGGTGGTTCTTTATAGTTAAAATGATTGATTATTGTTTTTGTCTCTTGCAGGTTCTGTAGCATAGCTGGAAAAAACAGCAATTTACTGACGCTCTTTATTACCAGCATTGGACAGCACATGCAGATTAAAGTATGGCAACTGAGATCAACTTTCTAAGAGATCAAAGTAAGCTCTGCCTAGACTTAAAATAGATTTTTGTGTATTTAAACACAGTCTTGCAATTACATTTCTCCATAACCTGTAACTGTTTCACTCCCTGATTGTTTGAAAGATTGATTCTGAACAGGAAATCTGACTCTCCTACTCCCAGAATAAACAAACAGAACCCTCTCACCCCCCCCCCCCCTCCACGGTTCTGTTATACAATAATTGTAGGTGTTACTTTCTGTAAAACTCTCTCCTAACACTTAGTTAAGAAAATAACTTTGTGTCAATAACTCTGGTTTGTCTTTAATAACAATAGTAAACAAAAATTCAGTCTCACTGTTGACTACGATTCTTTGTTGCTTTTAGCTTTTATTTCCCATCCCCACCTACCTACAATGTAGAGAGGTGGTTGGCATGTGCTCTGTAGGATTAGACATTTTGGAAGGGACCTACTTCGACTTCTGCTTCCTTCTGTTGTGTCTAATGGTGCAGAAGAACACTCCCAGTGTTGCCTCTACTCTGTCAGTGTTCAGTAATGCCTTTCTCTAATTTTATCATATATGCAGGGAATTTTCTTAGTTATCTTTTGAGACTTACTCGTAGAGTGGAAGTACTGGAGATGAGATCTTGGTATTTCTGTTTTTATGCAACTAGATTGCATAAAACTTGATTCTTCTGTATCCATAGAAGCCCCACGTGAATCTTCTTTTAGGGACTATGAAATTAGAATATTTGTTTTGTCCTTGGTGAGAATAGGCATCTTTTTTTAGTTATAGCTCATGAAATAGGCTTCGCTACAACCTGGCATCAGCATTATTCTTTTGTAAGGGATGCTCTGCATTGATAGAATTGATAGATAAAACTACCAAGGTTCTGAGGAAGCTAAACTTAAAGTATACAATAAGCACTTCCAGCTCCACAACGTTTTTTTGTTATGTCTATAGGGCTACATTCTGTAAACAGGAAGTGACCTGCTGTACTGTATAGATCAGTGATCCCTAAACTTTTCAGGGTTGTGTCCCCCCCCACCCCCGCAAGCTGGCAGCGAGAGCAGGGCTGCAGCTTGGGTGGAGTGTGTGTGGGGGGGGGTGATGTGGACAGGGGTGAGTCTGGGGTTGGCAGCTGGGCCCACAGCCAGGTGCGGAGCCGTCCTGAGCTTGGGCTGGGGCTGGCTGGTTCTCCATGCACCCCCATAGGGGCTGGCCCAGGCCCTCTGCACCCCCCCCCCCCCCAATTTGGGGACCTCTGGTATAGATTAATGCAATCCCAGCTGCTATTACTAGTATGTGGGGAAAACTGCTAGCAGGGTAGGAAAGGAGAGCTTGCATCAAGGTTACCTGCTAACATTTTAACAAACTGTTTAACAGAACAAGTGGAGTAATATACAAGGGTTAGAATTTCCACTGATGGCACAACTTTTTTTTTTTTTAAAGAAATATATTGAACAGCTGGCTTGGATGACCTCAGGTGAAAAGTCATCTTTTGAATTATAAAAAGGCACCTCTGTAATGGAGAAGAAAAGCTTCTGTATCCACTATTCAGTGGGGGAGATTGTGTTTTTAAATAGTAACTTGTATGATTCGTGCACCTAGCCCAATGCTTTGTTTTTTTTGTTTTTTTTTTAAATACAGTGCCTGGTATTGATGATTTTTTTTGCACTTGCATACTTCCATTATTTTCCCCATCAAAATTGAGTTCACGCTGTCTAGCCCAGTACAAACTGAGTGATGTAACTTGCTTAATCTGTCTGGGGATTTCAGTCTTGTTTTTGACTTCCCAAAAGACTTATTGTTCAGAAGTACCAGGTCCGTATCTAGTGATAAAGGTAGAGTTTATCTATATTCTCACACTACATGAGTATAGGTTACAATTGTGAGATATTGGTTAGAGGCTTACTGTAGATCTGATGTGATTCAATGTTTTTTTGATTCACTATTTTAAAACCTTGACTTCTCAGCCATGAATGTTTAATATATTCATAAGGAGAATGCTTTAAGAATGTGCAATGTTAGATATTATTAAAAGGACCTCATCAATACCTATAGTGGGGTTCTGTTTAATAGCACTGATTTGTAGTAGGTGAGACTCACCCCCAACATTCACTCATCTGTTGATCAGGAGTTGCCTTGATCCTGCAAATACTAACGTGTGCTTAACTCTCTGCATTTCAGTAGACCCATTGAAGTTAATCATATAAATAAGTGTTTGCAGCATCAGGACCTACATGAGCTATGGATTTCACAGATGTCCAAAAGTAAGGGAATAATTAAAAAAAAAAACACACACAACCTTCAGATATATGCTGAAATACCACCTTAAGCTGTTTCTTCTTCCCATGAGGCATGTGACTAAAAATTATAGAAATATGTATTATTATTTACATATCCTCTTTAGGAAGTAGATACTGTATTTAAGCAAATATCCTTAGTAATAAAGAATGATGGGGAGAGTGACAGAAAATGTGTACAGAATGATTTCTAAATATTTTTCTGGAGAACACCAGTAGTTATGTATATATTTGAAATACATTATGAAGTGAGAGCTCTTAAAAAAAACAAACTGAAGTTAGGTTGCTTTTAAGTGTGACTCTCTTTTTTCGAAGTTCATAATAGTACTTTAGAAGTTGATAATCTGAACTAGCTCAAATTTTTTCTGAACCCTTTACTGCCTTGTGCAGAAACATTACTTTGCAAAATTTGCAGCAGATAATCTGATATTCTGGTCTTGCAAAACAAAGTGAGAAGTTAACTCCAGTATGTTCATTATCTTCAGAAAGTGTGCATGCCTGACCCTTATTTAAATAAGTTGGAAATTTTGAAGCAGCAATCAAGGAGTTAAGACAATCACTATCTCTTGTAATTTTCTTTGAATAGCTATGTTACCATGAACATTTCCTTAGCAAGAAGCTGTATAGCAGTTTTGCTGGTTCATATTTTCATGTTTTGGGTGGGAAACATCAAGAAAAAATGAAGCATACATTTAGTTTTGAATAATTGCCTTAATTTCCCTTTTGCTTTACTCTTCCTCATTCTCCATGCAAAGCTGTCATCCACAGCTTTGTTTGCCAAATGCTAGAGAGCTCTGACACAAGGAAGAAAACAAAACTCTTGCTTGATGTTCACACACACACCTGTACCAGTGCTCTAATAATTAAGCCAATCTGGAATTCCCCATTTTCTTTGAGCCCAAAATGCTTCCATGAGTTCCTGTTATATTTGGCCTTCCCCAATAAGTAATGTGCCCTATTTTGAGGATGTCACTTGTGCGCTCATTCTGCTTCTTCTAAGAAGCTGACGCTGACATGCTCCCTCCATCTTGTCAGGGTATTTACCAAGGGTGTTTTTTACCACTCTGGGGAAAAAACTAGTTAGTTCTAGTTTAAGATAATTTGTATCTTAAAAAGTGGTTCATGAATGCATACCATATTACTTAGTTTTAGTTGCATGTGGTAGTAGATTGATAATTTAATTTAGGGTTGTACTAATAAAGAGTAAAACTGCAGAAGGTATAATAATACGTTAACTAGAATATTGAACAAAGTCTGTATATTTAAGTATTTTCTCAAGAAGTTATACATATCACTCATGTTTCAGTTTGTTATTATATAAACAAAAGTCAAACATTTTACATGAAAATGCAGAGTTGTAGGCTTGAAGCGTTAAGAAATCGTGGGCATGTTGAGTTCCAGACAACCAGTCTGGGGCCATGCAGCAATCTGTAGCAGAATACCAACTTTGATGTCGTGGATAGACTGAGCCTATTCCTCAGTTTTGAATGGGTCTATCTAAAGTTTGAAAAGATTAGTTCTGTGCTTGCTGCATACCGATGCAATTATTTTTCCTAATTTAACCCAGTATTTACCAGCACTCTTTGGTAAACTAGTTTCCCCCAGGAAACTGCCAACCCTGCATATCATCCTGTAAAGTAGTCAGCCATGCCCAGATGCATTTATCCATAGGATTTTCTGCCCCAAACTTGCCAAGTCCCTCTTGGGTTAATTATCTAAGGTGTAATAGAGTAGCTGAGTGGTGAAGGCATCCAACTTCTAGGACTAGCTCAGTAGCTTGATTCCTTCAGTACCATGCGTACATATATGTTGCAACCTATGTTGTATTTGCATTATTTAGGAGCCAAACTGTTTTTTTTAATATTTCTATAAAGCTATCACCAGGGCAATGTGAGAAATTGCATTTACTGTTTATTACAAGAAAAATTGTGTGGCCTACAAAGATGGTCTTCTTTTATAAAGAATCTGGACATTTCAAAAAATGAATACTTTCCTTAAAATGTGCCATATGCCTCCAATCCACTAAATCAGTGAAACTACTTCTAACTGCCCATTTAAGCAATTGTATAATCTAGGTAAAGATTTATACAGTATCTGACTGTGACTTTTTTTCCCCCCCCAGATCAGAGACTAAATGCAGCACTCAGACAGCATCAAGCAGAGAACCTTTTGAGAACTACCTCTGTGCAAGTATGTTAATTAGGGCTTGTCAACACTGAGGATATTTACATTGGTGTAAGCCGTCAGTGTAGGTGCACTGCACAAATGTAAAATAGGTCTTTCACCAATACCACCTAAGCTGGTTTGAAATGTGCTTTGAGTCATTCACCTCTGTGAATAAGTTCATTGCAGGCCTCTGCTGTTGCTCATAGGTTTCCCAAACAGTAGTTCAGTGAAAGTGATGTGATTGTCTTGTCAGTTTCACTGTTAAGCAATACCTTCTGAATGGCAGCAGTGAAAACTGACAAAACCGTAATTAATTGGTGGGGTTGTTTTGCTCTGAGCAGCAGCAGAGACGTTGGAGCTGTCTGCAGACTTAGGGAGATCACAATACATCAGTTTAACCATCCAAATGTGAAAGAAGTATATTTGCAATCATAAGGGCTAAAAAGTTGTGTTTATATATATCATGAAAGCTTAATTCCTGCAGAAGTTGATGGTCTATGCCCTGGAAAGATTCCTAGTTTTTTCAAGCCTTGCCTTTATAAGAAAGAATAGTTAGTCCGTGTAACGGTCAGGACTCACCCCTGTAGCACCTCCTGCTGGTCGTCCAGGGAATTAGCTAGCCAGCCTCCAGAGCGCCCTCTTCAGGCCGGTGATCCGCCTTACCGCTGGCCTCCGTGTCCCTCCCAGGACCCTGTGCCCCTTTCTCTGGGGTGCTGCCCCCTGGAAATACCCCCACAGCCTTATTCTCAGGGTCTCCCCCTCCCAGGGGAACTCCCACCCACTATCCCCACTTCACCTCAGTCGTAGGCTACTGCCAGTCACCATCAAGCCCCCGCTCACTGGGGCGGACTGCAGTATCAGCCACTCATCACAGGCAAAGGGGGTTTGGACCTGCTGCCTCTGCCTACCTGTGGGCTGCCCCTGCAACCCCAGTACCTGGTCTGGCCTTACCAGGCCTGCAGTTCTCCTAGGCCAGAGCTCCCTGGCTCCTCTGGCCTTTCCCCAGCCCTGCTCCACTCTAGGTACCTGCTCAGATCCCTGCAGCCAGGCCCTTCCCTCTCTACAGGCAGAGAGAGACTCTATTTTAGGCCCACTGCCCTTTTATAAGGGCCATCTGAGCCTTAATTGGGGCCCGGCCCCAGCTGAGCCTGCCTTCCCACTCAGCTGGAGCAAGCAGCCCCAGGCTACAGCCCTCTCCTGGGCTGTTTCAAGCCCTTTCAGGGCCTGAGCGGGGTGCCACCCTGCTACAGTCCAACTCATAGATTTGTGTATACGTAGCATGCACACTTCTGACATTATATATAAAGAGCTAAATTGTTAGATTAGCTGCTAGCGTTTTTTGCCATTTTTCTGTGAATGACCTCTGTGTCAACCTCTATCCAGAAGTGAATATAGAAATCCTATTTAATTTCACTAGTGTAGTTGATTCCTTGCTCTGTGATGTGATATTTCTGCATATGTATGCATCCCAAGACACATCTAGAATTCCAATGACCATTTTCTTTCAAATTGCATGGGAATTCTAAAAATTAGTTCATTGTGCACACATACCTAAAACTGAACATGTGGGATATGATTTAAGTTTTGAGTACAAATGGAATAGAATCAAGTTCTTTATAGATTTGAGCTCTGAAGTCAAGTTAAAGAACTTACAGTTTTGTGCATTAATGTGCAAACTACTCTATTACAGAAAAATGTCCTAAGGGGTGATGACACACTGGAACCCTGGTTGACTGACCAAAGGTAATCCTATTTTCTATAGTTTAATATTTTCAGATTTTTTAAAATGAACTATTTTAAAATTGTCACGTACTCCAATAGTAGGGCATGGCCATTTTCAGCGGGTAACTTAGTTGTTTTATAAATTTCTAATCACAAAAGTGTAAATAAAATGATTTTAGGAGGTATGATTATATGCTGGGTTTGTCTCACGTGGTCTTAAAAAATCTCCAATGATTGAGATTCCACAACTTCCCGTGTAGTTTATTTCAGTGCTTAACTACAATTACAGTTAGGAAGTTTTTCCTGGTGTGTAACCTAAGTCTGCCTTGATGCAATTTAAGCCCATTACTTTGTGTCCTGTCCTCAGTAGTTAAGGCAGAGATGGGCGAGCTACGGCCCGCAGGCCACATTCAGCCTGCGGGACCGTCCTGCCCGGCCCCTGAGATCCCGGCTGGGGAAGCTAGCCCCCGGCCCCTACCCTGCTGTCCTCCCTCCCGCTGCAGCCTCAGATGCTGTGCCACCAGCGCTCTGACCTGCTGCTCCTGCTGGGCAGCATGGCTGGCTCCAGCATGGTAAAGGGGGTGGGGGTGGGGGTTGGATAAGGGGCAGGGGATTCCAGGGGGGCATTTTGGGGACACAGAGTAGGGGGGCAGTTGGATGGGGGTGCAGGTTTGGAGGGGGGGAAAAGGGACGGGGAACAGGGGTGTTGAATAGGCGTGGGAGTCCTGGGGGGCCTGTCAGGGGGCGGGGGTGTGGATAGGGGTCAGGGAGCGGGGGGGGTTGGATAGGGGGTAGGGTCCCGGGCGGGGAGTGGTTAGGGACAGGAGGTCCTGGTAGGGGGCGGTCAGAGGACAAGGGGCGGGGGGGCGTTGGATGGGTCGGAGGTTCAGAGTGGGGCAGTCAGGAGGTAGGAAGTGGGAGGGGACGGATAGCACAGCCTTCCCTACCCTGCCCTCCATACAGTTTCGCAACCTCGATGTGGCCCTCGGGCCAAAACGTTTCTCCACCCCTGAATTAAGGAGAACAATTTATCGCCCTTCTCTTTATAACCACCTTTTACATACTTGAAGACTTATGGCCCTGCTCACTCTTCTCTTCTCTTCAGACTAAGCAAACCCATCTTTCAGCCTTTCCTGGTAGGTAATGTTTTCTAGACCTTTATTTGTATTGCTCTGTCCTGGACTTCCTCCAGTTTGTCCACATCTTTCCTAAAGTGTGACTCCCAGAATTGGACTCAGTAATCCAGTTGAAGCCTTATCAGTGCTGAGCAGAGTGGAAGAATTACTACTTGTCTTGGTTACAACACTCTTGCTAATACATCCCAGAATTGTGTTTGCTTTTTTTTTGCAACAGAATTACCTTGTTGACTCATTTAGTTTGTGATCCCCCTATAATCTCTGGTCCTTTTCTGCAGTACTCCTTACTAGGCAGTTATTTCCCATTAGCGTAATGATGCACCACTAGTATTTCACTTCAAGATTGCAATAGAAATCACATTGAGTCTGTTAGGGTTGCACCTGAATGAAAACAGCAAACAAAATTGAGTTAATAAAACTTTGACTTGCCTCACTGGTATTTATGGATACTACTTATTTGCTTAATTGCAGACATTCGGGCAACCAAGTTTTTATATACAAAAATGTTCACTTAAAGCTAACATGTCCAGAATAAATATTCACAAGAATGTTCACACCAGAAGTGGTTTCTTGGTCATTTTGGAAAGCTCTAGGGTAATTACTTAGGTTAAATCAAACAAATACAACTCCTCTTAGATAATTTGTAAACAAAGAAGATGAGAGTGGAGAAAAGGGATCCCTGTTTATAAAGCCTAGGTCATCCAAAGAGGGAACAGAAGCAAAAAATCACATAACTTAAGTGATCGTTCACATGGCACAAATAGTGAATGCTTATATCCACCAGTATCTGAACAATAGGAAAAATATTGTTTACATAGCGTATTTCCTGAACAGTTTTGACTGATGAAAGTGTTGCATGGTTTTTGTTCATTTTGTGCTTAATATAGTCCTTATGATTATCACAATGTTCTATGCACTTTTAGCTGTTTGCTATTATATTTACTGTTATTAGTACATGTTAAACAGGTTACCCCATTTTCCAAAATGGAGTTCAGGCAAAGGATAACACAGACTCCATATTGGGGAAACTTCTTTACGGAACTTTGGCAGGAAAGAAGCCAATGGACATTTGGAATTAGTTCCAACTTGCCTCAGAATTTTGGCATGTGAGTCTTTAAAAATTAAATTAGACTGAGCACCTGTTGCTCAGGAGATTTTTGCGCAGCGTTGGATCAAGACCGCCGGACCAGGCAGTCGGATCAAGATCACCAGCAGCTGTAAAGAAATTAAAGACTGTTAACATCTAGTCACTTACCTTAAACATTGTGGTGTTTCTGAGTTCCAACATCTTACTTTTGGAACCAGTCGCCAGGATCCTGAGGGCTCTTACCTTCGGTCCCACTATTTCAGCTTCCAGATCCCAGGAGTTCATGTATCACCTGTGAAGACAAATGCATCTTAACCTCATTCCTGCCGGTTGAGAAAATCTAGAGCAGTGGTTTTCAAATTTTTTTTCTGGCGACCCAGTTGAAGAAAAATGTTGATGCCCGCAACCCAACGGAGCTGGGATGAGGGGTTTGAGGTGTGGAAGGGGCTCAAGGCTGGGGCGAGGGTTGAGGTGTGAGGGGGTGGGCTCTGGGATGCGGCTGGGGATGAGGAGTTTGGGGTGTAGGAGGGGGCTCTGGGTTGGGGGCTCAGGGCTGGGGCAGAGGATTGGGGTGCGGGCTCACCTCGGGCGGCTCTCGGTCAGCAGCGCAGCGGGGGTGCTAAGGTAGGCTTCCTGCCTGTCCTGGCACCGCTGACCATGCTTCTCCCTGGAAGCGGCAAGCAGCACGACCGTCTCCTAGGCAGAGGCGCACAAGCAGATCTGCGCGGCTCTCGCCTGCAGGCACCGCCGCCTCCCCCCCCCCTCCCATTGGCCAGTGTCTGGGCGGGGGCAGCGTGTGGAGCACCATGGGCCCCCTGCCTAGGAGCTGGACCTGCTGCTGGCTGCTTCCGGGGCGCAGCGTCAGAAGAGGTAGGGACTAGCCTGCCTTAGCTGGGCAGCACCACCGACAGGACTTTTAATGGCCTGGTCAGCACTGCTGACCAGAGCCACCGTGACCCAGTACTGGGAAAACCACTGACCTAGAGACAGTAAAGTATCTTGGCGTATTCTTTTGTTCTCTTTTGTTTAGTTGTTGACAAGGTTCGGGTCAGTTGGGGCCTGAGTTTTATACTCACCTTCGTTAAACCACAACTCACTTGTTACTTGGTCATAGTTCATGATTTTTCCCTGTTCCCATTGTTACTGCTCTTAAATAAATTTGTTTTGGAAAAATCGTCTCTCTATCTCTTTTGTCCACTACACCACACAAGGGAGGTGAGAGGCACACCAACTTCTATCTAACTCCAGGTGATGGATCTTGAGGGGTGAAAAGATCCTGCTGCTGAAACCAGAATTGTAGCTGGCCTATCTACTTTGAATTTCAGGTTAACAAAAGTATATGTAAAAATTCCAGCCTGTTCACAAAATTTGATCTGCTTTAAGCTTTATACAGAGTAAAACAGATTTATTTGGGGTGTGGACCCCATTGGGAGCTGGGCATCTGAGTGTTAAAGACTTCTTAATCTGTTTTCAGTTAAGCCTGCAGCTGTTGGGGGACATGGTTCAGACCTGGGTCTGGGTTTGTAACAAACTAGCGTATCTGGCTCAAACTGGCAAGGTTCTGGAGTCCCAAGCTAGCAGAGAAAACAGGTTAGAAGTAGTCTCAGCACATCAGTTGGCAGTTCCCAAGGGGTTTTCTGTGAGCCAACCTGTCACACTAAGTTTTGCAAATGCACTTAAACTTTGAATGACATTTTTCTTTAAGTTGATGTGCATACTTTAAAAGTAATAACCAAAGGTTGTTCATTTGACTAATATTATAGTTCCATCAGGAAGTAGAGAGAAACAATTTAAAAAAAATTTTTTTTGGCTCAGGTTGAATAGTAATTTGATTTCTGTAAAACCAGGTAACTACCAGAACACGGCAGCAACTATAATTATGTGTGTTATGCATTTCTTTCACTTTTAGCTTACTGTCACCTCTAATTGCTGAGTATGATAAACATCTGGAGGAAATGAGTGAACAGCTGCAGTACTACCAGGTACGAATCATACCACTGGAAATGTTTGGTTGCATTTATTAAAAGAAAAAACATGCAATTAAATATTTAAAATTTTCATCTCTCTATATTCATTTAAAAATTAGGAAATAAATAAGTACCAATATTAAGAGGAACTAAGTCAATACAAGGTGGGACTGTAAATCTTGAAAATGAAGTGTTTGCTTCAATATTGAACACCAACGTTCTTATAATCTGAAGATAAAGTAGACCAGAAACTAGTTTATAGCTTTGTACATGGTGTGCCCAAATTACAACCTTCTAGAATTACTTTAATTTTAGAGCACAGTGGCTGCCATCAGTAGTAATATTTCAGTCCTCTACTACTAATAGCTTACCCAGGGGTGAAAGTGGGCCAGTATGGAACGGGTACGGTACGGGCCCGGTGATTTAAAAGGACCCGGAGCCCTGGGTCCTTTAAATTGCCAGTGGAGCCCCGGGCAGTGCAGATAGGTTGGCTGGGGGATGCTGAAACCCCCCCACCAGCTCCACCCCTTCTTCCTGAGGCCCCGACCCCTCTGGGGGGGCAGAACCGGCCCCCGTACTGGTAAGTCTTTCAAGTTACTTTCACCCCTGATCTTAACGCACTAATTTCCGGCGAAGGAAACTGTTTTGTACTACCTTTTGAAGTTTTACTAGGACACTGCCTTTTTGAAGGGAGAGGTGGCTCTTTTATGAAAAGAAATTGAATATGCCCAACCTGCCCAATATATTGTCTATGGTCTTGGAAATAGCACTGAGAGACTAAATATGCCCATTGACATATTCCTAATGTGGCAACAGATAGTGGCAAGAATCCTATTTTGTGAAATATTAAATATTAACTTGTGTTCTTAAACTGAGTTCATTACACAGGAACACCAACATTAAACTCTAAAAACCAAATTTAGTGATGACTTTGCTACTGCTGTGTGTAATTGTTCATTTATAACACTAAAAATGTTTGTGTAACATTTATGCAAGATGTTTTATTGCATTATAAAACTTGTATATGATCTACCCGTTAATTCTCTTGTAAAAATAAAAACTTTTTTACACTATTGTCCATCTTTAAACATTGCTAGTCAGAAATAAAAAATAAGTTTTTGAAAGTTAAAGGAATGGTATTTCAGTGTGTGACTACTGCTTAAAGGCCCTGTGATTTAAATGTGAAATTTCACTGTCAAATTTTACTTTCTCAGGCACAGATGGGCGAGATGAGACTAAAACTTGAACAAGTCACCAAGGAAAATGAAAGGTAAATTAATTGATTGACTAACATATTACTAAAAACTTTTTACATTTCTAAAAATTAAAAGTATTTCTAGGGACCTGGAGATAAACCTCTGAACCTTTGTACTGTGGCCAAAATTTTCATACTTGCACGTTTAAACTTAGGTTCTTAGGTGTTGAAATATGTGTTAAGGCACCTAAATTTGGAAATTTGGGCTATGTATATACATAATAAACAAGGAATAAAACACATTTGATTGTTTAGAAGTCAGTGTATACATTTCTTTTGTGTATTGTGCAAAGTGTGTATTTTCAAGTGTGCATTTGAAAAAATATGCATATATTGAAGGACTTGTGATGTTTGTAATTAAGGAGAATAGATTCCAGACTTGCTTGTCTTTCTCCTGCTTCTCTCTATAGCAGGTTGTCTCTTCCTGGATCTCTGCTTCTGTTGTATCCTGGCTTCTGGGATTCTACATTTGTTCCTATCCCCTCATCCCTCCACACACCTTTTGAGACTAATTTTTACACTATTCATGTACACAGTGTTGCCATGATCAGCATTATGTAATTTAATTTTCACTATTTATCCTCTTATTTTTGACTTCTTGCACCAACATTAGGTTAATTCGGACCCTTGTCGTGTCTCACCAGGTGAATGAGGGGGAAAACTACTATGGGCACAGATCCTGGGTCATGACCAGGTCCAGGTTGAACCTTCAGTCTCACTGTATATGGTGCCTTTCCTGCCTCCAGCTCTGTTACCAAACCTATCTTTTGCTGCTGGGAGGTTGAAATAGAGTATGAGTTCACTTCAGAGCTCTATTAAAGCCTTTCTTGATTAGTCAGCAGTTGTAGTCACTGAGCCACATTAACAAAATGTAAGTGGGTGACATCAAATTCAACCAAGGTGCTTAAATCAGAAAATTAATACATTCAGTGCTCATATTAAGAGAAATGTTGGTGTTGAGAAAAATGCTTAGCTGGCATCCTAACTGGACCCTCTGTCATGTCCATTTTATAAATTACAATAAATGTAGGATGTACTTTTCAAGAGTGATATGCTTTATATAAAAATACATGTTGAGTTCCTTTCTCTTGGACATATCATACACAGATGTATTCAACTTTCTTATGTTAGTGTGCAAGTGTATTCTGATAGCTGGTGATTGCTAATAAACTAATAAGACTGAAAATCAGATTTGATAGACCAGCGGAAACTGTTTGTGGTGATCTAAGAAAATCACTGTCTCAGTGACCATTGCTGTGCTGTAAAGTAATTCAGTTTAGTTCACATGATGTCTTATTGCATAAATATAAGCTATTTTCAGTGTGACGGGTGTGCAGGGTGAGAAATAATCAAGCATGTAGTTTATTACATGACAAATTTTCTCCACTTCAGTTGTAGAATTTACATTTGTTTTCCCAGGTATGCATATTATATGCAAATCATTATTCTGTTGACTATCACTATATTTTGAAGGCCAGATGTGTTTTAATATCCATCACTTTAAATGGTGTGACAAAGTTCCTCCTCTACCTCGGTGGGTCCTGTGCTTTATTGGCGGATTCTGCTTGCCTCAGAGATCTTCCCCTCTGGTAGAATCCACAGTCCAGGTTAACTCCTCCTGTGTCTGATCAGGAGTTGAGAGTTTTGGGGGGAACCCAGGCCCGCCCTCTACTCCGGGTTCCAGCCCAGGGCCCTGTGGATTGCAGCTGGTTAGAGTGCCTCCTGGAACAACTGCACGACAGCTACAACTCCCTGAGCTACTTCCCCATGGACTCCTCCCAACACCTTCTTTATCCTCACCACAGGATCTTCCAGCAGTACGCCCTCTTACTCTCAGCTCCTAGTGGCTCTTGCTCCCAGCTCCTCACACGCAACCTCCTTCCACAGCTCCTAACATGCGCCCCTCACTGACTCACCGGGAGGCTTTTAACTAGTTTCAGCCAGCCCCTGATTGGCTGCAGGTGTCTCAATTAACCTCCCTGCCTTCTGGAAAGTTCTTAATTGGCCCCAGGTGTCTTGTTTAACCTGGAGGAACTGCCATAAGGTATCAGGGATTTGTTTAACCTGGGGCTAACATACTGGTTCCTTACCACTTTCCTATAGCCCTCTGGCCTTGCCCCGTTACAATGGTGACATTTTTATCAGCTGTGAAGGAACTCTGAGATCAGAGAGCAAAGAAACAAAGAAATCCAAGAGGTGACTCGGGGGACAGGAGAGGCCCAGTGCAAATTGAAACAAATGAATAATTAAATTATTCACCCAAGCCCCTGCTTGACTTAACATGTAGCAGTCACTATGACATTTCTGCTGAATTTGGGGTAAAAACTGGATTTACTATGTGAAGTAGTAATATGTTTGGCTGAGAAGTGGTTATATTTAATGTATATGCATACATACAGTTAAAAGGCAAGTTAACTTGTAATATAGTTAAGTATTTTCAGATACTGCAACTGGCGCTGGGACCCCTTGCCAATTTTTGTCGTTTAAAAAAAAAAAGATGACTGTTTCTCTCTTCTGTTGCTGTGTGAGAGGCCCACATATAGAAGAGGAGTAGACTAAACTATGCAGGGTAAACAGTTTACCTGTAAATTTTCAGGTTTTTTGATCTTGTGCATATGTAGATCTTTTTCTGTAACCTTTGTTATACTAATCTTGGGTACTGCTTGTAACAATAAATACAAGTGAAATATAAGTGGGATTTGAGTTGACTGTGTCCCTGTATGTCTTAATTCTTCAAAAGAGAGGAGCAGCTTTACTTATGATTATCAGAGTAACATTGGAAACCTACCCTTTGTAAGTGAGCAGTACAATAAAGATACTGTGTAACTGAAATCTAGTCTTATAAAGTATTTATACTACTACATGAAGTTTGTTTTTTTTCTGTCTGTATAGGCAGACAACTTCCATTAATGACAATGGGAATTATGCTAATGTATTAATAATCATTTGGTTCATCTCATTACCAAAATGCTTTTCAAATGGAAAAGAACAGTCTTCTAAAACTTTCGGTTAATTTTAAAGCATTGCAGAAATATTCAGGTATCAGGGTTCTTTAAGAGGGCTTGAAAAAAATCTATTCGTTCAGAGCAAGGATTTTTGTGTTAGTGGCATTATCATTTGCAGAATCTTCAATTAAAAAAAAAACATTTCTGGCTCTTATGGTTGTATCTGCATATCACTCTTGAAGAATCTCTACTCTGACAGAGGGCAGAGTGGGGGGTAGCCTTAACTGCCTCAATGAATGTGGCCTAGCATGAATTGATTTAGGGTGGGGAGCAGCATTAATTGGAGGCCCAGAGTACAACCAGCTGCAATCCCCAGACAATGAGGGATTGAATGGGTCAGATACAGGGCACCTGTGTATTTGGGTAGGCTCAGTCTTTCAGCAAACAGTTTTGGATAAACTTTTCAAGGTGTATTAATTGATTTGACAGACACCTCTTAAGATAAAATGTATATGTATGCAGTTGAATGTCTATCATTCCAGTGTCTCTGGGGTGAAGAGGGGATTACAAAATCTAAGGCCAAATCCTGCTGCTCTTAATAATGCTAATAATCCTAATAGACATGATTAAGGTATCTGTTTACTACACAGTTGGTCAGGAGTTACATATCTTTCATCATTTGATTTACCAACTCCAATAGACATGGCAGTGTGCAAAAAATAATATTGTAGCACAGGGAGGCCTAGAATGGGCTAGCTGCCCCAAGTACAAACCTGCCCAGACCCTGTGGATATGTACATGGGGCAGCTAGCGCATGCTTCTGCTGCCCATATTACCATGGCTACATTGCTACTTTCTGCATGCTTTATTTACCTCCCTCTCCATAGATGCAGATGGGGGTGCATATTTGTGTCCTGCATCAGCTGTTGCACACTACATGGCATTCATTTTCTCGTGGGTGGCAGATACTGTCAGTCATTGTCCTCCCTGAACTGCTCCATCAGTGGAGGACAGCTTTATGTCACAATCAGTGTTCCACAGCAGCCCGGCAAATCACTGCATCCCCAGACACCCTAGCCATGGTACCTCTCCTATCTTATCTACCTAGCCAATGCTACCCACTTTTGGAGGTTTTGTGGCTAACTAAGGCCATCAGGCAAAGCAGGGTTTATGGATGCCTTGAAGGGAACTGAAGTTGCACAAAGCAGGCGCTCTCTGAGTGAGTCTCTCTGAGAGTTGGCTTTTCCTCAATAAGATCTTCTCTCAAACATACTCACACTTACACCAATACACAAACTAATCAATCCATTTCTCTTACAGGCAAGCAAGGAAGGAGGATTTATTTTAGTTTTAAATGCTTGGGAGGTGCTTGATAGTGCGGTGAAGGGACTACTACCTCAATTCTTCTTGGCAGTTACAGGGCTGCCACTCTGAGACAGAGTGGGACAATTTACATGAGGGAGATTATCTAATAGGAAAAGCCACCACAAGATAATGCTCCAAAACGCTGCCTTAGTATTTGAAAAAAAGCAAGAGTCAAAATCTTGTAATTTTAGAAGTTTGATCCATTTTATATGAAATTGATCAATGATTTTGGTCATTTTGTAACTTCCAAACTTTAGTTTAATAATAAAGTTGCTAGTGGTCTCAACTGCAGTCACTCTGGTACCTTACATAGTCACTCAGTAATCTTTGGAGAGTAGAAATCATGTTTATTTCAATGGCAAACTCAAAGATTTACCTCTAGCCTTGCAGAGCTCCACTCTTCTCCATTGGATAACAATGTATATTTAAGTATATGCTATGATATAAAAGCACATCCATCTTGCTTTCACCCAGAGCAATTCTGATCTCTTGACTAAATATACAATTATTGCAAAAATTATGTTTATTGAAGATATGAAAGCCTTTGATTTTTTTCCCTTGATGTTTTAGGCATAAATAATCAAAATATAAATTGTAAAACTCCTAGAAAAGCACCTTCTTGTTTTTTCCCCCAGTCTTTGGCTAACTTAGGGTATGACTACACTATGAAATTAGGTCAATTTTATAGAAGTCGATCTTTAGAAAGCAATTTTATACAGTCGATTGTGTATGTCCCCACTAAGTGCATTAAGTCGCGGACTGTGTCCTCAATACCATGGCTAACATGGTAGCCATCCCACAGTCCCCGCAGAGCATTGGAATTCTGGGTTAAGCTCCCAATGCCTGATGGGGCAAAAACATTATCACGGGTGGTTTTGGGTACATGTCATCAGTCTCCTCCCACTCCCCCTTCCTCCCTCCGTGAAAGCAACGGCAGACAATCATTTCACACCTTTTTTCCTGGGTTACCTGTGCAGACGCCATAGCAAGGCAAGCATGGAGCCCGCTCAGCTCATTGCTGCTGTTGTGAGCATTGTAAACACCTCGCGCATTATCCTGCAGTATGTGCAGAACCTGGCTAGGAGCCGCCATCACAAGGACAATTGTGAGGAGGACATAGAAGCAGCATGTATGGGGCTCTGACCTGAAGCGACCGTTTACTTCCTTTTGTCTTTTGGTAGGCTTGCCTGAGCGCCGTATCTTTCACGCAGCACTGCTATGTGTCCCTGTTGTAGCCTCTCTCCACCATGCCCTGTGCGATTTTGGCATATATATATTAGCATGTTTTCTTTTTGATCGGCGTTCGGCCTGCACAGATTCTTCTCCCCATACAGCAATCAGATCCAGTGTTTCCCGTTCGGTCCATGCTGGAGCTCGTTTGCGATTCTGGGACTGCATGTTCACCTGTGCTGCTGAGGTCACCACGCAGACCAAACAGGAAATGAAATTCAAAATTTCACGGGACTTTTCCTGTGTACCTGGCTAGTGCATCGGAGTTGAAAGTGCTGTCCAGAGTGGTTACATTGGAGCACTGTGGAATAGCTCCCGGAGGCCGATACCGTCGAATTGCATCTGCACTACCCCAAATTCAACCCAGCAAGGTCAATTTTAGCGCTACTCCCCTCGCCGGGGAGGAGTACAGCAGTTGATTTTAAGAGCCCTTTAGGTCGACAGAACGGGGTTTGTTGTGTAGATGCATTGCTTATATAATCGACCTAATGTGGCTAAATTCAACCTAACCTTGTATTGTAGACTAGGGCTTAGAAGTAAGTGTCTCTACGTGCATGCACTCTCATGGAGGAAGAAGCTGAATAAGAGGCAGCAGCATCTGTACTAGTATTCATGAGGAATGGGGTTAAAATGGAGACTCAGATTAGATCCTTAATACCACAGTTTTTCTACAATGTTAGTCTCAATGACAGGCAAAAATTTATAAAAGCTGGTGTATATACATAAAAATGCTGGCAAAGCTATAGACTTTATTTTTAATAGCTGAACTTCTGGATGAAATAACCTTAGGACTTCTGTACATGGCTCTTTAGTTTGCACCAGAGAGGTGTAAGATTTAGTCCACGCTCCACACTAGCATGTCATTCACCGACTGGCCTGTGTGGACCTGCTGTTGTGCACTAAGAATTCCCTAGGGCACATTAATGTAGGCCCATTTCAAACATTGTCAGTACGTATTAGGGAACTCTTAGTGCACACCATCAGGATGTACGTGGGCTAGTCACAACTAAACATTTATACCCCTCCGGTGTGGACTAATGCACCATGTAGACAAGCCTTTAGTATTTAATGAGTTTCTTCTGGAGAGGAAAGCAAGGGTCTTGTATGAATCTGTTACCTCTTTGAGAAGATTAAACAATTTTACGATTTCTAATGTAATTTATAGTGAAATTCATGCATTTTAAATTAGTCTTAATTTTTATAATACACTCAAAGATAATTAAATATTAATTCGAAATATCCATTACATTTAGAAGGTGCACTAAAAATATAACTTGTTTTAAAGATTTAGTTTTAATCAATTTTACATTAATTGTACTTATGCTAATCCAAATTGTTTAAAAAATATTGTTGAAAAAGCAATAGTTTACTCTATTTGTGTCACAGGCTGCATGAGGAATTGAAAGAGGCTGTTGAGAAGCAGCTGGAGGCCCTTCCTTCTGGCACTCTCTTGGAGAGTGATGTGTTTGCAGATGAAGAAATAGTAAGAAACCTTCAAGATCAGTTACAACTAGCCAATCAAGTGAGTGGTTTTAAAACACAGCTGCTACTTTATTTCTTTGTCTAATTCCTTTGCACGTTGGGGAAAACATCGCCATCATTTGGTAAGGAATCCCTCTTCATAACCATCTTTTCTGGATTAGAAATATGCAAAAGTACTCTTTACTGATTTTTATTTTTTTGGTAACCTAAAAACTGATACTTTTGATTACCGGTCTGAAAGAGTTTGGAGTTTTGCACTCTGAAAGTTTGTGTTTTATACTAAAACTGAATTACCATATTGATTTTCTTCAATTCCCGACTAGAGAAAGGAAATAGTGATGAGGCAGGATGGTAAAGCCTTTCTACATCCATTGGTGAATATTTCAAGGTGTATTCTCAATCATTTTTGGCAAATGCTGGTCAAAAAGGTAGTAAATGTGAAATGAGAAACAATATTTCATTGTTTGGAAGATAGAAAATCTGAATCTAAAGCTAGAAGAGTCTAGGTTCTCTAATCTAAGATTATTAATATATCAGGCTGATGTCCTATCTCTTGTACACAAAGACCAAATTCTGCTGTTGCACAGGTGTAGCTCCTATAATTTCACTGGGTGCTTATGCATGTAATTGAGAGTTTATTTTAGCTATTAGAATCAAATAGGCTGGTATTCAAACCTTTGTAGATGTTGAATCAAGCAGTCTCAGAACTCTCAGTAGAAGCCACATGTCGCTTCTAATTTAAACTTCTGAAAAGAGCTACGTTTAAAAAAACCAAAACAATCTATTAATCTGTTCACATCTTTAAAATGACACTGTCATATTAAGTCACACTTTCTTGAAACATTTTCACTTCTCTAAAGTTGGTATTTTGTGAATAGAGTCACAAAATGGGACTTCTGGTTTCAATAGTAGAACCTGTGAATTGTCATTGAATTCATCCATTTAAACAAACAAAAACAGCCCATCTTGAGTCTGCTTTTTGGAGGCTGGGAAGGAAGAGAGAAAACTGAATCAGGAGACTTGGATGAAATCCATAAAAGTATCTAGAGAAATATAATTCTGACTTCCCTATGAAAACTACATCTCTACCAATACCAGCCATAGCATAGTATAACTGTGGGTATGCTTTGGAAAGCCGTGTGTCTCCTACGTTCATTCAGTAAAAGATCTCTAGTAGGCACTGTATCTTGATGACGGTGAAAGAAAAGAAACAGGAGGTCACATTTACAGTAATTCTATTAAGTTTCTTTAATATAAAGGAAAAGGTCCCCAGTTTTTAAAGTGTTGTACATTAAGATAAACATGTTCTGGTAAGAGAAGCTTCTATATAGTCTTTCTTGTTTTTAAACCTTCTAGGAAAAAGAGCAAGCACTAGAGCTCTGGCAGACAGTATCACAGGAACTAGATCAACTCCAGCAGCGGTACCAGGGGCACATGACTGAAGCACAGATTCATGTGGTAGAAAGGCAAAAGCAAAAAGTAATTTTGATTGTATTGTTTCTTTTGGCAAGTCATTGTATTCTGGAGAAATTCCAGGGCTGTAAGTAAGTCAAATTTAAAATGGTGATATCACTATCATACTTAGGTATCTGCCACCAAATGTATTGTAACAATCATCTAAATATTATTTAATGGTCAGAGGCAATTGTAGATTTGGATCAGGTGCCACTCTTTTTTTTTGTTCTAATCTATATGTTAAGCTATTTTTTTTTGTTCTAATCCATAGTTAAGCTATATTTCATGTGTCCATTGACAATGTGATGGGGCATGCATATTGCAGTAGATATGTGTGTATATAAAGAACTACAATGAGCTAGAGCAAGAATCAGTCATGTGGTTCTTCAGCACCCTTCAAAAATAAGTTTATATTTATTTTTTTTAAAGGTTCAGTTCATACTTCTGGCTGCACTGTTTAATTAGTGGTCTGTGGGCTAAATCGCAGCAAGGTGCTATATGTAGCTACCTGCTAGGAAATCCAAACTCAGCAAAGTGAATATGGAGTAGAAGGCATTGTTCATTTTTTCCCCCCCACATAACCTGTGAGAAAACTGCTCTGCAGATCCTTTGTGACAAGAGTTGCATAGAGGGTGTTCTAGAGTCAGGGAGTGGTCCAAATGTTTATGCATGTTTGTACCCATTTAGGAGGGAGGCATTATGTGACTGCTTAGAAATTGACCCTAAGGCTTTAGACCCTTTTTTTCAGTAGTAAATCTGTGATGTACCAAAGATTTACCAGGTTAAATCCCACTAATAATCTAACTAAAATCTAAAAAATTAAAGTAACGTTGACTGCATAAAACATAACATATCTAATTTGTTGAAAATGCTTTCAGTTGCAAACTTAAAATTTCTTTAGGATAATTACAAGCCCTTTATGATGATGATTAGAAGCTCTGTATTTTCTATTTTAGGATCAGTTGGCTGGCTTTCAGCAACTGACTGAGCAACTTCGATTAGCCAATGAGAAAACTGAGTTGGTAAGTGATTCCATCTGGACAGTGCATTCATATTTTCAAACTATTAAATTGTTAGTTTATACTCGGGGGGGGTATCAGGGTACTGTACTTACCACAGGTCGCACCTACTCCTGGCTGTTCTGGAGATTAGCTCCCTTCTGGATCCAATGCCTCCCGTTGTGGTCTGCTCCCTCCCCGTTGTCCTTTCTCTCACTCTGCGGCCCCTCTCTCCCTCCAAGCACTGCAGTTTTCTCTTCATGGCTCAGCCCTCCACCCAGGTCACTGTGTGGTTTCCCCTTCTGGGGTATAGAGGCTCACTGGACCTGCTGTCCAGGCAATGCCAATGCATCAGAGGCTGGTAGGGGAATCCAGGCTCACCTACTACTCCAGGTTCCAACCCAGAGACCCTACAACATGCAGGGAAGGTCTGTTCAGTCTTCAGCCTGGCTGTTCCCTACCCATGTCTCGCAGGCTTTCTTCTCTACCCTTCTCTCGTCTGAGTATGCCCTTCCATAAGGGGTCAACTTTTTCCCTTAGTTCCTTCCTTGCCTCTCTAATGCACAGAGAATGGCAATAGACTTCTTCGCTGCAGCCATTTTTGTTACCAGCTTCCTGGCTTTATGCTAGCCCAGCCCACACCTGCTCACCTGAGCTTCATCTTCTAATGAGGGGTTGCTTCTCCAGCCTAATGCCCTCATGTGCGGCCTATCACTCTAATTGGCCTTTTCTCAGCTTCATTAACCCTTTCCGGCTTAGTGTGGAGTGAACGTCCCATCACAGGGGATCACCAATAAAGGAAAACATAAAGACTCTAGTAACATGACACATAACATGCTGTCCTTGGATAATGTCATATAATTTACAAGCAATTGGACCTTATCATAAATTGTCTTAATTGGTTTGTTTTACTCTTGAAGAATACCTTACTGTATAAACTAGGTTGTTACTCCCTTCCCCAGTAACTGATCTAGCGAGTAGCCCATCCCAGAAAGCCTTACAGCTCTACACGTGAAGTTGTCTTCTCCTGCCTTCCTTCACTCCTGTATCTACCTTATGAAAAGAGCATAGGACTTGTCCTCCGTATAATATGGAGCCTGTGTTATCCATGTTCTTTCCTTTCTAAACTTCAGAGTTTGTTTAATACAGATGGAAGTGTTCATAAAAACAAAAAAACCCATAATCCTATTTCTGGAGTAAACTAAACTTTAGTTTGATCACTTGAAAATGTTTGGCCTTTGTGACTTGACCAAGACCACAGATGGAATCTGTCAGAGCTGGGAGTTGTCCTTTTATTCTCAGTCCCGTTGGCTGTACTGACTTTCATGCTGCTGACCACTCTTGGCTGCTCAGCAGAGGAGTTTTTTCAGCCAGAGGCAGCCAGCTGGTAGGAAGCTTGTGGTGGTCTTGTACAATCTTTTGAATGCCAAGAACCATCCTTAGGTGGCTTTGGGGTAAACAATAATTAATTTGTGATCTTCAGGAGAAATTGGTGACAAGCTTTCACCCTAGTGTATAGTTTGCATTATGTTAAATTTGTGTCTTGAAAATGTGAACATCTTCTCAAGGAAAAGGCAAGGAAGTTATTTTGTTTCAAATGAAAACTAAGTTTGTCCAGCACATTTCTAGGTCTCCCATAATTACAGGTCATCTAGGCCAGTTCTGCACCACATTTACCAGTGTTTTATAAAGTTTGTCACTGATGACATCGATGTCCTTGCCATTTACAATCAGTCTTTTTAGAGTTATTTTCTTGACTTGTGCTTCTGAGGCTTTGAAACCACTTTTTCCACTCTTGCATGTTGGCTTCTGCTCCAGTTAGCTTTAGGCCATGTTTTTCAAAAGTGGCTAGCAATTTTGGGAGCCACATTTGAGACACCATAAAGGGGCTTGATTTTTTTTTCCAAAGGATTTGTGCTGAGCACTTCCTGAAAATTAGACTTCTACAAGGTATCTCAGGTTGAGCACCCCAAACTGCTAGTCAGTTTGAAAATCTTGCCTTATTGCATGGTTGAGCCATGGCTTTCTGGTTTGTAATTTGGCCTTATGATAATCAGTGGGTTTTTCTCTTTTCCTCACTCTCTTCATTTCCCCCATCCCTTTAAGAAAAAGATGAAATCAAAGCCCACAGGTGTTGAGAATCAGAAGTAATTGCCAGGAAGGCAATGCAGAGGGAAAATGGTGAAAGGCAGACAGGGAAGAGAGAGAAACAGAAGGATGGGAAAGGAAGTGAAGTAAAAGGGAAGAAATAGCAGTGGTTGTAAAGGTGAGCATATCTTCCTACAGAGTAATGTTAAACACAACAATAAGGTACGGAATAGATTATGTCTGCGGTTCCAAATGTGTAACTGCCTCCCAGTGGATGGACCCTGTGCCCATATAATGCCATATTGAGTTCTTTGGGGCTCCACATGGATTAAAATGTCAGTTTACCTGGTGACAATTACAAGATCAGGGCTTGAAAGTTCAGTTGCTAAATAAAGGCCATATTCTATCCTAGGTGTTTGTGCAAGCCTCCTGTTGATGTCAGTGGGAGTCCCTGTGACCGTTCTTAGGCCATCTAGGACTATGAGTCACCTTGTTACCCCCCTGCTTCCAGTGAGAGGGAGACTTGCTGGTGCTTAACTGCTTGTTAGCTCCCTGACACCAACTGCCTGTTAGCTACCCATACAATCTACTCTGGGCTATGCCAGCTCTGACTTTGCCTTGCAGGTTAACAATAGGTATACACAAGCTCCTTTGAAGAGTTCCCCTGTAGTGTCCAGCCTCTTATCCACTGAACACCGATGGATATACGAGGTTTGCTGTTCCTAAAGGAACAGTGTACACACTAGCTTGAATGATTCAACTCAGGATCAGCTCCTTGTATAATACCACAGCACTGAGATATATTTATAGTGAAAACAACAAAAAGTTTTTTTATCAAAGGTTAAAGATTCAAGAGATGGTGAGAAAGGATAATGGAAACAAAAGAATTACATATAAAACAAAATCATAATGTGATTTCTGGAGACTAAACTTAACAGGCTAACGTTCTGTCTAAAGAAGTTACTGTCACTCAAATGTCCTTTACAGCCTTTCAACCAAGCCTGGTTGCGATCCCATTTTCATGAATGTAATCATACTACCTTATTAATTCCTAGGTGAAGGATAAAGAGAGGTCTTCCTTGCCTTCTCCTTATATTCCCCAAAGTTCATCATATATACCTCAGAGTCAGGATGACCCTTGTAGTTTATTTTTCTGCCTCCATATTGCTTTCACATCCCCTTCTGAGTTGGTATGTAGATGTACAGCCATTGTGTTGTCTTACAATGCCTAATTTACATGTCAACGGATAGGTGAATAAATATCTCTTGTTTTGTAAACTCTGGCTTGATACAGTCTTTAGAAACATATTTTCAGCATGCATGCGTAACTCCTAACATAGTATCTGTACATACATTTCACAATGATATTAGCGAATAGTATAACCCTGGCTTTCATTTAAGACTTCGCATGATATTCTTTGGTGAACCAGAATATACATACCAGGATTCGAATATTCTCATAATCCCTTTGGCATTGAGAGGTTCATGGGTCATAGTTAAGGCTACGTTTTAGTCATGGGTATTTTTAGTAAAAGTCATGGACAGGACACGGGCAGTAAACAAAAATTCATGGCCCTGTGACCTGTTTATGACTTGTACTATATACCATTGACTAAATCTTGGGTGCTGAGGGGGAAAGGGGGCAGCCCAGGGGCACTGCGGGTGTTCTGGGGATAGCCCGGGGCTGCAGCAGGTGCTCTGGGGGGTGCTTACAGCCCAGAGGTGCTGCGGATGCTCTGGGCGGGCCACATGGCAGTGTGTGGCCCAGGACCCCACCAGTGCTAGAGTGGGCAGTGACATGTGGCCCGGAACCCCCGCTGCTGCTGCTGCGGGGGGTGTGGTGGCCTGAGACTGCCTCAGCAACGGCCGGTGTGGCTGGCCCACGGGCTGCCCAAGCTCCTCAGGCAGCCCTGGAGTGAGCCACACAAGCTGCTGCAGAAGTCATGGAGGTCCCGGAAAGTCACAGAATCTGTGACCTCCTTGAAAGATTCTCAGCCTTAGTTCCATTATAGATTGAGGGTGTTAGGTATACTAGTGTTTTTTACCTCCACCTGAGACCATAATTAAAAATGGGATTTTGGCTTTTTCCACAAAATAAGTTAGATACTTCTTTAAACTACACTAGTTAAATATTATAAAGTGTCTGTAAACAGAAATCATCTGAAGCTTAAGTAATGTTCATATAATGTTTTGTGATGCTCCAAAAATTGTTCTTATAATTTCAGGTAGTTATCCAGTGAAAATTATCTCTGGTTTATGTAGCAAATAGATGGTTTTCTAATTTAATCAAGCCATAATTTTGAGAAGATCTTAAACTGAGAGTTTGAAATTCTTTAAAGATAGTATTTTCTGTACCTCTAGTCACAGAAGCTAGTCTACCTTAACAGGATGCCTGATAAAAGAGCAAGTGCATTAATGAATAAGCCCACATAAAATAAGCAATACATTGATTAATGAGAATAAATGAATAAATCTGCATGTCTGCTTTCATTAGTGAACATACTAAGTGTCAGATAAAGGAGACACCATATAACAAGACTTTGCATTTAAATAGCCTTCAACAGAACAAGGAGTATGTTACAACTCTTTCCTCCTTTTACAGACTAACCAACAATTTTTGAAAACAGTAACAGAACAGAATATGGAACTAGATCAGCTACGCAAACAACTGAGGTACAAATCAGAGACCTTTTTAAATATACTGTTCTTATATTCTTTCTTGACTCATTACTTTATCATTGGCCTTGTCTTTATTACAAAGCTGTTACTGATAATTGTCTTTAGCAATAGTCACAGTTCATCTTTAAATGTAGGTAAGAATAGATTCTGATGGAGTACATTTTCTGCTGAGTCTTAAATCCTGCTCAGTGTATACAGTATACCATTGTGTGTGTGTGTGTGTGTGTGTGTGTGTGTGTATATATATATATATATATAATATTTTATAACATAGACTATACTACTTCATATATTCACATAATTTACATAATAATTATATCTAGAGGTAAGCAAGTTGCTGCTGTTGTCACCCACTGTGTGTGTTAAGTTTTAACATAGAGATAATCTTGGGGCTAGCTTTGTACATTTAGAGTCGCATCCTCTGAGGTGCTCAATGCTCCCATTCACTTAAGGTGCTGAGCACTCTTTACTCCCTGTAATGGTCCCTCGCTCTCCAGCTCGGCCTGTCTGGCCCGGACCAGGGTCTGTGAGACAGGCAAGAGCCGACAATAGCGCTGGGCAATTAATAGTCCCTCTCAGGCTTTAGCCAGGGTTTGGGTAGCTCAAGTAGTCAACCCTTGAACAGAGTCTATCCGGGCTGGCTGGGGCCTGGGTGGAGCTCAGGCAGCCAGCAAACAAAACAGTCTCAGGCCTGGGGCCTGGGCTTGAGTAGTCTCTGGTTGCCAGCAAGCAAACTAGTCTTTCAGGGCTGGCTTTAGCCTGGGCAGAGCTCAGACAACCAGTCTCTAAGGGTGACCGGTAAGGGAAGCTCCTCTTCAGAGCTAAAGCCTCCTTGCACACAGGGTAGGGGGTCAGCCACCCCAGGGTTGGGTGACAGGGGGACGCAGGCCCACCCTACTCCACTGTGTCCCAGCCCAGGATCCTGGCAGGGGCAAAATCGGCTGCCCCTACGTCGGCGGGGATCCAGCCGCAACACTCTGCAGCCGGCTGCTCTGAGTCTGCCCCTGGACCACTTCCTGCCACTTCGGGGTTCGGTACCTCTAGCCTCCAGGCCTCTTCTGGCTCCTCGGGGTAGATGGCAGCAGGCACTCCGAGCCAGTCCTCATTGGCGTCTGTCGATTGGGCACCACCCGGAGACGGTTCCTCTCGGGCACGTGGCCGAACCATAGAGCGTCCTTCTCCTCCGCAGGCTCTCCCCCAACTGTGCTGCAGGGCTGGCCTTTTATACTTCCGGCCACGCCCCGGTACTTCCTTTTAGGGGGGTGCGGTGATCTAGGCTCCGCCCTCCAAGGGAAGTGTAATGTTACCGCACTCTCCCACTCGGAGGGAAGCCACTCGGCCTCACTACACTCCCATTTAGCAGGATTGAGCCCTAAGGGCCAGCCAGATATTTTTATTAGCATAGCATATTTCACAAAACCTAGTTGTATGGGCAATAAATCACATTACAACTTTTGGGCGTCATGAAGTAGGAGTATTCAAAATACTCTGAACAACTTTAAAGTTTTATTGTACGACTAGGATCATTTTTGTTTGCTTCAAATACCATAGTGAGATTAAGAAAACTGTTTCTTAGGTAATATGGAATATAGAAAGGGATGAATCTTAAATTGTTCAGTTTCTTTTAGGGTCTGTCTTTTGTATGAATTCTGTGCTTTGTTCTCACCACCTCTTTCTCCTATTTTTAAGGGTGTTTTTAAGGATTTCAGGGAAATGATTAAATTTCCATGGACCACCCCACAGATTTATTTAGGCTTGTTCTATCATGGTACTGAGCAGCCTGTTTGGGGTAGCATCTGAAGAAATATTTAAGAGTTTATCTTTTCTGCTAGTCATAGTACTAACATTTTCTTAAGTTATTGATTTCCCCCCCCCCCAACTTAAAGCTTATATTGCACAATTCTGTTAAGTCTCTAGCCCTCTCAGATTATATATATAAAAAACATTGACCGATATGTTGCTGTACATACCATAAAATGAAGGCAGTCCCTGTTAACATTTATATTTTGTATTATGTTCATCAACAAAGCTGTCTCTTTAAAGAGTTGTTCAGAAAATTATTTCAAAGTCGTACTACAACAGTCTAAAAGCATGAAAATAATCTAAATAGAAACATTTATAAAAATTAAATGTAAACCATAAGGAAGAGATGAGCTAAACTGTCTGAAATTGAACTGAGGTTAGGAAACTTGTAACCAAATTAATTTTGGGATAGCCTTGTAGACCCTCTGTTTTTGGTAGCAAAACAACTATTTTCAGGATTTTTATATGGCACAGACCTCAGGGATTCAAAGAAGCTTTTTTTTGTTGTTGCTGGGGTAGCAAATGCAAAAATAAATACAGCAGCCAATTTACTCCACAACATCAGCCAACTGCATTTCATACCCTTTACCTAAACTCTTTGTCATCTATTTGTGGAGGTCGAAATCTTCTTTCCTATTACACTGTCATTACTTCCAGCTAAAATTGTTATAAGTTGAAAATTCAATCACAATATTATTATTTATATTACTGTAGCAGCTACAGGACCTCATTGTGCTGTGTGCTATACACAAACAAAATAAAAAGATGGTCCCTGCCCCAAGGAGCTTACAATCTTAAGTATAGGACAAGAGACAATAGATGGATACAGACAGATAGGCGAGTACAAGGAAACATTGAGACAGTATTAGTCAGCATGACAAGCAGTGGTCTCAGCACATCAGTGCTACAGATCCGGTGCCGAGGGTCTAGCTGGGAAGCTCAGAAGTATGTGCATGAGCATGGCAGTAAGTCTTTCTCAAGACCCAAGAAAGACACTGCATCTTCCTTGAGTTTCAGCCACGGAGAAGTGGCGTGTTCTAAGGCCCACAAGCATGACAAGAAGTCGCATAAAATGTTGGCCCTGCTAGTCCCGGTCGCTGACCCTCATGCCCCGTCTGCCTCTGTACTGCTGAAAGCATGGGAATCATCTGTTATGAGACAGCCTTCTGCCCCCATTCCGGCTCCGGTTCTGTCTGTGGAACGTGTGCTATGGACACCAGGAAGTCTCGAATCACCTCCTGGACCTTATTAACTGTTTACCCTAGATAAGGTGACATCCCTGCACCCTCTGCTGCATTCACCCCTAAAGAGACTCCACTCCCCTGCTTTAGACTTGGTGTCTTCGGGTCGTATTCCTGAGCAGTCCCCTGTGAGGCTTAGTGGCGGCGGCTCTGCCATTTGAACAAGGATCTGACTTCTCACCATTGGAAAATTCAGATGGTGCACATGGTCCACTGATGCGATGGCAAGAGTATTTAAAGGCTTCACCAGCCCAGTGGCAATATCCTCCCTTCCCTCAGCACAGGAGCCATTGATACCTAGCTCCATGGGGACAGCCACAGCAACCGCCAGATCCATCTGGTTGGCCATACTGGGGATCTTGGCCCTAGTATCCACCTTTGAAACCTTCCCAATCTGCCCAGGAGGAGTCCCCCCATCTCACCACTCCAGCCTTTGACGGGTAGGCCTTTGGAACTGGGGTTGGAGGATGCACCGATCAGCCCGACGCCAACATTACCATTATCTGAAGCAGTTCCGCTCCTCGTCTCCAGAGGCGGCAGTGTCCTAGACTCCTTTCTCTCCCCTTCCCTCCCTCTGCCCTCCCCATGACAACTGCTGTTAAAGACGGTGGTTGAGGCCCTCCACATGCCACTGGAGGAGGTGCAGGACAGCCAGTGTCAGCTTCTTGACATTCTGCATGCATTGGTACCAGCCAATCAATGATGCCATTCTCCCTCTGACCCGCACTGTCTGGCATACCCTGGCAACTTGTGGGCCCACTCCAAAGAGGGCAGAAAAGTGGTACTGTGTACAGGCGAAGGGTCTGAGTTTGTTTTCTCAACCCCCCCACACCCAATTTCCTGATTATTTAGGCCATTACTGAGCAGGCCAGACATTAGCATCTATGTTCCACTCCAACTGACAAGAAGGGTAAGAGGCTGGACCTTTTGGGTCATAAGGTCTTTTCATCAGCCAGCCTTCAGTTTTTCATCTCTAATTACCTGGCATTACTGGCAAAGTATGGCTTTTTGAATTATGGCCAGTTAGTGGAATTTGCAGACAAGCTTCCCCAGCAGGACCATGACAGTTTCCAGGCTATTTTAGAGGAAGGCAGACTGGTTGCCAGGACAACACTCTAGGCTGCAGTAGATTCCGTGGACCTATCTACGCGCACTATGGGTAGGTCTACTACTTACCGGCTGGATCGGAGGCGTCGGATCAATGTTCTGGGTTTGATTTATCGCGTCTTGTCTAGACGCAATAAATCGAACCAGGAAGTGCTCCCCCGTCGACGCTGGTAATCCAGCTCAACGAACGGAGTAGGCGGAGTCGACGGGGGAGCCTGCGCGCCGCGTGTGGACCCCGGGTAAGTACGTTTTTTCATTCGAACTAAGATAGTTCGACTTCAGCTACGTTATTCACGTAGCTGAAGTTGCGTATCTTAGTTCGAATTGGGGGGTTAATGTAGACCAGCCCTATGACTGCAAAGATTGTCATGAGGAGGGAATCCTGGTTACATTCTTCTGGTTCTTGAAGGAGGTACAGAACACGATTGAGGACTTCCCTTTGATTAATCTCTCTTCAGCCAGAAGACTACTGATTCTCTGCACTCACTCAGATTATAGAGCTACCCTGCGATCACTGGACATTTATACACCAGCACTCAAGCGCAAATTATTTTGTCCAGCTCAACGGTACCAAGCTCATCAGTTTTTCTGCCAGCGGCCCTATGAGCCTCCCCACCAGCATCAAAAGACTCAACGGTCCTGTCCGCCTGGCCCATCAGTACAGTCATTGAGACCACACATTCAGCCTTCACGCGAGCGATATTTCTGAGTGTATCTAGAGAACTGTCAATCACATTGCAACCCACCATTCTTGCACTTTTGGGGGCTGTCTAGCACTCTTTCTGCCAGCCTGAAGCACGATAACAACACAAACATGGGTCCTGGATGTCATTCAACATGGCTATATTATCAAGTTCACAATGCTGTTTCATCCCCTGCCCCTGTCCCACCTCTGGGACCACTTGCACAATGGTATCCTCGCCCTGGAGGTGGACTCCCTCCTACAGAGAGGGGTGATGGAGCCTGTGCCCATGACCTTTCAAGGCACAGGGTTCTACTCCACCTATTTCCTGGTACTCAAGTGAAAGGGAGGATGGAGACCAATCCTAGATCTCCATAGTCTCAACTGCTTCATACATAAGCCCAAATTCTGTATGGTCACTCTCACAGCTATCATACCCTCACTAGAAAGAAGCATGTGGTTTACAGCTCTCGATATGCAAGATGCTTACTTTCACATAGATATGCACCCGACCAGTAGACAATTCCTGAGGTTTATAGTGGGCCCTCGGCACTTCCAATGCAGGGTTTTACTGTTCAGACTTACCACTGCTTTCTGGGTCTCCTCCAGGGTCTCCATGGTGGTGGCCTGTGATGTTATATGATTAAAATATGACCATGTAGATCGTTGTTGCTACCACAGTTATATCATTGCAAAAAATCTTGTATAAAATATGTCATGTAAGGTGTCAATGGAAAAGTTATGGTTTGCTGAATGATTATCCTATTTGTATGCATGTATCATTTTTGTATCTAAAGTTATGAATATTGACTATGTGTTTTGCTCCTGTTGTAACACCTACAAACTAGTTTACAACTAGTTTAGCCAGCACATTGTGAATGGACTATTCAAGTTGATGGCCCATCAGTGAACACAATGGGCCGTGAAAGAAGCTTATCCCCACCTGATGGACTTTCCTGTGGATGGTCCAGCCTGAATATGGTAATGGCTCCTCCTATGATTCATCAAAGCATGCAAGGGCATGTGACCATACGCTTTTCCCCAGCTGGTGGCGGAGGGAGGAGCCTGCGTGAGCGGCAAAAAAGTCGCTCAGCTTCTGGCTGCCTCGGCGCCTGACTGGGATAGCTGAGGAGGAGGTGAGCTGGGCACGGGGCTGGCAGGGAGCTGCAAGGCCCGGTGGGTGCTCTGCTGCTACCCGCCCCCCCACCCCGGCTTGCAAGCCGGGGGGCGGGGGGGGGGATGCAGCGTGCCTGGGGGAGGGGGCGGGGATTTGGGGAAGGGGCAGGGCCAGGGGTGGAGTTTGGGGGGGGGGTGCGGACGCGAGCACCCACCGGCGCTGACAAAAGTCGACGCCTATGCTACCATGGGACAGGTTCTTGACCCTGCTAGAATGGATTGCCTCGGTGACCACCTTGTAGATTCCTTCCTGCTTCGGTTCTGTTTGGAACTTGCTCTTCACTTTTTGGCCACATGTCATCGTGCACATATATCACTGCCTTCACTTGTCTTTGCTTCTGCTGTCTACAACTGTAGCTACACTGAACTCATTCTCCAATGCTCCACTCCATGTCGTTCTCCTCTCTCCCCCTCCCAAGTTAAGCTCTTTCGGTGCCGGACCTATCCAGATCAGGTTTGCACCGTAATGTCTTTTCTTCCAGTTTCCCCAGGCATGACAGTCATCACGGATGTGTTGTTCAATGTATGGGAATGCTCATCGGCAGTGTGAGAGGTCCTCTTGAGTAGCAGGAAGGAATCTACAAGGTGGTCCTACCAAGGCAAATGGAAACTCTTTGCTTCCTGGGCTCAACACAAATGTCTTGCTCCTGAGGTTGTAGGCATTCCTCTCCTCTTGGACTGTCTCCTGTTCCTGAAGGTGTCAGGGTTCGCTCTCAGCTCCATCAAAGTGTACTTAGAGGCCTTTAGTGCTTCCCCCACCCTCATGGAGGGGTACTCTGTTTGCACTCGCCTGTTGACTGTACAGTTCTGGAGGGGCCTCATGCGGATATATCCTCTTGTTCAACCCATCACTCCCCAGTGGGACCTTAACCTTGTCCTCATAACATTGAAGTTGCCCTTCAAACCTCCTGCTCCCTTTCCCTTCTTTCTATGAAGGTCGCTTTTCTGATAGCTATACCTCTCCAAGAAGGGTGGGAAAATTTGAAGGCCATGATGGCAGACCCCCCATTCACCATGTTCCATAAGGACAAAGTTTCCCTCTGTATGCATCTCAAGTTTCTGCCAAAAAGTGGTTTCCCATTTTCACCTCAACCAACCTATGCGCTTACCTGCCTTTTTTCCAAAACCACATACCTCAGAGAAGGAATGGCGCCTCCACTCCCTTGATGTCCATAGGGCCCTGGCCTTTTATCTGCAGAGGACTATTTGTTGCTATAGCAGATAGAATTAAGGGTCAGGCCATCTCCACTCAGAGGATTTTGAAGTGAGTTTTGGGGTGCATTGCACTCTGTTATCAGGACGGTCTCCTTTCCTTGGGGTAGGAGCCCATTCCACAAGAGCACAAACATCAACTATGGCCGCGCTTCACAACATGCCACTCATGGACATATGTAGGGTGGCCACGTAGAGTCCAGTATACACCTTCTCTTCCCATTTATGCTCTGGTGCAAGATTCTGCGACGGATGCCTCATTCTGTGAGGCTATCCTACATTCCATCATCTTATTCATACCCTCTTCCTGACTAGGTACTGCTTGTCAATCACCCCCAATGGAATACAATAGAGACCATAATTCAACAAAGAAGAGGTTACTTACCTGTAACTGGTGGTTCTTGGAGATGTGTGGTCCCTATCTGTATTCCAATCCTGCCCTCTTTCCCATCTGCTGAAGATCTGATTTATTTGCAGTGGAGAAGGAACTGAGGGCATGGTTGGTCCACCTTCCCTTTTATCATCTTGGTTGAAACCATGAGGTGGACCAAGGGTGCATGGATGGACCACTGGACACTGCTACTTTTAAAAGCTCCGGGTCCAGGCACATGGAGCATGCACATTAACCCTCAGTGGAATACAGATAAGGACCACACATCTCGAAGAATCTCCAGTTACAGATAAGTAACCTGTTCTTCTGAAGGCAGTTCTACTTATAAGTCTATGAAAAAATCACAGTTTGCACATGCTCAGTGATACTACTTAGCTTTTAGCTGCTAAAATCTCCAAAAATTCCATCAGCACTGGACATGTTTGAGTCTTTCACAGTTCCTTGCGCTGACCAGACTACACATATGCCGTGTACCAGCTTAAAACTACAGGGAAGAAACCAGACTTTCCCTGTAATGGTTGCTTTCAGCTGCTCTGGGTTGGGGCTAGGCATTGGAACTGAGAACAGGGAGCCTGTCTCCCACCTAGACACCCAGGAAATGTGGAGTAGGAAGCCATCTGATTCAAATGCAGAGGGGACAAAAGCCAGACCTGGGGAGAGGGAAAGGAGTAGGTTAGGACAAGGAGCCTGGAGAGACTGAGAGCTAAGGGGGTGCGGAGGCTGAGACTGGTTGGGCAAGGAAACTGGCATTGGGAGACAGGGGGTAGGAAGGGGAGACAGACAAGCAGCAGAGTTGTGGAGGTGGAGTGGGACCTGGGACTGGCTGAGCAAAGAGGCTGGGACAAGGAGCCAGGGAGGGGGATGTAAGCAACTTTAATTCTGGCATTTCCTTACTTTAGAATGCTTGACTTTGCAACCTTAGTGTAGTTTATTTGTGTGTAAGGTTCTGTGACCAGTGTAAACTTAGCCCAGTACACTGGCTATGGGCAAAGGAAGAAGGAATCTGTGTTGTCTCCCTCGTCCCAGGTCAGGGTAATAGCAGAGTTGCTTCATTCATTTCCACAGGGGAAAACGGCATAACTGCCGTCCTCTGGCCCTGCTCCAGTTTATCTTCCCCTTCCTATCCCATCCCAGCCAAACCTATCTACCTTCTGAAGCACGTAGGCTGAAATTTTTGAAAATGGCTAATGATTTGGGATGCTCAATTTGAAACACCTTAAAGGGGGCCTGATTTTTAGAAAGTCCTGAGCATCTACCTTCTGAAAAACAAACCCCTTTAAAATATCTCAAGTTGAGTACTCAAAAATTTGAGGAGCCCAAAATCATAACTCCTTCTGGAAAATTTTGGCCACTGAGTCCTCCTTAAACCTGTATTCAGCAGTACAATGGCGTATGTATCTACTCTTTGGTGTCCTGAGAATCTCTTCCACATAACAGGCTACTGCTGTCTATATGTGAAAAGTTTTGCTGGTATGGTATAGACATCATGGCTGCTGTTATAAAGTCCTGTTAAGTTCTGGGTTGTTGTTTTTTTTTTTTTCACATTCAGCTAGCTAACTAATTGAGTGGTTTCTTTATATTCAGGCAAGCCAAAGTAGATGTGAGAACAGCAACTGCTAAAGTTGATGAAATGACCAAATTGTTAGTGGACCTTCAAGCCCAGATGGAGAGAAAGGTATTCTAGCATAACTGAAAGTTTTAATGATTATCCTGTTGCAAACATGAAACTTAAATTTAACTTAAAATTGTTTGTTTCCATATCGTGCATTTCATTTTTTGTGCTCAAGCAGAGTTCAGAAAAAATGTCTGAATAATTGCTATGATTTTCAGGAAGAAGATGTAGTATCTGCTCGGGAGAGAGAGGAAGCATCAGATAAACGCTTGCAGCAATTGCAATCTAGCATAAAACAATTGGAGATGAGGTAAAGAGATGAATGATGCCATTGAATGTGACTGATAATTTTAGAAGTGACGTGAAAGCAGAGGTTTTCTTCTAAATGTCTGAGTTCTATAATTTTAAGTAATCTAGTTCTCTATTTCTTATGCAGATGATATTTATCCTAGATTACTCATTATATTTTATCTGCTTCATTTCCCTACCCTCTCAGAGTAGCTCTGGCTTCCTTCTTCTCACCTGAGTAAAGACTAGAGGACCACAGGTCACTTCATTTTACTTGTGGCGTAGTTTTGCTAGTGACTTATCAGTCTGTCCAAGTTTCACAAATTTTATTTACATTAGCTGGAGTGGCACCGCTAAAGCCCCAAACATCAGTTTAAAAGTTTTCCCTTGAATTGGCCACCTTTGGGATGCATACAGTCTTCCTCTACATTAAGACAAGTAAAAGCAGGTTTCAAGTATCAGTTTGGAACTCCTTGAGACTAGTAAGGACACTATAACAGCACACTAAGGCAAACTTTTTTTCGGTAGTAAATGTCACTGATAAAGATTTATTGAATATCTAATAAAGAGGATATGCTTTCAGTTATAGCATTACCTGCTAATATACTTGAGGATGACTAAGGGTTTCCATTACAATATCTTTTCTCTCCCCTGTCCCTCCCCCTTTTATTGTCAAGGAGATAATTTGGCTGAACAAATTAATTCTGGGCCAAAATTTTCACAAACATTTGTCAGATGACTTGATAACTGAATTTTCTTATTGAAGTATTTATAGCTCTTCTAAGGTGATGTATCTAACAGATTCACATTTCTTTGTCCCTGCTTCATGGGTGTGACTAGCAGAATCACCATAGCTAAAGAATCTAGCAAACAGCCAGTACAAGAGCACTGGCCTACTTGTAACAATAGGTGCTCTTATTGCCTTGAAGTGTTGCACAAGATGAAGTGCTTTACAGTGTCTTTCGAGAACTTTTGCCTGAACTAAGCATGGTAGTCTCTTTTTATTTGTTTGAAACTGGACCCAAAGTGATTACCCAGCCATAGTTAATGTAATTTTTTTTGTGTCCATATATATTTTGTCTTGTCAATATCCAAAAATAAATAACTTGGCTGCTTCAAAAACTACTCTAGGTGTAATCATAAAATGTTGATTACAGTCTATCTTTACCATCACCTTTAATGCCTAATCTGAGCCCAGCTACGTTCCTGAATATGCATCAAAGTCTGTCTCCTGTCTTCCCTCATGCCAACCAATAATGTAAATCATGTTCCAGCAATAAGACTATTTAGAGCTAGTATAAAACTACAAGCCCTTTCTCAGTGCTCATGCAATTCTGCGTGTGCGTACATGTGTGTGCGTACATACACACAAAGAATTGCATCAGCACTGGGAAAAACCTGGTTGTTTTACAGTAGCTCTAACTAGTATTATTGCTTGAACATGATTGACATTATTGATTGATTGGCATGAGGGAGTGCAGGAGACAAATGGTTATATTTTATGTCAAAATGTATTGCAACATGTACAAATTTTGTGAGAGTGTGTGTGTGTGTGTGTGTGTGTGTGTACGGTTACATAAAATTTTTTTATTGCCATGTCCCAATTACTCTTCCCTGCCTCTCTATAAAAGGGAAACTATTGAAAAAGGCCAAAAGGAATAAGCAGAGCATTTATATAACACTGTTTGTTTAAGGTGTACCCCATTCCTTTTGTTTAATATCTGATGTTAGAACCATTTGGTAGTGGTATAACAAACTGACTTGCCTTGGCAAAGATTCTTATTTAAGGTGGGTAGTAAGTATCAAAAAAAAAAATTTAAAAACAAACAAAGCTATTAAAATGGCAAGCTGTTGTAGCGCAAGCCTGCAACCCAGTATAGGTATCTCTGAATAGCAGTACCTTTCTTGTTTTAATTATATGCAAAATGTTCAAAGTTAACTCCTTTCATTCTGTTTCTGTCTGGGACAGTGATGAAGGATTCGGAGGACATATTTAAAAAATGAGAATACCAAAGAATTTAAACATAACATTTTACAAGTAAATTTGTACTTTCTATATATGAGAACAACTAGTTTGCAGGAGTGAAAGTGTTTTAGCAAGTTGCTAGTTCTGCCAATGAGATCTGCGTGTTTGGACTTTCTAGATTATGTGTAGCTGTACAAGACGCTGAACAGTTGAGAACAGAGAGGACTGCTCTAGAAAAACAAACGAGAGAGCTACAGGCAAAGTGTGCAGATCTAGAAGAGGAAAAATATGATGCTATAGTAAAAGTCCGAGACAGTATGCAACTTTTAGAAGAAGCTAACCTACAAAAAAATCAGGTAAGACAAGGCAGCAAGGCACATTCTTTACTGCATCATTGAATACTGAAAGTTACCTAAGGGCCTGTTCACATGACAAAAATCTATCAAAGGGTCTCAGTTACAACACAATTGCCTCCTGACCCTATTGCAACATGGTTTATTTTTACTGTATAAAGGACCTAACTGGTGTAACTATTCTAAAGCCTGGTTTTGTGTAATAGACCTGTCCAAAGCTTTAGCCTGTTTAAATAACCTGGCCAAGATTTTCCAAAAGTGACTTAATGATGTCTGAGGCATCAATTTTTGGGTGCTCAATTTGAAAACACCTTTAGGGGAACTGCTTTTGAGAGGGTGGTGATTAGCACTTCATAAAAATCAGGCCTTTAGACAATTAGAAGTCGTTTGACTTACATTTGGTGACAGGGTGTTACTTTCATGCACATTTATTGGATTGTAACCAGCAGCAAATGAAGCCCAGCTAGTTTAAATTTTTGGAATAAATTATTTAAACCTTAAAGAGTTTGTATTTGTTCTAATCAGTACAAGCAGATACAAGAAATAAGTGTGACTAGCCCTCCTTGTAACCTAAATGTCCTTTTCAAATTGAGGAGTCTCATGGGCAGCAGAATAAGTGGTTGTTTTGTGGTGTCTTTACTTTGGGGAGATACAATAGTTAGTGCTTTATTTTTAGTGTTCTCTCTCTTTCCTGGTAGCAGGTCTGTGCTATAGGGGCTAGATTCTGCCTGCCAGGAAGTCGGGACTGCATGTCCAAAGGAAGGATGCTGCCCCTTTTCCAGAATGGGGTTCCAAACACTGGCATAACTCAAGTGCTAGGGTTATTGCTATAGCCAGCTGCCTCTCTGTTTAATTAGAGGAGGACCACCGGCTGGGAGACCCCTGGCTGAAAGAGAGAAATGGAATGGGATCAGGGATGGATTATGTGCAAGGACAGTTTTATTCCTTTCTTCCCATCCACTGCTACTGATCAAACAGATTCTAGTCCTTGGTCTCTTGGAGCTTCCACACTGCCCATTCACTCTGCCCACTCCAACACACACTGGGGGGCCACCAGCTGAAACATCTACTGCCAGCTTATCCTTTGCCCACCAATTCCCTGGCCAGAGCAGCTACATAACCTATTCTACCCTCTGATCCTACCTGCTGCAGCTCCCCTTCGTAGCCAGGTTCTGTTTTCTGGAAGAGGGAGAGTAGGGAGTTGATTTCCCTCCAGCTGTTACAGATAGCCTTTGGAGCTGTCAACTGCACTTCCTGGCAAGCACAATGTGACTCCTACATCTAGGTTTTAGAGCCTTAAATTAGGAAAACCAAGGGGGAAAAAATACATTATTTTTAAACTTTTAATTTTTTTAAAAAATTAAGGAAGGGAAACTACTATTCTTCTATTGCTCAATTTGAAATGTGTCATTGAAGAGAACACTTAAATAGCATATATAAAACCACAGGTGTTTAAGAATGTTAAGATCAGTATATTAGTGCTACAGCACTTTTTATCCAAGTTTTTTCAGCAGAGCATTTGATGCTCGGTTCTTCATTGAGTATGTGTTAGTGTGAATCCCAGTGTAGGTGGACATACGCCTGCTGTATGTGTGAGATCATTTTTTTTTTTTTATTTGCAGTGTCCATCAAGGTCAGTGATGTCATGTAAAGTGTTATGCCAGAAATAAATGGTTCAGTAAAAATTACTTTACTTACAGTACATGTCTGAAACACTAATTGAACAAATACGGAGGTAAAATATCTTGTTTGCTTACAGGTAACAGGTTGGCATAATCCTGTTATAAGAACAAAATTAAATTATTGTAGAATCCAGCTAATTGGCAATAATCACTGGAAGATGCTTTATAAATTACTGAATTTTGCAAATTAGGGAGTGAGCAAGTGCAAAAAATAAAGAATGAAGCATCAAAAAGGTACTTGTCATATCTTCATTTGTTTGAACTCTATGGTAAGGGAGTTTTTTATGCTTGTTAGGAGATTGTTCTCTGCAAGCTGTGGGAACACATCCGTCATGATGATACAAGGCACCCATTCCACTATCATGTTAACACGCTCAAAAATGTGGAATTGAGATAGGCTCCAGCTTTTCTAACTAGATACAGTATGGAAAGGAAATCCAAAAAGAGTCAAGAATTTGCACAGGTATACAATGGGGAAATGAAAGTACAAGGATTGAAATAAATGGAAACAGCAAAAGAAAAGTCGGGAAACTGAGCAAAGAATGCTGGAGATAAAGATTTGAAAGTATTTATCTATTCTGTGTTTTACAGATATATTTTAGGTATGGGAATTGTCACCAGGACCTTAGTTGCTGCCTGAAAACTTGTTTCTTGTATTCTGAATAGGGTTATTCCTCATTGTCCCTGGTCCCAATTAAAAGCTTCTGAGAATCTTCTTTCTTCTTCGTATGAGTTCCATCATTTTTCTTCCTCATAACCCCTCGTGGTCAACATTGAAGTGTTTGTTATGCTAAGTTTTTATCTAAAGGGGCATCCTTTGAGTAATTGTCCCAAGTTGCAGTGGGGGAGGTCTAGGTTGGATATTAGGAAACACTATTTCACTAGGAGGGTGGTGAATCACTGGAATGGGTTATCTAGGGAGGTAGTGGAATCTCCTTCCTTAGAGGTTTTTAAGGTCAGGCTTGACAAAGCCCTGGCTGGGATGATTTAGTTGGGATTGGTCCTGCTTTGAGCAGGGGGTTGGACGAGATTGACCTCCTGAGGTCCCTTCCAACCCTGATATTCTATTATTCTATCCTCACATACCAACTGGTTGCATTGTACTGGCTTTCAGAAAGCATATTTGCTGCAAAGTGACAGTCACCCATTCTCATGTCCAAGTTTATTGCCTTCCTGACATGCTTGAGTTCAGATAGGCAATAGAATGAAAAATTCAACTCAGTTACCTAACCTTTTTGTATCGAACAGTGGTATTCTGATGCCATTTTGCAAGCCATCATTTCTTTTTCTGTTTACTAAAGATTGTTATCACTGATATTTTTTTAATGAAAGAGCACACTATTTTTATTAAAGGTACTTATGGTTATAGTATTTCAAATTGTTTTCTCTAGGCCCTGCTCGGAGAGAAGCAAAAAGAAGGGGAGATAGAAAATATGAAAGAAGCAATTTCTCAGCTTGTACAAGATGCTGCTGCAAGAACTAGAAAGGAAGTATGTTATCCTCTTACAGCCCAGTCTTCTGCATAATTTCCAGTGCTAGTTGAATTAGTGTAGTTTGAATAAACAGTATTTTTTATTTACTTCTTAAAACACTGTATAGCAAATTCATAATAATTTCAGCAGTATATCAGTCTGTTCTTCATTGAGTATGTAGTAGTGTGGATCCCAGTGTAGTTGGACATGCACCTGGTATGTGAGAGATCAGATTTTTTGATTTGCAGTGTCCATCAGGGCCACACGTGTGCCATCTCATGCTCCCCTGTGAGGGTATAAAGGGTGGTGCAGATGCAACTTTTTTCCTCAGTTCCCTCTTACTGCCTGTGGCAGCGAGATGGAACCTGGTGAGTGTCCAATCCACTAATTCTTAGCTCAGAGTAAACTTCTACAAGTGTTCAAGAAAATCTTCCGAACTATTTATCTTCTGTGTAGACTACAATGATCTGTCTTCATCCATCTGAACAGAACTCTACCACTAGACCACCCTCCTCGCCCCCATACATAGACCTCTCTGTACAGGGCTCATTAATATGATGAACTCAAAACCTGCATGCTTTAAGCCTTGTCTATCCTGCGATGGACTAATCCCCTTGAAAGATGGGCACATCAGCTGTGTCTTCTGTTAGAGGGAATCTCGAGCAGATGATGAGTCTGCTTATCATTCTCTGTGAGAACACTTAAGTCATGGGATGTGAGGCTAAAGCTCCAGCTTCTGAAACAGTCCATGAAGGTCTCATTACACACTGAGGATACAAGCTCCAGAATGCTGCTGGCAGACAAGCCAGCTTCACCCAGCGCCCCACCTAATAGACAAGCAACACTGAAGAAGCCAGTGCCAAGGTATGAGCCAGCACCCACACCTCTGATGTCAAAGTCTGGCCACTTCAAACACAAAAGCATACTCAAGGCAGAGCTCAGTGTCCTATAATGACAGACACCGTAAAATAAATCCACCAAACTCCACACATTATCAGTGATTGGGGAGAAGTAATAACCTGCAGTGCAGCAGACTCCTTTGGCACCAATCCTGGCTCCAATGACTCATCCACTGACTTGATGTACATGACAGAGGATGAGCCTAGAGGAGAGCCAAGACCATCATCTGTACTGATACATCTACAGTCACTGGTATAGACTCTGTACTTGAGAGCACCATACGCTTTTGGTATCATCCCAGGAGGAGGTCTGCTTCTTAGCAATACCAAGGTGTACATTCTCCCTGTCTTCCGGTAGGGAACCCTATCCTGTGAGGCAATAGCACCACAGATAGAACTACTGGCTTGCCCTACCACTGGCTCAGGAATGGCACTGGATGAACCAATATTCAGCAAGCTAGCTATATTTCTAAAGTGTGCCTCTATGTTCCTCTTAGGGGTACTGGGGCCTATCATTTCAAGCATTGAGAAGCACTTGACCAGCTCTCTTGAGAGAGGTGATGCTGTCATTTGCCCTTCTCCCCCCGAGCATCCATGGCCAGACCATCTACACCAGCATACCAGGAAGTGCTGGAGCCAGGGTCAGAGTGGCACCAAATGCCCTGTTTTCACTGCCAAAGGACTTTCATCTTCATTACCAGATGAAGCAGTATTCTCTGGACCAGATGATTTTAAAGTATTCCATGAGCTCCTTGTGGGGATTACTGAGACTCTGGATATCAAGACCATGGCTGTATCAGAGGAATCCTACAAGCTGTTTAACAGCTTCTGGTCCAGCCAGGATATTCCTCCCCATAAATGAGGGACTGCTCAACCCTGCCAGTGCCCAGAGGCAGACATTGGCCAGGACATTGACCCATTGCAAAATGAGTCAAGAAGGGGTGGGATTTGAGTACTATTACGCTTTCCCAATTCAGGCTTCTTAGTAGTGTCAGTGAGACACAGAAAAAAGTTGGAGTAAGAAGACTCACAAGGACCCCAAAAATCTTAGCCTTAACCTACTGCAGCTACAAGTAGCTTACTTCCAGACTTTACTGGCCAAATATCACTTCTAACATGAGACAGGGGACATGCTTCCTGACAAAGCTCCTGCATGACAGCTGAGAGGAACTTAAAGACATAATTAAGCAAGGTCAAGTAGTGACCAAGACAGCCCTGCAAGTCATGGTAGGCACCTCTGATGCAGCGACCAGGTGTGTGACAGCCACCGTGACAATTGCCATTCATCGTGGTTTCAGGCATAAGGCATCCCAAGAAAAGTATACGTTGCAATTGAGGACTTGCCACTACTAGCAGAGACTGCTTGCTATGGGTTCAGGAGGTTCTCATACAAAGCAGGAAACCTTCTATCAGCAAGACTTATTTCTTGAAATGGAAAAGATTTTTCCATGGTTACGTCAACACTGCAAAAAACAACAACCTAAAAACCCAAACCTGCTGCAGCATGTCTCAGAACCCACGTCTACAGAGTTGAGCTTGGAGGGTTCACACTATAGTGAGATTTTTTTTTTCCCCTCCCCAGAGTAGACTTACCCTGTATGGGTAGCTCAAAGCAATGTCAACCTAATGTAGGCCCCAATACTGAAGGTCCTTGACTATATGCTGCTCCTGAAACATGCGGGACTGGCATTTAACACACTCTGTAGTTTCACTTGGTAGCAATACTGGTGTGTTGCACTTGAGTACTTTTGTACTCTGTCTTCTTACATACAAAGGTATCAGAATTCCTCAAGAGAATCCTTTATACCTGTCCTCTCCTGGGATCTTAATGTTGTCCTTCTAAAACTCCTGAATTCTCCCTTTGAACCACTATAGGAATGCTCACTTTACCATCAAGACTATCTTTCTTGTGGCCATCACCTCAACTCAGAGTCAGTGAGCTCCAAGCCCTTATGGCTGAACCACCTTATACTTCTTTCCATCGAGACAAGATAGTGCTGAAATCATATCCCAAGTTCATCCGTAAGGTGGTCTCTGAATGAATTTTACCTGAACTAATTTATTTCTTTACCCATTTTTGTTGCCAAGGGCACACTTGATGCCATGAAAAAAGAAACTGCATACTTTCAACATGTCTAGAGTTTTGGTTTATTATTTTAATAGGACCAAGCCTTTCAGGCTGTCTCTCCATCTCTTTGTGGCCCTATCTGGCTTGTCAAAAGTCCAAGCTTTCTCATCCTAGAATCTCCAAGCAGATCATACAGTGCATTTCCACCTGATATCAGATGGCTGGCAAACATCTTTTTTTCAAAACATCAAGGCACAAGCAGCAGAATTTGCCTCCATAAGGAACATTTCAGTGTGAGAACATTTCAGTGTGAGAGCTGCAATGTGGAGTAACCAGTGACTTATTTTAAACATTTAAGCTCGTACCCCAGGGCAGTCAGGTCAGAAGCCAAGTTCAGGAAAGCAATACTGCATTCTATTTAACTCACTGACTGTAGCCGAAACTCCTCACTCCCACCATCCAAGGCGAACACTGCTTGGATCTGCAGTGGGATCCACATTGACTACAGCAGCTCAAAGAATGGTTATTTACTCTACAGTAATTGTGGTTATTTAATACATTGTTGTCAGTGTAGATCCCACTGTCCACGCTCTATCCCCACTTTTCAGAATCCACATCTACTTAGAGTTTTGAGTTGAGAGGATTATGGTCACTGTCCTTTATGATCTTGCATGGGAGAATGAGACAGCACAGGGCACATGTGCAGCCCTGACGGACGCTATTAAAAATAAAATCTTGCACACATGAGGCATATGCATTTACAGTGGGATCCATGCAGACTGTCGCATCTCAAAGAACCACAGTTGCTGCAGGGTAAGTAACTGTTCTTTTAATTTTGAAGTATTAGTAAGTGCTGAACAACTATAGCACACTCACTTGGATAAATAGAAATCTTGAACCGAATAAGGTGCCTAGAGGCAGTGGTAGAGCTGGGCTGCTATTTTAGGAGAAGGGGGCTCTCCTCCCATTCTGCTGAAGAGAGGTAAGATGTCTGAGGGGAAAGAGAGAAGCATTTTGTGAGAAGGTGGTGCAGGCTGGGAGATAATGAATGAAGAAAGTAAATGAGATAAGGCAGGTATTGAATATAGAGAGGAAGGAAGAAGGAATGCGTGGGAGAGACTGCACTTGTAACTGTTTTTGAACTCTCCCATTCATTCATACCACACACAGAGAATGATCTGTAAATGTTCTGTGATAGATTTCTTTACAAGATCATATCTTTTGGTGCCCACATGCTGTTTCTCCAGAGTTAGAAAATGTGTATATTAAAAATATTACATAGGGAGATTTTATCATATACATGTTATGAAATGTAAGTGCCATCCATATTCAAAAAGAGAACTGCATCTTTTGCCCAAAATGTCCAAAACACGCAATCCCCACTTAATCTAGCCCGTATCCCAAACAAACTCAACAATGGGTGGTGCCAGTCATTTTTCAGCTTTGTTATTCGCATGGGCCTGTGCAAAGGATGGCTCTTCCAATGTGCCCTCAGTGTAGCAAGATAATGACCTGCTCTTTGAACTGGATCTAGAAATGAATAGGGGGCCAGGTGGGTCACAGTGTCTTAAGAACATAAGAACATCCATACTGGGTCAGACCAAAGGTCCATCTTGCTCAGTATCCTGTCTTCCGACAGTGGCCAATGGCAGGTGCCCCAGAGGGAATGAACAAGACAGGTAATCATCAAGTGACCCCATCCCCTGTCGCCCATTCCCAACTTCTGGCAAACTGAGGCTAGGGACACCATCCTTGTCCATCCTGGCTAATAGCCATTGATGGACCTATCCTCCATGAATTTATCTAGTTCTTTTTTGAACCCTGTTATGGTCGTGGCCTTCACAACATCCTCTGGCAAAGAGTTCCACAGTTGACTGTGTGTTGTGTGAACAAATACTTCCTTTTGTTTGTTTTAAACCTGCTGCCTATTATTTTCATTTGGTGACCCCTAGTGCTTGTGTTATGAGAAGGAGTAAATAACACTTCCTTATTTACTTTCTCCACACAAGTCATGATTTTATAGACCTCTATCATATCTCCCCTTCCCCCTTAGTCATCTCTTTTCCAAGCTGAAAAGTCCCAGTCTTATTGATCTCTCCTCATACGGCAGCCATTCATAGAATCATAGAAGATTAGGGTTGGAAGAGACCTCAGGAGGTCATCTAGTCCAACCCCCTGCTCAAAGCAGGACCAACCCCAAATAAATCATCCCAGCGAGGGCTTTGTCAAGTCGGGCCTTAAAAACCTCTAAAGATGAAGATTCCACGACCTCCCTAGGTAACCCATTCCATTATTTCATCACCCTCCTAGTGAAATAGTTCCATACCCCTAATCATTTTTGTTGCAGTTTTCTGAACCTTTTCTAATTCCATTATATCTTTTTTTTTTTTTTGGAGATGGGGTGACCACATCTGCACGTAGTATTCAAAATGTGGACATACCATGGATTTATATAGAGGCAATATGTTATTTCCTGTCTTCTTATCTATCCCTTAACAATTCCCAATGTTCTGTTCACTTTTTTGACTGCCGCTGCACATTGGGTGGATGTTTTCAGAGAACTATCCACAATGAATCCAAGATCTTTCTTGAGTAGTAACAGTTAATTTAGACCCCATCGTTTTATATGTATAGTTAGGATTATGTTTTCCAATGTGCATTACTTTGGATTTATCAGCATTGAATTTCATCTGCCATTTTCTTGCCGTCACTCAGTTTTGAGAGATCCTTTTGTAGCTCTTCACAGTCTGCCTGGGATTTAACCATCTTGACTAATTTTGCACCAATTACACATTTCTATGAAATAGTAACTGATCTATTTAATAGTGCATTCCTTCCTGAAGTGCCAGGACCCAATACCATGTAATAGAGGAGGTCTGTGTTTTCCCAAATGGAAAAATCTGTCCCATACTCACATTGGAATCACAATGTTCCATCAGAACAATATTCTGTAAGACCACGGTCATGTAATTGGATCCACTAACATGGACTGCTCTTCTCTATACAAGAGCCTTAAATATTTAACAACTCCTTCATGGGAGCATGTCATAAATTTTAAATACAGTAGAACCTCAGAGTTACACCAAAATTGTGAACTGACTGGTCAACCATACATCTCATTTGTAACTGGTAGTTCACAATCAGGCAGCAGAGAGAAAAAAAGGTAGTACAGTATTGTTAAACTACTAAAAAAAGTAAAGGAAAGTGTAATTTTTTTTTTGACAAGGTAAGGAAATTGTCTCTGCAAGTTTCATTTAAATTAAGATGGTTAAAAGAGCAGTTTTCTTCTGCGTAGTAAAGTTTCAAAGCTGTATTAACTCAATGTTCAATTGTAAACTTTTTAAAGAACAACCATAACATTTTGTTCAGTTACGAACACTCCAGATTTATAAACAGCCTCCATTCCCGAGGTGTTTGAAACTCTGAGGTTCCACTGTAGTGTAGACAGACATGGAAATTACGTAACTGTCAATTACAATCTGCCTGTATCCTTATCCACTTCAAGATGCTGCTTCCGATCTTAAGTGTAGCAAGTGACAATATATTCATCCTTTTAATTTAGTTTCCACTCCTAAAACTAAGAGGACATCATGTTCAAAATACTTACTTAAAAAATAATGTATTCATTTGACAAGCATGAAACGGCATCTTAGTTCAGTAAACATCGTTTTGTTTTCAGTATTCAGTTTTTCTCTAGATTAAAATTGTCCAGACAATTGAATTTACATTTAATAAATATATCTTATTTATATTTAATAAATAGGAAAGAAGGTCTGTCTTAGATTTATTAGAGCTACTAGTCCTGTCAACTCTACAATCTCTGACAAAGTATTAACAGTATCTGCCAAAAATGAGGTAATTAATTGTCTGCATATCGTTCAAGTAAAAATGAAAAAAATATCAGGAGTGAAGGTCTGGTGCTGCGCTTGCTCAGTCATCAGGCAGCCAACAAGCAAGCTACCTTACTGCTATAGCCAGTCAGGTGGTTCTGCTGTAGCCTAGCTGCATTTGATGGTTGCCTGATGACTTGGCAGGTAAAACTGAAGACCTGGATTTTGGGGTTTACTTGAATGATATGCAGAACCTTAATAACATCATTTTTGGCAGATACTTTTACTACTTTGTCAGAGGTTGTAGAGCTGAAAGGGCTGGTAGTTCTAAGATAAAAGCTTATGTCAATTCAAATTCATGAACATTGTTCTAAAGAAATCTTTCATGGTGTAGAGATGTTATGCAAGGTAATAATATAGAAAAGTTTTCCCAAGTGGTTTTTTACAGCATCAAAAACAGTTGATGGCGCACTGTTAATGTCAGCAGTCTTCTTGCAAACATTCTAACAGTATAGTTCGCTACTGCAAGGATGTACAGTATGTTGGCAGAACTTCAAGTGTCTAGATGGCACAGAAGAAGAATAAGTGTACTTTTATGACTCATGAAAGATTCTCACAAATGCCCTGAGGATTTAAAATGTTGCTGTCTGTGCAGATGCAGAGAGAGCTTTTATACATGGATTCTTAAAGAAACATTCACTTCAGGAAATATGTTAACTAGCATGCATTACACCTGCTGTTTTACTGAAATCAGCCCAGAGCTGTAGTTAATTTACCGATATAACACCTGATCCTGTGAGTTGCTGATTGCCTCTTGAGAGCACAGGGTGAGCTGCAAAGTATGGTTAAAATTGCCTTCTCAGTTTTTGCATCGCTGGAGCAGTGGTTCCCAAACTCAGTCCGCGGCTTGCTCAGGGTAAGCCCCTGGTGAGCCGGGCTGGTTTGTTTACCTGCCGCCTCCGCAGGTACGGCTGATCACGGTTCCCACTGGCCACGGTTTGCCGTTCCCAGCCAGTGGGAGCTGCGGGAAGCAGCGGGCTGGCCCACTCTGCTTGCACAGGAGGTAATGGGCTGGGGCATTAGGGAAGCCCCTGCCAGAGTCCTGGTACTGTGGGTTGGGAGGGAAGGCTGCGGGTAGGGAAGCAGCCCAGATGTTGGGGCTTGCCACATAGTGTGGATGGGCTGGGGCCCCTGAGGCTTCCTGGCATCTCTCCCTGTGCTCTCGGGGCAACATCCTGCCTTGGTAGTGGATTGCTACGTCCTAGTACTGCCTTCCCTGCCTTAAGACTGCAGGCAGGTTTATGGGGCTGCGGCAAGGAAATGAAGTACTGGGACATGCCAAGCACCAGCCTCAGACAGACTTGCAGGGCTGCAACCATGGATGTACTCAAGTGCAACACACAAATATTGCCACCAAGTGAAACTTCAGAAAGTGTTAAATGCTAGTCCCGCATGTTTCAGGAGCAGCATATAGTCAAGGATCTTCAGTATTGTGACCTCTAATAGGTTGACATTGCTTTGAGCTACCCATACAGGGTAAGCCTAATCTGGGGGAGGAGGAGGAAATAAAAAAAAATAATGGGTAAATGCTCCTGCTTGGGGTGGAACTGAGACTGTGAGACTGTTGGGGGAAGAGTCAGTCTTCCCTTAACTCACAAACCAATGATCTCTCCTACTTCAGGGAGTGTCCTTTAAAAACTACTGAGTCCTTTGATCACGTCCCTTGTCAGAGAACAAATTATTTTTTTAATCTGTTTATAGCCCTTTGATCTGTTAGTTCCTAGCACTGGCAAAACAGCTGTGTAACTTTGAGTAGGTGGCAGGATATAGGATCCTGGAAGCTTATAGCTTTTCCCATTGTCTTTCAGGTGTATGTCAGGATGTTCTTATCTGGGGGAGTCATTCTGTTGTCTTCCTGCTTGTTCTTCCAATTGTCCCCGTTGAAGTAAAACAGTGAAGGCATATAACAAACATTGCACTAACCTTCATTTAGTTATACAGTCTATCTCCATAAATAGGTCACATATAGTATTCATAAGATTATCAGATAGCAGCTCCATGTCCACCTCATCCCCTTCATCAAATGTACCTAATTAATAACTTCTGTATACCTTATAATTCTTATTAACCTTAACTACTTTATTAATCTTTTCTCTTTCCTCTAAAATCTAGAGGACAAAGTTTCTTCTCTCTCCTCTCAAGAATTTTCAGCGCCGAACACTGATAAATGCCCTTTTGTTTGTGTTATCTCAATATAGTTGTTTTTAACTCTAATTCTGTGTTCTTGAGAAATCTCTCAATTTCCTCTCTAGAGTCAAACGTTATTAAAGATCTCCTCAGACATACTAGGGCACAGATTAGTTAGCATCAGAGTTCCATGGATAAAGGCCATATTTCATATTATAGTGTACAGCAATGGTCCACTTCTGTCAGCAATTCCAGTCCCATAAACATGCATCGTAGGATAGAAAAATAGTCTGTGCAGATTAAGTAAAATACATATATTTTTTGAATTGCAGGTAGAGAATGCAAGGAAGCATTACAATATACAGATTTCTCGATTAACAGAAGAACTTTCTGCTCTTCAAATGGTACGTTGTGTACTGTGTTGAAAATAACTTTTATTGGTCAGAAATTTTTTGAATACCTTTTTGTTACATTGATGCATGTCCATTTGTATTTATCTATTACCGTGCACTCCATTTATAAGAATCACTGATATAAGAATCAGCTGCATATAGCGATCAAAACCACCAAACTAAAATACTCCACTTGTAAGAATCAACCATTTTTAAGAATCAATCATTTGGGATAGATGTGTTTCTTATAAAAGGTATGCACTGTAATGGATATGTAGACTTTCAGTAGGGCTGATTGAAATTTAGACTATCAATTGTCAGCAATTTTGTGAATGTGGATTCTCTGGTTAAATCAATTCTCTGTTCAAAATCAAAACTTTTGGACAAAGGGAATTAATTAAAATTATGGGTCAACTGTAGTTGTTCTTCGAGTGATTGCTCATATCGATTCCAATTAGATGTGTGTGCGCCGTGCTCATATCGATTCCAATTAGATGTGTGTGCACAGTCGTCGGAAAGTTTTTCCCCTAGCAGCACCCGTCAGGTTGACTGTGGAGCCCCCAGGAGTGGTGCCTTCTTGGCGCTCAATATATGACCCTGCCTATCTGGCCCCTCCTCAGTTCCTTCTTAGTGACGGTCGTTGGAACTGTAGCATCTTGCTCAGAAAGTTCTCCACGTTTCCCTAGTTCTTTGTTTTTCTCTGTTTGTTTCTTATACCTTTTTAATTTAGTTTTTATTTTAGTAGTAGTTCGTAGCAGTTGGGCAGAGGGTTTACCCTCTATCCCGACCGCTTCTTCTTGGGAGGGCTTTCATGCCCAAGTCCCAGGCGTTCAAGCCCTGCAAGTCCTGCTCCAAGCCCATGTCAATGGGCGACCCCCACAATGCTTATCTGAAGTGTCTGGGGTAGGCTCACCAAGCCAATACGTGCAGGATTTGCAAAGGGTTTCGTCCCAGAACCAAAAAGGAGCAAGACTTTCGCCTTAAGCAGCTCCTTATGGAGGTGGCACTTAGAACTCAGCCTCCGTCAGTGTGGCAGGACCTGGCACCGAGTTCTTTGGTGCGTAGCACCCTGGCGGCAGTTGTGGAAGTGACACTGTGGACAGACTCTAGCAGAGACCCGCAGCTCCCCCGCACCAAAACCGACGGGATTGACCCTGTACCGCTCCCACTCCCCAGCGCAGAAGCAGCATGAGAAGCAAGGGAGGAGTGGCTCTCTGTCATAGAGGCCTGCGCCTCTGGAGCCGGCCAATAGGGCGCGTCCTCATGAGGAGCGCCTAGCGCTGAAGCCTGCAGAGATGGCACTGTTGACTTCGGCCCCGCAAGTGGGACAGTCGAGTCCCGTGCCGTTGGACTTCCTGGCCCACATCGAGGAGGTTGATCTGCCATCCACCCTGGACACGTTTCCATCCGCAAGGGACCTCATCGCCATGACAGCGCCATGGTCGCCTACGATTCGAGCCAAGCCTCCGGTACCACCCCGTGAACTGAGGGTGCCGGAGGCCTCAGCCAGTCGCCGTGCCCCCCCATCTCAGTCTCAGCCAGCCTCAGCCAGTCGCCCCACCCCTAGGGTGCTGAGGAGGTGCCGTGCCCCCCCATGCCTCCAGAACCAATTCCAACTCCAGTTCCTGAGCGTGGTGCTGCCAGTGAAGCAGGTCATCAGGCTCCTGATGATCAGGAGGGGCGGGAGGACCCTGTCCCCCTATTAGCCTTTTCGTCCGTCTCTCCGGACGAGGCCATCGCAAGCACGTCCATCTCTGGACCACTTCCTATAGACAGCCGCGCACACCAGGACCTCCTGCGCAGGGTGAGACGCAACATGGGTCTGCAGGCCAAGGAGGTGGAGGAGTCAGAGGACCCAGTAGTCAACATTTTAGCCCCAGAAGGTCCTTCGAGGATGGCTCTGTTCCTCATCAAAACTATACAGGCCAATATCAAGACCATCTGGCAAACTCCAGCCTCCATCCCTCCCACAGCCAAGGGCGTTGAGAGGAAGTACTTTGTGCCCTCAAAAGGGTAGGAATACCTCTTTACACACCCGCAGTCCTGTTAATTGGTGGTTGCGGCAGTAAATGAGAGAGAGGAAGGGGCAGCAAGCCCCAGCGCCCAAGTCCAAGGAGGCCAAGCGCCTGGACTTGTTTGGGCGTAAAGTGTACTTCATGGGGGGCTCCAGCTCAGGATTGCCAACCAGCAGGCAATTCTGAGCCGATATAACTTCAACTCCTGGAACTCGATGCTCAAGTTCAAGGAGCTTGTGCCACCTCAGTCCATGGAGGAGGTTGGAGCCATAGTAGAGGAGGGCAAGGCAGTAGCACAGACCTCTTTACAGGCCTCACTGGAGGCTGCGGACTTGGCAGCATGCACCTTGTCCTCGGGTATTGCCATGAGGCGCATCTCATGGTTGCAAGCCTCGGGCCTACCGCCAGCAGACAATGCAGGACCTGCCTTTTGATGGGGCAGGCCTGTTCGCGGAGCAGACTAACTCTTGGCTGCATAGTCTAAAAGACTCAAGGGCTACTATGAAATCCTTGGGTATACACACCCCGGCAACCCAACAGAAGCATTTCAAGCCCCAACAGCCGCAGCAGCGCTCCTACCGTCCTTGGCCAAGGCAGGACTTTTACAGAAGGAGGGGAAGGAACTGCAGAAGAGAGCCTTCCAGCCTCCCTTCTGGACAAGTCCAGGCCCGACCAAACCATCGTCGGGTTCCAAGCAGGCCTTTTGAAGGGACGCCTGAGGACGGCACACCAGACTCATTCCTGGATCCTTCCCCCACCCTTTTTGAATCGTTTATCCCACTTCTACCGTGCCTGGTCCCAAATAACCTCAGACCACTGGGCCCTCCGCACGGTGGAAGTGGGATACTCTCTCCATTTCTGCTACTATCCCCCATCCCCCTTCCCCATCCCTCTTCAGGGACCCCTCTCATGAGCAACTCCTTACCCAGGAGGTGCGGGGGCTCCTCACTATGGGAGCGGTGGAGTAGGTTCCTCAGGAGTTAAGGGGCAAGGGATTCTACTCCTGATACTTCCTAATCCCCAAGGCCAAAAGGGGTCTCAGACCCATCCTAGATCTGTGTGGGCTCAAAAAATTCATGATAAAGTTGAAGTTCCGCATGGTCTCCCTGGGCACTATTAGCCCTACCATTCGGCCTCACGACAGCCCCCTAAGTGTTCACCAAGTGCATGTCGGTTGTGGCTGCTTTCGTCCGTCACCAGCAGGTGCAGGTATTGCTTCTACCTCGACGACTGGCCTCTCAGGGGCTTCACCAGAGCACAGGTGCGGTCCGAAATCTGTTTGGTCAAGTGCACGTTCGAGCGGCTGGGTCTCCTCCTCAACTTGGGGAAGTCGACCCTGGAACCGACCCAGAGAATAGAACTCATTGGGGCAATGTTAGACTCAGTCCAGGTGCAGGCCCTTCTACCGGAGTCCCGATTCCAAGCCATCAAGGACATAAGTCAATGCCTCCAGGAATTCCCAGCCTCAACAGGAAGAGGGTGCCTGAGTCTCCTTGGACACATGGCTTCTTGCACTTACGTGACCCGGCACACCAGGCTGCAGCTCAGGCCATTGCAGGCATGGCTCCCCTTGGCCCATCACCCGGGACGCGACAGCTTGAATTCAGTGGTCACGGTGCCAGGGCAGGTCCTCACGTCCTTCCGCTGGTGGCTTGACCCTGAAGCGGTGTGCGGAGTCATCCCCTTCCACAACCCTCAATCTTCCTTGTCCCTGGTTACGGATGCGTTAGTTCTGGGATGGGGGGGCACATCTGGGGGACCTCCCGACACATGGGCTGTGCTTGCAAGATGAGCTCTCCCTACATATCAACATCAAGGTGCTGAGGGCAGTTTGCCTCGCTTGCCAGGCCTTCCAGGCCCGACTGCAAGGCCACTGCATAGCAGTTCTAACAGACAACAACACCACATCAACAAGCAAGGGGGAGCCCATTCCTCTCCTACAGCCAAAGGGCCTCCCGGCATAGGGGATTTTTGCATAGTCCACTCCGTTCACCTAGAAGCATCTTTTCTACCAGGAGTTCAGAACATGCTGGCGGACCACCTTAGCAGGTCCTTCCACAAACACGAGTGGTCCATCTGACCGGATGTCATACACCTCATTTTCCAAAGGTGAGGGTTTCCCCAGGTTGACCTGTTTGCCACCCAACACAACAGGAAGTGCCCAATGTTCTGCTCCTTCCAGGGTCGCAGCCCAGGCTCTCTCACAGAGTAGCCAGCAAGAAGGAACTGAGGAGGTGCCAGGTCACCAGGGTCATATATTGAGCGCCATGAAGGCACCGCTCCAGGGGACTCCACAGCCGACCCAACAGGTGCTGCTAGGGGAAAAACTTTCCGATGACTGCACGTGGCGTGCACACACCTAATTGGAATGGATATGAGCAACACATCTCGAAGAACAACAGTTACGAGAGGTGAGTAACCATTTTTTTTTCTTCTACTCTTTGTGTTCTGCATTAGATGAACTGAATGGAAGGAATTTGTAACTAGCTATCCTTTAAAGATAAATTAATTCAATCATTAATGTACCCCTTTTCTTTCTCCCCTCATACATACCTGCTGTATATACAATAATGAATGGAGTATCTGTCAAAAAAGATTTCAGAAATACTCACTATATCTGTCTTATCCCATAAGAATGTGGCTTGAGTTTAAATTGGCTTCATCACTAACGGATCCTCCCTATTACTTATTTACATGCCAGTAAATTACTCTGTCATAGAAGACACAGATATTGGATAATTACTTCTCCAGAGAGTTTGCAGCCTAGATATACATGCTGTAATCCTGGTCTGTGGGTAACTGTACAAATGAAACATACATCCTGTAATCAAATAGAGGAAGTTAAATGATTTAACAGATTTGAGAGAGGTGTTTCCATGTTCTCTTAATTTTTTATGTTCTGATTGTCTGCATCTCACATTCTGACCAAGAAAGTTCAGAGCAGCACGAGTGATAAAAGAAAACACTAGAAGTGATAGCATTTCTATTTCTTGCCAGGTAAATAAATAGTGGACCAGATTCTGTACTGTACTGTACCTCTCTGGAAATGCAATATAGAAGGTGAAGGGAGGCAAAGTTGGCTTTATGCCACCATTGCATCTCCATAATTCTGGGCTCGTCCAGCGACTGCCATGGACTCCAAGGGTAAGTTAGAGCAGCCCCAATGGCTGCTCCAATTTATGGCAGCCCTATGTGACTGGCACAGAGTGGTACTGGAAGGCAGTGTGGGTCTGCTATGTCAGCCTTTCCTCACAGCTGCCCTGGAGGTATCTTCTGGGGAGCTGTTGCAGTCCCTTTATGCTGTTGGCATGGCATAAAGGAGCCATCCACAGTAAGGGCTAGCCTCTAACTCAATGGGTACAGGTTACACCAACATGTACGATATTTCATAGAAAAAGACTAACCACCTAGAATAATGCTTTGCAGTTATCAGACATTTCCCGTGAGAGAGAGATCTCTACAGTCCTTCATTTTTTGAGACTTTGAGGCAGCGTGCAAAGTCTTTCAAGTTATTCTAAATGTTGAGAAACAAGGTGCAATTTTATATAGTCAATACTCTTGCACCTACTTCCTTCAAAGCATGGATTGCTCTGAAAATTGACTATGTACTATTGCATCTTCTTAATCAACAGATCTGTACTAGATATGTTCAATCATATTAGCTCACTTTAGTATATATATTTTTTTGCCAAACAGCTGCTTAGACATGGGTTAATTTAGCAAGATAGTGATCCAAATGTATGTTTAGAGCCATACGTAGGCTGTTTAAATACAAATTCAAAACACTTTTTAAAAAAAAAATCTTTTTCGCCCTTTGGGTAATCCATCTCCAGGATCTCTTTGATTTTGCTATCACTGGTGATTATACTTCTGATATTATTATCTTAGCTTTATTCTTGTTCTGAAATTTTATTACATTTAACTTTTGAAATCATAAATAAAATGAGGATTTTGGGAGAAAGGGGGAGGCTGAAGAACATAATTAAAATGGAAGGATCCCTTCACAGACATAGCATGTCACCTCAATGGACAAATATAGAATGCATGGATCTTCTATACCAGGGATAGGCAACCTATGGCACGCGTGCCAAAGGCGGCAAGCGAGCTGATTTTCAGCGACACTCACACTGCCTGGGTCCTGGCCACCAGTCAGGGGGGCTCTGCATTTTAATTTAATTTTAAATGAAGCTTCTTAAACATTTTAAAAACCTTATTAACTTTACATAAAAAAATAGTTTAGTTATATATTAAAGACTTATAGAAAGAGACCTTCTAAAAACATTAAAATGTATTACTGGCACGTGAAAGCTTAAATTAGAGTGAATAAATGAAGACTTGGCACACCACTTCTGAAAGGTTGCCGACCCCTGTTCTATACAAACAGCTGACATAATGAAGTTTATATCAAGTAAAAAACTGCATTTCTTAATGTACATTGCCTAGGAATATGAATAGGATTAATGATGGATTCAATTATCAAGGAACATTTTTTTTTCAATTTTTCTCCTGTGTTCAGCAAAAACACTCTCATTTTGAGGAAAGGCATGTTGAAACTAAGTTTAAATTTTTTTCTCATTTTGGTAGTTACCTGTGCTACGGTAACAGGTGTCAGTCACACAGCTATTTGAACATATTGTGTATTTTAGCTGAAGGGCATAGTGACAGTTATAGAAAATATTGCAAAAATGTTTACATTATAAGTGGCCTTTTTTAATTGCATAATCTTTCATCTGTTGGACTGACACTTCTTAGGTTTGATTTCTTTCTGAACATTAATAGTTTTGGGGGGCTTTTTCTTTTTGTATTGTTAGCAAAAATGATTTGGCCATTTTCAAATAGAGTGGGGAAAAATAGACACATTTTTGCCATTATAAAAAGTCAGTTGCAACCCTTTTGGACAGCTCTAGTGCCTGATTGATTTTTTATTAGAAACTTGAAATACTGCACACAGGTAGTCACTTGATAAGACACTTACTTACCTTTTGGTGGTTATGTGGAAATCTATTGACTTCGGTAAGGACTACTTCATTCAGTACACAAAAGCGTGTACCAAGTGTAACAGGGCTCTGCAGGCATACCTGCTTCCTTCAGTGAGAGATACACACATTCAGATCGTAGTCCACAAGCACGTCTGCATTAAAGAAATTCCACTCCACTTTTCTTGCCTTATTGAGTGCTTATTTTGCAGAAAACACAGCATTCTACATGGTGGATTTTTTTATTTAAAAGATTCCTAGGAAGCTCCATTTAAAATAAATATTAAAGTTGAAAAAGAAACCATTTAAACGTTGTTTAGAAGTTTGGCATTATTATCCATATGTGAAGAGAATGCCTAGATGCTTAAGAAACGCTATTATGCAAGTAGGAGAACATAAAATGTATTGCTGATAAAATAGGCTTTGCAATATGCTTGAAGCCTAGTGGCGGGCAGTTATGGACTAGTTTATAAATGATATGTTAAGGATGTATTTTTGACTATTGTATAATCTAACTGCCAAGCAGTAATGCAAGTAGAAGATACTAAAAATTAAGTATACTAGGCTTTCTGTAGGTAGGAAGGTTAAGAATTAGCATGAGACCTAGCTGAGGCCCTGTTTTTAGAATAGGTTAGCCTATGTACTTACCCTGAGGTTATAAAATTTAGCAATATGTGCTTGGCACAAATAAGTAAACCACAAAAGAATGAGTACATTGCCAGTTGCACAGATAGGTTTAAAACAGTGGATTTTTAGGTACTTTCTGCAGTAAGGTAAACATGGAGCTAACCACACTGATATATCAAAACTATTAAGAAATTAATTGAAGCAAATGGAATACAGGTCTGTCGCGTCTTATGCGCATTTAACTTGCGCGATTTCGGCTTTGCGCGGTTCGCGGTTTAAAAAAAAAATTCACTCGGCCGCCTGTAGTGCGGCCGATTCCAGCAGCGTATGCCCCGGAGTGAGCGTGAGACGGGAATCTGCTGTTCCCAATGCATACTTAGTCCCCCTGTGCCTCTCATTCTGTGTGCATCTCGCCGCGCTGAGTGCAACATGGCCCCTAAACGCAAGCCAGCTACTTCATCTGGTGCTCCACCAAAGAAACAGCGATCTGCTCCAACGCTGGAGGAAAAACTGGATGTGTTGGACTTATTGAAAGGCGGTATGTCAGTTGCCAGTGTGGCACGTAAATACGGCCGCAATGAATCTAGCATCCGTGCCATCAAGCCATGATGACCTCCTAATAGTGTTGTCAGAGGAAGAGGAAGACTAATCATTGGAGTGTATACAATGGTACTGTACTGTTTTGATTTTTTATTCTTTCATTCTTCCATCTCTCTGTTATGTTATTAAAAAGAAAGTACTGTAAAATTATATTTTGAGTGTATACTCTTTATTATATACTGTAATGTACATTTCTGTATAGTATATATAGTACTGTACAGGGTTGTATACACAAAACTACTTTATGGGCGATTTAAGGGTTTTTAACGGCTATACGCGGTTTTCGCTTTACACGCTCAGCGCAGAACGTAACCCCCACGTAAGACGCGACAGACCTGTACTAACTGTCAGAAGTTAAATTATGGTTATCCGGAATACCATGTCTGTTTAATCAGAATACCACACATGGGCAAGGGCAGAAACATTGTCAGCTATAATCTAAGATATGTGGGAAGAATGGGAAAAGGTGTACAAGAGATGTGTATATCCAACCTGTTGTTGGGCGCAGGTTCCACAAAATGGTATAAACTGGATTGTGATGAGATACTCCACTGGCTGTATTCTTCTTTGTTTTCCACTATTCTCAGGAATTTGTGAGTATAATAATACTAAGAATTGTTCTCTTATTTCTGTCAATTTCTTGTGGTAATGCTTTGATATGTATGTTTATTTGGCTTTTAAGTTTTTATGTATCTACTAGTGTGTGGCCAGTCCCCTTCTTAAATAATAATATTTACGTAGCCACCGGGGTAAAGAACTTGTATTAGTGACATGAGAAATTTTGCATCCCATCTCAATACCAGGCTACCATACATATATGTTCTACTGTAATCTTTAGTAATATGATTACATACTATTTTTCCTGAGTATCCCTCCATGCCTCATTCAGGACAGAGATTAGATGGTACTCAATAAATTAGCATGAATAAAAAGCAATGAAGTGACTCCTGTGGATCTGTACTTTTGGGGAGGTGGGGGAACAAATTCTGTTTGCGCTTATCAGGATATTAGTACAAAGTAAATAAGATTTTGTTCCAGTGTAACTGAGAGAAGATTTACCTAGCATGGATGTTGTACAGTGAACATTAATAAAGAAGAAATTTGTAACAAATGAGGTAGGAGACCAGAGGAGTTTGGATGGTGTGCAGTGAATTAGATAAGCATTCACTCATTGACTAATGAGGATTAAAAAAAGTACCAGATACTTTCACTGCCCCGTGTCTAACCTATACACTGAATGAGATGGTGGCTCTGCAGGGGAAAAAAAGCATGCACTTAGAGTACATCATAATGCACATGCAAAAATAAAGAGAACTAAGTTTGCATGAGCAACCTTTTAGCTTTAGTATTTCCTGACTTTGGAGTGTTTCTCTTTGCAGCCTTTTCTTTAATTTAACATATGTTTTTGTTGTTCTTTTGGTTTGATGTATTTAATGCCCTTAGAAAATGGTTTGACTTCTTATAGGAGTGTGGAGACAAGCGGAGTCAAATTGAACGAGCCATTAGAGAGAAGCGAGCAGTGGAAGAAGAACTTGAGAAAGTAAGAATGCAGATATTCAGTTTTACACTTTAACTTTTCTTTATTGAATAACATTGTCTTAAGTTTCTATTTCACTATTTTCTCTAATATCATTGCAAAGAATATACCATATACTTAGTTTTGTATTTGCTTGTTTTTTGTTTAATTGTAAATCCAGTGAAGGAAATTGAAAAATAAATGTATTAGAAATATAAAATGTTGGAGTTATAGTAGGTGAACTGCAAAAGATGGCTCTTAGAGAATGTTTCTAAACTCCTAACTCGCTATTCAGCATAGTCATATTATCTATGTTCAGGATATGTGTCGAACTGTGGTAATAAATGCCTTACAACTATTTTAAAGGTATAAAAACCAAATAGGAGTACGAAGTGTTTAAAATGGTCCAAAGGGTGTAAATAGATGCAATAATGGAAATTTAAACAAAAGAAGATGTAGACTGAATATCAGAAAAATTAATTAACTGCAAAATCTATAAGACTATTATCCAAGTAGTAGCAATGGAAGTCCCATTTCTTCAATTACTGAAAACTGTGCTGGACAATGGAATGGATAACTTAATGTAGGCAGCAATATTACACGGACAGCCATCTGTGTGATAAAATGAGATTTACATGTAAATCTCATCCTTCAGATTTACCGTGAAGGCAGAGGAAGTGAATGTGATTACAGAAAACTAGAGGAACTGCACCAAAGGTGTCTGATTGCAGAGCGTACAAAAGATGATCTTCAGCTGTGTCTACAGGCGGCACGAAACAAAATTAAACAACTGGAAATGAAGTAAGTAACTGATATGTCCTACTAATCAGTATTTCATTCAATATTTCCATCTGACATAAGTAGTCTTGTGTCAAGTGTTTGTATTTTGTCGTAAATTCTTATTCAGAAGTAGGAATAGTAGGCTGTCATAATCATTCTTCTTTAAAATACGCAGCATTGGGTGATATAAGTGAGGACGACATATTTTAGAACTAAACAGATTTTCTTGACAAGATCAGAGCTGAAAGCAGTTCTCTTACAAAGGAAAAAAATAGAAACCATTTTTGTGGCTAATAATCCTATTTTAATTGTTAACGTTATCTGCTTGGAAAACTGTTTTTCGCAAAATAGTCAAAAGAATTCCTATTTTTTTAATGTCGGCATACAGCCAGATTCTAATTGGTCTATAGAATACCCTCTGTGTTTTTGTCCTCACCAAACCACTGCACAGGATGCCCATACTATTATTGTGGTAGCATCCAAAATGTGCTAGGTACTGAACAAACATAAGTCCACACAATCCTTCCCCTAACAAGTTTATAATCTAAACCGATAAAGAGATTGAAGGGTGGAGGAAAGGAATACAACATGTCCTGCTTTGCTTTGCTTGCTTGTGTGTGTTCAAGTAGGGACAACGAATGGTGGAAAGGGATTTTGGGAGTTAGAGGGGAGTGGGGAAAAAGGAACAGGAAGGTAGAAATAGGGAAGAGAGGCGAGTGAGAAGCAAGTAGATAGGCAAAATGTGTGAGAATAATGAGATTGGTACAGTTAGAGGTATGAGGTGGGGGCAAGATGTAGGTGGGACTAACAGAAATATAGTAAATGAGAAGAAATTATCCAGAGTAGAGCTGTGTGAATAATCACTTTTTCAGTTTGCTGGCCGAATTGGGGGTGGGTGGAGTTTTGGATTGACCCAAAACAAAAAACCAAAAGGGAAAATTTGTTTTTTTTATTTCAAGTATTTTTTTTTAAATTAAAAGTAATGATAAGTTGGAAATGCCATTCATGAAGCCCCGGGAGGTCATAGTACAGCCCTTCCCCTTATAGCTAGGGTTGGCAAAACTTGATTTTTTATTTTTATTTTTTACGTTGACTTATATTGATGTTTAGTCTTAAGAATTTTTTCTAATTTGTATCAATTTACATTTTCACAGTTGCACAAAATTATGGGTTTTAAGCTTTTTTTATTTAATATTTGACAGTTGTGGGAAGTTAGACGGGGTCAGACAATTATTTAATGACAGTAGACCTTGAGATTCATAAAGTAAAGCTTTGTAACTATTAAAACACAAATGGTCAACATCACATGTCAAAATACACAAAGTAAATATCCTTAAATCAAACTCTAATTTCTCAAGCAACTTCTCACTTTGCTGATCTATACATTTTTATTATTCTTTTTTTAGTTGGTTTGTGTATGTACAGTGAAATGGATGTTTACTGATTAAAAAAAATCTCACCTTTCCAAGTCTACTTATAACCTGTTGTCCCATGGTTAGAGCACTCACCTGGGATGTGGGAAACCCAGGTTCAATTTCCTACTCTGCCTGATAGGGAGCAAGGATTTGAACTTGTGACTCCGATTTTGTAGGTCAGTGCCCTAACGACTAGGCTAGAGGGTATTCTGGGTTGATATCTCTCTTGCACCTGTTGAAGCTGTTCTACTTTTTATAAATAATAGTAATTGAGCCAGAGAGAGAGAGAGAGGCTGTATATACAAGTGGTTAAGGCACTCATCTTGGATGTGGGAGGCCCAAGTTTAAATCCTTGTTCCAAATCAGGCAGAGTGGGGACTTGAAGCCCACCTGGTCTCCCACATCCCACTTAAGTGCTGCCCCCACAACAGTACAGAGTATAAGGGAGCACCCCCACCACTGAAGTCGAATGGCATCTAAGTCCCCTTGAAATGATTCAGCAATTTCATGTCAAATCAACAAACAGTTTTGGTCAAGCTGAAGATAAATTTTTCAGCAAATGAACTATTCAGCCAAATAATTTTGCCCTACTATAACCGAGAGTCCAAATTTGAGTTCAATTAGTTATTTACTTGCGTATTAATAATTATTTGTATTATCATAGTGGCTAGAAACCCCAGTTATGGACTAGGAACTTATGCTTGGCGCTATACAAACATCATAAAAGACAGTCCCCTTCTCCAAGAGCTAAATGTAGGTTTCCTGAACTTTGGCCTCAACTCTGGCTATCCTGTTCCCATGTGAAGTCCAACCTCCTATATCTCAAACGCACCCATCCTTTTTAGTTAATGTAGTTAATTTATCATATGATGGTTTATGTATAAGGAGTGGACATAGTTAATTTTCCATGGTCATTCAATTCTTGGCATCAGTGAGGCTGACAAAAAGGAAATTTAAAATTTGAATTAAATATTTTTGTGAAAAAATGTTGTGGCTGTTTGTTCCTCTTAGACATAGACATCACACACCCAGTGAAATAAAAATTAGTTTCAAAAATATTTGTATTATAAATGTCAAGCATTAAAAAGAATTCACATGTTCACCCATCCACAAATACATTGATGTTGACAAGCATTATGAATTTTAAAAATAAGTATTTGGCCTTCAAAATACAAAATATAATTAAAGGTTCTAATTAAAAGGCACAGACAAATGTTAGGGAAGCTTAGATAAATGTAGACTGAATTTGACTTAACTCCTGAGTTGATAGTCTAGTGAGATTTGTTTTCCCTTTTCAGCTCTGAGGAAGAGATATCTCGTTGCCAGGAAATGATTCACAAGCTACAAAGCATTCTGGATTCTGAAAGAGAAAACTCTGGCTTTATTAGTGAGCAAAGACTAAAACTTCATCAAGAAAATGAACAGTTGCGTAAAGAAGCAGAGGACTTGAGGAAACTGGCCACGGAGGCACAACAAAAAGCTAAATTAAAGGTATTAGCAAACAAAAATAGTGTGTAATAATTTGGTTAAATGGGTTTCTACTAAAGATAAAATGCAAAAACCATTTCTAAAAAAAAATAGAAAAAATAGGGTTGGGAGTGACAACTTCAGTTCAGGCTTCTCGCTTCTGCCCTGCAGATACCCTTACTTATGAAGTAATATTTCTACTGTCAGTCTGATAATTAATTCATTGTCTATTAGGGTACATCTACACTACAGAATTAGGTCGAATTTATAGAAGTCAATAATTTAAAACCTGAATTTATGGAATCGATTGTGTGTGTCCCCACTAAAGAGCATTAAGACCATGAGGTCGATTGACTGTGTCCACAGTAGCGGGGCTAGCATCGACTTTCGGAGCATTGCAGGTAGCTATCCCACAGTTCCCGCAGTCTCTGCCGCCCATTGGAATTCTGGGTTGCGATCCCAAAGCCTGATGGGGCAGAAAACATTGTCGCTGGTGGTTCTGGGTACATGTCGTCAAGCCATCAAACGTCCCTCCCTCCCTCGGTGAAAGCAATCTTTTTTGCGCCTTTTTTCCGGGGTTTCCGTGTTTGCTACGGAAGCCTGCTCAGCTCACAATTACCGTACATCTCCAGCGTACGCCTGGACATTAGGTCTAGTGGGGATTCAGTCACGCTATAATACGGGCAGAGGGATAGCTCAGCGTTCTGAGCGTTGGCCTGCTAAACCCGGGGTTGCGAGTTCAATCCTTGAGGGAGCCATTCCGCCTGAGGCTGGTAGTCGCGGGACTACACAGCATAAGCTCTTTGCCTTCTAGCTGCAGATGGTGCAATATGCCATAATTGGTCGCGGGACCATACAGCAGCAGCTCCTTGCCTTCTAGCTGCAGATCGTACAATATGCTTGAAATTCGTGTGCTCCTGGCCGGCGGCCTATGTTGTGGCTGGCCGGGGGCGCTTGGACATAAATGGGAGTGACCAGAGTGACTCTGGTCATTCTCTTTTTTACGTTTTGTTTAAGGGAGATTCAGTACTGCCTGGAACACGGGCAGAGGGATAGCTCAGCGGTCTGAGCGTTGGCCCGCTAAACCCGGGGTTGCGAGTTCAATCCTTTAGGGGGCCAGGAGATGATGATGGATATCAAGCATATTGTACCATCTGCTGCTAGAAGGGAAGGCGCCTAACCCTTGCTCACCGCATATTGTACCATCTGCAGCTAGAAGGAAATGAGCCTAACCCTTGCTCCCCCCTCCCTCCGTGAAAGCAACTGAGGGGGGAGCCAAAAATCCTTTCGCGCCTTTTTTCATGTGGGCGCCATATTGCTGACACCATTGTTATCCACCCGCCGTTTCTGCTCCCACTCTGCTGTCCTGCAAACAGCATACCAGGGAAAGCATGGAGCACGATCAGATCACCGCAACTGTTATCACCGTTATGAACACAATGTGCATTGTCCAGGAGTATATGTAGAACGAGAACCAGGAGCTGCTAGAGCTACAGCAGTCGAGGAGGTGACAGCAGCGCCCTGAGGACAGTGATGAGGCCATGGACACAGACCTCTCTCAAAAAAGGCCCCCCCCGCAAGGTGGACATCATGGTGGTAATGGGGCTCGTTGATACAGTGGAACGCCGATTCTGGGCCCGGGAAACAAGCACAGACTGGTGGGACCACATAGTGCTGCAGGTCTGGGATGAATCCCAGTGGCTGCGAAACTTTCGCATGCGTAAGGGCACTTTCATGGAACTTTGTGAGTTGCTTTCCCTTGCCCTGAAGCACCAGAACACCAAGATGAGAGCAGCCCTCGCAGTAGAGAAGCGACTGGCGATAGCCCTGTGGAAGCTTGCAACGCCAGACAGCTACCGGTCAGTCGCGAATCAATTCGGAGTGGGAAAATCTACAGTGGGGGCTGTTGTCATGCAAGTAGCCAGGGCGATCACCAAGCTGCTGGTACCAAGGGTTGTGAGTCTGGGAAATGTGCAGCTCATACTGGATGGCTTTGCAGCAATGGGGTTCCCGAACTGTGGAGGGGCGATAGACGGAACCCATATCCCTATCTTGGCACCGGACCACCAAGCCAGCGAGTACATAAACCGAAAGGGTTACTTTTCAATAGTGCTGCAAGCACTGGTGGATCATAAGGGACGTTTCACCAGCATCAACGTGGGATGGCCGGGAAAGGTACATGACGCTTGCATCTTCAGGAACTCTGGTCTGTTTCGGCTGCTGCAGCAAGGGACTTTCTTCCCAGACCAGAAAATAACCGTTGGGGATGTTGAGATGCCTATAAAATGAAAATAAGAAAGAAAAACTTGTAGCACCTTAGAGACTAACAAATTTATTTCAGCATAAGCTTTCGTGGGTTAGTACCCACTTCATCGGATGCATGGAATGGAACATACAGTAGACAGATATTTATACAGTCAGAGAAACATGATAAGGTGGAGGTGCATAGACCAACCTTAAGAGGCTAATTAGTTGAGAGGAACCATAACAGCAGGGGAAGAAAAACCTTTGAAGTGATAAACAAGATGGTCACACGGGTGTGAATGAGGATCGTAAACTTAAGGGAAATAGATTCAATTAACGTAATGGCCGAGCCATTCCAAGTCCCGATTTAATCCTGAGGTAATGCAATCTAGTTTGTATATCAATTCGAGTTCAACAGCTTCTCTTTGAAGTCTGTTTTTGGAGTTAATCTGTCGCAACACTGCAACCCTCAAGTCTGTCACTGAGTGATTAGGGAGGTTGAAGTGTTCTCCTACTGGTTTTTGAATGTTATGATTCCTGATGTCAGATTTATGTCCATTTATTCTTTTGCGTCGAGACTGTCCGGTTTGGCCAATGTACATGGCAGAGGGGCATTGGTGGCACATGATGGCATATATCTCATTGGTAGATGTGCAGGTGAATGAGCCCCTGATGGCGTGGCGGATGTGATTAGGCCCTGTGATGGTATCACTTGAATCGATATGCGGACAGAGTTGGCATCGGGCTTTGTTGCAAGGATAGGTTCCTGGGTTAGTGTTTTTGTTGTATGGTGTGTGGTTGCTGGTGAGTATTTGCTTCAGGTTGGGGGGCTGTCTGTAAGCAAGGATTGGTCTGTCCCCCAAGATCTGTGAGAGTGAGGCATCATCTTTTAGGATAGGTTGTAGATCTTTGATGATGCGCTGGAGAGGTTTTAGTTGGGGGCTAAAGGTGACGGCTAGTGGTGTTCTGTTATTTTCTTTTTTGGGCCTGTCTTGTAGTAGGTGACTCCTGGGTACTCTTTTGGCCCTGTCAATCTGTTTTTTCACTTCAGCAGGTGGGTATTGTAGTTGTAAGAATGCTTGATAGAGATCTTGTAGGTGTTTGTCTCTGTCCGAGGGATTGGAGCAAATGCAGTTGTATCTTAGAGCTTGGCTGTAAACAATGGATCGTGTGGTGTGTCCAGGATGGAAGCTGGAAGCATGTAGGTAAGTATAGCAGTCAGTAGGTTTCCGGTATAGGGTGGTGTTTGTGACCATCACTTATTAGCACAGTAGTGTCTAGGAAACTACTTTTTAGGAAAAAGTTCCTAACTGTCAGGGTGGTTAAACACTGGAATAAACTGCCCAGAGAGGTTGTGGAATCTCCATCTCTGGAGATATTTAAGCGTAGGTTAGATAAATGTCTATACAGTATTTGGTCCTGCCATGAGGGCAGGGGGCTGGACTCGATGACCTCTCGAGGTCCCTTCCAGCCCTAGAATCTATGAAAAATCTAATGTTGCTATAACAACTTTGAAAATTTAATCTATTTAGGCCATGCCATTCTTATGAAAGAAATGTGATGTAATGATTTAGAATTCTTATTTAATGTTGTATGTACATTTTAAATAAAAATATTTATAGTCAGTTCTGCAGAAATGAGACATGTCACCTCATCAACCCATTATTTATTTATATATATAAAATACTCATTTGGAGTCTTTTGATATAGGTACATTTTAAAAAAAATTGTTTCTAGAGCTGGAAATTTGTAGGATTACATGTGTACATCAACATTTTCAACAAGTGTTATTTAACATCAAAGATACTAACTGAAAAACATACGAGTTGGGGAAGGGTGTGTGGAGAGAGTGATAATTTACACACTAATCCTTCAAATTAAAACTTTGAGTTAACCAATACTTATGTCCACCAGGCTTTTCAAAGTCCGTTTACAGGATTTTCACTATACTCCAGGTTGGACATCCAGACTATGGAGTCCTCAAAGCCAGCGAAATGGCTTTCTTGTTCTGAAATCCGATGTATCCAGAGGCTAAATGTATATTCAACATAATTGGTTATCTAACCTTTGTTGCTGTATTTGCTTGTGTAAGGACTTAGTACTTTGCATGTACAATTGTACACCTAAACAGGGTCTTAGTTAAGCACATAACTGAGCCGTCACATTTATTTAGTATTTGAATTTTAGTAGTTCTCACAATGTGATAGGTGCTTTCCAAACATAAGCCCTTCCCCAGAGAGCTCACCTTCTAAGAATACAAGTAGTTTACAGCATTCAGGGGAGAAGGATAAAGCATATATTTAATTTATAAAAACAGTAGGCATCACAATCTTCACTACCCTTTATTGTCATTTGTACTAGGTTTTAAATTGGTCTTATGAGCGTATTTATATATGCACACAAAGTGAATGTTTTGGGGATTTTTATTCTTAGGCTAAAGTTGCAAACTTCTATTGTCTGATTGTGGCCTAGTGCTTTTTTTTTTTTTGGTTTTTTTTTTTTTACTGTAGATAAGCACAATGGAACATGAGTATTCAGTGAAGGAGCATGGGTTTGAGGTTCGACTGAAAGAGATGGAAGTCACTAATCAAAATTCCACTGTTGAACTGAGACGTCTGTTGGTGGCTCAGCAAAAGGCAACAAACCGGTGGAAAGAAGAAACAAAGAAGCTTACAGAAACTACAGAGATGAGGATCAGTAATCTGAAGTAAGTGCAATCAGTCTTTTTCTTTTACACTTTATTAGTTTAACTCTTAGGTTTTGGTTATCATAGTCATCATTATGAAACTGTACTTGTGGTGGGGAAAAAAGATAGTGAGTAAATAATCCAGGCTAGAAGAGATGTTGTAGTCTCAATGAATAAACAAGAAATGCTGCAAAAAGAATTGTTAGTCTCCGTTTTCCTTTCTCAGTTGCAATTAGCAGGCTGATTACAGAAATGAAGGCTTTGTACCTTGCCAAACAGACAATACTACTTGTGTATTTTTGACATTTTGTAATGGCAAAAAAAGTAGTTACAATATCACTGAATTACTGAACTTCATCAGTTGAGACTGAGCCGATCACAACACGTCTTCCAATCTCTCGCTCTGGCCATCCTTCGCCATGCTTGTCCATATCTCCTTGTTAAGAAGTCGTCCCACCTCTTTGGAAGCTGACCGGGTGGCCGTTTCCATTCTCGCGGATACCACTCAGATACAGCTGCGGTCCATCTGTTGTCGCTGAGTTGGGCCACATGTCCCACCCACCACATTTTATTGAGTCTGCTTTCAACAACGTCTTGCACTCCAAACTGCTGCCTAATTGTTTCGTTGGGGATGTGATCGCGGAGCGAAATGCCCAAAAGTGTTCATTCCATCGCCCTCTGTATGACAGACAGTTGTTCTTCAATCTTCATCAGTGACCATGTTTTGCTGCCGTATAGCATCGCTGGAAGCACTGTCGAGTTAAAAAGATTTGCACGAGTTGTTTTGTTGATCTTTCCTTGGAGAATGTCCCTGATACCATTGAATGCACACCATCCAGCATTTGGGCTATGCCTAAATTGCTATCCTCAGTGTTTAGCTGTCCCACTTCTCCTTTCTTTGTTTTCTTTTTATTTATATGGCTATAAAACCTTTTATTATTGATTTTAATTTCCTTTGCAAGATCCCACTCTTGCTTGACTTTTGGCAGTTCTCACTTTATCCCTACACTTTCTGACCTCCAAGATATAGCTTTCCTCACTAATCCTTCCCATCTTCCATTCCTTGTAGGCTTTCTCTTAATCACCTGTTTGAAATGCTTGCTAATCCAGCTTGATCTGCAACACTTCCCTACTTTTTTTCCCCCTTGCTTGGGATACAGGCTTCAGAAACTTTGACTTAAAGTAACTCCAGACCTCCTCCACATTCAGACCTTGAGTTCTTCATTCCAGTTCAGTTCGCTTCCATAACTAATTCCCTTAATTTTTTAAAGTTTGCCCTTTTGAAATCAAAGACCCTAGTTGCAGATATATTTTTGTTTATCCTTCCGTTTAGTTTAAACTAGGGCTGTCGATTAACTCACGTGATTAACTCGAAAAAATAAATTGCAATTAATCGCTGTTTTAATCGCACTGTTAAACAATAGAATACCAATTTAAATTTATTAAATATTTTTGATGTTTTTCTACATTTTCATATATTTTATCCTGTGTTGTAATTGAAATCAAAGTGTATATTATTTTTATTACTAATATTTGCACTGTAAAATTGATAAACAAAAGAAATTGTATTTTTCAGTTCACCTCATACAAGTACTGTAGTGCAATCTTTGTCATGAAAGTGCAATTTACAAATGTAGATTATTTTTGTTACGTAACTGCACTCAAAAACAAAACAATGTAAAACTTCAGAGCCTACAAGTCCATTCACTCCTACTTCTTGTTCAGCCAATTGCTAAGACAAACAAATTTGTTTACATTTGCAGGAGATAATGCTGCCTGCTTCTTATTTACAATGTCACCAGAAAGTGAGATCAGGCATTTGCATGGCACTTTTGTAGCCCACATTGCAAGGTATTTACATGCCAGATATGCTAAACATTCATATGCCCCTTCATGCTTCGGCTACCATTCCAGAGGACATGCTTCCATGCTGATGACACTCGGTAAAAAAATAATGCATTAATTAAATTTGTGACTGAACTCCTTGGGGGAGAATTGTATGGCCCCTGCTCTGTTTTACTTGCATTCTGCCATATATTTCATGTTATAGCATGATGATATATAGTCTCAGATGATGACCCAGCACAAGTAGTTCATTTTAAGAACACTTTCACTGCAGATTTCACAAAATGCAAAGAAGGCACCAATGTGAGATTTCTAAAGATCGCTTCATCACTCAACCCAAGGTTTAAGACTCTGAAGTGCCTTCTAAAATCTGAGAGGGACGAGGTCTGGAGCATACTTTCAGTTGCTTAAAAGAGCAACACTCCGATGCGGAAACTACAGAACCCGAACCACCAAAAAAGAAAATCAACCTTCTGCTGGTGGCATCTGACTCATATAATGAAAATGAACATGTGTCAGTCCGCACTGCTTTGGATTGTTATCAAGCAGAACCCGTCATCAGCATGACCGCATGTCCCCTGGAATGGAGGTTGAAGCATTAAAGGTGTCATAAATATGAAGGGAAGGGGGAGAGGGTCTAATGCAGTGCTATAAAATCCTCTTTCCAGTAAAGGGTTAAAAAATGCAGGTAGCCAAACTGACACCTGACCTGGCTGGCATCTGACCAATAAGGGGACAAAATACTTTCAAACTTTGCGAGGGGGGGAAGGTTTTTCTGTGTGTCTTTGAGTAATCTTAACAAACAGAAGAAACCTGCAAAAAAATCAAACCTCCCTTTTCTGAAGTAAGTTTAAATAGCGTAGCGCATAGATTTCTGTTTAATTTCGGCTTGGTGTAGTCCCTGTGTTAAAAGGGGCAAGAGGGGGGGAGGGAGGTTATTCATGGTTTTCTGTAACTTTAAGGTTTTGTCCAGAGGGGGAAGTCTCTCTGAGTTTAAAAATATAGTGCCCTGTAAAATAGTTACCATCCTGATTTTACAGAGATGATTTTACCTTCTTTATTTTTAATAAAATCCTTCTTTTAAGAAGCTGACTGTTTTCTATGGTGTTAAAACCCAGGGGGTGGGTTTTTAGATCACTGTGTAACCAATTGGTTGGAAGATTGTTCTCAAGCTTCCCCAGGAAAGGGGTGTATGGCTTGAGGGGGTATTTTTGGGGGGGGAGAGAAGTTCAAGTAATTCCTTTCCTGAATTCCTGTTAAATACTTGATGGTGGCAGCGAAAGAAGCATTTCTCAGGGTGCAGGGAATTTTGTACCTTGGGGGATTTAACCTAAGCTGGTAAAAATAAGCTTAGGGGCTCTGAATGCGGGTCCCCACGTCTTTACCCTAAAGTTTAGAGTGGGGAGGGAACCCTAACAAAAGGACACATAGATTTTTAGTGCATCTAGCAAGTAAATATCTTGCGACGCCTGCTACAACAGTACCATGAGAACACCTGTTCTCACTTTCAGGTGACACTGTGAACAAAAAGCAGGCAGCATTATCTCCTCCAAATGTAAACAAACTTTTTTGTCTGAGCGATTGGCTGAACAAGAGGTAGGACTGAGTGGCCTTGCAGGCTCTAAAATGTTATATTGTTTTTTTTTTTTGAATGCAGGTTTTTTTTGTACATAATTCTACATTTGTAAGTTCTACTTTCATAATAATGAGATTGCAGTACAGTACTTGTATTAGGTAAATTGAAAAATACTATTTCTTTTTTTTTTACAGTGCAAATACTTGTAATGAAAAATAAATATAAAGTGAGCACTATACACTTTGTATTTTGTGTTGTAATTTAAATCAATATATATGAAAATGTAGAAAACATCCAAAAATATTCAAATAAATGGTATTCTATTATCATTTAACAGTGCGATTAATCGTGATTAATTTTTTTAATCACTTGACAGCCCTAGTTTAAACTGAATTAGCTCATGATCATTCAAACCAAGATTGTCCTCTACAACCAGTTATTCTGTGAGGTCCTCATTACTCACCAAAAACAAATCTAAGATGGCATCATCTCTTGTTGGTTCAGCAGCTATTTGGTGAAAAAAATCTGTCCACTATCTCATCCAGAAAATCTGGGCCCTATTATTAGTAGCATATGTAGCATATGTCCTCAAATCTGTATCTGGGAAATTAAAGTCTCCCATAATCACATTTCCCAGTTGTATTTATTTCATTAAAAAAAATTTAAAACTCTCCCGCTCTCTCTCCATATCTAAATTTGATTAGTGGGGGGCGGGCGGTCTGTAGTATGCCCAAGCACTATCCCAGGGGAACCTCTGGTAGCTTTCTTCCCCAAAATGATTTGACCCAAACAATCTGTTTTATCCATTCCATCACTTCTAATTTCTTTCCAGTCTACTTCATCATTCATATACAATGCTACTCCACTACCTTTACCTTTATTTCTGTTTTTGCTGAACAGCACATTCCCTTCAATACCTGTACTACAGTCATGACTATTTTTCCACCATGTTTCTGTTATCTCTATATCTGGTTTCGTTTCCTGCACTTGTAGTTCTAGTTCCTATGCCAGGCTGGGAAGACACTTAAAGAAATGGAGGCTCAAGTGATCTTCAGTGGGATTCTACCTGAGCCTCCATTTCTTTAAGCGTCTTCCCCAGCCTGGCATAGTCTCCTTTGATGCAATCTAGCAAGAATCTAGCTGTATCATTTGTTCCCACATGAAAGACAATCAGTGGATTCTTTTCTGCTCCCATTAGGATCCTCTTCAGCCTCAGGTCCAGATCCTGTATCTTAGATCCTGGCAGATGGCACACCCTTTTGTTCTACGGATCAGCTCTGGTGATAGACCTGTCTGTTCTTCGTAATTGGGAGTCACCGGTCACATAGACCTGGTGTTGGTGTGATTCTCTGGCCTACCTCCTGTTCTTTCTGACTGCAAGTCCTCTTGTCTTTTGTTCTCCCTTGCAATCTTCTGCAAGTCATACTGTATCCTCATGGGGTTCCAAACTCTTGGTATCTCCGTTGACTACTCCCCTCTTCTTATATGTGTAGCCACTCTTCACTTTTTTCTAGCCCTCCCCACTTAACTTACCACCTGCTGTGCCCTCTCTTCATTTTCCAGCTCAGCTAACCTGTTCCTGAGCTCTACTTCTTCACTACCTAGTCTTTTCCTCTGCTTGCTTCTCATAGTCAGATGCTTCCACTGGCCACTCTCCTCACCCAGCAGTCTCCCCTCAGAGTTCTTCAGTCCAGCTTGCATCTGCTGGTCTTGACTTTTCCCTTCAGCGTCCTCTCGCCTCCCCTCTGTCATCTGCTTGAATCCTCTTTGAAACTCAACCATAGTTTTCACCTGCATCTCCACACGTCAGATGTTCTCTTCCATCAGCTCTATCAGGCGGCACTACATACGAAGTTATTTTCAGATACCCACTCCAGGATAATCCACAGCTTCCACATCTGGTCATCTTCATTGTCTCTTCCATTCCTTGGGTCATTACCACTGCTGCCTCTGTATCTATCCTAGGAAAAATACAAAACACAAACATGCACCAAAACAAAACCAGAACACTCCCTCCCTAAAACACCCCTTAAAAACTCCCACTCAAACTCCCCTGTTTTCAGCTCTGTTTGCTGCTTTTGTGCTGCTGGCTGGCTGCTTGGCTGTCTTTATAGGTGCCCTAATCAGGCAAATCTCATTGCCTAATCAGGACTCTGCTTCTCTCACAGCACCCTGCCGCCTACCAGCCTTTGCAAACTGAAAACAAAACAAAAACCACGCAAACTCACTCACTGCTCCTAAGGAACAGCAGCTTGCCTTCTCCCTTCTCCAGCAGAACTTCCCACTCAGATTCCCGTTTATTCAGTAGTCATTCTTGAAAATAAAGTCCTCATCCAATTTATCTAACAGATTCCAAATACTTATTTAAAAAATAGAGAGGCAAAATGTCTTGCTTTGCCATGAATTAAGAAATATTACTGTTGGTTCATCTAAAAGTAAAATAACGTAGTGGTGAATGCCTCAAGAAGAAGGCTTATAATGGAAAATCAACAACACCCTTAAGGGTAGCGACATTCCAGAAATCCTCTGTGATGAAACTCATTCTAGCTAACCTCTAGCATAGTAACTCAGGGCCCAGTCAAAAGCCCACTGAAGTTAGTGGGAGGATTGACTTCAGTGAGCTTTGGATTGGGGTCCAAGTTTGTGGTTGATCTGCACTCAGCTCTCAACATATTTTAAGGGCTACATGCCACCTGGTACAAAGTTAAGTTTTCCTTGAAGTTACACAAACCTTAACATTCTTCTTTAAATAGCTTTTAAAACATAGTTCAACTTAATCTCAACTTCTGATAGATCAGCAGCATTGTGATCCTCCATACAGGTGGCTGCAGATCAATTGGGGGTTTTGTAAACCAGTTACTGAACAGAAAACTCTACATTTAGCAGTATATCCTAGCAGATATTCACTGTGTTTTGAGGATAGTCTGAGTTATATCTTGGCACTTCAAGAAATTTATGTTTGACATTTGATGCTCCGTTTTATATATGAGAATAAAAAGATCATGTTAATGGTGGCATCAAATAGAATTTTTTTATAAAAAGTTAAATGATTTCTTTTTAATGTGCTATGTAATGTTAGGTAAGTTTGTGTTTCTCATTAATTTGCAACCTCCTTTACAAAAACATACTGTTCTATGGCCTTTCTGTACCCCAGTTCACCAGAGCTCACTGTTACTCAATGTTTATCTTCACTGAGTCACTGACCCATTTGCTGATGGTTGAGTTTCCTATACCATTCCTTTGCCTTGAATCCTGGTGCTGTTTTTTCCATATTAGAAATATTTCCGCTTCTTCTCTTATTTCCCAGCAGCAGCTATTTAATTTTCCATTGCTTCAGTTTCACTTGTTTATCCTCTTTTCAGTCCACAGTGTTTTCAGTATATAGAGGAAATCAAATTTTTTTTTAAAAAAATAAACAATAAATGAGATCTTTTAGCATTACTGATGCTACTTCATTTCCTAACTTAAAAAGTAAGCTATATGGACAAAAAATAGGTTTTGGAATTTGAAAGTGAAAAACCAAGTGAGACTATTTAAAATAATGCTAGATACCTTCTCAGGATGGTTATTTCAGCGAAAGAAATTATATAAATACATAATATTATTTGGCAAGTATATTTTTATACTTCAATGAAAAATGATCCAGGATTTCTCAAATACTCAGGACTCTGTTCAATCTGAGCTCATGATCATCGCTGTCTTTCAAAGCTCAACTTGGGTTTGTGGCAAAGCACTCATAAATTAAAGGATAGCATTGTGAATATATGTAGACTGAATTCCATAAGAACACAGTACGTTCTCATTTATGATATGAAGTAAATTAGCAAGCAAACATCTAAAGATACTGTACACTTCTTAAAAGATTATTGACATTGGGTTTCACCTTGGCCCAGAATGAGAGCAAGGAGCTAGGACTGTTTCAATATACTAATGCCAAAAGTCAGTCTTGGAGGCAACTAAGGTGGTCAGTGCTTCTTACAACAAAGGTCATGCTTCCAAATAAAAACATTTATGCTTGGCAATATAATATCTTATGACCATTTTTGGTCTTTACTACTGTAAAAAGACAAAATAGTTCTGTAAAATGCACAGTGGTGTAATTCTGACTTTTGAGTGCTTCAGTTTATAGATGTATTTGGTAACTATAATTGAAGTACAATAAAGCAAAATCAAAATGCAGTGAACTTTGCAATATGTAATAAGCATTTGCTATATTTATAAACTAATTATGAATGAGAATAAAAAAGTGCGACTGTAAGTCATGAAAAGAAATAAAATGACTATTTTCCAGTAATACAAGTTATGTGATTCTCACTCTGGAGACATGCTTCCAGTGTGTCAGTTAGTGGGAACTCTCAAAGCTATAACATTTTGAGAGCTATTGCTCTCCACAGCAGTACTGCTCTCCATCAGCAGTCACGAGGTGAAAAAATATACTACATTTACATTTATTAAAACATTTGTAAGCTCTTCAGAGCAAGGAATTTCATTGTCTATAAAGTTCCTAGTTCACTTTTCCACTATATATGTAATATACGTTACTCTAGCTGGAAATAATGGTGATATATAAATTTTAAGTTGGAGATAAAAGTACTATATTTTAGGGCTTATAAAGAATTGAGCTAGGTTTGGGGCCAGGAATAAGAGACTGGCTGTGTATCTTGTCCAAGTCTCCCTTAGGCAAAAGCTGCATGTTGTTTAAAAAATTGGTGGTTTTATGACATAAATAAATGACTAGATCCAAACTAAGATGTTCAGTGTACTTGTGACTGAATGGCTTAAGCCAAATCTAACCAAGATCTATCTGCAGAAGAGGTTACATTACTTTGATTATACCACTTATGTCACTTTTTTCCCTTCCAGTCCCCAAAAGCTGAATTTCACTCTATTTTGCATGTGTGAAAAGTGTGCAGTCATTTTGATCATTCCTTCTAATAAGCAAGGAATCAGACAGCTTCCTAAAGAATTGAAAGCAGTAGTCATCTGATTTCAGTGGGGGGGTGTTCCTTTCTTACCACTTAGCGCCAGTGGTTTAGGGCTGCTGGTGGTAAATGCTACTTTATTTTTGTGTCTATAGCTAGCACCAGAAAACCTTGACTCCCAGCACCAAAGGCTTTAATTGCCTTTATCTTTTTACAGATATACTATTTGAAATCTGTTTGGCACTTGTTTACAGTTAATCTGTGCATAATAAACAGTATGATATAAATAGACTTAGATTCACTATTCAAGATAAAGACCCAGTTTAATCTCCTGAAAATGTTAACATTTACAGACAGTTCTGCTTATTTCCAATAATTCTCTTTCCCTTTGGTTTTATTGCTTAGGACATTTGCATGAAACAGGAACTCCACATGCCTCACTTTAAAATCCAAATCCTCTATTTGTGACATGACACACAATTATTTCTGCAGTGATTATTAGAATGTCAAAAAGACAAAATCATGACTTCAGGTGAAGAATAAGCAGAAGAACCAGAAAACATAATAAGCAAAGATTCTGTTTCCACACAATTACTCTAGTAATAAAGAATCAGGAAAGAACAGAAAATAACAGCTGTATGATTTAAAATTGTTTCTAACTGTAATCTTTTTTCTCATGATCCATCAGCTACTACTGAAGGGTAAATTACCTAAGTTTTGTTTAAATAGCTACAAAAATAAAATGCCAGTGATGTCACAACACTGGAGAAAACATTGCTTTTAATCAAGTCCCACTGTAGGATTCTTGACATCTTTTCTGTAGAAATAAATTTTAATCTAATCATTTTGTAATTTGTGATTAAAACTAGTTGGAGAATAATAGATATTTGGGGCAGATACTGCAAACACATGCATGTTTAATTTTACTCGTGATTAATCCTATGAAGTCAATGGGACTACTCACATGAGTAAAGTTAAGTATGTGTGTATTTGCCACAGGGGACTTAGAGAGACAAAAGAGCTATTAGGTCATCTCATCCACCCCCTTTCTAATGCAATCTTCTGTACATTTACTATTGAATTGTCCAGTCTAATTTTAAATACCCCAGGTAATAGAGTTTCCATCTTATACCTGAGAGGACAGTTCCACAGTTTAATTGTCATTGATTCTTAGAAAAAAATTTCTGAAATACAGGCTAATTTTCCTGGTCTTAATTTCATTCATTTTCACATAATTTTGTCCTTTTCTATCCAAAGTTATTCCTTGTCCCTCCTTGTTTGCATCCTTCAGATATTTGTAGAATAATGTTATGTCCCTCTCTTATCCATCATAAATATTTAACTCTTTATTTGTGTTTGTCCCTCCAGACCTGTAATAATCTGTGCAGCTGTTCAAGATTCTTCGAGTAATTGTACGTGTGTATTCCACTCCAAGTGTGTGCGCATCCCGATAACAGTTGCCGGAAATGTTTCCTTCAGTGGTACTTGTCTGGGTGTCTTGAGCGCTCTCTTCTGCCATCCGACTATAGCGCTGGTATAAAGCACCCAACAAACTCCACGGCCCCTCACTTCCTCCTTACCACCCGTGACAGTTGCTGGAACTTCTCCTTGCTTTGGCAAACTTTCTCAATGGTCTTCTTTCTCTTACATCTGTACATAGTTAGTTGTAGTCAGTTTTAGTGAAGTTCTGGAGCTTCACATTTTAGTGGAGTTTTTGTCTATTCCCTGGTGCGGAGGTATGATTCGGTCACCAGGCTTTAAGCCCTGCGCCTCCTGCAACAAGGCTGTACCCCTGAGTGACTCACATTCAAGCTGCCTGAAGTGCCTGGGAGAAGCTCAAGTTGGGGACCATTATCAGATCTGCAGAGACTTTAAGCTTTCCCCATAGAAGGACGGGGAGGCCAGGCTGAAGGTTTTTGCTCCTGGAGGCAGCACTGAGACCTGCATCTGAGCCGGTCGGTCAGACTTGGCACTGAGTGCCTCAGTGTCAGTAAGGAGTGCTCCTCCTACCATACCCAGCACCGATCACCATCCCCAGTGCCTAGGAAAAGGCACAAGAAACAGTTGGTCGACGGGACAATCCCTGGCACTGAAGGCAGCCAGGCATGGGGATCAGAGTAGAGTGCAATCTAAACCAGGGCACTCCTCTGTTGCAAAAGTCGACACCGTTGAGTCTGGCACTTATGCAGGCACTGTTGAGTTCAGTACCGGATGAGCCATCTACATCTACGGCACAGTGTGGTACCGACACTATCTCAGTACTGACCACACTGGAGGTGTTTGCTGATGCCAGAGATCTTCTCTAGCTACCAGTACCAGTATTACCGGCAGTCAATGCCTTGATGTCAATGCCTGCCCCACCTAGACATCCAGGGGGTTCTAAGCATGCATTTTGGCAAGACGCAAGGATGCCTTACCAGTTCCTGCGATGGCAGACCCTGTTTCTCCTTTGTTTCAAACCACCTTTCCCACTTCCACCGTGCTCAACACCCAACAGTCCATGATGATACAGGACCATGCACTGAGGAAGTGGGAAACACCCTTCAGTTTATTTCTTCTACTCCTTCTCACCCTGCCTCCCCATCTCTTTTCATGAACCCCTCTCATGAAGAACTTCTGGCCCGGGAGATTCAATCTCTCCTTCAGGTGGGAGCCGTGGAAGATGTTCTGCAGCATGTAAGAGGGAAGGGGTTCTACTGCCAGTTTCCTAATCCCAAAAGCCAAGGGAAGTCTCAGACTGATTTTTAGACCTGCATCAGCTCAACAACTGTTTCAAGAAAATCATGTTCCACACGGTCATAGTGGCATCTGTTATCCCTTCCCTGGATCGGTATGCCGTCCTTGATTTACGAGACACCTATTTTCATATATCAATATACCAAGGATACAGAAGGTTCCTCAGATTTGTAGTGAACCACTGGCACTACCAATTCATGGTCCTCCCATTTGGCCTGTCTACAGCTCTGAGTGTTCACAAAATGTATGATAGTAGTGGCAGCCATCCTGGGGAAATTAGAAGTGCTAGTCAAGGGCCAATCCAGGGCTCCGGTAGTGTCCATCATTTGACTAATCCAGTCGATGTTCAGAGCCCTAGCCATTCTGATAAATGTAGATAAGTCTATACTCACTCCGGCGCAGAGGACAGAGTTAATTGGAGTGGTGTTCGACTCCACTCAGGCCAGAGCGTACCTCCCAGAGGGACATTTCCAGTCAGTCACGTCCCTGATAACACCTGAAGTGTCATCCAATCACAAAAGCCTTATGTGGTACAACATGCAAGGCTGCACGTCAGACCTCTCCAGGCATGTCTGGCCACAATGTACTTGCCAAACCGCCATCATCTGGCCACTGTACTTACGATACCTCGTCAGACTCTCATCTCCCTCAATTGGTGGTTGGATCCACTCACTGTTTGTGTGGGTGTACCCTTTATACGCACTCAACCGTCTGTAACCCTGGTCTCTGACACATAAGTGCTAGGTTGGGAAACTTACCTGGGGCCACTCAGAACTTAAGGCCTCTGGCTGAATTTTCACTCCACATCAATGTCAGGGAACTCAAGAGTGTTTCACCTGGCCTGTTAGGCCTTCCTGCCCCACATTGCAGCCAGAAACTTATTTGTTCTCATAGACAACATTGCAGCCAGGTTATATGTCAACAGGCCAGGAAGAGCTCACTTTTCCCTTCTCTGTCAAGAAGCAATTCAGCTATGGGAGTTTTGCATAGCCCACTTGATCAACTCAAGGCCTCTTACCTTCTGGAAATGCAAAACGAGCTGGTAGATCACCTCAGCAGGTCTTTCACTGGTCACCACAAGTAGTCTCTTTGCGTGATTGTGGCAAGGGACATTTTCCAGCAGTGGGGACTCCCCAGATAGACCTATTTGCAACCAGATACAACAGAAAGTGGTACCAGTTCTGTTCCCTATGAGGCCACAGTCCAGGTTCTATCACAGACACCTGTCTGTTACCATAGACTGAATATCTTTACTATGCTTTCCCCCTATGCGGCTCATGCAAAGAATACTGTTAAAGATCAAGCAGGACCAGGTTGCTCTGATAACCCCAGCATGACCTTGCCAACATTGGTTCTCCACTCTGCTAGGCCCCTCAGTGGCGACTCCAGTCCTGCTTCTGTCATATCTGGACCTGATCTCCCAGGACCATGGTTGGCTGCTCCACCCAAACCTGAGCGCCCTTTACCTAACAGCCTGGAAGCTCCGTGGCTAAATCCCAGAGAGCAGGCTTGCTCAGAACAAGTTCATCGGGTTCTTTTAGGAAGTAGAAAGCCATCCACCAGGGCTACTTACCTCTTAAAGTGGAAGTGGTTCTCTGGGCATTCCAATGTGGTCATCCTTCCAAGTTATACTTGATTATCTATAGCACCTAAAACAGCAAGGCTTAGCAATCTCTTCTATCAGTGTTTATCTGACAGCAATATCAACTTTCCACCCTTGGGTAGATAATCAATCTGGTTTTTTTTTAAATGACATGTCTGTCCGATTCCTCAAAGGTCTACAAAGGTTATACCCTGAAGTGAGAGAGACTGTTCCTCCCTGGGACCTGAACTTGGTCTTAACTAAGCTTACGGAACTACTGTTTGAACCTTTGGCAATGTGCTCCTTACTATACCTCCTCTGGAAAGTGGTTTTCTTAGTGGCCACGCTTCGGCCAGAAGGGTCTCGGAGCTCCGTGCCCTCACATCAGAGCCTCTGTACGTAGTCTTCTTTAAAGATAAGGTGCATTTATGTCCTCACCCCAGTTTCCTGCCAAAAGTGGTTTCATGATTTCTTACCAATCAGGCAATCTACTTGCGTGTCTTCTACCTGAAGCCACATTCAAATAGGAATGAACAATGCCTTTACTCACTGGGCATTAGATGAACCCTAGCTGTCTACGTAGAAAAAAGTAAACCATTCCACAAGTCCACCCACCTGTTTGTAGCTGTAAGGGACAGGATAAAAGGTCTCCCAATCTTTTCACAGACAATTTCATCCTGGATTACTTCATGTATTCGCACTTATTATGATCAAGCGGGTTTTTGCCATCTGCTAACCTGACTTCACATTCTACAAGGCCGCAAGCATCCTCAGCAGCATTCCTAGCGCAGATCCCTATTCAGGACATTTGTAAAGCAACAACCTGGTCATCAGTGCACACATTCTCCTCCCATTACGCCATCACTGTACAGTCGAGAGATTATGCCACATTTGGTCTGCAGTCAGTGTATCCATGAACTCAGATACCTCCACCTTTTCAACTGCCAAAGTCACCTAGAATGGAATGCACATATGCAATCATTTGAAGAAGAAAAAATGGTTACTAACCTTCCATAACTGTTGTTCGAGATGTGTTGTGCAAGTCCACTCCACGACCTGCCCTCATGCTCCTCCTACATCGGAGTTTTCTGGAAAGAAGAAAATGAGGGGGTGCGGGGTCGGCTGTGCATTTTATACTGGCGCTATAGGCGCGCAGCAGCAGCGGGTGCTCGAGCTGCCCCAATGGGTACCACTGAGGGAAGTTTCCAGCGACTGTGCTCGGGGCGCGCGCACACCTAGATTGGAATGGACATGTGCAACACAACTCAAAGAACAACAGTTATGGAAGGTTAGTAACCAGTTTTTACCTCTGCTGTCATACTTAGTCAATACCTGTCACCTCAGTTACTGTAACAACTTTTTCTCTGATTACCACATTGCATCCTCATATCCGTTCCAAATTGCTGCAGGTAAAACTGTTCTTTATCATCTCTGATTCTACCATGCACACATACACCCTCATAAATATTTGTGCTGTTTACAATCTTTTTCATCCTTGCCTTCATGTTTCTGACCAGCTGCAGTCTGACCTACATGTTATTTCTGGTCTCCCCTAACCCCGAGATGTGTAAAGTAGGGCCATTTGTGATTACTAAGCTTGAAGCAGTGGCACTTAAAGGATGACATACAAATAATTGCTTAATAACAAAAAAAACTAATATTGTTCTGTATATTAAATTTAGGTTTACTCCCAGTGGAATAAATCTAGTAAATGAATGGCTTGTTTACTAGAGAACATAATGTTTATGCCTTCTTCTACTGTTTACTATAGAAACGATTTTTTCTTAAGAGCAAAGAAATATTTCTTGCTGTCTTGTTTGACAAGAATGTATACTATAATATATTTACAGTATACAGTAACACCCACACACTAATACAGTGGTCACCAATCTGTCGATGGTTGATCCTGGAGCTTCTGCCAGTTGATCGCGATCTCCGGGCTGCTAAAAGTCTGGTGGCGCAGCGGGGCTCAGATAGGCTGCCTGCCTGCCATGGCCCATGCCGCTCCCGGAAGCGGTTGCCTGCTGGCACATCTCTGCGGCCCCTGAGAGGCAAGGAGGCAGCTCCACGTGCTGCCCTCACCCCCAGTACCGTCCCCGCAGCTTCCATTGGCCAGGAACTGGCCAATTGGAACTGTGCGCGTAGCACTTGCGGGCATGGGTAGCGCACGGAGACCTGCTGCCCCCCTCTCTCCAGGGGCTGCACTGACCTGCCAGCAGCCAGTCGCTTCCAGGAGCTGCCTGTGGTAAGTGCTGCCCAGCTGGAGCCTACACCTCACATCCCCTCCTGCACCCCAACACTCTGCCCCAGCCAGGAACCCCCTCCTGCACCCAAACTCCCTCCCAGTGCTTTCACCCCTCACTCCTGCACCCCAACCCCTGGCCCCAGGCTCAGCCCAGAGCCCCCTCCCATACCCCAAACCCCTGCCCCAGCCCGGTGAAAGTGAGTGAGGGTGGGGGAGAGCGAGCAACAGGGAGGAGGGAATGGAGTGAGCAGGGCGGGGCTTCAGAGAAGGGGCAGGGTAGATCCTGGGTTGATCTTAAATTCAAAAAGTGATCTTGTGTGTACAAAGGTTGGAGACCACTGCTGTAATACTGTCCCTTTAATAAGATGCATTCTTTTTCTTGAGACATTCATAATCTTGATGCTCCTGATTCAATAAAGATATAGTATTTGCTAAATGAGAGATCCTTTATACACCCTCTGATGTCTTATTTGATTGTATAATCTCCACAGCAGTGATTTGTGATATCACAAACAGGTTCATGATTTCAGGAATAAGTGGCATCCTAATAAATGCAAATAACTCTTACAGTAAAAATATATTTTAATTGCAGGGAAAAGAAATACAGAAGAGTTATGAAACAAGCAGAATTATTTCTAAATGTTTTTCATAAGGCATCAACAGTTGTTTAAGATTTAATGAATAATTGGGATATTATACATTCATCAGTTTGCTACTCAGTTTAATGCTTTATATATATATTTTTTTGAGCTTGTGTTTGATAGTCTCATTTTTCCCTGTGTGATTAGAACATTGATTAGAGGTGGTCTTTCCAATTTAGACATCTAAACTTCTTATCCTTGGAAATCTGACTCTAAGGGTACGTCTATACTTTGCTTATCGCTGAACCCAGAGGTAAGCAATCGATCTTCTGGGATCGATTATCGCATCTTGTCTAGATGCAATAAATCTATCCTGGAAGTGCTCGCCGTCTACACCGGTACTCCTGCTCTGCGAGAGGAGTACGTGGAGTCGACGGGGGAGACTGCCTGCCGCGTGTGGACCCGCAGTAAGTACCTTGTAGTTCGAACTAAGATACTTTGACTTCAGCTACTTTATTCACGTAGCTGAAGTTGCGTATCTTAGTTCGAAATGGCGGGTTAGTGTGGACCAGCCCTAAGATGTTTTATACCTTCAGTACTGGTTGGTATCTAGATTTCAGGATTAGACAATCATATGGAGTAGAGGGAATCCATAATGAGGTTCAGTGTGGACACAGTCCCAAACTGTCTTTTCCAGTATGGAAACCTCCCATCCTCCTACCCCAGCGTTTTTTCTAGATTTGCCTTACTTCCCTTACTGATGTCAATTCAGGGAACAGTAGTATAAACAAAGGCAGAGCAAAAATAGCATTCAGTTCGGGAGAGCCATCATTGGTGAGGCAGTCAGTTGGTAAGATGTTCTCTGATCACGCAGGTAGGTTGTCTCTTCCAAAATTTCCAAGAGTGCATGGGATGGTAAGCTGTTTTCCTTCTGCAGCTGGAGTGAAGTAGACATATCAAGTTGTTAAACTTCTTTTTTATTGGTTTTGGGATTTTTTGGTTTATTTTGTCTTTCTTCATGAAATTCTGCCTAATGTTAAGGTTCCTTGAGTAATATAGTAATGATGACCATATAGATTTTTTTTTTTTTAATGGCCCAAATACTTTGTATTTTTGCTAGTTGGTTGGAAAGATAATTGGATTCAGGCCAGGACATGGAACTGAAACCACGTTAGTGATACTAATCAGTCATCTACTCCTGTCAGTGAATAGGAGGAAGATGTCTATTCTCATCTTCCTAGACCTCTGCAGTATTTGATGCTGTTGACCAGGAGATACTACTGTCCTGCTGAGATATCTTACTCTAGTGAATTGCTCATGTACCAGTATACATGTAAGGTGGACTGTGAAGATAGTGATTTAAAATTTGTTATTCATTTGTATTACAGTAATACCATTAGCCTCAGTCAGGATCAGGGCCCCATTGCACTAAGTGCTATACACATACACAGAAAGATACAGTCCCTTCCCTGAACTGCTTATAAGCCAATTTAAAACAAGGTGCAAAAAATGTTCCAAGTGATGAGGGAAGAGGGGGAAAGAAGACCAGGGTGAACAACAGGATCACATGATTATGCAGGTTAGCTATTGCTTAACTTAGTGATTACAGATGGCTCAGAAATTGTCCCATCCTGATGAATGATGACCTAGCTTCAGTTATTCCTGGCTTTGTCGTTTCTCAGATGAACTACAGCAATTCCATATGCCTTCCGCATTTAGGAAACTTCAGCTGGTATAGAATGCTACATGTCTCCTCGGCAACCCAGGTTACCATGAACGCAAACCTATCCTCCACTCCCTATAATGGCTTCCTGTAGAATTTTGAATCAAGTTCAAGGTCTTGGTCCTTCCCTTCAAGGCACTCCATGGCCTGAGCTCAGGATATCTAAAAGACTACCTATTCACCATATTTGGGGTTGTGAAGGAATTTTTCCCAGGTCATATTAGCAGGGATCCCAAGGGTATTTTGCCTTCCTCTGAAGCGTGGGGCATGGGTCACTTTCTGGTTTAAACTAGAATAAATGGTGGGTTCTATGTAACTTTAAGACTTTAAATAATAATTTGAGGACTTCAGTAACAGCCTGAGGTTATGAGTCTATTATAGGAGTGGGTGGATGAAGTTCTGTGAAGAGATTAGATGATCACAGTGGTCCATTCTGGCTTTAAAGTCTGAGTCTAAACTTCTGGGATAAAGACCATGATTGACATCTTCACTCCTCTAGCACAATAGAACTCTCTACAGTAAGAGTAAAGCTAGTCTGTGGGCGGGGGACAGAATTTTTTCAGGGTCTCATCCAAGACTGGAATAAACTCACCCAAAAACTAAGGACCATCACAAACCTGACCACCTTGCACTCAGAGTGCAAGGTGAATTTTATCTTGTTTTCTCTAACAGAAATACATTTCAATATGTATATTTTAAAAATTTCTACCAAAACAAGACCCTCCATTGTAAATACTTCTCCCTGAGGAGAGAGATGATGGGCCAAACAACATGTGACCAATGTTAGTCACATTACTTAATGCCCTACTAGAAGGCACTCAGATATTATCATGATGGGTGACGTAAGGACCTCTGTAGAATAGAAGATAATTTTCACATAGATACATCCTTCTGGGAGAAGACTGGCTAAAAGTGTTTTTCCTGCCTCGAAGGAGTGTGTACATAACTGGCCATAATTCTACGGGTATAACATGGCATATAACAGAGCAGAGACAGAAAGAAAAGTCACAAATAACAATGGAAAACAGAAATATTTCAAAATCGGCAACAAAGTTTAGGAGAGTGTATAGCAAGTGAGAATTGTAGATGGGGCGAGGTGGTGTCTTTTCCAGCACCAAAAGTGATGGTTTCATGTATACTATATCAGGAACTTCCAAAGACCTACCAAGACAGCTAGAAGATACTGGAAAGAAACAGAATTTTAGACATGTGATACAAGTAGGTAGAAGAGAAATGATACAACCAATTTCCAGCTCATGTTAGAAAGTTAGTATAAATGGGGGGATTAGTAAATCTGCAAATGACACAGAACTTGCTGACTTAAAACTTTTGTTTTTCAACCCATCCATGCAGGAAACTTTGATTCAGAAAAGAATCAGCAATACCACTCCTGCACTAGGTAGTATTACTCTAAACCTTCTGAGGATTTGATATAAAAGAGGTTTTCTGGAACACTTATTCCATTGCAAACACCCATACTTAAAAATCCTTTTATTTGAGCAAGATTCTATTCATAGTCCAAAATGATGTGTTTTTAAAACTTTGAGGAAAAAATATTTTTTAGCTGAACTGCGAACACTCTAATTTTGTAAAGGTAATAATGTCATGCATAAACATCTTCCTCTTCAGATAGTGCTTACACACAGTGGGATGGGAATTTTTATATGTTACTGTTGCACTGGGCTTTTGTGGACATATGTTTGATGGAAGGAAAACTTAACTACAGATTCTAGATAGTATTATAATTGCATGCCTTCATTTGAATGCTTTCTTTCCTGTTTTCATGCTTCATCTTAAGATTTGTTTTTCTGTGCTAAAGTCAAAAAGCAGTGAAATTTAATTTAGGGCCCAATTCTGCAGTCCCATTACTTATGAAAGTATTATTTAAGTAGACCAAGTGACAGCACATACTGTTGGGTTGAACACTAGGATCTGGCCTTCAAGTTTGGTATCCTTTCTTACTCCATAGACAGCCTCTGATTTGACTAAAGAAACTTGAAGCACATTATTGTTTCAGTTAATTTCAGATTGGTCAACAGTGGTGCACACCTTCAAATACTATTTACATAAATGTTTCTCTGTTTCATTGTACTTCTTGGCAGTGCTTAATTTGTAATGAAAGAGATGCTGGGGCTCAAGCAATTAGGTGCCAGGGTAGAAGCAATTTTTTAAGTTTCATAACTGATGCGGCAAGTCCAGAGGTGCCGGGGCTCAGCCCTGGCAAACCCCAGCACAAATTAAACAGTGCTTTTTGGCCAAATGATAGTTAGTTACTTGTAGCAAGAATTCTTCGAGATGGCGCTGCACATTCCCTCGTATGAGTACTGAGCTGCTTTAAGGTACAACCTTCCTAGCAATGTCAGCTAGAGTGCTCTTGTGCCCCGCCCCCATCCCTCCCCTCAGCGTCACTGACCTTTTATAGGCTATGTTGGGGTCAGAGTGCTCTCATCACCTCAGTTTCTTCCACCGCAAAGCTAGAGACGCAGAACAAACAAGGACTCTACCCGAGAGAGGAAGGCAGTTGGGGAGTGTGAATACGAAGAGCTATCTCAAAGAACTCCAGTAACAAGTAAGTGACCTTCATTTCTTTGAGTGCGTCTGCATATTCCCACTTATAGGACAGATTGATAATCGGGGCTGAAACTAACCCAAAGGCAGGAACAAAGTCATAATTGACTAGAGAATGAAGCATCACTTTTCCAAATGGTTCACATTCGTCCAAGAATGTGGTTGGAAGGAACTGAGGTGGTGAGGGTGCTCTGCCCTCTACAACCTTGCCCTCAGAATGTAGGTGATGCTCAGAGGGGAGGTGGGGACGTGAGAGCACTCCAGCACTGCTAAGAAGGTTCTACCATAAGGCATCTCAAGGTAGCACAATACTCACAGGTGGGAAATATGCAGAGCCACATGAAGAACTGACAGTGTATGTTCCTATGTCAATTTCATATAAACCTTTTGACTTCCATGCTACTGCAGTGCTTTTTTTCCCCCTCTGTATTAAATATCATGGGGTCAGGAGTTCAATTCAATGGATTAGAAATTTTCATGCATCCTAGTGCTAATAGCTTCTAGACTTTCTGCCTGCTATAGAGTATGTAGTAATTAAGAGGCATCAGTAGAATAGAACCATTTCATTGGATAATGGTCTTCTGCTGGTATAGAATTGCTGTAACATACCCAAAATGTTTATTTTAGAAGTAGGAGACATTGTCATAGGAATGTAGATGTAATATTTGTATCTGCTGGATGTTGTTGCTTACAAGATGTCAACCCTGTCATATTATCATCTTTACAGTAGCAAACCCTATTTAAAGTTGTGATCAGATTTCCATTATTTATTTTCACGTTTATAGTTGTTTTAAATTCTTTTGAGGTGAAACTTAATGATGAGCTGAAATTGTTCTTAAAATCTATTCAGCAATTTTTGCGTTATGAGAGTGGAGGGAAAACACACTTTTCTCAGAACTATTGATCCCTTTCAACACCCATAACTCAAATATCCTCCAAACTTGACTTGTAATTATTCCTCTCTGAAGAAAATCTCATAGCTAACGAGCACATCAATTTTTTAAGATCCACTCCTCATTGAATTCAGTGACTCCTGCTCAAAAGGAAGAAATTGAATGACCCAGGTAACAATAGGCCAGTTAGCCTGACATCAGTTCCATTACTTCAGATTTGTTGCCCCAAAAGAATAGCTCTGATATGAGTATCTCTCCCACATCCTCTGCAATGGCCTTGTTTTCCTCAAATGTTCCTTTAAAACCTTTGTCGTCTTGTGACTCCACTGTGTGTTTGTCAGGCTGCCTGCTTCTAATGTACTTGCAAAAAATAACAGTCATTTTTTTTTATCTTTAGCAAGATGCTTCTCAAATTCTTTCTTGGCCTGTGTTATATTTTTACATTTTATTTGCCAAGGTTTGTGCTCCTTCCTATTTTCCTCATTAGGATTTGACTTCCACATTTTAAGGGATGCCTTTTTGCCTCTGGCAGCCTCCATTACTCTGCTGTTTAGCCATGGCAATTCTTTTGGTCCTCCTGTTGTTTTTCATTGGGGGCATGCATTTAGTCCAATGGCTGGTCCACACTACCCCCCAAGTTCGAACTAAGATACGCGACTTCAGCTACGTGAATAATGTAGCTGAAGTCGAAGTATCTTATTTCAAACTTCAAAGTACTCACCGCTGGTCCACGCGGCGGCACGCAGGCTCCCCCGTCAACTCCACCTGCTCTGTTCGTGGAGCAGGATTACCGGTGTTGACGGGGGAGCACTTCCTGGTTCAATTTATCGCGTCTAGACAAGACGCGATAAATCGAACCCAGAAGATCGATTTGACTCCTCCGACGCGGCGGGTAAGTATAGACGTACCCCAAGTCTCTACTGTGGTGTTTTTAAGCAATCTTCATGCTGCTTGCAGGCATTTTAGCCTTGTGACTGCTCTTTTTAATTTCCATGTAACTAGTGTCGTCCTTCATGTGTAAATCCTCTTTTCAAAGAAAAATGTTATTGTGGTGGGTTTTTTGATGTATTCTCTCCTACAAAGATGCAAAACTTAATTACCCAGAGGTAATGGTCACTTACTGAGAGATTTGGCCTATAGTTATTTCATGGGCCAAATCCTCTGCTCTATTTAGGACTAAATGAAGAATTGCCTCTCCCCTTGTGAGTTACAGAACTAGGTGCTCCAAGAAGCAGCCATTTATGGTGTCTAGAAATTTTCTCTGCATCATGCTTTGAGGTAACTTTTACCCAGTCAATATGAGAATAGTTGAAATCGCCCATTATTGTTGTGTTTTCTGCCTTTGAATCCTCTCTAATCTTCCTGAGCATTTCACAGTCACCGTCCTACACTCTTATTACTCAAGCATGGAATTTCTATCCGTTGAAGTTCTGTGGTACAGTTTGATTCATTTAAGATTTTCACCTTATCTGACTTTTTTTTAACATGTAATGTCACTCCCCCACTAGTGCAAACTACTCTGTCATTCCTGTATATTTTTGTACCCTGGTATTGCATTGTCCCATTGATTAGCCTCATTCCACCAAGTTTCCATGATGCCTATTGTATCAATGTCCTTATTTAATGCCAGGCATAATTCACCCATCTTAGTATTAGACTTCAGTGGCATGATATGTCCTAAATGTAGGGATGGGGGGGGGAAAGTAAGTTGAAAAATGACTTAGCAGATAATTAGTGACCATAACGTTTTAGCAGATCCTAAGGAAATCCTCCTTGCCATGTAACATTAGCACATTTCTCCTTTAACAGGATTCTGGTAGGGACAGTGGCTAAAACAATATTCACAAAGATTGCAAATACCATTGTGACAGGGTCTGACTCACCCCTGCGGCGCCTCCTGCTGGTTTCTCCGGGAATTAGCTCGTCCAGCCTCTGGAGCGCCCTCTGCAGGCTGGTGAGATCCGCCTGACCACTCTGGGCCGTGTCCCTCCCAGGATCCGGTGCCCCTTTAACTGGGGTGCTGCCCCCTGGCACTACCCCTCATATCTGGGTCTCCCCTCCCCAGGGGACCCCCAACCCACTATCCCCACCTCGCCTCAGTCGTAGGCTACTGCCAGTCTCCAGCTAGCCCCCGTGCCCTGGGACAGACTGCAGTATAAGCCACTCATCACAGGCAAAGGGGGTTGGGACCTGCTGCCTCAGCCTACCTGTGGGCTGCCCCCTGCAGCCCCTGTACCCAGTTGGCCTTACCAGGCCTGCAGCCTGGGGTTTTCTCAGGCCGGAGCTCCCCAGCTCCCTTAGCCTTCCCCCAGCCCTGCTCCACTCTAGGTACCTGCTCAGGTCCTTGCAGCCAGGCCCTTCCCTCTCTGAAGGCAGAGAGAGTGTGTCTCTTCTGCTCTAGACCCACTGCCCTCTTATAAGGGCCAGCTGGGCCCTGATTCAACTGGCCACAGCTGTGGCTGTTTGCCAATCAGCCTGGCTTCTCAGCCTCAGCCCTCTCCCAGAGCTGTTTCCAGCCCCTCAGGGCAGGGGTGGGTATCCACCACGCCACAATCATATTGAAACAAACCAAAAATGGCCTTCAACAGAGGAGAAAATTAAAACTGCAAATATTAAAAAAAAACAAAGAAAAAAACCAACACAATTTTAAGATCTTTCTGCAAATTCTGATAGATTTTTCCTCCCTAGCATTGAGCATACCTTAGTCTGCCAGTAATCCCACTGAAACCCATAGATGATTCCAGAGTAAAGGTACTATTCAACCTGAGTAAGGGCAATAATATTTATCTTTAAGCTTTTTTCTTTAGAATGAAATTTTTATCTACAAAGCTAGCGAGCCATTTAATGCTAGCATCATTAAGCACAAGCTGTCTTTTTCTATATAAAAAATAATTTATTTTAAAATTGCACGAAACTATAAAATTCACAGTTTTCAGTCAATTAAAAATGTTTTTGTGATACATATACTGTACATATTGACACATGCATTTTGAAGTCTCAATATGAAAAAATATATGGGGACAAGTTGCTGTGAGATTCTTAGTTATATGCTTACATTTGTAACTTTAACATTGTGTTAATGTAACTTTTTGCATTGAAATCTTAACTAGCTGAGAGAACAGCTCTGTTATGTTTCAGCAAATAAGGTGGTGAGTTACTTATTTTGTTAAGCTTTCATCAATGAGCAGTGATCATCCATTACATAAATTCACAAACTGTATGGCAAGGATTCTATTTGTTATGATGCTTTTAATTTTATTCTTAACACTATCTTCACTTGACTGCAGCTGCCTTAGGTATCTTTCTTCCAGTTTTCTCATTCACCATGTCATAATTGTGGTGCCCGTGTCATTACACATTTAGTCATGTAAATACCTCGGAAGTCCTCAGACTTGTCCTTGAATGTAACTAATTTCCGGTTTTCATGTTTAAATATAGGTGTTGACCAGAACCGTGTACTTTGATGCACCATACAATATATTAACTGAATTACACAGCATTTTGAGCCGAAGGAGGCTTCCTCCATTTCTAAAACATTATTCTTGGCTATACTACTATAATGTTTGGCAGCCATAGCTGCCTGTTTTAAGGATGAGAGACAGCTGCAGGTACTGGCAGTCTACAGAATGCATAATTATTAAGAGTAACTGGTGCATATGATAGTATAATTCAACAGAAAAAAACATCTGGCATGTACTATATTTGTCATATGAGAGTTTTGCAGTAGGTACTTGCTGCAGCTGGCAGATTCATCATCCATCTGCCAAAATACTAAACAGCTCACCTTTTGTTTTCTACTTACTTTGCAAAGACAATATTGAATAGAAACTGATTTGATCAACTTTTTTAAAGCCTTTCTCTTTGTTTTAATATTGATTTTTTTTAATAAGTAGAATGGATCAGCTCTTTAGCCCAGTATCTTTAGTGTTCCTTGTCATTTATAAGGCTAAATCCTTTCCTTTAAACATATGTTAGTATGACAATCAGGGTCCAGAAACCCTACGAGAACACCAGAAGGTTTAGGCCCAAAATGAGCATTAGTGTACTATGTGCTCATTAGTGTACTATGTGCTCATTAGTGTACTATGGAAGTATATAGGGTATGGTCTTTAATGAAAGCTTGTAATGCTCGGAACTTCATGGTTATTATGAGTTATGTACAGACTATGGTTATGTATTTGTGTATATGGAGAATTGTGCTAATCAGTTTCAGTTTCACCTCACAGCAGGGCTTCGAGCAATGAGACAGGGAAAGGCAGAGAGGTGCCTCACAAGCCAGGTGTTTACACAAAACTAGACTCAAGTAACAATCCGCTCTGCAACCCAGGAAAACACAGTTGTGGATCATTAAAGTTAATGGAAAGATACTGAGGCATTCTGACTATCAATTCGAGGGAATTTTCCCGACTCTGAATAACCATGAGTCACTATGCCAGGAGAGAGTTTAAAAAAGGGGCAGGGGCATCCGTTTTAAAAAGGAGACTTAAAACTGAAATTTTCATCTAGAAACTGAGGGACAGCCTCTTGGCAAAAAGCTGTCTGAGAAATGTTGGATCCCTCCTATAGCTAATGAGTACACTGGGAAACTGTTCAGAGGCAATCGATAAAATCCCTTTTCTAATACAAGTATCAGAGGGGTAGCCGTGTCAGTCTGGATCTGCAAGAGCGACAGAGAGTCCTGTAGCACCTTATAGACTAACAGATATATTGAAGAATAAGCTTTCGTCTGATGATGCGTCTGACGAAGTGAGTCTTCGCCCACGAAAGCTTATGCTCCAATATATCTGTTAGTCTATAAGGTGCTACAGGACTCTTTGTTGCTCGTTCTAATACAAGTTATCTAATATGGAAGTGTAAAGCCTGAGATGGCATCTTTGTTTGTTTTCTGTGTAACTTGTAGGTGTTTGCTTTCCCTTACTATTTCATCTTTGAATCTGTGGTTTTTCTATTAAATAAACTTGTTGTTTATTTTTACCCAATCAGGCATCTGGTGCACAAACTGTGGAATGTATGTGCCAAAGTGAACTGATAACATGGGGTCTGGTTTCATCCCTTTGGGGGTGATGAACCAGAGGGGAATAGTGTGAATGTTTGGTAGTTCAGAACTTGGGAAGACTTGGGACTGTTGGGGTGACCCTACAAGGAATAATTAGGCTGTTGGAAGTCAGGGTGAGACCTTGTCCTTGTGGGCAGGTTACTTGTGTCAGGGATCTGAGCCATAACAGCATACCATTAAGGCATCCCAGTGTTATAGAGCAGCCAGTGACAAATCCCCTTATCAGTATGTGTGTAGTTTAATATTAGCTATATTTAAATATAGACACGGCCCATACAGTTAGTGATGGTTCATTCATAGGTAGCTTCCATTAGATACCTCCTCAAGGATGATGTACATCCCAAGCTTCTGCATCCGACCATCTTCTAACTTTTCTCTCCTCTCCTCCTTGGGTTATTTCTACTGCTGCCTCAGTAGCCATCATTGTTTTCTCTTCCTAGACCCTATTCCTAGAAATAAAGAAACTAGGAGATGGGGGGAGAAGGCTGGGAGAGACTTCTGACATCTCCACGCCTGGCTTCAGTACACAGGAGCAGGAAAATCAGCTAAATGAAGATATAATAAGGGATAATGGAACAACACAAGCTAGAAAATCAAGTTGAGGTATTAGGGAAACAACTGAAATAATTGTACATGAATCCAAGGAGTCTGGGCAATAAAATGGAGGAACTGGAACTACTGTTGCAGGAGGTCAAACCAAATATACAGGGATTACATACAAATAATGGAATAGCACCCATGACTGGAATAGTAGAATTGAAAGGTATTTTCTGTTTAGAAGAGATAAGAATAAAGGTAAAGATGGTGGGGTAGTGCTTTACATCAACAAAGTGATAAACTGTAAAGAAATATGAAGTGATAGTAAGGACAAAACAGAATCTGTGTGGGTCAAAAATCTCTTTGGTGAAGGACTGTAAAAGAGGTTCTTTAGGGATAATTTTAAGGATCTGACATAGACCCCCTAGGGCCAGATTCAGGTATGGATCGTGATCTCTCCAATATTAGAGTGATAAGTACTACTGAGTATTGTCATAATCAGGGGACTTTAACTTCCTGGATATATATTATATATTATAATGCTGCTAATACTGGTAGAGCCCACTAATTCCTGGATGTAAAAGATGACAGTTTTCTTCATCAAATCATCACTGAACCAACAAGAGGTGATGGCCATTTTAGTCTTGGATCGAGTGATCATGAGTTGATAACATGATTTCAATGAAATAGCAGGATAATCAAAACCTGATAATCAACTGAGTTTTGATTTCAAAAGGGCAGACTTTGGGAAATTAAGGGAATTGCTGTAGTTAACAAAATCAGCTGGATTAAAGAGCTCAAGGATTTAAATCCCAAGCAAAAGGAAAAAAAACTTGTAGGGAAAAGCTCCAGACCCAGATGGATGAACAGCTACCTCAAAAAGCTTATTAGGAGTAAGCAAAGAAAGCTACATTGTGGAGGTTAGAAAATGTAAGAATGAAGTAAACTTGCTAAAAGTCAAGCTGAATTAGCTCTTGCCAAGAAATTAAAATAAATAATAAGAGATGTTTTACAGTATTGTAGCCATGTTGGTCCCAGGTTATTAGAAAAGATGGGTGAAGTAACATCTTTTATTGGACCAACTTCTGTTGGTGAAAGAGAGAAGTTTTTGAGCTACATAAATTGGGCTGCTATGCAGTGTGGATGGGAGGGAAATTAAAAATAATCCAGGTATGGCCCAAAAATTAAATGAATACTTTGCCTCAGTTTTAAGTAACAATTGTGATATGGAATGTGTGTATGAAGGCAGTAGGGCTGATGGAAATCAGTGTCTAGAAATAAAAATTACTACATATGAGGTGGAAGAAAAACATAGAGTTTAATGAGCTCAAATCAGGGAGAACTCGATAATTTCTATCCCAGAATACTGAAAGAACTGGACATGAGAGTGCTATTCTGGTAGCAAGGATTTTTAATTTATCTATTTGGTGTTATAGTACCATATGATTGAAAAATAGCTAACATCATGCCTATATTAGAAAGTGGAAAAGAATGATGCAGTCAATTACAGACTTGTTAGTCTGACCTCAGTAGTGTTCAAGGTTTTAGAACAAATTATGAAGGAAAGAATAATTAAATTCATACAGGTAAAGGGGATGTAATACAACATGGATTTACCAAAGGTAGACCATGGTGCACTAACCTGATTTCCTCCTTTGAGAAAATAGCAGATTTTTAAGATAAGGGATGTACAGTAGATTTAATATACGTGAGCTTCAATAAAGCATTTGACATGAAAGCATTAGTTAAAGTAGAGAAAATGTGGATCAGTATGAGCATTCTAAGGTAGATAAGGAATTAGCTAAATGGGGGAAGGCTACTGACTGTTCTGAAAGATGAATTATTTGACTAGAGGGAGGTTACTGGTGGAATTCCTCAAGGATCGGTCTTGGGACCAAACTTGTTCAATATTTTTATTAATGACCTTGGCACAAAAAGTAGGAAGTGTACTAATGAAATTTGCTGCTGATATAAAGTTGGGAGGCAGCATCAATACAGAGGAGGATTGGAATATTGTACAGGAAAGATATGGAAGACTGAAGTGACAAAAATGGGATGAAATTCAATACTTCTGCACTTAGGGTCTACACTACAAAATTATGTCGAATGTATAGAAGTCGATCTTTAGAAAGTGATTTTATACAGTTGATTGTGTGTGTCCCTACTAAGCGTATTAAGTCGGCAGAATGCATCCTCAATACCCTGGCTAGCATCAACTCATGGAGCAGTGCACTGTGGGTAGCTAGCCTGCAGTCTCTGCTGCCCATTGGAATTCTGGGTTAAGCTTCCAATGCCTGATGAAGCATAAACATTGTCGCGGGATGTGGCAATTGGGATATCATGGTGGCAGTGGGGCAGGTTGATACAGTGGAATGCCGATTCTGGGCCCAGCAAACAAGCACAGACTGGTGGGACTGCATAGTGTTGCAGATATGGGATGATTCCCAGTGGCTGTGAAACTTTTGCATGAGTAAGGCCACTTTCCTGGAATTTTGTGAGTTGCTTTCCCCCACCCTGAAGCGTAGGAATACCAAAATGAGAACTGCCCTGACAGTTGAGAAACGAGTGGCGATAGCCCTGTGGAAGCTTGCAACACCTGACTGCTACTGGTCAGTCAGGAATCAATTTGGAGTGGGCAAATCTACTGTGGGGGCTGCTGTGATCCAAGTTGCCAAGGCAATCACTAACCTTCTGCTAGCACGGGTAGTGACTCTGGGAAATGTGCAGGTCACAGTGGATGGCTTTGCTGCAGTGGGTTTCCCTAACTGTGGTGGGGCGAGAGAACGCATATCCCTATCCTGGCACCGGACCACCTTGCCAACCAGTACGTAAACCACAAGGGGTACTTCTCAATGGTGCTGCAAGCACTGGTGGATCACAAGGGATGTTTCACTGACATCAATGTGCGATGGCCGGGAAAGGTGCATGACATTCGCATCTTTAGGAACTCCGGGCTCTTTGAACAGCTGCAAGAAGGGACTTACTTCCCAGACCAGAAAATTACTGTTGGGGATGTTGAAATGCCAATAGTTATCCTTGGAGACCCAACCTACCCCTTACTCCCATGGCTCATGAAGCCATACACAGGCAGCCTGGACAGTAGTAAGGAGCAGTTCAACTATAGGCTGAGCAAGTGCAGAATGGTGGTAGAAGGTGCCTTTGGATATCTAAAAGCTTGCTGGCACTGTTTGCTGACTAGGTTAGACCTCAGCGCAACTAATATTCCCATTATTATTGCTGCTTGCTGTGTGTTCCCCCCGTCCCCGCCCGCGTTCTTGGGCATCTGGATGAGGAGGATATGGAACTTGGGGAGGAGGGCAGGCGGTTATACAATGGATGCAGCGATGGTCTGTGCTCTTGTTGCCTTTCCTGCAGCTCCACCAGACACCTGATCATGTCCGTTTGCTCCCCTGTTAGCCTCAGTATCTCCTCCTGCATGTTCTGATCACGCTCGCTGAATGGTTTCCTGGCCTCTGTGTCTGAATACTTCCATGCATTCGGCTGTGCCCTATCAGTGTGGGAGAACAGCATGAGCTCAGAAAACATGTCATCACGAGTGCGGTTTTTTCGCCTTCTAATCAGCGATAACCTCAGGGACGGAGATGATACGGGGAGCATAGAAACATTTGCACCTGCAGGTGGGATAAAAAGGCAGAGTACAATTTAAGAAGATACATTTCTGAGAACAAAAGGGACACTCTTTCACAGTGAATCAAGCAATTCACAGCAGACAGCACATATGCTTTAAGTACAAGGTCGCATTTTGCCTTTTATATTGAGTGCCTGCCGATATGGTAACACATCACACACGGCTGGGCAACAGAATTCGGTTTCCAGGCAGCCATGGTAAGCCAAAGAGTATGCGGGGTTAGCTTCTTCTGCCTTCATAATGTGGGAATGGTTTCAAACTGCAGCGCCCTCCTTTCCCATAGCAAGCAATGCTGTTTGGGTTTGCTGTTTAAAAGGAGGGGGCTGCGGTTTTGGGTTAGATGTGCACACCTCTTCCCCCTCCGCGTGATTATTCTCTGGGCTCTGATGTGGTGCGACCATTTGCCTCCTTTGTCTTGTGGTAGGTTTGCCTGAGTTCCTTAACTTTCACGTGGCACTGCTGTGTGTCCCTGTTGTAGCCTCTCTCCACCATGCCGTGTGCGATTTTGGCATATATATTAGCATTTCTTCTTTTTGATTGGAGTTCGGCCTGCACAGATTCTTCTCCCTATACAGCAATCAGATCCAGTGTCTCCAATTCGGTCCGTGCTGGAGCTCATTTGCGATTCTGGGACTGCATGGTCACCTGTGCTGCTGAGCTCGACATGCTGACCAAACAGGAAATGAAATTCACAATTTCCCGGGGCTTTTCCTTTGTACCTGGCTAGTGCATCAGAGTTGAAAGTGCTGTACAGAGCAGTCACATTGAAGCACTCTGGGATAGCTCCCGGAGGCCAATACCGTCGAATTGCGTCTGCACTACCCCAAATTCAACCCAGCAAGGTCAATTTTAGCGCTGCTCCCATCACCGGGGAGGAGTACGGTGGTCGATTTTAAGAGCCCTTTAGATCGAAAGAACGGGGTTGGTTGTGTAGGTTGATTTTATAAGCAATGCGTCTAACGCAGCCAAATTCAACCTAACCTCATAGTGTAGACCAGGACTAAGACAATATTTTTGAGGTCATTGAAGGCCAGTTGTAATACAATAGAATGTGGTTTTTAGAAGCACTTTTCATACAGACCAAGCTATTCCACAATGCTCTGAAGTTTAACAATCTGAGAGAGAAAACAGGAATTATAGACTGGGGGAGAGGTTGTTTTCCAGCTGATAACTTTCAAAACAGAAACTAATCTTTCTGTCTCTTTTCTCCATTTGAGTGTATGGCTGTTGTCCTTTTCCTGTATCCTTTTTCACCTTACAATTTACATAATTCCTTCTACTCTTAAGTAATGTCTTACCTAAACATTTGTAGTTATATCATGCTACTGTACCTTTCTCTCTAAAAATTATATTGCCATATCTCTGCCTAAATTTTTAAAGATTAAAATGAGCAATTATGCTTTATGTACTTCTGACTGTGCATGAGAGGTACTTCCCTGAATTGGTCAATATGCTTGGTTTTTTAGGTTAATCATATGACATTAATTTAGTTGATTTATCTGTTTGTTAACATGTAAGCAGGGAACACTGCAAATAACATTTGTATGTGTACTCAGTGTGCTTAATGCTATATTTGTAAAATGTGACTATTTATGTAGAAGACAACTTCAAGGGCTATTGGTCTTAACAAAAAATACACCATGTCTTTTCCATCACCCTTTTTAATATATCACTGTGAAGCTAGAGTTGGGATATTTTCTGACTGCGTGTATTGTGAGCAACATTCTAATTAAAAATGGACTAAACCAGGAAAACTTCCTCATGAAAGGATCTATTAAATGTTAGTTATTTAGATAACAGATGCATTGCTGTACATTAATCAGCTTCTTTGGTCTGATTGATAGAAGTGATTTGAGTCGACAGAAACTTCATACACAAGAGCTGACTTCTCAGCTGGAAATGGCAAATGAAAAGATAGCTGAGGTAAGATAATGACCCTCATGGGAACTATTTTGATACAACTGCATTCATATATTGTAGAATCTTACTGAACCTTATCCAGATGAGTTACATAGTTAGTTTATAAGTACTTCTGAACATTTTAGAATCTCTTAACTTTGCTCCCGAATCATAAAACATGAGAAAGAAGAGATCCTCTTTCGTTGTTACTAATATGTAAATTGTGTGGTGAATCAGAAAATGTTATTTAAAGATCGTTTAATTTTATTAATGCATGCCTTTTAAAGGTGGGACCATTATATTCATTATGCAGTAGCATAGTAAAAAAAGTAGGGTTCTTACCATACTGTATGAGTGGTAGCGTTTACAGAATATCTGTAGGAATGAATAAACTAATGTGCCTTTCATTATACATTAAAAGTAAAGGAAGGTTTGTTTGAAGAGTGTGCCTTATTAAATAATTAATGGACATTTTTGAATACAGATATGCCTTTGTCACACTTCTAGTACATCTGGGATAGCACTCTCTAGAACAGTGGTGGGCAACCTGCGAGTAATCAGGGTAATTCACTGGCAGGCCACAAGACAGTTTGTTTACATTGACCGTCCACAGGCATGGCTGCCTGAAGCTCCCAGTGGCCACAGTTCACCATTCCCGGAGAATGGGAGCTGTGGGAAGTGGCAGCCAGCACATCCCTGCGGCCTGCACTGCTGTAGCACTTCTGATGAAGATGCTCTAAGCCGACAGGACAGAGCTCTTCCATCAATTTAGTAATTCCTGCCTCCATGAGAGGCAGTAGCTGTGTCCACGGGAGAGCTTGTCCCACTGACATAGCACTCTCTACACCAGTGTTTAGGTTGTGTGACAAAGTTCCTCCTCTACCTCGGTGGGTCCTGCGCTTATTGGCGGATTTTGCTTGCCTCAGAGATCTTCCCCTCTAGTAGAATCCACAGTCCAGGTTAACTCCTCCTGTGTCTGATAAGGAGTTGGGAGTTTTGGGGGGAACCCGGGCCCACCCTCTACTCTGGGTTCCAGCCCAGGGCCCTGTGGATTGCAGCTGTTTAGAGTGCCTCCTGGAACAACTGCACGACAGCTACAACTCCCTGGGCTACTTCCCCATGGACTCCTCCCAACACCTTCTTTATCCTCACCACAGGATCTTCCAGCAGTACGCCCTCTTACTCTCAGCTCCTAGTGCCTCTTGCTCCTAGCTCCTCACACGCAACCTCCTTCCACAGCTCCTGACATGCGCCCCTCACTGGCTCACTGGGAGGCTTTTGACTAGTTTCAGCCAGCCCCTGATGGGCTGCAGGTGTCTCAATCAACCTCCCTGCCTTCTGGAAAGTTCTTAATTGGCCCCAGGTGTCTTGATTAACCTGGAGCAACTGCCATAAGGTATCAGGGATTTGTTTAGCCTGGGGCTAACATACTGGTTCCTTACCACTTTCCTATAGCCCTCTGGCCTTGCCCCGTCACATATCTCCCCCCCCCCCCCCCCCATCTGCTCAAAATCATAGAGTTGGGCAACTTGGGACGCCAGGCAGTGTGCTCTTGACAGACCAGCAGCGTTGCCATGGTGGCATCCAGTCCTGTGCCGTATGCGGAACTGGAACGGTTGGAGGGATAAGAACCACCTGGTGACCCTTGCATTCTTTTCCCTATTCTGCTGCATCCACTGGAGTGGTGCATGGTCTGCCACAAGAGTAAATCGCCGGCCCAAGAGGTAATAACGTAGGGTCTCCATAGCCCATTTGACAGCATGGCATTCTCTCTCAACTACTGCGTATTTCTGTTCTCTTGGGAGAAGCTTTCTGCTTAGGTAGAGGATCGGGTGTTCCTCTTCTCCCACCATTTGCGACAGAACCGCCCCCAACCCAACCTCGGAAGCGTCTGTTTGTAAAATAAATTCCTTGTTAAAGTCCGGGGCTATAAGTACAGGGTCATTACAAAGGACCGTCCGAAGGTCTGTGAACGCCCCCTCTGCTGCGTCGGTCCACTTCACCATGTCTGGACCTCGGGCTTTCACCAGGTCCGTTAGGGGACTTGCCCTAGTAGCGAAGTGGGGAATAAAACGTCGGTAGTAGCCTACCACACCTAGGAACGCGTGGACCTGCTTCTTTCGGGTCGGCCGGGGCCAGTTTTGAATCGCCTCTAGTTTATTCATTTGGGGCTTTACTATGCCCCTTCCTACAATATATCCCAGGTACCTAGCCTCTGCTAGCCCTATGGCACATTTAGCAGGATTAGCAGTGAGGCCAGCCCACCTTAAGGTGCGCAGTACTGCCTCAACTTTCTCCAAGTGGGTTCCCCAGTCTGGCGTATGGATGACGACATCATCTAGGTATGCGGCTGCATAACTAGTATGGGGGCGCAGCAGCTTATCCATGAGGCGCTGGAATGTGGCTGGGGCCCCATGTAGCCCAAAAGGGAGGACGGTGTATTGGAATAGCCCATCCGGAGTGGAGAACGCTGTCTTTTCTTTAGCTTCTTTGGTCAGGGCAATCTGCCAGTACCCTTTTGTCAGATCCAGTGTAGTCAAGAATCGAGCACTACCCAGTCGGTCCACCAGTTCATCGATGCGTGGTATGGGGTATGCATCAAATTGGGATACATCATTCAGTCGGCGAAAGTCATTACAGAATCTCGTGGTACCGTCAGGTTTAGGTACTAGAACGACTGGACTGGAGCACTGACTGTAAGGTTCTTCAATCACCCCTAATTCTAACATTTTCTTCACTTCGGCCTTGATTTCTTCTCTTTTGGCTGCTGGGATTCGGTAGGGTCTCAATGTTACCTTGGCTCCGGGGATCGTGCGGATATGGTGATAGGTCTCAGTCGTCCGCCCCGGTTTTGTAGAGAACACATCTCGGTTGCGATTAATCATGTCAGTTGCCTCAATCTTTTGGATCGGCGTCAAGTCATGTGATATCCTTACTTGCTCGTGTAAGTTATCCTCCTGGGGAAGGGTCTCCTGGGTGACTAAGCATGCCTCTCGATCGTGCCAAGGTTTTAAAAGATTGATGTGGTAGATTTGCTCTGGTTTCCTGCGGCCTGGCTGCCGCACCTTATAGTTCACCTCTCCCACGGCTTTGATCACTTCGTAGGGTCCCTGCCACTGGGCCAACAGCTTACTTTCTGCTGTGGGCACCAGGATCATCACTCGATCCCCTGGTTGGAACCGTCGAAGCTTTGCTTGGTGGTTATAATGGGTTCGTTGGGTCTCCTGTGCTTTCTCCAAGTGTTCTCGTACAATAGGTGTAACTCGGGCTATCCGATCCCTCATCTGTAGTACATGCTCAACTATGTTCCTTCCTGGATTTGGCTCCTCTTCCCACGCTTCTCTTGCTATATCCAATATGCCCCAGGGGTGGCGCCTGTATAATAATTCGAATGGAGAGAAACCTGTGGAGGCTTGCGGAACCTCCCGGATGGCGAACATGAGGTAAGGTAATAGGGTATCCCAATCTTTCCCATCCCAGCTCACCACTTTCCTGATCATGGCCTTGAGGGTCCTATTGAACCTTTCCACAAGGCCATCTGTTTGCGGGTGGTATACAGAGGTCTGTAGGGCTTGTACATGGAGTAATGAACAGAGATCTTTCATCAACTTGGACACGAAAGGTGTCCCTTGATCAGTCAATATCTCCTTGGGTAGCCCAACTCGGGCAAAGATCTGTACTAACTCCTTAGCTATGGTTTTGGAAGCCGTGTTGCCTAGGGGAACGGCTTCCGGGTACCGGGTTGCATAGTCCAGTACAACAAGCACATGTTGGTGGCCCCGAGCTGTCTTCTCAAGAGGCCCTATCAGATCCATGGCTATGCGTTCAAAAGGAACCTCTATTATTGGAAGAGGTATCAAAGGAGCCCGGAAGTGCGGGCGCGGACTATGTAACTGACACTCCGGACAAGAGGTGCAGTATCGTCGGACATCTTCATGTACTCCTGGCCAGAAGAACCTCCGCAGGATCCGTGCCTGGGTTTTCTCTACCCCTAGGTGTCCTCCAAATAGGTGACTGTGGGTGAGGCTCAATATGGCTTTTTGATGTTTTCGTGGCACCAGAAGTTGATGTATCTCTTGCTCCTGCATTTGCACCACACGGTACAGGAGATCTTTCTTCACTATAAAGTAAGGTCCTGGACCCCGGACCTTCCCATCCACAGGTACTCCATCTATCTCAGCCACCTCTTTCCTGGCGTTATCATATCTAGGGTCCTCTGCCTGGTCCCGCCCGTAAGTCTCTCTCCTGGGACTAACCTGCCCGAGCTCCCAGGGGCCAGCCTCTGTTGTTTCCAACGGCTCACTTCCATCATGGCTGGGGCCAGCCTCTGGCTCACCTTCCGTGGTGGTAGTTTCTCTGGCTGCTCATGTCCATCTGCCTACTAGGACGATCTTCTGGCCCTGGGTCAGGATTTGGGTTCCCAAAGCTTTTGCTTCTATATGGAAGCCTAGGCGTTCCCCGGTCTCTTGGTTTGGGAAGTCTTTTGCAGCCTTCCTCTCCCTTTTTGTCTTCCGGGTCTTTTGGGGGACTGAGAACAGATCCTGAGAAAACTCAGTGAACATCGGGGGTTGACATTCCCCCGGTGACAAGTCACTGCCCTCAGGGTCCCCACCTTCCTCCAACCTCTCCGGGGGGAGTAAATTATCAAACCCTGGATAGTCTCTCCCAATGACTACAGGATACGGGAGTTTAGGAACTACACCCACTGTCACCTCAATGGGGTTCCCCTGAACCTCTATCTCCACCTGGATGGTGGGGTAATGGCTTACGGTCCCATGCACACACGTCACTGCTACGCGTTTGGCTTGTAGCAGCTGGCTACTTTTTACCAGCTTACCCGATATTAGGGTGATTGCACTCCCGGAGTCCACAAGCGCTATAGTCTCTACTCCATTTATCTTCACCGGTCTATTGTAGTTATGCGGGGCTAATGCGACGCCCGCAAGGTGGATAAGGGAGCATGGGACCTCCCAATCCCCCAAGTTAAATTGCATACGCTCCTTGGTGCTGGGACACTGTGCTGCTGTGTCCCCACTCACCACATGCATAACATCTATATGGAACCCTAGGCGTTCCCAGGTCTCTTGGTTTGGGAAGTCTAACATCACAATCTTCTTCCCCCTCAGTGCGCCGACTCTTTATGGCCTCTGGTGGGCCTTCAGCCTCTCTCTTTTTTCCACCTGGGCCCTCCTGGTGGCCCAGTCACTCGAAATCTGGGGCTTGGTGCTGCTAGTTTAACCTTGGGTTCCACTTCCTTAACTGGTCGGGTCAGTTCCCTCGCCGTCCTTCGGCTCTCTACCATTGCCACAATCTCATCATAGGTGGAGGGTTCGTTCTGGCTTACCCATGCACAAAGGTCTGGCGGTAGTCCCCTCATGTATCGGTCGACGACCAGAACCTCTAGTATCTCTTCTGGACTCTGGGACTCGGTTTGCAACCACTTTCGTGCAAGATGGATGAGGTCATACAATTGGGATCGTGGGGTTTTGTCTTCCTGGTACCTCCACTCATGATACCGCTGGGCCCGCACTGCAGTCGTTACCCCAGATCTGGCCAGGATCTCTGCTTTCAGCTGGGGGTAGTCTGCTGCAGCCTCTTCAGGCAGATCATAGTAGGCCTTCTGGGCGTCCCCACACAGGAATGGGGTGAGGATGCCAGACCACTGATCTCAAGGCCAGGCCTCCCGTAGGGCTGTCCTCTCAAAGGCCAGGAGATATGCCTCCATGTCATCGTTCCCTGTCATTTTCTGCAGGCAATTGCTGGCCCGTATGTGCCGCGTCCCATGATGGCCATGGTTCATCTCTGTAAGGGCCTTCACTTGGTTTACCAGTTCCCACAACATAGTACGGTCTTGAGCGGCCTGGTCCATCAACAGGCGATTGGTCTCCTGCTGCAGCCGTACTGCCGCCTGTTGGGCAGCTGCCTGGACACGGGTAGCCTCCTGCTGGGAAGCCGTGGCTTGTATCAGTGCCCATACTACCTCTTCCATTGTGGTGAAAATAAATAAACCCGCTTCATTTTTATTTTTTTATTTTTTTTTAAATAAACACCCCTCTTCTTCTGCCGCGCTGTGCACACCAAATCCCACCCCTGACACCAGTTGTGACAAAGTTCCTCCTCTACCTCGGTGGGTCCTGTGCTTATTGGCGGATTTTGCTTGTCTCAGATCTTCCCCTCTAGTAGAATCCACAGTCCAGGTTAACTCCTCCTGTGTCTGATCAGGAGTTGGGAGTTTTGGGGGTAACCCGGGCCTGCCCTCTACTCCGGGTTCCAGCCCAGGGCCCTGTGGATTGCAGCTGTTTAGAGTGCCTCCTGGAACAACTGCACGACAGCTACAACTCCCTGGGCTACTTCCCCATGGACTCCTCCCAGCATCTTCTTTATCCTCACCACAGGATCTTCCAGCAGTACGCCCTCTTACTCTCAGCTCCTAGTGCCTCTTGCTCCCAGCTCCTCACACGCAACCTCCTTCCACAGCTCCTGACATGCGCACCTCACTGGCTCACTGGGAGGCTTTTGACTAGTTTCAGCCAGCCCCTGATCGGCTGCAGGTGTATCAATCAACCTCCCTGCCTTCTGGAAAGTTTTTACTTGGCCCCAGGTGTCTTGATTAACCTGGAGCAACTGCCATAAGGTATCAGGGATTTGTTTAGCCTGGGGCTAACATACTGGTTCCTTACCACTTTCCTATAGCCCTCTGGCCTTGCCCCGTCACAGTTGGTATAACTTACATTACTCAGGGGTGGGGATTATTCACAGCTCTGAGCGACATCAGTTACACCGAAGTAATTTGTTGTGTAGACATAGCCTTAGAGTATCTACTTACCCCAAAGTGATCAACACTTTCTCTGCTCTGGTGGATAACCATATGATCTTCACTCATTCTGTCACAACTAGATTTCTGAGAGTACTTCTCAGATCCTTTCCACCATTGGTAAAGTTCACACCTCAGTCAGACCTCAATTTTGTCCTTTCGTCATTCACTAAACCTCCCTTTGAGCCTCTAGTCACATGCTCTGTTGCCCATCTGTCTATTCAGGTGGCCTTTCAAATAGCTATGACATCACCCAGAAGAGTCAGTGAGCTGGGATCACTCATGGCGGACCTGCCATATGCAGTCTTCTATAAGGAAAAGGTCTCATTACTCCCTCACCCTAGATTCATCCCTAAAGTACTTTCTGAATTTCATGAGAATCAGGTAATCCACTTACCAGTATTTTGTCCGAAACCACATACTTCAGGGGAAGAGAGAAGGCTCTCTGGATATGTGTTTTGGCCTTTTATCTACAAAGGACATTAGAAAGAAACGTTAACTATTTGTTTTCATAGCAGCGCGATCAAGGGGTCAAGCTATGTTGGCGCAGCTAAGTGGATGTTGGGTGTATACATACACACTGTTTGAGGGCTCATTCCACCAGAGGGCAAATGATGTACCCATACTAGAGATATGTAGGGCAGTTACCTGGCGCTCTTTGCATACCTTGGTGAAGCATTATGTTCTGGTCCCAGTCATCCATGGATTCAGCTGCCTGCACCACCTTTCATTCCCTCAGTTCAGAGCACATGTGTGTGCCAACAAACACTACTTTAAAAAAAAACACATCCAGACTCAGGCACATGGTGCGCATCCATACCCCCTTACGAAATACAGATTGGGAGCATGCATCTCAAAGCACCTCCAGTTACAGGTAAGTAACCTCCATTTTATGCAGCCCCACATTTTTGATATGTATGAACTATACCCCTCCTGTCTGCAGTTTCTGGAGGCAGCTCAAAGCTGCATCGCAGCCTGTGTTAGCCACACCCCCTTCTCCTGCTTGCTGCCAGATCTTCTGCCTCCACGGTAGTAGTTTTCCTTGGTCCCATCTTTTTCTTTTAGATTTATTGTAGCTGTTTTCTAAGAAGCTAAAATGTTTTTGTTTTCAAGCCTCCTGGCCTCCTCCTGGTAAGTCCCAAGGCAACAAAGGACTGCAAATATAAGACAAGACCCTTTCTAGAACAAAAAGAGGGGTTAGTGGGTTACATATTGTTGTAATACGACATTGGATTTATGGCTTATTACAAAAATCTGTAACCCATTAACCTCCCTTTTTGTCCTATGACTCAAGAGGTGTTAAGGGGCTACTCTTCTTTGAATGGTCCCTTAGAATATGTGCTAACTACTTTTGCTAAACAATCTGTTCCATCTTGCATATGTCTGTGACGCTCAGAATATCTTTCCCAGACCGGAAGAAGAGCTCTCTCTGGCTTGAAAATTTCTCTCTTACCAACAGAAGTCAGTCCAATAAAAATTACTACCTCATCCATCTTGTCTGGCCACGACAGGATGTCAGCAATTGGCCTACAAGAAACTTAATAATAAAACATCTTTCCCTTTGAGCATTATTATGATCTGTGTTTTCCCGTTGATGCCTCCTTTGAGGGCATCATAAAATACAGATAAGGATGTCTCACCTTCAGCAAGACCCCCATAGACCATAAGAGCAATGAAACATTGCGCAGCAATTTCAAAACCTCAGCTATAGCTGTTCAGACCAAAGGTTTTTTATCTTTTTAATAGATAAGCCTACTTTATGGTAAACAAGTGGTTCATCTTCTAGAGTATGATCCTTGACTGGAGTGAAATGTCTTGGGTCCTGTCTTGGTCAAACCCTTGATGTGATTTGTGATGAGCAATGGTTTCTAACTCGGTGGTTACAAGGATGTCATGTTACATCTGTGAATAGTCATCACTCATTCTAAATAGATATTTCGTGCATTTAGATTTACCAGTGATGAGCTATTAGGAGGAACATTAGAGAAATTAATAGCTGAGACTGCAACAAGGTCTCTGTCCTCTCTGTCAAAGCCAGCACAGGAGTCTGGCTTGTCTTCACTACCCGCCGGATCGGCGGGTAGCAATCGATCTATCGGGGATCGATTTTTCGCGTCTCGTTAAGACGCGATTAATCGATCCCCGATCGCGCTCCCCGTCGGCTCCGGAAATCCACGTCATCGAGCGGCGCAAGCGGAGTCGACGGGGGAGCTGCAGCGATCGACTCGCCGCCGTCCTCATGGTCAGGTAAGCCGATTACGATACGCCGACTTCAGCTACGTTATTCACGTAGCTGAAGCTGCGTATCGTAGATCGACCCCCCCTCCCTAGTGTAGCCCTGGGCTGTTAGTTGCTACCAACGCCAAGGTTATCCAAGAAGGGAGTATTACTCTGGCAGGAAGAGAAAATCTGGAGCAGAAGTTTCCAAGGAAACCTAGATGAATTTTCTTCCAAACCAACAAAGTCCTTAGCATGACAAAGTCTTTTTCCTTCTGATTCACCTCTGTACCCAGAGTCTAGTGGCTAGTCATAATCACAGCAAGGCATTGCTCACAGACCGCAGCATGCAGTGCCACAACCCAGACACTGAATTGCCTCCAAGCACATGACTTTGCAATGACATGAGGAAAAGTTCCATGATTCCCTTGACAAACACAATTTACCTTGGAGTGGAGATAGACACTGCGGTGTCTAAGATCTACCCATAATTTAGACAGATTTCAGAAGATCTGGGATCTGGTATCCATGCTGGACAAATGCATGAGGCCAACCATAGCTCAGTGTCTCTAGCTACTGGGCATACGGGTCTTGTGCACATGGGTCTCCACATGGGCAAGGTCACATTATGTGTCTCCAGGCCTTTTTTCTGAGAGTATGGGACCGTTCTCTAGAGTGCAGTAAGACAGGGTAATGATTCCCAACCAGATGTTGGATTCCCTAAAATGATGGATGGTCCCAGAGAACATCTGCAGGGGTTTTTCAATGTGCCTTCCAGGCCTGCAGGTTCTCACAACAGATGCCAGTCTGAAGGGATCAGAAACACTTCTGGGACCCAGAAAAATGTAGGGTATCTGGAGCCTGGGAAAAGGAATTGCATCATCAACCTCTTGGACCTCACAGCTGTCAAACTAGCTTTACTGAGATTCCAGACCTACCTAGAGAGCAACCAAGTCCTGGTCTAGCCAGACAACCACAATAGTGTACATAAGCAATAAAGGGGAACAAGGAGCATAGTTCTTCATGCATAAGCAATGGAGACAATGATACATGCAGATGTGACTCGCACTTCCCTAAAGGCAATACACACAAAAGGAGAACAACCTAGAGGCAGACTGGCTCAACAGACACAAAATCAGCTACTTAGGGTCATGCCTGAACCAGGAAGTCTTCACTCTGATTTCACAGACATTCGGTCTCCCCTCAGTCAACCTGTTTTGACAGTTGCAAGAATTCAAAATAGCCAAAACTCTTCGCCCAGGAAGCAAAACTCAGGCCCAATGCTCTGTCTCACACATGGCCTCAAGCCCTGCTATACGTATTCCCACCCTTCTCTCTCTCCTAGGCAAGGTGAACCAAAGATAAGGCAAGAGGAAAGAAGGGTGACAGAACTCTGAGCCAACCAAAGAGATACTGGTTCACTGATCTGATAATCACTGTTGCAGCTTCCAACAAGACCCAATTTTTTTTTCCACCTAGACCCAGATAGTCTTCAACTGACAGCCTGCTATTGAAAGGGAAATGTTAACGATACTCGGCCTATCTTCCAAAATGATCCAGGCCCCTGCTGTCATCCAGAACAGTTTCAACACTGAAAATCTACTCATGTGGACCTGGTGCCAAGATTGCAACAAAAATGCAAATTCTCAGGGTCCTTGGCAGAACCTTCAGGTATCCAGATTGCTCAGGGCTGTCAGATCAGTCTTCCGTCAGTGGGACCTACCACTGGTGTTGAAAGCCCTGACCACCCATCTCTTTGAGCTAGTGACTTCTTTCATTTTCTCCATGGCCACAGTACCTGACTGAGAAGCAGTGGCACACCTTAGATGTCAGACGAGCACTGAAAACTTACATCAAGTGTGTACAATCCACAAGGAGATCAGGCTTCCTATTCAGTTCCTTTCATCCCAAAGTACCAGTGGTTTAGAGGATCCAAACTATCCCTTACTATCAGAGTGTGCATCACTGAGGCATACAAGCCATCCAGTACACCTCTTCCAGAAGGAATCAAGGCATCTTCTACAAGATGCATGGAAGCCTTATGGGCCAAAAGAGTGTGCACTTCCACTGGAGAGATCTGCAGAGTAGCCACATGATCATTGGCTAACACCTCTATCAAACACTATAAGGTGGACATTCTGTCTCCATAGAGCCCTCCTTTGGCAGGAAGGTGCTGCAGGTAGTGGTCCAGACATAACCTGGCTATTTGAGCAGTTCAGAAAGAGGTTCTTTCCTATTTCTTATGTTCACTTTTCTGACCCTCTCTACTCCTGTTCACTGCTTGCTACTTCCCATGTGTATCAGAATTGTGAGAGACGCTAAGCTGAAGAATGGAAAATTTCTTATACAATAATTTCCTTTCTGCTAGCAGCAGCGTCTACAACAATTCTACCCATCCTGGTTACCTTCACAGTCTAGGGTCAGCATTTTATTTGGATAGTTACCGCAGTGGCCTACTGTACATAATTAATTAGTTGGCACTGAAGTTATTGTTACTAAGCATTGCCTGAGGGTTTTTTTTGCAGCTTTAGAATGAATCCTCTGGTACAAAGCAGAAGGGGATGCCGCTAGTACAGACTGTGCTGCAGCTTTGAACCTCCTCTGGAAACTGAAGATGGCGGGAAATAGCCCATACATATCAGAATTGTGAAAGATGCCGCAAGCAGAATGGAAAATTTCTTACCTGATAATTTCCTATATTCTAAAAATGCCAACTTTTAGAAGATGTCTAAACTAAAATATTGACATTAATGTAACTTGGTTTGAAGTCTACATTGTACAGAAAATTTATACAATCAAAAATGTGAAACAGGATTTGTGCTTTTATATGATGTTTGTGACCTGGAAATTATTCAGAATCACAAGCGTATATAATTTCCTGTCTTGTAGATGGTAAATAGTTCCAATATTTGGCATTGACCAACTCCTTTTTCTCAAAGTTTTCTCACTGCAATATATATGAAACTTACAGTTGTAATAAGATCTTTCATTTATACAGAATGAAAAATTAATGATGGAGCATCAAGAAAAAGTCAACAGACTTCAAAGGCGACTAACACAGGCAGAACAGAGGGCAGCTACAGCATCTCAACAGGTACAACACTGTAATCAGAAAACCTTATTACAGCTGCATAACAAGAGATCTTTGAATGTTACAAGAAAAAATGTTATTTTGGAATCTCCCTAGGGTAGGAGTAATATTTTTTTGTTTATTTCTTATACGTAGTAAAGTAGCTTATACAAACTTTCTCCATACCAATCATGATTTTTAGACCTTTATTATATCCTCCACCACCCCCCCTTAGTCATCTGTTTTCCAAAATGAACAGTCCCAGTCATTTTAATTTCTCCTCCTATGGAAGCTGTTCCATACTCCTAATCATTTTTCCCTTTCTCTGCACTTTTCCCCATTTTAATTTATCTTTTTTGAGATGGGGCAACCAGAACTGCATGCATGCAGTATTTAAGGTATGGATGTACCATGGATTTATGTAGTGGTGTAATCTTTTCAGTCTTATTTATCCCTTTCCAAATGGTTCCTAACATTCTGTTAGCTTTTTTGACTGCTGCTGCACGTTGAGCAGATGTTTATAGAGAACAATCCACAATGACTCCAAGATCTCTCTCTTGAGTGGTAACAGCTAGTAAGACCCTATCATTTTGTATGTATAGTTGGGATTATGTTTTCCAATATGATTACTTCCCATTTATCAACATTGGATTTCATCTGCCATTTTGTTGCCAAGTTACCCAGTTTTGTGAGATCTCTTTGTAACTCTTCATAGTAAGCTTCGCACTTAACTATCTTGAGTAATTTTGTATCATCTGCAAATTTTGCCACCTCACTGTTCACTCCCTTTTCCAGCTCATTTACGAATATGTTGAACAATACAGGTCCCAGTAAAATTCTTTGGGGGACCCTGTTATTTACTTCTCTCCATTGTGAAAACTGACCACTTTCTTTAGTGTCTTTTAGCCATTTACTGATCGATGAGAGGACCTTCCCTCTTATAACTGCTTACTTTGCTTAAGAACCTTTGGGGAGGGACCTTGTCAAAGGCATTCTGAAAGCCCAAGTATACTATAACAACTGGCTTACCCTTGTCCACACGTTTGTTGATCCCCTCAAAGAGTTGTGAGGCATGATTTCCTTGATTAGACTGGTAAGGCATGATTTCCTTTTACAAAAGCCTTCTTGACTCTTCCCCAACATATTTATCTATATGTCTGATAATTTTTTTGCATAGTTTCAATCCATTTGCCTGTTACTGAGGTTAGGCTTAGTGGCCTATAATTGCCAGGATCTCCTCTGGAACTTTTTTTAAAAAATCAATGTTATTTTAGCTATTAGCTATCCTCCAGTCTTCTGGCAGAGATGTTGATTTAAGTGATAGGTTACATACCATAGTAGTTTTGCAATTTCATATTTGAGTTCCTTTAGAACTCTTGGCTGAATATCATCTGGTCCAGACTTATTACTGTTTAATTTATTAGTTTGTTCCAAAACCACCTCTACTGACAGACACCTCAGTCTGGGTCAATCCCTCAGATTTGTCACCTACACGTGAACCATTCTTTTTAGATATCTCCCCTATATCCTCTGCAATTAAGATCAATTTAAAGAATTCATTCAGTTTCTCCTCAACAGCCTTGTCTTCCTTGACTGCTTCTTTAGCACCTCAGTTGTTCAGTGGCCCCACTGATTGCTTGGCAGGCTTCCTCCTTCTGATGTACTTTAAAAAAAAATTGGCTGTTAGTTTTTGTGTCTTTTCCTAGATGCTTTTCAAATTCTTTCTTTGCCTGCCCTATAATATTTATAAGCTTGACTTGCCAGAGTTTATGCTCCTTTCTATTTTCCTCACTAGAATTTGACTTCCAGTTTTTAAAAGATGTCTTTTTGTCTCTAACTGCATCTTTTACTCTGCTGTTTGGCCACAGTGGCTTTTTTTTGTTTTTTGTTTTTTTAATTTGGAGTATACATTTCGTTCGAGCTGCTGTTATAGTGATCTAAAATAGTCTCTATGCAGTTTTCAGGCATTTCACCATTGTGACTGTTCCTTTTAATTTCTGTTTAACTAGCATCCCCTTTTTTGTATAATCCCCTTTTTGAAGTTAAATACTACTGTGGTGGGTTTCTTTGGCATTTTCCCCCCTATAAGGATGTTAATTTTAATTACATTATAGTCGCTATTACTGAGGTTTTGGCTATATTCACCTCTTGGACTAGATTCTGTGCTCCACTTAGGACTAAATCAAGAATTGCCTCTGCCCTCGTTGGTTCCAGGACAAGCTGCTCCAAGAAGCAGTCATGATACATTTTGGACATAAACTACAAAGTCAGGAGGGCAGTTTTACAGCTTAAAAGAGTTTGAAGTTGATCCAGCGCCAGAATGCCCTCCATACGCACACATCCCTTCCAGTAACAACATTAACTACTTTAGAATCACAAGGCAAAAATTACATAGCTGTAAACAGTTAGCAGGAAAACGATCCTGCACATGGAACATTTATACCAGCCCTTCCTCATTAGCATTGTGCTCCCAAATTGAACTGTTTACTACACTTCAGTAGTCTCGAATGTTACTCCCACTAAGATTGTCTGGAGTGCAACCCTCTGGAGTGCTTTAGTTCTTATTAGTGAGCAAGCAATGGATGGAAAATAGATAGATTTGTTAGGTCCAAGGATATTGGGAGAGCTGCAATCTGACTGACAGGGATAATAAGCAGAAATAAACATGGAAAATACATAGTTTTGTTTATTTCACCTTTGCAGAGTGTCAGGAAGGAAGAAAAAAACTCAAAACTTGAAACTCAAATGGCCCCACTGCAAATTATGTCCTGCATACAAATGTTGCAAATGTTTAATCTGTCCTGTCTACCGTTTCAACATTAAAGATCCCACATACCTTTTCTTAAGAGTAGGAGTTTGCCTGAGTAACTGTGACCCAATTTCATCTGTCTACTGTTGTGCAATTTGTTATGTGCCACTTGTTCCCTTAGCTGTTGCCCTCTGCCGCAAAGGTTTGCATTTCAGTGATGCAGTTTGTATATAAAGTAACACGTGTAGCAGTTTCAAGATGAAAGACACTATCTATAAAATGTAATATTTCTATTAAATAGCCAGTGATTGTTTTTCCTTAATAGTCTAATACCCATAAAAGAGGGGTGCAACACTGAAAAATCATCACTAAAATGCAGTCCTTTAGACAGACAGTGCATTATTTTAAAATAATTTGAATTCTACATGTTTCATGCATTTTATTGTAGTACAGCACAACTTCTATTACCCAATCCTCTGTCATTCAAAACTCCTTTGTATGTGAAATAGGGTCACAACCATGGGCATATATTGAGAATTCTTTCAAATATCCAAAATCTCAGTTATTTGTGTTTATTCCATCTCCTCCATGGCATTTTGCTTATTGAGATTTCAGTGGAATAGTAAAACTATTGACTGTTTGTTTTTAATTGCAGCTCAATGTGATTACTGTCCAGAGGAAAAAAGCTGCTTCCATGGTGGATCTAGAAAATATTTAAAAAATATACTTTGTTCATTCACACAACTTAAGAATTGGAAAATCTGTCAGAGGAACACGGTATTGGAGCATTAAAGCCTATAGCGAATAGCTAGACTTGTGTAATTTGCATAAACATTTTCCATTCTATTTGCGCAAGGAGGAAAAAAATCTGAATTGTGGCTCCTTCACAGTAAATACAGGAATGAGGGTCTGCAAAATAATATAATGATCTCGAATGAAGCCCACATTCATCAATGTAAAATTACAAGAGTACTGTGCATAGTATGGGTTTTTTGATTTAATGGTAATCATGACAAAGTAGTATTAAAGAAATATTTACCAATGTGTTGGCAATTATAAACACCTTTACTCTATATGTACAAATGATTTGTTTAATTACATTTTGTGTGACATTTTCTTAATGTACAAGTGCAATGTAATAAACTATGTACTTTCTAAACAGATTGTGTGCATGGGAAGGAATGGGCTGCATCCTCTTTGGTGAATGAAACTGAGGGTACGTCTATACTTGCTGCTTCGGCGGCGAGTAATCGATCTTCTGAGATCGATTTATTGCGTCTTGTCTAGACGCAATAAATTGATCCCGGAAGTGTGCGACGTCGACAACGATACTCCTGCTCGCTGCGAGGAGTAAGCGCTGTCGATGGGGGAGCCTGCCTGCCGCGTGTGGACCCGCGGTAAGTGCTTTGAAGATCGAACTAAGATACTTCGACTTCAGCTTAGTTGCATATCTTAGTTCGACACGGGGGGCTTCCGTGTAGACCAGCCCTAAGAAACTAGTTATATCCTGAGTTTCAAATAGTGGGTGTGTATGGTAGTTTTGCACATGGCTGCCCTGCCTTTCACTGTTTTGCAGTACAGTATTTGTGGGATTTTTTCAGTTTATTTCCTCTGTGATACCCATTGAAAATAGTAAAATGTAGATACTAATCTGGTCTTTGGTACACCCAGGCTCTTCCCAGTTGTGCTCTTACTCTAATTGCTACTTCACAGTTGTGCCTTACCTCTGTGATCAGCTCCTTTCCCTGTTATGCACATGTATGGGAACCTGTGGCAACTGTTATTCCTAGCAGCACACTATATAACAGACTAGGAAGAGTCATACAGAAGAATATGTAGTGACTCTTTCAGTTCAAAATATTCATTTTAATTCCACAGAATAAGGGTTCAAGGACTCTCCTGAGATTACATTTTGTCCTTTTTGCATTGAGGATGGCAAATTCTATGCAATTATTCTAAAAAGGAGTTTTGAAGGAAAATTATTGTTTTCTCTTTAAGCATATATAACATTTGAAAATTCATCTGACAGATCTTGAAAGTCCATCATTGGCTGAAGTAAGTGATTTTAATTTCTTGTGGGTTTTGTTTGAAGGTTTTCACAATACTGTATATTTCCTCCTCCCTCGCAACATATTTACAATATAAAGGACAATGCAACATAAATTTATTTGAACTGATAATTCACCCATGCTTACCTGAAAATTTCCTTTCTTTGAATAAGATGCATAGATTTTTTTTACAGTGGGTCTTCAGCCTGCTTGCATCTTTGGAGGCAGAACCAGACTGTCAGACATTGGCAGGTAGGGGTCTCTCCTACCCGCGAAGAGTCTGTCAGTTAAGACAACTTCCATAGCCACGGATAATTCTCTTCATTTAATAATCTAAGAAAAAAACTGTACTTAAGCAAGAATAACTATTGCTGTCTCCTACTGCGGAGCATACTTTTAAACAATCACTTCCTCGGTTTGATGTATCCCAGTATCGAGCCCGATTTATAACAGAATACTCTGCCAAGAGAGGGAGGGCTGGCTCTGTGAACCTATTACTCAAGAGTTGGATTTCAAGGAAGCATGGATCCACTTTCCTGTTTCTTCTTATACCCTATTAGCCACTACATAACTCCAATTAATATTTGTTCCCAAATAATAGGCAAGGCTTGCAGCATGCCATAAAGATCACTAAAAACCTAGACACTAAGCCAAAAGAGAGAGTGCATTTAAAAACCTGTGGCCCCTCACTGAGAGCACCTCACTTGCTGGCTGTCTTTTTGCATTTAAACTAGGGAGCCTGAGCGCCTCAGCTGATCTTCTCATACAGAGGTAGTTTTTACTAAATATGGAAATTTTGCAGTATCTGCTCTTTTAATCTTTTAACGCTTCCACCCTTGTCACATTATAGTGCTGCAATTAATATACTGAATTCCTAAAAGCCCATCTTCATACAAGAGAAAAGCCACCCGTTTTCTCATTTCACTCTGATTTTATTGGCACAATCAGCAATAGATGGGAGTATAATTGAAAGAATGTCCTAAAATCAAAGGAATAATTTATTTAATCAGGGACAAGCACTCTCTGGTTCTAGTAAATTAAAGATGGCTTACTGAAATGTTTACAATTTCCACAGATGATGACCAATAAATCCAAGCTAGAGAATGACTCAACACTACTTGAGCCATTTCTCATCAGTGCAGAGGCTGGCGTGGGTCAAGAAGGGGTGACTTCTAACGCTCAGACTGTACATCATGAATCAGAAAGGTACAATTGCCCCTTCTGTGTACATTTTGCCTGAGGTGGTGTACTGGTGATATATTGGAACATGCAATATAGCTTACATTTAGGGAATATGCAGTTGATGTATGAAGCTATAAAATAGAGGCAGCTAATACAAACCAAAAAGGTCTGAGTTGATACTGCTGTTCAAACTGCAAGCATCCCTAGCTTTCAGTTCAAAATGGTGTGTTGATTACAGATTTTCTATTATTGAAGGAAATTGTTAACACACATATTGACATCATAATTGTAGACTGAATTGCCTTATAAAGGTTGTTTGACAGTTCCCTTTATAAGACCCTGTTTTCAGTTGTTTTACAACCCTGCTAAACTTTTTGGAAAATTTCAGCCAAAACAAGTCAGCCATTTCCAAAAACAAAGCTGAGGCACGGTACATTTTGCTGATATTAAGATTGTCAGCATTTGTTGTCTTTGAGAAGCTCTAGCACCCCCATGCAGGAAGTTGAAATTTAGTAGAGGGTAGCCTTTGTGTTGGGCATGTGCCTTCTGCCTTGCCCTTAAAAATCTGTCCAAATTTGACCAAGGCATAAGACTGAAAAAACCTCAGTTCATACATGCTCAGTAGAGACTTGCTAAAACAGTTCAATTTTCTGAAGATTCCATCTTCCCTGAGCATGATTTTCCCTGGGCTGTGGTGGGTCGAGGCATTGGAGTTGAGAGCCTCTCTCTCCTGTGTGCTCTAAATGTACAGAATGGACCTGCTCTAGCGATTAAATGGTGGTGTTCTAGAGGAGGCTGTTGAAAAGTCAGAAGGTATATAGACTCAGACTTGTGGGGCTGTAAAATTGCAGTTAAATGTTCAGGCTCGGGCTGGAGCCCAGAGCTGTGGGACCCTGCAAATTTCTGCACCACAATTTTACAGCCCTACAGCCTGAGCCCCAGCCAACTGACTCAGGCCAGCCATGGCTGTTTAACTGCTATGTAGACATACCCTAATCGTGTGTCCCTCATTTTCTGGATGCCTGACTTAAGATCCTGAGGCCTGATTTTTTTTTTACTAGTGCTGAGCACTCACAGCTGCTACTGAAGTCAATGGGAGCATCGTCTTTGAACATATAAATCCTGTATAATAACACTAAGTACTCTGAAAAATGAGGTCATACATTGAGTGCCCAAAATTAGTGGATACTTTTTACCCTAATTTCTCTCTGCTTTAGTTCTCCATTTACAAAATGGAGCTAATACCTCCATCTCACAGGGATGCTGTGAAAATAATAAATTCATCAGTGTATGTGAAACACAGATACTGTTCGCGATGAGCACCATGAGGAAATTAATAATTTGTCTTCAGAATAGAGTTTGAATAGTGTGCAGTAAATAAGGCGTGGGGCCACACATTGAACAATGAACAGAATAACATATTGAATAGCTGCTCATAAAGTGAACACCATCTAGTCTGTGCACTGAACGAGGCAGAGATTCTGGGAGGAAAAAATAGTATGTAACCCTGTAATTAAGGACTGATTCTTAATGCATTTACAGAAGGGGGCTGAATTAAGGTTGCACAGGCAACCTGCTGTAGGGATTAAATGCTTGTGTTCTAGAGGAGGCTGTTGGCTGTAGAAGCATCAGGTATATAGTGAATGGGACAGCGCATTGCAGGAAGAGAGAGGATGGTCTCGTGGTTGTGTAGAAAGCTGCCCTGGGGTACTAAAGTCCTATGCCTGCCTGTGCCACAGAGTTTCTGTGTGATGCTGGGCAAATCACTTAAACCAGACTTTTCACAGATGGTTACAAAGGGTATGTCTACACTGCAATTAAATACCCATGGCTGGCCTGTCTCAGCTGACTCAGACTTGTGGGGCTCTAAAATTGCACAGACAACCTTAATGCTGGCATTTCTTAACCTTGGAATGCTTGACTTGCAACCTTAATGTGCTCTTAACATATTTTTGTATATAATAATAAAGAGCTTTAGTGCCCCCTACTCTCTTTTAATGTCTTTTTGAAGACACTGAGCCAAATGAATATTTTGAAGTGCAGACCTAGTATCTCTAATATAGCAGCCCTCATCTCCATTAGAGTGCAAACAAGCATTATTGTAACATTAAGGTGGCACTGTGAAACATTTCAGTTGGGGATGCAAAGTAAAGATGAATGTGCAATTTTCTCTGTCCTATGAACATACGCCTACAATCTTAGTCTGTTTTGTGAATTTTTGATTCCTGTAATGTTATCCACATTTTTTACAATGTGTCCATATAGGCAGGTAGAGTTAAGGTTGCACAATATTAAACATCCACTCTGACTGGCATTGTATAAGAGAATGAGGAGGTCCCTAAGCTTGCACTCTAAGGGCTAGTCTACACTTACCGGCTGGATTGGAGGCGTCGGATCGATCTTCTGGGTTCGATTTATCGCATCTTGTCTAGACGCGATAAATCGAACCAGGAAGTGCTCCCCCGTCGACACTGGTAATCCAGCTCGCCGCGAGGAGTAGGCGCTGTCGACGGGGGAGCCTGCGCACCGCGTGTGGACCACAGGTAAGTTCGAACTAAGAGACTTCGACTTCAGCTACGTTATTAACGTAGCTGAAGTTGCGTATCTTAGTTCGACAGGGGGGGTTAGTGTAGACCAGCCCTAAGATTCAAACTTAATGTTGCCTTAACGTATTAGGAGGTAAGGGTTTACCTGCACATTCATCATTGGAATTTTTCCGTTAAAGTTGTGCCTCACCTACAGCTCAGAGACTACGTAGTTCCTTTTAAACTGCTGCACTTGTTTATCCGATATAGGCTGTTGTGGCAACATAAGGCCATCTCTTACCCTTGCATGGTGGGCAGTTACAATTGCAATGAACAGCCTGTAACAAACCTGAAATGTGGAAGCCCATTTCAACATACATTAAGTATGATGCTGTCAGGTTGCAGAAATGATTTGGTGATCTTGCCACTGTACCAGTAAGAGATCATGGATATGTAACATTTCACATATAGAAACATTCAGAGGTACACTTGTAAAATGTAAAGAAATAGGCCTCTTTCTGTTTGTAACAAAACTGCATTTCTGCATTCTGTAGATTTTTGGCTCTTTTAACCAAACTGCCAATTTTTAATGAAGATTTCTATTTGCCTTTCACTTGTTCCGTAAGACAAACTAAGATGATTTTTTGGACAGCAAGGATAGCAAAGTAACTTTAAAAAAAACTTACCAGATTCTCGTCTAAGTTTATACTCCATCTTAGCGACTTACTGTAGGCCAGTGTGTGAGCCCTTTACTAACACTGCTGAACAAATAATCACAGGTAGATCCACTGATTTTAATAAGTTTACCTGTTTAAGAAATTGTTCACCAATATGAATAAAGGAGGGGTCATACTCTGACCTTTAATGATTAAAATAATGTTTTACTACTTGTTGGCAGTCCAGAGCCAATACAAGGAAGAATGAGCTATATCTTGGTCTTGCGTGCACCTCAGCTGCCTTCCAGTTTCAAAAACTTCGACTACTAATGCTCTGAGTAAGAGAGAAAATATGGCAAGCACTGAGTATTAGTCACATCACTCTAGACACATATCTATATCTATATTTATATATATATAGATAGATAGATGATATAGTTAGTTTTTTGGTCACAATGGTCACAATCCTGCAAACACATGAGCTTACTGCAATGAGACAGCCTATATGCTTAAAGTTAAGCATGTGCGTATATGCATGATGTTTATTTTAACTTTGCTTAGATATCCTGGCAATGAATGTGGTATATAAACCCGAACAGAATGGACAGAAGTGGAGATTTTAAAATTGAACACTGCTAGTCTATTGCAAAATGTACAGCATTTATTCACATACAGACAAAAAGGCACAATTCTACTAAATATTTTAACAAAAAAATACAGCTGTCTTCAACTAGATCTTTATAAATACTTCAGAAAAGGGGGAAAATAAATACAGGATTGGGCCAAGTAATATAAAATAGTCATCTCTACATATACTTTTTATCTCTGATTCTATCTGTTTCTCTTCATGCACCTTTTTTTTTAATTTAAGCTGAATGGACACCAAAGCTAGGCACATAGTGAAAAATCTTCTGTACAAGATTTTACAAATGTAATGACAATTTTTTTCAAATTTTTAAAATAATTAAGATTTGCACACATGACACGAATAAACCCTTCATTTAGATTTGTGTGTGTTTACACCCTAACAAATGGCATTCCAGGCAACTTTACAAAAGTTTAACTAGCCTACATTTTGACATAATACACCAATCATAATCAAAGAGATTGCTTGGTCAATCTGCACAAGGAAAGGTAAAGCTTAAAAAAAAAAAAAAAAAGAATGAATGGTTCCATACCAATAAAATACAAGGGGTGGGTTTGGGTTGTTACTGCTATACTTATGACTCCTCTGTTGCTGAGCGCTAAGCCTGGCATGAAACTAACTTTTACAGCTGGTCATACTGCAATTAGCTTGCCTTGTAGCTTTTTTGTAATTAGGGTTTTGGGAAAAGCGCTTTTTTATTTGGTTCAGCATAACGTGGAACATTAGAAAGCTTATTAACCTAAATATGTGGGGAGTAAAACAGATAAGGCATTATTTCTGCACAATGCTAGCATTCATAATAGTGCAAATGAATCAGGTACCTCTTTCAAACTGATGTGAGGTTAAATGTTTGCTTAGAATCAAATTAATTTTTTTTCCTTCTATGGCTTGACAAACAATTCCCTATATCACAACCTCCTTACAGTAATCAACTTAGCCCTCATCTAGAAATGTTGCTGAATTTAAAAGTGAAATCAACTGTACTTCCCTCTTCTCTGTAACCAATACAAATTTTCTTTTTTTTAATCAAACAAGAACTTCAATATTTTAAGTCACGTCAAGAGTGAATCTCTGTATAACTCAGATCCACCATGTCTCCTTTGTTATGTGCAACAAGTTAATCTGACCCGCAAAGTCATGAGATGAATCTGGTTTCTCAGGAGCAGCAAGGTTTAAACAAAGTGTTGTTTCAATACAAACATTTCCCGTTCCCAAGATTATTCCATGAAGTGTCAAAAGGTTACGTCTCAATTTAGTTTTAAAAAGTAGAACTAATGATAGGGAAGCATTTGTTTGAAGTTTTTAATTATCTGATAACTTGCATAGCAAGAAGGAATGTCAATAAGCCTATTTTGTCAACTGAATCCTCTGGAAGACTTAAAGTTAACAGCAAAGTTCTAATGTTTCTTTATTCTTTTCCTGCCCCAATGAGAAGGGATTAAATGTTAAAATGCATTATGTAATTAAATACTGATAGCAGTAGGTTGGGGGAAAGAAAAAGGGATTCTCCCACCTGCCCATATTTCTAAACTCAGTGCTGCTTAAACTTTCTTTCAACTATTTCGTGCATGCCTTACGTTGATGCAGAATTCCAAAAATGTCAGGCTCTTATCACATCCATTATTATGATACATATGCACTCTATTCAGTGCACAAACAAAATAGTCTCTCTCTGTACTTTTAATGTTATTGCTGATAGCTTACTCACTAGTTATTGCCATTCACAGTTATTTTAAAAAGTTATGTAATCAGACTGTGAGCTCCCTCTCTCATCAATTCTAGTCCAGAATAGAATGAAATCACTTTATCTTGGTCTGAATGTAAAGAGCTAATCACAATTTATTGCCTTTCCTTTTTATTCTATTTAAAAATATATGTGTATAGATATATATATATTGTCCTTTTTTTAAAGTAATGCTTTAGTGTCAGATGCTTGGATTTCCCAGTACATACCATTAGTGCATAAGTGGCTGGCATTGGGAAATCATGCTGACTAGTGCCTTCAAGTTAGTCATACCCCCTTGAATTGTCATCATATTCCTGGAGGGCAGGTGATTGGATAATGGTAAAGCTGCTTTGTGGATTGTTCCACAGAATGCAGTAGGCCATAAATTTGTCCCTTTCTCAGAACTGGACAAACTATCTTCTAAATGTATTCTTTCCCCAGAACTGAAGAGCTTAGGAGTATGGTTCCATGCTCAGACTGGGTCTTTTCATATTGTTACTGTTATATCACTAGGCAGCTGCAGCTCTAACCTGTCCCCTTCATTTTTCTCCAATAATTGTGGTTAAAACTGACTACCTGTTGGATGTATTTACATGTAAACTCTCTGAAGTTATGGAAGATTTAGAGCTGCCATGTAAACTAAACTCTAATACACCAAAAACATTCTGCTTAAAGACCTGCCACAGTCCCAGAAAAGTGGGCATTTGTAATGGGTTTAGTAATGCTGGATGCTTAAATAACCATATTTGATATAGTATACTCTAGTTAATTCAACAGTTTGTGCTTTTGGGGAGAGGGAAAAATTCTTGTCAGTGCTGTTTTGCTAAAGAGAGACAGATGCAACCTCCCTTTTCCCCCCACGTGTTTAATGAATTCTTTTAGTGTTCCAACCAAATATTCCATTTTAATAGTGATGTCATCTTGTTTCCTCAAGAAAGTTGCAAATAAAAAAGGTTCAAACTTCTCACATAAATAGATTATAAGGACTATGGGGCAGGGGGCAAAATCATAGTCTTAAGTGCATGTAAACATGTTTATACAGCTCAGGGGTAACTGGTTATCTCTTAGTCAATCTGTAGCCATGTCTAAAACTCCCTCCTCCCACCAATAAATAATGCAGAGTGGGTTTGTAGGCAGTGCCTCTATTGACCATGGTGCTGAAGATGTGTCTTACTGTCCAGTCAGGAAGCGAGGATACTTCTCCTAATAATGTCCGTCCTCCTGTTGATAGTGCTGTTTGGACTAAGCCTTTGCTGTCTGCATTTTTTCTCAGCCACCTCAGTTTCCGAGTCAGTCATTTCAGCATCAGGAGCATACCCATCATTCTCCCTGTCTGTCTTTAGTTTGCTTTTTGCCCTGTCTTTAGGCAAAACTCTGCCCATGCCCAAGTATGGATAGTTAGAGTTCTGGTGGCAGGTCTCCTCCTGGATCTCTCCCTGGTGTTGTCTCTCCCCCTTCTTTGGAATTCGGAATCCGCCCCAGTTTTTCACTGGACTTGTGGGTGTAGTAGGCACTTTAACCGCAGGCCGGTTATAGTTTATTTTGATGAGGGATCCATTGCATTTAGGCACTATATCTCTCCGTGTGCCAGGTGCTGACCTACCACCTGGATGGGTCACAGACCTTTTGTTTTCTGATTGCCTCTGAGACACTTCTGTGGATGTCAGTGGCTTGTGGCTGTGCTTGGAAGGCTTTTCCTTCAGTTCTGCCTTGATTACCGCATAAGGGGAACGATTGTCTCTTCTTTTCCTGTGGTCTGGCATAACTATCCCATTTCTCTGTTGTGCTGATACAATACGTGCTTCTGCAAAGGCCTTTTCAAAATTTAAAAAGCTACCTGGAGTCGCAACACCTTCCCTTCGGCTGGGCTGCTTGAGCAGGGATTTGCTGTCACTCCCAGAGCTGTTCCTTAATCTGTCTCTCTTGTGTGATTTTTTCAATGTGTGTGTCAGAGAAGTGCCCATTTGCTTCCTGAAGAAAGCAGAATGCCACTTCAAATCCTCTATCTTGGGAGCATCAGGACCCAAAGGTAGACTGTTGAACAACACCATGTTTTCTACGGAGGAGGAAGGCACACCTAAAAGCAACACAGAGAAATTACTTCAAAGCAAATCACTCTCCTGATATAACAACTGCTGCTTTTTACCTCCTAAATTTCCTCTCTTGAATTTTTCTTTCCTGCTTCCAATTTGTTTTAATTAGGCTGGAACATGACCAGCATTTAATGGCTTTCATAACGTCCAACATCTGACTGTGATCAGCCTTCAGTAACTCTCCTACTTACTGTAGATCTAATTATATTTAGATGCAATTTCCATAGTGCTATAGATACTATAGCTAATGTGTATCTCAGATTTTAAGGCCAGAAGGGGCCGTTGTGACTGTCTAGTCTGATCCCCTGCATAACACAGGCCCTAGGACTTCCCTGTATTACTGCTTCAACTCCAGTAGCTTTGCTTGCACTAGAACACATCTTTGAGACAAACATCCAATCTTCATTAAACTCTTTGGAAAAAAGCATCTTCACTTAAATGGTCAAACTACCACATCTATCATCATGCATGATTCTACTAGCAGCTTATTGTGCAGCTGACTAATGATTAAATCTTTAAGGATAATCTAATTAACCTTTTCAATGTAGCATTTTCCTGCTGGAGAAGTAACTATTTTCAGTGAGCAGTAAATGGGTGGGAATGATTTTTTAACATAAGTTTGCTGCCCCATCAGAATTCATGCCTTTTAAAACCCACTGTCTTGCAGACTCATTCAGAAGGGCTGTAAATCAAAAACTGAACTGAGTATCTCTGAGTCACTTTTGGAGTAGTAGAAACATGCCTTTCATTTGACAGATCACAGCAACATGCTTGGTCTTAAGCAGAATGTGCTGAAATGTAGACCTTTCAACTTTCAATTGATTTTAATAGAAAACAATAGGTTCACAATGCTTCCAGCTGGGGTCCAAAAGAGGAGTTCATTTTGATGGAGTTTTAGAAAGGGTTTAATCCAGGAAGGATAGAAAGTGAAACATTTGACAGGCAAATGAACAGGAATGTGATTTTTCTCTTATTTATGCAACTTTTTTTGTTGAAGAATGAATACAACTACATTTGGAAAACACCATGACAAGCAGAGCTATAACTGTCCTTTCCTAAACTAAACTTGGCAATGCAGAAAATAATCCATAATATCCAAGGAACACCAATGTTAAATCAAATGACAATCTGTTTAAGAACTGATTTTTACCAATAACTCATTTCCTTTAACATCTTTAAAGGGACTCTGTCAACCTGAAGTTTAATCAATTTTTAAAAAACTGACTACACCTGCTGCTGGGTCCATATTGCCAATATTTGCGGTTTTATCCACACACTTTCCTTCTGTTTTTAAAAATGTTTTCTCTCCCCTGTTGTTTGAGACTAGTATAAACAACATGAGAAAATACTAAACCTACAAATAGAGTGGGGGAGTGAAGCTACTCTACAGAAAGTGCTATCAAAAATACAAAGAAAACAAACTGGGACAAAAACATAGATCCAAATTACAATGATCTTAGATCTTATTTGTAGCTATAATCGGTCAAACATTTTCAGAGAAGTGTGATTTCAGCATGAACTATAACAACATAAAGGTTCTGCACACACCCAAGCCAATGGGCTTCAACCATGACCTGAAAAGAACACTTCTAGGAACAAGGGGAGTTCTTTCTTCATGCCCATTCAGTGCTGGGCCTTTCTGATAAGGGTGTCTAGATGCGTGTCAGCTCTGGGGACACCCATTCACTATGAAATGGACTGAGATCACCAAATAGCTATTATTACTATTAAATGTTTATAAGGCAGCAGCTCCTAAAAACCACAACCAGGCTGGGCCCCATTGTGCTGGGTGCTAAACAAACACAATGGGTGACGGTCCCTGCCCACAAAGAACTACCAATAGTGGGGAAAAAATTGGCTATAGCAATTTAGGAAGGTTTTGAAGCAGTGAGCTAAAGCAGAAGTCTCTTCATCCCATTTCCAATCCCTTGAGACACTCAATCCCATAGGGATGGCTAGTTAATTCAGGCCCACTTATTTATCTATTTCTATGGCTTCTCATGTGACCGTCCTTAATATGTTTGTAGCTGAAAATTTAGAATATACTGGCTCTTAGTTCTTTAGGGTTTTTTTTCCTCCAACTTCCTGGTGCAAAGTGAACTATACAAGATTATAAGGAAGGGTGAGCTTCAAAACAGTAAACAGACCTTAGCCAAACCATTCTGTTCCTCTGCTTGGATGTGATAATGAAGTCTGTGAAACATACCTGAAACTCTTTCTTGATCCATAAGTTTTGTGTAGAGATTGAATATCTGTTCCTGGACTTTGCAAACAGATCTCTTAATCTTCTCCCTTCGGGTCACCATGTAAGTCAGATTCCGAACCTAGAAAATGCAAATAATATTGTCACTGAGCTTCATGATAGTAAAACTATAAACTGTACCAGACTGGCCTGATCAGAATCCAGAACCCAGTTTAGAGGCAATGTATCACTCCTAAGTGTCCTTCTCTACCATATCTGATGCTCAGAGAATCATTGAACCCTGGCTGCAGAGAGAGAAGGTAGCCACAACATGAGGTCTTTGAAGTTGGAGGTGGAAGTAAAAGGAGAAATAAGGAGGGCTCTTTGAGGACCATACCCACATCTCTCTGCTATTGGATACATACATATATATAAAATATATATATACACACACACACCTTTTTAATTATGCTTAATAGCTTATAGGGTCAAAAATTGGGTTGTTGTAAGTGTGTCCTTCATGAACCTTCCATTTTAGTCTCATTTGGGTCAATTAATACATGCAGTAAGGCTCCTACGTATGCCACTGTATGACAGACATAGCATGACTGTTGAAAGAACTGGAAGTGAAACCAAATCATTAATTGTTCGCTAGGCTCTGTATAGAAGAGTTACTTACACTACAGTAACGGATTCTTCAAGATGTTATAGTCAGTGTGGATCCCACTATAAGAGCACATGTACTTCATGTATGTGAGAGTGGATTTTTTCCCCCCACTAGCAGTGTCCATCAGGGCTGTGCATGCGCTCTGTACTTCCTTATGTGTGTGTCTATGCAAAAACGAAGAATGGGGTTGCGCATGACCCTCCCTCATTTTCCTCACAATTAAAAGCCTGTGATAGCTGGGGACTCAGAAAAGTGAGGATGGAGGACAGAGTGTAGGATCCATACTGACTACAACAGCTCAAAGAACCACAATTACTGTAGAGTAAATAGCTGTTGTTCTTTGAGCTGTTGTAGTCAGTGTGGATCCCACTATAGATAACTGGCAAGCAGTATCCTCCAAGGATGGTGTGAGTGAGGAACTTCAGGTGCAGTCAATCAAACAGACTGTAGTACTGCTCTCCTGAACTTGGCAACTGATTTGGCTGCCATGTCGAGTGCAATGTTTTACAAGACAGTAGATCACTCTACATAGCTGCCTAGCAGATCTGAGATTGGAACAGACTTTCAGAGGGAGACACTAACCAGCCATCTAACAGCAGGTGGAAATGCACTGTATGATACACTTAGTGAGTCTCTGTGATGAGATGGCTTGCGCCAGATATTGCCACAATGAGATGGAGAGACAATCTAAAAGGCTTTGTCTTGTTGAGCTAACAGAGCAAGGCTTTGGAGACATCTCGTTGCTTTTCTCGTTGAGTGCAGTTTTGAGAAGACAATTGGTAAGGGGTTGGATTCATTCAGGCGGAATTCCAAGACCACCTGAGGGATGAAATTGAGGTGTGGTTTCATCACCACTTTGTCCCCTTGGATGGAAGCATAAGATGGTCCAAGCATAAGAGCTTGGAACTCACTGACTCTCTATGCTGATGTAATGGCCACAGGACCGACTGATAGTAAGGTGGTATATTGAGCACTCAGTGGTTCAAAAAGAAATCTTTGAAAGGGAGTCTTGACGAGCTGAGGCCTGTAGGATTAGCCCATAGGTCTCTCGGCAGTATCAACTGCAGACCTTAGAGGGGAAGGTTCCCTGCTCGATGATAGGGAGAATATATGCTCCAGTGATAGTGAAGAGGAATAGACTTCCTGTAGGGGCAGCACCAGTGTGTAAGGGGCTTTCAGTATCAGAGTCTGTGTTGGTGCTGGTGTATGTCTCGGCATGGACCTGGTTCCGACTGAGCTTCATCCCCTCAAGTTCGGCGTCAATGTTAGTGCTGGCAGAATCTTTTGCATCACAGTCTGTTCATGCTCAGAGCATTCCCTTTCAGTGCTCAACTTCTGAGATGGTAGTACCAGCTTCCATATTAAAGCAGGTCAGGTTTGGTGCCAAAAGTCGGTGCCAGGTTTTTCCTTGGCATTGTGTTCTCCACAGTGGTGTTAGGCATTGCTTGTCTACTTGATGGGGTAGCAGATAATGCTGGTTTGTCCATTAAATAGATTCTGGCGCTTCTTTCCCCTGGGTTTGATGAGATTTTCCATGGACTGTTGCAGAAGGTGGAGTTTCAGCCTTCCAACTTGTGACTTTTGAGTCCTCACAGAGAAGGGGATAAACATTGTCATGTGCTTGAAATGTGTGATTTCTCCAGACACAAGGCATGCTTACTGTATCCATCCTTCAGGGGGAATAGTCTATCACCGAATGGACAGGATCTGAAGCCCCCGGGCTTTGAGTCTGCCATTAGAGAAACCCTGGACGAAGGAGTCTGACCAGAGAAGTTCAGTCCAGACAGTTGGTGGTCAGTTCATGTTGGTCAAAACAGAAGATCAGACGTGGTTCTGATGATTTGCAGAAGGTTTTGCAGAAGTTTAGTCCGAGCTAAGTACTAGTGGATCGGACGCTTGCTAGGTTCGATCTCACTGCCATGGACAGTAAAAGGGATCTGAGGGAGGCTGAGCGAGCATGACGTAGCACGCACTGCATCGAAAGACACTTGCTAGTCAAAAGAAAATTTGATCACACATGCATGCATGCCAACAGTAGGATCCACACAGACACATATTTGAAGAATGTTTACTAAAATATAATTTTTTTTCTGATTTCTCTGGGAGAGGGTTTTTTCTTGATTTTGTTGCTGATTGGGACAGTCACACAAAAATATCACAATAGAGAAACTCCTCATTAGACTCTGGCCTAATTTTTAGGCCTGACCTAGACCCAAACCCACAGGACCCCAAATCTAAGACTGCTCCATTGTCACCAAACGGGGATTAGCTCTCCTCTTCCTGTCATGAGGTTGGCATGGTAGCAGCTGCATGCCCTGTACCTGCTGTCCACCACCCCCTGTTGCTCTGTGGGCTGCAAAACGAGGCACACACTCCACAGTGCACACAGCACAAAGAGATGGTTGCAGCCAGCAGAAGCAGGCATGCTACTGCCACTACGCTGATCCCACAGGAAGGTAGATGTGAGGCAAACCAACACAACCTGAGCCCAAGAGGGGCTGGTTATTTTCCTATCCCACCCAACCTGGGCCCAACACTTGTAGTCAGGTCCCAGCAGGTTGCAGAGCTATATGGCCCATCATCACAGTTGAGCTATCTTTCTGTGGAACTCAAAACTTCTCTGAGATTACAAATTTAGTGGATGAAGTATATATGGATTTCTCTGAGGCTTTTGACTCACCACAGTATGACATGCTGACTAAAAGCTTAACACTGTACAAACTCAATATGGTATGTTAAATACATTAAAAACTGGGTAACTGATCTCAAACCATAATTGTTAATGGGGAATCATCCATAAGTAGTTGTTTCTAATAGGGTTCTACAGGGATAGGTTCTCAGCCCAGTGCTTATCATACTTTATCAGTGAGCTGGAAGAAGATTTAAAATCATGTTAATAGATTTTAACACCAGAAAGTATCATTATTAGATCATCTAGTTTGCCCTCCTGTATAACAAAGGCCATAGAATTTCATCCAGTTACCCCTGTATTGAGCCCCATTTGCAGATGACAGAGAGACTTGCAGAGTTGTAAATAATGATGAAGACAAGTCACCTATGCAGTGCTAGGTTGCTCGGTAAGCTGGGTGAAAACAAGCAAGGTCACACATCTAGGAACAAAGAACATAGGTCACATGTACAGTATGAGAGACCGTATCCTGACAAGTGCCAATTCTGAAAAGGACTTAGGATTCAGGCTAGAAGATCATCAACTGAACATGAGCTACCAATCCAAGCTGTGGTTAAAAGGGCTAATGTAACCTTTGGATGTACAAACAGGAATGTCAAGTTATAGGAGAGAGGCGTTATTACTTGCATGACCATTGCTGGAATAATGTGTCCAGACCTTTAAAAGAATGTTGTAAAATTGGCAAGGGTGCAGAATATGACACAAAAATAACTTATGATGGCTGGAGAACACACAGCCTTAAGGAGTTCAACTTATTTAGCTCTTCAAAGAGAAAGTTCAGAGGAGACTTGAACACCTTTAAGTGCCTATGGAGACAGACGATTTCTCATACTACTAAATGCATAAGAGACACTGACTGGAAATTGAAGCTAGAAAAATTCAAACTGAAATAAGGTATACTGTTTACTAATAAGAGTAATTAGCCTTGGAACAGTTTTATGAATGGATGGGGTAGATTCCATCACCTGAACTCTTTAAATCAAGACTGGATGTCTTTCTAAAATGTATGTTCTAGTTCAACCACAAATTTTTTGGACCTGATAAAGGAACTGCTGGGTCAGGTTGTATGGCCTGTGTTATACAGAAGGCCATAATATATAATCAAAATGGTTCCTTCTGGCCTTAAAAAATAATCTCTCTCTCTCTCTCTCTCTCTCTGCCAGTTAATCTAAGAGCAAAGGTTCAATTTCAGATCCTCGTTAAGGCAGATGCACTAAGGATAAAACATCAAGGTGATACCATTCAATTACACTTTTTATCATTCAAAACCCAACCCAACGGTATGCCACTGTCTACTCAAAATATTATGCACATATTTCTGGTGAAATGCTGACCTCACACTATTCTATTAGCAAAGCAAAAACAAGCTAGCTCCACATCAGACACAAGGAAAGACTATGATTTGGTTTTTGGTTCGTTTGAAAAATGTGCGTCAGCAGCAGGAACCACCAGGAGAAAGTCTCACAAGCTAACTGCTTGTGATACTGAAAACATATTACCCAGAGGTAGCTGCAGTACCGCCCACGATGTCACCAATACTGAAGTGCAGTCCACAAAGTGTACACCGACACAGCAGCTGGGAGCAAGCCTCCCAGCTCAGGTAGATAGACTTGTGAGGTAGCGTGCTAAAAAGAGCAGTGTGGCTGTTGTGGCACTAGTGGAGACTCGGGCTAGCCACCCGAGCTTAGACCCAGAGAGTCAGGTGGGCTTAAGTCTGAGCTGCCACCCAAGCCGCAACATCCACGCTGCTATTTTTTAGCATGCTAGCTCAAGCCGAGCTAGTGTGAGTCTATCTATTTGTGCTGTGAGGCTCACTCCCAGCTACAGTGCAGACATAGAATCTTAGGGTTAGAAGGGACCGCAAGGGTCATCTAGTCTAACATATCCGAAGTCGTTCAGATTGAGACTGGGCACAAACTGCCAGCAGGGCTGGCTTTAGCGGGTGCGGGGCTTGAGCTGCTGCAGAAACACCACCGAATGCGCCACCGGCCGAAGTGCCCCCGAATACGGCAGCGCTGGCAGTAAAGGTACCGCCGAAGCGCCGGACGTTGCGGGGCCCCGACACGGACAGAGCAGGGGCCCGATTCCGGGGAATCGAACGAATCGGCTTAAAGCCGGCCCTGACTGCCAGGACCTGTCACCTCTGCAGGCTGACACTCTATTCAAAAAAAGATAGCTGCAACTTGTTGTGTTCTATACAAATTCAATGCAATCTTCAGAGCACTGGGTTGGAACAAAATTTGGTTGCCCACATCATGTGGCAATAGCCAAGGGAATATATTATCACTGATTTAGGTTGTGAACTCAGCTAACCAAACACAGCACCTTCTCCTCACAAGCATAAGCTTGCATTGGCTTACCCTCTCCAAATCCTGCCGGAGGTGCGTGAAGAGCTGCAGTCTCCTGAACAAAACATCCTGCTCCCGCTTGGCCAGATTGTCCTCTTCGTCTTTCTTTGGGGTGATCAAGGGCTTGTTGAAATTGCCTTTCCTCTTGAGCTTCCAGTACTGGTACAGGAACTCCACCAGCTCTTCAGGCAGCCGCAGGGCCTTGGCCACTTCCAAGACATTGACAAATGTGTAGAACTCGTCCTCCAGCTGCTGGAGTTTCTGCTTGCGGACACTGACCCTGTGGGCCTCCTCCTGGTTTTGATCAAGGCTGTGGAAGGGCTCTATATGGGCACAAGGAGAGCTGTCCTGTGTCCCATTCTCATTCGCCTGGCTGGTGTTTTCACTGAGGTTTTCATCATCCAGTTTCTTGGTGGAGCTGTGCTTGGGGCAGTATGACTTGAACTTGACCTCGTCATTCTCCGCCAGGATGGTCTTCATCTCCAAGCCACGGTCAAATGCGCATGTGACGTGAAAAGCTGTTCGGCAGTTTTTCACCGAGCACTGCAGAAAATTTTAAAAAATAAACATGTTTTAAATAAAAACTCACACACTATGCACAAAATAACTGCACAGCCACGACTCCTTTGAGATCAATGCTTACACCAACGCAACTGCGGTACAATACACCACAGTACTGGGTTTTGCATCTAAGCTAAGTACTTTCTCACTATTATGTTTGCAATTTAATGCTCTCAGTTCAAGCAACAATGTCGTGGTCTAGCAGACATGAGCGATTAACTTCTCCCTGGGCTGATCACAGTATTCAATATGAGCAACTCCACAAAAGGTGGTTTCTCATGGTCACTGGAGCTAGTCACTTAAAGCAATATCATGACAGGCAAAACGATCCCCTTTGGCTGTGCTAGCACTCCAGAGAGGAAACTACCATGGCTCCCAGCCAGTCTGATACTTTAATTAAAATCTCTCACAGCACCTGGAACTGGCCACTTTTGCAAATTAACGAGCAAATGAACAAGTGCTACTTAAAAAGCAAGGGCTGGGATTTTTTCTTTTATCGTTAATTTAGAATGTCACAGATTTAATCACTGACATTCACTACTTCAGTCACTTAGTGCGCTTCTACTTCACGTGAGAAAAAACTACAATTCGCTTCTTTTGTCACTCCCAAGCTCTCCCCTATCTCCCACTGAATCCAGCTATCATGGAGCTAACCTGCTTTAGCACTTGATTTTAACTGTAACTAACTTTCTTTTGCAAAGTGTTTAATAGCCATAAATGGAAAAATACCTTTTTTTTTTTAAATCTCCCCTTGACTTGGACCCTTGCCCCCAACATAGAGAAATAAAAGTGGAAAGGACTGTCACAGACCAACTATGATAGGACTAAACTATACTTAACCCAAGTGATCTAACCTTAAAGAGAAATGCACTGCAGCAGGATATTTATACAGTGCTTTGTAACAAAGCCAAGTATCTGTCTCCTGGGTTTTCCTGCTCAGGTTGACTCAGCAGCCAGATGTCAGATAAATGTATACTACAGAGTTTAAACTGCAGAGGTTTCAGATAAATGTTCTTTAATAAAATCAATACTTAGAGGGGATATGAAAATGGTGAAACCCTCTTTGCCCTTTCGCCTCCTCCAAATAAATGCTTTATGGACAAACAGGCCAACAGCAGCACAGCTAGATAAACAACACAAAAGAAGTGTTTTTTGCAGCGAGTTCGTGATTAATCAATCCCCGAACGAGCTCCCCGTCGACTCCGGAAATCCACCTCGGTGAAAGGCAGAAGTGGAGTCGACATGGGAGCGGCAGCGATCGACTCTCCGCTGTCCTCACGGCCAGGTAAGTCGATCTACAATACGCCGACTTCAGCTACGCTATTCACGTAGCTGAAGTTGCGTATCGTAGATCGACACCCCCCCCCCCCAGTGTAGCCCAGGGCTAAGATAGGATAATGAGTCTTGTGGATAAGGGAGAAGTGGTGGATGTGGTATACCTAGACTTTAGTATGGCATTTGATACGGTCTCGCATGATATTCTTATCAATAAACTAGGAAAATAAAACTTAGATGGGGCTACTATAAGGTGGGTGCACAACTGGCTGGATAACCGTACTCAGAGAGTAGTTATTAATGGTTCCCAATCCTGCTGGAAAGATATAACGAGTGGGGTTCCGCAAAGGTCTGTTTTGGGACCGGCTCTGTTCAATATCTTCATCAACGACTTGAATATTGGCATAGAAGGTATGCTTATTAAGTTTGCAGATGATACCAAACTGGGAGGGATTGCAACTGCTTTGGAGAATAGGGTCATAATTCAAAATGATCTGGACAAATTGGAGAAATGGTCAGAGGTAAACAGGATGAAGTTTAATAAGGACAAATGCAAAGTGCTCCACTTAGGTAGGAACAATCCGTTTCACACATACAGAATGGGAGGAGACTGTCTAGGAAGGAGTACGGAAGAAAGGGATCTAGGGGTTATAGTGGACCACAAGCTAAATATGAGTCAACAGTGTGATGCTGTTGCAAAAAAAGCAAACTTGATTCTGGGCTGCATTAACAGGTGTGTTGTGAGCAAGACACAAGAAGTCATTCTTCCGCTCTACTCTGCGCTGGTTAGACCTCAACTGGAGTATTGTGTCCAGTTCTGGGCACTGCATTTCAAGAAAGATGTGGGGAAATTGGAGAGGGTCCAGAGAAGAGCAACAAGAATGATTAAGGGTCTAGAGAACATGACCTATGAAGGAAGGCTGAAGGAATTGGGTTTGTTTAGTTTGGAAAAGAGAAGACTGAGAGGGGACATGATAGCAGTCTTCAGGTATCTAAAAGGGTATCATAAGGAGGAGGGAGAAAACTTGTTCATCTTAGCCTCTAAGGATAGAACAAGAAGCAATGGGCTTAAACTGCAGCAAGGGAGGTTTAGGTTGGACATTAGGAAAAAGTTCCTAACTGTCAGGGTGGTTAAACACTGGAATAAACTGCCCAGGGAGGTTGTGGAATCTCCATCTCTGGAGATATTTAAGAGTAGGTTAGATAAATGTCTATCAGGGATGGTCTAGACAGTATTTGGTCCTGCCATGAGGGCAGGGGGCTGGACTCGATGACCTCTCGAGGTCCCTTCCAGCCCTAGAATCTATGAATCTATGCATCTTCAAAGTGCTTTGCTATGTACTTTGGGTTTTTTTATTAGATAGCACAACTCTGCCTATAATTGGGTCATCTAGCCTACCTTCCCCAACAAAAGCAGGACACCACATGCTCTAAAATGCATTCAAACACACCTGTGGTCCTTCTCACAGTGATACCAATAGAACTAAGATTCAGATTTAAGCAATATGTACTGTAGATCTCTACAAATTCTAAAACTGTGTTCAGAGTTAACACCCCTTAACATAACATCTATACATTGTCTTGTATCCTGAAGGATCCCAAAGTGCTCTATAAATTTCACAAGCTGGTGTAATCTATACACAAGGAACCTCTTCACTCGCTTCTGAAATGCAGATAACTCTTGGGCAGATCAATCCTGTTTAACACCATACTGCAACACCACAGAGCATTTTACAATATGTGAAGAATCCACATCCCATTGAAATTTTAGAGAGAAATTAATTAGGAAGTATATGACCCATATTGAAATTTTGCTAAGAATGCGAATTGGAAGTAGGATATTGGTGTTCTTGCTTTAGTGCTGGACACATAGCCAAAGATTAATTCTTTACTGTACATGGAGATAGTTATTCCTTGAACATGCTGGGCCTGATTCTCCCATTGCCTTGCACCTTATGCAATCATTTACACCTGTGCTAAGTGAGAATAAACATCCAAATGTTAGTGTTCGACAGCTACCTTACAGATGTGTAAATGTTTCTGTAAGGTGCAAGGCAATGGGAAAATCAGGGCCAGAAGCTTTGATTCTAGAATACAAAACATCTGCAAAGCCAGCCACCCCCTAAATCTGCCAAATTTGTGGCTTCTCATCACCAACTGAAGAAGGGCCTTGTGTTTCCTCTGCTTGTGGCTCATGACTCATTTGCATTTTGTAGCAGATTCTAAGTATGCAAACTGTTCCTTTCCTATGTACTCTGGAGCTCAATGGCAGAGATTCTCATAACTGAACTAAAGAGACCAACAAATGAGAACGCTTGATTATTTATCAAATCAAAAAGACTTTGGTAGTATAACTCCCTTACCTACAGCAGGCATTACCAATTCACTTTAATCCCTGGTAGACCCATAGGCCAAAATGTTTAAAGTTGGGTGTATCAAAAGTTCGGTGCCTAAATCCATATTTAGTCACCTGATTCACAGCCTTATCATGAAGAGTGCTGAGCATTCTCATTCCAATTGACTTCAGTGTTAGCTACAAGTGTTCACCGTCTCTGAAAATCAAGCTGCTCATCAGAGGGAAGATTTTCAAGGGAATTGGGAGTCTAACTTCTCTTTGAGCCTTTGACAATCACCTTGAACGTACGTGCAGGTAAATTTTAACACACAGTTTTTGGCATCCAAGTTTAAATATTTTGGCCACAGAAAATTACTCACTTTTGCAAATTAACGAGCAAATGAACAAGTGCTACTTAAAAAGCAAGGAGAATGCACCACAAAATGTATTTTGTTCATTTAACAAGTATGGTCATTCAAGTTTCATTATTTATATTTCAGTGTTCTGATAAACACACGTACGTATATTTTGTAAAAGTTAGGAATCCTTACGCTATAACCTCCCTACATTACCTGCTGTTAAAACTCTGCTGAGATGTGGGAAAAGACCAACATTTTTCTGTGCAAACTGGGAAGGGAATCAGAGGTTCTATAGAATGCACATTTACAACTGTAACAAACAAACTTGTGTTAGTTTATTACCTGTATGGATGCCCCAGTCTTCTCATTGCAAAGGCTGCACACTAATGCCCATCTACTGCTGGGAATGTGAGAGACCTTGGTTATGGGCTCCATCTTTTCTGGGCTGCCAATACTCACCTAAGCATCAGAATGAAAAATATACAGTGAAAGATAAGCAGAAAGGGTGGGAACCATGAATGTATTTAGGTGCCTAAACCCCAGACTTGGGCACCTAAGTCCTAGCTTTGGCTCCACTGCAATCCACAGAACTACCAGTGAACCATGCAGCACCTAAACACACTCAGCATCCAAGTTTTTCAGGGTAAGAGTTCCCTAGGCCTCTGAGCCTGCACAGCGCTGCCTTGCTCTAGGCGTCTGGATGCCTATCTCGCGCCAAAGCCGCAGAGTGATCCACAAACCAGGGGAAGATAGGCATTTGCATATAGGGCCCAATCCGGTAAGCATGCTTAGCATACACTCCTCTGATCAGCATCTCCGACTGGCTAGCTTAGCTGTCTCCCCACCTAGCATGTTGGCTTCTGTGGATCCCCTTCATTGTACAGGGAAACTGGCACCTAAGGTCAGGCTTTGTGGATCACAGTGTTGTTCCAGGATTTTCTAGGCACATAAAATCATTGCAATGCTTAAGTCCCTTTGTAGGTCCCACCCCAAGCAAAAATAAAAGTACAACTTTCCATTAGGAATCTGTTTCATTGCTTGGTAACATGCCAAATTAATATGTTTCAGATTTTTCAGTTTACAAAGAGAGAAAAATCCAGTTTCAAAACCACTTCGTCCCCAATAAAAATGAAAGAGTTTTGATGCAAACCCCATCAATTTAAGTGATTTTAAAGGATGAATATTTTGAATGCCAGAACTCTCAAGAATTACCACTGTTAATCCAAATACTCACTTACCCAGGTTCTGAGCTTCCATCTACAAATACAAACAGTGCTTACTTTGTGCTCTCACTAAATTAGCTTTCCCAGCAGTTGTCCTTTTTTTAGACCTATGAGCCATTTGTATTGTAGTTCACTGAGCTAATGTAATTACCTTTTTCTTATAGATCGTGTATTATCCTGCCAGACTCTATGTCCTCTGTGTTTAATTGAAAATGAATGTTTCCCTGTTTTTATCTTTGATTTTTTTCTACTCCCTAACAACAAATGCTGCATGGATGTTTATAGCAACAGACATCAGATTGTATGTTGTTATGAGCAGATTTGTCCTTTGCCAAGATTGCTCTGAATCTAGGTACATCAGTTGGATCGACACCTACCTCTGGAATCCACAGAGCACAGCTCACATGGACCCACTTCGTCCCACTACGAGTTGGCTTCATAGCTCCACCTTTCTTGGGACACAATAAACACTTTGGCTGAACACCAAGCGCACAGGTCCGGCATAGCCAACTGCCTTCTGGCACCTTTAAAATTCCGTAACATGCCTGTACTCATGTTTATAAAGGAGGGGAAGAAAAGGAAACAACAACAGCATGTTCCTGTTAGTATTAACTGATTTACATTTAGCCTTTTGCTAACCTCAAAGCCCTTTATGAGACTGCATGCTATATAATAAATATTAGCTTACATTTATGTAGCCAATTTTGTACTGAAGGATGGCAAGGTGCTTTTACAAATGTAGCAACTCCATATACACATTATACACAGATACTTTTCCCACCACTGGAAGGGAGCTAACTCCAGCTGTTTAACAATGCAAAACAACACTACACAACAGTTTAGGACAGGAAGTGAAGAAGAATATATTAACCAAATTAAACAGAAAGGGAAATTTAGATAGCTGTGTGAGTGGTTAGATATCTGAGCTGGACGTTAGCCAGGACACTGGAACTATAAAGTCCGATGCGATCTTTAAAGACCACAAGTGATAGGACATTGGTTTTGCATCTCACCTGAAAAATGAGATGATGACATGAAGATGCCCCCAAGGCATAGTTCAATTCTTACTCATAGGGTAAAGTGACATCTATTGAATGATTAACATCATGTCCTGTAGTAGACTGGAGTGTCTATGGAGACCTAGAACCAAACTATTGCCAGTTCTGACCCTTTCTAGCTTGTAAGATTTGATGGGATCACAATTCAAGACAGAATGGCTACAGATTTATCAATGTGCCAATTTTAAACTCTTAGACCACTTTACAAGATACGCAATGTTTGCACAGTGCCACGCTCAAAGATACATTTCCCCACCATACATGCAAATACATTTATGTAACTTTAGCCCGAGGAGCAAGAAAAATAAATGTTCCTTATCAAACATCACAGCTGCCCCACTGCTTAATGACAAAGCAAACATTTTAAGGGATGGAGAGAAAGAAGACCCACAGCAAGGTCTCTTTCACAATGGAGCAGTCTGTTCCTTCTTCCATGCAAAGAAAGGCTTGTTTAATTTCCACAGAAACACATGTTGTGCTGTCTTGTCCCCAGAATAATCTAGTTGTTCGGGCACTCCTCTAGCATGTGAGAGATGCAGGTTCAAATACCTGATCTGCCTCATTTAGAGTCACCCCAACATGGAACAAACCCAACTGTTAACAAGAAGCCTGATGCATAAATTAAGTTTAAACTACTATATAAATCCTTGCTGGTTTCCTACTAGTTGGATGGAGGTCATCATTTTTCAGACTTCCTCTTCAATCAAATTTATTGGTACTGCAAATATATTGCCAAAAAAGAGGACTTCAGTACATCACATGGCTTGTGTGTGGAAAGTGAGGGACCAAACCAAAAAATTGCAGACATATCTGTAGAACAAAACCAACTGGGCCAAATTCATTGGGAATGCAGATGGTAGTGTGAGCGTAAACTAGTGTAATGTATAAACTTAGTAGCAAAAAGGGCATGATTATAGCAACAAAAGCAACCAGCAAGATGCTGTTAGATAAAGCATCACCACCCCCATTTTAATCTTATATCTTCTTATATCCTCCAATTGGTTGCTTTTCCTGCTACACTCCCACCTTTTGCCCTCTCAGCATGTAGTAAATGTGTACGTTTACGAATGTATAACCTACATTTACATCACTTGTGAGTTTGTCCCGTGGGACAATTTCACTACTGGTGTAACTCAGTTAAAATCTATGAGTTACACTAGAGAGGAATCTGGCCTGTTATCTTTAAACCTGTCTTTAACAGTAATAGTTCTGAGATATTTCTGTAACCACCTATCGCCTGCCTCTAGCCCCAGCACATAAGCTGCCCAAAAAGCCACTCCCACCTCTACATCTGGATGCCATACCTGGTGTACACAGATATTGCATTTGTCACAGAACACCATTTCGTTGCCATCCTCCCCATCTGGTGACTGGCAAACGTCACAGACAACGTCCTCATCATACTCGATCCCAAGCCCTTCTTCAGTCTCAATAGCATGGTTCATACTGTCATAGCATCGCTGTTCAAATTCCTCCATGACTCTCTCCATCGTGTACTCATCCAGTTCAGGCATTCCTGGGAAATGAATCCAACACGAAGGATTGTTTTTAAAATGCTAACAACATCTGGGACCCCAGCTCCTTCCACCAATGTATCAAAGACTGAGCTTTTTCTCCTAGGTTGAGCCATAAGCTGCAAATGGCACAACACGCCAGCCCACCTCCAGTGTAGAGGATTAATTTATGGCTGTAGGGTTGCAATGGCAAATGTTAGACGGGAAGTGTAGAGTCGTTATGGCAAAAATGTCAAAAGCCCTAGATCCGTGTTGAAATAATGGACATTTACTAATTTCAATCAATATTTGATATCCTCAAAGTTTTCACAAGCAAGTCCCACCTCTTTGGGTTGTCACTGTTGATCTCACTCTCTTTCCTTCTCATACAACACTATCTATGGTTGCTTGTTTCAACTTTGTAACCTCAATCATTTTAGGAAATGGTGACTCTTTTGAGAGTCATTCTAGGATCAAAGCACTCCCCAAGTGAGCAACAAACTGTCCATCAAAATGATGATAATACAGTCCAATGCAAAATCTAACAGGTACATTTTGATATGTTAGAATCCACAATGCAGATAAGACAATCATTTATTTGATGTAGTGCATTTTCACAGCACCTGGTACAATCAGGTCCTGATCTTGGCTAGGATCTATTGTAGTACCAAGAAATAAATAATCATTCTAATATACGGGGAACCCAATTATACTAGATACAATATCTAAATGTGGGACTTGTCCATTTTAATCACAGTGCTTGTGTCTGAACATTACACCCAGACACCACCACAGTGACCATCACCTAAATCACGGTAGTAATAATAATAAAACTGGACCCATAATATTAAATGTTCATTACGGACCTGAAAACACCTGCAATAAACTCAGCAAGAAAGATACCAAATGAAATCCAGCTTTCTATCTGGATACAACTACCTGACAGTATCCCATTTCTCAACTTTTAATGGCCCTACAAGAACCATTAAAGCTTCAGTATTGGTATTACAGCAAGCCCTATACAACCCCTTTCACACGGTCACCTGTATGTCTGAAAAAGCAGTACTACTCCAAAGCAAGCTCTCTCCTCCACCAAGGCCAGTTTACCTCCGGCACTTCCAAGCTGAGATCCTTAGGAAGTTTGCAAAAGGGTACAGGCTTTGAAAAACAAAGATCCTGTGGTTTTAATCCTGCTCCCAATAATTACTGTTTACTATGATATACTGAAGATAGAAAACTCTTGACATGTGTATTATAAGGGCAAATCCTCTTCTTAGCTCTCAGGGCAACTAATTTACATGGGTTCTGAGGAATTCCACAGGAAGATGGAGAAGGAATCCCTAGCTCCCCCAAATCACAGCTGGAGAAGAAACATTCTAACGGGTCTGCCAACCTAAAGGTACCTCCTTCATCATGGGGAAATGGTCTGGAGAATCTGCAGAGCAGTGAATACTCTGCTTTGGTCCAGCCCAACCCTCACCCTTTGGCCCCACAGCTGCAGGGCAGCTGTACAAGCAGCATACAAAATTCTGTCCTCCCATAGCACTTCCACGGTGGAAGAAAGAGCAGAATTTGTCCCTAATGGCAGCAAAGTGCTACTCTGGAAAGCGAGTGATGATGGATTGAAAGCTGATGAGTTAGTACACTAGGTAGTTTGAAAGGAGTTTACAACAGCACCAAGTCCCAATGCAGTGGCCTCTATCACCTTATAGATTTAGTATCTGGAATTTGCCTCACAACTGGACTTCAATGTAATTTAATGGCTATAAATTTAGAAATTATAATGAGAGTTTTTATAAAAAGGTTTTATATTTTCATATCTGGTCTTTTGGAAAAATAATACACATTTTAAATATCTAAAAGAGCACTGCGGGATGTGTCATGGTCAACCTCTGGAATTCACAGCCACAGGAGATCAGGCAAATGCTTCAGCTGGAGATTAACAAGTAATTACTCATTTTAGTGACCATTAATAATATCTTGCTATGCAAATGTTTTATAAGAGTAACTCAAATGTCATGTTTTAGGCATTGCATGCACTGCCTGCTGGGGCCAAGGAGGAATTTATTTCCCACCTTTTACAGAATAACTACATGTGTAAAGGATTATAGCAAACAAACTACTGTGCACTGGCATATCAGTCACATCATTACCGTAAGAAAATGTTTAGTATCATAGTAAAACCTGTCAAATCATGGCTATCCCTAGACTATATTGCTGTAGCTCACAGGAGACCAACCTGAATTTCACCAGCGTAAATCAATCCACTAAAGTTACAATGGTATAACCAAGAGCTGAATCTGTCCCAGAATTTTTAAGGAAATCAGGAGAAGCTGGGAATAATGGGGCACCAGGGTTCTAAAGACACAGTTCTCCCAACATAGGAAATTATTTTCTCCTATCACCTGACATGGTCTCCCACAAGTGGGAACTTTCACTTTGCTCTATTCTGAACTTTCTTCTCCCCCTGCCCTCTGATCAGTTTGTACAATGGAATGAGCCTCCAGAGGATGCCTCCATGGTCACTGAATCTGCTGCTGGCTGCAGGGTAAACCCCATGCCTCCTTCTTCCTTCCCTACAGAGATACCCTATATCACTTTCATGTACATCTGTGCTGTAATTGATGCTGTGGTAGCCTTCCCTCTGGTTCCCCTCAGGATCAACAGCCCCCTTCTCCTGGAGAGAAGGGGAAAGAAAGAGATGAAGAAAATGCATGAGTATCTCAGATTGTCTGCTCACTTTTAGTGCTTGTTTAAATAAAGCTGAATATTTTAAAAGCAGCCAGAAGTGTAACCTAAGGCTGACATCACGTAACTCCACCTTGTGCATATAAACAGGCCTGACCTGAGATTTGGGTAAAAAGCCTGAACATGAGACCAGGTCAGTGTTTGTTCTATGTGGGTTTTCTTCAGGATAATTTTTTTTCGAGTTTATAACCAGCTGACCCTGGCTTGCCAGGTCCTGTAACTGTTTAGTCAATGGACAGTGTCCAGGTAAACCCATAAAACGGTAACCATAACCCAAATGATGGAATTGCTACAGAGTAAAACTCAATAGTATTATTTGTGCTCACCAAAACATCCAAACCCCTTCCGGCTGGCACAATATATTCTCACATATTTAGACATTATGGTCAAAATTCTGCATTGACTTACATCCTGTATAACCTTAGTAAAATCCATGGTGTGCTCCCACTTTTGGAGCACATATCATAATAAAGTGGTCTTGTTCTCTTCCCTGCCCCCACACACAACCTCTTCTTGGGAGGAGCCCTCAGCCCCACCAGGACAAATCCCTTTTCCTATTTGAAAACCAGGGACCCAGTAATAGAGTTTGGGACATTTTCAAACGGAATCACTGAGCCAATTCTTTGCTGTCTCCACTCCCCAAACAGTCTGGCTTCTGTTTTTAAACCTCCCAAACACTTCTGTCTACTACACTGCTTCTGTCCAAACAGAAAAAATAACTAGCTATAGAGGGGCTGAGAGTTTTCTCATTCCATTTTAGGAAAGGGATGCATGGAAAGCAAGCAAAAAAGGATGGATGGACAGATAGTCAGATGACTTACATTGTCTATTTTGGTATCATCTCCAAGGAAGTAAACAATGGCAAAAACGGTTCTTTGAGGGAATTCTTGTGGGTGGGGAGAAGGGGCCAAATTCTGATCCGGTGTAATCAAGCACAACTCTACTGACATTAATGGAGCCGTGGATAGGTCTGATATTCTCCACAGATCTAGCCCATAGTAGCAATGCCACCCTTCATTGAGGGCTTTTGGGGATAAGAGTTGAAACACTAGTGGTTTTTAAAAATAAGATCACAAATAAACAACATCCTAATTTACATGATTTACACCCTGTCTCTTCCTTTCCAGTTTTCTCACCCACAAACCCTGCACAGAACTGCCAGCCTACTTCAGCAGCATGCATAATATTACAGAGCTAAAAAGAACAGAAGCTTCTCTCACCCATCTCTTTAAATTCTTCATTGGCCAGTTCTAACCATGCTGCATCCACATCATTGAGGTCATAGCGACACACACTGTCCGCCAAGGTTCGAATGTCAACGTATCCCAGCTCAGGAGGCTCAGAACCTGAAGAAAGGATGTACTTCCTGGGTCTTGTAAATGTGACTGCTTTTGTCTCAGACACAACCCTGAAGAAATAGTAAGTACAGATGTTACTTATACTAGGTTGTAAATCTCCTAGCACAGACTGGGAAATGCTTAACCCTGCTGTGTGATTAGTGCCTGGGGGTTAAATTGCACTTCCTTATTCTGGGCAACTAAAAATTCCCAGAAATCTTGTAGCATCAAAGTCCCACACAGCTGCAGGAAGTAAGTATGGGTATATAAAACAGGGAAAGAGTCATTCAGATATCTTTTTAAAGTGACCTGCAATGCTACATAAAATAATTCACATTTTTAAAATTCCAGTTCATTAAAAGACTTACAGGTGGATTTAAGAGAACAGAGATTACAAATCATCTCCTGCAAGAGGACATGGTACTTGCTACTTTTAAATTGAATTGTTACTCACACACTTTAAAGCAGGGATCTCAAACTCAAATCACCACAAGGGCCACATGAGAACTAGTAAATTGGCCCGAGGGCCGCATCACTGAAACCTTTTCATACAATGATACAAAAGTATAGTCAAAAATGAAAAATATGAAGAGTAATATAGTATTCTATTAAAAGTCAATGTATTAACTTTTTTAAAACTGTAATGCAAAGAGGAGTTTTAATAAAATATAAACACTCAGTAATGTTTGGAGCTTGGCTGTCAGTGGAGTCAGCACCTATGGCGGGCCGCAGGAAATAACTGTGTTTGAGACCCCTGTTTTAAAGCCATATAGGCCTTACTCTGTTAACGTGATAGGTACTATGTGCATGGGAATTAGAATTATTAATAATAATAAATATAAACCAATTTACTGAACACTACAATAGGGATACAATTCTCAATTAAATTCTACAGGATTGTTTAAAAATTCCATACACCAGCTAACTTCTCTATTAAATTCTATTGTTTTTACCGTAATTTGTATAGATAGCTGTAATTTTCATTTCTGTGACATCCTAAACTCCTTTCCACAAGGAAATAATAATGACAATTCATAACATTGTTTATAATCAGTTCCTCCATCACTTACCTGCTCAGATATAAGTCCAGGCTCTCAGAGATTTGCATTCCCCCTGCAAAATCACTAAAACTGGACTGAGCCAGACTTTAGAACAAAATTCATCCACTGTTTTTAAATTCAGCTGCAGCTGTACTATATCCTAATATGGATTGGTGGGGTCACCCTAGTGGCAAGCCAGACTTAATTAAAGCATAGTTTGGTTGCAACCACGTTTAAACTGTGCATAAACACAGCTGTTAAAAACCAACTGTAAGGACTTTGGAGACAGAGCAAAACACGTAAAACAGTGTAACTTGCTCTACACTTGCCTGGATTTCTGTGACTATACAGATCCAGTAACTAAAAAAGAATGCATATGCAGTGAACTGGGGCAGAGGTGTATTTAAGCCCATAGGCTGGAGTAGCAGCCATGGAGCGGCTGCACTGCTAACACTTTGCCTTCAGGTAGCAGGTTCCATATGCCCCATCCACATCAATGTTCTCTGGATGTTCGCAAAGGAGGTTCCACCGTCTCTCCTTTATTATTTAACTCTAAGCATTCTGAGATTCAGTTTGTATGAAAGATGCTACAGAAAATAAAACTTATATCTGGATCAAGTTCAGGCAATGGGCCCAACCTCCAGCTGGGTCCTCAGATCATGGCAGCCTCACCAGTGCTAGTGTGAGGGTTACTGCAACCATGCTCCAGTGCCTCATGGTGTGGAGAATGAGCTACTTCATGAGAGAGTTCCATGGGGCAAGTAGCATGTCCTTCACTCTACTGTGGCCTAGCTGGCACATAGTGCATGTTCTCTCCTGTTCAACAAGAACCCTTGATCCACTATCCCTATATCTGTAAACATCCAGTTCTGGACACATTTATCTAGTCCAGCCTCCATCAGGATACCAAACCAGTTCTGGTACATCATAGGAATCTGAAGCAGAATGGGGGGAAAGTCATACACTGAATCTTGGGCTTTTCAGCAGGGGAGGTATCCGTCGGTATATGAATGTTCCCCGATATCTTGAGCCAGTCCTGGCTGTACTATACTGAATAATACTTGTGACGGGGCAAGGCCAGAGGGCTATAGGAAAGTGGTAAGGAACCAGTATGTTAGCCCCAGGCTAAACAAATCCCTGATACCTTATGGCAGTTGCTCCAGGTTAATCAAGACACCTGGGGCCAATTAAGAACTTTCCAGAAGGCAGGGAGGTTGATTGAGACACCTGCAGCCAATCAGGGGCTGGCTGAAACTAGTCAAAAGCCTCCCAGTGAGTCAGTGAGGTGCGCAGGTCAGGAGCTGTGGAAGGAGGTTGCATGTGAGGAGCTGGGAGCAAGAGGCACTAGGAGCTGAGAGTAAGAGGACGTACTGCTGTAAGATCCTGTGATGAGGATAAAGAAGGTGTTGGGAGGAGTCCATGGGGAAGTAGCCCAGGGAGTTGTAGCTGTCGTGTAGTTATTCCAGGAGGTACTCTAAACAGCTGCAGTCCACAGGGCCCTGGGCTGGAACCCGGAGTAGAGGGCGGGCCCGGGTTCCCCCCAAACCTCCCAACTCCTATCACAGGAGGAGTTGATCTGGACTGTGGGTTCTACCAGAGGGGAAGATCTCTGAGGCCAAACAAAAATCCGCCAATAAGCGCAGGACCCACCGAGGTAGAGGAGGAACTTTGTCACATACTATACTGCAATATTATATACTACATCTCACAAGGAAACTGTTTTAGCCTCACCACTGCTCTCCAAATCTTCCACACACTAAATTCCCTACTGTGGGGAAATTATAGCTATCTAGGCAGAATCCTGCTCATGCTGCCCAAAATAGTGCCAATTTTCACAGGATCTGCAAAAGTCATTTTTTTTATCTTCATGATGTAAAGTAGTAAAATAATAATTACTATATACTCAAAAACATGTAATTGAGTCATCAGTATGAGCACGTGCTAGAAGTGAGTCACCACATGGACATATTGCTGTAACCCTGGTCCTTCCTCGCCCCATCCCGTCCCTACTGTTTGTTACCCTAATTGGTTGCATCAGGGCAGCGACTCTGTCTCTTTGTTTCCTCCTACAAAGCACCTCGCTCACTTCTGGGCACTGTAATAATAACAAGAATCATTTCTCTGTGAAATGTATTGTATTTCCTCCTACTGTACATCAACTGCCAGTGAATGTCATTAGTTCACTTTACAGCCATGCTTCCCTCTTCCTAAAATTATGCACAAGATCATTACAGCATTTTGGTATTAACTATGGGATGGATTAATGAGCAATAATGACCATTTTGCTCCCTTCTTCCAATCCCAACCAACCCGTGTCTGTCCCCTACACACGTGAAGGACAACGGGAAGAGAAAAAAAAAGATGTTTCCACAATCCTCATGAGGGGCAGGAGTGGAGAGAATCAAATGACTCCACTCCTTCCTGTAAGGGGAAGAGGTGAGAGAAGGTAGGCAGGGCAGAGGGATCTTGACATGGTGTTAGTATTTTCCACCTCTTGTGAGGTTACAGTATTTTGATCTGAAAAATATAAAAATAGGGCATAGCAACACACAACAGGGAAATCAAATTCTGCAGCAAAACAGAAAGGGAAAGATGGGCAGAGGGCCTAGCACAGTGAAACAGTGGAACTTTTAACTGCCCCGTATCTCCTTTCTCCTAGAAGCCCAGCTGTGCTTTAAGCAGCAACTCCTGAGCTCCGGGCCAATGCCAAGTCTCATTTCCTATTATAAAAACTAAACAGGGAGCTATCTGCTATTCCCTATTTAGTTTTTATAACAGAAAGTAAGCTGGGCTACAACTTGCTTCTGAAAGGGAAGCTGGGGTCCTGGGAAGTAGGAAGAGTGAGAAACGACCCAAAGAGTCAGGAGAGCGGCACCTTAACATAAAATAGTTATCAAAAATAATAATTTAACAAATATACTCAAAATAGCAGAAGAAACATTTTCCCTTCTATTTTCTAACAACATGGACACTGCCACATCAACTCAGATCAATGGCCCAGTATCCTGTCTCCAACAGTGGCCAGCATCAGATGTTAGTATAAAAACTCAGTATAGACAATTATGCACTAACCTACCCAGGGGGAAAGTTTCTTCCTGACTCAGGCAGTTAGTGGTTAGTTCATGTCCTGAAACATAAGGGTTTATGACCCTTATAAAAATTGTATCCTATCTAAAGTAACTGGATATTCTTGTTATTTGTATAAATATCTAACAGGGTAAGTTCTCCTATTCTTTTACTATCAACTACTTTTCACAGTGGAACCCTTCCAAAACTGTTTAAAAAAATTCTTTTTACATTAAGCAGCCAGACTCTAACTGCAATAAGCCCTTCATTAGTAAGCTACTGGTGCACTTTTTACATTGTTACAGACACTTGGTCTACAGCCTCATGCCTTACAACACACCCAAGGCATGACAAACAGACTGCTAACACACACTCCAATGTGGGTTATTGCAATATGCTAATGATGAACAGGTTTGCATAGCTTGCTACTCCAGAAGGCTCATGTATCAATTTGGACTACTAAATAAATGTATATACATACATAGTCCATGACCAAAAATTCTGCAATATTGAGTTTGGGTTCAGAATGTATTCTCCTTTAAAAAAACAATGATATGTGACAATTCTTGCTTTTTCCCACCCCTCTTTTTTATCTTCTCACATAATTCAGCCAATTAAGCTATTGAACAGTGAAAACTCTCCTGGGTAAGGATCGAGTGTGTAGCAGGCCTAGCACAATAACTCCCGTTCCATGACTGGAGCCTGTAGGCACTGCCACAATACAAACAAACAACAATATTTACATGCATTAATGAATCATTGTAACTGAGTACAATGAAGTTACCTTATATAATAAATATGTTTGCAACAGGTTCCTGCCCCAAGGAGCATACAGTCTCATTTGAAAGAAGACACAACATGCAAGTGTAACAAAGAGAGGGAAGATTATGGTAATTACAGTAACAAGTGTGAGCGCTTTTATGTAGCTTAACTATGTGCTCAACCTGACGGCGCCAAATCATTTGAGAGTTTTTTTTAATCTAGTGTTGTACAGCAAGTTATTTTAAGTTACAAGTAAACAGGAAAAGATTAGAAAACTTCATAAAACCAAAATTAAAACCAGTTTTCTCCAAGGTCTGTAATTTAAATTTGGCTTCTACATTCATGTTCAGCTACCTAAAAAGAAGTGGCAAGATTTTCAGTGATGCTGGGCACCTGCAATGCCCACTGATTTCAATAGGAGGCAAAGGATTTGTTCACAACTGCTGAAAATCAGGCCATTTCTAACTAGATGCTTACATATTAATATAAAGCCTAGGCATCCAGATGTATAACTGATGGCCCAAGCGTATATATCTGTTTATATTTCTCCAAACTATACCTGGCTACTGGTTCGGGGATGGCCCCCGGGCTAACTGGCACCTGAACTCCCTTTTCCCACTCCTGCCTCCAGGGGTCTGCCAGCACATAGTACTCATCAGGGTTCAGTTGGTAGGAGTCGGGTAGCTTCATGGCAGTGATCAAGTCCGTTCTGAACACCTGCAAAGAAACCAACCAAGAGAAAGAACAGAGACACTGACATTTGATATTTACACTCTATGATTCACAGCTCCAGGGTACCATGGAGCAGTGCATAACAAGGTCACTGTACCAACACAAACTAACAGCCTATTACAGGACAGCCATTTCACTTCACATCAGGGGGCAGAGAGAAGGGGACATAGATACAAAAGACATAAGGCTGACAGCTCTAAGACTCCTAATGTTCACACTGTGAAAGAGGCATAAACCTGAGTAGTGCCCCTCGCCTGTAACTCCCTCTTAAATTTTATGAGAATTGCAGGTGCTCAAAGCCTCTCATGATCAGGCACCAAAACTGTAGCATTACCTATCAATAACAATGGACCCAATCTGGTTCCATGTGAGCACTGTACCAACACTCCCACTTACTTAAAATAGGACCAGGACTGAGCCCTGTGCTTTTCAAATTATGAGATCCCTGACTAATCCAAAAGAATTCTAAAAATCCTGTGTGGTCGTAAACAAGATATGACTGTAACATGACCAGCTACAATAGCAAATTCTAAGCAAGGCAGCTTGTCTTGAATTGTGTTTTTTTAAATTACCCTAAAGATCAACTAAAACGAGCTTCAGACTAGATCTCTTGGGGGCATCTCCACATTCAGCACTAGTGTTCGCTCATCTACCATCTGCACTGTAACGCATACAATTCCACTTTGCCTTTTCAAGGCATCAGCCTCTAAAACCTGCAGGATGTCTGGTGAGTTTTGGGTTATCAGCCATAAACAAGCAGGGATGTGGTCTTTAACATGCCATAGGAGGAAATAAAAATGGATTCACCCTTGTGAGGAGTATGCTGTGCTGCAGTTCCATTCTGCCTGGTTTGCCACTGCCTCTCAGTGAAGCAGAAATTGAAGGGTGATACCACAGGCATGAGAATAGCAAGACAGCACTTGCCTACACATCTTCCTGCGCTCCCTGCCCCTTCCCCCCCAACCAAAACTGCTATATAACAGTAATAACTAATACTTCACCCTTTTCATCTCAATAGTTCTTTGCATACGTTAACTAATTAATGCCACATGCAAAGGAATGGATGTGCAACAGGGGTTTTAAAGCAAACAAGCAATGAAAACAAGACTGTAAGATTGTAAACCAAGCCCTTTGCCAAACAGAACAAGGGAATCAGCCCATCCAGCACCAGCCAGGAAAACCACAAGAAAAGTTCATATGCAAACTCATCAGTTTATAGCAGGTATAATCGGCAAGGCACATACCAAGCTCCATACTGTATATTTATGAAGTTTCAGGCAGATTTTCAGGAAGGCAAGACACTGTTCCTAGATTCTCCAAACATTGCTAATGATGCAAATTTACTTCACACTTGCTACTCTTGTGCTAAATCCCTAATCCAACTTCCATATTGGCTGCTTTGTGTTAGTATCTGACAACAGCTGTGTTTGACTGTGGATAAAGCACAAATCTGTAGGGTATGTATGTGCATCCACTATGGTTACACAAATCATAAGGCTGCCTTCCCTGGGGATAGTGGCTTCTTTCATATGCCATTAAAATACTTCAAATTACAGTAAGTCATCTATGATTTTTTTTTACATGTTTTAGGAAACCAATCATTAGTCTGATCATTAGGGAAAAAAATCTCTACAGTAAGGTACAGTATAAAAAGCTTGGCCACATGATATGCCCAAATTCTCCCCCCCGCTCCCCTCTCATTCTCTCTGTTATGCCCTGGATTTCTCATTAGGGAACATCCAAGTGTTACTTATTTGTATTTTTCAAAACTGTTTACACCCAGTGATGACATTTTTTGAATTTCAGGTGCAAGTCTGCATTTTTGTAAGAATAAATCCCACTACAATTAAGTATTAATTTGTAAGTTTCTCAAGAAAAGGAGAAAAGGATGAATATAGGTAATGTAATACAATAAAATGGGTTTTTTTAAATCTAAACTATCAGTCCTGTGAGGTTGCAATCAAGAAATGAAGCAGAATCAACAAAACAAACTCGCTCTTCCAGTAAACTTGCAGAGCCAGCCATAGGGTTTTGGACTTCTAGTGATTAGAGTAAAAAACAATATATGAAAATTTTTCAATCTGATAGCTTGTGGCTAGTTATTTTGGCTACCACACAAGAAGTTGTTAATGGAATACTTGACCATCAAGAAAATCCTTTCCAAGACTCTCTGCCTTGTGTCACTGTCCTTCCTGCTCTGTTAATTTCTGATGCAACCAATGTGCCTGGAGCCAAAAGAAGTTTACCAAATTATCATCTCTGAAGAACTGGCACAGGGCACTTCAGAGATAGACAGAGGGTGAAATCCTGGCCTTGCTGAAGTCAATGGGAGTTCTACCATTGACTTCAAATGAGGCAAGGATTTCACCTGGGAGTTTAGTGAGTGTCACTTATCTGTTGGCACACTGAAATCAGCATAGCATGCTGTCACAGACAGAGACAATACAAGAAATAAGAACAAACAGGAGCTGGGGGAAGCGGAAAAAAGACCTCTCAGACTTGGAAGAAAGGCAAAGGGAGGAAAAAAACAGAATATTGGAAGAGCCACAGGTTAGTATGCGGGGGAGGGGGAAAGAAACACCACAAAAATAGGACTGGGCCAAGAAAGACAAGAACAGGGTTTGAAAAGTTATCTCTGGTCATTTACTTGATGGTCAAGTGGCTCTCTTGTTGTGTTTTTAATACACTGAACAGCGTACATAATTCCCCCATGAACAATTGATTATCCCTGGGGTGAAGGAAGTACACTGTCGTCATGAAATCCAGCTAAATATGCCTCTCCCCCAACATCAGCCACTGAAGCATTTAAAGTACTTTGACCATAGTGAAAATGACTAAACCCAAGAAATTTCACCTTCTGAAGCTACCTTGTTTTCAGCCACAATGCAGTCTGAGGTCTAATGATTGTCTCAGACCAGTTCAGGCAAGGGAATCTACAAACTTGTATGCAATGGGTCATATGCATTTGGTGCCTACAACTGACCCACCCAAAAAGTCCAAATTGATTTACATTTCCTTCCTTGATTTGAATTCCTCAAAGCACTGCATATGAAGCTTAAAAGAGAAACATGTCTGGTTTGACAAGTCTGTTAACAAATAAAAACTATTAATTAAGGCCAAATAAAGGCTATGAAACTACTAAAAATAAACGTTTATTGTTCACCATAAATCAAGACCAAATAACCCAAACCACTAAAAGAAAGAAAGAAAGAGTTTCAGAGCTATGTCGGGCTGGTGCCAAACTAGCCCAATAATCATGGCTAAAAACTAACTTGGTGCTGGCAGTGACTGTGGTAGCAGCTGAACTCCCTGATCTCCTGGCCAGAGGAAAGGTTGCTGGGTGCCAGCTGAGATGGAGCAGAAAAGGAAAGAAAATATGATTAGGAAGAAATCTATTCTTTAACAAGGCATGTGTGTGTTTTACTAGACAGAGGTAGCAAAATGCAAGTACAATTCCAGAAATACCTCAGAAGGTTTTCGGTCTTCATGTCTGGAGCATGAATTCCTTCGGTGTCGAGATCTGGAATGCTGGGACCAGGTGGACAAGCCTACGGTATAAAAATGATCAACTGAAAAGAATGCTTTCATCAGTCAGAAAAGGACTTTGCTAACACCGTTCACACAAGCAGGCCAGCTGACTTCAATGATACTACTTGAGTAAGTAGAGCAAGATTCAGCCTTTTATCACACACCTCAAAAAGACTGTTTCATAATGAACAAGCAGGGAAAAACTGCTGGCTCAGTCTAGCACTTCTATGATCACTTCCATGTTTTTTTTTATCCCAACAGCTATATTCATTGACTTTGCAAAATGACACTTTTATAGGCATCATATTAGAAAATCTATGGCACAATGGTTCTTTATTTGAGCAATACTGATCCAAACACGAATCACTTCCTTAGGATTAAAAACGAGCTGGGAGGTCTGTGGATAACCAGAGATGAAATCTTCAAAGCTAATGTACTGATGGACCAGCAGATCCATGCAGAACATACTTTGTTCTCACGATTTCTCTTAGGATGGAGTTCTTTTCAAGGTGAAACAGAAAGCCATTCCACACCCAGGAACCTTAAGACTACACGATGTTGTCTGTCTCCTGGCATGAGGAAATTACTGAGCATGGTCATGGGGTTTTTATATGTAGAATTCTTCAGTCACTATACTCAAGACCAACTATTTCCCCTGGTCCCAGCATTCTTCAATACAGAGTGGATGCCTTTATCTGCTTTTAGGAAGATTATTCTATCTGAAGTCGGGGGGGGGGGGGATTTATCCCACTAGAAATGCTGTGACACCACAGGACCAGCACAAAACCTGTGACCAAAACCTGCTTATAGTGAGCCTGTGGTGATCAATTTAATTTAATCAAATGACATTTATTGTCATGACAAGGTACACAAATGTTACTCAAGTCAAACTATATGACAACGGTGAAAGGAAGAGACGATAGATTAGTATGATGGTGGTTAACAAAGGAGGAGGGAGGACTGGAAAATGAAGCAAAGAAGTTGACACAGAGGATGTAATGGGGAGAGCAGAGTGTCCACATAACCAGAGACAGCACTGCAAAGATTCCACAGCTCTGAGCCTTATACATTAACAAACAAAACGGGGTTGACACAATGGCCTTAAGGTTAATACTCAGTTCTTTGCTGTCTCGGCCAGTAAGTGCTGGGAGCAATGCGTAGTCTTCAGCTGCAGCCCAGGAGAGCAGTATTGCCTCACATCACTCCACAGGAAACTGCAGTAGTATGTAAGTAATATGGCAATGAACGCTGAATAAGCCATCAAAGATCAAGACAATGTTTGACAGTTAAACTTCAGTCTTTGTAAAAAAAATTAATCAGTCAGTCAAATGGAGATATCAAAAGTCTGCACCACTGGGGGTTTTACAAATAAAACATTCCTAACTAAACAATTTACCTTGGGGAAAATCTTTCTTGTATACTACATGAATTAATTCTATAACAGATGGAAGATTAATGACAAACGGTAACTCCATCAGAGTTGTTGTACATGCCAAAATCCACGTTTTATAGTGAATATGAAATGCACAATTTCAAAGCACAGAGTGTAGCAGCCATTGTAGCGCATCAACCTGGGTATAGAAACGATGGAGAAGTAATGAAAATTGGAATCCTTCATCCTAACATCTCTTTCCTTCTTCGAGTGGGCAAATTGTTCTGTGGGCAGCTTGACCCTAAAATACACCTTCATAAGCCTGGCTTACAAGTTAATAGGAAATCTTTATAACTAATGTATGACCATGACACTTTATTACGAGCAGTCTGATCAAAGTACTGTATTTAACCTACAAATAAAATCACAGTGATACACTTTAAGTCTTCAGAACTAACAAAACATTACCCAAAATACACAATCCAATCAGCATTAGAAAATCAGATATAAATATATACTCTTAAGGGACCTATATACATCCTATTAACAGGTGATGTATGTATTTAAGCAGCTAACACCTACTGGGAGTTAAGCATACAAATCATTCAGGTATTACTGGGAAGAGAAACTCCTTTTTTAAACCAAAAAAAAAAAAAGCCTCATGGGTGTCAGAGTGTGTTATATCAGTCTGTTTGGGCCTGATCCAACACCTCCCACTGATGTCAATGCAAAAATCCTGTTGATTTCATTGAGAGGCAAATCAGCCCCTTACTTCAAGTCTGCATTTTGTTTTTCCCCATCAGAAAACTTATTTAACTAGGCATAATTAAAAATAAATGGACAGTCTCTGGTTAAGAGAAGCAAGGCATTGGCAGATCACAGCACTGGAGAGACAAGGAACGAGGCTTATAGGAAGATATAAGTAGAGTAACTTTCCTATATTATCTGCAGAGACTATGTGCCTGACATTAGCCAAAGCCATATCTTTTTTTTTTTTGCTTGTACACTATTAATGAAATTACAAAAATACAACTCCTTCAGTATTAGAAGAAAACTGTGATCAAGAAATTAGAGAAGAGACATATGTTTCACACTTGTGAAAAAGCTAGAATTTGTAAAAGGAAAAGAAAAAATAATTGTCTCTAACTATATTAATATGTAAAATTACCAATCAAAAATGTTTTCATTTTAGAAAGCCCACTAAAACAGAGACGTCCTTAGCACTACCAAAGCACATCCAAAACCTTAGCAAATTCTCCCCATCAACCAATATTCCACTCAGCATGAAGACATTCAGTTATACTGTATATCATGCATAACACTGTTGGAAAACCACCTGTAAGGCATCCAGCAGTGTCCCAAGAGAGCAGCCTCTAAACACTTCAAAGCTTGAGAACACTGGGAGTATGAACACACTTTTCCTACCGTAAATACAACTCTGCTATATCACTAAACCAAGCAGCACAACAGTGCAAAACATTTCTGACATGGATGCTCGCCTGGCTGCTGTTTTTGCTAAGTGCTGGCATTTCCAGCTGCCTATACTCTTTCCAGACTCGCTTTGAGGTAGAGTAGACACTGCTGCCAACACTACTCTGTCAGAAAGATTTGCAGCCTGAGAAGTAAAAGAAAATGCTTAGTCTCCCTGTCTGCTGCCTGAGCTGCCACTCTTCACAGTAAAGCCTTATTTCAGGAATATCCCAACTGGCCAATGGTCAAACTACAGGATAAAGATCCAACATGAGGGGCACAAAGTAAACAGCAGTAGAGTATCTGAGGCTAATTTCCCCATTGTACTTAGTAAAGACATAGCTGCACATGTACAAGTCCACACATCATTTCCTATATATAGGGCCCTACCAAATTCACGACCATGAAAAACACGTCACAGACCGTGAAATCTGGTCTCCCCCCGTGAAATCTTGTCTTTTGTGTGCTTTTACCTTATACTATAGAGAGGTCAGAGGGGGAGACCAGCGTTTCTCAAATTGGGTGTCCTGACCCAAAAGGGAGTTGCATGGGGGTCGCAAGGTTATTTTAGGGGGTCACGGTACTGCCACCCTTTCTTCTGCACTGCCTTCAGAGCTGGGTGAACAGAAAGCAGTGGCTGTTGGCCGGGTGCCCAGCTCTGAAGGCAATGCCCCGCCAGCAGCAGCGCAGAAATAAGTGTGGCAATACATACCAAGCCATCCTTACTTCTGCGCTGCTGCCTTCAGAGCTGGGCAGCTGGAGAGTGGCGGCTGCTGAGTGAGGGCCCAGCTCTACAGGCAGCAGTGCAGAAGTAAGGGTGGCAAACCCATACCTTACTTCTGTGCTGCTGCTGGTGGCAGCGCTGCCTTCAGAGCTGGGCTCCCAACCAGCAGCCACTGCTCTTCAGCTGCCCAACCGCCAGCAGCAGCAGCACAGAAGTAAGGGTAGCAATACCACAACCCCCCTTACAATAACTTTGCAACACCCCCACAACTCCTTTTTGGGTCATGGAATTTATGATTTTTAAAATCCAATGACCGTGAAATTGACCAAAATGGACTATGAATTTGGTAGGGCTCTACCTATGACTACTAAATAAGTTAATATTCAGTCCAGTGGTTTAATTTAAAAAGACTGAAAATGAATAATATGAAAGGTATTTTACATGCAGTTTGAAGACCGGTGCCTCGTTTTTCCATCACCATTTGACTTGGTTCTCTCCAGAAGCTACTTTTGCAGACTTTTTGTCCCAGAAAACATAGATCATCTTCTGTACTGCAAGTCACCTGGGCTAAAACTTTCAACTGAGCCTAAAATCAAGCATCTAAATCCATATTTAAACACTAACCTAAAAAGACCTCATTTTAGAGGTGATGATCATGGGATGTCAATGGAAGTTGTGCACTGTTCTGAAAATCAGGCCTTGGATGTCTCAGATTGTGCCCTCAGAAATTAAGATACCTGTAATTACAGTCCAGTTTTGGACATTTTATCCATACAGTTTGGTTGGGTATAAAATGGCTGCAAGCACTCCTTTAGAGTTAAAAATATCTTCACTTTGCCTGAGTTATAGGTCCTCCTTATGGGGGAAATGGATTCTCTGTATCTCAAACAAAATCCCCTTTTGTCAGCTGACAATGTATTTGTTTCTGTTCCTTTCCAGATAATTTATTACAATGACCAAATAGTAGTAGCCACGTTCTTCAGATAGATTCTTCATAGGGAAGTTAGGATACACATCGACTCCTCATCAAAACCTATATTAAGTAAATCAGTATTGTTTACTTTGGATTCTACTATGTCCTGGTTACCTATAGGGATGACCAGGACTTTGATATTAGAGTGCAATTCTGGTCACATTGCATTTCAGCTTGCTTCTCCAAAGCAAAAGAACTTCTCATTGAGATCCCAGGTCTGGTGTTAATTGGGTATTAGCTCTAAATCCTTTGAATCTTTTGTTTCTACCTGACTTTCAGCTTTAATGGCCTGTCTTTCTGCATTGACAACCTGTGCTGAACGTGCCTTTCATTTTGCTTCCACATTAGATAGTGTATATTGTAGAGTGCTCGCCATAACAGCTTCAATGTGTTCATCTTCAACAGAGTTTCACATCTTATCTGAAGATGTATAGGGCAGGGAATATGCCTTCTTAGAAGTGCCAAATATGCTTTTGGGCACGATAACATAATAAACAGTAATCTGAAAGACAGCACCTTCAAGAGCATACTACCTTTATGCAGTGTGCTTGGGCATCAGCTCAGTACTATTGAGAAGGACAAGCACCATATACTGAATCAGCCATCACTATGGATACAACTTTGTCATGGTAAAAATAAACAAAATTCATGGCACAATCATGGCAAAAAATAGATAATTCACATAGCGGTCACGGCAACCTTGTGGACACTGCTGGTTAGTTCACTTTGGTCTAATATTCCTCTTTGAAACGGGACTAGATCAAATTAAATGAACAAACTGTTAATGTGCAGCAGCGGATCAAAATGACGGAACTTTTAATGCACAATAGCTGATCAACGCAAATTAATGGACCAGCACTGTGGACCCTGCTGCCGCACATTAACAGTTTGTTAGTTCACTTTGATCTAGTCCTGTTTCAAAGAGGACTAGATCACAGCAAATTACTGAATTGTTAATGCACCACAATTGATCAAAGCAAACAGACTGTTAATGCGTGGCAGCAGGGTCCATATAAATGGCAAAATTCATGGTTTCATGGCAATGGTAACTGCCGGGATATAATCGTATCCTTATTCATCACTGCCGCCTCTTGTGAGTTTTCCTTACAAGACTCCTATTCAAATACTGAGCATACCCAATTTTGTTTAGGCTGTAAGATCTGACAAGATCACATAGTGATATGGATGCAAATACAGATGGTACTCAGACAGACATTGAAAATCTGCAATTAATCTAACAATAAAACTTCAGAGACACAAGGTAAGTGAGGTAATATCTTTCATTGGACCAACTTCTTTTGGTGGAAGGGACAAGCTTTTGAGCTTCACAGAGTTGACAGAGAACTCTGTCTACAACATTGCAAATAAAATGTCAGAAATGACTGCAGTGGAATGACTTCACAATAGGAAAGAACTAAAGTAAACCCTGTGAGTATGAAATGTCCCATTGGATCCATGAGTTCTCCACACTTTTAGAGGAGTGGCACAAAATGTGCATATGCAAGGTCACGTGTGCCATGTCAAAGGTAATAAAATATTCAGAGGAATACTGCTGAGAGAGGGGAGAACAGGAGGGAACCTGCGTTAGCTTACTGTGGATAGTATACGTTCACCATTTTAGTGCCACACGGAGTGTAATTGTGTGAAATTGCTGTAAAGACACCACAGGGATCATACGGTTCAAGAGCAGTAACTGGACAGTTATTGATGACATTTTATTTTTGTCCAACATAGACATTGATTAGAGAGGGGAGGCTGTTGCTTTTTATGTTTTGATGATGAGTGTGTCTTTTCATCGCGAGGATTATCACATCATAATATGCCACTACCATTATTATTATTGTAATGATGTGCCAATTGAGATGAGGTTGATGGATTAGCAAATCCTCCAGCAGCAGAAGCAAGAGAAAGGGGACTTGGATTTGTGGAAATGCGTCTCAGGTTGTGTTTGCATCCAGGCCTTATATATAGGTAAGGCCCTACCAAATTCATGGTCCATTTTGGTCAATTTCATGGACATAGGATTTTTAAAATGGTAAATTTCAATATTTCAGCTATTTAAATCTGAAATTTCACGGTGTTGTAATTGTAGGGGACCTGAACCAAAAAGGAGTTGTGAGGGGGTTGCAAACTTATTGTAGGGGGAGGCTTGCGGTACTGCTATCCTTACGTCTGCGTTGCTGGGCAGCTAAAGAGCGGTGGCTGCTGGCCGGGAGCCCAGCTCTGAACGCAGAGCCACAGCCAGTAGCAGTGCAGAAGAAAAACTGGTCTCTCCTGTGAAATCTGTACAGTAACTCCTCACTTAAAGTCATCCCGGTTAACGTCGTTTCGTTGTTACGTTGCTGATCAATTAGGGAACATGCTCGTTTAAAGCTGTGAAATGCTCCCTTCTAACGTCGTTTGCAGATTATCAATGGCAGTTCAGCTGTCCCTTCCCCCACTGCCATGTGCTGCTCCCCGATACCCTTGCCTGCTTGCTGGGGGGGGGGGGGGGAGAAGAGGGAGGATAATGTCCCCCTGCACCTTGCTAACCCCATCTTCCATAGAGTAGGGAGGACACACGAGGGAGGGAGCTGCTGCCTTAGGTAGTAGTTGCGGCTGCCAGGCTTGCTGATCTAATTAACAAGGCAGTGTACTTCTGACCCCACTCTTGATACCTAATTGGAAATGCGCATCTCTCTCTCTCAAACACGTGTGTGTCTCTGTCTGGCCTCCCTCCTTTCCTGTTGGCTTGTAGAGTGTGAGAGTTAACCCTTGAGGGCTCAGTGGAGTGCTAGTTCATTTAGTAAGGCATTGCCTGGGAAATTCCCACCCTCTGACTCCTCCACCTCAACCACGCTTCACTATCATCATCGCTGTGTACCAGTATTCAATTGTTTGTTTAAAACTTATTGTGTGTGTATCTGTGTGTGTGTGTGTGTGTGTATATATATATAAATAATATAGTCTTTTGTCTGGTGAAAAAAATTTCCCTGGAACCTAACCCCCTCATTTACATTAATTCTTATGGGGAAATTGGATTAGTTTAACATCGTTTCGCTTACAGTTGTATTTTTCAGGAACATAACTACAACGTCAAGTGAGGAGTTACTGTATAGTATAGGGTAAAAGCACACAGAAGATCAGATTTCACGATCCGTGAAGCATTTTTAATGTCTGTGAATCTGGCAGAGCTCGAATCATAGGGTTATAGTTTCCCTGTCACTCAAACAGTACCTGGTATTGTTTCCCATTCTCTGAGAATGCATTTATATGAAATCTGAACTCATAGCCTTGCTTTTATGTATTAAGCTAAATGCAAATAATCACACCATAGTCTGTTGATTTTTAAAATAAAAAAAAATTAAAACACAAACTCTACCTTCACATTTAAGTCTGAATGAGTGACAAATGTTTGTTTTTAATTAATTATTATTATTGCCTTGTGAATTTGTAGGCTTCTGCGCTCAGGAAAATAAAGCACCTATTCCCTTTAAGGTAAAAGCTACTAGGGCGGGCATTAGTGGACAAGTTAGGGTCAGCCACTAAGGGGTCATCAGTGGTGTGACAAGGCTCTGTCCTTGTCTCCATAGGTCCCACGCTTCCTGGCGGATTTCGCTAACCTCAGAGGCTCACTGTGACCCTCCACATAGCCCTTCGCTCTCTAGAGGCAAGGGTCACAGCCTACTGAGCCATTTTCATCCTAAGCCAGCAACGGGGGTGAGGAGAAGCTACTCTCCCTTGCAGAGTCTCTGTTGTCTCCCAGTCTTAGTGATTAATTCGGGGGGGAGGGGAGAGCCCAGGCCCACCCTCTACTCCGGGCTCCAGCCCAGGGACCCTAATAGTATCAGCTATGGTTGCTGACCTTTTGGAAACATGACACGTACAATTCCCTGGGCCACTTGCCCACAGAAGCCCCCACTTCCTCAATTATCTACTTCACCCTTACCTCCTTCCTTATGCCTGATATGGTTTGTACTGCTCAGTTTCTCCAACAGCACGGCTTCCTCCTACAGCTCCTGACACGCGCGCCCAACTGACTAACTGGAAGGCTTTTAACTAGTTTCAGCCAGACCCTGATTGGCTTCAGATGTCCCATCAATCAACTGACTTAATTGCCTTCTGGAAAGATCTTAATTGGCCCCACGTGTCTTAATTGACCTGGAACAGCTGCCATTTGCTTATCCTGGTAGCAGGGATTTGTTTAGCCTGTGGCTAATATATCTGTCTCCCACTACTTTACTATCGCCATCTGTCCTTGCCCCGTCACAGTGGACAAGTTAGCTCCAAATAATACACAGTCAAGCTCATGCTGAAGCCAAGATGCTTGGCCACACTTTCCCATTGAGTTGTCTCTTGAAAAAGCCACAACCAAACGATGAATAGCCTAACAGTTGAGGGCCTAACCCTACCCTACCCATTAATCCCAATGGAAATTTTGCCAATTAGTTCAGTGACAGCAATGTCAAACTCTAAAGCTGTAGTTCTGCACTATTCAATGTGGCATGAGTGCACTAAGCTCACCGGAGGTCAAGAGGCACGAGTGACTCTGATGAGAAGCAGATGTTAGGCAAGAGGATTCCAACTAAGTATTTATTAAAATTGTAATTTTTCAATTAGAAGACAGCTGTTTGAAGTGCTTAGAATAGTAGATTTAATTGTCTTGTGCTTCTGGAGTGTCTGAGGAGAAAAATGGTTTGTAAAAAGCTTGAAATCTTTCGACAAAAAAGTGGAGGCAAAAGTTCAGAGAATTCTCTATCTAGTGCTTTATCACACAGGGAGGCTCTAGCTAAACTGCAGAATAAATGCTTGTCGCGAGTACTACTAGTGAAGCGGATCAAAGAGATTGCAGATAAAATAATTGTGTGTCTGACTCCGGAAATTAAGTTAATTACAATAGACATTAATAATCTGACCAAAGAGGAGAAAGCATGAGGAGAAGGTGAAGCAGAGAGAGTAAGATCTCTTATCCCATTCACTAGCAAATTTACAACTTGGAGAACAAGGCCTAAAACTATGATTCTTCAAACATTTACTACTGCTTGTGATGCTTATTATATTAATTAAGAGAGTCATGGAAAACTGAGCAGCCAATGGGAAAGGAGTGGATGCATCAGTGCCAGAATGTCATGTGTGGTCCTAGTAACTCAAAAGATCCTCTATTCCATGGCTTTCTGGTGGGTGGAGCTACTTGCAAAAATGTTTTGGAAATTGACTAGGTCTATGAACTTCCAGAGATGGACCATTATGGTCGCTTCTTGCCTGGAAACAAGGAGGATCCTGACTTAGCTTAGAGGACATGGGGATATGTCCAGAATAAAAGGGTGTTTCTTACAGCGAGTCAGAAAATGAAGCCCAGATGTGAAGAGCTGTGTGTGTATACATATAGAGATTACCTAGGAAAAAACAAATGGGGAAGGTGCAGTGAACAGGTTTGGGGCCACTGCATCTAGGGTGACCAGATGTCCCGATTTTATAGGGACAGTCCCGATTTTTGGGTATTTTTCTTATATAGGCTCCTATTACCCCCCACCCCCTGTCCCGATTTTTCACACTTGCTGTCTGGTCACCCTAACTGCATCAGATGTGATGTCCTCATGAACACTGAAGCCTCTCAGGATGAGAAGTCAGAGATTTTATCCTTATGTCACACATCATCTCAGATCTTATGGGAAATTATTGATTTGAGGTCTACAGGTGAGCATAATGCATATGTTGGATTTGTGTCTCAAACTACAAAGTAATTTTAGACAATAGTAAAGAAAAGCTAGAGTGAAGCCAAGTGAAGCCTGGAAAGAAAGTGCAACAAAAGCAAGAAAGGAAGGAAGTGGTATATACTTGAAATAATATTTGGAGAAAATATTCATAAAATCTGACAGATATTTATCAAATAATATAATAAATACATTTTGAACTATTTGACAAGACCTACTACTAAGTTATACTTTATTATTACATAGAAAGGTGATTATCAATTTGTTAGTTAACACTGCATAATAAATAGTACATAACGACTTTTTTCCTTTAAATCACAGTGGGCATAAAAACACAGGTATTTTTTATCCTAGCTACCTGTTTTAGACCTCTCACTAGCATGCATCAGACTCTTTTTCAAAAAATGAGTATGATTATTAGAAAAGGACAACTTCATTTTTGAAGGGATGGATATTCCAATATATAAAGCAGTGATATAATTAAACAAATAATAACAACAGATGAGTGAACTTGTTCTACTGAATTTCAGACCCAGTCAACTGTCACAGTTTGAAACTTCAACTCAAAGATTATCTAGTTCAGGTTCTACTTTAAAAAGTCCATTATACAAAGAGCAGAAAGGGGTCAGAGTAAAAACCAGATGAAGATGTAAGGTGAAAATGGCACAATGATCAAAGTGTAAAGGAGGAATTTTGGAGGTGGACAGAGGGAGAAGAAAAATTCTAATGAAAATACACTGTATATAGAATGTTGAGGATTACTCTCTATTCTCTATAGAAAGACATGTTTGCTTCTTTTTGATCTAATCTTCTTTGGAAGGATTTAAATTGTTTTAACATAATACCAAAACATTTTGTTCCTGAATCCAAAAATAGCTTAATAGATTTTTCAAAATCTCCAACTCCATGAGGTTCTCCGAGCTTTATTAAGGGGCTAAATCCCAAAAGCCCTTACTTTTTTTTAATCTACTCCTTACTCAAGCAAACTCCCAGTAAAGTCAGTTTTTCTTTTTTCACCTTCTCCACTCCTTTTTTCACACACTGATTTCCATAGAGGTTGCCTATCGTAAGGGTTAAGTTGTAGGTCCTGATATTAGGTCTACATAAGCAGACCCCACTGTTGTCAGTGAGATTCCACATGGGTGCAGGATCCACCTACATAGCTACTGCTGCAGGATCAGGGCCTAAAAGCCTGATTCAAAGTCCACTGAAGTCAGTGGAAAGTCTCCCAATAACTTTCTTTTGGGGTTTTGGTTTAAGCTTTAATTAAAGACCTCAGGATCTGGCCTAATAACACTTTGCACATATATAGTGCCTTTTGTCCCAGACGATATGTACCCATGTAGACCAGATTAGAACCAGGATAATGCCTTTGACAATTGCATAAATTACAAAGCTGGAGAATACAAGTAATTTGTTTGACTTGCCCGAACAAGAATCTTAGCACAATTCCCACCCCACCACGATGTGACAGTTTCTTTAAAAAAAAAGAATACCAATTCTCCATTATCTGAACAAGTGAGATATTTTAAGTAGCTCATATTAATTATGCCAAGAGCCATCCATACTACTGAACAAATCAAACTCTTTTTTTCCTGAATGTATGTCAATCCTCTAATGTTAATAATACCAAAATAAACATAGGAAACCATTATTATTAATTAAAAAAAGACTGTCACAAATAATTATTCTTATAAAAGTCTGAGGCAGAAGAATTATACGCAACCATTGTGCAAGGAGAGTATGAAAACATCAAAAAAAATTACAACTTTAGGGCAAACGTCTGCCCCTCTATTAAAAGTTGAGCAAGTGAACAATGTTTATAACTGATGATGTGCTAATTCTGTTCTTGTAATGATAAGCTGCATTGCTTGCACCACAAAGGACCTTTAAAAAAATTCTTTGTTTCACCTTATTATCAAACACTCTATAATCAACAGCAAGTCTTGGGTGATCCTGTTATCTACAGCTCACCTATTCTGAAAACATTTTATTTTAGAACAGTTTCCTAATATTTGTGTTCTCCTCCAGCTTTCTGTGACCCAGCTGCTATGCAAAATACCTCCATTATGTAAAATATTACATTAAAATATGGTTTCAACAAACTCATAACCTAGTGCACTCCAAGCAAAACAAAGGAGCACTTACTGCCATTGTCATCAGAATCCTCACTGCTGCTAGGAAGCCGACCTCGTTTCATGATCTCCACGGGAAACAGCTGGTGGCCTGTAAAGCAATGAGACAGCACTTAACCCAAGATAACATACAACCATCAAGTTGTGTTTCAGATGGCATTCCAGGATTTACAGCACACAAATGAAAACAAACAGCTTTTAATAGCATATATAAAATATAAACAGTAAATATCCAAACGATGAGTAATTAGACATGTATCATATGGGCAGGTGAAAATGTGATTTAAGAAGGTGTGATGACAGTCCTGTGGTCATATTCAGCTCAAGAAGCAGAGGCATATTTTTATGTTTTCAGAAGTCTACAGTAAGTGAACATCTACAGTAAAAGTACTCACACTGGTTAGATTTTCCTCCACCCCACTGTGGCTCTAGATTAGCAATAAAATTATAGTATTATTGCCTCTGTAAATATGTACATTGGCTATGTTTTTAAAGCAATTTTAGTCCTGGTGGAATGTGCCAGCCTAACAGCACTGGAGAAAAAAGTCTTCCATTTCTCCACAGAGCAGGAAGCAGCAAAGCAAGCTTCCCCTCTCCAACCAGCTAATGTGCATCGACCATGCTGTACAACAGAGGTTCTCAAACTGTGGTCCGCAGACCCAAGCTCCATTCAGGTGGTCCGCGGATAGTTCCCTCTAAGGTGTGTGCCTGGGCGGCAGCACACGAGACAATGAAGGGCCACCCACCTAATTAGTGGAGGCGGCAGTGTGGCTGCAGTAATTAGCTGCGTGGACCCTGGAGATGATGCACATGTTAGGTGAGGTGGTGGCCTTGGGGGAATAGGGAGTAGGTGGGAGGGGGCAGTGGAGTTAGAAGAGGGGATGGGGAGAATTTGAGACATGCAGGACTGCGCCGGCCAGAGAAAAAGGTGACTCTCCCCAGCTCCAGGGCTGCGGCTGCCAGGGAGAGACAGCCCTCCTTCCCAGCCCCAGGTTGGGGGCTGCTGCGGCAGGGGAGAGAGGGAACATCCATTGCATTAGAAAGGTAAGACTACTGATATTAAAATATGAGTTGTGTGCTTTTATTTGTAGAAAAAACTTTAATTATTATTAAGATTTTTTTAATATAGCGCTTATATCCAAAGCGCTTTACAATAGTTAGCTAATGGTACAAACAACATTTGGAAAGATCATTAAGTGGTCCGCCGAGACCCTCAGCAATTTTCAAGTGGTCCGCGAAAAAAGAAGTTAGAGAACCACTGCAAGAAACCATCTCTGTGATGACAGAACAGTTCCCTCCTCCCAAGCATGTTTTTATTACCCTCTCTGGCCTAATGCCAATTGTTATGCTGGCTTCTTTGATGCAGCATGCCTGTTCTGGAGGAGCTAGATAGACACCCCCCCACCGCCCCAAGTTGTTATACAGAGGCTGCTAGGAAGCTGCCGGATAGTGACTTTCAGTAACTATGTAGCTGAGCTCCCTTGAACCCACTGATTTAGAGGTGAAAAGTTGTATATCTTAACACCAACACCCCAAGCAGAGGTGATATGTTCTAATGCTTTATGATGTGGAATAATTCTAAATTAAATTTTCTTTAAAGTCTTCAATGGCTGGTGAACATTGACATGTAAAAGCCCTTAAAAATTGAAGTTAAAAAGCGGAAACAACATGACATGACAAGTGTAGCAAAGCATGTTCACCATGAGTTAAAGTGACAAGTACTCTAGGGTGTACATCAAAAGCCATGAGTCTTCATTTGCCATGTATCAACTCTAGTGACAATGAGAACTGGGTGATGCACTAGCAGCAAAATGCCAATGCACACCTCCCAGGGGCAGATTCAGAAATCAGCTGCCTAAGGTTTTCGATTCTTACTTGGTGCAGAAAATCTAAACCTGGTATTTTCATATAAATTAGTATTTGCTAATAACCTTTCAGCAAAACAGCTCCATGCTGTAGGGGCCAGTGGAACAAACAGTGTCAATACATAACCAGGTTCAGAGAGACAAATATGTCTCATTGTAGTAAAACTGCTGTTTGTACTTTCAACTTTTGTAAGAACAATTCTTCTTCAAGAGTGTCCCTATGGTTGCTCCACCTTAGGTGTCTGTGCGCCCCTGCGCCTCTATTTGGAGATTTTTGGTAGCAGCGTCTCATTAAGTCCGTGCATGTGCCCTCCCTCCCTGGTGGTCCGCCTCGAGGCTATTTAGCACTGCAGGAGGGGGAACCCCCCTCACTTCCTTCTCTACCGCCTTTGGCCTCTGACAGAACGAGCAGTTGTCCCTTCCTTATCTGTGTCATTAGCATAAGTAGTGTTTGTTTTGTTACCTTTGTTCCCCCTAAAAGTAATTAGGCTAATGTTTCTTTATTTTATTCCTTTGGTTTGAAAAGAAAAAAAAAAGAAACTACCTCTTCTGCACACTTCTCCTCATCTCTCCCAGATGAGACTGTGCTGCCCACCCCTCATCATTAGATGAAGATTTAAGAACTTTTTGGATCTTACCAAGCGGATGGCAGAGGAGCTGCAGATTCCCCTATAGGAGGTGTCAGATACACATCACAAGTTGGTGGAAATTCTGCACACTACCTTCCCATCTAGAACTGTCCTCCCAATTAATGACCTGATCCTTGATCCTACCAAAGTCATCTGGCAGAACCAGCCTCCATCGTACCAACCACTCTCCCCAAAGAGGCAGACTTTGTTTTCAACATCTGCAACCCAACTCTATCATAGCGGATGTGGTTAATGCATGAAGCAAGCAACATAATGCCAAGTCAACTCCATATGATCAGGCTTCGCAAGATGGCGTATTCATCAACAACATTACTCCACTGGATGTAGCTGTTACATCTGCCCGCCCAGTCTCCATGACAGCAGTACTGAGGTTGGTTGTGGAATTTCTGTTGGCTACACCTCTCTAGGTTGCCCAAAGAGCTACAGACTTCCAATCTGAAGAGCCAAACTCTTTGTGGAGAAGACAGATTTCTCTCCACATTCTCAAGGAGTCTCAGACCGCACTACACTCCTTAGGAATCTACACTGTGGAACAGAAGAGAAGATATACCTCTCAACCACACCTCAGATCACAATCTTCCCAATACTCATCATCTCAGTGCGGTTATGGGCCACAGTGTAAGATGCCCAGGGCTCAAAAGTGAGAACAATCTGCACCCCCGTCCATGACCTCTCAAACTGCCTCTTATAAACACTTTTGATGAGCTGGTTGGGGGCCTGACCAATGATACCTTACAGCATCAGCTGCCATCTATACACGCCACTCAGCCCAGGGCTACACTAGAGGGGGGGGGTCAATCTACGATACGCAGCTTCAGCTACGTGAATAACGTAGCTGAAGTCGGCGTATCGTAATCGACTTACCTGGCCATGAGGACGGCGGCGAGTCGATCGCTGCCGCTCCCCCGTCGACTCCGCTTCCACCTTTCGATGAGGTGGATTTCCGGAGCCGACAGGGAGCGCTTCTGGGGATCGATTAATCGCGTCTAAACGAGACGCGAAAAATCGATCCCCAAAAGATCGATTGCTACCCGCCGATCCGGCGGGTAGTGAAGACAAGCCCTCAGAAGTCACCTTACCTTACTTCACAGCAATTAGGACCAGCTCTAGAGTAAAGAGATTGATTTCTAGCCCTGAACCTACAGGGTGCCTACTTCCATATCTCAATACAACCATCGACAGGAGATTTCCTACTGCTTACCTTTGGAGCAGCATCATTATCAGTACAGACTGCTCTGCAGAGGGTATTCTCCAAGGTTAACTTCATTATAGTGGCATCCTAATCCCGGTACAGTGACTGGACTTTATCACCTGATGCGGTATGCGCGAGAGCCCTCCTCTCAATACCCACATTCACCACCCTGGGACACATGTCTCCCTAATATGCTGGGGAGCTCACCTACACAACAACAAGTTTCAGAACAAAGGGCCTTCCACAGAAATGACCTTCCATATCACTCTTTCGGGCTAAGGGCTGTCAGGAGTCCCTGTGCACAAACTGCTTTTTACCAAAAACAACACACAAAGGTTATGATGGACTTTATGTGACCTGTATGTTTTGTATAAACCGCCAAGGAGCTGCTAGATCTCCCTCCCTCTACAAGACAGCATTCAAACTTTGGAATTGATGCACTCGTCACAATGTGCTCATCTCAGCTGTCTCTCTACAAGGGATACAGAGTGGTACAACCAACAGTCTCAGTTGGAATTTTCTCACAATGAGTGTATACTGACTTCAGAGGTGTGTCAAGATATAGCCACCCTTTGGGGAACCAGGCCTATGGATCTCTTCTCTACTCATCGGAACAAGCTCTGACAAGCTGAAACATGTGTTGCAACACAACCACAAGTTGACCACTCCACATACCTATCTACAACATGGAAACAGCTCCAAGTGTGTACCATTCCAAACGGATAGACCCAACCTCATCTTTCCTCCCTCTGATTTCCCACTACATTTAAACTCTCACTCCGCTCCCTTAAGGTACATGTCATGGCGAAAATGGCTTCCCACTTGGAGTTTGCTCAACCACTAATGTGTAGATTCTTTAAGGACATTGGGGACTCTCTTCCCCTACGTGACACCAGCCTGGGATTTTAACCTAGTTCTCAGGGCTTGGACTAGACCTCCCTCCAAGTGCAGGGCAACTAGTTCTCTCTTACACCTGTCCCTGATGACAGCATTTCTAATTGCCATCGCCTCTGCTAGGCACATATGAGAAATAGCAGCCCTGATGGCACAACCATCATTCACGCCCTTTTTTTCTAAGGATGAAGTAACTTTAAGACCATATCCCAAGTTTCTCCCTACTTTTCTGCACTTTCCATATGAATCAACAGATCCGCCTCCATGTTTTTTTCTCAAAACCACATTGTGACAACTGGGAGACAATTGGGCATATGTTAGATATTAGAAAGACATTAGCATTCTACTTGGACAGGACTAAGGACCTCAGGAAATCGCCTAAACTCTTCCTTTCGTCCACAGAAAGATCCAAAAGCTCTGTGATATCTCCTCAAAGACTATTCAAATGGGTCTCTATCTGCATTAATCACTTAGCAAGGGCACAACTTGCTTCTGTCCACAGGCATTCCATGAGGTCAGTTCCTACCTCAATCACAATCCATATGGATACCCCTACCTCCCCAATCTATAGAGCAATGATTGGGGACTCTGTCTATATTTTTACAGAACATTATGCAATCACTGAAGATTTGGCCACTGACACCATCTTCGACTCCACAGTACTCTCTCTATTGAAAGACTCCACTCCGAAGTCCCAGCCTCCAGTGGTGGGTACTGCTCGGGAGTCACCTAACGTGGAGCAACCATAGGGACACTCTCGAAGAAGAAGAAGTTACTCACCTTGTGCAGTAACGATGGTTCTTTGAGATGTGTATCCCTATGGTTGCTCCACCACCCGCCCTCCTCCCCTCTACTTCGGAGTCCTCTATGGGGCTCTGTGGTAGAGAAGAAAGTGAGGGGGGTTCCCCCGTGCAGTGCTAAATAGCCTTGAGGCGGACCACGATGGAGGGAGGGCACATGCATGGGCTCAATGGAACGCTGCTACCAAAAATCTCCAAATAGAGGCGCAGGGGCGCACAGACACCTAACGTGGAGCAACCATAGGGACACACATCTCGAAGAACCATCGTTACTGCACAGGGTGAGTAACTTCTTCTTCCCACTTGAAAAGAGGAAAGTCTTGACCAAAACCTGCTGATAGGTCCAAAAAAACCATACAAATACCTTCTCAAATAAAATGATTCATATGCAGAAAGGGGTACGGGTTTTTTGCTTAATTAACTCCCATTTTATCATCATTGAAAGATCTTGAATAATGAAAGCCACAATTATTTTTTACTTCTCCAGGGACTCTGGTACAATAATAAGGGCTAATGCATTGGAGGAATTCCCTCCTTTGTGGCACAAGTATATGTAAACTTGATATGTAAAAATCAATAAGACTGATTTATCTAACCCAAACTGACGCACCGTATCAGAAATTAGAGTGAATACGGCTGTCTTTGAGGTGCACAGTAATTTTATGTTGCAAATGTTTGTCCACTAAAAATTAATATGAAACCAAATAGCTCATTTCATCATGACTTTTCTTAACTATTTCAGAGGCGAAAGAATAATAATCAATTACACAATCTTCCCCCACGTAATTTCAGAGGTGAAAGAATAATAATCAGTTACACAATCTCCCACAATTATATTATTAAACTCTTTCTGAATCAACAGTTTTAGAATAAACTAGAACTTTATGCTTTTAATAGACAGATACAAGTATCAAGATCAAAATACACGAGTCAGGCAGCAGCCACAAAGTTTGGATATAGATTTGGATTAAGTTTAAAGGTTTCAGATCCAGGATTTGGCATGACCCATTAGAAAGAAAGCTCATTTGCAAAATTCAGATTCAAATCCCCCCAAAAGGCTTGGAAAACATACCTATGAGTTTCAGGACAAAGCCTACTCATGAGGATGAAATATAACTGTGCCCCAATTTACACCTCTTCCCAAGCCACAAACTCTACCTGCAATTTAAAGAAATATTAACAATACCAATGTAAAATTTTCTTATGGTGAAAATATTTCCTATGATTTAAGTAAAGAGAACACTGAGAGAAACTGTGAAAAAATAATACACAAATATCTAAGATGCATACCCATAGTCCTAGACATCCCTGTTGGCTCATCTCTGATGTTTTCACATTTGGTCCACAATTATTATATACACAGAAATTGCAAATAGCACTTTATGTACATTGTGATGCTCAGGTGCCGAACAGAGCAGACTCCAAGCACACATAGTACAAACTACTATTTAGATTTCTTTCAGACAAGAAATGAGAATAATATTTCTATCCAGCTTGGACTGAAATACTAGACAGCCTCTGGCCAAGAGCAAAGAGACTAACCAAGAACTTTGTATAAAGTAGCAAATATAATTTCAGTCTACAACCATTCTACTCCTGCTTTTCCCGAGTTCTTGCCCACCTATGAATGAGCATTTGGCCACACAGTATTCAACCCAGCACAATCCCAGCTATTGAAAAACCAGAGCAAAAATCTACTTGGCAGTAATGGAATAAAGTGCAGTAATCTCCACTCTACAATATATGTTCCCTGTAAGACAAATTTGTCCTCAGTTATGCTGGTGTAAATAGCAGGAATTCAAGTGATAATAAAGTTACTCCAGATTTACACTGGTGTTAATAAGAATAGAATTTGGCTCAGAATAGTGGAATATTATACATATTTAAATTGTTGGTACAGTTCACCTTTACAGTAACACAGAAATCTCATTTATTAAACCTTCAAAACAAAGTAATTCAGAATTATAGTTCACACTTTGTCCTTATTTTTTTGTGACCTGACACTGCAAAAATCTTAGAACGTTGTTACACATCATCATGCATGATAAATAAGCACAAAGGCTTGATCCATATGTCAGTCTAGAACTTTAGAACAGTCCTAACTTTTGTATCTTTAAGTCAAACCTTTAGCATTCCTTTAACAAAGTAGGTTGTGGCTTACTTTCCAGTGACATACTTTTAACATTAAAGATCAACCATCTTTCTTGGAAGTGAGACAGAGCTACCCCTACATAGTATGCCAATTCCTATGTCTACTAATGGCTTTATTACAGCTGCCCGTTTGCAAGTAGGTGTAGAAGGAAGTGGAGACTGGGGATCCCTAGAAGCACAGTTTTACTGGAGACAGCCATGACCCTGCTGCTTGTGCTCCTGGATCACAAGGGGTGTTGGGACAATCAGTGTTTCTGGCTGCACACAGCAGTGAGGGCATATCTGGATGGGGTACAAGTCATGATCCTATGACTCCTCACAACATGCAAACTGACTATCCACATCAGGGCAGTTCTGCGAGCTGGATGGCAGACACTACATTTGCACAGAGTGCAACAAGTGCTGCTGCTCTCTGCTCTTCCCCAGAGCCCAGGAGGCATTATTCCCGACAGAGACATACCACCACCTGTCACATCATGGGGCTACTAAAGTTGCTCTGTTCTTCCTCTTTCACTGCACTGGCTCTACGAACTATGATCTCTCTTTAATTCATTAGTTAAGTACACTGCTTTGAAGATGTAAAGCACTGGGCAAGTGCTGAATTCTAGTCAGACCATTTTCAAATGCATAATGTTTAATAGTCTGGGAGGCGGCTTCTGAGCCATTAGTGTCTATGACATAGTGACAATCCCTATTTAACAGAAATATTTGTAAAATATGACACTAATGAATGATTAATTGGTAATCAAATGCAATGTCCTACTTCAGAATCATTTCAGACTTCCAAATCTTTGCAGGTGTCCGGTAATAATATCCATCCCCAGTACATCTCTACACAACCGGCTAGGTGCAGTAAAGACAAGGAATTTCTGGCCTGCCTCCGAGTAATCCATTGTCAGAGGCAAAATACTGGATCTGAACCTACAGTGAGATACAGTATGGCAAATCCTCTGTTCTTATCAGTATATGTTGATGGGCTTTGCTTTTCTTGGTGCTATAAGAGGCTAATTTAGAAAAGGAAAGGGACATAAAAATTAAACTAAAGGCCGATATCACATTATTTCTTGTTACATTTGTTCATCCACACAGAAATCAGTAGGACTGCACAGATATAGCACTGAGGACAAAATCTGACACCAATTTTTTTTCAAGTAGGCAATCTAGTTTCCTCAGAACAGAAGCCCAAACAATGTCATGTAAACAATGGCACAAAATGTACACACATTCTAAATAGAATGTTTCATGCTTCAATTGCCTGGTAACAAAACTCCATGTATTTTTTCTTTTTTGGTTGTTGAATCTGACCTGAAGTTCTTTTTAAGTGATGGGTAGGTCGGGGAAGAAGGTGTCATTTAAAAGTGGCAAATTCTATTATTTTCATGACTAAACAGAAAGGTTTTTATAATAATTATAAAAAAAATTGTGCATCCTCAGGTCAAAGCTTTTATATATCACATTTCCCACCACAGAATGTTTTAATTATTTTATGAACCTCTGCGTAAACAGAGTTTATAATTCAAACTCTGACAGACCATTAACTATAACAGCGTTAATGTGTGTCACTATAATAAGCTGCAGAGACAGTAAGGAAAGAAAGCAGAATTATGACAGATATACACCCTGAACACAGACTCAAAAATTAGCTTTTCTTGAAAGTAACAGACTAATTGCAATGATACTGACTACACTAAGACCTAATTATCATCAGCACACAAGAGATCACTTCAAACACTTTTGTACAAATGGGAAGCAAAGAATAATCTAGTCTTAATCAACTGAATGGTAGATGAAGACATTTGTCTCCAATTAGTATATTCCTTAAACAGCTTTTCTAGTTCCCTTCACCAACAGATACCACCCAGAAAACATTGTGCTTTATATATTACAGACAGATATGTGAAAAGAGGTATAAACCCAAATCAGAAGTAATATTATCCAAATAAAATCCATGCTAATACTTTAGAACTCATCTTGGTCAAGTTTAAAATACTCTGCTATCCCACTTTTTCATACGCACAAGAAATATAACGAGCGAGCATTCTATCTTTAAAGGGATATTGGGCATTTCTGAAGTACAAAGGCCAGAGAGACTTGATATGTGGAGAACAAGCCCTCACAAACTTGCCTGGGAAATATATGGGCCAAAGCTGTTTGCCATATGAATCTGGAGTATTTCCATTTACTTCAGTAGAGCAATTCAAAATCTACACCAGGATAAATTAAAGCAGAATTTGGCTCTATCAGGTCAATTATCATTGCCTTACCACTTGTGTACTCATTTACACCGCAAAGCAAGTGCAATCTTCTACTGTTCCGGTTTTGGTAGCATTTTACATTGCCTTTGCACTGGTGTAAATGACTACTCGGGGTACAGAGGAATGAGAAATTGGACCCTAACTATTAATTTAACCCACCCATTAGATTTATTTGACTGCTTCAATCTAGAGTGAGCTGTCAACTGGGCCAATTCTAGCAGGTAGCAGCAGCGTAAAGAGGCAGCACTGAGCATATGGAAAAAGCATTGGGCAGATGATGCATTTTTTTAATATAATATTCCTGTGATCTAGAAATGAAACCGGAGAAGCTAGAAAGGAAATCTGCAGCTATGAGGAAAAGTGTTTTTTATTATTTCACTGTCGACATATGTATGAACCATAGCTTAAAACAGGCAGTGGGAGGAAATCTGCCTCTGGAGGGAGAATCCTGTCACTAAAATGCACACTCCTTACTGTCTGAACAGAATATCCCACTTAGTGTGAGAATCTCTAGAAACAGAATCATACCAAACATATTTTAGTGTAATATTTATTAAGGTCTTAGGGCTTGCAAGCATGTTTATTTAAAAAAGAGAATGATTCCTTGCAAAAGAGTTAATTCAAATCACAGTTAAATCTCTTTCTTTGGGAATAGGTGTGATACTAATCATCTTTTATTTAAAATAAAAGTTAAAATTGAAAATAAAAGGAAAACAACTGTTGGTAAATTGCTATTCGATTACCATAACTTCTAATGTAACAACTACCCAAAGGGCAGATATCTATGTTTAAAACTTTCATGTGGCTACATAAACTAGTAATTTGTGTCAAGGCTTTGCCCATTATTATTTGAGGAGTGACAGGTCTGAAAATCCAGCATAGTCTCTGCTTGCTGGAATCAGATTAATTTTATTAGAATAAAAATTATTACTTAAAAGGAAAAGGCCTGCAGAGGAAAACTAGGTATGTTAATTCCCATAAGAAAGGCCATACTAGGTCAGACCAATGGTCCATATACTCCAGTGTACTGTCTTCTGAGCGTGGCAAATGCCAGATGCTTCAGAGAAAATGAACAAAACTGGGCAATTATCAATTAATCCATCCTGTTGTTCAGGCCCAGCTTCTGGCAGTCGAAGATTCAGGAACACCCAGAGCATGGGACTGCATCCCTGACCATCTTGGCTAATAAGCATAGATGGGCCTATCCTCCATGAACTTATTTAATTCTTTTTTGAACCCTGTTACAGTTTTGGCCTTTACAACATCCCCTTGCGATGAGTTCCACAGGTTGATAGTTCATTGTGTGAAAAAGTACTTCCTTATGTTTGTTTTAAACTTGCAGCCTATTTATTTCATCGGGTGACCCCTGGTTTTTGTGTTACATGAAGGGGTAAATAACACTTCCCTATTCACTTTCTCCACACCATTCATATTCCCCCCTCAGTCATCTCTTTTTTAAGATGAGCAGTCTGAGCCCTTATTCAGGTCTCCTCATATGGAAGCTGTTTCAATCCCCCTAATCATTTTTGTTGCTCTTCTCTGTATCTTTACCATTTCCATTAAATCTCTTTTGAGAAGGGGTGACCAGAACTTCACACAGAATTCGATGTGTGGGAGTACCACAGATTTATACAATGGCATTAAAATGTTTTCTGTTTTATTATCTATCCCTTTCCTAATGATTCCTAACATTTTTGTGTGGTTTTAGCAGCTGCTGCACATTGATCAGGTGTTTTCAGAAAGCTATCCACAATGACTCCAAGATCTTGAGTGTTACCACCCAATTATTTTGTCTCTCTCATTGAGATTATTTTTTCCAATGTGCATTACTTTGCATTTATCAACAGTGAATTTCATCTGCGATTTTACAAGAGATAAGATGGGTGAGGTAAAATCTTTATTGGACCAACTTCTGTTGGTGAGAGATACAAGCATTCAAGTTACACAGGACATAAATCTGCCATTTTATTGCCCAGTCACCCAGTTTAGTGAAATCTCTTTGTAAGGGTATGTCTTCACTACCCGCTGAATAGGCGGGTAGTGATTGATCTTTCGGGGATCGATTTTTCGCGTCTAGTGTAGACGGCGCTAAATCGATCCCCGATTGCCCTGCCTTCGACTCCGGTAATCCACCGCGGCAAGAGGCGGAAGCAGAGTCGACGGGGGAGCGTAGCTGAAGTTGCGTACCTTACATCGACTGCCCTCCCCCAATGTAGACCAGAGCTAACTCTTTGCAGTTAGCTTTGAACTTAACTCTCCAGTAATTTTGCATCACCTGAAAATTTTGACACCCCACTATTCATCCTCCTTTTTCCAATTCATTAATGAATATGTTGACGAGCACAGGTCCAAATACAAATCTTTGGAAGACCCCACTATTTACCTCTTTCTATTGTGAAAACTGACCATTAATATTCCTACCCTTTTTTGTTTCCTATTTTTACCAAATATTGATCCATGAGAAGACCTTCCCTCTTACCCCATGACTGCTTAGTTTGCATAAGAACCTTTGGTGTAATGGTGTGTGACCTTGTCAGTACTTTTAAGAGTCCAGACACATCAACTGGATCACCCTTATCCACATAATGCTTGTTCATACTCTCAAAAAATACTGATAGATGAGAAATCATGCCTCCCATTTACAAAAGCCGTATTGACTCCTAACCAATATACTGTGTTCATCTATGTGTGTCTGATAATTCTATTCTTTAGTATAATTTCAACCAATTAGCCTGGTACAGAAGTTAGGCTTACTGGACTGTAATTGCCAGGATCACCTCTGGAATCTTTAAAAAAAAAATCAACAGTACAGAGGCTGATTTAAGCAATAGGTTACATCCCACAGTTAATAGTTCTGCAATTTCATATTCAAGTTTCTTCAGAACTGTTGGGTGTATACTATCTGCCCTGGTGACCTATTACTTGTTTATCAATTTGTTCCAAAACCTCCTATACTGACACCTTAGTTCCAAAAAACAAAGCTCCTGAAAGCTAAAATATTGTCAAAAAATAATTTAATAACGTTAATAATGTACATATGTGATCAAAACAAATATTCACTGCCGGGATAGTGGACTGCAAATCTAGAACTGCCTTACTTACAGGAGGGCTTCCTTATTTGGGAGGCTCATTTTAAGGCCGTGTTTAAAGTCTGCTTTTCTGGTAATGAAGCAATTTTTCTGCTTGCATTCTTAAAACCTCACCCTTTATTTTTCAGATCTTTCTGGTTCAAATATACGTTCCCCAACCCTCACCCCCCGCCCTCGGCGCTCCTAGCATGCCGGGGCCGCAGCTGCTAAAAGGTAGCGTCATGTCTCCTAAACCCACCCAGCTTTCCCGATCCACACAACACCGGGCTCATGTATCGCCAGCCTTAGCAATACCGGTGCCGAGGGCTCGCAGCGCCGCCGTGGAGGCTGTTCGTACTGTGAGGTCCGGACGAAGGCATCAGCCACAAACAAAGACTGGGAAGGGAGGCGGAGAAGCCGGGAAGAAAGTATTACCCCCCAGCAGCGCTGCTGTCGCCGGACTAAACCCTTCTAGCGATGATAGCACCTTTGTGCACAGCAGGCAAAAATCTGCACCTCCCCTGTCTGTCTCCATTTGAAACTGACCAGCTCTCCCCCACCGCCTCCTGCCCTTTTCCCTCCGCTCCTCCCCTCCAACCAGATGCACCAATCCGCTCAGCCTCAGCTGCAAATCAAACTTGATGCCCCCAGCTCAGCCCCGTTTCCCAAATCCATATCACTGCTACGGCCATGCAACCCTCCCCATCTCCGCCCCCCGCTCTCCATGTTGCAATGTATGGGGAGGGTGAGGTGGGGGACGGTTTAGACTAGAGGAGTGACTCGCAGCAGCACTGAGACTTGAGCTCGTTTTCTGTCGGTCTCTCCTCCCACTGCCAGACAGTTCTGGAAACTGTGTATCACCTCTTGTCATAGGAAACCATCCACCAGGCGGTGCAAACAAACACACACCACCCTCTACCACCAACCTCCCCCCAAATAATAAAATCCGACCGCACCATAAACTGGTAATGGATACTGAAGCGAAAAAAGCAAGACCCAAAGCTTGAAAATCTGCAAAATCTGAGCATGCAACGAACAGAGTCCAGGGATACGAGGAGTAACAGCAGGGCGGCTTTGTCTAATTTCAGCAACTGGCATAATCGCCTGCGCTGCACTCTGGGGACGCCCAGGATGGCCCGTTAGATCGAAATGATGCGCTTATTTGAAAACACCATCACCTAGACCCATTTTCCTTGTCAAGGCCTTGGTAAAGGAAGAGGGGGAGAGCTATTAAGAGCCAAAGTCTTCCCTTACACCTGTACAATCTTAGACATTTCGCACCACCCTCTGGATTTCCTTAGTATATCCTTATAACCACATATGTATTTCAATGTCATTTGGGAGATTTCAGAGCTTCATCGGTAATAGCCATTGCAATTCACTGTATTGATTATGGTTATAGTAATTATTATAAATTGTAGTTATTTATTTTAATGCATAATAATTGTATCCATCACCGTAATATTTGGGAAATTAATGTGCCACCCCAATTATCTAATTCTACAGATCTACGGGGTAGTTGTGGGGAGAACCTAGCCCCCGATCTCTCCCTGAATGAACGAAAATGGCTTGTCGAAGTTTATATCAAGCACCTGCACGTGTTTGCTTGTGCAATGGAACCCCGCGTGGATTTGAACTCGCCAGCCCCCCCTCCCCCGCGGGAGTGGGGTGGGACTGGGAAGAATCGCATTGTACGGAGAAATTCAGAAGCCTCTTGGCCGCTCTTACTGCCGCCGTGCACCTGCTTGCAGTGGCCCCTTCCCCCTCCCAGACCCAGCACAGAGGAGCCCGACGAGGCAAACCCAAACCCCGCCTCCTTCCCGCGGGGGGAGGCCAGCGGGGCGCCGAATCTCTGCAGCAAACGAGACCATTCCGACGGGATCGAATCGCGGGTCAACATTCCGGCCCTCGCCCGCATTCATCATTCTCCCCAGCAGCAGCGCTGGGCACCGAGAGAATCTGCTGCCACCCAGCAGAGCCCGAGCAGCCAAACAACCACCCCCACCTCCTCCCTACACACACACACCCCTTCCCTCCATACACTCACACTCTCCCAACACGTGCACTTCAAGGCTGTTACAACTTGCTCTCCAGCAGGAGCTACTGTACACCCGGACTCGGCTGAAAATAAATGGATCTGTGGCACAATACTAAACCCCTACACCTCCTCCACAAATGCCCATTAGTGCCTAAAATCACAATCGCATCAAGTTCACGACTAATTGGCCAACGCTCTCCTACTCCAAAAGGAAACTCCTGCCTAATTTCACCGGTGAACGGTTTTTATACTTTCCAAGCATTTTTTAAAAACTACTGCAAGTAAAATCCAAACACGATTTGGGTGAATATAATTGCAAAGCTGCCTGCACACAAACTAACAGCCTCGCCGCCCTTGAATTGATGCAATGGATATTTTGGACATGTGGGTGACACCGTGACAGATACTGGCCATGGCCACCCCTTCCCCGGTCTATATCTAAAAGGACCTGCGCTCTGCCGTTGCCATCTGGCTACCAAGTTGATACAATGCTTTTTACTTTTCAAGTAGGCTGATGCAGCATTGATTCATTCAGGATACCCCCCTTCCCACTGTCCTTTAAAAAAATTACAGCAAAGTCAAATGCATATGAAATAAAAAACCTAAGTGCAGAACTGTGCTAATTTAGCTGGCGCACCTTGAAAGCTGCAAGAACCTTATTTGCCATTGCAAAGTCTGCAGCAAAATGAAAACCAGCTGGCACAACACTCCCTACATCACATCGTTTCGCAAAGCTGCAAAATAATCATCTATTTCCTCCTCCCACCGCTCCCTCCCTCCCCCCCCAGCAATGCACAAGTTGCTTGTGGGATAGTGAAGCTGCAACTCAACTGCCTCCCCTCGCTCCATATCAAGAAGCAAATCTTTTGGCGCCATATTAATGACGTACTATATTATTTCCACTAGGCAGCGACCTTCGGCATTAAATTGCTCTCTAGCTGCTTCTGGAGAACTCCAAAGCAAAGCAACAAAACCCCATCAAATATGGCTGTGCTGGCTGCTCCCCCGGCTCACTCTGCGGCGGCGAGGAGGAGAGTCAGAATCTGGACACAGTTACCTGCTGCTGCTGCCGCGATGGTTGCCAGCGAGGTTGGAGTTTCTCTGCGCGAAGGGGTCTGTGCTGCCTCATGAGTTCAGACAAGCACTGGAGAGTGGGAGCAGATTGTGGCTCCCTTCACACACAACACACACACACAGACTGACTGACGTTTTTACTTGTTATGGAGGAAGGACTCTGTGAATCAAACTCATTTCTGGGTCACTGCTGCCACAGGGGGGAGCTACTTTAATCCCCTGCCAAAACTAGAAGGAGAGAGAGAGAACGAACGGGGGGGGGAGGAGAAGAGGAGAGACTACAACACTTAGGAACTGTCTGATTTAACTCTTCACAGCCCTCACCGGAGAGGTCGTGCTCCATTTACAATTGCAGGGAGACGCCTTCATTTCTGAATGGATTTTACTGAAGTATCTCCCTCTTGTGATGAAGAATATTTTGCACTGAGACGGTTCCAGTCGAACTCACCCGTTGCTTGAAGTCATACTCATTCAAAATTGTCACTCACTGCTTGAGTATTCCACTCCTACTGTTTTTCTTATAGCATGTTTTATTTATATACCTATATAAGGTAAAAACAATAGAAGATTTGCATCTGGAAATTATTTATTCATGTTTGCACAAGGTATTGCTACTGTAATTTTTAATATGTACTAATGAACACTTTTTTCCAAATATCTCAAAATACTTCACAACTGTTAATTTAGTAATGCCTCACACCGTCCCAGCCCCATGGCAAGGGCTCTATTTTTAAAAAGGGAAACCGAGGCACAGAGAGGTTAAATAACTTGCCCAAGTTTATACAGTGAGTAATAGTCACAGCAAGGATTAGAATTGACTTCTGATTCTTAGTTCCCCACTCTAACCCTTCTGCTTCTCAAACTTTTCCATAGGATACTGGGGAGAGAAGGGTGAAAATAGGGCCAAAATGGCTTGATGCTCAAATTTAGTTCCTTTTAAATACAATTTAGAAAAAAATGTATTATGAATCAGTATCGAATTATTTGCCTACGTTTTCATTATGAAAAAGATGGCATTTAAAAGCAGAACTGAAAATAATTTTTAGTATAAAATTCATTTTCGCTGGGAAAACAGTGGACTCTCTTCATTTACACAGAGTTCCTGGGTATAGCCAGGAAAGAATAATGATATAGAGAACAGGTATTATAATCTCAAATACAGAAATAAAGCTGTCTGGAAAATAATTCCAAAGACAATAAATACATAATTACAAATTAATGCAGCTCCCAGGGCAATACTTTTACCCTTTGTGCCAGAAAGTCTCCCTTAGTTCAGCAAAGGAATTGCTCTGCTATTCATCAACCATTTATCCAGGCCCATCATCATACATCTACCCACCTATCCACCTACAGAACTGGACTTGTTACGTTTTATGAAATACACAAAACGGAACTACAAAAATATCCTCTTTTTTGTTAATATGTTTTCACTGTGAAAACAAAAAATAATTTTTTTATTTGTATATGTATTTCCTCCCCAGAAAAGCAGCATTAGCAGTCTTCAGGTTTGGGAGCCTAGAATGGGGCTTTCTTCCCCCAGCTTTTTATTTACATGTGTTGTTTAGCTTCATTCACATACCGATGTAAATCTATTATCTAACTTTATTATCCCAGGCCTACCTTAAGGCCCAATTCTGGCAACATTTACGCAGGAGAATGATGTCATAACTGCACCAGTATCCCACTGATATAATGTAGGCTACTTGCATGCATAGTTACTCTCCTGAGAGTTTGCAGGATCAGTGCCTGTTGTCACTCACGTGGCACCCTCACACAAGGGTGACTGCTTGTAGGAAATGTAATACTTTCCTGTTTGATAAACTCTTCCCCCATTACCACATTAACCCTCTCTCTCTCCCAAAACAAACACGCAAACAGAAGCCATACAACACAGCTTTTCATAACCCAATGAGAAAGAACTCATTAAGTTCACTAAGGACTTTGTTACTGCCAGTCTATATTACATGAAAGGTGCTCAGATACTATGGTGATGGTCATTAGTATAAAACCCTACGATTGATTAATCAATAGATAGGCTATAATAACATTATTTTAAAATCACGTAATCCTATCATAACTTTCAACCACCAGTTCCCATCTTCCTGTTGCCTTTCAAAAAAAGAGTGGAAAATTTGACTTCATGATCACTCTGAGCAAGAATTCTGCCTTCTGTTTATGAAGAACAGAACCATCCTGCCTCATTCTCCTGGCGGTTGCTTTGTCCCCTCTTTCTTAGTTAATTGCCTTTTTATGTCAAACAAAAATATAACAATTAATATCTAAATTCTGACTTGCATATTAGAAGTCATTAGCACTTACTTTGCTGTTGTACAAGGTCATATGTCTAGGAACAATGAGCGTGGGCAGTGCTTACATGATCATGGACTATATCCTGGAAAGCAGTGACTGAAAAGAACTTAGAAGTCATTGTAGAAACCCAACTGAACATGAGCTCCCAGTATGATGCTGTGGCAAAAAGGATTAACACAATCCTTGGATATATAAACAGGGGAATAGTAAGTAGAAATATATGGCATTGATGAGACAGTACTAGTGTCCACACTTTAAGAAGTATGTTGAAAAATTAGAGAAAAAATTTTAAGAAGTTACAAGCATGACTTGTGGTGTGGAAAACACATTACAGTGATGGATTTTAGCACTTGTCTATACACAAGCTGTACCACTTCAACTATACCAGTGTAAAGGTGTTTTATAACCCAGTACAGCTATTCTACAGGAAGGTAAATAAGCTGTGCGAGTGTAAGCCACACTTAGGGTTGTACCAGTATAACTATTTTTGGTAAAAAAAAAAATTTAAAAAAAACAAACCACGCCCTAGCCAGAATAATTATGCAGATACAAAATCTACTTAACTTATCAAAGAGAGGTTAAGTGACAAAATAAGAGACAGCTCTAATAGATCCCTCTATTATCTTTCACCCCACTTCTGAGCAGCTCTCCAGGTTATAGGTAAAATTCTACCCCTACTGAAGTCAATAGCAATTTTGTCATTGACTTCAATGGGGACAGGATTTCACCCTCTCTCTTTTATAGGACATATCCCCAATCAGGAGATTACTTAATATCTTGTTTTAATAACATTTCTCAGGCACAATAACACTCCAGGCCTCTCTCTTCCTTCTGGGTAATAATAATGTATGATTACTATTATCTATTTCTGTCCAAGTAGTACCCAAAGAATACAGTTAGCATCGGGGCTCCATTTTGCTAGGCTCTATGCCAGGGATCTCAAACTCAGATCACCACAAGGGCCACATGAGGACTAGTACATTGGCCCGAGGTCCGCATCACTGAAACCTTTTCATACGATACAAAAGATTGGTCAAAATTGAAAAAACTGAAGAGTAATATAGCATGCTATTAAAAGTCAATGTACAGTATTAACTTTTTAAAAACTGTAATGCAAAATATAATAATAAATATATAAATACCTGTAACTATTCCTTATGTGGTCAGTAACACTGATGATGATCTACACGAACAGTCTATCAACATAGCTGTAACGGCAGGAACTTTTTAAAGTAACTATTCATACAAAATACGTTGACACTTTTAACAAACATTCTTCCCAACTACTCACAGCAAAGAATCATACCCTGCCTCTTCCCACCCCTTCCCCGCCCACATTCCAACCCCTTCCCCAAAGTCCCCAATCCAACTCTGCCTCCTCCCTGCCCCTATTCCAACCCCTTCCCCAAATCTCCGCCCCAGCCCTGCCTCTTCTCCACCTCCTCCCCTGAGCATGCTGTGTCCCTGCTCCTCCCCCCTCCCTCCTGGAAAGTCCTAAACACTGGGAGATAGGCAAAGGAGAGGGGAAGCGGCGTGCTTGGGGTGGGGAGGGGAGCTTGGCTGCCAGTGGAGTTGGCACCTATGGCGGGCTGCAGGAAATAACTCTGTGTTAGAGACCCCTGCTCTATACAAACAAGTAAGAAAACATGGCACCTGCCCCAAACATGGCCCCTGCCCATCAAGTGTATTCAGTATTTATTAAAATTGCATCTAAACTATTCAAATCTATGAGTATTTTATATAGTTGCTTCATTCATCCCACTTCACACCATGTGTTGTTTCTGAGCTGAAACAAGGCCAAGAGGAAGAAATATGGCTTTCCCATTTCTCTGTTACAATTTTAAGGGGAGATGTAATGCTGCAGCAGCATCTGCTAAAACCTTTTCACTGTCTATTTTTCCTATTGCATTTCATTCTTTATTTGATAACACCAGTTACTCCTTTTATGCTCAACATCCTTCATGTCAGTCCCTGCAGAGTCTTGTCCTATGAAAGTGAAAGCAGAGCAAATGAACTTGAGTTCCCCCCACCACTGTTTAACTCAGTCACAGTACCACTTACAACTCTAATCCATCCTTTTGCTCTTTTAGCCCCAAATTCTAAAGACCATTTTCCCCTTCCCATTCCTTTCTCGCCAAGATTAGAAACCTGAAGGCAAGAACAAAATGCTGACCCAGCATCTGATCTTCAGGAGTAAGGATTCCAGCAGAGCTCTCGCATCTGCTATTTAAGAGATGGGATATATTCATATACGGTATATAGATAAGATACACATGTTGGCCAAAGCCTGTTTGCCTAACCTGAACAGTCCTTTTGACTTCAATTCAACTACTCACATAAGCACAATGAATAAGATTTTGCCATATACAGATATAAATATATTGTACTCATAAACTGTATATTGTTATATTTTAATACTTTTAAATCTGGCAGAGCACAACATTTTCTCATCTGTTCTCTTATCCTGCACCAAGAAAAAGAGCAGAGCTTCCTTACCGCCTCTCATGCAACTGTCACAAATACTTGACAAATATATAAGGGCCAGATTATGTCTGGGCCTGCAGACGTGCACAAGAGGCAAGAGACGGTCTAAGGAGCCTTCCCTACCCCTTCTTGTGTTCTGACGCAGGGATCTATCTCAGCATGGCTTGAGGATAACAGAACTGCACTAGGCTAACATAGGCAGTGACAGTAATGTTTCCAAAGGGGATGGGCTGCGGGTGGGGCTGGCCATGGAGTAGAGGGGAGTGCATGCCGTGTGGTATCGGAGCATCTCACAAAATTATAAAGAGTGCCCATATGGTTCCCTCTCTCTTCCCCTCTGTTCTTTTGTGCAGAGACTGCATTTCAAGCAAGGGGTTGGGATGTGGTTATGAGAAGAGTGGATTGAAGAAGTGGGGTTTTGCATTTTGCTCTGCAGCTGAGGTCATTCTGATGTCTTCTGAGAGTGAGTCCCAGATTCATGGGTAAGTCTCAGAGAAAGCTCTTTCTGTTGCACTCAGGAGTCTCATTCTTGTGATTAACAGTTCCTTTATTCTAATAGAATGTAGCTGTCATGGAAGTAGGGTGACCACCTGTCCCGAATTGGGCAGGATAGTCCCAAAATGCAGAGTTCAAGTCCCGGTCCCAGGCTAAATGACTCCAGTACAACATTTGTCCCAGATTCCCTGGGGCGCCACTCCACACCTGCCTGAGGCTCAGGGGTGATGCCAGCCTCTTCCCAGTGGAGCAGGGCTAAAGTGGGTGCCCTGGGGGAGCGGGGCACAGGCCGAGAGATGCTCTCTGGCACCCCATCACCTTGTCCATGGCAGCTGGAGGGTCTGGGGCTTCCCACAAAGGCCCGGTCTTCCTTGGCGGCTCTTACCACAGCCCAGCTCCAGCTCCCAGCCTGGCCAAGGGGCAGGGCCTTGGGGGGAATGAGGAGCAGCAGCAGAGGGCGGGGGATCAGGGGAAGAGGTGGGGAAAGGGGTAGGGCTACAGGGGAGCCTCCAGCATGTGCCCCGCTTTTGCCTTTTGAAAAGGTGGTCACCCTACATGGGAGGTCATTATCTCACAGTGCATGACGGTTCCCCAAGTAAGCAGAACCAATGCTGTGGAGATCTTTGAATGAGGAATGAAGCCTTGAATTTAACCCAGTATTCAACAGGGAGCCAAAGAAGAGAATAGAGGATTGGGGTAGTTTGCTCTCAATGGCCTATACTGTGAAGCAGACAGGCTGGTGTGTTCTGCTTAATTAAGTATCATGACAGCCCTGTGAGGTAGGGATTATAATATTCAGTTTACATACTGGTAAGCAGGGGCATACAGAAGTGAAGTCACTTGCAGAAGGCACACAGTAAGTCAATGGTAAAATCAGAAGTCATGCCTATCAGTCCAGATCTCTAACCACTAAACTACATTCCCTCTCTTATCCTGTTATATACTACGCAATGTAATACAATTTATGCCTGTATGGCACCTTTCATGCAAACATCTTAAGCTGCTTTTACAAATAAAATTTAGTCACTAAGGAAAATGGGTATATATTCATCTTAATTTTAAGTGGACAGGGGAAAGGCTAGGCAAATACCAAAGGTAATGAATTCCAAAATCTAGAAGCACAGCTAGTAAAAACACAAATTGCCAAATGATTTCAATTTAAAAGCAGGGGCTGACAGGAAACAAGCAGAACGAGAACCTCAAGGGAGCTACTAAGCAGGGAGTTAAATTGTAGGTTTTTGAGGTAGGCAGGGTGAAATTGCTGTATTACCTTTAAAGTCAACAATATGCTTTTGTACATGATGAGAGATTTGACTGGAAAGTAAGGCAGTGCCCCAAGCATAAGCAGAATGGGCTACGAGAACCTCACACAAATGAGAACTCTTCAGCCAGAAGATTCAGTCCTAGTCAAAGTAAATACATGCTCCTATCTGGAAGCTCATCAAGCAACACATTAAGCTATCTAGTCTAGCTTAACTTCAACTGCAGTATTAAACTGTGTTCATGCAGACTGCAATTTTGAAGTGAAAGATATGTGTTACAATAAGATCAATATAATGGTTCAAAAGAATCTAAAGCCACTCTTCCAATTATAGATGGCAGAAAAAATGGGTTGTGATAACTTTGTTAAATATAGCACAGTGGTGGTACCAATCAGATCGGGAGGAATCGAGTCAATAAAAATCCAGTGTTGAAGTAATTTAACTTCTACAAGTCTATCAATTTCAACTTGGGATGTTTAAGACTGAGTTAGAAAGATCAAACTGAAGAAATAAGACTGTCTGCTAGCTTGCTCCAGCAATTTTGGGAATTTTTCTGGAAAGAGCAGAAACTTTGGAAGGAGCACCCTTTCTTTCTTTAAGTTCCACTTGTGTTTTATGGAACTGTCCTCGAGCTAGTTCTACTTGTGATCGCTCCCTACAGCCTCTTCCAAATCCCATTATTCACTCAAAGTTCAGTGAAGTTTAAGCTGAGGCCAGACCAGGAAAAGTGACCTGGCAGTGTCTAAAAGATCACAAGTCTTTCATTTTGAGTTAGAAAATGATGTGGAATTCATGCTATTAAAACTGAATAAATAGAGAAAATAACTTAAGTTAAGCAAGTGCTCCAGGAAGGCGCTTCCAAAGTGTGAGGTTTCCCAACGGGGCAGAGTACAGCTGTCCTTTCTGCACTTGTGGCAGCACTGCCCATGTCACAGAAAGGTGCACAGGAAATAATCTGTATTAGCCAAATAGTACAGACGTGGTAAGAGTCCTAAGTATACAGCCCCACTACCAATTCTTTCTGTGTGTTACCACAACTCCAGCAAGGATTGTGCATGACAGGTAAAGTCCACTCATGATACTAGTGATGAATAACACCTGAAACCAGATTATGACAATTGGAAAAAAGATACAGTACATAACCTCACAGGGGAACAATTAGGCAGTAAATAGAGAAGGACAAAGGAGAAATGTCACTCACAAAAGAAATATTCTTCACTTCAGCTTGTATATCATCAGCTATCAATACTCTAATCCTCTTGTGTGGATGTTAATGATTAGTTAATAAAGGGGGGAAATCTGCCTGAATATTCAAAAGGTCCTCTCTTGCTCCCATAGAAAACAACAACAAACTCCCACTAACTTCAATAAGTCTACAGTTTAGCAGCTATTCTAGATCAAATATTCATAAATTCCAACTCCATCTTACACAGATGCTAGGTAACTGGGGTCAGAAGAAGCTCTCTCTTTACAGAGGAGTAAGTGTTGGTGTATAAACAGTCTGCTACACAATTATTTTCAATTGTTGAATGTTTACACAGAGCAGAAATAGCTGAGGAAACAAATCTCTAGCTCCAAATAGTGCAACAAGAACATTGGTTAGCTTTACAACATGCAATGGGGTTCATTACACAAATGATCCGATTAATAAGTTTTAATCAGCCTCATAAAAAGGAAGAGGATAATAAAACTGTCCTATGAACTTAAATCTTGCTCTTTAGTAAGGCATTCAAAGGGTTATCATTTCAGCCAAGCCTCTACTTGGCCTGAACTCGTGCTCTCACAAAACGATGTTCATATACTTATGCCTACACTTTGCTAATAGTCCTAACACACCCATGCACCCTTTAAGTAGTCTAACACCTGCATGTGTACAAATGTCAGATTGAAACAAACTGGCTTCAGTTTTGTGGGTGCAAGTTCTAACACTTGTGCTTAGGTGCTGTACTGTTTAAGAGATAAGGACAAGTATTAGCACATGTAATGTAGTCACCAATCCATTCCATTGCTTAATCTGGCCAGGACTAAGGCCAAATACTGCAAAAATTTATGTCCACATTTAACTCCAAGATTCGGACCTTGCACAGCCCCTGTGTGGTAACACCATGAAGCACAAGTTGTCTTCTCAATCTGCAAGCCAGTGAGCCCAGGAACTACAGGTTCTGTGTGTGCCCAGCAGCTCAAGAATAAATCACCTTTGTGTTGTCCTGTCTTTTCTCTTTTCTTGCAGATATTTGGTCCTGCAAAGTGCAAGCACAAGTATATGTGTGTATGAAATTTTGTACTAGCACAAGTGAAATCCAAAGCATGAAAATTCAGCCCTCAAAAAAAGAAAAGTAAAATGCTATTAAAAAAGAAGCTTAATTAGACTGTGTAACTGAACACAACTATTTGACATTACAATTCAAGTCAATGGTATTTTACTAACATTTTGCCAAGTCCTGAAGACCTTATTCAGTTCTTTCTCAGGCAAAAATCCAGTGTGACTGAGGTCCAAATGAGAATTTTAGGATTTCACCCAATGGTTGTATGTAATAACCAGAATAATTTGCCGTATAAGTTAAATATGTGATGTATTGTTGATGTCTGGAATAATACAGTATGTGTTTTTGAATGTTTTTTTGTCCTTTATGATGAAGATAATACATATTTTGAAAAGAAAGATGCTTAAGGATTTTCATGTAACAGCAAATAAATTAAAAATAATCATAGTTAATAATGTCCACTTATATAGCACTTTTCATCTGAACATCTTAAATCAATTTACAGACATTAAGTAAGCAAGCCTCCCGATATCCTAGTCAGACTGGAGACTAGTATTCTACCCAATTCACAAATGAAAAAATTGAGGCACAGATATTAAGGTATTTAGTAAGGCAAAGATGAGACCCCAGATACTTTAACTCCCAGTCCTAATCTCTAGCCACAAAATTACATATCCTTTTCCTTCGATGCTATTAAAACAGCAGCAGCAGCAACAACAAACTATGCATGCAGTTACCAAACTGTTGTTAACAATGTAATTCTGTACTGCATGTCTAAAATGGAATCTGTTTTGCAGGTTCAGGAAAAAGAGAGCCTTTCGTAAACCAATGGTCATCTGCACTCAAGCAGACCTGAGGAATGATTTTTTCAAATGTTTCATTTAAGAGAGTATTACAGTGAGAGTTTCAGAGGTGATATGGTCTTTGCATTTAAACCTATTCAAAGGAAGAAACTCAAACAGCTGCCTGGTAAATTCTCAGTGCAGATGAAGGAAATGTTCAGGATGTAGATGGCCTTGGAGTCATTTCATACCATTCATAACAGTAATTCTGAAATTATATCACAAAAACATCAGACAAAGGAGCTGATTACTTATTAGAAGGTGCAGCTTCTCTGCTGTTGTTCCAAACCCAGGGCTTCAAGAGATGTGCTTAATAATGTACATAAGGAATGATGAAGACTTGGAAATTAAATTGTTACTCTGGCTCCTGTGAACTTTGACTCAAGTAAGCAAAAAAAGAAAAATCTGGTTCTGCCTGTGCTGACAGATTTTGGCACTGGGTAAACATCTGTTTCTTCAGCTGAAATGCCTAAAGCCACACAATTACAAAAGTACCTACCTTTTGCTTCCTATGGTGAACATCTTTAAACCCTGGGTATTTTCCATATGAAGTAGCTACATTTACTAGGGTATCTGAAGCAGGCCCTATTCTAAGTGTAGGAGATATTACAATTGCCACAATAAAGGTGAGCACTGGTGTATGGTAATTGATTTTTAAATGTGCCAACTATATTTGTATTTGTAATTCTCCCCAATGTCTCCAATGGGGAAATTTTGCTGCTGCTGCAAAGGAATGCAAAGAGGAGGCCGGGAGTGGAACAAATTCTGCAGTGAGGATGTGTCTCCTCCAGTAAATATCCAGGGAACAGTTCAATGCTTCTAAAATATTCAGCCCCAGCAGGGAGCTAGACATAAGTACACAGCCTGCCAGCTCTTCCCCATACTCCAGCTTTCTCAGGGCACTAGGCCCAGTGGCTCTCATCCTAACCACACTCATACCACATGTGGAGGAGGAGTCTCCAGGGGATGCTTTCAGGGCAGTCTTTAAAAGCCCAGACCTCCCAGAAGGCATGCATGCACTACAACTAACAGCAGCACCAGCAGGTTGTGTTGAACCCAATATCGACTTTTCCTGGACTCTGGCATCTGTACATAAATTATCCTGTCAGAATGGCTATTCAGCCATTCCATGGCCCAAGGGGAAATATTCTTCAACCCCACTTTCTGCACATCTCCTGAAGCTGTACCTTGGGCCAAGGATTTGGCCCTATCTGTATATAATTTAATTTTATTCCATACGTTTTAAAGACCATGCATTTCAAAGTGCTTTACAAAGCAATACTGGTATTTCCAATTACTGTCTTGAAAAATACTGCAATTTGTTTGTGTTCAGCAATAACTGACACACAGTCTTGGTCACCAAGCATTAGATTGCCAGCAGGCATCCCTGATTTCAGCCATGGAAGTAAGCGGGAATTGAGGCCACCCAAACTTTTGCAGGAGGCAGTTAGCAACTTTCACAATCAGGCCCAGAAACCAAATTCGCAATTGCACTCTCCCTTAGTCATTCTGTGTGAACAAATGTTGGTTTCTGGAGTATGCAGACAGATGCACCCAGAAATATTGTCCCACTAAAGGATCCCAATAGCCAACCACATCCCTTCCATAATGTGATCGTCAGGTCTTCATTTAACTTGTCTGCTCTGCTACATACCTAGTTAACATTTTTAATCCTTTGTATGGTTGTTGCAGACAAGTTCATATAAAGAGTTTTCAGTTTTGTCTGTAAAGCTTGTGCAATTGTTCAAGGAAGAAACCCATAGATCAAGTCCCAGACAACAAACAATAATTAAAATAAACACACTCCAGCTACAAAACAATGGTTAGGAAATGCACAAGCCTATTAAGAGAAATAATGATTGTTTTCAAGGTAAAAGGCACCAATATTTGTCTTGGTTTTAAAATTCCGTAGATTCAACTACACTTTGTAAGTGTCCATTAAAATAAAAATAGGGACTGAAATCCTATCCTTATTGAAGTCAATGAGAGTTTTGGCACTGATTCCAGCAGGGCCCGGATTTCACTCATTTTATAATCCATAGCCAGTAACATACTGCTATTGCCCTTCATATTACATGCTACTTGTATTTTTTAATAAGTTGATGTAACATCCCCAACATATTGTATTCTCTCTCTTTAAATATCATAGACTACTTCAGCCTGAAAGATCAAACAAGGAATGAGTAAGCATAAGGTTTAAAAAGATGTGAGTCATCTTTAGTATATACAGCAGTAACTATTTAAATTATACTTTACAGGGAATATACTACCCTACACCAGTTATATTCTCATAACAGAAAGTATTCCCAGACTTATTTAACTTCTGTTCAAATTTAGGTCCATATCCTGCAAACATTTAAAGGAGTAAAGTTACTTGTGTGTATTTAGTGGACTGAGCCTTTATTCTACTGCCTCCTTTCCTGCATTGCTATAGTATAGATTAAAAGGAACTGCGGAGGCCCCAGTTTAGCAAGACACAGTCTTCAGCATATGTATATCTTTCAGCACATATACTCCCATTGAAAAGCAGTTGAACAACATTTTTTTAAAAAACTTGTTTTAAAAACTATTAATGAAAACATGGTCCCTTTTAAAAGCTCTGGTTAGTGAAGAAGCTTTATTGTCCTGGTTGTGTATCAACTGGAGGTTGTTACACTTCTCCCTGTTCAATCACTCAGAATATAGCTTTCATACAAGCCTTTGTATAAACTAATCATAAAATTGATTTTATATTTTTCTATGAAAAATAACCGTATTTTATATTATTTTATCATTGGAAGACACTAGCAAAGTATGACAGAAAATAAAAAGGAGGACTGTCGTATTATGCAAACATCCTGGAATCAGCAACCCAAGATGCATTGCATGACAACATAAAAGAAGAAAAACAACCTTCTGCAAAGCAGTTCATTTTTATGTATCAAGATAAACCATATGACCTTGTGATCTTGCCTTTGGGAAACCAATAGGAACTGGCTTGAGTCTACCATCCAGCCCTAAGAAGCCTAATTAGCAATAGCACCTTGATGTAAAAGCCTTTGCTTTTCATCCCATGTGTTTTAAGGTAATTATTTACTTCCAAGTATGAATACAGGAGGAATGTTTGCCCCGGGACATTCTTTTTTTCTACACTAAATTGTATTTTCGGAAGGAATTTGTAAAACTGTTCCTTTACCTTTTCAGGGAGAAAAATTAAATGGTGACTACAGAACACATTAGGCTAACACTTAAGCAGCTGAAACAACTCTGCATGCATGAGAAGAAAATAAAGAAAACAGCATTTTGCAGTGAAATTCCTTGTATTGAATTACATTGTCACATGGCCTTCTACACCTAGCCTCTACATCAATTTGAGTGCTAGCCAACTGGCAAGCTAGGATGCCAAAAGTTTCCTTGTCAAAACCACTAATTTATTTAATTAATTCCACTTATTGATTTTTTCCCCATTATTCACCTAGCTCTGTAAGCTGAGAGAATAATTAGCAGGTACATACAAATTTTCCAAATTTTTCCTGGTCAAATATTTATAAAGAATTTAGTTCATTTTCCAAGCTCTGAACTAGACTATTATAGATAACCATATTTACATGAAAAGCAAAGTCTTGCCAATTTTAATTTGTGTACGTCTCACCTTTTTAAAAGGGCAAAAATAAAGAACAGGGAAGAAACATGTTCAGTGCAGCTTTATGCTTCACTCCCTTTTCTGGGAACAGCACTGGCAGTTCGTGGATGGGACCAACACAAGCCATTTCCAAGTCAAGTTTTCACTTTTTATTTTTTAACCCTGGTGAGTGGTGCCAACGTGTTTGATTTACATTTTCCCAGAGTTAGGTCATTTTGCAGTGTTGCAGATACAGGGATTCTTTTGGTTTTGGTTAGGGTTCAAAATATTGCAGGCATTAGTAAAAACAGATAATAAATAAATACTAATATATTTTCTGAAAGGTGAAACATACAGGCATATTACCCTGATTGACAGGGACAGCAAACCACAAGAATTTCCTCGGGATGAAAATTTGCACAAGGAGCTAGTAAGCAGTTTCTCATTTTTTCTTGACTTAAGTCACAGCACTGTTATCACTCTAGTACAGATGTCACTAATAACCCTGCTGCCTGTACTTCAGAGAAATTGACTCTAAAATAGTTCGAGGAAAACTAACTAGGAAGCTGCACAGCAATGCCTTCTCAGTCTTAGGCCTAATTTTCAAAGTGGCCTCAACCCACTTAAATTTGTACTTAAGTTGTGTATCCAAAATCCAGCATTTACATGTGCAAATTGGGTAGCTGGACATCTAGCTACACAAGCTGCAAACAAAAAATTATTGGGGCAAATTTGGGCTCTGCTCCTGCAAAATTCTTAGATATGTGCTTAACTGTTCTCTGTGAATAGTCCCATGGGCTTCAATGAGACCACTCATATAAAGTAAAGTGAAGTAAATGCCCAAGTGTTTGGAGGGGTTTAGGGGACACAACACTGAGATGCTTTGCTCCAAGCTAGTGAAATCAATGGGCCTTAAGGTCCCTCAGCACTTCATAAGAGGCCTTAACACCTTGCTGGATCAGGCCCAAAGCTGGAACTGTCCAGTGGGATCCCCAGGGTGCCCCGTGGAGCTGAAGCCCCGAGCCATCCCACTACCCCATGGGGCTGAAGCCCTGAGCACTAGTGCCCCCTCCCGTGGGGTTAAAGCCCCGAGACCCCAGCCTCGCAGCTAAAGGGTCTAAAGGAGTTCTGGGAAATAGTCTCTGAGAATTTAAGCCCAGATCAGGCCTTTCATCACTAATCCAGACAGGGACATGGAAGTAATTCAGTATAGTTATTCATCCCACAAAGACTCTTATTGTTTCTAACAAAACTTTCACTGAATTACTTACATACATTAAAAAATGAAACGAAAGGATGCACAGAATACTGCTGGGGCAATGCATGGATATGCCATCTTGCATTGCTTCACTCCCTTCTCAACTCAAGCGAGTCTGTCTAATTAGCTTTTCTTTTTGGGACAAACAGAATTTTAAAAGGCAATGAAGGGCCTGATCCTGCAAATGTACACTCAATAGGAAATCTAAGGGACCATTACTACTGTAGTGAAGTAAATGGATCTATTTTCTCCTCCCCTGCATCTCATGGGGATTGCTCTATGTTGTTCCTCAGAGCAGCAGCAGCAACACAGGCAGGTGTCATTTGGTCTCTCTTCTGGCAGCAATGAGGACAAGAAAGTTATCCTGTGGCCTCTGGCACTGGAATGGTTGGTTGAGTAGATGCCCTCTTGCTCAATGATCTTTTGGGGGACAGATCTTGAGGTGGATGGGTTTCCTGCCAACTGTTGGAGGTCTTCTCCACTTACTCAGAGTGTGGGAGTGTGAATTTCCCTGGCTGGTGGCTTTGTAAACATACAATTAAAGGTTTTTGCATTTGTGTTTTCTAAAGTATAGTTATTGCAATATTTGTTGGGGGGTGGAGGTGGGCATCCACCATTGAAATGGGCAACCATAGAAAGACATGGTTTGGGGGTTATTTTTAGGAATGAAAATTCAGATACATGAGTTATAAGGGCATGAAAATTAATCAAAGTGTAGATGGGCTGATCAGAGTTGTTCCAACAAATGGAGAGTAATAATGCCTGCAGTGTCCCTGATGTTCTTTTAAATGATTAAACTTCACAATTTACAGTAAAAAAAAAAGGTCAACATTTTAAAAAAATTTCTCACATTTTCTCGGATGGATGAAAGGCAAGTCAGTTCAGGGCTGCATAAATATAAAAAATAGCGTCACCGTACTCCAACGGTCTGCTTCCTTAATACACAGAGTTCTCTGCTCACTCCAGTGACAAAAATAAGGTGGGTTTGGGGTTTTTTAATTGCTTTTTACTCCTGTTACCTCAGCAGAGTCAACACAGCTATGGGAGAGAGAGCTGGATTCTGTTTCTTCTTGTACATCATCAACAGAATTTTTGACTAAATTTCAGTCATTTACACCAGAAGACAGTGGGGCGATAGGTGCCAACTCTGTGGGTACTCCAGCCCTGGAGCCCCCAAAGAAAAAAATTAGTGGGTGCTAAGCATCCTCCGGCAACCACCTGCCCCCCTCCCTCCAGCGTCTCCTGCCTTCCAGCAGCCCTGCTGATCAATTCCTCCACCTCCTCTCTCCCAGCGCCTCCCGCTCGCCGCAATCAGCTGTTCTGAGGCATGTAAGAGGGGCTGGGAGGGAACGAGGACGGAGCACGCTCAGGGGAGGAGACAGAAAGAGGTGGGAAAGAGGTGGGGCGGGGGGCAGGAAGAGGCAGGGTGGGGGTGGGGCCAGAGGGAAAGGGGTGGAGTAGGGGCAGAGCAGGGATGGGGCTTGGAGGAAGGGGTGGAGTTGGGAGCGGTGCTTCAGGTGGGGAAGGGGTCGATCACCACCCCAGGTAGAGAAGAAGTTGGTGCCTCTGAGGGGGGTTACTTGTACAACTGCTCACCAAATTGAGTAAGGGTTTGTTTACACTGCAGAGAAAGCCTGGGTCTGTGGAACCTGGGCTTAAGCACTCTGTGTTTCCAAGCCCATGCTTGAGCATCCACACTGCATTGTAAACCTTGGTTTTACAGTTGCTGGACCCGGGTCTCACAGCCATGCTAACACATCCATATTGCACTACACAGACCTTCTCAACTGGAGCTGTGGTTTGATATTTTTCCACACTGCAAAATGACAGGGCTTGGATTCCAGTCACAGCGGGACTTGAATTCTGACTGTCCCCACACACACCCCCAGGGTCCTTGCAGACCTGAATCAGACTAATGTGTGTGTGGACAGAATTGGGGTTTGGGCTCAAACCTGCACAGGTTAAGTGTGCAGTATAGACATACACAAGGGTGGCACAACCTAGGCCCATATGTAGACATCCAAAAATTGCAAATAACTTTCACTTTTTTACATCAGGCTTTTCTAACCAATAGGAACATAGTAATCCGCATAAATTCCAGTCCATCTTATATGTAGATACCCTGAGAATTAATTTATTCTTTAGCTACTGGAATAAACTGTTGTGCAAAGCACACAAACTGTATAATAAAGTGTACTTAAAATGTTGCAATCACAGTTGTTTGCATGCACAAAATTCTGCCAGTCAGGCACTATAGTTAGCAGGTGCAAAATTATGGATGCAGAGTTAGAGGTCACTTTTGAAAAATTGGGCCTTAATATTCAGATAGAAGCCATGAGGTTTTCACAAAAGGTAGCAGACCTGTAATTTCCTTACTTTTAAGTATTCTGAATACTCAGGTATTTCTCAACCTAAATTCAGTTCTCTTGGAAGTCAATTCTCTTAAGACAAGTTCCTCTTAAGCATCTTTCCAGAAAGCTCAGTTTGAGCCTCCATTTTAGCTCCAGAGAGCTATTTCTGACTTTCTGCTTTTGCCAACAGCCATTAGTTTTCCACAGTGCTTAGCTTCCAGACATAGCCATGATTTTGTTTTCTAAGGGTGACAATGCCGAGCTACACCTTTATCAGTGTTTTCACTGACTATTGTAAACATTATTTCTAAAGTCCCCATGGAGTTTTCTGCAGCCAGAAGGATGTGAGAGTCATGTTTCCACAATACTGTCTGAGAGGCCATGCTGTCACATGGGAAGAAACATTAATTTACTGGCTTTATTTCTCATTTTAGGCATTTTGCCAATTGTTGGTGTTACTTTAACACTTTTATATTGTTTATAAGCTTAGAGGAAAACAGACAGCTAAAGAATTGTTCACTTAGTAAAGTCAGCCCAGAGTTTATCACAGTTGGAACCAGCATGTTCAGGTGCTGTCCTCACTCCCCAAGAGACAAGTTTTCAAAGTTCACTTCTCTGGATTGCTGGATCCAGATGACAGCTTGGGTTTCTCCCCATCTCCCATTATTATCCAAATAGGAATCTGGCCAGAACAACAATGCTACTGCTCCTCTGCTTACAGAAGTTGTCTGGGTATCTTTAATTAGCACAGCTGGTCAGAGTCTGATATCTGGAAGGCACCACCCCAAGTAGGACAGTGCCTCGTAACACTATACTGGGCCACTGATTGGAGTACCAACTCATAAGGCCGAGCATTGTTTAGCAAATCACTAAACAACATTTCTGCAGAACCTGGGTTTTTCCTAGGATGTTTCCCACCCAAGTGGTGACCATGCCCAATCCTGATTAGCTTACAGACATTAACAAGATCACAGTCTTAGGGACTATGGCTGTAGGCTTATCATTAAGGCGAAGATTTTGTCACGGTTATTTTTAGGAAAAGTCATGGACAGGGCATGGGCAATAAGCAAGAAGCCCATGACCTGTCCCTGACTTTTAACTAAACATAACTGACAAAATGGGGATGGAGGAGTGTCCAGCATCTACCACTGCTGCGGCTCCAGGGTCGCTCCACCACCCACAGCAGCTCAGAGCTCTAGGGTCTGCAGCTGGGAGCTCTGGGGTCCACCCGTGGCGGCTGGGAGCTGCAGGGGGGCCCACAGTGGCTAGGAGATCCAGCCCTGCCATCCTGGGGCCGAAGCAGAAAAGGGCACAGAGGGCTCTGGAAGTCAAGGATTCTGTGACTTCCATGACATAATCCTAGCCTTACTTATCATGAATGATACAAACAATGCTGGATGTAATGTGGCATAGTAGTACCTGCCAGTGCTAACCCCAGGAAAAAGAAATAAAACCCAACTCCACCCATAACTCTGAAAAGTAAACTATACTGAATACAAATGACATCCCAACAGCTGTGCAGTTGCTTCATTATGAAAACAGCAATAAAGTGTGACATAAAATTCTTACAAAAAATGACATAACTCACACAAGTTATAATAATTCCCTTCTGTGAATATTTAACTATGGCACAAGAGAAAGGCACTCTTCTCAAACAAGATTAATCTAGAAGAAAAGATTGGATGGTTTAAAAGATTGAAAATGGGCTCCTGATCTTTTAGCCTTCAGGTCATTTATGTGAATCTAGACCAGGTTGAGAGTGTCCTAATTCTGTGGACAAACAGGGTTTAAATTTCTGATGTCAATCTGCCACCTTTTGAAAAAAACTAGACTACTTTTTTTTGTAAAAAAGATACATCATGAAAAACAATCATCTCAAATCCTCGATACTATGAAACCTACTCTTGATTCCCAATACTGTAGTGCTAGGCCAGGCAAAGTGAATACTCCTTTTTCTTTTGGAAGCCACAAGTCCTCATGTTCAATGCATGGCTTACACAGTTACACCAGATACACATTTATGTAACTCTACAAAAGCCTTCAAAGAACACAAGGCTCTATAATAAGAGCAATGAGAGGGCATCCCCAAAGAATTTCCCTGTGAAGTACAAATCTTTCCAAGACCAAATTATTCGTTCTTGCTCTTGTGTATGGCTGAGCTGAGAAAGCCTTTAATTTAATTGCAAAAGCACTTGCTGATCCAATCATGGATTTGGGAAACTTGGAAAAATAATGCACTGAGCTGCAATTTCAGCAACTCAGGACACAGAATTGTTTCTTTATACTGATCTGAGAGGTGCACTTTAATTTCATTTTCCTTACTATATTGTAACTATATCCGTGGTCATTTCCTTGTGGCATTACAGTTCCCTTGGGAGTTTCTCCTTTAATTAATGCTCCTTTAATTAATCAGGCTCCTTAAATTAATGCTGCTTAGTATTTCAAGGGCTAAAACCCTTTTTACAAAGTTTATTGTATTCATGCATCCATTCAGTAGTAGCTCTGATCAGGAACTCCCTATCTTTACTGTCATATAGACACCTAACATGATTTAGCTGACCACTGTGGATAGGGACAAACCATATTAGAATAATCATGTTTTAGTCTAGGACAATGTCTAGTCTAAAAAACAGTTTTTGAACATTGCCCTAATGCACCCAGACTGGTCACTAATTTTGTTTGAGTTCAGTTTGGCTACAACTGAATTTAAAGCTATAAAACTTTATGGAAAAGCAAGTACAGATTAGCCATAATGTTAGTGTTCCTCTCTAACAGCTCATTTAAAGATGTCTTTTCAATTGATCTGAATGAGACCAGCAAGTCTAAAAAAAATAATTAAAGAATCAATTAAATTAACTTCTGGGGTTTCCAGACACTGCCTGCATTTTATTTCCATTTTGCACCTGACTTCATCTCCACCCATTCTTCTGCAGACTGGACTTCCTCCTTGTCTTTTCTCATAGATTTCCTACAGCACAGTTGAAGGTCTTTAAAAAACCAAATCAAAGAAACCTGTGTTGGCCCATTTATCTGGAACACTTTCCCCACTCTTTTTGCACTATTGAGTAACTTCCCCTTTTTAAGGGCTAAGTTCTGACCTCTAGGTGATTCATTTGCTTCATGTATGTCAATGACTTCAAATACAGGCAGAATATGGTTTCAATCTTTTCTTAAGACCTTCCACTTCTGTTTGACTCTCTCTGTAATGCATTTTGTATTACCTTTATGAATTATACTACATGAAAATAGGCATTGTATTCAGATACAGTGAGGCAATATTTAGCAACATACAGTGGAGGTCACCAATAAGTGTTATCTTCTCATGGTAAATTCAACACAAGGCCACAATACCACTAGACCAGAATTATCTATTTTGCAGCCTAATGATATATTTACCGTGGGACCATTACACCTGTTGGAAATTCATGTATGGTAGTTTAAATTTTCTTTTTTATCTTCAAAAACATAATGAACTTTATTCACTAGTCTTAAGATTTCAGGGGAACTGGACAACACTTCTAAAAGCACATGGATCTCTCCTGGCTATGGAAGCACTGTATCTATTTCATAATGGTCACATAGGCGCCAACTCCATGGATGCTCTGGGGCTGGGGCACCCACAGGGAAAAATTTGCGGGTGCTCCACATCCACCGGCAGCCAAGCTCCCCCCTCCTCCTCACCCCCCAGCATGCCACGTCCCTGCTCCTCTGCCTCCCTCCTAGCACTTCCTGCCCTCCACCGCCTAACAGCTGTTTGGCAGTGCTTAGGACGTTCTAGGAGGGAGAGGGGAGGAGCGGGGACATGGCGCACTTAGGGGAGGAGGCGGGGCAGGGACTTGGGGGGAGAAAGGGGTGGAATGGGGGCAGGAAGGGGGCGAGGACTTCGGGGAAGGGATGGAATGGGGGTGGGGCGAGGGAGGGGCAGAGGTGTGGGGGGGAGAAATCGAGCACCCACCACACAGAGGGGAAGTCGGTGCCTATGAATGGACATACAGTAAGTAACTGTCAGCTACTATAACTAACTGTAAAACTATGGGGTTTTGCCGTTACTGCCAAAAAAGGTGGGGCTATTGTTTGTTTTTTACAGTGAGATAACAAATGCATATTAGCTATCCTGCTGTAGTGGAGACAAGGCACTGTAGTTTTAGCCTGGGGTATTATTGGTGAATGCATAAGTGGTACAATAAAGGTGGAAGAAAAAAGTTTGAAATACACTATAGAAAGTAGGGAAATAAAACAGAGATGTATAAGTCAAAAATAAAAATGTCAAAGAGTATATCAAAAGGGCTTTGGTAGGTATCACATGTCTAAGCCATTCAATAGCCTCAGGGTCAGCAGTGTGCAGTCAGTAAAATCCTCCTGATAGACCATCACGAGATGAGCAGCCATTCAGTAGGTATGCAGCATCCTCAATCACACCACAGTTATGCAGAGGCAATTCCAGAGGCATGGTTATTTGCCTCACCACCCCACATCCGAAATGGTTGAGCTTGTACTAGACAAAACCAGGCAGTCTCTCATCAGGCTCAGTGATGTAGAAGAAATTATTTACAGAGGGAGCAGCTTGTTCCCATTCTGCCCACCACAATGAAGCAGTGTCTGCCATAGAGATGGTCATAGTCCTGACTGGTCTAGCCCAAGGTAAATTAGCTGAGGTCAAAGTGGGTATAAGGGCTGACCTCGCATTGCTATCTCGCAGTAAAAACTATAGGTGCCTTGATTCCACTAGGATTTTACAGTAGGATAGCTAATGTATGTTCATTATCCTGCACTAAAAACACACCATTTTTAGTAGTGAAGACAAAGACTGTGACGTCAACCAGTGTTACAGCTGGTTTTTCTCATGCCATTCCCCTGCAAAGATCTCATGTCTACTGCCAAAGGGCCTGTTTTCCTTTGACTGAGACGTTGTGTAATCTCTCTCTCCTGGGAAAATATGCAACATCAAATATAGGGTAACAAGAATGGGATGTCCCAATGCCTGTATCTGAATGTACAAATGTGCACATGGTGTAAACTTCAGCCATAAGTGAGGTCTTCTCCCTCGGCTCTCTTATGAACTGGGCATACTAAATTGCACATAAATGGACCAAAGAATGAAAATTATTATCTCTTTTCTCTCTGTGTGTGTGTGTGTGTGTGTGTGTGTGTGTATTCTCTTTTTATTCATGTGTTAAATCTCAAAATGTAGTAAACAAAGGAAACATTTTCCATCACAATTTTTTCTCCATATTTGCATTCTAGAATTAGAATGAAAGTATCAAGTATCTTCTATTAGTCAAGGATATAAAAACCATAACGAGAAGGGAACTCCTTCAGGTCCCTTTGCCAGTTGTAAAATGGAGCTCCTTAAGTTTACTGACTAAATTGACATCTGTTTGACTGAAACAAGTCTGTCCTGCACCAGTGTAATGCTCACACTCTGAATGTAAACTGCAGCTATCATCAATGGCAGGCAAGATCTGATAACTGATTAGGCCGAGAGCAAATCTGCTTGGGCACTAGAAAAGAAATCGTATCATTTTAAAAGCAGATGTATGTTCTTATTGTTTGCTTGTAAAGCAATAAAACGACTTGCTCTTTCCCCGTCTATCTCAACTGTTAATAGTAAATGCACTTACTGTAGACATGGTGTTTACAGTAGAACTGTTTATTTTAGCACCTGCTTATTTTAGCACATAAAAAGCTGGCCACTTATTCAATTAGAATTATTTTCACACTGCTGGCCAGCCTTTGCTGGGGGGAAATACTACTTGCCTGTTATGAGAAATAATCACTGTAAATTAATTTCCATTGATTTTTCAAATCCCTGAATTTAGACAAATTTAAATTGCAAGACATATCTGCACCTCTGTAGTGCATCACAGCTCTTTGTAATATTTAGCTTTTGTAACAGAGACTGAAACAAATTTGCATATAGGCATTTTGTTTTCTCACATATGGTATAAGATTAGAAGCCAGCATATGTCTCTTTAGTTATAAAATCAATTGTTTTTACAGAACAGATACTGTATAAAGAATATTTATATTATTTTCAGTATGCATCTTCTTTTTAGTAAGGCTACAGGTCAAACCTTCAGTGCCTAAAGTTAGGCATCTAATACGGACATAAATGAGAGCTAGCTGTCTTAGATTCAGTCCACAAAAGAGAGAGATGATGATAGATGGGGCTAACAACCATAAGAAATTGCAAAGATATTACCACTCCCTCTCGTTAAGGGGAGTCAGGTATGCAGAAGTCTGGCTGGATTCCCACCTGCTACTTGGGGAGCAGGCAGCAGCGATGGCCAGATCAGCTTTCTCCCCATTTCTTGATAACCAGGAGGTGCAACTGTTTCTTTCAGATGAGGAACTGGCAATTGTCATGCATGGCTTTGTTACCTTCAGACAAGACTTCTACAATGTGCTCTACATGGGGCTCAATCCTAAATCTATCAGCATTTCATTATCCAGAAACTGAAACTGTGGCAGAATTAGCTGTTCACTTGTCAGACACATCAAGAAATAAAATTATACCAACTGTTAAAGTGAGTTAGTGTATATGCCCTTAACATTAACATATTTTTCTCACATTTTATATATAGCAATCTATTAGCTAATAGTGCCTTGCCTTTTGGGAGGACGTGACGATTGGTACACTCCCTCTCTTTCAGGCACCTGTGACTTTTAAATGTGGCAACATTATTTAGTTATTATTTCACTCAAAGAGAGCATCCTGTGGTCAAATAAAAGGATGCTTTTATCTTAATCATCACTCCCACATTCAAAACCACACAGATTTTCAGCCTTCTACTCACCTGTTTACAATTTTTTATGTATTAGAAAAACAGAAAGAAGTACCTTTACCAGATTTCAAAACACAGTTAAATTGGCAGACATGGTATATTGGCATCATAAGAGCATATTGTTGCTTGTGCCTGTTTGTAAGTTGCAAAAGTGCTCTTCTGGAGGAGCGTGGAATGAGGTCACTTTCCTTATTCCAATCTCTTCCCAAAAAAACACACTTCTCAATCATGATCAAACATGCCCAAGGACAGCATACAGCTACTCTGCAATTAATGTACATTTTCTAACCTTCTAGGTGAGCAATATTTTTATGGAAGTTTTCTTAACTAAAATGCAATTAAAAGAACAGGTAACTTCAGATGATGTTCACTCCTCCAAACTGGATATCTGCTTTTCAACATGACTTGCATTTGGAAGACATTTCTTTTTGGACAAGCAAAAAGAGGCTTTATTCTCAACACAACAGCATTTCTCTATTTGTGCCTCTCTATGTGTAACACAATAGCTTTGGTATAGAGCTTCTAATCAATTCCAAACATTCAGCAAACATTCTAGCCATCAATGGACAGAATCCTATTCATTTTGGTGGAAATTGGAAAATTAGAAGAGGTAAATGGGGGACACATGGAGCACTTTGCATCTAGTTTGCAAACCCAACAGCTTCAACCACATCTGTAATTGTCTATAGATCAAAGAATTGATTGATGGCAGCTATTAACATCTTCCAGCCTAACATGCCAGTTTTGACCATCCTCCCAATGCAGTTTTAAAATGTTGAATCCTGAATGACTTACCTTCCAGACAGAGAGAATTTGGGGGAGGGGAAGGAGAGAAGAGGAAATGGAAACACACATAGGTATGTCTACACTGCAGTGTAATCCCAGACTCAAACTTGAACCCAAACCCCCTTACATCTAAACACAAATATCTCAGGCTCAGAAGCAGGGTCCTAGGGCCCTTTGAGGATGGAGGATTCAAGCCCAAGTAAAGCTGGGACCCTGGGGTGGTGCAGAAGCTCAGTGAGTTAGCATTAACCATTCCATTGTCTTTTGACTGCTGAGCTACAAACCATCAGAGACCCTTCTGTGTTGCAAAGGAGACTGAACTGAACAGAAGAAGTCTTTTGCAAAGCATGCTGCTTCATGGTCCCAGGAACAGAGACAGATTTTGGTAAATCTCTGGTGCAAGGCCAGCAAAACAGTGGACTTTAGTAAGAGTACCAGAAATGATCATGTCTACCAGCAAATAGAGAAGAAGTTGGCAATGTTGCAAATATACCAGACCAGTGACCAGTGCAGGGAGCAGATTCAGTGGCTCAAGACTGAGTACAGGAAAATCAATGATCAGGTCTGCACCTCAGACAACTCACTGCCATCATGCCTGTTTTATGAGAAGTTTGACTGGTTGCTGGGCATTGTGCCAAGCACAGAGCCAACAATGAGGCATGGTGACCTGGTCAGCTGGGATGGCAAGCTCCAGCATGAAAACAAATGGAAACCAGCAGCAGGCGCTGAGTGAGGCCAGTAAAGTGACTCTGTTGTTGAAACGAGTCCTAAGGGAGACTTTGCTGCAGAAGCAGCTGCAGTATATCCTGGGGCCATACATGGAGGAGCTTTTTTATTCCCCCCTGAGGAACAGCCCATCCCAGAGCCTGCAGCAGACATGGCGGGGACAGTGCCTGGTAAGTTTCTGGCTCCATTTTAATGTTCATTAATATAGAAATGGGAGGGATTTCTGTTCTATGAATGAATGCAAGGAGCTCCAGCTAGCAACATGTATCTGCTAGTAACAGATTGTTTGGCGTGGCGTTGCAAGGCTCTCCCCCATCACCTCCCCCAACCCCCCACACAAACTACTGTACCACATGGAATTCAAAAGGGCAACCAGGAAATGCAAACACTAAAAATGCCTTGAAAATGAATTTTTACTCAAATGGCGCAGATTTTTGCTAGGGCATTCCTGTTTCTTAAAAATAACAATCCTGCATTGCCATGCCTGTAAATACATTTCTCTCTAACAGTAACAAATTACATGGAAACAGTGAGCAGAGGGGGCAGGTGGAAATGTTTTCCATTTACAAATCTAGTCCATTTTAGTTAAATGCAGTCCATAGGTGACAATCATCTGTCCCAAATTCAACTGGGATTTGAATTTTTGTCCAGACATGTACTGGTGAGGAAGGGGAGGAAGCAGGGTGACTGTGGAGTTCTGTGTGTTTGCATGAAGTCAGAATACTCTAAGACAGGTAGAAGATAACACAGCATATTTTTGACTCCCTCATGAATTCTGATCCAATCCTGTGTGCTGATAGCTGCAAAATCTTTTCAAAGCAGGAACTCATCACATCACATGATGACAGAGAGCTAAAAAGTGACAAATTTTATAAGTGCTGTATACAGGCATCACAGCACCTTGGTGGAATGATAATCAATGGAATTCTGTAACACCAGGGTACAAAATATATATGAATGACAGAGGAGGTCGTGTTGGTGGGGGTGTGGCACTATATGTAGTAGAAAGAGAGCCTGAGACATAAGCCCTTGTATCAGAGGCCTGGTATGAGATAGGTAGGACCTGCTCACAGAATCTGGAAAGAACAGGGCTAATATTGCAGAAATACACATTCCTAAGAAGTGCTAAGTACAGAGTGTGATGTTTCACTCCATATGCTTTATGAAAATATGCTTATGAATGTGAATATGATGAAACTGGAATATGCTTGATGCAAAAGGTCTCTTGTAAGGTATCATTACAAAGCTCAATCTACTGAGTGTGTTCATCCTATTTGTTTGCATGTGTTATTTCTATGTCTGAAGTTAGGAGGATAAGATATAAACTTGTATTACTGATGTAGACATATTAAGTGGAAGCCATTAAGGGTGCTTCAGAATCAATGAACTGTAAATGGCTCTGTTTACTTGCAAAACTTCCTGTGTACATGTGGGTCAGCCCAGGAAAAATGGAGGCTGGGGTCTCACAGGACATGTGACCATGTCACATGATGCAGGAATCCATCTTAAATCTGGTACTTTTCCATTTAGAAGGAGGGGTGGGGACGCAGAGAGAAAAAAGATTCCTGCCTTGTGCCAAAGCTATAAAAGGGGGTAGAGCAGGAAAAAGGGGCCAATCATGGGAAAGCCCCTGCTTACCACCTGAGATGTCTGCTGAAACTAACAAGGACTGTACCAGGGGAAAAGATTGGGCCCAGACCCAGAAGGAGTCTAGTCTGTAAAAGAAGCTTATTGGAACATCTCTGAGGGTGAGATATTACCTGTAATCAGTTTCTTAATGTATTAGGCTTAGACTTGCGTGTTTTTTTTTATTTTGCTTTGTGGCTTTGTCTGTTATTTCTTGAAACCACTTAAATCCTACGTTTTACACTTAATAAAATCACTTTTGTTTATTAATGAGCCCAGAGTAAGTGATTAATACCTGGGGGAGCAAACAGCTGTGCATCTCTCTCTATCAGTGTTATAGAGGGCGGACAATTTATGAGTTTACCCTGTATAAGCTTTATACAGAGTAAAACAGATTTATTCGGGGTTTGGATTCCATTGGGAGCTGGGTGTCTGAGTTAGGGTGACCAGATGTCCTGATTTTATAGGGACAGTCCTGATTTTGGGGTCTTTTTCTGATATAGGCACGTATTACCTCCCACCCCCTGTCCCGATTTTTCACATTTGGTGTCTGGTCACCCTAGTCTGGGTGCTAGAGACGGGTGGCCTGCTGAGCCATTTTCGGTTGAGTCTGCAGCTTTGGGGGCGTGAACCAGACCTTGGGTCTGTGTTGCAGCAGGCTAGCATGTCTGGCTCAACAAGGCAGGGTTCTGGAGTACCAAGCTGACTGGGAAAATGGGCTCAGAGGTAATCTCAGCACATCAGGAGACAGTCCCAAGGGGGTCTCTGTGACCGAACCCATCAGACAGAGTACTCACGTAAACACGTCCCAATATCAAGTGATACCAGAACATCCCAATATCAAGGATGGTACAAAACATTCCCCAAGGAATACACTGACCCCTCCTAAAAGATAAGGTCAGGATGACAGTACATAACTTGTTTATATCAGGGTATAAAGATGTATCTCAGAGGGAGTATCTTTGGCCAGCCTAGGGGGCAGTGGAAAGTCCCACCACTGGCTGAGCTGTGTCCATTGTCATGGGCATACATGTCTTAGTATCCTCATAGAGTCTGCCAGGTGCTATTCCCGTGCTTCATCGACAATAAATCTGGCTGGGTGCCTTCATACCTTGGGGGTTCTTTACTGAGTGTAGGTTAAGTTCCAGATCTTTAACCTATGTATTTCATATCTACTCATATAACTCCTCATCCCTACAGCTGTCCCTTGATTTTCCATCCATCTGCTGCAAAGTATTAGATCTTCAAAATGAAAAGGGGGAGGGGAGAATGGAAATTTGAAATTCCAAAAAAAAAAAAAAAAAAAGGTAAAAAACAAGAAGAGAAAACATTTCTAACTCACTTTACTTTCACAGCCAAGAAGTTATACCAGTTTTATGAAGGACATACAGTATAGCCATTTGCAGTGTATGTAAAACACACTATTCCAGAGACAAGACGGGTGAGGTAATATCTTTTATTGGACCAACTTCTGTTGGTGAAAGAGACAAGCTTTTGAGCTACACAGAAGAGCTTGTCTCTCCAATATCCTGGGATCAACATGGCTACAATAATACTGCAAACACTGTATTATATTTAATGTAAATATATTAAACCTAAATATATAACATGTTGCTATACTATGCCCCAATCCTGCAAAATGACTGACTGTAGACAGATCCCACAGCCTGTGTAGAGCTGCATTACTCCATTTGAGTACAAGGGTTTTCCTGAGAACACCTCAGTGTAAGATCAGGTTTTTTCCATAGGATCTGTTTGTAAGTTACAGTCAAACTAATCATTTGGACAAAGAAATTAAATTGATAGTTAATTGGCTAAATGACCATTTCACCTGGGTGTTTGACAAAATGGCAAAAACTTCAAGCTTTGATCAAATAACTTGAGAATTTGACCTAAATTTGCTTACTGAACTAAACCACCAAGAAAAGATATTACACTTCACTGCATAATGTTAACTATAAAAAATATCTGTCAGCCACTAACTGCAGATGAATTATAGTTCCGTAGCATTCTGTGCCTTGTTATTGGAGCAATTGAGTTTCAGGTGACAGACAGTTCAGCATTTTTTAAAAGCTTTATGCCTATTGGATTTGGTTTTGGACCCTAAGCAGTTACATTACGGAGGTCCCTTGCAGCTCCATAGTTAAGGTTGTGTTGGGATTTCCACTTAAAGTATAGATTGAATAATAAATAAATAAATAAATACATAAAAAAATTTTAAAAGGGGAAAAAAAGCTAAAACTAGTCAGTCACACAATAGCAATAGAAGTACAGCAAGAACACAGTCCTCACATATTTCCCCGATGACACAATGTAGAATAGCCCAAGGATCAAGTACAGCCACCTTTGCAGCCATCCCACCTCAGACTTCACTGGGTGTCAAACTGCCACTTCCAAAGGTTCTGGTCCATTCTGAAAGAAGCAATAGCAGCTGGACATAAAGATTACTGCTAGGCTGCAGGCCTGGTTGTTGTTGGTGATAACAGTAGTGGGGGGCAGGGAATAAGAGATGTAGAAGGGAACCCTAAGAAGCATATATATTTCTTAATATTTGTTTTGCTGTACTTACATCAGCACCTGAAAAAATATGATGTACATACATTTGTTGTGTATGCATACAAATCCTATATTTGCACACACAAATTGCATAACTACACATGCAAGGGTCAGATTTGTGAGTGTAAGTGACTGCACGTGCAAACGTTGGGTTTGTATGCTCATTTTTTGCAGCTGCATCTCAGACTCCTATAACTGGAAAATTTAGTCCATTATATTAACTTTTACTATTTTGTGCAAAGGGTTTAGAAAGTTTTGTTTGAGGGTGGTGAAAAAAGGTGCTTCATATTTATCTATAGCTACATCAACCTATTTCAGATCTTGGATTCCCCCTAATTGAGAGCTCAGACCACATCCCCTCTTACTCTCCCACAAAAAAAAGTATTTTCAGTTATCCTTTAATGCACTGTTTATTCATATGACAATTCTGTTCAAAGACCTGGCATCAACCTGAAAAGATCTGAGTTATCTAAGTTCTTTTGGGTGAGGGTGTGTGCAAATACATTATATTTATGTGAATTAATTTCCCCCCAACAGACATAATATAAAGGACAGGATTAACAAAATCTCAGGAAAGGCAGACAGCAGATTTATATGAAGTCCTAAACCAGCACCATGTAGCTCTATGTTATGACAAGATCATGCAACATGAGATTCATATGAAAATTTGATGCATCGACAATGTACTTTTCAAAAAAAATTGGAGCCCCAAAAAGACACTGCTTAATTATAAGGCTTTATTTATGTGAGTCACCTCCTCTAAAACCACATTTCAGATTCTAAAGCAGATGAACGCTAGAGTCAAGGTTTAAGAGTAGCATGAAAGCAAAGTCATCTTCTGTCCGGGGGTTCCAAAATATCTTAGGCCAAAGTTACTTTCTTGCTAGAAAATAACATTGTGCTGTGAGCATTTATCCTGCTGTTTCAAATTATTAAGTATGGATATATAATTCCTTGCTGCCAACACTGTGAAGCTCTGCCCAAACAAAAACACTCCAGGTGACGCAAATCTACAGTCTTCACACACAACGCAGAACAACAGTAGGAGATAAGGGAGCTGTCTGCAGCTAAGCTGACAGTGACAAACTTCAGGTTATACAGAAGATCTTGCAAGCCATGCCAACCAATATTACAAGCAAAGCCAGCAATCTGAACCAGCAGCACTCTAGTTCTCACTGCCTGCAGTATATTCCCACCTTCAGCAAAAAATCCTTCAGGGCAGCAAGAACAGCAGTAAACCTGTCATTAGCAGCCACAGTACTGTCACATCAGCAACTCTCGTGTGTCAGCGACAGTCTTTAACTCAGCTGTTTGTTTCATTGGGGAAAGCTTTCTTTGATTGTCAGGAAATAGAACATGTACAATGGTCTTTCATAAACACATACAAGCTCTCCAGAGTACAAACAAACAAAACAACCGTGTACTTTGGTAAATGTGTTGCAATTTTTAACCAAAGCAGATGAAGCCTATGTGAATAGACCTACATACAAACTAGTGTGGGCTGACTTGCTTGTAATCTGTCATGTACAATACAGCAATTGCCACTCATTTCACTTACTCTATACCAACACTGGAAACTAGATTATTTTTAGACATGCTTTATACACAACTGTTTTCAAAGCCCACTGCTAAATTCCTTGAATGGCAGCCAAGGAGTTGGGTGAAAATCTACAAACCTACCTCACCCAGATCAGTACGTTGGGCACTGGCAACCCTGAGCACAAATCCTTGGGGGTGGGGGGACGGGGACTCTAAGCAAAAAAAAAGAGCTCTTCCTTCAGGACACATCTTTGTGCCAGGGTCAACAGCAATTAAAAACACCACCAGCAGAAGTGAAGTTTATCTGTTCTGTAATTCAATGCACTATTTTGTTCCTGTTTGAGTGCTTGCACATGTCCATTCCAATGTAGGTGTGTGTGTGCCCCGCACAGTTTCTGGAATTTTTTCCCTTAGTGATATCCGTCGGGTCGGTATATCAGAGCGCCGGTATAAAGGTCCCTGCCGAGTCTGGACCTTTTCAGTTCCTTCTTACTGCCTGTGACAGTCGCTGGAACTTCCCTCATTGCTCAGGCAATCTTTTGCGGTGGTTTCCTTCTTTATTTTTGTATATATAGTTCTTGTCGTTTAGTTTGGAAGTAGTTTTGGTAAATTTTGTAGTTAGTGTATTTTAGACATCTCTTTACTTATTGGAGTTACTTGTCTGCTCCCTGAGGGGGTATGGCTTTTGTCACTGGGCTTTAAGCTCTGCTCTTCCTGTGGCAAGTCAATACCATTGAGGGACTCACATTCAAGTTGTCTTAAGTAGGGGAATCTCACAAGAAGGATTGTTGTCAGATTTACAGGAGTTCAAGCCCACAGCAAGGCTGAAGGAGGCAGCCCTGAGACCAGCGTAGGAGCTATGATCGGACTCGGCACCAAGCATCTCAACTTCAGTACGGAGTGTGCCTCCGCCAGTAGAGACTCTTGGCACTCCTCCTCCTTCCTGTTAGCATGGATGACTTGCCTCTTCTACGCCTTTCTCCCCATCCCATTAATTCACAAGGTTCTGTTGAAGATCAAGCAGGACCATGCCCGGATCATCATTACAGCCCCAGTGTGTCCCAGACAGCACTGGTTCACCACCCTCGTAAACCTTTCAGCAGAGCCCCGAGTCAGGCTCCTACTACACATGCACCTGATCACACAGGACCATGGCCAGCTGCTGCATCTAAACCTCAGCTCTCTTCACATGATGGCCTGGAACCTTCATGGCTGAACCCTGCAGAGCAAGCTTGCTCAGAGCAGGTTTGTAGAGTCCTACTGGGCAGTAGCAAACCCTCTACTAGGGCAACATACCTGGTGAAGTGGAAACAATTCTCCATCTGGTCTGAATGTAGAGTTCCACCTATGAAGTCCTCATTGCATCTTGTTTAGAAATACCTTCTACTCTTGAAACAGACAGGCCTGGCCCTTTCTTGAACCAAGGTCCATCGGGCAACCATTTCAGCCTTTCATCTCAAGGTTGATAATAAGTCGGTTTTCTCACATGAAATGATCATTTGTTTTCTCAAAGACCTGGAGAGGGTATTCCCTCAGATAAAGGTCCCCCCACCCGCCGGGACTTGAACCTTGTTCTGTTGAAACTGATGAGTCCACCCTTTGAGCCACTAGCAACATGCTCACTATTGCACCTCTCCAGGAAGGTGGTCTTTTTGGTGGCCATTACGTCAGCGAGAAGAGTTTCAGAGATTCGGACACTTACCTCGGAAACCCCTCTATACAATTTCTTCAAATTGAAAGTGCAGCTATGCTTGCATCCAAAGTTCCTCCCGAAAGTGGTTTCTCAATTCCACGGCAACCAATCGGGTTTTTTTTTACCAGTATTCTATCCCAAGCCACACGCAGGAGAGAACAACGACGACTACACTCCTTGGATGTCAGATGGGCCCTGGCATTTTTCAGAGGACTAAGTTGTTCTGCAGATTGCTGCAAGCTGTTCAATGTGATTGCTGAGAGAATGAAAGGGCTCCCTATCTCCACTCTGAGGATTTTGTCTTGGATCACGTCGTATATCTGGGCGTGTTATGACCTCACAGGTGTCCGTCCCCCCCCCGCCCTCCGCCAAACCTGACTGCCCATTCCACAAGGTCTCAGGTCTCTTCAGCGGCTTTCCTAGCTCAAGTTCCAATTCAAGATATCTGCAGGGCAGCAACTTTATCCTCGGTACACATGTTCTCAGTGCACTATGCCATCACCCTACAAGCCAGAGACAATGTCTACTTTGGCCACACAGTGTTGCAGTCAGCTTGTCCTTAAACTACAAGCTCGCCTCCTGTGCAACTGTTTGTGAGTCACCTACATTGGCATGGACATGTGCAAGCACTTAAAGAAAAAACAGTTATGACCTTTTGTAACTGTTGTTCTTCAAGATGTGGTGCACATGTCCATTTCAAGACCACCCTGCCATCCCCTCTCGGAGTGGTTGGTAAGAAGAAACTGAGAGGGTGCGGGCTCAGCAGGGCCCCTTATACCAGCAGTATGAGCGCACAGCACCAGGAGGCGCTTGAGCCAACCCGACAAATATCACTAAGGCTACATCCACACTACCCGCCCGATTCGGCAGGTAGCGATCGATGTTCTGGGATCGATTTATCGCGTCTCATCTAGATGCAATAAATCGATCCCAGAACCGCTCCCCGTCGACTCCGGAACTCCAGCTCCACGCGAGGAGTAAGCGGAGTCGACGGGGGAGCCTGCCTGCTGCCGTGTGGACCAGCGGTAAGTACCTTTTAAAATTGATCTAAGATATTCGACTTCAGCTACGTTATTCACGTAGCTGAAGTTGCGTATCTTAGATCGACCCCTACCCCAGTGTGAGCCAGCCCTAAGGGACAAAAGGCAACTGTGCTTGTGGCACACACACACACCTACATTGAATGGACATGTGCAACACATCTCAAAGAACAACAGTTACAAAAGGTTAGTAACCATTTTTTCTCTATTACAGATAATAGCTCATTTTTAACCATCTGGAAAAATGTAAGATGCACTTCCTAAAAATCACATTTTGGTACAATTGTAACATTTACACAGAAGCCAAGATGTTGCAGTGTCCAAGCTAACTGCATTTTGATTAGCAGCATATGCCTTATATGTACTTAGAGCATCCAGACAGAAGTACTGAGGGTACTGAGATCATCTGAGATATTATTCATCAGTCCAGCCACTCAAATTGCAGCAAGTTGGGCCAAGTCACAATGTGGGAGTGAGGAGGGAAACAGAGGCATAGGGGTTAAGAAGCACGGACATTAGGAGTGCAGTTGGTAGTATGGTTGAGAGACAGAAGGAATGAAATGTACTAGCCTCTCAAGGTCATAGTCCTCCACAGTCCTCCAGTATGTGGGAAAGTGATCCCACAGTAGTGACCAAATGTTCTCACCCTCTGACACTGGTTTGATGGCCTATGTGACCTGAGCTGGTGATCTTAGTCTAATTCCTAGTGTGCAAATGTCTGTAAAACCCACTATTCCAACTGGCACTGTTCAGTCAAAGGCTAAAGACGGAATGGGCATGGGAAATGAGCTATTTCCTCATGCGAATGGGTGGTCTTTCCAGCACAGAGCAGGCAACACAGGGAAGCCTACTTTGCTGTTATCCTCCTACACCTGTGTTTTAAAGGATTAAAAACTCTAGGGCTGTCAATTCTGCACCTCACATAAGCATTAAAATTAAACTCCCTTAACACGTGAAAAGACAGATAGATCTCACGGAAAATTGGATTAGTCCATTCACTTTTTTGTGGACCTTGGGAAATTTGCTAAGTATTCAAATATTTGTAGGTTAGTTGTCCAAATGAACAACAGTTTTAGCATCTGCCTCTTTTTAAAAAAAAATATATATATTTAATTTTGAATAGGAACATGGGGTGATGTATTTTGAAAATTTCCCCCCGAAATTAAACTGAATTAGCAAAAAAGAATGATAAACATATTTATGTTCTAGTCAATTGCATCTGTATTTGTATACTTGTATGGTGGGCATAATGATTTAAAATTTATTATTCATTTAGAGTATAGTAGCACCATTAGCTTCAGCCAGGGTCAATGCTCCATTACACTAGTGTTGTACAGATAACAGAAGGATGCAGTCTCTACTCTGAACAGTTTACAATCTAATTTAAAACAAGACGCAAAATATGGTTTTGGGCAATGAGAAAGGACGGGGAAGAGAAGACAGGGTGACTATAGGACCACATGGTTACATAGGTTAGCTATTGCACAGCTTGATGGTTTAGGTTAGTTCTGCTTGACTATGAGACTTCCCATTCAGACAAATGATGACATGGCCTCAGTCACTCCCGCCTTTCTCACTTCCTGGATGGACAACAACAGTGCCATATACCTGGGCATGAAGCCTTCAGCGCTTAGAAAACTCTAGCTGGTATGGAATGCTGCAGTGCATCTCCTCGGCAATACTAGCTACCATGAACACACCTGTGTTAGTGGTGTCTGCCCCAGCATGCCCCTTGCAGGTTGAACATGGTGCTTCAGGTTCTCCCAGCCTCAGCTTTTGATCACCGGGGTTTTCTGTCTCTCCTGGGAATTCATGTGGCTCAACCCGCTGGCTAAGTCATGTCTCAGTTTTAAGTCTTTCTGGCTCTGGGATGGAGTCCTGACTCCCAGCCTGCTTCAATACAGCGGTCCACAGACAATCCAGGAAGTTTTTGGAAAGTGTAGGGGACAATTTCCTGGTGCAAGTGCTGGAGGAACCAACTAGGGGAAAAGCTCTTCTTGACCTGCTGCTCACAAACAGGGAAGAAATAGTAGAGGAAGCAATAGTGGATGGGAACCTGGGAGGCAGTGACCATGAGATGGTCGAGTTCAGGATCCTGACACAAGGAAGAAAGGAGAACAGTAGAATACAGAGCCTGGACTTCAGAAAAGCAGACTTTGACTCCCTCAGGGAACTGATGGGCAAGGTCCCCTGGGAGAATAACATGAGTGGGAAAGGAGTCGAGGAAAGCTGGCTGTATTTTAAAGAAACCTTATTGAGGTTGCAGGAACAAACCATCCCGATGTGTAGAAAGAAAAGTAAATATGGCAGGCGACCAGCTTGGCTTAACAGTGAAATCCTTGCTCGTCTTAAACACAAAAAAGCAGCTTACAAGAAGTGGAAGATTGGACAAATGACCAGGGAGGAGTATAAAAATATTGTTCAGGCATGCAGGAGTGAAATTAGGAAGGCCAAATCACACTTGGAGTTGCAGCTAGCTGGAGATGTTAGGAGTAACAAGAAGGGTTTCTTCAGGTATGTTAGCAACAAGAAGAAAGTCAAGGAACGTGTGGGCCCCTTGCTGAATGAGGGAGGGAACCTTGTGACAGAGGATGCAGAGAAAGCTAGTGTACTCAATGCTTTTTTTGCCTCTGTCTTCACAGACAAGGGCAGCTCCCAGATGGCTGCACTCCGCAGCACGGTATGGGGAGGAGGTGACCAGCCCTCTGTGGAGAAAGAAGTAGTTCGGGACTATTTAGAAAAGCTGGACGAACACAAGTCCATGGGGCCGGATGCACTGCATCCGAGGGTACTAAAGGAGTTGGCCGATGTGATTACAGAGCCATTGGCCATTATCTTTGACAAATCATGGCAATCGGGGGAGGTCCCGGATGACTGGAAAAAAGCTAATGTAGTGCCCATCTTTAAAAAAGGGAAGAAGGAAGATCCGGGGAACTACAGGCCAGTCAGTCTCACCTCAATCCCTGGAAAAATCATGGAACAGGTCCTCAAGGAATCAATTTTGAACCACTTAAAGGAGGGGAAAGTGATCAGGAACAGTCAGCATGGATTCACCAAGGGCAAGTCATGCCTGACTAACCTAATTGCCTTCTATGATGAGATAACTGGCTCTGTGGATGAGGGGAAAGCAGTGGATGTGCTATTTCTTGACTTTAGCAAAGCTTTTGATACAGTCTCCCACAGAGTTCTTGCCAGCAAGTTAAAGAAGTATGGGCTGGATGAATGGACGGTAAGGTGGATAGAAAACTGGCTGGATGGTCGTGCTCAACGGGTAGTGATCAATGGCTCCATGTCTAGTTGGCAGCCGGTATCAAGTGGAGTGCCCCAAGGGTCGGTGCTGGGGCCGGTTTTGTTCAATATCTTCATCAACGACCTGGAGGATGGTGTGGACTGCACCCTTAGCAAGTTTGCAGATGACACTAAACTGGGAGGAGTGGTTGATACGCTGGAGGGTAGGGATAGGATACAGAGGGACCTAGACAAATTAGAGGATTGGGCCAAAAGAAATCTGATGAGGTTCAACAAGGACAAGTGCAGAGTCCTGCACTTAGGACGGAAGAATCCCATGCACTGCTACAGACTAGGGACCGAATGGCTGGGCAGCAGTTCTGCAGAAAAGGACCTAGGGGTTACAGTGGACGAAAAGCTGAATATGAGTCAACAGTGTGCCCTTGTTGCCAAGAAGGCTAACGGCATTTTGGGCTGTATAAGTAGGGGCATTTCCAGCAGATCGAGGGACGTGATTATTCCCCTCTATTCGGCACTGGTGAGGCCTCATTTGGAGTACTGTGTCCAGTTTTGGGCCCCACACTACAAGAAGGATGTGGATAAATTGGAAAGAGTCCAACGGAGGGCAACAAAAATGATTAGGGGGCTGGAGCACATGACTTATGAGGAGAGGCTGAGGGAACTGAGATTGTTTAGCCTGCAGAAGAGAAGAGTGAGGGGGGATTTGATAGCTGCTTTCAACTACCTAAAAGGGGGTTCCAAAGAGGATGGATCTAGACTGTTCTCAGTGGTAGAAGATGACAGAACAAGGAGTAATGGTCTCAAGTTGCAGAGGGGGAGGTTTAGGTTGGATATTAGGAAAAACTTTTTCAGTAGTAGGGTGGTGAAGCACTGGAATGGGTTACCTAGGGAGGTGGTGGAATCTCCTTCCTTAGAGGTTTTTAAGGTCAGGCTTGACAAAGCCCTGGCTGGGATGATCTAGTTGGGGTTGGTCCTGCTTTGAGCAGGGGGTTGGACTAGATGACCTCCTGAGGTCCCTTCCAACCCTGAGATTCTATGATTCTATGATTCTATGATTCCCTGGAGCCTGTCTCATAGTTTCAGCCCCACTATGTTACCTTTACACCTTCCCAGCACTGGAATAGGGCCCTGACTTCCGGGCTCCTTCCCTAGCATCCTTCTAAACGCTCCTTCAGGGCCTTCCATAGAAGCCCAACTTATTTCTTGTGGTTCCTCCCCAAACTAAGATTTCTCAGCCTTTTTATGAAGCCCACATGTTTCAGGCTGGCATTTAACGCCAGTTAGTCCTGCCCCCTTAGGCTGGAAGGCAGCTAATTCTGGATATGTGGGACTAAGTAAACATGGCTTCCCCCCCCCCCCCGACCTTAAAGGAGCAGACATCAGACCTGCCACAACATCAGACCTGCCCTCTGCTCTGTGCACTGGCTTCCCATTGAATCCTGAATCAAGTTCAAGGTCTTGCTCCTTATCTTCAAAGTACTTCATGGCCCGGGTCCAGGATACCGAACATCTGAAGCCCCTGAATAAAGACTGTGGTTGATAACTTTGCTCCTCATGCATAATGGAACTTTCTACAATAAGTCCTAATAAACTTATCTATGCTTATCTGTGTGGGAGACTGAACTTTCTCTAGGGCTGGTCCAAGTCTATGGAATGAACTCCCACAGGAACTAAGGACCATCACACACCTCACCATTTTACATAACAGAAGAATGGCCGTACTGGGTCAGACCAAAGGTCCATCCAGTTCAGTATCCTGTCCACCGACAGTGGACAATGCCAGGTGCCCCAGAGTGAGTGGACCTAACAGGTAATGATCAAGTGATCTCTCTCCTGCCATCCATAACCCCCCTCTGACAAACAGAGACTAAGGACACCATTCCTTACCCATCCTGGTTAATAGCCATTAATGGACTTCATCCCCATGAATGTATCCAGTTCTCTTTTAAACCCTGTTATAGTCCTAGCCTTCACAGCCTCCTCAGGCAAGGAGTTCCACAGGTTGACTGTGCGCTGTGTGAAGAAGAACTTCCTTTTATTTGTTTTAAACCTGCTGCCCACTAATTTCATTGGGTGGCCCCTAGTTCTTCTATTATGGGAAAAAGTAAATAACTTTTCCTTATTCACTTCCTCCACATCACTCATAATTTTATACACCTTTATCATATCCCCCCTCAGTCTCCTCTTTTCCAAGCTGAAAAATCCTAGCCTCTTTAATCTCTCCCATTCCAGACCCCTAATCTTTTTAGTTGCCTTCTCTGAACCTTTTCTAATGCCAGTATATCCTTTTTGAGATGAGGAGACTGCATTTGTACACAGTATTCAAGATGTGGGCAATAATATAGTCTCCTTCTTATTCTCTATCCCTTTTTTAATGATTCCTAACATCCTGTTTGCTCTTTTGACTGCCGCTGCACACTGCATGGACGACGTCAGAGAACTATCCATGATGACTCCAAGATCTTTTTCCTGATTAGTTGTAGCTAAATTAGCCCCCATCATATTGTATGTATAGTTGGGGTTATTTTTTCCAATGTGCATTACTTTACATTTATCCACATTAAATTTCATTTGCCATTTTGTTGCCCAATCATTTAGTTTTGCGAGATCTTTTTGAAGTTCTTCGCAGTCTGCTTTGGTCTTAACTATCTTGAACAGTTTAGTATCATCTGCAAACTTTGTCACCTCACTGTTTACCCCTTCTTCCAAATCATTTATGAATAAATTGAATAGGGTTGGTCCTAGGACTGACCCCTGGGGAACACCACTAGTTACCCCTCTCCATTCTGAAAATTTACCATTTATTCCTACCCTTTGTTCCCTGTCTTTTAACCAGTTCTCAAATCCATGAAAGGATTTTCCCTCTTATCCCATGGCAACTTAATTTACGTAAGAGCCTTTGGTGAGGGACCTTGTCAAAGGCTTTCTGGAAATCTAAGTACACTATGTCTGCTGGATCGCCCTTGTCCACATGTTTGTTGACCCCCTTCAAAGAACTCTAATAGATTACTAAGACATGATTTCCCTTTATAGAAACCATGTTGACTTTTGCCCAACAATTTATGTTCTTCTATGTGCCTGACAATTTTATTCTTTACTATTGTTTCAACTAATTTTCCCAGTACGGATGTTAGACTTACCGGTCTGTAATTGCCGGGATCACCTCAGAGCCCTTTTTAAATATTGGTGTTACATTAGCTATCTTCCAGTAATTGGATACAGAAGCCGATTTAAAGGATGGGTTACAAACCCTAGTTAATAGTTCTGCAATTTCACATTTGAGTTCTTTCAGAACTCTTGGGTGAATGCCATCTGGTCCCGGTGACTTGTTACAATTAAGTTTATCAATTAGTTCCAAAATCTCCTCTAGTGACACTTCAATCTGTGACAATTCCTCAGATTTGTCACCTACAAAGGACTTTATACAAAAGATTTTCTACTCCAGTGCAAGGCACCATCCTTTGACTTTGCCTTCGCTAACAAACATATAGCAACATGTATAATATATAAAAAATTCCGAAACAAAAACACTACACTGCACACGTCTTCTCCTGGGTGGGGAGGTTAAGAGAATAAATCTGTGACAGATGTTAGTCATGTCACTTAATGTACTACAGGAAGGCGCTCAGGTACTATGGTGATGAGTGCAGTATAAGAACCGCTATAGAACAGAATCGATATATTTTGAGAATGCTTTTTTCAATCTAGCCTGTATTGTTGGCCAATTTCTTGTAGGTGTCATAGGAAAAGGGAGTTATATAATAAGAGACAAGAGCAGTCAAGTAGGGAGGGGCAGAGTTATGAAAAGCAAAATTGAGAGACCTTAATTTGATCTGGTAGAAAACAGGGAGACAGAAGAGGGATCTAAAGAAGGAAGTGACATGATCAGAGATGGCCAGTTTCTGTAGTTTATGCAGATCCTGGGATTTACAAAAATAATGTTTGTCTTTGGAATGAACTGGATTGCTCCAAATACAGTAGCAGATATTTTGAAAAAAAATTCAAAAGATCCTCTGCTGCCCCTCCCTCTCACAAGGTCTTCACTGCGACCCCCAAATTCAAATGACAAAAGCTAGAGACTGGGCTGTGTTATCAATATGCTTTTTGTACATTTCAAGAATAAAATATAATCATTTCTAGCAGTGAGCAACTTAAGATAAGTTTGTTTGCCAAATTGTCTTGCCTTCTCGCTTGGCTACAGTCAGAACAAAGGGTTTTTGTTTATATGGGAACTCAATTGTAAAGATTCCCCACTCTCTCCCAGGGAAACAGTTATTCAGAGAGGCCTTTGTTAAAACATTGGCAGCACATCACTATTGCAGGTGCAACCAGGCAGTTAGATGCCTAAGTGCTATAAAATACACCCACAATTATTTCCGGCACAAAATTGCAGACACAGCATTAGAGGTAACTTTTCAAAATCTAGCAGATTGTGTGGATGCAGTAAAAGGAGACACTTTCCTTTAATGCTACACATACTTATTTTTTTTAAAAAGACAATGAACTGACATTGCCATTAGCAGATTAAGCGGGCACTACAGCATACTTTGATACTATATTGTTATTTCCCTTTTCAGTAGCTCAAGTCATTCCAGAATTCAGTGGACTGGTGACATCAGAATCACCTTAGAATCACACTGTTTGGGGGAGAAAGTCTGCTTTGTGAAGAGCAGGTAACTGTTTCTTCAACCATGGCCTGATTACGAAACTATATATTATACATATTTTTAGTCCACCATAATATATGGATTAGAATTTTAAAAATGCATGCTTACCTTATCTTCACCGACAGACACACACATATCCTTACAGTGATGATTACTGGTGTCACAAGCCAAGTGCATTGAACCAGAGGTCAGTGTCTCGAGAACAGGAACTGTTAAGGAAAGAGAATCAATTATCTTTATCAAGACAATGAAGGAGGGACATTGTTACCCTAAGAGCCCCTCAATGCCAACTGGCAAAGAGTTCACTGTACTAAACAGCAACTCCTATCAGGCCAGACAAACTCATTACACCAAACATACTGCTTTCATGGTATTTATTCAAAAACGTCATGTGGCATCCCTAATATAGGTTTATGTGATTCCGAGCCTCATAATCATTGTGAGATGTATGAACAGATGAGATTTAAGGAGTTGTGTGTACATACTGATAATGTGTTTTGGGGCCTGTGTCCCAGGCAGGGTTGACAGGCAGGTTTTGCCAGACAAAGGAATGTAAAGCAACCTGTCTGCCTTGGTTCACATGTAAAATAAGCATTGTAAGCCAACACAATAGAAACTCATTTGCATACAAAGTCAACATGAAGCCAGCACACCAGGGGATACACCACAGAGATCATTCTGACTCCTAGGATAAAACAATGACTTTGGGAAATATAAAGACACCCCTTCGTCCTTCACTGAGGAAGGTGTTCTCTACTCTTTTAGCATCTAGGAAGGGCAAAGCCACAGATAGTGGTCTCAACTGCAATCAATGCTTCCATGGCTTTCTTATGTGAATGAGCCAAATTCTTGCAAGGAAGGCATTGTGTTTCCTCCCTTGTGTTTGCTTTATTATTCTTGGTCCCCTATCAGAGCATCTCATATATGGGTGATCTTCTCTGTCAAATAAGAGGATAAAACATCACAGCAAATGGTACTGGTTTCTAAGGTTGAGTGGAGGCACTTACGATTTAGGAAGCAATCTACAGTCCAGCCACATTCTGTGGGGCATGGCCAAAGAGAAGTAGGATCTCTTTACCATCCTCATTGAGTAGCAGAGCTTTGCAGGAACTCCTTGTGTCTGTTTATAAGAGACCACATTTTCCACCAACACTACGTGCATTTTCTCACTTTTTCCATCACAGGTCATTTGAAAAGGATGGTGGATCTGTGTGGGTGGAGGAGGGTGACTTAGGGCGAGAAGGCTTGCAGCACTAGTAAAATCAAGGAGTGATTTTAGTGCTTGACTAATTCTTCTGTTCGTTAATATCTTGGCCAAGCAGTCAGCCCCCAAAGAGAAGACTAGCACAGCAGGCTATAGTGAACCACTGTGCCTCCTCCAAGAAAACAACATCTCAGGATGGTGCCTATATAGCACAGTGATGGCTTAATCAGAAATGGAGATTGAGGAATAGTAGGAATAGTGAAGGGCAGCTTGGAGGATATGGATTACGTGAGGACTGGGGAGGGAGCTTTGTATACCTTGTTAGGTGGAGGCCAATTGAATATATGAACTGTCTGATACCTATATGAACCTGAACTCATAGAAATTCTGCCGTTAGAGACATTCACCCATTTCAAAGATCTGGGTCTGGAGTTTGTCAAATGCTGACTGAAAATCAGCATGTTAAAAATGCAAAGAATACAGTATGGATCCTCTAGGTCAAAATCTCTGTTACCTACTGCCAGAATTGTCAGCTGCTTTTAAACTCCATTAAAAGTTTTGGAAAGCTGACAAAATAGAATATTCAATCAAAGCAGATTGGAAACATGATTAGAATTTGCCAGCAAATTAGCTTTAAGGATAAAAGTAGAATTATTTTTCCTTAAATTGTGATGTACAGAGCTCTAGCTTTTAACAATAAACCATTTTTATATGGAAAAATTCAGATGGGCATTAGCAACTCCATGTATGCCAAGCTTTGGCCTGTTATAATAAAGACCAACCAAGATGATCAAATCCTGAAAAGTGAGTTTTGTGAACCATAGAAACAGGGCTGGAAGGGACCTCAAAAGACAATCTAGTCCATCCCACTGGGCTGAGGCAGGACCACGTACACCCAGATCATTCCTGATAGATGTTTGTCTAACCGGTTCTTATAAACCTCCTTTGATGGGGATTCCACAGCCTTTCTTGGAAGCCTATTCCAGAGCTTAACTATCCTTATAGCTTGAAAGTTTTCCCTAATATCTAACCTAAATCTCGCTGGCTGCAGATTTTGCAGATTACTTCTTGTCCTACCTTCAGTGGACATGAAGAAAAATTGATCACCATATTCTTTGTAACAGCCCTTAACATATTTGAAGACTTTGTCCCTGTCTTCTTTTCTCAAGACTAAACATGCCCAGTTTTTATAACCCTTTCCTCATAGGTCAGGTCTTATGAACCTATTGTATCACTGAAATTCTCCAAAGTCAAACAGTGGCGTAGCTAAGTTTAGAGCACAGGGGGAGGAGCGGAGCTAAAAAAAGGCGCCGGGAGCAAAAAAAATTGCTCCGTTCCAGCTGCAGCGCAGGAGCAAAAGGCGTCGGAGCACAAAAAAGGCACCGCTTCTGCTGAATGGGGGAGCGGCCGCTCCTGCTGCTTCCCCCCCTACCTACGCTACTGGAGTCAAATGAAAATCAAGATGTTGAAAATAAAAGCAGTGATAAACTACTTTAGACCCAGTCATAAGTGCTCCTTTTGTCTGTTTAAACAGGATTCAAAGTATGTGACAAGAGCCTAAGGAAACTGCTCTGAAAAAAAGAGCGTTTCAACTTGATACAATGTGTAATGGCTGAAATATCAAACCTGAAAAATTAGTTATTATAATAATAAAATACTTTAAAGCAATATTGTATTGTCATAAACCATTATTAAAAAATGACAGCACTATGGCCTGAATATGCTCATATTCTGAAATGCTTTTTTAAAGTTTTGTTTGGTCTTGTCATTTGTATTTGCTGTATGTTCATCAGCAACACATTTAAAAATTATTAGTGAATTTAGTGTTTGTGAAAGGTGTCAAACTGACAGCTCTGGAGAACTAACTCTGTTTGTCCACAGAACAGGTACAGCCTGAATAAAATGAGTGTAAGCTTCCTCACACAACTCTAACAGTGGGTCTGATTTCTGTCCTGGAGAAATAGCTTATAGGATAAAAGGATAGTTTCAGTTCACATGTTCACTCAGTATTTGTCCTTTCTGCTGAGACAGCCAGCAAGAGCATCCACTAGGATGTTGTGGATAACTGCCTATGAAGAACTGGACTGAACACAATTCATTTTAGATATGTAGCCAGATAGGCTTAGTCAACTTGACAATAAAATGTTGATTGGATAGTCACTGTCTTTAAAATTATCTCTCCAGAATTTGAAATAGTGAAGAAGGCAAGCAATAGGAGGGATTACTTCAAGTGCTGTACTGAACACAAAGTATACAACAGTTACCTTCCCCACCTCAACAAATATCTTCAGCTCAAGACACCTCACTAAGAATTTTTCATTGGAATCCTTATCTAAGAAGATACCCTACAAGAGACACTGTCCTCCATTCAGTGGAACTAGAAGAATTTGGCTGCATAGACAAACAATTTGGAGGAATAAAAAGCAGGGAGCTTATAAGAGGAATGGGTGGGGAGGGGAGGGAAGGGAAGAAGAGGGCACCATAGGTCAACTGTATGGGAGACTGGAACTTTCACAAACATCTTCACGATACATTTTATTTTGTTATGAAACCAAAATGGAGATAGCCCAGAAACCATCCATGGATACAAATATGAGGGCATGGAAGAGTTGTCTACTGTAATGTGCCCATCTTTGTAGTATCAAGAAAATGCCAGTAGGGGAAAGAATGCAGACCCATTAACTACATGACAAACAATTCCTGATCTGTTTGCACTAGACATTGAAGAAAAATTCACCACTAATAATAAATTTCCAAACTTGAGAGTTATAACCTTAACTTTAACTTTTTGCATGGATATATTTCTAGTGTTCGTTCATTTGATCAATAAGCATTGGAAAAACTATCCCAAGTTGCTAACATGGGAAACCAAGTCTGTTTGGTTGATTACATGATATCTTTAAATTTAGATGATTGATCTCATCAGAGACTAATGGGCTCCTTTACTGCCATTTAGACCTGATGTTCAAGCTTACAAAGTGGCCACTGGAGTTATTGCACTGAAAGGGTCACATTTAGGAACATTTACTTAGGTCCAAGTTGACATTGTTTCATTAGGTGCCAACAACAGTTACACAGACAACTTCAAAAACTAGCTAAAAATATTGCTCAAATCTGTGGATAATAATGATATAAAGATATATAAGAGGGTAAATTGAGGGGGGAAATTCTCCACTTTCCTCAGCACGATGGATCTGCCACACTTGCATGTTCCATACTTTTTCCTGAAGCCGATGTCAATGAGAGCTACACATATGGGACCATGTAACAAGACCTGTGGTAAAGAAATCCAGAGTGCAGATTGGACAGGAGCTATTCTGCCTTTAATTTTATTAGCATTTTCTACTAACATTTGAAGAAGACAAAGAAAAAGTATTGGCATTATCACAGGCTCCTCGCTCTTAGAGCTGGAAGAAACTGATCAGATTGCAAAGGCCTACAACAGATTTCTCTGAAGAATGAATAGTGAAAACTTCCACGTGGTTGATGATCTTGTGCGATCCAAAAGTGTCATTCTGCTCCCAGTAAGTCCCATAAGAGAATTTTCTCATTTAATCGGAAAAGGACTGAGTCCTGAGAGTACGCAGATTACCAAAGACATCCAAATCCTGCTAGTCTTAGTCAGGCAAACACCCTAGGAAGTCAATGGGAGTTTTGAATAAGTGAAATGAGAAAGGTTGTTGGAGTGTTCATGTAGAGCCAATCTCAAGGTGGAACTCACTTCTTTTGCCATGCTTAACATGTAATGTTTGATGACTTTCTAAGACTGCAGAACAGACTTTTGCTCTCCCTAATACGGTCTGTTTTCTCCCGTAGAAAATAAAAGGTGCTCCTGAAGAAGCCTTCAGGAGCTCAGTATAGGAAGTGAAAAGCTCAGTTGCAATCTAGTTTGCAGCAAGGGGCAAATCTGATGGAAAAATATCTGAAACAGAACAACATAGGCTGGGCTTTAGGCAGTAGGAATTGTCCCAGTGCAGAAGAAATTGAGAAGCGAAGCATAAGTGATGGAAGCCCTATTATTAAGGAATTAGCAGATTTACCTGAAGATAAAGAATGGAAATCTGAGGAAAGCGATAGAGAATCATCCAGTTTTCCTGGCAGTGTAAAGGAGAGTGAGGACAAAGAAGAATGTGGCTCACATGAAAAGGAGAAGAATGACAAAGAAGAATCTGATTTACATCAAAGAGAGAGAAACGATAAAAAAGAATCAGCCTCACATGATGTGCACAACACAAATGGATATATCCGATCCTGCTTTATGGCTGGTGATCCTAAATTCTGCCGATATTGATCGTACAATTTTGAACAGGCCAAGGAAAATTGAGGATATGGCATTTCCAGGAAAGAGCTGAAGCGACACTTCTCAAAGTCACACTGCCAAAGAGTGCTCGAGATGGTGAGAAACTGAATCTGCATTGATCTCGAAATCAACTGACAAAGTGTACTATTTTTGTTGCAAAATATTTTACAAGAATGCAAAATTGTTGCTTGTACTTTCCAGGTACAATTACTGGCATAATTTAGCTGATGCTAAGAGGGAGTTGACACTGCTCCAGTGTCCATCGAAGAAAGGTTTGGACAAATGAAGAAACACTAAAAGACCTGCAGGGTTTTTTTTGCATGATCTTAGTAAGCTGCCAGCAGACAGGAAAACACTCTTGAATAATTGTACGGACCTTCACTGGATGCTGACACATGGGGAATGTTCTGACATCAATGATAAAGACCTCTATGACAAATTGGACAACGTCCATCACATTTTGCAACACAGGACACACTCTCCACTCTAGCTCTGTATCATGAAAGAATTGAAGAACATAAAGGACACTTTTCTTAATGTGTGGATAGCTTTGAGAATTCTGCTCACACTGACAGTCACAGTCATGAGTGGTGAATGCAACTTTTTGAAGCTCAGGCTCATTAAAACACATCTTCAGTTGATGATGGCCAATGAGAGACTGACATTGCTTGCTATTTTATTGCTTGAAAATGCCATTGGCCTGTCTTTGGTCTGATGGCATGCTTCAATTTGCAAGGGCAAAGGCAAGAAAATCTACCTTTGGAACTAAAAGGACTAGGGTTAACATTTTAAGGCTGTCACCTACTGTAACACTATTTAATACTGGTCCACATAATGTTGGTGCACAGTTCAATTTCCTGATGTTAGTACATTTCAGTTATTCTTAAAATTAAAAAGTTTCTATCAGCTTAGAGGAAACTAACTTTTTTATTTGGTTATATATGGCATGAATAAAATATTTACAGATCCTAGTGTGCAAATTTATTTTCTTGTATGACAGGGATAAATCATGCATGCAAATAATGCATCAAAGTTGTGAAATAGGCTACAAATGCAATTTTAAAAAAAGGAATTTGAAAATTTAACAAATGGAGGAGGGGGCACTGAAGACACTCCTCACTTGGGACGTCATTTGATCTAGCAGGTCCTGGCCACAGGTGCCCTATCTGCACAGTACTCCCACTACTGCTACCACTGGTAGAGCTGAACTGGGGTTGGAAGAGTCAGACTTTAAGAAGTAAAAAGGTTAGTTCGGACAAGGCTTCTGAAGGCTTACCATCGGATGCAGTTTATTCTGATCTCTGTCCAAAGAGGAGGGGAACGGGTAGTTTGAGAAACCATTTATTGCCTTGTTTATTCCTCACGCACAAACATTATCCCTTAATTAATGAAGGCTTCATAATGAAACACAGTTTGCTGCAAAAACATAGTGCTTGATCCTGCGCTTCTTATCTGAGCACTGGGAATTCTGCCTCAATAAGTAGTGCGGGATCAGCCCGCATATTTTTGCAAATAATTTACAAAGTGTGTGCAACTTTGCACAACTCTTGAATGCAGCTTCCTTTCTCTATAGTGAGAACTCAGTTTAGAGAATGAATTAAAGCTGTAAATCTTAGCATACTGTTGAGCAGAACAGCAACAAGGGATTCATAATTAGGTGAATAGTTTTCCCTCATGCATGAACAAGAGTAAGTCATTTGTTGAGCTTGGTTTAGTTTTAAAACAATTTAGGTGTTTCAAGCATATTCAGCTCAGATAAATTTAATGTAGCATCAGGGAGAATTACAAACTATTTTCTTTATTTGGTCTTGCAGGACAATGAAATGAGCACAGTATTAGGAAACAGCAGTATGTTGAGATAAGCAGTCATTTTAACAGCTACCTTGTGCCAAAGACAAAAGAGAAAGAAAGAAACAAGCAACAAATATTGTGGAGTCCCAGTAGATTCTTCATAGTTAAGACTGCAATTGTGTTTCCATAATAGGTCCAATTACCACCCTCTCCTTAAAAATCCACTAAAATTAATGTTTATTTTAAGACTGGAGGTTAGATTTGGGACTCTGCAAAATTTGAAGTGAATTGGACTATAACACCCTAAGTAGATAGGTTTTCATGAGAATTCAAATACATACATATATATAGTACACACTACACTTGCCATTTGAGAAGGGACTGTGCAAGCTGCAGGAGAGGGTATGTGCTGCCACTGCAGACACACATCAAGCCCAATTTGAGCACTGTAATTAAGAATCTGCTACTGCCCAAGGGGTAAATCCTGCCTTAATCCAGGGCTAAGAAGCTAAAACTGCAGATGCATTCAAGACTGTTTATTATTGATGGAGTTTGAGTTCCTTTTAGACATCTAGGATTTATGTTGTATTCTCACTGACTGATTGCTTTTTTCATTGACACCAAGGTTCTGCCTATGCTAAAAGGTATTGGAAAACATCTGTGTATCTGAGTAATTCCTGATTCCCAAAAGATGGAAAAAGAGTTTGGAAGAACCTTGCAGAAAAAGGAATCTTCAACACAAGTCATAATACTGCACCAGATTATGGTGATAGAAAAAATAAGACAGCTGAGATGATAACAGGGCAGGGGTCAGCAACGTGTCCATACATGGACACAAGTGTCCGTGGTAAAAATTTAGAGGTCGGTGGTAATTTTTCAAAAAACATTGAATGACTGAATGACATAACCCCGCCCCCCCAGTGTCCGTCACTAAGTATGGTAATTTGGTCAAGTCTCCGTCGCGCAACATGGTGGTGCCAACCCCTGCAACAGGGTAAGCCACACTCTACCTTAACACAATGTCCTATTCCAAACCAGAGCAGAAGCAAATGTGCTTGCTTGTGGGCTTCATGCTCACTCACAGTGTGATGCTGGTAAACCAGGTGCCAGCTCTTGCAAAGCCTGTAGACATCAGCTGAGCAATGACAAATTCATATGGAAACCAGACGACCTCACCTATATGTTAATATTGTTTAAGATAGGTGTTCAACTTGTAAGAATGTGTTTAGACTCTATTAAATGCTTGTAAGTTGCTGCATGCATTAATCTTAGTTGTAATGTCTGTTTCCCATGCTACAAGGTAGAAAATAAATTTGCTTTATAATTGTAAAAATACTTGCTCTGAACTTGTGAGCGCAGACGTGAAGAGTGGCCCCCTCTGCCCATCCAGTAGGACTATCGAAATTAAGTGGGTCATTATACGACAAAAGCTTTGTTGCTTGTCCCATCCACCCATGGAGAAGTAAATTCAGAAGGCCTCGTCCCATTGGTTTGAATGCTGGAAGCGGGAAATAAAAATAGCTGACAAAGATTTTTCGTTTCTTTGCTATTTGGACTCTTACAAGGGCTGGAGCTAAGAAACAATATCCCTAGAGCCAACCTGAAAAGACAATCAGTGCTGACAGAGTACTACATCTCTGTCACCTTTTGGAACCACAGACTGAACTCATTTGTGTATATAGGTTGTCTGCTTTAACCTGTAAATAACTCATTTATTTTTCCTAGTTAAAAAATCCTTAATTAGTTTACTATAGGGTTGGCTACCAGCATTGTCTTTGGTGTAAGATCTAAGGTACAAATTATTCTGGGGTAAATGATTTATCTCTTGAGACTGGGAGCAACCTGAATATTTTGTGATTTTTGATGTGAGTGAGTGACCATTTATCACTAAGTCAGCTTGCCCAGGTAACAAGACAGACTGGAGTGCCCAAGGGAACTGTTTATGACTCCACAGCAAGATTGTTACAGTGATCCAGGAGTTCACTTTTGTTACTGGGTTGGTGAAATCTAATTATAGAATTTACCACCAGTTTGGGGTGTCTGCCCTGCTTTTGACAGTCTGCCTGGAGGTTGGCACTCATGGTTGTGAAACACTCCAAACAGTGTGTTACCCAGAATATTCCGGTTGCCACCATTACAATTCACTAATTATCAAATTTTACTCTCCAGGTCTTTCATATTCTCTGCCTCAAATTTAGGATTTTAATTTCACAGTCAAAATATTGAATATTATTCAGGGCGTTACTCCATTCTCCTGTCCACAAAAAAAAAAAAAAAGAGAGAGAAAGAGAGAGAGGCCACCTGTGTGTCATGCATTTTCCATTTTATATGCAATACACAAACATTATCACTGTAGTTAGCTGTGGTGCAGGACTGTAATTAATTATGGAATTGTGCACTTTAGGCAAATCCTAATGTGATTTTCATAAAGTACGTCCAATTACCAACTAGAGTTTTGTTTTTACTAAAAATACAAAGCAAAAAAGCGTTGACTTCCTTTGGAATAAATTACCCAATGCACTTGGCTCTTCATCCAATTCAATTATCTTAAAAATCAATCCCAGCTAGTTGGAATGTTTTAGCATGGTTTAGGGTTCCTATAAAATACACAGGGCCACATTTTTAACCAGGGCTTAACCTGACCTCTAGTTTTGCAGAGAGCATTTAATTGTGGGCACAACTGATGTCATTTAGACACTGAAATACTTGACTGAGCCCCAAAACAGGCACTTTTAGATGTTTAAATGGCATCAATTGTGTCTGTAGTTATGTGCCCAATGTTGCCCAAAGTCCAAAGCTGGAAGCCAGGTTTAAAAAAAAATGCCAAACACTATTAACAGAGACTGTGAGGGATGGGATTACAAGACTAATTACAACTCTCTTTGTGACCATGACTGCCAAGTTGCTCTGAAAAATGGACCTGTCAACTACAAGGGTGAGGCCCCAGAGCGTTTTCTCAGCTGTTGACCCACAACTATGGAATGTAATGGAATGGCCATGAAATGCACCACCTTCAGAACAAAATGCCAGCTCACTTCTTGATTTGCCCCACAATAAGTACATCCATTTTAAAAGACTTTGAGAAATGGAAAGAGAATAAATGATATTTGTATTAAAAAAACCTAGCAAGAAAATCAGATGCCATGACAATGAGCACAATTTTACACTTTCAATTATAAAGACCCTGTTTTCAGTTTCTTATAACTTTGCCCAATTTTAGCTGGTCAAGATAAAGTTTCCTATGCCAGGTCTCTTCCAGAGGCTGAATTATTTATTGACTGATTGACTGAAAATTTCAGCCAAAATAGTTCAAGCCATTTCCAAGAACAAGACTAAGGGAAAATCCATTGTATTTCAGTGTTAAAAACAGTATGGAAACATTTTCTTTGGAAAGCTCTTGTACTGCTATGCTATAGGGCAGGGACTTGAAATTTGGCAGGGGTGGCCTTTGTTTGAGAGAGGTGCCTTTCGCTGTTCATATGAAAATGTGCCCAAATTTGGCCGAACTATAAGCCTTGGAAAAATCAGTTTACACATGCTCAGTAGAGATTTGCTAGAGGTTAACATCCAAAAATCTCTAGGAGTCCATCCTCACCTAGCATGCTCAAGCCTCTCCTCTTAGTGCTGACCAGACAGTGCATGTGCCATCCCCTCACAGCTCCTATATATGACTGGACTGAGCATTCTCCATCCCTTCACAATAGCAGGGCTGGAATCCAATTCTCCAAGACAGCGTTTTAACCATGAGACCATTGATTCTTTTCCTGCCTCATTCACAACGCATCTTCCAATTTCTACACAAACTAACATGTGAGTCCCACAGAAAACAGTCTCCTTCACTACACACCTCTGATTCATCCACAGAGTAGCTCCATCCTGTGCACTGGATGAAGCAGGTGGCCCATGGAAAAAATATTATATGAGCATGTAATTAAAGATTGTCTCATACTATATATACCCAAGAGGACTGAATTAAGGTTGCTTGGACAGGTCCAGAAGTAGAAATTGGGTATTAATGCCTGAGAGAGTAAAAATGCTTTGGAAGTCACTGTTTCATTACAAAGCAGGTAAATCTGTTACTCCATCCACATGTCACATAAGAGCTGCTTTCTGAGAGGATTCAGTAATGAAGTGTTTGAACAGCCAAAAGGCACAAAAGGATAAAAAAAATCTGCAGTGTGGGATTAAGGTTTCAGAAGCAGAGAGAAACTGGACAAAGACAAAGAATGGATGGTCCGGGATGCCAGGAACCTTGCTGATGGCTTTACATATTCCATGGATCCAATGACAATTTGAAGTTAGGCTAGAACTAACAGTGCTAGAATTTGAAACTAATGCCATGTGGAAGTTGTGAATTTGAGCTCTCTCAATTTAAGTTGCCTCTACCTTGAACCTGTGCTCAGCAGCACTTTCCACCAGCACCCACAGCCATCACTCAAGGTGCTCATCAGTAGGCATGTCTGCAGTGGTCTGAACTTGTATAGCAACCCAGCCTGTGAGCCCGACATTTTGCAGCTCACCAGGACCTTTTGTTGTCTACCTTCTTTGAGGATACAGAAACCAAGAGCTTGATCTTGGTCCTATTCAGGTAAATGGAAAAACTCCCATTAACTTGAGTGATGGAGAATTAAGCCCTAAAGGAAGAAAGCTCCACAGATAGAACTAGGGTGAGGGAAAGAAACAGATGTATAAAAACAATCAAAAAGATCAATGATTTTTAAGACCATATGCATCAAAAATAGTCAAAAAATTCTAAATCTATAGCAAATTGAGACTTTAAAAACAAAAATAATTTCTTCAGTAAATAGCAGGGAAAATAGAAACTAAGCTATAAAATTATCCCACAACGAGTTAAATACAATCACTTTCTAAGGACAAAATTAGAAGCAGAAAATTGTGTCTTTATCCCTTTAATATCCAAGTATGATATCCAATTTATCATAAGTACTACAGCCCATGAAATTACTTTTCAAGTTGCACTTACATTCTACATTTTCATTCTGTAGCCTGGTAGTTTTATGTTAAAAAAAAAAAAAAACACCTCACAACAAAACAACAAACAAACAAACAACCTTCCTAGGGTTACTTTTCCACTGGTACAGTGATCCTTAACAGCACAAAATGGGATGACAATACTCAGTGAGGTTAATACATATCACAAAAGCAAAACTATATAACTACATGTAAACATGGACATTAGCTTATTAGTATTTAACAAACTAATCTAGGTCACATTACACATAAAGGCCCATTTTCTACATCCGTTATAATCAAAGCACTACAATCTACACTGGTAGATGGATTTTTTTTATCACAATTATTTGTTTAACATTAAACAAAGTGCAAAACTAAAAACTGCTATTTTCATCAGATATTTTCAAGCAGTTGAGGCCTCTATCTGTGCAACAGCTGCAACATAGGCAAAAGTGTATCTGCAATCATTTTTCCTAATTTACCCTACTGGAAACAAACTTGCCAGATCAAAAAGCAGACATGGCCATATGCATATCATGATATCCATGATACTTTGTGCAGAAGAATTATTTCCAATCCTCATCTTTTTTTATTTCACTTGACCGATGTTATGGGGTGTGAAATTAGGAGGTGTTTGGAAGTGCAGCATTGTACTTAGCACAGAAATTTGTCTATGAATCCCCCAACTGTCTTTGTGCAATGTGTCTACATATTGTAATCTCAATTCTTGGCATGCAGATATGTGCAACTGAATTGGAAAGCCAGTTTGAAAACTTGTAATTGTTACATCAATTAAACCTCAGTTTCCCTTTAAAAAAATCCAGTTAATGAATTGTATAGACACTTCCAGCACATCTGTTTATTATATGGAAGCAAATACAAAATGATGTGTGTGTACGAATGATAGGCAGACAGTCACAAGAATTGAGAGATGAGACAAATCCACAAGAGACTTACAGGGACAGAGAGATAAGAATATTCCATCCATTTCCAGAATAAAGATGCCCACTTCAGTTCCTAAGCATTCAGGTACCTCCCAACACAGAATTTGAACTCCTAACAGCATATAGATAGTTTTAAAACTAATACTGTATAATATGAACTTATATGCATTTTAACTTCTGCAGGGTCATGATCCATTGGTAGACTGCAGCTCATTGTTTGGGACTCTCTGTGTGATACACTGACCCGAGAACCCCTTACTGCTAACTGGGTTACAAAATATCTTGATTCTGGTACGTACGTATGTATGTATGTATGTATTTCCTGGTTCTCCAAACAATATCATGTGAGGTCTTAAATAAAAACTGGGGTCACAATGATCACTAATATCATTGTGAAATGTATGTACAAATACTATATAAGGAGTCATGTTTAAATACTGAAATGTGATTTTAAAGTCTGTATCATGGCAGGGGTGAAACACAGGTTTTCATTTGACCAGGAGATAAGAAACAGCTCTCTCTCTCTCTCTGGCAGATGTAAATTAAGTAATATGAGCTAACATAATTGATACATATTTACATATGAAATCAGAAGTTAGCAAAGAGATGTGAAGTCAACATGGAAGCAGCACACAAGAAAAACAAACAATAAGCTTTGAGAGAAAGAAGATACCCCATCATCCTGCACCTAGGAATTTAATGGCAGTGTGTTTACATTCATGAAAAACAGGAGCGCTAGCCAATCTTGGTTGAAATGATACAGAGGACGTTGTGGGTGAGATAACTAACTTTCTGTCCAAAAACATTTAAGTTTCATCTCTAGAAAACATGTTATGATTTTGTTTTATAAGTAATCATTTGTTTCCAATATTCTTACAATCACTTGACTATTGAATCTTTAATAATAAACAGATATATTTATAGTGAAAATCAAAGTACTATGATATTAAGCAAGATGCTGATCCTGAGTTCAGTCAGACAAGCTGGTGTGTACACTATACATTAGGGATAGCAGATCTGGTATTTCTGTGAGTGTGCAGTGGATACGGGTCAGGAAATGCTTCAAAATACCCCAGTCCCCGAGTCCCACCTATTTTTAATCTGCAAGGCAAAGTAAGGGCTAGCCAGACCGGAGGAGAGTGCTGGGGGGGCTAATAGGCTAATGGTGTCAGGGAGTTGACACCCAGTTAAGCACAAGCAAGATTCCCTCACCCTGAAGGCAGGTAGGTAACAAGGGGACTCACGGGCCTAGTTACCCCAAGAACTGTCTCAGTCATAAAATCCATTCTTGACTTGAAAACTTTTGTTGGTATTTACACACCTGATAATATGGGGGACTGGAATTGGGTGGGGTGAATTCTTCCGGAGGTGTTGAGGGGATAAAACTAGTGAATGTAGTGCTTATGGAAGATACTGGATTGACAACCCTGAAGTCACCTATTTATTCCCAGAACAAGCACAGCAGGGGCTGGGGCAGTGTAACCTTCTTCAAAATACTCTGCCAGTGTGCCTCAACTTTGATCTGGAAGGATCACCTCTTGGGAAGATAACTGATAGTGATCAGAAGGTAGTTCATTCCCTCTACCCCTCTTTACTGAGACTGCCAGCAACAGCTCCAGTTAATGCCAGTTGTGGTGGTCACTTGAACATTTGTCCACTAAATTACAGGTTTAGGCAACTAATTGATTTCATTTCCTCAATTGTTCTTAGATGCTTATGTTGCGACTGTGACCAAGAACTTTTCTTCATCTGTGCCTCTGGCCTGGCCTCATGTTCCTTCTAGCTGGCTGAGATAGCAAGGAATGTCTTGCTCTACAGCTGACAGTCAACAGCTCCTGCAAAGAAGGTCCTCTCCAAACCACACTGGAGCACACAATTGTCTGGTTGTCCACAAAGAATGAATGTTTAATACAGATGATCTTGCTAAGTACCACTGAGTCTTAAACCTATTAGGGGGCATTTTTGGGTTTGTTTTTTGGACACAGACCTTGCTACCAGCATTACCTATGTCTATGCCACCTTGAGGTTACATTACTACAATGTGCCCTGCTGTGGGATGTGTTGCTCTGAATCTTAGGAGAATTCAGAAACAAAATGGACACTAAATGTAACTTCCTGCTTAATAAGTAGTGTTTCTCACAGACATCATTTCAAATTGGTGAGATTTGGGGATGAAGGATGCCAAATTGGTGCTCCCTAATCTGGGAGATTTTCAGCAGTTGTCTTTGATTTTAAATCATTAACTGGTATGAGACCTAGCTATCTAAGAGATGGCTTGTCTCCTTTTGTGATACCTACTGCAGTTAAGTGGAGATGCTCAACCCCTTGATTTAAAAGGGAGGTGTTGGAAAGTCATTTTTTGTGAAGCATCTTTGAATCTGGAACTCATTCTGCCTGAGATGTCCAGGTCCTGGATTTGTGGCTCATTGTGTTTTCTGGTATTTCTTGTTTTGAGGGGGTGGACAGAGTTGAGGCATGTTTAGTAGTTAGAGATATGCAAGAAGGTTATTGTTTTGGATTAACATTATTTTTTATCTGATTTGATTTGATTATTTTTAGATTTTAAAAAAAATTGTTTAGTTTAAATATATGTATACATATTTGAGGATCTTAGGAATAGGTACTATAAAGAAGTCTAAATAAATAAAGCATCCTTAAAGTTAGGCTTCCAAATAAGTGTCCTGACTTTAGTGGTAGTTGCAGGGACTTGATACTTCTAAAAATTTAGGAGCCTAAACAAAGTTTAGGAGCTCACATTTTGGCCAAAATAAATAAGGACATTTGGCCACTAGAGACCTGGTCTAGTTTTAAAATCAGTAAAATAGCAAGAAAGACTCCGAAGTTCTATTGCAGTCCCCAGCACCCACCCTTCAGTGTAGATTAATTTTTCCCTCTGCATAAAGTAAGTATATTCTGGCCTGGTCTACATGAGGAAATTAGGTCAGTATAACTACATCACTCAGGAGTGTGAAAAATCCATACTCCTGAGCAATGCAGTTAAACCGACCTGACCACGGTGTAGACAGTGCTAGATCAATGGAGAATTCTCCTGTCTACCTAGCTACCACCTCCCCAGGAGATGGAGTGCCTATGCCAACAGGATAAGCCCTCCCATCAGGGTAGCTAGTGTCTTCATTGAAGAACTACAATAGCACCACTGCAGTGTTTTAAACGTAGACAAGCCTCTGTATCACATCTCCTGAAGCCTGGAGAACCAGAAATACTGAATGTAGCAGACAAGCCATTTCACACAACATGACTGGTAGCACTGTGAATGCAGTTAAATATATCTCTCTAGCAGCATGCTAATGAAAGACCTGATGAGAATAAAATTAAATGTTACTCCCAATATATTAAAAATTTCATACAACAGCACATGCTCATCTCTCCTCATGCTGACACCACTTGGCAGCTATTTTACTCTTGTATTTGGAGAGGAGTTGGTAAGTATGGATGACCTGCTCATAATAGACCTGGAGTCATTGGTAGAGGCAGAGAAGACTTTTCCTTGCTTCAGAAGCAGAGCCTGTTGTAATGCAATTGTTTCAAGCTGCTCCATACTGTCAACAGCTAATGCAGTTTGCCTCTGTCTGCAAGACTGGCAATAACATGTCCAGGACATATTTGAGATTGATGATGGTGGACACAGGAATTCATGAGAGCATTGAAAGTAGAAATAATGTCAGAGGGAGACAGAGCTATTGAGACAGAGCAGAGCAGGGCAGAACTAACAATTTCCAAGAGAGCAGCGAAGAGGAATCCTAAATTTAGAACAAAATTCAGAATGGAAGCCAAGATACTGTCACCACCAGAGCTGTGGCATTACTGTAATAAGAACAACTTCAATAATACAGCAAATATAGAATTTAGACAGTCATTGCGTCAAAGGTGACTTGTTAAAAGACTTATAGACGACTGCTGAGATAATTCTGATTTTATTCATATATACACACACACACACACACACACACACAAATATATTTGTGCTAAAAAACTGGAAAAGGGAGATTAGGTGGCACTGTGGCTTCAAGAGAATCTCCAGGGTGTGGGAGCGGACAGTGGAAGAAGGCAGTTGGTTTTAGCTTAGACAGATTGACCTGCATTAAGATGATCTGTATATGTTAAATATGTATCTAATAAAGACTTAAGTGACTAGCAATGAATTATTATTTAGACTAGTGGGTGGCTTGAATATAAAACACCACAAGAGCTGTATGGACATCTCATAACAAACCCTTAAAACCATGTAAAACTCAGATTGTTGGGGTTTAAAACAATGAAACTAAACTAACTCCATTTCACGTGAAGCTTGTTTGGGTCCTTTGAATCATTCCTTAAAAATTCAATGTGAAACTTTCTGCTTTTTCTGAACAAGTACAAACATTTCTAAACCAATTTTAGCCTTTCATTCTGACTTTGTAATGAAACCTGTGACAGCTGGTCACATGATAGGTCTGCCAGCTGGAGTAAACCCGGTAAATCTTTGCAATACTGCAGGGACCTATTCACCGTGCATTAACTAAACTCACCCATTAAATATGGAGCTTCACCTTCACCATGCTAGATTCAGAGAAACGTAACATATACAGGAGAGTCAAGGAGTATGAAACCACGTGAACTATAGTTACTTCAAACCCATGTGACCCCAAACTATCAGGAAACCAGTTAGATCCTTTAGCAATACCATATTGCTTTCCCCCCCACCATTAGTCCTACAGGCCTACCTTCCGATCTTCTCTCTATTCTTCTTGTACATTAAATCTCCTTTTGGCATGGCAACACTAAGTCAGCTGATATTGGAGAGTAACACCACCACACCAAAGAAAAAAATTGGTTTTATCATCATGAAATGTACACTACTTATTCTTAAAGGTAGTTAGAAAAACTATTCTCTAGTGAGGATATTTTCCCTTTGTCTCATCAAGAAAACTGGGGTATATTATATAAGGAACCCAAATAGCCTGCTAATATGAAATATTCTAAACATGTACATTCAAAAATTTAAATGACGGTCACAAGAATAAGTTTAAGTGCAGAGGAATTTCCCCTATGTGGAGGAAACAGTCAGTGCACTTTGATCAGGACATTCGTTTGCTGAATTTTTCTCTTCCTACCAATTATATTGTAAAAAATAAAATTAACAGAAATCAAGATGTGTGGTGATGAAATTGCACTGCTGTCTGCTTCCCCACCAGCATAGTGCCAGGCCACCATGCTGTCAAGCTGCCCAGAAGGAGCGAGGAGCGGCTGCTGGATATAGCTGCATTCTCTATGCTTGACATGGGAATGGAGTGAAGTGAAACCCATCTTTCCCAACTCCTTCGCCTGCCCTCTTTTTTCCCCGCCTCTCACTGGCCCACAAGGAGAAGGCTATATAGAAGTACAAATCAGAATCTTAGAAGTTCTCTCTCTCCATTCAAACATTTATACAAAAATCTCATATGTTACAGCAAAAACATCTGGACAACAGGATCAGACTACTACTGCCACCCTCAGATAGGACATGAAGAGACTGTCTTGCATTCCTCCTACTGCTCACAAGTGAGGAAATGGTAACAGGAGAAGGAAATAGCTAACGAAGGTGCTTGAGTGACCTACGTTTCAGGCATAAAACATCAAGAGCCTATAGAATCATAGGTTCCAATCCCAGCAGTGTCAACAAAACCATTCCAAGGAGGTGAGAGCTATGCAATTTGCCTTAAACTAGATCATGCCTTTAAGAATCAGCCTTCTGATGAGGGCTGATGTGGAGCCAGAAAGCTCAGGGAAGGGTTGCACCATACTGACTATAGGCCTAACACTCTCAATGGAAATAATCTTGGCATAAGAGCGTATGGAGTTGTGGCTCTATAGGTATGCTTGTTGAATAGTTTGTTTCCCCAAACTTGTTTTTTGTTTTTTTTTTAAATGAAACACTGGAGAGACTAAAGTTCATGCCTTTTAACTCAAGAATCCCATACACAATTCACAAAGACCCGTCAGCTGTTTTGTGACAATATTTTACTCATACTACATATATTAATTTCCCTTTTGAAGCCTGGAGTTTAACAAATAGGCTTTGTATATCCCCTATCACTGCTCTAAGAGATTTATTACTATAAAGTACACAAGTACATGCTTAGTCATCCAGACTAGTAGTCTCAGAACCGCCTCTACTTTTATCTTATTCTGGTAGTTTAGGAAGGATTCTTTCATCACAAATAATTATTAACCATTACAAATATGGTTTTCAACACAGCAGGAAGAGAGAGATCTGCTTTCGTGTCATTGGCCAGAAATGCCTGCTTTAAACGGGACTAGTTCTTAGTAGAGATGGTCAATAAAGCTTTGATAGAACCAAATGCAATTCTGTCAAATAATCTAAATGCTTTGCAAAATTGTATTGATTTCACCAAAATTGTTTCAGAGAAAAATATGGGGGAAAAGCTCCAACAATGTTAAGACATCCCATTTCAATTTTTTTTGATTTTTTAAAAATGTTTTATTATATATTATAAAATTGAAAAGTCAAAATTGAAACAAATTGTTTTATTGACTGAAAGATTTTTTTTCAGAATTTTCCTTCAGAGAATTTCAAATTTTATTCAGAGTCAGAATTAAACAAAATTTCAAAATCCTTTGCAAAACAGAACTGTCTTCCTATGGCTAGTGATAGTACTCACCAGTGGTCCACACCTCTTCTCCAAATAAGAGAAAAAATCCGGACCATAAATAGCCTTTCAATACTCTCTCTCTCTCTCTCATCCTCACTGTTTTAAAACTCATTCTGTTGCTTACAAGTCAAAAACTTGAGACTTTGGGCCAGATCTTCAGGTGACTTATATCAGCTACCTCAAGTGACATCGATAGCAGGCACATTAAAAAGCTGATGGAGCTATGTGACTTAAACCACCTGACGATCTGGCCCCTTGTGCTTTTCTCCTTTGCATGGAAAGGACTCCTTCAGCAAAAAATTTCATATAAATATGGAATTACTGATTCTGGGGTAATAGTTCTGTTTTCCCTGTTGTCTTGTGTTCCCTCCTTCACTGACTCCCCAAGATCTGGTCAAGTGTTGTGGCTGATTTGGTCTCATCCCTCTCAAGTATCTTGACATACATCACCTACATGCATTATTAACCCGGAGGTGAAGGATAAAAGTTTCACTGAAAGGGCGTGTAAAAACCTACTTGTTTAGTGGTAAGCAGCTGTTACACATCCCAAAGTTAATTTCCCTTGGTTAAACTACGCAATCATTCCCATGTTATATTTGTGCAGTTTAAACACTCCAAGTTGTGTAGCAAGCTTTTGGTTCTGTGCTGTCTAGAAAGTAAACATGTTTGTAAGATATTTTGGTAAAGGCATAATAGCTGGGAGACAGCCATGTAAATCTGTGGCATTTAAAGAAAAAAAGCATTCCTCCAGCATCTCTCTATGCCAGGAGAACTGATCACATCCACCACTGTCATAAATATGTACAACGACAGTGGCTGTGATGGAATTGCACCTCTGCCGGCAGTTGATTTGGCCCACTGCTGTGTATAAGTCCTCCTTTGAGCATACGAAGAAAGAAAGACAACAAAGTGAGGGCACACACATGCATGGAATTAAGCAGCAGGTTGCAACTTTTATTAAAAGCTTTAACATAAGGGAGGGGCATTACCCATACTCTTCTATACCAGGCATTTAATTGGTTCCAGAGCAGGGGTTACAGGGCTCCTTACCATTTAACCCATAATGCGGGGTGGCTCTACTCCACCTACAACCCAGGACTCCGCTCTCTCTGAGTCCTAGCACCACCCCACCCCCCCCCAAGGGGGACAGAGGGTGCAACAGGGTGGGGACCTCGGCCTGAGGGCCACAAGCCCGGGCCAATCACCAAAAATTCAGGTGTTTTACCTCTGGAAACTGTTCATTTCATTCTCTTAACCTCACTGAAAACCAGCTATAAGTTGCAATGAATAAACACCACAATCCCAGTACCTCAGTTAGTTACTAAGCATGTTCCTACTTAACCCACTGTGGCTTGAAGGTACTGGGAAGAAGGCAAAATTTCCCTGATCCTCTGCCAATTGGCCCATGGGAAAAAAATTCCTTCCTGACCCCCTAAACAGGCAATTGGTTACACCCGCAGCATCTGTCAGGCCAGGTTCCCATTCCTAGTTCAGGTGGATAGGGTGGTCTGCTAGAACGGAGCTGAAAGAGGCACCACATGGCCCGTGCACTGGGCTAAATCCTAGGAGGTAGGAAATGCTGGCCAATCAGCACCTCTCTCTCTCCCAGCTGCCAATGTGTGATAGTGATTCCCAGGGGGAGGAATTACCTATTGTCCCTCGGCAAGTGTCTCCCTCCCTTGCTACTGGGGATGCTCCCCTTTCACCAACAGCCCCATCAATTTCCCTCACCCATTGATGTGGGTGAATGGAATTTGTGACAGGATTAAAGATTTCCTAGTTAACTATATCTTCTACATGATCATAAGCAAATTGGGACAGGAATGGTTTTTAAATGTTGGTGTTCTGTACACCATGGAGCACACTGTCAGCACTAAATCTTGCAGAAATTAATAATAAAATAAAAGGAGTTGGTGAGTTGATCCTGATCTTCCTTTTCCTGCATCCAGAACGTGAAGGAAGCTATCCTGGGTGACTGGTCTAGGCGCACAGGTTTTTGCTGTTTTAACATAGTTTACATACAGACATCACTTCATTCAAATGCCTTTGTGAGATGCAAAGCACCATTACACAGTAACATGGGATGGACAATGAAAAAACACACGTGCTATGGAAACTGTAAGGGAATATCTGTTAGGCAGAATGTAACTGCCCTAATGGTATTTGCCCAGGAGATGAAGGTTGATATCCCTACTTTTGTGTGAAGTGCCAGTCTTTGATGATAGTACATTGTCATGCTATCTGCAGTTTTAACATCTGAATTGAAAAACTAAACTACCAATCCAAAATGCCACATCACACAATAAGATAAAATGGAAGATGTGCTACTGCTTGTAGGTGTGGATAAGGGAGGGATGGGGGAATGAGAGAAGATTTTCACTTGATTTGATTCTTGACCATTATTTTCTCTCTCTTTCTTCACATAGTTAATAAGAGTCCATAAGTGGAAGTGTAATCTTCTAGTGAGTGTGTGGTACATGTCCCCCTCTATGCTGATCCACCGAGAATAAGGGTCATTACAGCCCCTAGTTATAGAGCGTTGGCTTTTTACTTCAAACTATGGTTAAAATCCCTGATGTGACAGCAAAGTCATCACATAAGCACCAAAATACAGTATCATACAGTATCGGGGAGGGTGGAGGGATAGCTTGGTGGTTTGAGCATTGGCCTACTAAACCCAGGGTTGTGAGTTCAATCCTTGAGGGGGCCATTTAGGGATCTGGGGCAAAAATTGGGGATTGGTCCTGTTTTGAGCAGGGGGTTGGACTAGATGACCTTCAAAGGTCCCTTCCAACCCTGATAGTCTATGATTCTATGATAATACTCCACAGACTCACATTGAGCATCGATTTAGTGTTAAATCGTGTCATTTAGGCACAACCCTGTGTTGGGCGGATGTGGAGCCAACCCATCCCAGTTAAGCTCAAGAGGCTGCCCCATCTTCTCCTCAATCCTCTCTGCCTGTTTTGGAATCAGGGGCACAGAGAGCTGTCCCTTTCCTTTACCCAAAACAGGCACTGCAAAAATGTACCTATTTTACTTATATGCATTACAGTAAACTTTGTATATGTATCTGGATTTTTTGTCCTCCAGACATTCATGGGTATAACTATTTAAAGGAGTCCCCCATCCAATAGCTAAACTCACTAAATGTGTGTGCAGCACATTACTGCAGTAGAGAATTGAATCAGGTCCATGGTTCACAGACAGCAATTCTACCTGAAGAGCTAATAGTGAGGCTCCCTCTGGCTGAGCCATTCTTCTCAAAATACACTACTATATTTCTACAGTAATGGCCCAAATAATACCACTTACAAAAACGTCTCTATAGTGCAAAGTGTTGTAATGGAATTTTATAAGGACTATAAGAAGCTTTGTTATGCTTGCCTCATGTAGGAGTCATTTTTCATCTTTTAAAGGTAATCTGTTTGTGTGAATAATTTCATAAATGTGAACACAGCAAATAATATAGGAATATACAATACAGTGGTGTTATTCATCCAAGTAAACTACAGAGGTTATACCATACTGAAAGCATCTGTAGATGTGGTAAAGAGAGAGTGAAAGGGGGTGAAAAGCTAAATTTCAGAGAGAATGACCAAAATACATGGAAACTGGGATGGTCAGGGATTAGAATTGTGATTGTTTCATTAGGGACAGGGTTAAGAATCATAGATTGAAGAGAAAGAGCTTGAGACAAGATTTGAAAAGAGTTACAGAGATTCCAGAAGGTTGATCCAGATGGTTGGGACAGAGTGGGAGACAAACCTACTTCCCAGTATAGAGAGACAAGGAGCAGAGAGCAGAGAATTGTCTGGGTATTTGAGGAGCGTAGAAGAATAAATTGTGTGTCAAAAGTCAACACACTGCAAAAGAGCAATGAACATTCATGTGTTGCATAGTCATATATCGCAGGGGGAAAACCGTGCATTTTCTTTATAAAGAAATTGTTCACATATATGATTGGGCAAGAAAGGGGTACTTCCCTACACCCATACTTTTGTTTATTTGTATAAATACCTATGGAACTCATCTAAAACTCACCCACCACCAGTATGAATGAACCCACATAGCAGCAGAACTGTGTATTTTCCTTTTTGAATCAGACATCCGGTTCAAGATCCTGAGCCAAGTTCAGCCTTGGGATGAAATCCTGGCCCAATGACTTATATGGCATAACTCCCATTGACTTAACTGGGGCCAGGATTTCATCCCTGGTGTACAGGTGCAACTGCACTCAAGTTTAATAGACTTCAACCAGCTTACTCCAGGTGCTGGTCCAGTCCAGGGACTGAACTGGTCACTTTATTTAAGTGAAGAAATATTTTCCTGATTTTGAAATTCATCCTTATTTTAAGCCCAGAGATTGACTTACTAACGATCCACACAACTGCTCACAGGAAGGTTTACCCCAAATACATTCACACAAATCAGGGCCTACTGTTTTTACTTCACTTTTGGAAGCATAAATATAAAATGTGATAACTTTGGACAGCACCATTACAGTGCAGTCAACTGTTGTTGGTTGATGTTGTGACATAATTAATTCCTAGAATGTTCTAAGGGCTGTTGAAGTTTTGGGAATAGATACTAAAGTTGGTGGCATTGACTAGTTTGGAGGTAGGCCAGCAGGCTGATTTGAAAGTAGGAGATATTATGCATGCACAAACCTTTTTCTTAAAATTAGATTTTTTTTCCTTGCACTTACGTACAGCTAATGGTGCTAAAAGTTTTCCAAGAATACTAGGTTGAGCTCTAAACCAAATGGGCTTTCATGGCATCCACAAACCCCTTTTAGTCTTTTTCTGCAAGTATTCATGTAAGAAAAGTCTCACATATACTCATATAAGTCCGTATTCACACCAGAAGTGCTCACACAGCCATCTTGAAATGTTTGTCAGGGAAGACAAAGTGATACCATGTGTCCTAAGCAACCAATTACACAGCTCAAATGTCAAATTGTGAATATAAAATACCCACCACATCTAGTTTTTTTGCCAACAAACTTTAGCCTGTGGATTGCTAAACATACTTATTTAACAGCTTCAAATTTGTGTCCAATCTGTTCACTAACAATGGTGGCATTTGCCAAATATGTTGTGTGTTGCACATTGTTCATCCAGCTCTTCTCATAAATAAAGTCACATTTTGGAAGGTATTTTCTCTGTTCCTTCCTATTATTTCATCATTTCCAGACACCCCCAAATCACTTCTGAGCTGTTTGCTTATTTGTTGAGAACAGCTTTAAAGATGAGGTAATTAAAATAAACCTATTAATTGAGTATATATTTTCAAATCAATAATGTTGACATAATGTTCAGATAAACCCACCATTTACCACAATCTGTTTTTAGACAAGCCCTCCACTTTATCCTCCAAATGGGAGGAAAATTAAGACTTTCCTCATCTTACTTAATCAAGAACATATGTTCAAAGATAATACTGAAAGCTTATTCTGAGAAGCTCTCTGTTCTTCCTCTGACATAGATACAGTGAGCTTGCATAGTAACACTGGTACGTAATGAAAGTACGCATTGCCATAAATCTTATGCACTGTGGAGGTCACTTCAGAAAAATAGACTGCTGATCAAATAAGCACTAGTTCAACTGAGGCACATTGGAAAAAAACCTGTCAGCTGTTATAAACACCAGAGTGCTTCCTGTTAGTCATGGGGGCAAGCCTAACAGCCATCTCAATGCAAAGTTGCTGTGTGATGTTTTTCAGGGTGTTCTTGTCACTGTGAATTAGAATTGGAAAGTTGAAATAAAACTGACAGTGACGTTTTACAAAATGTGCATGATAGATGTTTTGGGAGAATTCTGGATGGAATAAGCCATCGACTGTTAACCCTGACTTACATTTATAAGCCTAGACCTATTCATTTTATAACCTTTTGTTTATGGAAAATGCAGAAAGGCACCACAAGACAGCCACAAAATACAAAGAACTTTGTCAGAGAATCATTTGAAAAACCACAGAACAAAGCATATAGTCCAAAGTCTTCTCCAGGTTCTAGCCATCAGTTAGTACCAGGGTTTAACCTGCCTCTTTGTCATGGTGATACCAAAAGGCGACCACATTTTTCTTTCATAGGCTAATTATCATCAGGGGCACCTCTGTACTATTGTTTATAACCAAAGGGACAATAGGTCCTTTGGCTGGGGTCACTCAATAGTTTAATTGACTTTAACAGAGCCAGGCCTACTTACCTTATTTGTTTCACTGGTTGATCAGAGGTGTGGACTTCTAACAAAGGATAATCACATATCTTGAAGCATATGTCATTTGAGATACCAGCTCTGTATTTTACTGAGAAGAGCCATTTTCCATTCTTCAGCCCAGCAATGAGGATTTAGGGCCAAATCCAACCCCCCTTAATGTCTTTGGTAACAATGAGAGTTGAATAAGACCCTTGGGGAATCAGCAGGGGCAGTAAGCAACTGCCTTGGACTACACCACCAACGTCCACTACCTTGGATCCGTGGTGTTCCCAACAGATATGCAAATATGAGCCCATTCTTCTAGAGTGTTCAGAGTTTAATTTATCAAACTGGACTAAAAATATCTAAATAAAAAGATATCTGTATGTGCAGCAGAGAAGTATAATGAGTTATTGAGCACATCTGACCAATTTCTGCACTGAACTCCTTTAGTCATCTCTTCCATCAGCTCTGTATTCCTGCTACCAGGAAGAGGTTTACCATAAGTAAGATAAGAGGCAGAGTATGAAGTCGAATTTCCTACAGATCTGTGCCTTGATACTGTCCCAGGCGACAGCCCTTTCTTGTGAACTGCTGAGCCATATTTTATATATTCATTTATAAATCAATCTGCTCTAGGCACATATAAAATAAATTATGAGCACACAAATACTGAGCACCAGATAAATTGTTAATAAATTGAAAATCAAAAGACTCCCCCACATACAAAAATACCTTGTGCCCCTTCATGTAAACATCTCAGAAAAAGTAATGGTAAACATATATACATAGCTTTCTGCAAGGCCTCTCAATAGGCTCTGTCAGACAAAGAGGGGAAGTCAAAGCACATTTAGTAAGAAAACTTTTCCCCAGCCCATGACGTGCACATGTAGGGGGACTGTTATACTAGCAATCCTAGCTGATGTCTCTTTCCACAGTAGACTGGAAGGTGAGAGACAATCTCCTGGGACACAAATAACAAAGGGCTCTATAGAGACTAATCAATGCCTTTAACCTTACCAGAAACAGACTGGAAGTTGGTTCACTCTATGGAACACCAGAGTAATGTGTTCCCTGTGAGGCGCACACTAGATGATGGAAAGCTACATTCTGCATTGGTTCTAAATCCATCCTGAGACTCTCACAAAAAGATCCATTCATACCTAAATTAATACAACATTGAATGTCAGATCTATTTTCAAGGTCAAATATAACTAATGTAGCCCTACCCCTCCATTTCATGCCGAACCAAGTACCAAACAGGATACAATTGGACCAGTAACAGCCTGCCATTAGGCCTTGATAACATGAGCCAAATCAGAAAACCAACTACCAGGCATTCAACTGTGAATTAAATACTGTAGCAGGGTCCCAACCAGCTGACAGCCAGCATAACTGTTAGGTACTGTGGAGCTCATTGCAGCATCAGGGCCCAAAGTTGGAGAAGTCTGGCTAAAATAACGAAATATTTTAAAAATTCAGGCTTAGTGAACAGAAGCTCACCGAGATATCTATCTGCATATTCCCTTTTTAAAACCACATTTCATAAAAGGAGCAGATACATTTTTATCTTCACATAGCATAATTGCTGCAGGTCTAGGTTTGTTAATGTAAAATACTTTTCATAGATATCAAATTTGAATGTTAACTTGCTCTTGGTGCTTGAAAGTTTTCCCCCCACAATTTGACATGCAAGAAATTCTCTGGGATCAGAAACAATTTCCAATAAGAAAAAAAATGTATTGCATAAAAACAATATGGAAATATCTCTAGACAGAGTAAGGATGTGTTGCTACTTAAGGATTTATCGACCCAAACTGGTTAGTCATTGACATTCCTTCAAACACAAAATTATTTACCATTATACTAGTGCCCCCAGGCTTCCACAAATGTGAAACCTTGACAAATTCTAAATAAAAGCCATAAAGCCAATCATTTTTTAAACCTGCATGAGTGACATGAGGAAAATTGCACTAGTGTTGCAGGTCAGTTTGAAATGAGGCTGTCATAAAGCAGCTCATGATGCTGTAATCAAAAAGGTTACTTTCTCACTAGTTTGAGACAAGCTCTTGTTCTCGTGGGGCTATTCCCTGTCTGTCCCTATAAAATGGATGAGCCTGGAATAAATAGTAGTTCTATGCCATGCGGCAGAAAGACCTATAACATGACAGAAGCGAGCATGAGCTACCCCTGAAAGTAAGTTGAAAAGCTATTTATTCTATTGTTTTAACTCTGAAGTAATGTTTTTAAAACTTATTGATCGGGAATGAAAACCTGGGCAGTCAGCAATTTAGCTGTGGATGTTTTAGGTATGAATCCTTATATGTATTCTACCATCAATTTAAAATGCACAGTTGAAAACTCGCATGGCACAAAGACAAGGTGTGAGTGAGCGCAGATCTTAATGCACAAATCACATGCAACTGCAACATTAGAAGGACTAACAACATGAACACAAAGCAAGATTTAAATAGAAAGATAAATAGTGGACAGTGCTCACTGCCAGGGTTTAAATGTTCCTGTCAGCTGGGAATACTCAGTGAAGGACCTGTATTATGATAATTGGAACCGAAGTCATAGGCCCATGTTCCCTGGTGGGATTATTATTGAGGGACACTAGGGGAACTGGGAACATAGGCAGTTAGGCTGGAAGCAACTCAGCCACAAGGACAGAACAGGGCACAGGGTTTAATAAAGTTCCACTTTTTCAACTTCACTTGCATTCTTCACTCTTTGCTAATGAAACATGGTGGCAGCATTGGAGCTGTGAGTTCTCTCAAGTGCAGCAGTTGGCAGTGTGATCCACAGAACTCTATCTGAAGCCCCCAGGAGCTCTGGATTTTGCAGTCACAACCCTGGTGGAAGGAGTTCAAGCTGAACACAGACCTGGCCATGCAGGAGAATGACAACAGCAGGAAAGAAAATGATTTTTCCTTACTGGGAAACAAGTCAGAGAGGTCTGCAGGAGTCTGAAGCTCACCACTGCCTCAAGCCTCACAGCAGTCCTAGGAGCCCTGAGGATCTATTGCACCCCAAAACGGAACTGTGGCCCAACAAAAGTTTTTCAGTGGAGATCAATCCAAAGTTGAGGGGATAGACCCCAGTGTTACTGCCTTACTCACAATGGTTGCTACATGCAATTTTGGGAACTTGACAGGCTCCCTGATTTGGGACCAGCGAGTCTGTGGCACGTGGGTTCACAATCAGTGGAAGCGGCTGCTCCAGGAAGGTGATTTTACATTAAACAAATATTTAGATATGGGGCACGCAGCAGAAGTCCCGAGAGAAAGGATGAAAGCCCTAAGAGGCACAGCTCTCCCAGAAGAATATGCAGTGAGACAAGAGCAAAGGAGAGCAGGTGGCCAGGGTTCCATACTCATACTGAGATCCATTTACTGTGGGAAACAGTATGAGCAGGTGAAGAAGAAGTGCCCCACTCTGGGACAGCATCATAAGGAATGTGACAAGTTGATCCATTATAGCAGTATGTGCAAGAGCAGAGGAAGGTCCCAGAAAGATTCAGGCAGATTTGTACAATAGGAAGATGGCACATGAGACAGAGGGGGTGACATCTTGACTCCCCTTGAATCAAAGAGAGTATCAGGTTTTGGCACTGGAACAGGACAGCGAAAAGGGAAAATGCCAATCTCTGTGCATGCAAAAATATTAATAGGGAAACACCCTCTGCAATTTCAGCTGGATAGTGTTACCTCCTTCTTCGGAGTGAATTGGACTCAAACACACCCATTACAAAAAGCAGATGCATTCTAATAAGGTACAAGAAGAGTATAATGCAGCCCATAGGAAAATGTGAGCTTACAGTAACTAACCTGAAAAACAACAGAGGGTACCAACTGAAGTTTGTGGTAGTGGATGGTAAGTGGCATAGACTCCTCTTGGGGAATTACAGCCATAAAAGCAATGGGTCTGATCAGGCTGCAGCATCAGAATTGTATAGCTGCAGTGCAAGAAGCAAAACAGAGAATCCCGTGGATAATGGAGACAATTTTAAAAGCATATGGGAATGTTTTCAAAGGTGATGAATGCCTCGAAGAAAAGCTGTGGAACCTGTGTGCTTACCACAAAGTCTAATTCCAATGGCATGATGTACTCCAGTATGCAAGGAGCTTGCAAGTCTGCAGAGCAGGGATATCATAGCATCTGCAGGGGACAGTATAGCATGGGTAAACAGCATGGTGGAGCAAAGACGCCATCAGACAAATTACACATTGGCACAGACCCAAAGCCACCGAACTGGGCATTGAAAAGATGCCACTATCCACTACCCACAATTGATAGCATCTTACCAGAACTTTCCGAAGAAAAATATTTATGGTCTGTAATGTGAGGAACAGATTTTGGCACATAAGCCTGGATAAAGAGTCCAGCATGCTGACAACCTCTGCAATGCCATTTGGTAACTACAGATGTCAATGGGCATGAACACGGCACCAGAGGTGTTCCAGAGAAGACTCACCCAAGTATTGGATGGGACACCTGGGGTGAAAATAATTGCAGATGATATCCTTATTGTAGGTGAGGGGAGTAAAAATACAGAAGCTGAACAAGACCAATGACAGAAAACAACAAAGTTTTCTATAGCAACGCAGGGGCAAGTACATACAACCCAACCCAGGATAAACTGAGACAAACCCTGAGAGGTGATGTACATTGGACATGCACTCACAGCAAGAGGACTGAAAGCAGATCCCAACAAGGTCAAAGCAGTCAGCGATGCCATCCCCAGTGGGTCTGTGTGATGGGGCTTGACTCACCGCTGTGACGCCTCCTGCTGGGCATCCTGGGAATTAGCTCTGGTTTGCTGGTGCGCCTTCATCTAGTGGCATCTCGCCACCCTCTCTTCTGTCATCAGGACCCGTGTTGCTCTCAGGACCGCAGGGTCCTTTTCTGGACACAGCCCTCTAGTTGTGCCCCACTCGGTTCTTCCCCTCCACTTCTGGGTGGGGGAGAGCCGGCAGTCCTCTCTCCAGCCACTTGCCTCAGTGGCAGGCTGCAGTCGAGGGTTTAACCACCTGTGTCAGTGGCAACTGGGGACAAAGAGAGGAAGCCTGGGCCCGCTCGCTACTCTGGGTCCTGGCCCAGGGACCCTCTAGCCAGCAGCCACACGCTGCGTCACCTCCAACCCCCACCATCTGTTTACCTGGGCCACTTCCACACAGCCCTAGCACCTTCTCCACCCTTGTATCAGGGCCTCAGTCTGGCAGCGGTTGGCCGGGAGCTCACTCATGCTCCCCTGACCCATCCCAGCACTGCTTGGACCATGGTGCTATCTCTTCCCCCTCCTTCAGGGCAGCCAGTCCTCCCTCCTCAAACTCCAGGGAGCGACTCAAGCTGCTCTGTTCAGTAGCCCTTCTTATATGCCCCAACTTGGCCCTGATTGGCAGGCTCTCTAAACCTTGTTCCGATTGGCTGTCTCCACAAGCCCTTTCCTAATTGGCTGCCTCCTGCGCAGCCTCCTTAGGGGTGCTTTAACCCCTCTTCTGCCAGTGTGGGGTAGACGCCCCACCACAATCTGAAATGAGTACAGCTCTTCATAGGAATGAAGTTTCTGTCCAAGTTTTGTCCATGTCTGGCTGCAGTAGCAGAACACAAGATCACAAATCAGTGATTGGCAAACTGGGGTCCCTTTTTATAAGATATGGGATTCTGGACACTGTGTTCCCTGACAATAGACTCCTATTTGTCTCAGAAGAATTCAAGGAATTTGCAAGCAAATGGGACGTTGACCACCACCCCTTTTCCCCAGCATACCCACAGAGTAATAGTAAGGTAGAACCACTGAGAAAACAGCTAAGGGACTGTTACACAAAGCTGTTCTTCTGGTTCAGATCCCTTGTTAGCATTTTTGGCACACAGGAATATCCCATCACAGGGGTGCCAAAACAGTCCAGTGTAGACACTGATGGGGCAAAGGATCAGAACTCTGTTACCAATTAAAGGAGACCCGTGGCAGCCAAAAGAATAGGGATGCCACCAAAAGGAGATGACCAACAATCAGAGAAAGCAGGCATTAGACTCCGACAGATCAGCCAAAGACCTATTAGCCCTGGAGACAGGTACTCCTGTGAATATCCAGCCATTAAAGAGATACCAGAAGGAGTGTACTAAAGGAGTCGTGAGGGATGCAGTGGCAATCGAGCTAATACAAGTTGATTACACAAGAGAGACAAGTGATCTGAAGAAAGAACAGTTATCTGTTCCGTAACTGGCGTTCTTCGAGATGTGTTGCTCAGGTCTATTCCACCGTAGGTGTGCGTGCTCGCCACGTGCATCGGTGCTGGAAGTTTTTCCCTTAGCAGTATCCGTAGGGGAGAGCGCCACTGCGACCCCTGGAGTGGCGCCGCTATAGCGCGCTATATAGGGGACTGCGTGCTCCCCCCACCCTCGGTTCCTTCTTGCCGGACCAACTCCGACAGAGGGGAAGGAGGGTGGGATGTGGAATAGACCTGAGCAACACATCTTGAAGAACGCCAGTTACGGAACAGGTAACTGTTCTTTCTTCTTCGAGTGATTGCTCATGTCTATTCCACCGTAGGTGATTCCAAGCAATACGCATGGAGGTGGGTAGGAGTTCACACCATGTCTGGCTGGAGCACCGCTCTACCAAAGCCAGCGTCATCCCTAGCATGGGAGACGATCGCATAATGCGAGGTGAACGTGTGAACCGAGGACCAGGTAGCGGCCCTACAGATATCTTGGATAGGGACATGGGCTACAAAGGCTGCCGACGAGGCTTGCGCCCTGGTCGAGTGCGCCCTCACGATAGGCGGTGAGGGAACTTTCGCTAACTCGTAGCATGTGTGAATGCACGAAGTGATCCACCGGGAAAGCCACTGGGTACAAATAGGCTGACCCTTCATATGTTCGGCTGAGGCAACCAAGAGTTGCGGGGACTTACGGAACGGCTTAGTCCGCGCCAAGTAAAAAGCCAGCGCCCTGCGCACGTCCAACGTGTGGAGGCGGCGCTCCTTGCCCGAGGCAAGCGTCTTGGGGCAGAGGACAGGGAGGAAAATGTCCTGGTTTATGTGAAAAGCGGAGACCACTTTGGGAAGGAAAGCTGGGTGTGGACGGAGCTGGACCTTGTCCTTGCAGAAGACCGTAAACGGGGGGTCTGAGGTCAGGACCCTGAGCTCCGACACATGTCGGGCTGACGTAATGGCCATGAGGAATGCTACCTTCCAGGAGAGGTGAGACCAGGAGCATGTGGCCAGGAGCTCGAATGGGGGTCCCGTGAGGCGAGACAACACCAAATTCAGGTCCCACTGTGGTACAGGGGTCCTGGCATATGGGAAGGACCGGTCCAAGCCCTTGAGGAAGCGTCCGGTCATGGCATGCAAGACCAAGCAGCCCTGGACCAGCGGGTGGAATGCCGATATAGCCGCTAGGTGCACCCTGACGGAGGAGGGAGCCAGACCTTGCATCCTAAGGTGGAGGAGGTAATCAAGGATAACATGGAGTGGGGCGTCCCTCGGGGAGGTACCCCATGCGCCTGCCCACCTGGAGAACCTGGCCCACTTCGCCAGGTGTCCCCGGTGAGTGGAAGGTTTCCTACTTTCCAGGAGGATGCTCCTGACTCCTTCTGAACACAGAGTCTCCTCCGCGTCTAACCACGGAGCAGCCACGCTGTCAAGTGGAGGGAGGCTAGGTTGGGATGAAGGAGGTGACCCCGATCCTGGGACAGGAGGTCCGGTCGAAGCGGTAGCGGACGGGCCACCAGCAACCCCAGGAGAGTCCCGTACCAGTGTTGTCTGGCCCAAGCTGGGGTGATCAGCAGGACGTGGGCCCTGTCCCTCTTTACCTTTTCCAAGACCTTGTCTATGAGGGGAAAGGGAAGGAATGCATAGAGGAGTTGTCCCGACCATGACAGGAGGAAGGCATCAGAGTGCATCCCTCTCCAGCCCGCCCCTGGAGCAGAACCGGTGACAACGGCAGTTCTGCCGAGTCGCGAACAGGTCTACTTGGGGAGTGCCCCAGGCTCGGAAGAGCTGACCCGTGACCTCCATGTGGAGGGACCACTCGTGCTGAGAGGAGAAGACCCTGCTCAGTCGATCGGCCCGAGCGTTGTTGACCCCCGGCAGGTGGAAAGCCCGGAGGGAGATATCGTGAGCTATACAGAACTCCCACAGGCTGAGGGCTTCCTGGCAGAGAGCCGAGGACCTCGCCCCTCCCTGCCTGTTGATGTAAAACATCGCGGCCGTGTTGTCTATAAGGACCCTGATCGTCTTGCCGCTCAGCTGCGAGCTGAACACCACACAGGCCAAGCGGACTGCCCTGAGCTCCTTGACATTTATGTGTAGGGGTAGCTCCATGGCTGACCACAGTCCCTGGGTTTGGGAGTTCCCTACATGGGCTTCCCAGCACACGTCCGATGCATCCGACACCAGGTCTAACGACGGGGGCGGGTCCCGGAAGGGGATCCCTTGCAACACATTGGCCGGGACGGTCCACCACTGAAGGGAGGCTAGTACCTGCCCCGGGATCGTGAGGACCTTGTCCATACCGTCCCAAGCCGGAGAGAATTCTGAGGCCAGCCAAAGCTGGAGGGGCCTCATTCGGAGTCTGGCGTGGTGTACCACATACGTGCACGCCGCCATGTGGCCTAGGAGCTGTAGACAGGTCCTGGCCGTAGTCAGGGGGAACTCCGTGACCATGGCTATGAGCCCTTTGAGGGTCTGGAATCTGCCTGGTGGGAGACAGGCCCTGGCCCTGGAAGCGTCTAGTAGAGCTCCAATGAACTCTATGCACTGGACTGGAACCAATGTCGACTTGGCCTCGTTTACCCGAAGGTCTAGATTGGCACAGGTAGTCAAGAGCAGCTGCAGGTGGTTCTGCACCTGCAACCTCGAGTTGCCCTTGAGCAGCCAGTCGTCAAGGTATGGGAACAATTGGACCCCTCGGCGTCCGAGAAAGGCCGCCACCACCGCCATACACTTTGTGAACACCCGAGGAGCTGTGGACAGGCCAAAGGGGAGGACCGTAAACTGGTAGTGGTCCTGCCCAACTAGGAAACGAAGGACGCACCTGTGCCCTGCGAATATGTGTATGTGAAAGTATGCGTCCTGGAGATCCAGGGCCGCATACCAGTCACCCGGGTCTAAAGCAGGAATAATCCTTACCAGGGAGACCATGCGGAATTGGTATTTGACCATGTACCGATTGAGACCGCGCACGTCTAAGATCGGTCTGAGGCCCCCTTTCGCTTTGCGGATCAGGAAATAACGGGAATAGAACCCTTTCCCTTGGAATTCCCTTGGGACTCCCTCTATGGCTCCGAGACTGAGGAGCCGGCCCACCTCCTGCTGCGGCAGGGGTAGATGTGACTGGTCTACCGTGCCGTGCCCGGGAGGGGGTCGGGAGATCGGGGGTGACCTGAACTGGAGCGCATAGCCCCGGGCAATGGTACTCAGAACCCGGTCCGTGGTTATTTGGGACCATTGCAAAAGGAATGGACACAAGCGGTTGCTGAAGGCCAACTTTATTTGTGGGAGGGTGTCCTCGGGGTTCGCCCGGGTACCCTCCTGCCCCCAGTTAAAACCGCCGCCTGCCCTGCTGCTTGCCCTTGGAGGGCCCAGGCTGCAGGGCAGAGTGGGACTGCCTTTGAGGTCGCCTCTTCTGTGGCCTGGACCTCTTATAGGCTGGCTCGTAGCGCGGTTGGGGCGCCTGGGCGGGAGCCTGCGGCTTGGGCTTTCTTTGGCCAGTGGGACGTACAGCCCGAGCGTTTGCAGGGTGGTACGGGAGTCCTTCATCCCATGAAGCCTCACGTCCATTCGCTCCGTGAACAGGTCCTTGCCGTCAAATGGGAGATCCTGCATCACGGACTGCGCCTCCGAGGATAGTCCCGACAGGAGGAGCCACGACGCCCTGCGCATGGACACCGCCGAGGCGATGGATCGCGCCACCGTGTCCGCCACATCTGATGCCGCCTGCAGAGCAGCTTTCGCAGCGGCAGCCCCCTCCTCCACCAGCGCCTTAAACTCCTTGCGTTCGCGCTCTGGGAGGAAGGGCTCGAATTTTTGCCAGGACCCCCACAGATTAAACTCGTAGCGGCTGAGGAGGGCCTGGTGATTTGCCACCCTGAGCTGGAAACTCGAGGACGAATAAATTTTCCTCCCAAATGAGTCCAGCCTTTTTGAGTCCTTATCTTTAGGGGTAGGACCCGGTTGACCCTGGCGCTCCCTATGGTTGACTGATTCCACGACCAAAGAGGTGGGACCCGGGCAGGTGTACAGGAATTCGTGTCCTTTCGTAGGGACAAAATACTTGCGCTCTGCCTTTCTAGATATAGGCGCAAGTGAGGCTGGCGTGTGCTAAAGGGCTTTTGTAATATTGGCGACCCCTTCATGTAACAGGAGCGCCACTCTGCCCGGTGCCGAAGACGAAAGGACATTGAAAAGAGAGTCGGAGGGCCCTTCCATCTCCTCAGCTTGGAGCTGGAGGTTTGAGGCAACTCGCTTTAATAGCTCCTGGTGGGCCCTGTAGTCCTCCTGCGGTACGGAGGGTGGCGGGGCCGCGACCTTGTCCTCCAGTACGGGGGAGGAAGCCGGTACAGAGCTTAGCGCAGCTGCTGGCACCGCGGGCTCCACGCCTTGCTCGGAGTCCGCATTTGGTGGCGAGGACCCTTGGTCCACAGATGTAGGTCTAGGAGCCCGGGATATGGTGACCGAAGGAGCCTCAGACGCCCCTGCAACCGATCGGGTATCCGGCTGGGCGTGTCCCGGGGGCCAACGGGTCCACTGGCACCACTGTCCCTGCCATGGAACCCCTTGCCACTGACCCTGCTGCAGCACCGGTGGCACCAGCTGGTCAGGTAGGAAAGCGAAGGCCCTGGAGTGGCTCACCGCTGGTGTGAACGCCGTGCGGTCAGTGCCGTGGGAACGGTACGAGCTACGGCGCCGACGATGACGTCTACCTCGGGACTGGGACTCCGACGACGAGGTACGGTACCCGTCTCGAGCTACTGCTCCTGGAGATGCTGCGACGCCTATGTCCGCGGCGGTGCGGAGTCAGCGATCTCTTATGGGAGTCCGAGGACTGGGAGCTGGAGCGGGAGCGTCGGCGGCCGTGACGGGAACGGCTGCGATAGCTCCGACTCGACCGGGAGCGTCTACGGCGCCGGTGCCTGCCGTGTCGCGACTCCCTGCTCGATCGAGAGCGGTGCCCGGAGCGCCGATCCAACGGCACCTTACCCGAGAGCCTCACCATCGGTGACCGCGGAGGCTGCGGGCTATGGTCGGACCGGGCGCTGATGGGCAAGCGGTCCCGGGACCAGTCCCCTGAAGGGGATCTGCACCTGGTCGGGGTCGACGGCCTGGAGCCCAATGGCGTCTTGCCTCTGGAACGGATTCCTGGTGCTGGGACTGCCGGTACCTGGATCGTGAGCAAGTCTTTGGCCGCCTGGAAGGCCTCTGGCGTCGAAGGCATTTGGGCGTCCGGAGAGGCCTGCATCAAGGAAACCGGGCTACTCCACTCAGCACAAGTCGGAGCGATGGGGCCCGGGGGAGAATTGCAGCTGCCGCACACAGGTCGAGCCTCTCCCTTATCCTTGCCTTGACGACGATGCGTAGACGGTGCCTTCCTCTGCCCTTGTGACGGTGAGCGGCGCTGGCCACTTGAGGATGCCGGGGGATCGTCACGCACCGAGGACAGGGTACCGGGTGCCAATTCCGCTCGACGCACCGGTTCAGGAGCCAACGCGGACTTCATGAGGAGGGCCCGGAGTCGAATGTCTCTGTCCTTTTTCGTGCGAGGTTTGAAGGACCTGCAAATTTTGCAGCGTGCGCTGATGTGAGACTCACCCAGGCAGCGGAGACAAGCTGAGTACGGGTCGCTTCTAGGCATAGAGCGCCTGCAGGACTTGCACGATTTGAAGCCCGGGGTTCGGGGCCTGCCCCGGCCCGGACACTTACTAAACTGAACTAACTGACAAACTAACTAAAGATACTACTGAAAGGACACTGTGTGGTGTATGGGTGTCAATTATTTGTTTAGTGTTTATATTTAAATGCTTGTAAAATAGGGAAGATGTATCATGATCAGTGGAACTGGAGTCAGTGGGCCCATGCTCCCTGGAGGGGCTGTTATTAAGGAAACACCAGGGGGAAAGGGAACAGGTGGAGTTAGGCTGAAAGCAAATCACATACATGGACCAGGTTTTAATTAAGTTCCACTTGTTCAATTGAACCTGCATTCAACTTTAATCTTTGCTAATGAAACAGCTTGAACTTGCTCCCTCCAGCAGCCCACCACAACCTAGCTTCCCAGCACAGTGCAAGATACTTGACTTTTTAAAATTTTACTCTAGGGAATAAGGAGTTCTGATAACAAACAGCAACAATACTCTGTCAATTCACAATGCACTATTTCCATTTATGTAAAGTGTCCAGGCACCCCAACATTAGACCTTACAAATCCCTATTTTAATTATTTTTTAGAATTTTGTAAGATAGTCATTTTTATTATTAAGAATATCTGTATTATGTTCATATGTGTATCAATGTTTGCAGATGTGTATGTTTACAGAAACTATGGTACGGTGTGTGTATATTTATTTACTGCATACACATATGCACACACTGTAGGTAGCTAGGTAGGCAGTCTACTGAAAATATATATTATGTTGCACTTATCTGATACTTTATTTACAAGTCGAAGGTGAGGAGGAGTCCATTCAGACTTATTGTTTATATCCTAATACTTTGGATTTATTCAGTGTCTTTCATCTGAGCATCTCTAAACCCTTTACAACCATTAAAGTCTTGCAAGTACTTCTGAAAAACAAATGCATATTATTACTAGGAGTGAACCAAATGACTTGTTTTAGTGTTTAACAAATACTTGGCAATAGTATTCATCTAAAGTCAAATAAGTGAATGCATCAATAAATGATACAGTCACTGGAACTGAATCTGATCTTTTATTGTAGCTGGATGTTATGAATCACTACAATGGGCCAGTTTCTTTGCCCTGCTCTGGCACTGCAGAAGGGGGACACACACGCACACACACGCTGCTGAATCAGCCCAGCTGTAGACTCCTCTCACTTACAGTCCCAGATAGTTATTTTTCCTTTGAATTGAATCCTTCTTGCGTTTCTCACTGAGTAGTCCTACTGAAGTCAATGGGCCTAATCCCATGTGAAAAGCAATTAAGATTTGGCCCTTTGACTTTTAGGGTCATTCTAAATAAACCAGAAGGGTAGTCGTGTTAGTCTGGATCTGTAGAAGCGACAAAGGGTCCTGTGACACTTTATAGACTACCAGAGGTATTGGAGCATAAGCTTTCGTGGGTGAATACCCACTTGCATCCGACGAAGTGGGTATTCACCCGCGAAAGCTTATGCTCCAATACCTCTGGTTGTATATAAGGTGCCACAGGACCCTTTGTCGCTTCTAAATAAACCATTTGTCTAACAAAAACTACACCTTGAATATCTCTTTGGATGGCTACAGAACAATCAATACTCCTGAAGAAACCGCTTTCTGGCCCTTAGATACAGAATCTAGAATCCAAATTTATAAATTCATCCTTAATCAATATTGCATTATGTGTGTATTTTTTTATATTATAAAACATTTTCAGTAAGATGGTAAAAAAAGTCAATAGCTTATTAAATGCCAGTGACTTCATTATAACAAACTATTAATCACTTTTGTTGCTTCTTTATTCAATTGATACCACAGGACTCATTTGTTTAAACATTATTTCTCTCATTCTTTTTATCATATGCCCTTCCAGATTTATTTCACTTATCTGATAGATTACAACAACACATGGCTGCAACACTATTCAATATTGTTTTTATTTAAGGAAGTGTGCAGGCTTGCCAAATTGCTCTGCCCTTCATATGGCAGGAAATCTTATATGGCCCCTAGTTTGCAAAACACAGCTAATTGCTGAGCTTATTACCATAAGAAATCCCATTCACTTCAATGGAACTACTCAGGGTAACGAACACTACAGCCTGCAATAAACATTTGCAGCTTTTTTCCCAACAAGTCTTACAGTTTTCCACTTGCCTGGTCTCCTGGGGCAAATACATGTTTTTCTGGACAGGCAAGTGGAATTTTTAAGATCGCTTTTTCAAACAGCTTGATATTCAAATAAAGTGTGTGAGAAAGTCATGAATCATGCCAGAGTTGCTGCTGCTGGGCAGTGTGACAGTGGCAGCATGTACCTAACCTGGACAACAGGAGCCAGATTCCCAGTTATAGCTGGACGCCGGTTCTTGTGATGGGGCAAAGGGGAATGGGTTGTAGCATAAAACACTAGAGATTTTCACAGCTGTTGTATAGTCTCTTTTTAAGAAAAGAACAAATGCACTGAAACTTCCATCTCTCTGGCTTAGGACCTGATTCTCCACTGTTTTGTGCCTAGATATTTACATCTGTGCAATGCTAATGCACACTGAGTGTAAAAATGCCACCATTCTGATTTAGTAGCACAGCAGTTCTCAAACTGCAGGTTGGAACCCCAATGTGAGTTATGACCCCGTTTTAATGGGGTCACTGTGGCTGGCATTAGACTTGCTGGGGCCCAGGGCTGAAGCCCAAGCACCACCACCCAGGGCTGAAGCCAGCGCCCCACCACCCAGGGCCGAAGCTGAAGTCTGAGGGCTTCAGGGCTGAGTGGCGAGGCTCAGGTTACAGGCTCCCTGGCCAGAGCTGAAGCCTTTAGGCTTCAGCTTTGCTGCCCAGCCCCGCACCCAGGGTGGTGGGGCTCTGGAGGGCTCAGGCTTCAGTCCTCCCTCCTGGGGTCATATAGTAATTTTTGTTATCAGAAGGGGGTTGCGGGGCAATGAAGTTTGAGAACCCCCATGAAGCATTTACAATCATTTAGTTCAGCTGTAAATGAGTGCATAAGGTGCAGGGCAGTAGAGAATTCGGTTCCTTGTGTAGATAATCTGGCTGTCAAGCCAGCAGCTTTTTTAATGACTGTTAAATATTCCTTTTAAGTTATACTTGAGGCACTATAGCGAGAGATTTAGTCTTCTTTGTAATAACACTTTTCCTTTGACAGAGCAGTCGCACATCACGAACACAGGGAAGCTGCCTTTCGAAAAGTAAGTCTGCAGAAAACAGCTTGATGCCAGATTGTCCCATGTTCCCAAGAATAAGGAAAGCAACTGTAAAGGGAGATTCTCTGAGTTTTCCACCAGTGTTGTGGAATGGATGATCTATCCCCATTTGAGTAGATTTCTGAGGATTAATCTAAAAAGCACTAAACCCATTAGGCCAAATGCTCATTTGTAAATCAGCATAGCTCTACTGAGTTCAGTTTACACCAGCTGAGCTTCTGGACAAATGGCTTTAGGATCTCAGGTGGACTGGGCTGCATAGGTGAAAGTCCATCCTGTTCTCATGCCACATGGTCTCTTTGTCATCAAAGTATTATTTAATCAGTGTTGAAGAGGCAGAATTAAAATCCTGTTCCAGATACTGATTGTACTGATTGTAGCCCTTCAATAGTGGTATGCTTAATGAAGTCAGAATAACAGAGTATCAGAGGGGTAGCGGTGTTAGTCTGGATCTGTAGAAGCAACAAAGGGTCCTGTGGCACCTTATAGACTAACAAAGGTATTGGAGCATAAGCTTTCGTGGGGGGAATACCCACTTCTTCGGATGCCAGAATAACAGAGTGTAACATACTCTTGAATATATTTGATATTGATTTCCTCCATTTCTCTAGCTGTGTAATATTGACCAGGCTTCTGTGCTTTATCTATCAGGTTCCAAAGAAATATTTTATTTTGCAGACTGTCTTCGCTCTACAATTTCTTTCAACATACAGATAGATTAAGTAAGAAGATTGTCCACCACATCTAAAAATCACCTCTCATATCCAGGTGTTCTGCACTCTATACCTCCTGCTGTCATCCAGCTCTTTTCCCATATTATAAAACCTGCCTCGAGATTCTCCACTGCTATTTGCTTCAGTATTACAGCACTCACATTTCCTTTCAGGTGTTGCCAGTGAAGAATCTACTTCTCCTTTGTGGCAGGCTAAATCAATCCTTATCCAACTGACTCTGAGGACATTTTGAGCTGTGTGCTGCTTTTCTCAAATGCTAAGGAAGTTTTTTTCCCCCAGGAAATCTTATCACTAATATCATAGTTTCTGACTGAGAACAAGTGAGCTAACATCTGTTCATGAAGCCAGAAGAAAGCACATTCCTTTCTTATATATCTATATTATATAGAATATTCCTTTTGTCAACCCTAGTATAAAATGCACCATGTTTTCACTAAGGGCTTGTCTTCCCTATAGGGGTAAGTCGACCTAAGTTACGCTACTCCACCTACATGAATAACGTAGCTGAGTCGACGTAGCTTAGGTAGACTTACTGCCATGTCTTCACTGCACTGAGTCGACAGGAGACACTTTCCGGTCGACTTACCTTACTCTTCTCGGAGCTAGAGTACTGGAGTCAATCGGAGAGCGCTCTACCATCGATTTAGCAGGTCTTCATTAGACCCACTAAATCAACACCCGCTGCATAAATTGCAGCATCATCAATCTCCTCGGTAATGAAGACAAGCCCTACGTTTCCACAAAATGCTAAAGTAGCTAAGTCCCTCCCTTATTCTGCCTGTCCTTCATCCACTGACCCAACAACAAAAGAAAGAAACAAACAGTAAACAGTCACTATGGCTACTAGAGAACACGGCCTATAGGGCAATATATCCTTTATGGCAATAGCTTTTAGAAAATGGAAAGGTGCAAGTCAAGGAGTTCTCCTATATACATTAACCTTTGTTCATTCTCCATCACCCAGCCTCTTCAAAACAGTTTGACATTCAGAGTTACCACTGCAAGTTCTGTCTTCCTGATATTTTCCCTAATAGGGGAACACTACAAGCTTTAAATAAATACAATATATTATAGCCATGACCTGCTGTGAACACTATGAAGTTGCAGAATAGTTTCCATTACAGGCAAGTCTCATCTTACGCGGGGGTTCCGTTCCGCAGTTAGCTCGTAAAGCGAAAAACCACGTATAGTGAAACGCCATTGAGTTGAATGACAGACGGAATTGCCCGCAATACCGATGCCATTTTAAAATGGTTATTTTTCCTTTTTTTTTTTCTGTTTTTGCCGACCACGCAAAGCTGAATTCGCGCATGTTAAATGTGCCTAAGATGCGACTCGCCTGTATGACTTCTTGTTTTCATTCATTCAAGTCTTTCCACAACATACACCTTTGTGCTGAAATTTTCCATTTATCAGCTTTGAAGGCGATTTTAAGTTTGAGCAAAATCCCTTCTGTTTGATTTCAGTGAGTGTGAAAATAATAGTTTTCCTCTTGTGAAAAAATTCTCACCAAATGTTTTGAACACAGCTACAGCAAAAATGGATGAAGTTAGACATCTGAAGCTTGTCAGTGACATTTCCCCTTGAGAACTAGTCTCTTCACTGAGGTGGGGGGCAGGATAGTGGAGAAAATATAGAAGTTAAAAACAACAGGAAAAAAACCCCACACTGCTCATGCTTCATCGTCATCTGCTAAGTGTTTAGCAGAGTTTGATGAGTCTGAACCCATTTGTGACTTAAATATTTTCTCTGCCTAGCCTGAGATACACTGACAGATTACTATTGGGACAATCTGTGTGAGGCAGATTAAAATTGTTTTAGTGAAATACACCTGAGAAAATCCCTTAAAAAAACCCACTGTCTAAACCTGGGGGGGGTTAAGTGCTAGAGGAAATATCATGGATCTCACTACCTTAGGGTCCCCCACAATTTTTGCTACATTCTGCAGTATTTGAAATTTCCACTTAACCAAAATTAAGTTTTGAGACTTTTTGCTGTTTCTAAATTAGGCAGAGCTATCACAATGAATACAGATGTTTGTCTGTCCTATTAATTGTGTTTGTCTGTTAACTGTGTCCTGCATGGGAAAATATATATATAAACAAACTGTAAATGATTTGATTTTGTGTGTGTTGTTTCCTTCTCCAAACAAAACCAAAACCAAAAACTCCTACATTTTACATTGGAAATTCAGGTCCAGTCTGGGCTGGGATACTCTCTAGTGGCTGGAGAACTAGTGAAATAGTGATGTCACAGAAGACAAGAGTGAAAATTGAGCAATTGAGAAAGAAAGAGGTGTTAGTCAAACTGTTTCAAACTCTTCACGCTAGTTTTTGTTAATATCAGTAGAACTGGGGGGAGGGATAGCTCAGTGGTTTGAGCATTGGCCTGCTAAACCCAGGGTTGTGAGTTCAATCCTTGAGAGGGCCATTTGGGGATCTGGGGCAAAAATTGGGGATTGGTCCTGCTTTGAGCAGGGGGTTGGACTAGATGACTTCCTAAGATCCCTTCCAAAGCTGATATTCTATGATTCATTCAATAACTAATTAATATCTGGGATAAGACAGACTTCGTTAAAGATTCAACACCTTCATCCCTTCAAATAAGGTATTAGAGCTCACAATAAATATTCCTTGATCCTCAGAAGGGCCCTCCCACAAAATCAGGGAAGACCAGACTTCGCATTCCTGATATTTCTAAAGGTAGATCTAAGCAATAATATTTAAAAAAAAACCCAAAACACCAGCTTTTGTAACCTTTTCTTTAGAAATCATAGAGAGGCAGAGAACTCTAGTGAACAGAGCACTGCACTAGGAATCAGGAATCCTAGCTTCTATTCCTGGCTCTGCCGCTGGCCTACTGTGTGACTCTGGGCAAGTCACTTCACCTCTCTGTGTGTCTGTTTCCCCAACTACCATATGTCTGTACCATTTACTTAGATTGTCAGCTCTTCAGAGCAGAGAGTATTTTACTATGTAGGTGTAGTATGGGACCCATATTTAAGTTGGAACTTCAAGGTGCTACCATAATACAAAATAAATAGGCAAAGAAAGGCACAAATCCAATTCTTTAAAAATTCTTTACAGCTCAACTTTAGCAGAGTCTAGAGTTTAAACAGACTCCAGCCAAACAATGACACCAGCAGAAATAGGCACCCACTCCTTTCCCTCCCCATTCACCCCACAAGGATACTCCAAAGCTTAGTTAAAATGATAATTCTATTATGCAGAGTCAATTTGCTTCTTTCTTTAAAAATAACCAATAAGTTTAATGGGGAAACATGTTAATGCAATCTGAATGTTACCATTAAAATTTCAGGAAGTCAGGCAATGTAGAAGTTAAGGAATCAAGAGTAACGTTAACTTTGATGCATTGCACATACATAGAAAATGCTATGTGTCATTTAACATGTTATCATTAATATGATAAACTGCGAATTAGAAACAAAACACTGAGTGCAGCTAAGTTAACTTGCTGTAGAAACCTTAATTTTTTGCATTTCCCAGCTGTATGCAAATTTAGCCGCACAGTCTAAGTATTGTATTTCATACAGAAATGAGAGTTAGTAAAGAAAAGATATGGAATTACTGATCCTGCAGTACTTAATCCGGCAAATCAGTGGGGTTTGGCCGAGTAAGGACTATGAAATCAGGCCCTTTGTAAAGGAGAAGGAGAGAAATTTCCTGAACTCTAACACAGAGGCTAATTCCTCTCCCTAGGAAATTTCTCCTAAAATGGTCACCTATTCTTCCCTACTCTTCTTTACCACTTCCCAGCCTCTTTCATTTGCCCACCCTCTTCACCTTAGAGCTCACTATGCAAAGATTTCTAAAATAACTTCCTACTGAAAAAAGCACGCTCTAATATTTCACATGTGCAAATTCACCCTAGAGTGCACAAGTATCACCTTATCATCATAGTCAACACATTCCTCACAATTACATTATCAACTGCTTGTGTTGTTTGTCCTTATGGGTTGGCTGGGAATGCATGGAACTGCTGTGTGAAAAATGTCCAGGTGCAAGCATCTGTTTTTTTTTTTATGATTTTTTTCTCCCAGTCTTTATATGATTTCCATGTGCTCCTATTATTGTATCAGTAGCACACAAAATATACAGTAGCTTTTTAAAAGAGCCCTGAATATATATGCAAAGTAAAGGCAACACTGGACTATGGGATTAAGGTGCCTTTACCTGGATTATTTTATGATGATCATAAGTAAACAAAATATTAGTCCTATCCTGTACTTTCTTGTGATAATGCTATGTTTTCTCTGCTGTCCTTTTCTTCTTTTAACTTAGACTTTCCTCCATCTCTAAACATTCTTTTTACCTGAAAGTTTTCATTCTTTCAATATATCAATGCAACATTTAAACATTCCTCTCGTAAATTGCCAAATCATTTCTAAAGATAATGCTGATCCCAAATTCTGGATACAAAAACAGCTAACACTCTCCCCTGCAGAACGTTGGAGGAGTGTGGATCTCAACTCCAGCTTTTTACCTGGCCCCTCTCACGCTGAGCAAAACCAAAGAACCAGTCACCACTGAAGTTTAGGAACATCTGGATTTGGATCCAAATTTGCAGCATCTTACATATTTTAGATTCTTCTTTAAAGATGCATGATAAAATCACAGCACTGTGTGTCACCTTAGGAAGAAGTACCTTGCAGAAATGGTTCTCACTTTCCAGTGTCACAATACTAGTACTTCAGGTGCCTTCCTTCTACCTACTAAATAAGGTTTTTACTAGAGTTTTGTTTTGGGTACCATCTTGATGGTGTGTAAACTATACCACCCCAGGAGGCACTGTGACCCAGACACCTCCTTAAACTCACTATTCCTCCCTACATTTCTCCTTGTTGCAAAAGGGTAGCAATTTCCAGCTGGTCTATCCAGCAGTAAATTGCTACCCCCATCTACAACAGTAACTCAGCTACTCTGACCAGAGAGAGATGGGGAGAGTAGCAGCAAGGTTTGCCCATTCGCCACCCATCTGCTCCAGGGAGAGGGTAAGCATGGGAAAGAAATGCTCCATTTATAACTATGTGCCTGACTCAAAGTCAGGAAGTTCCTACATTGGCGTCTGAACTGTTCCACACCACGCTTGTGAGACTAGGATTTAAAGCTCTACTGTAGGTTAGAGTGACCACAACAAAACAGGGGCTGGTGGCACTGGCAGATACAGCCCAAGTTCTGGCCTATTCAATTTGACACTTTTTACATGAGACATATAGTTGTCCCAAAAGTTGTAAACCTTATAAGGATGGCAAATGTACAAAACCAAGCGTGAAATCTAGACTTTTTTATATTGTATAGTTTTCTATGAACTGATAGCAATATCTGCTAACCTTTAAAAAAAATAAAATAAATACATAACACTAATTCTTGGTGAAAATTCAAGGAATTTTGAGCCTACTTTAGAGATCCTTCCCAGAATATTTCAGCATCTCCAGAGCAATAATCACATATCTTTAAAGCCTAAATAAATAAAAAGGGCTTTCATGAAAATTTTTCGGTCCTCCTCACTGAGCATTTATATAGCTCTACCATCTGTGGCTTTCTCCCTCCACCATTAATGGATTTATTTCGTACTTGATTATCCTTTCCACATCAGGTATGAGAGTACAAGCTTCAGATCTTTCTGATTTTGAGCTCTTAGTGCTTTCCATTTTCTAGGACTGATTCACATTCCACAAATCAAAGGTAGAGGTTCTGAAATTATCTCTTAAGTGACCTAGAATTTTTGCAGCCTATGAAACAGACAATTGAATTATTCTGAAGCCGTGAATGTTTTAAAATATCTCCTTTGAATATATTAAATATACTGAAGATTTATCTTTAAGTAGCAATCCCAGCACCTTCTGCCACTAACCCAAACAGTGTAAGCATTTTCTGCTTATTGTTATGTCACAGAATAATACCTTTTCTCTGTTAGAATTAGAACATGCACAAATTAAAGTCTGAGAGATTGACACTAAACCAGATAGTATATAATACTCTTGTTACAGATGGCTTGCAAGCCAAGTTCGATTAAATAAACTTTTACAAAATGTGTTGAAATTCTATAGTATTGTTACCCCCATTAACTACCTGGGCCATTAACCAAAGTTTAGGTCCCTGTGAGTTGTTTCCCATAAGAGAAGAAACTGATGGAGTCAGATAGTTTTGATGCAATCCTGATTATTTACCAAGAATGTACACAAAGTCCTGCTTCCCTGAGTACAGAAAGAATCAAACAGAAGCTCACTGCTCCAAGCCCCCTTCAGCCAGCACTCAGCCCAAAGGCTCTCTCTGGGTGTTTCTCAGAACCGCACACTCAGTGCTTTTTCAGACTGACTTTCTGTTTCTCTTTCTGAGGTGTTTCTCCAGCTGTTCTCTCTCACCCTCATACTACACTACTAAAACTATACCCAGCTAAGCTCCTGTACCACATAGTTCAAATTCCTGAGCGGCCTCACGTGCATCTTTGTTTTGGGCAGTGATATATGTCTGTGTCTTGGGTGAAACAATAGCAGTTAAGGAGATCTGCTGTTTCTTACAGCTATCAGAAAGGAAGAGAAGTGGTTATGACATTTCACACATCCCACAACAGTATTATCATTGCCTTGGACTTCAGATTGCACTGACCAGTCCTACATCAAGGTGGCTAGCAGTGACTTGCTGCCAGAACTCTATCTTGCCAAAGGCGGCAAAAACTGATTTGTCATACCTGTGACATTACTATTGATTTTCTATTTTGATTGTGCCATAGGCAGACACATTCTCCCACAGGGATGATGCATGCAAATGGGGGTGGGATGTGTGCAAAGGAGCAGCCTGCACATACCCTGCGTGTAAGAAGACACTCTGGGAGAGTTTACATTTGCCCAAGGCTCTGATCACCAAGATAAATGTCCATCCACACTGCCCGCTTACACGGGGCAGTGCCTTAAATGACAGAGTCTAGTCCAGTCATCTCATTAGGATAAAGCAGATTGCTCCCTCGTGTGCATTGGTTCCACTCTTCTGGCTGGTGTGGATGAGGGAAGGGCTATGACTCTGTCCTCTCCTCATTGCTCCCCACACTTTTTCTGGAGACTTTTTCTCGGTTAATCAAATTAACAGGCGTAAAGCTTATTTGGTACATGAGAAGTTACAAATGTGCTCACTGTTCTAGGTTGAAAAGTAGGGGGAAATCTGTGTCTTAAAAAAGTCTTTAACAGATATGTCAAGTTCTTACTCTTAAACCACCATCACAACTAATATTAATGTATATCTTTGTTGGCACTCATCACATAAGCCAATGATAGAATGGGCTTTGACAACGATCGGCTTTTCAGTCCCTAGAGATGGTCATTTTAATTCAGTGCTGAGGTATTTTGGTGCGGCAGTGGGAAAATTGTGCTGCTGCTGCCGCCACCCACATTGTGCCTATTCTGTCACTTAACAAAAGATAATTCATGTCTTCAAGGATTTACTTCTGGTGACTCTTCTTCTAAACCTGGTAAAGATCCAAACAAATATAACTGCCATAGGAAGAGGTTGTATATGTAAATTAGATCATTTATGATCATTGCTAAGGTTCTTGGTTATCAATTGAAACTAGGAAAATCTTTACATCACTGCAAATGTCAATTACTACTATTTGAACAACACTATCATGTTTTTCCATCTTCTGAAAATGGTATTTTAATCAATAATGGCACATCATTGAAAACTGGCATACTATATAGCCTCGGGTATTTTCCTCACACTTCTCAAACTGAACTTAGAATAACAAAGTAGAAAAATGAGGAGGCAAGGACTCCTATGGAAGTGGAAGAACTAAAGTGAAAACTCAAGACACTTGTCACTGAAAAGAAATAACTGAGGGAATATTACTATGGAGAGAAAAAAAATGTTTCAGACCTCAAAATAAACAATATTCCTTACATAGGAAGTAATAGTGATAAACAATTTCTGTTGCCATGACCCTGTTGTTAAAACTAAAACCTTAACAAAAGTCACAGAACTCCTTCATCCATGACACTTACTGTCCTACATCTATGACATGGCAAAATAACAGAATATCTTCTGGGCTAGTTTCTCTGCTTCAAAAATAGCTGATGCTTCAAGGAAAAGTTTGAAAAAAAACAAAAATTCCTTTAGAAGCAAGTTTCCCATTTTATTTTCTTCTCTTCTCTTCTCACTACCATGGACTTTGTAAGAAAATAGGATCTTTCCTAAGATTTTATCTGCTCCAGCTGCTTAGTACATATTTGAAATCTATCTTCTGTTTGTGATGTCACTGTCATTTCCACTGCAATTAAGTGGGATATTAAGAACAAATATTTCTGATGACTTTTCCATCACAGTAATTATCTAAGAGAGGTGGAGGGAGAGATGGATAGGCAGACAGAGAGAGATTGCTGGAAAATATTTTTATACTTTGTTATGCACCAACAGTGTGACCAATGCTTTATATAAACAGAGGAAGATATGGTCCACGCTCCAGAGCTTGCCATCCAGATAGACAGAAAAACAATGCTCTGGATTACAAAGTTATCATAGCATTTTTTTAAAAAATAAGTGTGCAACGGTAGTTCTAATTCAGATGTACCAATAATGATGAGCATGGTTGGAACAGTGTGCCTTAAGGAGGAATCTGAAAGAAGATATATTGGTAACTTGTACACTACAGGTGAGAGAGAGTTTCAGACATGTGATGCAGCGGATCTTCAATGACACCCACTCATATTTATCACTGTTTGAGGAGCATTGTTCATGAAATGATATACACAGTCAAGCTAGTAAAATTACAAATAATTGTGTGGAAAGAAAGAGTTTATTGACGGTCTCAATGACATAATAAATATTCTCCATCTCGAATTACAACTATGTCATATGTGTGCTAAGTATCTATCCACCAGGGGAAAGACACAGTGAATATCTTTTATGAAATACCTTTCATAGAGACATAGTATGTAGACATTTAACAAATAAAGAGACACTTCCTCATCTGATGAAATCAAAAAGAAACACAAAATAATTGTGTCATTTGCTCACAATATACACAGTTGGATCAATGACGACTTTGCCTCTTTGTGCCTCTACATCAATCAGGAACTTCATCTGTGAGCATTCCACTATAATAGAATACTTATTTCGCATGTTTGTAATTTTTATCCCAGTATAAATTAGAAGAATAAGAAGAATATCCTCCTCTCTGTAACCATGTGGTACTCCCTTTACTGTCAAAAGAAACTGCCATATTTATACATATTAGCCCAAATTTAGCTAAGCACTCAGTGGGACTCAAAGTTGTGAATGGAGCTACTCATGACGCTAATTGAGCAAGATACTTAAATGCATGCCTATCATTAAGCTTGCGAATAGTCCTATTGAAGCCAATGGGATTAGTCATACACGTACATACAGGCACACACTTAAGTACCCAGCTGAATCAGGGCTCTCTTGCTTGAAGTTAAATGCAAGTTTACGTGCTTTGCTGAATCAGGGCCATTTAAGAGGAGAATAGACACCTACATGCTGAAAATAATCATGTTTTCTAAATAAAAACCTACAACTCACCACCACCACCACTACTGCATTTATATACAAAAAATGACACGTGGAACCCACTGCTATTACTCAGTGTTATTGAAGTCAGCAATGTAATTTTAAAAAAAAGATTCTCTCTCTGTTTAATTAAGAATAGATTCTGGAATATAGGACACAGTTATTTACCAAACCTCATATTTCAAGGAATAATATGATCACTAGATGGGTTCAGGAAGAAAATCTTCCCCAGTCCCAAAGCCCAACAAAGTCAACTGAAAGATTCCTCTTGACGTCACTGGGATTTGGATCAGGCCCTTGACTTGCAATATTTCACAATTACAATAGGTGTATTGTAAGGATTTTATGCCTTCTTCCAAAGTTAGATATCTAATTAGATGACACATTGATCTAATCCACTATGGAGGTTCTTATGCTCCACCATATTCACAACTAATACTCCAGCATTTCTGACATCTTTGGGGGGAAAAAAAAAAAGGAAAGTAATTTCTTCTTTGTCCCTCCACTGTTTAAAAAACAACTTGTACCACACCAATATTATGGCAATTCAATCTTACACTATCAGGCTGCATCATATGATAAATCTACAGGTCCTAAGGTTAATCTGTGCCTCAGCGTTGTGGCTAAAAGAAATAGGGCATTTGGCCTATTAGTATATTTCAAAATCTGTCCCTGGTTAGTTACTGTGAATGCATGACCTTAATTTATGCCTTTACTTTCATGTGCTTTGCTGTGCTGTGGTAACACAAGGAAACCAGTCACTGAACACAGAATTCCAGTGCAGGATGTAAAATTTAAAGAAGGTTATGGTCAATGAAAAAAGGACACAACAAGCAAACAAAACAGAAAATTAGCTATTCAATCTTTCAAGATGCTTTTCCCACAGATTATTTTTAAATATTTCTAATTCTGAATAGTTTTCCAGGGAAGATTAGGACTAAATCATTGTTCTTTTTTCAGAGGTGGGTGGGGGAAAAACCAAATCCAAAGCCTCTTTCTCTTTCTATTTGAACTATATGACGTACTACCTACAATTTATGAGCCAGGATTATATAAAACAGATATCTGCTAGTAATATAGCTCTGGCACTACAGTTTTAGCTCTCAATTCCCTGCCTGAAAATGTCTACTTTTAGGGAGAATGATATGGTTATAGTCAGGCATCTCAAAAGATTAAAACCACACTGAGGCCATCTCTATACCAGCAAGCTTACAACAGCACAGCTGTACCGATGAAGCTGCGCCACTTTGAGATTGCTCATGTAGCTGCTCTATGCTGACAGGAACAAATTCTCCCATAATAAAACCATCTCCATAAGTGGCGGTAGCTATGTCGGCGATAGAAGCTCTCCCACCGACATATCAGTGTTCACACCGGCGCTTCTGTTGGTGTAACCTACGTCACTACGGGGTCTGTTTTTTCACACCCGGGTGACATAATTTATACCGACAAAAGTGGTAGTGTAGACATGGCCTTAGGAAAACAAGGCATTGTCCTAACAAATTAGTCTTTTTCCTGGATGTCTTGGCTAGAGAAGGAATGGTACAGAAACATCCAACCTGCTCATCCATCCACAAGTATCTTCTTAAATATATGTCCTACATATGAGTTATACCGCTAGTGGGACTTCTGGGACTGCTATTTTTAATTTGTTTTACCATCTTTTGGAAGTCAAGACTCTATTGCTAGAAGTGATATACAATTTCAGTCAATGCTAGACAATACCAAGACATCTAAAGAAGTGTTGTTGGTTACAGGCAGACCATCTGGGAATTCTCTCACTGAAGATGTTGGCAACCTAGCTCAGATAACAAATAATGGACTTACAACTTATTAGGCTTCCCTCTTCCCCTGGTCATGGCTACTTTTATCATCCCCAACGCAGAGGGACCACTGCAGGAAGGGTGATACAGCCCTAAGCTGTGTTATCTTACCCAGCTCATTTTCTGTCACCACAACCAGCCACTGGCAGGGCCACACCACTTCCTGTCCCCAACCTTCTCACTCTGTTGCTTCCCCCAAGTGCATACACCCTGCAGAGAACTCTTGTAGGGTCCTAGGAAGGGGTGTGGGAATGATGCTGTGGAGATAGACTCTCCCATTCCCTTCTCATTCAGAGGGGACACAATCTGCCATTTAGGTTTCTCTTTTAATGGAATAATACCTAAAAAAACATTATATGCGTAAGTCCAGATTGTGATGACCCTTATGAAGCTGCACAGGAGGTGGGGAGTGCACAAGAAGCCTCCCACCCTTTCACAACTGGGCAAGATGCCCTCAAATAGTAGTTACTGTACTGAGCTCTGGGAGTGCAGGGTCTGCTCAATCCTGCTTCCCTGAGTGCAGCAAATCACCAAAAAGGGAAAAGGAAAGATTATCGCCCTGTGCCCATTCAGCACCAGCCCACAGAGCATATTTGGTACACCAGAAGGGGCTATCTGTTCCATCCTAATGATGAAACAGATTATGCACAGAGCATCCCCAGGAGAGAGTACATACTGACAAAGGTAAAATTACCTACTACAAATGACAGACCAATCCTATATAATGCTTACCTATAGTAATCTTTTGTTGATTATTGCAGGAAAACTCACTAGATCAGGTAATTATCTGTAAAAAATAAATCAGGTGAGTTTAAAGTGTGTCATTATGGTTTTAATGTTTGTGTCTCAGTGATCTCTGTACAAAATGTGTTCATTTTGCAAATAAGATGTAGATATACCTAGTTACAAAATAACGTCATTAATATCACCACAGTTCCAGTATAATCCATATTGGAAAATGGCAACAGAATACAGGAAATTTATAGGAATCTGTTCCTCCTATTGTACTTACTGATTGATCTATTAAGACCAAATCCTCAGCTGTTGTAAATTGATGTAGCTCCATTCATTTCAATGAGTTATGTTGCTTTATGATAGCATCTAGCTTTCCATTATTTGTTTTTGAAGCCACCTGAAAAGCATTTTTAAAAAAAGAAAGATTTTAGTAAAATTTTAACGATGGACAACATAAAATATGTTCATGTTTAAAATGCCCCCATATGAAAGAAACTGTACAAAGTCTGGCATGAATATTAGTGCTCAGACCCTACCCCGCACAGGGTCAATTCAAATGTATTGACATAACAGCTAGAGCACACATCCAATTGAAATACCCTTTTCACTTTAGCCATTCAGAAATCCCCTTCATATCCTGCTACCAGCTTTGTTGTCATAATTCACTTTCTGTTCTTCTCCAGCCCAAACAACAGTTAATGTTTGGTTTATAATTAGGCATAGGAGGAGTGGATTTTTATCAGTAAATGTTGATTTCACCATAGTGAGGCACAAGGTGGGTGAGGTAATATCTTTTATTGAACCAACTTCTGTTGGTGAGAGAGACAAGCTTTTGAGTCACTAGAGCTCTTCTTCATGTCTGGGAAAGGTACTCCCAGCATCACAGCTAAATACAAGGTGGAACAGATTGTTTAGCATAAGTAATTAGCACATATTCTAAGGGACCATTCAAGGTAGAGTGGCCTGTAAACAACTCTTCAGTCATAGGACAAAAAGAGGGGGTGAGTGGATTACAGATTGTTGTGATAAGCCATAAACCCAGTGTCTCTGTTCACTCCGTTATTTTTAGTGTCTAGCAAAGCTATGAATTTAACCTCCCATTCCCAAGCTCATCTTTTGAATTTGTTGTGTAGGTTTCCTTTAAGAATGAGGACTGGCAGGTCAGACAGAGAGATTGCTTTGTGAAAAAAGTTTTCATCCACAGGTGATAGGGTGTTTTTGTTTTTTATCATTTTCCTGTGTAAGTTCATTTGAGAGCATAGTGATTATCTGGTTTTACCCACATAGTTATTAGATTTCAGTGTAGTAGCCGTGTTAGTCTGTGTCAGCAAAACGAAAATAAGAAAGAAAAACTTGTAGCACCTTAGAGACTAACAAATTTATTTCAGCATAAGCTTTCGTGGGTTAGAACCCACTTGCATCTGATGAAGTGGGTTCTAACCCACGAAAGCTTATGCTGAAATAAATTTGTTAGTCTCTAAAGTGCTACAAGTTTTTCTTTCTTATTATAGTTATTAGAGCATTTAGTACACTGAATGAGGTATACTGTATGTTGTGATAGGCATGTTTAGGATCCATTGATCTTGAAAGGTGTGTTTTGGGTGGGGTTGATCATTATAGCAGTGGAAATATGTCTGCAGGTTTTGCATCTGTTGTTCTGGCAGGGTCTGATGCTGCTTTGAGTTGGTGTCCCCTGGTCGGTGAGGAGCTTGCTTCTGATGAAGAACTTGGAGAGGTTGGGGGGGTTGTTTGAAGGCCAGAAGTGGGGGTTCAGGAAAGATTTCTTTCCAGACGGGGTCCACGTCGAGTATGGGTTGTAGTTTGATGATACCCCATATGATATGGGTTCATAGGTTCCAGTATGGAGTGGTAGGTGACAACTCCGGGGGTGTGGTCGGAGTGGGTTTCATTTCTGTATTGAAGTAGGTTCTCTCAGGGTATTTGGGTGGCCCATTCCCTGATGCACTCTACTTCTCTGGTGGAGTGTCCTTGTTTCATGAAGGGGGGGTTAAATATGTTAAGGTGTATATCCCAGACTTTCTCCTCGGAGCATATTCACATATTCTGTGGCATCTGACACAAACCAGTGAACAAATATTTCCATTGATGATAACAGAAATATACAGTCAAAAGAAGAAAAATGCTGCTTGACAATTTATCCTTAAACCAAATTCTATTTACTTTGTCAATATCCTGTCAAAATATACAATGTGTTTTAACAGTTATCAAGTTTTAACTTTTTGAATATCAACATCTACTAAATCTACTCAATATCGTTATCTGACCCCCCCCCCCACATAATTTCCCATAACTGAAAATTTACATAGATAAAAAAAAATTTAAAATGCTTAAAACAAAGATATCTGTCAAAATTAAAAAAAAAAAAAATTCTGCCAAGCTTACTTATAAGGTAGATGTGTTTCCCCACAGGATTCAAATCCTTGGATAAAAGGTAAAGAAATATCACAATTCTCAACAGTAAAGCAGGAACTAATAACTCACCAAGCATGACATTTTCATTAAGTTCTGTGTTCTAACTTTCTTCAGGAACCAGCTTTAATAATTTGGTTGTACACTGCTCTGAAGGGATTAATATTATTTACTTGTAAGCACAGCCTGCAGCAGCTCTTATGACACAGCCTCCAGTCGTTTCCCAGTTCTGCAACTGATTTCAGCCATGTCAGCTACACATAACTCAGAGGAATCAGCACAGAGTGGTTTCCCAACTATGCATGTGCCTACAAGCACACAAGGGAAAACTTTACAGAGCATATAAAATGGACTTTAATATCACAGCACACCTTTGGGGAGCTTGTCTAATTTTATTAAACATGCAGAAAAGCTGACAAGCTACTTTTTTGTTTAGAGAAGTACAGTAAGCTGTGCACTTGCATTGGTGGAAAAAATCTAATTGGGGCTTAATGGTTGCCCTCTTTCCACCAACCCCCACCCCCATGTGATAACATCATGTACTTTTATCTTCTACTTTCCATTGTTTTGTTAGATGCTTGATCATTATCAATTTATTAATTGTTGCTAGTCACAGATAGCAGGCATTTAGGAATTCAACAAACATCTGTCACTAATAAGGAAGAGCTTAGATTATTAAAATTGAAATAATTGCAAACAAATCTAACTCATTTTTAAAGGGACAACACCATCTTAAAAATCACACTATCACAATGTTTTTTACCTACCATTGTTACCAGAAGTAACACCTAAGATTAGCTACAACAGTAGAGGAAAAAAAAATATTTTTCCTCCAGTTTGTTTACTTTGTGCAGTTGATTTTCTAAAGTCCTCAGCACCCACATGAGTTCAACGGGAGCTGTGGGTGCTCATAATTTCTGTAATTTAAGCCTTTTGTTTAACGTCCATTCCACTCTTTTCCCAGTATACTGTTTTTGTTTTTTAATCTGGGCCTTATTTTGCTCCCAGTCAGTGACAGTTTTTCCATTGTCTTATTAGGGGAAGGAACTCTATTTTAAATTTTGTAATGGATAAAGAAAAACATTTTCTATGGCTCTATCTACACTAGGGTGTTTTCAACTCTGATGTAGATGGGCCAGTGCAAACTCCTAAGCTAAATATGCTTCCCCAGTATAAAGAATGACTTTCACTGGTTCAGTGTAACCTGGCTACAAACTGAGATAAACTGCCAGTGCAAATCACTTTAAACAGCAGCAAAGCACATCTGTATTTGCACACTGATGCAGTTACATCAGGATAGCTACACTGATGGGGGTCAGGGAGGAAAGTGTAGTCAGGCCTAAGAGACAGAGTAAACCAAACATAATGGGTGCACGTAGTGTATGGTGGTAAAGATATTAAAATCTTCCCCCACAGAAGGGAAAGGAAAGTGCTCCTCAAGCAAGTAATCACTTCAGGTGCTAGAATGAGGATGCAATGTGTCCCACAAGGGTAGCCCAGTAGCACAGAAATCATCTGTGGTTGATTAATTAAAAAAAACCTGCCTCATTACCATGAGCCAGCCATAACTAGGGAGAGCTATAACATGAGCCAGCCATAACTAGCCTAGCCCTGTTGCTGATCCTGAAAAGGGGAAGAGTTCCTGTGAGACCCGATGAGCATGATAAATTTGAATTACAGCTAATAATTTTGTGGCACTAAAATTGTCCTGGACTGGGAACATTTTCCTTTTTTGATGGTGGATTAATGAAAAGGCTACTGCCAGATCAAATTTGAGCCAAAATGGCTGTTGTGTACAATTCTGATGACTATCATTGCTATTTAATATTTATATTGCTGTTCCACTTTCACTCAGGATTGAAGCCCCACTTTGCTAAGTGCTTTGAAAACAAAGAAATAGTTCCTGCCCCAAAGACTTTGTGCATGTTACTTTTTTTCTTAGATTGCAGAGTAGGAAGAGGGCTACAGTTAAATGTATACAAACTAAAGAGTTTTTTGAAAGCAAACACACCCAGTGTTTACACCTTAAGTGTAACAGCAAAGTGCTAGTCAATGAGAACTTGAAAATGAAACTGGACTATAAGTGAAAATGACTAGCCAATCTTCATGATCTAAGTTATGAGAAATGCAAGAAGTAGATTATCAGAATCCATAGTAATATAAAAATAGTTAGAATTGATTTTGTTGTTTTAATAAGGTGTTATTAGCCCATAGAGGAACCTAGATGGAGAGAACTGGGCAAATACAAGAAAACTTTCCACAGATATTCACATGCTTTTTAAAATGAGCTTGCATCTGCCAAATTCACACTCCTTTTGTGTTCACTTTCCATTCAATGGAAACAGGATCAGACCCCAGGTTGATTATAGTCATTAATATGGGTCAGCCTTCACTGGCTCAGACGGTTCTACTATTTAATCAACCAACTGATCATCCACCCAGCACTTCTTCAGGCAGTAGGTAGTCAAGTCACTATGATGTATGGCATTTCATAGTGACCACTGATTGCATGCTGTGTAGCAAATTTCAGTGCCCATGCACCCCTGCCCTGGCCCCACCCTTTCTCCACCCCTTCTCTGAGGCCCCGCCCCCGCTCACTCCGTTCCCCCTCTCCTTCCATCGCTCGCTCTCCCACCCTCACTCACTGTCACCGGGCTGAGGCAGGGGGTTAGGGTGTGGGAGGGGTTTCAGAGTGCAGGGTCCCAGTGACGCTTAACCGTGGCTCCCAGGAAGCAGCTGCCAGGTTCCTGCAGCCACTAGGCACATGGGCATCCAGGAAGGCTGTGTGTGCTGCCCTCTGCGCCTGCAGGCGCCACCCCCGCAGCTCCCATTGGTCGCGGTTCCCAGCCAATGAGAGCTGCAGAGCCAGCACTGGGGGCGGGGTAGCATGCAGAGCCTCTCTGGCTGCCCATGTGCCTAAGGGCTGCAAGGACCTGGCAGACGCTTTGGGATCCACGCAGAGAGTCTGCCTTAGCCCTGGGCCCCTGCTGCGCTGCTGACCGGACTTTTAACGGTCCAATCGGTAGTGCCGACAGGAGCCACCAGGGTCCTTTTTCGACCGGGTGTTCCAGTTGAAAACCAGACACCTGGCAACCCTAAAACAGACTTATAGCTATAATAGCATCTGCAGGCATGTTTCCATTATTGCATGACAGCCAAGGTAGGAAGAACCCACCTTTGCCACCATGCCCTGCATGGAGCTTTTACATGAGCTAAGCCCTGGGTCCAGGATTTTGTCTGTGTGGAGGGATCAAGAAGGTTTTAGCTTCATTAGCTTTTCACTGTGGGCCCAGTGCTGCTGCCAACTGAGTCAGTGGCAAAACTGCCTGGCTTCAGAGGTACAGGCCCTTGCCCTATGAGACAATTTCAGGATGTACACAATGAAGCAATAACACTGTTTTAGAGAAGCATTTTAGCAAAGGCAATGCCTGCTAAAACATATTAAACATACTACTTGAAAAACCAGATGTAGCCACAACAGGATTTTTTTTTAAATATATAAGCTTATAGTTTTCTGGGATGTACTTGAAGAAAAGTGGATGATAAGCACTGTAAGGTGAGACATTTGCAAATAAACAATGCATGGAGCACTGCCACCTTTTGGTCATTTTCAGTAAAAGCAATTTGCTATTTAGAAGAAACAATGTTACATTAGCAATTTGTTCCCACTGTCACTCAAGTTTAATGCTCCCCACCCACCCATTTCCTTTACTTTGTAGGGGAAGGGGCTATTTATCTGTTTGGGAAGAGAAGTTTAATGACTTTTGGTGTATTTGTTTTATTATTAGGTCATGTATTTTGTTTGAAAATCTGAATTTGTATGGTGCTCAGAAAGCTTCAGGTTTGAGCAGTGTGGGAATATAAAGGAATGTATTGTTGTTATATTTTCTATTCACATTGACAGGATTTTATTTAGGGTATTGTGACAAGAGGGTTTGCCAATAATGCTTGAGATGACAAATTTGACTAAAATCTATAGATATATCTGTTATAGCCATAGTCATTGGAAACCATATCCTGTGAGATTCAGAGAGGTTCTAGCAAGATACTAAAGGCCCTCAACTCCTATTAGCCTCTACAAATCCTTAATGTAGAGAATCATTTTTCTGTTGCAGGTAGGGGTCAAATCTTGGTTTCCTTTGAAGTCAAACCAGAGTTATGTTTGAGAAAAGATTTAGTTGAGTTTTCAGATTCACGTTTTCTACTTTCCTACACAGACTACTGAATTCACTTCCAATTCTTGTTCAATGCATAAATATATGAAAACACAACAAAAAGTCATTCACAAAAGTTATAGCAAATTACTATACATACTCAAAGGAGCACTAAATGAAGCATGTAATCATTATTCCTGCAGTCAAAGGCACCGAAGCCTTTCAAAAAGTGTAAAGTAGCGTGATCATATTTCAAGTTTCCAAATAAAGGACACTACTGGAGGGGGGAGTACAGCAATACCATACCATGCTACCCTTACTTCTGTGCTGCTGCTGCTGGTGGATGCGCTGCCTTCAGAGCTGGGCGACCAGCAAGTGATGGCTGCTGGCCGGGCACCCAGCTCTGAAGACAGCACATCCACAAGCAGCAGCACAGAACTATGGGTGGGAATACTATACCATCTCATGACTTACACACACACACACACACACACACACACACACACACACACACACGTCTTGAAACTCCTTTTTGGGTCAGGACCCCCAGTATGAGAAACACTGAGCTAGGGGAAACAAAAGGGCCCAATTCTGCTAGGTACCGAGTGTTTTCATCTAGCACTGAAGTAAACAGGAGCTGAGGGGTGGTGCACAACACCTGGCATGATCAGATCCTGCTAGAGTACAGTTGCCATCACATTTCCTTTCATTATACAACAGTTAAAGAGAATGCTAACCTCTCTTCTCCTCAGATAACACGTTTATGGGGGGTTTCAAGATAAATTTTTTCACTAGGAAAGAACCAGAAGTCCATTTCAATATCTGACCTTCCTTTTGTATTTATTTATGATCTCAAATCCCTGGGGGTGGGGTGATTTTAATGTCAGGATTCACCAAAGTGTGTCAATCATATTTGAAAAGTTGCCCATATTTCCCAGAGGATAGGAGGCAGGGGATTATTTTAACTGCTGCATTAGACCCTTAGAGTTATTTTTTCAAAGCTTTGCTTGTGGAGTTCAAAACACAAATCCTGTTATTGTTACAGGATTAGTGCACATAACTTCCTAACACTGCTTTGAAAATGCAGCCAAGAAATATTTGTATGTAGTTTTTGGAATTAACATGAGCTGTGATTATTGGCCAGTATTACAACAGCACTGCCACGTACAGAGCTGTTGATGTTCTGTCTAGTCACTAATTCAAATCTGTTTGTTTGTTTAACTGTGTGTGATGAAGTGGAATGTTTATGAAAAATGCATGACAAGACTGCAACTTCCACTTAACTCCTCTGTTTCTGTACAGTCAAATGACCAATCTTCTTTTGTTAACACTATTTCTTGTCTATTTTTCATTTTTGTCCAGACTGCAGTGTAGAAGTTTAAAAAAAGCTTTCTAAAGTTGGAGTGAACTGTTAACACTAGGAACTTCATTTTGCTCACATCTCATATAGAAACCTGAAGCCTTCCTTTTGGTTCTGGTATCAACCCACTTCTACTGATTCTCTAGCCCTGTCGAGTCTGATTACATTAAACTCTCGCTTTCTGAGTTATTTATTAAAAAAAAAAAAAAAAAACTCTGAAAATTTCATTATGTCCCTACACAACACAAGCAGTTAAAAAGCAGACCTAAAGCAGAATTTGTTGAACACTACCAACTAACATCTATAAGTAGTCTGTAATTTCCTTGTATAGAGCCTGTTTCTCTTTATGTGATTTTACAGCACTTAGCACAATTGTGATTGTGGTCTATGGGCTCTACTGTGGTAAAAATGTTAACCCCTGCCCCAATGAGTTTAAATTTATCTTCTGTGTTTGTTTAGCACCCAGCACAATGAGGTCAGAATCCAGAACAGGGCCTCCAAGCATGACTTATTACAAATTATTAATAAATACTTTTTAAAAGCAAATATAGGACAAAATATAAGTTCCATATCGCTTAACATGAAGCATTTAACAATTGCAGCGAAATATGTGATTTTGTTTTTAAAAGGCACCAAACTGTGGAACTGACAGCACTAATATTGTTGGGGAAGAGTCAGCATGTTTTTTGTAAAGGGAAATCATGCCTCACCGATCTACTAAAATTCTTTGAGGGGGTCCACAAGCATGCGGATAAGGGGGATTCAGTGGATTTTTATGTATTTAGATTTTCAGAAAGCCTTTGAAATTACAGACTAATTATATCAGAGGGGTAGCTGTGTTAGTCTGGATTAGTAGAAGCGACAAAGAGTCCTGTGGCACCTTATAGACTAACAGACGTATTATAGCATAAGCATGCATCCGACGAAGTGGGTATTCACCCACGAAAACTTATGCTCCAATACGTCTGTTAGTCTATAAGGTGCCACAGGACTCTTTGTCGCTTCTACAGACTAATTATAGATGTTAGTTGGTAGTGTCCCCCACCACAGGCTCTTAAGCAAAGTAAGTTGTCATGGGATAAGAGGGAAGGTCCTCTCATGGATTGGTAACTGGTTAAAAGATAGGAAACAAAGGGTAGGAATAAATGGCCAGTTTTCAGAATGAAGAGAGGTAAATAATGGTGTCCCCCAGAGGTCTGTACTGGGACCAGTACTATTCAACATATTCATAAATGATCTGGATAAGGGGTAAACAGTGAGGTAGCAAAATTTGCAGATGATGCAAAACTTCTCAAGATAGTTAAGTCCCAGGCAGACTGCAAAGAGCTACAAAAGGATCTCTCAAAACTGGGTGACTTGGCAACAAAATGGCAGATGAAATTCAATGTTGATAAATGCAAAATAATTTGCATTGGAAAACATAATCCCAACTATACATATAAAATGATAGGGTCAAAATTAGCTGTTACCACTCAAGAAAGAGATCTTGGTGTCATTGTGGATAGTTCTCTGAAAACATCCACTGTTTGTGCAGCAGCTTTAAAAAAAAAAGATAACCGAATGTTGGGAATCATTAATAAGACAGAAAATATCACATTGCCTCTATATAAATCCATGGTACTCCCACATCTTGACTACTGCATGCAGATGTCGTCACCCCATCTCAAAAAAAGATATATTTGAATTGGAAAAGGTTCAGAAAAGGGCAACAAAAATTATTAGGGGTATGGAACGATTTCCGTATGAGGAGAGATTAAGCTTGGAAAAGAGACGACTAAGGGAGGATATGACAGAGGTCTATAAATTCATGACTGGTGTGGAGAAAGTAAATAAGGAAGTATTATTTACTCCTTCTGATAACACAAGAACTAGGGGCCACCAAATGAAATTAATAGGCAGCAGGTTTAAACAAACAAAAGGAAGTATTTTTTCACACAACGCACAGTAAACCTGTGGAGCTTTGCCAGAGGATGTTGTGAAGGCCAAGACTATAACAGGGTTCAAAAAAGAACTAGATAAGTTCATGGAGGATAGGTCCATCAATGGCTATTAGCCAGGATGGACAGGGATGGTGTCACTAGCCTCTGTTTGCCAGAAGCTGGGAATGGACAACAGGAGATGGAGCGCTTAATAATTACCTGTTATGTTCATTCCCTCTGGGGCACCTGGCATTGAACACTGTCGGAAGACAGGATACTGGGCTAGATGGACCTTTGGTCTGACCCAGTATGGCTGCTCTTATGTTCTTAATATCCTAAAGAATAAGAACCCCATTTTTAGGAATAGGAGTCCAAGTTTCAGAAGCAAAATATACACACAACGACACAAACCTGGTGACTGTGCGGGCAAAACATGTAATGCTTTTGAGCAAATGGGTATATGTATACCCAAGTACCTATTTTGTGACCAAATACATGTTCTCTACATACAACTACCTGCTTACTTTCTCCCTCCCCCATGCCATGCTGATACAACTTAGACACCTTTATTTTTTAATGTGGCTCTACAGCTTTACTACCTGAGGGCTACATAACTCAGCCCTTTAACACACAAACGTTTCATTCACTTAAATGGGAGTTAAGGCTTAATCCTACACATGCTCTATTAGCTTAACTCCATGCAAAGGGGCAGTAGGAGAGGTCATATTCAAAACAGAGTGAAAGTCACCCCATACAGTGTATACCACAAGTGTTTTTCTATAGCAATTAAAGAGAATTAGTGCCCACCTGGAGAATATAGGTATGTGTCCAGGTGCTAGGGCACTTCCAGGTATCAGCAATATAATGTGGGGAGGGGAGATGGAAAGTGTAAGCCCACTGTGTTTCCCAACAGGAAGAGAGTGTATAAGTAGCTACTTCGGAGACAGAAGGAGGGGATGACTTGGAGCAGGGAACATTACACATCCAGTTGTTACACAGCTGAGATAATGGCCAAGACTGAGGGGTTCTAGTTTTGCTTTCTGGAAATGTGTAAGATCAGTTTACTTTGATTGTCAACTCTGACCTATAGCTCTTCAAAAACCCTGAAGAATAAAAGCTTGGAGGCAGAACCCAGACAGCCTGAAAAACTGGGGTTGTTTTGTTTTGGGTTTTTTTCACCTTATCCACCAGGTGACACTTTACCTGCTTACAAGGTATATAGTTTCTCTCTTACAGAGGAGATGAAGTTTAAATGAAGCAAGATGTCACACATTCCTTTGCAGCAGCTGTATCTGAAATATTTCAAATGTTTGAAGAACCAGAAAGTGAAACTAGCACTTGAAGTGAAAATAACGGTTGAATAAAATACAAAAAATAAGCAAACAGCATAAACAGTAAAAAAACACATTGGATTGTTTGGGGAGTGGGTTTCCTCCTGGTTAAATTGCCTGGATCATTTCAAAACTAGTCTTGCAGTTTATACTTTGTTTGAGGGTGGGTTTCCCACAACTTCATTCTATTTGGCTTATGATATGAGGTGCTGCCCTCCAACATACACCCTTGTGGCCCGTTGGGGCCATGCAGGTGCATTGGACTCAGGGCCCCTCAGGTTCTTTCAGTTACCCTGACTAAGTTGGTTCAAGATATGTACCCCTTTGTTTTATTAAATCTTTCTACCAAGTGTAACTCACTTTGGTTAGTTGCCCCAGCTCATCCCCAATTGGCTGGGTGAGGGAGGAGTCTTACCCTGCCTTCTCTGCAAAGGACTTCAAGGAGGCCAGGATTTTACCTGCTGGGATTAAGATAAAGGTTAAATTACATCAGAGTCTAATGCAGTGGCAGAAGGAACATAAGAACACAAACCGTCCAGTTAAGGGCCACACAGGTAACTTGCAAGAAGCTTAAGGACCAAACCTAATTTTCATAAAAACAAGCAGACTATAATAGCTCTCCTCTGTGACACATAAGTGTGCAGCCAACACAGTAACAGTGCGGAAATGCAGTCCATAGCTTATACAGGCCCCACCATTCAGTGCTCAGCCTTGAGCAGAGAGGTTTGGTCACTTGATTCAAGATGGAGATTTATATTGGAACCTGCGATATTCATTGGTCACACATGTACATTAAAGAGATAGGCTGCTAGCCTGCTGTAGACTATCTTTATCCCACAAGCCAAATTTTGGCTACCTCTGGACTAAATCTATCATTGACCTCTGCCTTCATCTTCCTTTTCATAAAAAATATTCTAGAATTTAAACATAATGCAAATAGAAAGAACAGAGATTATTCCTTTCTTCACTAAGTAATGATAATTTCCTTTTTGTGCTGGTGGAATAAATATGCACACCATAACCAAAAGTCTCTCAGCCATTTGTGTAAGTTTCTTTTTGGTGTGATTAAACATCAAATAGTTTTTGAAGTATCCATTTATAAAATTAGAATTTCAAAACACTTATTTCACTGTTGAAAATCCTATATTATTTTCAGACAGCTAAGCTATAATTCCCCACAATCCTTAAACCGCAGTGGCCAAAGTCCCACCATCATCCATTAGTCAAGGATAGTGACTATGTCATTTGTAATAAGCCTTGACAGACAGGGCAGGAGATGGGGAGAGTGTTTTCCTGTGTCAATGAGACAGGAGTGCTGCCTACAGGAAACAGCACTGAGAGGTGGCGGATATTAAAGAAAAGAGGAAATATAAAATGTACAATGATGACTGTGAAGCAGGCCATTCAGAACTTTCATTGAGGCAGTATTTCTTGCTGCTTGTTAGGATCCAAAACAAAAAAAATACAGTAACTTGCAACCCATTACAGAATAGAGTTCAAAACAGAGTACATCCTCACATGAGCCATACATTAAGAAGGCAGTCACCAGCAGGCACTTCTAAAGGGTTTACTGTTCAAGCCCAAAGTAATAATTTAATTTCTAATCTTGCAAAGACTTATGCACATGCTTATCTTTTTACACGAGCAGTCCCATGAAATCAACAGTATCACATGAATAGAGTTAAGCACGTGCATAATCTTTGCAAAATCAGGACCCTAATGTGTACAAAGAACAAGAGTAGATTCAGTTTTAGGACAAACAGTGGAATGTGACCATATGTATAAATGTTGCATACAAAAAGATACATTAAAAGAAGATTAAGTTTACAAAATCAAGCACTCAAAAGTAAGGAATGCCAGAGTTAAGGTTCCCGGGCAAAGTAAATAGCCAGAGTGACATTTTCAATTCTAATCATCTTCATCAGCTGCTTTATAGTAAGTGGCAGAACAAGATAAAATATGAGGATATTCAAAGCCAAACCCAGCAACTGTCTCCATCAACACTGCTTTCATTTTGGCAACTTTATTGGTAAGGACATATTATTAGAATGAAAGACCAATGAAGCATGTTTTCCAAGGAATGCTGCTACACTGATCACATTAGTGCCAAAAGCTTTGGTGGCATGATAAGATTGCCAGTAATAAATATAAACTGAATATCCAGCCAGACCACCTTACGGACCTAGCCAGAGATTGATCAGGTGGCACTCAACCTGCAAGGAAGCCAAATCCCTTTGGGATTTGCCATGATGGCTGACTGATGCTTCTGCAGATTTCAGGCACCTAAAGTTGGGCACCCGGAAAATGAGGAACACACAATTAGTAGCATCTATAAAAGTTTGGTTTAAGTAACTTGCCGAGCATCATACAGAAACTCACTGGCAGAGGCAGGATAAAATTCACTTCTCCACAGTGATATTCAACTACATAAACCACAAGACTATTCTTTGTCTTCTTCACCACGCACTTTCCAACTTCTGCAACAAATTAAAGGGGTCCTACACCCAGTGCTTTCTTAGCTACACAACTCCGATTCATTTCCTGAACACTGTCCATCCTGTACACTTTGGAACCCTAATATTCTTTCAACTGTTTTGTGTGTGTAATTTCCAAGGTTCTTAAAACAAAACAAAAAAACACACCTGAAAACAGAGAAATTCTATCATTTGGAACCATATTGACTCCCATATAATTCCCAAAGTAATCTTAGAACCCTTAGATACACGGCACAGACTTCTGCCATTTGGGGCTAATGCACTAACTGATAGCAGCAGCAGGTTATTGTCCTCTATGTGGACCAGTCACTAGTGAGAGATGAGGCACACATTTTTCCAGGGAGCTTCACAGATATTTGCTGACAGCAGAGGGATGTTGAGACTCAAGCATCTTTGGTTCTATTCCAAGTTCTAAGAGGATTGTATCCAGTGGTCACAGAGCTTTTTACCCCAGACTCCTCCAGCTCTCATAGAAAACTCTTCCACCCTACACCCTTGAGTCAGCTCCGTGTCTCTGTCCCAACCTGCTGGCTCCCCCTCAGCTCTATGTCCCAGTCTCTGCAGCCACATCTCCATGGATCCATGTCCCAGTTCTCATTTCCCTCCCCTTCATCCCCGTCCCCCCCACTCCTATTTGGCCCCTTGTCCCAATCTCCTCTGTTATCACCACCCCAAGGCCTGGCTCCTCACCCCTCTGTATTCTAATCAGGCAGCTTCGTCCTCCTTCTCCATGCTGCCTGGCAGTGGTCCCAGCAGCAGAGGGAGCACTGAGAGCGCAGGAGAGACAATCTTCCTATTCTCAGGTCCTGTGCCTGGCATCACAGCAGCCCCTGACTACGAGATGCATCAATTGCTGGGGAAGTCCAACTCAACCTCTGCACCCATGGGGAGGGAGCATGATCAGTGAAAATTTAATCTTCTGAGAATTTAGCTGCCAAACTAACAGATATTTCAAAGGTTTATAACTTGGCCCAAGCTGGGGAGATTTTCAAAGGATACTAAAAGACATCCCTGATACCAGGATGAGCACCTCTAGCAATACCAGATATCAATAATATAAGGAGGAAGGGCTAGAAACTGTAGGCAAATTATTTTTCCCTGCAGAAAGGCATTCTGTAAGTGGTTGCTGAGGAGACAGAAGGAGGGGATGAGTTGGAGCACAGAATGCTGCACATCCACTTACTACACAGCCGATTTAATGACCCAGACAGGCAGGGTGACCAGATGTCCCGATTTTATAGGGACAGTCCTAATATTTGGGGCTTTTTCTTGTATAGGCGCCTATTACTCCCCACTCCCATTCCAATTTTTCACATTCTCTATCTGGTCACCCTATAGACAGTTGTGGCAGTGGTCTGTTTTTGCTTTCCGGCAATGTAAAACCAATTGATAAAGTTATAGGCAACTGAAAACTGGGTATTATACTGGAAAGTGTGGGGCAACCTTAACTACAGACTTCACTACCTGCACCACTTATAACAGGAGTTGGATGACCACATTACACAGTAACAAGTATAATAGATAGAGGAATATCAAAGGTCGCTGAGGGCTTCTTCAAGATGGGGTTGGGAAGAACAAAATATGGCCTTTTAAAACACTTGTAAGTGACACTAAATTATTTTTATTCAGTATTTTAATTTTGTTTTTTACTTTTCATTTTCCTTTCCAATAGTTTCCATTTAAAAAAACCAAAACAAATCTGGTTAGGTTTTTTAAAAACAACCTCTTTCTTTTAGTGCATAAGCTAATATGAGTGCTATGTGTACTTCCCTTTGCATGTGACTATTATCAATAGTATAATAACTGTTAGTGATCTCTGATAGCTCTATAATCCAACTAGAATATTGTTGCTTGGCCATATAATATACTACTAGGAATCAAGATAGATTTTCAAAATTATTTCTCAATATATAGTTTTTGAGAGGAGATTATTAAAATGTGGAATCTTTAAATAGCTCAAATTTAAGCCCTAAACTAATTAAGAATATATATTATAAACACACTGCAACCATAGGGTCCAACCCTACTTCCACTGAAGTCAACAAGAGGTTTGATCATTAATACCAATGGGAGCAGAAACTGAACCACAGTATAATTACATGGGTTAACAGACTGTACCTCTCAAATGGCCCTCACCTCAAAGGATATCATTCACTAACATTTCACACAAATGTGGTGTCCTCATCCTTTTATCACTGAAAATTGACACACAGGCCCACTCGTGGTTCACTACTCTGTGTCAGTTACTCAATGGGGGTAAGAGGTGGAAACAACAACAGAAAATGTTGAAATGGCAGAAGTGCTAAATGACCTTTTTGTTTCAATTTTCACCAAAAAGTTTAGTAGCAACTGGACACCTAATAATGAATGTCAGTGAAAATGAGGTAGAATCAGAGGCCAAAAAAGAGAAAGAACAAGTTAAATACTTAGACAAGTTGGAGGTCTTCAAGATCACCAGAACCTGATGAAATACATCCTAGAATACTCAAGGAGCTGACTGAGGAGATATCTGAGCCACTAGCAATTATCTTTGAAAAGTCATGGAAGGCAGGTGAGATTCTAGAGGACTGGAAAAGTGAAAATATAACACCAATCTATAAAAAAAAGAGAATAAGTACAGCTTGGGAAATTACAGACCAATCTTCTTAACTTCAGCACCCAGAAAGTTAATGGAGCAAATAATTAAGCAATCAATTCGCAGATATCTAGAATCATAGAAGATTAGGGTTGGAAGAGACCTCAGGAGGTCATCAAATCAAATCCCCTGCTCAAAGCAGGACCAACACCAACTAAATCATCCCAACGAAGGCTTTGTCAAGCTGGGCCTTAAAAACCTCTAAGGATGGAGATTCCACCAACTCCCTAGGTAACCCATTCCAGTGCTTCACCACCCTCTTAGTGAAATAGTGTTTCCTAATATCCAACCTAGACCTCCCCCACTGCAACTTGAGACCATTGCTTCTTGTTCTGTCATCTACCACCATTGAGAACAGACTAGCTCCATCCTCTTTGGAACCCTCCTTCAGGTAATTGAAGCTATCAAATCATCAGATTTCTTTTGGCCCAATCCTCCAATTTGTCTATGTCACTCTGGACCCTATCCCTACCCTCCATCGTATCTACCTCTCCCCCCAGCTAGAAGATAAGTAACAGTCATCATGGATTTCTCAAGAACAAATCATGTCAAACTAACCTAATAGCTTTCTTTGACAAGGTAACAAGCCTTGTGGATGGGGTGGCAAGCAGTAGATGTGGTATATCTTGACTTTAGTAAGGCTTTTGATACTGTCTTACAAGACCTTCTCATAAACAAACTAAGGACATACAACCTCGATGGAGCTACTATAAGGTGGTGCATAATTGGTTGGAAAACCGTTCCCAGAGAATATTCATCAGTGATTCACAGTCAAGCTGGAAGGTAATATCAAATGGGGTCCTGCAGGGATCAGTTTGTGGTCCAGTTCTGTTCAATATCTTCACACTACACTTACAATGTTTGTGGATGATACCAAGCTGGGAGGGGTTGCAAGTGCTTTGGAGGATAGGATTAAAATTCAAAATGAGTGGGACAAACTGGAGAAATGGTCTGAAGTAAATAGGATGAAATTCAATAAGAAGAAATGCAAAGTACTCCACTTAGGAAAGAACCATCAGCTGCACATATACAAAATGGGAAATGACTACCTACGAAGGAGTATTGCAGAAAAGGATCTTGGAGTCATAGTGGATCACAAGCTAAATATGAATAGTGTATCATAGTTGGAAAACAAAACAAGAAAACACACATCATTCTAGGACATATTAGCAAGAGTGTTTTAAACAAGACAGGAGAAGTAATTCTTCCACTCTACTCCGTGCTGATTAGGCCTCAACTGAAGGAGTGGTGTCCAGAACTGTGCGCCACGTTTCAGGAAAGATGTGGACAAATTTGAGAAAGCCCAGAGAAGAGCAACAAAAAGGATTAAAGGTTTAGAAAACATGACCTATGAGGGAAAATTGAAAAAAAAATGGTTTGTTTAGGCTGGAGAAGAGAAGACTGAGTGGGTACATAACAGTTTTCAAGTACATAAAAGGTTGTTACAAGGAGGAGGGAGAAAATTGTTCTTCTTGACCTCAGAGGATAGGACAAGAAGCAATGGGCTTAAATGGGCAGTAAGGACAGTTTAGGTTGAACATTAGGAAAAACTTTCTGCCAGAGTAGTAAAACACTAGAATAAATTGCCTAGGCAGGTTGTGGAATCTGCCTCATTGGAAATTTTTAAGAGCAGATTAGACAAACACCTGTCAGTGCTGGTCTAGATAATGTCTTGCCTTGAGCGCAGGGGAGTGGACTAGAAGACCTCTCGAGGTCCCTTTCAGTCCTACGATTCTATGAAAAGAACTCCTTTGTTATGCACCACTGAGGGAGCACAAAGGACAGTGGTTTTTGCATCCATGAACTCTGGATATTGGCCTGGGGGCCTGGTGATGCTGAGAGGTAGTTTTAGATGAGAAGCTTATCTTAGACAAAGCTTTCAGCCTGCTAATGCTATGTTTAGTCTCTTAGAAACGTGTTTTACTTTTGTTTTATTTGTGACCATATCTGTTTCTACTATCATTGCTCAGTATCACTTAAAGATCTATCTTTGTTAATAAACTTTTGTTTTATCATAAGTAGATTTCAGTGTTGTAATATTAAACAAAGTATGATGTCTCAGTTGAATGAAAGAAGCTGGTTTATAGGCTGTCTCTTTGGAGATAGCAAATTTGGTAATTTCTGTGAGTGTTCATTAACAGGGTCTGAATACTCCAGGGGAATGCTGCAGGGGGATCAGGAGCTGAAGTGCACTAAGTGTTACCTGCAAGGCAAAGTAAAGGGTGACAGAGCTTGGGAGGAGATTGTTTGGGTGGCTAACTAAACAGAGTATTAGGGAACTTGAACTGACACAGTTTGACAGGAGCAAGTCTCTCTTGTGCTAAGGCAGAGGGGTAACTAGATGACCTATAGTTCTGGGCACCCCAAGAAAGTATCACAATGATTTACATCCAAAATAAGTAAACATGAAACTGAGATAGACTGAGTCTCAAAGCACATTAAGTTTACTGCATGAATAATTTGTGCCCTTCATATTGTCCCTTTGTCACACATTGCATGCCGCATTTAGACCTAAGCAGGTTGGGAGACATGAAGCAGGATGTGCGAATGATACTTTTGAGAAGCAGTGTAGTCAAGTGGTTAGGGGATTGGACTGGGATTCCAGTGACCTACTGTGACTGAATGCACCCTATATTAACACCCATCATACTATTGTAATAATCTTTGTACAAAATATGCCTTGTGAGATATTTAAAAACTAATAGTATCACTGGTCAATAGTCTCATGGTGAAATGGATGTAGCATCATATGTAAAGTTATGAACATAAGCTGAAATTATGCCTGAAATGTGTTTATCAGACAAGTCTGGGGAGTGGGTAAACCTATTCCTCAAAGACAAAGGACAAGCTAACACCTCTAGCCAGGTGTCATCAAAGTTGATTGCCAATCACCGATCAAGTGGCCATTCTTTGGCAAGGTGGGGGGGAAAGGAGAATCAGGAACCAACCAATCTGCATTTTAACAAATGACAACATGGAACTTCTTTCATCACAAGACTCCATCCTCACAGGAGGAAGGAACTTTATCCCTCAGGAAAATGCATTTCAAAGGGTGACTCGACTAGAAAGTGAAGGGCAAAAACACCCCTGCATTTTCTCTTAATCTCTCTCTCTCACACCCACCTGAGAAGACAAAGGAACCAGCCTTTTGACTTTGGGAGGACTCCTGACATAAGAATTTGGTTAGTGATGTTGCTGGGAACATGTGATAGGGATTTTACTTTGAACCAAGTTTTAGTTACTAGAAAGCATTTTATCGTTATTTCTCTTGTAACCATTTCTGAGTTTAAGGCCTTGCACTCACTTAAAGTCTTCCTCTGTGTAGTTAAACTAGTTTTATTCTTTAAATCAAAAATTATACAGAAGTGTGTTTAAACTGAATGGTTTGATAACTCCAATTAAGGTAGCTTGTCGTCTCTTGACACCTTGTGAGGTAACAGATCTCTAATATCTGAACTGTCTTGGAGAGGGCTGGACAGTGTAGAATACATATGGCGGAGGGGGGGAAATTGGGACTGGGAGTTTGTTGGGATTACCCTGCAAATGGTACTGAAATATAAATATCTTTCAAGAGAGCTTCAGGCTGGCCTTTATTTATTTTTTAGTGCAGTTTTCTGAGTTTTTTCCCTGACGTCCATATTAAACTAAACAACTTGGGAAACTCAACAAGCGTATAATCTAAATGACTGAAATGTATATGTGGTTAAAAGCATGTTAAATTTTATGGAGCAGGTAGAATTTCAGTAATTACTGTTCTAACCCCTGTCCCCACAAGTATGGGTTACTGCAGGCTGAGCGTGCAGCAGTTCATGTACAAACACCACAGTGATCCATGAGGATTGAACCTCAGGACCTCCAGCACCAAAACCAGAGGTTTCTATAACTTGAGATAAAGGAGCTCCTTCAAGTGTATAGTCATTGGGAAAACAATGTTTATAGTTGGAAGGGAGCACCCAGGATCACAGAGTGTGTATGTATGTGTATAAATATAAATTTCCCTGGAACCTAACCCCCTCATTTACATTAAATTCTTATGGGGAAATTGGATTTGTTCAACATCGTTTCACTTAAAGTCACATTTTTCAGGAACATAACTACAACGTTAAGTGAGGAGTTACTGTATTTCCCCCACACAGCACTGTAGAACAGAGGTGGCCAACCTGTGGCTCTGGAGACCCATGCAGCTCTTCAGAAGTTAATATATGGCTCCTTATATAGGCACTGACCCTGGGGCTGGAGCTACAGGTGCCAACTTCCCAATGTGCCGGGGGCTGCTCACTACTCAACCCCTAGCTCTGCCACAGAACCTGCCCCCACTCCACCCCTTCACACCCCCTCCCCTGAGCCTGCAGTGCCCTCGCTTCTCCCCCCAGAGGCTCCTGCATGCCATGAAATAGCTGATTAGGAGGTGCTGTCCGGGGGGGGGGGGGGGGGGGGGAGCTGCTGACGTATTACTGTGGTTCTTTGGCAATATATATTGTTTAAATTCTGGCTCCTTCTCAGGCTCAGGTTAGCCACCCCTGCTGTAGAATGTCCCCATAAAGGATAGTATCACAAATGACAGACAGCAGATGACAAAGAATCGGGGGAATGTGAACAGTGGAAAACTGGGGCCTCCATGCAGATTGCCCTTGCTTCCCTCAGATCCTCGAGAGCCAGAGAGATAACTGAAGGAAGTTCTAGCCTTTTATTTATGTATTTAAGGCCCTTATGTAGATGTTAAGGATTAGGAATAATGAGGCCCTACATTTATTACAAAAAATTTCAAAAAATAATTTTCTACCTTTAAACCAATTTCTTTCTCCCTTTCCATACTAGTAAACCCGGTATACACTAAAAATCAAAATAGCAAGAGTAAGTGAAAATGAAAGCTACTTCTGTCACGCTAACCTGATAAGACAAGAATGGAAATAATTAGGGCTGTCAATTAATCGCAGTTAACTCAAAAAATTAACTGTGCTGAATCACAGTTTTAGTCGCATTGTTAAGCAACGAACTATCAAGTGAAATTTATTACATATTTTTGGATGTTTTTCTACATTTTCAAATATATTGATTTCAATTACAACAGAATACAAAGTGTACAGTGCTCACTTTATATTATTTTTGATTTTTAGAGTGCAAATATTAAAGAAATAGTATTTTTCAATTCATCTCATACAAGTACTATAGTGCAATCTCTGTATTGTGAAAGTGAAATGTACAAATGTCAATTTTTTGTTACATAACTTCACTCAAAACCAAAACAATGTAAAACTTTAGAGCCTACAAGTCCACTCAGTCCTACTTCTTGTTCAGCCAATTGCAAAGACAAACAAGCTTATTTACATTTACAGGACATAATGCTGCTTGCTTATTATTTACAATGTCACCAGAAAGTGAGAACAGATGTTTGCGTGGCACTTTTTGTAGCCAGCATTCCAAGGTATTTATGTGCCAGATATGCTAAACATTCATATGCCCCTTCATGCTTCAGCCACCATTCCAGACAGCATGCTTCCATGCTGATGACGCTTGTTAAAAAAATAATGTTAATTAAATTTGTGACTGAACTCTTTGGAGGAGAATTGTATGTCGCTTGTTCTGCTTTACCCGCATTCTGCCATATATTTCATGCTATAACAGTCTCGGATGATGACGACCCAAGCACATATTGTTCATTTTAAGAACACTTTCACTGCAGATTTGACAAAATGCAAAGAAGGTACCAATGTGAAATTTCTAAAAAGATAGCTATGGCACTTGACCCAAGGTTTAAGAATCTGAAGTGCCTTCCAAAATCTGAGAGGGACTAGGGGTGGAGCATGCTTTGACGTCTTAAAAGAGCAACACTCTGAAGTGGAAACTACAGAACCCGAACCACCAAAAAAGAGAATCAACCTTCTCCTGGTGGCATCTGACTCAGATGATGACAATGAACATACCTCGGTCTGTACTGCTTTGGATCATTATTGAGCAGAACCCAACATCAGCATGGATGCATGTCCTATGGAATGGTGGTTAAAGCATGAAGGGACATATGAATCTTTGGACCATTTGGCATGTAAATATCTTGCCATACTGGAAACAGTGCCATGTGAACACCTGTTCTCACTTTCAGGTGACATTGTAAATGAAGCAGGCAGTATTATCTCCTTCAAATGTAAACAAACTTGTTTGTCTGAGCGACTGACTGAACAAGAAGTAGGACTGAGTGGACTTAAAGGCTAATGTTTTACACTGTTTTGTTTTTGAATGCAGGGTTGTTCGTTTTTTTACATAATTCTACATTTGTAAGTTCAACTTTCATGATAAAGAGACTGCACTACAGTACACAAACTGGGGAATTGAAAAATACTATTTTTGTTTTTTACAGTGCAAATATTTGTAATTAAAAATAAATATGCGCTGAACACTGTACACATTGTATTCTGTGTTGTAATTTAAACAGCCCTAGAAATAATGGAAGGAAGCACACTCAATGTGTGAGCTAGAACAGGAACAAAAAGCCTATTTTAAACTCAGGATGAAAAGTGGGGTGGGGGGGGGGCGGGGAAGAAGAGAACTAGTGGTGACATTTTAGTCCTATTGACACAGATCAGAAATATTTTGGCTACATGCAGGTCTTTGACCATGACAGATACTCCAGAAACTTTAAAAAAAGTTAGCTGGTAAATATCCTCTATTTCTTCTTTGATCATTGCTGGACTGAAAGCTTTATGGTCAAACTCACACTGTTATCTTTACCATCTATTCTCAGTGTGAATTTGAAATAATCTTCAAGGAGGTTGTAATCCAGACAGAAAAAAGGGGAGGTTACTCACCTGTGCAGTAACTGACGTTCTTTGAGACGAACGTCCCTGTGGGTGCTCCACTCCAGGTATTGGTGCGTCCCTGCGCCTTCGCTCGGAGATTTTGAAAGCAGTACTTGTACTGGTTGCGCATGCACAGAGCCTGCCCCACACACTGAGTATGCCTTAGTACATATTCGCGACCGGTCTCCTCAGTTCCTTCTCTACAATGGAGGCTACCCCAACTCCGAAGTAGAGAGGAGGGGGGTGGGTAGTGGAGCACTCACAGGGACACTCATCTTGAAGAATGTCAGTTATTGCCCAGATGAGCAACCTCCTATTCGAGAGAGAGATGTCCCTGTGGGTGCTTCACTCCAGGTGACTTAAAAAGCAGTGCATCTCAAGGAGGTAGGGACTTCGGATTGGGTAGGAATGCAGTAGATTGATACATGGTTGGGCAGAGCTATACTGAGAGAGGGCCTTTAATAAGGGCATAATGCTTAACAAATGTGTGTTCAGAAGTCCAAGTGGCTGCTTTACAGATGTCAGTCAGAGGAACTTTGTGTAGAAAAGCCATGGAGATAGCCATGGATCTAGTGGAGTGAGTTCTGACGCTGGCTGGAGGAGTAACCTTCTTTATCTGATAGCACAGTCGAATACACTCAAAGATCCAGTTTGAAAGTCTCTGGGTAGAAATAGGTGCCCCTTTGGATCGCTCCGCAATGGGAGACAAAGAGTCTGGAAGAGTTCCTAAAGGGCCTGGTTCTATTCAAATAGAAGGACAAAGCCCTGCGTACATCTAATGTATGCATTGTGGATTCAAAAGAGTTTGCATGTGGTTTAGGAAAAAAGGTTAGTAGGGGTATCAGCTCATTAATGTGGAATGATGAATGCACCTTTGGAAGCAATTTGTGGTGTAGTTGGAGAGTAACCTTGTCCTTAAAAAATAGTGTGTATGGTGGGTCTGCCATGAGAGCTGCTATTTCTCCTGCGCATCTGGTGGAGGTGATTGCTACTACCAATGCTGTTTTCATAGGAGAGGTGTAAGAGGGAGCAAGTGGCTAGGGGCTTGAATGGTTGAGTTAAGCAGGTTAATACTAAATGAAGGTCCCACAGAGAGGTAGGTTTAATGTCCAGGTATAGGGACTGGAGCCCTTTGAGAAAACGCTTGGTGATTGGATGAGCAAAAATCAGAAGCATCGTCGATCTTGTCATGAAAAGTCATAATAGCAGCTAAGTGGACTTTTATGGAGCTGAAAGAAAAGCCAGATTGCTTAAGGTCTAATAGGTAGTCAAGTATGAACAGAAGAGGTGCAGAAGCAGTAAGAATTTGTTTGGTTGAACACCATTATGTGAATCACTTCCACTTTCAGAAATAGGTGATGCAAGTTGATTGTGTTCTGCTATGTAAGCGTACTCTTTGAACCTGCTCAGAGTATGCTAGTTTGTTTTGGGAGAACCACGTAGGAACCAAGATTTGAGGTGAAGCATGGACAGGTTGGGGTGAAGAAGTCGGCCATGTTGCTGCGATAGGAGGTTCGGAGCGAGGGGCAATGAAATCAGTGGGCAGTGGGCAAATTGACATTCTGGTGAGGAACGGAAAAACACGGTTACTCACCGTAGTAAATAGTGTTCTTCGAGATGTGTTGCTCATATGTATTCCAGTTAGGTGTGCGCGCGCGGCGTGCACGATCGTCGGAAGATTTTTACCCTAGCAACACTCGGTGGGCCGGCTGGCGCCCCCTGGAGTGGCGCCGTTAGGTGCCCCGATATATACTGCAGCCGGCCCATCGCCCCCTCAGTTCCTTCTTGCCGGCTATTCCGACAGTGGGGAAGGAGGGCGGGTTTGGAATACATATGAGCAACACATCTCGAAGAACACTATTTACTACGGTGAGTAACCGTGTTTTCTTCTTCGAGTGCTTGCTCATATGTATTCCAGTTAGGTGACTCCCAAGCCATTCCTAGGAGGCGGGGTCGGATTGTGATACAGCAGAGTTTAGGACCGCCGAACCAAAAGCGGCGTCGTCTCTAGAATGTTGCACTATGGCATAGTGCGAGGCAAAAGTGTGTACTGACGACCATGTCGCGGCCCTGCAAATGTCTTGTATAGGTATGTGTGCCAGGAAGGCAGACGACGAGGCCTGAGCTCGGGTAGAGTGGGCCGTAGTGTGCATGGTGGGGACACCTGCCAAGTCATAGCATGTGCGGATGCACGACGTGATCCATGACGAGATGCGCTGGGAAGAGACGGGAAGGCCTTTCATCCGGTCCGCCACGGCGATGAACAGCTGGGTCGACTTCCGGAAGGGCTTTGTCCTCTCGATGTAGAAGGCGAGGGCTCTCCGGACATCCAGGGAATGGAGTTGCTGCTCCTTCCTGGAGGCATGGGGCTTAGGATAAAAGACAGGTAGAAAAATGTCTTGGTTAATATGGAAAGCCGACACAACCTTGGGCAGGAAAGCCGGGTGTGGCCTGAGCTGTACTTTATCCTTATGGAACACCGTATAAGGTGGTTCCGAAGTAAGCGCTCTGAGCTCAGAGACGCGTCTAGCCGAGGTGATGGCTACTAGAAAGGCCGTTTTCCATGAGAGATACAGCATGGAACAAGTGGCCATGGGCTCGAATGGGGCACCCATGAGCCTGGTAATGACTAGGTTGAGGTCCCATGTAGGGACCGGGCGGCGCACCGGTGGGTGTAGCCGTTCTAACCCCTTAAGGAACCTAGTGACCATGGGGTTGGAGAAAACAGAACCCGCCCCGTCCCGGGGGTGAAAAGCTGAAATTGCCGCTAGGTGGACTTTTAGTGACGAGAGAGCCAGACCCTGCTCCTTTAGTAAGAGGAGGTAGTCCAGTATGGTGTGAACCGGCACCTGCAAGGGGTCAAGGCCCCGAGTGCCACACCACAAGGAAAAACGTTTCCACTTAGCTGAGTAGGTGGACCTGGTGGAGGGTTTCCTACTGCTCAGCAGAACGTGCTGGACCGGGCTGGAACATCGCCGCTCCGACGGGTTCAGCCATGCAGCATCCACGCCGTGAGGTGAAGGGACCGCAGGTCGGGATGCTGGATCCTGCCGTGCTGCTGCGTGATCAGGTCCGGCCATCGCGGAAGAGGGATCGGGTCTGTCACGGACATCTCCAGGAGCGTGGTATACCAGTGTTGCCTGGGCCACGCTGGAGCAATCAGGATCACCCTGGCCTTGTCCCTGCGTAGCTTGAGCAGGACCCTGTGGACCAGTGGAACTGGTGGGAAGGCATAGGCCAGGTTGTCTGTCCAAGGATGGAGAAAAGCGTCTGTCAGGGAGCCTGGGGAGCGACCCTGAAAGGAGCAGAACACTTGGCATTTCCTGTTCTCGCGAGTCGCGAAGAGATCTATCTGGGGAAACCCCCACTTCTGGAAGACAGAGTGGATGACGTCTGGCCGAATGGACCACTCGTGCGTTTGAAAGGACCTGCTCAGGCGGTCCGCCAAGGTGTTCTGGACTCCTGGGAGAAACGAGGCCACGGGGTGAATGGAACGGGCTATGCAAAAGTCCCAGAGCTGAGTTGCCTCTCGGCAGAGGGGAAGGGAGTGTGCTCCTCCCTGTTTGTTGATGTAATGCATGGCCGTCGTGTTGTCTGTAAGGATGGAGACACAGCGGCCCTGTAAGTGTTGAGCGAAGGCTTGGCAGGCGAGACGTACCGCTCGGAGTTCTCTGACATTGATGTGTAATGTCAGCTCTTGCTCCGACCACAGGCCCTGCGTTTGGAAGTTCTGCAGGTGAGCCCCCCAGCCGAGGGATGAGGCATCCGTAGTCAAGGTGCGGGAAGGCTGAGGTGGATGAAAGGGAACACCTGACATCACCTGTGCGGGGTCCAGCCACCAGTTGAGGGAGGCTAGGACCTGCGGTGGGACCGTCAGAATCATATCGAGGTTGTCCCTGTGTGGTCGGTATGCGGAGGCCAGCCATGCTTGGAGGGGCCGCAGGCGTAACCTGGCGTGGGCTGTCACGAAGGTGCATGATGCCATGTGACCCATGAGGCTGAGGCAGCAGCGGGCTGTCGAAGTTGGGAAAGCTTGGAGGCTGCGTATGGCGGCCGCAAGCGTTTGAAAGTGAGCCTCTGGGAGGAAAGCCCTGGCGAGGGTAGAGTCCAGTATAGCCCCTATGAAGTCTATTCTCTGTGTTGGGACCAAAGTGGACTTTTCGATGTTTAGTAGGAGGCCAAGACGGTTGAACATGTCCATGGCCTTGTGAATATGGGACTGGACCTGGTTGGCGGAGTTGCCACGGAGGAGCCAGTCGTCGAGGTAGGGGAATACCTGAACTCCTTGACGCCGAAGGGCGGCTGCTACCACTGCCATGCACTTTGTGAAGACTCTCGGTGCTGTTGAGAGGCCGAATGGCAGGACCGCGAACTGGAAGTGTCTCTGGCCCACTACGAAGCGCAGGAAGCGTCTGTGAGGTGGGTAGATGGCAATGTGGAAATACGCGTCCTTCATGTCGAGGGCGGCGTACCAGTCTCCCTGATCCATAGAGGGGATAAGAGTGCCCAGGGAGAGCATACGGAATTTCAACTTTACCATAAACTTGTTGAGACCCCGTAAGTCCAGGATAGGACGGAGCCCCCCCTTTGGCTTTGGGATTAGGAAATAACGGGAGTAGAATCCCTTGCCTCTGAGATCCCTTGGGACCTCCTCCACCGCTCCCAGAGTAAAGAGTTCGTGCACCTCCTGGATAAGGAGTTGCTCGTGAGAAGGGTCCCTGAAGAGGGACGGGGTGGGAGGGTGGGAGGAGGGCGGGGAGACGAATTGCAATCGGTATCCCCCCTGGATGGTATGTAAAACCCAGCGGTCTGTGGTGATATTCGACCACGCCGGGGAGAAGGGGGAGAGGCGGTTCAGAAACAGGAGGGCGGGATCGGAATGGACTGGTACTCCGGCCTCAAGCGCCCCTTCAAAAATTTTGTTTGGGCCCCGACGATGGCTTGTGGGGGCCCTGCCTCTGGCCGGTCTGCCGGCCAGGTTGCTGTCTCCTACCCCCTCGACCACGCGGCCTTCTGTAATAGTCTTGACGTGGTGGGGGAGGGAAGTAGGTGCGTCTCACGAACGGCCTGAAGGGCCTGCGCTGCGTCGCGGGGGTATGCATCCCCAGCGTGCGGATGATGGTACGACCGTCTTTTAAGGTCTGCAGCTTAGGGTCTGTCTTCTCTGAAAACAGGCCCTGCCCGTCAAAGGGTAGGTCCTGGATAGTGTGCTGGACCTCTGCTGGGAGGGTGGAGGATTGCAGCCAGGAGATGCGCCGCATGGCGACTCCGGAGGCGATGGTTCTGGCAGCGGAGTCGGCGATGTCCAAGGAGGCCCGCAGCGACGTCCTGGCCAGCTTTTTGCCCTCCTCCACGAAGGCTTTATACTCCTGTCTGGACTCTGGAGGTATAAGCTCTTTAAACTTGTCCATCGTGACCCAGGTGTTGAAAGCATAGCGGCTCAGGAGTGCCTGTTGGTTCGCCGCACGAAGCTGTAGGCCCCCTCCTGAGTAGATCTTCCGGCCAAACAAGTCTAGGCGCTTGGCGTCCTTTGACTTCGGCGCCGGGGCCTGTTGGCCGTTCCTCTCCCTCTCGTTGACAGATTGGACCACCAACGAACACGGAGGGGGGTGCGTATACAGGTATTGAAAATCCCTCGGGGGGGCCATGTACTTTCTCTCTACCCCCCTGGCAGTGGGGGGTATTGAGGCTGGTGTCTGCCAGATGGACGTGGCGTTGGCAAGGATAGTCCGCACAAAAGGTAAGGCAACCCTAGTGGGGGCATCGGTCGTCAGGATGTCCACCACGGGGTCCTCCAGTTCAGGGACCTCTTCTATTTGGAGGTCCATATTCAGGGCCAACCTGCGGAGCAGGGCTTGCTGGTCCCTTAGATCGATGGGAAGGGGACCGGATGATGATGCTCCAGCCACTGCCTCATCAGGGGAGGAGGAGGAGGACAGGCCTTGGGCGAGCGGGTCCTCGACGGGTACCTCTTCGGAGCCCAGGGCTGGGGGCTCCGGTTCTGGCTGCTCTACCTCTGGCGGAGGCCTGGAGACTGTAGCCTCTGGAGGACGGGAGACTGTAGCCTCTGGCGCTCGACGCTCCAACGTGGTTGAGGTAGGAGCTCTTGCTGGTACCCTCTGGGCTTCATAGTATGCCATGGGGGTCCAAAATGGCCACCGCTCCTGAACCTGCCCGGTCTGTGGCAGGTGACCCTGGTCGCTGATGGTGCGGTCCTCCGCGTAGAGGTCGCTACCAGCTCTGGAAGAGCAGGATCCAGAGCGCGAAGGCCAGGGTGGGGCAGAATAGCCATGCAGTGACGTCTGCGTGGCCAGGGTCTGCCTCCTTGGTGGGGTCCGGTGCCGGGATGGTATCCGGTACCGGGAGCCTGATCGGTGCCGGGATGGCGTCCGGTGCCGCGAGCCGGATCGGCGCCGGGATGGTGTCCGGTGCCGGGAGCCGGATCGGCGTCGAGAGTCGGATCGGCGCCGGGATGGGGAGCGGCGTCGAGAGCCGGATCGAGGGCGGGACCTGGATCGGTACCTGCGATGATCTCGGTACCGTGACACGGATCGGGACCTGGAACGTCTCGGCGACCTGCGCGTCGACCGGCCGCGGGACCGGGAGCGGCGTCGCGAGTCAGGGTACCTCCGTGCAGATGGAGACCTGGAGCGGTACCGCGAGTAGGAACGGCGCCGGGATCGTGATCGGTGCCGGGACTGCGAGCGGTACCTTGGAGACTCACGTGGCTGCTGCTGGCTGGTCTCCACCTGCGGCACCGGGTGGAAGATGGCCGGTTTGCCGCGTGATGTGATGATCCGCACCGGCGGTACCGTAGACGGGGTCGGTACCGGAGCGGTCATCTGGATCAGGTCCCGCGCCGCTGCGAAGGTGTCCGGCGTGGACGGCAGCGGAAGCTCAACCACGGAGCGTGCCGGGGAGCTGGCGGTTACCGAGCTCAACGGCCCTCTCGGGACCGGAGTCGTCGGTACCGGAGCCTGCAGAGGCTGACCTGCACTCAACGGCCTCTCGGGTGCCGGAGTTGGCAGGGCCGGCGCCGGTGTTGACGGCGGCGCTGGACTCAACGGCCTAAGGAGGGCCGGAGTAAGTGGCACGGAGACCACTGGCACCGAACTCAGCGGTCCTTCCGGTACCGGAGTTGGCGGTGCGGGCGCCTCGACAGACCTAGGCTGGTCTGGAGTTGGCTGCGCATGCAGCGGCGCCTTAGTCGGTCCACCCGACTTCTTGGCTCTCGGGGACAGAGAGCGGCTCTGTGAAGTCCCGGGTAGAGAGGGACGGTGCCTGGGTTCTTTACCGGAGGTTGGACGTTCCGGTGCCGCAGACGTTGAGGCCGCCGGGGTCGGTGCCGGGGTACGATGCGGCGCCGACATCGGGCTAAGAGACGCCTCTAACAGGAGCTGCTTCAAACGAAAGTCCCGCTCCTTTTTGGTCCGCGGCTTGAAGGACTTACAAATACGGCACTTGTCCGGAAGATGGGACTCCCCGAGGCACTTGAGACAGGAGGCATGCGGATCTCCTGTAGGCATCGGCTTCTGGCATGCCGAGCAAGGCTTGAATCCCGGTGAGCCAGGCATTGGCCCGGTACCGGGTTGGAGAGAAGGGGAGAAGCCCCTAATCTCCAGCTACAATTGTCACTGAGTCTAACAACAACTATTAACAACTAATTAACGGTACTTTAACGGTACTTAATCTAAAAGATAAACGAGTGCTGTAAAGCTAGGGCTGTGGAGGTCAGCGAGCTGCTCTCCACTGTTCCAACGACCGACACGGGCGGTAAGAAGGAACTGAGGGGGCGATGGGCTGGCTGCAGTATATATCGGGGCACCTAACGGCGCCACTCCAGGGGGCGCCAGCCGGCCCACCGAGTGTTGCTAGGGTAAAAATCTTCCGACGATCGTGCACGCCGCGCGTGCACACCTAACTGGAATACATATGAGCAAGCACTCGAAGAAGAACCATGGTTTTCTGGGCTATGATGGGACAATCAGAATTACCATGGCACAATCTGTTTGTATCTTTGTCAGAACTCTGTGGAGAACCGGTATCGTGGGAAATGCATGCAGTAAGTCCTGATCCCATGAGATCATGAACGCATCTCCTAGGGACTGTTTGCCCAGTCCCACTCTGAAGCAAAATTCGGGACATTTCTTGTTCTTCGCAGTTGCGAAGAGGTCTATGGTTGGGTGGCCCCAAATGTGGAATATGTTGCAGATGATTGTCTCGTTTATCTCCCATTTGTGATCCCAGGGAAAGTGTCTGCTTAGTTCATCCGCAGTGGTATTCATAGCTCCAGGAAGATAGGTGGCTGATATCTGGATGTTGTTCGCAAGACACCAATTCCAGAGCGTCATAGCTTCTGTACAAAGCGAGTGAGAGCGAGCTCCTCCCTGCCTGTTTACCCAGAACATGCAGGCGATGTTGTCTGTCATTATCCAAACATGTTGGTTCCGAATCAAATGGGAGGAAGTGATGGCAAGCGTTGCGTATGGCTTGAAGTTCTAGGACATTTATGTGTAGGGAGGTTTTGGTTGAGGACCATGGTCCCTATGCTGGGTAGTGGGACATGTGTGCACCCTACCCAGTGAGGGATGCATCAGTAGTCATTATGAGGGATGGAGCATCCTGGAGAAAGGGGACTCCAGAGCAGAGTTTGGAGGGAACTGACCACCATAGGAGAGAGTGACTCTGGAAGGTAAGGATAGAGGCTTGTTTAGAGTGTGTACATTTGGTCTGTAAACCGTGGCCAACCAAGCTTGGAAGCACCTCATGTATAATCATGCATTTTTTAACCACAAAAGTGCATGAGGCCATATGACCTAATAGTTGTAGACAGTCTCAAGCAGTGACCTGAGGATTGTTGCAAAGTTTCGTGGCCAGGAGTTTTTTGGTGTTGAAGCGGGCAGGCGGAAGAGAAGCTATTTCCGTACGGGAATCAAGGTGTGCTCCTATGAACTCCAGGTGTTGGGTAGGAGATAAAGTGGATTTGTTTTTGTTTATTTGTAGGCCAAGGGACAGGAAGCAAGTGACGGTGAGCTGCATGAATCGGTGAGCTTCATCGAGCGTTGAGGCTTTGAGGAGACAATTGTTGAAGGAAGGAAATATTATGACGACCCCTTGTTTCCGGAGGTAGGCGATGACTATAGCTAGAAGCTTTGAAAAAAACAGGAGGGGGCAGTAGATAGGCCGAAGGGTAGCACCCTGTGTGTCGAGCCAAGGGTAAAAATGAAGGAAACGTCTGTGGGCTTGATATATAATCACATGAAAACAGGCGCCTTGTAGGTTGAGGGCCGAAAACCAATTGCCCTGCTCCAGTGCTGGGATTATGGTGGTGAGGGTCACCATTTTGAACTTTTGCTTTTTGGTAAATTTGTTGAGCCGCCTGAGGTCAATGATCGGTTGCCAGCTCCCGGTTTTCCTTTCTGTTAAGAAATAACAGGAATAGAAATCCTTCCCTCTGTGTTGTTCAGGCACAGCTTCCACTGCTCCCAATTGGAGGAGGAGATATGAACAACTGCTCTTCCAAAAAGTATGAGAGGGGTCCCTGAAGAAGGATGGAGAGGGTAGGAGGCAAGGATAGGAAAGGGATGGAATAGCCACCTGTAACAACCTCTATAATCCCTTTGTCAGTGGTAATGTTCTGCCATTGATGGGAGAATGGTTGTAGGCAGTGTCCAAAAACAGGGGCAGGCGGTGTAAGCACTGAAGTGGGAATGTTGTTTTCCATACCCTTGCCCAAGGCTTCAGATTTGCTTATTAGTAAGATGGGGTTGAGATGCTTCTGAGGAGTTGGGACGGCGGCGCTAGTATCTGGGTCTCTGGCGTTGTTGCTGTTGATGCTCGTGTGATCTATGGAATTGCTGGGTGTATGTGAGGTAGCGTGGATGCTGATAAAGGTTGATATCTATATTGTCGCTTTCTGGTCGTAGGAGTTTGAATTCCTTGGGACCAGAAAGTTGCCCTTGAGTCCTTCATTGAATGAAGTGCGTCGTTCAGGCAAAGAGTTTGTTGCCATCGAAGGGAAGATCTTCAATGGTACTCTGGACCTCTCAAGGAAAGGCAGAGGAGAGCCATGAACCTAGGTGCATCACCACTGCCATAGCAGTGGATCTTGCTGCAGTATTGGCTGCATCGAGGGCTGCTTGAAGAGCGGTACGGGAGATGATTTGTCCCTTGGAAACCAGAGCTGTCAATTGTTGTTTCTTTTCTTTCGGAAAGTCATCAATCAAGTCCATGAATTTATTTTGTGGTCATATTTTGCCAGAACTGCTGTATAGTTAGCAATATGAAATTGTAACATGAAAGATGCATATACCTTACGTCCAAGCAGATCTAATCGCTTACTGTCCTTGTCAGATGGGGTGAAGTGGTCCAGATTCCCTGCAGTCCAGATTCCTCATCACTGGAGGAGGGTTGTCCGGACCCTGACTAAGCATTTGGAGAGAAGTTGGGGTGACTGCAGGATAGGGGACACCAGCAGGTCCCTCGACTGTGTGAATTGTGGTGCCGCAGCCCCTTTGTGAGGTGAGGGCTGTGTAAGAGGAATCTGTTGTGAAGAAAGGTTCCTCCGCACCAGTGTCCTGAGGCTTGTTTCACTGCCTGCCAGCTGATAGGATGACAGTGCCGGGAGAGTGAGAATAGTGTGCGGGGGGTTAGGCATGTCAACATGTGTCGGCACCGCGACGGAAGCGGTGTCGAACGGTGCCGTGAGAGAGGCAGGCAACTGGAAGCCTGAAGCCTTGGCACCGGAGCTTTGCGCTTCTGCTGCAACCGGGTTTCATGCAGCACTGGATGAGCCAGGCATGTTGAAAGTGCTCAGCCGGAGGAGTGCCAGGAGGGAGGTTGTAGACCTGCCTGCAGAAGTCTTCTCCCATGAAGTTGCCCTTCTGGGTGAAAGAGGCTGCTGGATTTTTTTGAGGTGCTTTTCTTTCTTTGAGGCGGGGGGAGAGGGGGGCTGCGGCGGGCAGCGGAGTCGGCACTCGGGTCTGAAACTGATCCTAAGGATTTCTGGAGAAGGAGCATTTTTAATCTCAGCTCCCTGTCCTTACATGCCCATGATTTTAGATTGCTTCAGTTGGCACATTTTTGGGGAATGTGGGACTCCCCCAAACATTTTATACATTTTGAATGGCCATCTGAGAGGGGGATGGCATCATTGCAGGTAGAGCAGCACTTAAAGCCTGGGGAGCCAGGCACGTCAGAAGTGGCTGCCACTGACAGGAATTAGTTGTTTTGTTTTTTTAAGAGAAAAAAAAAAGATAGAAGTGGTATCTAAGTAAGGGGTGGGCAAACTATGGCCCGCGGGCCCATCCTGCTCGACCCCTGAGCTCCCGGCTGGGGAGGCTAGCCCCTCCCCTGCTGTCCCCCCTCTCCCGGAGCCATGCCGCTGCGCGGGCAACACTCTGGGGGGCAGGGCTGCGCGCTACGACTGGGCGGCCAGACATGGTGCTCTGAGCGGCGTGGTAAGGGGGCTGGGGAGTTGGATAAGGGACAGAGGGTCCTGGGGGGCAGTCAGGGGACGGGGGGTTGGATAGGTGTGGGAGTCCCAGGGGGCAAGGGTGTGGATAGGGGTCGGGGCAGTCAGGGGATGGGGGGGGGGGGAGGAGTTGGATGGGTCAGGGATTCTGAGGGGGGCAGGAAGTGGGAGGATAGGGGGCGGGGCCAGGCTGTCTGGGGAGGCACCAGGCTGTCTGGGGAGGCACAGCCTTCCCTACCCAGCCCTCCATACACAGTTTTGCAACCCCGATGTGGCCCTCGGGCCAAAAAGTTTACCCACCCATAGGCGCCGACTCCGTGGGTGCTCAGGGGCTGGAGCACCCATGGGGAAAAGTTGGTGGGTGCTCAGCACCCACCGGCAGCTCCCCGCCAGCCCCACGCCCGTTACCGGAGCACTTATCTTCGCCCCGGCCGACGTTGCGGGGCCGATGGACATCGGCCCCTATGTGCCCACCCCGATATAAGTACTACTGGGAAAAACTAACAAGGAAGGTATTTGAACAAGGGGAGAGAAAAGTCTCTTAACGAGTCTGCTGAGCTCAGTCTCAGGCTGGGGACGGTAGATAAGGAACTGAGGAGACTGGTCGCGCACACATACTATTAAGGCACACTCAGCGCATGGGGCAGGCTCTGCATGTGCACAACCACTACGAGTACTGCTGTCAGAATCTCGGAGTGAAGGTGCAGGGACATACCAACACCTGGATTGGAGCACCCACAGGGACCTCTCTCTCTCGAAGAACTATTCTTTGGCACCAGCAGGCCAAGTTGCCCAGAGCTGTCAGCGGTAAAACAAGAGGCATCTGGGTTTAGTGATGAAAACAGACAGTGCCTCTATGACTTAATTGAGGCAGCTGAAAAAAAGATATAGGGACTGATTTTGCCTCCCTTACTCACATTGCTCATTACCTTATTATGCAATAGTTCCACTGATATCAGAGGAATGCTCAGTGAGAGTAAGGGTGGCAGAATCAGACTCATGGTTCATTAGTAGCAATACAAGCCAATATAAACCAATCAAGGTGAGATTAGACTCATGTTTCCATTGTGTGTTTCTGCCATGTTATTTTAATAGCATGCATAAGCCTGCAAAATCAAAAGCATGAGGCTAGCAAAGCCTGACTGATTAAAGATATACAATTTTTCCTGATTGTACAACTTCAACACTGTACACCACTTGTACAACCAAAAAGACAAATGAGCTTCCAATTTGTGTCTCTGTCAGGATATTTTGATAGTCATGTAAGAAATTACTAGGGCAATTTTCAAATTACAAGGTCTACACACATATTTCATATCACCTATACACAGTCCAAACACAGTACAGCTCACATTCAGGATAAATATGTTTGTTTTTTTTAAAAAGATACGGGGATCCTCTCCTTTCCTTTATTGTAGGACATATTTCAACTTAGGATGCAGCAATAACATGGAGAAATTCTCTTCAATACATTCCAAAGACTGCTGCTGTGAGACCGCTTTAACACAGGTCCTTGTCTAGCAGAAAGCAGCTCCCCCACAAGGGCTGGTTGACAGAATCTCCCTTCTTTCGTCAGTTTTCACATCTGTGAAGGTTACTTCCTGTTCCAGAAGGTAGGGGGTTCGCTGCCCCACAAGCTGCTCTGGATTTTGTGTGTGGGGAGGGGGAGAGTGTTTGACTTTGCAGAAGATCTCTCTTGATTAGATTGATCTCCTGTACACCCAGTTGCTTTGGGTATGTTGGACTGAATAGGGCACTTACAGTTGTGTAGCAAACTTGACAGAAATTCTGAGACCCAAATCCACACAATTATTGAATTATTTTCATTTAAACCAGTGACCAAATTGTTGCCTTATATTAAGAGGTTGAATAAGTTAAGTGCATATCAAATAAATGTAAAAAATAAAATACTAAAATTAGATACACAAGTCCTGATCCTGGGAGGCCCTCAGGACTATTTGTGCCATTAGCACAAAACAGTTCTAAACTGAGTCGATCCTACCCTAAAGGATTTCCCTTTGTAACAGGATACTCCTATGGTTTAAGCCAACCTTTTCTATACCATGACCTCTTTTTTCTATGCTGACACTTGTGTGGTTCTCCTATCCAGCTGGGCCACACTTCCTATTGATCATCGTATGAAGGGCAAAGCAGTCATGACCTGGAGAATCAATAATTAAACCACTCCCTGCAGCTGGAATAGGGGAAAACCCCATGGGAGACAAGGTCTAGCTTACATTTCCTTGTACCCTTGCCACGGCATACAGCCATCTTGTGGACATCTGATGGCTCTGGCAGAAAGTGAAATAAATAAGAGGCCCAAGAGAGACATGAAGACAAACGCAGGTTAGTGGATCCTTGAATAAGGCTAAATCCAATTTTTGTCTGATATGTTCTTGTAAATACCTCATTAAAACACTTTATAAAAGACTGAGACTCCATGAATACTACCTCAAACAATCCCTGGCTGCTTTCATGTTCCCTTCAGGTGGTACATACCTGATGCATGGGACTGGATCAGGTACAGAACAGTTCCAACATTAGGGTAGTGCCATGGTAAAGACCATTCCACCCTCCTTAGTGGTACCAAGTAGTCACTGGCTGCAGCTTAGGTTCTGGCACAAACATGGTATTTATGCAGATTTACTGGACGTATAACAAAAGGAACAAGTAGTTATGTAACTAATATAGACAAAGATTTCTGAAAGGCTAAATAAGACCTTTTTCTAGTGTTACTGTGCATTAATACTTGTATTTTGCTTTTTATCTTCCAAGATTTATCCACAACAACATCACTATGAGTTGAGTATCAGAACATTTAGGAGGAAATGGATAGTTTTACTCTTGCAAGTTGGTATCTTTGTTTTCTAACAAAATTACTACAAATGAGCTCCAAATGGAGTTATTCCATTCAAAAAAAATCAAAGAAAAAAAAGGAAGAGAAACAATTGTGATTCATAATGACTAAAAACCAACTTACATATGGAAAGGAAATCTGTCATTCTGTATTCCCATTCTTGGCTATGGATGGGAAATATTTTGTAGGTCCAGTTAGGTGTTACTTATACTTCACAAAAAATAAATATATCAGCTACTCCAGCAGCTATTTAAAATAGCATATAGTCAATTATTTCGGTCTCAAATACAGCAATTAAAGGAATGAAATTAAATGAATCACTAGTTTGTTTCTTAGATAGATAAATCTCCCTTATAGGGCTGGATAAACTACTTACATTCTGTGATATGGTTGGAGACTATTGAAGGAAATACATCTGCAGTTATCAGATTAGGATTTGGCACCACAAAGAAAATTTTTACAATCTGTTATATCATATGACATTAAGACTTAAAGCTGTTAACATTCCTTTAGTTACACATTCTTTCTGAGCTGTGCACAAATTCTTCCATCCATAGCAAAACTGATGCATTTTTGATTTACAGCCAGTTCTGTATGGGTGTGAAGAGCTCTGGCATTTTATTTAGCCAGAAATGTTAAGATCATTTCAAAGTAGCAAAAGCACTGTGTGAGCATTCTTCCCAAACCAAAATAGCCCTTTCCACTTGGCAGATACAATATCTGAGTCTCATTGCTTTTAGATCTATCTACATAGTATAGTCTTGAGGAATAAACACTGGATTGAGAGTCAGGAAGTTCTGCTTTACGAGGCCCTGGTCATGCAACACACAACACTGGTTTAACTTTAAGCATGAGAGTAGCCACATCTCATTAAAAACTGTCATATTGCATTACTTATGCACTTAACTGCTTTGGTGGATTGGGTCCTTCTGATTTGCTTTGTGGCCTGGGGCACATCAATTTAATTTTACCTCAGTTTCCTCATCTGTAAAATTAGCATAATACTTGTCTGCCTATCTGACAGGGGTATTGTGAGGATTTGTTTGTTAATGTTTATACAGTGTTTCTGATACTGGTAAATTGCTATGTAAGTGCTATTATCATAAGTTTGAGACAAACTCGTTCACAATGCCATGATATGTGGTACATTGCGATGCCCTTTGTTGAGGTTGTATTCAAACATTGTGATGCAGTATAAAAAAAAAAGTCACAACACTGCACAAACCCAAGATTGATTTCATGACTTGTGAATGAGGATTCCAGGAAATTCAAGATGGCTGACAACTCTCATCCTACCCCAAATAATATTTTCCAAATACAATCTTCTCTAAAAAGATTTAAACAGTTTGAGATTGTAGCGCCAATGATCATTGTGCTAGAAAAATGCCGTGGGGACTACGGGAGCTAAGGACATGTGTAGCAACTAAGGTGTAACTCCATAATAGCAGAATACCATCCTGATAGATGAAAGTCCCTATATAAAGGTTCTTTGTTTTTCTTTCAGGCCCCTCAATACGGAAGTCAACTGTGGGTACAAAGTGTCACCAAAAAGACTCACTTTCACAAAGCTTCAGATGGTAAAATACAGTTCATCATTCCTACTCTAGACACTGGGAATATGCATCTCTGTTGATGGTTCTGTCTGCTTACCCTTTGAATCTCTTCCTCAGTACTAACAAGCATTCAACTCTACATCTTATTTTGGATGACTTTTCTTATTATGAGACTTAAGTTCTTTCAGCTTTGACATAATAGATTTGGGAAGATTTGTCCGAAATGTTTTTGTTTTTTTTTAAAATGCACAAAAATTGCTACATTAAACTCAGCATGTGGTTGAAAGCTTAGATTGGCACCATGACAGAGAATGTTTTATAACCTGTTCTGCCCAGAAACACACAAATAAAGTCTTTTGATCTCTTTTGGTCTCCAAGATGTAATTCCAGCAGGAAGTCACCATGTTAAACAAGTGAAACTGCAAGAATTCCTCATTCACCTTCTCTAAGGGCTGGTCCACACTAACCCCCCGGTTCGAACTAAGATACGCAACTTCAGCTACGTTATTCACGTAGCTGAAGTCGAAGTATCTTAGTTCGAACTAAAAGGTACTTACCGCGGGTCCAGATGCAGCAGGCAGGCTCCCCCGTCGACTCCGCGTACTCCTCTTGTGGAGCAGGAGTACCGGTGTTGACGGCGAGCACTTCCGGGATCGATTTATCGCATCTAGACAAGACGCGATAAACCGATCCCAGAAGATTGATTGCTTCCCGCCGAACCAGGAAGTATAGACGTACCCTAATAGAGGGAAACCAGGCATAGCTAGTTCTATCACAAATATGTTTAGATGGAAGAGATGAAAGATATATACATATTAAACTATTTTATTGTTATAATGACTATCTACTCTTTCTAGAATAGATACATGTAGATTTGGTGTAATATTTTTATTTTTGGTATGACTATTCATGTATTATTGCACTCAAAACACTTAAAAATATTTAACAGCTATGTCCAATAGTTTCCTATTATATGTTAATGTACATAGGCACGTATGTATAATAGTACACGAGTGCATTTGTTTGCACTTACTTGCACGCTTTACTTACATAACTAAGGTGATCAGAGAGCAACTGTGAAAAAAATGGGACGGGGGGGTGGAGGGGTAATAGGTGTGTATATAAGAAAAACTCCCAAAAAACAGAACTGTCCCTTTAAAAACCAGGACATCTGGTCACCCTATGCATAACAAAAACAAAAAAATGCCACCTAGGAGTAAAAAAATATGGCGTGGAGCACTGTTCCCTCCAAGCTGTGAGTGTGCGCGCACACAGATCCTAAACCTGCCTGCGAAAAACACTGCCTGCACAACAATTTGCACAGAAGAAATTTTTGGCCCAGCCTGTCAAAAATTAGAGGAAACATTGATTAGGGCCCTTGAACGTAAGATGTTAGAAGAAGTTTTTTCTTTGTTTTAATATTACAATAAAATTATCTACTAAGAAAAACTTAGAAAAATTACTGGAACCCAAAAACCTTTTGTTGCTTAATCCTCATTAACCATTTATCAGGCATCACTGTGTGGAGGAAGGTGTCCACCAGGTTTATGGGAGAGTGAACATCTTTTAGGATTGCATACAAATAATCCCTCCAGTTGTGTCAAGAGTTTACTTCAACAGGAGACCAAGAGTTGAAATAGCCAAATGAGGAACAATATAGCTACCAACACACATACCACTCAGTTTAGTGTTCCACCCAAACTGAAATAACCAGCACCAACTTATGACTCATCTACCACATGCTTCCTCCTCAATTTGTACTTAGCTCATGAACAGACAGACTAAATCTTCATGAAGGAAAGTTTGCAAAACAGCCTTGGAACCTCAAAACCAGAAATACAAGTGGATGAATTTCTATCAAACTAGCACTCATACAGCTCCCTGGATGTACACACAGGGGCAATACAGTATAACATTGTAAGCCCTGTCTATACAGACAGGGATATAAACCTTTTGAGGACCATTTAGCAGTTTGAACCATAATGTTTTAAATTACATAACTGTTAAACTCATCCATTTTTGCAATCACAATTGATAATCCAAATTCAGTTGTGCTTTACAATGCACAGAAGAGGATTTAAAAAGTTAAGAATGTTTAGTTTAGAAATGAAATGATAGATTTATGAAATAATGACAGCTATAAGGTAGGTAGATCAGGTACTTCTATTTATCTTTACTCAGAATTCAATAAAACTGAAATATAGCTATGACAGATTATGTCTGTATATGACTATATCGATCTACAAACTCCATTCTGTTTTGTGAATGCTATTTTCATTGTAAACTGTACCCTTCACGTTTGCACTGTAACCTCCATCTTGGGCAGGAGACACCCAGGAGGTGTTAAAAGAAATCCTTATATCTAGCAGACAAGCTGGCAATGGGAAAGTCATCAGCCTTGATGATACCTCATTCAAATGGGTCCACCATAAAACAGGTTGGACTGGGGAGCTGAAGCTAAGCAGCTGATTGTCTGACAAGTGGCTGAATTGCTTGCACCTAATAGAGAGAGGCAGAACTCTAAGAGCTGGCTTAAGAAGACCCAAGGGCTCTCTCACCGTTCATTCACTGGATGATAACAGGAAGACTGAGCAGGAGAAGGGTGGTGCAGAAGGATCCTGGAATCCTGAAATGATACTGACCAAATTCCAAAAGACTTTGGAGTGGTGAGGACATTGGAGGGAGGGGGTTTGTGTGCAAGTGTAACTTTTGTCTATAGTGTAACGCTTGTGTTTTGTCTAGGAGTAAAGTGTATCTGGTTTACAAGTTCCCTTGCAAAGTCAGAGGAACCTTGTGACAGGGAGGGAACAGAATTAAACTATGAACTGGAGCCATACAAGTGGAGGTCTAGGGTTATGTGCTAGACCTACTGACGAGACTTCAGGGCCATCAGCACTGGTCTTTGGACTTAGGCCAGCTGAACTGTGTGACACCACATTCCATGAAGGGTACCCAACAGGAGGCCTGTATCTTGGGAGTTTGCCTCAGAGGCTGTATTTAAAGATAGGATCTGGCCAGTGCTCAGACCCAGTAAGCATCGAAACATAGGATCCAAAGGCTGGATCTAATACTGCAGCCTGGTGACCATCTACAAGGGGAAGCTCAGCCAAGGCTATAAAACAGTACCACATTTATAACGGTTACAAGGATATTTGTGTGCAGTGTCCAATTAAGCTGTGGAACTCACTGCAACAAAATACAATTGAAGCCAAGATGTTAGCAGGATTCAAAAAGGTTTAGACATTTATCTGGAGTTTACATTCTGAATAGCTGGGGCCTGGCTCCTTTTCTGTAACTAAGTTTCAACCTACAGATTTATGTCTTGCATACATTTAAATGCAGTAACACGTCCATTTACTTAGGTTTGTGTTTTCTTGCGGACCTTTCTACTGGTTTATCTGTGAATATCTATAGACTTCAAACATTGCTATTGGGATATTCTTTGATTTGTACATGACTTGCTTAGAAATTATGGTCTCAATTTCTGAATGAAATGGAGAACAGTCCCACTCTAATTGCATGTTCTGTACTATGGTTCTGGCAGCACTGCTTAAAGAGGTACCAATTCAATGCAGTGGAGAGACAGCCAGCCTAGAGGAATCAGTTGGTGGCCTTTTAAAAGTCACTCAAAGATTTACTTTTGGCATTGAAGGATCAGGTAGTCTGTCTCCGAGATACTTGTGGGGGCTGAGGGTACCTAACTGGAACTCTGCATACTAGTATTGTGACCTTATTGTACTGCCACGGGAGCTTTATGTTATATTTTATTGACTATTACTACAATAGCAAAAACTAAATATCTGGTATAATTTCTGTGCAACAGGGAGCACATGTATAATAGTTTATTATATATTTGGCTGCATTGCTTCTCCTATATTTCAGGAGTCCAGAATAAAGTGTAATTGCTGCCTCGTGTCTCACTGTCTTCTGTAGCACAAAGAATAAAGCAGCAGGAGAAAGTACAAAACAGATTTTGCAAAACACAAACGATTGGCCTACATGGTTATAGATTTGGATGTACTGATACTAATAAGTTGTGTTTGCTTTGTTCCACCATCAGAACCTAAAACAGGTCAGTGTGACTAATTAAGAAATCCTAACACTGACATGTACAGACAATAGAAAAGAACAATGGGCCATATCTTCCAGTTATGCTTAGCATAATAGTAATACCACCAAGCTCTTATATACACCACTTTTTATGAGTAGATCACAAAATGTTGGACAAAGCAGGGAAACATTGTTATCCCCATGTTACAGATGGGGAAACTGAGGCACACAAAGGGGAAAGTGACCAGCCCAAGGTCACTGAGCAGGCTAGTGACAGGAATAGAACCCAAATCTCATGAGTCCCACTAAATCTCAATGCCTCATATATTGTGAACAGTGACTTTTTTTTCCCCTCCAAAGTAAAGACCAGAGGTGGGAGAACAGGACAAAGGTGGCTTTACAATCTGGAGGCATGTGGAGGGCTAATAAAGTCCCTGACATAAATTAGAGCAACTCTGGGGATACTTAAGCTATGCTCCCCCGTACTCTGGGCCCTCTCCCTACATTGGGGGGGACGGGACAACAGGGTAGGAGATATTTCATTGGCTCTAGGCCACACAAGTATTCACCATTGCAGGGAGAAACTTCAGAGAACTGTTTCCATCAGCTTTAGGCCAGCTTTGCAATGCTGGAGCAATGCAAAATAGCTGGAGAGGGTCTGAAGTTTTTCGGCTTTGTTTATTTCAGAACGTTCCTATATTACCTATGGCAATATTTTTTTTGTTTTGTTCCTTTGCAACTTTTTACATGTAACATTCACTTTTTTTTAAGTGTGAGAATGAACATTCAAGTCTGCACAATACTCAGCCTAGCAAATAAGGTTATGATTATTGTAATTAAATGTAAAGCTATGGCTACACTTGTAAAAAATCTCCACAAAAAAAGAACAGTGGAGCTGGGGATTCTATTTTAGCCACTAAAACTTTGTGTCTCAATTTTTATAGTAACCACTGTAGCAGGAGAGAAATATAATATTCTAAATTAGATATATCTATCCTCATGTTGGAGAGAAAACATTGGAAGAGGTTGCAACCACAATGATGTCAGCGGTGGCAGTTCCACACTGAAAACAAACAAAGACCTGTAATCTATAAAAACTATACACAGAAAAAGTAACTACTATACTACAGCTACTCTAATTTTAATCAGGTGCTGTCTCATGTGTTTATAATGCATCCAGCCCCATAGGGTTTTAAATTAAATTAAAAAAAAAAAAAAAAAAGTTATTTAGGTTGCAAATTCAAGAACTCAAAAGTTAGGTAATGCCTGATTTATGGTTGCCCGGGCAAATTTAACTCTGCTCTCTTGCCCATCCAACCACCGATTGAATGAGGCAAGGTCCTGTGGAAAAAAATAGTATGTGATTAAAGACTACCATAATGCATATATACACAGGATCAAATTAAGGATGTTTTTACCTTTGCAGAAAGAAAAAGCCCAGCACAATGGTTAAGATTAACAGTTGGTATTTGTCAAAAAGTAGAGCTGGAAAACTTAAGCTCCGAGGTCTTGCCTGCACTAGCAAAAAACACTAATTTGTCTGTGGCTTCAACTCCAGTGTTGTTTGCAATGATGGAAGTTCTAGTGTAGACTGGACTCAGGGCATTAAGGTTTATACTACTACCATCAGTGGGGGAACAGTACATGCCCAATTTTTGCTAATGTAGATGCACCTAACTAGTCAAACAGTTCCATCCTAGCTACACATCAAGAGAGTTCTAATATTTAACTTACGTTTGATATTCTTGAAATGTTGCATACATGTAGACCTTGATATGACCTAGGGAACACACTGTTTTATTATGATCTTTATATTCAGTTTTGTATAAATGCCTTAAAATACTAGGAGAATTAAGCAGAAAAACATGAAAACTCTTTGGTAATCAGAAGTCTAAATGTTCATTGATATGCATTTTATTATTAAAAACTCAAACATGAAGAAGGCTAAGAAGAAATATCACAAAAGGCTGCATTGACACTAGCCTTAATTGTGGCAACTACAGGTTCAAAATAAACCTTAACCTATAACTTATAAAATTATAAATGGGTAGTGAATTCAAAGGCTAATATGTTATCATTAACTTTCCTATTAACTCCCCCCCCGAATTACTGCTGTAACATTTTTTTTAAAGCTGAAGTTGAATCCAGACCTCAACTTCATCGACATTTTGGAAGGTTCAGATTCTGGGTCATGGCTTGTGCCTCTTCCTTAAAATATATAAAGAAAATAAATAAATATTATAAAAATAAATAAAATGTAAAATTTAGCAGTAATTGGTAAGGAATCGATTTATTCCTTTGGGAATATGCAATACCCCCTCATAGCCACTGGGTGGAGCTTGAGGAACTAGTAAATTTTTTTCAAATAGCAGCCAAGACTGCTATTAAGGTATGTAAGCACCTGAGTGAGACACATTGTATTCTGGACAACATAAGACATTTTCTGAAGAAAAGATCTGAACTTAAAGAGCAAGGGAGGGGAAAATATTTTAATTTCTAGTTTTTATTTAAGACTTTTACTAGAACTCTGGTGCATTCTATGCCCTTTGAATATTGTACTGTGAAAAGAAAGCAAACAGTTGTGATATAGAAATTGATTTTGTAGGAAGAAAATAAACCTGTGATTTAGCAGTAGAACGGAGAATATATTTGGTATAGAGTGCCAACGTTCTACGGTAGAATTACTAATGATTAAGTACTATTTCACTGAGTTTTACGCAGGTAATCAAGTCAAAATATTTACTGTGTTGATCACGTTTGGAAATAGGGACGGACAATTAAAGTTCTGTTTTATTTTTAAAAGGAATATTTACCTATCTTTAAATTGTTATATACTGTAAGCATAAATGATAGGACTATTTGTTCTAAATATTGTAAATTTCTCTGCCACAAGAAACATAAGAAAATGGGAATGGCTGTATACAATATAAATCAGAACACTAAGTAAAAATAATAAAAATTACACCTCCCCCCCACAAACTCTGGCTGTTGCAATAGTACTTGGGATTTAGTATGTCAGTATTTTTGGTTTTTAAGAACAGCCACTATTTCAATGTTTGCAGCAGTTGATACTCTATCTTGTGTTGCACTGTTGTGTTACTAAGAGATGTAAAATGATACCAGTTATCTGAGGGAATGTCCACTAAATTCACCACTCATCACACAAAGTCAAAATGTGTGGATTTGGAATGGAATTCATACACCTCAATCTGCAGGCAGAATTCAGAGACATAACACAGCCCTTCTATGACTGCTGTTCCAGTCTAGAGGCTGTAATAGTGGCTGATAAAGACCCTTCTCATCCTCTCTATAGATATACCCAACATCAGGATCCAAATGTGGCTCCTATGGCTTTATCTCACTGTCAAAAGCTCCCCTTTGCCAGATTATCGAGAGCTGGGACAAGCCTTCTATCCACAATTGACAAATGCTGTGGAGGTTCCCCTGTATACTTGAGCTTTCTGTGCCCTTGCCTTACATTACCATGGCATCCAAGTAACAGAGATCCATAAGTGGGCTCCACCCACTGAGGTCAATGTCACCCTGTTTTTTACATTAGGAACTGGGATGCTCCATAGAGTCCTGGGTATTGAGGGACGAGGTGTGTTGCTATGGCAGTGATTGAGGCTCACTTCAAAGGATGAGTGAAATCTAATCAAAGGGCATCTCTGTGGGTGGAGCAGGGAGGTTTGATCTAGGCCACAGTCAAAGGCTGTTGTTCTCAGACCTCTACAGGGACAACATACAGGAGAGACATTGTAAATATGTGACAAACATGCACTGCCAAAACCCACTCCCCTCCCTGCAAATCCTCCTACCTTAACATCAAGAACTCTGGATAAAACTTCCAAAAAGATCAGATCCACAACTTTAGAAAGTATCCACAGCTTTGCTGCTTTCCACAATATACTGCAAATTAACCATTTTTAAAAATGCGGTCATTTACACCTGTGCAAACTCACTATAACACAGTACTAACGAGCCCCAGCTCTGCAAGATATCCAAGCACATGTGTAATTTTAAGCATGAGTAGTCAGTGGGACTAGTATTTAAAATTATGCATATACTGTGCTGAATCAGGGCCTAAAAATGGGTCACTTTGCACAAGTGTAAGTGACTAAGCAATATGCAAAGGTAGAGAGAATCAGGTCCTGCATCCCCCATCCTTAACCCGTTTTCATGAAGGAAATTCACATTTGTGTAGCTATATCGACACCAGTGCATGTTTCTTTAATAGACAAGGTCTTGGTCTCTCCTTTCTCTATATGATGTCTGTTGTTGTTGGCGTCCGTTAGTCTCGAGAGACGATGGATATGTGCCCATGGGGAATGTTTAGTTGATGGTTGTGCAGCATCTGTTGTGGCTGTGGAGCCCCACACGAGAGTGGCAGTCTCGATTGCATTTGCTGCATTTGAAGGCGGTGTCAGCTGTGGGTTGGAGCCGCTGCTTCCTTTTTCATTGAACCCGCTTATATGGTGTCTACTATGAGTCTAATGTGACAACCACTAACTCATGTAAATCACCCATCTTCTTACCTATCTATAAAGCCTCTTGCACACATATGGCACTACATAAATAATAAGATTGTGTGGATCATATGAATTAGATTTTAAAGCAGCAATGTTGAAAGATTATGCTTGAGGTGTGCAAATCCACTTACTCAAAGAGACTACTGTATTTAGGAGTGGTCCTCTTTTAGGCAGAACATGTACATAATTATTCAACACAGGCTGCTGAACAAGAATTTGCAGCCCTTTTTAATTGAGCTTAATAAATATACTAATTATAAACTAGTTTCCGGAGGAGTTGCAGAGTAACCTTATGATCCTGCTACTATGTCTCATTTCTCAGCCTGTTCTAAGGGTAGGAAAAACATGCAAGTAAATAAATATTTTATATTTAGGGTATAAAGTATCAGACAATTTGTTGCTGGGTTCACAAGTAGTCAGTATAAAGCTTTAAAGTCTCTCCAAACAAAGATTTTCAGGCAGCTGGGGTTATTTTTGTTGTTGTTTTTTTTGGCCTGGGTAAGCTGCTAGGAGAATTTACAATACTGTAACCAATCTGTTCCTGTCATACATTTAGATTTCATTACACCTGCAATATTGAAGCAAAATATAAATAGCAAAAATCAAAAGGCTAGCAAGTGTTCATCATTATCTACATCAAGGTCAAAGGGGGAGTAAAATCATCCTCACGTTGTGCTCTTCAGAATTCACTTGCTATACTAACAATCCCAGAAATCATAATTCCCTGTCGGCTATGTCCAGAATCCCAGCATTCCCTGCTCACCATGCCCACCTTTGTCAGGGCCATTATAAAGCATACATAAAAATTCTGCATTAAAAGATTTATACTGGAAAGGGGCATAAGTACTTATACATGTTTATTGCCCAGTCACATTTGTTCATTTATTTACATTTATAACAATACTAAAAAGGGCACCTATCCATATGCCCCAGGTGTCCTTGATACACTGTAAAATGCATCCTAAACAAAGTAATTTAAAATAACCCCCTTTAAATCATCCTTCCCCTCAAACTACAATTCCACTCCCATTTTCAAATGCCTGAGAGAAAAAGATGAGTCTTGCAATGTGTACATTTGTGTGTTGAATACAAATGTATTTATATGTATTAAAACTTGATATAGCAGGTATTGTGGTACTTCTTTGTAAATGTACAACACTTAGGTGAAAAACTTTAATGTATCTCATTAACCCCACTGTTCATTCCCCTGATTTCCAGAATAACTAAGTATGGATACTGATTGTAATTATTCCCTTACACTATACCTCCTTATATTTACACTGTCCATTTCCTCAAATTCTAATGCATATACTGCTGTCCCACTGTCAGGTTGAATGTGTGTCCAGAATGAAAGGCATGTCACATACTTTCTTACAATCTATGGGCTGCCACTATGCAAGGTCATTGATAAATTGTATTGTATTATCTGCAAAAAGGGACCTGGGAATTACAGTGGACAAGAAGCTCGATATGAGTCAGCAGTGTGCCCTTGTTGCCAAGAAAGCCAATTAGTAGGAGCATTGCCAGCAGATCAAGGGAAGTGATTATTCCCCCTCTATGTGGCACTGGTGAGGCCACACCTGGAGTATTGTGTCCAGTTTTGGGTCCCCCCCCCCCCCCCCGCCCGCCCCACTACAGAAGGGATGTGGCCAAATTGGAGAGAGTCCAGCGGAGAGCAATGAAAATGATTAGGGGACTGGGCCACATGACTTACAAGGAGAGGCCGAGGGAACTGGGCTTTTTTTAGTCTGCAGAAGAGAAGAGTGAGGGGATTTGATAGCAGCCTTCAACTACCTGAAGGGGGTTCCAAAGAGGATGGAGCTAGGCTGTTCAGTGGTGGCAGATGACAAAAGAAGCAATGGTCTCAAGTTGTAGTAAGAGGCCTATGCTGGATATTAGTAAAAACTATTTCGCTAGGAGTGGGTGAAGCACTGGAATGGGTTACCTAGGGAGGTGGTGGAATCTCCATCCTTAGAGGTTTTTAAGGACCGGCTTATAGCCCTGGCTGGGATGATTTAGTTGGTGTTGGACCCGCTTTGAGCAGGGGGTTGGACTAGATGACCTCCTGAGGTCTCTTCCAACCTTAATATTCTCTGATTCTATAGCCCAGGTGAAGCGCCACAAGGGCATAGCAAGTGTGGGCGACATATGACAAGTATGTGAGATACCTTCACTTCATTAGCATGCATGAATTTTTTTAGCATGCCAAGGAAAATACAACATGCTTTCAAAACTTAGAAAAATCAATTTTATTCCACTGTGCTGTTCTGAAGAAGTAATAAGAATATGGTACTCAAGTCGCTCAACCCAGACAGTTGAAAATAACTTGGCATCAGCTTTAAATTTCCACATACAGCGTGTGTCTGAGTGCGCTCATGACAATAGATATTTCTTATCTCCTGACATTTCAGAGTGTAGATTACAATTCAACTTTTTAAAAAGCATGAAAACTGTGGGAGCATGTTTCCTGTAACCTATTTTTACTGGGTTTAGGATTTAACTTCTGGTAGCATTCACATAGCCTTTGTTCATTAAAAAGGCAAATGTCCACAAGCAATGCAACTTCAATAGCTATAAAGTAGTTGGAAGGAAGAAGAATTTGCATTTACAGGAATCCAGATATTCATAATCCTTTCACCCTGGAATACATTTTTGTTCGGGTATAATCAACTCCCATAATTAGAAGATGATACCAGAAGTCTCTCCTCCTCACACATACACAATTCTAATGCCAATCTCTGAGTTTTAGGGACAGGGTCAACTCTTAATTCCCTAAACAATGCCTAATTAGAAAACACCACAACTGCGGCTGTGCTAGCTTTTAGTGCCTTGAAAAATCTCAGTTGCTTGACAGTTCTTACGGTTCTTATAGCCTAAGGCTGTAAGGGTCAGATTCTGAGCTTCATTACACTGCTTTTACAATGGAATAACCAACAGATTAACTCATGATTTGTGTAATAGGAAGAGAGCCTGAGACATAACTTAACTTTGCTTTACATCCAGGGCCGGCTCTAGCTTTTGTGCTGCCCCAAGCGGGGCGGGGGGGGGGGGGGGCGGAGAAAAGGAAAGCTATGACCAGAGCTGCCGCCAAAGCAAAAACAAACAAAAAAACAAACAAACAAAAAAAAAAACAAAAACAACAAACACACACCAACCAAAAAACGGCCCTTGAAATGTGCCACCCCAGGAATGCTGCCCCTTCACATGGGCTACCCCAAGCACCTGCTTCCTTTGCTGGTGCCTGGAGCTGGCCCTGTTTACATCAGCGAAGTTTTGACTACTTTAGCCCAGGTCTCAGGCCTTTGATACGAGGGCTTATGTCTCAGGCTCTCTTCCTATTTTAAATTGTACCGAGGCAAGTGTGATCTGGGATATCACTGGAGTGAAAGGCGTATCTCAGAGCATTTTCCATTAAAATACTTAATTGCTGACCATGGCAATCCTAACTGCTCTCTAGATTTGCCTATGGCATGCCACAAAATGCTGCAATCCTTACTGCTTTCTTTCATAAAGAAAGTTCTTGGTGACAAAATTTGAGAGATGTGCTTGACCATCATTATTCAATATTTGGACCTACTGTGATATGCGAGTCATATATTTTCAAAGAATATTTTTTCCTGGCATATATGATTTCAGATCATTTATTGAGGCCCTGGTCTTCCTGTGGAAAAGACAACTGCACTTCAGATAATGTTATTCCATATATTGATAGGGGCAAAACTAGTGCATAGGAAAAGAGGACAAAGAAATGAACAAGACATTGTACATGAAAAACAGAAGGAACATCACATACAGGCAAAACGCAAGTGGACAGAGTGACGCTGTCCATGTTGAACTCAGACAAACTCAGGAATAGGGTGGTGATTTTGAAAATCCTTACTCCTGAAAATAGCCCTTATTCACATGAGACCACCTGTTGACACCAATAGGATTATTTGAGAGAGTGAAGACCATTCTCACAAGTAAAGGTTTGCAGGAGTGGGCTCCAGGATTACACCAAAAGAAGCTTCACAACAATGTCTAGAGAAGTGAAAAATGATAAAGCAGCCCAGTCTAAACAGTGAATCTCATTGTACAAATAGCACTAAGCAGCCCCCTGAAATGGCCCTTCTGAGGTGGTACTTTTTAGAAATCCTCGAATACAATGTATTATTACATAAAGTCACGTAAATCTATTAAAATAGAAACTGCATCCAAATATGGAAATCTACAGACAAACTGCCAGTGAAGGTATAGTATTATTCACTAGTACAGTAAAGCCTAAAGTCTTTATTTTTAAAAAAGTGTTTAGGCGTAGCTGCACTCAGCGTTGCAATGCCCAACTGATTTATGAATTTAATCTCATTTTCTAAAGGGATTTAGGCACATAGGAGGCAAAATTCCATAACAGCCAATGTAAAGAAGGATTATTTATCTAAACTTTGTGGCTCAAAGACAGGCCTCAAGAAGCAGAAATCACTGAGATCAGTATCTTTATTTGCATGATAAACCTTCAGGATAAAGATGAAAATCCATTCCAAAAAGCTATCAACAGTACTACCTCAGAATACAAAATGAGAGCAAAAGGAAGAGTCCCAGAGATTAACCTGGTGGAGCATTGGATTTCAAAGAGCAAATCTCCAGGAATTTCCATTAAGGAAAACCATCTGAGTGCATCCTAATAGGCAGGTATGCAGCCATTGACTAATCCTGGGGCCAAAACTTTAATAACTATCTGAACAGTTCAGCAAAGAAAACATGTTTACTTGCACAATAGTATTAAATTGCTATGATACTCAATTGTTAATAAAATACCAGAAAGACATAATTCTAAGGGACACATTTTAACATCCAATATGCTTCATGTAGAACTCAAACTGTGCAGCCAACCAACACAGCAATCTGTCAAAATATACACCAACATCTGCTCAGTGACTGATTTCAAGGAGGTGATGGCAAAGAAATTCACCAGCACCACCTCCTCTAAACTAAGCTTTGTGACCTTGGGGAAAATTATTTGATAATAAACCTCTGAGTCAATTTCCCTAATTCTGAGGAGCACTTAGAGATCCTGGTACAAAAGGCACAAAACATGAAAATTACTTCATAGCTTAGGCATGTAGTTTCTCCATCTCTCTATATACTGTGGTTTGTATTATCATTTGCTAATTATGGATGCCATCCAACTCCTACTAGAGTCCATGGAAACATTCCCAGTGAGCTCAGTAGGGTTTTGATCAGGAACCATGACATGACATTCTACTTCTATTCACAACTTGAAGACCTTTGTGTGGTTTCAGTCCTCATATGTAGAAATTTCATAAATAAATCATTGAGTATGCTGCACGCAAGGTTAGAATCCAGAAGTGATTATATATTTTCCTTCCAATAGTACAATCATTTGTGTTGTGTGAAAAACAGCAAAAGGCATTGATGCAAGAAACTCATGCAGACGACGTAGGGTGTGTAACTGAATTAGTATAGCTCCCCCCCCTCCCAATTGGTCACTGCCCACACCAGCTATAAGAGAACACAAACAAGTGCCAGTCAGCGACTGCTCAAAGCAACAGCTACCTGGCCTTACCGGTTAAGTGCAGAGTTGCATTTTCAGAATAGAGCCTGACACTACCTCAGCTGACCCCAAGTCTGTTGTGAGTATTATCTTGTTCCAGGACAACTGCACTCTATTTGGTTAATCCTTTATAGTAGAGATGGAAGAGTGACAAATTGTCTGGGATCTTGAACATGCTGCAAAGCAAAAAAAAAAATAAAAAAAAATAAATAAATTACCAATAAGAGATGGTAACCTAATGAGATCTCAAAAGGGGGTTGGGTGTTACCATTTTATAATATTGTCATAACTATTATTAGGGCCCTACCAAATTCACGGCCATGAAAAATGTGTCCTAGACCATGAAAGCTGGTCTCCCCAGTAAAATCTTTATGTACTTTTACCTATACTATAAAGATTTCACAGGGGAGACCAGTGTTTCTCAAACTGGGGGACCCAACGCAAAAGGTGGTTGTGGGGAGGGTGTTACAAGATTATTTTAGGGGGTTGTAGTATTGCCACCCTTACTTCTGCGCTGCCTTCAGAGCTGGGTGGGCTGAAGAGCAGCAGCTGGTGAGGTGCCCAGCTCTGAAGGCAACAGCACAAAAGTAAGGGTGGCAATACCATACCATGCCATCCTTACTTCAGAGCTGGGTGGCCAGAGAGCAGTGGCTGCTGGCCAGAATCTCAGCTCTGAAGGCAATGTTGCCGCCAGCAGCAGCACAGCCTTCAGAGCTGGGATTCTCGCCAGCAGCCACCACTCTCTGGCCACCCAGCTCTGAAGGCAGCACAGAAGTAAGGGTAGCAATTCTGCAATGCCCCTACATTAACTTTGCACATACACCCCAATCTCTTTCTGGGTCAGGACCCCTACAGTTACACCACTATGAAATTTCAGATTTAAATATCTGAATTTATGAAATGTATGATTTTTTAAAATCCTATGACAGTGAAATTGACCAAAATGGACAGTGAATTTGGTAGGGCCCTAAGTATTATACATCTGTGTGACGTTAGGGAACATTGTAAAAATGTCATCTATGACCAACTGCTATGCTGGTTGATGCCCATAATAACTAAACTATACTTTAATATTATAGTTTGCAGAGGAATTGGGTGTGTTCTTGACAATTTGTGTCCTTGACGCCATCCAAGAGAAGACAGACTGGTTTGTACTCTACGTGCCCTAAAGAATTAACAAGGAATTTACAACCATCTTGTGTATATTATTCCTCTCTCCACAGCAAGTCATATCAACCAGAATAAGTGGGTTCCTCTCTTTTCAAGACTAGAAAGATGAACTCTGAGACAGAGCCATATGGTTATTAGGTGGTTTAATAGGTAGGCCAGAAGGAATGCAAGTGAAATGAACAGAAAGTGCTTTATGATATGAAGGATATTCTAACCCCTATAACTGCCAAGAACACTAAAAAACCCTCCACTAAATATGGTACCTATCAAAAATAAAAATAAAACAAACAAGAAACAGAAGACAGCATCCTATAGTGTGATGTACTGTAAGTTAGAGACAGGAAATATAGTTCTGCTTTTAATGAGAAAAGCAAAGATTTAAAAATACTTTATAAAACAGAATTTGCCTTACAGTAACTGAGTTTCTGTAAGGCAACTTGGGGGGAGGGGGAGGAAAGAAGAGACAACCAGCAGTCCCTGCTTTGTAGTAGCTATGTTTCTTATTCAGTATTAAAATTTGTCACAGAATGAAATAAGTTAGTGTGTGAATGGAGTCTTTAAATACAGTTAAGTCTCTAAAAATATTAGGATGCTTTTCATCAAATAAGTTCCTACTTGTTGAAAGTAATTAACACTACTTATGAAAATATGGTTAGTACCACTTGGAAGGTTACACTAAAAGGGATATTAGAAAAAAAAAAAAAGTCAGATAGGTTTCTCTTGGAACGGTTGCATAGAAGGTCAATATATTCAAAAAGTACTGCATATCTGACTGGAAGCATTAAATAAAACTGAAATGTGAAGTTATAGCAGATGCAGTCAGATGTAGAGTATTGCATAGCCACAGTAAGACATTCCTAGACATTCTCTTAGAGATTTGTGAAATTAAAAGGAACTTGATTCACGAATGCATTACTTTAGTTTTATTGTGGTGTAACAGTGAGTTACAGTGGTGCAAGATAAAATGCAGTGGTAAGTCAGTCCCATAACCAGAGGCTATGCTTAAGAAGTTTTACCAACATAATTGTCACTTAGGAGTGTCATTATGTCAGTAAAAGCCCTAGGGTAGATGGAGTTAGAAAGTTTCCTACCCAGTTTGTAAGTGTCCCATCTCATGCAAGTTCTTTGGCTGGCTCAATTCCACTTCCATCCAGGTGGCTGACTTCCACCATCAGTTGGGACCCTTTCCTTTCCTTGGTGATTTTTCAGTTCCTTAAGTCCTTGCTGTAGCTCACCTGTTAGCAAGTTCCAAGTTGACTGAAAGAATTTTCTAGTCTTCCCTACTTCGTGGAAGATCCCTTGTCCATGGCAGTCTGGTTGCCGGTCATCTCATCAATATGTTTCACCATTCCAGATTAGGAAGCCCAGCTGCAGTGCTTCTAGTCTGCTTGGACACTTTGTAGTTGCTGCCTCAACAATATACTTCCTCTGCCTGCAGATCATCCCAACCCTTTCTGGAGGCCTGCAAATGCTACTTTATTGCCTTTTGTGAAGTCTCCAGCTCTGATTTTAATTCCTTCTAGCCACTTGATTTCTGCAGGAACCTCCATTATTTGTTCAGTCTGTTGACTATACTCTCTCCTCAGAAACTGGGTTCACTCACACCAATATTAATCCCTTTAACTCAAATGGTTAGCCAATATTAAGATCTTGAGTGTTGTTTCTATTAAGAGAAGAAATTGATGATGCAATTAATTACTATTTTGATGCAGTCCAGTTTATTTACAAAGAACGTACACAAAGTCCTGCTTTTCTGACCACAATAGGAATCAAACAGGAAAGTTTCTTTGCTCAAGATGCCAAGCCTCTTTTTGCAGCCACTCTACCCAAAAAGCACTCTGCTTTCTCTCAGTCACACTACAAGTACTTCTCCGGTCAGTCTAGCTTTCTTCTGCCATGTTTCTGGCGTCTCTGCTCACACAGTGCTGTACCAAAATAATATACCCAGCCCCCTGCATTGACATTCAGCCCCTAGTGAAATCCCTCTACCCATACATAAATCTGACATCAGGAATCATAACATTCAAAAACCAGTAGGTGAACACTTCAACCTCCCTGATCACTCAGTGACAGATCTGAGGATAGCAGTGTTGCGACAGATTAACTCCAAAAGCAGACTTCAAAGAGAAACTATTGAACTTGAATTGATATGCAAACTAGATTGCGTTGCCTCCAGATTAAATCGAGATTTGGAATGGCTCGGCCATTATGTTAATTGAATCTATTTCCCTTAAGTTAACGATCCTCATTCACACCTGTGTGACCATCTTGTTTATCACTTCTAAAGCTTTTTCTTCCCCTGCTGTCATGTTTCCTCTCAACTAATTAGCCTCTTAAGATTGGTCTATACACCTGGACCGTATCATGTTTCTCTGACTGTATAAATGTCTGTCTGCAGTGTGTTTCATTCCATGCATCCGATGAAGTGGGTATTAACCCACGAAAGCTTATGCTGAAATAAATTTGTTAGTCTCTAAGGTGCTACAAGTTTTTCTACCCATACAGGTCACATGCAAGGCTAATCAGGAGCTGGGCTGCATTTGGTTTGGAATTCAATTGTTTCAAACTTCCTATTCCAAAAAGAGCTTGACAGCTTTTTACATTTATCCTGAATGAAGGGTAGCTATAATGTCCATTATCTTCAAAAAGGTACATTATGCTGGGTGTTGTGAGAAACAAGAGCCCAGATTCTTAAAAGGTATTTAGAGCCGGCCCTGGGCAGGTGTCTAGCCGGAGCTGCCGCCGAAGGGGGAGAGAGGGCGGGGGAAGGGAAAAAAAAAAAAGCGGCCCTTGAAATGTGCCGCCCCAGGAATGGCCAGAATGACGCCCCTTCACATGTACCGCCCCATGCACCTGCTTCCTTTGCTGGTGCCCGCCCTGCACTTGCCTCTGTGGCAGGATGCCATCCCAGAACGCCCCCTGGTGGCACAGCAAGGCCCTGCAGGCACATCCACCTCAGCCCCCTCTTTAGGGGGTTCAGAAATAAGCTACTCACCTCCAGAGTCTTTAAACAGTATTCCCCTTCTCCTGGGGCCTAGCTTACATATTGTGTGATGTTCTGTACCTTGGGGGGGGGGGGGGGAGGGGGACACCCAATACCCCCACGTTCATCCTTGTAAAATGGTATCCAATGCAAAGTTTATCATGTCAGGTGTCTTCGGAAGGCTCATGATGTACTGAGCATTGTTGTTATAGTGATGTTATATACATGAAATTATAACCTATAGTTACGAGGCTGAAAATGTATCCTCGTGGCTTAAAGTAAGCCCAGACAAAAATTCCCCAAGAGCAGAGAGGCAGTTCACACCTCATCAGGGCAAGTATGGGACAAACCCAGCCCAGCCTCACAGGAACAAAATACACTGGCCTAGGCAGAAACAAAAGAATGTTAGACTCTTGAGGGAATAACCCCCTTTCCTTTGGTTAGTTTGGCACTGCAATGAGGTAATGCCCACCTGACTCTGAAGGGGGGGAGGGGGCGCAAAGCCAAGAGTGAAGAAAAGACATTTGCCATGCTCTCTTCCACCTATGTCTACAGAAACCACACCAAGTGACTGAAGTGCTGATCAAAGGGGAGAGCCTGGCTGAAGAGCAACCAGCTAGCCTGTGGTGAGAAGCATCTAATTTTGTAAGGACTTTGAAAATGTTAAGATCAGCTTAGAATGCGTTTTGCTTCTTTTCATTTGACCAAATCTGACTTGTTATGCTTTATCTTTATAGTTAAAGAATTTGTTTATTCTACCTGAAGCAATGCGTTTAGTTTGAAGCGGGTCAGAGGCTCCCCTTGGCATAACAAGCCTGGTACATATCAATTTATTTGTTAAATTGATGAACTCATAAGCTTGCAGCATCCAGCAAGCATAACTGGACACTGCACGACTGAGGTTCCTAGGGTTGTGTCTGGGACCGGAGATATTGGCCAGTGTCGTTCAGTTAGACATTCCAAGGAGCAGCTTACATGCCCGAGGCTGTGCGTGAACAGCCCAGGAGTGGGTGTTCTCAGAGCACGGTAAGGCTGGCTCCCAGAGTCAAGGATTGGAGTGACCTAGCATATCACAGGTCCAGATAACAGAGGGGAACATAGAATCATAGAATCTCAGGGTTGGAAGGGACCTCAGGAGGTCATCTAGTCCAACCCCCTGCTCAAAGCAGGACCAACCCCAACTAGATCATCCCAGCCAGGGCTTTGTCAAGCCTGACCTTAAAAACCTCTAAGAAAGGAGATTCCACCACCTCCCTAGGTAACCCATTCCAGTGCTTCACCACCCTACTAGTGAAAAAGTTTTTCCTAATATCCAACCTAAACCTCCCCCTCTGCAACTTGAGACCATTACTCCTTGTTCTGTCATCTTCTACCACTGAGAACAGTCTAGATCCATCCTCTTTGGAACCCCCTTTTAGGTAGTTGAAAGCAGCTATCAAATCCCTCCTCACTCTTCTCTTCTGCAGGCTAAACAATCCCAGTTCCCTCAGCCTCTCCTCATAAGTCATGTGCTCCAGCCCCCTAATCATTTTTGTTGCCCTCCGTTGGACTCTTTCCAATTTATCCACATCCTTTTTGTAGTGTGGGGCCCAAAACTGGACACAGTACTCCAAATGAGGCCTCACCAGTGCCGAATAGAGGGGAATAATCACGTCCCTCGATCTGCTGGAAATGCCCCTACTTATACAGCCCAAAATGCCGTTAGCCTTCTTGGCAACAAGGGCACACTGTTGACTCATATTCAGCTTTTCGTCCACTGTAACCCCTAGGTCCTTTTCTGCAGAACTGCTGCCCAGCCATTCGGTCCCTAGTCTGTAGCAGTGCATGGGATTCTTCCGTCCTAAGTGCAGGACTCTGCACTTGTCCTTGTTGAACCTCATCAGATTTCTTTTGGCCCAATCCTCTAATTTGTCTAGGTCCCTCTGTATCCTATCCCTACCCTCCAGCGTATCAACCACTCCTCCCAGTTTAGTGTCATCTGCAAACTTGCTACGGGTGCAGTCCACACCATCCTCCAGGTCGTTGATGAAGATATTGAACAAAACCGGCCCCAGCACCGACCCTTGGGGCACTCCACTTGATACCGGCTGCCAACTAGACATGGAGCCATTGATCACTACCTGTTGATCACGACCATCCAGCCAGTTTTCTATCCACCTTACCGTCCATTCATCCAGCCCATACTTCTTTAACTTGCTGGCAAGAACGCTGTGCGAGACTGTATCAAAAGCTTTGCTAAAGTCAAGAAATAGCACATCCACTGCTTTCCCCTCATCCACAGAGCCAGTTATCTCATCATAGAAGGCAATTAGGTTAGTCAGGCATGACTTGCCCTTGGTGAATCCATGCTGACTGTTCCTGATCACTTTCCCCTCCTTTAAGTGGTTCAGAATTGATTCCTTGAGGACCTGTTCCATGATTTTTCCAGGGATTGAGGTGAGACTGACTGGCCTGTAGTTCCCCAGATCTTCCTTCTTCCCTTTTTTAAAGATGGGCACTACATTAGCTTTTTTCCAGTCATCCGGGACCTCCCCCGATTGCCATGATTTGTCAAAGATAATGGCCAATGGCTCTGCAATCACATCGGCCAACTCCTTTAGCACCCTCGGATGCAGTGCATCCGGCCCCATGGACTTGTGTTCGTCCAGCTTTTCTAAATAGTCCCGAACTACTTCTTTCTCCACAGAGGGCTGGTCACCTCCTCCCCATACCGTGCTGCGGAGTGCAGCCGTCGGGGAGCTGCCCTTGTCTGTGAAGACAGAGGCAAAAAAAGCATTGAGTACACTAGCTTTCTCCACATCCTCTGTCACAAGGTTCCCTCCCTCATTCAGCAAGGGGCCCACACGTTCCTTGACTTTCTTCTTGTTGCTAACATACCTGAAGAAACCCTTCTTGTTACTCCCAACATCTCCAGCTAGCTGCAACTCCAAGTGTGATTTGGCCTTCCTAATTTCACTCCTGCATGCCTGAGCAATATTTTTATACTCCTCCCTGGTCATTTGTCCAATCTTCCACTTCTTGTAAGCTGCTTTTTTGTGTTTAAGACGAGCAAGGATTTCACTGTTAAGCCAAGCTGGTCGCCTGCCATATTTACTTTTCTTTCTACACATCGGGATGGTTTGTTCCTGCAACCTCAATAAGGATTCTTTAAAATACAGCCAGCTTACCTCGACTCCTTTCCCCCTCATGTTATTCTCCCAGGGGACCTTGCCCATCAGTTCCCTGAGGGAGTCAAAGTCTGCTTTTCTGAAGTCCAGGCTCTGTATTCTACTGCTCTCCTTTCTTCCTTGTGTCAGGATCCTGAACTCGACCATCTCATGGTCACTGCCTCCCAGGTTCCCATCCACTATTGCTTCCTCTACTATTTCTTCCCTGTTTGTGAGCAGCAGGTCAAGAAGAGCTTTTCCCCTAGTTGGTTCCTCCAGCACTTGCACCAGGAAATTGTCCCCTACACGTTCCAAAAACTTCCTGGATTGTCTGTGGACCGCTGTATTGCTCTCCCAGCAGATGTCGGGGTGATTAAAGTCACCCATGAGAACCAGGGCCTGTGATCTAGTAGCTTCTGTTAGTTGCTGGAAGAAAGCCTCGTCCACCTCATCCCCCTGGTCTGGTGGTCTGTAGTAGACTCCCACCACGACATTACCCTTGTTGCTCACACTTCTAAATTTAATCCAGAGACTCTCAGGTTTTTCTGCAGTTTCATACTGGAGCTCTGAGCAGTCATACTGCTCTCTTACATACAACGCAACTCCCCCACCTTTTCTGCCCTGCCTATCCTTCCTGAACAGTTTATATCCATCCATGACAGTACTCCAATCGTGTGAGTTATCCCACCAAGTCTCTGTTATTCCAATTACGTCATAATTCCTTGACTGTGCCAGGACTTCCAGTTCTCCCTGCTTGTTCCCCAGGCTTCTTGCATTTGTGTATAGGCATTTAAGATAACTCACCGATCGTCCTGCTGTCCCAGTATGGGGCAGGAGCCCTCCCCTCTTGCACTCACTCACTTGTGCTTCCTCCCGGTATCCCACTTACCTCGGGGCTTTGGTCTCCTTCCCCCGGTGAACCTAGTTTAAAGCCCTCCTCACTAGGTTGGCCAGCCTGCTTCCAAAGATGCTCTTCCCTCTCTTCGTCAGGTGGAGCCCGTCTCTGCCTAGCACTCCTTCTTGGAACACCATCCCATGGTCAAAGAATCCAAACCCTTCTCTCCGACACCATCTGCGTAGCCATTCGTTGACTTCCACGATTCGACGGTCTCTACCCCGGCCTTTTCCTGCCACAGGGAGAATGGACGAGAACACCACTTGCGCCTCAAATGCCTTTATCCTTCTTCCCAGAGCCACGTAGTCTGCAGTAATACGCTCAAGGTCATTCTTGGCAGTATCATTGGTGCCCACGTGGAGAAGCAGGAAGGGGTAGCGATCTGAGGGCTTGATGAGTCTCGGCAGTCTCTCCGTCACATCACGAATCCTAGCCCCTGGCAAGCAGCACACCTCTCGGTTTTCCCGGTCAGGGCGGCAGATAGATGACTCAGTCCCCCTGAGGAGAGAGTCCCCGACCACCACCACCCTCCTCCTCCTCTTGGGAGTGGTGGTCGTGGAACCCCCATCCCTAGGACTGTGCATCTCATGCCTTCCAATCAGTGGAGTCTCCTTCTGCTCTGTTCCCTCAGATGCATCATTCACTCCACTCTCTGCACTAGTGCCTGTGGAGAGAACATGAAAACGGTTGCTCATCTGAATATGCGTTTCTGGTACATGGACTTGTCTCATACTCTTTCCTCTTCTGGAAGTCACATGCCGCCAATTATCCTCGCTGGTCTTCTGTCCCCGCTGCGCAGCCTGCTCTGAATCCTCACAACACTGCGCCCGCTGAAGCCTATCCTGACATCTATCCAGGAACTCCTCATTTTCTTTTATGGAACACAGGGTTGATACTCGTTTCTCCAGACCTTGAATCTTCTCCTCCAATATGGAGATCAGCTTGCACTTTGTACAGACAAAGTCGCTTCTATCCTGTGGAAGAAAGACAAACATGGCACATCCTGTGCAGGTCACGACAGCGGATCGCTCAGCATCCATAGTTCCTTCCTTCGAAGAGTTTCCTCACTTGTGGCAGAAGCTACTCAGGGAAACCTGCAAGGGGGATGCCTCAGTAGGCTCTCTCCAGGCGAACTCCCAGGCTAACTCCACCTGTTTGCTTCTCTGCTATGCGCTGCTCCGCTGGTGCGCAGCTGACTGACAGTCTTTTTAGAAGAGTCTGCAATGAAGCACTCCCAAATCACACTATTCAAACAGGAAATCAAACACTCAAGCACACGGTCAAAGTGCCAAACTGTCCCCTCAACAGATATTCACTCCCCCGTCTGCAGCCACCTGGTTGCTCTGCCTCTCCCTTTTGTTTGGGTAAAAGGAATTAGGAATGGCAAGGATAGCTTGCCCCCTTCGCGCTCCCCTTCCAAACTCCCTCTCAAACTCCCCTGTTTGCAGCCCCTGTTCGCAAAGTGTAATCACATAGTGTAATCAGCTTCTCCACAAGAGAGTCCCCTTTTAGACACTTCATAGACCCCTTCTTGGAGCAGAGGGGGGCATATTTCCTGTCAGGCTGCTTCTTTGATACAGGAGGCCCACCGCCCTTCTTGTTAGCCTGGCCAGAACAAATGAGCACAGCCCATCTGTGGCATCAAGCTAGGTTTCCCCCAACCCCTTTCTCAGTCAGTGAGAAGAGCTCAGCAGACAGTAACCTTTCCCTGTTGGTGTGCCCCTTTGAAGGAAGGAAGAGACCAAATATGCATTGCCCTCTTTCTCAGAGGGCATTCTAGTTGGGAGAGTGGGAGCCTCACTCTGCCTTCTCTTCAAGGCTTTGTCCTGGGCCCTTGAAGGACTAGCAGCACAGATTTTCCCCGACACAAAAACTGTTCCCTTGAGACCACTTAGTCTCCCCCAATATCTGTTTCTGCCACTTCTCTATGCATTGGGTACCTTACAGATGGCAAAAATCTTAGAGGGCTATGTTACAGAATAGGGGATGGCTGACTCCCTAGGTTCTACAAGCCTGAAGGGGACAGACCACCGCATTATACTCCCATTGATTTCAATGGGAGTTAGGTATCAATACCTTTGAGGATCCAGGCCAGAATCAGGAGGAGGTAAATTACTCCCTCCCTCTTATTACCCTGTGCAGGGATTGTATGGATAAGATGGGTGGGTCTTTATTTTTTAAAATTGCTCCATGCTTCAAAGTTAATAGAAAATAAAGTCCATCCACCATATTTGCATGTGTAACTGCCATTTTTCTTATTTCATAGTGTTCAGCCAAAACCACTTATTGCTGTAATTATAGTTGCTCTCAGACAAGGTGGCAGTATAGAGCAGGAGTGGCCAAACTGTGGCTTGTGAGCCACAGGCAGCTCTTTTACAGTTATAGTCCAGCTCCTGGAGGCCCCCCACCAAAAAAATACACTCCCCCATTCTCCAGGTACAAAACTGGGCAGGGGGAGTTTGGGGTTTCTGCCTTGCAGCAGGGTGGTGGGACTAGGGGCTTCTGCCGTGCGGGGGTGAGATTGTCATGCATGTTCATGTCCACTAACACCCAGCAAGGAGAGAATAGTAACAAATGACACATTTTGGTGTGAATGTAACAGTACATCTGCAAAGCTTAATGAATGCCTACAAAATGAAGTAATCGTCAAAGTAAAAAAGCTGCTCAGCATTAACATATGTAATTAAAGTTATTATATTATTCTATTATGTATGTAATTTAGATGCTCATTAAGATCTTCCTGTAAAACTACTATGAAAGCAATCTCACATTGTTTACCATTCTCCTCAATCCTGTAAAAATAGATGCAGATTAATTTCTGAATTTATAAAGACACTGAAGTGCTTTCTACAGAAAAAGGCTTGCATCACTTGCATAGGTATAACTCCATTGATTCATGAAAGGAGGATCTGAACCTCCATCTCAACAGGCATGATCCAAAACTTCAGTAAGACAAGTTGGTGAAATACCTTTTATTGGACCAAATTCTGTTGGTGAGCGAGACAAGCTTTCAAGCTTACAGAGCTCTTCTTCAGTCATGGGAGAGAAGGAAAAAACATCTGGGGGGAGGAAAGGTTGAGTGAGTTACAGATTGTTGTAATAAGCCATCAATCCAGTGTCTCTATTCAGTCCATGATTTTTAGTGTCTAGCAAAGCTATGAATTTAAGCTCACAGGCTTGTCTTTTGAAGGCATTGTGCAGGTTTCCTTTGAGAATGAGGACTGAGAGGTCAGATATACTGTGAATGCTTTGTGAAAAGTGTTCACCCAGCAGTGATACGGTGTTTTTGTCATTTATCATTTTTCTGCGTGAGTTAATTTGAGAATGTAGTGATTGCCTGATTTCACCCACATTATAGTTGTTATTGGGGCATTTAGTGCATTGGACAATGTATAACACATGCTCCTGTGATAGGTATGTGTAGGATCCATGGATCTTGAAAGGTGTCTTAGAGGCAGTGTTCATCATTGGAACAGTGGAGAGATATGTCTACATGTCTTGCAATGTCCTCACGTAGCGCTACCATATAAAACTCCCCAAGCCCCGCAGGGCCCTGTTCCCCTCAGCAGGTGCTAATCTTGTGCTTGCCTTTTGCCAAGCCATGGAGCATTAGCCCAGCCCCTGGAGTGCTAAAGGGGAGATTCACCAAGCCACCCCAGGACTAGGGAGCTGAAATCCAGAGCAGAAAAGCTACCCTACACCTTTATTACAATGAAGGGGGTGGGGAATGACTGCAATATACCCTTAACTAGGGGGTTCAGTGTAGTAGGAGCGCCACCTTAAGAGTCATGGGGAGGGGGCGATTCACCCCACAACGTCCGACTCTTCAGCGGCAATTCGGCGGCTGCCGTTGTGTTCCGCAGCGGCGGGGCCCCGCACTTCCTAAAGCCGGCCCTGACATGCAAGTTTATTGCCCGCCTGCGGCTCGCGCACTAATTCGACGTTTCGCGCGCTCCCCTGTGATTGCCCTGTGGCTCGCGCAGTAGCTTAGAATCCCGCACGCGCCCCAGCGAGCTGCACGAGTTTAGCTCGGGCACAGATCAATACCAGTTTCTCTCTCTCTTGCGCACGCGCGAGCCTCCTCGGCCGGCTGCGTTTCTCGTACGCGTCCTCGCGCCCTGGGCAGGATTCTCGAGCCACGGCGGTTAAGTAGCTGGGCGTGTCTGACTCTTATTCGTGGGTTTGGCGCGAGCTTGTGAGGGTGACGTGTCCTGCCGGTGACCAATCGGAGCGAGCAGAGGAGGAGGCAGAATGTGCCTCACCCCCTGGCTCTTCCCTCATGCCCGTATTGGGCGGAGCCGGCGCTGGCCTGGCAGTGATGGCGGACGATGGGGATGGGAAACTAAGAACTGAGGGTAGCAGCGGCGGTGGCGACGGCCCGGTGGGCGGGGGCGTAGAGGAGCCGCCCGCGGCGGCGGCGGGAGGCTGGGCTGTGGGCGGTGAGATGCTGCTGAACGTGGGGTTGCTGGCGCTGGTGCTGCTGGCGGCCTATCGGCTCTACCTGCGCTGGGGCAAGCGGAGCGGCCCGGGGGGCGCGGCCCAGCAGAGCCAGGCCGCCTCCCTGCCCCGCATGAAGCGGCGGGACTTCACGCTGGAGCAGCTGCACGAGTACGACGGGGCCCGCACCCCTCGCATCCTGCTGGCCGTCAACGGCAAAGTCTTCGACGTGACCAAAGGCAGCAAGTTCTACGGGCCTGGTGAGGAGCCGGCGGGGGCTGCGGGCTTCGCCTCTCCTGGATACGCCCCCTCCCCCGCGCTGCTCTTCGGCTGGGGTGGGATCGTGCCCCCGCCCCCCAGCGCAGCACGATCCCCCCTCAGGCGGGGGAGCCCCGGCTCTGCCCAAACTCCCCCTCTCGGCGGGGAACAGGCGCTCCGCGTGCTCCTCCTCCGCTGTCTCTGGCTGGCAGGTTGCTCGCTGTGAGGCTGGTGTGGGAATGGGAGGGCTGGCAGGGCGTGCGCCTATCCATGCGGCTGGGGAGGGGGGCGCTGTTCAAAATTGCAAGCTACCACTCATGCTGCTTATTTCAACCAGCCGCCCGCGGGCTGCGTGCTTTAAAATAGCCAAGTGCTGTTTTGGGACGCCCACACGTGAAAGGTTTTTGCAGACCCTGTTTTCTCCCCCTTCCTGGCCTTGCAGCTACAGCCCTCACTGTTAACACTCCTACTCATTGAGCTCTGACTGAAATGTAAAGGGGCATCTGTGAAATAGGAGTCCGGTGGCACCTTAAAGACTAACAGATTTATTGGGGCATAAGCTTTCATCAGTGAAAAACCCCCTCCTTCGGATGCATGGAGTGAAAATTACAAATGCGGGCACATGAAGACTCCTAGACTTTAAGGTCAGAAGGGACCATTATGCTCATCTAGTCTGAGAGAAGGGAGTTACCTCACAAGTAGAGAACCAGTGTTGACAAGGCCAGTTCAATCAGGGTGGGTGTAGTCCACTCACAATAATTGATAGGGAGATGTCAATTCCAGGAGAGGGAAAGTTGTTTTTGTATCCGAAGAAGTGGGTATTCACCCACGAAAGCTTATGCTTCAATACCTCTAGTCTATAAGGTGCCACAGGACCCTTTGTCGCTTCTACAGATCCAGACTAACACGGCTACCCCTCTGATACTTGTTTTTGTAGTGAGCCAAGTCCCTATTCCAGCTGAAATTAATGGTGTTAAATTTGCAAATGAATTTTTGTTCTGCAGTTTCTCTTTAAAGTCTGTTTCTGAATTTTTTTTGTTCAAGTATGGCTACTTTTAAATCTATTATAGAATGTCCAAGAAGATTGGATTTTGTATGTTACCATTCCTGATGTCCGATTTGTGTCCATTTATTCTTTTAGGTAGAGGTTTTTTTACCCAGGGAAGCTTTTGCCCAAATAAATTTCTTAGTCTTTAAGGTGCTGTTTTGGTGGATACGCCTTATTTTGTGTGGATACAGACTAACACGGCAACCCCCTGATACTGTGAAATAGTTGGAATTCTGAGTGGAACTGGGACTAACAGTCTCTGTTCATGTTTACCTTAGTGTAGGTGTGTAGTACTTCATTTCTCAATCTGTCCTAGTGGAAGGTGGGTCGAAGTGAAAGTTGATGCTGTCTTATTGACTTCATTCTAGCTTTAACAGCTGGAAAACATATGGAAGATTTGCTTGCTTATTTAATGGTGCAAATGACCTCCTTTGTTCTTAACACTACAAATTTTAACCTCAGGATAATTGGCTTGTAAGAGAGTTCAGATATCGGCACTACTTATGTAGCGTTTAAAATTTTAAACTTATCTCTTGGAGCAGAGATTGCTTGTAAGGTTTACTTCTCAGGAGCAAAAAACCTACAAAATTAAATGTAGAGGTGTAGCTGTGTTGGTCCCAAGATATTAGAGACCCAAGATGGGTGAGGTAATATCTTTTATTGGAACAGCTTTTGTTGGTGAGAGAGACATGCTTTTGAACACACACAGTTCTTCAGGTCTGGAAACGATACTCTGAGCCTGACAGCTAAATGCAAGGTGGAACAAATTGTTTAGCATAAGTAGTTAGCACATATTCTAAGGACCATTCAAGGTATACTGGCCTGTTAACACCTCTGCATGACAAAAAGAGGGGGTTAGTGGGTTACCGATTGGCTTTATGGCTGATTACAATGTCTCTAGTCAGTCCATGATTTTCATGTCTAGCAGAGTTAGGAATTTAAGCTCCCAGGCTCATCTTTTGAAAGTGTTCTGTGGATTTCCTTTGAGGATGAGGACTGAACCCTTTGTGAAAAGTGTTCACCCACAGGTGATGGGGTGTTTTTAATCTTCTATCATTTTCTTGTAGGAGTTCACTTGAGAGTATAGTGATTGTTTGTTTTTCACCCACATAGTTGTTTTTGGGGCATTTATACCACATGTTGTGATAGACATGTAGGATCCCTGGATCTTGAAAGGTGTGTTTGCGGGTGGGGTGGGTTAGATCATTGTAGCAGTGAAGATATGTCTGCAGGGTTTGGATCTGGAAGGGTCTGATGTTGCTTTGAGTTGGTGTGTCCTGGTCTCTGGGGAGCTTGGCTCTGATGCTGAGCTTGGAGAGGTGGGGGGTGGTGGTTTGAAGGCCAGAAGGGGGGGTTCAGGAATAATTTCTTTCAGGATGGGATCCCCATTGAGTACAAATTGTAGTTGATGATACGCCTATAGGTTTCAGTATGGGATAGTAGGTGACAAAGAGTGGCCACTCTGCCTTGAATGCTTGTTTCTCTTTCCAACAGAAATTGGTCCAACAAAAGATATTACCTCACCCACCTTGTGTCTCTAAGGGCTAGTCTACACAGGCAACTTTGAAGCCTCTCCCAGTGCTCTTAAAAACCCATCTCCATGAGAGGTGTGGCTACCGGCGCTGGGTGCATGGCTAAGCGCTGAAACTTGCTGCGCTCAGGGCTGTTGTTTTTTTTTCATACCCCTGAGCAAGAACGTTGCAGCGCAGCAAATTGCAAGTGTAGATAAGCCCATAGAAGTTAGTGTTGAATTTCTATATTTACATTGAAGCTTTCATACCCTTTTTTGCCAGTGAGGTGAGTAACTTCAGCATAGTTTGAATTGCCTTGTGTACCGTGTTAAAGGAATGTATAGTTGTAATCAATCAAGAAAATCATCGGTAAACAATGGTATGTTGGAAAAGCTGGGCCAACTCAGCACCTTGAGACTTTTTTTAAGTGGGTATGACACTTTCTCTGTATGAAGAGATGGGAGAGATGCCCATTTTCCTCAATGGGGACAATGTCAGGTTAAACAATGCATTTATTTAAAAAAAAAATAAACAAACCTTGTTACCTCTTTTACTACTAATCTGATAAACACATTTTATAAATCTAATGTTCCTTTTCAGCATTCCCGATGTCTACTCTTGAATTTGAGACCAAATAATGAAACTAGTCTAGTCAACGTCACTTCATATTACTTCTAGCGCATAAGAATCAAAGTCTGTGCTGCAAATACTGCTGTATAGTGTATAAATCCAAACCTCTTTAATATACTTCAAGTATATTAAAACATTTTTACTACTGTGTATTGTAAAATCCTCACAAATTCTGGGCCCGTACTACCTGATCATATCCTCTGTCTAGTAAACAAAATGAAGAAATCTTAGTATATTATGTCATAGATATATGAATTTTCTTTGTTCTGTTTTTGTCACAGCTTGATAGTTTTATTTTTGTGCATTTGTGGTTTTTTAAACTGACATTTAAATATAGCGCATATGTGCGTAGAATCTACATGCTGAAAAGTTAGGAAGTGTTCTGTAATCAAAATAACTCCATGTAGTAATTTTAAAATCTTCCATCTTAAAATTGTTTAACATGGAAGATTATTTTAAAATTACTACATGGAGTTATTTTGATTACAGAACACTTCCTAACTTTTCAGCATGTAGATTCTAAGCACATAAGTAATATGATTAGTCCACGCCATGAATATCTTAATAGTGTGGGGAGAAATAAAACCCTATCTTTCTTGGAAACTGGACTGTTTTCTGACCCCTGTCAGCAACCATTGTCCCTGAACTAGTGCTGATACAAATTAATCCACTATTGTAGATGGACCAAACCATTTTTAGCATTGTTACAGAAATCTGTCACTCTCTAATGGTGCTGAACACATTTTTGTCCATCATAGTAGTTGTCAGACCCCTAATGGCATTGGTTCAGGGAGACTACTGGTGACAGTAGTAGTCCAGTTTCAAACTAGAGATAAGTTAAAGGGTGTCAAACTGTTTTTGACATAAATATAAAATGGCCACTTATGAACAAGTTTATCAAAACAATCTCTTCTGCTGAATAAGTTGAGAGCATAACCATGGGTCAAAAGGTGACCTAACTACTGGTGAAAATGATTTGACGGTTTCAGGAATGGATTTTAGATAGCTAATTCACATGGTCAGCATTCTTTGGTGTTCCAATTATATGTGCAGCAATAATGAACACTAAATTTGTTATTTTGATAAGGTGCCCTATTTATATAGCATGCAAGTTTCAGATTGTGCCACTGATAAACAAAATTATAATTCATTACAGTCAGCTAAAATACTACATGCCTCCAGGGTGACTAAATCAATTTTACCATAGTTGTGAAACAGGCTTCATTGTTGTTGGTACAGTGTATTTTTCCTGTGCTTAAACAATAATTCACTTAAGTGGGAGCTCCTAATGGTATCTCAGAAGGGGCAGATGGTGAAAGCGAAAGCTTATGCTGAAATAAATTTGTTAGTCTAAGGTGCCACAATATTCCTTTTCTTATTTTCTTTTTGCTGACACAGACTAACACGGCTACTACGCTGAAACCTTTATTTTAATGCTCAGTCAAATCAGTATACTCGAAGTGAGATGACTGGCTTCTCTAGCATTTGTTTTGTTAGGTCTGGGGTGCTGCTTCAGAGACAAGCTGGAACGTCTTCACTCTCAGGGCAGGTCTATGCTACAGCCGGGAACGATGCTCTGAGATCGATCCACCGGCAGTCGATTTAGTGGGTCTAGTAAAGACCCGCCAGATCGACAGCAGATCACTCTCCAGTTGACCCCTGTACTCTACCCCCGATGAGAAGAGTAAGATAAGTCTCCCTTGCGGTGTAGACCCTGCGGTAACTCGACCTAAGGTACGTTGACTCCAGCTACGCAGCTTACCGCGGTAGTGTAGACATAGCCTCAGGCTCATTGAATAAGTGTGTCTTGAGTACAGATGTTCCTCCTGTTTCATTTCACTGTAATTCTTTTGTGACCCTTATTGGCAAAGTTTTTTTTTTCCTTGTTGAAACTCCACCATTTTGGCCAGTTCTAGCTCTCTGCTGGATTTGTGAACTTAGGTTTTGTTTAGGATGGTACTGTATCTTCTGACTAATTTGTCCTGTTCCAGTACATGCCTTAGCACTCTGAACCATGTCTTGGTAGCGGTGGTCTAAATTAAAGCCCCTTGATTTCAGAAGTGAGATTCAAGCCACTGACATTTATCTTGAGGCAGGAGTTTCTGCTTTTTCTCAGATCAGGTGCTGCGAGATTGCTCTTAGGAATTGCTTCAATGCTTATCCGTGCAGGGGTATCATCCTATCTACTGTTTCCTTCAAATATGTTGATTCTCTGTTGAATCGTGCTGAGTATTGTTTTGCCTCTGGTGACATACAGGTTGTCAGAATGCATTGTCTTGCTCCTATTTTTTCTCTAGATTTGACTGACAAGTCTTTGGAAGATGATCTGGGGTATCTTCCAGTTCTGGAGATATTACCGAAACTCTGTTATTGGAAGCAGATTGTTTTTGAGGCCTCTAAGTGAGATGGCCAGAATACTTCAGAAACACCTGGCTCTAAGTAGATTTCCAGGCCCCGTATCTAGAGAAGTTATGGTCTTGTTTGTATGCCTGCTGGATGAAAGGTTCAATGCAGAAAGTGCAGAGGCTCTCAGTGAAACCAAAGTTTAATACATGCTGAATTTCTCCTCACTTCCTCCCTGTGGAAGAAGTCTTGAAGCTATAATGTTTTGAGCAAGTGATATCAGTGCAGACCTGCACCATTGAGCCATTTGCCATCAACCCTATGTTGAGATATTGATGTATTGTTCTTCAGTACAGAAGGCATCTGTGGTAAGTCGAATTGGCACACAGTTACCCTGCAGAACGTAAGTATCTATATATTGCAGGCTTAATGTTGATTAGCATGGCCCGTCTCTCAAGACGGTACCGTTACATTTAGAAAAATCATAGGACTGGAAGGGACCTTGAGAGGTCGTCATCTAATCCAGTCCCCTGCATCATGGCAGGACTAAGTATTATCTAGACCATCCCTGACAGATATTTGTCTAATCAGCTCTTAAAAAATCTCTAATGATGCAGGTTCTATAACCTCCTTAGGCAATTTATTCCAGTGCTTAACTACCCTTACAGGAAGTTTTTCCTAATGTCCAACCTAAACACCATTGCTGCAATGTAAGCCCATTGCTTCTTGTCCTATCAACAGTGGTTAAGGAGAACAATTTTTCTCCCTCCTCCTTGTAGCAACCTTTTACATACTTGAAAACGGTTACGTCCCCTCTCAGTCTTCTTGTCTCCAGACTAAACAAACCCAATTTTTTCATTCTTCCCTCATAGATTGTTTTCTAAACCTTTAATCATTTTTGTTGCTCTTGTCTGGACTTTCTCCAATTTGTCCATCTTTCCTGAAATGTGGTACCCAGAACTGGACACACTAGTCCAGTTGAGGCCTGCGTAGAGAGGAAGAATTACTTCTCGTGTCTTGGTTGCAATATTCCTGCTAATACATCCCAAAATGATGTTTGCTTTTTCACAACAGGGATAAACTGCTGACTCATAATTAGCTTGTGACCCACTATGACCCCAATCCCTTTCTGCAGTGCAACTGACTGTTCCTTCTTAAGTGGAGTACTTTGCATTTGTCCTTTATTGAATTTTATCCTATTGATTTCAGACCATATCTCCAGTTTGTCCAGATCACTTTGAATTTTAATCCTATCCTCCAAAGCACTTGCAACCCCCTCCCAGCTTGGTATTGTCTGCAAACTTTATAAGTGTGTACTCTATGCCACTATCTAAATAATTGATGATGATATTGAACAGAACTGGACCTAGGGTGACCAGATGTCCCGATTTTATAGGGACAGTCACGATTTTGGGGTCTTTTTCTTATATAGGCTCCTATTACCCCCCACTCTGTGTCCCGATTTTTCACACTTGCTGTCTGGTCACCCTAACTGGACCGCAAACTGATCCCTGCAGGACCCTCCACTTGATATGCCCTTCCAGCTTGACTGTAAACCACCTATAACTCTCTGAGAAGAGTTTTCCAACCAGTTATGCACCACCTTTTAATAGCTCCATCTAGGTTGTATTTCCCTAGTTTGTTTACGAGGAGGTTATGCGAGACCGTATCAGAAGCATTAATAAAGTCAAGATAGACCACATCTACCACTTCCCCCCCCTCCCTCTTTCCTCCCTCCCCGCCCCCGCCTCCACCACCACCACCACCACACACAAGGCGTGTTAACGTGACAAAGAAAGCTATTAGGTTGGTTTGGTAGGATTTGTTCTTGACAAATCCATGCTGACTGTTTCATTTTATTATCTTCTGGTGTCTGCAAATTGATTGCTTAATTATTTGTTTCATTATCTTTCCAGGTACTGAAGTTAAGTTGACTGGTTTGTAATTCCCTGGGTTGTCCTTATTTTCCTTTCTATAGATGGGCACTATATTTTCCCTTTTCCAGTCCTCTAGAATCTCACCTGTCTTCCATGACTTTTTGAAGATCTGGCTAGTGGCTCAGATATCTCCTCAGTCAGCTCCTTGAGTATTCTAGGCTCTCGGTGACTTGAAGACATGTAACGTGTCTAAGTAATTTTTAACTTGTTCTTTCCCTATGTTAGTTTCTGATCCTACCTCATTTTCCCTGGCATTCACTATGTTGGACGTCCAATTGCTACTAACCTTTTTGGTGAAAATTAAAACAAAAAAGTGTCTGAGATCAAGATAGGCCTTATTGCTATGTAGTTGTAGTACAAAGATGTTCCCTGAAGTGGGAGTGTCAGTGCAGAGAGCTTTTAGCCTGGTAACTTGTCCCTTGAAACCTTCAGGGTTAAGCAAGTAATATATTTAGCACATATATTTATTTTTTCATCAATATGTTTGTGATTACTTTCCCAATATGGGTAAACATTATCACCTTTTTTGCATATGGGGTAACTAAGGTGAGAAGTAATTTGCCCAATCGTTCAGCTCTGCCACTAACTTGCTGTCAATAAAACCCAAGTCACCTGACTCCCACTGCTATTGGTACCTTGCAGATGTGGCTCTGGTGGAAAAAAAACACATCAATTCAATTTTTTGCCACGATAGCATTAGCACAGATTTCCCCAAGGCACTCACATCCACTGGTGCAGGGCAGTGCAGCATTTTTGTCCTCAACATCACAGCCTGATGGCATCTAAGAAGTCTCCTGTACAGACAGCTTCGAGACTGACACTTGCACTGTTTACGCAGCGTTTATTCTAAATAAAACTTGTGTGCAGAATTCTGCACCAATGTAGGGGCGCACAATTCATATCGCCCATATTTCCTCAGTCCCCTGCGCAGAAAAACGCAAAAAGAGATCTGTGGCGGGTAGGGTGACCAGACAGCAAGTGTGAAAAATTGGGACAGAGGATGGGGGGTAATAGGAACCTAAATAACAAAAAGACCCCAAAATCGGGGCTGTCCCAATAAAATCGGGACATCTGGTCACCCTAGCGGGGGGACGCGCATCTCTTCCCCGGAGCAGCTTCAGAGACACAAATCACTGCAGGGGGAGTGGGGCTGGGCGTGTGTGCCTGCGGGGGAGATGTTGTTGATCACCGTCAAGGGCGGGACTTGCCAAAAGCGAGACGCCTCTGTCTTGATACTGCGGCTCCAGGGGGCGTGGAGGAGGGTAGGTCTATTTGTTATGCAGGAGGAAGGCTCTGTCCCTGAGGCAGAAATGTAGCTGCCTGCCTAGTAAAATGGAACTTCTTGAGAATTGAAAAAACACTTAATTAAATATTAGTATCATGTTACTAAAATATTTTGTTTTTAAGTTAAAGAAAATAGCTTTTGTAAAAAGCCCCCACATTTTGTTAATGTTGCTGTTGGTGATTAATTGATCTCATTCTCTAAGGCAGAAACGTAGCAAGCAACCTGTGTGCATAGTAACATTGCTATTCTATTGTTAGCGAACTGTTCCCATTCAGTCAGTTCCCCCAGGAGCATAAAAACCTGTAAAAGTTTTAAGGCTCCTACATTACCAGAGTGATGTAAAACCGTATAAATGTTAGTAAGGGAATCAGCTAGGAAGATCTATGAGCTTTCTCATGTTTTTCCTGTGCCAGAGTGGCACAATGGGGTTAGATTTTTACTTATTTAAAAAAAAAAAAGATGTTTGAGGGCAAATAAAATGTTTACCAAGCAGTCAATAAAATGTTGGGACAATCAGAACCAAACACTTCCCAAAATACCCACGTAGGTCCAGGACAATGATTAGCAAAACTGTATGACTTTCATGTACAATGTCATTTTAAATTGCTCAGACTTTCACACTTTTTTTTTTTTTCTGTTTGGTGTTCTGTAATGTAATTTAAATTAAAATTCAGGATTATAACTGGAATGCAGGGTATTAGTTATCAAGTACTTGTAACTTAACTTTCATGTGTTTAGGAAATGCTGAATAGTTATTGTGACTTTATTTGTATTGTAGTTTAAATAACTTACCAAAACATTTGAAACTGGTGTGATTCTATTGCATTATTTTGACAAATAAAATGTGCAGACTTTTAAACATTTTTTGCAGAATGTTTAATTTTGTGGCACATAATTTGTAATTGTTTGGTGCAGAATTGCCCCCAGAAGTAAAAGCTTTGCCCTGTTATATTCCAAGATGGAATTGTAAGTATCATTTTTGCAAGTTTCAGGTTGACTCAAGCCTGAAGACATTAAAATGAAACTTGATGTTTAGCATTGTTGTTTTTTTATGGCTTTTATTCCATTCAAGGTGCCTAATCACACAAGCTTGGGAGGTACCCTGCTTTTCAGGGATATGTATTTTACTACTCAGATATACAGAGTCAGTGAGGATGGTATTGTATTTCTGACTACGTACTGTGTTGTACAATGAGGTAGAAACAGGATCAGAATTTGCAGATTCAACCCTCTAACATCTGGTGGAATGACCAGACTCTGGGGTTGGTATGAAGCTATCAATGGAATTTGCTCCAATCCGTGACTGAAATCTGTGTAACATAAAATAATTTTCTTGTCTACCAACTTGTTCTAATTTAATGTTGGTCAAACAGTATAGCGTATAGTGGTAACATAAGCTTCCTGATGGCAAACACAACATCCCATTTGACCTCTTGCAACAAAATGCTACTGTCATTCCGTGCATACTGACTACTCATTTTAAGTTAGGTAGCTGTTGCCAGCTCAAATTAGGACTTCAGTCTACAGTCAGTATCAGAGTTTGAGGGGACAAACCATTAAGGTACAAGACTTAAGATTTCAGTTCATTGAATTAATTGCATACATGGGTAGTGTACAAAGTGGTAGTGTTAGGTTCTGAATAAGGTGAAGTACACCAACTACTGCATTTCCATATACTTTTTTAAATATGCCAACTTAAAAATAATTAGTGTCAGGAAATTCTAAGACTGAAACTAGAGTGTCTTCTCTGATAAGTTACCAATTTGTGTTCACAATTTCATTTTGTATCTTAAAATTTGTGGTCTGTCATGTTCAAGAAAAAATAAAAAACAACAAAAAGAAGGTTGGAATTTTGCATGTCCTTTTTTTAAATTTTTTTTTACTACTACTTTGTTGGACTGGAAAAACATCCATTGCCAGAAACAAAATGCTTCCAAGTAAAGACTTAAATTTAAGAGAGGCAACTTTTGTATAGTGTCTTTCATATAAACTGTATCTGAAAATACTTTGTTAATTTCTCTCAGCAGTGCAAGTAGGCCAGTATGCTCCAGTATGCCGTACCAGCAAGCTATTTATAGCCAGTACAGTGTACCGGAAAGACACAGCAGCAGCCCTGCGGGTGGAGAGGGCTGGGGGGCAGGGCTGAGTGTTCTGCTCCTCCCCGCTGGGAGGGGCAGCGGGAAATGCAGCAGAATACCAGTAGCTCCTCTGGCGGCTGTTTCGCCCCCCCCCCCCCCCCGGCCTCGCCCCCTCTCAGCCCTGTCTCCGGCGGGGCTGCTGCTGCTGCTGTACTCTGAGGAAGAACAGAGATGCAGCTCCATGCCTGGAAGGGCAGGGGGCGGGGCTGGGAGTTCTGCTCCTTTCCCCGCTGTCCCTCCCAGCAGGAAAAGGAGCAGATGCCCCAGCATCTCCGTCTGTGTACCACAGCAGCAGCCCCGCCAGAGGAAAGGGCTGCGGGGTGGGACGAGGGGTTCTGCTCCTTTCCCTGCTGGGAGGGGCAGTGTGGAAAGGAGAAGAATGCTGGCAGCTCCTCCAGTGGTTGTACCATCAGCCCCTAGCCTTGCCTCCTCAGCCCAGTCTCTGGCACAGCAGGAGGACGACCGAATTCTTCCCCACCCCAGGTAACATGGGATGGATGTGGGGAGGGGATGGGGAGAGTGTGGGGGCCCCGGGCTGGGTGGTGAGGAGTCACATGGAGGGTCATGTGGGGAGGTCACGTACCCTCACTCCCGCAGACGGTGGCCCCTCTGTACCGGTAAGACATGGATTTTATGTGCACCACTGAATTTTCTTCTCCTTACTTATGCCTGTTAACTTGTCTTGCCTGCTAGTTGACACCAAACTGAACTTGGGAGATACAGGAAACCAGTTCCTGACAACAGGAGCTTCAGAGAAAGTAGTATTCATGCTGAATGTGAAGGGGACAGGCTAGTTCTCAAACTCCCTCAATTTGTTTGGGAATAGAGAGATCTATGAAAGGCTGGAGCAAGCTCATTGATTTTTTGTTTTTGTTACATTTTATATGTATAGTTGGGATTGGAAAACATAATCCCAACTATACATTTGAAATTATGGGGTCTAAATTAGCTGTTGCCACTCAAGAAAGAGATTTTGGAGTCATTATGGAAAGTTCTCTGAAAACATCCACTCTGTGCAGCAGCAGTCAAAAAAGTTAACCATGTTGGAATCATTAAGAAAGGGATAGATAATAAAACAAAATATCATATTGCCTTTATATAAATCCATGGTACACCCACTTCTTGAATACTGTGTGCCGATCTGGTCGCTCCATCTCAAAAAAGATATATTAGAATTGGAAAAAGTTCAGAAAAGGGTAACAAAAATGATTAAGGTTATGGAATAGCATCCATATGAGGAGAGATTAATCAGACTGGGACTTTTCATCTTGGAAAAGAGACGACTAAGGGGGGGATATGATGGAGCAGGGATCGGCAACCTTTGGCGCGTGGCCCATCAGGGAAATCTGCTGGCGGGCTGGGATGGTTTGTTTACCTGCAGCTTCCGCAGGTTTGGCCAATCGCAGCTCCGGCTGGCCGTGGTTCGCCGCTCCAGGCCAATGGGGGCTACAGGAAGCGGCGTGGGCCGAGGGATGTGCTGGCCGCCGCATATTTCAAGATGGGCATCTAAAATTTAATGAACACATCTAGTGTTTATAGTAATGTAGATGCCCCTTGCAAAATAGCCTACATCACTTGTGACCCTTTATCTTGTTTTGTTTCTTTAGAAATTAGCTTCTTAAAACTCTTAGCTATATTTGATTAGTTTTTTTTAGGAAATCTTAGTTTGTGCTTTCGGTATAAAATAACTAGATCTGAATTTCTAGATGTCAGTCTGCCCATCTGGATTCTTATACTGAACTCTTCACCAGTTTTTGATGCTCTTCTATACCAGATTACATTGCAAAGGACTCAAAAGAAGTATACGAACTTTTACTGAAATGATTCATTTGTGACTGGTATATAACTTTCTCTTTGAGAGAGTGAGAGCTTGTTTTGAATGAATTGCATTTTGTACATAAGTTCATATTTTACAGGAAAGGATATTCAGGTTGTAATTTGCTACTCTAAATGGCTATAATCATCCGCTTTGTACGTGTCAAGTTTCAGTACCCAATTTGATGTTCAAGTCTTAATGAGCGGTCTTGGCTGTTGGAGCATGCTCAGTGTTGTACCTCTTGTGTTCATGAGAAACACAACAGTGGTTAATCTGATTCAGTATTTTTGTGTGTGTAGATCATGTCACACGTCTCTTTGTATACACTTTCTTTTTCGTATCCTTCCTGATTTAGGATTACTGACTTGTACCTAAAATAGGGCAGGGTTGTGAATATTATACTGCATTTAAGAGAAGCCTTTTTGGGAGTGGGGGAGGTGATGTGGAAATACACATGCCCTTGTGATGTTGGCTTAATGTTAACTGCCTTGTTTGTGAGAGGGTATTTCTGTAAAATAGTACTGAAGGTAAGTACAGTCCATGAAAAGTGCTATGTAAGAGCTAGGTATCAGATATAGCTCCCTCATCATTTTTATGTTTGTTCATACTACAATAGGTCCAGTGGGACCTCTATTTGCTTATAGCCCTATTGTGCGATGTTCAAACACTCACACTCTGCCCTGAATAATTTACAGTCTAAATAGACAGGACAGACAAAGCGTGGGAGAAAGGAAGGATTATCATCTCTGTTTTACAGATGGGGGGGGGAAATGAGGCACAGAGTAAATTTTACAAGGCTACATGGGAACTTGGTGGCACAAGACTGTGGTCAAGCATCTTTCCTGCTCCTAAGTTGAATATACTTGCACCTTCCTGGATGACTTTTTTCTGTTAAGTACAAGGAAAATCGCTCCACAACACCGCTTTAAAATTGGAGTTTTGAAAAATATATTTTTTAAATATAGATGGGTGGCAGCCTATTAAATCTTGTAACTGGGTAATTGCCACAGAGAGGCTCAGCAAAAGCAAACTGTGTAATCCAGTATTTGATATAAAATATTGTTTACTCCAGACATTTACATTCAATGAATCCTGGTCTAAAGAACCAGAATTAGAACATTTTCCCTCTTAGAAAAAATTGGTGCCTCTTTGGGAGATGTTTCAGAATCACTGCAGCACAGGGTGATGGAAGCCTTATTTCTAATGAGTTCACTTTCTGGAATGGTCCATGTACAGTACCTTCACCTGATCTTTCTTCAAGGAAGAGGGAATATGCGGTAAATTCATGCTGGCAACTTTAGGTCAGTTAAGACTTGAAAGAGGGCAATTTTGAGTTCCCATACAATGTCTGAAGTCCTGTTTCAAGGACTAGCATTAAATGTAGTGATTTAGACATGCCCTTGCTAGTTGTAAAGAAACTCCTTTTATGCTTTTGTAATGAACATTAATATTTGACCACTTTATTAGAAAAGAGACAACTGGAAATCACAGGTCTTATTACTTATCTATAATCATTACTTTTTGTTGTCAGCAAAACTGGATGTATGCATAATTCTTCACAGGTTGCAAAGCAAACAAAAAATTCCAAAGGCCGCCCTAAATGCTTTGAGCTAGATCATGAAAACATAATTTCAGTATCATGTAATCTACCACTATTCTTGTTTTATTTTTAATGGAAAATTTTCTTTAAGTAAATAATCGTAATCTAATTTCCTGTTTCAGTTAGCATGAGTTGATTAGCAGAGAAGTTAGTTCTCCTTAAGGAGGGCCTCAAACTGGAATAATATGCAGCAGGTTGAATATTATAATAAATGCAGCTTCCCAAAGAACCATACAACTTCCCAATTTATAGAAACAGCCGTAAAGCTTGTAAAATCTTTATAAGTTTTTACTCTAGATACATGGAGCAAAAGCCTTTCCGAGAAACTTTTGCTTAGACATGTCAGTCCACACATTCCCATTAGAAGACATTGATTTTATATTGGAAGTCTAAGTTACTTAAGTAGGTAATGGCATTTATTGAACCATTCAGTATGGCAAAGGGACATTGTTTTAAGTGCTTTGGAAAAGAAAAATCTGAAATAAAATGCCATTCCATTCTGTAGGCTGTTGTTAGTAATTGCTTTTCTTAGGCTAGGGAGGTGGGAACTTTCAGGCAGGTGGGGCTCGTTAGCCTTGGAAGGCAGCCCACCTAGGAGAAGGAAAACTCTGATTTAAAACCTCCGCTGCCTTGTGGCAATACCCACTCATGGGAAAGGCTAAGGGAGTCAACATTGAAACCAAATCCGGTGTTGGAGTCCCGATGGCGGTCTGACATTGTCCTCAACGTCATTCCGGCAACTCCTGCGACGCCACTGGTGCCAAGTTGTATCGACATTGTCTTTCCCTTGGATCCATCAGTTGCGTGGAGAGGGGGGTTCTGCTGCATGGGCAACAGCTGTTCCTCCATATCACCCTGCCATGGCTTGCGCCCTGGAGAGGACACTCCAGCTTCGCCTCACAGCGTCGATACAACACGGGAAGAAACAGTTTACCGGTTATAAGCCGCCTCCTCAATTGGCGTAGAGCTGGCACCAGGGGTTGCTTCTGACGGTGGGAGGGATCACCACGTCTCACTGGACAACTATTGCCCGCCTCAAGCTGGGCAGCCCCCAGCCAATAAGGTGTTGTCCCGCCACAGTTCACCTGCTTCACTGGGTGCGTGGGGCTTAGTGTACGTGAGTACCCGATAAGTGGACTGCGAACCATGCACCAGGCAACAACAAAAGAAAACCAACATAAGAAACCAGCCCTCAAGTTAGGATGCTGGAATGTACGGACCATGACAACTGGCCTATCACAAGACCTTCAGGCAATCAGCGATGTTCGGAAGACTGCAGTCATCAACGATGAGCTAGCACGACTCCAAATCGATATAGTCGCATTGCAGGAGACACGGCTGCCAGACGACTCTCAGGGAAAAGAACTATACGTTCTTCTGGCAAGGGAAGAGTGCCAAAGAAATCAGAGAGTGTGGTGTTGGATTTGCCGTAAGAAATTCTTTACTGGGGATGGTGGAACCTGGTCAACAAGGAACTGAAAGACTGTTATCACTCCGACTCCACACATCCACCGGACCCGTCAACCTGATCAGCGTGTATGCACCAACACTCGGCGCCACCAGGGATACCAAGGACGAGTTCTACGACCAGTTAGACACGATCATCAGGAGTATCCCTAAAGAAGAGCACTTGATACAACTGGGTGACTTCAATGCCAGAGTGGGCGCTGACCATGACTTTTGGCCAACCTGTCTTGGAAAGTTTGGCATTGGAGAAATGAATGAGAATGGACAACGACTTCTGGAACTGTGCTCGTACCATGACCTCAGCATCACCAACTCATTCTTCCAGACAAAGCCTCAACACAAAGTGTCCTGGAGACACCCTCGCTCCATGCATTGGCACCAACTCGACCTGATCATCATCAGGCGTTCTGCCTTGAAGTGCGTCCTGCTTACTTGCACCTTCCACAGTGCTGACTGTGACAGTGATCATTCGCTGGTGTGCAGCAAGATGAAGCTACAGCCAAAGAAGATTAATCGCTCTAGGCCAGAGGGCAAACCCCGCATTGATGTGAGCAAGACCGCACACCCAGACAAGGCAGAGAAATTTACCCATGAGCTCTCCGAGGTGCTGAACTGCATGCCTCCCGGTGGCTCCGCCAAAGAGAGATGGGACCACATCAGAGACGCAGTACACAGCACAGCCATGAAAGTTTTTGGAAAGAAACGAAAAATGAACAATGACTGGTTTGAGGCCAACTCCGCCACACTCACGCCAGCCATTGAAGAACGCCGCGCTGTTCACCTGGAGTATAAGCGTTCCCCCAGTCATAGGACTCTACAAGAGTATCGATTTGCCAGGAGCAAAGTACAGAGACTAGCTTGACAGTGTGCAAATGATTACTGGCTCCAGCTCTGCCGGAGCATTCAACTATCTGCCGACACTGGAAACATCAGGGGAATATATGATGGCATCAAGAAGGCCATGGGGCCCACAAAGAAGTGGAGTGTGTCACTAAAGTCTGCAACAGGCAAAAACATCCAGGACAAGAGCAAGCAGATGGATAGATGGGTGGAGCACTACTCTGAAGTGTACTCCAGGCAAAACACCGTCACCGAAGCTGCCCTCAATACTGTGGATGGTTTTCCCTTTGAAACTGAGCTGGACAAGAAGCCCACCATGGAAGAACTGAAGAAAGTCATTGAGAGCTTGTCCACAGGAAAGGCTCCAGGAAAGGATGGCATCCCACCAGAAGTTATCAAGTGTGGCATCAATGTCCTCCTAGAACACCTCCACGACCTCCTCTGTCAGTGCTGGGATGAAAGTGCAGTACCTCAGGATATGAGAGACGCCAACATCGTGACCCTCTACAAGAACAAGGGTGATAGAAGCGACTGCAACAACTACAGAGGCATATCACTCCTGAGTGTTGTGGGTAAAGTCTTTGCACACGTGATCCTGAACAGACTGCAGAAGCTTGCTGACAGAGTTTACCCAGAGTCACAGTGCGGGTTCCGAGCAGGGAGATCCACAACCGATATGGTTTTCTCCTTAAGGCAGCTGCAAGAGAAATGCAGAGAACAGCATAAGCCGCTACTCCTTGCCTTCATAGACCTGACCAAAGCTTTCGACCTTGTGAACAGAGATGGGCTGTTCAAGATCCTGGCAAAGATTGGCTGCCCACCGAAGCTGCTGAGCGTGATCCAGTCTTTTCAGGACAACATGAAAGGCACAGTACTGTATGATGGCTCGTCCTCCGATGCCTTCGATATTCACAGTGGAGTAAAACAAGGCTGCGTTCTTGTTCTCACACTCTTCGGCATCTTCTTTGCAGCGTTGCTGAAACGTGCCTTTGAAAATTCCACAGAGGGAGTCTATCTCCACAACCGGTCTGACGGGAGACTTTTCAATCTGGCTCGACTAAAGGCCAAAAGCAAGGTACGGGAGGCAACAATAAGAGACATGCTGTTTGCAGACGACGCTGCCCTGGCCACCCACACAGAAATCGATCTCCAGCGTCTGACCGCTTTTCCAGAGCTTGCGAAGAGTTTGGGTTGACAATCAGTCTTCAGAAGACCAAAGTTATGGCCCAGGATGCGGAACATCCAAGCATTGCCATCAATGACTATGTGCTAGAGGTGGTCAGTCAGTTCACCCAGCTCGGATCTACCATCACAGACAATCTCTCACAGGACCCTGAGATCAACCGTAGAATCGGCAAGCCCATCACAATTTTGGCCAGTTTGTCACAGAGTGTGGGACAACAACATGCTGACCATCAACACAAAGGTCGCTGTGTACCGCGCATGTGTGCTAAACACTCTTCTCTATGCCAGCGAAACTTGGACCCCCTACGCTTCGCAAGAAAAGAGACTGAATGCCTTCCACATGCGCTGCCTCCGTCGCATACTCGGGATCACTTGGAGTGATCGAATAACGAACAATGAGGTGCTGGAACGTGCCAAGATCTCTAGCATATTCACTCTCCTCTGTCAACGCCACCTCAGATGGCTTGGCCATCTAAGTCGCATAGAAGATGGACGGATACCCAAAGACTTGTTGTATGCTGAACCTGCCTCTGGAAACAGAGCTACAGGACGGCCCCACCTTCGCTTCAAGGATGTCTGTAAGAGGGACCTGAAGACTGTTCAAATTGACATCAACAGCTGGGAAGAGCTCGCCCAGGACAGATGCAGATGGAGACACGGTCTGACCACTGGATTGAAAACTGGTGAAGACAAGCTGCGGCAGCTTGCCGAGGAAAAGCGGGTTCAACGAAAAAGGAAGCAGCGGCTCCAACCCACAGCTGACACCGCCTTCAAATGCAGCAAATGCAGTCGAGACTGCCACTCTCGTGTGGGGCTCTACAGCCACAACAGCCGCTGCACAACCATCAACTAAATATTCCCCATGGGTGCATATCCATCGTCTCTCGAGACTAACGGACGCCAACAACAAGGCTAGGGAGTTATGACACCATATGGCAGGGGTCAGCAACCTGTGGCATGCGAGCTGATTTTTAGTGGCACTCTGCTGCCAGCTCGGGTCCCGACTGCTGGTCCCGCTCAGCCCGCTGCCTGACTGGATGAACGGAACCCCAGGCTAGCAGCGGGCTGAGACCCCGGCTGGCAGGAGCCCATGGCGGGAACCCCAGAGCAGCGGTGGGCTGAGCATTTTGCATATATTTAATTCTTTTCACAGTCACTTCGGCCCGCAAAGCCCCTTCAAAAATCTAATATGGCCCTCGTCTCACAAAGTTTGGAGACCCCTGTGGTAGGTTATCTTATGACACTACATATCACTATGGGCAGCGCATGGCATACACCCAGATCACTAAAAATACCCACACTAAAACTACTGAACATAATTTAATCTCTTTGATTCAGAAGGCACTTCAGGATCTTGTAGTGCCTCAGGGTCATCATTATCCGCGTCAATTATCATTGTAGATGTAGAACAGAGGTGGCCAACCTGAGCCTGAGAAGGAGCCAGAATTTACCAATGTACATTGCCAAAGAGCCACAGTAATAAGTCAGCAGCCCCCACATCAGCTCCAATCCCCCTTTTCCCCCCCACCCCACTGCGCCCAGCACCTCCTGATCAGCTGTTTCATGGTGCAGGAGGCTCTGGGTGGGAGGGGGAGGAGTGAGGGCACAGCAGGCTCGGGTGGGGGGCGGGAAGGGATAGAGTGAGGGCAGGGCATGTGGCAGAGCCAGGGCATGAGCAGTGAGCACCCCCCGGCACATTGGAAAGTTGGCGCCTGTAGCTCCAGCCCCGGAGTCAGTGCCTATACAAGGAGCCGCATATTAACTTTTGAAGAGCTGCATGTGGCTCCGGAGCAACAGGTTGACCACCCCTGATGTAGAAGGTTTAGGAGATTGGGCTGAATCTGTAATGACCCTATGATGCACCCTGGAAGCTGGTGGTTTTTTTTTTTTTTTTTTTAAATAAATCCTTTATCAGTTTGCTTGCTTGTTTTCTGCCTCTTGCATAAAAGTAGAGTGCAGAATGTGCAACTGCATAATCTCCTGGACAGTATATTAGTCCTGGTTACTAGATTGAATATTTGTATTTGGAGATATCAGAAATGCCAGTTAATAGCACTTTCTGGTTGATAAAGTGCCAGATAACACAGCTTTTTCTGTATATTGTACAGTACTTGCTGATAACATATTAGCAGGATCATAGATACATGTTAGGAGATCAGAACCAGCATAATGAGTGCATATAGGAACCTCGGTGGAGGGGAGAAGCTGGCCTTTTTGGTTTATATGTCTTAAAAATGTTTGAATTTTACATATGACAGTATACTATTAATGAGATCTTTAGTATACCACATAGCTGTACTATACAAAGTCATGTCACAGTTAGCTTCCATGAAAAATATTGAATAACTTTACATTTTGGTTGGTAGTTTTTTTGCTTGCTACTCAGAGTTGGTGCTTCAAATTGTAGTATGTAACTGTTTTTTAGTTTCTACATCTAACAATTCCCCAAGGTTACATTAAGTGTGGTGTTGTGCTTGAGGAACTTGGCCACCTAACTTTAAACAAACTGCAGGCGCGACAAAGGGTCCTGTGGCACCTTATAGACTAACAGAGGTATTGAAGCATAAGCTTTCGTGGGTCAATACCCACTTCTTCGGATGCAAGCAGTGGAAATGTCCAGAGGCAGATATAAATGTGCAGGGAAGATTCAGGCTAGAGATAACGAGGTAAGCTAATCAGGGAGGGTGAGGCCCTCTTCTAGCAGTTGAGGTGTGAACACCAAGGGAGGAGAAACTAGAAGAGGGCCTCACCCTCCCTGATTAGCTTACCTCGTTATCTCTAGCCTGAATCTTCCCTGCACATTTATATCTGCCTCTGGACATTTCCACTGCTTGCATCCGAAGAAGTGGGTATTGACCCACGAAAGCTTATGCTTCAATACCTCTGTTAGTCTATAAGGTGCCACAGGACCCTTTGTCGCGCCTGCAGATCCAGACTAACACGGCTACCCCTCTGATACTTTAAACAAACTGCCATCAAAGTTTTTGTATAACTATATTTGTTTGTGGTCATTTTTGTGAATTTTATTTTAGTATGTAATCATGCAACATTTGGGTTACTTTATGTATGTAAAACTTTTTTTAATGGGATTTTTTTTTTTTACATGAGGGCAAAAACAGAATTTTAAAAGTGTATTGAGTTAAGAGAAATTCTGCAAAGCTATTTACCAACCTCAACAGGAAATCATATCCATCAGAGTCACACTTGCTTTCCATATAGTAACCCTCTATTTGATAGTTTGAAGTTTCATTAGCACAGTTGTATGTTTCTGTAGGTCATCTAATGGACTAAGCGGTAATTACCTGCACTGCTATGCTGGAGCCTGATTCAACTGCATTCATGCAATGTGTTAACTAGCTTTCTGGAGGGAAAAGGTTATGTCCATGTTTGTTCCGGTCAAACTCCAGATTGGGTAACTGTTTGCCTGTCTAAAATACCTCTATGTTCAGTTGGATAAACTATTAAAAGTAGAGCCAAGATGTTTATGAATGTTGGTCTGTTATTCTGAAATAGGTGGGGAGACTAACTTGTCTGGTAATTGCCACAGGAAATAAATAAAAGCGTCAGGCAGGCAACTGCAGTCTTCAAGCGTACTTACACAATCTAAGATTAAATTGGCAGTTGAAAAACTTACTTTTGTTTTTGGAAAAGTAACTGACATTGTTCTCAACTCAGTTTTAGTCCCAAACTTAATTTGTTTTTAGAAAAAAGGTCAGTAGATCAGCTTCCATGACTGGGAATAAATAGCTGTGAAGGGAAAAAAATTAAGACACTACTGCAGTGTTTGAAACTCAATGTAGCAGAATGGAGAACCTGAAAATAAAATGGACTTCCATCAATTTTCACTGCTCTGCCTGAGAAATAAAAAGTAAACAATACAAATGATAAAGTAAACTGGATTAGAAAACTAGTAAACTTTAATATAGGTAAGAATGCTTATTTAAAATAAACAGTTGTATGCCCCTTTAAACACTGACATGCTGTGATTTGGACTCCGACTCCACCTTGCAGTAAGCTGGTTATTAGCCTTCAAGTTAGGACTAAATGGTTAACTGATTTACACCACCAACCTCATACATCTTGCAGTACAGACCTTCATTATAGAATAACTTGAAATCAGATCAGTGGAATTGCTTCATTTCCCATTTTTGTGTTAGGCTCAACTTTATAAGAATACTCTGAGTTTGATGGTTCATAAAACATTTCTTTAAAGAACTGTGTGAAATGGTTGAACGAATACCCTGGTTTTACATTAAAAAGCTGTTCTTCCACCCTTGGTATCACAGTTGTGTTCAATGACCTAACATCAGGGAACTTAAGTTGCAAGTGTATGTATAATGGATTTCTATTTTAAGATGTTACCAAAACTTGAAGTAAGAGAGCTGAGTCAAACTTAAATGGTCTCTCTTGTATGTATGTACTACACTTCCTATCTCATTCTGTTCTCTTATGCCTTCAACCTCAGAATGCAGAAGCACTTGAAATGACTCTCACATAAGACAACAGTTTGACTTGTGATTTGGTCTTGTCAGATACCTGTGTAAAATATTTATTTTTCCTGCCTTTGCTTCTCTTGTCAGCCTTCCCTGTCCGTCTCATAGTGATGCCCATTGTGGAGAAGCCATGCCACTAAATGCTTCTCAACATTACAACACTGCTGTTCCTAACAACTCCTCCAGAAATATGCGATGATGTAAAGTCTTGTTTTCCCTGCTGTTTCTGCCACACACATCTTAAGTGTTGAGGTCAATCACTATAAATAAACTTTGAAAATATCAATGTGTTTCTATTTTCAGAGGGTCCATATGGAATATTTGCTGGCAGAGATGCCTCCAGGGGACTAGCAACTTTCTGTCTAGATAAAGATGCACTCAGAGATGAATATGATGACCTATCGGACTTAAATGCTGTACAAATGGAAAGTGTTAGAGAATGGGAAATGCAATTTAAAGGTAACTTTTTAAACTATCAAAACGTAATTGCTTACTTATACTACTGAATCTGTCAAAATGACAAATGGGTTGGGTCTATTTAAAATGTTCATTGCTCACTGCACAGAAGTTGTGGCAATATTTTTATCTTCTTGGACAAGTAATTTTGAGTTACTGAGTTTTAGCTTTAGAAGTATCAGAGGGGTAGCCGTGTTAGTCTGGATCTGTAGAAGCGACAAAGGATCCTGTGGCACCTTATAGACTAACAGAGGTATTGGTATTCACCCATGAAAGCTTATGCTCCAATACCTCTGTTAGTCTATAAGGTGCCACAGGACCCTTTGTCCTTGGCTTTAGAAAGAATTTTAATAGTGCCTATGTATGTATTTAATTACTTTTTGTTTATATAAATAACTAAATAGGAAGTGTCGTGTTTCAGACTTGATGTGTTAAAGTATAGAATTTCACTCCACTGACATAACAGGTCTCGGAGTGACTTTAACTAGTATAGAGTATGGCACCTTATAATCATAAGATGTTCAGTGTAGATTCCATTTAATCTTTCTCGTTTGGGTGTAGTACTGATCTGTTTTCTTAAGTCAAAATTTTCAAACCACACTAAAATGAACAGGCTAATCAATGGGTTTGCAAAGTGCATAAGGATAGAATTTTCACCCTAACCATTGATCAGTTGTGGGAGAGAGTGGTCAAAGAACAGACCAGTGCAAAATCCCTACAAAGATATTTCAGGGTCTGATCTTGCTGTCAGTCAGTGTTTAAAATTCCTTTGAGTGCAGTGATGTGGAATCAGAACCTTGGCATGAAAGGGGGCGGGGGGGGGAGGAATCCCTGGTCTGTAATGCACATTAGTTACAGGGAAGAGATTTAGTGGAAGTAGCTGCATTTGATTGTAATTGATACATAAATGTCTTTTCCAGAAAAATATGACTACGTAGGTAGACTCCTAAAACCAGGGGAAGAACCATCAGAATATACAGATGAGGAGGATATCAAGGATCACACTAAACAAGATTGAACTTTGTAAAAACCAAAGTCGGGGCCTTCAGAACTGCAAACTCTTATTCCCCCATCACAATGTCCTGCATCTTTGGGTACAGTTCATCTGCTGCAAAAAACATTCAACAGGTTTTGTACAAAGAAAATAACACACACAATGAAGATTTGAATACTAAGCATTATTTGTGCTGCCAAACTTTTTGTTGCAGTTTATTTGTAATGTGGGATAAGGCTTAATTTATGAGGAGGGGTCAGGGATGTAAAAGGTTAAAAAAACAAAACAAAAAACCCTACTCCTTTTTATCAGTAAGATTAAGCCTTCACATGGTTCATACTTACAGGCTCTCTAAGCAAGTTTTTTAAGAAAATGAAAGGGGTGAGTTTTGTTTCACGTTTTCTCCTTCTGCATTAAAAATATTTACTCACATACATCAATACTAGCAATCTGGGCCACTGAAACTGGTGTTAAAATGTGAATTTCCAAATTTGTTTTGTATGTGGGCAGTAGTAGCCCTGGCAGAAAAACTTCAGTTTTCTTGAGACATTGTTGCAGATTTGAAGGACATACAAGTGATCTCTCTCTCTCAAAAGGATCTGGCAAAACTAAGTTGTTGCAAAGAAATATCAGCTGAAACCTGCCTTTTACCCTTCCCCTAAATCTAATCAATATTAATTGTGCCTTATTTCACTTAAATAGACTTGAATTGTTTTAAGGGAAAGCCCCCAATATGTGGTTTCAAAGTCACGATAAGCACCATTGAGACTGAAGTTAGAATGTTCTGTTGACTAGCAAACCTTGATGTCATTCTGTATATAGAATGGAAAAGGATTACTCAGTGTTACTGCCATATATGTTAATATACATAAACTTGATTAGCATTGTGATGGCCAAATGCATTCCCTCATGCTTCTTTTTAAATAATTAAGCCACCCCACCATACCTCCCCATCCCCAGGAGCTGCCTAATTTTTGGGAGCCTAGCCTTCACAACGCTGTAGTGAGGGTGTGTGTGCGCGCGTGTATGTCTCTGGGTGGGTGTCTGACTGCAAGACTTGGGAGGGATTGTTTCTGCAGATACTGTAAATACAAGTACCATTTTAATAAAGCATGTACAATACCAAATGTGCTGTCAGATTTTGTGTAAGCTATTAGTACATTGGAATATAATGCCCAGGATTGCCATGTGCATGTAGAATAAGGGGAAAAAACGTAGGGCACTAAATATTTTTGCATAGCCATTAAATAAAACAATCTAGCTCTGTTTTTCTTACACCCTTATTTATGAGGAATCTTAAATGACTTATTCAGGGTAAGCTTTGGTTTAAATAAATGTGATTCAAGAATATAAACTAATAGACACATAGAAATGAAGCATTCCAGGGAATTGGTGTAATACACAAAGTTAACAAGATAGGTCCATTGTTAAACTGATAGTTCAGTCATTTGAGTTAAGAAATTCCATTTAATCCATTCTTTCTTTTAACATCTTAAATGCATGGCTGCTTTATCTAGTCAGGGGCAAGTTGCACCAAAACTATAATCTAATTAAATGTTTTTAATTTTATGAAGGCTCATCTTGCTTTACTGATTTATGTGGCACTATACTAGTAGACCCTATTAAGGGAGAGAGAAGTTGCAAAAACAAACTACACAATGTTTGGAATAAGTAAACCCTAATCAGTTACTTTACTGTGTCTACTAGGTTATACACCAGCAGGGTCCTTTTGTCCAACATTACAGGACAACTCTAACCCATGCTAAGGGTGGATGTGAGGATGTTTGTCTCACTTCCATTTTTTATGCAATACTTGTTCTTTGTAAAAATTAGAAATAATCACTTAGCCTTCCATTCTGAAGCCACAGTTACAACTTTTTCCCACTCCAGTAGTTAAAATTATGCAGTCTGTTTGAAAGAAATGAGCAATTTGTGATTTGTAGATAAGTCCTCTGATTTCAGTTAAATGTTTTAAGTACTAGTGTATTTTACACTATCACAAGTAGCATTCAGTAGGGCTACTCTGAAGGGGAGTAGAGTTGATGTTAATCCAGACAACTTTCTGTAGCACTCCTCAAGACAAACAGTTACAAAACAAGATGCTGTTACAGATTCTCTTTGTTTAATACAGAAATGTTAATGGGAGTTCAGTGCCAGTATGGTCCAAACCCACACCTTGAGTGCAGATGCTAACTACTCTACCAATCGTTTGCAGCAGCCTGTTGTAGTGAAATCAATTTGTCTAAAATTCAAGTAAGAGTAGTGTTGCAAATTACAGTATCATACTTTATTACTGTATAATGAAGGGAATACATCCCTCAGAGGCAGATAAAACATACAGGAATCCCCTTACATTGAATTCTGCTCTTAAAAACTCTCCTTTAAATTCACTTGATCACAGGCCTTAACACAAACCACCTTCAAAAGTTAGTAGTTTTACACTGAAGACAACTGCAGAACTTTTTTTTTAGTTAGTGGCTGTTAAACTCTAGTTGTATTATAGTAACTTTCATGGCTTTGATTTTTCTCTTTCACTTGATTAGAGCTCTAGCCTGGTCATAAGGTACATTAGCAGTATTCAATAAACATCCTATTTTAAAAAATTGCATCCTTAACTCAGGAAATCAATGTTTACATTATAGGGCAGTCCCCTAATCATTGCTTTAGGCACCAAACATCAAAAATACTGGTCTATAATTCAGACCCTACAAAGACTGTTCCTTTGTTTTAATTTACATGAATGAGAACCACCAGAAACAGTTTTAATTAACTTGTACATAGAGGAACAGGATTGGGTGGACTTAAATTGTGTAACCCAATGCTAGGTGGATCAGACCTCCCTCTGAGAGGTAGTTCAAGTTTTGAACACTTTGGCAATGTTTGTACAGTTTATGCCAAAAAAGTTTCATCTGAATAAAGTTATGGTGGTGTACCAGAGGATATAATAGAATGGTTTGTACTTTTCACTTACTTACAGAATTTCATTTTTCAAATACTAATGAATCAAGCCACATTACCCCCACCAGGTAGAGAAGCTACACTGGAATAGGCAGACCTCCTATGTAACAATCACAAGTTGACTCTCCTGTTTCCATTCTCTATGTGGGGTGATGTGCTCTACAGGGGTGTGATTTCTAAAGAGCACTGACATGCTGCACTTTAATTGGTCCCTATAGACCCTGTATAACTAATGTTAACAGACCAATTAGTGCAGTCTGTTAGCAGACTTTAGAAATCACACCCCCCGTAGAGCCCATTACCCCATCCTGTGAAAAACCATGTGATTTCTTGCACCAGTGCTTGTGGATTTAGCTCCAGAAGTGGATGCTGTAGGGTGTTTGTCAGTGTTGTCTAACCTTGCACAGTGGTAAAAACAGTACAGCTACCACTCTTGCCATGTGTAGTACAGCTGCCTCTTGTGTTATTTAACATGTTGCCTAGACCCAAGCACATTCATGTGGCTTAGTTTTTTCCTGTTGCCTAACACTACAGCTGTACAGATAATAAAAACTTGTGCTTTTTTTTTTCACATATATATATATATAGTGAACTAGATTCAATTCAGTTTTTAAAGCTGCAAGAGTTCACACTCCAATACATGGCAAATCAACAGGACAAACATTTCAAAATGTACAAGCTAAAAGTGGTCTGAATCCCAAAGACTACATAATAGTCCCACTAGAACAGAAAGATAAGTTTTGCTTTCAGGAATTGGGTAAGATTTTGTCAATAGAGGATTGATTACAGGTCCTATATTACCATCAGTGGACAGTGCTCTGTTGCATTAGTACAACTCCATGTACTTCAGTAGATTTAATACACTTGCAAGAACACGTAGGTCCACTCTGTTCAAAGTGATTAACATTGGAAACTTCTTAAAGTATCAAAGTCATAGCTCTTAAAAAGTGGTTTTAGTATCTCTTTCATTGAAACCATTGCAGTTGTACAATAATTGGGAAATGTAAGAAAGGAAACGGTGACATCTTGGAAACTTAACTCAGTTAGTTATTTAGCCTACTGTAATTAAAGAACCCGTAGACTGCCATTTTGTGAAGTGAGTTTCCTACCTCTTGTGACAATGGCACCCATGGTGCACCACGTCACATCATCCAGGGAGAAAAGGAAGTGGAATATGATCTGAAACTGATTGAATAGCAGACCCAAATGTAGCATCCACTCCAAAGCAGTGCCTTGAACATGTGGATGGAGGCTCATGGCAGATTTCTGCAATAGGGATGCCATTCAATGGGGCAAAAGAAATGGACACATCTTGTGGGATGAGCTATAATTCGAGTGCTTGCACATGTCCATTCCAATGGAAGCGTGTGTATGCCCCAAGCACAGTTGCCAGAATTTTTTCCCCTAATGGTATCCATTGAGTTTGCTCCAGTGCCCTCTGGTGCCACGCACTCATAGCACCAGTATAAAGGGCCTCGCTGACCTTGCATCCCCTCAGTTCCTTCTTGCTGCCCAACGATTGCCGGAACAACTCTTGTTTCTTAAGAGGCAAATTTCCAAGTGGTTTTTCCTTTATTTCTCTTCTTTTCCAGTGTATATAGTAGTGATCTTTTTTTAAAGTTACATAGTTGTTGGACTCCTTTGTGCTTAGGTAGCAAGGTTCATGCCTCAGTAACTGGGCTTCAAGCCCTGCACTGCCTGCAGCATGTCACATTTCAATCCCCGCAATATTGGATCCTGTTTTCAAAGCTCCTGTCCCTCTTCTTCAATGCCTGCACTTGCATTCAGACTGTTGGATACTCAGCATAACAGAAGTGGGATGCATCCTCCAGTTTTTCTACCCCACCTTCCCCCCTCCACCCCATTCCTCTTCAGGGACCTCTCACAAGCAACTATTAGAATAAGAAGTCCAATCCCTCCTTCGGGTGGGAGCCATAGAAGAGGTTCTGTGTCACTTAAGAGGAAAGAAATTCTATTTCCGTTATTTCCTAATCCTGAAAGTCAAGGTGGTCTCAAACCTATCCTACACCTGCGTCATCTCAACCACTATCTCAAACTAAGTTCTGGATGGTCTCCCTGGCTTCCATCATTCCCTCTCTGGATCCGGGCACTTGGTATGCCACCCTCGATTTAAAGGATGCATACTTCCACACATCAATTTTCCACCAGTTCTGTTCCCTGCAAGGCCACAGCCCAGGATCTCTTACAGACACCTTCCTGCTATCATGGGTGAAGATCAAGCAGGATTGGGCATGGGTCAGTCGCATGGCCCAGGCAGCATTAGTTCACAACCCTGTCAGGCCTCTCGCTGGAAACCCCGCTCCTGCTTTCGCTACACCCAGACCTGATCTCCCGACACCATGGGCAGCTGCTCCACCCAAACCTCAGATCTCTTAGGGCTGGTCTACACTAACCCCGCCTGTCGAACTAAGATACACAACTTCAGCTACGTTAATAACGTAGCTGAAGTCGAAGTATCTTAGTTCGAACTTACCTGTGGTCCACACGCGGCGCGCAGGCTCCCCCGTCGACAGCGCTTACTCCTTGCGGCGAGCTGGATTACCAGCGTCGACGGGGGAGCACTTCCTGGTTCGATTGATCGCGTCTAGACAAAACACGATAAATCAAACCCAGAAGATCGATCCGACGCCTCCGATCCAGCCGGTAAGTGTAGACTAGCCCTTAATCTGATGGCCTGGAAACTCCATGGCTGAATCCTGAGGAGCAAGCTTCCTCAGAGCAAGTCCGTAGAGTTCTGCTAGGCAGTAGAAAACCCTCCACCAGGACCACTTACCTTGCAAAATGGAAGCGATTCTCCCTCTGGTCCTCCCAGTGTGGCGTTCCGCCCACGCAATCCTCATTGCAACTCATATTGGAGTTTGCATCTGAAACAGGATCTGTCTATTTTTTCATCCAAACTCCACTTAGCAAGGATATTGGCCTTCCATCCCTGGGTCGACAACTGGTCCTTCTTTTCATACGAGATGGTCAGCCTTGAGAGGTTATTCCCCCACATAAGAGCCTGTTCCTCCCTAGGACCTAAACCTCATCCTGTCAAAGCTTATGGGTTTCCCGCTCGAGCTGCTCGTTGATGCACCTCTCCTGGAAAGTGGCTTTCTTGGTAGACATCACCTAGGGCAGAAGGGTTGCAGACCTGTGCCCTCACATTGGAGCCCCCATATACAATCTTCTTTAAGGATAATGTGCAGCTGGGCCCGCACCCGGAATTCCTCCCAAAAGTGGTTTCACAATTCCACTGCAGTTAAGCAATCTACCAGTGTTCTTCCGAAAGCCAGGTACAAATAGGGAGGCACAACATCTACACTCCTTGATGTTAGATGTGCCCTGGTATTCATATACAAAGGACCAAGCCATTTCGCAGATCAACCCAGCTATGCACAGCAATAGCAGAGAGGATGAAAGGCCTTCCTATCTCCACCCAGAGAATCTCATCCTGGATTACATAATGAATTCGTGCGTGCTACAAGCTGGCAGGCAAACCTGACAGCTCATTCTACAAGATCACAGGCCTCCTCATCTGCTTTCTTAGCGCAAGTCCCATTCAGGACATCTGCAGGGCAGCAACCTGGTCTTCGGTGCACATGTTCTCAATGTACTATGCCATCACCCAACAAGCCAGAGAGAATGCCAATTTCAGTCCCACAGTCTTGCAGTCAGCTTGTTCCTGAACTCTGTGCCCACTTCTAGTGCAACTGCTTGAGAGTCACCTACATTGGAATAGACATGTGCAAGCATTCGAAGAAGAACCAGTTACTAATCCTTCTGTAACTATTTTTTGAGATGTGTTGCACATATCCATTCCAAAATCTGCCCTCCTTCCCCTCTTATCAGTTAGATAGTAAGAAGAAACTGAGGGAGCACAGGGTTGGCAAGGCTGTTTATACCAGCTCTATGAGCTTGTGACACTAGAGGTGCTGAAGCTGACCTGACAGATGCCGCTCAGGGAAACATTCCACCAACTGTGCTCAGGACACGCACACACCTACATTGGAATGGACACGTGCAATACATCTTGAATAACAGCTACAGAAAGGTTAGTAAAAGTTTTCGCTCGCAGGCGGTAGGACACTAGCAACTTCGTAGCAGGACAGAATACAACTGGAAACCGGCTTAGACTCTGTGGACACAGGTGTACCTTTAACCATGTCCACAATGGGGGGGGAGAAAATCAAATAGCTCTCTAGTCCTGTCCAAACAGGAGGCTAAAGCCCTCCAAATATCCAAGGTGTGAAGGTTCTGGATGGTTTCCTTAGACCGATGAGGTTTAGGGTGAAAAACCAGATTAATAGTCTGATATGAAAATCTGATGTGATGTTAGGTAAGAACCGGGATGTGGGGATATCTTGTCTTTAAAGAAAAAAAAGAGCATAGATGGTGGTTAGCCATCAAAGTACTTAACTTACCAACTCTCCAACCAGAGATGATATAGCTACAAAAAAAGCACTTTTCAGGGATAGATGTAAAAGTGAAGACATAGCCAGAGTTTCAAAAGGAGGCTTCATCAGAGAGGTGACAATTAAGGTCAAATCCCAGGTCAGGGTGTGTTACCTGATATTTGGAAACAGGTTAGATAGCCCTATAATAAATCTAGAAGCAAGCTGATTGCCATGAGCATCAGCAGGTTGATATGGAGAGTAGATTGTGGGCAGACCATCTGCCCTCAACAGTATGGTCCTGTAGGGGAGCTCACCATCCTAGAAGGGAGGCATCTGAAACTATGGGATGACAGGGAATGGATAGTTGAAGGGACCGTCTGTGAATTTTTCCAACAGTTGAGAGAGACTAGCACATGCTGAGGAATGGAGAGCAACTTTCAAACTCAGTCTGTTGGGGTATAAATGTCCTGAGCCAAGCCTGGAAACAGCAGACGTGCAAGTGGACATGTAGCACGATGAAGACAGATGCCACCACATGACTGAGGACCTGCAAAGGCTTAATGGGACATGAGTAATCAAATGTGTCAGAATAAGAAATCTGTCTTCAGTAGGTAAGCTCTGGCTGTTGTATTTGCTGAGCAGGCAAGAGAGGACTTCTCAATGTTGAATTGAAGTCCTAGCATGGTGAACAGGACTGAAGCTCTCTTGATGGCAACCTGGACCTCAATGCAAGAGCATCCTTTAAGCAGTCAATCATTGAGGTAAGGGAAGACTAGGACTTCCCCAATGATGAAGTAGGGTGGTAACAACTGCCATAACCTTAGCAAACATCCCAGGGGCAGAAGAGAGCCTGAAGGAAAGCATTCAATACTGAAAGTGCTTTTGACTGATGACAGATCACAGAAACCTCTTGTGAGAAGGATGGATCACTATATGAAAATATGTATCTTGTAGCTTGAGGGTTGTGAACCAATCCCTAGGATCTAGAGATGGTATGATAGCTGTGAGTGTTACTATCCTTGTGTCTTGAAGTGTCCCTTGAGGAAAAAGCTCCAGGAAAGTCAGGCTGAGGTAGATGATCAAAACAACCTTGGATAGAATATTTTGAATCAGAGCTGTCTCCACAATCCAGAAAAGGGGGTGGGCATAGACACAGGTGGAGGAGCAAATTAAATGACAGTTCACATAGGTACCAGGGAACCAGTTGGTACTGGGGATGAAGTTTGGAATGCCTTTTGGCAGAAGATTTGATACTATCATCCACAAATCTCTCTTGCCCAATAGTCGGGAAGGTGATCGAGCTGCAGAAATAGTGTGCTGTGGTCACAAACTGATATACAGTGGGGTATCTGGGCTTGGATCTGATGCAGGTTGGAGGGAATGCTCCATATGTCGCTGTTCGTCCTGTAATGACTCTTGAATCCCGAGCAAATCTTGTACTTAGAAAGCACACGAGTATCCTCCGAACAGTAGATATGGTGCAAGTGGCTGTCACTAACTGGGATTAACTACCAACTGAGACAATAATTAAATCCTGGGAATTTAGGCATACCCCAAGGAAAAAAGGTCTTCAGTAAAGGGGAGTTCCCCTGGAAAGGAGGGAGGGTAAAGCCTCCTGAAACTTTTGCCCCCTTTAACTAAACTAAACGTATTAAAAATAAAACTCAAGTATCAGAGGGGTAGCCGTGTTTGTCGCTTCTACAGATCCAGACTAAGGGTCCTGTGGCACCTTATAGACTAACAGAGGTATTGAAGCATAAGCTTTCGTGGGTGAATACCCACTTCTTCGGATGTTTGCATCCGATGAAGTGGGTATTCACCCACGAAAGCTTATGCTTCAATACCTCTGTTAGTCTATAAGGTACCACAGGACCCTTTGTCGCTTCTAAAAATAAAACTGTTAAGCTAGTCTGTTAGGACTACTAGAGATTAAAGTAAAGATTAAATAAACTAAAACAGATTGCTAGCAAAGCAAGTGAGCGCTATGGAATGCTCAGTCTCAGGCATAGATGGTTGAAAAAGAACTGGGGATGGTTCATCTGTCGTAGCCCTTAATGCCCTTCGTATGGGGCCTGAGGATAGCTAGGGGTGTGTGGACCGAACAGGCACTGCAGCTGAAAATTTCGGATCCAAGGCACGCACATGGGAAAATTTAGATTTAAAGACTACGCTTGAGGCTTGATTTGCAGATGTACTCTCTGAACATTAGTCTCCTTTGTTTATCAAATAGCAATGCTACTGTCTCTTTCCCATCCCAAAATGTTTTACATGCCTTCTGAACAATATTCATGCAGGCACTGAAATTAGCTGATTTTTTATGAGTTTCAGAACAAGTTTCTCCATGGGGGGGGGGAGGGATAGCTCAGTGGTTTGAGCACTGGCCTGCTAAACCCAGGGTTGTGAGTTCAATCCTTGAGGGGGCCATTTAGGGATCTGGGGCAAAAATTGGGGTTTGGTCCTGCTTTGAGCAGGGGGTTGGACTAGATGACCTTCTAAGGTCCCTTCCAAGCCTGATATTCTATGATGGGACCAAATTCACTGCTGGACTAAATGACTTGAATAAAGTGTTCTTTTCTCCAGCTGTGAATTTGGGCCCAGGGTATACGTTTGAATTAATTCAATCACTATTTAGTTAATAGCCCTTGTACATTCCATGCATCCATCATTTGATTATAGAAGACTGCCAACATTTTAATTGCTTATCCAACTCATTCTATTCAACGTGCCATTGCGGCTCCGTTCTATGCAGGGAATAGGATCCTTGAAACTGATGCAGCTCAAAGTAAGCCAAGTAACAACAAAAGAAAAACAAATGTATCTACAATTTTACAAGATGCTAAAAGAGATCTAGCTTTCCCCCTTCCTCAAAACCCTTCATTATTTTTGTTTTTCTGCACAAAGTTTAAATTCCTCATCCTCATTTTCAAAGTGCTGTTCCAACACTACGCTTGCATTGCTCTAAGTAATTTCCCACCTCAGGACCTATAGTCACTCTTCTTGCTTAGATACTCCTTATCCCCTCCCACTTGGATCCTGGTGCTCTTTTCAAACTGCCTTTTGACTGAAATAGCCTCCTTTTCCTCTTCATAGAGTCCTAGGACAGAAGGGACCATTGTGATGAACTAATCTGACCTGTATAACACAGGCTATAGAACTTCCCCAATATAATTCCTAGAGCATCTTTTAGAAAAAACAGCCAATCTGGATTTTAAAAGTGCCAATGATGGAGAATCCATCACAATTCTTGGTAAACTGTTCCAGTAGTTAATTACTCACTGTTAATAATTTACACCTTACTTCCAGTCTGAATGTATCTAGCTTCCACTTCCAGCCACATTGGAACATGTTACACCTTTCTTTACTAGACTGAAGAGCCCATTAAATATTTGCCTCCCATGTAAGTACTTACATTGTAATCAAGTCACCTCTAAGTTACGCAACTTCAGCTACGTGAATAATGTAGCTGAAGTCGACGTACTAAGATCTACTCACCATGGTGTCTTCACTACGGTGAGTTGACAGCTGGCTCCCCCGTCGACTCCGCCTGCGCCTCTCGCTCCCCTGAGTCGACGGGAGAGCGCTCAGTGGTCGATTTATCACGTCTAGACTAGATGCGATAAATCGATCCCCACTGGATCGATCACTGCCCGTCAATCCTGCGGGTAATGTAGACAAGCCCTAAAGCATGTTTTTTAGGATACAGTATTCCAGCGGTGGTAGCACCAGTGCCAAATACAGAGGTAAAATAGCCCCTTCTCCTATTCAAGATTCCAGTTGATGCAGCCGAGGGCTGTGTGTTAGCCACAGAATCACACTGGGAGCTCATGTTCAGCTGATTATTCACCATGACCCCCAAATCTTTTTTTAGAGTTACTGCTTCTTTTGCAGAAGGTCTGTCTTTACTTTAAAATCCTCCCTTTAAAACCTACTCCCCTTTGCCTGACTTTGCACCTCTATTTTACCGTTGCCATATTCACACATTTTTTAAAAAGAAATTTCAAATATGAATGCTTCCCCCCCAATCCTCTTTTCTTTTTCTTATTTGTTCTTTCCCTTATCCCTACTGTGTGATATTTCCTGCACTTGTCTAATATAAATGAAAGGCCTTTGGGCAGTGACTGAATTAGTTCGTACAGCACTAGAGAAACTTATGTCACTACATAAATATTGAATAGTAAACTGGATTTTTAAAAGAGTTATTGATCTTGTACATCAGAGCTGCAACAACTTCAAAGGCTTCTACTCAGTGTACAGAATCAAGCAGGAATAGTTCTTTGAAAAGAAGTGCTGCAAAATGAGCTAAGTAGACATTTTGGGCTAGCTTAATTACAGCATTAAGCCCCAAGAAGCAACATGAGCCAAAATATAACATCCAGGCTGAAAAGCAGATTGCTGTTGAATTCGTTTGAGAAACTTTTCCTTCAAATGAAGAGGCAAAGTTTGAAGCTTTTCATCAATTACATAGGATTCATTCAACTCACAATAGTTTAGGAGCTGGAAAGATCAGAAATTCAAGAGACGGGCAGATCCCAGGTATGTATACTAAATTGTAAGATTTACAAAGCGGATCTGTAAAGAGAGACAGCACATTTGTCTAAAAACAATTTAACTATTTGGATTCCTACATTTTTAGGATTTTTCTAAACATACCATACTCCAAGTCACACAGTCAAACTCGTGTTGAAGACAGTAAGCTACATCTTCCACCTCAAGAAAAGTAGATGTACACATTACTGATTATCAAAAGATCATGTTGTGGTGCTTGCTACTTACGAAAAGTCATATCCACTTCTGCAATAATGCTTTCTTACCATTCACACATTTCCTCCAGTTCTCCAGGAAAAAATGCCTTTAAAATCATGGAATTCCACTAATATATATGCAATACATTTCAACTAAGAATTATTTCCAATTTTGGGTATTATCTAGTACTGGTAACTGTATATGCTGGATATTTGATACTGGATACTCAGAACGAGTTATGGGGAGAGACATCACGTTGAGATTACAGATGGTTGCAGGAGGGAGTTGTATTTGTTTTTGAGGGAAAAAGAAGATGCTAATCCATATCAAAGAAGATTACTGTCTTCTGCTTAGGGCCATGTTTAGCATTTTACCTGCCTCTTTGTTTTAAACCAAAAACAGGATTATATGAAAATGATTCTATCAAAATTGCAGAAAACTGCAATTGGAGTTGTTCTGCAAACTTATGAATTGGAGAATCAAGCCATTCCTAATTTTAACAAGATTAAATTCCATAACACATACCTTCACTCACCTATAAAAGTAAAGTTCATACAAGTCTACAATCTGAGCTTTAAACAATATTTTCCATGTACAATTTTACAGATCACAAACACCACAATTGGGTTTTTTTGATATTTTTATAAAATTTGCAAAGATATACCACAAATTACACACACTGAATGCTAAATATGCACACATTTCATTCAATGAAAAAGTGAAAGTAAATATTCAAAGTCTATTACTCGTATATACAGTTTCAATCCAAATTTACATTTGCATCATTTTCATGGATAGAAAGAGGCATGGATCAAACAGGTCTGAGATATATGACTAGTATGTTGAAAAGATGCTATTTAAAATGTTCATTTGTATCAATTCCTATTATGTTAGCTCCTATTTTCCTTTTAAAATAGGTTACTTCTAAAAGGCTCAATTTTGTATTGAAATTACTCTATTAGGAAGGCCACTGCTCTATACTCATTTACAAGTGTGTGTATGTGTGTGTGTGTTCATAATTGTTCTATTCAGATTCACAAGGTAACATGACTGAAAAATGTTAATGGACTTGAAGTTACATCAACTTGTAAAATCCACTACAAGTTTAAAACTCATTCTTTGGATGTTGAGTCGTTTAGGACACCTCCCAGTATTAAGGCATCAGTGTTAGACATTACTTCTAGTTATAAAGTTAACTGAAGGCTGTTTGGTAGTTCACAAGTATAGCAAAAATGAACTCATTCCTATCTTCCCACCTACCTTAGAAAGAAGTCATTTCCTCAGTTATACTAAAATGTTCTAAATCAAAATAAATGAAGTTAATAAGTAATTACAGGTGATAAAACTCGTGATTTTACTCATGTCCCAACACTAGAAATGAATGTTTGAATTGTTTACATTTAATGAAACTAATGTCTTGACCGGTTTGTTGAAATCTCATTTAGTCTTATACCTAGCAGAATTTTAAATTATAACTTCATTCACATACATTCTAAAATAGAAAAAAATTTAGAATGAGTGCTTTCATTTTTAAATTTGTCTCAAAAGTAAAACTAAATATTTGAGTTGAAATTAAAATAAAATCTTTTTAAAAATCTGCTATACCTCTCGTAGCACACTTTATAACCATGAAATAGAGAGAAATGAAAAAACAAGAACCTCTATGAAACTGAGGATGATTTGAATGTTATTTGCTATTTTATCAACCTGCAAAAACTGCAGATATTTAGTGAATTTAGGACAGTACAAAAATCAACATACCCACTTTCCCCTTCTACTTTACTTTTGCTCACAATCATATAAAAACAAGTGTTGAACACTTCCTTAAAACTAAACCAGTTGATGTCCACTCAGAAAACTCCACACTTAACAAAACACTAACTATGGCGATCCTGAAATAAAAAACAGAAAGCAAAATAATTAAATAGAATCCGGAAGCGCACACAGTTCTGTACAGCTTCACATCCTTAAATGTGCTTTTACTTTTTACAAAAAAGCAAATATTTTTATAGTTATATATGTAAGAAGGAGCCTACAAACTTAAATCCTTTCTGTAATTTAAAAAAATATACACTCTTTTTGGCTTTGATACGTACAATTAATAATTCATAATGGGGAGATTAGGTGAAGAAAGCTTAGTAAGTAACATGGATATATTGTATCTTCTTTAAGAAGTATGAGCTAAAATGTAAGGCATCCCCAAAATATTTTTTGCATATAGTACAGGAATGCCGTTTTTGTAAACAATAGCTCAAGGAAAGCAATACTGAAACCATAGACATTTTCCTAGAAACCCTTTGATGATCTCAGAACCAGCCACCCCCAACCATGGGAACGTTTCTGAACTTGCTTGTGAAGGAGAAAATGCAATCCTTTGTCTTCCCATACATGTGTTTTTAATCAAGCATTAGAACAGTTCCCCCTGAAAATTTCTGAACTACCATATTGATGTAAAAGTTGTCCTCAAGAGCACTAACTTGTCTTAAGTCTATTTTTCAGATATGTCACCTTCTGTTGATTTTGTGGCAGCGCTGTTCTTGCTTAACTTGTCAATTGATTCCTGCGCAGTATTCCCGTCGTGAAAGTTTACTGGGATCTGAAACTGATTGTCAACTGTGGTTTCAGCAGCAATTATAGTCTTAGAAGAGGATGTAGGCTGATGTCTATGACAACCACTCTCCTCACCTATTGAAGCTGAAGGTCTTTTTCTCCCAGATATTTCACTAAGAGGCGGCTGAAAACATTAATTTAACCAGTTTAGTATTTTTTCTACAAGTATGGATATTACTACTTTTACTTTCATAGTGGAAGATCCCACTAGAAAGACATGTTTAAAAGGCAGGAAGACTAACCCACTAAAACTTAGTGCTATTGTTATGAAAAATCTTTAACACTTATAAACTCAGTAGTATTCTAGGTTCTTTATAGATAACGTCCATGCCCCCAAAGATTATATAGTGTAATTGAATTTCAATATAGATATTTGACTTAGTCCTGGCATTAAAAAAAAAGAAAAAAAGTCAAGCATGAAAAGAAGAACCCACAACAAACTATGTGGTAACAGTTAAGAGAAACATGAATTAAACAAAACTGTCTCATGCTAAGGCTCTGGTGGTACATAAGGTCCCCACCCTGTGCACTGAGCACCATCACTTAACCCCAAATCACTGAGTTGGGAGCACACAGCACCTACAGGAACATTAATTGGCTACCCAACATCACAGTCTTAATGCCCAGCCATTAATGGAAAATTAACATTACATGAAAAAGCAGAGTTTTCCTTTATACCAGGAGACAGACTCAAAAACGGCAATTAAAGTCAGTAAACACTAAATAGTAAGCGTGATGGCTGTCAGTGCAGTTCAGTGACAACTGCTCACTGGACATTAACTTGCTGCATTCTTATAACTATCTGCTGAGAGATTACCTACACTAAGAGCACTAATTACAGGTACAGAGTCAGGTAATTAAAAACAAAAATGTCCTTACTTCTTAGCTTAAGTTTATTAAATTGAACATTTTCTAAATCTATTTTTTCCCCATTAATTCTATTTAGCGTTGGCATTTCACTCATCCTAGACAGTGAAAATGGATTAATCTGTTTCAATTTTGTTTAGTTTCACATTCTGGCTTCTTGTACCATGCTGCAAACATTACAAATTAACAAATCTACACAAAACTATTTTATTTAAACGTAAAAAAAACATGAAAACATATCAGTTTTTAGGATTTGTAGAATCTTGGTTTTACAAAACCTAAATTAACCTGATAGTATTCCTTCAGCAATAGTACACTCAATGTTTTGTTAACAGACCTTACAAACTTACATCAACTCTGAAGTCCTCCAGTCTCTTAAAGTTACAAAGGTATTCCTGCAGTTTGGGGTCAATGGGTAGAATTTTGGATTGAGAGTATTTCAGGTAAGCCCAAAACTTTTCTAATCCATAAAGCTGACCTAAAAGCAGAAAAGTTCATTGTCAGTTTTACAAGTTATAAAAAAATAGTATTAAGTATCTAACTGTAAATAAGTAATTTCTCACAATTCCCCCTATCTTTAGAGAGCCTTAAGAAATGGCAATTACCAGATTCATAGTCTTTTTTTGTTTCTTCTTGGAAATCCTTGAAGATCTCTTGTCTGAATTTTTTTTCCAAACCATAGCTGTAAAATCTAAACAAGCATTCCAATCCATACCTGCAAACAGAGAATAATGATTTAAGGAAATAGTCAAAATGCATATTACACTTCCTCAAGGGATGTAAATGTTATTGGAGTTCTGTCCTTCCCTTTTACACTTGAGTAAAAATTAAATACCATAGTTTAAATTTCTTTCCTACCCATCTGATCCCTTCCTTCCCTCCATCCATTTTTACTTACTTCTAAATTTTTCTCAGTGTTGTAAATATTCAAGGAGTCAAATAAAAGAACAGCTCTTATAAAAACATATTACTGACAATGGGTCTCAGATGGTCCCTCAGCTCCCACGACAATTGTGTGTGCATCCAAGTGGAAGACAGACTGATGCTTTGTTTTCCTATAGATGGATATTTTTAACTTTGCAGTGAGGAAACGGGCAGAATACTTTAAAGATGCCACAAGCTAGTTGACTTCACTCTCTACACACTCTCTTCCACTTTGAACAAAGCACTTTGTGGAATAATCTCCACTCCTAACATGTCAGTCACTTGAATCCTTGAGCTTCTGGAGAAAGCATCTACAGATTCCATATGTTTGACAAGCAAGGACTTCAGATTTTCTTTACTCCTTCATTACCTGGAAAGATTCTCAACAAGATTTTGCACTCAAACCTGCCATGGCGCACCCCCTTGAAACACAGTGTAATCCTTTATTAAACTCCAACAATATGCTTGTCACTGATACAAGACAAATAGTCTCTGCCTTCTTGCTTACAGTCTAAAAAATTAAGACAGCATGTCAGACAAGTTCCTTGAAACCAATTAACTGCTGTTTTGTACATCTTCACTTCTCCCAAATCCAGAGAAATCCATCTAAACTCAAAATCCCTGTTTTGAGTAAGTTATACCAGAGAAATATTATTGGAGTATTTTTCTGTTTTTCCAGTAGTATAGTCTACCTTAAGCAGAAGTTATGAACCAGATTCAGAAGTCACTTGGTGAAATTCTAGGTCCATGTTATGCAGGAGGTCAGACTAGATGATCCAAATGGTTCCCTCTGGCCTTAAAAAACCTATGAATCCAAGCAGCAGCAGCAGCATCTCTACCTCATATTCCTCACAGTCAGTAAAATGGGTAATACTTACTCTACCTACCTTATTGTGAGGATTAGTGTTGATGTAATACTTTCCAATTACAAACGTGAAGTAGTATTATATACTACATTAAAGGATTTGGATGAAGAGCTATCATGCGCAAGGAATGGATAAATGGATAAATCACAACTACCGTGATCAGATCCTACATCCTACCTTCAGTATTATACCAATTCTAAGCATTGCAAAAAATATGAAGACCACTGTTTGAACAAATGGAAAAAAAAGCTTTTGACTGTTAAGCTACATGGAAAGAATGAGCCAAGAAACTGTTTATACCACAAAAACTATCATGCAATTGTGCATTACCTGCAGAGCCAAAACATCCTGTAGGAAAAATGCCACTAACTCGCTTCAATATTTAGGACAGTTTAGTATCTGAACACTTAAATTGATAGACTATTTTGTCATACTCTCGCTCCTCTCTCCATTTCCAGGAATAGGAGGGATGTGTTTTTCTTCTTCCATTATCTTTATTATGGGAAAGGACAAAGAGATGGGTTTCACATTTTGTCTTGAGAACTTGTAGGGTTTATAGTCATTTTAAATCCTTTAAAAGGGAGTATGGAGAGTTCCATCTTCCTTGCAGCTATGTCAGGGGCAGAGGGAGGAAGAGAGCACATGCACCAGGCCTTGGTAATTTAAAGCCAGAACCTTAAAACCTGACTGATTGATGAGCAGTCAGTGAAGTGATCAACACACCAGATGGATGTGTTCTTGTCAGCTTGTGATACTCAGTAGGCAGGCTGCTGTGTTCTGGAACAACTGCAGTTTCCTCAGCATCCGCAGTTTCATTCCCAGATACACTGTGATACAGGAAGAGTCTGGACTTCAATGTACAGGTTGCTGTGGCCAACAATTCATACATCAAGATGAGGTGGAGTGTCCAGTACAACAGTAGGCGGAAGCAGTTCATTCTGGCTGTTGCTATTTGGGTAACCAGCATCAGCAAGTTCACCAAGACTCAGGCTGCATACCAATTTGATGATGGGAAAGCCTCTCGCTGATTGGTAAGGCATTAACTAGTCCTTCAGAACATTTCACTCTCCTCATCAGCATCGTCTCCTTGTCCAGTTTTGCTTCAGTCAGCTGTTCTTCATCCAACAGCTGACCTCATTCAGGCTCAAGGATAGCTAGGATAGAGTACTTATCTTGATTTCATAAGCACACAGTAGGGCTGAGTGCATCTCCACACTGCTGGCATTTTAAAATCCTGGTCTGACAGACAATAATAAATAGGATTATGGAGAGCATAGAGCTTTGGGGATTTTCACATATAAGCTCTGGATGTGCACTTCCCATTTCCCAACACAATCCTCTGAATTCAGAGAGTGAGGAATAGGAACCATACTAGCACTCTAATGCCCTACTATAACTTTGAGAGTGAACTAGCAACATTCCATACAATATTCTAGGATTGCATGTACCTGCTTCTCCCAAATCTTTTGAAGAACTTGGGAATCACACTAAATTGTGGTGGGTGTACATCACATCTAACTCCCTATACATCAGAGTCATCTGTCACCAAGTTTAAGAGCAGCCAAGGACCTAGCAGAGTTTAATTACTTCTGGTGTTGTATCTGATAGCAAAAAGATCCATCACTGGACGACCCTTTTAAAGATTTACTTTGCTACCAAACTTCTGCTCATGGTAGCCTATGATTCTGTGACTTGTTGGGCAGTGTGACTTTTTCCTCTTTTTTAAAATGCTGGTCAGATGCACCAATGAGGAAGACATTTTTATCTGAGATAAACCATTCCCAAAGACTTACTGCTTCTTGATATAAAAACAGAAGACAAAATATTTCTGGGATTTTAACAGTACATTACCACTATGTTACCTGTGAGAACCTGTCCCCACTTGCATTTGATCAGAGGAGCAACATTCAGAGAGCAATTTACAGGCCCAAACGTTGTGTGCGCTATATGAGCTCCATTAGTCTTCAAAGGTCTTGGGTCACCAACAGGCCCAGATGAGTATCCCACATCCTAAACTGTGAATGTCCATTTTAACAAAGACAGAATTGATAGTGCAAAGGAAATGTCCAGCAAAACATGATCTAGACGGGACCATCACACTAGAAAAATGACGTTTTCCAGAGAAGTCCAAATCCTGTTTAGAGTGAAATAATGCATTTAGAGGGGAAATTCAATCAGCTTTTTTTTTGGCTCCTGGAATCACTTGAGGGCCAACTTTTTCTTGAGTCCTCGTGATAGCAGAAAAGAGGATACCATAGGGAAAAGACTACACAGATTTCATCATCCAAGGGGATGTATTCAACATCAGATGATGACAGACAAATTAATGGATTTCATTGGTATGACTTAGATCAGACGTTGGTATTGATGACTCAAGAATTTTTGGTCAGACTTAGCTGTTCCGTCCTCTTCTAAAGAACCTTGAGATCCCTATCCCTCTCACTTCAGACTTAGGGTGGAAAGAGTGCAAAATGCAAACAGCTGTGAGGTGAATGCCCAGACGTCCAAGGCATTTTTGGCTTTGGGCAAGTTGGTCCATTAAAGGACTACTGCTGTAGTGAATAATGTGAAAAGTGATTACCTTTCCACTTGTACCATGACAAAGACCCAAGTTTACCAAGGCTTAGGATGTCATTGGTCTACCTAAACTTTAACCTACTGTACACAAATATTAAAAAAAATAGAAAGCAATATAAGTGTAGCACCACAGAACATAATGAGGATGTGCTAGGGGACAGACCTTTTTATACCCGCAGAATGCTCAGATCTATGATCAATGCAGGGGTGTCCCTTAACAGTTTTACTTCTACCCATGATTTTGTGGCTTGCAAGGCATTGCACATGATTTTTAGAATATGAAATGAAGACAATTCCATGAAAATGAAACTTTTGATCTTTTTCAGATTAAGACATCGTATGTTTTGAATCATAGCAATGTCAAGTCAAAGGTGTTGATGGCCACAGGGCAATCACTCCCACAAAAGAGAATTCCTCTGTTGTGCAGAGGTGGAATAGCAAGTCCTCTCTGTACTTCTGGCAAAGAACGCATGACCAGAAAAAAAAAAAGGGAGACATGGGTGGGGCTCTTCTACCCTGCTAATTCCCAGTTGCCATGTCAGCCCCTAGTGCCACTGGCATCCAATAAAACTTATAGAACCCCTTAGGGTACTCTAATTTATACTGGGGTGATCACACCAGCACACAGACAGCTCAGAACTGGGAGGAAACAAAGGTATTAAAACCATACAGTGCAATTTTCTTTATTATGTTGACAGTACTCCTGGAGGAGAAGAAATAACTTTTCACCAATTTTAATTAACCAAGAGGTTAAATAATTAGGTTGACTTGCAATTCACTCAATACCCAAATCTGAATAACATTTATTTTGAGTTTCACTGAGGCTAATGATCAATAATTGGGGATTTGACATCATGGCAGGTCTAATGTCATCTACAGCAGCATAACTATTAGAGAAACTTGTGAAGACTAATTTTGAAAATGTTACCAAGAGTCAAATTGATACTATAAAAAGTTCAGGTTCCTTAAAGTGATTCAGAACACATGGACCCCACTTCTTAAAATGAAAGGTAGAAAGAAACCCAAATTAGTCACAACTTACAGAATAAATGTAATACCTGTAGTGTTCTTTTGCATCATCTAGAGCAAGCTGTCTGAATTCCTCGTACATTTTCTTGTTAAAGTGATCTCTGAGAAAAAAGGACCAGAAACGAAAGAGTGTATTCATTTCCTGGGATTGGCCAATTCCCAACCGTTTTCTCTCTGAGGAAAAAAAAATTACAAATCAATGACAAAACAGCTAGTTTTAACTATATAAATATACCATCTCAAATATAAACTGTTGAAAAAAATCTATTTTATATTAGTCGAATATACAATAAAAGCTCAGATGGTGTAAATTTAAACTCTCAAAAAGCAGTTCAAAACAATTCTAGTTAAGTCAATTTGAATGAAATTTCTAAATTCACCTAAATCAGTTAGATAATACCTGTCAAGCTGATATTTATAAGAAGATCAGTTGTTCAAAATAGTCACTTAAAAAAATAATAAGCACACTCAAAGCCTAACAAATTTTCTACAAAAGTTTAACCACAGATATGAATATTTCAGTGATACAGCAAAGAACTGATGTAAAATGTATAAATGTTTTTTCCCCCTAAACTGCCACTGACTTTAAAAGAAAACCAACCAATCGTATATAAATTACTTGATTTTACAACACATAGGTGCTTATGTCATAAAAGTTATACGGAAAAAAAACATGCTCACAAAATCTATCAAAGATCATTTAGAATGCCTTTCCAAGCAAAGTTAAAGTGGGCACCAAATAATCATATAGACATTTTTCTTAAGAATACTTGGTTTACTATATGAAAGGCAGGCAAAGAAAAAATAAATGTGGAAAAATAGCATTATATATCTGATTATTTCCAGATAAAATTTCAGAGAACATGTTTGGCATCTTACCAACTAGGCACCTTCGACGATACTTGTGGTACACTTGTTGTGTAAAGCCATTTTCCTTTAAAAGTTCATGAGAAGGATGCTGGAACTTGGGAAGTGAGTGAGGGGTACACCCATAACTTCCTGCTTTTGGAGCACCTTCTGAAGGCGAAGCATTTGAACTGCTGTTGAAACAAAAAATGTTTGTTATTGTACAAACACCACATCTTTTCAGGCTAAACATTAAGAAGTGTCAGCCATCTTGCATTAACTACTCCCAGAGCTGTTAGAACAGCATAGTTACCAAATGACCACCATCATATTTGCATTGGCCCCAAGACATATCCTCCCACTCACACCAACAAAAAAATAAGGGATCACCAAACTTTGAGATGAAGTGCACAGGGAGAAATCTAGGATGCCAATGGCACAAAACTAAATATAAATCTATATGTCAAAAGCAAGGGAAAGTAGAACGGCAGCCTTGGACAAGGAGGACCAAGGATTAGGGTTGCCAACTTTCTAATCACAGAAAACTGAACACCCCCACCCCACCCGGGGCCCTGCACCTTTTCCAAGGCCCCACTCCTCATTCACTCCATCCCCCCTCCCTCTGTTCTCGCTCTCCCCCACCCTTGCTCACTCACTCATTTTCACTGGGCTGGGGCAGGCAGTTGGGATGCGGGAGCAGGAGGGGGCTCAGGACGAGGGGTTTGGGGTACAGAAGGGGGCTCCGGGCTGGAGCCAAGGGGTTTGGGGTGGGTGCGGGCTGTGGTTGGGGTGCAGGCTCTGGGGTGGGGCTGGGGATGAAGAGTTCAGGGTGCAGGAGGGGGCTCCAGGCTGGGGCCAAAGGGTTCGGAGTGTGGGAGGGGGCTCTGGGCTGGGACATAGGGTAGGGGTGTGGGAGGAGGTGCGGGGGTGTGAGCTTCAAGAGGGAGTTTGGGTGCAAAAGGGAGTTCGGGGTTGGGGTGCAGGCTCCAGGCGGCGTTTACCTCAGACTGCTCCCGGAAGCGGTGACATGTCCATTAGGCTCCTAGGCAGAGGGGTGGCCAGGGGGCTCTGCACACTGCCCCTGCCTGTAGGTGCTGCCCCCGCAGATCCCATTGGCTGCTGTTCCTGGGCAATGGGAACTGCGGAACCCCCATGCCCTCCCCTATGCCTAGGATATGTCGCCACTTCCCAGAGCTGCGTCGAGCTGGGTAGGGAGCTTGCCTGTGCCGCCAACTGGACTTTTAGCGGCCTGGTCAGCGGTGCTGACTGAAGCCACCAGGCTCCCTTTTCGACTGGGTGTTCCGGTCAAAAACTGGACACCTGGCAATCCTACCATGGGTCGATTGCGAAAGGAGTGGAGGGAGCTGGAAGCTGAAGTAGAGATGGCAGAGTGAGCCAAGAGGAAACCCTTGACCACCTCCAGAACTTCCTGGGTCACCTAAAAAGATAGCAATAAGAGCTAGAGGATATAAGTGACTCCTAGAAGAAGATTATTGATTCCTGTTCAGTTCTATCAACTAATTAGTCCAGTTACAGTGCAGGCAGAGAGTGGGAAACAGCAGTGCTTAATGCTGAAGCAGGACTTTAGCCAGGCTTCAGACAGACACAGAGGCTAATGGCAGAGCTGTGAGTTCAAGGGGGTACAGTGGGCATCCAGACAGAGCCTTGAACTCAGTGGGATACAGTGGAGACCCAGACAGTACATCAGCAGCAGGCCAGAACACATGTGAGAGGCCAAGGGTGCAAGTAGTGGTCCTTTGGGGAAAGGGACAATAGGACACCTATTTTATGGCTCCCATCAGGAGGACTGGAGATCAGAATTACTGGAGGCTGCAGAACGAGAGCTACATATAGTTCAGTGAGGGCAAGTCTACACTAGAGTGCTCCAGCTGTGCTACTGTAGCACGTCTGGTGAAGACATGCTATGCTGACAGGAGAGCTGTGTAATTACTCCCCCTCTGCAAGATCGCAGAAGCTATGTCTGTGTGAGAACGTCTCCCACCAACATAGCGCTGGTGTGGACAGCGCTTAGGTCGATGCAACTCACGTTCAGGGGGATGTCTTTTTCACACCCCTGAGCATATAAGTTACATCAATTTAAGTGGTAGTGTAGACCAGCCCTGAGAGAAAGAGCCCTGACTGTGGAAGAGCAGGACACTTAAAAGGAAAGAGGTCACCTGATCTTGATAGTCAGTAAGCCTGAGGGAGAAGCAGAGACTTTGAAACCCTGGAGAAGAAAATGAGGGTCTGTACAGACTGATTGGTCTTGAAGATATGAATTGTAATACTGGCATTAAGGACTGTGCAGAACTTGGGGAATTCAGGTATATATGAATGAGTTTATATGGAATCTTTTTTGTGTTGGGTTAGGGGAGAGAGCAGTCCAGATGTGGCCTCACAACTCAGCGAAAAATTCTGCCTGTGAAAGAAGCAGGTTTTTCCTGAAAAAAGGGGAGAGGTATGTCACAGGGTAGCTGGCCCTCAAACTGAAGTAGGTCCAGCTCCCCTGTGCCCGAACGGGCGCTTCCTGTTGGCCCAATTAAGGGGGCAGTGCTGCACCTGGGGCTAACAGCTGATACGTCTCCTTGTATTCTCTCTTCACTGTTTCCCGGATATTCTTTTGTATTTTATTCTCACTTTTCTTTCCCCAATCCTTTTTTCCTTTCTTGCTGTATTCCTTCTGTCCACCAGTCCTCTTTATTTGTAAATACATTTTGCATATTCGCATACTTCTCCCCAATAACTGTTCCACTGGCTCTATGCACTGAATAAATCACAGCAAATTATTCCATGATAAAAATTACTACCTCACAGAAGATGTTCTTGGCCTGTGATCTCTGGAATCCATTACCCAACCAACATGGCATTCTAGCGGAGGGTTTGTACTATGTCGTGTTTTTCTTTTTCTTGGAATCTAAGAAAACAAATGTAACATTGCAAAGTATTTCACTGATGTAACTGCTGTCACTTTCTGAAAACTCGAAAATCACAAGTGATCAGGTAAAGCTGCTATTTCCCCCAAACTACAGCTCAAGGTTTCATGTAGCATATAACACATTGTGAAGTCATACGAAGTCATAAAACTCCAGCATCATAACCCAAGAACCAGTCTTAAACAGAAATTCAATGTCTTTAGATATTTTGCCTTTTCATTATGGAATTTCTAATGGTATTTACCCAACTCAAAGATGCCATTTCTCAGAACCGGAGAAAACATCAGTAAGGTAAATTGTTTAAAATGGTATAAGCCCACCCCCACCACCCACCCCCGTTACAGAAATAAGTGAAGATAACTAACAGTACTGTTGCATTATGTTACTAAATTTTTTTGACCTGATGAAACTTTACGCACAAGGTTTTTCTGTTTACCTTTACATCAATGGATCTTGTTTCTTTAACAACAGGATAGAATCTTGGCGTTTTGTTGGGATCTTGTAACCTTGGGGTACGAGGTGTTTTGGGTGTTCTGGCAGGATGAACTCTTGGAGATTCTGGGACTGCTGTTGGCAGTGAACGAGCTATTGTTGTTGGAGGTACTTCTACAACACCAAACAATTTACAAGCTAGCTCATCTGTTAAATCTGTAAATAGAAAAAGAGACTAAGATTGCTAACATACATGTATGCAGAAGTGTTTCATTTTCAGTTGACATTTAATGGAAAGACACAGAAGATCTTTGAAATTCATTTGTATTCTGCCTAAAATGTCTACATTAATTAACAAAGGACAAAGTATGGGTTTATTGATGCAGCCCATATTGCTTAACTTCAATCTAAATTAACCCAATTTATGTAGTTTGGGTTTTAAAAGCTCTTGTTAATCAAGTCATACAAAACTCACTGGAAAACTGTTATGACTTATAAAGAAAGTTAAGAAATTCAAAATTTCACCTCTAACTGCCTTTCCTAAACTATATTCACTGCTAGAAGCCATGTCTACATCTTGCAAATTTCTTGCCTTGATTACTGTAACCTTCTGTCCGGACTACCAACTCCAGTTTATCCAAAATGGTTCAGTTAAATCAACCCAGGAGATATCCAAGATCAGAAAAGGCTTTTATAGGAAAGGGCAGACTGGTGATTTTAGAAAAGCAACAGTAAAAGGATTTAGCAAGAGATTGAGTTAGGGGGAAAAAGAATTAAACATTTACTACAAAATAAGCTGAACATATTTTAAGAAAACAGAAAAATGTCAGTGATTTTCTAACAAGCTTTCTATAAACACTTCTTAAATAAATGTTTAAAAGATTACATTACTTAAATGCTTGAAGACCCAGTATTTCTATGGCTTGATCTCATTACAAGAAAGCGGTCATGTTGCAAGCAAAGATATATAGGATGAGGAAAAACTTTTGCACACAAAAAAAACAAAACTATGGAGAACATGGTGACTAATGCTAGATTTATGTACACTTTAACACAAACACTTTAGAGAATTTTGCTTTCTGTTTGCATTTTAAGCAAAAGTCTAATAATTTTAGAATCAGATAGATAATCTGTACTTCTTTTCACTAGGAGCGAATGTTTTCCTGATTCCATTTCCCCTTGAGTGAGTGCATGTGCGAGAGCGTATGTGTGTGTGCACTCGTTCCTCTTTCTGTTGCCAGATGGAATTAGATTTACCTGCAAGAGGAAAGTTAGGTGCCTAACTTGCTTAGGCCCTTTTGAAATCCACTAGGACCCTATCTACATCTTTAGGCTCCTAAAAACCTTTGAAAATCTGTCCCTACATTCTTTATAAATTGCAGCCACTAGACTGCAATGTGGTCACACATCTGAACAATAGTAAAATTGCCAAAAGTGCTTCAGTGACTTTGGTGCCCAAGTTCTATTTTCAAGCCTGACTTAAGCACTTCCTAAGTCTCAATGACTTTCGATGAGCTTCCGGTTCTCCTCAGCACCTAACTAATTTTGGGCTCCGAAGTCACCTAAGCTCTTTTGACAAATTTTCCCCAAATCTAATTCTATCCAGAGGCAGCTATGGTATACGCATACCATTGTCTTACACAAAGAGGGAGGAAATTAATCAGAAAAGATCTGTCTTGGGGCAGATGGGTATAAATGCTATCTAAAATTCTTAGACATCTCAAATTAGACAAGTACAAGTTGAAACACAGGCCTGTATATATTGATATATTTAAAATCAGTGTCAAAACACGTACTAGTTTGATTTTCAATATTATAATTCCTGATGTTTCTGTAAATTACAGTAGCAATTTAATGGAAATAAAACATTTATAAAACAAATTGTGAAGTTTTGATAACACACTGTATTCATTTATGGAAACAGTGAATTATCTAAAAACTACATAAGAACAGCCACAATGGGTCAAACCAATAGTCATTCTAACCAGTATCCTGTCTTCCGACAGCGGTCAATGCAAGGTGCATCAGTACTCCTAGAGGAATTCTGCGCTACTGCACAGGCACAGAATTCATGTTGGCCGCAGATTTGTTTGCTTCCCTGCAGAAAAATGACTTCAGAGGAGAACCCACAAGAGCAGTCATTCGCCCCTCCCTGGTACCCCAGAGCAGCTGGCAGAGACATAAATCAGTGGGGGAGAAGGGGTGGGAAGAGGGGCATGGGTGTGCATGTGTGGAGAGATGTCAATCACTGCTGGGAGGGGCGGGACAGAGGGGCGTGGAAACAAGAGAAACTCTGTCCCTCTCACTTGCTATTGTGGCGTGCCCAGCATGGAGGGGCAGGCCTATCTGGAGGTAGGCCTGAGGCAGGCTTGTCCCCTCAGATAGAGCAAAATGTAGCAGTCTGCCTGCTTAGTTGTTCCCATTGCGTTAGTGAATTGTTCCCATTCTTAGTGAATTTCCCCGGGAGCATAAAACAGGCGTAAAAGTTTTAAGGCTCCTTTACATTTCCAGAGTGGTGTAAAGGAGCCTTATTGTAAAGGACAGTATGGGCTTATGGTGGTTTAGTGATTAGAACTGGTTTAAATTTTTGGACTGAAAATCCAAAAAAGTCAACATGGTTTCTGTAAAGGGAAATCATGCCTTACTAATCTATTAGAGTTCTTTGAAGGGGTCAACAAACATGTGGACAAGGGTGATCCAGTAGACACAGTGTACTTAGATTTCCAGAAAGCCTTTGACAAAATCCCTCACCAAAGGCTCTTGCGTAAATTAAGTTGCCATGGGATAAGAGGGAAGATCCTTTCATGGATTGAGAACTGGTTAAAAAAACAGGGAACAAAGGGTAGGAATAAATGGTAAATTTTCACAATGGAGAGGGGTAACTAGTGGTGTTCCCCAAGGGTCAGTCCTAGGACCAATCCTATTCAACTTATTCATAAATGATTTGGAAGAAGGGGTAAACAGTGAGGTGGCAAAGTTTGCAGATGATACTAAGCTGCTCAAGATAGTTAAGACCAAAGCAGACTGTGAAGAACTACAAAAAGATCTCACAAAACTAAATGATTGGGCAACAAAATGGCAAATGAAATTTTAATGTGGATAAACGTAAAGTAATGCACATTGGAAAAAATAACCCCAACTATACATACAATATGATGGGGGCTAATTTAGCTACAACTAATCAGGAAAAAGATCTTGGAGTCATCGTGGATAGTTCTCTAAAGACGTCCATGCAGTGTGCAGTGGCAGTCAAAAAAGCAAATGGGATGTTAGGAATCATTAAAAAAGGGATAGAGAATAAGACGGAGAATAGCTTACTGCCCTTATACAAATCCATAGTGCACCCACATCTTGAATACTGCGTACAATTGTGGTCTCCTCATCTCAAAAAGGATATACTGGCATTAGAAAAAGTTCAGAGAAAGGCAACTAAAATGATTAGGGGTCTGGAACGGGTCCCATATGAGGGGAGATTAAAGAGGCTAGGACTTTTTAGCTTGGAAAAGAGGAGACTAAGGGGGGATATGATAGAGGTATATAAAATTATGAGTGGTGTGGAGGAAGTGAATAAGGAAAAGTTATTTACTTGTTCTCATAATAGAAGAACTAGGGGCCACCCAATGAAATTAGTGGGCAGCAGGTTTAAAACAAATAAAAGGAAGTTCTTCTTCACACAGCGCACAGTCAACCTGTGGAACTCCTTGCCTGAGGAGGCTGTGAAGGCTAGGACTATAACAGGGTTTAAAAGAGAACTGGATAAATTCATGGAGGTTAAGTCCATTAATGGCTATTAGCCAGAATGGGTAAGGAATGGTGTCCTTAGCCTCTGTTTGTCAGAGGGGGGTTATGGATGGCAGGAGAGAGATCACTTGATCATTATCTGTTGGGGCCACTCACTCCGGGTCACCTGGCATTGGCCACTGTCGGTGGACAGAACACTGGGCTGGACGGGCCTTTGATCTGACCCAGTACGGCCTTTCTTATGTTATGTTTTCCTATTAAAATGTGCTTCATGAACTGTTTACTACTGACCTTGCTGGAGATGGTCAATAGCCAATATAAATTGTGAGTTTGATTCCCCAGTCCTTACTTGCTCTTCAGTTGCTTATGATGTAATACTGAGCATATGGCTGCATATATTAGTTGACTAAAAACTAGAAATAAAGGATCACTACATTATTATTAGATAAAGGGGGTTTGGGGATTTCCTCCAATGCTCCCCATTCCCCTTCCTCATCCAGCTCAGCAGTCCACCTGCATCCTGGCCTGTGTCATATCTCCCTGTGTACCATTACAAAATAGCAGAGATCATCCTGAGGCACTTTTGCTGATAGCTTAACTTTATTGACCTTTAGAGTGGTACAAGACATCTTTTTGGTCAAGCACATGCTTGATTTAAAATCTTCAGTACGTTATTCCTTAACTAATCATAAATAAAGGGACAGGGGCTGTTATTCTGAAATATGCCAGCTAGTGGGTCTCCAGTGGGTCATCTTTAGCTGGGGATGGCAAGAGAGTAGCATGCTAACCATGTTCCTTTCCCCACCCTTCCTTGTTTCCTATGTAGGAATTGGCATAGGACTCTTCCATACCAAGGGAATCCTCAGCTAGGAAGATCTATGTGCTTTCTGACTTTTTTCCTGTGTGAGAGTGGCACAAAGGTTAGATTAGAGCTCAGGATCTATTTTACTGATTGTGACTTTTTTCTGTATTGTAATTTAAATAAATTACCAAAATAATTGCAACAGCTGTGATTATATTGTGTTATTTTGAGGAAGAAAATACGCAGAATTTTAAAGTATTTTGTGCAGAATTTTAAATATTTTGGTGCAGAATTTCCCCAGGAGTATTCAGAGTGAATGAACAGAACAGGCAAATCATCGAGTGGTGCCTCGTATCATCCACTCCCAGCTTCTGGCAATCACAGGCAAGGGACATCCAGAGCATGGGGTTGCATTCCTGACCATCTTGGCTAATAGTTATTGATGGACCTAACCTCCAACTAATAACATTAAAGTGCTTTTAAATGGTTATTGTGAGCCTCAATATTTCCTACACAAGTTAGGAGACTGCTTGGTAAGTTTAACTCTTTGATGTACTGTATAGCAATATGATAAAGCCAAATACAGTGATGTTACAAATCCAAATTTTAAATGTCTGTATCAAATGGAAAAATCTTTGGATTGTAAAATATTGGATTTTTTCCTTAAAATCTATATCCTAGTGACCATAATGCCTCACTTCAACAACAGCTTTTGCTTTGTATATTGTAAAGGCATGTTGCACCATAGAACACTTTCTGTTGGTCTGCAGTAGTAGTGAAATAACTGAAATTCTTGCTTATGTGTATTGATGCTGATGCACATTCATTTATTTTCCTGTATCAACATACAGTATATTCTAATGCAGTACAGGCTAATCAAAATATCTTTTAGATGAGCTTTGGTTAAAAAACAAAAACAAAAAAACAGACTACAGTCAGAACCAAAATTAAATCACATGATGTTTCTTTAATGCAGGATTTCTTAAATACCCTCTCCAGCTTTCTGTGGGTGCTCTACAGAGCTCTGTCCTTGGTTCCTTACTCTTCTCCCGCTACACCTTATCGCTGGGTTCTCCCATCCAGAAACAAATTCAACTACCTCACAAATGATTCAGAGATCTATCTGTACTCCAGACCGGTTTCCTGCTGTCCAAACTAAATCTCAGCCTGTACCTCTGACATCTTTTTCAGGATGTTTACCTGTGAGCTCAACATGGCTAAAACAGAGTTCTTACTCTTCCTCCCCCTAAGCTATCTCCCCACCCTACCTCCTTTCTGGATCACTGACAACACCACCATTCTACTCTGACTGAGGTGTATAACCTGGGTGCCATCTTTGACTTGGATCTCTCTAGGGCCTCACATCCAGGCTATGTCTAAGTCTTGCTAATTCTTGTTGCATTTCTCAGATATGGCCTTTCCTATCCACCACACAGCTAAAACTCTCGTCCAGGTTCTCATCATCTTATGTCTCAATTACGCAACATATTTTTCTCTGGCTTTCACAAATGCAATCTTGCCCTGCTGGTAATGTTCTTTACAGCAGCATTCTCAATGGTTTTTGACCATGTTATCTCTCTCTTGCAGGATGGATTGATTTAAATCAAGGAGATATAAATTGCTGATTTCAACGATGATTTAAATCACCAAGTGGAAAGCGTCAATTTACACCAGATTTTAAACAACTTTTCCATTGTTATTTCACTTATTTTCTAAAGAAAGGTGCATTCTCACTGGTTAGATAACCATTAAAACATGTTGATTTATAAATAGAGCCATTATACTAGATTTGGTACATCTTTTTGCTACCTCAAGTGGTATAGAATAACCACATACATTTATTTAGGCATATTTTCAGATTCTTATTAATTGTACACATTTTTAGTATATTAGAAAATGGCAAATGATATATTGCTTATTTACTAGATAACTTTTTGCTCAAGATTTGTGTCAAACTGCATTAGGATGGTAACTGGAGTTTAATTAAATACAAAACAGAACATAATTTTTTTTATTAAACAAAACAAGCCATTAATATAGTATGTGACCTTCTGTGCCACATTTATAAAGCCTGACTTTCTAAAAAGTATTTTAAGAGATTATAAGTAGTTTAGGCCTTAACATAGTTTGTATCAAATTCAGATTTTTTTTTAAACAGGTTCACTTTTAAAAAAAAGGAAAGCTTATTACAATTTAAGTAACAAAATAAAAAAAACACACCAATTTTTAATCCATCCTGCTCTCTGCATCCCTTCACTGGCTCCCTCTTCTTCTCTATCACATCAAACTAGTTACTTGGCTTTAATTTCAAGGCCCTTCATGATCTAGCCCCACCTTCCCTCTCTGCACCTGTCTTTCAGTATAAAAAAGTGTCAACTTCCATCTCCAATCGGCCTATGTTGTCAGCCTCCATTGTGCACTTGTTAAATTTTCAAACAAGCACCTTTGGGCTTTCTCATGTGCCTCTCACGCCTGGGAGAAACTTCCCTTAAACATTGACAAAATTAACTCCTCATCCTTCTTCAAAACTCTCCTGAAAACTCTACTGTGCTATGATGACTACAAATTATTTTTACAACAGTTAGGCTGCTGGTGTGCTGAGACCATAGCTTATCATGCTGACCAATACTGTCTCATTGTTTCCTTGTACTTCCCTGTCTGTACCCGTCTGTTATCACTTGTTTTATATTTAGATTATAAGCACTTAGGGGCAGGGACTGTCTTTTTGTTCTGTGTTGGTACACACCTACTAAAACGAGGTCCTGGTCCAGGTCCATGACTGGAGTTCTTAGGCACAAAAATAATACAAGTAACAAAAATAATAAAGAAAGTACAATTATATTACCTTGTTGTGACCTTGGAGGCCCTGGAGGAACTTCCTGGTTTGGCTCAGGTGTAAGACTGTCAAACTCTTCTTTACTGATGAGATTTAGTTTCTTAAAGTTTTCAACCTCTTGCTGAATTTGAAGAGAAAATTTCACAATTACACAATAGAAAAGTGACAATTATATATCAATCTTAAAAATGACAAGTTCACAGAATTGGGTTGCACCAGCATGCAACATGTCAAGCATAATTCATTCACAATTGATCCTACACAACCACGGTCCTGTCTGTGGAATTTAAGAGGCTGGGAGGTTGCACACAGCAAGCTTGTGAAATAAAATGGACGATGAAGAAGCCCCTGGACACGTGCAATGAGCTTGGCTTATAGAAGCAAAGTGTGCGCCCTTTAGTATTGTTTGCAATGACCACATTCATGAAAACAGAAAAAGTTATCCTACTTTCATAAATGAAGAACAGAACCCTGATTTTCCGAGTTTCTGTCCTGTGCCAAAACAACAAAACCATCTTTCCTCTACAGTAAGGTGGGCACAGGAAGGTTCTGGCAGTTGGGGGGGGGGGGGGCGGACGGATGGATGGACAAAAGAGTAAATAGGAGATGCCCACTCCATCCCTCCTCAGCCAAAACCCCCATCTCTCCCCATTTCAACATTAAAAACAAAGAATTTCAGGAGCAACTAGTAACTTTGGATGCCCAACTTGAAATTCCTTAAAGATGCCTGGTTTTTCAGAAGGTGGATGCTAAATACTTTCTGAAAAATGAGGCCCCTCTGAAGCATCTCAAGTTGGGAACCCAAAAATCGATGCATCCAAAAAATAATCACTAAGCACTTTTGAAAATCTTGACCAACAATTAAATGGATGGGGTGGGAGAAAACATTTACCCCTCTATTCTTTCTACTGTCCTCTTCCAGTTTACTGTACAGTCCACAGATGCCTCACATTTTTAGCTTTATCTATTCCTTACTTTCTCCTCTCTCTCCTTTTCCCATCCTTGTATCTATTTCCCCCTTTTTTTTTACTAGCTCCCATTCTTTTGTCCTCTTTCCTTGCCTCATACTGAAATAGGGTCCTGCCACCATGATTTGCATCAATCCAGTGCTCACCAAGGGTGGAAGAAGATGAAAGTACAAACACTATCCTAAATATGATGTCAAGTATCAGAGGGGTAGCTGTGTTAGTCTGGATATGTAGAAGCGACAAAGAGTCCTGTGGCACCTTATAGAATAACAAACGTATTGGAGCATAAGCTTTCGTGGGTGAAAAAGCTTATGCTCCAATACATCTGTTAGTCTAGAAGGTGCCACAGGACTCTTTGTTGCTAAATATGATGGTAATCCAGCTCAGCTGCATGTAAACTTGCCACTCACAGCACTGCCCAAAGTCAGAAGTGGATCTGACAATGAGCAGGGAGGACTAACTCACAGAGTGGTTCCTTGGAATGACTGATCAGGGAGCAACATGTGACAGGGTAGGAGTGGAGAAATCTGGGTTCCTGATGTGCCAGCAGCCCAGCTAGCTCTTGCTGCTATGTTCACTAGCCAGCCACTTGGTATAAAATACACAAAAAAGTTATATAAAACCACCAGTGTGTTTAAAAATCCACTGGTTACAGACAGAGATGTTAGTCCTTTAGGGACACAGGCCACCTTAGTGGTATTTCATATTATAGTATGTGGACTAAACTTCCGCAGGTTCACTCCTGTTTTATGGACCCACAGATGGGCAAGAAAATAGAAATCTAGACTAAAATGAGGTTGTGGGTATTAAATCTGGCATTTTACTTGCACTTTCATGCCAACTAATTTTATAGACGATAAAATATTGAAGATAAATTTACAGTTCTATGACTTCAGTTTCATTCCCTCATACTCTACCCTACCCACACAACAGGGAAATCAATTTGTCTTTCCTATAAACACATTTCAAAATTTTACTAAATACAAACTGTTTGAGCACATGTAAAGTCTAAATTATCTATTGTATACTCTTAGCATTCAAACACTACCTCACCAGCCTAAAATACCCTAATGTTTAAAACAAACTATTCCTTCACGGGCTTAGAGCTAAGTTTGAGGTTGAAGAGATGCATTTATCTTGAATTTGGCAACCTTTTACATCTAGGGTCTATAACAGAAAGCATGACAGATGATATGCTGCCATTTGCAAGTAATTACATTGCAATCAGAAGTTAAAATTAAACAAAATAATTACAACACATACTATAGGTATATATATGATAATTATTTTCTATTTTCTTCCACACAATTAGATTTTTGATCGTATAAGTAGCAGCAATAACAGTCAATTTTAGGCTTGTTTGATCAAGCATCTGTTTAAGTTGTATGACAGAAAAAATTACCTTTATGGCAGAAGAATCATTTTCACCCTGCTCTATCCACAAATCCTGTTCATAATAGTATAAACCATCATTAATAACTTTAGCAAGTTCTGATGTAATTTTTGCACGAGACACATGGTTGCCAGTGCGATCTCCACCAGGATGTTTTCTCATATAAGGTGGTGTCTGTGTTACAATCAAAATTTTGTTTACATCGTGGTCATCAATTTCATAATCTGAATCATTGTCTGACCAATCAGTAAATGTATTTTTGCGACCTTCTATTTGTTCCATCTCCTCATCAAACAAAAAATCAAGCTCTTCTTGTTCCTGTGAAGGTGGGGCCTGCTGTTGCTGACTTGGTGTGTAATCAAGTGTATGCACAGATTCCTGAATAAGGAAAGATAACATATGACATTTTCTTTGGGAAACAAATTACTTGGTTATTCTGTCACTTCTTTTAATGGATACTAACAGGATCATCTCAATGGATGAAAATAACAAAGCTTAAGAGGAACATTTTGAAAGACATTTTCAAAAAGGCACAAATGGCCGTTAGCCATCTAACTGCCGTTAACTTGCAAGGGTTTCTTAAGCTTAGTACAAAAAAAAAGACAAAAATCACAGTGCTAAGGTCCGTAGAGAATTCTGACACCATCTTTTCACTAAATTTTCTCTCACACTGTAAAACGTATAATTTCTCAACAGAACCTAAACACCTCCAGCTGTGCCACTGCATTTGGGCCCTATTTTAAGGCCTAACTCATTTTCCAAAATTAAGAGTAGTCTTTCCTTCTACTTGGAGCAGACCTTTAAATACTCTTAAGATTCCAAATTAGGATAAATTATTACATATATATTATGTATATTGTAATATCAAGTGAGGTAATCCATTATAATATGAACAGTTCTTTGCTCAATATAACTGACAGTTTTATGATCTGGAGTAAATTTAGTTCATTCTGCTCATACAGACTGCAAGTATCCTGAAGAGTGTTAATTAGGCTCATGTTAAGGTATCAGCACCCCCTCTCACTACACAGCAGTGGTAAGCTGTAGTATTTCAGAAAATATGCACACAAAGAATTTTGGGGATGGGGTGTTTTAACACTTATAAAGGTAGCTAACAGTACCTTTAGTTTGACTGGCGATGGACGATGCCTCTTTTTCACTTCTATCCAAGGCTCAGAGTCCAGATCTGGCAAGCTTGTAGACAATCCTTTAGACATTGTTTGAAGATTACTTGTTTCAGTGCTTTTCTTTGGGCTTCCCATTCTTGGAGAATTTGGTGCAGATTCTAAAATTGTAAATTAGTTGTGTATTCAGGTTTTTCTTTTTCGTTGTTGTTACATTAGAGATTTTACTTTCAATGTAGCTATAATTCCTATTTCTAATTAAGGTTTAAATATGATACTGATCAGAAAAAAAAAAAGACTCAATTACTTGCTATTCTATATTTTAAAAAAAACAGTATACATTGGTGACTTCAGCATAAATTAAAAATGCCTCTGACTGCCTGAGAGATGGAAGTTATCCACAAAACAAACAGCATGATTAGTGACAAATTCTCTCTCTGCCTTCCACGTCTTGGGGTGGGCAAGTAATTCACTTTCAACTCCCATTGTTTCCTTGACCTCTGCCAACATTTCCAACAAATGTTCATGATTTACAGTTGCAACAATAGGGTTTTAATGTAACTTGGCCACTGCTTTACTAGGAACTTGAATGCAATCCCAACTAATAGCAAAGACTATCAAATAGTCAGATAACTATATGTTTATATAAACTTGAACAAGATTCTAACAGGAGAGACGTTCTATTCCATTAGCAATACCTTAAGACAATTAGCAAAAAGTCTCCATATAATACAAAAAAGGTTAAGAATCCTTTGGAACCTTATTCCCCTTAACAAAACTTATAGCCATAGCACATATAAGAATTATAAACACAAACTGTCTACATTTTACCCTCTGCCACACCAGACACATTATCTATCAGCCCCTTTCAATTCAGGCTGTTGTCAGATCACTTATGTGTTGGAAGAGACTCTATTCCTTGGCTCCTTCTCACATTCTATTTCTCTCTTATGTCCCAAGGCTACTTCAGTTTAAAAGCGATCTCTGGAAGTTGAAAGAGTTAGGGCACAAACTAGAAAGATGGCTGAGGAGCCACCTATGATCTGAACTGTACAAAGGACTTAAGGTGGTCATTATGAGGTCAAGAAGAGTTACCTGTCTTCAGTCACTAGCAACACAAGGCACCATCGAGTTGAACAATTACTAGTGAAGTTTAATTCAGACTGTCTTACCCCATCAATTATACTGTCAAGTGATCATTGTAAATTAAATATATATATTTCTACTTAAATGAACTCTTCTCCTTCAACTTAAATTAAGCATATTGAAGGATGGGTGGAGTTTGGGAGGAGAATATACATGGATGGGACAGAGAAATGCTTGCACTGCTTAGGGTTCTAGACCTCTAAGAAACTCACCTTTAACAACAGAAGTGATAGATTTCCAACTGGGGGACAGACTGGGGAAAGCAAAGGGCAGCATATGTAACATACAAGGGGTTGCCTTAAAAATAGTCAAGAATAGGTCAATTGAAATAAATAGGATTTGCTGCGTGCCAAAAAGCAGTTATATCAAGGGCTATCGGAGAGTTTCACAAACAAGATTCTGGCTCAAGGATGACTTGCAATCAGGGTCAGACTGAGTATCTTCAAACTGAGGGCAAAAGTTACTGTAAAACAGATACAAGATAAGAGGTCATCACTCTTGTACATGGGTATTAGATAATGAAGGGTGTTGTATACTAATGCTAAAAACAATTAAAATATTCAAGTCCATCCAAAGAGGAAAAAAACAGAAGCAATTATTAGCTGTTGAGCTTCAAAGATTGGTAGGAACCTAGCTCCTGCTGGTAAGGCAGTTCTGGGGAAAAAACAGATGACGCAGTCTCATTATTTGGACATATCACCCTTCCCATTCCACTAGTATCTCTGGAGGATGTTAAACAGAAGTTACTAAAGGCAGGCATTATTAAATCAACAGGTTCAAAAAACTCGCATCCAAGACTTTTTAAAATGCTGGAAGAGAAGCTCACTGGACAGTTCATGTTGATTTTCACTAAATACTGGAGCACTAGGGAAATTCCTGAAGACTAAAGAAAGCCAAAGTTTTTTAAAAGGGTAAATGAGATTACACAGGTAATTATTGGCCTGTCAGCCTGACATTGATCCCAGGGCAAGATAATGGAACAGCTAACTGAGGACTCTATTAATAAAGAATTAAAAGAGGCAATATAATTAATGCAAATCAACCTGGGTTTATGGAAAACAGATCCAGTTTAACTTGGTATCTTTTTTTTTTTTATGAGATTACAAGTTTTGTTCATAAAGGTAATAGTGTTGACATAATATAGAATTCTGTACGGTGTTTAACTTGGTACTGCATGACATTTTGATTAAAAAAATAGAATGATACAAGATTAATGTGACACACATTAAATGGATTAATACTAGGTAAGTGATAGGTCTCCCGATGTAACTGTAAAGGGGAACTGACATCAAGCAGGTCTGTTTCCAGAGGGGTTCTGCAGTCATTGGTTCTTGGCCCTGCACTAATGATTTTATCAATGACCTGGAAGAAAACAAAATAATCACTGATAAAGTTGGCAAACTACACAAAAATTGGAGTGGTAAATAATGAAGAGGACAGGTCACTATTTCGGAGTGATTTGGATCGCTGGGTAAACTGGGTTCAAGCAAACTGGGAGGGATTGCAACTGCTTTGGAGGATAGGGTCATAATTCAAAATGATCTGGACAAATTGGAAAAATGGTCAGAGGTAAACAGGATGAAGTTGAATAAGGACAAATGCAAAGTGCTCCACTTAGGTAGGAACAATCCGTTTCACACATACAGAATGGGAGGAGACTGTCTAGGAAGGAGTACAGCAGAAAGGGATCTAGGGGTTATAGTGGACCACAAGCTAAATATGAGTCAACAGTGTGATGCTGTTGCAAAAAAAGCAAACATGATTCTGGGCTGCATTAACAGGTGTGTGGTGAGCAAGACATGAGAAGTCATTCTTCCGCTCTACTCTGCGCTGGTTAGGCCTCAGCTGGAGTATTGTGTCCAGTTCTGGGCACCGCATTTCAAGAAAGATGTGGAGAAATTGGAGAGGGCCCAGAGAAGAGCAACAAGAATGATTAAGGGTCTAGAGAACATGACCTATGAAGGAAGGCTGAAGGAATTGGGTTTGTTTAGTTTGGAAAAGAGAAGAGTGAGAGGGGACATGAAAGCGGTCTTCAGGTATCTAAAAGGGTGTCATAAGGAGGAGGGAGAAAACTTGTTCATCTTAGCATCTGAGGATAGAACAAGAAGCAATGGGCTTAAACTGCAGCAAGGGAGGTTTAGGTTGGACATTAGGAAAAAGTTCCTAACTGTCAGGGTGGATAAACACTGGAATAAACTGCCCAGGGAGGTTGTGGAATCTCCATCTCTGGAGATATTTAAGAGTAGGTTAGATAAATGTCTATCAGGGATGGTCTAGACAGTAATTGGTCCTGCCATGAGGGCAGGGGGCTGGACTCGATGACCTCTCGAGGTCCCTTCCAGCCCTAGAATCTATGAAAGAATACGAGTTTTACATTCGGCTAAATGTATGCATCTGGCAACAAAACCATGCTCTGAAGTGTCCCTAGCCTCTGTTTGAAAGAAGCTAGGAATGGGCAACAGGGGATGGATCGCTTAATGATTACCTGTTCTGTTCATTAACTCTGAAGCACCTGGGTTTGGCCACTGTCAGAAGACAGGATACTGGGCTAGATAGACCATTGATCTGACCCAGCATGGCCATTCTTATGTTCAAAGCATGTAGGCCATACTTACAGGATGGGGGACTATCCTATGAAGGACTGACTCTGAAAAAGATTGATGGATAATCAGCTGAACATGAGCTCCCAATGTGATGCTGTGGCCAAAAGAGCTAAAGTAATCCTGGGATGCATAAACAGGAACCTCAAGTAGGAGCAAAGAGGTTACTTTGCACCTCTGTATTTGGCACTGGTTCGAGCACTGCTAGAATATTGTGTGCAGTTCTGGTGACCACAGTTTAAGAAGGATGTTGATAGGGTTCAGAGAAGAGCCACCAGAATGAACAATGGATTAGAAAACAAGTCTCAACGATAAAATAGATTAAGCTCATTGAGTCTAAGAGAGAGGTTAAGGGATGACTAGATTACAGTATGTAATTACCAACACTGAGGGTGGGGGGCAAATATTTAATAGGAGGCTCCTTCAGTCTAGCAGAGAAAAGTATAACACAATCCAATGGCTGGAAGTCCAAGCTAGACAAATTCAGACTGGAGAAAAGGAGTAAAATTTTAACAGAGACAGTAATTAACCATTGGAACAATAAGCTGGTGGGATTCTGCATCTCGGACAATTTTCACATCAACATTAGATGTTTTTCTAAAAGATATGCTCTAGGAATTATTTTGGGGAAGTTCCATATCCTGTTCTATACAGGAGGTCAGACTAGATGATCACAATGGTCCCTTTTTGGCCTTAGAATCTATGAATTATTCTGAAATCAGTTTAGTTATCATCAGTCATACACTAGAGATGTTGTCCTACGGATAGGGATATATTACAGCTGGCTCCTTTGGGGAAATACATGTTTTAACAGAGTTAATGTTCTAAAATATGACAAGCTAAGAAATTCAGTATTAAATCTGAAACTCTGTGATAACTCTCTACATCTTTCCATTTACCAAAGAGAAGGTAATCTTACAAAACATGCACATCTATTTTTATACTTACTGTTCCTACTATGAAATAAAATATTAATGAAAAATGAAATGCAGACTTGTTGAACTAGACAGCAATTTCAGTCCTACAATTTTATGTTTCTATGAAAGAAATCCTTTACCAGTATGTGAGCCAAAAGCTTTGCCTGGTATAAATTCTGGGCAGTTGATGAGTTGAGAAAAGTCAGTTTGTGGCTGATTCCGTGAAGGTGGACCAGGAATTGGCCATTTTTCTGGGTCTACCCTTTTTCTCATCTTTTGATCCACTATTTCCACCTCTGTACTGTCCTTTAGGGCCTGTGAGATAAACATGTTTCACCATTAAAAAAAAACACAACACACATCGCCAACACTGCTGATAACCATCTCTTTTGTGAATCTCTCAGTGAAATTAAACAATCCCATGATTATCTGGGAGAGAATTTAAACTGTCGCCCTCTACAGATCTTTACATTACTTTCCGATGTGAGTAGGAACATTTTCAATGCAAATGAGCATTAGGATCTCAAACACCTGCATGCCAGAAATTAGTGATTATTTTAAAGAAAACTTACCTTTAAATTAGGACAACATAGAAGAGCCAGTATATAACTCAGCACCACTTATTTTCAGTACTATAATTTTGATTATTGTGGCATATAGTTTCAAGTATTAGCTGCTAGTCATATTTTTGAAGCCCGGATGCAGAGCACCAATTAACCAAAATTGATGATTCTTTATAATTCCTTATTTAAGGGACAGTGTTCAGTTGGAATATGAAGCAAACTGCTTTTCTGGAGATTTAAACAATGAAATGAAGTTGAGGAGTTCAGCAACTGCCAAAGTAGTTTATTGCAATTGTTTTCCCAGTGTTAATGTTGTATGACAAAGTTGCAAGAAACAATACCAAAAAATATTGCTCGACGTACAAGGATTTGGAAGTTGTGTAATTTTTTTTCATTTTTGGAGTTTGATGAAAGACGGGGAGCTGAGTCAAAAAGTGAATAATTTTAGGTAGTCTGTATAATGGAATGGCCTGTCACATGGAGCTGGTTAGTGTAAAGCTGAATGGGTAACTGGTAATCTCCTCTAAACTCTAAGGGAAATGGAAGAATAGAAACCAACTGCTGAGTGTGCCCAACAGTGTTGGTTTCTCCTTCCCTTTTTGCTAATAGGTTTACAATTTGAGTAGCTGTGCTGCTTGCTGGTGGAGTTCTCCTTTGACATGAGGGAGGATGCGGTGATTGCTGCTAGCTGGGAAACTCCATTCTAAGTTGCGGGGAGATAGCCAACTGGTCACAGCCTTGTTGACCTTTGAAGCCTATAGTCAAACTCCCACAGTGCTTTGGGAATCATGCTAAGAGGAGGGGAAATAACTTGCTGAGAACTACTAGAAAAGATCTGACAATTTACAAGAATTGTTAAGCAAGATATATTATTTTTAATTATGCATTAACAACAAGAAACAGGATTAGGTTAGAATTTAATACGTTTATCTCTTTTCTGTAAACATTTAAATATACTGGAAATTTATGGCTAAAAATAAGATGTTATTTCCTCTTTTCCCATACAGAGAACAAAATTGTAAACAGGCGGGCTACAAGAATGTCAATTCATATGCCAAATTCAGAACAAAAACAGAGTAAGCTAATAGTCACTGGCTGCAAAAACAGGTTCTCACAAATTGTGGCAATGTATCTGTTATTCACTGTCCAGTCTAATAGAGTAATCAAACTCAAGCTGACTGATCTGACATCTCTTTAAATTACTAAGTAAATTCAAACCCTTATCGGCCACCAATGTTTCCCCACACAGGGACCTCAATAGCCAGTACTGACTGAACCTGACAAAGCAGGATCACAACCTATTTGCCAGGAATAAGATCAAGCAGTAGGGAAGTTGGGAGCACTGACTGACAGGCATCTACAAAACTCAGCACATCCTGCTGCCAGGCGCCTTGTGGCACAACAATCTGATTTATTTGGTACACAATGTCCCCCATCATAAAACCATGCAAAATTGGAAACGTTCCGCTAGTGATCACAAATGAGGTGATCATTTTTGTTTTTTGGAAATAAGTTCCTACCCATTCATGGTTGCGGAGAAAAGCTTTAAAATGTTACCTTATTACATTTTAAAGACTCAGCCCAGAAGGCAAATAAAAGAACTCCACTTTTAAAATCTAATTTTAAGCCAATTATGATTTTTGAGGGCCTGATTCATATTTAAAAAAACATTTGAGGTGGTGATACAAAAATTCCCATAACATCATCACTAACTTTATTTTAGTTCCCACAGGACCTACAATTATTTAAGAAAACAGTATATTTCGCCCTACATTTTTAATGCTTGTGAGTAGTCTTCTGCCTCTTTCCCCTTCAATCAATAGTTCCTGGATGTTGGACTGCTGTGAGACAATGGTGCGAAGTGGCTAGACACTGTGTGTGATTTCAATGTCCGACAGAACATATGATTTTTCCAAGTCGAGAATACTTTTTGTTGTATACACAAATATAAATTTCATGGCAAGGTCTTAGTCCTTCACAGAGTAGTGAGAGGATAGTTCTCTCTCCATAGCAGAAGTTACCATTGGACTCTAGGAAGAACTATGTACTCATCCCAGAAGGGATCTCATTTTCTTGATGGACCCTTAGAATTCCTCCCCTCAGCCTAGAGCACCATTTGCCTATGCCCCATATAGGCATTTTCTTCTCACTGACAACTGGACAGAGCTTCCCTGGACAGGGTCACTAATACTTAAATTGTTTTAAGGAGTTCGGTGATACAAGGACTCCGGTCTCTTTCTTTTTCATCAAACAAGACTAAGCATGTTTAAGATTTACATTTCCTACCTTCCGTGTAAGAAAGCACTTTGAGACATGGTCTACACTTAAAAGTTTACTGACCTAACTATGTTGCTAAGGGATGTGACTTTTTTGCTGACAAAGTTATGCTAGTAAAAGCCCCTAGTGCAGACAGTTATATTGGAATAAAGTGCCTTTATAACAGTGTAGCTTTATTTTGCTTCACAAAATTGAAATAATCTATGCTGGTGTAGTGCAGAAAATACAAATACATTTAGTTAAATGCAACACTAAGATGCACATAAAATCAGGGAAATAAGAGTTAATCTTCCAACTGTAAACTTAGCATCTTTGAATATACTACATGCTTTATAGGAGCAGTTCTCAAACGATGGGGCGGGCCTCTCAAAGGAGGTGCGGGAATGTGCCAACGGAGGCATGAGTGGTGTGCTTTTTTCTTCTTTTTTTGAAGAGCTCTGGCTGTCAGCCCTGAGTGGATGGGGCTTGTGCAGAAGAGCCGTGCACACCTGGGAGGCGGGGATAATGGGGACAGCTGGAACCCCGCCACCTGGGCTCAGGATTTTCTCTCCTCCCTGTCAATCCCTCACCGGGAGGCGGTCAGGGCTCTGGCTGTCAGCCTTAGAATGGCAGCGCAGCAGTGCAGAAGTAAAGGTAGCAATGGGGTGCTAAATGTGCTGTGAAAAGTGAGATCAATAAATATCACTTTTCACATGGCCCAGCCAGCAGCTGCTGCTGCTCTCCACTCTGCCTTTAGAGCTCGGTGGCGAAATATGTACTTGTGGCGGGGGGGGGGGGGGGGGGGGGGGGGAAGAGAGCATAAATGACTACAGACACAAAGAAGGGTGGCCCGATCAAATAAGTTTGAGAATCACTGCTTTATAGGACACTTTGTATACTTTATCTTAAGAGTATTACTGTTCACATCACAAATAGTATGTGTATAGTGCTGTTAGCTTAATGTCACTGATGAAACCTTAACAGAATATAGCCAGCTTAATCACACTTGAGCCAAGTCATACCTACTATTACCAGTAATGACTAAGATGAAAAATAACTAGAAATTTACAGGTGGTGATCGTTCCAGTTTGTCTACTTTGACTATGGAGGTTGAGGAATGAAATGCACATTTTCTCATGTTGGTGTAGCTCTTTAACACAGCAACAGGGAAGAGAAAGTTTAAGAATGGGAGTTTAAAAAAAAAAAAACACCACAAGAAAGGGCCAAAGCATGACCATAAGATCAGTGTATATTAGTTAAAATTGTAATCTAAAAATGTTTTTAGTAATGCCATCATGTCTGAGCCGTGTTAAAAAAACAGAGCTAAAAATATGAAATTACAAGATCTATTTGCATTCCTTTATCCTGATGCCAATACTTAAATTATCATAACAAAATTTCTCAATTATTGCACTGTTCTATTTTTGCATATTCTAAAAAAAAATATCAAATTTAAAATGTATGAATCTATAATCACAAAAACTGGTGGATGATTCAGATGGTGAAGTACCTGAAACTTTAAATTCTTATTTTACACTTACTAGAATCCCTTACATTTCATTTTGTGATTTCAATTTTAATTGAATAACGTTATGTACAAAAGATTTCAAGTTTGTTTTTAAAAAGAAAAATCATTCGAAACAGGCATAAGTTGGCAGTAAGTTTCCAGTTTCTATTTAGCTGCACGCACATTTTCAATGCATCTCTTGTGAAGCAAGTACGTTACAACTTAAATGTTTTTACAGTATGCACCTGTCAAACCTTAATACTTAATCAAAACCAATTGTTTTGAAATCTACGAAGACAGTACTCCTCTCAGTGAGCACAATTTACATGCAAAATTTCAACTTAAAGTTTACTCAGTTTCCCCCACCCCCGCAAAAAAAAGTTGTTACCAAAAAATATGCAATCAAACATGGCTCAAAATTAGCTCAATTTTTCCCCTTCTGCCCCCCGCAAAAGGAAACCAAGAAACCAAGCATGGAAAGTTTTAGCAGAAAAGGAGTTTTCAGAATATTATGAGAAATTGTAAATAGAGGATCAATGAAAACCATTTTGCAACCTTAATTATAGCAAATGCTTTGGAGCAATTGCTCTAGTAAAATGAAGGTTACTAACCTGTAACTGAAGTTCTTCAAGACGGACTCCACAACATTCACTCTATTGGGAAGCACTAGCAGTACAACTCATAGTGAAACCTTCTTGTAGCAGTGCCCACTGAAGAGCTCTCACACCTCCCCCAATCCTTCTCTTCGTTGTTCCTGAATGTTCTGAGGGCAAGAGTATAAAAGGGGACATGGCCCTCTGGTCAGCTCAGTTCTTTCCACTGCTTTCTTAGGTCCAAGATTTTAATTAGGACTCTGAAGTAGAGAGGAAGGTGGGAAGGGAGTGTGAATGTGTAGAATTAATCTTGAAGAACTCCAGTTACAGGGGAGTAACCTTCATTTCTTCTTTGAGTGACCTCTACACATTCCCACTCTTACGATAGTTTGATAAGCAGTACTGTCAACTGAAGAACATGGTACACTGCATCCTATTTCAACAGCAACGAGTACTGCCCTACCAAATGCACATCACATATCAAGATCCTAAATCAAGCAGATAATATTTAGTAAATGTGTACAGAGCACTATATTGCAACTCTGCAGATTTCAATCATGGGAATATGTTTAAGCCATACTATAGAAACTGATTTAGCCCTAGTGTTGTGTACCCTCACCCTTGCAGGAAGAGGGGCAGAAGCTAGTTTGTAACTCTCCTCCATATGTAGTCTAATCCATTTGGAGAAGCATTGTGATAAGACTGTCTATTACGATTATCTCTGTAAGAAATAAAGTGATCTGAGGACTTTCTAAAGTCTAGCTCTTTTTCAGATAGAAGGCTACTGCCTATTTAGCATCTGATGTGTGCAGTTTTGATTCATCTGAATGTGCAAAAAGTCTGGGAAAGACTGGTAGACTAATTGACTAGTTAAGATGGAAGACAGTTACCACCTTGGGCAGAAATTTTGAATGCAGACAAAGGAACACTGTTTCCGTAGAAAACTGAACAATGGCTCTGCCTTCAAGGCTTGTAGTTCGCTTATGCTTCTGGCAGATGTTATTGCTACAATGAATGCTGTTTTGATTGACAGATAAAACACTAAGCACTCAGTTTGAGATGATGGTCTCATAAGTTGAGTAAGGACTAAGTTAAGGTCCCACGATGACTGGGAATCCTTGACTGTCACTATACCCTTCATAAAGCTTTAAAAACCCTTCATAGACCTTTAACACTATCTTTCATAGACCTTCTTCACCTGGGGTAATAGCACTTACGAGTAGATTCCTTACTGGAGTTTAGCAGGATGTGTTGTACATCTGACAAACAGGCTCTCTTTAAATCAGTGAGTGTCCTACAGACCTTGCTGCCAGGTGTACCACAGGTCCATATGCAAAATCCAGCCATCCTGCTGAGGATAACAGAACTGTGGTCACTGGTACAGAACAGTATACCTCACTTGAAGAGGTGAAGGAGATCTGGAAAGCACTTTTGTATTGACCATGCTTGAGCAACCAGAACTACTTTGGTTTTATCTTCCGTTTTATTCTTTGGATTAAAAGGAAAATGAGTAAAGGTATGGAAAAGCCCCATTCTCCAGCTGAGTAGGAATGAATCTGAAATGGAGCAGAAGCTCAGGCTCATTGTCATGATGCCAGAAAGTGAAGATTTTCTTTGCAACTGATGTATTTACAGACCATTCGTTAACTCCTCTTCGTCTCTGCTGAAATAATCCACCTTTTTTTCCCATTAGGTGAAGAGCTATCAGGTAAATGTGAGGGATGCACCAACTCTGTAGCACTGTAACATCTTTACATAATTGTGAGGAATGAGCTCCTCCCTGTTTGTTCACATTGAACATAGCTGTTGAATTGTCAGTGAGTACTTTGTCTTGTGTTGCAGAAAGGATCTGAGAGCTAGACTGATTGCCTTCAACTCCAGTATACTAATATGTGGCTGTTTTTCAAAGTGCTTCCAATGACTGTGGATTATTAGGTCATTGAAGTGTACTTCCATTCCAGAGTGGACGCAGCCAACTGATAGTTGCTGATGGGAGCGAAGGCTCGGATGCCACCCCTTTCAGGATGTTGACTGTCCATCATGTAAGAGACAGGAGCTCCTCTTTTGGGAAAAATAACTTAAGGACATGCTGTCTGAACTTGGCAGGTAATTTTTCACCAGCCTATGTTACAGAGCTCTCATTCTGAAATGAGCATATGGAGTTCTACAGATTTTTAAAGCCAACTCAGCCTGAGGAAGAACATTACTGTCAGGTTGGTGTTCCCCTGAATTCTGATAATGGCACTCTGTGTTTTTAAGGATCTTTCCTTTGGAAGGAAGACTTCTCCTGTTTAGAAATCTAAAAATTATCCTGAAGACAAGGATTTACGGTGTATGACTTCTATTTCTACAACTATTTGCAGATCGAACTTGTCCTACTGACAGCACAGAGGCATTGGACCAGACATTCAGAATGGTAGCCCTCGTTACAGAAAAAAAGAGTGTAACATGCTTTTAGGGATTTACCTTGACGAGCCACCTTAGGCTTTGGTTTAGGATCTAAGGATGTTATAGGACCCAATCCAGAGGAATAAGAGCAACTTGGAACAGTTACTGGACCTACTGACAGGGGCTGGCATTATGTACAACTCCTCCCAAAACCAGGAGTACTGGATTCAAGGGTACACCTAATAAGATCAGCTCTGCGGAGACTGACACCTGGACCATTCTGCTACATTAGGAATGAGGATCCTTTGGTAACAAGGGCTTTACCACCCTTCTTCCTGGATCGGAGGATGGTATCTTGAACAGAAAATTAGAATGCTGCCTCTTAGCGCCCAAACGAATGGGGGCCAATGCAGGCCACTCTTTACTCATGAAACCAGATTCATCAGCACTAGAGGACTTGGTCTATAGGACCTCCTGCAGCAGGGGGGCTTGAAGCAGATTTTGACACTCCTTACGGGCTCTTGGAGTAAAAGTCCTGCATACTGTGCACGAAAAAGGAAAAATGTCCCTATTATAGCATACGAGACACCTCGCAAGAGTGATGGAGAAAAAACAATAGGTGAAGAGGCACATCTTAAATCCTGGCCACCTTCCCTTCAGATCTGCCTCAGAATATGGGAAACCACCCAGGGGTGCAGAACCTATAAGTTTCCTGAAAGTTGTAAAACAAAACACATTTCAATAAAATAAAACAATTAAATTACTCCTAAAACTAGCTAATAGCACAGAGTTGCTTGAAAAGGTGGATCTGGAAAGGTTTAAATCTGTTTGCAACTGTGGTTGGAAGAAACAGCTGGAGTGCCACCTACTTTATAGCCTCATCCTCAGAATATGCACAGCGAAGGTGGGGGCAGGAAGGAGTGCAAGAATGCTCCAATGGGTATGGCTATGAATCCTTCCACCATCAGAGCTGCACTGCAGGTGCATCCCAAAGTTGGAATGTGTAGCGGTCACTAAAAGAATTTAAAAACTTTTTCATTCGTGGTCTACTTATTGGATCCTTATCAGTGTAACCCAATTCTTGTTGGCATGGATTGAGAAACACCCAGTAGCTGGAAGACTAACTGATTGGAGGTCTACTAGACTGGAGGGGCATGGGGAGGAGAGAACATACCAATGAGGTTTAGCACCAGTGAGCAGTGCAGTTTCCAGGCTACCTCATTCTACAGTGATTTCTACTAGGGTGCTTTCCCTGGCTTGGGACTCCATCTTTTGGATCAGTCTCTGATAGTAGGTATCTGATAAATCTGAAGCTCACCACACAACCCCACCAGCTGCTGCGAGAAGCATCATTCTGGTCTTCTCCCTCTAGAATGCTTCCTGGATGCTGAAGGGGAGGCATGAAAAGGAAGGGCTCTTCAGTCCTCTAACCTCCTCCCAGACTCTTGGCTGCTGCAAGAAGGGGAGAGGAAAGTTTCTACTACTCTGCACCTCCTCCAGTCTCTGTTTTTTGAAATTTTCCCCACTCTGTGAATACTTGTCTACCTGTTGCTATGCAGCTTTACCAAACAGCAATACGAAACAGACATGACTGACAGTTTCACTGCTGCCCACAGATTTCTGAAAAGCAATAGTGAAGCCCTTTTGTTAATTTTACTTTGCCACTTCTTGGCAAAGCTACGAACAGCAGCAGTGCCATCTGCTAGCAGACAGCACTGCATCCGTTTTTACTGTTCACAGTTGGAAGGTTCTTTGTGTAGCCTTAATTGGCTAGCAACTTCTTTTAAAAAAAATATATTCTGAAGAAACTGATTGTTTAGGCCAGCCACACTCACCAAGACATATTTACACCCTGCCACTTGCAAATAGGTGAATGGAGTTTTCAAGATTTGATTGTAATACATTTTAAACTATGCAACATTTGTGTACATGCATTTAAATCATTTTACCTCTAAAATTAGATTAACATTTGTAGTCAGAGCTTGCACACGATGGAAGCTGGCAATTAAAGAAATAGGCAAGAATCCTTGTTGGTCCATCTTTCTCCTCAGAAAAAAGTCTCTTTCCAAATTTTCTATGCTGAAATAATACTCACTGGAGAGAGAAACATGTAAATGTGAGCCCAGTGTAGGGTATAGTTTCTTTAATTATTTTTAATCCAAGTTCATCCTTGTCAAAATCTTTATTACAAAATTTGGTATATTTTATCATCAAAAAGATTGATATTTATCACTGTATGTTTGTTACTTATGAGATAAAAGTTATAAAAACAGACTTGGTAATCAAATAAGCCAAATGAAACAGTACTTTAAGGTGATCAGTGTAGTACATTCATCCGAGGTATAATCGAGGCCTCATATCTCATTCATCCAACTAGCATACATGAACGACAAAAGCAAAACAGAAAAGTAATATCCCTTTTTTGGTCCTTCTTTTCTCCTTCTTACATGGATGAGAGGGAAATGGTATTCTCTCAGCATTCATGTGGATGATTCCCCATGTAGTTGTATCAATATCTCCATCCTGATCTGTATCTTTTTCTCCTACTCAGGTACCCAGCAAATCAGAATGTTTAGGTGCCCTATCCTAGAGTGAAGGCATAAGCACAGGCATGCAGTCTAGATCATATCTTCATGCAAGCTCAGGTGAGAAAGAAAGAAGCAGAAAAAACACACTTTCCATTGTTCAGTACACTGAGGCGTAGTGCCTCAATGCTCCAAAGGGTACTTGGCAAAAGTGAAGTTCTTCAAAAATAAACGGTATTAAGGGGGTGAGATGTGGGAGGGGAAAAAAAGGAAAACAGGCTCTCTAGGTACCCCAGGTCAGGGGAGAGATAGGTTCAGGGAAGAGGAAAGAGTCTGTAGGATGATTAAGTTGCTTTATGAAATGATTCCAAGATATCAAGTTCTACCAAATCAAATGATGGTGTAAAGGAATGAAGGAATTATAATTGAGAACCACTACAGAAAGATATAAACCTGAAGACATCCTGGGAAGAGGTATGGAAGCTGAAACTGGCAATGCCTACCAAAAAGCGGGACCCCTCAGACAGATCCTGCATGAGACTGTTTACATGCTCCCTAATTTCTTAGAGGAGTGAAAGATACCTTGCATAAATGTTGTCCTTTAGGAACTAGATACTTTAGGAAAAAAGGGGAGTTGAGAGTAGAATGCTGAGAGGATCTGAATGCTGAAAAGGTAAGGCATCAATGTAGATGAAAGGAATTTTGGTTTCTGGAGAGAATCATATTACGTGAAGAGCCTCTCATGAAGTTGGACTTAAGACAGAAGGTGCCAAAAAGGAGACTGCAATGTCACCATTGACACTGAGCTGTAAATGAAAAACCCAATTATTTTTTTATTGCCTTCAGTACCAAAGAAGTTTGAAGAGCTAGCACTCTACATGAAAGACTTAACTCCAGCAGAGAACAGTCACAAAACTTCAGAACTGGAAGAAATGTAAGTCACTTCTTAAAAGTCTGAACCAGCACAGAAGAGTCTTTAAGGCTTTTTGCCTGAAAAGCAGAAACTTCTTCGGCATGCTGTAAGCAAAGTAAACTTTGATCAATGAGGTCCCTATGCACAACTGAATAGGACCCAACCTTTAATCCCCACAATAATATTCCACATGCTATTCTGAAATCTTAACGTACTTTTCCCAGCTGAAAGACAAAACAAGTACAGACACACTAACACTGTTAACTAAAATGTTACCTTTACATCTATAACGTAAAAGTAAAACCTGAGATGTGTTCGACCTAATCTCCAAAGTTCCAAAAGTAGGAATGAATAAAGGAAATTGAAGTTGACTCAAACTCTTTACTATTTTACTGGTATACACCATTCTGGAAGAGGGAATTTGAAAGAACATGAATGAAAATGATTATTTTTATGTTAGTCTTTCTCTAAAGTCTTTTGAACTTATTTTCCCTCCCCTCCAGAGATGCAAGTTTGGATATATTCCTGTGATAACTTTAAAAGAAATCTACTTTTTGATGTGAACTAAAGCATTTTTGAAGAATCAACATAATGTTTGAAGTAAGTCTGATGCAGTATATACTTAGTTACATTTTTAAAAAATAAATGTTAATATGCATACCTATAATAATCCTCCTCCCCATCAAGTTGGTCCCCGTTACATGTATAAAATCGCTCCATCAGAAATCCTCTCAAATCTCAGATGTAGATTTAACATTTTTCATATTAAGAGGTTCTAAAACTCATTTATACACAAGGATACAACCTTAATTCCTTGGACTCCAAAAAGAACTCTCTGGGGGGCTAAACAAACTGTACAAGTTTATTTTGCATGAACTTCCCTCTGACATTCTAGCTTTCATAATTTATAATTGGAAAAATATCAGAAGCAGAATGTTAAACACTTCCATTTAGATGACATTTTAAAAATAATTGAGAAAGAAAGGTAGCTTTCCATCCCTTTGTTCAAATGCAATGAGAAAAGAAAAGATTATGGAACCTCAGAGATTCCCAGAACCATTTGAAATGAGGGGGGAAAATGAAAGTTATATTCTAAACCTGCTCAACAGTATCTCTCGTGAAAGGCAAATTCCACAACCAATGAATCTTAGAGATTTCAAACAGGCTGGGTGATCAATGACTCTGATTAACCAGCCATCTTAAGCCTTTAACTGACACTTGCCAACATCTTGTTGCTAAAAGAAAATACAAACATCAGAAGTCAGATGTGACCAATGTGTCTGACATTTTGCTGAGCATCAGAGGGGGACATCAATGTGTCCTACCTTAGGAGATCTGGACACTGCATGCCCAGATATCTGACCAACAGTGGAGTGTCTGTGCTCCTCCCTCACTTGTCTGAGGACAGTGGTGGCCGATTATCCTGACATGGAGCTGCATGTCCACTGTCAGGTCTCAGAGGGGCCTGGCAGCAAGAGTTACAAAAAAGACTGCAATATAGGCTTGAAGTTGATAGCCATATATCAGATACTTTCTGCCCTTAAAGAGGCCTTTTTCTTCATTTTTTTTTTTTTTTTTTTTTTGCATCAACTGTAACAAAAGAAGCAAGAGTAAAGTAAGCAAATCGCTTCATGGAATACAAGGGCAATATAATCCACCACAAAGGCACCACAGAGAAATGCCACTGGCAAGTGCAGAAGTGTAGAATATCAGCCAGTGGTGGAAAATGTCCCTTTTCAGTAGTGACTTAGTGTGCTCCAGGATTTTGCATGATATACCTCTTCGCGATAATCAGCCTTCCAAATGGTTTCTCATTCCTTAATGGTGTACATGGGAAAGTAAGAATTTCAGATTATTGAAAAATCAAGTATATGGCTCGTTTAAAAATGTATTCTTATTTGGTTCTTTCACGTGAAACAAACTGACAAAATACAGAGCTGAAAAGATTTTTTTTTAAATGAAATTGAGAACAAATGGGGGAAAGTCCCTTCAGAAACTTGAGCTACATACCCAGGGAAGAGTCCTACATTCTAACAGACCAACAGTACTCTAAAGGACAAGCAGACAGACATCCATACTTCAATTTCAAGACCAAGTAAAGGAGTATATGTACCATAAATAAGGAAGGTACATGGATTAAAGGCAGACTACAGTGCCAGAAGGTTGAAGATCTTTCTCAAAGTTCCCACTTCTCAGATATTCAGGTTTTTTTCACCCCACTACTTAGCATAATTAAGCAGATATTTACTAGTAATGAATAAACCTCAAATGGTTGGTAGGTAGCATCTTCAGCGCTACTTATGTGGTATACTGAAGACAGAGGTCAAACATAGTTTGAAATTAATTATTTTATCTTAAGTAGATACCTGAATTTTGTCTAAAAAAATATTCATACATTAAGTAGTGTACTTACATTTGATGTTTAATGTATTCTTTGAGCAGTGTTTCATCCACAGAATACATTTGTACTCCTGTTCCATCGTCATAGTAATACATGATACTAGTATTAAGTTCTGGTTGAAATGGCTGATTGGTCCTTTCACCATATAGTTCTTGGTAACCATACGAATACTCATAGTTCACTTCAAAAAGAATGGAGTGAGGAGTAAGGGGAAGGAAAAGAATTTAAGATAAAGAGAAAAATTCAATATAAAAATATTGTAAGAGATATAAACAAATTGTATTATTTGTGCAACAGGCGTTCAGTATCTGTTCTCAATAAAAAGTGTTCAAGATTTACTACTTGCAATGTGACATGTAAACCACATGGATTAATATACAGGATTTGATTTGTGGCAAGGGAGAGTTGTACAACTTAAATGTTTAAATCTTAATATTAAGTTATATTTTCCAGCTTTAACATCTACTCTCATACTTCGAGGGTTTCCTCTGCCACGCCCTCTTCCTCTGCCACGCCCTCTTCCTCTGCCTCTAAAGAATCCTCGAATGCTGCCACCCTCACTTCTCACACTGGAAACTTCATCATGGTCATCTCTCTTCTCTCTATCACGGCGCCAAGCTTTTAAAGAGAAAAAAATTTGTAATGTATAGACAATCAATTGAGAGGTTCCACCATGAATAAATAGCCTCCGAGAATTATTCCATGGGCATTAGGTACATAGTTTTGCACTATAAAGCTTAAGTCAAACATCATAGAAGATGACTAGTAAAGAAGGAAGTGATTTTCAAGTACAACTGAGTTCAAAACAAAATCTTATGAATGGCCTTAGCCATTCCATATTTAAGGCTGCCATTTGCGCTAACAATATTTTGAAATGTTTTAAAGTCCACAGGTACACTCGGATTCTCTTGGAAACTGTACTGCATCATCAGGATGCTAGGGTTGTTGTATTAATTTAGTTGGAATATGAGGTCTCTAAACAGCTAATATTTCTAAGTGTTCTCAAATCTACATCCATACTCAGATTGTTCGGAAAATGTCAATACCTCATCATGACTAGGGATAAAGTTAGTAGTGCAAGTTTGGGATTATTTGACCAAGGTGTTCTGCAGATAAAATCAGCTCCCTATGGCGCAGCTGTAACATTCAAATTGCTCTAAAATTCACATATATATGGTGTGACGTTGCACTCCATATATTTTGTGGAAATATGCTAATGAGTGTGAATATAATATAACTGGAATATGGTTTATGCAAAAGGTCTCTTGCAATGTATCATTAGAAAGTTTATAATCTACTGAGTGTGTTCATCCTATTTGTATGAATGTATCACTCTTGTATTTGAAACTAGGAATATGAAGTACAACTCGGGGGTACTACTGTAATTATGCAAAATGTGGGCCATTAATAGTGGTTTGGAATCTGAATGGCTCCCATTGACTAGGACAATTGCCTGTAAATGGCTGTTTACTTGCAAACCTTCCTGGGTGCATGCGGGCCAGCCCGTGGGTAAAGAAGAATGAGGTCTTACAGGACATCTGATCATGTCATAGAATACTGAAATCCATCTTAAACCTGGTGCTTTTCCATTTAGAAGGAGGGCTGGGAGGCCTAGAGAGACAAAAGATTCCTGCCTTGTGACAAAGTTATAAAAGTGGGTGGAACAGAACAAAGGTGGCTGACAGTCATGAGAAAACCCCTAATTACCACCTGAGTTGGAACTAACAAGAACTGTACCAGAAGAAAGGATTGGGCCCAGACTAGGAAGGAGTCTAATCTGTGAAAGAAGCTTCTTGGAACATCTCTGAGGGTGAGATATTACCTGCATCAGTTTCTTAATGTATTAGGCTTAGACTTGCATGTTTTTGCTTTATTTTGCTTAGTCGTCTGTTATCACTTAAAACCACTTAAATCCTACTTTTTATACTTAATAAAATCACTTTTATTTATTAATTAACCCAGAGTAAGTGATTAATAGCTGGGGGAGCAAACAGCTGTGCATCTCTCTCTATCAGTGTTATAGGGGATGGACAATTTACGAGTTTATCCTGTATAAGCTTTATACAGAGTAAAACGGATTTATTTGGGGTTTGGATCCCATTGGGAACTGGGTGTCTGGGTGCTGGAGATAGGTGACCTGATGAGCAGTTTTTGGTTAAAGTCTGCAGCTTTGGAGGCGTGGACCAGACCTGGGTCTGTGTTGCAGCAGACTAGCATGTCTGGCTCAACAAGGCAGGGTTCTGGAGTACCAAGCTGGCAGGGAAAACGGGCTCAGCAGTGATTCCAGCACGTCAGGTGACAGTCCCAAGGGCATCTCTGGGACCGAACCCGTCACATACGGACAGTGTCTTGAAGACAGATGTGCCACAAGACGGCCTGGAGCAGACTTTGTGGTGCAAACGTAGGTCATTTCGTCAAGAGATTCCTGAGATATAGTGCCTCCTCTTCCAAAAGTGAGCTATTCATAAAATGTTCCGTTTCTTATATTTGTATTGGTGCAGAGCTAGAAAAAGAATAAGGCTTCAACTCTCAGCTATGTATAGAATTGGATTTCTCCCAAGTTCAATTACTACTAACACAACCATGGATCATTTTAGAAATTTAAAGTTTATTGCGCTATAAAAGCTTAAGCAACTCTACTTAGAGTTTGTTTCCCTGTAAGCTAATGTTTCTGAAGGAAATTCTTTGAGAGTGCCACAGTACTGTACCTAAATGGAGGCTATGGGGAACAAGCACTGACTGCCCCCTGAACCCAACGGTCATGACTCTCCTTTGGAGATTTGAATGATGTGCACATTAGTGCTCTCAACGTGTCTTTGCTTGGTGTTTGCAGCCACAATACAGTTCCTTTTGGAAATGTGAGAGGTGCATGCAATTTTGAGGAAGCCTGGCACCCCATCAGCATACCTATCCCACCATGGGATAGTATGGTGGGCAATACTGTGTCTGGGATATGTATGGTGGTATGGGACAGGCTGTTATGGGAGGCACTAGTTGCCAAACAGACAGTCAGATCAGAGAGGCCAGTGGAAGAATCCCAGCCAGGATAAATCAGGTCTATGCCAAAAACGTTGGCTGAACTCCTCCCGAGAAGCACTAGACTTGACAAACCAGGAATGTGCTGGGCATTGTGACAGGCATGCTTGGTACAAGCACCAGGCACACAATGCTGAGGCCAGAGTGCAAGTTCTGAACAGGCATGCTCCATGGACAGCACAGGTGTTAAAGCACTGAGCCCAAGGGAGTGAGAATGAAGACGCCCACTGCAATGAATTAAGCAGTTCGCATTTTTCAGAGCTTTTGTTTTAGGCTGTTTTCATCACCATCAGATTCAGCTGACAAAATCGCATTGAGACGAACAGGCCACTATATACACCTCCACGAGCCTCCTATTCTAAAGACAGGTGTGCACAGATACTTCTCCATACACACACTAGACCCAGATTTGGTGCAAGGACTCGAGTTCCATTCTCTGCCCCCTTCCTGCATCCAACTGGCACATGTACTCCTCTTCACAGCTGTACCATCTTTTTTCCCCCCCAGATCCATCCACACTCACTAGAGCATGGAGAGAGCCATGAGGAAGGTGGAGCTGGTAGCTGAGTGGCGAAGAGGTATATCCAGAAAGCCTCATTGGAGCTACCCCTCAACCACCCCTTAATCATTCCTGCCTCACTATCACCACTTTCTCAAAAGGGAAATTCACTACCAAAAACTTTATCAGAGTGAAAGTGGCTTAGCACTGCTTCATGTCCTTCCTAGAATAATGAAGTAGGGCTAAACTGAGGCCTCAAAGCCAAGAAATATAGAAACTTCTCCCGCAGCACCTTAATTCTGCCCCGCTGGAGCTGGCAGTAGGCATTGGGACCAAAACAAACCTAACAACCATAACAAAAATCTGTGATTTTTTGTCGTGTGCTGTGTTGTGTCCAACACAATTCTCTACCATCATTCCTCTTGACATACACTCCATGATTCTCACTAACTGTACTGATTTAGGGATTAGTAGCTGCAAACTTCTAGATCCCTATTTTCTGACACACATTATGCAGGAGGCCCGAGCAGATGATTTAAAACAGATGGCCTTCTTAGCTCTAAAATATAATATATTAAAGATTTTAAAATGTCTGTTGCATTTCAAGGTTGGTGGAATAACTGACACTGCGTCCTACAGAGGCCGACATTCCGGTAGTTATTTCAACAAGATTAGGGAATACAAGATTATTTCAATTCATTCTAGCTCTCTTACATGTTCAGTGCTCACCAGAATGTCACATCTGCATTGGCACTCTCACTGCCATGTATCCTCTGTGCCATGCTATGGTTCGGGGGAGTTCCAGTGGTCTTCTCGCATACATCATAGTGTACTATAAGCCTCAGTCAGGGCTAACTGAAGGTAAGGTGATGTTTCCGAGGAAATGCTTAGGACAATGATGAACAGGTATTAACATCTGACAAGTCTTTAGTCGTTTGTTTGGAGTCAGTAAAGTGGTCAAGAGTTAGCTAAACCTGACCTACACGCATTTGCTAAGCTGGACCTAAATTCAACATATATCCTAGTCAAGAAAAGTTTGAGAGTTACCCCCTCTCACACTAACCTTCACTCTCTTTGCTGTGCTCCACAGGCTCAAGAAGGGTACCATCCTCTAATCTCTCACAGGGACTCACTGGAGCATCTCAAAGGGCAGAGTTAAGATTGTGTGGGGGTGTGGTAAGACATCACCTTAACTTTTTATTTTCTGGTTTTTAGAGGTTAAGTTTGGCCACTCTCCACATTCTGAAAGGGCACGAGTCAGTGCTAAACAACCTTAACTGTGTTAATGTATTTGGCAGTGATTTATTATTTGCAATTGTGTGCATGTTTATAAACACACACGAGTGAAAATCAAACCGTTTTTAAAACCAAATTTTTCTCCATTCACTATTTAACTACTCAGAATAACTAACTACAATTTAGTTCTCTCAGATAAATTATAGCATTGTTAACACTAAAGTCAAGTTTCTGCACAACCAACCATGTTACTAAAGTCTGTTCAGGAGACATTCAATATTGGAATAGTAGGTCAAGAAAAAAGGCCCTTAACAGGTCACATGGACAGACTAACACCCAGTCTTACGACATACCTAGTTTCTATCAGTGTTTAACTGATATGAACATTCAATGAACAAAAATTTTAAGTTATACTTTGGCTTTTACATTGTAGTATCTGAGTGCCTGAGTTAGGACTGAAAACCACTTACTTCTTGACTCGTTTCGTCTGTTGCTGTATGGCACTACTTTGCTTGTTTCTGGCTGAGATCTTGAACTATTTCGAGAGCTTGTGCCTTCTTGGCTATCTGGTCTGACATCATCTAAATGAAGTGGTACCCACTTCTGCTTGTTACCTTAAGAGGGGGAAAAAATATTCTCAACCTTATAGTGCAGCTAGGTGTTTCACTATATCGTATAATTCATTTTTAAAGGAAGAATTAGTAGCTCTTAATTAATCTAAAATATTTAAACAATAGGAAATATCTTAATACCAATGCTGTAAGTAAAAATAAAATCAGAAAATAGTAACTTTTCAGTTTTACAAGATGTATCTTAAGTAAGCCTTGAATCTAATAACTGAAGTGAGTTTGGTCAAGCTTAAAGGAGGAACCGCAAGTGGAGGTTACTTACTGTAACTGGAGGTTCTTTGAGATAGGTGGTCCTGAACTGTATTCCACATGTGGGTATGCATGCAGGCCAGGCGCCCGAGTCCAGAACTTCTTCAAAGCAGTGTCCGTTGGCCTGCAAACATGCAGTAGTTCTCCTCATGTTCCCGACAAAGGGCTTATGGGGCAGTGTGGGTTGATGCCTCTTCAGTTCCACCTCTTACTGCAAATCCAACAGGATCCCAAGCATAGGAGATGGCATGGGAGGGGGACAGTGGAGTACAGATAGGGATCACACATCTTGAAGAACCTCCAGTTATGGTAAGTAACCTCCACTACTTCGAGTGATGGTCCCTGTGCGTATTCCACACATGGGTGACTGGCAAGCAGTATTCAGACTAGAGGCTGGTAAGAGGAAGCTGGTAGCAAAGATGCTTGCAGCACTATTGATCCCACTACTACATCATCAGCTGAGGCATGAACTAGAGCGTAGTGTGTCACAAATGTGTGAATCAAACTCCAGGTGGCCTCTCTGCAGATGTTCTGCAGCGGAATGTCTGATAGAGATGGAGTGAGCTGACACCCCCCCCCCCCCAAGGGGAAGAATGTTTGATATCTTGTAGCACTCCAACATACATTCTGAGACCCACTTAGAAATCCTCTGGGATGATATGGCTTGTCCATGCAATATCTGCTATGGCGACAGAGTCTGGGTCATTTCCCAAGAGGCTTGTATCTTTGTAGGTAGAACACCAGGGCCTGCCAGACATCAAAGGAATGAACTCTCGTGTCTTCAGAGGAAGTGTGAGGTTTCAGTAAAAATAAAAGCAAGTATTGTTTGACTGATGTGGAACTCAATCTTTGAAGAAACTTGGTTGTCGTCAAAGAGAAATATTTTCTTTGTGAAACGCTGTATCAGGAGAGTCCACCATGATAGCTCTGAGCTCGCTGACCCTCCTAGCTGAGGTGATAGCTACTAAGAATGCCATCTATATGGACAGGTGGTCATGGCACAAGTCACTATGGGGTTGAAAGGTGGACTAGTGAGCTTGGACAGGATGAGATTAAACCTACCCCTCAATGGAATGTTAAGTACTGGTGGGAAGGTCCTGCTCAGGCCTTTCATGGATCATACTGTAGCTGGGAGAGTAAAGAACATCAGATAAAGGAAGGCACTAATTGCTGCTAGGTATACTCTTAACAAGCCAATAGAGACCCCGGAAATCTTCAGGAACAGGATATACTGCGGCCATTCCAGTTCTAGACTATCTGGAGAATAATGAGGTTGTTGCTGAAAAGCACCTCCATTTAGCCGGATAGGTTCTAGTAGACTCTTTCGAACTCTGGTTAAGGATCATCTGAACTGGGGCTGAACATGGGCATTCTATTTCCAATGCCCATCCAAACACCAGGATGTGAAGTGAGGTGGCATGAGCCCAGATTGGGATGCTTGGTCTTCCCCCTATCTGGGTTCAGGAGACCCAGCAACGAGCAGATCCTGATTGGTGGGGGGGCAGACATCAATAGAAATTCTGTGATCCAAAGCTGTCTGGGTCAGTGGGGTACAAGGAGAATGATGTTGGCTTTGTTGTGATGCATCTTCCTTATGACTCGCAGAAGCAGAGGAATGGGAAGAAAGGCAATCGGAGGCAGTTCATCCAAGACATCAGCAAAGTGTTGCCTTGAGAGTCACAATAGGGGGAGCGTTCTGATCATTTGCGACTCAAAGAGGTCCCATAGCAAAATAGCCTGCTGTGTAAAATCTCACTTAGGACTGCGTCATGAACCTCCCACTCATGGCCTATCGAGAAGCTTCTGCTTAATTTGTATGCCAGGGAGTTGTGAATACCCATAAGATACATGGCCTGTATCGCAATGCAATTCCTGACATCCCTGTTCCAAAGTCTGACAACTTCCTGGAAGAGTGCAGGAGACCCCCTTGTGTGTTTATATAGACCGCCATGGTGATAATGTCCAATATGTGTATACAGAGTGAGCATATATGTGAAAGGAAGACCTTGCATGCAAGGAGGATCAACCTCAGTTCCAGTAAATTTATATGTAGTCTGGCCTCTCATGGGGACCTAGTGCATCCCAAGTATAAAGCAGTCTGCAGAAGAGAAGAGTGAGGGGGGGATTTGATAGCATCCTTCAACTACCTGAAGGGGGGTTCCAAAAAAGATGGAGCTCAGCTGTTCTCAGTGGTGGCAGATGACAGAAAAAGGAGCAATGGTCTCAAGTTGAAGTGGGGGAGGTCTAGATTGGATATTAGGAAAAACTCTTTCACTAGGAGGGTGGTGAAGCACTGGAATGGGTTACTTAGGGAGGTGGTGGAATCTCCATCCTTGAGGTTGTTAAGGCCCGGCTTGACAAAGCCCTGGCTGGGATGATTTAGCTGCTTTGCAGGGGATTGGACTAGATGACCTCCTGAGGTCTCTTCCAACCCTAATCTTCTATGATTCTATGACACCTCAAAAATGAGAAGGGCAGTTAGTAGTAAAACTAACTAAAAGTAGTTTTAAAACTTTACACTGCAAACAACGTATCCAGTCTCATGCACATACTGAAAGGAGAAAATAGAAAAGCATAAAAGCACATCAAATCACTCACTTTCCCATCATCTGGAAGGTTTATCACTGAAAAATTTTAGTAATGCAATAACTCAGAATTGTTCTAGTTTTGCGTAGTGCCTATACCAACCTTTTTTCCTTTGATTGTTACACTGAGCCTCATCTTCACTGACATTTTCTCCAGGACCATCTAGCTTTGCTTGCAGGTTCTCAATTACAGTGGTAGCTCTTTTTTCAGTTTTCTCCTCCTTTTCTTTTTTATTTAGTGGCTTTTTATTCTGATAATTTATGGTTTTGCACTGCAAGAGATATTGCTAAATATTTAACATGATTTTATGGATACGGACTGCACAAAATAAATTTAAAGCAAGTTTCTGTACTTATTAACATGACTTAAGATAAGTGGTTCTCAATCTTTGAGCATGATAAGCTCCAAAGTTATGAGCTGTGTAAATTATAAATTATTATAAGGGAGTCCTCAGACTTACGACGCCCGACTTACGCTGGACGCCATTTACAACACTTTTCAATTGACTGCCCGCTTCACCCCTACAACACTTGTTTCGCCCTTACAACAAAAGCTGGCAGGGAAAAACAGCACACATTACATACTGAGCCTCAGCCAATCATGGATTTCACTGTTCAAGCTTTCTGATTGCCTCCCGGCCCCGGGCTCAGCCAATCAAAAACAAGCTACCCTGGCCATGGAAGCCAATCAGACAAGCGACTGAACGGGACCCCCTTGCAGCTTTATTCATTATAACACGATCACGAAGTTATTTATAAGCAATTCTGTTAAAAGCAAGCCCAATTCTGCGTAATATGGTGCCGGCATTCTGAGCAGATGCTTGTTTGCCTAGCCAGCCCAGCTGCTCCAGAGAAGTCTCCAGGGAAACCTGCAGCCCAAACTTCAGAGAAGCCCCCAGCCAAGAGCCCTTCAAAAAGTTCTGGAAAGTCAAAGCATATGTGATTTTGTGTTTATTTGAATGCTGTTTACCAAATAAATACATTGATATTGCTACATTGGTCATCTATAATTTCTTTTAGTACAAAAATCTGGGTTATTGTGGTGAAAATAGTGCATCAAGCCTTGCTTCAGGAACAACCCCTCTTTATATGGAAAAGCCAGTTTCGACTTACGTTTCAACTTACAACGCAATTCTGAGGAACCAATTGTGTCGCAAGTCCAAGGACTCCCTGTATTATTATTAAACAAATTCTAAGTTTTCATTTTAAAAATGCTTCTAAGTCTTCCTGGTTACAAAAATTAACTTTAGAATGCAAACAGTTACAACAATTAGATGTACTAAATATGTAACACTGCAGAATGTACATTTAGGTATTTTCAATAACAATGTATAAATGAGATCTTGTTAAAGTGAAATGATCTACACTATAGCAAAATATAAGAAAGGGAAGTTACTTATCTTATTGTATTCAAAACGTGTGATCCCTATCTGTATTCCACTGTGGGTAAGAATGTGGACCACACGCCTGAGACCAGGGACTTCTTGCAAGCAGTGTCTGTTGGCCCATGCTTCCACCTCCACTCTCCTCATGTTCCACTCTGAGGATATAAGGAGTGAAGTGGACTGACCACCTCTAGTTTCTTCTCTACTGTGAATCTTGTCATGACCCAAAGCAGAAGGGAAGGAGGATGGGTAATGGAATACAACTGGGGACTACACATCTCGAAGAATTCCAGTTACAGTAAGATAAGTAACTTCCCTTTCTTCAAGTTCTGGTGCTTACGTGTATTCCACTGTGGGTGACTGAAACAGTACTCAAAGGAGGAGGGTGCAAGAATGCAGATGATATAACTGCTTATAGAAACGCTGTCCCAAAGGATGTGTGTCAGAGGGTCTTGGACCAAGGAATAATGTCTCCTGAATGGGTGGATGCAACTCCACAAAGCTATCCTGCAGCTATCAAGCTGGGACACCTCATGAAGTGATACTACAGAAATTGCTTGTGCACTTCTAGAGTGAGCCCTTACACTGTGAGGTGAAGGAAGCTGTGCCAAGGACACAGTCATAGATCCACTTATATTCTTTCAAAGGATATAGCATGTCCTCATACTTGTTCTACTATGGCAACCAACAATCTAGGTTATTTTCTGATCTGTTTCATTGTCTGCGGGTAAAATGCCAATACTCATCAAACATCAAGGGAATAGTCTTCTTGCTTGAGGCATGGGGCTTCAGAGGAGAAAAAAAAATAGCTAAGTGAATTGACCGGTTTATGTGAAATTACAAAAGTCTCTTAGGAATGAATTTCAGGTGTGACTGTAGTGAGACTTGGTCCTTATGGACTATTATGTATAGTGCATCTGTCATTAGGGCCCCAAATTCACCTACTCCTCTGGCTGAAGTGATGGCACTGAGGAACATGACCTCCTCCGACAGATAATACCTGGAACACATTATTAGTGGTTCAAAGAGGGATTTAGAAGATCTCAGTGAAGGGTTGGTTACTTTACTAGTGCAAAGTTTCTGAACAGACCCTTCAAAAACCTGACTGTTACTCAATGAGTAAAGACTGAGTAAACGTCCATTGGCAGGACACACGCTGATATGTGGCCAGATGAACCTGTAGCGAGCTAAGGGAAAGGTCCATTTCTCTTAAGAGTAAAAAGATATTCCTGCCATTTTGTACTAACTGCTGTCTCTGGAAATACATGGTTTTGCTGGACCCGGATAAACATTTCCACTTGGCTAGGAAACATTTTCTGATGGAGTCCTTACTGCTATTTTTAAGAATAGTTTCCACAGCTTCAGACTAGGACCATTCTAGGCTTGATACTCTCCAAATACCAAGCTGTGAGAAGAAGAGCATCTGGGTTGGGATACCTGAGGCTGCCATTCTCTTGGGTCAAGATGTCTGGGAAGGTCTGAATGCTGATAGGTGGATATGATGACATTTGTAGGAGACCTGGCAACCAGAACAGTCTGGACAGTTTGGGGGTGATGAGGCTATCTCGTGCCCTGTCCAGTCAAATCTTACGAAGAACTAAGGTAATAGAGGGATGACAAGGAAGAAATAGTTCAAGAAATAGTAGACCATCGCCTCTGGAATAATGTCTTTCAGCTCCCCTGGAGCAATATATGTCGCTATTCCTGTATGCCTGGGGACAAACAGGTCCAAAGTGGGGGTTCCCCACTGACTGAAGAGCCTGTTTACCACTGAATCATGTAGTTCACATTTCTGATGGGTGGCAAAATGCCTGCTGAGGCTGTTCGCCAAAGAATTTTGGGCTCCCGGGAGGTACACTGCCAATAGGGTGCCATAAGCTGATCACTTCTATAAACAAGGGGAATGGATCTCACCCCCGCCCCCAATGCTCACTTCTATAAACAAGGGGAATGGCTCTCACCCCCCCCCCCCCCCCCAAATGCTTGTGTCAAACAAACAGTTATATTATGTGACACTATCAGGACATTCTGGGATTGTATGAATGGTAGGAATGCTTTGCAAGGTTCTCATACAGGTCTCAGTTCTACAAGTTGTGTGTGGATTCTGGATTCCTTAGGCATCCAAGTGCCTTATGCAATATGATTGTCCATGTGGGCTCCCCAGCCTATCAGGTAGGTATCTGTAAGTATCTTTTCAGATGTGCATGACAAAGAGAACCCCATGCACATATGTATAGGGTCCCTCCCCATTTCAGTGAGACCCTCAACTCAGTGGGGACTGTCACTAAGGTGTTCATGATGTGCTTGCTCTGGTGTATATACTGTTCAGAGCCCAAGTTTGTAGGCAATGGATTTGGAGTCTGTCAAACGGCATCACATAAGTACATGATGCCATCTGCTGCAGAAGAGTGAGGCATATCTGAACTGATAATCAAGGGCTTCGCATAGCTAGATCTGAATGCCCATGTCATGAAATCTGTCCCTAGGAAGGTCAGCCTTTGCCCTGATTGAATCCAAGGTAGCGCCTATAAATTCTATGCTCTGTGTCGGAGTCTGGGTAGACTTCATATTTATGCAGATGCCTAGGGATGCTAGAAGGTGGAATAGCAACGAAGTTGGCAGTAAGACCTCCAGGCAAGAGCCCATCAGAAGCAAATTGTGCAAGTATTGTGGAGTTGCTTCATCTGAGCCACTACTACTGAGAACACTTTTGTGAGGACTCTGGGAGGTGTGGCTAACCCAACACGAAATACCCTGAATTGACAGTGCTGGAGGCCTACCACAACCTGAGGAATCATCTGTGGAGTGAATAGACAAATGAAAGCACATCTTCCACATCAAGAGCTGTGAGCCAGGTGTCCTTTTCTGGGGATGGTGTTATTGATGCCATTGTACTGTTGTGATAATTGGATCTACAAATTTACCCTAATTGGGGATAAAAAAGTGACTGTTCATAAGATGTCACAACAACAGAGCATAGAATTTATAGGCGCTACCTTGGATTCAATCAGGGCAAAGGCTGAACTTCCTAGGGACAGATTTCATGACATGGGCATTCAGATCATAGAATATCAGGGTTGGAAGGGACCTTTAGAAGGTCATCTAGTCCAACCCCCTGCTCAAAGCAGGACCAATTCCCAATTTTTGCCCCAGATCCCTAAATGGCCCCCTCAGGGATTGAACTCACAACCCTGGGTTTAGCAGGCCAATGCTCAAACCACTGAGCTATTCCTCCCCCAGATCTACACCTACTCTGAAGGTATGGAGTGATAAGACAACCTCCAAAGGGTGGGGGAGAGGGACTTCCTCCTCCTGGACCAGCATTTCCCTTATCAAGACTGATCCTCACCAGGGAGATCTAACTGTAGGATTCTGACTCAGGCTATGCAGCAGTAGGAAGGAATTGGAGAGGCAGTTCGTCCTCCATCACCTCTTATACCATCAGTGTGGACCTTGAGAGCAGGGGTGAAGGTGCAGACCCTCGGACACTGCTTGCAAAAATTCCCTCATCTTAGTTGTATTCACAGCGAAATACAGAGAGACCAGCACTCAGAGATGAAAGTTTACTTACCAGTAATTAGAGTTCAAGTAGACTGTCTTTATAGAGCCTCACTTACAGGACACTAATCTGTTTTAATCTTTAAAGAGAATATCTCAAAAGGCTCTGACTAGTGAAGCTGTAAGTATGTTCCCTAATCAATCCAAATATTTGTGCAAGGTTACAAAGAACTACAGGCACCAAATCTCATTCTTCCATTCCATTTAACCAGAATTCAAAAACAGATTAAAAAGGGTACGAGAAGGTGGTTGACAATATCAATCTATATATTTTACTTACAGAATTCAGGTTAAGGAACTTATGAGTAACTGTTTTCCACTGAGTACTGCTTATATACTGCAGATCACTTCTGGGAGATTCAGTAATAACTCTCAAAGAAGGAAAATTGTGTAGTATTTTAAATAAATATTGGAAGACTTTTCTTGAATTGGGCATCATACCAACAATCAAAATTATGCCTTGCAAACATACGATCAGAAAGATTTTTCAGAAATGTTGTAACGACTGCTTTGGATCTGTTAGAATACACTTTAGGTATTGCAACGTAACAGATTTGAATGCAAAGCTTAACCCTTTAGACAGTCTTATAGCAAAGATAGTTTTCCCCTGAATTTATTACCATAAGCCATAGGTAATGTAGGAAATTTGCATATAAGTAACAGTCCTACATATGCTGCAGCTAAGTTCAACCTAGCCTCATCTGGTAATGTGCAGGATCTTAGAAAAATACTGTAAGGTAGACATATATTCATACAGAAGTCAGAAGCCACCAAGTTAGCAATTTGGAAAGTACCTTACTTTTATGGAATACCATTTAGGGCACCTCAGCCATCATGACTGGCACCTTATAGACTCTTCTGGTTGATGTTATAACCACTAAATACCTTAAGGAGCAACAACTACAACCAGGTAAATGGTAAAGATCCTTGATACTGTGTAGAGCATGTGAAGGAATCTGTTTTGGTAGTGGTCTACACAGAGAGAGACTCAAGTACTTTCAGTGGACCAGCTGGAAAGACATACAGAAATTGACTTCTTTTAGACAGAGCCCCAAATCAATCACACTGGTTTAAAAAGGGATTAAAATTGTACAGAATTTAAAACCTCTTTGTGTACCTGTTCAATTTCTTAGCTCCAGTATAGGACAGTTCCTAGAGTCTCTTCCCCCCACTGGAAACTAGAGAATGAGAGAAGAACTCGGAATGAGAGAAGAACTCTTTCCAAATATTTCTGAGGAATTTCCATTGTTCTCAGTGGTGGGAGGGAAGTTACTTCATGTTGTATTTTCTCAGAAGAGGAATGCCTGAAAAGGTATGGGAATGGCAAAGCAGCTTGCAATAGATTGAAATAGAACACTGAATAATCTCTAGGTTTCCAGCTATCAGAAGACTATACAAACTCAGACACCCTGACTTTTACTTCACATATGCAGTAATAAAGAGGGCATGGATGAGCCCCTTTCTGACCCTCCTTACCAATGGCTTATGTCTACTTTCAACTACCCAGGAAGGCACTCTGACAAAGCGAGGAGCTTATCCCAAAGCAGATAGTTTTACCTCTCCAGTAGCACCCACAAATTTGCAACTCTATGGTGCAAAGCTGCTGCTGAGCACATCTTATGACACAGTTAAATTCATTATCTTTGTCTCCTTGTCAAATAGTATAGGAAGTGGTTCTCTTCATATCCTTGACCCTTCAGTGACTGCTGAGAATGCCATGATGTTGCACTGGTATATAAATACTCAAAATCCAACTAAAGAGCCTGATACAATCTATCCACCAGCTTGTGTATAGGTGGCATAGGTAACAAGGGTAGTATGCACCTCTTTAGAGCTGTTGTTTCAGGCTCTCTGCAGACCCACATGGGCACTGATTGTCATTGATTTACATCCTGTTCAGGTTTTCTCTGCAACCGTAAGGGCTAACAATAATTCTTAAAAAAAAAAAAAAGAAGCTGAGATCCTGAAGCACAATTTAGTAGGAAGAAGTTAATTCTGTGGCAGACTCTCAGAATACACATTATATACTTCCATTGTTTTGAACTGAATCTGAGAGAACACCCAGATTAGTGCTGCTTCATCTTACACTCCTTATATGCCCTGGTATCAGAGACCCAAATCTTAGAGTAGTTTCTTTAGTATTTGCATAATTTTCAATGTTGATGTCATCAGTGCAGTCATTGGTGTCAATGAACTTGGCTGGATCTGGCCCAAAAAGAACGTTGACAGTAGAGGATGACAGTTCCATGCAAAATGCCTTCAGTAGACTCAGGTTCCTGGCACAATTGAAGAGCAAAGGTTGAACAGATTTTGGTCTGTGAATATCCCTAAAAGAGACACTTAAGGTGCTTCCTTTGGCTCATATCAGACATTGTACCACCATAGGAAGCATGAACTGTATCACTTGAACCTCAAAACCCTTTAGTTGGTTCCAGCATCAAGAAAATTATGATGGGGCAGGTGAAAGATAGAGAAATGGCCAGAATGGAGCCAAAGACTGAAACAGCACTTATTGAAGTCACAAAACTAGTATGAAGCTTATCTAAATCCAACAATATATTATTTTATTATGAATGACAAAGAACAGTTATTGGGCCAGGGAAAGAGAACAATTCTACAGCCTGCCGGCTAGGGCACTCATTTAGGATGTTCAAGTGCCTGCTCCAATGACTAATTATTTATAAAGTGGAACAGCTTCAACAGAAGAGATTGAGAGATGTCCGTTCTATAATATCCCATTGCCCAGCGGGTTAGGCCACTCTCCTGCAATATGGAAGACCCAAATTCAAATCCCTTCTCCACATCAAGCAGACTGGGGGATTGAAACTGTCTCATCCGCATCCCAGGTAAGTGCTCTAGCCATTCAGCCACCCAAAAACACTTGTTTCAGGCCAAAGGAAATGTTTTGTTTAACCCAAAACAGATCTTTTCAATTCACCAAAAGTTGTCACAATATTTGAATTTGGTTTGACCTGAACCAAAGTAGTTTTTTCTTTTGTACTATCAGTGAACTGAAATATCAGTTATTAGCCCAGCTCAACGCATCAATATCATGGTGACAGGAAGAATAAGAATTTGAATGTAACAGAAGTTAACCAGGGATTCAGTGTTCACTCCTGAAGCAGATGAAGGAAGCAGGATGGAGTCAGGGCCATGGCTGCTTATAGAACCTTGCACTAAGCACTTAGACCCATGAGGAAGCATATACATAGCCCCAAGGGTTATAGCAGAGCTTTCCAAACTGTGTGTCACGACGCGGCAGGCGTGCTCCGCTCCCCGGCCGGGGCGGCAGGCGTGCTCCGCTCCCCGGCCGGGGCGGCAGGCGTTCCGCGCTCCGCTCCGGCAGGGGGAGCGGGGCGGCAGGCATGCCGCCCTCCCCCGCGGCATTTTGGCGGGGTGGCGTTGTTGGGTGGGGGGGGTGTTTCGGCCGGCGTGGGGGGGGCGGGGCGGCACTTGGGGTTTTTTTTTTTTTGCTTGGGGCGGCCGGCCCTGGGTACTGCGCATGCGCAGTATGTGTAATCCGGGCGGAATTGATTCCACGTCACTTCCGGTGTGTCACGAAATGATGCATGTCTAAAAAGTGTGTCAACAACATGAAAAGTTTGGAAAGCTCTGGGTTATAGTGTTGCAAAGGATTCATACTCCATGCATACACATCCCAAAAAGGAAGATCCATGCTGACACTTCTTAAAGGGGAATTAAAATATAAAATTATGGGGTTATTCCTGTACGCTTCCATGTATAGGAGGGTCCCGAAGTCAGCAGAACTGGTTTTGTTTCACCTCTGTGGGATGAGGAGGGGATAGGCACGTATCACCTGAATCATAAAGAGCTGTACTCAGTGGATGACTCATACAGCAAAATCCTTTTCAGTGTTTCTGTTGAAACCCTAAAATGCCTAATCAGATTCACCACATAAACTTGAAACAGAGGGGTCCACAAGCTTTGTAGGTTTATAAAAAATATAATTCAGACTATATATAAAATATATAAAAGTATATAAACAACACAGAATACTCACTTCATTGTTTGCTATTTCACTTGGTGTCGGCCAATTTGTAATATCATTGAAGTCACTAGCCTGTAAAGTTACAAAATATACGTTTTATATGTTTACCAGAACAGCATTTCAGAATGAGCGGATGAGGTCTGGCACACTTAACAGTGATGGTCAGAGATAGACTATGTTTCATAGCAGTAATCAGAATAAATCACTTCTCATTTGACATGTGAGAACTGTAATGGAAACCAGGTACAACATTACTTTAACCAACAAGAAAATAGTGTGCAATCCAGTCAGCTACTCAGAGTGGTTGCCTCCAATGCAAAGTTCTACACAACAGTAAACTAAGATTTAAAATAAAACTATATTAAAAAGGGGATCCTAATGACAAACCTCTCTAGCTTGTTGTTACCATAATTGTCAGCCTAATTCCTTGATGAACAGAGTTCTATTTAACAGATATGGCCATAAAAAGCACTCCCAGAAACTAATTAAAAACCCTGTATGTCACAGTTACAATATGCTACCAAAAAGGTGTATTTCATTTGGATAAAAATCTTTTAGATGAAAGCAACTAAGCTGCTAAATGTAATATATAAACTCTTCCCCCCTCCCCCGCTCTTTAAATCTCTGATAATCTCCCCTCTGCCCACAGATCTCTTAGCAGCTACGTTAACAGTCCTAAGAAAAAAAATTATTAAAGAAAAGTCACTCACCTCATAACTATTTGTCTTGGAATTGTGTTGCATATGTCCATTTCACTGTAGGTGTAATACGCACCTCGTGCACTGGTGCTGGAGAGTTTTCCCATGCTGTAACTGTAGGGCTGTCATGCACGCTCCTTGGTTTCCCTCATGTTCTGAACAGAGAATATGAAGGATGGAGCCTACCAGAATGTTAGATGAGGACTCCTGTGCACTGGGGAAGGAGGGTGGGTCTTGGAATGGACACATGCCACACATCTCAAAAAAGCAACAGCTACAAAAAGATGAGTAACCATTTTGTCTTTTGAATAATTGTATATGTCCATTCCACTGCAGATGCCCCCAAGTGGTTTTCAGTGAAGGTGGGGCTAGGAGTCCCATCTGAAGACAGAAGATTGGACTGTTATCCCCACATTCTCATCTTCCCTGGATGGCACAGTAATTGCATAATCTAGCAAATATGTTAACAGAGGACCACATTGCTGCTGTACAAATGTTGACGATGGGGGCGTTTCCCACAAATGTAGTAGAGGACAAATGCACCCTACATGCAATGTGCTGACTTTTCAGGAGGTGTTCTACCTTTAACAGAATAGCACATAGCAGTGCAGCTGGTAATCCATCTCAAAAGCCATTGTGTCCTGACAGGATGACCTTTTAACCGTTCTACAGAGGACCAAGCGAGCTGGGAAGAAACCTAAACGGCTTTGTTCTACCCAGATAAAAGGGTAGGGCTTGGCACACACCTGAAGTGTGCAGCTTTTTTTTTAGTTTTGTGAGCATGTGGCTTCAGAAAAAAAAGACTGGTAAGTGTATTGACTAATGAAGTGGCAATCAGATACTACTTTGGAAAGAAAATTGGGGTTTCAGAGATTCCAAGGCCAGCAAGTTGATAAATGCAAAGTAATGCACAGTGGAAAACATAATCCCAACTCTACATATAAAATGATGGGGTCTAAATTAGCTGTTACCACTCGAGAAAAAGATCTTGGAGTCATTGTGAATAGTTCTTTGAAAAGATCCACTCAATGTGCAGCGGCGATCAAAAAAGTGAACAGAATGTTGGGCATAATTAACAAAGGGATAGATAAGACAGAAAATATCATATTGCCTCTATATAAATTCATGGTATGCCCACATCTTGAACACTGCATGCAGATGTGGTTGCCCCATCTCAAAAAAGATACATTGGAACTGGAAAAGGTTCAGAAAAGGGCAACAAAAATTATTAGGGGTATGGAATGGCTTCCGTATGAGGAAAGAATAGTAAGACTGGGACTTTTCAGCTTGAAAAAGGGACAACTAAGGGGGGGGGATATGATAGAGGTCTATAAAATCATGACTGGCGTAGAGAAAAATAAATAAGGAAGTGCTATTTACTTCTTATAACACAAGAACTATAGGGGGTCACCAAATGAAAGTAATAGGCAGCAGGTTTAAAACAAACAAAAGGAAGTATTTCTTCACACACAACACACAGTCAACCTGTGGAACTCTTTGCCAGAGGATGTTGTGAAGGCCAAGACTATAACAGGGTTCAAAAAAGAACTAGATAAATTCATGGAGGATTTTATTATTAGCCAGGATGAGCAGGGGTGGTGTCCCTAGCTTCTGTTTGCCTGAAACTGGGAATGAGCGACAGGAAATGGATCACTTGATTACCTGTTCTGTTCATTCCCTCTGGGGCCTGGAAGACAGAATACTGGGCTACATGGACCTTTGGTCTGACCTAGTATGGCCGTTCTTATGCTCTTAGAAGGGACCCTTGTGATCATCTAGTCCAACCTCCTGTATAACACAGGCCAAACCCTATACTGAATCTTGTCCCTGTAGACTATATTACATAAAGAATCTGTTACCAGGGCATGTAGCTCCCCCACTCTCCCCACAAAGGTGATGGCTAGCAAAAAGGCCACCTTCACCAAGAGGTGTACCATTGAGCAAGAGGCTAAGGGCTTGAATGGAGGATCTGTAAGACCTGACAGAACTAGATTCATATCTGAAAGTGAATATGGAATATAGAATGGGCCTGAGATCCCCTTTGGCTTTAGGAAATAATGATAGTAAAACCCCCTACCTCCATGTTGAGGAGTCACCTCTTCTTTAGCTCCTGAACAGAGTCTCCACTTCTTGCCTTAGCATGGACTTGAGAGAGGAGTTCCTGAAAAGGGACTGGGAGAGGGATATAAAGAAACTACTGGGTATATCCTGAATTCACCATGTTTAGCACCCATTTCTCTGTGGTGACAGTCCCCCACACACTTAGGAAATTGGATAAGCTGTTCCCACAGGCAGAGAAAGGGCCAGTGAGATCTGCACTGATGGGTATGCCGTCCTCAATGGAGGAGTCAAACAGGATACTTTGAGGCCTTGACGAAGTGACAGAGAGATAGTGGAAGCCTTCTTCGCAGCCTGCGTTTGTGCCTAGTTTAGTCAAACTGCCTGGAGAGTTGCCTCTGCTGAAACTGAGGATAACATTTTGTCCTCCTGGGGGCTGGCATATAAAGACCTAGAGACTTTACACCCCTGAAAGACTCCAGGGCAGTGTTAGAGCCTCATCAGTCTTGGTGGAGAATAATTCACAGCCCTCAAAAGGAAGGTCTTTAATTGTCTGCTGTGTTTCTCAAGGAATCCCTGATGACCACAGCTATGAGAAATGGTGCATGGTTATTGCCATCACCATGATCCTTGAAGCTGGCACTGCAGCGTGCAAGGAAGCCTGCAGAGCTGACACAGGGACCAGATGACTTCTCACCAAGAGGGACTGAAACTCATTCCTAGAGTCCTCAGGTAACTTGTTTAGGAATTTAGACATTGGGCGCGGTGGTTGGAAATAGGACTACTCAAATGGGGAGGGACAATGTGAAACTATAACCCCGCCACTGAATACTCCTCTCTCCTAAAGAGGTCTAGCTTTTTTGCATCCTTTTCCTTTTGGGTAGTCTTAGCTCAATCTTTGCAGTGCCATTCATTTGCTGCAGCTACCACCAGTGAGCCTGGTGTAGGGTGCAAAACAGAACTGGTCAAACCCATGAGACAGTATCTGGTATTTATTCTCGGTGTTTTGCCATAGGTAGAACAGATGAAGGGATTTGTGAGTGACTTTGTAAGCTGCATTATTCCCTCATTTTTAGAGAGGGCTACCTTCACTGACATAGCTGGGTGTAATATCTATAAATGTAGGAGAATTTTCCTCCACCAGTTTTATATGAACACCAAAAGCTATAGCCATCCTTTTCAGTTCTTGGTAAACTCTGGAATCATCAGTAGCAGAGAAGAAGCTTCTGGTACTAGAAGCTCATCAGATCCCTCTTGAGGCAAGTCCTGCACAGCCAAAGTAGAAGGTAAATCCAAGGGAGGTTGATGAATGGCCTGTAGTATAGTGTCTGTAGGCTATTCTGTATCAACAATCTCTGGTCTATTGATACTGGGCAGGGAAGCCTCTCCTTTCTCAGAAACCTACTTCTGTGAGGAAGTGGGATGACAATCTTGATGCCAGAGAAAGGCCAATGAGGAGACTGATATGGTATGAGAGTCAAATTGTGTCAAGACCAGACCACCAAATCCTTCTATCTGCTCTTGTCTGTCTTCTATGAGAGTAGGAATGAGTTCTGGAGGACGAATTGGACTGTCTGTAATGGGAGGCATAGGAACACACACTGGATTCCAAAGAGGAGTAGGAATACTTTGAAGGTCAGAGTGGAGCAGGTATCGTAGGCCTAGATGTCATTACAGAAGAAGCTAAGGAAGATGGTACTGGTCCTCAGAGAAAGGGTGCCATAACAGACACCAATGCTGGTAAAAGTCTGCACTGCATGCAACAGTACCAGTAAATGGCCTTCACCATGAATAAGTGGTAATGCAAACACTAAGAGGCACAACAGGTCCTTTGTAACTGTGTAGCTTCAGTTTTGTTGACATTAAGATAGACAGTTGATTCACAGTAAGCAGAAGTGCCAGATCCAATTTTATTAGTCACCAATAAAGTAGCCTACCTCAATGGCCCCTGTATGGGTACCAGAATCAACAGCTCAGTCCTATGACAGTCACTGTGAGATGGTACTAGGGACCTGTGAGATAAAGTAGGCATCTTTTGGTACCGGAGTGGCTTACTTCTGCTGTAGAGGAGTCCTGCACCAAGGACTTTGAAGAAGTCACTGCAGTTTTCTTTTTTGGCTTCAGATAACAAGAATACTCCAAGTGCATAGGCTTGCTGGAGGATGGCTCTGGTGAAGGAGATCTCCTTTGGTCTATGTCAGTTAGCAAGGTTGGAGGAGCACTTGTGAAGGAGTGGTTGATGAGCTCCTCTGCACCAACCGAGTCTTGTAAAGAGTGGCCTCTGTGAAAATATATCTAAGGCACTTCCTTGTTTTTGATTTGTAGCTGTAGCAGATCAGACACCTGTCTCTAATGTGGAACTGTGAGAGTGGGGGTTACTAACGAGTCATGGGCTTTTGACACTGGGAGCAAGGTATAAAGCCAGGGGCCTTGGGATAGGCTCCCCCAGTACCAACCAAAGCTTGGGGAAGCCTACTGACTTAGAGCAAATAAATTAAAATAAAGAAACAATGTCCAATGGACAAAAAATGACTACTACTAATTAAGAATTATAACTATATAGAATCTGTGTGTGTTCACAGAGGAATGAGGGACTGTAACAAAGCACAGTAACATGCTCCAGCCACCAATCCAGACAGGTAAAAGGAACTGAAGGAAGGGAGGGGCATGAGAGAAACCAGGGTGCATGCGTGGCCATCCCTTCAGATACTGCTAGGGAAAACACTCTGCACGGTTGCATGAGTCATGCAGCACCTACAATGGACACATGCAATCATTCAAAGAAGAACTCATAAAATTTAAGAATTTCAGGCTTTCAATTAAAAGAAGCATTTGATGCTAAAACATCCCTGACAATAGCTTTTTTTTTTTTTTTTTTAATGTTTAGAATGTAGAAAATTTTTCACTGGAAGCAATCTGTCGTTGCTCCTAAGGTCAACATCACCAGACATTATTTTGAAGCTTCAGAATCATCTCACTATAAAAATGAAATATAATTGACCCTAAATAAAATTCAAAGACATTTTTAATCAAAAATATTTTAAAACCATTGGAAATTCTCTCTCCAACATTAGATTACAAACATAACTGCTTCTTCACGTTTAAAACTTAAAATTAGTTTGTACACTTGGAGTCAGATAAGCAATCCACTCTTAGAAATCAGACATCAGAAATCTGAAATGTTAGATATAGATATAGATATAGAATGTAATATACAAATTAATTTTATTCTTACTATAAAATTGGAAAACACAAGAAATCTAACACAACACTAATCATCAGGCTCCAAAGATTACTCCTGAGGGAATTCTGTGCCAAAAACAAACATTCTCCCCCCCCCCCCCCCCCAAAATGCATACAATATTTTAAAATTCTGCAAGTTTTATTTGTCAATAAATAAATGTAGAGGCTCTAGCATGGCAGTGGGAAGCAAAGGCCACTGGCTGCATGAAGGTGGGAGATCTACAGCACCCTCTCTTCCCTGGGACAGTGCAAGGGCCAGTCCTGCCTCTCTGCACCAGGCACACCAGATGTGGGCAGATAGATCCTGCTGGGCTTAGCCTAAGTGTGGAGGGGCTTAAGTGTGGGGGGATCCAGGCCTGGAGAAAGAGGGTTCCGTGTGGGCCAATCTGGGTGCGGGCAGCTCAGTGGAAGATGTGGATGGGGCTCGTTGGGGGGTTGCAGGGGCAATGGGACGCTGCAGTGGGGTCCAGGTGAAGGTGGCTGGAGCTCAGAAGGGGGGGGTGTTGGGTCTGGGGCTCAGCAGGAGGGTCTGGGTGTGGGGAACTTAGTGAAGAGGTCCAGGTACTGGGAGAATGGGACTTGGTGGGGTGGGTGGGTCTAGGTGCAGGGGGAGCTCAGAGTGGGGGTTCAGAGGGCCTGTTTAACGGGGAGTCCCAGCTGTAACTGCTGTTGAGGGGATGCTGCATGCCAGGCTCCCTCTCCCGATTTCCCTATCCCCTCCCCGTCTCTCCCAATTGTCCCCACCCCATCCCTCTCTCCTCACTCCCTCATCCCACCCCTTTCCTTCTCCACTGCCTCTCCCTTGCCCTGCCACACCGTGGGCACTCACTGCTGTACATGCAAAAAAAGAGCGTAACTGGCACTAGGGCCCAGGAGGCGGCATCCTGCTGCAGAGTGGAGCAGCACCCTCCTACAGCAGGGGAGCTCTGCACTTGCAGAAATTAGGAGAGGCAATGGCAAGTGCCTCCCCCCTTGCCTCTGTTGTGGGGAGGCATTGCCCGCCCCCAAATATGTTCATGGGCATCCCCAGCCTCCCCTCCCCCACACGGCTTCCCTTTGCTTTCCACTCATGCGCAGGTGCACAGAATTCCCCCAGGGGTAAAAGATATCACCACAGACCAGTCTAGCTTTGCTTCTGTGGTTACCACCTCATCAGAATCTTGTGTGTTCATGAGTACTACTGTTTCTGCATAGTATCCTCTATATTTGTTTACCAGATAATCTTACTATATGCCCATTACAAAAATCTTTCTTTGCTGCTTACGATGCTACAGCCTTCAGCTCTTCCTAAATTTTTGATCACGTTCCCTTTTCTGAATCCCCACAACTATCACCTGAATTAACCCATCATCCAGGGAGATCATAACACCTTTAGGGTGGCAACCTTAAAATTTTTCCCAGCAGACTAAAATTTTCTTCAACAATACCAGCTACTTGTACAGATAAAAGGGAAAAAATATTTCTCTATTGACAATTTACATTTCTTATCAACAGTGCAGTTAAAATGTTAGTTCAAATCAATAGATGGTATTAAATGGTCTCAATCTAATCAGACCTGAGATTCACGGGTTAAATTGCTTTTCTGGCAAATACAAACCTTGCTGGGTTTCCTGGTCTTGGGTTTCCCTGCTTTTATAACTTTAGTGGAACTTGGCCGTTCTAAAGGGAAAGAGGAAAAACATTTCCAGGTAAGAAATTACATTTTGATTATGCTTTTATATTAGAAAAACCAAATGTGGAAAACTAGATTCAAAAATTTTGCTCCCTAGTCCTCAATACAATGCTAAAGCTCTTTTCTGTGGTCCCCAATATTGCCAAGCATGTCAGTGTGTTTTTAAATAATTGAGACTACTCATATGCTTAGTTAAGCACATGTTTAAGTGCTGTGCTAAACTGGGAGCTATATTATTTATTTTCATAAATATTTACAAGTTTCTACAGATTTGAGGGATTTCAATATTAGGTAAATTATACTATGAAAATAAAATACTTGACAACTGTCCGCATCATAACATATTGGGATCTTAGGCCCAGAGTTTAAAGGCATTTAGGCATTGCAGCACTCAGCATTGCAATGCCAAACTGATTTAGGAGCCTCAATCTCATTTTCAAAAGGGATTTCGGCGTCCATGGGATTTCCCCCTTCTGAAAAACAAATGAGATTTAGGCTCTTACATCACTTAGGTGTTACCTTTAAAAGTCTGCACCTAAATCTAAAAAAAGGCTGATTAAAATATTATAGCTTCTGATAAGATATACCTTGTTTTGCAGATTTGCTAATTTTTTTAAAGATCGAATTCTTTCATACCTACAACTATGTAAATGTACATGATAAAGAAAGTACTACATGTTCATAAATCCCTAGTAATCTTTTTCACCCTAACAACTCATATGCTAGTTTCACTAGAGAACATTGCCTGGAACATAGAAAACGAGGAAAAAAAAGGACACACAAACTGCATATTAAACAGAAATTTGCCCATTTACACAGAAATACCTATTTCAAACACTGATGACTGCAAAAACATTCTGTGCAGAAAACAATTGTTTCTCATAACCAAGCCACAGTCAGTCACAAACTAAATAAAATAGCTGAGAAAAGCAGAAGTGAAACCCATTCAACAATGCTACTTTATATCCAGGCTTGGAAGGATTAGATTTTTTTCAGTAAATGTGGATTTCTCCATACACACAAAACAGCCTGAGCCTGGAAGTCTACATTGCAATGAAACAGCCCCACAGCCGGAGCCCAAGTCAGCTGGTATGAGCCAGCCATGGGTGTCTAACTGCAGTGTACACATACACTTAGCCCAGGTCTACACTAGGGGCGGGGGTCGATGTAAGGGACGCAACTTCAGTTATGTGAATAACGTAGCTGAAGTCGACGTACCTCGCTCGACTTACCGAACTGTGAGGACGCCGCAGGGTCGACTGCCACCGCTCCCCCGTCGACTCCGCTTCTTCCTCTCGTCGGGGGTGGATTGCCAGAGTCGACGGCAGAGCGATCGGGGATCGATTTATCGCGTCTACACTAGACGCGAAAAAGCGATTCCCGGTGGGTAATATAGACAAGCCCTTAGAGTCAAGCTTTAAATAGAAAGCTGGTCTTAACTAAAGCAGGGCTGTTTACTTTGTATATTTTGACATATGCTGTTGACAATTATCTGATCAATCACCTGCATAACATGGGCCGTAACATTTCATACAGCAATGTCTGTAATGAAGGGAATTATTTCCCTTTACTATCCAGGAGAACATCACGAGGTCTATAATGTGTGGCTGACCCAGAGAACATCTTTCAGAAAGATATTACAGCAGACCATTAAGTCTGCTTTAGTTAAGGTTAAGACCAGCCTTCTATTTAAAGCTTGACTAAGGGTATGTCTACACTGCAATTAGACACCCATGGCTGGCTCATACCAGCTGACTCGGGCTCAGGCTTTGGGGCTGTTTCATTGCAATGTACACTTCCAGGCTCAGGCTGCAACCTGGGCTTTAGGACCCCACAAAGTGGGAGAGTCCCAGAGTTCAGGCTGCAGAAGTCTGCATTGCAATGAAACAGCACTAGCCAGCTGGCATGGGCCAGCTATGGATTTTCAATTGCATTGTAGATATACTTTAAGTGCTCTAAAATCTGCAGGCTTACTCAGATTGCCTTGAACTTTGGTGTCTCTTGGAAGTTAGTGACTCCAAATTTGGGGTAATTTGACAAAGTGGTTCCTGAACAGCCCCCAAACAGCGTTTTTTAAAGATTAGTTAATACACTCTACCAATGTTTTTTGCCCAGATCTGGGGATCAAACTAGGGCTCTGATCCTGGCCCAGGAATCTCAGGTGCTCAAGAGTTACCCCCACCTAGAGTTTGGCACTCACTGCTAATTTGGGAGGGCACATTTCACAACAGTGTTCAGCAAAGAGTTAACTCATGAGCATTAGGCATGAAAGCTAAACAGTTTACACCAAGCATGTTCAGAGAGAGGAGCCAGGAGGGTTTGTATCACATCAGCCAGATAGCTCAAGGAGATGAAAAATAGCCTAACCAATCCAGCTAGTGTCAGTTTGAATCCCACCTAGAAAATCTGGAAAAGGTTTGTAACCACACTGCTAAAACCCATCTGTCAGGTTATCACCATTATTTCAGGGGAAATTAAATCAAAATATTTTTGAAAACAATTATATATGTGAATAGTTGCTGGGAGAGAAATGAGATTCGTGAGAATGGGGGAGAGGAATTTGGAGCTGCAGAAAGGGAAGGAGAGATATTAGAAATGGGGATGGGTGGTAGGGGAGAGGGATAGGGGGCAAGTGGCCATGACTCCCTACCGTAACAGGCCCTCCATACAATTTCCAAAACCCGATGCGGTGCTCAGGCAAAAAGTTTGCCCGCCCCTGTCCTAGCTCCATGTGCTGCTTCCGCCCACAGGCACCACCCCCGCAGGGAAGGAGGTGTTTGGTACTCATGAGGCCTGGGAGTACTCAAAATGTACAGTGGGCTCTGTGATGGGAACAGACTCCTGTCCCATTCAACTCCCCCATTCCCTGATGGCTCCCCCAGGAACACTGCCCCACCCACACACACCCTGTTCCCTGTCCCCTGACCGCCCCTGGAACCCCCGCTCCTGACTGCCCCCTGCCGCCCCACCCAACCCCTCCTCTCATTCCTAACAGCCCCCTGGGACCCCTGCCCCATCCAACTACCCCTTCTCCCTGTCTGCCCCCGGAATCCCTGCCCCTCACTGCTCCATCCAACCCTCCCTCTCACTGCCCCCAGAACCCCTGCCCTCTGACCACCACACCAAACTCCCCTGCCCTCTATCCAACCCCTCCACTCCCTTACCGCGCTGCACGGGTGGTTGCCGCCACTGCGCAGCACAGAGCACCGGGTGGTCAAGCTGGGCTCTGCAGCTGCGTTGCCCCAGGAGCTCCCAGCCCTGCAGCCTAGAGCGCTGCGCCAGTGGCACGGCAAACTGAAGCTGTGGGGGAGGGGGCAACAGCAGGGGAGGGGCCGGGGTCTAGCCTCCCGGATCGGGCAGGAGGGTCCCGCGGGCCATAGTTTGCCCACCTCTGAACTAGGAGCTGAGGGGGGGGGGGGGGGAAGTTCCTGTTGCCGTTCCAGGGAGCCCCCCCAAGGTAACCACCGCCCTGCACACCAAGCCCCAACCCTGACCCCCTCTCCCCCCCCAAACTCCTGCTGCTGGGAGGCAGGGGGACCCGAGAGTGCCCCAACAGCAGCTGGTGCAACTGGCCCAGGGGCTGCCCAAGGTGCTCAGGCAGCTTCCAGGCCAGCCGCATGGGCTGCTCCAGAAGAGACAGAAGTCACTGAATCAGTGACAAACACGGAGCCTTATCCATAAACAGTATCTAGCTTTAAATAACCCCTTTCTTTAAGGGGATTTTTTTTAAACACCATGTCCTTCAAGATTTTAGAACTAGAAAGGTTCTCATACCTAGGGCTTGTCTACACTGGCACTTTACAGCCCTGCAACTTTCTCGCTCAGAGATGTGAAAAAACACCCCCCTGAGCGCTGCAAGTTTCAGCGCCGTAAAGTGCCAATGTAGACAGTGCACCAGCACTGGTAGCTACTCCCCACATGGGGGGTGGTTTTTTTATTGCACTGGGAGAGCTCTCTCCCAGCGCTATGCCACGACTACACAAGCCATGTTAAAGCACTGTCGCTAGTGAAGATGTTGTCAGGGTTCCCTCCCCACTCTAAACTCTAGGGTAAAGACGTGGGGACCCGCATTAAGAGCCCCTAAGCTTATTTTTACCAGCTTAGGTTGAAACCCCCAAGGTACAAAATTCCCTGCACCCTGAGAAATGCTTCTTCCACTGCCACCATCAAGTGTTCTAAACAGGAATCCAGGAAAGGGGACCACTTGAAGTCCCTTCCTCCCCCCCCGCCAAATATCCTCTCAAGCCCGTACCCCCCTGTCCTGGGAAGCTTGGGGATAATCTCCTAACCAATTGGTTACACAGTGATCTAAAAACCCACCCCCTGGGTTTTAACACCATAGAAAACAGTCAGCTTCTTAAAAGAAGGATTTTATTAAAAAATAAAGAAGGTAAAATCATCTCTGTAAAATCAGGATGGTAACTATTTTACAGGACACTATATTTCCAAATTCAGAGAGATTTCCCCCTCTGGACAAAACCTTAAAGTTCCAGAAAACCATGAATAACCCCCCCCCCTGCCCCTTCTAACACAGGGGATACACCAAGCAAAATTAATCTAAACTTACTTCAGAAAAGGGAGGTTTGATTTTCTGTAGGTTCCTTCTGTCTTCCAAGATCACTCTCTCTCAGACAAAGACACACACACAAAGCCTTCCCCCCTCCTAAGATTTGAAAGTATCTTGTCCCCTTATTGGTCAGATGCCAGCCAGGTCAGGTGTCAGTCTGGTTACCTGCATTTCTTAACCCTTTACTGGGAAGAGGATTTTATAGTACTGCATCAGACCCACTCCCTTCATATTTATGACAGATGTGCTCTCAGTTTTTATTCAGAGACTGGAAGAACACAAGTTTTCTTGCTTTTTTTGGTGTCTCAACTTCAAATGAACTAGTCATTGAACAGTTATCAAATACTGGTTCAGCACTTCAACAAACTCAGATTCTAGGTGCTTAGCCAGTAACTTCCACCAGCTTAATGGTTTGACTATCTTTAAAATTTGACAGCAAACACATACTACTTAATATTTTTTTAATGTATATTATTTTGATAGATTACAGAGAGTTTAGGCTTTAATATATGTTGTCAATTTCAAATTTAATTTTCAACTGTTTATTTTCAAAAACTAAACCTGTATATAATTTTAATTTAAAAATCCAATTTAAAAAAAAATCGGATTTTTGATATTTTAAGAACAATTGATTTTTATCCACCATGCCTACTGTATCAGAGCCCCAAATCAGAAGTCAACAAAAACAACAGCACACAAAACTATATGTTGAGGAACTGAAACCTGTACCTGAGAATAGGTAAATAATGGGAATATTTTAAATCTCTTTAAAGTTGGGAAACTGTCAAGGTGATGCCCCCGATAACTCTGGAGTTTAAAACCATAAACTAAAGCTAAGTTGTTCTAACACCCAATAGAAGTGTCTTGTATTAGTTATACAAGTGGAACAAGTGCAAGCTAATTAGACTGCTAGAAAGACACTCATTTACTAAATATAGCCAGAAAACTCAAGATTGCTCGAGCATAATATAGCTTTTAAGAAATTACTTTTATAAACTGCTCACTTGCATGACAAACACACAACCCAATTTATAACAATTAAGAACATAGTTATTCAGAAGTAGTTACGGTGAACTGGTTCTGCTACAGAAAATCAAATGAGTTATTCAGAAATGCATAGCAGTAAGACAAAAATAGATTACAACATAAAACAGAATGAAGTGTGCCATAATACAAATTAACTCGATGCTTCAAGAACTCTATGAAGCACAAGGGCAAAAGATTTTAACCACTTGAGAAGCACAGATATTCAATATAGTTACTTTGTGAAGTGTTTTTACTGCTTTCATAAGCTATTTTCAAACAATTAGCCAGTGAATCATTGGTGACCCAGGCAGTTATACAAAACTTTTGAACAGTCAGAACTTACCAGCTGGATTCCGTCCTTCATGCCAAATTTACAAAAGAGGAAATATCCTATTGAAAAGTTTTAATGGTTTTCTATGAGCATGAAGTGGGAGAAATTTCATGTAATAAATTCCATAATAGAAAACAATAAGTCACTGCAACCATTTTATAAGGGCTGCATTAGAGTAAGTGTTCTATAGATCACCAAAATTTCCAGACATAAAACAACCAATTACTGCAATAACTATATTACCAATGACTATATTAACCTAGATAACACAAGAGAAAGGCAATTTTAGTCACTGTCACAGCTGACATTGTAACAAAGGGCATTTTAAACTAAAATGTTCAAGATTATTTTCTATAGCACCATTCATGTGTTGAAAGAACTTAGTGTCAAGCAGAAGCTCACTGTGGCTCCAGGTGAGTGCAAGAATCTGCCAATATGGAACAAACTGCAGATCAAGGCCTAAAATACCTGAATTTTCCAAAAATCACTATAGTGAACAATTCCTATAGCTAATTAAAAAAAAGGGGGTGGGAGCGATTTTCCTCCAAGACATTAAACAAACTCCCATTAAGAAAATGCTATAAGAGTCACAAATTAATTTTTACAACTAAGTGATCATCATACAAGAGTGGTTTACTGTAAAATTACAGATAATTGATGTATACCTTATGCTCTTACAATTATTTTTTGCCTGTTATGATGGGATCAATATCTTACTTGAAAATAAAACTTCAGCTCTCTTAGCATTTATTTTCATGTAGTAGCAGACCAATTTCCTTTCCCTACACTCCCCAAACACGTTCCTATTTCAATAGTATTGGGTCAAATTCAGCCCTGACACAAATAGATGCCATGTCATTAATTTCCAGAGCTGAATCGGGTCCAACATCTTTTTACTTTCTGATGTAATTATTATTGCAGAGACAAGGTAACTTTTCAACCACCTGTATCCATACAACTTTGGGACAAGATGTACAAGGTAAACAAGGTTGGGCCAGGTCATTACTTTGATGGGAGACTGCTTATGGTTATTGATTTCAGAGTGGTAGCTATGTTAGTCTGTATCCGCAAAAAAAACGAGGAGTACTTGTGGCGACTTAGAGATAGAGATATACACACACACACCATGAAAAGATGGGGGTTGCCATACCAACTCTAAGAAACTAATCAATAAAGGTGAGCTATTACCAGCAGGAGAAAAAAAAACTTTTTTAGTGATAATCAGGATGGCCCATTACAAACAGTTGACAAGGAGGTGTGAGTAACAGGAGGGGAAAACTTAGCATGGGGAAAGTTTGTGTAATGACCCAGCCACTCCCAGTCTAAATTCAAGCCTAATTTAATGGTATCCAGTTTGCAAATTAATTCTAGTTCAGCAGTTTCTCATTGTAGTCTGTTTTTTAAGTTTTTTTGTTGAAGAATTGCCACTTTTCAGTCTGTTACTGAGTGACCAGAGAGATTGAAGCGTTCTCCTACAGGTTTTTGAATATTCCGATTCCTGATGTCAGATGTGTGTCCATTTATTCGTTTACGTAGAGACTGTCCGGTTTGGCCAAGGTACATGGCAAAGGGGCATTGTTGGCACGATGGCATACATCACATTGGTAGATGTGCAGGTGAACGAGCCCCGGATGGCATGGCTGACATGATTAGGTCCTATGATGGTGTCACGAAAGCTTATGCCCAAATAAATCTGTTAGTCTCTAAGGTGCCACAAGTACTTCTCATTCTTCTTATGGTTATTGTTTCATGTCTCACCCTAATCCTTAATGTCAGTGACAATTTCAAATAAATAAGCTTGATTTGGCTAACTACATTCTGCATACATAAAAGTTACATCTGTAGTTACAACTGGAGAAGAAATTAGCTTCCTGACCTAAATTGCTGTATGGTACTGCTGATTTTCATCTTACAAGGGGGTTGTATTTAATGGTGGACGAAGTGAGATTTAGGCCTGGTCTACACTAGGACTTTCTGTCGAATTTAGCAGCGTTAACTCGATTTAACCCTGCACCCGTCCACACTACGGAGCTATTTATTTCGACATAAATGGCACTTTAATTCGATTTCTGTACTCCTCCCCGACGAGGGGAGTAGCGCTAAATTCGACATGGCCATGTCGAATTCGTGTTACTGTGGACGGAATTTGACGCTAATAGCTCCGGGAGCTATCCCACAGTGCACCACTCAGTGGACGCTCTGGACAGCAATCCGAGCTCGGATGCTCTGACCAGCCACTCAGGAAAAGCCCCGGGAAAATTTGAATTCCTTTTCCTGTCTGGCCAGTTTGAATCTCATTTCCTGTTTGGACATCGTGGTGAGCTCAGCAGCACTGGCAAGGATGCAGAGCTCTGCAGCCGTGGTGACCATGACATCGCAGAATAGGAAGAGAGCACCAGCTTGGACTGATCGGGAAGTCTTGGACCTGATCGTTGTGTGGGGCGATGAGTCTGTGCTTTCGGAGCTGCGATCCAAAAGACGGAATGTGAAAATTTATGAGAAGATTTCCAAGGCAATGGCGGAGAGAGGATACGTCCGGGATGCAACGCAGTGCCGCGTGAAAAATCAAGGAGCTGCGACAGGCATACCAAAAAACCAAAGAGTCCAACAGACGCTCCGGATCGCAGCCACACACATGCCGTTTTTACGAGGCACTGCATGCTATGCTCGGTGGTGCTGCCACCACTACACCACCAGTGTCCGTGGACTCCGACGACGAGGTCTTATCTACGGCCACGTCATCTGAAATTTTCGCGGACGGTGAAGAAGAGGAAGGAGAGGAGGAGGACGAGGCAGTCGACAGCACTTTCACCGCTGATTTCCCCGACAGCCAGGATCTGTTCATCACCCTCACCGAGATCCCCTACGAACCCTCCCAAAGCAGCAGCCCGGACCAGGACCCAGGCGAAGGATCGTCAGGTCGGTGTTTTAAACATTGATTTAGAATAGAATAGGCATTGGTTTGTTATCACTGTGTTTTTATTGCTTGCTTTGCATTAGGCGCTTCAGTTTTCAATCTTTTCCAAGGCAACTACTCGAATAGTTTGTCAGGAACTGGCCACCGCTAGGAACTGTGCTTGAAACAAGGGAGTAGAGCACTGCTGTGAAGTTAGGTCACAGCAGTCCAAAGGCAACGGCTTACCATGGTCTCCTGAGAGCCATTTTCCAGTGTCCAGCTCCGCTTGTGTGATCTGAACACCAGGACCCCTGGCACTTAATACAAAGACATAATATTCGACCTTGTACTGAGTGCACGTGATAGATAGTATGCATGGTCTTGTTCACAGGGAAAGAGTACAGGCATTGTTCGGGAAAATGTATCTTTCAGAGGAATTCACTCCCTTTCTCCCATCCCACAGTTGCGAGTGTCTCCCTCCCTACCCGTGGATCGCCCTCCCAGAGGCTTGCGCAGATCAGGTGGCGCAAAAAAACCAACCCGGGACGACATGTTTTCGGAACTGATGGTCTGTTCCCGAAATGATGCGGCACAGCGGAGAGAGGACGTCTCAAGGTCCAAGCGAGCAGTCAGCGAACAGGAGCAGAGGGCTGAAGCTCGCGAGGACAGGTGGCGGGTGCAAGACCAGCAGACGACTCAAACTCTGTTTGGACTAATGAGGGAGCAAACAGATACGCTCCGCCGCCTTGTTGACGTTCTGCAGGAACGGAGGATGGAGGAAAGGGCACTTCTGTATGTTATTTCCAACCGCCCTCCCCTGCCACAAACTCCAATTCCCCCCTCACCCAAAGTCAGTAGAACGAGGGGAGGCAGGGGCTGAGGAAAAAAATCACTCCACCCCTGCGGACTGCTCCAGTAGCAGAAGGCTCTCCTTTCCAAAAATTTAGATGGGACCTTTACTTCCCTCCAAACGCACCCCACCCCAGCCCCCGTCCAAGTTTCATCTTAAAATTTTGCTCTCCTTAATAAAAAATTGTGTTCTGAAAATTCCTGATTCCTTGACTATCTTTCAAAGGGCTGTTCAATTTTGGGGGAGGGGAGGGGTGGTTTGAGATTTGAGACGATAGGCGCCAATAACAGGATGGGGAGAGGGGAAAAGGTTCAACAAAAAGTCACACTTACATTGCATTCACTAGGCACACTTGCCATTCTGGAAGGGGGTTTTCCTATTCTCTATGGGGGGGGGGGGGCTGTCACTTTCTGGTGGTGGAGGGTGGCTGCAGATCGTTGGTGGCAGGCAATAGCCTGCATGACAGATCCATGCAGCAGGGGATCAGTGGCCGCAATCCCCGGCCAAGAAGTCACACAGGCCCCCCCTCACAGAGTTGCGAACAGGAGGGGTTGCAGGCTCCGTTGAAACAAGCAGTACACCACTGCGGACTGCTCAGGGAGCAGGAGCCTGTCATTCCCCGAGTTGGGAAGCGTCCTTTCCATCACTCCACCCGCTCCCCAACCGCGGTATTCGTCCCAGTCTCAACCCTTCACCGAGAAACAATTAATAAAGAAGACAGTTTTAATAAACAGTGTTTCCTTTATTATACTTTTAAAGCGGGGAATGAAGGGGGGGGGGGGAAAGGGTGCTGGTAATTGGAGAGGATAGACAACGGTAACTGGGTAAAGAAACGGGGGCTGGTTCAGCTTCATTTTTAACAAGCGAAACAGTCACTGGTTACCCTGCTCGCTCTGGAAGCTAGCTTTCAAAGCTTCCCGGATGCGCAGCGCGTCCCGCTGGGATCTTCTAATCGCCCTGGTGTCCGGCTGCGCGTAATCAGCAGCCAGGCGATTGGCCTCAACCTCCCACCCCACCATAAACATCTCCCCCTTGCTCTCGCAGAGATTGTGGAGCACACAGCACGCTGCAATCACAATGGGGATATTTGTTTGGCTGAGATCGGAGCAAGTAAGTAAGCTTCGCCATCTTCGCCATCTCGCCATCAGACGGCCAAAGGCACACTCCACCACCATCCTGCACTTGCTCAGCCGGTAGTTGAAGAGCTCCTTTTCAGTGTCCAGGGCGCCCGTGTATGGCTTCATGAGCCAGGGCATTAGCGGGTAGGCTGGGTCCCCCAGGATCACTACAGGCATCTCCACATCCCCAACACTTATTTTGCGGTCCGGGAAGTAAATACCTTCCTGCAGCCGTCTAAACAGACCAGAGTTCCTGAACACACAAGCGTCATGAACCTTGCCCAGCCATCCGACGTTGATGTTTGTAAAATGTCCTTTATGGTCCACTAGTGCTTGCAGCACCATAGAAAAATAGCCCTTACGGTTAATGTACTGGCTGCCCTGGTGGGCCGGTCCAAGGATGGGGATGTGTGTCCCATCAATAGCCCCGCCGCAGTTTGGGAATCCCATAGTAGAAAAGCCATCTACGATCACCTGCACGTCTCCAAGGGTCACTACCTTTGAGAGCAGCAGGTCAACAATTGCATGGGCTACCTGCATCACAGCAACCCCCACGGTAGACTTGCCCACTCCAAATTGATTCGCCACTGACCGGTAGCTGTCTGGCGTTGCAAGCTTCCAGAGGGCTATAGCCACTCGCTTCTGGATAGTCAGGGCAGCTCGCATCCGGGTGTCCTGGCGCTTCAGGGCAGGGGACAGCAACTCACAAAGTTCCAGGAAAGTGCCCTTACGCATCCGAAAGTTTCTCAGCCACTGGGATTCATCCCAGACCTGCAGCACTATGCGGTCCCACCAGTCAGTGCTTGTTTCCCTGGCCCGAATCGCCGTTCCACAGGATCAACGTGACCCATTGCCACCATGATGTCTAGGGGCCGGGGTTCCGTGCTTTGCGAGAGGTCTGTGCCCCTCTCAGAGTTCATGTCCTCGCGGAGCTTCCGTTGCCTCCTCGCCCGATTTATCTGCATCTGCCTCTGGAAAAGGTGGACGATAAGGCGCGAGGTGTTGACAACGGACAGAACATCAGCGATAATCGCGGAGGGCTCCATGCTCGCTGTCCTGTGGCGTCCGCGCTGTCAATCACCAGAAAAGGGCGCAATGTAATTGCCCGCCAGCGCTTTCACGTACGGAGGGCGGGAGTGTGGGTCGAATGACGACATGTTCCCAAAACCACCCTCGACACATTTTTGGCCCCAGAAAGCATAGGGGGCTAGACCCAGAATTCCAATGGGCAGCAGGGACTGCGGGAACGCTACCCACAGTGCACCGCTTGCAATGTCGACGCTTGCCCCGTTGGTGTGGACTCACAAACTCGAATTAATGTCCTTGGTGTGGATTCGCACGATCGACTTTGTAAAATCGGTTTCACAAGTTCGGTTTAAGATAAATCGAACTATTCTCGTAGTGTAGACATACCCTTACACATAGCAATATACAGTGGCATTCAGTGAAGTCTTTACAATTGCTTTTGCAAGTAAATGTTACATTGGTATTCCCTATATTAAGCTATACACTGGAAAAACTGTTCCAAACCTGCAACTCAGAATGATACTAATTTGAGGGGCAGTGACGTTACTCTTCAATTATTTTATTTTTGTATCTTCTCTTAAATGGGAGAGTAAATACTTAATGGAAACAGAAATTTTTTATTTGTACAGAACCTACCTCAATAGTATCCCAATCCTGACCGGGGCCCTAGAGCACTACCACAATAAAAATAAGAAGTTCCCGTGATGCTTTACCAGTATCGAAGCCAGTGAGGAAATGAGTGACTGACAGATTCCCTCCAGTTTGTGTGGTGTATCCTATTGAAAAGTTTCAAGGGAAGTGGGCGGGGGTGTAAGCCCAGCCTTGGCTAAAGGACCCTCCCCCAGCCTTTGGGGAGGATTCACTGAGCCCAGGGAACTCAACTGATTACGGGGGACAACAAAAAAGAAAACAAGGGCAGGTGTGAAGGTCATAGAGTCAAAAAGAGAGAACCTAAAGGGGACACTGAGCAGAGAACCCCTCGACAGCGCCCACTGCTCCTTGAAGGTGTCAAGGGAGCCAGTGGATGCTGCTCAGAGGAACTCCGCCCGGATGCATGAATGGAGGGAGGACCAGAAATAGGCCCCACAGTCGCAAAGAACCCCCTCAGCCAACATCCTCTCCCTGGTGTTATAGATCTCCACTTTGGCCATCGCCAGGAGGAAGTTGACAAGGAGGTCCCGCAACTTCGTGTGGCCATGGATAGGGTGTGCGTAAATGAGAAGATATGGAGCCAAAACCTTAATAAAAGATCGAGGAGCCAGAATAGGGGCTGTTAACCAGCACACTCCGGATAAACGTGCGCTAGGGTCTCCCTCATGCCACAGAGGGGCCGGCATCAGGGACAGGGGTGAAACATGGCAAGTACACACCCATGCTCACGGCTCTGTGAAGGAGCCGCCAACCAATATCCCCCGCAGGGCGTATGTGTGTGTGGTGGGCATATTTATAAAGTTGCAAGCTGTACATAAATAGGAAAAATTGGGAATCTGCATAAAAGAAAGTACAGACTAAAAGGCAGAGAAGAAAGTATGTCCAACTGTCTTTAATGAGTGCCTACAAGTTTGATCTTTAAACTTGGGTAAAGGATTCTGGTTTTGAGACCAGAGTTATTTGTTAAATAGTTCACTGAGTTAAGTTCAGAAACAGCTTCTCCCTATAGGTGTATTTGACCGCAATATTTGTACAGTCCCCTTTTTCATCTTTTTTCACACAGTGGAAATGGAGAAAAACACTTATTTAAAAAAAACCCACAAACTTAAATTGCAGTTGTAAGACAACAAAATATTGGCAGAGGGATTCAGGGAGAAGTGCTGTATCAGAAATCAATCCAGTGTCAAAAATTTCAAGTTGAAACAGAGATCCTTTAATGTCAGTGGTTTGCATCTGGCCCAGGATGACTGACTGAAAATTGCTAAACTCTGGGAGCTGGTAGTTTATGGCATACAAGTTTGTAATTTCAATCCAGTTCCCCTGCTAGCAATCTGCACACAGAAATCAAAGACTCTATAGTGACTATGGGTACGTCTATACTACCCGCCGGATCGGATAGTGTAGACGTAGTGATTGATCTATCGGGGATCGATTTATCGCGTCTTGTGTAGACACGATAAATCAATCCCCAATGGCTCTGCCATCAACTCCTGTACTCCACTGCAGCGAGAGGCGGAAGCAGAGCTGACGGGGGAGCGGTGGCAGTCGATCCCGCGCCGTGAGGACGCAAGGTAAGTCGACCCAAGATACGTCGATTCCGGCTACGCTATTCTCTTAGCTGAAGTTGCATATCTTAGGTCGATCCCTCCCAGTGTAGACCAGGGCTAACACTGAAATAACTATCTCCACAGACAGAGGGCCCCTGCATCTTAAAGAAGTAGGCAACTGTCTGAACTATACCTGTGCTACCAATGAACAGTTGAAATCCCCAAAGCTACCAAGTCAATTGCTTTACACTTAAAACTAATTATTAAAACTTTAAACTTGAACCATGGATTTTATTCGGTGCTTTATCATATAATTATGTGAAAATTATCTACAAAAGTCTATTGGGTTAGTTACTATTTGTTAAAAAGGGGAAACGAAGTAAAAACATTACAATATTGGTCTTATTTTGCTACTGCTACATCTCAAATTCCTAAATCTTGCAACTAGCCCTTTAAAAGCTGTAGCATAAAAATCGAGACATCTGGTCACCCTAAGCATAATCTATCTTCCAGCTTGTAAAGGAGGAGCTACCTGAAATTCCCAAGAACTATTTACTCAATGTAAACAGTAGTACTGAATCTATCATCAGCTCCAGAACCTAATTAACTTTGACAATAACTCTTTTCTAACCAAGTAACTTTTCATTCGCTATAAAAATATTTACATGTGTCTAGTTTAAAATCTAACAATTCCTTAAGAAACATATGGGTTACAAGGAATTATGGGTAATATCCTTCCAAACTGATTTTGGAACCACTAGAATTACTAAACAAAGAGCCTCCAGAGTTTGAGAATTTGCAAAAGAGAAACTAAAGTTTGAAGAAATTAAATATTAAATGTTTCAAACAGAACAGGATTAAATTACGGGCAAAACACTTGAGTTCGCTCACGCAGTCACCCACATGGTTTGCATAAACTTGAACTCAGGAATTAAAGAACATCATCCTATTTTAAACTTCAGTTTGGTTGTTCTCCCCCCAACAAACTGTAATACGAATACAAATGCCCACCTCTCTCCCTGCCCAGAGTAAAAGGACGGGGACAGACCACACCTCTCCACACTCATTTTCCTAATCTGTCCATGCATGTAAAATGCGAGTGTGTGAACGCGTCGACTCCTGGAAACAAATACCCTGGCCTTACATACGCCGAGGCGCTGGCGCCGGCGATTTCAGGCAACCGCTGCTACGCTGTACGTGTACGGCAAAGGGACAGTGTGTTTTAAACAAATACCCAACTCGGACAGATTCAGCCAGCGGCAGCGAAACTATTTTCCCTTCGGACGCTGGGAGCGGCTCTCCCAGCTTGTCCCCCCCTCCCCGCCCGGCTCCCTTCCCCCCGCCCCACACCTGAGTCCTGCAGGACGAGCTGGGTGTCCGCTGCTGCCGGGGACGGGCTGCTGGGGATAGGTTTTCTCCTGGTCCAGGGGTTTTCCTTGGGCAGGGGGGCCTCAACCACCTGCCGCAGCCGTTGTTTCTCGTCCTGCCCCGGGGGATCCGCCTCTCGGCTACCGCTGCTCTCCGCGGCTTCATCCACCTGCGGCAGCACCTGGCTGGGCTCCGGCAGCTCCGGTCCCGTCTCCTCCAGCTCCCGGGAGCGAGTCTGTCGCGAGCCGCCGCCAGCCTCTGCCCCGGCAACCTGCTGCTCCAGGGGCGCTACGGACACTCGGGCGGCGGCGGCGGACATGCCGAGGGGCCGGGCCACTGCCGGCCCCCCAGGCTCCAACGGGGCTGAAGCGGTCGCCGCGCGGCTCAGGCGTGGTGACGGACCGACTGCGCCGGGGAGCCGTCCTCTCGGCTCGGCGCCGCCCGCCGGCCCCGTCAGGTCCCCCAGGGTGGGAGGGGATCGCTGTCAGCCTTCCCCAGCCCGGCCCGCGGCCGGCGTCGCTCATTCACCGCAGATGGTTCAACTGCCACGCTCCGCTCCCGGCCCGATACCGAGCCGCAGCCAGGAACAGCCGCTGGGCGTGGGGCAGGGCGTCTCTGCCGCTCCCTCCTCCCGGCCCGGCTGTTGCCTTGCAGAGCCGCCGCGGCCGGCCCAGCCCCTGCCTCGCCTGTGGGGGGCGGAGACAGCGGCGGGGGGGAGGAGGAGGGAGGTGAGAGCAGCAGGCAGCGTCTGTAACGCCAACGCTCGGGCAGGGCGGAGCCTCCCGCCACTCTAATACGTTATGACCTCACAACGGCCGGCGCTGGAGCCCGGCAGCGCGTGCCTTGTCCTCGGCCCGCGCGTGCTTCCGGCGCTCTAGGGCGGAGCAGCCACTAGCGGGCCCCGATGGTGTTCGGGTTGCACGGGTCCGCCCGCCCTACTGCTGCGAGAAGGTAAACAGCGGGCGGCGCTAATGGGCTGCGCCCCGCGTCATCGTCAGGGGCGGGGGGCTGGAGTCCCATCCCGCCTCCTCTGAGGCGTGTTGCTGCGGTAGCTGTACCGGCGCAGCCAGTGCCCGGCGAGCCCCTTCCCAGCAGTGCCGGAGGATGGGCCTGGCCGTGATCCCTCATAACCAGTCATTCCCGGGAGCGGCGCTCCCCAGAGGAGCGAGGAGGGCCCTGCGCTCGCTCCTGAAGGCACCAAGCACTTCCCGGAACAGCCAGCGCTGCACCGCGGCATGGAAACAAGGCTCGGTTCGCTCCAGGAGCAGATCTGTTCCCCCGCTACAAGGCTCCTTTCGCCAACCCTGCGAGAAGCGCTTGGTGGTGTTAAGCTAAGCGCACTGACGCGTCCATTTGTTACGGCGTTAGACCTCCCCACTGTCTACCTCAGCGCCGCCATGAGTGGGGCTTAGCTGACGGTTGCGTCTTCAGAGGCGCAGAGCTTCCCCCATTTAAGCCCCAAGTCTGCAGAGGGATTCACAAGGGAGCGCCCTTCGGCTTTTTTGAGTCCCACTGAAGTCGATAGAAGTTCCTGGGGTCGTCTGCATCCGCTGTCCTAGCTCCGACAGCGGGGCCCTATTTGCTTTGTCAGCACCTCAGCGCCTCGGGACATTTTGACTAAACTTGTCCAAAGGCTGTGCTAAAACCACGCTGGACTGATGCACAGTGAGCTGGGCAGTAGGGCAGGGCTTTAAAACTGAATCCAATTCTGATTTCAGCTTCCCTATTTTCCATAATTTTGCTTTGATTTTTCCACCATTTTGATGCAACAAACTCTTACCGGCCTTCTTTGCAAACAGCGTGATAGTAGAAATCTGCATCTTGTGTTATATGGTAGATAGAAAACAAGGGAGGCAAGGGAAATTACATTGTATCACTGCATTTTGTCTATGAGCCCATTCTATGACCTCTGTATTTAGCATCAGCCACAACAGCTATATAATGGAAATATTCTGTTAAGTTTTTCATTCTTTGTCCTTACGTGGTGCTAGTTTAGGTTATGCCCTAATTTAAGTAACACTGCAACAATAGCACAATCAGGCTATTCAGTCATGAAGTCCCTCTAAAATCTCCTTCAATTGCTTTTATGAGTGCCATCAGTGTTTTACTGTGCAGTTTTGTATCTTTTCCTGTCAGTGACCCTGTGGTAAAATTTCTGCAATTGTTAAGACTGCTAGGTGTGACTTTTGCACCTAGGTTTAAAAAAAGATGCTTAATATCTCTGTCAGATACTTAAGATGATTGCAGAGAGAAATTCCCAGTTTTTGTCTCCGACCAACTAAATTGTCATTCATTTTTTATCTTGAATGGCAGTATTAGCAGCTTGAACTATATTTTCCATTGTTTGATGGTATGAACTGATGGAGTGCAGAACACTATACAGATGTCAGTTTGACTACGGAAAGAACTGTCCACGTTGACACTGTTTTAAGTAAAGATAAAAATCACACCAATTTCCACATCAGTTGTAGACATTTCTGGTATTTAGACAAGATTAACATGAAAGGATATTTTTAATCACTTTATCAATGTACCCAAGTACATTGTGATAAGTTGTTTATTAGAATTGATGTTCTGGTGGAAGCCAGTAAATATATATTTTAGCCTTGGCCTCCAGTTAGGAAATCTAATTACTAAAGTTTGCAATTTCTCCAAAGATTAATCTAACTGATCCAATTGTTACAGGCTTCTGAATTCTAAATGCACACTTTTACATACTGCAATACATGGATCAGTCCCAGATCCTGCATAGACCATTGTTCCTATCAATTTATCTTACCCCGATGAAGGATAGTTCTTGTTTGCTTCTGAAGCCTTTCCTTACCGCCAGCCCATTTAGAGGCAGAATGTTTTCGACAAGTGGTTCTTGGACTGTGAAGTTTCCCGTATTGGTTTGCTAGAGTTTGAGTTTGTTGATTTTCAAATAAAGTTGAAAGGCCTTTCTGTTTCTCTTGGCTTTTAAGGGGAGAGGGATGAAGAGATGGGTAGAAGGAGAGATTTTTAGTTAGGGTGGTTTTGTAGGTAGTACTAGGTCTGATAATCCCACATAAAGTCATTGATCTTTTTCATTGACAGCATGGAGGTAGTTAGAAGTATAAATGAAAGAGAATGAAGGAACCCAATCAGCTACCTCATCGTTGGCAGTATAGTGCAGTTCAGTACCCCCATTTGGCTGTAAAACATCAGAATTTTTAATTTTTGAATGTTTTCTGCCTTCTATGCTTGGACTAACTTTTCCAATCCATTATAATTATTGGACGCTAACCAAACAGTTTGCTGAAATGGCAAAGTAAATCCAGTGTAGAGACTTCAGTATCTAAAGGCCAAAAAGTTTTAATAAATAGCCTGCTGGAATTAATAGTATTTGAAGTTATTAATAGGGGAGACAGACACTAATTTAACTACAAATTCCTTTAAGTCCAAATGGTATTTTATACAATTGTTTTAAACATGCCTAACAGCCTAAAAATAAAAAGTCACTACAGCCACTCCTCTAACAAAGTATTCATAAGCATGTGATCAGTATACTTACAAATAGGCCAGATCAAGGGAAAACCCTCTCATCATGGCATGTTCCAACATGATCAGGTAGTGTCTGACAACCTTCAGATTCCTGGCTCTCTTTATACACTTCAGCTAAATTTCTGGCTTTAGCAAAAATCCAGTTTGAAGCAGATATCCTTGTCACTTTCCTTCCTCCAAGGCCTTCCTTTCTTATCTCCTCCCCACTCTTTGCTTACCAGCAGAACAGTCAAAGTTTATATATGCTTTTTTTTTTTTTTTTTTAAGAGTTTTCCTTTGTCTTATTATTCTAGCTTTTCATTTTATCAAGTACTTTTTGAACTGTACATCCTTCCCACACTGTAAGTAATATTACTTATTATTCTCATGGTCTTTTTTCTTGTTGATTAGCACCTTTTCCATACTAACCATAAAGCAGATATATTATTCTCTTAACCAAACTTAAGCTAACTTTATTTCATAACTATCCTTACATAACCTTTTTACTACTATTGAATTTAACAAACTGAGATACTTATTCATGGAAAAAATAAGTGGACATTACTAGTAGTCAGTTATCTCCTGTCCTTTGTAACAGTGGCTATCAAGCAGGTTTCAGGGGGGCTGCCAAAATAAACCAGGGAGTAGGGCCAGCATTAGACCCACTGGGTGCCAGGGCAGAAAGCCGAATCCTGAGTCCTGCTGCTCGGGGCTGCAGCCTAAGTCCCTCCTGCCCGGGCTGAAGCCGAAGCCTGAGCAGCTTAGCTTCGCGGGGCCCCGTGTGGCGTGAGGCCCAGGGCAAGGGCACCACAATGGGATGGGCCTCCCTGCCCCACCCAGACAGGCTGGCAGCTGGAGCCTGGCTGGGGAGCCCAGGCAGCATGGGGTGCTATGCTGTGAACCCTCCACCTGCGCAGGGTGGGGCCGAGAGCAGCCCCTGCCCCCCTCGCCAAGGGCAGGTGGAGGGGTCTGTGCCACACCGCAGCTCCCCACAGCTGCCCAGCCACACAGCTCTTACCATTGCCAGGGTGCGGCTCCAAAGCTCTGTCCTCCAGCCAGAGCAGTGTTGGACAGGGCCACACGGGCAGCTGTGCGGAGCCACAAACCCTCTACCTGCACCATGCAGGCGGCCTGCAGCCCGCTCTGATTTGCCCAGGGCCTCAGGCAAAAGGTGCTCCACCACTGCTGGCTCTAGGTAATTGCTCTGCTTGCTACTCCCTAATGTCAGCCCTGGCTTTTAATCTACTGAAAAACAGTTGTGGCATGAGGGGCATGGAATTTTTATAGCATACTAAGTGGGTCCCAGAAGGATAAAGGTTAAGAAGCCCTGCCTTACATTGTGCTGTTAGAAGATAATGGATATTATGGTTATGGTACTGGACTGACATTTCAGAGATCTGGATTTATTTTCCAGTTCTTCCACAGACTTCCTGTCATATAATTACTTTGTGCCTTAGTTTCCTATCTTTACAATGATAATACTTTCTTCTAGGCTTTGCCAGGTCTATTTAGACTGTCAGCTCTTTAAAAAAAGAACTGTCTCTTATGTGTATGTACCTAACAAAAGAGGGTCCAGTCTCAGATGGGAGCTCTACAGTAATATAAATTAGTTATTAATATAAATGTTTCCATTTACCAAGATGCTTGATGCCCACTTAATAAGGGTCTGCCTGCTCTGTTCTTTTTCCCTTGGTATTAAACTTTCTAAGAAATTTCCCCCCAATAATAAAGTTATTATTAAACGGTAAACGCAAGGAGGTAGCAGGGAAGAGTAGATGACAAAGATTTACCAACAATAGTTTCCCTCACTTTTGGAATAGTCTCTAACAGATTCCCCCACGAGGACTGCATGCACCTTAGAGGTAGTAATTGTCATACTCTGAGTCCCTTATGCTTAGAATACCTAAGCAAGACTGTAAGAAAGGGAATGACTCAATTGCCCCATTTCTTTTCCTTGCCTTCATAACGCATATGAAAGAGTACGTTTTAAAAACTGGCAGGAAAGTGTAGATCTTAGTTCTTCATGAAATGCTACCAATCAGTTACTAGGTTGGCAATTTTTATCACTAATTTCTCTCTAGTAATTAACCACCCACAAGGCAGATATACTCCTTGGCATATTGTAATGACAAGTCTTGGAGTAGAGAAATATGGGTAGACAGACAGTTTGCGCTAAGAAAGGGGTAGTAGACTAGCTACTCTCTCTATTTCAACATATGACCATGGCAACAATCGCTTCCAAATCTCCTCCTCCTGGTTGATCTTCTCCACCTCCTTCCTTGCTTTCAACCTAGTTCTGTATCAGATTTCCTTATTTTTCTTGCTACGTCGGGCTTTATTACTGAAACAGCTCAACTGGACACGTCATTGTCATCGCTGATGAGGAAACATCAGACTTAGCACAGACTTAGGCTTCTTTTTGCAAGATTGGACCAGAGAAAGTTAATTACAGACAGCACCTATGGAGGGGGCCACAATCTAATCTGGGATGTAGAAGTCTGAAGCATCTCAAAAGTGGAATAGAGTGAGTGCTGACGATCAGAAATGGAGTTGATTAACAGTTTCAGGGAAATGCAAGGTGCAGAGGCCCTGTCTATTAACTGGCCAGCAGGGAATTAGCTCTAGCTCAGTTTTCTCCTTCCCTTGCACAAGGGCTATGTGGAGATAATGAAGTAAAGTCACAGATTGGTAAGGAACATGGTATAAGAACTTATATAGAACAGGAAAGAAAGTAGGAAAGTGCTTAAAAGTGTTATTTTTTAAGATTGTACCTCCTTAATGAAAGCAACCAACAGTATGCACACTCCTGCAATCTAAATAATATATGAAAGTTATTTCATATACATTTTTATTTTAGAATCTGAGTTTTTTCTGATTTTGGTGTGTACCAGTGGGAAGTGAGAACAGAGCACATTATATAAGGATCTCAGACCACCATCATAGTGGGTCATGGCAATATTACATGATAAAGTGGCATTTTATTCATATTTCTAACGATCACTTATGCATGCAATTACATAACTAGAGAATATGTAAACTTCTTTTCCAGTTCAAGCAGACACAGACCCTGCAAATTTAAAATAAAATGGAGCCCTGCCACAATCAGTTTGTATTAACTGTAAATAATTAAGATGTTTCTAAAAAAACCAAAAAAGCAGAAGTGCTGAATTTACTGGGTGGACAAAAGTCATTAAAAAGTGTTTGTAATGCTATGATATTCAGTCAACGTAGTTTAATAGACCAACACAATTCAGCTTTATACACTACTTTTTCAAAATGATGATAGGCTGTGAGGGCAATAAACCATTTCAGTGGAACAACAGCAAGATCTCATTAATTCAAGAAGTCACCACTCCTCTGTGGTTTAAATATTATGTAAGACTAATGTAAAACACAGTACAATTTGCCTTTTATTAAAGAATGGAAGTTTTTAGTTACATATCCAAATCTTGATTGGATTGTACAAAGAAAAATCCACAAAACTTATATCTTACAGAATGAGTAACCTGTTTTATCACAGCAACTTTTAGGAAATGACGTTACAGATTTTTTTTTTATATAAAGTTTCCATTTTTGGCATTTTACTGCAAAAAATAGAACTGTGCACTAGCTAATCGCATCGTGGGTAATTTTGAACATCAACTGCTGTACCAGGACTTTCCTTAAATTTTTTTTCAACAGATCAGATTTAATTAGTAATTTAAACAAACATGGACGTCAAATGCCTTCATTCAACCATGATAAATTTACACCTGATGGCTCCAGTCTACAGTTTGATCTGTGCTGATGGATTCCCTGCACCTGAGGCACCCCACTGATTTCACTGTACAGAGACATAACTGTCCCAGTAGCGCTGGAACACTTTTTATAGTGGGGGTGGTGAAAGCCAGCTAATGAAAACTGTGTAAACCATGTATGTTCAAAAGCAAGGTGAAAAAAAGCACAATTCCCGCTCACACCACACAGGTGCAGCACAGCTCTGGGATTCTCAAGAATCGTGAAATACTAGTTTACAGCACCAGCAAATTTTTCACAGTGAAACCTGGGGGTACAGCAGCATCTGACACACCCATAGTTCCCATGGCTATGAACTGTCCACCCATCCAGACCAGCTTGCAGGATTGTAACTTTAATAACCAGTTAATCCTTTGATCACTAGAGTGGGAAAGTTCCATAAATCGCTTCCAAGGAAACAAGATCCCAACACATTTAATTGTAAGGACATTTTTGGAAAAAAATGAAAAGATCAATTAAAAAAATCAGCAAACTTTGCATATAGTAACAATGTATTCGATACTGTCACCGCTCAGGACAACTGCAACTGTATTTACCCTCGGTGGTTCAGCAAGGGCACCCACTTTTGGCTTCCACCTACCCGGTAGCTGTTGCCTCTCCCGGATGGAGTCACATGTCCCTCTCTTTTCTTAAAAGGGTATTTCCAGGCTGCACAGTTTTCTGCCTTCACTGTGTATTTCTCAGCAGAGACAGATTGCCAAAGGCCACCTGCTTGCTTTCTCTTCAGAGACTGATAACAGAGTGATTGCCAACAGTTATAAGTTACCATGCAGCACTTCCTACACAAGCCTACTTTATTCTTAAGGTAAAAGAGCATTACAGAGAAAACACAAAAACAACGAGGCGTACTTGTGGCTCCTTAGAGACTAACAGATTTATTTGGGCATAAGCTTTCGTGGGCTAGAACCCACTTCATCAGATGCATAGAGTGGAACATACAGTAGGAATATATATTAATTATATACAGAGAACATGAAAAGATGGGGGTTGCCATACCAACTCTAAGAGACTGATTAAAGTGAGCTATTATCAGAAGGAGAAAAAAAAAACTTTTGTAGTGATAATCAGGATGGCCCATTTCAAACAGTTGACAAGAAGGTGTGAGCAACAGCAGGGGGAAACTTAGCATAGGGAAGAAGGTATCAATTTGTGTAATGACCCAGGCACCCCCAGTCTTTATTCACACCTAATTTAATGGTATCCAGTTTGCAAATTAATTCCAGTCAGCAGTTTCTCGTTGTAGTCTGTTTTTGACATTTTTTTTGTTGAAGAATTGCCACTTTTAGGTCTGTTAGAGTGGCCAGAGAGATTGAAGTGTTCTACTGATTTTTTAACGTTATGATTCCTGATGTCGGATTTGTGTCCATTTATTTTGCGTAGAGACTGGTTTGGCCAATGTACATGGCAGAGGGGCATTGCTGGCACATGATGGCATATATCACATTGGTAGATGTGCAGGTGAACGAGCCCCTGATGGCGTGGCTGATGTGATTAGGTCCTATGATGGTGTCACTTGAATAGATATGTGGACAGAGTTGGCACCGGGCTTTGTTGCAAGGATAGGTTTCTGGGTTAGTGTTTTTGGTGTGTGGTTGCTGGTGAGTATTTGCTTCAGGTTGGGGGGCTGTCTGTAAGCGAGGACTGGCCTGTCTCCCAAGATCTGCGAGAGTGAGGGATCGTCCTTCAGGATAGATTGTAGATCTTTGATGATGTACTGGAGAGGTTTTAGTTGGGGGCTGAAGGTGATGGCTACTGGCGTTCTGTTACTTTCTTTGTTGGGCCTGTCCTGTACTAGGTGGCTTCTGGGGACTCTTCTGGCTCTGTCAATCTGTTCCTTCACTTCAGCAAGTGGGTATTGTAGTTTTAAGAACACTTGATAGAGATCGTGTAGGTGTTTGTCTCTGTCTGAGGGATTGGAGCAAATGCAGTTACATCTTGGAGCTTGGCTGTAGACAATTGATCGTGTGATGTGTCCTGGATGGAAGCTGGAGGCATGTAGGTAAGTATAGTGGTCAGTAGGTTTCTGGTATAGGGTGGTGTTTATGTGATCATCGCTTATTAGCACTGTAGTTTCCAGGAAGTGGATCACTTGTGTGGATTGGTCCAGGCTGAGGTTGATGGTGGGATGGAAATTGTTGAAATCATGGTGGAATTCCTCAAGGGCTTCTTTTCCATGCATCCAGATGATGAAGATGTCATCAATGTAGCGCAAGTAGGGGCATTAGAGGACGAGAGCTAAGGAAGCGTTGTTCTAAGTCAGCCATAAAAATGTTGGCATACTGTGGGACCATGCGGGTACCCATAGCAGTGCCGCTGACTTGAAGGTATATATTGTCCCCAAATGTGAAATAGTTGTAGGTGAGGACAAAGTCACAAAGTTCAGCCACCAGGTTTGCCGTGACATTATCCGGTATACTGTTCCTGACAGCCTGTAGCCCATCTATGTGTGGCATGTTGGTAGAGGACTTCTACATCCATAGTGGCCAGGACAATAAAAACCTACACACATGCCACTAAGCTTACCAGAATTAACCCCAACCTTAAAATGCATTCTGGCAGCCTCCGTCCTTCCAACCCTACCCTCAGGTTTGGGGCCCTCCATGGAGCAGGGTTTCTGCTGGATCAGGCAGAAGGCCATGAACCAGTTCAAAGCTAGGCTTGTTATCCAAAAATCCTTTGTCTACTGATCCTTGGTGAATCAGTTTGAACTAGCATATACATATCTTTCCAAGTGGGTGGCTTCTCTGGAGATGTTACAACCTGAGTGAATTTGCCTAATCAGCTCTTGCTGTTCTCCTATTTACCGTTCTGACAGAAATACATACAATTCCACAACACATACACAAATTGCATTTTTAATACAATGAACTCTAAAGATGGTAAAATTAATTCAATAAGGTTTAACTTAGTTCAATAAATTTCATTTAGGATATTGCAGGAAATTGTCAGTCTGTCACACATACTTCTAAAATAAAGTAATTGTTATGGTTCAGGGCAAGCTGTACCTTTGACCTCTCTGTCTTTCCGTGGGAGCTCCTTTCAAGTGCCAGGACGTTCAGGTACTACTCTCAGGGTGGACTCCTACGATTGACCCCCAACTTTTAGTCTGTGTCAGCAGGTTACAGTACCCCCATTTACAAACCAGGCCCTTAGCAGGTGCCCTGCCAGAGAGTTTCCTGTAGAAGCCTCAGACCAGTATAAAAATGCAAGTGACAGAACAGCTTGTTCAAAACAAAGTTGAATGAATTTAAAGGAACATTAGAGAAGAGTTAAAACAACAAAAGGCTTATGTGTATAATTTTACCTAAACCTCATCCCTTTCTCACAAGCGTAGATAGGCTCCCATTGTCCCAGCATGCTTTACCAGTCCCAATATGGGGGAAACAATACTCCTGTAGCCTCTGACTCGCAGTCGTGTTTCTCCCTCCCTGAGTTTGCTGTCTTTTAACCATTTCAAAGTCCTTTTGTCCTGCAACACCAGAACATGGTAAATCTGCTTTTACTCACCTCTCCAGGAGGATCAGAGGTAGACTTTCAGTAATGGATTCCCTGTATTCTCCATTTTATCACTGGCAAATGAATTGCCTGGTTCCATGGGTACATGTGGAGAGCTTCAGCTGGAACTAACCTGTAGTGTTCCATAGATCAAGCCACACCACAATATTCAGATATGCACACAATATTAATAAAAATACAGATCTCCCAATTTTTTCATAGTAGAGAGAAAAAAGGGGCGAGGTAATATCTTTTATTGGGCAATGTCATTTTTCATTGACCAATTTTTCACAGTAGCATTTGCAGTTTTACATTCCAAATGGTGTCTCTTAACGCACCCCCATGACAAGGATTACCATGGGGGCTGAATAGAACAGTACACGAAAGAAACATCAGAAGGACGTGGTAGTTACACAGCATGCTGTTTCTCAGATATAGCAAAGCAAACAATCTTCACTGGAGGACTACATGAAATTTTAAATTCAGTGTTATCCGAGCTCAAAAGTTTCTGCACACTGTTTGCCACACTTTACTCAGGTAGCTCAAATGAATAATTCTGATTAAATGGTCTTAAAATCAGTTGTTTCCTCTCAGACTTAAGTAAGCATGAGAAAAATTAGTCTAAGCTACTAAAAAGAGATTAAAGTTGAAACCTCAATCAACTATATCTTGATTAGTTTCTACTTCTGCACAGTTTACTTTCTGTATTAGGTGGTATCTGCAAAAAATAATATAAAAGCAATATCTATATCTCAATATCTATTTATTATGTGAACTATATTTTCTGAATCAGGATAGTTACTTTTTCTCTAAATTATAATACTATTAGGAGAAGAAATATGGAATGAGAATGCAAAGAAGTCTTAAGTTTATGTTCTCATGAAAGACATGCCTAGCTCCTTTGTAGGGTTTTACAGGAAAATGATCAATGATAGTTTATGACAAAGTTAAAATATTCAGAGCTTAACAGCTCACTTGCTACTCAGCTTTAGAGCAGGAGCCTAGCCTCTAAAGGTATGTCTACACAGTAAATAAAAGTAGGACTTTAGCATGGATATGCCTACTCACATGCTACCGTTAGTCTAGATAGCACAAATAACAATCAGAGTGAAGATGTGGTGGCACAGATTTCAACATGGGCTAGCAACTTAAGTATGCACCCAAGGTCCCCAGTGGGCATGTACTTGGACAGATGGCAGCATGGGCTTCAGCTCAGGCTAACTCTTCACTACTATTGTTACCCATGCTAGGTGGCTTGAAGCTAGCATGGGTATGCCTGCCGATGCTACAATCACACCTTCACTTGCAGTATAGGCATACAGTATCTTTTGTTCTCATTGAAGTGTTATATTAGATTTACATATTCAGTTAAATCTCATATTAATAATTTGTTATTAACACTTAACCATGCAGATTGGAAAACTGACTTGTACAAAAAGACTAAACATGTTTACACAGCAAAGCCCAATTTAATAATCTCCACATACCAAACAAACAGGTTACGTCAGCCAGTCCTCAGACATAAAAGACTGGCATACAAACATCCTTATTATAAATCTTTGTTTCGAACCTAAGAAAAATAGCAAATACTTCTCCTTGGCACTCACTCTGCTATTCATTTGGCAACATTCTTCACTGTTAATTAAGTATGGTTATTGGCTCTTGTTAAGAGTCAGTACCACCACTACTTATACCAATATTTCTGCCTCTAAAAAGAGAAGTTATGTTAAAACAAGTTTGCTTAACACAATGTAAACCTTTTTTGAGAGTTAAATCTTACTAGTGCAACCATCTGATGCCTTGGGATGCCAATTTTCCATTAGATCTGTAATTCCTGGTATTGAGCTCTCTAGAAATAATTACTTTAGCAGGTTATAGTTTGTAGTCTAGAAACCAGTTAATTTAAAACACCCATCAAATTTTTGTCTTTGCTCCCTTCCAGGCACTCAAGCCTTTCCCCTGCCACAGATTTTCCCCCTTTATAGCTGCAAGAGGAACATGGCATAAACACAGTAATGTACAGAAACAAACAAGTTCAGAATGTGGCCATCTGTCTGGATTTTATCAATTCTTAGCTAAGTTTTAAAGAACTCTCTTTTGTAAGATATCCTAGTTAACAAAAGCAAAGAACAAGATGTGTATCAGGTAATTTGTATGGCATTTTAGTCCCGTACTCACATCTTTAATTTAAAAATTAATCTTACATGTATTTGCTTTTCGAGATTTGCATTTTCTAAATTACAGACATTCGGTATTTTAATATCACAAATGTTTTAGTCACTAGATGAAGTTTATCACTTGCTCACAATGTTATACATTTTCTAACACACACTGCATCAAGGAAACAATTACATTCCATTTTAAACATTTCAATTAAAAGAAAAGTACTATAGCAGAGTTCCAGTACATTTGGATCTTGAAATAAATTTAATTAATACAAATGTGTGTGTTTCAGTTTTCCTGGACTTGTTATCCAGTTTACAGATAAACATATCCAGTCCTATTTACAATCCTCATTTGCAAGATTATTTTTTCAAGAGTGTTTGTGTACAAGCAACATTTTATTTGCTCCATATCCTTTATATGTAAAGTAGAAATTTCAACATTTAAACTGAATGAAGTAAAATGCTCTACTTGAAAGGTGAAAGGCACATATCCAGTACTATTACACTGAACTGAAAAAACAAGATTTGTAATTCCCAGTCATCTGCTATATCAAAACAATGCTAAAAAAAAAATCGCTTCAACTGTAGCTTCCTCCCCTAATCTATTACTTTTAAAAAGTACTGCCAAAAATATTTAATCGATAACTACTTTTAAACTACAGATGTGTTGTTAGTTTACTAAATGAAGTTTCATGTCTTGTATGAGAATACAAATTCTATTCATTCTTTAAACATGCTCAGAATTCTAAATATTTTACTTTCATCCAATTAAAAACTTTTATTGTTGTAAAATTAGGAGAGAGTGATATAAACTGCCATCTTCTGTAATGTAGTTTGTGTAACTCTAACATGTAGTAAAAAGGGATGTTTGTAGCCATGTGCTGATTACATTTTAAAAAAAGGACTGTCCAACGTATCTGAAACATCGGTTGTCTTAATTTTACAGCAGAATATAAGGTGCTTTAAACAATACATAGAATCAACAGTCTTTGTGCTATCATATTCTGCATTAAGATTACTCCCAAGAAGCTATTTTCAGTTAAAGCAATTCTATTATAAAATGCTGATGGGACCAGACTTCTACACTGTCCAATTATACAATATGTAAATTGGGTGCTCTTTTTTCAGCTGTGAACATCTATACAGTTACTGTGAATGATCTATGTTTTGTTTTGAAATAAAAAAGGACTTTCATAATAGCGAAAGCTTTCAAACGTGTCAATAAAATATGCCTTTATTTACATTTTTCCTAGCTAACACTTTTTTTGAGAGAGATTTTTCTATTCCCATTGCTGTCCATCTTCTCTTATTTATTCCTGCAGTTTTAAGTCACAACAGTGAATTTAGGACAATCACAAACAATGGCAATGAAACACATGAAGTTGGGCTTACAGGAGAAGCCTTTTTAAAAAAACAAATCTTTAGCAATAGCACAGGAAAAAGCGGGCAAAATAGTGTGGGCAGGAAAAAAATTGGTAACAGGAAAAAATAGCAATGCATTAAATATAGAAGTGTTAAAATCCTAAAGGATAGACTTGAACAGTTCTATTGGCATTATATTGGTCTCTTTACAGCTGATATGCAAACTATTCAGAACAGAATGTCATACATGAAGTGATAAAATAGTAGACAATATGAAGTACACAGAATCCCTCATACAATAACAAATGTTGCTAACATTTTCATAGTTCAAATTAATGCAGATATGTCTTAGATGGGCATTTGGTTGAACCGAATCTACTATTATTAACGCTTTACCAATATTGATAATTGCTGGGTATGACATTCAGTGTTGGTGTCCATCCATTCTGTATTGGTGTAATTGGCTGGCTTTCCAACGCATGCCAATATGCAATTCCAGATACGGAAAGCTCACACAAGACCCATTGAGCAAATTAATAATGAAGACCATTAAACAGCATATTTTTGGAGAAAGCGCTCAAATGCATCATAAATGGCTTGCCTAAAAGAGAGAATGTGGAGAGAGAGAATTACAGGTTACTAGTATAATTTGTGAAGGGGTAGACGCAGGCTGCTAATTTCTTTTCCTTTGTAAAAATAGGGCCTTAGAAGTACTTGGTACACTGAGGAGGGCCAGAGCTCTTAATTTCCCTGATCCACCACCATTATGCCAGTCCAACCCCACGCTCTAATCTGCACCAGCTGCCAAATGTCCCAAGGACCGCCTACAACAACTGGGAATCAGCCTCGCATAGGGAGCCAAGCCAGATCTCCCCATGGCAGGAGAATGTGGTGTGGTAGCTTCTGACATCTAAAGGATCCCTGTACACAGGACAAGATTTTCCAAGAACTGGATTTAGGGCTTATTTACACCAGTACGAAGCAGTTGAAATGAGGCACAGGTTCAGAGCCCTCAATCTTTTTATTTTTGGAAGGTTAACATTTACTTGTTAGGGGGCTGAATGACTCAAGGGGGATTAATAATGGCATAATACACATTTCAGGGATACTGGTTCAAATGCAGCAAAAGTCAGTAAGTGTCAGAATCCTCACTAAGAGCTGTTCATTTATCTATGTGAAATAAGCAAGTATCTAAAACCAACCATGCACAGGGTTTCACATTAGTAAAACTATTAACATAAATGGCCATCTGATTAGCCAAGGATTAAATATGTAAATAGGCTTAACTCAAAAGTTTAAGTCAGGCAAAAATAACATTTTAAAACAACACGAGTTCCTAAAGCTTCCCAAATGTGAGGAATTTCACGTGGTCAGTTAGAAATACAAGATATTTGTGTAAAATCTGAATTCCTCAAAAGCAAAGGAGTTGGTAAACAAATATTAATGGGGCCCCACATTGCAATTGCTTGAAGTATGAGAACTAGAATGTCGCAAAGAGAAATCAAGGAAGTGGTCCACAAATCTGAGACAAACACTATGAGAGAGTCGTGTTGGATCAACTTCTGTTGGTGAAAGAGAAGCTTTTGAGCTCTTCTTCATGTCTGTGTAAGCTTGAAAGCTTGTCTCTTTCACCAACAGAAGTTGATTCAATGTCTTTCTACTATCTTGGGACCAACATGGCTACAACACTATAAACAAACAATATGACGTATTTAGCACATTGAGCAAAGGAATAAATCACACACTGAACAAAAGGAAGCCAGAGAAAGGAGGAAACATTTTTCACAAGAAGGCTGCCCACAAATATCCAATCAACCTTACCCAAAACTTAGAAAGATTTCATTGATAATGTAAGCACTGCAAAAAGGAGAAGGAGGCGGCAACAATGAAGGCTCTAATACATAGGCAAATACCTTTAAATTCATATACAGAATGCCAGTCATTCTAAACAATTATATATGTACTGCGAGCATAGAGTCGAATGCTCTCCAGTGTCACATTTCAGAAATTATTTAGACTGATGGGAACAACTCTCCAGACCATCTGATCTCATGTGATTAAACCAAAGATGATATTAGGAGAGGACTGTGTCCACATGTCATGCTTTAAAAAGAAATACACAGTGTTCTTCAGCTCTAATTTGGTACTAGGAATTCTCTCTCCCCCTCTTCACCCCCATCACTTCCCCAGCTTTCTTTGGCCTCCAATCCAGTATAACATTTATGTGAGCAGTCGATGCTTAAAGTTAAGCACATGCTTCGTTGGATCAGGGCCTTTTGTACTAAACTCTCAAAATTCTAATCACACAAAGATCTCTCCACTGTATTTTCTATTTATTGCAATATCTTTCAAAAACTGTGGTAATTTACACAGATATTTATCCTGAACCTTGGTATGTTGATCTTTTCCTTTTTTGTTTGGACGCCTTCAAATGGGCTATCCAGTCCTCATTAATCCCTGCATCTCCAGGGAATTATGAATACATCAGGAGTGTTATATTACTGTAACTTAAAATTTAAGAATTGTATTTATATAAATAACATTTCAGAAGGTTGAGATGCAATGTCAAGTCTGGAGTTACAGCAACCATTACTTGTCTGACAGGTAAGCTAATATTTTACATTTGGACTTCACTTACTTTTCATTCTAACAAAGACAACACTTGCAAAAATAAATGTAGGGCAATTGTTGCCTACTGAACATACATTCACTGGCTAGGAAATAAATGATAGTGTTCAATGAATGAGTGGACTGAATGAAGAGTAATACAAGTTTTTTGTTTTTTAAAAGAATGACATGCCAATGTAGAAAACTAATTCCCTCAAAAAAGTGGTATTAGGGAAAGATCACAAGCATATTTTTGCTTCCCTGTTTATATTTAACTTCTCACCTGAAGAGTCCTTGTTTGAAGAGGTAGGCACTGACATGACCTCCACCCAAATACCTGATTTCACATCCTGGCCAGATATCTTGAAGGCTACGCACTCCAGTTCGTGGAACATACGCATCCTCCTTGGCTTGAACAACTATGATTAGACTTGGGTCAACTGGAACTGAGCAGAAAAAAGAAAAAGCTGAATTTTTCCAGTAAATGCTCACTTTTTCTGGTTAAACTGTTTTCTACTCCAAATCAGTATTCCTCAGTAACTTATGAGGCTACTGTAATGTGGCTCGTAGGAAAAGCCTAAATGAGTTGGGGGGCATCTCTTGTTTTCACTGGCAAGTCTCCCTAATGATCAAGTTACACTTTGAGCTCCCTGCATGGAAAACGACAGGAAACTCTTTAAATGGAAGCTTAGGTCTCCAGCCATCCTTGGACATAGTGTATTAAAGCTCAATGGAGCAGATATTCCATATTGTAGTTGCAAAATAAAAAATATATTACATAATTAGATTTTGATCCTTGGCACTAGATCTCTGCTGGGGGATTCAGTGAACAAAATTTCATTTCTCCTCGACCTTCTGTGTTTGTTACAAGATGATAAAGTTAGAAGATTTTTTGAACTCTCATAAACCTCTCTTTTTGGGGTACTGCAAGTCAGGAATTCATCATCCAAGGAACATAAAATTTTGCAAAACAGCTTCATGTCAGACTGACATAGCCTACCAATATGAGCTCAATATCATGTGGGGGAGGGTAGTAGAGAGGGTCTTTGCTTTGAGATGAGAGCAAAAATCAAATTTTATAATGTAATTCAGCAGCAATTTTAATTATGGATAACTTCCATAGGTCCAGTGCTAATCAAGGGCGCTGGAACAATTTGTATAGTGGGGGTGCTGAGAGCCATTGAACCAAACTGTAAACCCTGTATATAATGGAAGCCACTTCAAGACAGGGGGTGCGGCAGCATCCCCATAACACCTAGTTCCAGCACCTATGGTGCTAATTATGGGGTAATCTAATGACAAACTGAGGGAATAAGGCAATATTCAGTACAGCCATCTCTTGACCTCTAAAGACAACCTGTGGTTTTATAACAGTGGTAAACAGTGACATGCTAAAAATATTTGGACTCCTAGAAAAATCCAGACATCCCTTTAAATATGTAATAAATCACATACCATGGGTGTGCATGCGTGCATAGAGAAGTAGATGATTAGGAATGTTTTCCCACTTAAATGTTTTCCCACTTAAAAAAGAGCCCCAGCAATACCTGAAGCAGATGAGCTCATGTTATAGGCACTTGTTAGATGTAATCACACTTTGTGTAATATACTAACATACTTCTTAAGAGAAAATCAAAACAAATAAACACAAGTTGAAACTGGACTTAGAGACTTGGTGGAGCGTCTGAAGCATCCGTCTATGAATATCTCTAGATCACTGGTCCCCAAACTCAGTCCGCGGCTTGCTCAGGGTAAGCCCCATTCTGCTTCCCGCAGCTCCCATTGGCCAGGAATGGCAAACCGCGGCCAGTGGACGTCGCGAGCGGCCGTACCTGCGGAGGCGGCAGATAAACAAACTGGCCCAGCGCGCCAGGAGCTTACCCTGGGCAAGCCGCGGACCGAGTTTGGGAACCACTGCTCTTGATCATGGGTGGGCAAACTACTGCCTGGGGCTCCCATTGGCCGGGAACAGGGAACCGCGGCCAATGGGAGCTTTGGGTGAAGGTACCCACAAGCCAGGGCAGCGCATGGAGCACTCTGCTCCCCTCCCCCAGGGGCTGCAGGGACGTGGTGTCGGCTGCTTTCGGGAGGGACGTGGGGCCAGGGCAGGCACGTAGGGAGCCTGCCCAGGCCCTGGTGCGCGCCCCTGCCACCCCAGAGCCGCTCCAGGTAAGTGGCGTCGGGCTGGAGCCTGCACCCTGAACGCCCCCTGCCACACCCCTCCTGTACCCTAAACCCCTGCCCTAAGCCCCCTCGTACACCCCGCACCCCCTCCCACCCCTGCCCCAGTCCTACATTCATGGCCCTGCATGCCGTTTCCCCACCCAGATGTGGCCCTCGGGACAAAAAGTTTCCCCACCCCTGCTCTCGATTGACATAGCTAAGCAAGTGGTTTTGAACCACCAGGGTATTTGTCAAAAAGGAGGTTCCCTGAAACTTGTTGATCCGTGTCAGCTATAAGTCTGATATACATATTTTTAGGGCTTGTCTTCACTACCCGCCGGATCGGCGGGTAGCAATCGATCTATCGGGGATCGATTTTTCGCATCTCATTAAGACGCGCTTAATCGATCCCCGATCGCGCTCCCCGTCGGCTCCGGAAATCCACGTCATCAAGCGGCGCAAGCGGAGTCGACGGGGGAGCTGCAGCGATCGACTCGCCGCCGTCTTCATGGTCAGGTAAGCCGATTACGATACGCCGACTTCAGCTACGTTATTCACGTAGCTGAAGCTGCGTATCGTAGATCGACCCCCCTTCCCTAGTGTAGCCCTGGGCTAAAAGACATACCCATTCTGTAAAGACAGCCGTGACACACTTTCTAATTCAATATACAAGCTTTCTGAGAAAACAGCATGAATACAAAATTACTGCACAGATAATAAAAGGTTATTCTAGACAATTATCCCAATCCCCACATTAAAATAAATAAGTACCTGAAAAATTAGCTACATGGGTACATTCATCCATAACTCCTTTCATAAACCGTAGTGATTCTCTCTGTAAAGTGTCCCTTTTTCTTTCTTCACTTATCAGGTGCTCCTGCAGGCTGGTGAAGTTCTTATTGCTACAGCTGCTGGTTGAAAATGTTTGATTTATATACTGCATTTTAGGAGCATCCTGCAGTAAGAGTCTTTCTGATGAGGCACTTAGAGTACTTTTACTAGTGCTAAGGCAGTGAATGGCTTCTGTAGACAGAATTTTGCTTGTGGTATCCAGATTCAACATTCTGGAAGTCAGAGCTAGGTTGTTCAGACTGTCCACACTCTTGGGGGAATTTTTAACGAAGTCTTGTCCCATCTTGAAAGAGTCTGTCTAAACAGAAATACAGGCCTTTTATTAAGGATTTTTCACATTTTTTGGTCAACTTGATTAAAAAAAGGTGAGTGAATTCAGTGCTCATGACAGAGAGCAAAAGCTCTGGCATGATGAGCGAGACACAGTGCTAGGCGCACAGGCAAAGTCCAAACTTTGGCATACAGCTTGGTCAATGATCTAAATCCTGACCCATATCACTGCCTATATCCTAGTTTTGGGCCTGTCCTAAGCAGACAATCATGTAGCAATAAGTACTCAATTATGGTGGTGGTTCCTATGATGCAAATGTCTGTCCATTAGGAAATGGAACTAAAACACAGAGTATTACGTCAGATGCAAATTATTTTTTGGTTATTACTGTACTAATCTAGAATCAAACAAGTAATTAAAAAAGGAGTACCCTTATTCTGTTAGGCCCTTTAGTTAAAAATACATTTCTTTGTTTTAAAGTTTAGTAAATAAGAGACAGGATCTTGTATTGTGTCCATGTTAGTGAGATTGGAGGCATGCTGAAGGCCCGGGCCCCAATGTGAACTGTTTTGGTCACAAGATTTAGTTTTCAATGTCTTTTTTGCTCAACATAAAACATTGCTGTTTGTATACCTTTGAAGATCTCTGTAAAAGACTGTTTGTGTGAATGAAGAGTGTATGAATCAGGAAAAGATAAGGTATAAAGGCCATTGTTAAAGTCAGATGGTCAAGGAAGGAGGAGTAAAGAGACTTAGGGCTGGTCTACACTAGCCCCGAAATTCGAACTAAGATACGCGACTTCAGCTACGTGAATAACGTAGCTGAAGTTGAACTATCTTAGTTCGAATGAAAAAGCACTTACCCGGGGTCCACACGCGGCGCGCAGGCGCCCCCGTCGACTCCGCCTACTCCGTTCGTCGAGCTGGATCACCAGCGTCGACGGCGGAGCACTTCCTGGTTCGATTTATCACGTCTAGACAAGACGCGATAAATCGAACCCAGAACATCGATCCCGCGCCTCCGACCGGACACGTAAGTATAGACGTACCTTTAAGGACACCATCAACGCGCATCCATAATTGAGGAAGGGCAGACTGACCACCCAGTGGTGGAGGCTGGCACCCCTAAACACAAGATAACTGAATAAATCAAAACCAGGACAGGATGACCCTGGAGGTGTTTTGGAGGGTTAACATCAAAAGATAACACCAATTAAGGAGTAACCGGTCATAAATGACACGGCAAAATCCATAGACAACGGAGAAAAAAAGACTATAAAAACAGGGTGCTTTGCCATGGAACTTTGGGTTCAGTCCTGCAAAGCCTCAGAGCATCAGATCGCGACCAACAGAGCCCAGCTCCTCACTTGTGCTCAATCTAACTGGCCATTAGATTGACTCGAGCTACGACAACCTGGTAACTATAAAAACCATCTGCAGGACTTGTGTGTGTGTATGTATTGTGTAATTGAATGCATATGCTAACTGTTGTATTTTCAATAGCCTCCACCACAGGGTCGTCAATCTGCCCTTCCTCAATTATGAATGCGCGTTGATGGTTCTGTGGTGTCCTTAAGTCTCTTCACTCCTCCTTCCTTGACCATCTGACTTTAACAATGGCCTTTACACCTTATCTTTTCCTGATTCATACACTCCTCATTCACACAAACAGTCTTTTACAGAGATCTTCAAAGGTATACAAACAGCAATGTTTTATATTGAGCAAAAAAGACATTGTAAACTAAACTTGTGACCAAAACAGTTCATATTGGGGCCCGGGCCTTCAACATGCCTCTAACTGTCTATTTAATAAGTTTTGCCTTTTTTCCTGAAAAAGATCCTGTGTGCTTCTTACAAGCAGAACAACTACACCTTCACAAGATATTTTCTTCTTAGGGTAAACAATAATTATTTCATAATAAATCATATACTCACACCCGGTCATGTCTTTTTTCATTGCTGAAGTATGTATAAATATTTCAACAAAAGAATAAGCAAGGTAATTGATTCAACAGTAAGTCACTTCAATACACTATTCCAAGCTATATGGCTAGTTTTCTGGCATTTGGGAATTTGGTTTTCAATGCTTTGATTCCCCACCCCCTACAAAAAAACAACATTTCAAAGAACATTCTGAAAGTTCTTAATTTTTTTAAATCTTCTGGCACTCAATTTTTTAATATTTTTTTAGACATGGAGATATGATAAATTAATAGACGTGCTTTATGTACCTTTATTTTGAGAACTAAAGTAAACTGGTGTCTGTCATAGCTGCTCATGAACAGTAATCTGAAGAGAGTTCACCACTTATAAAAATGCATTATATGACAATAGGCGGTATTAATCTTTGCTTATTTAAAGGTAACTGCTGCATCAAATATTTATTAAACTAAATAAAAAAAACGTAAGAAACCATTAATGTTAACATGATATATAATTAATGTCTTCTGAAAGTATCTAGACATGACATTATGTATTCGATCAGATTTTGTATGTAAACTATATTTTACATAAAGCCAATAGGGAAAACAAACTGTACTTACTCCACAATATTCAAGCATTTGAATGATTTCTTCTTCATAAACAGTTTGTGTATAGTACTGTTTCTCTAGCTCTCTCCAGTTCACTGCTTTGCTCAACACACCCTGAAATTACAGTGCAAATAAGAATTCCCAGAATAAAAAAAAATCCAAAGAATGTATTGTGAAGTGATCATTGAAGTCCAAGGCAGTGGAACTAAGAAAAGATGTAGAAAATAGCTAAATCTGTATATGTTAAAGTTAAGATACCCAAACTTTATTCTGGCCAGTGTTGACTTGTTAGAAGCTGTAACAAATTCCATAGGACACATCAGACAAGAATATCCATAACCATGTTTCTTGCCTGAAAACTGTGTTTTTCATTAAAACATACCTCCCCGCAAGCTCCATCCCTTACCTGTACATTAATCAGACCACTCTACAATAAGCAGATGTGTAAAAAAGTATTAAAGTCCTTGCCATAGAGCGCTTACAATCAAAAGAGGCATGAGTGTAATACAGAACTCTGAGTGGTGTATGGCTACTATACCAGGAATAATCATATTTACCTAACAGTAACTGTGATTCTTCGATATATTTTTTCAATGGTTGGTGCATACGTGTGACTTTCAATTGCTGGTGCATACGTGTCCCATGCATTCAAATTCAGATTATTTTGGCCAGCAGAGTCTGTTGGGACTGTGACTGCACCCTCAGTATCCTCATACTTCCGACCTAAGGGTGTAAACGGCAGTGTCCCCCCATCCATCTCTCAATTCCTTCACCACTACAGAAACCAGGTGTTACAGAATTCCATAATAGTGTAGGAGGGAAGGTGAGTCTCTTATAGCACAACTTAATGCATGTGGAAATAAAACGAGAAAGCCCCTCTACTGATAGTAGTTTATGAAGAGAGGGAGAGAGGTCAGACTAATAACCTAGGTGATACCCTAAATGGCTTTGACCTATCAAGTTGGAAGGAAAGTACCCTAAGTATGTCTAAGATTTGAAGTTTAGCTACCTCTTTGTTGGAATGTGGCTTCGGAAAAAAGACAGGCAGAAGTATTACTTTGATAAGATGGAAGTCAGACACTATGTTCGGCAAGAACTTTGGGTGAGACCCTTTGCTTGTTCATATAAACATTGCTGTGGTATTGTTCATCATGATCTGAATAAACTCTTAAGAATCTGGAGGAATACTGTGCACGCTCAATAAATAGCCCTTAGTAGTAAGGGTACATCTGCACAGTAGCCGGGAGGTGGGATTCCCAACTCATGCTCTGCTTGAGCTAGCACCTAAAAATAGTAGTGTGACTGCAATAGCACAGTGGTAGCTTCAGCTAGCCACCTGAGTATGTATCGAGTACGTTGGCTTGGATTGTAGTTGGGTGGTTATTTCTAGGAGCAGAGCTAGTGCAGATGTCTACCCAAGCTGGGAATTACATATCCCAGCTGCTGTGTAGATGTACTCACAAGCTTAATGTTTGAAGATTATATATTGGATAAAGAGCCCATTTAAGCATCTGTCAAAGTTTCTGATGGCAATGGTGGAGAGAAGGGCACTCCCTTACAAACTTGTAGTATAGGGATATTAAAGAAGGTACTGAAAGTGATTCCCCAAGTGAAAGTAACTCCCCATAATTTGTCCCCCACAATTTAAACCTCATAGCATTACCAAGTAAAAGATCTCTTGGATCCCTTGTTAAACTTACAAGCTACTGTCTGTGTAAACCATTGATTGTATCTGTTCTCAGAAAGATACTGTATTGCTATGAGAAACTTGCAAACAAGTTATTTGACTTTGTTCTTTATGCATGCTTTGTACCTAGAAACAGCATAGAAAGACCCCCACCCTCAAAGGGCAGGGAGTCTCAAATAAATTAGTACACACCCCGAAAGTGTTGAAGACAGTATGTCTGCTGATGAATAAGCTTGGTGTACATGAATGAATGAGCAGGGAGGTGCCAGCCTAGGAATTCAGTGACCATCGGCTGAAGGCGGCATCAAGTGGGAACGACTAGACAACCCCCGGAAGGTAAACTGGGATCCACCCGACCATCTCAAAGGATGGGAAAAACAAGACATCTGACAGCACGAAGCCATCAGGAATGTGCCATCTGCTGATTGATTCAGCAACAGCATGATGAAGCAATTCCCATAGGCTGACATAGGAATAAATCCCTGTAAGAATGGCCTCTAAATACTGAGGACTTTGAGTCTCTGGTTCTGCTGCCAACCTCCAGGCGCATCAAATGCATCGAGTGAGTGAGTGAGTGAGTGAGAGAGCGTGTGTGTGTGTGTGTGTGTGTGTGTGTGTGTGTGTGTGTGTGTGTGTGTGTGTGTGTGTGTGTGTGTGTGTGTGTGTGTGTGTGTGTGTGTGTGTGTGTGAGAGAGAGAGAGAGAAACTGAATGAAATGTTATAGCTATAACTGACTGCTTACTATGATTCTTTTTGTATTCACAATAAATGTGACATTTTGTCTTATCCCCTTTAATAAGATCCTGCTGGTTTTTATTTTATTGGTATAACAGCAGAAGGTCCTTCCACCAAATTAATTACAAGACTTCTTGGAGGACCTGTACCCTCACGTATAGGTGATATCTTTTGGGTTGATATACAGATTTTAGCCACTCTTCCATACAACAACAGAGAAGTCAAACATGCTGAGTTATGTGTAAGCAGGATGCCATGTGTCCTAGAAGTCTGAGGCAAATTTCACAGATATCAGAGAATGAACCTGTAGGTGGTTGACAAGATCAGCTATGGCTTGCAATCTTTCTGGGGCAGATGGGCCATTGCAGAACTGCCCCTATACATTCTATCCTTCAAATAGGAACTAGCACTGATTTCTCTTCAATTACGTTGAGCACTAGAGAGGTAAAAAGTTGTAGAATACGCAGCAAAGCTGACGGGAAAAAAACAAATTTTAGTTCTGTGAAAATTTGAGTTTTCAGAAATATTTTTCATCCCAAAATGGAATGAAAACCAAAAGTGCAAATTATCAAAAACTGAAATCCGGCAATATTGTGTTTCAGAAGCAATAAAATGTGGTATTTCCCCAAAAGTGTGCTCCCCTTGATCCCCAGTTGCCAACCTGGTAGGCTGCCACAGAGCTAAAGACCCTGGAAGACCTGACAGCCGCTGACTGAAACTAACATGATTGTCAGTTTCACAGCTGCACACCACTGAATAGCAGCCATGAATCTGACCAGACTCTTATTAACTTGACAACAAAAGTCTAGTAAATTTCACGACCTCTATTCAGTGATGGGCAGATCAATCTGACAAAAATTATCAATTCCAGTCCCAGTCCAGTTTCCAAGGTTCCCAATTTCCTGGCAGCCAGCACTGCTGGGAATCCTGGGAGCCCAGGGCCATTGGCAGCCATCTTGGAGGGATGAAGGGAAGCCAGGAAGCCCTAGAAGTGCTGGCCCTGCCTGGAGTTCGTGAGGAGGTCATTAAAATTTAAATTTTTGCTGGAATGGTTCAATTGATAAGTCTGCAAATTCCAAAGAAAAATGTTTCATCAGAATTTTCCTGACCACCTCTTATCTGCTGTGTGAAACTGGTCACCTACTGTAGAGCATTCACATGAATGAGCCAATCATCTAAGTATGGGTAAATCTGGACTCCTAGTCTTTTCAGGTAAACTGCCACTACTTCTACACATTTTATAAATACCCTTGGTATTTTCAACAAATCAAATGGCAGGATTCTGCATTGCTAGTGGGAATAGTCCACCTGGAACCTTCAATATGTCCTGTAGGCAGGATAGACTGCTTTATGAAAAAAAGTGTCTGAGTTCAAGAACTGAATGCCAGTCCTATGAATCTACGGTTGGAATTGTTGAGGCCTGAATTACCAACCTGAACTTCAGCCTGCACGTAAAGGTGTTCAGCTGCCTCAGAAGTCCAGAATAGAGTGCCAGCCTGCTCCCTTTTTCTTAGGCTATAGCTACACTGGCACTTTACAGCGCTGCAACTTTTTTGCTCGGGGGTGTGAAAAAACACCCCTCTGAGCGCAGCAAGTTACAGCGCTGTAAAGCGCCAATGTACCCAGTGCCCCAGCTATTCCCCTCGTGGAGGTGGAGTGCCTGCAGCGCTGGGAGAGCTCTCTCCCAGCGCTGGCGGGCGACTACATTCGCACTTCAAAGCGCTGCGCTTTGAAGTTTTGAGTGTAGCCAAAGCCTTAGAAATTATAAAATAATGGGAATACCCCCTCTGCCCATATATTCTTGAGGCACATCTTCCACTGCTCCAAGATTCAGAAGTGACTGAACTTCTTAAAGTAGCATACTCATGAGATGGGTCCCTGAGAAAGTGCTGAGGAAATTGGATAGAGAGGGTTTGGGACTGGATGGAGTATCTCATCTCTACAGTTTTTAGGGCCCAGAGGTCTGTGGTGATGGTGTACCAGGCCCCACAAAAATAAAATTAACATTTCCCAAAAGGAGGATGGATTGGGGGGGAGGGAGGGGCGCAGAGATCCAGTATAGGTTACACTTTTCTCCTGACCAAGAAGTCATATTTGCCGCCTTGATGAAGACAGCCTGGTGAGAAAAATGTAGTAGAGGTAGAAGATTCTCTCCTTTGGGACTGCTGGCATTTTGGGGGAAGTTCAGACTGTCTATACTGTGCATAATAGGACTGACTTTGACAGGATTAAGGCCTAAATTGCTTTCTTTTTCATGCAAGAGCACAAACTCCTAGAGATCTCAGCATCGCTCAAGAGTCCTTTTGAGAATAAAAAGGCTCTTTAGTCTTTACATTGAAGAGTTTGCACCTTTCAAACGGTACAACCTCTACTGTTACACGCATCCCCTTTAGGGATTCCAGACAACTGAAGCCAAGAGTAGGGTGACCAGATGTCCTGATTTTATAGGGACAGTCCCTATTTTGGGGTATTTTCCTTATATAGGCTCCTATTACCCCCTACCCCCATCCCGATTTTTCACACTTGCTGTCTGGTCACTCTAGCCAAGAGGGTCTTATCAGGGCAATCAAAGTGGCCATGGAACTGGATGTCATGGATACAGCATCGACCAGCCACTTGGAGATCTGTGCTACAAGTTGTTCCGCTACAACCACAGATTTCCAGGTGTGTGTTATTCTGTGGAATTTTGTCAGCAAATTTGAAGATGGATTCCCAATTCAAGTAATCATATTTTGCCAATAAGGCCTGATAACTGGAGATTCTCATTTGTTGACTTGATGAATAATTTTTACAACCAAAAAAAATTAAAAATTTCTACATTCTGTGTCTCAGGATGTAGATTTCTGTTGACCACAGTGTCTGATTCTCTCATCAGGCACTGCTACAACCAACAATCCATGTACAGAGTGCACATAAAATTGTTCGAAGCCTGATGAAAGCACCTGATAGCAGCAATCGTTCTCTGTCAGACCTAGGGAAGTTAGGGGTCTGCCAAAGTAACCTGTTGGACTCCAATGGTCTCTTCATTTATGGGCACTGCAAGAGTTCCAGACATGAAGGTGTGTAAGCTGTCTAGGAACTTGTGAGATTTCTCCTGACAACTTCCACTGGAATTTCCAGTGGATCTGCCGTCCTGCGCAGCAAGCACTGGAAAGTGTTGAAATCATGGGGGTCTGAGGTAGATATTGGAGATACCAAAGCTTCATCAGGAAATAATGAGAAGAGAGGTTCTGGGATGGAATAATCATCCACTTGCAAATTTTCATCGGAACCCTGATCATCTTGTTCAGTCAGCACAGCTGGAGCTGATTAATACTCCCTTGTGTCTTGTAGTGGAAGAAGATCTAGTTCTGGGCTGGGATGCAGAAGCTAGTCTTCTGGCAAGTTGTAATCCCCATTATGCCCAATTAGTTCAGGGGGTGCTGATGCGTATATGAAGCAGAGGCCCATGAGGCAGTATCCTGCGGAGAGCTCCTGGGCTAATAAAAGTGAGCCTTAGACACTCTCTCTTAGGCATATGGATCAGAATGCTTAGACACCAGGAAATTTACTGGTGACTCCTTCCTGCCATTATCTGAGCTAGTGGAGAAGAAGTGCTTCTCTTGTAAGGGTGCAGCAGTCTCAGTTGGAGTGCTAGGAGCACATTCATACTGCACCCTAATGAGTACTGTTGATGTGCGCAGTACCAAAGTAGGGGTGGCAGCCAGTACTAGAGGAGATACTAGAGCTGCAAGTCTAGTGCCAAAAAAACCACAAGGTCCATTGACATAAGGATTAGGTACCAAGCAAGCTAACATTGTAGGCAAGTGAATGGAAGGCATTGGTACCAAAAAATGTGTGCATCACAGCCAAGGCATACCAGGTTATTTCTGACTAACTGAAGAAGCCAGTCCTGGGACATGGTGACCAATGTCCAAGTGGATGTCAGAGGATCCCTTTTCACGCCTAGAACTAACCTTCCCAAAGGCAACCAGTTCGATTTCTGACTTAGAACTAGGACCCAGTGAAAGAGAGACCCAGATCTCTTCTCCTAAAAACCCTTGGTGCTCCTTTCTCCCCATAACCTCTGAGGTTTTACCAGCTGAGGAGGATTAATGAAAGTGCCAGTTTTATATATGCAAGCACAGGAGCCAGCAAGTGCACTTTTTGAGGAGCACTGCTCAGGATTTTCAGTCCCAGCCACTCCACCATCTGAAGAGGTGCCCTGACTGCTCCAGAAGAAAGTTTCAGGTGAGACTACCTTGCCCTTTGAGAACAATTAACAAATGGTATATCTGGCTGGTAGGTAGCTCTCACCTAGACACAATAAGCATGGTCTGTGTCCTTCATTAAGTGGCATTACTGCCCAGCAGGAAGTGCAGTTCTTAAAGCCTGGAGATTTGTATTCAGTCCTAACGACTAGACCCAGTAGAGGGAAGTGTTAAGGGACAAAGAAGAGTTTCCTCTTCTGAAAAGAAACACTAACAAAATAACTAAACCTAATCCTAATGACTAACTGCTAAGTACTTATCTATTTACAAATTAATAGATAGACCACATGAAGGAAAAGTCTGGACAGTGTTACGTTCTGATTCATAGCCATGGACAGCAAGAAGGAACTGAGGAACAGTTCAGGCCATAACACTCTTTATAACCTCAGGTGGAAGATATAAGGATATTCAGGGTGCAAGCATGGCCCCAAAGGACACTGATGCACAAAGAATCCAAACTTGAGTGCAGGGGGTACAGGTGCACCAGTGGAATGTATATGGACAAGCACTCCAGGAAGATCGTTGCATGTAAGGTTTTCAGGAGGAGCAGGTACTTGGCAAATATTAATTAAAATATGAGTCTAGGAACAATGGGCAATGTACAAGAAAGTATAAATCAAAAGTTAATTAAAGAGACAAAGGGAATAGTAAGGAGAGATGTTTAGACAGAGTTTAACAAGTGAGAAAGATTATAAAATTAGAAAGTAAAGTTCATGGAGTGCTGTGAACGTGAGGAACTTTTAAATTTATGTGTAAGAAGGGAAGCTGTTGTAATTCAAGAAGGGGTGATGAAGACATGTTCTCAATGGTGGTCACAGTTTGAGAACCTGTTTTAAAGACACCAAGTAAGAATTTCCCTTACCATTCAGAAACCTAGAGTTACCAGGAAGAGGAATAATTAAAAAACCACAACCCTTTCCCAGTGAAATTTCAGGCTTCCCATCAAAAGCAGCAAGTTTAAGTCAAGTCATATTCTATTTTGTTGCATATCACTAGGATATAAAAATATTGGGCATAAACATATTAGTTTTAAATATACTATAGAATTAGAAATATTTTTTGTAAATTTACTTATTTTAAAAACTCTAAATAGTTTATAACCATTATTTCTTGCATGAGACAAAAGGCAGCTTCTAAAACTAGGCTCTATCCGGAAGCATCATTATGGGAGAGATTTTTGAAGGCTCAGAGGACAGTTGTGCCTTTGAAAACTCTTCCTTAATGTTAATTTGCCCAACTCAAACCTTTGAGATTTCACATCTTGTTAATATTCTAGAATATGAACAAACTAAAAATAAATTTAGTTACCGTAGTAAAGACACCAGAAGCTGTGGACCAGGAAAGACAAGGAATCAATGGCAATGGTTTAGGCCAGTTTGTCACTGCTAATGAAGCCATCTATTAAATACAAAAATACTTAGATATCAGATGATCTACTGCATATTTTAATAAGACATTTCAACAAAATTTCTCTTTAGTCATTTTTAGAATTCTCATCTTTAAAGTATTTCTTCACACAGTAACAGCTTGTCTCGTGTAGTATCAATGCTAAACATCTTTGCAGTTATATACTTCTTCTCCACAAAATCCAGAAAGACTGATAAAGTCTACTCTCTCCAATAGTCTCCTGGATACACGTTAGCTTTGAAATTGGTTCACAGCCAAAGTAACAGTATTTCTGCTTTAGGTACAAGAGTTTTCTTTTAATAGAACACTCATCCTGATGCAAAATGAATCAGGATTCTTCCATGAGAACTTCATTTATCATCTCAATATGTCCCTCTCCTCAAGGTTTCTCAACAACCTTATAAACGTATTTCAAAACAAACAGTGAAAGTGACTCACAAATAGGACTATTTCAAAAGCTGTATTTCTGCAGCTTTTGAAATACATTTAGGGAATTTGAATGCCACAAACAGCAAGGGCTAGAAGAGAATTAAGCATGTAAATGGACTTCTATTTTCATCTCCTTTAGAGTCCAGATAATTCCCTCTCACCTCAGAATTATCAGAGTGCACAATGGGGTAAATTCCATTCATCACTAATTGCTGGAGCATAGATACAGAAAAATGCTTCCCCCACACCAGTTGCATGGTTTATATAATCTACCGTTTAATATAATACTCTTGGGCATACTGCAAAACCACGAGGATAACAGAAAAAAGTACTTCTCCACCCCACACATTTTTAATATACAGAGAACTATTAAGTGCATCTTCATTAATAAAAGAAGCAACATAGCAAAGTTGTCAGGGCCATAGTTTGGGAGTCCGGAGAGTATGGATTCCATCCCTGTCCTCGGTTTCCCCAACCTTTAAAATAGAAATAACGATGCTTACCTTCCTTTTTAAAGCACTTTCTAAGGATGAAGAACACTAAAGAAGAACTTATTGCATTGTGATGATGCCTGGGAGCTTTCAACATGAACAAGGGCCCCACTGTACCAGGTGCTATACAGACACAAAATAAAAATATGGTCCCTACCCCAAAGAGTTTACAATCTCAGAGAGACAAGTTAGGTGAGGTAATATCTTTTACTGGACCAACTTCTATTGGTGAGAGAGACGAGCTTACACAGAGCTCTTCTTTCGGTCTGGGAAAACTTAGGCCTGGACTATACTACACAATTAGATCAACGTAAGCTGCCTTGCATCAACCTATCTAGGGAAGTGTTTTCATGTAAATTTGGCTCCCACCGATGTAAGTGCCCCTCTATGCTGATTTAGTAACAACACCTCCCCGAGTGGCATACAGTCATGGTCAATATGATTAGGTCGACACAATGTCAGTGTAGACACTCCATTGTTTACATAGACTGTTACTGGCCTCCAGGAGCTGTCCCACGATGCCCCACATGGACAGTACTATCAATACAAATGCTCCTGGTGAGGACGTGCACTGCCAACACAAGGAGACAAGTCTGCACACACACAAGTGATTTAATAACTGTGGTGGCTTTATGCTGACCTAAGTAAGATCAACATAATTTTGTAGAGTAGACATGGTCTTACTCAGAGTGTCACAGCTAAACACAAGAAGGAACAGATTGTTTAGCATAAGTAGTTAACACATATTTCAAGGGATCGTTCAAGGTGAAATGGCCCATTAAAGTCCCTCCAGTCATAGGCAGGAAAGGGGGGAGGGAGAAAACAGCTGGGGAACTGTTAGTGGGTTATAGACTCTTATAATAAGCTATAAATCCAGTAACTGTATTCAGTCCATGATTTTTAGTGCCTAGCAGAATTATGAATTTAAGTTCCCAGGCTCGTCTTTTGAAAGGTTTGTACAAGTTTCTTTTGAGGATGAGGACTGTTCACCACAGGGTCTGAGCCCTACAGTCTGTCAAAATTGAAATAACTAAATTAACAGATTAGGCGGCATGACAATAAAAGTTCTTGAGAATTACACTGCTAGATTAACTTGCAACAACCTGAACATTCATCTGTAAGAGGGTTTTATGGAATATATACAGTGAATACGTTTGCATATTCTCAATAATGGCATGTCATGCCTAAATATCAAGTTACATTGCTAGTTATTCTAAACTTGATCATTTAAAAATAATCAGCATGTGAACACTGTAAACTGTTAGGTTTCCCTAGTGATTAATGTACATATATAATGCCAAGAAATAATAATTAAAAAAAAGATAAAACGAATTGCTAACAGTAAATATAAAGGCTTACATGTCCTCCCATGGATATTCCAGTCATCCCTAGAGGTCCATAACCCTCTCTCTCTAGCCAGTGCAAAAGAGCTGCTGATTCTAAAACAAGAGCTCCTCCCATCACAAACAGGTCCGAGACATTTTTTAAACTTGATCTTCTTTCCTCACCAGAAAACAAAAAAGAAATAGTTTATTTTCCAATATCAGATGTGCACAGTCTTCATTTAATCAGTCTACCTTTACTCTTAAACAGAGCCTGGTCATACTCCTAATGAAGCCAATGGCTGAATTTCTATTGAATTCATTAAGAGGAGGAGTGAGTCCAGAGTCTTCAGTAGCTTTCTACATTCAAACACACGTCCTGTGGGCCTTGTTTCTTTTTATAATTTTTTGTGATCCCGGCCTAAATGAAAACTAGAAGTAAGCACCTTCTAAATTATGAGTGTAGAATTAGGGAACACCATATCTTCAAATAACTGAGCTACTGTAAGCACTGGAAACTCATGAGCAGTAATCTTCTGTGCTATGAAGTAACAACGGTCCTTTTTCGTTTAAATCAAACAAAGCTAAGTGATACAGTGCTAGGTATACAAGATGTCATTGGCAGAGACAACCCCTTTTCCTTATTTACCTGTTTTACATCACTGAAAAATTGCACACAACATCTGAAGAGCAATCAGTAAGTCAGCTTTGTGAGCAATCATCAGTGCCCTGTAAGACTGAAATTATAGAGTAGGAAGTTTGTCACTGCATTTAGAAATCCGTGTAGTGTCTCCTTCAATGCATTAAACACATTTAAAGAAAACAAAAAAGAAAAATTGAAAGCTATTCAGTTTGAACTCTCACAGTGACCAAAAGTCTAATGGTTGTTAGCATATTGGGGCTCAACAGTGCAATTACTCCATGTGCTGAACACTCTTAAGTGAATGGAGTATGGCTTACAGAACAACTACAGTACTGTGCTTGGACAAAACAGTTTATTGTAAATATTACCATGTTTTCAACATCATGTTTCAGAAAGCTTTAGCCCTCTTGTGCCAAAATATCACTATACTTGGGATATATTTTGAGGCAGGAGGACAGACTATTAGAACTGTTCTGTAAGCCATGGGAGAAGCAAGGATACCAATGGCTGTTGTGGACCAATATTTATAGGATATTTTAAACACTCCTGCTATTGCTTAGTGCTTTGTTATTAAAGGTACTACAGTTCTCTATTATGACTGTCATGCTAATTCAATGATTTAAAAGTACATTCCTTAGAGTGCTACTACCGCTTTGAAGCCTTCTACTGAAAAATGCACATTGCAGTTTGCCCATTATCTGCAAGATGGAAGTATTATTCTATCAAGCTGGACAGCTGTGACTAGTGCACAGAATTTGCATAGTGGAGGGAAGATTTTTATACCTTTTTGTTTTTCTGAGATGAATAGTATCCTAATAGCAGAAAACCTACTAACTATATTCAAGCATTGTACCTACCTGGTATGTTTTATTTGGCATTTTTAAAATGCCAAATGTCATCATCAAAACAATGATATCTATTTTAAAAAAATATTATCTGTCAAAAAGAGCACTTTCCCAAAAAATCCCTAATTAAAAAAAAATCCCAATGAAGATAATGAATTAGGTTAACTAATTATAATGCAGCAACAACTACTTTGGAATGTACTCAAGGCTATTTTTTTTTACTGCTTTTAACTTTCACTTCTCTCAAAGGGTAAATCCTTAATTAGCTTTTAAATTAGAAGAAAATTAAATGTTTAACTCATGGTAGATGCTGATGAAGCACTCCTGAAAGCAACAAGCTCTAAGAATTGTAGTTTAAAAACAAATTATTTTCCTCTTCTTTTTGGAAGTAGTTAGCAAGCAGAATTAAACCAGACTTTTTAAACCAGTCACCTCCATTTAATCTTTTTATAACTACTGGTCTGCAAGGAACATTTCACAAACTAACACCATTATTTTGCCTCAGATACTATTGCTGGATACTATTTGCCTCAGCATCTATTGCCCTATTTATATTCTAGCACTTGCAAATACAAAGGCCAACATTTTTTTGTTTGTTTGTTTTTTAAATTAGTCCCTAAGATTAGTCTTCTAAGTCCATATTTAGGCAACTGAATAAGTGACTTGATTTTCAAAAATGCTGGGTACTCTGCAACTCCTAGCATGAACTTCAGGGTAACCAGCATCTTTGAAAATCAAGTCACTTATTCAGTTGCCTAAATTTAGACACTTAAATGTTGCCCAAAAACTATTTCTTCAAAGATACTCAATATTGCACAGAAAAATAAGCTGTTGTAGAATTTACACAAGTGCAATATACGAACTGGTAAAATGCACCGTTTCTTGGTTGCACCCCTGCTGATGTGGTTTTAAAAAAAAGTCCATCTACTTTGGGTGGAAAGTGTGAACCCAGGCATTTAAGCGTCAAAATCCACATAAAACAGTCAAGCAAAGTGTCTACAACTTCACATAAACAAGGTATACCTGAGACAAGTTTACGGCTATTTATAACAAGTTATCAAGGTTTCTATGTTTTACGTTTTTGGTCTTCTTAAAAAAAACCAGTGTCTTGAGGACAGAGAATAGCTGTGAGAAGTAATCTTAATACTTACATTTGGTCCTTAGGTTTTCTGCAGCCATGTAAAGACTCAAGTTAAAGAAAATAAACAAAATGTAAACACGTTCATTTTCTAGGCATCACTAGACAATGTAAAAATGTACGAGTTAAAATAAAAAGTTGAGACTAAAATTAAAAAATCAGTTACGTAAGCAGTACAGTGATGAATTCAATTCTGTAAATTAAGTTATTACCCAGTTACATTGTTTTATTGGTACAAAATAAAATGAAGTGTAAATTGTGATGAAGTCATTCATAATTTAGGACAGTGCTCTAATGAAGCAAGTAGTAGAGGGAAAAAAGCAAGTGTGATAGTCTGATTCTTCTGAGTGAAGCCTGGTATAGGCATTTGGGGGCAGTCACCCAACATTGGAAAGGAGGATGGATTTAGGCTGGTAACTTTTGTCAACAGATAGAACAAAAATGCCTAAAATGTTAGTGATAAGGCAGGTGAACACTATCAAAGGGATTTGTAGTACCAACAGTTTGTATTCAACAAGTGAAGGCATGAGAAGCAAAAAAAATTAAAAATAAAAAAAAAGACACCCCAAAAAAAGACATATTTGGCTTTCATTTGGCCATGGCTAGGAGAAGTTTGTCAAGTACTTTGATGATTCGGTTACAGAGAGATCAGTATCAAACTAGTACCCCAGTAACCAAGGAGAGTGGTTTGAAAGTTGTTGGGTTTTGGGTTTTTTTAAGTCCAGAAGAACAACATATTGATGAAATAGCCTGTCTAATACATCATCTGCATTGTATTCCATGGTTATGCACTTAGAAACACCACTTTGGTTGATGTAATAAGATTACAGTAAGGAGTCGCATCTCTATGACCAACAGCCATATCCCTACTTTCAACTGATCTATGCCAGTGGCTCTCAACCTTTCCAGACTACTGTGCCCCTTTCAGGAGTCTGATTTGTCTTGCGTACCCCAAGTTTCACTTAAATTAAAAACGACTTGCTTACAAAATCAGACATAAAAATACAAGTGTCACAGCACACTATTATTGAAAAATTGCATGCTTTCTCATTTTTACTATACAATTATAAAATAAAGCAATTGGAATATAAATACTGTACTTACATTTCAGTGTATATTATATATAGTATAAACAAGTCATTGTCTGTATGAAATTTTAGTTTGTACTGATTTCACTTGTGCTTTTTTGGTAGCCTGTTGTAAAACTAGGCAAATATCTAGAGGAGTTGAGGTACCCCTGGAAGACCTCTATGTACCACTGGTTGAAAACCCTCATCTATGCAACCTGTACCATTCTGATAAAATAATGTTATTCTATCTTCCTCCCCTTGTTTAGCACTTTGAGACATATTAAAGCATTCTGTTTTCAACAAAAGGATATAGTAAGGGTTTTCTAACAATAGAGAAGCCATGCAAGCCTCTTTGATCATTGGACGGGCCATTAGTGTGCGTCTTCTCCAGTAGTACTAAAGAGGAAATGTTTAAACAAGAATACAGTTAAAAGATTACGGCTAAACTTGAAAGTATTAATGAGAAATTAAAGTTTTATATACTTACATGATCTCCAGTGCCTGCTAAATGAATGCACACAGGTTTGTATTTGCTGTTCCATCTCTTGGGTATTATGAATTGAAACCTATCAAAAGCACACTATTTAATATACAAGATAATATAGCAAGATATTCACACTCATGAAAGTTAAACCACCAAACTACACCCTAAAAAAACAGTTTGGTTACACGCTCAGGCAAACTGCCTTTAGTCTAGCAATATAATTTTTTCATGAATGAAATGAAGAACACATCCAAACGTTTTCACCTTCAGAAAATCACAAGCGCCAAGAAGAAAGGGAGTTATGAGCTGAAAGGTCATGCTCCAAATGAGATTACCACTTCATTATTGTATTCTAAAAACTTTACTGAATAGAGAAGTGGAGCCTGAGATTAGGCAAGTATGGCTAGATCCCCTAAGAGGCACACACATTTTTCCTTAAGTGGGCGGGAACTGACATTGAAAATTAAGACGAAACAATAAAGTTGTTTTTAAAAAAAAAAAAATACAGCTAACAAGTGTTTCTATATATATATATATATAGAAAATTTATATATATATAAATAAAGTTTTCTACACCCTTTCCTCCCCCTTCGCTCAGTTTCTCCCTCCCTTACCCCTCCACCCCCTGCCCGCCAAGTTTTTCTCAAGCCAGCTGTAACCTACACAAGCAAACCACTTCTGTTGTGCTATTGGTATTTCACCACAAGGGGGTGTCCTGTTGCAATAAAAATTGCTTCTTTATGGAAAAACTTTCACACACAACTTGCTGAACTAACCATATTTGAAAAGCACACAAAGTCCACTACAGTGCTGCCTTTTACAGATGAAGACTACTTAAAGCTCAAAATAACTTTTATTAATGGATTAAATTTGATGTTATGAGATTGAAAGAAAATAAACTTGTCTTTATCTTACCTAGTGTATTTTAGATTTTTAATAGCACCTATAACTTATCTAACCACTGCATGACAGTATGTGGAAACTATTAGTAAATTGCATTTTCAGCTGTGGTATCAGTCAGGACAGGAATTTTAAGTAGTGACTCCTTTATACCCAACAACAGGGAGTAAAAGAAGATGCTATGGATGCCTATTGAGCATTTTTTGAATATTGTCTTCACAGAAGGTAAGCTGTAAGAAAAAAAAAAACCCAAAAAACAAAAAAAATTTATTGACTGGTCACAGCTGTTGATGTCATGACACCAAGGCCTCCTAGACTGAGGTAAATTTTTATGTCCAAAGCAAGCTTGACAAGCGTAAGACTTCTGCTAGCAAGAAGTCTAGCTCTGCTAGCTAGAAGCCAATACAAAATGATGCTCCCCACCCTACGTCCAAAGCAAGGCTCATATTCCCTGGTGAGAATATTAGTATACCACCACCACACAACTTCTTGAGTGTGTATGTGTAACAAGACTTCCTCAAGGGTACTACTACTTTCTTTGGTTTCCTCAAATAGAAAACATAGGCCAAATTCATTGTATGAGCTACATTGAAGTTAACAGATTGTGTACACATATAGGTTAAATTCTGATAATAAGTGGAATAAGTTAATAAATATGGAGTGTTTCTTAGGAAAATAATCAATTTTTTCCTTCAGTTACAGAAATGAGAAACTATTTTATTGGATAAACTGCTGGCCTTTACAAAAATTCATATTTGCAAGGGAATTGCATTTCTCCATCTTGGACATGCGATGTGAGTTGTATATCTCAGAAACAAAACAAGTATTTTTAAAAAAAGAAGAAATCAGTCTCAAAACATTACTTGATGTTGTGGCAGACTGACAAAAGCCAGTAAATCCAAACCAAGGCCGTTTGTTACTACTTTTACTTATATATGAATCATTTCCCCCCCCCTTTACAAAGGAGGTAGTTAAGAACAGATCATAGTCATACTAGAATTCTCTGGCTTTCCTGTGTCATAACTAGTTTTCAAAACGTAGTTATAGATGTTCCATTAATTAAAACTTTACTAAGTAAACAGGTAAAAAACTTTTCTAATGGGATTACATTTCCATTTTCAGAATTAAACCACATCATAGCATGTCATGTTTTGCTAGCGCCACCCAATTTAGAATAAGCTCATCTAGAAAATAAACCATTAATCCAAGGATGGAACCATCAAATGAACTACATGTGTTTTCATTCTAACTTAAAACATCTAAATATTTTTCAACCGAGATCACAGTCTGAACCATTTTTAAACAAAACGGAGTATTCTGATTGTAGCTGTAATAAAGAATGTAGTATAAGTAATTTTTATAATATAGATTTCTTTGATTTCTCTACAGAGCTAGTTTCAGAACCAAATTGTTACTTCCTTTCCCTTACCTGGCTATGATGGATTCAGTTGGCAGGATATTGGGAATGTAGTGAATCAAAGGGGAAATGAAGTGCCCATTGAGTATTTTACAGTCTGATTGCTCCTCAACCTATGGAGAGAACTGAAAGTTAAAAGTGTGTATGATCAGCATACTTTATGTGCACTGAAGGCTGAACATTAATATATGGGTTCCTAGGCTGGAATCAAATTTTAGCACAAATACTTAACTGCTTGTGGATTTAATTTCAATCATCATATTACATGAGCATTAAACAAGTCTACCACGAGCCATTTCCACCTCACTTAAATAAAAATTAGCTCAGTTGTAACAAAATTCAGCTTTTAATGCACTTAAAGCATAAACAGGGGTTGGGTTTTTGTTGTTGTTCTTTGTTTTTAACTTTTTAACAATTCGTTAAGATAGGACATACCTATGTTTTTTCCCATGCCACTCCAAAGGATGGGAAAAACTTCACAATAAAATCTGTACAGCTATTGCTCTATCTTTTTAAATCCCTTCTTACAACTCACCTCTGCAATGATGTAAAAACCTGTCTGCTGCTGATGGACAGACAGATGACTAATTGTAACAACTTCTCACCTTCCCATTCCTTTCTTCCTTACTAACTCCTACAGTCCTGACATTCCCCTCTACTCCCAATGAAAAATACCAAAATATCTGGTTCACCAAACCATGCCAGTCACCATTTTCATTTGCTTGTATGTTACTCCTCACTCCCAGCCCTTTGTTTATACTTTTTGGATTTTATAATCTTAGGGGAAGAATTGTCCCTTATATGTGTTTGTTTCACACCCAGCACAACGAGTACTTAAATCCTCACTGGAGCCTTTGGGCACTACCATAATAAGTGCTTCTTTAATAATAATGACTGCAGATATGCAATTTCTCATGACATTCATTACTACATCTTCTTTTTCCCAGTTGAATCTTATAATCTCCAACCACCTCTACACCCTCCCCTATATATTTACTTCTTTCTTGAATATTTCAGTGGTCTTTTCACCAACAGACAGCTGGGTGCATCCCTCCGGAATCTTTCAATGCCACTCCTCAGTCACACAGAGGAACTACTAGCAAGAGAAGCAAACTACATACTCCTCCCACAAATGCTTACCAGGTTCCTTCTGCCACTCTGTTGGCCCAAAATCATGCCCTGAATTCTGATCCCAAATCAGTAACACATGCTGTAATGACATTAGGTTGAGCCAAAATATCAATAAAACCTACAATTCACATTGCATCAAACCTGACTTCTTTCCTCTCCAGTACAAAGAGCTTACAAAGACTTCATTTCACTTCACTCATACATAATATGTGGGAACATAATTTTAGTTACAGTTACATTTTTTGCTAGTGCATACCTTGTCAATGAACACTGGATAATCTCTTGGAACCAGCTTCTGGCATTTTTCTCGGTTTCCAATAGTCTTTCTGAATTCAAATATTCTGTTAAAAGCAAGATACAGAAGAGAGTCAAGCCTTTTTTAACTGAGTATTTCTTTACATCAAAATCAGAAGTCATGCTTTTAGCTAAATTAGTACATCTTTCCTGTATAAAAGAGGCTAAACTAAAGGAGAGACAAAGACCAGGAAGTTATTTAATTTGAAATCAACTTCTCATTTCTGGGTAAATCAGCCTAGTGAGAGCTGTATCAATTTGGCTTTCGCAGAAAAGGAATGGCTAGAATTGTTTTACTACATTGCTTGGTTTTGCCAATTTTTTAAAACACTATTTTATACCTTTTTTTATGAAGACTTAACTTCCGAATTCAGCCTAGGTCAGATTAAGACAAACATAATAGGCCCAAGCCTAGGATACTAGCTCATAGAGTCATGTGATTACACCAGACTCTCACCATTCATCTTAAGAAAAATTAAGTTTCGTCCTCATTGTTGCGAAGAAATACTTGAAAGTGTGGCCTGAGTAATTGATGCAGCAACACCTATCTGAATCTGCAGATCACTTGAAATAATAGATCTGAGAGGGGTTAACTGCCACATGCATCTCAATAGGGTGTTAATTGCAAGATCTATGGCTCAAGGACTCTGTCCAATACTGCCTCAGAAGAAAAGTGAAATGGCGGGTCCGCCCACCACAGCAAATTAGCCCAGGACCCAGGGTGTAACACTGGATATGTCTGCACAGCAACTAGACACCGGCAGCTGGCCAGTTCTAGCTGACACGGGTTCGCAGACTGCAAGGCTGTTTCATTTCTACATAGACTTCCAGGCTCAGGCTAGAGCCTAGGACTCTGCAGGGTGGGAGAGTCCCAGAGCTTGGGCTCCAGCCCAAGCCTGGAAGCGTACACAGCAATGAAACAGCCTTGTAACCTGAGCGTGAGTCAGCTGGCATGGGCCAGCCAAAGGGTTTTCTATGCTGTGTAGACATACCCACTGAGGCCTCACTCCTGCCTCTTCAGAGTGAGGGAGAGGGGACCGCTGCTGCCAAGGAAGACGGGATAAACATACAGGGGCCTATGCTGCTGCCTTTGTCTTGCTTGGAGAGGAGGCAAGCCAGCGTATTACTGCTACTTGTAGGGGTACAGGGCCATTGCACAAGGCAAGGGTGTGGGGGCAGAGCCTTAATTCAATCTTAAATATGGGGAAAATGGCACTTATGTGATCCCCTATAGGGAAGCCAACTACAGAACACTGTTAAAGTGACATCTCCAGCATGGAATAAAGCTTAGTAAAGTAAGTTAACATTAGCTAGCCTGCTACATAGGGACTAGATCTTGCACTGGCAGGGGGAAAGGGGGCTAACATTTTTCCCAGCAATAGCTTATGACCTTTGCTAGGACATAATATAAAAATAAGAGCTGGCAATCAATCAACTGGCATGCAAAGTATCAGTGTCTCTAAAACACTGGCGAGTGGCTAGCTCTCAACCTCTTTGTATTTTCTGTAGTTTTTCCTGTACCTTTACTCAGGAAGAAAATTCCAGTAGATGTCAGGGTCAGAACTACAGTCATAATTATAGGTACAGTTCCACCTGCGATATATATCAAGCGACACTTACTTCCCTAGTTTTACATGTTATTACACACATGGAATATGCTTACTTTCCCACCTCAGTATATCCTGCAATCTAACCAATTTCTACTCCACAACATAGTATTTGTATCTAGTTGGTATGTTTGGGTTTTTGTTTTTTTTAATCCCTATTATACCGAAATGTGAATTATAACAAATGCTATAGTTAGTTATAAAATGGCTTCCATTTTAACCCATTATTTCAGATACATGTAACTAGACAGCTTTCTGAAAAATATTCAAGTGCCTTTGCCAGACTCTACTGATTTTCTGGGAGCATTAGTGGTTGAAAGATAATTCCCCAAAATGTTACAATCTCTCTGGTGCATCTCATCCAGATTACCCCTGGGAATTTTATTTTGAACATATTTAGGAAATACCATTCTGTTTTTTCTATAGTCGCAAAGAAAATAAACTCATTTTCATTAAATGCTTCCCTTTCCCATTCATCCAAATTAAAATGAGTTTGATCCTCAAAAGGACAACCTTTTCTAATAATAGACATGTTACATGTAACAAACAGCTCCCCAAATAGTTCCCCTATTGTATTTTCAATGGAGAGAGACAGGGTTGACTGGAAGTTATGAAGTCATTTGGTATTGGGCCAAAATTCTCAAGTGACTTGCCATACAACAGATCAACAGCCAAAATTAGCATTGTCCATGAAACTCTGTCCTAGGGACTTTGTAGGATGAGAATGGGGATTCCTACCACTAGTTTAAGAACTAGCAGCACAAATTATGAGCACTTTATACAACAAGGAACTAAAGGAGTATGGTTGAGGTTGGAAAATTCCCAGCGTACCTTTAAATTACATGCAGATGAGATTGTTAGATACCAATATTAATTAGTACAGAATATGCCATGCCAAATTCAGTCATTTAGTCGTACAGAGTTTTACCAGGCTTAATCATAATCTTTAAACTGTGAATGCCTTTTCACCATATGCAAAAAAAAAAGTCAGTCAATATAACTCCACCTCAATGCTCACAAAAAGGTCAGAAATGGACAATATTCATTTTATAGTCCCCAGAAAGTATAGTTTTAAAGTTTCAACCTCTGGTTTCCTTACCCGTTATAAAAATATTGTAAATTATTAACATGGGGGGGCGGGGAAATCTACAAAATTGAATTTACTTTTAACCATTTATGCTGTCTGTTCTTTGTGTTTCCCTGAACCTGAACAGACTAGTAAAGTTTCTGGTTTTCATATATTAGTACAATGCTACAAGACTTAGATTGCAAACATTGCATAAGAATGTTTAAGTCCAAACAAAATACTGTTTTCTCTTAATACATTTTTAATTAAAGATCTGTTTTAAGGTTTTGGTGGGTCTTTTTAACCTTAAAAGAAGTAACTATTTACTTACTCTACAGTAACTTAATTCTTCGAGATGTATTCTCCACATGTACTCCACTTCCGGCAAGAATGGGCCCAAATACATTAAATAAGAATCTTTTTGATATCAGTGTCCTCTTGGGCTATGCCTTGTGGAGGCAGAGGACATAAAGGATGGGATGGCTGCAACCACTCTCCAGTTCCTTTGCTAGCACCAAATCCAAATTGGCAAGGACTCTGCCATAGTAGGGAAGAAGAGTGGGTTGTGGAATACATGTGGATAGAGTTATTGTTGGGTAACCAACCATTGTTTTTTTGAGACTGTTACTATGCATTCCTCTTCCTTGTTGCTCACAAGAAGTAATTCATGCCCTGGTGGCAGGTGCTTGGAGTCTACTGGAATGGTGACTGCATGACAATTCAGCCAAAGCGGGCATCTAATCTGGAGCCCTCCACCAGAGAATAGTGCTGGGGAAAGCTGTGAAATGAACTCCAGGCAGATGCTTTTCAAATTTCTGGGATTTGGACACCTCACAGAAAAGCTGCAGAGTCAGCCTGAGCTCTGGTGGAACAGATCCTACTCTGCCCAAGTGGGTCACCACAGAGAATGTCTTAATACAGTCTGAGTGGAGACAGGTTGGCCCTTTATTCTGTCAGCAAATGTTAGGCATGATCTATGATAGTTCCTAAAAAGATTTTCCTGTCCAGATAGTAAAAAGAAACCTATGTCCAGGGTGTGGTGCAGTTTAGCTTTTCCCCGGATCACATGAAGCTTGGGAAAGACGACAAGCACATGGATCACCTGGTTAAGAGGAAAGTCAGAAACCACTTTGAGTAAAAACGTCAGGTGAGGTCTTAGAGTCACTTTTTCTAATGGATTATTGTAGAAGGTGATCCTGCCATAAGGGCCTGAACCTCTCCTATTCTTCTGGCTGAAGGCAGTCTTCGTAGGAGGTGGTACAAGGAACAGGTTCCCAAGGGAAGTCTCATCAACAGTGTTTTAACAGGTTTGATGTCCCAGGAGGGACATGACTGATGAAAAGTAATAAGAATGGCCACACTGGGTCAGACCAATGGTCCATCTAGCCCGGTATCCTGTCTTCCAACAGTGCCCAATGCCACGTGCTTCGAAGTGATCCATCCAGTTGTCCAATCCCAGCATCTGGCAGTCAGAGGCTTAGGGACGCAGAGTATGGGGTTGCATCCTGACCATTGTAGCTAATAACCATTGATGGACCTATCCACCATGAACTTATCTAATTATTTTTTGAACCCAGTTATAGTTTTGGCTTTCACAGCATCCCCTGGCAATGAGTTCCACAGGTTGACTGCGTTGTGTGAAGAAGTACTTTCTTGTGTTTTAAACCTGCCACCTATTAATCTGATTCGCTGATGCCTAGTTTGTATGTTATATGAATGGGTAAATAACACTTCCTTATTCACTTTCTCCACATCATTCATCATTTTATAGACCTCTATCATATCCCCTTACTCGTCTCTTTTCCAAGTTGAATAGTCCCAGTCATGAATGAGAGGCTTTTAAGAAATCTAGCCTCTATCAGAGAATGTGGCCTTCTACTGGAATGTGGCCGGAGCGCCGCGGGGCAGGGCGGCCAGTCCGCACCCCCCCGGCCGGCCGGAGCGCCGCGGGGCAGGGCGGCCGGCCAGCCCGCCCCCGCTCTCCCGGCCGGCCGGAGCACCGCGAGGCGGGCGGGGGGCCTCGCTCTCCCACCTGCAGTCCGCCACCCCGCCACAGTATGTTAAAAAAAACCACACACACTTGAGCGCCGCCCCCCCAAGCACGTGCTTGGTAGAGCCAAGATGCATACACCCAGAGAGCAAAGGTTTGCCTTCGATGTCCTTCAACATGCAAATAGCCTCATCAGTATTATTTTAAAAAGTCACAATCCTCAAAGGGGAAGCCCTCAATGGCTCCTTGAGCCTCCTTCAGTATCCTCAAGGACTGCAATCAGGAGGCCCAATGAATTGTTATTATGCTAACCATACTACAAACCATTGTAGGTGAGGTGTTGTGAGTAACCTGTATTGAGGGCCATGCAACCAGCTGTCCCTCCTGCACTGGGATTTAAATTCCTTGTTGTGTTCCTGTTGAAGTTTGTTGGTGAATTGGGATGCATGATCCCAGTTCAGAAAGCTGTATTTGGCCAGGAGTGCTTGGTAGTTAATAATGAACGCTTATAGGATGGCTGAAGAATACAAATTCCAATCAAAGAGATCCACCAACATTTTACGATCTTTATCCCTGGGAGTTGCTTTATGTGGACCCTGCCGTTTGGACTTCTCTTGGACAGTGACTATGATCAAAGAGTCGAGTGTTAGATGGCTAAAGAAATATTCAAAGCCTTTGGAGGTGATCTGAGAGCGCCTGTCCATTTTCTTAGATTTAGGCACCATGGAGGCAGGAGTCCAAAGGTCTCTAACTGGTTCCATTAAGCCATAGGCGTCGACTCCGTGGGTGTTCCAGGACTGGGCATGGGGAAAAAATTTAGTGGGTGCTTGGCACCCACTGGCAGCCAGCTTCTCTCCCCCTCCCCAGTGCCTACTGTCTGCCGGCGGACCCGTCAATCAACTCCTGCTCCCTCCCAGCACCTCCCACCTGCCACGATCAGCTGTTTCGTGGGAGTGGAGCAGGGACAGTAAGAGGCAGGGCAGGGGTGGGAGCTTGAGAGAAAGGGTCGGATGGGGGCAGGGCCTGTGGTGGAACAGTGGGTTGAGCACCCCCAGGGTCTGGAGGAAGCTGGTCCTATTGCACTAAGCTGTTGTTTATTGTAATCTACTGGGGACCAGAACATGTTCAGAACATAGAGAAGTTTGTATGACTTCTCTTGCCCTATCTTGACTGGGATTTCCGAGATGTCAGCTATCCTCCTGAGAAGTTCCTGGAAGATCCAGCAGTCATCAGGCTGGTTTGAAGCTGGTTTGAAGTTATAATGGTTTACTGAAGAGGACAAAAATCACTGTGAGGACATGTTGGGCTTCTGTTTCCTGAAAGTCCTCTTGCTCACTCTCTGCATCAGGTGCATGATCTTGCAGACCCACAAGGGAAGGGTGACCTTGCTCTAGTTGCCTGAGAGGCAACTGGAGTCTTGCGAGTAGGATGCATCTCATATAGGACTCAAAGACCATGACTGCACGAGGTTCTGGAAGGGGATGCAGGCCATGATGGGTCCCATGCAAAGTAATGCTTGTAATTGTCCCTGTAGTTCCTCATGTGGATTTCTGAATGCTCTTTCAGACAGAATAGGCTCATAAGGGTCCAGGGACCAAAGCAGTTGGGTGAAGCAGATCTCAAGTGCTTGAGTAGGACCATGAGGCTCCTGAGCTGGTGGCACTAGGTTTCTTAATAGAAGACAGCAATGGAAACTCAGGCTATTCCAGAACTGTCAACTCTCCCAGTCCTTTGAACTGTGTAGGTACTGCAAAGAGAGGCTCCAGAGGTGAAGATTCAGAAGGAAGGGTTGCCGGTACCATCATCAATTTGGTGTGAAAGATGTCGGTGCCAAGGTTTTAATTACCAAAGGTACAGTCTTGGTCAGAATGTGCTTTCAGTGTTCGTCCAGAGAGGTCTGAAGAGTGCTCTTGAAGCTGGCTTCAGTGTTAGCTGCTTGGATCATTGGTAACAGATACTGGGCACATCAATGGCTATTGAAAAGTGCACCAAGGCCAGTGGGACCCGATCTGAGCCTTGACTTCCCTCCTAGGGCGATGTGTTTAGAAATGGAGAGAACGATCTATGTCTCCCATCACCATGCAAACAGTGTTCCTTCAGGCCTCTCTTCAGAGGACTGGGCTGTAGTGAAGGATGTTCTGGCTGACTCTGGAGTGGAGGAATGGCACATACACAGAGGCAGAGATGGCAGGCATTCCTTCTGGCAGTCACAGGAAGTAAGAACGAACTGGAAAGCAACTCAGTCTGCTCCCACCCTTTATACATTTGTCTATAGAGTGCTGGAGGGTGCATAGGTCACAAGTGAAACCCCAGCACACATTGCTAGTCAAAGGGTCTCATGTGCATGAGGTTCAGGTGCACCTGAAGTGGAATATATGTGGACAATCCACTTAAAGAATCCTACATTTTGGAATTAATTTAACCAATGATAATCCTTAAAATACCTTGGAATAGTTTAAACCATTATTACTAGTATTAGAATTAAAGCAGTGAAAACTGAGATTGAGGCCTCATTGTGCAAGGCACTGTACAAATATAAAACAGACTCTGCCTCTGAGAGATTACAAACTAAATAGTACATCTCATTGAAAAAATTGACCGTTTTTCCCCTGTAAAAAAAAAATGGTTTAACTGAAACTGAAATTTTCTGAGAATGTGCTGATTTTGAAAAAATTCATTTAAAAAAAATTGAAAAGAGTACTTTGATAAGGTCAAAATGCTGTTTTAATTTTTTAAATATATTATATTATAAAAAATTAAAGATGTCAAAATTAAATGTTTTGATTTATCCAAAACAAAATGTTTTCAAAAATTTTGTTTTGCAGTACATTTTGAAATTTCATTTTTGTTTGAATTTGGACAACTCTAAACAGACAAACCAGATAAATGGTTGGGAAAAGAGGCTAAGCTATTTAATTCCCTTTTAAGGATGTGTTGTAAGGTATACCTCTCTGGTAGTCTCAATGTATATTTACAGATCTCCACCAACTGCTCCAGACAAAACTTCCTCAACACAGTTTCTTGCTCAATGTATTCCTTTGTTTGTTGTGTTTATGCTTGCACGAAGTCAATTTCTCAGAAATTTAGATCTGTAATTTCCATTTTAGCCTAATATATTATGCATTTTATACACTCAATTATTCAATATTTAAAATTTAAGAAACCACAGTACATTGCTTGTATAAAAGCAAAAGCTTTTTAAAATCAACCCACTCAAAGCTTAAGAGGAATTAAAATCGTATTAAACTATTTTACATTAAATCTTTGGGAATATATCATGCTAACATATAAACCTTAACCAAACATGAAATCAAAACCTGCAGAGCAAAAGCTTTCTTGTTCTTAATCAACTCTAAAAGGAGATTTTTCTCTCTATATAACTCATTAAAAATGGATGTGCAAAATTTAGCCATAGTTTTTCCAAGAGAAACCAAATGGAGAAAGCAAGGCATATACGTATGCTACATTGTATGTTTTAAAGTTTATATTTGGCAAACTAACTTCTTTATAAACCTTTATGTAAAAGAGAAACCTAGTTAGTTCCTTTCTAATTTTATAGGAGATGCCTCCTTCCAAGGTGTTTTATAAGCTTTGCCCTTGGACAACACAACCTATTTAGCTAGCTTTATATAAATTCAAGATCTTTTAAAATATGTTATCCTTCACCGGCATGTTTAAATTTCCATTAATTGGATTCTTTGTTTTTAAACAGACTGTTTAACAGGATCATATTTTTTCCTTACCACAAAATAGTTTAGTGTATAAATGCATTAATTTAAAAATTAAAATATTTATTTAGTTTCTGAAGTCTAATTCGTCCTATAGTGCTTTGTTTGACCTTTTTTCTTAGAAAATTTAAAATAAAACATATTTTTAGTAAAAAACATTTATCTGTTCATAGTCTAAACTAAATTTACTTAGATTAAAAGCATGAAATATTCTGTGATATTTTTTTTTCTGTGAGGGAAAATAATCACCTTTTCAGATCTTCTGGTCTTCCCCATCCTCGGATGAAAAGTTTAGTGAGGAGAAGCCGTCTGTACAAAATATCCAGTTTACTCACACCCATTAGTAACACGTTAACATCTAAAAGGAGAAAATAGGTAGAAATGAGGCCTTAAGTAGGTGGTTTTGGAAGAATATCTTTTTTTTTTTTCTTCTCAGCCAAGAAGCAGCCACAGCGAAGAAGCTCAACAAGGCATCACAGCCCCTCTGAGGGAAAGTCAAACCCAAGTGAAGGGGAGCAAAGCCCAAAGAGTCCAACTGATCATATTTTGAACACCTACATAATTTGTAGTGCATAATTTTGAGGGCTCAGGTAGACACAATTTAAAAGAAAACCTTTCTACCCCCATTCAGTCCCTGAATTCCACTCATCTTCCAGAGAAAAACTGCAGAAGTAAAACTATCATTTTGATGTAACAAACTGTGATGCATCCTATTCTGTAAAATTGGATTGAAACATAGCTATGGACCTTCACTTTTAGATACTAGAAGAAATTCAGATTCATGTTCCATCAGCTACATTTCAACCTCTTTCATCTGGTCAAGTGTCAATTTATGAATAGATGTGAAAAATTTTAATCATAATTTCAAATACAGTTAAGTTTCTGACCAAAAACAAACCTGTAAGGAAATGTAATCAATTATTTCCATATTCAAAGAAAAGCTAATTATCCAAAGTTACCAGAGTGATAAGTACTTATCTTATCCACAAGCAAGTTTTGTTATGTTTTTATATCAGTACACAATAGTATCATGAAAATAATCTGGAAGGAATGCATCTTAATTGTAATTAGGTAATTTTGTTCTACAAAGGGGTAAACTTGGGGGTACACAAAGCAGGTTACTCAGTGGTGTTAGAAATTCCCAGATCGCACAAGTTATCAGAGCACAATAATGCTGCCAAGTTTTAGGAATGGAATCCTAGTAGCTTGAGAGAGCTTGAAAAAAATTTGGGGAGTTTGATTTTCTTGGAGATATAAGAGAAACATATGCTCTGTGGAATAACATTTATTTATCATCCCGAGAGTAGGTCATTTTACACGAACTAATCTGAATGGAGAAAATGCTTTTCAGATCTGGGAAGACCTCATTATCATTAATCCAGTTTTTCATGAAAAGCTCTTTTATAGAACAGACATATTACTTTTTGACAACTTTGCACAATGCACATCCTATTACTTAAACTAATCCCGTGATTAGCAGAGTTTTGTTACCAATTCTCCCTACATTTCTCAGTACGTACGAATTCTAGAAAATGTAATGCACTTTAAATTTCAATTCTCTTTGAAGTCAAGACACAGACATATTACTGATATACTAAAGTGAGAGGATGCTATTCAGCAGGCAATTATATGGTCCCAATATGTATCATTACATTTGCTTGGCTTTAACTTTGTGATCAGTGCTATAACTCAGAAAGGAAAGTCCGTTTCCTTCAACAACATATAAAACGAAAGCTTTAATTCAGATTACAACAGATCCCACCAAAAATGCATGAGACTGATGCTAAGGATATGGATGCTTGCTAGAAATGTGGGGTACAGGACCACTGCTGCAGGAGTGCCCTGTCCTTATTGAGTTTTGGAAGAATATACAGGCTTCAGATATGTATTTACTAGCCTAAGCCAGTGGTTCTCAACCAGGGGTACGCACACCCCTGGGGGTATGCAGAGGTCTTTCAGCAGGTACAACAACTTATCTAGATATTTGCCTAGTTTTACAACAGGCTACCTAAAACGCACTAGTGAAATCAGTACAAACTAAAATTTCATACAGAAAATGACTTGTTTATACTGCTCTATATACTATACACTGAACTGTAAGTACAATATTTATATTCCAATTGATTTATTTTATAATTATATGGTAAAAATGAGAAAGTAAGCAATTTTTCAACAACAGGGTGCTGTGACACTTCTGTATTTTTATGTCTGATTTTGTAAACAAGTAGTTTAAGTAAGGTGAAACTTGGGGGTACGCAAGACAAATCAGACTCCTGAAAGAGGTACAGTAGTAGTCTGGAAAGGCTGAGCGCCACTGGCCTAAGCAATGTTTCACTGTCTACACTGCTATATATACCTATGCTAGGGGGACCAGCCGTGTATGTACGCTACACATCACCATAAGAAGTGGGCTGCGTAGAAGTACACTTTATGATCATAGTGGCCCCCCCTCTGGCCTTAAAATCTATCGATTTAGTGCCAGGATACTAACTATAAAATTGAATAAGAGGGGAAAATGACCAATGGCCTACTGTCGTTAGTTACTGCCATTTTTATTTTTAAAACTACCATTTACACTAGGCCATGAGATTGATGATACTTAGGGGAGAGGAACACAAAATTCTAGTACAATTTACAGTGATTAAGTGTCCTAATATTCTGAATTTCATTCAATCAAAAGTTGTAAACAGTTCTAGGGATGGCAAAATGTAGGCCAGATTTTTTTTTTTTTAAATGGCACTACTACAAAACTAAGAATTTTTTAAAATTATGACTGAGATGTAATATTCTGTAGACAAAGACAGGGGAAAAGAGGCAGCAAAACTTAAAGTTTACCCTAATTAAACAGTTGGAGTCCTTCATATGGAGCAAGGGCTTTATCGCTTTGAATTCATATATTGAATACTATCTATTCATCTCTGCTAGTGTACGTGTACTCTCTCTTTATACACTTATACACAGCCCTAATTACATGATCAACACCACAGAAAACTGAATAAAGGCTTAGTAAAAATGGCAATATATTTTCTGTGCCAAAGAGTCAGACAACTCTTGCCACCAAATGAATCTGATCTGGCTGAGAAACTATACCTATTTTCAATGCAATAGCACAGAATACGCACCATCATTCAAGATCATGATAAAAATATCCCTTCATATCAAAGTGACATGATACATTTATCTTTTCCAGTACAAGAACTGGGGGCATAAAGATCACAAAGAGACTACCAAGATTATTTTTTGTTCATTTGAGAACTATATTTTCAGCATAACTGGGCATACAAATATTTGTGGAGAAACCAAGGTCCTCAACAAAAAGTACTACTTAATTCGCAAGTATCGTCATGTAGTTTTGATTATATTATGTATGGATTCTTGTTTTACTTGCTGGTCTTGATTTATATCTGTTGATCACTAGTTCGGTCTAACATTTACTCGTTCAAAGTACAAAATTAAACAAACAGATCAACCGAAGAAAAAGCAAACACTTTCAAAAGTGAGACATAAATTTTAACATAGTAAGTTATAAAGAGAAAACACCAAGCAAGTAGTTGTACCAGATACAATGCAAGCTGTAATCTACAGGCGGATGACAAGCAGAAACCACAACATTTTGAATAGCTGTTTTAGTGTATGGATTACACAGGGCAAGCGGAGGACATCAACTGCCCTGTTAGGAACATAAGAACGGCCATACTGGGTCAGACAAAAGGTCCATCAAGCCCAGTATCCTGTCTTCTGACAGTGGCCAATGGCAGGTGCCCCAAAGAGAATGAACAGACAGGTTATCATCAAGTGATCCATGCCCTATCACCCAATCCCAGCTTCTGGCAGAGGCTAGGGACACTGTTCATGCCCATCCTAATAGCCACTGATATGGATCTACCTTACAATAATCTATTTGGCTCCCTTTTTAACCCTGTTATAGTATTGGCCTTCACAACACCTTATGGCAAGGAGTTCCAGAGGTTGACAGTGCATTGCATGAAAAAATATGTTCTTGTGTTTGTTTTTTAAACCTGCTACCTATTAATTTCATTTTGTGGCCCCTTGTTCTTGTATTAAGAGGAGTAAATAACAATTCCTTATTTACTTTCTCTATAACACTCATGATTTTATAGACCTCTATCATATCCCCCCCCCCCCCTTAGTTGCCTCTTTTCCAAGCTATTACTTTCCACTGCAGGGTGGGACAAGAATAAAGCCAAAGCTGTGATAAAACTGGATTAGTTTCACAGAGGTTTTCTGGAGCACGGCAGGTGAGCGAGTGGTGACAAGATCGATGTCAACGGACACACACGGACGTGCCTTAAAACAGCAGTCACGACTGAGTCAGGATGGGGGTATGGCCATAGCCAGGTGCTGGAAGTAGGGGTGCTCCTGCACCCCCTAACTTGAAGTAATAACAACCACCCAAATACACAGTTTCCGCCTTCAAAACCGCGCTATAAGATTGTTTTAATGCCACTGGGCATCTGCTGCTTCGGAGACCCGGGGGAAGCGCACACGCTGGGCACCAGCTGGGCCGGGCAAGCGCTCTCCCGCCAAGGGAGCAGGAAGGGCGGCGGGCCGGGCACCCGCAGGGAGAGGATGGCGGGGCGAGCCCGGCGTCCCGCACCCCTTAGGCTAGAGGCCACGAGTTACTGACCCCAGGCGGACAGGGCCCTTCTCCTGCGAGTCGCGTCCCCCGCAGCAAACGAGCGCGACGCCGTCCCGACCCAGGCTCCGCATGGAGGCGCGTCGGGCAGCAAGTCCCCGCCTGCAGCCGGAGACTCCCACCGCCCGACACTTTCCCGGGGTCACTCACTGAGCCGGGCAGGGGCTCCCCGCTCTCCCTGCGGCCGCACGTGGGGGAAGGGCCAGCCGCTCTCGGGGCTGTGGGGTGGGGAAGGTCGCTAGCGAGGCGGGGCTACCACCCGGCCGGCCCCTTCCGGAGCTCAGTGGATGGAGCGGACCGGGGAGGAGACTAGCTGCTAGCATCAAAGCTCACACGTGACTAGCACGCCCTTCCCTCTAGCCTCCTGCCATCCCACGTGACCCTAGCCCGACCGCCAGCACTAACGGACAGGGAGCGCGTGATGACGGTGGCCCGGGGTGGCCAGGTCCTGAGTGACAGCGCCGGCCCCAGCGCGAAGAAGAACAACAGCCGCCGTCACGGGCGGGGAGGGGCAGTAGCGAGGGCACTGCCGGGGGGCGGGGCAGGAGGCTCCTCCTCCCCGCCTGACTGGTGCGCTGCACCGGCGGCTGCGCTCGGAGCTTGTGTTGGGCACCAGACATGGCCGCGGTCCCCGCCGATGGCGACCTGGCTGCTGAGGGGCAGGAGCCTCTGCTCAGCTCCGGAGGGGATGACGAGAGCAGGTAGGCCGCCCGCACCTGTCTTTACCGGCTCCCGGGCCCCTCTGACCCTGCGGCCGCCTGCCGCCCGCTGTCAGGTGGGGACCCGCCAGCCCGGTGGTACCGCCCTGCCGGGCACTGCCGCCGGCCCCCCAGCGAGAGGCTGGGCCAAGGGCTGTGGAGCGCTTCGCCCGGGGCTCCGGCTGTGCCCAGCTCGCCTGGGTCGCTGAGTGGCAGCGGAAAACCAGGCTCCGGCAGCCGCCCTGGGGCAGAGCTCGGGGCACGTGAGAGGCAGAGATGTCCCCAGTCGGCAGCCAGGGGAACTAGGGTGACCAGACAGCAAATGTGAAAAATCGGGAGGGCGGGTGGGGGGTAATAGGAGCTTATGTAAGAAAAAGGCCCGAATATCAGGACTGTCCCTATAAAATCGGGACATCTGGTCACCCTGCCTAAGGGTAACTCGCTTAGCGGGCTCCACTTGGTGGGGCTTAAATAAGCCTATGGGCTCTGCTAGGCTCCTTGAGCTTGGCTCCTCCCTGACTGCGTCAAATAACCCAGTTGTGGTATCCCCCAAATGCCACTGCTACTGGGATATTGCTCATAGCAAACTGGAGCTGTGCTGCTGGCTCATTCCCCCCTGGGAAGGTGAAGTGTAAATCGCTGCCTGTGTGCAGCACTTTGTATCACAGTATCTATGACGGTGGTCGCTTAGTGGTAACTCAGCATACCTGAAGCAGTACCATTCATGTGTACAGATAAGTCGTTACAAGATAACTATTAATCACTTCTGGAGACAAGTGCTTATTTAAGCTTCAGCCTTAAATGCACAGAATACCATTGCATTTGGTTTGTGTGGGAGGGGGTTGTTCGTTAGTTTTGTCTTTTTTCTTTAAACACTCAGGGCTTGCTTGGGGGCCCTGAACACAAGTGCTTAATTAGCACACTTATGCGCCATATTAAGCCTGGATGTAGTCAGTGGTGTCACACCTGCATCTCCCCAACACCTTCTCCTCCACCCAAAGTTATGTTACATAAATACATTTTTTGAAAGCTGCATTTTCTACTTTGGTACAATAATGTTTACAAAACTTTGTGGTGGAGTCTGGGAAGGAAAATTGCTGCTGCCATCTTTTGCATGGAGAAAGAACCACTGAGAGAAAACACACACTACCCCAAAGGCTACCACAATCCTGCCTCAAGCTCCTACCGCAATCTTCATATCTGGGCTCTTGCCCCCCCATCCCTATTATTGTCCCCATCCCACACAACTAACCCCCTAACAAAGGCTCTCCTCAATCTCCCTGCCACTCCCCACCCCCCACGCACACTTTCACCCCAGGGCTGTCATTTCCCTCTCTTCTACTGCCCCTCCACACCCCCACCTTCAACCCAGATTCTCCCTTCCCTCTGCTCCCTATCACACCAACCCCCACCTTAGCACCTTGCTTCTCCTACACACCCCACATGGAGTCTCTGCCAGCTCGCCCATTGCACCCCAACTTGCCCCACAACTGCCCCTATGCCCCAAAACTGAGCTGTGCCCCCTCCCCTCCCCTCCCCAGAGTGCAGAGGGGCAGTTTCTGGGTATTCCCACTGGTAGGGTGCGGCAGCCAGCACTGACAAGCCCCACTGTCATTGCCCCAACCTTCTCCCAGGGACCACAGACAACCAACTCCCACCTTGAAGTGCAGGGTCAAGACAGTGCCCAGGAGCCCTCAGGCATCACATTTGCTGGGGGGCTGCCCCCAGCTCCCCACTGCTCCAGGAGAGTGAGGGAGACTCAGGGGTGGGGGGAGCCAGGAGCTCCAAGGGGGAAGGGAGTGTAGCAGGATTAGCACCAGGAACCCTCTCTCTGCACCAGACCATTTCCTTACTTGGGGTTTCTTTTTGGTCCACTCCGACCACTTAAGCTGGGGTGGCTGGTAGCATGGTGCAGGGCACTCTGGGACTAATAGTGCAGCTGGCAGCGCAGGTCCCAGGGCCCCAGCCGAACACAGTGGCGTGCAAACTACAACTCCCAGCACACCCTGCAACACCCAGTCCCTTTTGCACCTGCGTGCCCCAGACTGCTGAGTGTTTCAGCTGGCGCTGGGAAGTTGCTGACTCTTCACATTGCTGGGCTGTGGCCCAGGCTGGATTAACCCTTTGTGGGCCCCTTCCAAGTGTGGGCCTGGCGCCACCGGCGCCATTGTAAACCTTGTACTGACTGTGATATAAAGTGCTGTGCACAGGCAGCGATTTACACTTCGCCTTCCCTGGGAGAAATGAGCCAGGAGCAAAGGAGCCCATCAGAGCCTATAGGCCTATTCAAGCCTCACCAAGTGGAGCCCATTGGTAAACCTCCCAGAGCCTGCCCAGCTGTATTTTGAACATCTGTCTGGTCTATGGTGGTGTCTCATTTTGGTTACTTGCATGGGCAGAGACTGGAGAATGACCCCATCACCTTTTTTTCCTTCCTCTTTTACCTCCAGCTCACCAGATTCGTGGTGAGTGAAAGTTGCACTCACCTAGTGGCTGCTGTAAAATGGTTTGGTCTCAGTGAAGATGCCAAAGAATGCCGTGCACATCTTTAAAAATCTATTGTCATCGCTGTTGTCATGGGTATAGGGCAAGCTGCACTCTAGACCAATTTCAGTCTTTTAGGTCTGCCCTCCTTGATAGAGCCCTGCAAACTGACTTAAATCTGATGGGACCTGATTACAAGTGTGGGGTCGGGTCAGGTCAACTGCAACAACCAGACCCACTCAGGGTCAGTTTGGCATGCCTCCTCCTCCTCCTGCCTGTGGGATCTCCACAACCATAGTTGCATGCCCTGCTCTGACTGCTACTGCCACCTCACTGTGCTGTGAGTGTGCCAAAGAGTCACAGCGCTTCTCAACCCACAGCACATACAGCGAGCAAGAAACAGTAGGAGCATGGCACATGGCCTCCAGCACACACAGCCACCACCACAATGACCCCACGGGCAGGAGGAGGTGATAGTGGTGCTGACTCACGTTTGGAGGGGAAAGGGTTGGGCTGGGTGGGCTTGGGTCCGAGTAGGTCCTAAAATTTAGGCTTGGCTTCCTGCCTGTGTGTCAAAGGTGGAATGCGTGGTCCAACCACTCTGCAACTGGCAGTTTGGGTGGTAGCCCCCTTGTTTTCCAACTGCAGTAACATGAGAGGCACAGATGGGTTGGGCACCTGTAAGCCCTTTTTCCTCTGGGAGCCTGTGGCAGCTGCTGATTAAAGTGACTCAAAATAGCTTCTTCAAAACAAAGCATTGTTTTATTCATCCAAAGGTAGGTACATGCAGAGCAAAGGGTAAAAATAATAGAGGCCTGTGTGCATACTTTCCCTATCTAAACCTTAATGTTTCCTTGCAAGCTTTGGAGTGTTCTATTCAGCCCAGTTACTTCCATCTCTAGGTTGGGAGAAGCAGATGACTTTGATGCGTTCTTTCTCTACTTTTTTGTGGTTTTTTTGTCAGCATCTCCTGCCTGGGCAGCTGCTGAGAACCACCTCAATCACTCTTCTTCCCTAGGCCAACATCTGTAAGGTTTTAGTATCCCCTTTGAGTCTAGGCTCAGGCCTGGGAAAAGTAAATCTTGCTAGTGTCAATGAAGCCAGGTATGGGCATTGCTAATTAAAATCTTCCACTATTGTTCCGTTAAGGGTATTATCTCTATCACAGTTTTGTTTCCTCTTTGCTTTCCCCTCACCAGCCTCCTTTGATTTAACTCTATACAGTCAGTCAGGACATCAAACAAGGAAACTGAGATATTTAGAAAAAATAATACACATAACTCCCTCATGCTCTGCAGTTGTCTCATCTAGGTATTTTATACAGCACTTTGTATCACAGTATCTGGGTGGTACCTGGCACGTGTCTTTCCCCACCCTCACAGCAAAAGGCTGAAGCTTAAATAAGCACTTGTCTCTGGAAGAGATTAATAGTTATCTTCTAAGGACTTATCTGTACACATGAATGGTATTGCTTCAGATATGCTGGAAAAAAGTGGGATACAGTTATACCAGTATAAGGTGCCTTTATAACAATTGCGTCCACATGAGGTTTTATTGATAAAAAACAAACGCCCCCCCACCAAATAAATAAAAACCTCACCAAGTGAAAGCTATAGTAATACAAAAACTATGTCAACCAAATCAAAGTACCTATAACAGAGATGGTTCCTCCCAAATAGAATTAATCAGAAGAAACCTGTGAAGAAATTGGAATTGTTATTGCCTCTGAAAAATAAACAGATCCTCAAGAGATACTATCAGCATATATTCGTATAAAAATAAATCCTTGCTCTGTATAACAGTGCTTTAGATCTTTTATCTTGGAATGTTAAAAAAAAATAACTTTTCACCAATTATGTTGTTGTTTTTTTCATTTTGCATTTCACAAAGCTTGAAAATAACGAAAATAGGCTTGTCAGGTTCACTTTTGATTGTAGTCATTTTCAGTTGTTAGGATTTCATTTTATTTTTCTTTTAAATTCATAACACTGAAAGGGAATGTTTAGCCGTCATGATTTAGGCCCCAGTCCTATAATCTGTTGCACATAAACCCTTATGCCTATGTGGCGACAAAGGAGTTTGCCTACATGAATGGCTTGCAGGATTCAGAGTCTAGGCATAAGCAAACAAAAATCAGTCTCACTGATGCCAGTTTAGCATGTTGTATGAATGTTGAATTTACTGGTAAAAGAAAAATACAGCATGGGCAAAATAGTTTTCCAATAGATTTGTCCTTTTGCTATTTTAGGGCCCTGTTGTGCATGTGAGTGAAAGGCATATCACATTCTGATTTTTCTCTTCGGTGCTACCAGTTTAATAGGGAAGCAGGAGCCAAAAAGCAAGTATGTGCTATGATAGGTGATGTGTCTTTCACTTGAGCAAGACAGACCACAAAATGCTGCAACTCAGAGAAAAATATTGGAGGACATATTTATTAGCTATATAATATTGCTAAGTTATATGTGACTGTTACAATAACGTAATCATTAATAGAACATCAGAAAATAGGGGAAACATTTCTTTTTAGAAAACGTAAGCCATTTACCGCACACTGCTGTTTCATCAAAAGATGAGTTTGATTTGTTTCTCTCATAAATCTCATTTACAATGTGTATGTTAATTTTCTTCAATGAATGGTTAGGAACAGTGTAAGCTACAAAATATATATACTATTTGTAAAATTTGAGGTAACCTATGAAAAATGCTTTTGATGTCCTTTAGGCTGAGAAATTCTTCATTAAGTGCTACACAACAAAATGAAATTATTTTTTCTTTTTTTGTTGTTGTTGTTCAAGATATGGGGATGTTGTGGAAATGCAACAGCATTATAGGAGTAGGTGGAGGTCCATTCGTATTATGTACCTTACAATGTTTCTCAGCAGTGTAGGTAAGTAATCTTGATATTCATCCAGCAGAATTTCAACACTATTTGTACAATGGATATATTATTTTGATTTGAGAATTCTAAGGAGTCTGTATATTAAAACTATTCCAGCTTCCTTACTAGAGTTTTTTTTTTTCTTCTATACATCATAAAAATGCAATGACTACTTCTGAGTAGAGAAAATAAGGTTGATGAATTAAAAGGAAGGGTAAATAGCAACTGCTAGTATTAAGGAATGAGGATTTCTCTGCTATGCTGGAATACAAATATTGGATTTTAAAATCATATACTTGCAGATGTTTTTCCTCCTGGGGCATTACAGTACTTTTTGTTTCCGCAATATATCAAAATTATCTTTAACTGCAGAACAGTTTCCTCTTTGACCCCCAGAGCCAAACTCATTAAAGTGTGAATTCAATTGATTTCTGGTATCTGCATATCTTTGACTTTTGTGTTGGTTAGTGTGATATTAGGATGGTACTTGGATTAATACTTTCTTCAATACTTCATCAAATCTAAATGTAAAATTAATTTTTGATACCAAGAAAATCTGTTTCTTTGAGAGCTCTACTCCTTGATATGGATTGAGGAAAACACCTATATATAAACTTCAGTGGGACCATGATCACACTGTAGGTGTTCAGTGCATTAAATTTTTTTTACACATCTATGTAGTGTGGTGCCCTAATTTTAAATAAGAGTTCTTCTAACCGAAAAGCAATTACTGTTCTTTAATCGAGCATTGCAACCATGGTACTTTTGGTTGCCATGTGGTGCTTCAGTTTGAGAATACGGTATTTTTTAAAAGCAGAAGAATCAGCCCCATAATATCCGTTTTACAGTACTTGATTAATGATTACATGTAGCAATGTAAAGTAACTCCAATTCTGTTTTCTTGTTTTTATTTTTTTAATACATCACAGGTTTTTCAATTGTAATTATGTCAGTATGGCCATATCTGCAAAAGGTTTGTAAATCTTGATGATGATGATTAATGATGATTTTATTTTCTGTTCTATTAGAACGTAAAATCACGGTTAGAGCTTTATTGTGAGATATAGGGACTTTACAGTTTAAGGCCCAATCCTTCAACAAGCTTTATACAGGAATAGATCTCATTGATGGACCAGGGACTTATTTATCTAAACTCCCCTAATAGTTTAAATATTACATTTTCAGTCATTTAGTTTTCTGTTTCACACTTTAATCACACTTTAATGTAGGTGTATTAGTGTATTGCTATTTTTAATGAATGATCCTTATTTCCACAGTAGTAATTTGCACTACCACATACAGTAGCATGTTGATTTTTTTTGTACTTTTAATTAAATTTGTGGTACTGTAATTATTTAGAAAAGACTGCCAAAGCAACATGTAGATGTAAACGTGAATATCTTCCAGTTTTAAACAATATGGGAATAAAATCAGGATATTTGGGGACAGGTATCATTTTTCATTAACTTTATTGAAGTAGGTTCCATTCAGATCCCATTGTGCTAGGCACTATACAGACACAGAGTCATAAGATCTGCTTATAGAGTGTACGGTAGAAAACATTATACTTTATAAGAAATTCTAGCAATGAAACCAAAACAGTTGTACTAAGTCAATGAGTGAAAGTGTATGACTAGATTGAAAATTCCCTCTCCTAGCCTCTGACAATTTTTAACACTCCACATAAAATCTGTCCTTTAATTTACCAATTAATAATGGTTCATGTTATCAATCCTTAAACATTAGGTTTCCGAATCTTATATCACTTCAAGTTGTATTGTAAATTGGTAGAAAACTAGATATTTTAGATAATTTGTTTTCCCCAAAAGGACTTTTAGCAAAGCTGTAAACATACTACATGATTCCTATTTATCTGTATGTTGGACACGTTGTCCAGACTTAAAAAATTAACATTTCTACCCAACTTTGAAGATAAAAATCCCTGTGTGTCAAGGACTATTGTATTACAATCTTTTTTTTTTTTTTTTTTTTTGCATTGATGAGGGAAAGCCTCATCCTCACTCCAGTCTCTTTACATCATGTAAAAGCCTGGTTTCGGCCATTGTAGAAGTCCCCTGGTGCAGGAACTGTGGGACAACTTCCTTCCAGAGACCCCCTCATAATCTCCAGCATAGAGAGTGCGCTATGGGTGGGAAGATCATGACAGCAGCGTGGGGAGAAGTTATGCAGGGGGTCTCTCTAGCCTCCAGAGCTTTTCAGGTTCAGGAAGGTGCAAAGATGGCTTAAAGCTGCCTTAGTTCCCCCTGACCCTCAGCTGTAAGCTCTGCACTTTAGAGGTATAGCACAAAATCTTACATGTTGTAGGGTGCTGATTCCAATATTATTTTTGTTGATATGATGAATAGCACACTGTAATTTTAAAAATCAATTTACTTGTTTCTGCAGATTGATCTAACAGCAGATGCAAGTTTCTTGGGATGGATTATTGCTTCATACAGTCTTGGACAAATGATAGCCTCACCTCTGTTTGGTTTATGGTCCAATTACAGGCCAAGAAGAGAACCACTTGTTGTTTCAATTGCCATTTCTGTGGCTGCTAACTGCCTTTATGCCTATGTCCATTTACCTACTTCACACAACAAATACTATATGCTGGTTGCTCGTGTCCTTGTGGGATTTGGAGCAGGTAATTGCAGCAGAATTTAAACTACTGAAGCTTAATGAATTTGTTTTGTGTCTTATCTAAGAGAGGACAAGCTTTATGGTTATGTTAAGCAAAATAATTTATTAGGCAAATAATATCTTCCAAAATGATTAACAAAAGTAGTTGGCTAACACTGTGTACGGACCTGCAAAATTATATACTTTCTTGTGTGCATATAATAGGGAAACATTAAGTACCATTAGTAGACTGCTTGTTTGGTATATAAGAGAGCGGGGAAAATTGAACTGTGACTGGAGATTTAAATGTATCATTTTGATCTTTTTTTAGGAAATGTAGCAGTAGTTCGATCATACATTGCTGGTGCCACTTCTCTTACAGAAAGAACTAGTGCCATGGCCAACACCAGTGCTTGTCAAGCAATAGGATTCATACTAGGACCAGGTACAACATCTATTATTTCCTCATCCCTCCAAAACAAATCACACTCCTTTTGTTATTTAGGAGAAAATCAGAGATTAAGTTTGGGGCTGGGAATCTCCACAGCAGCAGTGTGCACAAAAATGAGCACGTTTTGTCATAATATTAAACTGAATACATTAGCGTACTGCTGTGGTTTATCCATAAGTAGCTATGCAGATATTGCCTCCAAAAAAGTCTAATTGTTTGAGTACAGTTCTGTTCACTGTAATTTTGGTGGCAATTTACCAGGTCTAACTGGATTAACAAAGTAGGTTTGGACTGTTACTTCCATTGCTAATTAGTTGATGGTGTTCAGAAAATGAAACACAAAAAAAGGCATCTCCACAATGCTTCAGCAGCTACTGGCCCATAAAGACTCTGGAAACTATCTGTACCTTATTTAGGGTGATGAGAGTTTGGCACTGAGTGCCTGTGAAAGCCTGACCTCATTCCATAGGTAGCTAAAGACTCCACCTTGCCCAATTGCCATAGGAAATTATGGCTGTTGAGCATGTTTAGTACATCTCCTTATATCTCAGAGGGTGAGAGTTTTCTGAGGGTGGCTTGCTGTCAATCAACCGTGCAAGTAGCATGAAAGAGGCTACACAACCAAAGAGGCAGTCTCCCTGAATGACTCGCATATAGGGTGCATTCTTCCTTCCCATTCTCCATTTTGATAGACAAGTTCCTGATGATCAAAGGCTAGGCAGGGGAGGAGCTCTTACATATATACACACGCTCTTCTTCCCACTCATCACCTGTTTAGTGTTTAACCTTTTTTTGGTCTGTTTCCCTTCTGTTGGGCCTAGCAGAAAGGATACCCCCATCCCACGGTAGGACATTCCTATAGCAGGGAGGGTAGATGGAGTTAGCACATCCAGCTCAACTATAGAGAATCACAAGTAGATGGTAGGTGTGGAGCTGGATAATTTTCCTTTCTTGGCCTTGTGCAGCTGAGTGACTTGTTCTTAGTGTCACACTGCTGTTTATTGAGTATATTCATATGGCTTTCTGGGGATTGCATGTTCTACAAGCTGCATGTATGTCCAGATAGTTAGGATCCCATTGGTATCCATCAGATGACTGTGCACTGGATTCCCCAAAGATAATGCATTAATAATTGTAATGTTTGAATTTCCTGAGGTAGTTTTTTTTATCTTAAGTTTTTCAGACTTGCTTCTCTCTGATTGGAGAAAAAGGAGTGACGTGGGAAATCATTGATCTCCAGGTGAACATGTACACCGCACCAGTTCTACTGGGAGCTCTCCTAGGAGTTATTAATATTATTCTAATCTTTGCTATATTCAGGTAATTTAAATAGAAACTAACATTTTCTTGTTTGAATATTGTGGATAGTTTGTTATGGATACTTCTTCTGTTTGAAAATAATCTTTGGCTTTTTATCAAAATAAAATCCACTGAAATTATAAGAGTAAATGATAGAATTTTCAAAAGAACATAGCGATAATATGACCACTATTTTAAAGAACTAGAAGAATAATCTTTACATCTTGAGCACTTACAAGGCTTTATATTTTTAATGTATTATTCAAAGTGGCTAGCTTCTATGACTCATGCATCCTCACTTTTTAGTAAACAAAGCTTAGTGATGTATGGTTGAGATACAAACCAATAAAAGCAAAATGTTATGGATGCTAGTGTCCGTAATTCAGACCTGATATATAGAATTTGAAACACACATAGGGCTCTGCCCAGCTCATATTAACCTCCATAGCTGCCGACCTGAAAAGTTTTTGCTGTCTTTGTGTCTGTCTCCTAGATTATAAACTCTTTGGGGCGGGGACTGTCTTTATTTTTCTATATTTCATGGTGCTCGGCACACTTTGACAATGAACGAATAATTGAGACATGAGTATTTGTCATGTTTCCAGCAAAACGTACCCCCTTTCCAGAGATGGAGTTGAAGTCCATCCAGTCTCATTGCCCTGTATAGCAATTTGGCTTGTGAAGCTTCTGAAGTAGGCGGAGTTCTTCAATAGGGCCTCACTTCAGGAAAATCCTTAGTCCCATGCTGTAACTGCTTTTTGGAATCTTTGCCTAGCTTTTACTCGGGGAATGAATGTAAAAGGGCCATGTGACCTAAAGCATATCTTTGTGGCTATCATTTCTGAAAAAAAGCCCAGCAAGGGACATGAAGAGATGCTATGAGCCCCAAAAATTACTTATCCCCTCATTCTGCAGATAAAGGTGATGGAGAGGGAGGCCTCCTGTAGTTTTCCATTCAGGTGGTCTGTACCACATGAATATTTGAGATTAGGGTGCATTCAGCAGAGTAGCAACTCCAATGGAATCAGAAGGTTCGCTGCTGTCTTCTTCCAGGTATATATGGATAGTTGGTCCTCACCACATGTTTTGCTGGAGAGTTATTCCAGGCTTAGTGCTATAAGACTTTTCAATAGCTTGGGTAGCCACAACAGAGGGAGAGGATTGGACTCGGCATATGGAGTTACCAATATGTGGGATGCAGGAAACTCATTTACATTCCTGTGTGTCTGTACCTCCCTGCTGAAGAGCTCACTTTATTTTGTATGCTGCCATTTTGGTGCATATGTGCTAACTTGAATAGGTTATCCCATTGCATAGCCAATATATGTGAATTTGTAGGGCCATTCCCACCATAGCAAGTCACACGGAATTTTAGCTGAACAGAACCAATATCTGAAATCACTGTATTGTGCACCCCTGAGAAAGGATCATAGAATATCAGGGTTGAAAGGGACCTCAGGAGGTCATCTAGTCCAACCCCCTGCTCAAAGCAGAACCAATCCCCAACTAAATCATCCCAGCCAGGGCTTTGTCAAGCCTGACCTTAAAAACCTCTAAGGAAGGAGATTCCACCACCTTCCTAGGTAACCCATTCCAGTGCTTCACCACCCTCCTAGTGAAAAAAGTTTTTCCTAATATCCAACCTAAACCTCCCCCACTGCAACTTGAGACCATTACTCCTTGTTCTGTCATCTTTACCACTGAGAAGAGTCTAGATCCATCCTCTTTGGAACCCCCTTTCAGGTAGTTGAAAGCAGCTATAAAATCCCCCCATCATTCTTCTCTTCTGGAGACTAAATAATCCCAGTTCCCCCAGCCTCTCCTCATAAGTCATGTGCTCCAGCCCCCTAATCATTTTTGTTTTCCCTCCGCTGGACTCTTTCCAATTTTTCCACATCCTTCTTGTAGTGCGGGGCCCAAAACTGGACACACTACTCCAGATGAGGCCTCACCAATGCCGAATAGAGGGGAATGATCACGTCTCTCAATCTGCTGGCAATGCTCCTATTTATACAGCCCAAAATGCCATTAGCCTTCTTGGCAACACTGTTGACTTTTCCAGCTTCTTGTCCACTGTAACCCCTAGGTCCTTTCCTGCAGAACTGCTGCCTAGCCACTCGGTCCCTAGTCTGTAGCAGTGCATGGGATTCTTCCATCATAAGTGCAGGACTCTGCACTTGTCCTTGTTGAACCTCATCAGATTTCTTTTGGCCCAATCCTCCAATTAGTCTAGGCCCCTCTGTATCCTATACCTACCCTCTAGTGTATCTACCACTCCTCCCAGTTTAGTGTCATCTGCAAACTTGCTGAAGGTGCAATCCACGCCATCCTCCAGATCATTAATGAAGATATTGAACAAAACCGGCCCCAGGACCAACCCTTGGGGCACTGCGCTCGATACCAGCTGCCAACTAGACATGGAACCATTTATCACTACCCGTTGAGCCCAATGATGTAGCCAGCTTTCTATCCACCTTATAGTCCATTCATCCAGCCCATATTTCTTTAACTTGCTGGCAAGAATACTATGGGAGACCGTATCAAAAGCTTTACTAAAGTCAAGGAATAACATGCCCACTGCTTTCCCCTCATGCTTAGAGCCAGTTATCTCATCATAGAAGGCAATTAGGTTAGTCAGGCATGACTTGCCCTTGGTGAATCCATGCTGACTGTTCCTGATCACTTTCCTCTCCTCAAAGTGCTTCAAAATTGATTCCTTGAGGACCCGCTCCATGATTTTTCCAGGGACTGAGGTGAGGCTGACTGGCCTGTTCCTCCTCCTTCCCTTTTTTAAAGATGGGCACTACATTAGCCTTTTTCCCATCATCCGGGACCTCCCCCGATCGTCATGAGTTTTCAAAGATAATGGCCAATGGCTCTGCAATCACAGCGGCCAACTCCTTTAGCATCCTTGGATGCAGTGCATCTGGCCCCATGGGCCTGTGCGCATCCAGCTTTTCTAAATAGTCTTGAACCACTTCTTTCTCCACAGAGGGCTGGTCACCTCCTCCCCATACTAAGCTGCCCAGTGCAGTAGTCTGGGGGCTGACCTTGTTCGTGAAGACAGGGGCAAAAAAAGCATTGAGTACACTAGCTTTTTCCACATCCTCTGTCACTAGGTTGCCTCCCCCATTCAGTAAGGGGCCCACACTTTCCTTAACCACCTTCTTGTTGCGAACATACCTGTAGAAACCCTTCTTGTTACTCTTAACATCCCTTGCTAGCTGCAACTCCAAGTGTGATTTGGCCTTCCTGATTTCGCTCCTGCATGCCTGAGCAATATTTTTATACTCCTCCCTGGTCATTTTGTCCAATCTTCCACTTCTTGTAAGCTGCTTTTTTGTGTTTAAGACGAGCAAGGATTTCACTGTTAAGCCAAGCTGGTCACCTGCCATATTTATAAGAATATGTACATCCAGATGTAGTCTTTCTACACATCGGGATGGTTTGTTCCTGCAACCTCAATAAGGATTCTTTAAAATACAGACAGCTCTCCTGGACTCCTTTCTCCCTCGTGTTATTCTCCCAGGGGATCCTGCCCATCAGTTCCCTGAGGAGTCAGTCTGCTTTTCTGAAGTACAGGATCCGTATTCTGGCTGCTCTCCTTTCTTCTTGTGTCAGGATCCTGAACTCGACCATCTCATGGTCACTGCCTCCCAGGTTCCCATCCACTTTTGCTTCCACTACTAATTCTTCCCTGTTTGTGAGCAGCAGGTCAAGAAGAGCTTTTCCCCTAGTTGGTTCCTCCAGTTCTTGCACCAGGATATTGTCCCCTACACTTTCCAAAAACTTCCTGGATTGTCTGTGCACTGCTGTATTGCTCTCCCAGCAGATATCGGGGTGATTGAAGTCCCCCATGAGAACCTGGGCCTGTGATCTAGTAACTTCTGTTAGTTGCTGGAAGAAAGCCTCGTCCACCTCATGCCCCTCATCTGGTGGTCTATAGCAGACTCCCACCATGACATCGCCCTTGTTGCTCACACTTCTAAACTTAATCCAAAGACTCTCAGGTTTTTCTGCAGTTTCATACTGGAGCTCTGCGCAATCATACATACATGCTCTCTTACATACAATGCAACTACCCCACCTTTTCTGCCCTGCCTGTCCTTTCTGAACAGTTTATATCTATCCATGACAGTACTCCAGTCATGTGTGTTATCCCACCAAGTCTGTTATTCCAATCACATCATAATTCTTTGACTGTGCCAGGACTTCCAGTTCTCTCTGCTTGTTTCCCAGGCTTCTTGCATTTGTGTATAGGCACTTAAAATAACTCGATTGTTCTGCTTTCTCAGTATGAGGCAGGAGTCCTCTCCTCTTGCGCTCTCCTGCTAGTGCTTCCTCCTGGTATCCCACTTCCCCACTTACCTCAGGGCTTTGGTCTCCTTCCCCTGGTGAACCTAGTTTAAAGCCCTCCTCACTAGGTTAGCCAGCCTGCTTCTGAAGATGCTCTTCCCTCTCTTCGTTAGGTGGAGTCCGTCTCTGCCTAGCACTCCTTCTTGGAAAACCAGGCCATGGTCAAAGAAGCCAAAGCCTTCTCTCCGACACCACCTGCGTATCCATTTGTTCATTCCTATGTTCTACAGTACCAAGGCACAGCAATGCAGACTCAAAGATGTTGGGCCAGTCTCAGGCCCTGATTCATGAAAGCAGTTAAGCACACACTTAAAAATTTTTCATGAATAGGGATGCTTTCCTGAATTGGGGCCTTAAATCCAAATTTTGCTAGGGTGGTGGTGGGTTATTTTTTTAATTTGGTGGCTTTATACTTTCAGATTCTGTTTTTAAATATATCTTGAATAGATGGGACAAAAAACTGAGTGCCACATTAACTTCATAGAGGATCATTTATAAATGGGCTTAGGTGGTATCCAGACTTGTATTGATTACAGTGAAATCTAAGGTATGCACATAGTGTTTAAAAGTGTGAAGACTGGTTAAGATACAATGTGATACCAACTATTTTTTATTAGAAATGTAACTGGCTTCGTACAAAAGAAATGAATTGGGTAAGCTAATGAGAACAATTTTCAATCCTTAGAGAACATCAAGTGGATGACCTGGGAAGACAGTGCAAAAGCATCAATTTTGAAGCAGAAGGTAATACTTTTCTTTGAAAACAGACACATTCTGTGATACTTTTAATTTACTATCATAGTGTGTGTGTATATAGTGGTTTTTTTATTAGTCAACCCTTCATTTAGAAATATTACAAAGGGTGGTGGATTGAACAACTCAGAATTAGTAATGGGATATAGAACCGTGTGTCTCCAGATTGATTGATTGATTGATTGATTGATTTGAAATCTGTCCCAAGTTGGTAATGAAACAGTTATTACCATAGAGATGTTGTTTTGGTGATAGTATATATAGGATGATCTAATGATCAGTACAGTTCCTTCTAAATTGTCGCCTTCTGACAACCTCAACGGAGACCAAGGATTAAATTGACATGGAGATCGAACTGCTTGCTCCAACTGATCACATAATGATACTCTTATCAGCTATACCTAGCCACCATTTGTATACATAATTTTGTGTGATATTATGCAGTTTTACTGTGTATGAGCTATAATTTACAGTCCTATTAAAAGCAATGTTACACAAGTCTAGGTTTAAATTAGAGCAGGGGTTGCCAACCTGAGCCTGAGAAGGAGCTAGAATTTACCAATGTACATTGCCAAAAGAGCCACAGTATATGTCAGCAGCCCCTCATCAGTTCCCCCACCCTGTTCCCAGCACCTCCCACCCACCAGCTGCCGATCAGCACCTCCCCTCCCTCCCCTCACCTTCCGATCAGCTGTTTCGGTGTGTGCAGGAGCGAGGGCATGGCAGGCTCAGGGGAGGGGACGGGAAGGGGTGGAGTGGGGGCAGGGCCTGTGGCAGAGCCAGGGGTTGAGCAGTGAGCACCCCCCGGCACATTGAAAAGTTGTCGCCTGTAGCTCCAGCCCTGGAGTTGGGGCCTATACAAAGAGCTGCATATTAACTTCTGAAGAGCCGCATGTGGGCCACCCCTGAATTAGAGATAATATATGGAAGTTAAATTGGTAACCAATTCACATACAATTCTTGCTGCACAAGTTGCAGGTCCTACCTACCATACTTAATTTGCGTACCCTGTTATGCAAAGTTCAATTTTTTAAAATGGTGTGCACATCCCATTCACTTGGATAGGTTTATACTATGTTAATGAAAAATTACAGCTAATCATAAACCCCTTTTTAAAAGGAAATATTGGTAATCTAACTATTTCGGTGCCATATATTAGTTTTCTATATTAAGTTATAAAAACAGATCATTGCAAACAATCTGAAAATCGATTTTTTTTTATCAAATTTAAACAAAAATCTTTGAAATTTACCATTTCTGCCATGTTGAAAATTTACTGTGGAGGATGTTGCTGAGGCTTTGTTGCTTGGGAATTCATCTGTGGGATATAGAGCTATGGACATGCTGATTACGAAACAGATTCTCTATTTAGTGTGATCTTCAATATTTTCCAGGATTACTTAATATTTGTCCCTCACAAATATGGAGAAATCAACTGTAATTTACATATTTTCTAGGAAATGGTGAATACTCTTTCCACCATCATTCAAATCATGCTCGCTCTTAGCCAGAGCCAATTTTTTTAAATGTAAGTCAAGGGGAATTGAAATGTAAACACTTAAAAAAAATAAAAAAAATTTACTTCCAAAAAATGTCTATACCCAAACCTCTCCTGCCTTCTTCCTGCAGAAACTGCACAGCCTCCCATGGTTGTGTTGTCACAGTGTCCTTTTATTTTGAGTTCCCTCCATCCTTTTCACAACAGTCCCTGTGCAACAGTGTATTTACAATGTTAACCTAGCTTTTGGCCCTCTCACCAGGGCCACAGAGGAATGGAGGTCTCCCACCTCTGTGTGGCTAGGCTCAGCTAGCCCTGTTCCTCCCTGTCCTCGCTTGGCATTTCCTTCCTGTCTCTTATCAGCCTTGGGCTGATGGAGTAATTGGCTCCTTAGATCATCCAAGTAGCCAGCCTGATTGACTAATTAACCCCATCAGCTTCCTCAAGAGGAATCAAGTAATAACTGAATGATCAGAGTGCAGGCTCTCCTGTTTGCACCCTGCACTCTGTCACAATGCACAATTGTACATTATGCATAATATTAATAATACCTGTAGCCGCAGAGTAACATTAGAGTTCATTAATTGAATTGTAAAACTTCTTAATTTTGCAACTTAGTTCATTCTTATGTTTCTTTACAGAAAGTGATTATGTGGATCAGAATGCCCAAGGAAGCATTGACCAGGTTGCTGTTGTAGCAACCAACATTCTTTTTTTTGTCATCTTGTTTGTTTTTGCCGTCTTTGAAACGTAAGTCTACCAATTTTCTCCTGTTATTCATTAATTAATGTTTGTAAAGTTCTTTGAAAACATAAAGTGCTCATATATCAGAGGGTTAGCAGTGTTTGTCTGGATCTGTAGAAGTGACAAAGAGTCCTGTGGCACCTTGTAGACTAACAGACGTATTGGAGCATAAGCTTTCGTGGGTGAATACCCACTTCGTCAGATGCATGCAGTGAAATTCACTGCATGCATCCGACGAAGTGGGTATTCACCCACGAAAGCTTATGCTCCAATACATCTGTTAGTCTACAAGGTGCCAAAGTGCTCATAGGCTTTTCTGTTGCACTCATTAGCATAACTGAATTTTGCAAATATTAGTAAGCATTATCCCACCTTATCAAAAACAAGCCATAATTAAAATTGAGTTGTATATTTTCCATTTAGTGTGGCACATTAATTTAATTTAACCCATAGTATCAATGTGTAGTACTTTTATATAAGGAACAGTTGTATTTAAACTTTTGAATGAAATGTAAACCCAAATTGCTGAACATTTATGGCTATTGAAGATTTCATTGTGCTCCTCACACTAGTTGAGATGTAAACCCCAACGTCCACATCAGATTTCAATAGAGGTCATTTAATTCTATTTACCAAATCTCTGCAAGGGAAATAATAATTTCAGTTGGATACATTGTCCTTTTCCTCCTGTCCTAAAAATTGTGTAGCCCTGTAGTGCATTTGTAAATGGCTAGTGCATTCCACTTCAGACTTGTTTCAATAGTGGTTGAAGTGATTCTTATATATAGTTGCAGTTTGCAAAGTACTTTGGTATCCTTTAGGATTAAAGTATCTAGCTATGTTAAATAAGAGATGTGACTGCAGTGTATAAACCTAAATTTGAAAAAGGACAAGTCAGTACTTAACAATCATAGGGGGATTTCATAGATGAATGAGCGAAAATAAGAAAATGTAGTGTACATCTGTTTGGGGTGACTACATTAAAATGGGTAAACTGACATAATTTTGAAGGGATAAACTTGTGTGCAGAATTTTGAGCTATAATATCACACATTTGAAGTTGCTGTTCCCTACTGAGTGTGTCTTATAAAAATGTATTTGATATTTACAAAACATTGCCGTTCAAACTTCAGTTTGACAAAGTGTAGTAGTTTTTCCTATATACAATGATAAATTATGTCTGAGTGATTTTTTATTTTTTTATGAACATATTTGGCTGCATGCAATAGAACTCAGATGGATCTTAAGTTTGCTTTTTTCACTTGAACTGGCAAAGGCTGGGAGTGCTATATGGAAACAGAATTGCAAAGCATAATTTTGAAGTCCATAGTGTCCAGCCTTTCTTGCTAGATCGAAGATCACTACAATTGAAGATCATTTGGTGGAGTAGAATAAAGGGAAGGGAAGGAGAAGAAATGAATGGGAGGGATTTTAGTAAGTGAACATCTATTTTACCCCAGTGGCAAAGGAGCTGGTGACTACAACATAATGGCCAAATTTTCTTTTGCTTTGTGAAAGGAAACAAATGCATGTATCCCATTAACAGTAACTACAGCTGTATAGCTAAACCTTGAACGCCATAAATAAGTTACTATTCAGCCTTAAATATTTATCTTTTACATGCAAAGGACCAGATATTTCCTCTCCATTGTATTGGTTGTACACCACCATGAATCCATTGAAATAATTCATATTACGTCAGTGTAGAATTGGCATAATGGAATAGAAAGTCAGGCCCAGAGGATTTGTTATAAGTGATGTTTATAACATCATTTTGTGATTCAGCGTACATGTTCTTGACTGTTTGTCAGGAGGGAAGGCTTCTATATGACCATATCTGACACTATAGAGAATAAATATATGGATGATGCTGTTCTTGAATAACCTTTGTACAGGTTTCATTAATGTCTCTTATTTTTTTACTGCCTAGCATAGCTACTCCATTGACAATGGATATGTATTCCTGGACCAGGAAAGAAGCAGTTTTTTATAATGGAATAATTCTTGGTGCAATTGGCATTGAATCAGTCATTGTCTTCATGGTGGTTAAAGTAGTTTCTAAGAAGTAAGTCACTCATTAGGTTTTTGCTTTTGTATATCTTAATGTAAACAAACAGGAAAATGTTTATCTTCACAAAAGTCTGAGGAACTTTAGATCAGGTATTCATTATCTGAATCAAATTCTGCTCATCTTATCTTAGCAAATGATAGAAATGTAGGGCTACAAGAGGACCTCAAGAGATCACCTAGTCTATCCCCCTGCCTTGAGGTAAAATTAAGTATACCTAGACCATCCCTGACAGGTGTTTGTCTAACTTGTTCTTAAACACCTCAAAGAACTGGGATTCCACAACCTCCCTTGATAACTTGGATAGTTAAGCACTGGAACTTGTAGTTAAAAAGTTTTTCCTCATATCTAACCTAAATTTCCCTTGCTGCAAACTGAGCTAGTTACTTTGTGTCCTGCCCCTGGTGGATATGAAGAGCAATTGATCACTGTCCTTTTTAGCAAAAAGAAAATAAGAGAGAAATACTTTCTTATTTTCTTTTTTGCTGACACAGACTAACACGGCTACTACATTGAAACCTGTCCTTTTTAGAACAACCTTTTACATACAGTAACTCCTCACTTAAAGGCGTCCCGGTTAACGTTGTTACATTGCTGATCTATTAGAGAACATGCTCGTTTAAAGTTGTGCAATGCTCCCTTATAACATTGTTTGGCAGCTGCTTGTTTTGTCCACGTCTTTCAGAAAGAGCAACTGGTTACAGCTAGTTGGTGGGGGGCTTAGTACCAGGGTGGACTGGCAGCCTCCCCCATATCAGCTCCCTGCTCCCCTAAGTCCCCTGTGCGGTAGCTGCCCAGCAGGCTATCAGATGCCGGCAGTTCAGTTGTCCCTCCCCCCACTGCCATGTGCTGCTCCTGCCGTCTGCCGTAGAGCTGCTCCCGGGAGCCTCCTGCTTTCTGTGTGGGGGTGGGGGAAGAGAGGGACTAATGTCAGGGTGTCCCCCTCCCGCTTACCCCATCTCTATAGAGCGGGCGGGGGGGATGACACAACAGGGCTCAGGATTGAGGGAGCTTGCTGGCAGCAGCTGCTGTCTCAACTTGCTGATCTACTTAAAAAGGCAATATACTTAGAGTGGGGTCAGCATACTTAAAGGGGCAATGCAACACACACACACTCTCTCTCTCTGTCTGCCATGCTGTCTCCCCACCCTCCATTTGTGCTGCCTTGTAGAGTGTGAGGCTACATTAACAACGTGTTAACCTGTGGGGGCTCAGCTGAGTGCTAGTTCATCATTTAGCAGTAAGGCACTCCCTGGGAAATATTCCACCTTCTGACTTCACCACCTCAACCAAGCTTCACAATCATCACTGCTGTGTATAGTATTAAATTGTTTGTTTAAAACTTATACTGTGTGTGTATATATATGTAAGCAAGGAGTTACTGTAGTTGAAAACTGTTATGTCTCCCCTCAGTCGTCTCTTCTCTAGACTAAAGTAAATATGCCAAATTCTTTCAACCAAATAGTTCCACTTAAATCACTGGGACTAGTCACATGAATAAGTTGTACAGGATTTGTATTTGTGTATTTTTAGATATTGCTTTAAAAAGCAATATTTGGTCATGAATATGTATTCTTTAGTTATAGTTTTCATTATTCAACAGGACTGGTGAGCGTGCTGTACTCTATGGAGGCCTACTGATTGTCTTGATTGGATTCTTTATCTTGTTACCTTGGGGAAAACAATTGCCAAATATCCAGTGGGAAGGTATAATTATAAATAATGCTACGCTGTAGTATAAGCATTTAATTAACATCTTTTTAAAATGGGATCCCTTGCTTAATTTCACAGATATAAAGAATAATTCCATCCCCACAATCATCTTCAATGAAATGTTTACACCTTTCTGGAAGCTCCAAACAACACAACTACCATCCAATCAAACAGTAGAGCCAACAGGATGTTCTGTTGTGCAGCCCTGGTGCCTGTACACTCCATTGATCCATCTGGCCCAGTATATCACCTCTGATATACTGATAGGATTGGGCTATCCAGTCTGTAATGTCATGTCCTATACTTTATACTCAAAAATTCTAGGACCAAAGCCTCAGGTAAGCATGAAAACGAGGGAATTTTTTCAGATTTTTGCTATTATTGTACCATGTATACTTGATGGCTTAGTTTATTCCACTGGTCTTTAGATCAAAACTGCTTTGTTGGTTATGGGATGAATCCTCTTGTTTGTTAGAGATTTGATAACAATGCGTGTATTTGACTTTTTTTCTACTTTTGAATGCTCTTTATCAACACACAACATACCCATTTAAAACATCTGCTAAAAGTAACTTTTTTTTTTAAAGAAAATTTGGGAAAGAAAATTGTTTGATTCATAGACCAGAATGATCAGTTAATCTAACTTGCATATCCCAGAATGCAGCACTTCACCCAATAATTCCTGCACCAGACCCTTATCTTGTTTGAGAACCACTGCTCTAGTTCAACCACTTTTGTACTGGTGACCCCTTTCACATAGCAAGCCTCTGAGTGGGGGGGTAGGGATAGCTCAGTGGTTTGAGCACTGGCCTGCTAAACCCAGGGTTGTGAGTTCAATCCTTGAGGGGGGCCATTTAGGGATCTGGGGCAAAAATTGGGGATTGGTCCTGCTTTGAGCAGGGGGTTGGACTAGATGACCTCCTAAGGTCCCTTCCAACCCTGATATTCTATGAGTGTGACCCCCCGCCCCTATAAATTAAAAACACCTTTTTATATATTTAACACCATCATAAATACTGGAGGCAAAGTGGGGTTTGGAGTGGAGGTTGACAGCTCGCGACCCCCCATGTAAGAACCTCACGACCCCCTGAGGGGTCCTGAGCCCCACTTTGAGAACCCCTGAACTAGAGCATATTTTTTACAATATCATTAGTTTTGTTTGCATATTTTTTAAAATAGCATCTAGCACAGTGGGATCCAAGTCCATGACTAGAGATCCTAAGATTATAGTAGTAATAAGTGATGGACAGTCCAACAGCTTCCTAGATAAGCTGTTCCTGTGATTAATTATCTTCACTGTTAAAAATGTGCACTGTATTTATCTAGTTTCAGCTTCCAGACATTAGATCTTGTTATGCCTTTGTCTGCTAAATTAAAGAGCCTTCAATGGTCTGAAATCTTCTCCCCATGTAGGTATTTATAGACTGTGAACAAATTAACCTTCTCTTTGTTTAGATAAATAAATCAAATTTCTTAAATCTTTTACTGTAAGCCAGGGTTTCCTGTCCTCTAATAATTCTTAGAGGGCTGTCCTCTGAACCCTCTTCAATTTTTCAATATCCTTTTTTGAAATGTGGATATCAGAATTGGACCCATTATTCCAGTAATAGTATTACTTCTGCATACCGCATTTGCAATACCATCTCCCTGCTCTTGCTTTATATTGCCTTGGTTATGCATCCAAGAATCTTGTACGCTCGCTTTAGCCACAGCATCAGACTATGAGCTCATGTTTAGCAGTTATTCACCCTGACCCCTAAGCTCTTTACAGAATTACTGGCTTCCACAATATAGTGCCCCATTCTGTAAATAGGATCTTCCTTTTTGTGTTCCTAAATGTATGTTATTTACTTCCATATATCAAATATGGCCCGGTGTGGTGGCGCGTGCCTGTAATCCCAGCTGCTTGGGAGGCTGCGGTTGGCGGATTGCTCAGGAGTTCTAGGCTGTTGTGCGCCATGTCAATCGGGTGTCCGGTGCTACTGACAGCCTGGCCAGCGAGTAGTTGGAGGACTGGCTAGAACACGTCTGACGTGTTGTGATCGGCGCTCTCTCTGTGAGGGCTGATAGACCGATCAGTGACAGTGAGTGATATCAAACATATTTTACTAATGGAACTAAAGGTTCATTTGCTCTAAAGGACAGAGAAAATAGCATTAAAGAGAGCTAGATATAGTATAGCACGGAGAGCTAGATATAGAATATTGGGGGGGTTTTCTGTCTCCACACACATCGGGTCTAGTTTCCAAAGGTACAGGTATGTGAAGTCAAACTTATTAGGTTTCCTTCATGCAGTTGGGCCACTTCAAAATACTAGCAAAGATGCAAAAGTAGCAATTGGCTTTCTACGCTTGTGCTTCCTTCCACTTGAAAGATTAATTTTAAATATCCTGGTCTGAAAATTGTGAAGTCGCCAGGATGTTGCCAGGTGCCAATGGTATTCAACAGTTTTGTCTAGGAGTGGGAGGAAGGATAGGAGACAGAATGATAGTTGTGTTTTTAATTGAGTTTTTAATAAGATGGGCAGGTTTGGTGTTTTCAGTTCAAGTGATTGCACATGCCCATTCCACTTCAGGTGTGTACGTGCCCTGTACACCAGAGTCAGATTTTCCCCAAAGCGGTACCTGTCAGGGCAACATGTGCACCCTGAGCAGTCCAACGCTGCTGCATGGTGGCTTAAAGCAGTGGTCTCCAAAGTGGGATGTGCAGCAGGAGCGCCGCCGGCATGCCAGCAGCAGCTCTTCTACCTTTGATTCTTCGGAGGCAGGCGGAGCGCCAGTGGCAGCTCTTCCACTTTTTTTTTCCTTCAGCGGCACATTTTTTTTTCCTGGGGGTGTGCGATCAAAAAAGTTTGGAGACCACTGGCTTAAAGGGCAGAGTCGCCCCAGCCCCCCATCAGTTCCTTCTTATTGCCCAGGATTGGTAGTCAGAGTTGTCTTGAATTCAAGACATCTATTTTAAAAAAAAATCTGAGTGATTGTTTTAATTGCAGTATGGCAGTACATTGCAGTAATAACTATTTGGATATTTTCCTTAACACTGAGGGAGGTGGCGACGTTTCCTTTCTGCAGCCAGAGCTGTAGGAAGAATTGGTTAAATTTGCTCCTTTTGCCAACAACAAAGGCATTCTGCAACAAGAGAGGAGTCTCCAGTGATCTTAACTGTTTTTAAAGTTTAATACAAGTCCCTTCATAAAAAAGAAAAAAAAATTACACAATAAGGCAAGAACTTCAGTCTATCGATCCCAAGACTTTCCTGTAATTTTCATGATTATTTTGGAGTATGCCATTGTTATATATACATTAGATGTTAATCATCAGTACTGGGGAACATTATTCACACCAGTGAAGCAAAATAAAGAATAAATATGAATGTGAATATAAGTCCATGCTATCAAAAGGGGTAGATTTAGATAACTGCAATGTATTCAGTTCCCTCCTTTAGCTTCATTTCTGCCACGATGCCTATAAAGCACTAGTAGCTTACAATCAGGTGGTAAAATGAGATTATGACTTAATATCGGTAACTTGCTTCCTTTATCTCCACCTTCTTTTGTTTTTTTTCTCATTCATCTGTTGCATCTTGTTATAAAATAGATCTTTCAACAGGAACTTGTCTTCTTACTGTATATCTCTCTAGGCATCTGACTGCTTAAAAAAAAACAAGTAATGTTCATAGACCAACAGTACAGAAAAATGAGCAGTTTCTTTTCCTGATAACGTATATACATTTTCTGTTGTAATTAGAGTAACTGATGAAAATTAACTCAGGTTTTTTTCCTGTTATTTAACCATAGTTCTTTGATCCTTTTCAGGGTGTCTACATGGGCTGGTTAACTGCCTCTGGAAGTGGAGCACGTATCCTGGGCCCAGTGTTTGTGAGCCAAATATATACTCACTTGGGACCTCGTTGGGCATTCAGCTTAATCTGTGGAATAATTGTATTCTCTCTCTTACTCCTGGAAGCAGTGTACAAGAGACTTACTGCATTTTCGGTCAGATATGGAATGATGCAAGGGTAGAATTTTTTGTGTTAGGTAAAACGAAAATCAGAAATAAGTAATTGTCTTGTTTTTAAACAAGGGTGCCTCACTACAGGCCTATAGAGCTCTACTTGTAACTGAGCAGTGCCGCTTGTGAAGCATGCATAGCCTAATATTCACTGTTACATCTTGATTGATGCAATTATGCTGAGATTGATAGCATAAAAGTGGGAAAGCTATGTTTGATCACAATGCAGTGCTAAGGTATTGCATGCTGGAGTTTGTAGTTTCCAAAAGTGTCAGACCTTTGTGTTAAATGAAATGGCAACCGTAGGCCCTAGTTGTAGGAGGATAGTGGCCATATTGTAAGCACACCCTTTTTAAAAAGAAAAAAAATGCTGCCTTGATTCTGTGAATCAGGATTACTAAAGCTTCTTGTAACTACAAAGTTGACTGATTCATGTGCACTTTGAATCAAAACACCTACCTCTTTTAAATCAAATAAGTGAATGTTTTTTGACATGCAGCTTGTTTTAACAGATTAACCAACAGCTAACAAGAAAAATAAACATTTTGTTCTAACAAGACACTTTAATTTATTGTGAAATAGATATGGGTGGAAACTATTCAAACAAGAATGTGATTGTGTAATTTATATAAATCAAATAGTAAAGTTATGAAAAGACATCAAATCAGATTCACTAATTGATCAGAATTATGCATTCTAAACTGTATTTCAAATAAGAGAAGTATCCCTCTTTAGCTGAAATTAGAGCCATGGCTGCTCTTTGAGTATGTCTAACTGTACCCTGATTTTAGCGTTAAATTTGTAATTGAGTAAGTTATAGCTTTCAAAGAGGGAATATTAATACTAGTATAGTAAAATATTAATTCAGTTAAGTCACTTAGTTTGTGTTATAGTTAATAAAATTACCTCATGTAATATATGTGCTATGGGGTTCTTTAGGGGGGTGGTGCACATATCCTGAAGCGTAAGCTTTAGCTAGTTCTGTGGGAAGTGTTCAAGGAGGTTGTTGTATTGTATTTTAAAGTATATTTTACTTAATGAAATGTTTAACTTAGATTTTAAATTGGTCATCGGCCTCTTTATAAAACATGTTAGAGATGGATAGCTGTATAGAATACTCCTGCTTAAAAGATGGCATTGTTCAGGGTATATTATCTATTTATGAACTTATTCCTTCCTTGAGAGTCAGAATAAAATGAGTTCTAGAGCAGTGGCTCTCAACCTTTCCAGACTACTGTCCCCCTTTCAGAAGTCTGATTTGGCTTGAGAACCTCCAAATTTCACCTCACTTAAAACTACTTGCTTACAAAATCGGACATAAAAATACAAGTGTCACGGTATACTATTACTCAAAAACTGGTTACTTTCTCATTTTTACCATATAATTATAAAACAGAGCAATGGGAAGATACATTTTATTGTGTAGTGTGTGTATATAGAGCAGTATAGAGTCATTGTCTGTATGAAATTTTAGTTTGTACTGACTTCACTTGTGCTTTTCATGTAGCCTGTTGTAAAACCAGGCAAGTTTCCAGATGAGTTGATGTACACATAACCTTGGTTGAGAACCACCTCTTTAGAGCACTCTGGCTATAAGACTATCAGTCTTGATGGACCTGGCCTATTATGTTCTATGCATTCCTCACTAGCAGACTTACTTATCTATCCTGTGTTACCTACTTGTGCATATAGTTGGATTTTTTTCCCTAGCTAAAAATGCAATATCCAGTTTCAATTGCACCACTAACCCCTATCAGGATACAGCTACCATAAGTGTATAGTATATTACTTATTTTAATAAGAGCATTGAGAAATAGGATAAGCATTATTCTGCACTTTTGGTAAATTTTCTACTGGAATGGCAGACATGTCTACATTTTACTCTTATAAATGCTGTCTAAAGTGAAAACTGCTGTGGCTTTTAAGCATTATAAGGGATATGATCTTATGCTACAGAGAACTCAAAGCAAGATTGTTTGGTTTAGCTGACCTATTAGAAAGGTATGTTAGCCATTTGTGATCTTGAATAGTAACCGAGCAGCTGTAATAGAACATCTCAAACGTTGCTTTGACCTGAGAAGCAGAGACTTCAGAAGCAGCACAGAGGAGGTTAAGTAATGTCATCTTTCCATTTTCAATCAACAGAATGCTTAACAGGACTAAAACAGAATAAAGTGAATTAAAAAAAATCTAGCAGAAATGAGACTTGACTTAACCTTAATGGCTGGGATTTGTAGACCCCAGTACATACAAAAGCTTCCTGTATTCCCAATAAACGTAATATTAAAAGGCAAATTGGACAATACAATAAGATTAACTGCAGATAATGCAATGTCCCTCTTCAAGACACTTGTGACTTGATCTAAAACAGATGCTACTCCTAGTGATGAGACCTTTTGTTCTGAAAAATTAAGTTGCAATATTACAAGAAGGTAGGCTGAGTGTTGGAAAATGCATTTCCCAATATGCAGAAATGGTAGACTTAAGTGTTTTGCAATATTTAATAGAAAGGTAGTATGCTTAGCAATTTAAATCTCAAAAGTCTTGGTTTTGTTTCACAATACCATCAATAATTCTGAAATTTGTACATTGAAAGTGAGTAGCTAAAATAACTTTACAGTGAAAGGAATTTCTTTAAAGCATGAATTTTTTGGTTAAAGGTAAAGCTTATGAATAGATACAAATATCAGATGACTAAAAACCATTCTCTAGAGCACAGAGGCCCCTGCATACATCTTTTAATCAAAAGGCTAATTAGCTTCTGTTTTGCCATTCACCAAAATCAACCATATTCATTTATTTAAAAGATGATTGTTTCAAGTTTTGAAATGCAGCATAGATGCATAAAACTGTAAGGCAGCCAGAGATCCTTCACTGAGGAATATCAGTTGAGTGCTCGGCTTACCAGGTCAGCAAAACTGTTCAAAGCCATTTAAATGAAAGAAAATCCCAAGACCAATCTGACTGTTTACATACGTAGATTGTGAGAAAGATGGAAGTGTAACTACATATCTTTCTGACAGCTTCTCTACTACTTCTTTGTTGATCAATATAATGTCCCTGTAGTGGATGTACAATAAGGGTGGGATTTTTAAAAAGCAGCTGGATGATTTGAGTATATAAATAAATGGGAATTGTACTTGTAAACTGCATAAGCACTTGAAGATATTGTACTTTCATCACAACTGATAGACATCTTACTCAAATTTTGTGAGTTATTCTGTATCTCAAACAAGTTTTCAAGTAATGCATGTGCATACTGGCTCACTTAAGTGAAAGTTGAAAAATGTTTGCTTTTATTAATATTGAGACAAATTTCAGATTGACAGTCTTTTAGGACCCATTATCACCAAGTATTCCCCCCACCCACCCACCCACACACCCTCCCTCCCTCAGACTTCAGGTCTAAGCGCTTCCAAGACTGGCCAACCACACTGTTTAGATATGAAAGTTTCAGGCTTCTAACCCAACCATCTCTTTTCTCCCCCCCCCCCCCCCCCCCAAAGCCAAATTTATGGCACCCTTTCAGGTGAACATGAGACTGACTGGCCGTATATACAAGCCTAGCAATACAACATCGTCAGGGCAGATGCAGTCCTGCCAGCCTTCTCCATTTTGTTCTGCTCCACAACTGCTGCTTGTTAAGTCGGGCCTAAAAGACTGCTAATTCCATAGTATGAACCAACCATGAGCAAGCTCAGTTTTGATGGAGGTTAGTATGTTAGGCCAATGGCACCTTCCACCAGTTGAATAAACAGTGTAATTCAATTAATTACAAATTCCACAACCAACAATCCTTCCTTATACTGACACTGATCTGTGATATCAATACATTTCTACTTTTCCACAGTGGCAATAGCTAATTTAAGTTTGACCTTTAACAGCTTTTTTATTTGAGATATTACCTGCTTTAGAAAGAGGCTTCATTTTTAGACACTTTCTGCGTTGTAACTAGAAAATGCAGAAAGTTTGACTAGTAGGTTCTCCCTGCTCTAGAATGTGTAATATTTGAATATTTATACTTTCAGTTTTAAGGATCTTTGACCCCTATTAAAAATAGTGTTGCTTTTTTTTTTTTGCTTATCTGTACTAATTTATTTTGACTAGGAAGTTAACTAGAATTAAAATGACACTATAGAAGTATGTTCAGATTTAAAATAAATTAAACAAGCTTTAGCTCTTTAGTTGACTCTACTTACATAGCTGATTCTTAGACCACACTTCCCCGTACATGATCAAAAAATTTGAAATTTTGTCTGAATTAGGGAAAAAACCTACATGTAGCTATACTTTGAACTACAACAGCATTTACAATGTAAAAAGTAACTGGCATAGTACTTACAGAATTTCTGAATTTTTTCCCCACCTAGTAAATCTAACGAGAATTCAGCATAGTACTAGTACATAGAGGTGATCTGTACCCAAAGGAAGTATAAGTTATACATAATGATCATAAGTAGGTGCAACTTGAATTTTTTTCAGCTTCTCAGCATGCAAGTTAGAAGTAGGGTGTGGCCTAATAAGCCTGGCATTTGTACAACGCTCTGCTGCACTTTCCAGTCCTTATACACCCTTGGATTCAGGGGGCCCAAATCAAAGGTGGTGTGCCTAGGGACATTATTCAGTATCACAACGTTACAACTAAAGTTGTACCTTTTTACTTGCAAACACACACACACCCCCCGCTACCTAAGAATGCCCTAGGCAATGGTTTTGTTAAATGAACCAAATGATCTGGACAATTACCACTGCATTTTTTATTTATTTTTTGTTTTATAAAATGCTTTTGCAGGGAAATTTCATTAGAAACTGTTGCTACAAAAATATAAAACAAGTATAAAACAATATATATTTTTACATATATTACTTGTAAGCCACATAAAATACAAGTTATTTACAGGTACAAATATTTCAACAGCGCAAATGCTTTTTCTTTGATTGCCAGCATTGACTGAGCAGTGGGGGGAGGGGAGGGGGAAGAGAGAAACACAAACACTATGTACAATTCTGATTGTTCAGGAATTCTTTACCTGAAAAATGAGTTAGTCTCAGAGACTGCCCAGAATCTTATGTAGAACAACTTTGTGTCCTCTCAGGAAAGTAGTATATATTTGTAAGATGTGTTTCACAAATGACTGGCTAGATGTAATAGCAATACTTTCCTTTCCTTCCTGCTGTTTAGCAGACATCACTGAGTAGAATTTCTGAACTCTAAGTCACTTTACTTGAATGCCAGCAAGTTATTTATTAAGCCTTCAAGTCCAAAGAGTTGCTTTATGTTTGTCAGTGGGGGCCAGCTGGATTGGTGAACATCACAAGAATTGAAGACAGACAATGCAGCTTCTCTCTGATGTATTCTGGTAATTTCTCATTTTCTCCATACCTAGCAGGTGGAGGAAGTTACACAAGTAAGTAATAGAAGCAGTTTCTATGCCCAGAACTTCCAAATATGATTTCAGCAGATTAAAATACTGAAGAGTAAAGACATTTTCAAACGTGGGTGCCTAAAGTTAGGAATCTGTGGATCCTTAACTTGATTTCAGGAATTGTGGGTTCTCAGCCTCTCTGAAGTCAAGTCACTTACTGAGTTGTCTAAATACATATTTGGGTGCCTTGAGCACCTAAAGTGAATTTTTTGTCTACTGTTTTTGCAGAATTATTGTGTTCAGGATTGTAGAGATTATATAACTTGATAAAAACTACACGAGAAAAGTGGAGCAGCTAACTGCAAATACAGTATCCAAATGGATATCTTACTGTACACTCCATTGTGTGAAATTCCTAATTTTATTCATTGAACAGCAATAAAACCTATTTGCCATAGTAACCTGAGACTCAAAATAGAACATCTACTGTGTTAAAACGTCATCTACTGTTTGGGCTGAGATCATCAGGTCTATACACTTGATGTAGCTTAATTATTTACTAGGGCATTCCCTCAACTTGTAAATTGTGAACATGTTTTCTGAAAAGTGGATATAGTTCTTTTCATTAAAGCTTCCTCTAGTCACTGAGCGAGCAATATAAATAAAAGAATCTCATACTGAAGAGATATGGACAAACCCATTCCCATCTTAGCCAGGGCTGACCCATGATAAATTTTACTATGTGCTATTCCTACACTTATTTGATGGCCAAAGCATACAAGTTATACACATTTGGGGTTTTATTTTGGGGCTTTTTGGTGCTACAACACTAGTAAAGTTTTTACCTACACACTATAGACATAGTGCTACACATACAGACCATTTGGGTAGTTTCCATATGATGAAATTATAGTAAAGAGATGGTTTTAGATTTCCCTAACGTGCTAATCAAAGTAAACATTGGTAGGAATTAAAAAATAGTAACTGTGAAAGGTCAACATTACAAGATAAACTTTAGAGTTGGTATCTTGTATTTCCATTTAGTTTGAATGTAATCTATGTGCTTATAGAATTAAGACTCACCTAGTTGTCTGGCCATTTGGAGATGTGTAAATGATAGAAGAGACACCTGCTTGTGCTACCAACTGGGATCCATCATTGAACTGAACCCATACTGCTCCACTAGTCAACTGCCAAGAAAGGTGTCTAAAGTTATTCATTATTTGAAGTTTTCAAGCTGTAAAGTTGCATACCGTAACTATCCATTTTAAGAAGTTTATGGTAAAATTTCCAAAGTGCCAAAGTCATCTGGGAGCCCAAGCCTCATTGTCTTTCAAAGGTATTTTTAGGCAGATTTGAAAAAATAGGACTTTGGCACTTATGGAAATTTTACTCTTAAGTTTAGTAATATAATTTGGCTAAGAATTGTGCAATAAAATTTGTACAAAAACTAATACAAGGTTGGTTTATATGACTATTGGTTCTACAATATGTGGTATAATTAGACAAATTACTATGCAAATTTACAGACTCATTTAGGACCAGAAGCAGGTCATAAATTCATGTCTGGATTATGTAAAACAATTTTGCTGTTTTGTAAACTTCAACTTTTTCTCCCCTTATCTAGCACAAAGACCATAAAGAAACCACATATCCAACAATGAATAGAAAATTCCCTCCCAATTCCTCCTCCAAAATAGTACCCAGCTAATGACAAGTACAAAAGTGACCAATAACCCATTAGTTTAACTCAGTGTCATCCTGTTTAAAAAGGTCAGTATTAGTTGACTCTGCCACCTGTGTTGAAGAGGTCATTCTGTATATACCACTCTAGAAGAGAGCCTCTTTCTATTATGTTAATTCTCTCTTCATGTAGATTTATATATATATCCACTAGTTCTGGTCTTTTCCATTGTCTCAAATAGAGAGTTAATCTGAATTCAATAAGTAGTATTGGCTAGCTGAACTACTCCACTCAGGTCTTCTCTCAAGGCTAGTTTCCTCATTCATATTGAGCCTCCCCTCCATCACCTTGTTGCCCTATTCTATACTTTCTAACATATCTGCCTTCAAAAAGTGAACAAAACTGTAGTTTAATGAAACTTACTGTGTACTCCCTGCTTGCAAGTGAAGCCTAAATACATTTTCAAAATTAATCATTTCTTCTAGTTAAAAAAAAAAACTTAATTCAAGTCCAAGAAAAAGTGGACTTGTCTACTTTATCAGCAATTCACTACTCACCTGAGAAGCCCAACCAACATTTTTCACAAAGACAGATTTTAAAAGCTGAGCTGAATTTGGACTACACTCCTTTTGCTGATTGGAGGAGCAGGTTGTTTCAGGAATGGTAGTGGTGAATGCAGAGCCTTCATATGATATCTAAAAATAGAACACAAAGAAATGCACACCACCATTGTCCTTACTAATGATGAGACCATGATCACTTACAGTTTTAGCAATAAAAACCTTAGATGTTTATACTCCTTTATTCCTGGTTAAAAAATATTTAGTCTCCTATGTACGTCATCTGACCCTTACAATTACTCTACAGCATGCATGGATTACAAACCAGCAATTGATACTTTTCACTATATTTTTCATCCTCTGAACTAAAGGACTGGTAACAGGACCTCTTTTCGACCACTTAAGTACTTAGAGAGAGCAGATTCCCCGTCTACTTCCCCTTAACCAGAGTCTGCTACTGTCATAACTGCAGTGATTCTCTACTTCATAAACAGGCTTCAGACCATGTTAGTTACAAGAATACTTCTGACTAAGATGATCATTTGGCCAATAACTAAGACAAACAAACAGGAGAGAGAAATACAGCGAATTGTTCTTTGAGTCTCTTAGTATGGAACATATTTTTGTCTAGTAGACATTTAAAGGAGGCAACATAGAAGATGCACCTGCTTCTTCTCGATTCAGTTATTGAAGCTTGTTGGGCCTTTTGACATGCTAGACATTTTTTTTTTATAAATAACACTAATACCAAACAAAACTTCACATAAAATGCATGCTTTTAAAAAAACTTTGTTATGTCCCAGAACCATAGTTTGAATGCTTGTTAATATCCTGAGACATTTCCAGCACATCCAAACCAGAAGGTGCCTCAGACAGCTCTTCCATAGTGCTTTGCAATAATAAAAATACTTCTATGTTTAGCAAAATAAATTCTTAAGTAATGTTATCAAACTGTTCCCTACTGCTGTTAGGTACTGCATGACATGTCTTTTTAAGATTCCTACAAAACCTAGACAGAACAAATGAGTTGAAGATCAAGAGCTTAAATCTGCCATTTCTTTGCTTATCAATTTGTGTCATAAAACATTTTAATGTAACTGTATTTGTAATCAAATCTGATGGGTACACAAGTAAAATCCATAACAATTTACCTTTGTATTTTAATGTAAATTGTTGTATATTTAAATTCTAACGACAGCAATCCTCAAGTCTACATACTTGTTTACTTACAGAAGGATTTATGTTGGGAACATGACAAGGAGTAGAGCCGACAGCTATATTTCTATCCGCTGAGGTAGCATCTCTTGCTGCACAGTTTACATCCACTGAAGCAGAGGGAGGTGCCAAAGCCTTTGGAGATTCAGTGTTGCCTGGCTTCCTGGAAATTAAAAATAGCACAAGAATAAAGGTCTTTGTGACTCTTCTTACTGGGGATAATTGTGTGAAGTGCAGCGGACTGAGTCAGGAAACCTGGCTTCACTTAATTGCAACTGACTGTGTGACTTCAGACAATTTACTTAACCTCTGTTACTCTACTATCCTATCTGTAAAATTGGGCTGTGTTTATGAAGCACTTCATAGCACCATTCATCTAAGAATTTCAGATTTCATGTGTGTTTGCTATCTTTTCATCTAGATTTCTTTAACTCACCTGCATGCAGTCTAATTGTATTTTATACCAATGAAGGAGAATCTATTAATCCAGAGATTTAAATATTTACATACCAAGTTTTGCTACAATTTAAAATAAACTTTTACCTTCCAACAATTATTGGAAAAAAGGGAACACTTTCACTTCTCTTTTCTTCTTCCAAAACAGCAGCTTCCAATGCAAGACAAATACGGTGTCCCTGATTTTTTATATTGGGGGGGGAGGGGGAAGGAGGGAAAAAAAAGTTAGTATATATTGAACATGAAAGTGCTATATAAATATCTGCAACATGGACTATTTAATGTAACGGGGGTGCCTGGTGTTTGCAACAGCCTTGCTAAAGCTTACCGGTACAGAGGAAATGGGTTTTGACTGTTAGCAGTATAGAGAACAGCTGCTAGACACAAACTGCTGTGCCTTTAGGGGGAGCTCAGCTCATTCTCCTTCAGCTCAAAAGAGCTCACTCCCCATGCACCTGATCCAAAGAAGTCAGTTAGAATTCTATTAACTTCAGTGGACTTTGGATCACACTCTATAGGGGGACTGAAAATGTGCCCCTATAGGGCAAGATCCAAAGTCCATACCAGCCCCTCTTTCCCTTATCACAGGCCAAGGGAGGAGACAGAAGTAGGATCCCAGTGCAGGAAGCTCGCAGTAAAATGAGGGTAGGGAGTGGAAATGCACACAGTGGGTGGGTGGTTGGGCTTGGTTTCTTATTCCCTGAGCCCACAGAGAAGTGGTGTGATTATTCTTGTGACTGCTTATTGGGAGACATGGGGCCTGAAAGCTTGGTTAGTAAATGGGTATTCCACTAAGGGCAGATTAGCGGCATTTTTTGCTTAAAACATAAATCTCTTTCACATAAATCTATCTGCAAGGCTGCTTTTCAGAAAAAACAGAGGCTCTTGTCACAATTATCTTTAATTTACATTGAAAGTTAACTAATCAAATATAGGGATAGCATTACTTTATAAAGTCTGATTGCATTTTAAAAAGTCGTAACATTAAAAAGAAAATTAGGCACCAAAAGGATAGATAGCTCTAGAGCCAACCTCGGTGAAAAAGGCTGCAAGTTTAGAGGCGGCCACTTTGCATTCAGAGGTGCCTATACAATAAATATTTACCTCATTTGCATGATCCATATATATTTGCATTTCCTTCTTCAGGCCAATTTCACTTTCTTCTTTCAAAGTGTAGGATTTCCCAGATTTTTCTATCACTCGAGTAACACCCGCTGTCTTGTGTATTTTTGCCCCTATAAAAACAAAGTCCAATCTATTTTTTCCTCTAAAATATCAAAAATTAGCAAGTACAGCAAATTTACTGCTACATTCTTCAGAATGTGTCAAGAAATAATATATGTAAGACTTGTTGCAAAGAGAAACACATCAATGCCTTTAACTGACTCCAAGATGAACTCTAAATTTAGTAGAAATCAAAAAGCGATTTAAATAGGTCAACTATAATGTTAACGTCTATTAATGTACGAGTGTATATTTAGTATCAGATATAGTTCCAGTGCAAATTTGAAAACATGCATTTAACACAAAACAAAACAAAAAACCACAATAACCAAGTATACATGAGATCTGGGCCAGGGCACATCTACTTCACCTTTAAATTACTTCTTAAACATTTATGTTAAGACAGTGGTTCTCAAACAAGGGTATATGTAGCCCTGCGGGTACACAGAGTTCTTCCAGGGGGTACATCAATTCATCTAGACATTTGCCTAGTTTCACAAGAGGCTACATAAAAACCACCAGCAAAGTTAGTACAAACTAAAATTTCACACAATGACTTGTTTATACTGCTGTATATACTATTGCAGTATTTCTCTACCTGGGGTTATGATTTATTTTATAATTATATGGTAATAATGAGAAAGTGAGCAATTTTTCAGGAATAATATGCTGTAACACTTTTGTGTTTTTATGCCTGATTTTGTAAGCAAGTGGTTTTTAAATGAGGTGAAACTTGGGGTACGCAAGACAAATCAGCCTACTGAAAGGGGTACAGTAGTCTGGCAAGGTTGAGAATCACTGTGTTAAGATATTCCAACTCAAGACATTAAGATAGTGAAATCAAGTATTAGAGGATAGTGCTCTTATGTTACAACTGTTGAAACAAAGATGAAGAATGTAGTCATTTGTCTTAATTAAATGAAAGGGGCCATTTAAATATAACAAAACAAGAGCTTGTTCTGCAGAACAGGCACTTCTTGGCAGTGCTACTGAAAAATAGATCAGTATTCAGGTAAGTCCATGTGTGTTCTTACCACAAAAAAAAAAAAAGTAGTAACTACTACTATTGCTTTGGAAGGGCTAAGATTGACTTCATTGTATTTGAATGCAGCTATGCCTATTTATACCAGAAAAGAATTTGGCCTGAAATCTTTACTTTATTTGTAAGTCATTTAGAGACATGGTTGGATCCCCTGCTCTTGAGGTTTCTACTAAAAATGCCACAATTTTTCCTAGATAACAACAGGGAAAAATCTAAGAACAAGCCCACTATTCACCCATCTAAAATGAGAAAATCATAGGTAGGGAGGAAGATGATCCACAAAGCCACAAAGAGAGCGACAGTAGTTTAATACCACTCTTGTGGTGCGTGCTCAAAACACTGGATAATTGAATCTGCAAGGAGATAGTGTGTATTGTAACTTAACAGTATTTAAATGGCTTGTGTGTGCTAGGATGAAGAACAATTGACAAAATACAAATATATATACACAGTACTTTTAAAAATTCTAATACTGTACTCTTTCCTTTTTAAACTTGGAAGCGTTCACCATTTGTTCTTAGGCAAAATTTTTTAAATAAAACTTGAAGTTACACATGGTTTCTGTTTGATCACCAGGATTTCAGTACAATTTTGCTAATAAAGTTTAATCATTGCAGTAAAAAGCTAAAGACATTGTCCATATGAATACATACCGTCATAAAAACAAACTTCAACATCTGCAATAGGTGAATTCTCCATCAGCATGCACTTAGCATATCTTGTATAGAAGGTAACTTTTGGTGTTTTGGATCTTACCAACTGTACAAATTTGGCTGCATACTGGTACTTTTTCCAGTACTTTTCTAAAAGAAAATTTAAAACTCTCTTAATTGATTAATTCAGAAGGAAAATATATATGTATGTACAAATTATAATGAATTCTTTTTAATTTGTACGATCTGTCACTGTCTATGTCTAACTGAAAATGGGGGAAGTCAGCTTTCAAGAACTTACCCGGTAGTATTTTACAGAGCTATTTAAGTGTTTTACCCCTGACATTTTTTTTTAAAGTTAGGCCAGTACGGGACTTTCATATCCATGTGGAATATATTGTTTCTATAGATTCATATATTAATATCAGTTAAAGCATATGTTAGTGATTTCTTTAAATTAGGAAGCAATGGACACATTTTATGAATATTTTCAAGATGGTTTTGGTAGTCAGTGAATGATCTTTAAAGTAAAAAGTAGGCTGCTGTACTAACCATTCAGTGAAATACATTACCCGATTGTTATATATGGAGAAGTACTGTGTTAAAATGCTTTAATAATCACTCAGGATCAAACTACAGCCACAAAGAAGAGGTTAGGTTGCTGGCTTTGAAGATTATTTGGAAACCCCTCCCACCCTCAAGTTTAAGTAGTCTGAACACCAGACTCCAAAAAGAGTAAAAAAGCCTCAGTCTTACCCATCCCCATATGGTGTAATGTAGGCAAATACGTGATTCCTTATAAGGAAGTCATTAAATGACTCACAGCATTATGAAGTCTCATTACATTTCAAAGGAGAAAAAAGTAGTCAGTTTCAATTAGAGCTCTAGTTTTTGTCTTGCTCGTAAATGAATAGGCATTTTCTCGATTGTATTCAACATGAAATATTTAAAAGGTAGTACTCATTCCAACCATGCACAAAGTTTATTAAAAATCACACTTTTAATCTCTCTTTTTTTTTTTTTAAACCAAAAGAAAATTTCACACTACCTGGTAAGTTGTCAAAACTGTACATAACGACATCTTCAGGAGGAGAAGGAGGTCCATCATCAAGAAGGAAGCCTCTTCCTTCATTTGGATGATAAACTGTGATCTAACAAAAAGCCCCCCAAAATCTTTTAGTTATATTGCTACACAATATATCACAATATTCCTTATCTGAAAGCTGTGGATGGAAGTTACACAATGCAAGGCTTAACTACCGTATTCCTCTGTCTAAGCAATTTTAATTTACTTTGGCAGGTTTCAACTAAACGTTTAGACAGTTTTAGTTCTAAAACCAAAATCAGAGGTCTCTATCTTCTTTAAAACAGAAACAAATCAAAGGGTGCACTACCCAAGAAGAAAATAGCTGCATTTTTGCACCCATCCTTGATGCAAAATATTCAACTGCTTTCTAAACAAACGAATACTCAAATTAAGGTTAATATAGCTAAAGGCTATTGCTTTTATTTGTGATATACTGAATAGTTTAATACTATAGTCACTTGATATTTATAATAAATGGAAATGCTCAATTTAAGTTAAATTACTACTCACCACACTTCCATCACAAGATATTCTGAGAACTTCTTTCACAAGCTCTTGGGAATGGAGTTCTTTTAGAAACTCCATACACACTTCTCCTGCATCTAAAATACTCACCTAAAATACATGTAAAAAATAAAAGCCAGGTTAAAATTTAATTTCTTGCCCAAATGACACTATACATTTTTTTTCCCAAAAAGGTTTCAGAAAAGTATTTGTTTCCCCCCTCTCCATTTTTATGGCAAACTCATAATAAAAATGAATAATGGTATTACAAAGATCAAGCAGCTGATTTTGTGCTCCCTGAAGTAACTTGTACAGGTAATGCTATTACTTGGACAATTCTAATGCTTGTTCAGCATGAACAAAGAGTTATATAGCCAAGTGTGTGGCTTCCTGCAGTGACCAATCAGAAATTAGGAGGTAGATCAGCCCTAATACCTTTTCAAATACTAGGGTAAGGGAGGAGAAAGAACAGATGGAGGATGAAGGGGGGAACAGCAGTAAGAGAAACAAAGGAAAAGAGACAAGAATGAGGAAAAACAAGAAATTGAGATAAGCAGGGACTGAAAGAACTTTATTTTTAGAGATGAAGAGAGAAGCAAGGAGGAAAAGAGGTCAAGGGTGTTTGTGAGAGAGGGAGCAAGACTATTCTCTTCAATTCCAATTAAGATACATAGCTTAAAAGGAAATGTTCACATTTTATATTGCTACCACGTGCACACAATATTTTAATTTGGTCACATTAACATTCAAAACAAAACCTGTAAAGTTAAAGTGTGCATTTTTCAAATACTTAGAAAAATATGCCTATTTTTAATATATCTAGTTTGTGTCAGGCTGTAGTTTTCTTTTACTTGTAAACTCAGAATGAGACAATACTAACATTTGTGCCAAAAATCAGTAATGGCATTAGATTATATGAAGACTGGGATTTACCATACCATACTAATCTTTGATTAATTTCTTTTAATAAACATCTTAGAAAACATGTGAGCACACCTGTTTTAATGAGCAATTGCATAAAAGAAAAGGATCTACGTTTTCACTATACTTAATCCATAAATAAATATTATAATTTCAAAAGATGAAACACACCACTGCATTTTTTGTTTTTTGTCTGATTGATTTTAGCCTGTGAGCATTCAGAGGAGAGACAATACTTCGCAGTGTAGGTTTCTGATGTCCTAATAGTTCTTTGCCCCTGGCTTTTCCTTGTTCTGAAGTTGGATAGAGACCAAATGCAGATGCTGGTTGAGCTTTGTCAGATTTACATTGAAGTCCAGAGGTATATTTCTTTGTACCGATCTGATTTATAGAATGTGCAATGTCAATGGGGGAACTGGGACTTTTTTTTTCTTTTAAGCCATTCCAGGCATTTCTTGATGTTTCTTGCTGCAGACCTAGATGGTATCGGAAACCTCCATTTGCGTTATCAGTACTGATGTGATCCAGAGGCTCTCTCAGCTGAGCTGAAAAACAGCATAAGTGTGTTCAGGTTAGAGGTTTAAGAAATTCATTACTTTGGAAGATTTTTCCTCAGTTTTTAAGGGGTATGGGGAGGTGGGATAGAAAGGAAGGAACTATTTCATGGTCTTTAAAAAAAATTTCAAAGTAACTAAAATTTAAAAAATAAAACTAAGTAACTGAAGAAGAAAGGTTGGTTTAGCCCTCAATATTGAGTAACATTTCTAGGCTGTGACATCAGTGTGTACCTTTTGTTTTGGAATAAACTAAAATGACTCTCAAATTTGAAAGATACGTTTTGAACTCCAATACAATTTAAAATAAATTCCACTATGTGACTAATGTGTCAATCACTGCCTTTTAAATATAGTGGGTGCAGAGTACATTAACTGAAACACCATTTCTGAATAATTTGTTTCCAAATTGTACCACTACTAGTACACTTCTAAATATTTACTTAATTTAAAACAGGAATCAAAGTTGATCTCCCTCGGTGGAAAGAAATATTGTTAATTTACCACTCAGGTAATATATGTAGTACTATTAAAAGGACTAGGGAGTTTTACAGAAATTACAATATAGCAAACTCTTGATAGAATAAAACCACTTTTCAAATGCACTTTTTAAGAAGTGTTTTCTCTTTTAGCTATAGACAGAAATTGAATATTTGAATATGCTACTGCCATAAATACAAAATAACTTAATATTGACAATATTCTGCTTTTTATGTGTAATATGTCAGCAAAAAGGGTAGATTAGAAATTTAGATTACACTACTAGGTGTGAATAGTAATGCTATATTTTCCCATCTTTAATTACAGGAACAGATTTCTTTTATATTTGATTTGGCCATAACTACTACTTCAGATTTGATATATTTGATTAAATGAAGCTGATATTTAATCAGCCTCATCTCTCTGCTTTACCTAAACAATGAATGCATCCTTTCTGCCATGGCATAGAAGCAACACAAAAAGAATAAAAGAGTTGAGAAGAGAGAGAGAGCAGAGATAGCTAGGTTATATGAGGAATAGGGTAATTCCAACTATACATCATATGGTTACAATTCCCCCAAGGGAAAGAGAGTCTGACAATATCAAACAAAGAAAAATGAGTGGGTGTGTGTTATTTAAACCTCTTGGTTAAATTACATCTTTATTATGTACAGTTTGCATATATGATATAATATAATGCATTGCAAAGAACTCCTCCTTCCCTTCTGTGTCTTTTGTATTTGTCTCCACCCTCCCTTCTGCAGCTCTAATTATCATCTGTCTTTCATACTCTACACTCATACACAAAACATTTTTATGTTATTCAAAGAATGACATCTCAGTATCTTCAAAAAAGTGAAGTTAGGGTAAAAATATTCAAAAGCACCAGAGTCCAATTTTCAAAAGTGACAGGCATTCAGGAACTTAATTCCCATTGGAAAAAGTCAGTGGGATTTAAGTGCTTTTGAAAATTTTACCCTTCACACTTCAAATCATCATTTAAATAGGCACAGAGTTGTTCTGCTTCTGGTCAGCACTGAACAATGAGGGAGGACTATAAAATTATGTATTATAACCTTACTGTTGGTGCTAGTTGTTTTTATTAGTAAAATAAATGAAAAAAATCAGAAAGTTAATGATGGTAGCCAAAGGAGAGGATGACCTCATTTCAGAGTTATACAGTTTGACTATCAAGCCTCATTTATGCTATTGTAGGCAGTTATTCTTGTACCATTTACTATCCTTTTAGTTCATAATGGGTTTATCTGCATAGAAAAACATTTAAATATTGAAGGGGGCACAAAGGAACACATAATAATAATCCGTTATTTTAAGTACCCTCCCATGTTTCCTCCCGGAAGCCAGACTGCGCCCCCCCCCCCCCCCCCCCATGGAAGCGAATACTATTTAATGTCTAATTTCTTTTGTAATACTAGAAGCACATCCCATTTTACTGGATTATTTCACCACACATAATTAGCGGTGTCCTTGTCTCACAAATAAGGCAATATTAATTTATTAGACAAGTAAGTAATTACATGACTGGGGCAAGTAACAGCATTTCCTTAGTTTGTATAGATCATGCAAACTTGACAATTAAAGAGACAACATTCTTAAATTCATACCATTTGTTTGTATGCTTCCAAGCCACTGCTGCATTGTTTCAGTCTGGGACTTCTGTTCTAATAAACCAATACTGGGCTTCATTGGACAGAGATAATTTGAGCTAAATACACAGAAATATTTGTAAGTGTTTCCATAACAATAAACATGAATATTTATTGGCTTTTGAGTCTAAAGCTAAATACATTTGTACAAAGGGGCTCTTTTACTGAATGAGTAGTATAGCTTTTGTGAAATAAAAGTGACATCTATAAACAAGATTATACTGTATGTTTGTATAACATAAGAGTAATACTATTCCAGATGCAGAGACTGTAACAGAACATTTTTGGGGCTAAGAGAATCATGTTGAACTTTGGAGATTCCAGATAACATGGGACAGGTGCACCAGGCAAATAGAGCAAAAAAGCCAATATTTCCATTACTATAGTCTAAAATAAATATATATATTTGTTTAGAGTTATACTATAAGTTAATTGAAGTTCGGCAAATTCAAGTCAGCCAGTGCTCTCATCAGTTAGGACCTGGAACTTGCACATGCAGAGGACAATGGCTACTGGTTAAGCATTGCATTTGGGACTTTCTTCCCCCACCCCTCTGCAGCCCCCAGGCAGCTACACTGGCAGAAACCACATCCTCCTCCTACTTGGCATCTAAGCCCTGCTTGCAGAGACTTTCAGCAGTCAAGACTTGCTCCTCCCCTCACGGTGGGACGCTGCAGCTTTCACCAGGGACATATAGGAGCAGAGCTCGTTTTTGAAACACGAATAGAAAATGCATTTGTGCTGACTGAAATGTAAATATATGTTTTTCTACTATAGCTTATTCCATGACATTATGCATTTAACAAGATAGATAGTTCTTCTAGATTTTATTTTAAAGCTGCCAATTCTAAATCAGACTGATTCTTACTGTGTTTGGTCTTTCACAGGTGGAGATGTGTGCTTTTCAAAAGAACCAGAACTACAGGTAGTCTTATCCTTAAATATAGGAGGAATATCACCATAGCTGTTTACAGGTGAAAATCTTTCTGTATTTTCCATCACTCCTACTCTGGTCGTTGAAAGCAGTTCTATGGAATGGCATCTTTCCACGGTGTTTGATATTCCTTGAGTCTGACTGCGAGATGCGCCAGACCTATCAGAAGAATGGGCCCTCCGAAGATAACGTGAATGCGGCCTCTCTTCAGTAAGTTGCATTGTTCTTCCCCTACCACTTATGCCAGTTTCTTTTCCCTGAATTCCCCAGCGATTATAAGAACTGCTTCCATCCACAGATGAAATGTCACTGGAATTCTTATTTTTAGGGAATACAGTCATTTTATTTGGGAGTGGCTGACCAACCAAGAGCCTCTTCTTTTCCTTCAAGCAACCACTTATACTGACACTGGAGGAGCCAGTAAAGGCTGTAGAGATTGTGGCATTTCCACTGTCCATTGAATCCTCCACGGTTCCTGAATCTTTACTTCGTGCTGAGTTATATCTGGACATAAAAGGATGATCCAGCACAGATGAAAGACTTAAACGATCTGCTGGGTTTTTGCGAAGTAACCGGTGTATAAGGTCTTGAGCCTCCCCTGACAAAAAAGTTGGCATTTCAAAATCTGCTAATACTACTTTATTCAATGTGTTCTTGACTGTGTCAGTGTCAAAAGGTGGTTTCCCAATAAGAAGAGTATAGAACATACACCCCAAAGACCACACATCAGATTCAAGTCCATGTGCACTCCGTGTGGCTATTTCTGGAGAAATGTAATTAGGAGTTCCACACATTGTGTAATGCTTTTCATGAGGCATTTTCAATTGCGTTGCTAGTCCAAAATCAGCAATCTTGATGTTCATATTACTGGTGAGTAGAAGGTTAGAAAGGGTGAGGTCCCGATGTAATATTCCATGAGAATGAAGATACAACATCCCTGTGATAATCTGATGCATAAAGTGTCGCGCTGTTAGAACAGAAAAATAAGAGATCTGGTTTTAGTAGAATATTTGAAACAGTAAGCATCAAAACATGACTTTTTAAGTATCTTCTTATATGCCCCAATCGGATCATTTATTAGGATCAAAGGACTACTAAAAATGTGTAATAACTGTTATTATATTAAAGGGATTAGAGAAGAGATTATTTGCTGGTACCATAGTCTTGATGAGGCAGCTAAGCAGTATTTGTTTCTAAGGCAAATCCATGAAACACAGTAACGGTACTTGTAATCCAGTAATCAAATCTGTTTCTTTGCCACTGTGCAAAACCACACTGAATCAAAAACTTGGGTACAAATTGAAAATATTTAAAACTGGCCCTAGATGCTTTGACAACTTATTAACATGCGGTAGTGATTTTATTTTTGAACACCCAAGAACAGTGGCTTTTAACCTGTGGTCCGCGGACCGCTGGGGGTCCACAGACTACGCCTAATGGGTCCGCAAAAGGTTGTCGTTACCTTAGAATGGTGGTTTTCAACCTGTGGTCCATGGGGGTCCGCAGACTGTCTAAAGATTTCCAAACGGGTCAAACAACTCCATTTGAAAATTTTTTAAGGGTCCACAAATGAAAAAGGGTTGAAAAAAAAAAATCACTGCCCTAGAAGTTAGTATATAAAGCAAATTCCTAGAACCAATCTATTTTGTATGATGTATAGGTTATATACACAAGAGACCGGGTATTTGGACACAGTGTAACAGATCACTAACAAGCTGGCACAGATGTCAACAATTTATGAAAACACAAATAATCTTGAGCAGTCCCTTCTCCCACTAAACTAATGTAAAAGTTACAATTAGAAACTGTTTTCCCTACCACAACAGGTAAAGCGATCATGCAACAGAGAAAAGCAAGAGCGCAGTCTAGAACAAGAGGGCGAATGCCATAAGGCTTCACACAGACTGAATAGTGTCCTGTACCACTGCTTCAGGATTATGGCTACGGCAGGAAGCACTGTTCGCTGAGGCAAATGACCATTAACCCCTCTTCCATCCCATACACATTACAACATAAACATTTCTTCTCACTTCCTTTCCATTACCAATCCTTATTACAGCTCAAGGAATTCACTCTTCCTAATTGTGTACGTGATGCACTCTTGGCAAAGTGCCTGAAGCACATAGGAAAAAAAAGTTGCAAGTTATTCTAAAATACAGTAAAATCACCTCTATAAGGCAGCCTTCTGCCCTGAAACCACTCAGAAGTATTCCCAAATGTACTGTGTACAAGTCTGCGTCATCATTAGACCACCTCTAAATTCAGTCAATGACTCTACATAATGACATAAGAGCAGGATCTTATTCAACAAATCCTTATGACTAGTGAGAAAAATAAGTTTGTACCGCCCTCAGTGCCTGTTGGCACTGGAGAGACAACACAACTAGAAGAGGAATTATATTCACTTGTATTTCGTTAATGAATTGTTTACAAGTTCCAATCAGTTGCACCTGTGCAATCCCACTGGAGACAATGGTGTTACCTTCAGAACAGAACTGCATTTTAAATTTGGTAGTCATCCCTAGGGATGCACTGTATTCTTCAGTACTTCTGCCTCCCACCTGGAGTGCAATTAAAGACATATTGGTTGGAAAGCAACACCAACCACCATCCTTCAAATTGCAGAAGCTAGCCTACTGGCCAACTCCCTTATTCCCCTCCCCTACCCCAATATATTCAGTCTCTTTTCCCACTCCTTTAGGAGTCTGGATAGGGCAAAGACCTTAAGAAAACTTTGGGGAGAGAGGAGTGAATTGTACTGGTAAAAGTCACCATTCCTCAGAAAATACTACTTTGAGTCTAGCAGACAGTATTTTTTAAATAACTTTTTCCAAATGGGTTAAAGCATGCCGCTTTGCAGCTTCATGTTCTATCACTTGATTCTGGCTCCTGAGTCTGTTATGGGGATACCACCTATAAGGGATGATGCAAAGCTTTAAACAGGTGAAAGACAATGAATTGCACTTACAGTTATTTCAGTGCTTTAAAGAAAATCCCAAAATGTACAATAACATCTGTTCTGAGCCACTATTCAAGAGACGAACAAAAATCGGTTGTTTGTCTACTTGACAAGGAACTCTGGCAATAACAACATGGGGATTTGTGCTTTTTTAGCAACAATTTCCATATGAAATATGCACAATTTATAAGTATATGGGGGATGCTTTTTTCTAACTGCCAGCCCTGCTAACTCAATATGGATTCTTTCCTCCCAATGTATCATTCATCATCATTAGCAAAGAGTTCCACAAGTCAGATTAGGCCCTCAGTACTATATGGACAGCCACATTGTTTTCATATCCACCTCCATTTTGAAACTTGGTAAATAGTTCCAATGATGCTGCACAAAACAAACCAGACTCCAGCTCTTTTTTGACCTATGTCAGATCTGCAGTATCAAGAATAAAACCCCCCAGCAAAAACAGAAAATGTGGCTGTTCCAATGTTCCTGTTAGGGCTGTTGATTAATCACAGTTAACTCAAAAAAATTAATTGTGATTAATCACACTGTTAAACAACAGAATACCAACCAATTGAAATTTATTAGATATTTTGGATTTTTTCCTATATTTTCAAATATATGGATTTCTATTACAACACAGAAAAAAGTGTACAGTACTATTTTATTACAAATATTTGCACTGTAAAAATGATATAGTATTTTTCAATTCACCTCATACAAGTACTGTAGTGCAATCTCTTTAACGTGAAAGTGTAACTTACAAATATAGATTTTTTTTGCTACATAACTGCACTCAAAAACAAAACAATGTAAAACTTTAGAGCCTACAAATTCACTCAGTCCTACTTCTTGTTCAGCCAAATGCTAAGACAAACAAGTTTGTTTACATTTACAGGAGATACTGCTGCCTGCTTCTTATTTACAATGTCACCTGAAAGTGAGAACAGGCATCCGCATGGCACTTTTGTAGCTGGCGTTGCAAGGTATTTAGGTATATATGTATATATGCCAGATATGCTAAACATTCGTATGCCCCTTCATGCTTCAGCCACCATTCCAGAGGGCATGCTTCCATGCTGATTATGCTCGTTAAAAAAATAAAGTGTTAATTAAACTTGTAACTGAACTCCTTTGGACAGAACTGTATGTCTCCTGTTCTGTTTTACCCGCATTCTGCCATATATTTCATGTTATAGCAGTCTCAGATGATGACCCAGCACGTTAGTTTTAAGAACACTTTCACAGGAGATTTGACAAAATGCAAAGAAGGTACCAATGTGAGATTTTTAAAAAATAGCTACAGCCTTCAACCCAAGGTTTAAGAATCTGAAGTGCCATCCACAATCTGAGAGGGACGAGGTGTGGAGCATGCTTTCAGAAGCCTTAAAAGAGCAGCACTCAGATGCAGAAACTACAGAAGCCAAACCATCAAAAAAGAAAATCAACCTTCTGCTGGTGGCATCTGACTCAGATGATGAAAATGAACATGCGTCGGTCTGCTCTGGATCATTATCAAGCAGAATCCATCATAAGGGTGGTTGAAGTATGAAGGGACATATGAATCATTAGTGCATCTGGCACAAATATTTTGCGACACCGGCTACAACCGTGCCATGCAATTTCAGGTGACATTGTAAACAAGAAGTGGGCAGCATTATCTCCTGCAAATTGCAACCAAACTTGTTTGTCTGAGCAATTGGCTGAAGCAAGACTGAGTGGACTTGTGGGCTCTAAGGTTTTACATTGCATTCAAAAATAAAAGTTATTTTTTTGTACATAATTCTACATTTGTAAGTTCAACTTTATCATGAAAGATTGCACTACAGTACTTGTATTAGGTGAACTGAAAAATACTATTTATTTTGTTTTTTACAGTGCGAATATTTGTAATAAAAAATAAATGAGAAGTGTACACATATTCTGTGTTGTAATTGAAATCAATGTTTGAAAATGTAGAAAACATCCAAAAATATTTAAATAAATTATATTCTATTTTTTTAATCGCACAACAGTCCTAGTTCCTATTGTATGGAGATGTTACTCATACGTAATACAAGGGACGCAAATCTGTGGAGTAAGAATGTGCCAATTTTACAGTCATATTTCAGACTAGAACTGTAATCTAACAAAGGTTAGACCTTAATGTTAAAAGGGAAGATCTATCTAGGCATCACTGAAGACCAGTTTTTAATATATTATTTCTAGTAGCTTATATTTCTAGACTTATAAGGAGGGATGCAAGAAATCGGTTTCCCAAAGAAAAACATGGAATTTGCATTTTTACAAACAATCTTCAGTTTTTACATTGTGAAAAAATAAAAATATATTAATTTTGCTGAAAGTACCAATGTCACTTATTCAATACATACAACCTCCCGCTCTTGTGATTGATTTTTGAATGCGCTTTAAATTTACAGTGGAACTCCTTTTTAGCCGATCTAATTGGGACCAGGGCCAGAATGGCTAATCAAAAATTGGGATAATCAGGAGAATTGGCCAAGAGCTTTCTATCCCTTACTTTAAGATGCAGTGGGGGGTGCTTGGGCAGTCAGCCCCACACAGTGGGGGCCCACTGGAGCCACAGCCAGCCCCAGGCTGCTGGTGGTTTGGTTAATATGGAGATCCAGATAATGGAGGCTTGGATTAACGGGGTTCTAATCAATAAAACATTGTGTTCTACTGATAACTATATATATTGTGGCTAAGGAAACTAAAGTTCAGCGTTTCATTTTAATCACAGAAAAACATGGATTTTTATCTTTTTTTAATCAGAGAATTTGGGGTTTTTTAAAATCACAGAAAACTAGGATCCCTGCTTATAAGTCACAGTTGTTGTTATTCTATTATTCCTGTCCCAAACAGGACTAACAAGAAAACAAAGAAACTATGCATCAAATATATATGCAACTGTAGCAAAGTCTTTCAAGTACTACTAGATTTAGAGTTGCATAGAATTGCTCCAAGGGAAAGCAATGACAATAAAATATTTTTAAAGGGGACTTTTTTCTATCAAAATTAAATGCCTGTTTAATGATAAACAAATAATCCAACGCACTTTCTTCTTCAGAGAAAGGCTTCATTCTGTTCTTTAGATATCTGCTCATTTCTCCATTGTGACACATCTCTAGTATCAGGTACACGTAGTTGCTATCTTCAAAATAATTATAAAGCTAGAACATAAAAACAGAATAAAAACAGTTAGAATATTTTTCCAATGAAGACTGCAGAATTTTAAGGTAGTGTACAAAGTGTAAGGTTATTCTTACCTCAAGTATAGAAGGATGTTTTAATTGACAATGTATCTTCACCTCATTTTGAACTCTCTGTACCATTCCAGCTTTGTGCATGGCCTTTTTGTCTATCTGAAAAGGGACCAGAGAATATATTTTTCCAAACATCAGTGTTTTAGTACTTACATACAAGTTTAAGTAGTTTCAAGACTCATTTTAAGATAAATCCACAATTGAATGGATGTTGCGAATGCTACCATCTGACTCTACTTGTGCGGACTATATATTGCATTTTACAAGTTCTTTTGTAACCCTACAAATACCCAAGTTCCTTCTACATTTAACTTTTTTTTTAAATCAGTATATCTGCACTGAGTTTAAATCACAATATTAAGCACTGAATACCTTGTTCTTAGTAGTAAACACCGAGAGATTTGGAATAATATTTGATTGTTAAACAAGCAGTTATGCATGCAAATCTAGAAGCACTAAAAAAAGGAGACACTAATAAAACAGATAAGAAATATTTAGGCATATTTAATGTGGTAAAATTGAATATTTATATACAATATGTAGTCAATTTAAATGCAACCTGAAAATATAATCTTGTTAAGACAAACCTATACAGGTTTTAATTCTGTATTAATTCTAGCAAAAGTTTTGCCAAATTGTTAATATGAATACGTTTATAAAATACAAACAGATATTTTGATAAAGTATAAGCCAGCCTTCCAAAACAATCAAGATTAACCAGCCCAGGCACAAAATCTGTTTACCCACAATTACCACAAAGAGGATAGTAATGAAAAATCTAATGATTTTTCTTTTTTAGCAGATGAGTAAAGTACATTTCTTGTCCATGAGTCAGTGGAATTTTGCAAGCCTACTGAAAACTCAGGTCCTAATCCTGCAAACTACTCTGTGTGAGCTGAACCCCCTGCACTCATTTGGAACCTCACTGATATCAGGATCAGGCTCTTAGAATATAAATTCTGAGGGAGGACTTGTGGGCCAGATCCTCAGATTATAAATTACCCTCCTGTAAATTATCATAGCTCCATTGAAATCCATGAAAATTTACACAGGCTGAGGATCAACCCCATCTTTTATGTGTTTCTACTGCACTTAGCATGAAGAGGCCCCAATCAGATTGGGATGTCTCGGCATCACCCCAATATACTTAAAATATCTATATCAACTTTGCAATGTGCAATTCAATCACTAGCTCTTAGTCACAAAACCTAATGCAGGGCATTAGAGATGCAACCACAAGCAAAGTTGGGCAAGGGAGGAGACGATACCAGCAGTGAGAGGCAATATTCTCACAGCAGTATGCATAGCTATAGTAGGACAGGCATGCGCCGAGGTGACTCGTCCGCCAGTGGTTGCACCTGGGTAAGGCACATTGGCGCACACACACTACACACATTCTCCCCCCGTGTATGGGGCGGTAGTAAAACTTACCATTTTGATGGCCACTTCCAGGCCAGTTTTTAGGGATATTGCCCTGTAGACCCCAGCGAAGGAGCCCTTCCCCAGAAGGTTCCCCACCTTGAAATCCTGAGAGAAAGAGAGAGAGAGAACGAACACCTCACAGTTAGTCTTCCATCACTGTGCAGGGTGCCCCTCTTCCAGGGGTGCTTGAACAATTTTTATAGTGGGGGTGCTGAGAGTCATTCAATCAAACTGTAAACTATGTATATGATGGAAACCACTTCAAGCTGCAGCACACACACCCCCCCCCCCACCCCACCCCAGCACCTTTAATTCCAGCACCTACTATGCCCTCTTCCCGGCCCACGGGGGGGACGGGACGGGGACGGGCGCCAGGAGCGTACCAGGATGGAGCTCTCCCCCGCCCGGCTGCGAGACATGCCGGCAGAGGCAACGCGGCTGGGCGTGGGGGTCAGAAGGAGACTCAGCAGCCACTCCGGCATCTTCCCCGGAGCTTGCACTCTAACACAGTGACCAGAGGGGAGCAGCAACCGCTGCGCCGGAGCCGGGCAGCCTTCCCGCCGGCTCTCCCGCGCCTGGGGGACCAGAAGGGAGTACAACGGCAGCCAGCTCCCGCTGCCATAGCAGCGGCGGCAGAGTCACCTCCCGTCGTCCCGCCAGACAGCCCTAAGCGGCCGCAAAGAGATGCGCTTCCCTTTGGGGGTGCTCCGCCCCACAAGCGGGCACGAGGGGCCTGAGCACCAGTGACTACTAGGATCCCGAGGGACAACTGAAGCGAGATGGCAACAGATGTGCACGGCAGGGAGAAAGCGAAAGAGGCCCACACACACTCTGAGGGCCGTGGCCAAGCTGTTTACAAGGGAACTTAGCTGGGCAAAGGGTGACGCACAGAAGCCTTCTCTGTCCCTGCCGTACGTAGGGAGACCAACCTGGAGCTCTGCAATCACCCTCCAGCGAGAACAACCTCTTGTCAGCTAGGGACGCTCAGCCATGGCACACAGACAACACCCTGTACCCTAAAGGGCTGAGCCCGACTGCAACAGCTGGGTGTAGGGTAGGCGGATCCCAACCTCCTTTTCACTGCCTAGGGTTCTAACCTAGGCCCTAAATGTCCCTTCATCACTACAGTTGATTTGGCTACAACACAGTTAAAGGGACAACCACGCTAACTAGTCCCCTGGCTCAGTGTTACTCTCAGGGCAGACAAGCGTTAGTATAAAATATTGGTCTTCCGTATACTTCCTGTCACTTCTATGTGAACAATAAGGTAGTATTAGTGTTGACAGGGATGTATGGTATTATGGAGGACCCATAGCTAGCAAGAAAACACTGTCACCAGACAATGACCCACCCCTTCAGTCTGAGAATTTCTATGGGAAAGCATTTGTTATAGTCTCTGGCCCTGATCTGCAAAGTACCTCTACATCGACCCCAATCTTCCAACACCACGACTCTCCAGTCCAGACAAAACTCCGATTGACCACAACCAGAATCATACACACGTTCTGAGTCATGACATGAGTAGCGGCTTCCAGTACAGACTGGTAGCAGAGTAACTTCAAAATACGCCAAAATCTTGGTCTTTGCCTTCTCCTTGATGTACCAAAGGCTACACCAGTGACTGGCCAGAGACCGCAGCGATAGGTGCTTCTGAAACGCATGCGACAGTGCAGTCACAAGTGTCTGCTGCACTGCAGCCAGCTGGCCACGGGGCTTGCGGTCACTGGGAGACAGAAGCCGCGGGATTCGTGCGGGGTCTGGACAGCAGAGCAGTCAGGCGAACACACCCCCAGAGGCAGCAGAAACCATCTGCCTGTAGTTTGGTCTGAGATCAGGTTGCACCAGAAATACTAGGCTGGGGGAGAGAGCAGGGGTTGCCGAGGAGCAGACGGTGCTATTGAATTCACACTTGCCACCTGCCGGTGTTCAGGCTGCCAGGAGGTGGTGGGCATGGCCGGGGGACAGGACACCCTAGCCCCGTGTCCTCCTCCCCAGTCGCGCTTACTGCGCCGGGGCGCCCCCTGGGAAGCGTTAGGCCCTGCGCCAGCACAACACAGCCGGGGGAGGAATTCACTCCCCGCGCGGGGGGGGGAGGCACCACCTCTGCAGGTAGCAGGAGGGGGCGGGGCTGCTGCTCGGAACGTCCCGCCCGGAGGAATTGGTCGGGTCCTGCCCCTCTCCGCTCAGGGGAATGGTGGGGTCTCGGCCCCACCCCCACGCGGGGGACGGTCGGTCCGCACCTCTATCTTCTCGCCGATGCAGGTCGCCATGGTGCCGGCCAGCCGGCCGCTCCTCCCGCGTCCTCTCTATGATTTCCCCTCCGAAGCGCGGCTGCGGCGCCCCATTATGGCCGCGGCCTCGGCCCGCCGTGCCCCAGGCCGCTCCTTCCCTGCTCCAGGGCCCGGCGGGAACCTCTCTCCCTCCACATCACCATTTTGAAAAATTGCGCCGTTAACCCTCCTAGAGCGAGGCTGCGGTTGACGTAATCACGCTCGCTCGGAAGCGCGAGTAGCTCTATGTTGGGCATAATAGCGATGGCGCATGCGCAGTTGGCTGAGTACTCGCGCGAAATAAACAAATGTATGATTGCTGCGCATGTGCGATATGGAACGCAGAGCCATCCCGGGGCGGTCTGGCCCCATCTGCAGGCTGCTGCTGGGAATGCAGCGAAGAACGTTTAATTGGATGCAGCCACACTCCTGAGTTGTGAGGGCTCTTCCACTCAGTATTATTAGAGCCTGGTGAACTTGACCTGGTAAGTTTAGATCCAGAGCCGAATCTGAACTCTCCCAGAGTTGGGCAGTAGGGGGAGGAATTCATATCCTTGATTCCAGTGTGGGCCTTTCCCTAATAACAAAGAACAAATCATTACTCACTCATTAGTAATTACTGCCGCAGGGCTGGTCCCTGGCTGTGGAGTGAACTTCTCAAAGGAACTACGAACTATCCCGAAGCCAGTAGTGCCTCTTTCACAAATTATTCGTGAGTCATGGGCTTTTGGAGCCTGCAGGGGCAGCTCTCCCAGTGACTGAAAAGGTAATATGTATTCCCACAGTTTTCAGGGCTGCCCAGCATGTAGCAACAGGAGCAACCTAACCTGTGAATGTCAAAGGAGCAGGAGTTGAAGCAGCCACTGCCTCAGCAGCAGCTCCTAGTATCCCTGCTCCTGAAAGAGTACTGGCCAGGTCCTGACTCTTGGTCAAGTTTTGAGAAGTGCAGGCCCTGGTGGGGGGTGTTGGGAAATAAAATACAGAGGCAACTGGGGCTGGGGAAGTGTTTCCAGGCCCGGTGGCCCTGTAGGGGGAGGGAAGAGTCAGGGAGTGTTGCTTCATGCAAAAGCTAAACTAATCCCATATTGTTTTCACTGTGATATTATCACTTATATGAGTGGTTGATAACAGTTGTTGAATAGAAACACTCATAAATAATTTTTGGAATATTAGAGTTACTTTCAACACTTACTTTTTGTAATATTTAATTGAAGGAGATTAGACTGCTCCCTAAGACTGCTGTTACTGGTTAAATGCTCCTTAGTTAACATTGATTAGTTATTTCATACTTTGTGAATATGTCATCTGTTCTTTGTTCATATGTAATGACAGAACATATTTCACTTTTCCTGTTGTGGACAATACAGTGAAACCCCCCTATAGCGCGCCCCGCCATAACGCGAATTCGGCTATAACGCGATCATAAGGTGGCTCCCGCTGCCCCAAGAAAAAAAAGCATCCAGAGCGTGCTTCCTCGCCTGGAGCCAACCCTGGCTCCATCTCCTCCCCATCTCCCCTGTTCCTTCCCCCCCACCCCTTCCCCCCTGCCTCCACTTCCCCTTTTGGCAAGAAGGGAAGAGACCGGCTTGAAACTCAAGCTAGTCAGTTTCAAGCCGGTCAGTTTCAAGCCCTCTCTTCTCTTCTCCCCAAAGCAGAGAAGTTTGATCAGCTTGAAACTGACCAGCTTGAAACTTCTGCTTTGGGGAGAAGAGAGAAGAGACGGCTTGAAACTGGCCAGCTTGAAAGTTTAACATCTCTTCTCCCCAAAGCGGAGAAGTTTCAAGCTGGTCAGTTTCAAGCTGGTCTCTTCTCCCCAAAGCAGAGAAGTTTCAAGCCGGTCAGTTTCAAGCTGGTCAAACTTCTCCACTATGGCCAGAAGAGAAGAGACCGGCTTGAAACTGACCAGCTTGAAACTTCTCCGCTTTGAGACCGGCTTGAAACGGTAATTTTTTGTAACCCCCCTATAACGCGACCCCGCATTTATCGCGATGGAATTTTTTGGACCCCAATTATCGCGTTATAGCGGGGTTTCACTTTACCTACTTTTCTCTAAAATCCCCGCTCCTGGTGTATTCCTTTGCACCCCGTTCAGTTACATTCAGAAAACAGAGTTAATGTGAAGTTTGTTAATATGTATGTGTGTACCTCATCAACCCTAAAAAGTGTTATAAATTCTGTGTGCAAGTGGATCGTGATGCGTTAATTAGGTCAGTGGTTCTCAAACTGTTTATTATCCCAGCCTTTCTTTTATCAAAGGAAATAAACTAGGCAGGGAAAGAGTCACAACAGTAATAGGAAATAGATGCGAGTCCCCTATTATAGGGGTGAAGAGAGGATAAGAGGAGGCTCCAGCTGAGCAGCTTGGGGAAGGTGTGCATTTCAACCTGAAATCATTACACACACATTGGCAGAGGACTAGAGGGGCATTAAAAAGTCAAAAGACAAACTAAAACATAATTATACATTTTTTAAAATCTCATGGGGCAGGGGTCTGCCTCATGTTTTGTTCTCTTGAGAGGGTCTGACTCATGATTTTTGATCTCTTCTTGGCAGTACTGCAAACCTCACTGCCTTCCTCTTCAAGTGTATGGCACAAATCTTTGATCTTGCCTTCTCTAATATAAACACAAAGCAGCATATACATAATTATTAAAAGAAAGCCCCTACCTTAACACTACGCTGCACAGTTTCCACTGGAATAAGGATTGAGATAGAAAATGAACCACAGGTAAGATTTATTAGTTATGTTGCTTAATGCACTACTGGAAAGTACCCAGTTACTATGGTGATCAGGGCTGTCTGAAGAAGAACCTACATAGAATAGAATAAAATTAATAGTTTTATAGCAGCATAAGTTTACACATTACTTTGTGACTAGAGTAACACAAATTCCCTCCCTTTCATCATTATATCCCATAAGCCTGGAACATTAAATGTCTGAATATGAACAGAAATTAGGACAATGAATTGGTTGTTCAGAGAAAATGGACGGTCAATTGTCTATGTGCTAGTTTATGATGAATAGATGTGGAAAAGCTTCCCAATCATATGTTTCAAAAAGGAGTAAATAATAAATCACCACATAAAATGCACATTATAAGGAAATGGTCCTTCAAGGACCCTCTATATTCTTACATCTAGAAATATGATGTTTCTCTTGTGATCACAGTGTGATGATTTGTGACATTTGTCATCAGATTTATTACTTTTATAAAATATGGGCATGAGTTTGGTGATGTTTTATAATTATTATGAAAGTGACAGGCTTACGTTATTGGATAGCACCATGACCAAACATAATATAGAAGGTTAGTTCTCTCTCTGCAGACATACCTAATTTAATGTTGATGAAAGGTACTTGTGTGCCCTGAGTTTAAAGTAGATTAAAGCAGAAGGGGGAGCTCTCATCACATCTGCCAAGAATGAGGGAGAGCCATGTGGGAGCACTGCTTACCCAGCCAGAGAAAGGAGGGGATTGGAAGGTCCCTTCTGTTCTGCTTTTAGCAGAAGAGGTGAACTGAACTTCCTTCCACTCCCCTTACTTCAGCTCTGAGGAGGAAATATATTGCTTCTATAATATTATTGCATGGTGAAACCAGTAGCAACTTTTTTGTTTTTTGGAACCACCCCAGTTGTATTGATTACAGTTCTACATCATTATTCAAATATCATTTCACTTAAAGCAGTAGATTTTTGATAGTTCCTTGAATGATCCTTTAAGATAGGTCTTACTATATTCACATTTCTATAACTCCTTCCCTCCAAAGATTTCAGCATTGCACACACATTATTTAATCACAGTTCTCCTGAAAAACAAGTATATATCATTATCCCTATTTTACACCTGGAGAAACTGAGGCATATAAAGTTAAGTTACTCTCCCTAGGTCATACATGTCCATCTGTGCCAAAGAGGCTGATGCATTTTTACTGGATTGTAGCTTGGTTTGCTGACGGATCTCAAGCTGTCATGAAGGTTCAACAGGGATGCCTTTAGGATCCTGAGAGGTCCTACATTGCCAGAACAAAAGTTGGGGGAATATAAGCCATGGAAGAGTGGTGAGAAATTGTATGAGGGCTCTTCTGAAAAGGGTGTAGCACAAAAAGAAGAGTGTGTGTGTGACGTTATCTGATTAAAATATGACCATATAGATCATTGTTGCAACCACTGTTATATATTTGCAGCAGATCTTGTACAAAGGTTGTCAAGTGAGGTGTCTATGAAAAGGTTATGCTTTGCTGGTTATGATTATGCTATCTGTATGCATGTATCATTTTTATATTTGAAGTTATAAGTATTGGCTCTATACTTGGATTTCAAATGTTTGCTCCTGGGGTAATGCCCACAAAGTAACGCCCAGCATATCTTGGAGGGACTATTCCACTTAAGTGGCTCATCAAGAAATACTGGGTTGACAATGGACCAGGGGAGACGCCCATCTACACTGAGTGGACTGTCATGTAAATGTTCTGTCTCTTTCAGGGCCAGCTCTAGGCACCAGCAAAACAAGCAAGTGCTTGGGGCGGCATTCTGGTGCCGGCCATGCCGCCCCTAGAAATGTGTCCCCACCGCCCCAGCAAGGCAGCCTGCCAGCTGCCACCTTCCCAGGGCTCTCCTGGATTTTGATGCGCTGGTAGTTCTGGTAGACGGTCTCTTCCATGTTGATTTCAAAGGGGCCAACCGACTGACACTCTGGGCAGGAACCGGGCTTCACCTCCTGGTTCTGGGACTGGAAGAAGGGCCCCAGGATGAAGCCGCACTTGCTACAGTTGTACTTGACCATGCTGAGCTGAGGCAGGACCCCTGTGCAGCTCATCACTACACCGCTGGTTCGGATCAGCTGGTTCAAGTGCAGCTGCCTGAGAGACTGCAGCTGTTCCACCAGAGGCAGATGCGAGATACGGACATGGATCTCCTGAGCAATCCAGTCGTATTTGGGGTACATGGCCAGCACCACTTCCTTGGCTGCTTCGTCGAAGATCTTCAGCTGGGGTGGGGAGCGGTTCCTGTTCCTCTACCCCCGTTACTTCCTGCGCCCCCCCTCGCCCTAGCTCACCTCCGCTCCGCCTGCTTCCCTGAAGGCGCCGCCGCTTTTCTTCTTCCCCCTCCCTCTCAGGTGAGGGAGTGGGGAGAAGTGGAGCAGTGGAGCAGTGGCATGTTCATGGGAGCAGGTGGAGCGGAGGTGAACTAGGGTGGGGGGTTGCGGGGGGGGCCACAGGAAGCAATGGGGTGGGGGAAATGCAGCACATGTGGGGGAGGAGGCAGGGCTGGGGATTTGGGGAAGAGGTTGGGAAGGGGCGGAGTTCAGGCGGGGCGGGGGGGGGGGGAGGGGCAAATTTTTTTTTGCTTGGGGCGGCAAAAATCCTAGAGCGAGCCCTGGTCTCTTTCATACACTTTATCCAGAAATTTGCCTGCGACATCTGCTCTGTTGAGTGGACTGTATCCTGGTCTTAATGATAGAACCATGTTAATGAAGTGTGGGTTCTCAATCACACGGAAAGGAGAGTTAATTGCATAAACAAACTGGGCAATTTTTTCATCAGTTACCTCTTTTTGTAATCTGCTGGTTCTTATCACAATCTTATCTATGGTTGTTTCTGGATGATGGAGTTTTTTTTTCCTTTTAGCTACAGGTAGGGTGACCAGTTGTCCCGATTTTATAGGGACAGTCCCGATTTTGCGGGCTTTTTCTTATATAGGGAGGGCCGGCACGCCCACTAGGCGACCCTAGGCGGTCGCCTAGGGCGCCAGGATTTGGGGGGCGGCGGGCGGCTGCCTCCCGGCTCCGCGGCTGAGCATGGAGCCGGGAGCCGGGGGGGCAGCTGGCCGCGACTGCCTCCTGCCTCCTGGTTCCGCGGCTGAGCCGGGAGCTGGGGGGGCGCCGTGGGCGGGGGGGAGGCTGCCGTGGCCCACAGGAGGGAGGCTGAGCTGCCGTGGGGGGGTGGGGAGCTGCAGGGGGGGGGGGAGCTGGCTGCCACGGGGGGGGGGGGCAGTATTTGCTGGAGTGGGGGACGCAGGGCTGGTGCAAGGAAGTTTTGCCTAGGGCGTGAAACTTCCTTGCACCGGCCCTGTATATAGGCACCTATTACCCCCCCACTCCCGTCCCTATTTTTCACACTTCCTATCTGCAACCCTAGCTACAGGTTACATACTGTGGCTATGTGACATACATGATTGGCAGATAACTCTGAAACTATAGAAAATGATAGTGATCTTGAAGGTGGATAGTTTTCAGAATCCTGTATGTTGAGGATGGGTTCTCCTAAACAAAATAAGTCAATGCAGTTATTTAATTATTACCATACTGCTCATTTAGTATTACTCATTACATTCACTGACACTCAGTACTACTTTGAAGGTGAAATTGTAAAAGGAAAATATGCCTATTTCAGCTATTTATTTTATATCACAACTGCATCAAAAATGATAGTACCATAGAGTAACCACTATATTTTTTGCTCAAACATGAGAATTCAAGAATAGTCCAGAAGGAAGACAGGCAGTTCCTAAGAAAGAAGTATGAAATAAAAAAGTTTACCAACCTGAAGATCCTGCATGTTCAGACATGTTCCTTTCATAATCTTCAATGCAGCTTCCTCCTGAGAAGGAACACTTCTCATGTTGTTTCATTTGGGCAACCAGGCCTTGCATTTCTTTGTTGCACTGTTTGCATTTTGCACGCATGCCTGTCTTACCCACAGGTAGAGGAACTTCATTAAAATATTCCCAAACTGGGTCTCTTTTACAGCCTCCTGCCATTATAGGTTTTCCCTTCTAGTGAGAGAATGGTATGGTAGATGTCAAATCAATTAAGGCTACACTCAGAAAGACCTCAAGACTCTGGAATATGCTGCTCAAACAGTTTCACTTTTGTTTCTACTGCCTGTCCCTCCCTTCTCACATTTATCTCCAGACTTCTTTTCCTTGTCCAGATCTGTTCCGCCCCCAACAATCTTCTGTTCATTGAACTTTTTGAAACTTTGCACTTTTAGAGAGAGGTAAGGGATTGCAAATTTGCAGAGGGACAATAGGGTTGAGGTCTGTTATTTCTCACCTCTATATATTATTTATTTTAAAACATTTTTGCTCTGGAGACACAAATCTACAGTTTGAGAACTGCAAAACTAAGCATCTCTGATGGTATCTTCTAGACTGAGCACTGAGTCCCATTGGGTAGATAGAAAGATTAACCTAAATAATCTATACAGAAGCCCCCGGAACCCTATAAGAGTGGGTCCCTAATCCATGAAATATTGTAACTCATTTACAAAACTTTTCTTAAACATTACATGAATATATTGTTTCATACTATAGAATTAGAATTTATAATCCCTATTCCATGATGAGATACCTTATAGCTCAAAGATTTCTTAATTAAAACTATCTTTAGATAGGTTTTTTCCTCAAAAAGCATTTTATCAAAAAAATCTAATTTAAATTTAAAAATCAGATTTTTTAGATTTTTTTTTAAATCATTGATTTTTATCAACCTTGGTTTATAGTGTAACAGAGATGAAACAGTTACTTGGGAAGCCTTGAAGTAGTCAGATATACTACATATATGTCTTAGCACACAGAGCTCATGGGTATATTGATGGGTTTCACATACAGACCAATACTTAAACATTATTAAACACTGGCACTGGCAAAGGGGTTGGCCATCAGCCATTGAATTCAAGTTTACAAATGGTAATCTATTAGCATTAGCTTTCCATGTGTTCTGGCAACAAGGCTGACAATATTGTATAGTTTCTCACAGTTTATATGTAAGTGTTTTTATTCGCTGTTCATTATTTCCCACTAGTTTTGACAGACACAGACAAGATTTTTCAGCAGTATTCACTGGTACAGAACCTAACAAGATTCACACTGAAAATATTCTCCACGGTTACATTGCACAGCTGGGAGCATGGCGGCACTGAGCGTTCGCTGTACGGCCAAGAACTTATCAAACGTTCTCATGGAACAATGGAAAGTGATAAACTAGTGCAACTAAAGAGCTGAATGTGGCCCATTACCTCTATAGAGCAAATTACTTAAATAATTAATATCTTGCTAAAAATTAGCCACAGTATATCTATTGTCAAGGACACATGAAGCCAGATCCTCAGCTGCTGTAAAATGTCATAGCTCCACTGATTTCAATTAAGCTGTGACACTTTACCCAGGTTGAAGATCTGGCTCTGTGACTAGGCTTAACAGCTTTTTGTTTGGCTTGTGCAAAATTGTCTCCATAGCAACTTCAACTCAACTAAAGTTCTTTGAATGGAGTAGTTCTGCTGGCTGGACATATTGTAGAACCTTTACAAAGGGGAATGGTCGCTGCTATAGCAAGTGGCACAGCAACCATACAGTAAGTACCTTAGAGTTTACAAAAACATTTATGTTTAGGATTTCATTCCTGATTCTCTGAACAGGAGTTTAACAAAAATGGAGAGTGTGTGTGTGTGTGTGTGTGTGTGTGTGTGTGACTTTTTACACCGTCAATTTGCTATTGTAACAATGATCCACTTAGGATATTTAAACTCAAGTTAAATTTGTAGACAATTTAGGTTTCATTTAGTTACTGTGCATTGGAAGTGAGAGTTTCACAAGAGTTAAGTTTCAAAAGGTGTCTGAGTTAGCATGGAATTTCATACATTTTACAAGAAAGATTTGAATGGAGAATCAAGGGATCTGACACTTTATTTCTTAATAGTTTCTTTTAATTGTATGGTTGCTTATAATTTTCTACAATATTTGTTAATATATTGCAATATTCTAGCTCAAAATTTTTAATCAAGAAATATAATTTTCACATTATTTGGAGCAGTAAAGCTTTACAAAAAATAAAAAATAGAGTACTTTTAGACAATAGTTGGGAGGTGACATTAAATTATACGACATTTTAATGATGTGTGGCTCCTGAATAAATATTGTATAAGTTTGGATATCATGACAAATTACTACATGATCTTGATGAGAGATGCTGTTATCAAGTAGATGGGGCAAGGGACTGAGATGGGTGTTCTAAACATTGACTTGAGATGTGGACTTGCATTAGGCCAACATTTTCAAATGAGGCTATTGAGTTGGCATGTAGGCCATGATTTTCAAAGGTGCTGAGCACCAAACATTCCAGTTAAAATCAATGAGAGATGTAGGTGCCCAGCACATCAAGCCCAAGCTGCGTAAAGTTGGACACCCAAAAAATTAAGGACCCCAAAATTAGTAGCCACTTTTTGAAAATTTTGTCTGTAATATGTTTTAGTTTCCTCTGTAAAAACGGGATAATACCTACCACTTCCTTGAGGTATTTGGAAGATGTATTAGTTGGTTTGTAAAGCATTAAAAATGTGAAGTAGCATTATTATAAAGATGTCTTTATTGCTTTCAGAGTGAAAGGCAATTCTTGAACAAAGAAATTAACCAATGGCTCTTAAGGTAATTTTTGTTTATAATCCAGCTGTAATGCTAATTTAGCTTTACGTTTCTTTGCTAAAAGCTCAAGGTTGCTTCCTGTATGTTTTCATAACCTGAACTCCATGGGTGCTATTAGTCAATTGTTAGATCAACATTTACTTTTTTCTGTTGGTTTTTTTGTTTTGTTTTGTTTTTAAACTAATCTGTAGTTGATTATCAGATCTTGTATCATACCAGGATTCCTTCTGGACAAATTGCACCTGCTGTCCTAAAATCCATAATAATATTGGCCTCTTTGCCAACAGGGTATTACTGCTAAAAATGCCCTTGGGATCTGCATATAGGAGAAAGGGCTTCTCTCCTCATGCCATTCAACTGCAGCTGTAGTCAGCAGAGATGCTTAAACTAGAACCCCTTCTATACAGTGGAGGCTTTTGACAGAGTGTTTATCCTGAGGGGCCCACAACTCTGCATTTCACTCCCTCTCCTCCCCATTGGTTTGAAATAGCAAAATCAGTTGAACTTCAAATTGTACCTTAATTCTAGCCTGAATGTATCTAGCTTCAGCTACTAGCCGTTGGATCAGGTTATACCATTCTCTGCTAGAATTATACCTTTTTCTGTGAGTTTAAAGAGCCCCCACTATCAAAAAATTTCTCCCTATGTAGGTACATGACACTGGCTCAGAGAGCTTCTCTATTAATAAGTGTTGGCATGTCATGAGAGTGTTGGGGATTAGATCTGATTATCTCTAGTTGGTTTTGGGGGAAGCTCCAGTGGTTTATTTTGTTTATTAATGTACTTTAAAAATTATTTCAGTGGTGCCCTCCATAGGTGCTTGCTTTTCCTTTTACAGTAGTTATAAGTCTATGTTCTTAGCACAAACACACAGCATTTTCCCTGGGAAACAAGCACATCACTTACAAGTGGTAGTGAGTCCAGGTTCCTCACTCGGGAACTTGAGTCAAGGTAATCTTAAAGACTGCTTATTTCCTCTAAACCTTCCTTAAATCTGGGTAAATACCTTCAAGATATGTTGTGTTTCATGTTGTCTTCTTTACCAGGTTGGGGTAAAATACATGTGACGGGTTGGGGCCACAGAGACCTGCTTGGTGCTGCCACCTGGTATGCCAAGGCTACTTCTGCCCCTGCTTCCAGGCCTTTTCCAGCTTGGGACTCCCGAATCCTGTCTGTTTTGAGCCAGATTCCACTGATCTGCTGCAAACACAGACCCAGGTCCGAACCAAGTCCACTCACCACTGTAAGGCCCCTGGAAGCGCTCTTGCCTTTGACACCCAGCTGCTCAACTCCAAGGAGGTTCAAACCCTTAATACATCCGTTTTACCCTGCATAAGGCTTATACAGGGTAAACTCATAAATAGTTCGCCTTCTATTTCAAAGATAGAAAGATATGCACAACTGTTCACTTTCCCCAGGTACCAACTCGTACTCAAGGAAACTTAATAAGTAAAAAGTGATTTTAATAAGTACAGAAAATAGGATTTAAGTGAGTTCAAGTAGTGACAGACAGAACAAAGCGAATTACTTAGTAAAATAAAATAAAACACACACGTCTATGTCTATTCAAAGTTAACACAGATAAAAGCCTCACGAGATTCGGATATTTTCCTTTTTACAGGCTGTAGAATTAGCCTGGGTCCAGCAGTCGCTCACACCCCCTAGTGTCTTTGTCCTTTGTTCAGTTCCCCTCAGGAATGTCCTTGGGGGGGTGGAGAGCCTCTCCCTTTAGCCAGCTGAAGACAAAATGGAAGGGTCTCCCCCGGGCTTTTATAGTCTTTTCCCCCTCCCTGTGTAACATCCTGTTACCGTGGAGTTTGGGGATCACCTGGGCAAGTCACCTGTCCATGCACCCTTCGGCAACCAGCCTAACCAGTTGCATTCCAGACCCAGCCCCAATGTGGATTGGGGTCTGCAACGTCTTTTGTCTGTTAAGTGCTCATACTTAACAGGCACTTTCTGCTCCAAAGATGATCCCATGCACTTACAAAGGCTATGTACAAAACCAGCAAATATAAAACCAATCTTCATAACTCCAACTACAACAATGATACATGCATACAAACAGGAGGAATAAATTCAGTAGGTCATAACTTTCACCGAGATATGTTACATGGCACATGTAGTATAAAACATATTCTAGTTACATATATACATTTATAAGCATCTCCCCATAAAGTTTTATGGGGAACACCGTCACAATAAATATTAGGTCTGTAAGTGGATTTGAAATGATGAAAGTCTGGACTCATTCTCATGGAAATGATGGATTTTCCAGGAACAATTCCTATTCTGTAGAAACTGTCCCCTGTGACATAACATGGATTTCTTATTCCTGCAATGTAGTCTGGGAAAGGGTGACTTAAAAGGTCAGAGCTTTTTGGTCCCTCTACTAAAATATGGAAGGAATAGCAAGTGTGGCACTCTGGGTTTAGGGGGACATTAATATACTAGCTGCCCTTCACTCCCCCCACAAGACCCAAACAAGCAAATTGCAGGATGAGAGAAGAAATCATCAACTTGCCCCCTGAAAAATTGAAAAAGGGTGTGGCCTACCTGCTGTCCCTTCAGGCCTCAGAACGTTCGCTGTCTGTTGGCAAGTTTCTCATGGCTTCAGTTTTCATTGTGCAAATTTTTTGAAATCTTTAGCACGTGACTTTGTATCCGTTTGCAATGACACTGGAAGTAACATGCTCAACTCCTGTGAGTCACTTCCTGATCTCCCATCACACAACATTCACCTCCTGCAACTGAATGAAGTGCTTCCTACGAGGGCTCTGAAGAGCCCCTACCCCGTCCTGTTTGGCACCGTAACTTGATATTCAGAATCTCAAAATGAGTTCTCGATAGATTTGCATTCATGTCTTCATGAGATTGTTTTGACAACACAAATGAATGAACTAACTAGCATCATGCTTGTGCAGTGAGCAGATTTTTATGAATTGCTGCATGAGTCCTTATGTGTTAGTAACAAAACAAAGAAACTGGACCCAATACTGAAAAACTCCCATTAACTTCAACACGAACTGGATTAGAACTTCTGTTACAAGTTTTTAGTGTTAGGTTTGTGTAAGTGTGTAACTATATATTTAAAGGGAGTCTCAGACAAGCTATATTCTGGTGTAACTTTATTTAATGTGATTTGTTTTCACATGTAACTGTATTGCCATCTGAAGGAAAAGCACCAACCAAGGACCAAGCAAATATCATTTCACCATCTACCTACAGTGTCAGAGATGCCACACAGAGAACCCCTTCTCCACATCTCTCCTACACTGGATAATAACATCATAGGTGTTGGGCAGGATGGACTGGTTTCCATCTGGACCAGAAACTTAAAATTGAAGAAAAGTCGGCTTATACTTGTGAGTTGTTTTGTTTTTTTTTTTTTAAAGAATGCCATTTAAAGAAAACTATATAGTTTGTGATGCCTCAGAATCTTCACCCTCTGATCCTAGAAATTAAGTGTTTCCACATAGAATATCACATTTAAATTTCAGAACTCATATCTGGTGTCAAAGAGGAGAAACTCATTTTTGTTATTTGGAAGCAGCCGTTTCACAGAATTTTAAAAGTGATGGCAAGTTTAGTTTTTACTGTCAGTAAAGTCCCATTAACTGATGATTGGTTCAGTCTGGTAGATTAGCTGGTTTCATGGTGGTTTGATGTCAAACTCTGGAACATACTTGGTGGATTTTTGCAATTCACAGTAGTGTGTTAACACTGCAACCCATATATTACATGATATATTAACATAAATGACAATAAATAACTCGTTCAGATGAAGATAAATAAAAGATCTTGTTAGTTAGATGTGTTATCTGTAAAGGCATTATGCTGCTATTTGCAAGAGCAGAAGTGGTGGCATCTGTGTTTCACCGAGTGTTAGTTTAGGCCAAATCCAAACAAAGCTCCACACACTCCCAATGTTGCTTGGTTAGGAAGCTGTGGCCTTTCCTTTTGATAGTTTTCCATGCCTTTGCTTATTTATTTGGATTTATAAAATTAAAAAAAGGCACCTAAAAAGCACTGTGTGCTCTCCCACTATTTAGATGCACATCTGAATTATACAGATCTCAGCTTCAACCCTTACCTCCGAGGCACAATTAAATAGTAAACCGGTACCCCATTGCACTGATACTCTACCCCTCTGTAAATTAGCCTGCCAAAATGCCTGAAGAAACAGATGAGCTTGGCAGCATTAAGTACTACAATGTCTTCTACTGGGTAGTGTCTTGAACAGCACCCATTTACGTAGCAGTGTTTTTCACCTGGAGCGTATTATATCCATGCTCCAAAAACTGAACTAGCTTCCAGTTCAAATCTGAGTGCGATTCCAAATGCTGGTTTTGAGCCCTAAACCTTTTATAGTTTTGGTCCTGTGTATTTACGATACAACCTTTCTCTGAGTTCGTTTCCTAGCAGTTGACTGAAGAGAGACACTTGAGTTGCCAGTCCACAGACGTACAAACTGGCTGCGGGGTGTTTGCACTAGAGACTGAGGCTGAGAATTCACAGCTCCATGGTTCATCCTCAGTCCAACACAGCCAGAATTTTTTAACCTTCACATCATACTACAAAGCCTGGGTAAACTAGCAGGCCTTCTCTAGTCCTTGTTAGACTAACATTTTGTGTATCCATTTGTCAAGTGCACCAGTGTTCACAATGGTTAAATGCTAACATAGGACTGCACAGGGTTCTCTGAGGCAGAATTCCTTCCTTAATAGGCCAGCTGAGCTCTATATAATCGCACAGCAATCATCCCATTAACTAATAGACTCATAGACTTCAAGATCAGAAGGGACCATCGTGATCATAGGTTGACCTCTTGCACATTTTAGGCCACAGAACCTCACCCAACCACTCCTAATATCTCATGCTGTATCTGAATTCTTGTTCTAATTAGCATTTTTTCTTTATGTATTTTTCATAACTCAAATATTTGTATTTATCCATACAGTGAACCTATGCACTTTCATTTTTTAATGTATTTTCATCTCACATTAAGTTCTTGGCAATTTCCTTTTGGACTGCAGGATGAAAATAAAGTATTAAACAGGAAACTGAAATGGATTTCAGATTCAACTTTAATGCCTCAATACAATAAGCTGATTATTGGAACCTGGTAAGTAACCCTTTGCTAGACTTCTGAATATGAATGAAACACTCACATTTGAACAGTACTTTGGACTTTAACAAAATACAGCCCCTTAAACACAGATGAATGATGTTTTCTTTTAAAAGGCGAATGGGTCAGAAAAGGTGAAATGTGAACCTTGTATTTATTCTAATTTTCTATCTCAAAACCAGTGAGCGGCCTCAGTCCAGTCTCTAGACAATTGATAAACATATTGAATATGTGCAGTCCCAATGTGTAAATTGTAGAATTTAAGATTAGTATTTTCCCCCATACACATCTGTTGTCATTCTAAGGGTTTAATGCCTTCCTCGGAAGCATCAAATATTAGCCACTGCCAGGTGAAGCATACCAGGTCTATGGATGAATGTATGGATCTGATTTGGCAAATTCTATGTTCCTAGGATGAGAGCGCCTGTGTAACTGCTGAAGTTCAACTCATCTTTAAAAGCCTGGCTCTTCACTATCAGCATAGAGGTTTTGTGAGGCAGGAAGTAAAATTTTAGTTACCAGTAATTATAGCAGGATGATAGGCCACCACTTAAGTGTGTAGTTTCCCTCTCTCAGTGCAAAACTTTGAGGTAACTTTGAGGTAAGTTTTGCAGTTTCTTTAACTACGTGACTCTTTTGAAGCAAATAAGACTATGCTGTCAAGAATTAAAATACTTTTGGGCCAAATTCAGCTTTGGTGTACACAGGTACAGCTCCACTGAAGTCAGAAGTTGTGCTTCCTTGCACCAGGGCTGAATTTGGCTCCTCATATTCAGGACCCAAATTCTCTCTGAAGGAAAAAATTGCATTTCTTCCATTTTATTCAAAGCAAAGTATTAAAGTACTTTATCCAAAGTGAATAGAAAAGAGACAGTATTCACCTGGAATTCAGAGGTTCAAAAGTGTTAAATACAACTCAGCTACTGACAGGTCCTTACTTTTCATCAGCAGGACCCAGGGAAGGGTTAGTGTTACAAATCTGGAGTCCTTTAGTCAAGGTGTCCTTGAGACAATCTGGGTGTGCATGGAGATTTTATAGCACTTTGTAATATCAATTCTTAAACAAAAAACTATGCTTTTGTTAGTGTTCCTCCCTAATATTCTCTTTTGCTGTGTTCAGAGATTGAACACACAGTTTCCCTTTAGAGCTTTTCATAACATTCTGCCAGGTTATTTGTAACATCTCTCATTGTAGCATAACACTGATGTAACAAGCAGAATTTCCGTTCTCTCTTTCTTTTCCTCTCTATAGCCAACAGTTTCTTTATAAAATAATTGTACTTTACCACTTCCAGTTGCTCAGGCAGCTTCTCGGCAGAATGATCTATTCGTCTGTTAATGTGCCCGCATTATTTTCCGTATCAGAGTGAGTTATATGGGATTGGATATTAGGATTAATGAGAGGTTTTTAGAGATGTATGAATGCATTTAGAGGAGACCCATATAATCTTAGGCTGTTCTACACTAGCAATTTATGTTGGTATAACTGCATCGTTCAGGGAGTGGATTTTCCACACCCCTGAGCAACTTATACTGACTTAACTCCCAGTGTAGACAGCGCTGTGTAGATGGGAGGGCTTTTCCCATCAACATAGCTATTGCCTGTCAAGGAGATGTGGAGTATCTACGCCGATGGGGAAAGCCCTCCCTTCTACATAGGTAGTGTCTTCACTGAAGCATTGCAGCTGCACCACTGTAGCCTTTTAAGTGTAGACTTGCCCTTGGTCTCTTCATTATTACATGATCCTCACAGATAACACGGATGAAGGGAAACTGGGCTCATCTGTCTGACAAATCATGAAATCTCTATGAGAGGGAGTATCCTGTAGTGACTAGAACAAGGAACCGTTGGGACTGTTTAGCATTATTCCTGGTTCTGCCTCTGGCTCTCTAGCCTGATTCTCTTCCCCTACACCAATTTTATACCAGTGAAAATAAATTGATTTCAGTTATGTGACTCCTGATTTACATCTCCATCTGAGAAGCACATCAGACTTGACATCTCTGTGCTTTGGTCCATCTGTAAAATGGACATAATATTTCTTCCATAGAGATAGGGTTATTAATGATATTAATGCAAGGTATGATAGTAGTGCAAATTATTATTTATTAAAAAGCAAATGTTTCATGTATTCTAGTGTATTAAGTAAAATTGATGGTGTTTCATGAATGTTTCAGTGACAGAGAGATACGTCTATATGAACTTTCCAACTTTGAACCATACTGTCAAATCATTGGCCTTGAAACAATGCCTCTACGCCTAGATTACAGGTATGATCTGCTATTCATATAAATTATAATAAAAAATGACAGGATATTCTGTTCCCGATGAACATTTGGGGCCACATTTACTGCTAGCATGTGCCAGTGCAGTTTCATTAAACATATTGGAGTCGAGCCTGCTATGCCAATAGTGAATTTTTTCCTGTACCTTTTGTGTGTTTCAGCAATGCCATCAAGTTTTAAGCTGTTTGTGGTATAGGCTGTGGCTGAAAACCTGGCTCTGCTGAAGTCAAGCAGAGTTTAACCACTGACTTCAATGGAGCCAGGATTGTACCCTGTGTCTACAGTTATAGAGAAGAGTGCAGGTATTAGTTGTATTGTTATCTCATTTATTCCACAAAATAAGCAATATTACTTGTAATATTATTTGTAATTAATCTTATGATTTTTATTACATAAATTAATCTTTGACTATACTGGGACTGGCTGCTTTATTGAATGCCTTGTGAAAATCTGTTTATCCTTTTATGAAGTGTTCGAGAGGAAGATGAATGCATAATATTGTATGGTGATGAACAGGTATGTTAATTATACTTGTACAGTATGTTCAATTTAGTTAAAATATAGTAGAAGAAATGTTAGTTTAGTATAACAAGTTAGCCTGTATAGCCTAAACATACTCCCTGAGAATAGGGTTTTTTTGTTTTGTTTTAATTATCTTTGTTGTTTATGATAGTGAAACTGACTAATATGTGAATATGTTGACTAATGGGAAGCATAGATGGGAACAATCCAATAAAATGTTTAAAGCAAGCCGGAATGTTTTGACTGGGAATTCAATGCTAGAAACAAAAATGTCTTTTTAAACCAAGAGTTTAAAACTGAACATGTGCTTTAAATATTCATGATGTTATAGCTGAAATGTAAACTCTTACTCAGTCCCTTCATTATGGGTGCTAACTTGTTGGGATTTTGTTCCATAGGGCTGTGTTAACATCATCTTGATCTCTTCTGTGGGAGAAACACTGAGGTATGTAATAAGTTCTTTAGATCTCAGCAGAAGATTATGTGAATAATCATACCTAACTCAGGCAATCTTAGCACAGCCCTAGTAGCTTGGCCTAGGGGAAGCCACCTTTCGGCTCATTTCCTAGAAGTGTTGCCAAGGGCCATAAGGATCCTTCTTTGAGTCTCAGATGTACTAATGCACAAGATGCAGCTCTAGGGAATCCAGCTGTCAGATGGTGGATTTCATTAACTCATTAAATCCCTAGTGTCTAGCTAGCTACCAACACCTGAGCACCTACGAATACTTCAGTTGATGACAATGATAATAAATACCGATCACTTTAAAACAGTGCTTTACATTCTCCAAAGGTGGTAGAGATAGACAATTAAAGTTAAAACTATGTTTATAAAAGCTTATAGACCAGAGCAGAGAGAGGAGAAAGAGCCAGTGGTGGAAGGAGAGGTGTTGTGGCTGAACAGTTAGACCTTTGGTCAATTGAGAAGCACCACTGAGAGGCTGCTGAAGTGAATTCTGTCTTGTTCTCAGGTTCGTGGTGAAACAGACAGCCTAGTTGTTGGGAGTGAGTGGCTGGATGTTGAAGTGTAGGGGAAGGAGAAGGGATGTATATTGCTCTCAGAGGTTTTCAAACAGACCCGCTTCCTAATTCTGATGTGCCAATTGACACAATGCTGGAATGATTACACTGTAAACACAGCAAGGGATTCTGTTATTGAAATAAAAAATCCATTACAATTACGTTTAATATCAGATTTAGTCATTTTTATATTATTTTTAACAAAAATCTACAATTTTGGCCTAAGCTACCTTCAGTATCCATTTAATTAAGAACAAATTGGTTTTATGATTCCTGTCTCACTTATACCACTTTGATGACAGTGTAACTCCATTGATTTCAACAGAGTTGCTCCTTATGTTCACCTGGCTAAGTGAGAGCAGAATTATACTTGATAATACTATAATTTATACTCCGAAATCTAGCTCTTTGGGATGGTCCCATTTTTGTTCTATGTTTGTACAGTACCCACCACAATAGGCTCCTACCCTCTTGATACTACTTCGAGAGTAATAGCCTGAGTATTCCATTATCAGAGTTGATTTTCAGACACCCTCTTCATTCCAGTCGCGTTAGCAAAGGCTTGGGGCTTGATATTCAACTACCTTGCATCTTGTGTTATTATTCATTTAACACCCGTGCAAAGTGAATGTTTGGTTCAAGAGAATGGTTTGCACAGTTATAAATGAATACACGAGGTCTGAGGCACTGGGAAACCAAATCCCTTTATTAAAAAAAAGATCAGTTTATAAAACAAAACAAAATAAACTCAATTCCCTCAGTTACCAACAGTTTTCTATGACTATAGGAATTGGACAAAGTGTCCAGCTATGGAGGAAATCCCCAGTGTTTCCATGGAGAACATTAATGACAGTAGAAATATCGCTTTCATTCGCTGGAAGGTTCATAATGATTGGGTGACCAAGGTAAGAGAACTTGACCTGCAGTGTTAGGAGTGTTCTGTATTTGGGAGCTTAAATTTCATTCTACTTCGTAACTTCTCAGTACATTTTATTGTTGTTGTTTTCTTTGCAAGCCTCCTGTAGAGCACCTTTTATTTGTACATCTCAATAGTATAATTAATGCATTGACTATGAAATGATTTTTGTTACCATATACATCATTGCTAAAACAGTGTATTACTTTGGAAAGGATTACAGAGTAATTGAGTTCCTCCTTCCCTCTCCATCCCAGCCACCCTCCCCTTTTTTGTGGAGTATTCCACGTCTATGAGTACTATCATCCCTTTATTATTTTTTGTACAGTAGCACCCAAACGCTTCGGCTAAGTTCAAGTTCCCATTGTGCTAGGTAGTAAACCTACACATAGTTAAAGACAATCCTTGCCCCAAATAGCTTAGAGTCTAAATAGACATGACAGAAAAAGCATGATGGAAAGGAAGTATTATTGTGTCCCCACATTATTTAAAGTTGGGGAAACTGAGGCACAGCTAGATTAAGTAATTTGCTGAAGGTCAAACAGGAAATGTTATGGCAGAGCTGGGAATTCAACCCAGATTTCCTCCCAGTTCATATCCTGCCCACCATATTCTGCCACGGGAGTAGGAGCAGGGTGTAATTCCTTTTGGAGCCCAACAATACTGCTCCTTGTTTGACCAGAGTCACCGTAGAATTTTTTAAAAGCCCATTCTCCCCTTTAAGTGGCGCATGCTGCTTCTGTGGCACTCCCAGCCGTTGGTGACCTCAGAAATGAAACACCAGAGCTGAGAGTCCAGCTTGATAAAAGAAGGACTCTGGTTTGTCATGTAGGAGATCTATTGATCTGGCATCCGTGGCTGATGATGTTTTAATTTGAAGTTAATACCATATGTAATATTATTGGGGTAGGGGGCTCTCTCATAGAATCATAGAATCTCAGGGTTGGAAGGGACCTCAGGAGGTCGTCTAGTTCAACCCCCTGCTCAAAGCAGGACCAACCCCAACTAGATCATCCCAGCCAGGACTTTGTCAAGCCTGACCTTAAAAACCTCTAAGGAAGGAGATTCCACCACCTCCCTAGATAACCCATTCCAGTGCTTCACCACCCTACTAGTGAAAAAGTTTTTCCTAATATCCAACCTAAACCTCCCCCTCTGCAACTTGAGACCATTACTCCTTATTCTGTCTTCTACCACTGAGAACAGTCTAGATCCATCCTCTTTGGAACCCCCTTTTAGGTAGTTGAAAGCAGCTATCAAATCCCCTCTCACTCTTCTCTTCTGCAGGCTAAACAATCCCAGTTCCCTCAGCCTCTCCTCATAAGTCATGTGCTCCAGCCCCCTAATCATTTTTGTTGCCCTCCGTTGGACTCTTTCCAATGTATCCACATCCTTCTTGTAGTGTGGGGCCCAAAACTGGACACAGTACTCCAAATGAGGCCTCACCAGTGCCGAATAGAGGGGAATAATCACGTCCCTCGATCTGCTGGCAATGCCCCTACTTATACAGCCCAAAATGCCGTTAGCCTTCTTGGCAACAAGGGCACACTGTTGACTCATATTCAGCTTTTCGTCCACTGTAACCCCTAGGTCCTTTTCTGCAGAACTGCTGCCCAGCCATTCGGTCCCTAGTCTGTAGCAGTGCATGGGATTCTTCCATCCTAAGTGCAGGACTCTGCACTTGTCCTTGTTGAACCTCATCAGATTTCTTTTGGCCCAATCCTCTAATTTGTCTAGGTCCCTCTGTATCCTGTCCCTACCCTCCAGCATATCAACCACTCCTCCCAGTTTAGTGTCATCTGCAAACTTGCTACGGGTGCAGTCCACACCATCCTCCAGATCGTTGATGAAGATATTGAACAAAACCGGCCCCAGCACCGACCCTTGGGGCACTCCACTTGATACCGGCTGCCAACTAGACATGGAGCCATTGATCACTACCCGTTGAGCACGACCATCCAGCCAGTTTTCTATCCACCTTACCGTCCATTCATCCAGCCCATACTTCTTTAACTTGCTGGCAAGAACACTGTGGGAGACTGTATCAAAAGCTTTGCTAAAGTCAAGAAATAGCACATCCACTGCTTTCCCCTCATCCACAGAGCCAGTTATCTCATCATAGAAGGCAATTAGGTTAGTCAGGCATGACTTGCCCTTGGTGAATCCATGCTGACTGTTCCTGATCACTTTCCCCTCCTTTAAGTGGTTCAGAATTGATTCCTTGAGGACCTGTTCCATGATTTTTCCAGGGACTGAGGTGAGACTGACTGGCCTGTAGTTCCCCGGATCTTCCTTCTTCCCTTTTTTAAAGATGGGCACTACATTAGCTTTTTTCCAGTCATCCGGGACCTCCCCCAGTTGCCATGATTTGTCAAAGATAATGGCCAATGGCTCTGCAATCACATCGGCCAACTCCTTTAGCACCCTCGGATGCAGTGCATCCGGCCCCATGGACTTGTGTTCGTCCAGCTTTTCTAAATAGTCCCGAACTACTTCTTTCTCCACAGAGGGCTGGTCACCTCCTCCCCATACCATGCTGCGAAGTGCAGCCGCCAGGGAGCTGACCTTGTCTGTGAAGACAGAAGCAAAAAAAGCATTGAGTACACTAGCTTTCTCCATATCCTCTGTCACTAGGTTCCCTCCCTCATTCAGCAAGGGGCCCACACTTTCCTTGACTTTCTTCTTGTTGCTCACATACCTGAAGAAACCCTTCTTGTTACTCCTAACATCTCCGGCTAGCTGCAACTCCAAGTGTGATTTGGCCTTCCTAATTTCACTCCTGCATGCCTGAACAATATTTTTATACTCCTCCCTGGTCATTTGTCCAATCTTCCACTTCTTGTAAGCTGCTTTTTTGTGTTTAAGACGAGCAAGGATTTCACTGTTAAGCCAAGCTGGTCGCCTGCCATATTTACTTTTCTTTCTACAGATCGGGATCAGGGCCGGCCCTAGCTTTTTGGCCCCCCCAAGCAAAAAAAAATAAAACCCACAAGCGCCGCCCCCCCCTCCCAACACCGGCCAACACCCGCCCCCCCTCCCAACGCCGCCCCGCCAAAACGCGGGGGGGGGGGGCCGGCGGGGAGCGGAGCACGCCCGCTGCCCTGGCCAGGGAGCGGAGCACGCCTGCTGTCCTGCTGCCCCGGCTGGGGCGCCGGCGGGGAGCGGAGCACGCCGGCCGCCCCGCTGCCCCGGCGGGGACGTTGGCGGGGAGCAGAGCACGCCCGCTGCCCCGGCCGGGGCGCCGGCGGGGAGCGGAGCATGCCGGCCGCCCCGCTGCCCTGGCCGGGGCGCCATCAGGAAGATTAGGTTTTGGGGGGGGGGGGGGGGGGGACTTTGAGTGCCGCCGCCCCCCTCCAGGTGCCGCCCCAAGCACGTGCTTGGTAGGCTGGTGCCTGGAGCCGGCCTTGATCGGGATGGTTTGTTCCTGCAACCTCAATAAGGATTCTTTAAAATACAGCCAGCTTTCCTCGACTCCTTTCCCCCTCATGTTATTCTCCCAGGGGACCTTGCCCATCAGTTCCCTGAGGGAGTCAAAGTCTGCTTTTCTGAAGTCCAGGCTCTGTATTCTACTGCTCTCCTTTCTTCCTTGTGTCAGGATCCTGAACTCGACCATCTCATGGTCACTGCCTCCCAGGTTCCCATCCACTATTGCTTCCTCTACTATTTCCTCCCTGTTTGTGAGCAGCAGGTCAAGAAGAGCTTTTCCCCTAGTTGGTTCCTCCAGCAATTGCACCAGGAAATTGTCCCCTACACTTTCCAAAAACTTCCTGGATTGTCTGTGTTCTGCTGTATTGCTCTCCCAGCAGATATCGGGGTGATTAAAGTCACCCATGAGAACCAGGGCCTGTGATCTAGTAACTTCTGTTAGTTGCTGGAAGAAAGCCTCGTCCACCTCATCCCCCTGGTCTGGTGGTCTGTAGCAGACTCCCACCACGACATTACCCTTGTTGCTCACACTTCTAAATTTAATCCAGAGACTCTCAGGTTTTTCTGCATTTTCATACTGGAGCTCTGAGCAGTCATACTGCTCTCTTACATACAGCGCAACTCCCCCACCTTTTCTGCCCTGCCTATCCTTCCTGAACAGTTTATATCCATCCATGACAGTACTCCAATCATGTGAGTTATCCCACCAAGTCTCTGTTATTCCAATTACATCATAATTCCTTGACTGTGCCAGGACTTCCAGTTCTCCCTGATTGTTCCCCAGGCTTCTTGCATTTGTGTATAGGCATTTAAGATAACTCACCGATTGTCCTGCTGTCCCAGTATGGGGCAGGAGCCCTCCCCTCTTGCACTCACCTACTTGTGCTTCCTCCCGGTATCCCACTTCCCTCGGGGCTTTGGTCTCCTTCCCCCGGTGAACCTAGTTTAAAGCCCTCCTCACTAGGTTAGCCAGCCTGCTTCCAAAGATGCTCTTCCCTCTCTTCGTCAGGTGAAGCCCATCTCTGCCTAGCACTCCTTCTTCTTGGAACAATTATGTCAGCATAATGTTAGCTGCTCATGTGTTTTGTGAGTAGACTTTCCAGGCAGTGTTTGAGAGACTAGTACACAGTTTTCACTATTGTTAATAACAGCATCGTGCCTTATTCCCTATGGCCCAGATTCACAAAAGTACTTAGGTGCCTAAGTCCAGTATTTAGGCACTACTGACATCATCAAAATGGAAGTTCAACTGCTACCTCACCCCATAGGTGCCTAAGCTTCCACTTGTGAGCATTCAGAAAGCCATCTAAATAGTGACTCTGCCCCACAGCCAGCAAGCTGCTCAAAGACCTAGCTCAAGCCAAAGCCCCAGAATCCCCAGTGCAGGATTCTCAAACTAGGCAGAGGTCACCTCTGTCTCTGTCACCAACAGGAACTATTCCTTAAGCCTGCTTTTGAGCACGCCCAAGACTTGATATAAAAGACAGCCAAGAGAGAATTTCTCTCTCTCCTACCCAGGGTGTTTAGGACACTCACCTGGAAAGTGGGATCCCTGAGTCCAAGTCCCCTCTCTGCCCAGTTTGGAGCAAGGACTTGAACCGAGTCTCCCACATCATAGTTGTGTGCCCTAACCATTAAGCTGGAGGGCATGGGTCAGTGTTCATGTCTCATTCCCCATCAGTACTCAGTCCAAGCCGGGGAAACTAATGATCCAACCAGCAGACCAAATAAGGTGATGAATCCTGATCACGTGCCACCTGAAGCACGTTGTGCATACGCTAAGAAGACGACCATTAAGCTATTGACAATTAAGGGTTGAGGTTCCCTTCCTCCACAAGAAAGGGCTGACCTGGTTTAGGCATGTAATTCCAGGAGAGGGTTCATGGCTGAGAATCACAAGTGAAGGGAGGTACCTACGTCAGGCCCATCAAGTGCCTAAATACCTGTGAGGATCTGGGCCAAAGCCCTTTCCTCACATTTCACTTCTGGATAGCTTAACTCTGCTTGCTGGCTTCTGAGGATCCCTTTCTTGTGTACCTAATTCTCCCCATCCATTGTATGGGGAGCCTAGGCATCTAAGTCAGGGCTGAGAATTCCCCAGCGTGGCAGGGCACTTAGGGGTCAGCCGTTTGCAACACTGAGTGGAACAACGCCCCAGCACCTTTTTGAATTTGGCCCTAACTGTGTCTAAATATCAGAGTAAATAACTGTGTTTTTTAAAAAGACTTAAGCATGAAAAGCATGTCAGGCATTTACTGAAAATTTCTTCATTTTTTCTGTTATCTGTTGCAGATCAAATACTTTCATTCTATAGAATCCATTATATCCAGTTCAAATGATGATTATACTGCACTAGTTATAGGTAAGTGAAAGTTCGCAAGCAGAGGAAACTTGTCACAAGTTGAAATAACTTCTGTAGGAAGGAAGGCTTGCCCTTGAATCCTAGCAGTTTCCAAAGAGGATGACCTTGTCCTGATCAGTTTCATTTTCAAAGTCCATAAGGATGTCAAAGGTTCACCACTGTGCAGAATGTAACCTTGCAACTGGCCTTTCGGCTTGTAGGGGGAAGAGTCCTCCCGCCATTCCTAAAAGACAGATTTCTCTGCACAGCAGAGCTGCAGTTTGGTTACCTGACTCTAATGGCCTATGTCATTTTAAACTCTATTCAGTATTTCTTAAACTATGGTGCTAAAATGCTGCTCCATTCCCTTCCAAACTTCTTATTAAAAAAAGAGTAAGCTGCAAATCATTGTGTATGAGGACTTAAAACTATTGGGTTGTTTCAATTTTTTACAGGCACTTGAATTTGCAAATGATCTGGATCCCTTAGACAATGCAATGTGGAGAGATTTAATATTGCTGAGGTCATTCAGGTGATTAGAAGAGCACCAATATGCCACACTGTGAGATTTGAAATCTCTCTGAACAAATTATCAATTACTTTATACTATGCATGGCTGAAACCCTAGTTACAATTTTGTTACTGTTTTTCAGTTCATACTGTATAGGGCATCTCTGTGACATGAGAGCATGTATCTGCCTCTTTAGCTTCCAAAATTGCATTACTGTCATCCCATCATTTAAAAATTATTTATAACAATACTGTAACACATTACACCAAATGATATTTCTCAATGTCCTTTATGAGTAGAGCAAATCACTGTGGTGTTTGCTTCCTAAATGATGATGGAGGAAGGAGAGATGAAGAATCTATATAATGGTTCGTTATATGAGGGAGAAATTGCAGGAATGAGTTATCTGCAAAATTAATTTGGCTATTATCAGAGATCAGTGATATTGGCTTGAACGTCTACTTGTACGTTGAATTAGAAAAATTAGAGCTTCTCTGTTACATTTTCCCACAAATAAAGAGCAAGGCAGGTATTTTTCAGGCATGATTGCCTTAATCTGAAATCAGAATAAACAATTGAAAAGAATGATCAAATATTGAGTCTCAGAGAGAGGGAGATCGCAAGAAAACATAGTGACTGTAACATTCTACTGATGAACTGAAATTCAAAATGGCATTGGACTCGGCTTTCCCTGTAGCAGGTGGAAAGATACCTCTATCCCCTACAAAACAATCTGGTGAAAAAACTTGAGAAGGGCACCTCAGACTTTTCTTGCCTGAAGGCCTGCTCTTGCTGGTTTTTCTGTAGAATGGGGTAATCCAGTTAAATAATGCTTAGGCCCTGATCCTCCAAGCTGCACAGCCCTGCATGGATACAGGGATCTCCTGGAAGGGACACCTTGCAGGACTGGGGTTTAAATTACCTACCCAAAAGGGGTATTGTGGTACTCAGATTAGATAATGGTTGTAAGGTGCTTTGTACATGAAAAGGGCTATAAACATTATTCTGTATTTTTGCTCTGACATTCAAATAAACTCAAAGAGAAACCACCATCTTTCACTTAGTTTTGCATTGAGCTCTTGGCATATAGGGAAGGCTGCAGATTTGTCACAGCATTTTATTATCAAATAATCACAGAGCAGTCACAGTACATTTAATAAAAGTCAAGGGCTTAACGGGGGAAATGGTGTGTAAAGTCATGGAAGTGCTATATAAAGTGGGAGAGCCACGTGGGGAAGGAGGTTAGGTCTTGCCCCTGTAGGGTGGGACGAGGCTGCAGAGCAAGTCCACCCCACAGCAGTAGCTCAGGTTCTACATGTCTGGGCCGTTCCCTGCGCCAGATATTGCAACCTGGTGCATAGCGTCACAGTGCTGCTCAGGGTTGGCCCTTTGTCCTAACAGTGGGATAGCAGGGCCAAACCTAAGTGGTGCTGCAGCCTTCTGCACCAGGTCATGCCGAACAGAACAGGGAGCCACACCCAGCCCCGCAGAGCAAGAGCTGCAGCTGTGCGGTGAGTTTATTAAAATCATGGACACAAAGCAAAGTCCTGGATAAACAGAAAAATCATGGTATCGGAGGTATTTTTACCACTGTGACAACTCAGCAGCCTTGCATATAGGTAAAAGGAGAAAATGATTTTTCAAACATTTGACTTTTAAATGGTACATTTGCATTCTATGTATGCACTCTTTTTAACAGCTTTGGACACACAGACCCCAATCCTGCACACACTTCCACCCATGTTTAACTTTATCTACACGTGAGTATTCCCATTGACTTCAATGGGACTTCTTGCAAGAGTAAAGTTAAGCACTTGTGCCATTGCAGGATTGGGGCCTTGCCATTTGCTTTTAATGTAGTTGAAAAAAGCATGTTTGAGTTTATTTTTCTCATTTCCAATTTTTCTGGCACAGGCTGTGTCAATGGAACTAAAGATGTGCAGCATCGTTTGAGGATTCTGATGGACTCCAGCAGCATTTCAACCAAGTGCTCTCTGCCAGCTGGGGCTTCTCCTCCAAGGCGCTTTAACTGTGATGAATCCCAATTCAAAGTGCACAGAGGGGTCAAGGCCTTTGACTTCTGTAAAGAAAGTAATATTCTTGTGACTGGTGGTTTGGACCGGAATATTCGTCTATGGAATCCTTATGTCCCCGGGTAGGTGGCTGAAGGACTAACCAGTGTTAGTCAGTTTTCATGTATTATTTGTTTATGGTAGTACTAACAATGTATTTTTCAAGATGTTCAAGATGGGGTGATCCCTGCTCCAAGGGGCTAAGACTAAAAGCTATGTTTATTTTGAATTGTGAATATGGTATCATGCAAAGCCTGTAAGTGCAGTGCTGCTGTGAAAGTGACTTGCAAAATTGGCACTATGGTTCTCCATGTGTAGTCTTTCAGGCCCCAATCCTGTAAATTCTTATACATATGCTTAACTTTATGTACTGCGAGTAATGCCACTGACTTCTGGACCTCCCTGGGGGAGGGATAGCTCAGTGGTTTGAGCATTGGCCTGCTAAACCCAGGGTTGTGAGTTCAATCCTTGAGGGGACCACTTAGGGATCTGGGGCAAAAATCTGTCAGGGGACAGTACTTGGTCCTGCTAGTGAAGGCAGGGGACTGGACTCGGTGACCTTCCAGTTCTAGGAGATTGGCATATCTCCATTTATAATTTTTAAAAAATGTTGATTTTCAATAACCTTTAGAACATTGGGGAAGTTCCAGAGTACTGGCAGATAGTGAATGTTGTGACAATATTTTAAAGAGGTAAACAAGACAACGTATACAATTATAGGCCTGTGTTTGATGTAGTATATACTTAAACTTCTCTTAGTCATTTGACTTGGTACACAACATTTTGATTAAAAAACTAGAACAATACAAATCAACATGACACATTAAATGGGTAACTGACAGGTTTCAAAATGTAATTGTAAATGAAGATTCGTCATCATCATCTAATGGGGACCTATAGGGATCCGTTCTTGGCCCTACACTATCATTTTTATCAGTGACTTGATAAATTATTGGATCCAATTTTATGGATAAAGTTTTAAAGTGATTATGGATAAAGTTTGCAGATCATACAAAGATTTGGGAAGTGGTAAATAATGAAGAGGACAGGTCACTAATCCAGAAAACTATGAATGGCATGGTAAACTGGATGTAAGAGAACAATATACGTTATAAGACAATCAAATGTAAAGCTATACATTTAGGCAATACAGGCAATTAAGTTTTATACATTTAGAATGATGTGACAATATGTCACAGCATAGCTGGTCTCTGTGAATAGACAAGGCCCAGCACATATGTGCCAGAGCAGGTGGGCCCAACTGAGCCAATTAAAGGGAGCAGGGCTACACCTGTGGCTAGAAAAAGCATGTAAGAGGGCAGGCAGGGGAGGGGTGATGGGGGCAGGTTGTGCATTAGAAGAACCACAGAGGAGTAGAGCTAAGTCCAGTGGTGAGTCCTTGGAACATGGGGACAGGTGCTCAGGGAGATAGTCCTGGGACCAGTGTTCTGCAGAGCTTGCTGAGAGCAGAACTGGCTGCGGGAAGGGAGCTAACTGGGATTAGGAAGCTGCAAGAAGAAGGCTTACCAGAGACCCCAGGACAAGGTGAGTCGAGGAACTGTTTTGTCTGTTATGTGCTTATGTTTAGACAAAAAACCTACTTAAAAAGGTAACCGGGCATAGCAAAGAGTGCTTGTTAAGCTGCGGAGAAGCCCTGCTGTGTCACAGTATATTTACAAGATGGAAGACTGTACCCTGAGAAGCAACTACATGGGGATCAAAATTTTGATAATGGGTTCTTCAGCTTAGCAGAAGAATCTATAACACAATCTAATGATTGGAAGTTGAAGCTAGAGAAATTCAGACTAGAAATAAGGCACAAAGTTTTAACAGTGAGGGTGATTAACCATTGGAACAATTTACAAAGAGTTATGGTAGATTGTCCATTATTGGCAATTTTTAAATAAAGACTGGATGTTTCTAAAATATGCTCTAATTCAAACAGCAATTGCTTCAGGGAAGTCCTCTGACCTGTGTTTATAGGAGGTTAAACTAGTTGATCACTCTGTTCTCTTCTGACCTTAAATTCTATGATTAGGACTACTCACAAGACACACAATTAAGCACCTGCACAAATCTTTGAAGAATTGGGTTGTCATTCTAAACTGAGCACATTTTGAGATATAAAAGTATTTTCTAACTAACAGCTTTGCACTTTCACCCGGAGATTTGAGAGTTAACCTGGACTCCTATTACATATCACCACTGATAGTGTCACCTGTGCTGCAGTGACTTCAAAGGGTGTGCCCAGGTATAGCTAATTGGAACTTAAATAAGTCTGTTAGTGAATCACAAGAAGTAGAATCCAACTCCCTCTGTGGTGACTTGGCAGGGTTAATGGGCATAAAAAGCAATTACAATGTATTTCAGTTCCTAAATGAAAGTTAATGCATGAAGAAAATAGCATTAAATGAGGACTAAAAGGGCCCTCCCTGATCCCTCTTAACTCTTTGTGTGGTTCTTGGGGTACCCAGGGCTGAGTTACCTTGTTGCCTCTAGCATGACGGAGTCTCGTGTGTGGTAACTGGGTGTTAGTGACCCAACACCACCAGACTCTTACCCACTCAGTGTTGTCCTCTGGGCTATGCCAGCCTTGTCTTCACCTTTAGGTTAACAATAGGTGTACCAGAGTCCCTCTGAATTGTTGCCCTGTGATATCCAGTCCCTGACATGAGCTACTCACGGAACCTCTGCCCCCAGGAGCAGTGTACCCAGTTTAGTAAGATCTTGTGTTTAAACGCGCACGTTCTCTCTCCCCTTGTAATAAAACAAAAGTAGATTTATTTAAAAAAGAATGGAGAGGTAACTAGAAGCAAGTGGTTGAAACAAATGGTTACAACACAAGACAGAATAATGTGTGTGATATGGGTTCCCCCCTGGGGTACCACTTGGAACTGGGATACCACTGAGCCTGCTTGTCCCACCAACCTAAGTTTCCCTTATTCTGTGCTGCTGTGACAGGCTCTCAAGCCCCCTTCCAGCACACACACAGGTAGAGAGACACCCAGCTGCAGCTAAATTCACACGGATGCTGAGATCAGCTCTGCATGGGAGAGCTCAGCCAAGGAATTGCCCAGCATGCAAGTGCACATCACCTCTGGAATGTAAACCCAAAATTGTATTGTCTTGTGCTGCACAGAGAACTTATGCAGCGTAAGGTCATAACATTCGCCCTCTCCCTCAATGTGGAGAGAGGTATACAACAGCTTTCTGCCCCAAGTATGAGTTCCACACTGGTTTTAGAGACAAAACAAGACAAGTTTATTAACTACAAAAGATAGATTTTAAGTGATTATAAGTGATAGCAACCAGATCAAAGCAGATTACCTTGGTAAATAGACAAAAACCTCAAACTGAGCTTAACACATTAGATAGGTGGGATATGAATTAGCAAATTCTCACTCTGAGTGATAAACAGGCTGGCAAATTCTTAAGGCACAAGTTGCCTTTGCTTTCCCAGGTTTTCATACACAGGCTAAAAATCCTTCCAGCCTGGGACCATCACTTCCCACAGTTCAGTCTTTGGTCCTCAGGTGTTTCCAGGTGTGTTGTAGGGAGAGTAAGGTGCCCCCAGGATGTCATTTTTCCCCTTTATATCGTCTTCCCCACTTACTGGAAAGCTCTTTTGCTGTGACCTGGGTCAAACAGTTCCCATTGTGTAGTGCTATCGCTGAGAGGCTTCCACTGTCACAGTTCCTGGGGTAACCCTTGTGCTTGTGTGCACTTCCTCAATAAGCAATTAACATTGTTTGGCCTTTTTACTGTCATACCTGAAAGGGTGCTTGTGGGTGTTTTCAACCTCAGGACATGTTTCAGCAACACATCCATAGCCAAACTTCATAACTTCACATACAACAATAGCACATACAATCCAACGAGATATTACTGTCTAGCAGATCAAGACTTTTTTAGAATGACACCTCACAAGGTATACTTTGTATAAAACATATCCTAATTACATGGCAGTGGTGAATATTGGGGTGTCAGGGTGTCACAATGTGAACCTGCATCTACACTTAATAGTTATCTTTCCTATCTAAAAGTAGGTTTTCCCTCCCATCCCCAAAGTTCAGTCTGGTGCGCAGAGCTGGCTGGCTTCACAGGAACTAGGATTCAGTTTTTCATGAGAACATCTTTACTCCCACAATATTTCCTCAGTGAAAAGATTCAGAACTTCTTTCTCCCAGCTCTCATATACGGAATCAGTCTCTTGTTTTTATTCACAGATAGGATGAACTTCTTTCTGTTGTAATTTCCCTTTTTTACCTCCCACATGTTTAGATTATTTGCCATTATCTTTTGGATGGAGCAAGGACAGACAGTTGAGCCTTGCAATATGTCACCAACCAGCCAGAGCAGGGTGACAAGTCCCTCCTGCTTGAATGGAGCACCAGAGACATTGTCTCCTGGTGACTAAACCATGAAACATGTTTTCAATATAAAATCCATTATTCCAGAAATATTACCTATACAAACATCTCACAATGAATATGAATCTTGTGAAGTTATGAGCTTTATGTAGATACATTAGATGCTACTCTTTATGAATAAATATCTTGCAAGATGTTTGATGTAGTGAGTTTGTCAGGTGTGAGATGAGAGTTGTTGGCAAAAGAACAGGGGACCCCTTTGTCAGGGAGCCTCTGTCACAATGTTTCCATAGATATTTCAGTAGTCTCCCCAGATTTCTCCCTCCCGCGCACGCGCGCACACACACACAGACTTTCTTTAAGGTTGCCTCTGTAGTACTGGCTGTCAATGGAGAATACCTCAAACATACTATGATTCATGGTTTAGAGCTCTTAAAGTATGGCCCTACCCTGAAATGTACAGTAAAAATAGCACTTCCTTATTCCACAGATCTGCATCCTGTACACATTCAGATGTAACTGCTGATAACTATGCAGTTTTTGGTACTTGGTGGTAATGCATTACTTGTTGGAGGGGTAGTGTAAGATCAGTGATGTCCCTAGCTATTAATTTCCTTATTCATAAGTGTTGGGGTTTTGTAAATGATGTGATAGGCAAATACTTCGTTATTCAATAACCCTAATTAGTTTTGGAAACAGCTTTTTTTGTTTTGGTATAAGAATCTTGGTGTGGAGGGAGGTCTCTCCATGTCTGGAGTGGGGAGGGAGGTCAAAACTGTTGGAAGATCAGAAACAAAATCATCAAAACTCAGGGGAGACAGAAACTGAAGGATAGTTATGGTGTTAGAAGGTTTGTATCTAAGAAATGTAAATATAAAGGGGGCAATAAGGCCTTTGTGTGAGTGCAGATTTTATTCTCTATTTCTAGGTTCTGCAAGTGTTATGACCCAAACAAATGTACCTTACTTTCCTAGCACGTGTGCATGTGTGTGTTCAGGAGGAGGCTTGTTCCAGGGGGCATGATGCTAAAAAGTGAATGTGTGATGCTGAAGGAACCTAGAACCAAGAGGAGGAGGAGGAAACAAATAGGGAACGTTAATAGTATTCTGTGAGTGCTAATTCCTGTTACTTGTGAAGGACAGTCAAAAGAAATTTTAAAAGCTATTTCCTCTGGGGCAGAAGAAGAGCAATAGTTCCTCTTCACTAACAGCCAATTATCTCACATAGGCAAGACAGTTAGTTCTTTGTCTACCAGTATTTGTCAGTTCTTCTAGAGAAATAGTTGTTTTAGGGCTGATGTCTGCAGCAGCTTAATGGCTAACAGTATGTTGTTAAAGATGAGCAGCAGATCAATCTAATATGATTCTTGCTTCCCAGTTAGGGAAAAGACTTGAGGTAAAGTATTTATGCATCCTTTCACAGTCTTGGGCTGGCTGTGTGACCTCAACTGCTGTCCTTTACAAGGCATGTCATATCCTATCAAGATAAGCTCCTAACAATCTGTAACAAACCCTTCTTTACTAACTGGTGGGATTAGACCTTTTAAGTAGTCAAGGGTAAACTGAGTTCTGCTTCAGCCACTCTCCACTATGAAGGAAGTAGAAATGAGGGTAGGCAGTTGGGCTTGGAAGAGTGAATGACTGAGTGTACAATACTCTATTACTTGTGAATAATATGCTAAGTGCCCTGCTTACTTTTCTATTGTTGAGTGACACTTGTCAGCATCTGCCCCTTTTGCCTCTGAATCTGTTGCAACCTAACCAGATTTCTGTTGCATCATTTTCCTGGTATTTTTGCTTCACTTAGGCAAAGGGCACTGTTTTATGTTAAATTAATGAAAGGTGCGTTTTGTTTAGATAAAAATTTCAGAACAGGAAAATAGGGAAGTAATATCATACACGTGGAATCACTGATTCAGAGTGCTCTAGATCACTTGGTAAACTGGGCATAAGCAAACTATGCATTTTAATACTGCTAAATGTAAACGTATACATCTGGGAACAAAGAAGGAGGCCATACTTACAAAATGGGGGAAGTCTACCCTGAGAAGCAGTCACTCTGAAAGAGACATTGAGAGGGGAGGGGCTGGCTACTCAGTTCAAGGTGAGCTGCCAATGTGATGCTGTGGCCAAAAGAGCTAATGTGATCCTGGGATGCATAAACAGGGGAATTTTGAGTAGGAGCAGAAAGGTTATTTTACTTCTGTATTTGGCACTGGTGTGACCGCTGCTGAAATACTATGTCCACAATTCAAGAAGGGTGTTGATAACTTGAAGAGGGTTCAGTGAAGAGCCACGAGAATGATTAAAGGATTAGAAAAACATGCCTAATAGTAATAGACTCAAGGAGCTCAATCTATTTAACAATGAGAAGGTTAAGGGGTGACTTGATCAGTCTATAAGTACCTACATGGGGAACAACATTTTACTGATGATGGACTCTTCAGTTTAGCAGAGAAAGGTATAACATGATCCAATGACTGGAAGTTGAAGCTATACAAATGTAGTCTGGAAATGAGAAAAAAATTAATGGTGAGAGTAACAAACCACTGGAACAATTTATCAAGGGTTGTGGTGGATTCTCCATCACTGACCATTTTGAAATCAAGATTGGATGTTTTTCTTTAAAATATGCTCTGGGAATTATTCTGGGGAAGTTCTGTGGCCTGTTCTATGCAGGAGGTCAAACTAGAGGATCACAGTTGTCTCTTCTGGCCTTGAGACCTATTGTACTCTGAGTGTACCACCCAGGAGAAAGGATGGCCTCCTGGTTAAGGTACAAGAGTGGGACTCAGGAGACCTCTACTCCTTCTCCTGTGTGGTCTTGGATACTTCTGTGCCTCAGTTTCCTCACCTGTAAAATGGAACTAATAAAGTTTACCAATCTGGCCTATGTATGGTGAAGGTTAAATCATTAGTGATTGTGCCCACTCAGGTGTTAGGTAATGAACGTCTACAAATAAATAGTATTTTCCTGGCAGAGTATAGGATTTTCCCCATAATATTAAATTCAAGGTCAGAAATAAGGGCACATTCATCATGAACTAAAGTATTAAAAAAAAATCTTAAGCAAAAGAGGACCATAACACCGTGAGATTTTAGGAAAATTTTCACATTTCAAAAGTTAAATCTACTTAGAAGTGTTTTGTTTTACTAGATGGGCTATTGGCTTACTGCGTGGACATACTTCCCCGATTGGCTTCCTGTGTATAGCTGATGGCAACACAAAGCTCTTCTCAGTCTCCATGGACAGCACTGTTATGGTGAGTAGTTGTGTTCTCAGTAAGTTGTAGAGTTTCCAGATATCAGGCATATCATGCAGCAATTCAGGAGGTGCAGGGCTCAAAGGGAAACAGAAATTTGATTTCATCTCACCTTCTTTCATCCATTTCAATGTTTGCTTGAGCCTGACAAACATTAACCTGAGATAACAGCGCCATGTCTGTAAGTGTTGCTAAAATTTGTTCAGAAATAACTGGATCTCACAAATACCAATGGGCTTGATTGTTTATCCCTTACTCACTTTGGTCAGTGCTTAGCCATGTGAGTCATGAAAATACCTGACTGAGGAACAGTTCACCTGTGTAAGATGTTCATAACCTAGCCATAAAAGATTAAATTTGATTTATGAAGACTACAGTGATAAGTACTTTAAAGGCCCAATCCTGCAAGGAGTTGAGAGCCTCGTGTATGGTGTTTATCACCCTGAACTCAGAGGTGTACAGCAATGCTCCAAAAAGGGCCATATTTTTGGAGTTTAATATTTCTAGCCCCCCCACACCCATATCATTTGAAAGCTCATTTTATGTATATTTAGATGCAGTATGATGTGTAACCATCAAATGGTGCTATAGGCCTGTATACAAAGGGAAATAATGGTACCCAAAATGAGTCTTTTTGCACAGTTCTTGAAACACTGCAGTGTGACTGACAAGAGTTTTTACTGTTTAAATTAATTTCAACATCTTAATATGGTGTTTGTCATGTGGTAGCTTTGACCAGTAATGTATTAAAAGATTTGTATTAATTTTGCATGAGAAAGTATCTCTTTTCAGAAATAATGAAGTGGTTAAGCATGTGGCAAAAATGGCAAATATCAACATTTTGAAATATACGAACATGAAATGTTTTCACAGAACATGTTCTTAGTTGTATCTTAAAAGTATATCAGGTGATCCTGAGTATTTTATGTTTTCAACTGAAATTTGCGGACCAGATCAGTCTCACACTGAAGGCTATGCACCAGTCGCAGAAGATTGCATGCCCATGATTTGTACAGCATAGTGGATAGATATAAATGTACATGGATTCCTAATGATTTTGTATTCCTTCTCCATTGGTAAGCTTTTGTACATACAATGTAGCATCTAGTCTGCCTGGTAGAAGGTTTTAATTTGCAATTGCAGTACTAGTCTTTGAAACAGTCTAGAAACTAGCTTTTGAAACTAGCTTTTTAGTTCAATCACACTTACGCATACGTCAATAGTACTGTTAGAAATGACAATACACAACGTCCTATTATGTATATGCAAAAGCTATGAGAGAGAGAGAAATGTTATAACAAGAAGTAGTGAAGATAAAGTCCACAAACAAGTTCTTGCCTCTAACATGCTCTTCATCCCTTGTCAGTGCAAAACTTTTACCAACCATGTCATCAACAATGACAAGCCCATTTGACCCTGAATCACATCCAGAGGTGCTTATCCACATACTTACTGGATTGCATGTAACATCAAATGTATTAGAGTTTTTACTGAAAATAGTAGATGTTGGTGAAAAACAAATGGAGAGCTTTGAGAGGTGGTGTTGGAATTACTGATAATATTTAAAATTAATACCGATATGGGAGACACCAGACAAACCATAAATTCTTTTATTAAGGCCAATGGCCAAATGGTTTTATATAATTTTATATAATTGCTCTAAACATGCTTAGCAGCTTAAAAATAAGCATTACTTCACCCAGTACAGTAATAAAGTATTAATAAGCATATGATCAGTATATTTATAAATAAGTCAGACCTAGGGAAAACCATCTCTTCCTGGTATGCTCCAGCATGATCAGGCAGGGTGTGAGTCTGACGAAGAACCTTCAGATTCATGGCTCTCTTTATACCCTTCAGTTAACTTGCTGGCTTTAGTGAAAACCCAGTTCGAAGCTGTTTGTCCTTGTGACTTTCCTATCTCCTCCTCCCCATCTTTGCCTATCAGCAGAACAGTGGGAAGGTTTGTGTTTGTTTCTTCTAAGACAGTTTCTTTGTCCTGTTACTGTAGCTTTATTTTATTAGTTTCTTTTTGAATCATACCTCCTTCCTACACTACAAACACGTGATACTACTAATTATTGTCAGGACCTTCCTTTATTTGCTGATTAGGGGCTTTTTCTGCTTTCGAGCCACAAACAATGCCAAAAGACCAAATTTAAGTCTGGCAAGAGAGGGACAATCGCAGCAGCATCGATCCAGACATTTTCTGCAGAGCCTTGTCCTTAGCAAGTTTGTTTCAGTGGCAACTGTTCTTAATCACCTAAGAGAATCTGTGTGCGCGTCCCTCTTCCATGCTGATGGAACAATGAGAAGAACAGACAGAAGCTGAATTAGGGCATCAGCTGGAATCTCAAGCTGAAAGAATATTTGAGCTAAGAGTATGCAACAAAGAAACCACAGTGTACATGAGAGGTGCCCTGGTTGTCATACAAATGATGGCTGGAGACAAATTCCACACGTTCAGTGAATTGGGTGCTGAGTACCAGAGGCAAGTCCTAAAAGGATTTGACAAAGCTAGTTCTGTAATTGACGTATTTGACAGATATGAGAACAGTAACTGTGAAAACTACAGAAAGACAGCACTGGACAGGATCTAAGGTTGGATGCAAGAAATACAGAAAAAATTTGAAATGTGGCATCCAACAATCACTAGTAAAATGTCTCTGAATATATGGTTCAAAATCTTACCTGAGAGTGTAGGAGCTTGCCCAACAAAAACACTACTCCTTACTGTAGGCTTTTCCAATGGTGAAGTAGCAAAGTCCAGCACCAGTAGAAGTGTTGAAGAAGCCCAAGATTTGTACAGTACTCAAGAGGAAGCAGCCACAAGGATACTTTTGCATGCTGAAGGTGCCAATATGGCTTTTGGATCTCTTGGTGTCAAAGGGAACCATAGTAATTAGGTCACCTGATAGAGATGTTTTGGTCCTTGCTGTTCACTAATTTCCAAAAATGGAACACATAACGTGGAGTGAAACAGGCACTATTACCAGCACAGCTGATACTGGTCACCTCATACTGGTGCATGCAATTTGTGATGCACTCACTCCTGACTTCAGCAGGAAGTGTGTTGCAGTGTACACAGTGTACAAGCACCATGTGATTGTATCATCCCTATTTGATATTGGGTGGCGGAGAGGAGCAGGGGAGGGAAGATGTGAAAACAAAGGGAATTTACCACTTCAGAGATCTTGCTAGATTGGGAGAGAGTAACAGACAAGCTACAACTTCTGCAGTGCGGAAGTTGGTAGCAGTACTGTATGACCAGAGCAAAAAAGAATAGACCCAGAGAGATCTGAATTGCTTGGGCCTCAATCTAGCCATCAAAAAGGACAAGTCACTGGGCAAACTTCCAGCACGACATGAAGAGCATGTCAAAATTGCATCTTGGCAAACAAAGATTTGGATGTCTTCTCACATAGATAAAGAAGATACTGGATCACCCTTGCAACATGTATAGAAAAATGTGGATGATGAACTACTTCCTGTATTCTACTGCTCAGTGCCATCTGACCTTCTACAAGATCTTATTTGTGCCTATACTAGCAGGGATTGGTGCACAATCATCTTTGTCTGTAGTCGGAACAATATTCCCTGCACAGAACTGTTATTTTCCAAGGCAATAAAGACTGGTAACCCACTCTCTCAGAGATCAGAATGATGAACAAGATGATGATGATGACTAGAAATGTCACCAACATTATTACATTTAATTTATTATTAGATTTTGTTTTACTCATTAGATTGTTGTAGTGATGCTTTGAGGTCAGAAAAATCCAACTTTATGTGCTGAAATAGTCATTAACTAACAATGCAAATATTTTCAACCGGTCATTTTAGCATGTTGATGGTGTCATTGTTTATCCCCATTTCTATGGTAACGGCACCACTTGACAGCTCCATATCACACCTCATCTTAATGTAAACATAATAAGTTTTCAAATGATGTGCGTGTGTGTAGCAAGGGCACACTAAGTCAACCCAATCAGCGATGTCTGCTGCTCACCTATCACTGGCTTAAGTGGTAATTGAAGACTCTTCAACACCTTTCAGTGTTGAACCCTAAATACTTAGGATAAAAAGATGTTCAGTGGGTGGGGAAAAATCTCTAATATGATGTCCTTTTGTATGACATGTATTGACTTTAGATTACCCACTACCTGGGTTTCTTCTATCTTAGTATGACTTTTAGTCTTATATTAACCATTGTTTGATGGTTGAATTGCAGCTGCCTGCCTCACATGGCTTTGACAATAAATGCTACAGAGTATGGGCCATCCCTCTCTTCCAGCCCCCACAAACTGTGAACATGTGAGAAGTTATACTTTGTGAGGTAGTGTACTCATCACCCTTTTGTCAGGGTATGATGTTGCAAAGGGTCCTCATTTCTAGCATCTCCTACTGGCAGTCTGCCTCTAATCAAATCTTCAGTGGCTTGGCCCTCTGGCCAAGTCACAAAACTCAGTCTCCTTTGGGAGTAACAAAAGGTCCAACTGAAAGTCTAAGATAAACATCCAAATAATTCTTTGGCTCCTCTTGGATTACACTGAAGTGTTCTTACTGGCCCCCCCTTAGGGCCTCCTCCACGGGAGCCTAATCTACTCCTGCAGTTGGGCTTACATCCCCCTTCCTTACGGGCTGATAGGGGAACTCAGCCCCATCCTCTGCTCTGGGTTCCCTTACAGCTGTATTAAGCAGCTGTGTCTGCTTCTTCAGACATGTTGCTGCTTCCTACCTATCACCTCTTTTTTGGTGCTTCCCTGCAGCCTTCCTTTGGTTCTCAGGCCTCTGGCTCCTTGCTTCTCTGCTAAACTAATAAGTATTCTGCCCCTCTCAGGCTCCATTAAAATGCGTTTACTTATCCTACCTTAGGGCCGGCTCTAGGCACCAGCCTAGGAAGCACATGCTTGGGGTGGCACATTGGCCTGAATGCCGCCCCTTACAATCTTAGGGTGGCACATTCCACTCTGCCCTTTTTTTTCCCCTTTGGCGGCGCTCCGGCTTTTTTTTGTGTGTGCGCACCTGGGGTGGCAAAAAAAGCCAGAGCCAGCCCTGCCCTACCTCAAGGCCCCCCACAGGAGCCTAACCTGCTCCTGCAGAATTCTTCCTTTGTTGCTTCTTGTCTTAGCAAGCTTTCCCTCACTGCCTCCTTCCCCAAGGATTTTGTCAGCTTCCCCAAGCATTTACAAGGAGCCGGGAGATCCCTGTCTCAGGGCGCCTGCCAACAGGAGCCTGACCCTCCACCCAATGTATTCTCCAACCTGCTCAGCAGTCTGTTTCCCCTAACTTTACCTCTCTGCTTGTACAGTCTTCTCCCAACTCTTTCACAGCTGTTTTGGCAACTTAATGATAATTAGTGCCATCAGCTAGAGGCAAGCTGCTAGTCACAAGCAAGGGCCAGCTAGTCTGTGGCATATTTTTGTAAGTAACTGAAAAATATTTCCCAATTCTCTGCACATTGGCTGCTGAACAGCCTCTAGATGGTAACAACTATGTCACTTCCAAGCTGGACCAGCAACGTAGAGGTGAGAGATTTCATAGTTCATTACCAGCACCCAGTGCCATCCAGTCCCCTGCAGTGCAGAATCCTGAACCTTCACTTCTCTATCACCTTAAAAATGTCCCTGTCTAGTTAGGAAATTCTAAGCTCTGTCAGTACAGCTATAGTGACACAGACCCCTAATGTAGACATGGCACTTGTGTAAAGCAAGACTTTATATTAATATGTTACCAGATCAAGGTGCACTGGTGAAAGTTGCATGTCTGCAATAAGGGTTTGTGCTCCCGTAACTAGATTGATGCAGTTAGTGAGATTCATACTGGTGTAACTTGAAACTCTTTCACAGTATTTGAGTTGATGTCTAATTGATCATTGCACATGAGAGTTTGGTTTTCATGCAGACCTAGAAATGGCTATGATAGGAATATTAACCTCTCTCTTTCTGTATCTGAAAGGTATGGGACATCGAAGACCAGTCCTGCCTCCTCACTGTGATTCCCAAAGCCAGTCAGATCAGAGGAGAGATGGCAGTTTGTTACTTCTCAAATGAGCTGAGAGCTCTCTATCTTGCCGCAGAATGCCTTGTTCTCCTACACTTCCAACAGAAGTAGGTTAGCACTCTACCGCCACAGGAATTCAGTGAAATTGAAAGGTGGCAAATTCAACATTGATAAAAGGAATACTCTTTTTCATACAAGGCATAATTAGACTGTGGAACTCATTGCCAAAAACGCAGGAAGATTCAAAGAGGGACTAACGTTTATTTGGACAATAAGAATACTTATAGTTAATGCTAAAAGGTTTTGGGAAGGATATAAAACTTCATGCTATAGGGCTTAAGTCAGTCTTTTACTACCAGGATTTATGATGAGACCTTCATGGGTGACAGAATAGCCCACATCCGTTTACTATGCGATGTCTTGCATCTTCCTCTGAAGCAACTGGTGTTTGCCACTGTCAAAAACAGGATCCTGGACCAGACCTCAAGGTCTGATCCAGTATAGCAGTGTCTATGTTCTCTGACACTTAATAGTCCAGAGTCAAGGAAGAGCTGCCTGTATGCTGTAAAATAGCCTATGACACGAACATGCTGCAGGGATGAACTGAGGGGACTGGGGGCTGTGTTATACCAATAAAATAAAAACCAGCAGGATCTTTTTAAAGGGGATAAGACAAAATGTCACATCTATTGTGAATACAAAAAGAATCATAGTAAGCAGTCAGTTATAGCTATAACATTTCATTCAGTTTCACATTCATTCACACACACACACAGGTTCTGCATAGATGTCATAGTTACCAGCCTAGAAGTTGCTCATGCCAAGTTACTGGCCAGGTAACCTGGGCATGAGGGTGGAGCTGAGTCCTTGTCAGATTCATCTGATGCTCCTGGAGGGTGGTTGCAGAACCAGACTCAAAGTCCTCAGTATATAGAAGCCATTCTTATAGGAATGATTTCCTCTGTCAGTCTATGGGAATTGCTTCATCATGCTGTTGCTGAATCAATCAGCAGATGGCACATTCCTGGTGGCTCCACGCTGTCTAAAGTTTGTTATCTTGTTTTTCCCATCCTTTGAGATGGTCGGGTGGGATCCCAGTTTACCCTCCGGGGGTTGTCTAGTCGTTCCCACTTGATGCCGCCTTCAGCCGATGGTCACTGAATTCCTAGGCTGGCACCTCCCTGCTCATTCATTCATGTACACCAAGCATTCATCAGCAGACATACTGTCTTCAACACTTTCGGGGTGTGTACTAATTTATTTGAGACTCCCTGCCCTTTAATCAAAGAGGGTGGGGGTCTTTCTATGCTGTTTCTAGGTACAAAGCATGCATAAAGAACAAAGTCAAATAACTTGTTTGCAAGTTTCTCATAGCAATACAGTATCTTTCTGAGAACAGATGCAATCAGTGGTTTACACAGACAGTAGCTTGTAAGTATAACAAGGGATCCAAGAGATCTTTTACTTGGTAATGCTATGAGGTTTAAATTGTGGGGGACAAATTATGGGGAGTTACTTTCACTTGGGGAATCACTTTCAGTACCTTCTTTAATATCCCTACAGCTGAACTGGAGGTGGGGGAGCTGACTCTAGCATGCTGCAGTTGTTCTCCTACATGTAGCAGCTCCTTTTACATTATTGTCATGGTTCTTGTTTTCATCACAAAATCAGAACAGTCTTGCAGTATTTACTATATCTCTGAGCTTCTATATGCAGGAAAAACCACTACATACTGGAGCAGCTTCAGTGGCGTTGTGGGTACTCAGCACTTCAGAAAGCCAGGCCTTTAGAGATTAACTTTAAGGAGACTTTAAATTGCATGCACTTTTAAATTAATTCCTTTTGCTACTGGAGGCTGGGTTAATAGCAGTCATACTGTAGCTGTAACTGGCGAGCTCTTTCACAGACAATGTTATTTTTAAGGACACCAGAATACACTGCAACGGGTGACTTTCATTTATATTGCTACATGGTTGCGTTATGATAAAAATTACAGGAGGCAACCCCGGACATTTAGGGTGTAATTCACCCCTGCACAGAGAGCAAGCACAAGGCAGATGTGCCACTTAAGTCTTCGTTGAGCCCTATTTTGCCACTATGTACATTTTTTTAAAAAAAAGAAGAGAAAGCTCCATGTAGGTTTTTAAGATGGAAATAATGATGGGACTAGGTCTGTATAACTGACCTATCTAGATCACTTGGTAAAGTGGGCTCATTTGAACCACATGTATTTTCATGCAGCCAAATGCAAGGTCATACATCTAAGAACAAAGAATGTAGGTCACTCTTACAAAATGGAAGATAGTAACCTGGAATACAGTGACACTGAAAAGGATTTACAGGATCATAGTACCTAAGCAACTGAATGTGAACTGTGCAATGCTGTAGTGAAACCATTACTGGAATACCGTGTCCTGTCTAGTATCAACATGTCCAAAAGGACATTTCTGAACCCTTTCCAACTTGTCAAAGAGCTACAAGAAAGATTCGAGGTCTAGAGCAATACACTTAAGAAGCTCAATCTCTTTATCCAAGAGAAGGATAAGAGGTGACTTAATCAAAGACCTGCATGAGGAAGAGATTTCAGATAGTAGAAGGTTCTTCAGTCTAACAGACAAAGACATAACAAGATCCAATGGCTATAAGATGAAGCTAGACAAATTCAGAATAGAAATAAGATGCATGTTTTTAACAGTGAGGACAGTTAACCATTGGAAGAACTTCACTAGTGAATGGTTGATTTTCTATTACTTGAAATCTTAAAAAAAAAGACTAGATCTCTTTGTAAAGAATATGTTGTAGCCCAAACAGTCATTATTTACTTAATGCAGAAATTACTGGGTGAATTCTATGATCTGTTACGTAGGAGGTAGATGATCATCCCTTCTGACATTAAAATCAGTTAATCTAAACACTTACAAATGGGCAAAATCAGTTATGCCACCAGGACACATAAATAGATATAGTAAGGCTCTCCTCTGCCTAACAGTTCTTTGGCTCATGGGGGCCAAATCCTTTCCTGCCTTACCAAGTATGTAGCCCTTGACTTAAAAGGTATTCAGGGGTGTAAGATTTAGCAGATGTTGTCCCATCATTTGCAAATACCTTGTAAGCCCTCGGCAAACATGTCAGCACACTCTGGTTCATTTTCTTTTCTATTTTATTTCCTTTTTTCAGGGAAGACCGGCTAAGTAATTCTTGTGTGTCCCATAATGAACCAATCCTCTGCTGCCAGTATAATAAGCCATTCCGGCAGGTGGTTAGTTGCTCGGAAGGATCTGTAAGTATCATTAACACACCATGAAGTCTAGGATGAAAGCACAGCAGGCAGAATGAGTTGATCTTTTGTAGCTTAATTTGAGAACTAAGCTTTCAAAATGAAGTTCTGTTAAAGCATCACATTTACAATGGTATTTTTAATCATACATTTTTCCATCTTTGAATAGTAAGAGAATTGTAATATCAGTCAACAGCAGCTAACTTCTACTTAGCTAAAAGCAAAGAATTATTAATAATGTAGTCACTTAGGCTCAATCATGAAATCCTTAAGTAGGGAAAATGTTCATTGAGTTTAATAAGAGTTTTGCCTCTTTAAGTACTATGGGATCTTAATGAACATGTGTTGGTATTAAACTTCCTCCTGCCAAAGGCTCAGTCGATATGGAGCACTTTTTATAAATAATGTGGTTATCATTAAACTCCTGTTGAGATATATGGGGATATTCATTTATTTGGAATTTTAATTTAAAAAAAAATGTGAAGGTTAATTTAGCTCTCTCTGTGTATGCATGACCTGATCCAAATTCTAAAGTCAATGTGTGCAATGGAAGTTTCGCTGAGCTCCTGGAAAACAAAGGAAGCATGGACACTCCCATTTCATGCTTGTCCATGTTGCCCAGCCCCTTTGCCCTAATCCTGTTATAGGGGAACCATCACTGAGTGTGAGAGGATCCATGTCTGTTCAGTGCTTAACTTCTTTGCTGAGACTGTTCATAAGGGAAATAATGCTTTTTGTATAATGCTAGGCACTTCCCCAAAGCAAGGTTTGAGCTTACTGTCTTCACAGCACCCCCAGTTGCTGCTTTCCCAGTGAATGAAAGACCACTTAGCCCCTTTATGGTTCAGATATTTCAATCTTAATTTGTCACTGATACTCTTTTGAGTCTACTTTTTTCCATTCTGTGTTTACGTATTTTTTAAAAAGAGCGAGTACAATAAGAAATGCCAAAATGTCTCCAGCGGTAGATCACCAATTGCTGTTTATTTCTGTTTCCTTTCAGGCTATAAAAGTGTGGGATCTTCAAAATGGACAACTGGTTACTGAAGTCTATGAAGCTCATGGAGATGCTGCTGTGACATGCATGGCCCTAGACACCAGTGGCAAGAGGTATATAGAGATCTGTCCACTTTTGGGAAGCACACCATTAATAAAGCTACTACCATAACATAAAGGGTGGACTTTGTTGTCTTTTCTGTCTTCCTGTTTCATCATTCCAGAGTTACCCCTTCTCCTATCTGCAATGGACCAAACTTTGCCATAAGTTACACTTGCCCTCAGTTACTATTTGTCTTCTGTGGAGTTCCAGACCCAGAACTGAAAGAGGAATTTAGCTCCAAATAATTAGTCTCACAGTCTACTGATGCTTGGGTAGTCCACGGGGCACATGCTCTTTCACTAGTTTTGGCCCTCTGTTTTTCTATAAGTCTAATTCTGTTTGCCACCATTTAAACTTCACAGCACAGCGTAGTGCAATTCCATGGTGTTTAACTTCCATTCATCTCAACAGGCAGTTCTATAAACTTAACTTAGCAGAAGTGCTTGAAAACTTGTAAATGAGAATAAACTGCAAAAGTTGCTCTTAAACAAGGAATGAGGAGGGGGAACCCTCTTTATTCTTGTGCTGGTGCTCTTGCATATTGGTGTATCTCCATTGCTCTGTTTCAGAGTTGCATCATTCAGATTGATAGTGATGTATGTGAAAACAAATGAAGATTCTGTTGGCTTGAGCAATTGGGGCTGTTTCTTTAGCTTAGTTGCAAGTTATGCATTTGGAAGTTGGAGTTGCTATGGTTTAAATTTCAGTTTCCTTTCCTTTGTCTAATTTAACTTTGCCTCATTCTCCATTAAGGAACTACAGATTGGCTTCTGGAGCATGTTTCTCTCTTTTATTTTTCCATTTAATGTGGGTATTTTTAATAAAGTACCTACCAACCTATTTCCTTTTTCTGGAAGTATTTTTTTTCAGACATCTGAAAGGATAAGTGACACTATCAAAGAATGGGTTGGCTCTTGCTTTGTTGTGTCTGGATGTAAGTTTGAAATGATTTTCTTTACACACTGCTTTTCTGGTAAAAAGGGCAGGATTCATTGCTAAGTGGCACATGGAGGATGCAGAGGTCCCTTATCGGAAAGCCTACCAACTTCAGTTTAAGATTTAGATCAAGGGTAATTCAGTTGATCAAACAGATGCCAGACAGAAACCTAGTTGATAAGATCTCTAAGAACAAACTTCAGATTTTCTAAATGCTTGCCAAGAAAGGTCAAACAAATTTGAGTGATATATATCATGTGGTCTTATCTATTTCAGCAGTAATATCTGAAAGTAGGAGGCCCTAAATATCAGAGAGGAAATGGCTTGAGTATATTTGGTTATATAATATTTGCTATTTTGTTTGTCAAATGTGCTGTTATGCAGGTATTTATATTGCTAATAATATATGCTGGGACCTCTTAAGTCTGTGAGGTCAGGTGGGCATGAGAGCCCAAGCTCCAGCCCAAACCACAATGTCCACACTGCTAGTTTTAACATGCTAACTTGAGTCCTGCTAGTGCTAGTCTGTCTGTTTACCTGCGCTGGAAGGCTCACTCTCAGCTGTAGCCTAGATATACCCATAGTGTGCTTAGGGTATGTGTACACTGCAATCAGAGGTATGACTGCAGCACATGTAGACATCCCTGAGTAGCAGCATGAGCTACTCCTGGGGAATTCTGCACCACTGCGCATGTACAGAATTCATGTCCTCCGTAGATTTCTTTGCTTCCTCGCAGAAAAATGACTCTCTGATGGGTAAGCAAAGGGAAGACGCAAGAATAGTCATGCGCCCCTCCCCAGCAGCGTGTGCGCGCGTTGTTTCAGGTGCCCAGAGCAGCCAGCAGAGCGGTAAATCATCACTGGGGGCAGGGAGGGCTGGGTCTGGAGACACCCCAGCTGGTGGCTCCTACCCTGCACCGAGTTCAGCTTCTGGTCCTGGATGGGCTGGGGAGGACAGGACTTGCTCTTCTCCTGCAAGAAGCGGCCAGGGACGGGTCAGACCCAAAACAGAAACCTCTCCTGGCTGCAGGAAGCTCCACATCCCTGCCCCCACTTCCTGCCCCCATTGCTCCTCAGCTGTAGGGGGAGGGTTCACTGTGGAGATCTGTGCCCCCATCCGCTGAACCCCCATGCATCTGGACCCCCATATCCAGACATCTTCCCCCCCCCCCAGACCCTCACTCGCCCCTTGAAACCGGACCGCAACCACCTTTGCCTGGACCCCCCTGCAGAGTCCCATTGCCCCTGCACCTGGACCCCCCACTGAGCTTCCTGCACCTACATTGCCCCACATAGAACCCTCTCACCCCACAGCTAGATCCCCCCTCACTAAGCCCCTCCACACTTGGATCCTGCTGGGCTGAGCCTGTCTGCCCTCACCTGGTTTCTGGGGAAGGCCCAGGCCTTGTGTTGCGTCAGGGTCGGATGCAGCCTCACCGCTGTATCTGTGTCCTAGTGAATGTTGCAGAATTTTAAAATATTGTGCATAGAATTTTTATTTCTTTTTGCAGGATTTTTCTTTTTTTGTGAAGAATTCCCTCAGGAGTAATGGGCTCTCTGCTTGAGTACGTACTCAGTGTCTGGGTGAGGTTCTGCAGCCCGTGCTGCTATGGCTTCACTACTATTCTTATTCAAGCAAGCTAGATCAAAGCTAGCTCAGATATGTCTACATGTGCTGCAGTCACACCTCTGGTTGCCATGTAGATTTAAGAGACCCTTCATACAAAACATTGTCCCATATTTTTAGAAGTACTCAACAGTTACAGTGAAATTTTTTGTCCCTAGATTGATCACTGGTGGCAGAGATGGAAGCCTGAAAAAATGGGATTGTAGCACCATGCGATATATCCACACCCTTAAGCAAGGTAGTGAAATAACCAACAGCCTCTCCACTAGTTTGATCTTTTGTATGGAACAATACAAAGAACATACTCTCATTTTCTCTCCTTTTCAGCAGGCAATTCGAGTGATGAAGTCACCGCCTGCACATATGCTGATATTTACAGCAACAGGTACAGCGGGGATGGGATGCTGGGAGAATCAATTATTTCATGCTCCTTATGGAAATAAGTTGTTTTGTTCTGTTGGGGGGTTTCCACAGCCATTTGTCAAGAAGGATCCTCACTAGCTGCTGAAATTTGACTGTGCACATACTCATTAACCAGTTGTTTCAAATGCATAATTAAAATCACACACTACAGCATGCTAAAAGCACAGTTTTACTAGCTGCCTGAACTTCTCAGGCAGCTGAAGTATGTGTCCTTCAGCCTTGTGCCTCACAATGCGCCTAATGCATGTCAGCATCCAGAATAGCACCATTACTTGCTACTTGTGACATCATTTATGTAAGTAGTGAGTTGAATTTGACCCAGAAACCTTTTGTAAGTACAACTAACATTTTTTGTACCAAGATTCATAAGAGTAGACTGAGGCTATCTGAAATAAATAAGGGAAACTAGTATTACACTTCGTTCTAAGCTCCACATTGTTCAAAAGGAGACTTATTTTTAAATAAGCTTAAGGTTGGTCTAGATGATAGGATCATGGTATGGAAAAGATTGATAGAATTTCATCATCATAACTGGATGTTACAATGCAATGTTACAATGCAAAAAAAGTTTCAGAAGCTATAAAAAAGGAAAGTGGTTTAGAACCTATGGACTAGCAACCATCCAGAGTTTCCTCAAGTCAAACACTGTTTTATTTCTTCCTTTAACACGTGCTAAGTAACATTTTTATTTTGGAAAAGGTACATCATATCTGTTGGTTGGGACAGGAAGATCAATATTTTCCCTGTAAGTAATGAATGGCTCGTCTTTTAAGTTGAACTAATCTGTCTTGGAATCATTATGTGAGAAATTTAGAACCCTATGATGCTATTTTGAGTCAGTTTTCAGAGTACAGCTCTGCTTTAAGTTCTAAGCTGTTTATTATTTCTTCTACAGTAGCACATCGAAGCCCGAACTGAGATTGCGGCTCCACTGAGCTCTGTGTACAAACAACAGTAATAGAGAGTGACTTGCTCGGTGTCACACAGTAGCTGAACCAGGAACAGAACACAGGTCTCCTCTCCTGACTCTGTCTAATGCCCTCTCCACTAGACCACACTGTCTTCCCATTCCTATTGTATCGCTGTATACGTCCTACAGGCAGGAAGATACACTAAGATACCACACATGCATCTGAAGAAGTGGGTATTCACCCATGAAAGTTTATGCTCCAATACATCTGTTAGTCTATATAAGGTGCCACAGGACTCTTTTGCCGCTTTTTAAGATATCATTAGTGCTTATCATTTGGCTTTGTTATTGTCAGTTTGTTCTTGTACATTAGGGTATGCTTCTAGTGGCATTGGAACAATTTTTATAGTGGGGGTGCTGAAAATCATTGAACAAGACTGTAAACCCTATGTATGATGGAAACCATTTCAAGCCAGGGGGTGCTGCCGCACCCCCAGCTCTCCTAGTTCCAGAACCCCTGTATGCTTCCTTAGGACAATAGCGTCTTCTTCAGTCTTCCTTGAACAACACTTGATGGCTCCACAGAGATAAATACATTATTTAAATGTATTTTTTTAATCCTAGGATCTTCAGAATGAAGCATCTGAAGGGCCATGCCCACAAGTGGATTGGATTGACAGTGTGGTAAGAAATGACTTCCGTATCACTTTCAGAAAACAGAGAGTACTTGAATTCTCATTGATATTTCATTCAGAATGTTGGTTTTATTATCCCCTAATTTCTCTTGGCACATGGGTTTTTATTTTTTTTTCCCTTAGGAAGACTTGTAATATATCATATCTAATTTTGGGGGTGAAGTTTTAGCATCTGTAAAAAAAAAAAAAAAATGTTTTTGTCACCCAAATGATCCAGGAAAATGGTCACAAAGATGATGTATTATGTGTGTCCTTCTGCCCTCCGAATCTCGTGGCCTCTTCCAGTTATGATGATGAAATTCTCATATGGAATCTCATCTCAGGACACGTTTGTAGCCGCCTCAGTGCTGTAAGCAGGGCAGTAATGGAGGATGGGACAGGTTGGTAGCAGTAGATTTTATTGCAGTTTCATTGCTATGATGATAAAATCCTGGAGAATTTAAAACATGTGGAGGGAATAAGTCAAAGAATGAAAAGTCTCTTTCAGTTTCAGAAAGAACTACTTTAAAACAAATGCCATGTCTCCTCATAGTCTCCCCAAGACTATTTGCTTGACTGTAGCCGTTACCACAGTCCCTTCTAGGTACTGTTCATTGCCCCTCTACTCCAAAGAAACCAAAGCCCTATGCTGGGTATTTTTCATGAGGGATGTGTGTGGGGTTTGGTTTGGTTTGGTTGGTTGTTTTTCCTGCCTAAAAAGTGGTCTACTGAGAAAGAGCATGGCCTGGTAGCTGAGGTCCAGGATTGCAAGTTAGGAGTTCTGGATTCTGTTCTTGGCTATGCCACTGGCTTAACCATGTGATCTTGGGCAAGTCACGTAACCTTAGTTTCCTCCCATCTGAAAAAGGGGCTGATAATACCTACCTCCTCTTAATTCATGCAATGTTTGTAAAAGCATTTTGAGATTATTTCTATAGCACTAAAACTCTATATAGTACGTTAGACAACTAAAAGTTAAAGGCCCTGTCCTAAGGAGTTTACACTCTGAGGGCCCAATCCTGCAGCCCTTTTAGAACCAGGCCCTAAATTAGAATGTTGCATTTCTGTATGTTGCAAAGACGTGAAGTGTTACGTTAAACATTTCTCATACCAAAATATATCTGGCAAATCACCCAGCTGAGGGGACAGTTGCTCATTTTAGATATTTTTTTAGTTTTTAGAGATTTAGGGCTTGTCTAAACAGTGCATTAGTCTGCAGCCGAGTGATGTCAATTCAAGTGTGCACCAGCATGTTGCACATTAACAGACATGTGTAGATACTGCTGACATGCACTAAAAGTTCACTAGTGGTGGGTTAATGCAGTATGGTTTGAAATGGGACTACATTAACCCACACTAGAGAACTTGTAGTGCACGCCATCAGGATCCACTCAGGCCAGTTCAGACTGTTCAAATTGACTTCACAGTGTCCAGGTTCTGTTTAAGGACACATCATCACAGTGTAACAATATTTGCTACAACACTACAGGGGTCACATGATTGCTTATGTACCTCCCCGCTAGACTCCAGTCTGACCTATTTCAGGCGCTATTTCAATTCTTTTCCCCCAGAGGATTTAATCATCAACAAAGTCACATTTCTCCAATCAAGGTCAGAAAGGAAGACAACAGCAGCTTCTTTGGTGTCAAGTGGACCCAGAGGTAAAGTTGAAAAACAAAAGCAGCTGAGAATGGAATAAAATACTGTATTTTAGGGAATTACCATCTGAAATGGAATCAAAACCCAGTCTCAGCCTGATACTGAACATAGAATTCTCCAGTGGCAGCATTCAGTCCAGATTGGTAACATAGATTTCAACAGAACCTGTCACAGAAGAAGGCGGGCACTGGGTATAGGAGAGTCACGCACCCCTTAGGACAGTGTGGTACATGAAGAAGGGGTGACCTTTTCTAGATATGCCAGTGCACGCTGCTGGCTCATCTCAGAATGGAATTCAGGGGTGGGAGACTAGAGGAGAGGTAAAAAATAAAAGCAGCCACACTCTGGGGTCTTATCTGAACACATTATAGTCAGACCATCTGCAGGTACAGAAGACTCCACAACTCAGAGTATTTAGATTAATAAATCTACGAGCAGTGAATCACCAACTTCTTCACTCTGCAGACAGTTTAATAGAAGAAAGAGCCTGTTAGAGGACCACCTCTTCTTGCAAGCCCTCAAATCCCAGCTCCTTCTTTCCCAAAATGTGTCATTCTGTAGACCACAGGGACATTTCTTCAGGTCACTGGTAGTCCATGAAGTGCATTTTGAGAACCACTAGCATAGTTGTACTTGTACTGAAGAAATTGCTCCTAAATCCCTTGTCATTTCTAGTATTTTGCTGCTTCAAAAAGTTTAAAGTCTTTGATAGGTTCAGAAATTCTGGTGTGGTTTCTGTAGTTAATTGTTTATCCTTACTCAGCTCCTCCCTCCCAGGAGTGAGGGGAAATGAATATTGAAAGGATATGGGAATGTTTGAGCTTGTTCCATGGGAAAGTCATGAGACTCTGGTATAGTGTATAATTTAGAAGTAAATTTGTTCTACCTTTAAATAATTATTAAGGTAGGAAATGAAGGGGAGGCAACTTCCTGTCAGTAGCCACCTGGTGCTCAGTCAAGATGTAAATATTTATACTTGTGTCAGATTACTCAAACTGTCTTTGAATTTCTGGATCAGTTGTTTGTAGTTGAATGCCTTTAGTTCAAAGACAATCCCTAGATGACTTTTCCCCAGCTGTTACAGGGTTTCCTAAAATGCTCAGTTGCAGCTGGCTCAAAGGATACTGGGATCCATCTTGGAAGAGAAAGTGCCACAATGGTGTGTAGAAAGATGATGTTGGGTGTTCAGCTTTGTACATATCATTGCAATGCAGGAGTTTCCATGAAAGCTGAAAGTTATATACCTGAATATAGAGTCTTAAGGCCTGATCCAAAGCCCCTTGACATCAGTAAGAGTTTTTCCATTGACTTCAATGAACTTTGGGATTAAACCATTAGCGTGCTAATTCAAGGAGCCCCAAGTAACCTGTAACACTATGATGGGTGTTGGAATAAGATAAAGGCCAGGTACAGGGATGGGGAAAGGGAGTTGTTAAGCTATATATATACACCGGACATGTGGGTGTCTAGGGTACCCCTTTCCATCTCTAACATGGGGCTCTATGCAGTACGGAAATCAGTCCTCCATTGTTTTTTGTTTAATTGCACATGGTGCTTTTTTTTTGTTTTTAAACTAGGCAGCTGGTTTCCTAAGTAACAGATTGACATGTTTTTTGTCCTCTCTGATTTTCCAGGTTACATTACATTTTGGAATATATTTGGAGGAGGGAAGCTATTTGCTTATTTCATTGGAGTAAGTGCTGATTAATTCCTTTGAAAATAATAGGTAATGGGTGCCTTTGATAATATAATTGTTTTTGATTGATGAAAGGAATATTTTATGTTAGACAAAAGAAGGATCAATAATTTTTAACCCATATTTTTAAAGGATAGATCAAATTGGTATTTGTAGACTATGGGAGTTTAATACGGAGTTAATCTAAGGGTACGTCTATACTCACCCGTCGCGTCGGAGGAGTCCAATCGATCTTCTGGGTTCGATTTATCGCGTCTTGTCTAGACGCGATAAATCGAACCAGGAAGTGCTCCCCCGTCGACGCTGGTAATCCTGCTCCACGAACGGAGCAGGCGGAGTCGATGGGGCAGCCTGCGCGCCGCGTGTAGACCACAGGAAAGTTTGAACTAAGAGACTTCGACTTCAGCTACGTTATTAACGTAGCTGAAGTTGCGTATCTTAGTTCGACAGGGGGGTTTAGTGTAGACCAGCCCTAAGTAAATATTTTCTCAGTTAATCATGGTTAGTCATGGTAACCATCATTCAGGCTCCTTTATTTCAGAAGCTCTGTCACAAAGGGCAAATCTTGTAATGAATTGTATTTAATCTGTATTTGTGAGTTTGATTTCCCTGGCAGTTTCAGTTAGCTACTTCCTGTCATCCTTTTTTGCTATTAAGCAGTTATTCTACTATAGTGCTAGAATATTTCATTGGTTGGTGAATTGATCTCTTTAAGTCCCCCTTACCTATCTACCCAGTACGTGTCAGGAGGCAAATTAGATTAATGTTTGTAAACCAGTGTGATCCTTGGATGAAAATACACTATAGAATTGCAAAGTATTTAAGTGATTTATGCTTCGCTCACCTGCACTCTGCCCATTTATCAAACTGCAATAGGGACTCATTCTAAATCATATTCATACTTTTTTGTTTTTAAAACCCCCCAAGAACTAGAGGAAAGTCCTACTCTATTTTTAAATGTAAAGCAAACAAACAGCTTACATGGCTGACATATTTAAATCCCCGATATACAATATGACTTAAGACTATTATATACTGTTACTTTGAAAAAGTAGTAGAGCTAAATAGTTTTACAGCACAGGATTACATGCCTGGAGGAGAAAAGGGCTTTCTAGAAGCATCTAAAGCAGGGTAGTCAATTGTTTTTTGTCAAGGTCCAAATTTCTTGGTCAAGGTATAATCAAGGTCCAGACTGGAGAAAATAATTAAAAAACAAAACAAAAAATCTGAGGATGATAAAAAGATTTCAGGGTCTGTTTAAAAGTGTTTGGTAGTCTGGATTTGACCCACAGTCCACCTATTGACTACCCCGATCTAAAGCATATCAAGGGATTTAGTTTGTTAGGGTGTTTTCCCTTACTCTTAAATACAGATGTCACAGCCCATCTAGCTGTACAAGGCCAGGTATGTGATAAACCTGTAATTATAATCACCTGGTGCTAATTGCAGTGGTAGTACCACTGTGCTCTTGATCAGGAGTTTGAAATACCCGGAATAGAAACAGCCCTGGTAGACTCTAGCATAGGTTTTACATAGGACCTATGCATGCTAGACTAAGGCACTCAGGAATTGTCGTTTGGTCTGAGCACCAAGAACTGCTAAATTACAATAAATGTTATGACAAACTTCCTCTTGGCCCTGGGAAAGTCTCTCTGCCTCAGCTGTAAGTGCTGTGAAATGGCACTATCTATAATACTACCTGACAGGGTAATATGAGGGTTAGTGGTGTGTAAAACATTTTGAAGACTAAAATGCTCTACAAGTACTAAGCTTTGGTGACACTCTCCAACACACTGTTTTAGCCTTAATTCTGTAGCTTAGTGCATCATTTGTAAAAAGCTCCCGAGACCCCCCTAGTGTATGTCTACACTGCAAGTGAAGGTGTAAATGTAGCACAAGTAAGCATATCTGTGCTAGTTTTAATCTAGCTAGCATGGATTAAAAATAGTGGTGGCCGGGACTTCAGCATGGCTAGCAACCTGAGTATGTACCTAGGTTACCTGGCAGGCTTGTATGTGGGCTAGCAACTACATCTGAAGCCCCTGCCATGACATCTAGGCTATTGTTGTTACTTGTGCTATCTTGATTAAAGCTAGCATGGATATGGCTACTCACATGGGCGGTGAGTAGGGGAGCCTGGGGGTGGCTGTGCCTCCCCAAACAGCCGGGCATGGCCCCACCCATACTCTGCCCCCAGAGCCCCACTTTGGCGGAGCCGCTGGCCTCCAGGGGCTCGAGCCACGCCGCCCGCCTTTCTGGGGCTGGGCGGGGGGGGAGGGCTGCGGTGGCGCCGCCGAGTGTTCTCCCTCCCAGCGCTCCAGGGATGGGGGGCGCTGCAGCAGCGTTGCCGTGACACTTCCCTACCGGCACTCTGGGGTTGGGGCGGGCTGCGGGTACTAGCCAGCCTGGGGCGGGGGCCGGCAGCTGCGGGGGGTGGGGGGGCGCTCTGGGTTATGGGAGGCACGAAGGGGCGGGGCCTCAGGTGGAATGGGCAGGGGTTGAGGCTAGCCTCCCCAGCCAGCAGTTCACACGCCACTCGTGTCTACCCATGCTACAGTCACATCTTCACTGGCAGTGCAGACCTACCCTTAGACACAGAAACAAATATTCAAGCTCCTCCTTTTGTCTGTAAATACAGCTGCCTGACTCAAGCCCCTCCTTGCTGTGTCTCATTGTCACCTGTTTTCATTGTATATCTTGGGGAGCGTTTGCTGCCCTTGTCTTATGCAGCTTGCCGGTATCTCATTTGTGTAGCTAAATTATGAATGAAGAGCTTATCATACCACTAACAAAAATCGGTTTGTGCTGCCAGGAACCTGTGGTAATTGTATTCAGCGCTGCATCTTTCCTCTTTCATTTACAGTCCAAGGACAGGTCTACAATCAGTGACATGACTGTCAGTGATGACGACTGCCTCCTGTGTGCAGCTGACCACACGGGTTACATTTATATTTGGAATATCACAAAATATGCCCTTCAGGGGCCAGAGGAGGAACCACCAGCTTGTGAGCAACACTTTCTCCTCCCCCTTCAATCACAATGCCCCTTTACTCCGTCACACGTTGCTGATGGTTGCATAACAGATTTGTATCTTGTTTTTTCCCCCATCTCTTTGTCAAGTGCTTCTAAGTTGGAGAGCTCATAGCTGCAGTGTTACAAGGTAAAATAAACGTCACAGTTGTTCTTTACCTCTTAAAGAGATGCCACCTGTTCTTCCACCTAAAAATGTATCCTTAAATCATAGTTTTTGATAGGGAAAAGAAAACCAAGCTGCTGACTATTTGAGGTTATTAAACATCTTATGTACTCTTCATGAGGTTAGAGATGTCAGCCCATATTCTGGCCAATTTCTAATTCAGCAATTCCATTCTGCCTAGCTACATTCCTCATGCAGTGTAAGATGGATGTGGTATCTTACAATGGGGATAGCCGCTAGGCATAGTTATATAGTAATCATGTTATTCCCCAGAGGTGGCTGTATTTCAGTGGTGAAGTGATTTGTGTTAGTTTGCAGACCGCTCTGAAATTTTTGGAGATGAAAGTATGCTGATATTGGGGACTGTGCTAGTGCAGCCAAGTGCAAATGATAGCCACCTCTTTTCTGTATAATTTTTTTCTGTTCTTTTCTTTCTCTTCATTCATCCACTGTCTGTCTTTCCCATGCACTATTACAAGACTTTCTTTTGACTGAGAGTCACTCTCTTAGGGACTGCCTACCATGAGGGTCACTCCATATGCTGTATGGAAGGCTCCGAATTAGGATACTGAAAGAGAAGGGGGGGGGGGCGGGTTGCCTGGAGCAGGCTTGCTAAATGAGCCAACCAGAAACACCTGGTGTGGGGAGGGAACATCAAGCAGCTGGTTCCTAATAAGAGAGCTGACTGTGGAAAGTCTGTGAGGGAGTCAGCCTTAAGCAGGGTATTTGTAAGCTGAGCCCCAGTCTGACACCCCCCGCAACCCTCCTCCTCTGAAGAAGAAACTCTCTACTCACCCAGGCTTTGAGGTAAGAGCCATGCCCTGGGACAGACTTTTGGCACTTAAAGTTTTACCTTTTGAGTTCATCTGAATAAATCCAGACCCAATACGGGTGGTGATTGAATGGCAAGTGTGTGGAGTTTGGTTAAAAGGGCCTGGAAGAGGGAGGATAAAGAGCAGAGCAGTGCAGAGGCACCTTGGCTAGGAGGGGACCCATGGGGTGGGGTGACTCATTTACAGATACAATTGAGGCTTTTACTATTTTTATTTTGCCCTAATTTAACCTGGAATTATTTTCTGCTTTTAGTTGGCTCCTGCAGTCCCAGTAGAGCGGTCAGAGTGACTAATTTAAGAGACCAAAATTTGCAAGTTTGCCAATTTCAGTGCATTATTTTTTACATTTGTTATAGTGCCTGTTTTGTTTAGCCTGCTAGTTTGCTGATGCTCATAATAATTTTGCAAACGGATGGGAGAACCTGTTATTTTGAACTCATTGAACATCTGGAGTCAGATTTAGCTGTAGATCTTTTTAAGGTCTGCATGTGGAACAAAGGAAAGCTGGCTCAGGAAGAGGGTTAAAAGAGCATCTGAGAGTGGTAACTGATGATGCTTAAGGGGCTTCATCTACCCTGCAGCTGGGGGTGTGATTTGCGGCTTGTGTAGACATATCTGTGCTAGCTGTACTATAGTTAACTCGCTAAAAATAGCAGTAAGGATGCAGTGGTGCGCAGGCTCCGATGGGGGCTGCACAAGCCCACCCATCCCCTGGAGTACATACTCGTGTCGTGCAGCCTACTCTGAAGCCTGCACCGCTGCATTTGCTGCCATTCTTAGCAAGCTGGCTAGAGTATAGCTAAAATGTGCATGTCTGTGCAAGCTGCCAGTCACACCTGTGGCTATATCGTAGATGTAGCTTAAGAAGAGTCTTTCACTCTGTATTGCTCCAATAAAATGCGGAGAAGTACCATAATAATAGCTCCTAATGCATACACTGAAGGATCCCATAAAGAAGTTTTTTAAAGTAAATTTGAGAGGACGGGAAAATGGGAGTAGGCAAAGACATATTAGCAGGCATATAAGATTCCAGGGTTCCTCTTATTAGTTCATTCCACTACTTTTGTTACAATATATTCTTCATCACTTCTCAAGGCTGACATGGTGGGGATATGGCCTCCCTTGAAGTGTTATTCTATTCGTGTGTGTTTCTAGTTAACCCAGCTGGAATGGTTCCCAGCGTCCTGGGGACCTTTTCCTTTTGGGGCTAGACTACCTGGTGCAGCAATGCATGCTTCAGGGGTGTAATTTCTGAACTGCACTAATGTGTTGCCCAGTAACTGGTCCTTGTAGACCCTGCTGGCGGTGAACTAAAAGTTCCCTAGTGTGCTTTAACATAGTACTATTTGAAACCGCATGATGTTAAAGTGCACTAGGGAACTTTGAGCCCACACCAGCAGGATCTATGTGGCCCAGTTACTGAGCAACACATTAATGCACTTTAGAAATCTCACACACACACACACACACACACACCCTGGAGTGTGCATTGTTGCACTGTGTGAACAAGCCCTTAGTATTACAATGTAAATATCTCTCTCTCTTCCAATGGAGCAGTGTCACCCTGGTGAGTGAACACCAGCTGCTTCTCACCTCATCCGTGGACTGCACAGTGAAGCTGTGGAGCCTAGAAGGGGAATATGTAGGTAGGTGAAGAATAGGGTGGAAGCAACCCAGCATGTTGTGAACTGGCTGCTAATGAGGATCTAACCATTGTCTGTCTGATCCCAGTCTCTGTGACCCAGAGTCATTCACAGGATTATGTTTGGCCTTGGCTACACTCACGAGTTACAGCGCAATAAAACTGCCTGCAGCGCTGCAACTCACTAACTGGCTACACTCGCAAGGCACGTGCAGCGCTGCATCTCCTCAGGTACAGCGCTGCATGTACTCCACCTCTCCGAGAAGAATAACGTTTGTTGCGCTGCTGCTGGTGCGCTGCGGCTACAGTGTGGTCACCCAATGCGCTGTTATTGGCCTCCAGAAGTATTCGGAAGTATCCCACAACGCCTGTTCTAGCCACTCTGGTCATCAATTAGCACTCTACTGCCCTGGCCTCAGGTGACCAACCGCCACTCCGACCCTTTAAATTCCTTTGGAATTTTAAATATCCCCTTCCTGTTTTCTCAGCCAGGCGTGGAGTGCTCTCAGCGCATCTTTCCAGGTAACCATGCCTCCACGTGTGAGACGAGCCCCAGTATGGAGCAATGGCGAGCTGCTGGACCTCATCGCTGTTTGGGGGGAGGAAGCTGTCCAGTCCCAGCTGCGATCCAGCCGAAGGAATTTCGATACTTTCGGCCAGATATCAAGGGCCATGATTGAAAGGGGCCATGACCGGGACGCAATGCAGTGCAGGATAAAAGTAAAGGAGCTGCGGAGTGCGTACCGCAAAGCCCGCGAGGCAAACAAGCGCTCGGGTGCTCCCCCCAAAACCTGCCGATTCTACAAAGAGCTGGATGCAATACTTGGGGTTGACCCCACTACTCTTCCGAGCACCACCGTGGACACGGGAGAGCGGGAGGAGGAGGAGGGAGAGGTGGAGGAGGAGGAGGAGGGAGAGAAGGAGGAGGAGGAGGGGGTTGAAGAAAACAGAAGCGAGGGTTCTGTGGCTGGGGGAGACACCCCTGACTCCCTGGGTGCATGCAGCCAGGAGCTCTTCTCGAGCCAGGAGGAAGAGAGCCAGTCGCAGCAGCCGGTACGCACTGGGAGAGAAAGAGAAGAACAGGTTCGCGGTAAGCAGCTTTTATTTTTGGGAATGAGTTTTTTCGGTGTGTGGTCCTTGGGCGAGGAGGGTTTGGGCTGCATGCATGCCTAGATGCGGAAGAGCGCATTGATGTGGTCTATCACATCGGAGAAATCGGCCACTGTAATCTCTTCGAAAGTCTCAGCCAGGACGTGGGCAATGTGCTTGCGCAGGTTCATTGGGAGAGCCGCCGTGGTCCTTGTCCCAGTCAGGGTAACGTGTCCGCGCCACTGTGCCGCGAGGGGCGGGGGGACCATTGCTGCACACAGGCAAGCTGCATATGGGCCAGGGCGGAAGCCGCATTGCAGTAAAAGACCCTCCCTTGCTTCCCCGGACACCCTCAGCAGCGAGATATCTTCCAGGACGAACTCCTGTGGAAAATGTGGGGATAGTGTTCAGTGTAGGTTCCCCCTGCAGCTGTTGGCTCTCCCCAAGGCACAGAAACCCGTCGGACAGTACATCCGTGAAACAATCAGTCCCCCTTTTCCCTGTGTTTACTCACCATTTTGGGGCTCCCGTGGGTTCTGTGCGCTCTGTTTGGGACGGGAAAATTGTGCTGTTTTGGAGACTGTGTGTGCCCTCCTTAAGTGTGGGGGAATCATTGCTCTGTCTGGCATAAAACAATGATGCCTCTGTTAAATGTTGCATTTTGCCTTCCAGATGCAACCTTGAGATCTCCGCCATCCTTCTTATCACCGGCTGAGAGACTACAAAGGCTCAGGAAGAGGCCCAGAAGAACGAAAGAAGACATGCTGCAGGAAGTTATGAAACAGTCTCTTAAAGAGAATCAAAAGGCTCGGGAGTGGAGGGAGAGCGAAAGCAGGCTCCGCCAGGAAAACGCAGCGCAGCGGCGGCAAAGCATGCAGCTCCGGCACGAAAGCACAAAGGAACTGATTAGCATCATGGCACGCCAAGCGGACTCTATCCAGGCGCTCGTCGCCATGCAGGCGGAGCAGTACCGCCCCCGCCCTCCCCTGCAGCCAGTGTCCCAAAACACTTGTGCCCCCATGTCACCACCTGCCCACTTCACCCAACATACTGGTTCTTATCGCCCACAGCAGATGCCCCCAACACCTGTAGCTTCACCAGACAGCCCTGGAAACTATGAACCTTACCCACTGCACTCAACTCCCATCCCGAATTATAGACATCCTGAGGTCCAGCACTCACTGCACAGCACTCCAGACAGGAAGCCCGAGTATGAAAGCAGGACATACCATACCCTGTGATTGAACCCTTCCCCACACCACCCACCACCCCCTTGCCCTTTCTGTCTCACAAGCAGTTGTGTTTCTTTTTAATACATGTATTTTCTCTGTAATAAACGGATTCTTTAGATGTGCAAACAATCTTTATTATTGCATAAGGAAAAAAGATACCTTAGCCCAGGAAAGAAACAGGCAACACAAGTGAGCTGAGCAAACACAAATCAGCTTAGCAAAGACAGATAACTGATAACATTGGAACCACTTTACTTCAGGGTCGTGCAGGGCAGCACACATTACTGGTGGTTGTCAGCCTCAAATTTCTCCCTCAAGGCATCCCTAATCCTTGCAGCCCCACGCTGGGCCCCTCTAATAGCCCTGCTCTCTGGCTGTGCAAATTCAGCCTCCAGGTGTTGAACCTCTGAGGTCCACGCCTGAGTGAACATTTCACCCTTCCCTTCACAAATATTATGGAGAGTACAGCAAGCGGATATAACCGCGGGGATGCTGTGTTCGGCCAAGTCCAGCTTCCCATATAGAGATCGCCAGCGGCCCTTCAAATGGCCAAAAGCACACTCCACAGTCATTCGGCACCGGCTCAGCCTGTAGTTGAACCGTTCCTTGCTGGTGTCAAGGCTCCCTGTGTAGGGTTTCATGAGCCACGGCATTAAAGGGTAAGTGGGGTCTCCAAGGATCACAGTGGGCATTTCAATTTCCCCTACCGTGATCTTCCGGTCTGGGAAAAAAGTCCCGGACTGCATCTTCTGGAACAGGGCAGTGTTCCGAAAGATGCGTGCATCATGCACCTTTCCGGGCCAGCCTGCGTTGATGTCAATGAAACACCCACGGTGATCCACAAGCGCCTGGAGAACCATGGAGAAATACCCCTTCCGATTAATGTACTCGGATGCTAGGTGGGGTGGTGCCAGAATAGGAATATGCGTCCCATCTATAGCCCCTCCGCAGTTAGGGAAACCCATTTGTTCAAAGCCAGCCACAATGTCCTGCATGTTACCCGGAGTCACGGTTCTTCTGAGCAGGATGCGATTAATGGCCTTGCAAACTTGCATCAGCACGATCCCAACGGTCGACTTTCCCACTCCAAACTGGTTCGCTACTGATCGATAGCAGTCTGGAGTTGCGAGCTTCCAGATTGCAATAGCCACCCGCTTCTCCACCGTCAGGGCAGCTCTCAATCTCGTGTCCTTGCGCCGCAGGGCGGGGGCGAGCTCCTCACACAGTCCCATGAAAGTAGCTTTTCTCATTCGAAAGTTCTGCACCCACTGCTCGTCATCCCAGACTTGCATGACAATGTGATCCCACCACTCTGTGCTGGTTTCCCGAGCCCAAAAGCGGCGTTCCACGGTGCATAGCATGTCCGTGAATGCCACAAGCAAGTTAGTGTCGTACGCGTTTTGCGTGACAATTTCATCGTCATCGCCGGACTCCTCGCTGTCACTGTGGATCTTAAGGAACAGCTCGACTGCCAAACGTGACGTGCTGGCGAGACTCGTCAGTATTTTGCTCACCAGGTCGGGATACATTTTCCCGCTGACCGAAACGGAGCACAGATCACGCTACAAAGAAACCGTTGAAAGATGGCGCAAATTGTGGCCGGAAACACAGGGATTGCTGGGATGCGAAGCGATGCATCACGGGGCATTGGGACAGGACCCAGAATGCACCATACCCCACGCCCCCTTCCCACAACCCATGGTGCCAGAATTGGAAGAGGTGTTCTGTGGGATACCCGCCCAGAATGCACCTCTCCCAAAACCGCTGCAAGTGCCGCAAATGTAGCCACGTCAGTGGTAGTTACTGCGCTGGCGGCTGCCAGTGTGGACAGGCTGCAGCGCATTCCCTACTCAGCTGTACGAACACGGGTTTAACTAACAGCGCTGTACATCTGCAAGTGTAGCCAAGGCCTTTGTGTTAAAGCAACAAGAATCTTGCTTGAGGATATGAGAGTCAGTGCCCAGCCTCTTGTTCATTAAGTGGCTCAGCCTTTGACCACTGGGGGTTCAGTGGTTAGAAAAGCAAAGGGTTATGAAATCTCCCTCCCCTTTTACCTGTAGGGAAGTCATGAGTCAGACATGTAATTTGCCACTGATGCAACTTAAAACAAGACACAGATTTTTAATGGTGAGGTTAATTAACCATTAAAACAAACTACCAAGCAAGGTGAAGGAGTCTCCATTGCTTGAAGTCTTCAAATGAAAACTGGATGCCTTTCTGGAAGATATGCTTTAGTTAGACACAAGTTACAGGGGTAAACAAGTGACATTATTTGGTCTGTATTCTACAGGAGATCAGACTGGATGATCTAATTGTCCCTCCAGCCCTTAAAATCTATGCAATTCCTAGGATGATAGCAGTGATGGAAGCTATACTGTAGACAGGGAGTTGAGAGTTTTTTCCATGTCCTCATCTCTTGTTGGTTTTTATTCTATTAGGTACATTTGGTCAAAAAGATCTGTGGAACATCAAGGATAAAATGTCCTGGAAGATAGGACCTAATCCAAACAGCCGCACTACTCCAGCTGCACCTGCTAGGCAAGTGTCGGCAATAAAACCAAGCTATGCCACAGGAAGGGAAAATGAGGCAAACAGCACAGAGGTGGGAACGCTTTTCATTTATATTGACTGACTTTGTTACCCTGTTTGTTGCGGGGAAAAGATTCCATTTCTCTGAAGACTAATGCATACTACAGCAGGGACTTATTATTCACAGTTTATGAATGATTGTGATAAAAGTGCAGCTCTAGGGTTGGAAAGTGTTGAGATGATGATGAGCATGTCAGTAAAGGAGCTTAAACATAGTGACGATCAGCAGAAAAGAGATCCCTCCGTAAATACTGGTTTCTTCTTGCTCATGGAACAGACTGTGAAATGGTTGTATGGTACTACACATTTGTATCTCACTGACACCATATCAAACTCGCTCCTGTTGGTGGGGTGGGGGCAGACCTTTATAACATCCAGGTCTGCAAACACAGCCTGGACGCTGGGTCTTTCCTTTTTCATTTCCAATAATATAAAGGTTCAAAAAGGCCAAGTCCTCCTCCCAGTGACACCTCTGTAACCCCATTACCCTTCTATGGATTTTGACCCAAAGTGTTGCTGCATATCTGCAACTTTCTGGATGAAAATTGTATGCATGAAATTGCACTAGCACTGGTCCAGCGGCAGTTACTGTCGCATGTGAATAGTAATTTTGTTGTTGTTTTAGCCTGATAGTCAAGTGGCTTCTCCTTTGAGCCTGATAAAGGATGATGAAATTGCAGAAGAACTGAAACAAAGGCAGAAAGCAAAGTCCGAGCACAGGTACTCACCTTCATTGATTTCAGGGGCATTTTAAAGAGCTTGTAGAGGATGACACCCAGGGTCACACTAAATTGTGTGGGTGGTTGGTGGAGGGGGCGCTATCAGTCTCCATATTTAAAACATGATCAGTTAGCATTCTGCCATCTGAGATCTCCATCTCCATGTTGTCCATGTGGGTGTGAGCAGGTCCCCTCTTTTCCCTTCCCCCACCCCCCAACCATTTTTTGGGTGGGGAGAATGTTCTACATATACAAAGCTACTAGTGGCTTATTTCCTTGGGAGAGTCTTCTGGTTTCTTGGATCCTTTCATCCCTCTCCACTCCTCTCCAAAGAGGACCTGGGGTCACTTTCCTTCTCCCTTGAAGGAATCTACACCAATCTGTGAGTTTGAGAGATAGTGGCACTTCCTTCCTCTGCAGCATTCTGAGCCCTTGGTAGCCCAGAAGGAGGAATTGAGTTTCTCAGAGTACACATGTGCTACTAGCAAACTACCAGGGAAGCCCAATGGGTGGGATTTGAAAACAGGAGTTAGCCAAATTGTTATACCACCTACTCTCTAGGCAACCTGCCGCCAAGTGGAATCCATAGCCCCAGGTTAGGCATCAGGCATACAATGGATGGGCAGTTAGATTGGCAGGGCAGAGGGTGAGGGAGAATCACAAAGCCAGTATTGCTGAGCAGGGAGTCACCTAAGCTCAACAGCACAAAGTACAGGGAGGGACGTGGCCTTAGCCCCACCTCTCACTGGGAGGCATTTCCCTCTGCTTGCGTTTCACAGCCAGGAACTCTCCTTCATCTAGAAAAATGGAGGTGGTGCTCCCCACTTCATACACAATAGCCCAGAGTAGCTAGAGCACTCCTCCACAATGTGGGGGATCCTGGTTCAAATCCCCACTGTGCTTAAGGTGCAATAGGGACTTGAAGCCAGGACTTTCAGATATATCCTAACCACTGGGTTATGAGATACTCTGATGTGGGTGTCTCAGTCACTCCTGTTGAAGTGCCATTACATATGAGGAACTTAAATATTAACTGGGGCAGAGTGTGAGTGACTCTATAGCCCGGTGATTAGGGCACTCACTTGGGAGATAGGAGAGCTGAGTTCAAGTGTGTGCTCCACATGAGGCAGAGTGGGGATTTAAACCTGGTTCTCTCCCCTCCTGGGTGAGTGTGCTAATCACTGGGCTATTTGGATATAAGGGGGCTCTATCTCCTCTGGATGTGCTTTGTGCAGGGCCTGATCCAGTAGATGTGCTGTGAGGTGGCTTCTAAGCATGTCTACAGGGAAAAGATTCAGTGTGTGAATCCAGTTGGGGCTTGGTGGTGTCAGGACTGAGGCCACTGTGCTCATGGCCACTGGCAGAAATTTTGTGGAGTTTGCCAATGGACACTTAGGTTTGTAGGGAGTTTAGACGTGTAGCGTTAGATAAAGGCTGGGTGGGGAATTTGAAGATCTGATTTTTTTTTTGGCATGGGCCCCTTAATCCACCGAGTCCCATCCAATAAGCATAACTTTGCCCGTAAACAAACTTTCTCTAGCAGCAGTTTTCTAAATAACCCAAGTACACCAAAAGGGAAATATTTCTTGTAATGTGACAGGTTTCAGAGTGGTAGCCGTGTTAGTCTGTATCAGCAAAAACAAGGAGTCCTCCTTGTGGTACCGTAGAGACTAAAACATTTATTTGGGCATAAGCTTTTGTGGGCTATAACCCACTTCATCAGATGCATGGAGTGGAAAATACAGCAGCAGGTATAAATACATGAAAGGATGGGAGTTGCCTTACCAAGTGTGAGGTCAGTATAACGAGACAATTCAGTTAACAGCAAGATACCAAGGAAGGAAAAGTAACTTTTTCAAGTGGTAATGAGTGTGGCCCATTTCAGACAGTTGACAAGAAGGTGTGAGTAACAGCAGGGGGAAATTAGTATGGGGGAAATTAGGTTTAGGTTTTGTAATGACCCTAAACCTCACTCCCAAGCTTTATTCAGGCCTAATCTGATAGTGGCCAGTTTGCAAATTAATTCCAGTTCTGCAGTTTCATGTTAGTCGGTTTGAAGTTTTTTTGTTTAAGAATTGCTACTTTTAGGTCCTTTATTGAGTGGCTAGAGAGATTGAAGTGTTCTTCTGGTTTTTGAATGTTATGATTCCTGATGTCTGATTTGTGTCCATTTATTCTTTTGCATAGACACTGTCCAGTTTTGTCCACGTACATGGCAGAGGGACATTGCTGGCACATGATGGCATATATCACATTGGTAGATGTGCAGGTGAACGAGCCCCTGATGGTGTGACTGATGTGGTTAGGTCCTACGATGATGTCCCGTGGACAGAGTTGGCACCGGGGTTTGTTGCAGGGTTTGGTTCCTGGGTTGGTGTTTTTGTTATGTGGTGTGTAGTTGCTGGTGAGTATTTGCTTCAGGCTGGGAGGCTGTCTGTAAGCGAGGACTGGCCTGTCTCCCAAGATCTGTGAGAGTGAGGGATTGTCCTTCAGGATAGGTTATAGATCCTTGATGATGCGCTGGAGAGGTTTTAGTTGGGGGCTGTGGGTGACAGCTAGTGGTGTTCTGTTACTTTCTTTGTTGTGCCTGTCTTTTAGTAGGTGACTTCTGGGTACCCTTCTGGCTCTGTCAATCTGTATAATGTGGTTATGGCTGGCTAACGAATGGCGTGGGGATGAGAATGTATAATCCTGTCTAAAGAATCCATGTGTTTGTGCATTTGCCAGAGTCACGAGGAGGCAAAGCATGCAGGGCTGCTCTCAAGGGATGAGATGGACAGCTGTAAATAATTATAGCAGGCAGTACCATGAGAGCTGTCATGCAAGTAACTGCTCAGATAGCATAACAATGAGAGAGGTGTAAGTGCTTAGATTGACTTGCTATCTAGGGAGGAGAGGGATGGGTAAAGAGCTAGCAGCACATGAAAGGTACTGAATGGTTCTGCCCCAGCACAGAATTAGGGTGGATTGAAGAATGGCAAACAGGAAAGCAGAGATTCAAATGGAGAAACAGGATTGCCCCTGCAACTCCTTTTTTTCAATTGCATTTGTTATATAACTAGCTCAGCGTCTACATTGTCATTGTGAAGTGTCAGGTTTTTTTTCCAAAGTTTAAAAATGAGTTAATATCCATCTGAATACAAAAATATTACAATCATTGCAAAGACTGAAATGAACCCAAGATGTTTTCTTTACGTCATCTCTCTGATAGTTTGGCAAATGCTTGTGTTCTTTGTTCTGCTGTCATGTGCTCACAGGCTTCCAAGATATTTGCCACAATTAAGGTCTGTTGAATTGTTTTTGCCTTTGCAGTAATTATTCACTGTATACGTTGCTCATTTGCACTTAACGTGGGAATGCCGTCTGACTGATGCGTTAAAACAAACAATCCAGGATCTCCTGCCTCAGTTTCCTTGTCAGTGCCAGAAGCAGAGTGGAGGCTGGACTTCTTAGGGCTAGTCTACACTTACCAGCTCTGTCGGACGCGTCGGATCGATGTTCTGGGTTCGATTTATCGTGTCTTGTCTAGACGCGATAAATCGAACCAGGAAGTGCTTCCTCGTCGACGCTGGTAATCCTGCTCCACGAACGGAGCAGGCAGAGTCGACGGGGGAGCCTGCGCGTCGCGGTGTGGACCAGGGGTGAGTACTTTGAAGTTCGAAATAAGATACTTCGACTTCAGCTACGTTAGTTACGTAGCTGAAGTCGCGTATCTTACTTCGAACTTCGGGGCTAGTGTAGACCAGCCCTTAGTTATACGCAGTGTCAGCTGCAACTAGCCTAATGGAGTCAGAGGAAGAACATAGTGCAGTGTGTGCTCTCAAAGTGCAGTATGGAGTGGAACTGCTGTTTGGTCTAGTTTGAGGAACCTGAAATGAGGCCAGTTTTCTTTGGGGACAAACAGATGGTTGAAATCAAATTTGAGAGAGGAGGTCCCCCTTTAAAAAAGTCACATTAATGTTTCTCTTCCTTTTAAAAAGAATTGCACAAACATCTGCATTTGTTTGCATGTGTCACTTTGTCTTTCAGAGCACATCATTCTCATCTCAAATCCATTAAACAAGAAACCAGAGCGCTAACAACTTATCACTCTCTGCAGCTTTGTGAGTTAACGTGTGTGCCAGCCACCTTCCATAAACTAAATCCAACAGGATGTAACGATCCAGACAATCTGACATTGTAACATGGCCTTTGAGAGTGCGCTTCTGAGGCAGAAGCTACTCACCTACCAGCATGGCAACAACAACAAAAAAGGCAAGATCTTCAGAAAGCAGCACCCCTGTATCTGGCTCATTCTTTTTAAATGACAAATGTAATTATGGGAATCTTAGGCCTTTATGCAGTTATTTAACTCTGAGAATCCTCAGAGTCAATTCTCTTGACTCTGAGGATTATGGTCCAAATTGTGCTACCTTTCTTTAGCTTTCCTTTTAGGGATAGTCACTTAGGTGGTTTTTGGTGAAGCACCTGTGGCATTAGCAGGGAACCGTAATTTCTTTGCCTTCCAGCATGGCTTTAGACATAAGGCACAGGCTAAGCATTAGATGTGGTGGTGGTGGTTCTGTAATGATTGACTAAAAGCAGGTGACTACCTGCTTTTTTTTTACCTCTAGATCTGGAAGTTGCCTTTTGATGCTAGTGAGCATGAGCTATAATTGGCAGGGTTAAACAGAATTCTACTGGAGTGGTTGTTCTCACTGCCTGGGAGGACACAGGAAAGTGTTTGGTCAAATGTGCATTTGCTCCAAGGACAGCCTTAGGTGGGATACTGCAGGGTCCTAATTTATCACTCTTCCTACACAGCATGTGAGGTGGCTTGTGGCTGTACCATCCTATACTGCCACAGCTCTATTTTTTTTTTTAAACTCATAACTGAACTGTGTACTCCAATCCAGATCAAGCTCTGGTTGACAGCTAACTGGCTAAAATCTCAATCCCCTCAAGTGGTGGACACTATACTAATGAAGTTCAGGCCTAAGGCCCTAATGGAACCTCAGGTGCATCTGGCTCTCCAAATACTAATAGGAGCAAGTGTGCTTTTTTTCCTTTAACAAGGACTATGCACAAAGATATGGATAACCATGGTAGAGATGGCTTACTGCAACAGGCTTTCCATCTGGTCAAACCTAACAGAACTTCTAACAGATGGAAAATCTACTTGTTTCTCAGAAAAGTAGGTACTCGTGTGTTATCTACCAGTTTGTTAGAGCAGCAGTTTTCTGTGCACTGGTTCATTCTGCTTTTCAAAACGTCCCCTGAATGTGAACACTTAAAGTGAAGTTTTAAGACATGTCTTCAGTGAGAATCTGACAGACAATGCATGGCACTTTCAGGCCTTCTCACATGGGCATCTGCTGAGATGACAAGTGCTGTAATCTCCTATTTCCTCTGCAAAACACCACTTGTTTGAAAAGCACCATGGCTTTTATGCCAGTCTATGCTTTTCTGTAGAAAGAGAAACATCTAGGAGCCAGCTTCAGCAGGTCCCAATATTGTGGACTATCTATTGCAAAAGCCACTTTCTCCAAGCTTGCACAATATGTGGGATTAATAAAGCCCATAGTAGGATGTAGTCTGCCATTTCTTTAATGGAAATTTGTTTTGGATAATTAACCAACGTTGTGCAAAAGATCAAAATTCTTAAGACAAGTTTTTTTTAAATTTGTCACTTGAATGTTGGTATTGGTTTAGTCCACACTTAAAATCTAAACATGTTAGCAGTTAGTCATGAAACTTGCAACAAAGATCCTAGGTGTTGTGATGGACTATATTCAGCTAATTTAGGCAGTCTACACAACATTATAGTACACCCTGGAAGTACAAACCTGCACTGACACACAGCAGCGATCCCAGCTAGGTACTAACGTACTTTAAAGTAATGCGATCTACATGTACAGCACCATAAATATTCATAGTACTCTGCAAATGAAAGCTACTCTGAAAGACTAATCATTATTACTCTATACTAGGGCAGGAAGACATTCACTCCTAGTAGTCTGGTTTTCAGGCATGTTCAACTTCAGAATGAACAAACTCCACATACAGGCTTGCAGAAATCAAGCACGATGAAGCAAGACTTGTTTTGTAGCAGAGCTGTGCCAATCAATTGTGAGTGTGCTGACTGAACAAGAAAAAGTTTTGACCTAAAACAAAAAACTTATTAAAAGCAAAGGGAATTTTAGCAATGCCATTTACAAAGCAGAGTGCCACCTCTCCCCCTCCCCCATCCCATGCGTTGAAGCAGCAATTTGAACTTGGGTGTCTTTCTGCTCCAGTGAATCATTTATACAAAATTAGAACAGCTTCAACATGAGTGATGGGGAGAGACTCCCCCACGAGCACCCTTTAGCCTGGGCACACACCAGCAATGTTGGAGGCCCAAGTTCAAATCCTTTCATGAGGCAGTTTTGGGACTTAAACCAGGGTCACCCATATCCCAAGCACAGGCTCTAGCAACAGGATTATAGGATATTTGGGGCATATTGTACCACCACTTCATCCTCCACTGGTTTTAAGAATAGCTGTTAAGTCACTCTCTGACTCTAGCCTGAAATTTGTTTTGGCCAAAACTATATTTTGTCAACTTGAAACTACATTTTACAGTAAATGTCAGAAAATGGTTGCCTAGCTCTAGTAACACAATTGCGTTTGCTAAACATTCATTAAAACATTTAATATCTTTAAGTATTTCAAAACTAAAGAACAGTGGCAATTAGTCCATGAGCTGATTGACGATCCTCAGAACAGTAGCCAGTGCCCCCAGGATGTAACCTTGGAAGTTGCTAACTTCTATAATTCTGATGAGACCATTAGTGGTTCTACACTGAGGGCATATCTACCCAGGGACAGGCTGGAAAATTTAATCTGAACTAGTGTGAATTAAAGGTGGATTAAACTTTTAAACCCCTATGGAAAGCCACTGATTTTAAGTGGCCTTAATGAGAACCAAATTAAGGTCACTTTAATTCTGAATCAGTAGCTCTCCACAGGGATTTTACTCCACAGCTGTGGTTAGTTAAACTGTATTAATCTGGATAAATTTTCCAGTGTCCCCATGTAAACAAGGCCTGCATCGTGGCCCTCTCTCTGCTACCTACTGGCTCTCACTCCCTTTTTCAGACTAGGAAGCAGCAAAAGGGTGACAGGAAGTTCATAGCCTGGAACTCAGTTCTGTGTTGAACAGCTACCTGCTGGTAACAGATGTTGAGGAGTCAGAGGGTGGGATATTTCCCAGGGAATGTCTTACTGCTAAATGAACTAAGCAGTTGGCTGAGCCCCTCAAGGGTTAATTCTCTCACTCTACAAGCCCTGTCTGAGAGAGAGAGATGCGCATTTCCAATTAGGTGTCAATAGTGGGGTCAGAAGTGCACTGTCTTGTTAATTAGATCAACAAACCCGCAGCTGCAGCTTCTGCCTAAAGGCAGCAGCTCCCTTCCTCCTGTGTCCCCCCTGCTCTATGGAAGATTTAAATGAGCATGTTCCCTAATTGATCAGCAACTTAAAGATACAACTTTAACCAGGGCGACTTTAAGTGAGGAGTTACTGTATGGGTGAGCATGGAGGGGAGGGGAGGAACCAATCCCCTTGTTCGAATAGGGGTAGATATCCTAGAAAACCCAGAACAAGCATACTGGTGTGCAGACTTCAGTACAAGTTCTTGAGCATGACTACAGGTTTGCTTAGGGACAATCCAATTTTACCGCCAGATTGTTCAGTCTCACTATAAACAGTTGTAGTGTCTGGCAGTGGATCAGCTAGAGCAGTGGTTCTCAAACTTCTGTGACCCCTTTCACATAGCAAGCCTCTGAGTGCGACCTCCCCATATAAATTAAAAACACGTAAATATATTTAATACCATTATAATACATGCTGGAGGCAAAGCGGGGTTTGGGATGGAGGCTGACAGCTCGCAACCCCCAGTTTGAGAACCCCTGAGCTAGAGGGAATGAATGGTAAAGTAATTTCTTCAGCCAATAAATTGTCCACTCATTAGTTGTGAAGACTTAGATCCACAAACCTTGCTTATTTTGAAGTATTAAATACTGTAGCTAATTCGTTGATTCCTAAGCAGCCTACGTTCATATCAGTTGCTTCTGTATGCTTGTTCAGTCCACCTCACACTAACTAACTGTGCAGCATAACAAAGGCAGCAAACAAATCAGATTACACAAGTATAAATTTAAGAAATTGTATGTGTAGGTCTAGTTCTGTGACTACAGAAAGAGGCAGGCACCTGAAATCATCCGGGATATTTTTATACAAAAAAGGCAGGCTGAAAGGTAGGGTTTGTGTCTACATTCCTCACCCAAAGCTTGCTACTGACTAGTCAAATATAAATTTTCTTATTGTCACAATCTAGGCTTCTAGATCTAAGATAATACACCTAACATAAGCTTGTTATATTACTTCTCCTGTTCAGGGGTTAGTTTACTCACTGTGTCAAGACATGGGTTCTGTGCACTCCTTGCCCTGACTCAAATACTGTTTCCATATCTGAATAATGGGATACTACTCACGTTTATAAAACAGCTAGCTGGCTCTCTCTGAGCAAAACATACAGTAATAGATATATATAGTATTAGCATGATTATATAGCATCTAAAGCCGTTTTAATGAATGTGGATTATTGGTTAAAGCTGGAAGGATTTGCAGTCAGACTTATCCAATGTGGTCACTTCACCTGTGCCCTCAGTTTTGCCATCTAAACTGCAGATAATGATGCACTATAAAGCTGAGAATTACCACTGAAAAATACTATGCAATAGCCACATTAAGCATAGTATTACACCAGTTAAGGGACACCAACTCGAATCTAGTTGTTTAAAATGAGGTTTCTTATGTGAGTTGCTGCTAATGTTTGTGAGGAATTACATGTTTCTTTGAAGACTGCTCTGTTGCTGCGACAGCATATATGACTAAAGTGCAGTAAACTAAACAAAAACCAAACTCTCTAGTCTTTTTTTATACTAAGTTTGCATGTTACTTGTACTAAAGAGTCTTGTATTTTGGTCTTTTGAGAGTCCACTTATGACACATTAGTTCAGGGATCTCAAACTCAAATCACTGTGAGGGCCACATCACTGAAACCTTTTCATACAATGATACAAAAGTAGTCAAAAATGAAAAAAAATGAAGAGTAATATAGTATTCTATTAAAAGTCAATGTATTCACTTTTTAAAAACTGTAATGCAAAGAGGGATTTTAATAAAATATAAACAGTCGGTAATGTTTGGAGCTTGGCTGCCACTGGAGTTGGCACTTATGGCGGGCCGCAGGAAATAACTCCGCAGGCTGCATGTGGCCCATGGGTCGCGTGTTTGAGACCCCTGCGTTAGTTATTCTAACTCACTTTGCCACAGCAATGTTTATGAAGGATGCAGTAGGACAACCCCCCCTTCTTCTCATGGAGGGGCGGGGGGGTGAGGGGGAGATGATGACGCAATGGTGGTCCTATAACAAGGATTTGACTTAAGTGGCCAATTTCTCTTCTCCTCCCCCTTCCCCCACCACTTACTTCATGCATATGTTCTAAATAAGACTATATTCCTTTAAGTGCCATTAACCTGCCACTATTTTCGACGGCAAAGTCACTTGTGCGCAACAGTGAAATCAGTGAGGTCACATTTAGTATGATTTGAGTGCAATATATAGTAGAAAATACAGGTGGACTGAGAGTCACGTCTGGTCTAAATACAGGTTAGCTCCTCACAATGGCTTGCATTTTTTCAGCACATTTGAAAACTCCCATCAGGCTGTAGCCAAAGTAAATGCTACTGTTTTATATTTTCAACTGCACAAAATCTGAAATATACTATTTTGTTTCATTACATCTTTAGACTTTTGGATGTATTATAAACACTGTTAAGCTGAATCCTTCAATGTTCTAATCGGTATCAATCCTGGGAATAGCTACTCCCATTACGCAAGGGAGAAAAGAAAAACTTGCACAGCTTGAGTTGGTTGCAGAAAGGTTCACTATAAAAAAAAAAAGTCTCAGGGGGAGCTTGATTATGGTTCAAGTAGCAGGTTTATATATATTTATTATAAATTATACACAACCTCAACAATCTGAGTTGCCATTCAAAAATAAATTGAAGTATTTGTCAATTTGCACATGGATCTATCACTAATATAAAGATGTAATTTACATACATAGTAAATGTTTTCCATACTTTAACACTGCTGTAAGTCTATTCAAGTTTCACACATTTCCCCCCTCCCCCCTGCCTTCTGAAGATATGTTTAGAACACAAACAAAAATGACAAATATGCAACATCCAATGACTACCACCTTGTCATGAACCACCGTTAACTATACTTTTTCAGCACTTTTTATATGGGTGGCTGGCTGTATTTAGTTCAAACTTCACTTTCAATTTAAAATGCATTCTTCAAGTCATAACATTGCAGTGGTTTCTGCAATGGTTGATGTTTGACACCCCCAAAAAACAGGGATTTTTTTTTAAAATGGTTATATCGGGTCAATCGTCTGTAGCAACAAGACTCAAGCAAGTAGAAAATATTCATGAGGCAGTGTATTTCAGATTAACAATCACATGCAACTATAAAGGAATTATGCTAGTTATTTTACTCATTTATGTAACTGTTGAATTGCTGGACATTGTTGACCAGATCACCAGAATTTTTCTTAAAGTATTCACTGAAAAACATTCAATATTCTTTACTATTTACTCATTTACTTTACTATTCTTCTAAAGCATATAAGGTTTATATTTACACTCCAGCTGTTTTGTGGTCACAAATGAAAAAAATATCTGAAAAAAGTATAATGAAAAATAACCTTTAACTGAAACGTCTTGAATAGTCAACATTTCACCCCTCTTGTAACAGGATTTTTTATTCCCATATTCTTCTGTAACAACTTTTCAGGGTTGTTTTTTTGTAGAACCACTGTTTTGATGCATAGCTCTTCAGAAAGTTTAATGTAGTAAGAAAAAGATATTAAAAATACAAGTAGCAAGATTTCTCTCTCTCGGTTAAGGGATATTAAGCAGTAGACTAGTGTAAGGAAATTTGGTAGGCACTTTCATTGCCTGTAACTAAAGAGGGACTTCAGTTTAAAGGGTTGTTAATCCAGTGCCTTTCAAGCAGGGAATTCTCTTACCCTTGTTTGACTCAGTCCATTTGTTAAATGGAGAAGAGGTAAAAAGTAAAGATAATTGTGGATAGGGGTCTAAGGCTCTGACACAGGAAATGAAAGTTAAAGCCTAAACTCAGGCAAGGTGTGTGGGATACCTTAAAATTGAAGGGAAAAGGTAATTAGAGGGAGGTGTCAGAGATACATAACACAATGCAAAGCCTATACACAATAAAGCAAAGCAGCTATAAGTGAGAAAAGTTATGCTTAATTTCCTCCAAGATGGAAATCCAATTGAATAATAAATTGATCAGTGGTGGTTTTTGGAGGTAGAAGCCCTGTGAAGGACAGAGGTTATAGCTTTCCTGGCTGCTGGGAATGAAATTAGAACAATGTCTTGTAAGATCTGCTGCCTTCTCTGAAGCAGAACAAAAAACTTTTTCTCCCACAACCCTAACCTAATTTTAGACATTTGCAGTTCAAGGTTGATCTGTGAAGAAATTAGAGAAGGGTACAGATTGCAAGGTTTGTAAAGCCAGGGTGACGAACAATTTTGTGAACATCAAAAGGGGAGGTTTGATCTGAGGGAAGAGCAAGAGTGGGGGTTGGGTAAGACCCTGCAGTTAGTCCAACTCAGGAAAAAAGGACCCTGCTCAGTGATTTCCATTCAACAACTGGGGGGAGGGGTGGGTAGTGAGGGGGAGAGAGAAAGGATATAGAAAATAGGCAATATTTCAATCCTGTTCAGAGTCAAATACTGAGACACTGAGTGCTCTAAAACAGAGAAAAGGTGCTCTATTAGGTGAAAGAAATATAGGGGAGTGTTTAGCTTTTTTTGACTATAGGGGAAACCACTGGACCATGGTTTGAAAAAGTAACCTCTAAAGCCACAGGTTGATGGCTAGACTAGCAACCTCCTTTCACTCTTAAGTATCAAACCACCCCTCATTGCATATGTAAGTTGTAACAGGCACATGGTACTTCAAAGGAGGTGTGAAGTATGCTACAGGACCCTTACGTTTCCTGCTGTAAATTTCAGGTATGTACAGAAGCACAATGCTTTCTCTATCAAATAGAGAATTCATGGAAGTGGGAAGAAGAAAGGCCTCTTTAATCCTATTTAGCAACCACTGTTAGTGCTAAACTAAAATGACCAAGATGGTCAAAAGGTTAATAACAGACAAAGGAAGAGGGCAGTAGAATCAGTTTGTGTTTAATCAGAAGTTGGGAAACTAATTCTAAAATTGTTTTTTCAGTCCATTTGTTTATAATATCTAAGATTCCTGTATAATGAACCAATGGACATGGTTGATTGTGAAGCAGAGCTTAAAAGGAAGAGCCTCTTCCTAGTGCATTTCAAAAACGGATGCAAATTTAGATTAAGAAAGCCAGTAAGATACAAAGTCAATTAGCTGTTTTCATGTCTCCATAATAAACTGTAAACCAAAGCTCTTGATTTCTTTGATCAATCCAATGAAGATCCACACATTCTGCCTTCCACATTGTTCAAGCTGTGGTTCCACTTACCTGTATGTTTTATGTAAAGTTTTATTTTTCATTATTTTAAGCTATTGTATGAAATTAAGCTAAAACTTTAATCAAGATTGTTCTTGAAAGCCACTCTCTGCTCACTTTTTCGATACATCTATTTCCACACCCATCAGAGTCCCACTGGATCTAGAAAGTCCATGCCATTCTTAAAGGCACTGCTGCATCTGCCTCTTCCCTTGCAGAAAAAAAACTGAAGTGGTCTTCTAAAACAGATCAGATGTGTGGACTACTATAAAAATATCAAGGTTCATATGCCAGCATTTAAGTTCTAGCCATCTCCTTCTTTCATTGCATAAACACAAACATAAGGCCAGGACAGTCTAAATACACTACTACTGGTACCCTACAGAAAGCTAGTACTATGTACCCAAACAAGCGTATCATTCTAATGGTGTGTCACGTTGCCTAAGATGATAGCTTGTTCTTCTCAGGGTTGGCAAGTCTGCCAATATCTATAAATGGTTCTGTAAAATTGTGGCCATTTTTATTACTAGCAATTAGTCTATGAATCTCAAGGAGTCCTTTCAAAATTTGTGCTAGGGTAAGAGTTCCTGTTAGAATATCAAACCAGGACATCTTAATATCCACAATACACTTCTGAAGTTTTCAAAGTTGGAGACTACAAGTTTTAACCCAAGACTGTCAGAAGGGGGAACTTTGGTAACCCAACTGCTTCTCATGGAATAAATCTAGACGTTTTACGAGCGTTGACAGGCTTTTGGATAATATCCTTATTTTCTGCAGAGCGTTACCATCATAAACCTAGAAAAGACTGAGGGAGAGCATAGGTAAGTAGCAGAAAGTGTTTGGAATACTCTACATAATTTTGTAATATATATGAACCGTGTCAATTTAAGATAATTTTGTACAGCCCTTCAAATATTTATTGTCCTTACATTTATACTTTATATATTAATAAGTGCCTCTTATGCTTTGATTATAAAAGTTTTTAAAACATCAATCTGGAAACCATACAAATGTTTTTACATTTGTATAACATCTTTTTTGCTATTTTGTTTCAAGGCCTCTAACAGGTATTTTTCCTCAATGACCTTTTACCTCCTAGTTAATTTCATTATATTCAAAAGTTAACCGTATTATAGCAGATTATCGGCTTATTGGGTAACATCTGAGTGTATGTTTTATGAATACCTGCTCACTAGCAGTTTGGAATACCAGTCAGTACTGCTAAAGTAAGGCCATGCCAAATACTACTGGGAGGTAAGATGCAAGATTGAACTATGTTGTCATACATTTGTTAACTTAGGAACAGGAAGTACTGTAGCTATAGGGGGGGGGGGGGGGGGGGAACAACCAAACTGTGTTTCATAAGGACAGCTAAAATTTAAATAAGCTCAATTTTTTCATCTTGAGGGAATTAAGATTTTGCAATTAAGGTCTGAATTTTTGAAGTCTTAAAGACAAAAATGGTAAAATCTATTCCCCTTCAGGAAAATACATGTAAAGTTTCACTTTACATGCGAGTCATTTCTGACCATGATCCAGGATCCCAGACTGCTTTTGGTCACCATTAACATCTTTAATGCAGAAAACCTACACGTCTCTAAAAACAAAAGGCTAACTAGTTAGCTTCAGCCTTTTGTACTACATCAACATTTTTTTTTATTGCTGTGATTTATATAGCAGTACATCTTTACCCTAAAAACAAGATTAATCAATTACATAAAGATAGTATTTTTGTCTTGTGTTCTATAGTCAAGACGATATAAACTATCAAATCCTATGAAAGACATAGTTCCACTACACAGTTTAGGGTACCGTCTTCCCCTTTTGTGTGTTTGTTATTCATTAATAGACTGATGGAATGTAAGCACTTGCACAAAAAAAAAGTTGAAAGCCTGACATTTGTTTACATCTTTGCTTAGAGTCAATCCACAGTAATAACAAGCTTAAAACAGAATAAAGACACTGAATAACTTACTTTTGGAATGTGTGATGAAAAACAATGGGATGAGGTGGCAAAATAGTTTAATGTACTATTGGGAGCTGGGCTTGATCACAAGCTGATAACATTTTATGGCCTTATCTCAGTCCCAAGTAGGGATTTTGTCATAATTTTTTTCTATAAAGTGCTACAACATCTGCACTTCCCTGAGTGCCAACACTATACAACAACACTGCATGTGACAGTGACCATCTAATCATGTCAGAATTTACCGTAGGAAAATTTAGGGAAAGGATGCACCAAAGGTGCAAAAACATATTACTCCTGTTTCAAATTAAACTGGTTCCTAGGTTAGTGTAAAAAAAAGTGTAAGATTAGAATTTTTCCCCACTAGCCTGTTAACATGTCTTCCTCATTATTGTGAGTATTTTGATAGTGGTGCCATTTCTTTAAATTATAAAATCTCAAACTGATATTGGACAAGGTTGTAGATTTTTACTATGTTAAATTTACCTACAGTGATCTCAGTTTAAGTCAAATATATATTTGAAATAAACCTTGGTTTCTCAACACTTCTGCATCTGCTTGGATTTGGCAGGAATGATACAGCTCTAACACATAATTTGCCTGTTTTAACATATTAACATCCCTCATCATAAAGATCATTTGCCAGTTATAGTGTAAATAGGCTCGTCTGCTTTCATTTCAAATTTTCAGTAATGTAAAATTTAAATCCACACCTCAGAATTAAATATGCTAAAAGCCAGTTTATGAAGCAACATTAGTTTAAAAAAACCAAAACCCTATTTCTCCTGAAATGGTGTACAAGATGTGCTGTTTGAGAAAACATGTATTGGTTTTAATTGATAGGAAATCTAGCCAATAAAACCATAAGTAACAAGTACCAAAAAAATAAATCAGATGTTTCTTCTGAAAGTGTAAGATAGAATTTGCAAGGACTAACTTTGCCTACTACTGTAACTCTAGCGTCAGTCTACCATGAGCACAGGTACCTTTGGTGCAAGTGTATGAAAAGGCCAACCAAGAATATTATTTTGAACAAATGACACAGCCAATTTACCAGTATTATTTTATAATTGTTTGTTCGTAATTCTCAAATTAAGAAAAGTCTCTTTTCTAAGCATGTATGTTTTATATGAAAAAAATATAAAGACCGTACAGTTCTCATCAACAAGATGGACTAATATGCTAGCTAACCTCTATTTTAATATTTAAATAACAGTACAATAACTAGAAAAAAAAGGTCAGTGCTTCAAGTGGCAATATTTACACCACTTCAATTCCAATATTTTTCCAAAATAAGGATGCAATTAAATCTACACTTCAGCATCAGTAGTGCAATAATACAGTGTCCTTTTCTGAATAAAGGAACTGAGGTTTATCCACAATAAAAGCTTTAAATAAGGTAGATTGTTGCTATTTATGTATCAATTCTGTATGTTTGATATAAAATATATTGGGAAAGCTTAAACTGACTCTTACAATCTACATTCGGCTAAAGCTCCACATAAGCAGCATCAATGGAAATGAACACTGGAGGACACTCAATATAAAACACGTTCAAGACTACTGCAAAGAACAAAGGACAGAAAGTTGGCTAAGAACTGAACATCTGTAGTGGTGCCAGACATAAAAGAAGAATGGACCCTGTAGTTACTTGCACTATTTTAATTAAGTGAAAGAAATACGTAAAATTTAGTCCACTTCCATTTCTCCAGATGGTTTGGTCTGCTGAGAATTGTCCTTTGCTGGATCTGGTTTTGCTTCAGCACCACTCTGTCCATTCACTGGTCCGTTGTGTTCACCATTGGCTTTTGTCTGAGCTTCACTTGGGGGCTCAATCCTTGGTTTAGGCTTGTAAATAACAGGGTTACAGAAACTATCCAGTTCCTAATTATATTAAATTGAAAAAACAGTATGTTCATTTAGTGGTGAAACAAGCATTTAAAAACTTGTACTAAGGAATACATTTGAGACATTCCAGTTTATCTAGGACAACAGAATTGAGAGAGGCCTTTATTTCAGATTTTCCGTGGAATCTGATTTTATTTTAGAATTTAAAGTATGAAAAGCCTGCATGATGGAGGTTCTCTGTCTAATTCTAGTTAGGTGAAAAGCTTTGAAATTGTTTGTTGGTAAAGTTGGCAATTTTCTATAAAGCTTAATGCAGTAAAATAATAACTACTTAAGGTGTAAAGCAAATAGGGTCACTGAGAAATATTTAATCCCATATATCACTAAATAAAAATACCTCCCCTCCCATTCATGTCTCTGGTGAAAAAGCCCTGGAGACTTACTATTCTAGGTCAAGGCCAGGAGAAAGCCTATTAGCAGAAGTACAGGAACACCCCTAATCTCCTCTACCCCATTTTTCTCTCCATTCTCCTGAGATTAATGCGACTTCCATAAATATTTATCGATTTCTTCCTTACATAAAGGATGTCATAGGTACAATTATGCTTCTTTACCTTAGATTTTGCTAGTATTTCTGCCACCTTCACAACTGGATCCTGAGTCAGACTTAGTTTATTCTGAGCATTCATTTTGGTGTTCAACCAATTCATGGCTTCACTGATACACTTTTCAACTTTCTCCATCTCAGCAGGCTCTAGATGATCATATTTTTCATCCTAAGAAGAGAAGTATTTTGTTTTAAAACACCACAATGAATTTATGGGGCTCACTCTGGTAAAAGAAGTCTATATAGTATCTAATAGGACTGCACTACAACAATTTCTGTGATAAATCCATGCACGAATTAAAGTTTAGAGAGAAGAAAAGCTTTGGATCTAAAAAAATCCTTACAGGGACGTTTCAGCTTTGTTCACATTTAAGTGCTTCAAGATATTCTTATAGACAGCACTTTAGCTAATTGTAAATGTAGAGAAAACACACATTTGTATTTTGCAGTTCGGTAAACATCAAGGAACAGCTAACTCAGAGCCTAATATGGTTCAATACATCACATCAGTTTCCATAAGTAGTTTATTTTAACATATGCACTTTGGCAATCCCCACTAACTAAAAAGGGTGATTAACAAAATTAATAAGTGCTATATGAATTAGGCACTTATTTTAATATGAACTGGTTTAAAATACACTTAAAATAAAGTACAAGACTGAAATCTTGAATTATTTCATTTGACTGATACAAAGAAACCCCTTTTCCTCAAGCTCTAGGATAGTATTTCTAAAAGCACCTAAGTGCCTTTGAAAACTTTATTCCTAGACTTAGGCTTGATCTATGCTAGTGTAACCGTTTCTCAGGCATGTAGAAAATTCACAACCCTGAGTGTTATACCAACCTAACTCCTGTTGTAGACAACGCTAAATCAATGGGAGCGTTTCACCAGTCGACAACTACTGCCTCTCAGGGAGGTAGACTACCCAGGCTAAGTGGAGATGCCATCCTGTCAGCATAGATGGCATCTTCACTGAAGCACTACAGCAGTGTAGTTGCACCACTGCAGCATTAAGTGTAGACACGCCCTTAGTATTTTTTTTTAAAGTTTGTTTACTTAGCTAGATAACCCCAATTCCCCAACTGTATTAATTTGTACCTTATTTTTGAATGCTTCTACTGCTTTCATTAGAAGCTGGACCTTCTTTCCCAGGTCATTTAAAGCTTTTGGTCTCTCTTCATGTTCCATGAACCTTTCCTGAATAGGCTGACCAAATTTCTGTAAGTATAAAACACAAAGACCATGGCACATTGTATAATTACCTCCAAAATGGAACTAAATTAAGTTCTGAAGAATTCCAAAACTGCACTTTGACAATTAACCTGTTCCTTCTCCTGCAAACATTTATGCTTAGCCAACTCAGTGACTGAATGTGACAGTAGGGTAAAAATACCTTGTCCCTATCTGCGTGAATATCCTGCAATAAAATGTTTTGCCAGAGATTATAATTAGAACTAATATTGCGAGAGCCTTATATAATAGGTAAGAGAACCATCTAAGAAATAAGGAAACAGGATTGGAGTGCCACAAAAGTTGGCTGGGGTAATATATGGAGTTACTTTGAACATATTTTTGGAGTCTATTAGATTTCAAGTTGAAATCTTTGTAAAACACTTTCAGTTTGTGACCTGTCACAACTCGATTGTAACCATTCAGTAGGCGTCAAGCCAAATAACTCTAGGAAACAGACAATTGCCAGAATCTACAGTTTCCTTCTTTATGCATTCTTTACAATACCCCTCCCGTTCGCAAAAAAGTGCTTACTGTCTCTTGCAGGACAATCACAGTCTGAATCTCATCTATCTAGCTCCCCCAGTTGGCTTATTGCAATCAGCAAAAGCTCAGTGCAGAATTCACCATCTGCCCGTAAGATTTTGTAAACATTTTTCGTCATGCTGGCTTAATTTTTTGTGGGGGGGGGCCATTACACAGATAACACCAGAGTACCAAATCAACAATTTCACTACACTATTTGAGAATGAAGCATTTTTCAATTTGAGGTTAACAACAGTTAAGTGTCCAAGATTTTAATTATGAAAGGTAGAGAATGCCCATGATGTTAGGAATCATTGCTGAGGCACCTAACCCCACTGTCAGCAACAAAGCAGATTTCAGCTATGAGCACAATGGAATTAAAGAAAACGAAGACTGCCATCTTAAGGCGCTATCACATAGAAAGTGTTTTTAACAAGCCCTTCTAAAAATTTGGATTTAACATTTTACCGAGCAGTTTCTAGAACAGGCCTGCACAACATGCGGCCCAGGGGCCGCATGCGGCCCACGGGGGGGTGAGTAGGTGGGCTCACTGTGCGGCCCATGGGGCGGTGAGTAGGCAAGCGGCGGGGTGAGGCAAGCCAACGGCCGGCTGGCGGGCTGGTGAAGAGGCCAGTGGCAGGCTGGGGAGTGAGGGTAAGCCAGCGGCAGGGGGCGGGGGCAGCGGCAGAAGGTAAGAGGCCAGCAGCGGGCAGGCAGGTGAGCTAGCGGTAAGGGGGGGAGCCGGCGATGGGGCTTAGGAGGCGAGTGGGCGGCAGGGGGTGAGTAGGAGAGCCGGGCGGGGTGGGGGATGACGAGCCGAGTGGGCGGGCAGTGGCAGGGCGGCAGGTGAGCCAGCGGCAGGGGGTGCTGAGGAGGCGAGCCGGGGGTGGGGTGGGGTGGAGGGATGATGAGTTGAGCTGGCGGGCAGTGGCGGCGAGGCTTTATACTGGGGGGGGGGGGGGGGGGTGAGGAGGCGAGCGGCGAGTTGATGGCTGGAGGGGGGCAAATCTCCCAGATTTGGAACCTGTTTCTTTCCTCCTCTACAGGCTTCCACACCCCAGCGCTGGGGAAGGAGGGGTTGTTTCCGCTGGGCGGGCGGCGCGGGGTGTTTCCGCGGGGCCAGGGGGTTTCGGCCCTCAGCTGTTTTCTTTGGAGTAATATGGCCCTCGCCGCTTTACGAGTTGTGCAGGCCTGTTCTAGAAAGTAGCAACAAGAGTCACAGAAAAGCCTTCTGCCACTTGGACAGATGGCACCTACTGGTGACTCAGACTCATAGACTAAGGTCAGAAGGGACCATTATGATCATCTAGTTTGACCTCCTGCACAATTCAGGCCACAGAATCTCACCCACCCACATTCAACAGGTGGCAAAAAATTGATAAAAATAAAGGTATGAAGTAATCTTCAAATACAACCACAATATTAGACAACTGTGGTACACTAAACTCTAATTATTCACTGCACATGACAGCATAAAAAACATTTTCAGATGCAAATGTGGGTGTCTAATTTAAGATTTCATTAATCCTGAATCACTCCCTGATACTAGTATTGGTGAACTTGCTTAAAGGGCATTTTTAATGGATAAACGTGTTCAGACCCAGGGATCACTGTATTTCATCTTTTATTATGAGGTTTTTAAAAAGAAATTGTCTTCCGTAAAAGCAAAAAAATAAAAACAAAATCTTACTCTTAATTCCTGAAGTTTATCCATATATACTTGTTTTGATTGGTCCTCCCCATCTTCATAAAGCCAGTTTTCTGTATCTTCCAACATTAAGCTCAGTTTACTGGACTCCTAAAAAGCAAGTTAAGATTTTTATAGTGAAAAAAGTCATTTAGAAGAGCTCTCTTTATTAAGGTAACAGAATTTAGAAGGTAATGGAATATAGGAGGTAGCAGGACAAATACAGAAATGTCCTCATTCATTCAAAACTACTGAATATGAAAGGGATTCACATACCAGTTCATTATTAGCTGGAAAATCAAGTGGGGGGGAACTAAAGACTGACAGCAAGGATTTCAAGCTTAGGCTATATATAGTGATACAGTGAGGTACTGCATCTCCACTAATCAGGTTTGTAATTTACTGTAAGCGAGATTTTGCATATTTCCTTTTGAATACTGATAACGAAATTCTGGATTTCTCTAAAGGTAAATTATATTCACAAAGTATCTTAAGTTTCTAATTCTGTCAAATTCTCCTCCTTGGTAGCATATTTGTACACAAGAAGGTTATGGAGCACTGGCAAGTAGTACTTCAATAAATTACATATAAGCTATGTAACCAGCTAAAGTGTAACTTGAGTAGTATGTTTTTACCAATTACAGCCACCCTTGTTTATGCATAAAGGCAGATATTGACAATACTTGGTTCAGTATGTCCATCACAGTAAAATGTTTAAGATGATTTTTGGACTTTGGCAGAAAACTGAGGCCTCATTCTCCCTTAATTTACTCTTCAAAGGTATTTGCACCACATATACTTGTAGTCTAGTACAGCATTCATCAGTTATGCTCCCAAATAACCACTGGAGCACACTTTGGTATCAACACTTACAGTAAGTTTAGTGTCGCTGTTAGCCAAAGTGGCTGCCTGGGAGTTGGGACTGATTTCTATCTTGGCAGCTACTGGACACGGACACCACAATAAGACAATCAAGGAACATTGGATGCTGCCTCCAAACGCATGATAAGACACAAAAGGGATAAAGTGGGGTTCTGTCTGGCACTTCTGGTTTGGGCTTGCAAGACATACCAACCGAACAGCAGCTTTTTCAATATGAAATACCTTTCCAGGCTAAGGAGGAAGTGAGGTTAAAGATATCAAGAGTGGCAAGTTTTGTTTGTGCCACTTCTCATTTTATTCCTCAAACCTACTCACTCCATTCGGGACCAAATACTAACAGATTTGTCATGTTTTCCTAGATTTTCATGGAGACAAGTGACACTTGAGCCTGACTATAGTTAGACCCCAGGATGATATACCCCCATACCTGACAAATCTTTACCATCTAGAGAATTCTCTCATATAGAACTAGGGTCAGTAGACTCATGATTGTTAAAGTGGAACAAAACTGAACTGAGTTGGAATACCGGTAGTATTCCTATGTTTTAAGGCTAGTGCACTTCTCCCAGGAATTAACCTGAAGCCCAAAAAGAAAAGCAGTACTTACTTAATTCATATAGCTCCTACCCATACCATACTCAATATTAAATACTAAGTTAGAACAGTTATACATTTATATCTGGCTTCTTACTTCCTCAGTGACGAATTTTTCAAAGACACCACACAGCTTGTCTCTGAAATCATACACATACTCTTCAACAGCATTTTTAGCATCATTTCTTTCTTTCTCTAGCTTGTCTTGCATCATCATCTTCCCCTATGTGAGGATAGAAGAAAAAAAAAAGAAGCTCAAAATCAGTTTAAAGCTGATGCACAGAAACATCAAGAGTGCCATATTAAAAATCTAAGTGTTATCCTGTAGCAAGCTATTCCTAGCTGTGCAGATTTTTTTCAGATTCGAGCTAATGTGACTTCTGTTTCAACAGAAATGCTATTCAGAGCTGGTTTAGTAGCAGCACAAGAAAAAAATAATCTGAAATGCAACAGGTTTTACATTGCCTAGCTGTTTGATTACCAGTAGAGAGCAATTATCAGACTGACAATGAGATAACAGATACTCTTGTTAATAAAGATCCAAATTGGGGATGATCAGAACTTGAGTAATACATCCCCTATAAGCATGGGGGGTGTGTTGAAAATTTGAGGAAGCACTGGTTTAAGCAACTAGGATTTTTGGAGCATTTTAGATTGAATTATGCTGCAGAGTTGCCTACATATAGTCTCTGCTCTTTTTTTCTGACCAAGTTACAGCTGTGAAATCTGATTGTAGTCTCTTCTAACACAGAGAACAAGGGAGATCAATACAAGTTTCTATTTTTGCAACCTCTAGCAGTTTAGTTCTGCCTCTTCCTTTCTTCCTCCACATAGAAGCTTCCAAACCTCTCAATTTTATTTTCTAATCCAATTTAACATCCTAAAGGAACTTGTATCTTTATTGGAGGGCAAAAGTTTGCACACTCAGCAGATCAGAGAAAAGGAATTCTCATTTGGGAGCTGAGTGGCATTACTATAGATTGATGAGATCAAGAAGCATTTCTTCAGCTGAAGAATACTGGCACGGGGCTGGAGAGTGCTGCAGATGAGATGTGGACAATGGTTTACAAGTCATGAGGAATTATTTTGCCTTTCAAGGCATGACAATTCCTAACATGCTCAAAAATGATCCTCTGAACGAGGATCACAAGGCAAGCTCTGTTTGTAGAGATCATAATTTATTCCATTTCTAGACTTTTTTCCCCCCAACTCCTAGACAAACACGATAGCTGAAGATGAAACCTCTGTTAAAACCTAAAGACTGAAAAAAGTTGCATCCTGGTCAATTCTACCTTTGCTCCAAGAAGAACTAGCTCTTGTCAACCAGCTGTCTCGAATGTACTACCTCTTTCTGGAAGTTCTTAGATCCATTGCGATCCCCAACCAAGGAGACTTGTACTGAAGTTAGTGCTGGTGGTTTAGCCTGAACTGCACAAACTTTTGGAGACTAGGAGTTAGAATTTTCAGTTTATTAAGAAAAAACTGGTATGACCAGTAATAGTGATATTACAGAAATTTCAAGTAAATTTGGTAGTTATAAATTATTTAACTCAGGAACAAACTAATGTATGCTACCAACTATTTCTTGGACAAGGAGAATTCTTTGCATGGAGATTTGAATATGAGTGAATCTTAAAGGAACTATGCACTTACCTCATTTTCTATGTAGCTATTGATAAGGTCCTGCCCCAATTGTTTATACAGACTAGCCTGGATAGGTAGTTCAATACTTTTGATCTTCGCTTTAGCTTTAACAGGCTGGGCCAGATGATCTGGCTTGTCTCCTGAAGCAGTCTACGGAAAGAATTACATTCTGAGAACTATCTGACACTTTGTGTAACATTTCTATTGTAGTACAAGGTATGTGATTAAAAAGGGAGAATGCCAAACATGAAAATGGAACAGCCAAGAAAGAACTGAAAAAAAAAAATGGATGCTGCTGCACTACTCCAGGGACACTGCTACCTTAACTTTGTATTAAGTTTGTGTGTGTATATATAAACACACACACCCACCTTTCTGAAAGAGAGTTTGAGAATAATATCTATGGTAAATTTAAAATGAGAAATGATGAAATTAACATTACTATTAATTTTTTAAACACTAGCAACGCCTTATATTGAATTTGACATAAAGATGTGAAATCAGGCAGTAAGACTACATTAAACACTGCCTGAAAAGAAAATCAGCCCAAGAGCTCTTTAAATTAGTGGCAGCAAAATCTCTGGTGCCTGCATTTCCATAATCCGCTGTCTCAAAAAAACCTATGTCATAGCATCAAGGTGAATCCCATTATTTCTTTAATGTCAACTTTAGGGAAACGTTCTCTGAAGTCTTAAACTCATACCTACATCAAAAAAGAAAAAAAAAGTGTTGAAAAAAGTTGTCATTTTAACTGTACCATGGCAGTACTAATTATAGTTTTGATACTCCTAGAATAATCCCTTGTACTTCAATTGATGAGATGTACATTGGGAAATGTATATAGATATACGTATTTATTAGGAATACCAAGCAAACAATGGTCACATGAAGACAGGAAAAAAAAAAAATCAACATGGGTAAATTCACAAAAGTTTCCTTTATCAATACTTGATACAAACCTTTGTTTCAGTTCCCCCATGTTGTTCACTTTCCTCATCTGCTTGGCTTGGCTGTTCTGTCTGGCTTTTGTGATTGCCTTCCTCTTGGTCAACCTGCATTTTATCCTAGGAAGAGAAAGTAACACAATTTTTTCTTCCTTGCTCAAACACCCAACCCTGCTCAAAGATGTTCTTCTGACTGGAGTCAACTACTACAGATCAGCATTTTATTATAAAACACAGTGGAGTTTGTTAGTTTAAAAACAGGACAAAACCCTCATCTGTAACATAATTAAAATGACATGTTTTGATGCAGTGTTATCCTGTGTACTTAATTAGGAAAAGATGTAAACTTTTAAAGCTAAAAAATATTCTGAAATGGTCCTTTTGAATGTGCCTTGTGACAAAGTTACAATAAGCCTGCAGTACTTACACACATTTAACTGAAAATAAGTTGTAGGCAAGGAATAGAAATACATATTTTAAGAACACAACACCAACGTGGGTAGGAGAGGAAAAGATTCTCTATGGAACAGTCAGAACTTCATCAGATATATTGCATCATCACAAGTTTACACTTTGAAATCCAATGTGAAAAAACATTTTCATTGACTTAATTTTTTACTTACATATATAGTCCTAGTAGGACCATGAAACTAGTTTCCAGTGTTAGTGTCAAAGTCTTACTGAAATACTTATTGAGCATGCTACTGTTGTGCTGTATACAGCCTCTCTTGCTCCAATGAAGGGGAAGATGCCAAGAGCTTCTGACACTAGCTGTTCTTGGGTGGACACCCACTACACCAGATCAGCACTTATTCAAAACCAGTTTTGTGCGAAGGTTAGGTACATCATCCCAGTTTAGGTCTAATTTCTTCCTGAAAGGCTCAAAAGGAGTGTAACTAAACATGAAACCTCTTTGAAAAAGGTTATGTCAACCGGAAGCTTAACTCCCACTTGCTTTACAACTACTATATACTATCATGCTCACTAATTCCTGTACAGTGGAGGCTCTTTGACACTTCTCAGGTGTATGAAAAGCAGCAAGTAGGGCAGGCCCATGATATTAGCACTTGAAAACTAGTTTTATGTACCTACCACGAATAATTTCTTTCTAAATTTGTAAATGTCAAGATACAGCTCATGTAGCATATTAGAACTATTATTAGACAATACTAGGAGTTGCTGGCATCATTTTTTTTTTAAAACGAATGTGATTCCCCCCCCGATTTTGTTCCCCTGTATCTTTCCTGTAAGTAACAGCCTTATGATTAGTTCACCTGTTCCTAATTCCTAGATTCAAGTTTTAATGATGATATCACAATTACTGAACAGTTGTTCAACACAAAGTCAGTTCAGCTAGCAGCTGAACTGTTTAGTAACAAAGATTTTCGTTGTCATGTAAACACCTTTAGTAATAAAATAGGAACACAATGTATATTAACTCAGCAGAAATGTCTCCTATTAAACTGTCTCATGCATTCAACTATTTAAACCCCGAATTAAAACAGCAGCATTCAGAGTTCAAACTGAAGTTTGGAGTCTCAAGTACTTTAAAACCCCGAAATGGCACAAGACAGAAGACTGCCTGATTTTAAAACCTTGGGTTTGTGGTTGTAATGCACTTACATTTATTGAAGATTTTTCAGTTTTTAATATTAGGGAAGTGATAGCCATACAAAGCAAAGCTATATAGCACTAAAATATAGGAAAAATGACTAATACTGTTTCTATAATTCAAAATGCATATTTACTTACTAATCACATTTACTCAGTTTGCTTAAAATGAATCCTTTAAATTTTAAGTGGCAAGTTCAGTATCAGTAGATTGCTACATTTTCATACTGTACTTAAAGGAAAGTTACCATTTGCCATTATAAGAAGATTAGAAGCAATTCCTAGAAAAACAATAAAATTCCTGGATTTGACACAGAATACATGTAAGTGCAAAGTGAATTACTTTTAAATTTCTCTTTAGTAACTGACAGCAACACAAAAATGCACATGGACTAACTCAATTATTTCCCTATATGTTAATAAGATTTGTTGTGAAACTCTAGGCACCAGCATATATGCCGCAACCATTGCAAGCATGAAATAATTTAGTTTGCTAACCTATTGTTTAACAATATACTTTAAAGCAGCAGCAGGCTACTTATCCAAGTTCTTAGACTTGTCTTTTCAGAAGAGAAACCAAGTTTTCAACTCATTGTTCTTACTGTTCACAGAGACTACCAAAGGCAACAGTTGGAAAGAGGGGAAGGGGGAAATCTTCTCTATATTTAAGAGAAGTAACTAATTATAAGAATACTACATATATGCATCACAAACCTTATCCTCAGAGTCAAGGGTATCATCCTCAATTATGAAAGAGAATTGCTGACAAGCACCATAGTAAAAACAGAAGACAAATTAGGAAGAACAGAAATATAGTCATGGAAGAAAGCCTAGGGATAAAAGTGGTTACTTTTGTATTGAGCACAGTGTATTATTATTCTGAATATTCTCCACATATAGTACATTACATGGAAATGTCAGCCATGTCTTTTTCCATTACTTTTTACATTTTACTTATTAATAAGTGTCTTCAAAATGTGTCAAAGGCACTTTTGTACTCCTTGAGAAGTATACTGTAAGTTTAAAATATTAACCCATTCAAGTTATCAGAGCACAGAAGTGTCTTTATGCTTATGTAATGTTAACTGCTCTACCACTTGTTCTAACCTTCATAAAAACAAAAAGGTTGAATGAACTAAGCAAGAAAAACTGGAAAAATATTCCCATGGGAGGACATATAGGCGTTTGGAAGAGAAGGCTTCTTCTAAACAAATCCCTATCCTGAGGAGCTCACAACTGAATTCAGACAAGTTAAAATGCAAGAGGATGAGATAAAATGAAATTAGCACAAATCTTCTGGAAGACAGAAAATTAGTTTCAAGGAGAGATTTAAAGGAGTAGGCAGGCAAGGTGTTTAACTTACACAATAGGAGGCTATTTTAATAGGAGCAGCAATGTTCTGGATACAGTGGGGGGTGTGACAGATCGATTTGAGAAGGTGAGATGTTGGGACGCAAGAAGTGGCCTGGAGTAGTCCAGGTGAATTTATGATCAAGGCACAGACCAAGCTTTTACCAGCAGGGACAGGGAACAGAGGGTAGATTTCAGAAAAGTGAAAGAAGGAAACCACCAGGATTTAGCAAAAGCCTGGATGGAGAAGAAAACGAAGGGAACAATGAAGTTGAGTCTAACTGGGAAAAGAGTTATAAATGGCGATAAAGAGTAGTGACAGTTTTGGAGGAGAACAGGAAGTTTAATATGACAGTAATTGCAGGAAATGTGCCGGAGTTGGAGAGACAAGCTTGAATGGAGGGGAAGAGACTGAAGATAGAGAGCTACATTTGGGGGGGAATGCCACACAAAGCATCAATGAAAAAAGGCAGATAATGGAAACGAAAAAGGAGGATACCAAGAAAATAAATCTGAGGGATACCAGGGAAGAAAGGAACCAGAGATACTAGAGCAACAGCAGAACATGTCAAGTCCCATTGCAGAAGCCAAAGGATAAAGTACAAAATGAGCAGCAGCACAAAGAGTGCACAGATTGAGCCAAGTACAGAGAAGTCTGACTTTATTACAAAATGTTCACTTGTGACCTCAAACAGTTTCTCTGGAGAAGAGAGAATGGAAACTGGATTGGAAGTCAAGGCAGTGAGAATACAGTATGCTCACGAATCTTTCATATGAAGTGTCAGTGAGTAAGACAGATGAGTGGATGATGAATTTAAGTTAGCAGGACACAAGAGCATGTTTTAAGGCAGAGGAAAAGGAGCACTGTTGAAGAGGAACGGTCACAGATGGATAATAGGAGGGGCACCTCATTCAGAAACAAGGAATACAGGAATGGAGAAAAAGGAGGAAAGTTCTTGATTGACTGGGTCAATACGGTGTTCAGAAATTTGCAGACAGTCACCAGGAGTTGAAAGCGTAACTGTCACAGAACACAGGAATTGTTTAGCAAGCACCTTAGGCAGAATCGAAGGAACAAATAGAATGGGCAGGGGTAAATAAACTTATAGTTGAATAGCAGGAAGTCGAGTCATTATTTTCACCCGAGGTACAAGTATAAAAATAGTGAATGCAAAGCAAGAGCCACGATTGGCTATTAGTAGATTAAGATGAGGGTAAAAAAAATAAAATGTGGGTGGAGTTGTAGATAGAAGCTAGAGAGCTGGCAGAGCAGCAAGTATCAGAAGGAAGGAACGAAAGATTAGAGGTGGCAGAAATTAAATGAGCAATAGCGTGAAGGAGGATTGGGAGAGTTCTTCCTATTGCCAGAAGGCTGCATGCTGCTCTTGACATCCATTGGGACTGCCCGTGGAGTTAGGACATGCTCTCTCAGAGCCAAGTGATAGATCCCAGGAACAAAGTCAAAAATTTGGACTAACTTAGTTAAGACTGTAGTCCTATACGTGTGAGCTGTTCATGTGGCTCTCTCTCTAAGAGACCACAGCAGGAGCAGGAAAGAAAGGTGGATTAAGCTTGCCCATTGCCTTACCAACAGTTGCAAGTCTGCAGTTGTGCATTGTAGACTATTCAGTGTCATACAACGGTCTTATTCTCTTCTTCCTAAAGATTAGTCTGCTGCCCTCCAGGGGTTGCATGCTTTTAAGGTTAGGACATGCTGGGGTAATGGAACTGAGATGAAGACTTGAGCTGAAGTCTTATGGGGATTGTGTCACTAGTATATCACAAAGTTTACAATGCCAATTCCTTGGTCTCAGTGATTTAGTATGGCATAAAATTGTTAAAATATTGTAACATTTTCCCATCTTTCAGTCATGCAAGCAAGTTTGCACTTAAAAGGCTTTCATGATTAAAGTATAGAAAAAATGCAAACAAATGAAAGTTTAGCTGCTGGTAGCTAAAGATGAAATACAGCAATTTTCCATATTGTTCCAATTGTTGGAAATCATTCAATATCTTTTCTTCAAAAGCAACAATCGTTGCCATTCAATGCTAATATTAAAAAACGCTGAAAACTGTTAGCAGAAGATAAAAAATTGAGGAAAACGTAACTTTTCTATGGGTATCTGTGTGAATCTTATTTTCATTTGTCTTTTGCACTGTAAGCTTCTTGAGGAGTGAAAGGAATGTGTCTTGTGTAGCCCTGAACATATCATTACTGCTTACTTAAATAGAAAGCTGCACACACATGAGATTAATTGATGATTCAGTCCATTCTTGTAACAAATAGTAATGAAAAAGGGAAAATAAATCACTCAAAAGTAGCAGACTGGAATTAACTACCATTTAATCTTTGATTCTCTGTTCTTTTGTTGCAATTACAAGAGAAGTTTTACAGTTTTACGTACCAGCTCATCATCTTTGCCTTGATTCTTACAGGATGATTCTGTGTCCATAGGTACATCACTGTGATCTCCTTCCACATTTTGCTTCTCTATTACTGATGCATTAGCCACACTGAAGATTCCATGTACATTGACACGTACTTTAACCTTCACTTTGGAATTGTCACCGTCATACTGAGGACCAACATTCTGAATAGCAAAACGCCCTGAACAAACAAGCAGCGTATGAGGATTAATCTGGTTTTCTGGAAAGTCTAGAGGGGCAATATTTTGTTGTCAGAAGGGGGTCACAGTGAAATGAAGTTTGAGAACCCCTGACCTAGACCAAATAGAAGGCAAATTCCAAACAGAGATATGCTCCCAAAGTAATGAGTGCATCAGTTTTTTGGATGTCGGTTTAGACTTCTCTGTGCCATCAGCATCTCTGTGGTAATTGCCCAGGCTCACCACTTGCATCCACAGTCAAAGCCATAGTTTCCAGATCTCCATCTCTCCAAAGGGGGCATTAATCTTTTTCTATGACCACAGACCTCTTGACTCAGAGGAATGTCTGAATTTATCATCTAGACCCACATTCACTGAGCCTGACAGCTTAACCCATACAAGACTGACCAATCTAGAGGGGTCCTATTTACTAGAAGTCTGACTGATAAATTCCAGGAATCGTAAACTTCCAAGTGCTATGACTTCAAGTGGAAAAAGTTTCTAGTTTAGTAATCTATCTAGCATAGGGGTTCTCAAACTTCAAATTGAATATGAATCAACAAAGTGATGCAGTTGCAAAAAAGGCTAATATTCTGGAGTGTATTAACAGGAGTGTCATATTTAAGACACGGGAGAAAACTCATGTCTCGTTCTACTTGGCACTGGTGAGGCTTCAGAAAGAGTACGGTCTCCAATTCCGGGCGCCACACTTTAGGAAAGATGTGGACATATTGGACAGAGTCCAAAGGAGAGCAACAAAAATGATAAAGAGTTTAGAAAACCTGACCTATGAAGAAAAGTTTAAAAAGCTGGTCATGTTTACTCTTGAGGAAAGAACACCGAGGACGGACCTGACAACAATCTTCAAATATGTTAAGGGCTGTTATAAAGAGGATGAGGCTCAATTGTTCCCCACATCCACAGAGGGTAGTTCGAGAAATAATCTGCAGCAGAAATTTAAGTTAGATATTAGGAAAAACTTTCTAACTATAAGGGTAGCTAACCTCTGGAATAGGCTGCCAGGGGAGATGTGGAATCCCCCCACTGAAGGCTTTTAAGTACAGGTTGGACAAACACCTATTATTAGGGACAAACTAGGTTTATTTGGTCCTGACACTGAGGGGGTCTGGACTGAACACTGAGGTTCCTTCAGCTCTTCATTTCTATAATTTTATGCCAAAACATTTGGCTCAGTGATTTATATAAACCATTTTAAATGAATGAATGAATGAATGATTTTTAAAAAAGATTATTTAAAATATATTTTCTATGATCTGTTCTCACCTATTCTGGGTTCAGGATAAGGTATTTCATTTGGATGGGTATAATACGCTTCCAGATCAAAAGGTTCCTTCTTGTGGAAAGTAATAACTTTTGAAAATGGAGCAGCATGGTTCTTACTAAAAACTTCACATTCCCTAGAGAAATAAAAAGTTTTCAAGTAAATACAAGCAACAGTTTATATAATGACTATGAATCAAGTTATATTAAACCCTGTTATGTTAGCTGTGAACATACATCCAAAGCTAGTAACTAAATAAAACATTTAATATGCATTTGCTTTTGCTCTGGAAACTTATCTTGCATTCTCGAACTTAATTGAAATTTGAAGACATTTTACGTGTCTCTATGTAGAAAGCTTTTTAATGAATACAAAGTTAAAATTAACCAAGTTATGGTAAACAAATCAGAACAATCTGACATCTGGTGACTGAAAATAACTGGTAGCAAAATGGTACGTGACTCCAACTTCCAGAGGCAAAATGATTAATGACAATACAGTAGAAGAGGTAGACTAGATGAGCTATTTTATGGTGTTTGCAGGTTTGATCTTCCCACACCATCAAGTCTTTTTGTGTACTTTTACTTTCAAAATAAAACTTACCCAGTTCCTTCCTCATAAGAGGACTTCCATCTTAGAGTTACTGAATAAGGAACAACATCGGTGATGGAAAATTCACGCACCTTAAATGCTGGGGAGAGAATTGCACACTGGAAAAGAGACCAAATTTTGATTATGCATATAGTTTAGTGAAGAAACACATTTACTTGAATTTAGCATTGTTACTCTTCTATAAAGCTAGCATGTTGGTTGTGATCATCTCAGAATGTAAAGTGTTTTTAAAATGAACTACACATACTAACATTGGGGCAATTTTAAGTCACTTTCATTACGGATTATCTTAGTTAAACTGATGGAGAGGCTCTAGAGTGTCATTTTAAGTTTTATTATAGTAACACTTACAGTGACTGCCAGCCAGGGACCTCGATGAGTTTTAAAAACAGACTGAATTAAGCTTCAAAGCCACTATGAGAGGTAAACACCCCTATTTTACAGATGAAGGAAGTGACTTACCCACATTAGTGCAAAAAGTCTGTGGCAGAACTAAGAAGGGAACCCAGATATTTTGACTTTCACTCCCGTACTTTAACCACAAGACCATCCTTCCTGTCATTACTCTCATAATTATTACCAAATATGACAACTACAACAAATGTTTAAATGATTAGTGAATAAGATAGTGCAAGAAAGAAAGAATGCTTAGTATGAAGACCTTAAATCCTAAGATAGGGGACACTGTTTAAGCTGCAGCATTCTTTGACTTTTGGTTAGTGAACGATTTCCAGCAGTGTGTGCTGTGAAATGACAGACTAGGATCTTAACGGCCATACCTGTAATGCGCAACCTCTTGCGACAGCTTCATCTGCATTCAGCGTAGTGCTTATATCTTTATAGAAGAACCTAGATATTTGTTCCTTCACTGCTGGGATTCTAGTGGCTCCACCTACAATTTCTATACTGCTTATGTCTTCACGCTGTAGTTCTAGAAAAGACACAAATTAAAGCAGTTAGCTTCAAATTACCCAAAGCTGACTTCTTTTTTGTGTGGCATGTAGCTAGAGATCACATACCTTGGATTCTCACTCTTGACTGAAAAGCTCAAGGGGTTCTTAAAATGAAACTAAATATCTAGACACTACAAGAACCAGTGAAGATAGGTCAACAGCCAATACTGTACAATGAGAATTTTATATTAAATTGCAATGACTTATACTGTCAAACAAATCCTTGCCCCTCCTTTAGTCTATGGGAGTTTCAGGCTGTAAGTGCAAAAATCAAGAATTAAAAAAAAAAAGTTACTTATCTTAGTGACTATGGTCTTTGAGATGGCTGTCCACATGGATTCCACTTCTATTGTGCATGTGCCTATGCACACATAAAATCAGATTATTTTGACCAACAGTGTCCATTGGAGCTGTGCCTGTGTGGGGCTACCTTCTCATCCACTTCCCTCCCCTCCCTGGAATGCCTAAAGGGTACAGGGAGCCTAACCATCCCATAGTTGTTCCCCCAATACAGAAGTCAGATGGTATAGGAATCCATAGCAGCAGGGAAATAGGAGGGTCATAGATTCCATGAGGACATCATCTTAAAGAACCATATCGTTACTGTAAGATAAGTAGGACCCTACCAAATTCACGGCTGTAGCGAGGTGGCAACAGACCAGGAGGCTGCAGAGCCAGGAAAGCCACGCCTACCATGCCGGAAGCTATGGGGCGGGACAGGAAGCCGAAGTACAAAATGCAGGCTGCCCCGCAGCTCAGTTGGGCTGGAGCAGCCCAGGGAGATAGACGCTTCTCCCCCGCTGCTGCAGTAGGATGTTGACGAGGAGCTCCTGGGGCTGCCACCTGAGGACTGGTCAAAGCTTCCAGGACTGCCACCTGACCGAGACACTGAGAAGATGCTGGGACTACCGCCTGAGATTTGAGCAGAGCTCCCAGGGCTGCAAGCCAGCCAGCGGTTGGAGCTACCACTGACCACCGACCCCGGGGAGATGGAGGACACCTACAGCATAGAGGTACCAAACCGCAGGGAGGTAGGAAGTAGCCCAGGGAAACTAGAGAATAGTCTAGTGGGGCCTTGGCCTGATACTAGGTCAGTGTGTTGTGGGCGGATCCCTGCTGACCCACGGCTCTGCCACTGTTAGGGTCTTGGACTGGGACCCAGTGGAGTAGGGTGGGCCTGAGTCCCTCTACCCCCTGCCAGCTCACCCCTGGGGTGGCAGCTTCCTCATATTAAGCCAGGAGGCCTGTGTTTGGTGCTTATCCCTGCCTGTGGCCCAAGACTGCCTTACTGCTCTGTTGTTGCAAGAATCACTGGCACAGACGTTAGTAGCAAGAGAAGTCTTAGATGGGTACTGAATTTATTCTATAATCAAATATTGCCAAGGCATCCGAGGGACCTCTCTGGGGTAAACTATTGTGGCTCAGCAGTCTGACAAGATCTATGACTCATTTTATTAGGTCCTGGGGAAGGTGACCTAGGCTGGCACTCAATGAGGTCCAACCTGAGTTTCAACTCACAAGAGTAATGGAGTCCAGTGGCACCCTCGAGACTAAACAGATTTATTTGGGCATAAGCTTTCGGGGTAAAAAACCCACTTCTTCAGATGCATCAAAAGCTTATGCCCAAATATATCTGTTAGTCTTTAAGGTGCCACTGGACTCTTCATTGTTTTTGTGGATACAGACTAACACGGCTACCCCTCTAACTCACAAGAGTGCTAGTTGAGGAAGCCTGTTCTCCTTTTCCCCTCTAGTTCTGAAGCGGCTTTCATACAGTGCACTCCTGAAGAGAGATTTTAAAAACAGACCTCTCTCCTCTGCTGTGGCATCTTGGAGAAGGAGATACAGATTAAACACCTATCAGGGATGTACCCCTTTTCAAGGCAAAAAAAAAAAAAAGTACTTCAAATGCCTGTCACTGAGCAGAATAGTCACATGACAGGAAGGGACAAGTTTTAAACACTGGTGATTTTGTTTCAGCCACAGCTGCTAAATCGCCGTAACAGGAGAAGTCCCAAAAATTTATAAGTTTTGTGGGTTTTGTTTGTTTGTAAAGACAATGGGTATAAAGGAGAAAAAAAACTAAATACACACACACGTTGAGCAAAGTCACACAGTGCATAGAGATGAAGACATTGTAGGGGGTTCTGTCTCACTGCCATGGCAGTAAGAAGGATCAGTTGTGCCTGCTCTGTTCTTTATGCCCTCGGGTTTGAAAGGTGGGAAAGGTACGAGAGAGGGGTCATCCAAGGCGCCAGTGCAGCACCAATGGATGCAGCTGGCCAAGGTAATTTGATCTTGTGTGAATGGGTACGTGTGCCAGAAGTAGAATCCATGTGGACAATCACTTAAAGACAAATCTAATTATAGGGTTTCTTGGGTGAAATTAATTTTTTTTTACTGCAATACAGAAATAAAAAACCACACAAATTCACAAGAAACACGATGAACAATCTGCATTTGTGGTTTCAGGTCAAAGTTGCAGTTCTGGATTTGGGTCATATGGGCATGACTAATATGGTCTCAGGCAACTATCAGCCATTGTAAAATGTATTTTAGCTCTCAGGCTCTCTTCTCTCTCTCTCTCCTCAATTTTTGCATTATTTATCTAGTCAAATTTTATTAAGTCAGCTCACAAAAGAGATTCACAATTTTTCCTTCCCTTTACTTTTAATATGTTTAAGGGGTAGATCAGAGAGTAGCTTTTTTCAGTCTCTGAAAATCCATCTAGATTTATTTAGCCCCCCCCAAAAATAAAGTTTTCACATGTGCTGTAGGGCTTACACTGCAGGCTTTGCTCCTAAATTCTCATCGTTTCATCTGCACTGACCATGCTCCCCAGTCCCACTGAGCACTGTTGTGAAGCAGCAATTCTTCAAACCTTTCTGATGACTCACATGAAGGGTTATTTCAGTAGCATGTAATTTTTTTATTAAAGGAAAAATAGGAAGTAAGTTACATAAAAAGCTATGCTAAAAGAAATTTAAAGGTTGCAAAGTCAAACACTTAAAAGTTAGGAAACAAGAATTAAGGTTTCTTGGTCAGTTCTGTCCATAGTGCCAGCATAAGGATACTCTTTAACTGCATGATTATACTCCATTTTTTTCTCTCAGAGCCCCACCTCATTCATTGTTCAGGATAAATAGCGCTCAATAAATCAGAGATACATACTAAATTGTGCCATATTTGAATTAAAAAATCCCATGAAAAAAGTTATGCAATCACATAATTAGACCATATCATAATGCATACATGGGCAAGGGGGCCAAATTAAGCTTGCCTCGACGACCTTAACTGACATTTAACTTTTCAGTGCTTAGCTTTGCATCTTAACTTTTTTTGGTATTTAAAAAGGTTTAGTGATTTTTCTTTTAAGCCAGATAACAAAACATTGTACCCTGAATTAACTTCTACTTACTAGCTTGATCCATTATTGTTCTTAGAGGAGGTTCCACTTTAGCTAGGAGAGGAGCACATAACTGTTCAAACTGAGCTCTGTAGAAGAAAAAATATTGTGTTACAGGCAGAACTAAAACCACCATATTCTGGTTGGAGTTAATGTAATATGCAGTACTGTACCTGTTCATCTTACTGGAGACATCAAGATCATCCATGAAGCACTCAATGTTGAGCGGGAGGTCAGAAGCATTTGCACTCATAAGTTTCTTCAGTTTTTCACTTTCCTGATACAAGCGCAGCAGTGCCCGAGCATTCTCTTTCACATTCAGTTTATATTTTGTCCTGAATTCCCCACAGAAGTAATCTACTAAAGCCTCGTCAAAGTTTCTGCCACCCAAAAAAGGGTCAAAAGCAGTAGCCAAGATCTGCATAGAAGCGAAATGTGTCAAGTATATACTGATCCTCTAACTCCTGCCAAATCAGCATTTTCCATAATGTTCCCCTCCACTTCCTGAAGCTTACGGGCATATAGAACTGAGCAGTACTGGACATACAGAAGGAAGAACTGGGATCTTTATCTTGTCATTCTACAATCTCCCTATGTAAAAATATGCAATTCCACTGAAAAAGTAAAATCTGCTAATACTCTTTCTTGCTTAAGTTTTCCATTGGGTATGCATGTCCTTGTTCAGAGCACAGCATGCCTAGAGCATTTATCTAAAAAGAACTGAGACCACAGAGCACTAATTTTTCACACAACTTTTGTAGCCACTGTGTTTTGTTACTGAAGACAAATGTAGTCTAGGATAAAAAAAGAACTAAGCCACTACCACCCCAGTCTTGAAAGGAGAAAGTCTCACAGATACACAATTAAAATTGTGTAATTAAATATACTTAGCAAACATCCCTAAGTTAGAGTTCAAGGAGTCAACTCTCCTCCCCAGTCCCTTTCCCAGCCAGCATTGAAAAGTGAAATTCAGCTACAGCCCACTTCATTTCTCAAGAAAGCTCAACAAAGGTTCATTTAACTGGAGAGGAGGTAGAGAAGTTGGTTCTGTGACTTCTCCAGTTAGAGATGAGATAATTGTACTCTTGGTCTATACAAGATGGGACTTCAAGGCTATGCACACACTTTCCAATTCTAACTTCTACTCAAAGAGATTCCTTGGTTGTGTGGCTATGCATTCTCCTTCTACAGTGAGCTGCTGAAGAAATGCCATGAAGGATAGTCATTTAAAAACTAGAATGCAGGAAAGCTTTTATTAGTTACTACCGTTTCATACATATTTACTACAAACAGGTTTGCCCACTCTTGGCACGACATTTAACCATTAAGAAATGCACTCCACTGAACAGTTTCCTGAGAATTGTTCCAAGTAAGCAAGACTACTGTTGCTTAGCCTCTGGTGCAAAAACATAGTAAAAATAAACTTACCTTCAGTTTTCCTTTGTTAAAAGCACAAACTGAAACTTGGTATGCAGAATGTCCCATATCTACAAAGACTATATTTCTTGGTTTCTCTTCCAAGGCTGGTAGATCTTGCTTATAAATTCCATAAGCTAGTGCAACTGTAAAAAAATAAAATAAAAAAAATTAGATGTCTCAAGCAATTTTCAATAATTTAACCTTTTTTTTTTAATTTTTTTAAAGTGCCTAACTTAAGGCTCCTAAAAAAATTAGGACAGCGTACAAAAAAAGACTGAAAGTCTACACATATTTTCACTTTGTTAACATTGAATGATTTTGTTCTAAAGTGACAAAGATAAGAGAAGGTTACTCACCTGGTGCAATAACTGAGGTTCTTTGAGATGTGTCCCCCTATGGGTGCTCCATTTCAGGTGTTCATGCATCTTTGTGCTGTTGATCAGAGAATTTCAGCAGCAGTGCCCATCTGGGTCACACATGCGCCATCTCCGTCTCACGGCACTGTTGGCACCTCATCTGGTACATGTGACCTGACCCCCTCAGTTCCTTCTCTACTATAGAATACATAGTGTGAATTCTGAAGTAGAGCGGAGGAGGGTGGGTAGTAGAGCACCGATGGGGACACACATCTTGAAGAAACTCAGTTACTGCATCAGGTGAGTAACCTTTTCTTCTTCAAGTGATGTCCCAATGAGTGCTCCACTTCAGGTGACTGTAGAACAGTGCCCCCTCTGTGGACAGAAGGGGCTTCAGAGTTGTAGGAGTGATTGAAGATAGTACTGCTAGGCCTAGCAGTGTACCAGAGCCTAAGGTCTGGTCAATTGCGCAATGCTTTATGAATATATGTTCAGAGGCCCAGGTAGCTGATCTGCATATGTCTATGAGTGGTACACTGTTTAGAAAGGCTAGTGAGGTTGCTATAGATCTGCCTGAATGAGTTCTGATCCCTGCTGGCGGTTGTAAATTGTTTTGTTGGTAGCAGAGGTGAATGCACCATGAGATCCATTTTGAGAAGAAACTGAGGGGGTCAGGTCGTTTGCGCTAGATAGGAGGACAACAGCACAGCAAAACAGGGATGGCACATGTGCAACCGAGACAGGCACTGCTGCTAAAATTCTCTGATAGATGGCTCAGGGACACACTGACACCAGAAGTGGAACACCCACAGGGACATCACTGAAAAAAGGACATACCATTGACAGTGGTCCCCAAACTGTGGAGTGTGGAGGAACGTCCGGGAGGGCACAGCAGAGCATGGGCCACCCCCACAAGAGGGTGGGAAAGGAGTGCCACCGAGGCCCACTCTGTCCCCAGCTCCACTCCAGCCCAGCTCCCTACTCTAAAAAAGTCACTGATTTAAACTGCTCCATCTGGGTCCCACACAATTTACTCTACTCTGACACTCCGATAATGGAAGCATCTTATCACAGCCACCCTTCTGGCAAATGAGAATTTGATCCACCTTTTGCTGTAATCAACCATGGCTCTCAGATTCGCCAAAGAATTTTTAATACAGCAATGGACAACTGGAATGAGCAAATTACTCACTCATACAAATGGTGTTTGTGCCAGTGCTGTAATTGGACTCTAGGCTGAGACAGGCTGGGTAAGAAATGGAAAAAGATGTACCTAAATTGGGGGTGGGGGGAAGGGAATCTGATTTGGATGGAGACTTCATAATGACTATGAGTTAAGCATTTTGTCAGATGTCAGACTGACAAAATGTCCATATCGTAATCAAGAGATGCACATGTTATTGCACCTATTAATTAAGGGATAATGGATCCAGTTGCCAGGGGAGGCAAATACTTCAGAAGCATACTAACAAATTTGGTGGTGATCCTGGCTTTGGAGTGTAGAGACAGATGCTACATCATTGTTGATAGAGAAGAAACAGATCTGAATATTCTTTCATTCCCAAAAATCACTGGAGGGACTAAACCAGGAACAATTAGTTTTCCACAACTTATTTTCAGATAAATAAGGAATAGTAATCTTTCATGATGAAATTTTAGAATGGTCTATTAATAAAGGTATGGGCAGTCATGACTCCTGTAGTCAGCATTTCAACACAATTTATATTATTCTTGGTTTTCAAATATGAATGAAAAACTGGACTCTATTGTAATATATATTTAAGCCACACATTATAGTGGGACTTTACCAAAACCAGATAAAGTTTGAAACATGGTACGGTCACACTCCTGCATGCAGACTAGTACTCTTGGCTTGATTTGGGGATTCATAGAATATCAGATTCTATGACTCCACAAATCAATTGTGAGAAGTTATAGAATCAAAGTCATTTCTAAGTATGCTCAGTGAGAATCTGCTCTCACTTGAAGACCCACAGAGTCCAATTTGACTAAGGGCTAGTCCACACTTCCCGCCCGATTCGGCGGGTAGAGATCGATCTTCTGGGATCGATCCCAGAAGCTCTCCCCCATTGACTGCGGAACTCCTGCTCGCCGAGAGGAGGAAGCGCTGTCGACGGGGGAGCCTGTCTGCGCCGCGTTGACCCACAGTAAGTATACTTACTTCGATCTAGGAAATGTCGACTTCAGCTACGCTATTCTCGTAGCTGAAGTTGCGTTTCCTAGATCGATCCCCTGCCCCAGTGTGGACCAGCCCTAACTGTCTGCCTATAGGATTGAAGACTCAAAGAAGAATAAAGATTATGGCTTCTAGATGTATTTTTCTTGTATTTTATTTAATTTGTAGAAACTATTTGCCCCCAGACTTGAATCTTTCCTCCATTTCTTACATATTAGCTTGAGACAGAAGTGTAAGTGTGCGCGCGTGTGTGTGTGTGCGTGCGCATCTCTTTTCTGCAGCACATCCATCTCCCTGAAACTAATCAATACTAAGAAGAGCTATCTGGTCTCAACCCATAGACATGAAGCACCCTGTTTTTAATTATTTAATAAATAAATAAATACATACATACATACATACATAATAAAAACAACCACTCCGCCCACACCTCTCACCTTCCAAAGACTTTTTTTTTTTTTTAAAGTGGAGAACACTACCACAGATGTAGTATTTTAACTGGACTTTCAGAAAAGAAAAGCATAACAGCTAAACTATCAATATTTTATAGAATACTTTATATATTTCTACTATACGATTGGTTATGTAATGATTATTCAGAATCCAATATTCCAAGTTTAAGAGTTTAGACTGTTAAAAATAGTGTTACACACTTATTCCTGGTCTGCTTCTAGCAAGTATCATATTTACCTGCTGTAGTTTCATTCATCAGCCTCAGACAGTTTAAACCTGCAACCTGCGCCGCTGCCATTACAGACCTTCTCTCAGCATCAGTGAAGAAACTAGGGACCTGTTTCAAACAAAGGTTGTACTGCATTATACAAATCTCATGACACAAAATCCTATGCTCACTTTAAAAATTAATATATCCATAAAATAAAATAATTCCATAAATTTGACTAACATGGAAATTTAAGATGCCAATCATATTTAGTTAACACAGACTGATTAAAATTGCTAGATCTTTTAAAATAAAAGTTACTTCATTACAAGTTCCAATTACCCAAACTGGTATTAAGCCAAATACATATCCCTGCATTGTCAAGATTTACAGAGTCAGTGACAGTCCAGATGCAAGATGCACAAGTATTTCTAAACACAAATATATTTAACACTAAAAAAATCCCAGATAGCATAAGATTTCAAGAAACAAGGTTTAGATCTTAACAAAAAGTTAGTTTAACTATTTACTAACAGAGAAAATATTTAAACATTTATATAGCAGAGTAAAATTTAAGCTCATTTTCTAAACAAATCCAAGACATGTCTGCCCTAAAACCATAAGCCATCTAGACATAAGAAACAAAAATATAAAATAATTCCAAAGACTGAGGCTCCTTATTACAGGAAGCTACAGCTCAAGCTTAACTCCGGGGGCTTGAAGAGTGTATCAGAATGAAGAACAGAAGGAAGGCAGGAAGAATGAAGTAAAAATAACCCCCCCCCAAAAAAGGCCCAACCAAAGTTGTTTTTAAATTAGAAGCTCCTTGTGGCAGGGTCTGTGTCTTATTTGTATGGCACATATTATATTGGCATCCAAAATGTGCTATGAAAACTATTTTTCACATTGTGGTTCCACAAGCAAAAAGAACAGAGATTTTGTAGAAATACACAAGTTAGGTATAGCTCGCACATTTCAGGAAAACAGAAGGTGGGGCCCTCAGAATCACAAAGTTTCAGCACTTCTGGTCTACACTTCTTGTACAGTAGACCTAAGATCTAGCTATAGGAAGGGAGAAATTCTGTAGCATGTGTTAGGAAGCCTACTGCTGTACCAGAGCTTGTCTGAGGAACACCAAAGTCACCAAGCAAATTTCGTCTCTTATCCCCACGGAGTATAAGACCTCTACACAAAAAATATATTTTGTGCTTTTCAGCATATATTTACAGTTTTATTTTCTTCTGGGTGGTTTCTGGCAGCACCTCACCTGGCTCTTTTCCAGTTAACACACCATTATAATGTATTGTGTCATACAATTACCCATGAGCAGAACTCTGATAAATATATTACAACTTACAGAAATCACACAGTCTGCCACTGGTTTTTTTAGTGCGCTTTCTGAAGTCTCTTTAAGCTTGGCCAATAGCATTCCTGTAACCTGTTCAATTGCAAATGGTCTCTCTTCATCTAGGTATCGCACCTGAAACACAAGATTAAATAATTGCAAAGCAAACATGAATATTTTCACAGTACAAAGAAATGTTTTGTTTTATGGGCTGTTTCATCCCAATATTTCTTTGATCTTTAAGTCCTGAGTGCAACCACTTTGTACGTGGGCAGTTGGTGTCATTTCACACTAACAAGATAGCATCTAATTATTTTAGACAAGTTTTCTAAATCTTTTCTCAAAACTTCAAACAGGAGCAGAAAAACCAATGTGTTAAAATTAAGATGGAACCAAACATGTCATATGTCAAGTCAGAAGACAAACCAATGTCCTCCCAGAGATAAAAAGTCACATGTTTGGATTTCTCTTTAGGAGTTTGTCTCGTTTAGATTTCAAGCCCTTCTGGGCAGTGACATATCTTTCTCTAAGTTCTGACCACATCATGAGCTCAGACAGCACTCTTGCCACACACTAACCGACCATGTAGGCAAACACTTAATCTTGAGTCAAACTAAGTAAGACTTTCATCTTGCTGAACTTAAGTATTCACAGTTTAAACTATCAAGCCAGTTTTCTTCAAACTTGACTTTTGTAGAACCAAATAAGAGTTAAAAAAGCAGCCATGTTAAAGGTCATGAGCTATATTTTACTGTATTTGAAGGTAGTAAACTACATTTGTGTTATAGTGAGCATGAGACGCAAAAGCCATCGACAAACTGAATGAAAGCCCAATGACATCCAAGGCAGAATCACAAAAAGGAGCTGGTGTATGAAAGGTTACTTTGGAGAAAAAGGCATTCTATTTTCCTCATGGTTACAGTCCCACCAAATTCATGTCCATTATGGTCAATTTCATAGCCACAGGATTTAAAAATTGGTAAATTTCACGTTTGCAGCTGTTTTAAATCTGAAATGTCATGGTGTTGTAACCGTGGGGGTCCCGACCCAAAGGGGGATTGGGGATGAAGGGGTTGCAGTTTCCTGGAGCCGCAGGAAGCTCCTGGAGGTGGGTCTGATCGTCCCCCCAACTCCCCTGAGCAGCTATGCAGGGGATGGACAAGTCCCAGAGCATCCTCAGCAGGGGGAGGCACCCGGAAGTAGGTCTCGGCCTAGAGCAGAGGTGGAGAATCTTTTTTCTATCAGGGGCCATTGACCCACAGGAAAAAAAAATAATCAGTTGCGGGCCACACAACCCCTCCGGAGGGGGGGGGGGGGGGGAGCGAGCGTAGGCTTGGGGCTTCCCTTAGGCTCTGGAGTGGAGCCAGAAATGAGGGGTTCAAGGTGTGGGAGGGGGCTCAGGGCTGGGGCAGGTGGTTGGGATGCAGGGTCTGGGAGGAAGTTAGGGTGAGGAAGGAGGTTCCGACCTCAGGCAGAGGGTTTGGGGGTGCAAGCTCCAGCCGGGCGGTGCTTACCTCAGCCGGCTCCCGGTTGGTGGCGCAGAGAGGCTAACTCAGGCTCCCTGCATACCCTGGATCTGCGCTGCTCCCGTAAGTGGCCGACATGTCCGGCCCCTAGGCAGAGGCATGGACAGGCGGCTCTGCAAGGTGCATAGTGCCCACGCCTGCAGGCACTGCCCCCACAGCTCCCACTGGCAGCAGTTCCCAGCTAATGGGAGCTGCGGAGCAAGCGCTGGGGGCGGGGGCAACACGCAGCTTCCCTTATCGCCCCTGCTCCTATGGGCTGCAGGGACATGCTGACTGCTTACAGGAGATGCATGGAACCGACCAAACTTTTAGGGTGGCAACCCTAGCTTCCCCCCCACTGCGGTGCGAGCCAGAGCTCGCAGCTCCAGCTTCCGGCCAGCGGCATGGAGACTTGCTGTGAGTCGGATGAAATTAACCAGTGGGCTGAATTCGGCTCATGGGCCATTCCCCACCCCTGGCCTAGAGGAAACGCTACAGTGATCCATGGAGCACCTGAATCCACCTCAACAGTTCAGGGCTAGTGGCATGACTATGGTCATACTATGGACTTAAAATTTTAACTGGTAGGCCTTAGACTTACTGTTAACCAACCTTAACCGTCTACACACGCCGGCTAGAGTGACTCCAGCCCCTCTCCCTTTAATCAGTTAACTGGTTAAATGATATAATTTTAATCAATTTAAACAGTTAGCTTTTTAAACGAGATTTACATCCTTAGGCCATACACTACAGGCATGACTCACCAAAGAACTTCCACAGAAAGCATACTGATGTGAACAAGTTACACTTGTACACTCTCATCCAAAATGGCTTGTGTCCCTGTACAGTAAGCACTCCAGGAAAAAGATGCAAATTCATTACCAGAAGAGCTCCCCTGACAGAAAACCTATCTTAGTCCTGTAGCTATGATGCTTGAATAGAAGTGTATTTTGGTATCAAAGCAAGGACAGCATGAAATCATTAATCCATGGCACTGCATATGCCAGCTCTCCTTACATTAAGTCACAGAGTTCCTGATCATGCTAAGAAGTAGACCTTAATCTCTCATATGTTAAACTGAAAGCTGAATATACCAGAACTTGAGTACTGCCCCAATAAGGATGAGGAAAAGCAACCAAAGCCTTTAACAACATTGTGTAACACTGGAAATATGGTGAGCATAATTTGGTATTCATCTGTGTAATGCAGCAAGAATGCCAACTACATGAGGCTAAATTTAGCTCCTATCTTTGACTGATAATCACCTCAAGAGAATAAATAGCAAGTATTACATAGTAGTAGGAACAGGATTACAAAATAATTTTAACTCCATTTAATATCTCCATCTTTTTCATGTCCCCTAGATGTGGCCAGTTTAATGTTCTTTGAAAGTAAACATTTTGAGTTTATTTGCTCCCAATCCTCACTCATGAGAATTTTGATTTTGTCACCAAACAGAATGCAAAAGAGGCACACACTTCTTGCCTTCTATTTTCCTGAAAACCTTCTTAAAACAAAGAACGGTTACTCACCTTCTCGTAGCAGCAACCCCTTGGTGTCACGTCTTCATGGCACCCAGTATAGAGCCCTGTCGACCCGCCACCCCCTCAGTTCCTTCTTGCGGCTACTCTGACAGAGAGGTAGGTGGGGTGGATGGGTATGGGAATGGATATGAACACCACATCTCGAAGAACAATAGTTATGAGAAGGTAGGTAACCGTTTTTTTCCTTCTTCAAGCGCTTGTGCATGTCAATTCCAATCAGGTGATTTCCAAGCCTAAGTTTCGGAGGGGTAGTCAGAGTTCAGATATCCACTGACTGGAGCACTGCTCCACCAAAGGCCACATAATCTCTGGTCTGCTGGATAATCACATAATTTGCAGTAAAAGTATGGAGGACTGCATTGACGCTCTGCATATTCTTGGGTTGGAACCTGCGCCAGGAACGCTGCTGAAGAAGCCTGCACCCTAAAAGAGTGCACTGTGAGCGGAGAGGCAGGCACCTCTGCCAGGTTATAACATTCACAGACCCAGGACGTGAGTCACGATGAAATTTGTTGGGAGGAGACTGGAAGACCCTTCATCCTGCCTGCCACGGCCACAAACAGTTGAATGGACTTCCTAAACAGTTTTGTTCTTTCAATGTAAAAGGCTAGCGCTCTGCAGACATCCAATGAATGAAGTCTCTGTTCCCAGCTGCTCGAGTGCAGCTTAGGATAGAACACTGAGAGGAAGATGACCTGGTAGACGTGAAATTGGGAGACAACCTTCAGGAGGAAATCTGGATGTGGCCTGAGCTGAACCTTGTCTTTCTAGAACACGGTGTAAGGGAGCGCTGATGTTAGGGTCTTGAACTCAGACATCCTCCAGGCTGAGGTAATCGCTACCAGAGACGCCACCTTGTACAACAGGTAGAGTAGGGAACAAGTCGCCAGCAGTTCGAAGGGCAGACCCATCAATTTGGAAAAGATCAGATTGAGGTCCCAGGTGGGGACCGGTTGTTGGACGTGCGGACACAGCCAGTGGAGTCCTTTCAGGAAATGGCTGACCTTAGGGTTGGGAAAGACCGACCAGCCCTCTGCGCCTGGATGGAAGGTGTTGAGACGGTGCCCAATTATTATGAATTGCTGTGATTGATATGGATAAATGTGGCAAGCATGTACTTGATATGTCTTGGTATATCTGAACCTACTAGAGGATTCTGGGAGCAGGATTCTCTTAGCATTAGACAAATGGAGTGGAATACTACTGAAGGTGCTGAAACTGCACTAGAATGGTTAACAAATAGGTCGATGGGCGTGTGTGTTTTAACCTCGAACTTTGGAATATATCAGCAGAGAACCCACTCAAGAAGTAAAAAACCCGTAAGATCATGCGATCAATGAGCTTGGTGACATGGGGCAGAATAACCCTTTTTGGATCACCGCACGCTGAGATCTTGAATGAATGATTTATAAGAGGGTAAACTATGGATCAGCTTTGGTCTGTCTACGTATCCGCTTTGCAGTCCCGTCTCAAACTATGAAGTAAACCAGAAATAAACGCCTACGAGGCATATTTCTGGAACGTGTAACTCCTTTAAGAACAAAAAGACAAATGCTAAGCAAAGTAAATGAGATCAGATCAATTCCCCAATTAAGATCCGAAGAGGTTTGAGGCTGTGGAGACAGAAGTCATCTGGGTAACCAAGACCCCGCCTCGAGAGACCTTAGAACCAGAGGTCATCAGGGTAACCAAGGCCCTGCTTCGAGGGATGGACCAAATGCCTGAGAAAGGAAAGAAGAAAAAGAAGTCTCCATCTAGAAATGGTAGATATACCTGCTTTGTTTGCCGATCAGGATACTGTGTAAGGCCAACATAGTTACTGAGGGTTTATGCTTGGGGAACTGAGGCTTAAGGAAAAGAATATATACCAAGTAGCCTTAACTGCTTATACAATTCTCTCTCAAATAAATTACTGTGCATTAAGCATACTGGTTTCCAAATTCTCACTGGTATTGTCAAACACCTGCCCAACCATGGGCCATTAAAGGTTCCGCTTCAACAGAAGGCAGAGATGGCGGCCAAGTGAACCCTTACTGACGACACAGACAGTCCCTGCTGCTTGAGATGGAGAAGGTAGTCCAGTATAAGTGATATAGAGGGGAGCGTCATGGACGAATGATGCTGCGCCGATCAGACTGAAAATCTCTTCCACTTGGAAAGGTAGGTAGCCCTGGTGGAGGGTTTCCTACTGCCAAGGACTTGTCTAACTGGGTCTAAGCAGGAGAGTTCTATAGGATTCAGCCATCTAGCTTACATGCCATGAGGTGCAACGACTCAAGGTTCAGGTGCTGGAGACAGCCATGATCCTGAGTTATTAAGTCCAGGAGGAGCAGCAAGGTGACTGGGGCTTCCACGGACATTTCCAGGAGAGATGTGTACCAATGTCGGTGGGGCCAGATGGGCGGGATCATGTATAGGAGACTACCTCCCCATGGGAAGAGGAAAGCATCTGCGATGGAGCCTGGGCTGTGATTCAGGAAGGAGCAAAACTGCTGGCACTTCCTATTGCGTCACGTGGCAAACAGGTCCATCTGGGGAAAGCCCCACTATTGGGAGATGGAGTTCACAACGTCCGAGCGTAGGGACCACTCATGGCCGTGAAATGACCTGCTGAGACGGTCCACCAACTTGCTCTGTACTCCCGGGAGGTACAATGCTTGCACGTGTATCGAACGAGCTACACTAAGTCCCACAGCACGAGGGCTTCCTGCACAGGGAAGAGGAGCATGCACCCCCTTTTGTTGATATAGAACATCACCATGGTGTTGTCCGTCATAACTGATACACATCTCCCTGTCAAGTGGGCTTGGAAAGTCTGGCATGCCAGGCGCACCGCTCTCAGACACTGAAGTGGAGAGTGAGTTCTGCCCGAGACCAGAGGCCTTGTGTCCTGAGGTCTCCCAGATGTGCTCCACAGACCAAGGCTGACACATCTATCACTAGCGAGAGGGATGGCTGAGGACCGGTGAAGGTGACCCCTGCATACACTATCTGCAGGTCGAGCCACCACTGGAGGGAGTGGAGGACCGGGCGAGGCAGAGTCACAACACTGTCCTGAGCTGGCCGATACACCGAGGCTTGCCACAATTGGAGAGGCCAGAGTCTGAGCCTGGCGTGTTGCACCACATGGGTACAAATAGCCATATGACCTAGAAGTTTCAGGCAATTCCTTGCTGTGGTGGTGGGGAACTGCCTGAGACCTCAAATGTCGTCGCCAGGGTCCAAAACCTCGCTTCCAGGAGGTATGCCCTGGCCTGAGACAAGTCCACTACCACTCCTATGAACTCTATCCGCTGAAAAGGGGACAGAGTCGATTTCCCCATGTTCAGAAGGCCCAGTTCATCAAATGTCATTCTTATAAAGTCGACTTGTGCTTCCCCTTGAGCAGCCAGTCGTCGAGGTACGGGAACACCTGTACCTGCCGCCTGCACTTGGTAAATACACAAGGCGCTGCTGACAGGCAGAACAGGAGGACTGTGAACTGGAAGTGTTTGTTGTTCACCACAAACCTGAGACACCTGTGGGACAGTGTAATCACTATATGAAAGTATGCGTCCTTCAAGTTGAGGGTGGCATACCAGTCCCCTGGATCCAAGAAAGGGATGACAGAGGCCAAAGAGATCCTGCAGAACTTGAGTTTCTTCATGAACTTGTTGAGCTCACGTAGGTCTAGCATGGGCCTGAGCTCACTTTTGGCTTTCGGTATTAGGAAATACCGGGAATATAAGCCCTTGCCCTTCAGCTTCTTAGGAACCTCTTCCACTGCTCCCAACGATAGGAGCAAGTGCACCTCCTGTATGAGGAGCTGCTTGTGAGAAGGGTCCCTGAAAAGGAACAGAGAAGGGGGCTGGAAGGGCAGAGAATTGGAGGGAGTATCCCCTCTCTACTGGGCGGAACATCCAGCGGTCTGATGTGATACGGGCCCACACATGGTAGAAAGGGGACAGTCAGGATGAGACGGTAAGGCGGGTTGGATCCAGTCCAAGTACTGGTGCGCAGTCCTCGTTTGCACCTTCAAAAGGCCTGCTTCTGGCCAGATGAAGGTTTGGGTGGGCCAGAGCCCTGGCATGAGGACAGGTGCAGCCTCTTCCCGCCACTCCTGTTCTTCCTCTGTGAACCGTCCTGCCAGTTTGGCAGTTGGCAGAACAACAGAGGTGGTTGTGGCCTAAAATGCCTGCATGGCGGGGGTGTGAAGGCCCAGCGATTCGAAGGTCGCTCTCGAGTCTTTTAGGCTATGTAGCCTTTTATCTGTCTTTTTGGAAAAGAGTCAAACCCTCAAAGGGTAGATCCTGAATAGTCTGCCAGACCTCGTATGGCAGACCTGAGACCTGGAGCCAGGACCCCCTTCTCATGGCAACCCTGGTAGCCATCACCCAAGTAGCCACATCAGCCCCGTCCAGAGCGGCCTGCAACAAAGCTTGGGAAATGAGATTGTCCTCCTCAACCAGAGCTGAGAACTCAGCACAGGAGTCCTGCGGCAGCAGCTCTGCGAATTTTGCCATTGCCCCGCATGTATTGTACGAGTAATTGCTGACAACGGCCTGCTGATTAGAAATACAGAGCTGCAAACTGTCAGTGGAATAGATCTTTCTTCCAAAAAAGGTCGAGTCTTTTCGCCTCTTTGTTCTTTGGTGAGGGTCCCTGGGTTCTTTGGGGAGGCACACACTGGTGAGCAGCGTCCACGACCAGGGAATCTGGTGGAGAGTGTATAAAGGTGCTCGTAGCCCCTGGACGGCACAAAGTAGCGTCTTTCATTGCGCTTAGCTGTCGGGGCAACGAGCTGGGGTCTGCCACAAAGTCTTTGTTGTATCAGCAACAGTCTTTATTAGAGGCAGAGCGATACGTTCAGATCCAGAGAGGGCAATAATATCCACTATGGGATCCATGTCCTCCACTAGCTCCTCCACCTGAATGCCCAGGCCCTGGGAAACCCGCCACAGCAACTGCTGCAGAACCCTGTTGTCCTCCAGGGCTGGGGCAACAGAAGTGCCCACCAATGCCTCGTCTGGGGAGGAAGAGACCCTCATAAGGGGAAGCTGCTCCCTTCCCTCCACACCAAAGGGACTTCCTGGGCTGGTGCTGAAATGAACGATGCTGTGCCCCATGGTGCCAGGATGGCATAAGCCAGTGCTGGAGCAGTCGGTGCCGATGGTCCCAGAAAAGGTGCCAAAGCTGCTGGTGTCGTGAGCTGCCACAGTGCAGCGGTGGCTGGTCGTGGTACCTCGGACAGTGCTGGAGTTGGAGCTTCCTGAGGGGCAGAGGGCGGTACAAAGGTAGCTGATGCTACCGATACTGCTGCCAAACGTGATCCCTGGCTTCGTCCCTGGCTTTGGTGGAAGGCCCAGGGTATCCAGAAGGGCCACTGTGGTGGCCACAGTGCTGCATATGAGTGCCGATCCCTTCGCGACCTCGACCTCTTGCTTTTACTCCTATCCGAGGTCTCTGAAAATGAAGACCACGGAGCAGATGTGCTGCGAGGCACCGAGCGTCAGCAGCTAAGGGACCGACTAGGCTCCTGCTCCTGAGCTGCTGGCGCCAGGGGAGCAGGAGGTGGGATGCTGCTGTAGAGATGGCGAGCACCGCAGCAGCATGGTCGGCTTCCCCCTTGACTGGACTTCCCAGTGGTTCATCCCTCCTGGGAGGGGAAAACTGTTCCATGAGGCGCAACAAATCCTGTGCCACCTCAGATGCCTCTGAGGTCAACAAGAGCTGCAGCTGCTGACTCCGAGGGCCCAGCAAGCAGGGCGGGTCTGGACTGAACTGCACTGGGGCAGGTGTCGACGCGACCCTTGCGGGCAAAGTGGCCAAAATGCTGTGGGCTGACTGGGGTCCCACAATGGCCAGCTCCTTAGTTTTGGCATGGGGATAGTGGCCCCTCTCCAGCTTCTTTTTTTTCTGAGGCACCGGTGATTGCGACCAGTGCCTACCCACCGGCTGCATGCAGGAGTAGCCATGGTGGTGCCAAGAGTCTCGTGAGGAGTCCTTTCTCAGCACCAGACCCCAAGATGATGGTGCCAGGGCGCTTGGAGGTGCTTGGCGCAGGGTGCCCCGATCTGGGGTCTGACTGGAGCCGGAGTGCGGCCTCCATCAGCAGAACTTTGAGACGTTGGTCCGTGTCTTTCAAAGTTCTAAGGCAAAACCCGCAACAGATCCTGCACTGGTCTTTCTGGTGACTCTCTCCTAGACACCGCAAGCACGAAGTGTGCGGGTCGCTTTTGGGCATGCGCTTACGACAGACCTCGCAAGTTTTAAACCCGGGGGACCGCAGCATGCCACGATGCTGGGGAACTGATGGGAGGGACCCCCAAAGAAGAAACCTTAACACCAACTACTAGTACTAACTATACTAAGAGGTAAACAACTTTGTACAGTGGACACTGCTAACAGCACTTGCGAAGGCAAGAGCTATGGGATGTTCCAGCGAACTGTCACAGGCAGTGAGAAGGAACTGAGGGGGTGGTGGGTCAGCAGGGCTCTATATTGAGTGCCATGAATGCGCGACTCCAACCAGACAGATGCTGCTAGGAGAAAAAAAAGTCTTACGTGCAAGCACGTGCACACACACCTGATTGGAATTGACATGAACAAGCACTCAAAGAGAAACTCTTCCTTTCCTTCCCTCCCCCAGGTTGGATGGATATGCATATATCATAGAATCATAGAATCATAGAATCTCAGGGTTGGAAGGGACCTCAGGAGGTCATCTAGTCCAACCCCCTGCTCAAAGCAGGACCAACCCCAACTAGATCATCCCAGCCAGGGCTTTGTCAAGCCTGACCTTAAAAACCTCTAAGGAAGGAGATTCCACCACCTCCCTAGGTAACCCATTCCAATGCTTCACCACCCTACTAGTGAAAAAGTTTTTCCTAATATCCAACCTAAACCTCCCCCTCTGCAACTTGAGACCATTACTCCTTGTTCTGTCATCTTCTACCACTGAGAACAGTCTAGATCCATCCTCTTTGGAACCCCCTTTTAGGTAGTTGAAAGCAGCTATCAAATCCCCCCTCACTCTTCTCTTCTGCAGGCTAAACAATCTCAGTTCCCTCAGCCTCTCCTCATAAGTCATGTGCTCCAGCCCCCTAATCATTTTTGTTGCCCTCCGTTGGACTCTTTCCAATTTATCCACATCCTTCTTGTAGTGTGGGGCCCAAAACTGGACACAGTACTCCAAATGAGGCCTCACCAGTGCCGAATAGAGGGGAATAATCACATCCCTCGATCTGCTGGAAATGCCCCTACTTATACAGCCCAAAATGCCGTTAGCCTTCTTGGCAACAAGGGCACACTGTTGACTCATATTCAGTTTTTCGTCCACTGTAACCCCTAGGTCCTTTTCTGCAGAACTGCTGCCCAGCCATTCGGTCCCTAGTCTGTAGCAGTGCATGGGATTCTTCCGTCCTAAGTGCAGGACTCTGCACTTGTCCTTGTTGAACCTCATCAGATTTCTTTTGGCCCAATCCTCTAATTTGTCTAGGTCCCTCTGTATCCTATCCCTACCCTCCAGCGTATCAACCACTCCTCCCAGTTTAGTGTCATCTGCAAACTTGCTAAGGGTGCAAGTCCACACCATCCTCCAGGTCGTTGATGAAGATATTGAACAAAACCGGCCCCAGCACCGACCCTTGGGGCACTCCACTTGATACCGGCTGCCAACTAGACATGGAGCCATTGATCACTACCCGTTGAGCACGACCATCCAGCCAGTTTTCTATCCACCTTACCGTCCATTCATCCAGCCCATACTTCTTTAACTTGCTGGCAAGAACGCTGTGCGAGACTGTATCAAAAGCTTTGCTAAAGTCAAGAAATAGCACATCCACTGCTTTCCCCTCATCCACAGAGCCAGTTATCTCATCATAGAAGGCAATTAGGTTAGTCAGGCATGACTTGCCCTTGGTGAATCCATGCTGACTGTTCCTGATCACTTTCCCCTCCTTTAAGTGGTTCAAAATTGATTCCTTGAGGACCTGTTCCATGATTTTTCCGGGGATTGAGGTGAGACTGACTGGCCTGTAGTTCCCCGGATCTTCCTTCTTCCCTTTTTTAAAGATGGGCACTACATTAGCTTTTTTCCAGTCATCCGGGACCTCCCCCGATTGCCATGATTTGTCAAAGATAATGGCCAATGGCTCTGTAATCACATCGGCCAACTCCTTTAGCACCCTCGGATGCAGTGCATCCGGCCCCATGGACTTGTGTTCGTCCAGCTTTTCTAAATAGTCCCGAACTACTTCTTTTTCCACAGAGGGCTGGTCACCTCCTCCCCATACCGTGCTGCGGAGTGCAGCCATCTGGGAGCTGCCCTTGTCTGTGAAGACAGAGGCAAAAAAAGCATTGAGTACACTAGCTTTCTCCGCATCCTCTGTCACAAGGTTCCCTCCCTCATTCAGCAAGGGGCCCACACGTTCCTTGACTTTCTTCTTGTTGCTAACATACCTGAAGAAACCCTTCTTGTTACTCCTAACATCTCCAGCTAGCTGCAACTCCAAGTGTGATTTGGCCTTCCTAATTTCACTCCTGCATGCCTGAACAATATTTTTATACTCCTCCCTGGTCATTTGTCCAGAGCCTTCTTTATAGAATTTAAGAAAATTAAAATAGAAAGCTCAGTGAAGCAATTTCATTTGAGAACTAAAGTACAGCCAAGCAGAATCTCTATTTGCTTGTTAAAATAATGACAGACAGCTGCAGGTACGCATGGAAATTGCAAAACTCACCTTCAGTCCTACACTCCCATTTGGCATCTTTTGAAGCTCATAGGGAAGTTTGACCCTTTCACCTTGTATGTAAGGATCATCAAATGCTCTTCCATGCATTTTTTTGAAGCCATGTAACGTATTCTTTACATTTGTGACAATCTGTGGAAGATAAATGCATTGCTATGAGAGGCATATCAGAAAACACAGAAATTATGGCTATATCTATCTCAGTGTCGCTTAAAGTTCAAAACAGGAACTAGTGGCCTGCTATGAACAGGAACTTCCAGCATTTGAGCAATGTATCCTTTTCCTCGCTTCCCACTGAATACAATTGTTATTAAGCATGTCACTTTATTTATGAGTCCAATTAATACACTCAAACCCACTTTCCATGTCTAAGTCAGTATTCATTTCACTAGTTTTCCCCCTTCCTTATCTTAAAAGAAACTTCCTGTTGTACCCAATTTGGACAGTGAATTAATTACGTACCAGTACAATGATTGAACGGCAATGATTGAACTACATACAACTATCTTAACAATGTTATTAAAATATTGTAATTAAATGTCTAGTAATTTTCAGGGCTTAAAGTACCCACAAATTGTTTAATTCAGATCCCAATTCAATATAAGCCTTCCCCTTAGCTACTCTCTCAATATTTCAGGCTAGTGATATAAAACACAGATTATAAAACACAGATTTTAAAGCCTGACTTTTTTGATCCATCATACATCAAAAGAACTTGCTCATCTTGTTTTATAATGAATACAAAATGTTAAGCCAATTACAATGGTATTCCAGGCTTTGAAAGTATATCTTGAGAAACTGTCCTGAGAATTAAGCTTAACAGTTGGAAGCCAATGCGAAACATAAGAGCCCCCATCTCCAGCAATGTCCAGTAGCTGTGTACTGAAGAGCTCGGCATAGCTGCTGAAAATGAGGGTTCACCTGCCCCTGGAACATGCCTGAAGGCTCCATTCCTTTGGCTAATAGGTCTAAGAGTATCTGAAATTTAACTACCCACCTTCTGGGAAGAGACAGGAGGAGTTCTCTCCCTATTACTCCACAACTTCCTGACTAGGGTGCATGTGCATGTAAAGGACAAGGGATATCCTCTGTTATTATTTCCACTCCCTACATACTGCTGCAAGGGGTCTTTGCTATTTTCAATCCTCATGTTTTAGGTATTCCTCCTAGTGATGATCTCCAGTCCCAGCCTTTGCTCCTGTTCTTAGTTTTCCCAAGCAGCAGCAAGTGAAGTCACAAAGATCACAAGTTTTACTGCTGTCCAGAGTTCTGAACAGACGTAGTGAAACTGACAAGTCTGAAATTCACTATACTGTCTGGGAAAGCTACAAGCAGCCACACAGACATTTGTGTTGTGTCTGTAAATTCAGAAAGACAGCATTGCTTCTGTTTTCATTTTCAAGCTATAAGGGCCATAAACTTTTCTTAATGAATGCTAACACTCTTCAGAAATTGAAGACTTGAGCCTATACCCATTCTCCTACCCCCACTAAGGAAAGTTTCTTATTCTTCACTGGTGAGTAGACAAGTCCTACATTTCTCCCTGTCTTTCCTCTAAAAAGAAAAAAAAAATATCAAGAATTAACCAGAGGCAATATTTTAATTAGTTTTAACAGAGGGAAGTACAGCCTAATGATTTAGTAATAATTGGTAACAAAAGCAAGGACATTTTAAGCATATATTTTAAGTTAAAACATGAAACAATACATCAGATTTCTTCACCCTTACACTTCCCTCACAATTCAACAGGAGATGGGTAATTTAAAGACTGTTTAAATTCCTGTAAAGTAATATGTTTAGATCCATTTACCTGGCTTTTTGCTGCATTTCCTATGGCCCGGGTTTTGGATCCTAGAGATACACAAGCTCTAAATAACAGAAAGACAAATATTCAGCTTTGACAGAAAACAATGTCAGGGGAAAAAAGTGTACTTCCCCCCCCCGCCCCCCAGAGTAAACCCTAAAACTACTTTTAAAACTACTTTTAAAAGACCATCAACTGCTCCTTAAGTTATTTGTGGAATTCTTTAAAAATATCACATTAACATTTTCTATTACCCGAAATTATTTCCCTTCCTTCAGTTGTAAGTATGCTGGTAGTTGAAGCCCAACACATAAAGGCTTCATGCACCAGTAATAACATACATTGTCTGTTCCAGCACATATTTTAATGTGCATTTTATTAGAATACCTAGTTCTTTTAGTGCTTTTCATCAGTAGATCTCAAAGTGTTTTGCAAAGCAGGTAAATATCAGCATCCCCATTTTGCAGGCAGGGAAACTGAGGCATGGAGTTTGCCAAGGTCACCCAGCAGGCCATCAGCATTACTAATACATCATTGGAATTTCTAGACATTAGCGATGACAATTTTCTAACTTAAAAAGTGTTGCAGCCAACCCAAGGGAATTCTTTATTGGACCTTGTTCTAACGGACAAACTGATCACCGAACAAAAGTTAATGGTGGCTTAGGTACAAATGATCATGACTTGATCACATACATACTGTGCAAGCAGAATTAAGTCCATGCCAATAATACATATCTGGTGTGTTAATAGGGCCAATTTCACAAAGTCGAAAACAATGATGAGAAATCAGCTGGGGCAGAATTTAATCAGAAAAATGTGAAAGATAATTGGAAATCATTAAATAATCCTTTCTAGAAGATCAAAAAGTCACAATCCCAATTGAGGAAGAAGGCCACGGTAGTTAAAAAATAACATAGGTTAGAAGGGAAAGGAAGGCAGATATATAAATATACACACACAAATCAAATGTGATCCTGAGATGAATAAACAAGGGAATCTCAAGTAGGAGTAGAGAAGTTATTTTCCCTCTGTATTTGGCTCTGATGCAACTGCTGCTGAAATGTTAAGTCTAGTTCTGGTGCCCACAATTCAGAATAATTTGGAGAGGGTTCACAGAAGAACCACCAGAATGATTAAAGGATTAGAAAACATGCCCGATAGTGACAGATTCAAGGAACTCAATCTATTTAGCTTAACAAAAAGAAGGTTAAGGGATGATTTGATTACAGTCTATAACAGGGGTGGGGCAAACTACAGCCTGCTGGTCACATCCAGCCCCTCAGACCTTTTATTAATCCAGCCCTCGAACTCCCGCCAGGGAGCGGGGTCGGGGGCTTGCCCCACTCTATATGTGCCATGCTTCGGGAGCCTCACGGAAGCAGCGGCATGTCCCCCCTCCAGCTCCTATATGTAGGGGCAGTAAGGGGGCTCTGCACATTGCCCCTACCCCAAGCGCCACCCCCCACAGCTCCCACTGACTGGGAAGCCCACCCCAGAGCCCTCACCCACACCCCCCACACCACCAACCCCTGCAAATAGAAGACACTGCCAGAGGGAGTGTGTGAGAGGGAACTTCAGTTCCCAGTAGCTGAAGTTCCCAGCACACGTCTGCAGCATCCAGTGTGGCTAATCCCAGGGCTGCCCAAGCAGCTGGCCCTGGAGCCAGCTACTCAGGCAGCCTTGGGGACAGCCACACTGGCTTCTCAGGCGCCCCCCCCCCCCCCCCCGGACTCCCTTACCCTCCCCCTGGAGGCAACTAGAGCTGCAGCATGCCCCCCAGAGCTCTTCCCCCCATGGCAGCGTGCCCCCCAGGACTCCCGTTTCAGCAGGGGCCAGAGTGGCAGCAGGCCCCCAGGGGTTCCTCCCCTGCAGCAGGGCCATCCCAAGACTCAATCATAAGTATTTTTAGTAAAAGTCATGGACAGGTCATGGGGCCATGATTTTTTTGTTTTTTGCCTGTGACCTGTCCATGACTTTTATTAAAAAAATACTCATGATTAAATTGTAGCCTTACTCATTACAACCATCTCACTACTGGCAAGTGCATTTTTCAAACCCTGTGTCTGTTGTGCATATATTGAAACTTTAAGGATTCAGTAGTACATTTATTAAGATCCCTGCAGGAATGCTAACAATCAAGAAGATTCCTCACAGTTAGAGTAAAAATTTGAGAAAAGCTACTAATTAAAGCATAAAGGATCTTTCCCATGACCATAGCCTAAAGAGCTTAGACATAACTAAGCATGTTGAAGAATGTGGCTTTTCCTGCATCAGGATTCAAAAATGCATTGCTAGCTAGCATGTGCTAACTAAATGCATTCTACAAGTCTACACTGCTTTGTTTACACAAGACTTTACCATGGGTTAGCACATGCTAATCCCTAGGGTAGACCACAAACATCTGTGTCTTGGAACAAATATTTGGGAGGTCCAGGCTAGTTTATGAAGCTGTTAACTACCTCAAATTAATTGGCAATGAGCAGACATACCTAAAGAACATAGAGTTTGCATGTGTTATCTAACCTGTTAACTCCATGCCTTTAAATCCTGATCTAAGCAAAACCTAGACATTTACAGAGGTTCTTGAAGCTCACGGGGGCTTTACTAAACTAGGTACACCTTTCTAAATCCCAATCTAAACCAGGTCATATTGGCTTGATAAGGCTTAGTGCTTCTATGCAAAGTAAAAATCGCTTGTTTGACATGTCTGTCCAGTACAATAACTGACACTACTTCAAAAAAGCAGACAAAAAATTAATTCTCCCCCTAAAGCCTCACTAGATTGTATTAGGGCTTAGTCTCAAACTTGAAAAGTCAAGATAAATACCACAAGCCCTTCAATACCTAGACAAAAAGAGGAGCTGTTTAATGATTTTTAAAAAGCATCCTGCTGCTGCACCCAGGTATCAAAGCACATGGTATGTTTCCTCTAGTTACGTCAACTTGCTTTGCTAAGTTTGAAAATTGCGAAATTTTGTATATTATTTCATCTGATATGCTAAAAGGCTAACTAAATACATTGAAATGTCAAAAGTGCATATGCAAACATCTGTAAAGCAGAAGTGGTATTCTAAAATAGATGGACCAAAACATACTTGATATTTGAGGATTCTTTGGAGTAGTCTCAAGACAGTGTTGCCTATTTAGAATGGTCTCTGGCACAAGTTTCAAAATAGGTTTCAAAATTTTGGTGCTCACAAAACAAAAAAAAACAAAAAAAAACAACAACCCTAGTTCCTTGCTGAAAATTTTGGAAACGAAGGATAGGGTGGTATTATTGTGGTATTTAAAGCGAAGTGTCTTCATCGTTAAGGTCTTAGACACATTAACCAGTGTGTTTCAGTACTTGGCATTTTATTTTTTTTAATAGACTAAAGCCTTTTTGTATATAAATAAATATTGGGAAAAGTAAAACACATTTATTCCCAAGATGTGAAATAGTAAAATACTATACTCAATACAAACTTCTCTAGGAGGAGCAAGGCTTACTTTAGTTGCTATTTATGGGTCTGGAATCGTTTTACAAATGAGCATGCACTATTCAAGAAGTACAGTTTATGAGCCTTTTACATGAATTCCTGGTTTCTAGTAGAACATTACAGACAGCTGAAGCTCACTTAAAGTCCTAGTTGTATCCCATAGAAACAGAGGAGGCAAATCTCCACCTACTCTTGCGTGTCCCATCATCACAAACATAGTCCATCCCCCCTTGCTAGAAACCTCGATATTTCACAGCCAGGAGAGGAAACAGCAGAACAAGTAGGAACAAGATTTTTTTTTTTTTGGGGGGGGGGGGGAAGAAGAGGAAAGACTCCTCATGCCACCCTCTTTTATCCTCCTTCAGATAACATCCTCTTCGATCTCCTCCAGTTCCACTAAGAACAGATGATGGAGTGAGTATGAGGAATAGCTTCTGAACACTGCAAACCACTGCAATGTGAATTGTGCATAAACCCATCTGTTTAAATGAGACCTTCACTGTCACTGACCAAATCCCGAAGTATCCGAGAGCAGAGAAATTCCACTGGGTCTCAGAAAAGGCCTCCTTCAGCAGTCTATAAAATGGGTTCCTATCACCTCCCGGGCAGCGGAGATGATAACCAAGAAATATCACTTGAACAGAACCCCCACCTCCCAAATCACCATCAGCTAGCCTGTCACAGGGGAAGGAGCGCAGCGCAGCATGGAGATGGAGGAGGAGGAGGAGGCGGCTGCTGGGAGTATGAAGGGAAGAGGATGAATGAGCAGGACTTAATCCTGCCACTGATACCGCGCTGCTCCGGCAGATCCCAGGCACGGACACGCGCACCCGCCACCGCTCCCCCGGGCCACAGGGGACTGAGAGCGACCCGTTCCAGGCCCGGGGGCAGGGGGGCTCTGTCCGGCAGGGGAAGCGAACGGGGATCTGCGCGCTGGGGCGTCTCAAAGCGACGGTCGGGGCCCCCTCCAGGGCCCCGCTGACGCGCCCTGTGCTCGGGGGGCGGGGTGCACGGGGGGGGGGGGGGGGCGGTGCGCAGGGGGCGCAGCGGGCGGGGGCCGGGGCCCGGTACTCACGGGGTGCAGCGGTCGCTGTACTCATTGGCGATGGTCTCGATGCCGCCGCTCCGCGCCACCGCGACGTAGCAGTTGAGGAAGCCCAAGTCGATGCCGACCACAGACATGACTGTGCCCGCTGCCTTCCGCTCCCCGCGGGCCTGTCGCTGCAGCGGTCTCGCCTGCCGGTACCGGCTCCCAGTCCCTACCCGTCGCGCTCCCCACTGCGGAGCACCAGCCACCAACCGGCAGTTACTCTACTCTGCGCAAGCGCGCTGCGCCTTCCGGCGGGGACTGCGCGAGACCCCAGCGGACCTTCGGCACTTTCCGGACAGACTCGGGCTGAGGCGACTCCGGCCGACATGAGTTCGAGAAAGATCTGGAAAGGGGAGGAGGGAGCGTTTGTATAAGGGCGACATCGTGTGGCCACACGGAAGTACTGCTGTTGCCCTCCCGCCCAGCGCGCCTAGGCGCACTGTCTCGCCGCCCACCTGGTTAAAGGGCCAGCACCCAAAATAAAGGGGCTGTTCTGGGAGTGAATTGCAGTTAATGATGGCCACGTGTTTAGAGTATAGCTGGACTGCTCTCTTGGCATTATAATTAGATTAAAATCGGAGGGTGTATTATTGGGTCATAGGTAGGGTGCTGTCACAGAGTCATGGATCCATTACTTTCCGTGACCTCTGCAACTGCAATAGCCTGTGTGGCTAACCCCAGGGCTGCCCAAGCAGCTGGCTCTGGGGACAGGCACACCAGGCGCTGCTGGAGCAGCTAGGGTGACCAGACAGCAACTGTGAAAAATCAGGACCAGGGGGTGAGGGGGGGAATAGGAGCCTATAAGACCCCAAAATCAGGACTGTCCCTATAAAATCGGGACATCTGGTCACCCTAGGAGCGGCTCTGCATCCAGCCACTGCTCCCGCAGCCACTGGCAGCAGGCCCCGGGTCGACCAGAGCAGCCGCTGCTCCGGTAGCCCCCGACACATGGAGCCAGTGGGCCCAGCCTCCGAGAGCATGTCTCCCCCCCCCCCCCAGCAGCACCCCTCTCCCACAGCTCCCTCCGCAGCAGTGGCCTCCTGGGATGTCCCCATGCAGCAATGCCTGCCCCCCCCACCCAAGATTTAGTTAAGAGTAGTTGTAGTATAAGTCATGGACAGGTCATAAACAAAAATTCAGGGCTTATTGCCCATGATCTGTCCATGACTCTTACCAAAAATACCCGTGACTAAACCGTAGACTTAGTCATAGCATGAAACACAGCATTGCCAGCTGCTAACACTTTATTGGAAAGGGGTGCTACACAGTATATTTATTAAAGGCCAAGCTCCTGCAGTCATGTGATTATGGGAGATGCTCAATTCTCTTTGTTTTTTAAGTACAGCATTAGTCCCTATGTTTGCAGAGGAGAGATTGAAAATGACATCACAAAAGCTCAAACTCCAGGCAGCAAGTGAAAAGAACCCAACATTTATTATTGTCTTTTTAGCTGACTCAGTTTTTGAACACTTAGGGTTGGCCCATGTATTAACTGTTTAACATTATAATCTTATACACACGCTAGTCTCTAGGCTATTCTGTTATGTCTAATTTATGCCCCTGATCCTCCAACTGACTGTGTGGGCACAGGGGGTGTTCATATGCCACAGTTGCAGAATTTATGTTAATATTTATGTATGCTAGAGAGTAAAACAATTAAATGTAATGCTATGGTATAGTTAATAAAATAATTTATTGCAATATATAATTATAACAATCCAGTATAATTACTGTAGATGATGAAATATATGATTGTGTCATAATTATGATTAATATATAGGTTCACACTAGATTGAGATCTTCAAATGAAAGGTGGCTAAGTGTACATCCAATGTCAATTCAGTTCAGATTCACAACACCTTTGTAAAGTACAATAGGTAAGTATTTACTCCCTACTTTACCAATGAGACACAGAGAGATTATGTGCCCAAACCTGTAAATTACCTACCATCTCCTGTAAGATATTGAGCATTCTCATCTTCAACCAAAGACCATGAGAATTTAGGAATCTGAGCACATTTCACAATAGGGTGCTCCAGGCTATAGCTCTCTCCAATTGAGAAAAGCACTTAAGCATGTCTGTAAATGCTTTGCTGAATCAGGGCCTAATGCCTGTTCACTTTACTCACATAAGTGAATCACTGTCTTCACTTAATCGGTTTGTGAAAAAAGCAGGGAAGCCAAATTTAGTTCCTGGAGAGAGGTACAAAAATACAATAAATCTGAAAAGCTCATCATATATATGTGTATAACTGTCATCACTGTATAGATATATACAGTAACTCCTCACTTAAAGTCCTCCCGTTGCTGATCAATTAGAGAACATGCTCATTTAAAGTTGTGCAATGCTCCCTTATAAGTCGTTTGGCAGCCACCTGCTCTGTCCACTGCTTGAAGGAAGAGCAGTCTATTGGAGCTAGCTGGTGGGGGCTTGGAACCAGGGTGGACCAGCAGCCCCCCCTAAGTTCCCTGTGCGGTAGCTGCCGAGCAGGCTATGAATTACCAGCAGTTCAGCTGTCCCTCCCCCAACTGCCATGTGCTGCTCCTGCCCTCTGCCTTGGGGTTGCTCCCGGGAGCCTCCTGCTTTCTGTGCGGGGGGTGGGAAGGGGAAGAGAGAAGGGGGCTAATGTCAGGGTGTCCCCCTCTCCCCCACTTACCCCTTCTCCATATAGAGCAGGGTGGGACACAGACGGAGAGAGAGAGTGTTTGGGGCAGCAGCTGCTGTCTCAACTTCCTAATCAACTTAAAAAGACAATGTACTTAAGAGTGGGATCAGTGTACTTAAAGGGGCAATATGCATCTCTCTCTCCCACACACAGGGTGTGTGTCTGTCTCTGCCTGCCAAGCTGTCTCCCTTCCCTCCATTCATGCTGCCTTGTAGAGTGTGAGGCTACGTTAACAACAACGTGTTAACCCTGGAGGGCTCAGAAAAAAGCGAGTTCATCATTTAGCAGTAAGGCATTTCCTGGGAAATATCCCACCCTCTTACTTCAACCAAGTTTCACAATCATCATCATCATCGTGTACAGTATTAAATTGTTAGTTTAAAACATACTGTGGGTGGGTGGGGGTGTCTAATTAGATATATGGTTGGTGAAAAAATTTTCCCTGGAACCTAACCACCCCCTATTTACATTCTTATGGGAAAATTGGATTCGCTTAAAGTTGCAATTTTCAGGAATGTAACTACAATGTTAAGCAAGGAGTTACTGTATGTCCACTAATGTGCCTTAATGCTTTCTGCAGGAATCCTCATTCTCCAAGGGTGAGTGGGTTTCCATAAATATTTGTTTGGTTGTCCATTTTGTTGAGACTTCACAAGACCATCACTAAAATGGAGTGAATTGTTTGATGTTGATATCTGTGCCACTAAATCATGTTTGGCCACTAAATTTACTTGATCATTAAACTTAATCATAACACACCACATTTTGGTCACTGTACCTGACAGTTATGGAAAGCTATTTGCAGTATTTCAGCTAGACTGAAAGGGGAGGCTATTCACAGTTCAGTTTCTCCTTCTGGCTGCTTTGGGCACCAGAAATCTCCTACTTTGTTATTTTCCTTTTCTATATAGGGAGTGGGAGTCTGCATATCCATAGAATGGGTACCCTTTTATGTTTTTTTGGGATTACTTCAGTTGTGTAGGGCAATTCCACATCCTGCAAATTTTATTTATGGGATGGCAAAGTCCATAAATATCTTTCAGGTCCTGAAAAATGTCACCTCATTCTGACAAAAACATTATGATATTTTGACACAATGTGATGTTTCAATGTGACACTATGATGCACAAGTTTGTCCTACTGGAAAACCTCCAAATAAATGGAAACACAAGTTTGTGTCCCAGTCAGTGATTTGATTATCCCTCCATCTTCCTCTGCTTTATATCCCATTAGTGTTCTGCATCACAACCTGCATCCTCCTGGTCAAGGACTGGATACCAATTCCTTCTGAACCTTTCAGTACCTCTCCATAAGCAATCAGAGAGCTCACTGTTGAGCAGTGACACCGTACTAACTTAAGCCCAAGTAAAACAAACTGCTGCTTTTGGTTAGCAGCAGCAATTCATGGCCCAATTTCCCTTTCTGACAGCAGGATCAGACATCTCTAGCAACTAGACTGAAAGGGGAGGCTATTCACAGTTCAGTTTCTCCTTCTGGCTGCTTTGGGCACCAGCAATCATAAGATTGGTCCTGAATGACTCAAGACACTGCTGCTGTGCATGGCTGCCTATACAAGGATTGGGAAGTTGAAGGCCAGAATCAAACCCAAGTCTTCTGTGTAGCAGTCCAGAGCCTGCTAATAGGCCAACTCCAGAGGGAACCATGCAGCCTGGCAGAAGGGAGTCAGGCAACACTGCAGAGGTGTAAGCACATCACACATGCAGCTTCCTTTCTCCATGGATCCTCAGCATTTGCAGGGGAAAACTATCCCAAGGTCTTCTGATATGTCTAAAAACTACCTAGCACACTCTTGTTTCTCTTTCTATATATACACACACTATATAAACAAAAATATCTATACAATATAATTAATAACCTGACCCTCATCATAGTATTTAAGACTGATGAAAGATGATCCTACTCCAGAGAAATTAGAATGGTTTGGATAGACAGTGAAAGTTGCTGGTTTTGAATTAATGTAAAAGTGAATTTATACTATTTTATTCTGAGAATGCCAATAAGAATGCCATTTAAGATTGGGTTGGGGGTGCAGGCTCTGGGAGGGGGTGGGGTGGTACAGTACTTACCTGGGACTCCTAGGCAGGGCAGGCTGGGGGGCCTTTACACACTGTTGCCCACAGGCACCAACTTCTCTTGGCACCGGTGGGTGCTCGACCCCCACCACCCCTGGCCCTGACTCCACCCCCGCCCCCTCCCAACTCCATTCCAACCCCTTCCCCAAAGTCCCCACCACAACTCTGCCCCCATCGGACTCCTTCACCAAATCCCAGCCCCACCTCCTCCCCTGAGCACATCACATTCCCACTCCTCCACCTCCCTCCCAGAGCTTGTTACGCCCCGAAATAGGGTGACCAGATGTCCTGATTTTATAGGGACAGTCCCAATTTTGGGGTCTTTTTTTAATATAGGCTCCTATTACCCCCAACCCCCTGTCCCCATTTTTCACATTTGCTGTCTGGTCACCCTACCCTGAAACAGCTGTTTTGCAGCAGGAAGTGCTGGGAGGAGAAGCAGGGACACCGCACGCTCAGGGGAGGCGGCGGAGGTGAGGTGAGCTGGGTGGGGTAGGTGGGGGAGCTGCCAGTGGGTGCAGAGCAACCACCAATTTTTCCCTGTGGGTGCTCCAGAGTACCCATGGAGTCAACGCCTATGCCAGGCACTGCCTCCACAGCTTCCTATTGGCCACAGGAGCACTTGGGGCGGGAGCAGCGTGCATAGATACAGACCCACCCACCCCACCCAGGAGCTGCAGGGAGGGGCCTGCAGCCACATGGAGTGAGACGGTATGAAGGTGCTAAGCTCTGCTGCACTGCCGGTGGTGGGTGGGGGCCCTGGGCCATTTTAAATCACCCGGGGGCGGAAGGCAGGGCCAAGGGAGAGACCCAGCCTCAAACATTGCTGGAGCTGGGCTAGGAATATTCAGCCACCACAGGCCCATATAACTCACCGCTTATGGTTGCATCCCTGTCCATCTTGGCTAATAGCTATTTATGGCCCTATCCTCCATGAACTTATCTAGTTCTTTTTTTAACCCAGTTATACTTTTAGTTTTCACAACCACCCCTGGCAATGAGTCCCACAGGTTGACTGCGCATTGTATGAAATAGATCGTTATGTTTGTCTTAAACCTGCTGCCTATTAATTTCATTAGATGACTTCTCATTTTTGTGTTATGAGATGGAGTAAATAACACTTCCTTATTCACTTTCTCCACACCGTTCTTGAATTTATAGACCTGTTATCCCCTCTTAGTCTTCTTTTTTCTAAACTGAGAAGTCCCAGTCTTTTTAATCTCTCCTCATATGAAAGCTGTTCCATTCTAGTAATCATTTTTGTTGCCCTTCTCTGTACTTTTTCCAATTCTAATGAATCTTTTTGAGATGGGGCGACCAGAACTGCATGCAGTATTTAAAGCGTGGGTACTATGGATTTATACAGTGGCATTAAGAGATTTTCCTGTTTTATTTTCTATCCCTCTCCTAATGGTTCATAACATTGTTTGCTTTTTTGACTGCTGCCGCACACTGAGCAGATGTTTTCAGAGAACTATCCACAATGACTGTTTCTTGAGTGGTAATAACTAACGGAGATTACATACAAAATGATGGTATAGTTGGGATTGTTTTCCATTATGCATTACTTTGCATTTATCAGTACTGAATGTCATCTGCCATTTTATTGCCCAGTCACCCAGTTTTAGGGTGACCAGATGCCCCAAATATTGGGACTGTCCCTAATAAAATTGGGACTTTTTCTTATATAAGCTCTTATTATCCCCCACCCCATCCTGATTTTTCACACTTGCTGTCTGGTCAGCCTATCCAATTTGGTGAGGATCCCTTTGTAACTCTTTGCAGTCAGCTTTGGACTTAATTATCTTGAGTAATTTTGTATCATCTGCAAACTTTGTCACCTCACTGTTTACCCCCTTTTCCAGCTATTTGGTTGCCACAAAGCAAGGGGAAAAAACCACCCCTATTTGTTGGAATCCCTGGCTTTGCAGGCTGAACCCTTTGCATGCCTGTTCCCCTCAGGCAGCAAAGAAAGGAGGGGGGGGGGGGGAAATCGAACTCCCTGGCTTTACAGACTGCCAAAAGGAAAAATGTGTCCTTTTAAAATCCTGAGGTCTGTGCTTCTGGTTCAAAATGATCCCACCACTTTGCCACCATCTCAAGGCGGATCCCCCACTCTGGCAGTTTGAGTGCAGAAGGTGCGGGCCTGCAAGGACTCTAAAAAATAAATACTTGCCACTCCAGGCTTGTATTAAACTCCCAAGGTTACAGCTTTTCTCTGACCTTGGATTGGTAAATGCTGCCACCACCCAAGTGCAGAACCCCTTTGAGAGCCCAGGAAGGCACACTTGGGAATGCCTTCCTGTGGGATACCCTCAAGCCCTTTCACTCCCATGAAGAGCTGAGAAAAGGAAAAGAAAAGAAAAGAAAAAAAAGTCATCTGTTGCCACCAGCTAGCTAAAAAACATGCACAAACCACTTAAGACACAAAAATACAATCCTGTTCTTAAAAAAAGGTGTTTCTTTTAAAATAAAATTTACATCTGAAAATGTAGGCTATTGCTAGATTTTCAAAGAGCAACTACAAGGATTAAGCACCAAGAATAACTTCCTTGAGGTCCAGCTTTAAGGTTACAAACAAAACAAAAGCACCTGGGGTTAGCACAGAGGAGTACACAAGCCCTAAAGAAATAAAAAGAGAAAAACCTAATTGCGTCTTCCTAGACATTTCCTGATCTACTTGCATATCTGGGGTTTCAAATGATTAGTTTCTAGGTATGATACTGATGATTTTTCATACCTGGCCCCAAGCTTCTTACAGCATAGCTGCTGCCCTGTCCACTTCACCCAGTTGGGAGGGCAGACAGAGGGAGAGTTTTTGCTTAATTTTAAAAAAAGTTCTAGCCCAGTGTACACTCACTTCCTTTTACCTATGCATCGCAGTGAGACTGTTAAAACCTTTACAGATACAGCAAGTAGAGAAGAGCTACTAAGAGGGATTTTATAGCTAACTGGCTGTCCATAAAAGGGAGCTACCTCCCCCCTTCATTTATCACAACATCTTTACGAAACAAAGCAAAATTCTTGTTCCCTGCCCAGTAGCGTAGCCCGGGGGGAAGCAGGGGGAGCAGCCGCTCCCCCTGTGAGGAGAAGCGGCGCTAAGGCACCGCCCGAGCCCCGCTGCCGGAGCCGGGCTCGGGGGTGCTTTAAAAGGCTGGCGGCTCCTGCCGCTGCGGGGAGCCACGGGCCTTTTAAAGAGCCGGGCTCAGGCGGGGAGACCCTTTAAAGTGCCGCTGGGTGAGTACAGGGGGAGCGGGGAGGCGCCTTTTTATAGCGCCGCTCCCCCTGTGCTCTAAACCTGGCTACGCCACTGTCCCTCGATGGGCTGTGCAGCAAAAATGGAGTATTTAAGAAAGCATATCATTAAAGAAAAAATTAAATTACAGTTTTTGGCAGGAGTAGCTAAATCAGGGGCTAATGAAATGGAGTCATTTAGACATACATGCGTACCTGGTTGGATGGTCTCTAAACTATGCTGTTTAAGACCCTCTAGCAAGACTTTCCAGAGCTTGGCATTTATACCTGGGAAGAGGAAGAGTTCTGATCCTAGGTTGAAATAATCCTGGGAAATGTAGTTCAGCAAGCAACTACAACCATTTTAATTAGCTGAATTGCAGCATCAAGTCTGTTCTATTATTCTGAGCTACAATGTCTCAAAACTACTCTACCATAAAAGATTCCACATTCCTTCTGCCTTTGAATAACATAATAAGGGCACTGACAAACACTTAACATCAGATTTTAAAAAAGCTAGAATGGTGGGAGCTGGCAGGTATGGAGCACTTTTGAAAGTTTGGCCACTTCACCAAAGCACCCAAATGGGAACTGAGCTCTTGAAAATGTGGCAACAAGGAATCAATTCTGCTACAGCACACACTTTTAGTATCTTATTAGTAAAGTTTCCCACTGAAATCAGGGGGATGACTCATGGAATGAAAGTACTGCTCAGTGAAAGTAAAGGAGAGGGGAAGCCAGTCCTTAATGTATGGAATGTGCCTTTTCTAGTTTGGAGTTTATTTATTGTTCCAAGGCAGCACAACTTATGAAGAAGAATAAAAGAACAACAACAAAAAAACCACACACAACCAAATTTGGGCTAGGCCAGGAGCTAAGTAAATTCAAATCTTAGCAACACATTTATTTATATGACTTACCCCACCCAAAATACTTGGGTGCGAATACTTATCCCACCCAAAAAAGAAGTTTCAAGAAGGCAATCTTTGATTTCATTTTGTATGAAATTTCTTCCAAAGGACATATGTAATATGGAAGTAAAGGTTTCAAAATAAAGTGCAACCTGGAGTGATTTCCTCCAATCCCTTAACCTTGTATCCAATATGGACAAAGTAAATCACTTAATGTTAATTTGGTACAGAAAGAATCCCTTCTGCAGATAGGGGTCTGGCAGCACATGTACTCACACAATATAAAAGTGGCCAAGGACAGTCAGTCATTTTCTGTTTGACAAAGGTGCTATCATCAGTGAGACTGCCTTTGAAGGAAGAAGGAGCTAGATGTAGACTAAGGCTGAGATACAGTGTTTGACATGAGGTGTAGGAAAAGAGAGAGTGGACAAGAAAAACTACCAAAATATAGTTGTTTCAGAGATGCTGCAGTTAAAGTAAGGTAAGAAAAAAAAGCATTGTAACAGGGTTTACTCACTACTATGCACTTCCTCATGGCCAGGCATGGCATCACATTGTCCTTGTGGGCTAGCAGCCCTTGTCACCAGTCACTCTGAGGTTGTGGTGGTTTCTTTCAGACAACTCATCTCTCCAGCCAGGGGACAGTCTTTAGCCCGTTCCTTCCAGGGTCAGCTATCCAAACTAAAGTTCAAAACTATCTTAACAGAAATAAAAAGCTTCAACTCACTCCACAGCTCTTCTTCAGCAAGGTTACATTCAGCCTGCAGCCCCCACACTGGGCTCAGCTACCCTTGTACACCACTTCCTTGAGACTGGTAGGGGAATCCAGTCCCAACCTCAATTCTGGGTTACAGCCCAGGGCACTGTACTGCACAGCTAAGTCAAGTTCTCTACCCATTTTGCAGTTTTCCCTGCACTATTTCCTTCTTCACCTCTTTACTTCCCTTCTAGGTCTCCCAATCTGTTCCCTGGTCACTCAAGGTGCCTCCCTACTCATTCAAGACCTTGCAGGCACCTTTTCACTCCCTGCATTCTCTTTCACCCAGCCCTTCCTCAGCTGGGCCCACTCAGTAGTTATACCTGGAATCACCTAATTTCTCTCAGGTGGGGCCCATTCTGTAATCAGGGCTGGTTTAGTCAGTCAATCACCCTGCTAGATATACAATTGTTCTTTTGTGAAAGGCATTGTACTGAAGGGTTGCCAGAAGTTCAGACAAATATATTGAATAGCACAAGTCCCAGTACAGATCCATGAGGGGATCCCACCATTTACTTCTATCCATTGTGAAAAATGACCATTTATTCCTACTCTTTGTTTCCTATTTTTTAACCAGCAACTGATTCATGAGAGCACCTTCCTTCTTATTCCATGACTGCTTATCTTGCTTAAGAGTCTTTGGTGAGGGACCTTGTCCAAGGTTTTCTGAAAGTGCACATACACTATAGCCACTGAATCACCTTTGTCCATATGCTTGTTGACACTCTCAGATAATTCTAATAGACTGTTGAGGCATGATTTCCCTTTACAAAAGCCATCTTGACTCTTTTCCAACAGATATGTTTGATTGGTTCATCTTTGTCATATAGTGAGGACTGACATCTGAATTTATCTTTGTTGCATGACTTGTGTTTTAAATTAGTGTTGAAAGCATGAAGTGCCTAGGAGAAGTGCCTTTTTACTTTTTTTGTACATCTAAATAAGTAAATAAAATAGATGACTATGCCACAAATTTTCAAGTTTCAGCATAAAAAAAGAGTACTTCTTAAAACTGTTGCTTTTCTCTTTTAGAAATGAGAAAATCCATACAAAATCTTAGCAGACTCTAAGATTTGACTCTTGAAATCTGAGATCTGAGTCTGCATATGACCTATGAACCTTTTCAATATATATTTTAGGAAATGACTTTACCTTGGGTTGTAGTCTTAGTAAAGACTTTTGGCTAAGTCCTTTACCTTGCAATCTTCATACTAAGGAGTGGTCTACCATTCTTATATTTGCATGTGTATGTAATATGTTACAACAGCAGGATTTCAGCAGACACTCAGCTTTGTATGAGATTATCATTATGACAGTGTGGTTTATTTGATTTTGCCATTTCCGATAATTCACATGAGCAGTTTCTCTTCTTACTGCTATGACAGTTCTTATTTCATCATCAAGACAGATAAGAACTGGTTGTACCTTGTAATTCACAGCTATGGCATCATTTTACATATGTTCTATTGTTTAAAATTCCAGTGGTATTTGGAATATGCCATATGTAACTATATTGCATCAAAAGCAAATCAACTCTGTCTGATTCACCTGTGCGTAGGGTTCTGAAAGGAAAAGAGGCAAAGCTCAGTAGAAAAGCGATGTGCTTGTGGCAACATTTGTCTGGGAGGCAACCATGTTTTCCCAAAGACATTGCTACAATGATCACAGAAAGTAGAATAGTACTAGTTTACTTACAAGCAACTGGAGTTTTCTGAATATATTATCTCACAAATCCCCGCTTTTGGTCACATGCTGTATCATGTATATTCAAAACCACAAAAATTCATAAAGCTTATTACTGAAGCAGATACAGTTCTACATATATTTCTTTTCCTTTTAAAGAAAAAGTGGAATTCAGTGCAAAAAGCCATCTTGTTAATGCAGTGTTATAGATGGGTGAGATTCATCCCTACTGAGGCAGAAAGGTGCAATATAAGAGGACTTATAGTATTTCCAATTGACAAACTGAAGTCAATGCAGTAGCATAGCCGGGGGGGAGTAAGGGGAGCAGCCGCTCCCCCTGTAAGCGCTGCTAAAAAAAGGCACCGCTTCTTTTTAAGTGCCGCTTTTTGCACTCACCCGGCGGCGCTCCAGGTCTTCGGCAGCATTTCGGCGGGTGGTACCATCGAAGACCTGGAGTGAGTGAGGACCAGCCGCCGGAGCGCCGCCGGGTAAGTACAGGGGGAGGCGCCTTTTTATAGCGCCGCTCCCCCTGCACTCCGGACCTGGCTGCGCTACTGAGTCAATGGGATTATCCATTGGCTTAAAGTTAGGCATGCACAGAAGTGCTTTGTGGCACTGGGCCGTACAGTCAGACATTAATTATAATGCCATGTACAGACATACACAATAAAACCATGTGCAAGAGGGAGTTACACTTGCAGAAATAATTATAACTTTCAATGTCTAGATTTCTTTGCATTCAAACTGTAAATCACAATATCACATTAACATATTTTGCATTGACTCAGTTGTAGTGTGATGTTGCTGTTTCCTGCTGCTAAAGAAATCATAACTAGATGGACATAATTCTTTTCATGAGCTGCAAAATAAACACTTTGGCCCATATCATCTTCTGAAGATTCACATGGAAGAGGAAACTTCCCATTCCCTCCCTGGCCCTTCACAGACACTCCTACTCAGGAGCTCTAGTGATTTCTGGGTGTGAGGGACTGGAGCAAGGGAGGAGGTGCTCTCCACAGCAAACTTCTCTCCACTCTATGCTCAGATTTCCATGTGGAAGTCACAGTCAAATTACCTATGAGATGAACCCCCTTCTCATTAGTCCTACATGAAGCTTCTGTTGAGCAGCAATTGGATCTAGATCAATTGGAGATCTAGGCAATGGCAGAGTGGCTCCTGTTGGAGGAGGGAGCCAACAGAGCAGCAGCCATTTCCTCAGGACTTTTCCTGGCTCAGAGGAGAAAGAAGAATTTCTAATGGAAACATGTGGATGAGGGAAAAGAAAGTTTGCTCTCCCTGCCAAGTTTCTAACTAGTATGGTTAGAGTGTTTTTGCTCAAATAATTTACCCCTTTTTTCCCCCAATTTTTCTGATGTGATGGTTATGTATAAAAACAGATTATTTTAAAAAAATTAAACAGTAAAAAGAGATCCAACCTTTCCCAGTGTTTTTTTTTTTTTAAAGTTAATGGGCTCAATTTGTCCTCACCATCTCACAGATATAATTTGCATTCCCCTGCACCACTGGAGAAACTCACCCAGAAGAGAAGGGCGGATTTAAGAGCAACACTGCCCTTCACCAAGAGAGGGCAGATTTCAATTCTTTCAGAAGCTGTACGGAAAGGTGCTGTAGACTGCCCAGGAGAATGAACAGACAAATCTCCTGTATGTCTCTCCACAAGCCATCCCAGACAGCCCTGCCCACTTTGTTAGCTGTGCCAGCCAGCTCTGACACACGGGAGAGTATCACATGTAGGGCTATTTGCACCACTGCAAACCCACTCCTCCCTTGGAAATCTTTCCTTCATTGGAGGCCTACAAGCAGAGCCAGGGAGTCAACTAAGCTCATTAAATGTAGCATTTAATCTCAGTAATTATTCTTTGATAATTCTAAGTCAGAACCATAACACTCTTTTAAAGGATTTAAAAGGGGCATCCTGAAATATCTATATTTCATAGGTGATTATCTTTTTTGTGTATCACACATTTTATTTCTCATTATAAAAATTGAAAGTTCAGTATTTTAAACAAAAGACCACAATATGCACAATGATTTGGGGAAAAACAAATAACTCTTCAGTTTTTATTACAGCATTAACAGCACAATAGTGAACTACTAACGTGTCATCCAAATGATGAGACTTGAATCATTATATGTTATACAGGCAAAATATATTCTTATCCATTATTTTAGTCAGATGATGAACTCTTTGAAACATCCAAATTGAAAAGTTCCTTAATTTGGTCATAAAGCACAAGCACTAACGCACCTCCGGTTCCACGAAGGACATTGGAGAAGGCTCCCCGAAAGAAAGCTTTAAGTCCCTCCTGTCTGTATATCTTGAAAAAGCAGTCAATGGTTCCTTTATATTGACGTTCAGCCTCTCCACTCTGCATGCAAATAATAAAAACAAAACATTCATGCAATACAGTGAGGAAAATGTTTATGCTTAGCATGCTGCAAATGTGTTTTTTTTCTTCCCTCGATTGTAATGAACGTTTAAGTACGATAGTTTGGCAACACCTTTTCCTCAGTTTGCCTCCTGTTACAGGTGAGAACTTGAATTACTAAATATTTCTTTGATTTAATGCTCATTTAGCTAGTTCTCCACAGCTACATTTAGAAAGGCTGCAATCCTTCTTGTGATAATTCATTTCAGGTTTTAGTAGGCAAGTGGATAACTTAGGAGTTAAATGAGGTCACTCCTATCCTAAGGGTGCCTTGAACCACTCTGACACTATCAAAACTTCTGCATCACATTTTTTTTCCTCCTAGAGTTCATCGAGTGTATATATATTTACACAAAAATCCTTTAAAAGCGTGTTAAGGTTCTGACTTACACAAAACCCCAGAACCACAGGGCGGATGACAAGGAGTGGAATCTCTGCTCCTGTGGCTCAGTCTGTCAAAAGGTGGAGGATTGAGTCAATATATGTTCATCCTCCAACCCTACAAAAAATCCCTCTACACAAACTCGGTATGATCAGGCTCCCATGAGTTTCAAGGCATAAGGGCATGGGTGGTGGAGCCAGAAACAGCTGATTCAGTATCCCCTGAAAAGCCACAGGGATTTACTGGCCTAAGGGATAGACCCTGTAGAGGGACAGTATTGGAAAAGTGTAATCTAAACATGAGTCATGTAGTACAGCTTGCTTCTCTTCATAAAGGTGCCGTAACATATGAAAGTGAAGCAAAAAGGAAGACTTGTTAAAGGTTTGCAGAGGCCCCAGTGTCATGTTCATTGGGGCTAGTTACAAGTGCTGAAGGAAAAAGCCTCTGAGCAGTGAGAGATCACATAAATTTGTCTGACTGCTTGTCCACCTGTCAGTAGTGACAAGCATAACTCTCCCTGTATCTTCTCTAGGTGTCATCATAACGGAAAATCATAGAAGTTTACTGATCAAGAACGCATACCATGCAGATGTTGTGCTTCTCCATCTGATGGGAATGTTAATATAAGTTGTGGACTGGCTGCTATTCTAGAGTTTTATATTGCAATATGCAATATGCAATATAATAGGTGTAGCAGGAGGCATAATAGAGTAGCAAACACTGTTACCCTATCTGTACAGGATCTGAATCTACTGCAATACATTCAAAGGATGTTGGTGGAGGATATTGGTGTTGAGGTGAGAATTCTCTCTCATTTTAAATAAAAGAACTAACTCGTATTGGAAGCAGTAATAGTACTATCCCTTAGTTACTCCAGGAAGTTGCCTTCAGAGCCAAATTTATTACTGGCTGCAGAAACAGAAAGTATTGTATCAAATGCTTGGCATCAAATTCTGCATGCATGTTGTTAATTTCACTATTACAGAAATCATCCATAGCAGCAACTGTACTTGTAGCTGTATCTGCAGAACCACATTAACTTTTTCTAAAAAGAGAACAACCACCACCACCACCATCATGCAAACACACCATAAGTAGAATATCTTCTAGTCCTATAGTTTTATGCACCAGCAAGTGCATAGATCTTCCTAATTATATTACTTGATCTCTTTCTGTTTCTTCTGTATCAGTAAAATCACTGGATGATTCTTCTGCTTGTCCTCTATGGCAGTGCGCATTTCCTTGTGGGCGGAGTTACCATTCCTACCATCATATTCATCATCTTTGAAAGTACCTATGTTATCTTGAATATTTCTACAGCTACTAAGAACCACTTGGCCCCTACCTTTCACCCTAATGGTAGGAGTTACTGAATTACAACCAATAATTGTCATTCTTGGTGAGAACAACCTCAATAAGCACAAGTACATATTAGCAAAGGCAGCATAAATAATAGGCTCATATGCCAATCAGGCAGGTAAAGCAGGATCTGAAGACATGGCAAGCATGTGACAGTCCAAAAGGGAGAGGTTAGCATTGATAGTGGATGCTATCTACTGCATACCTCAGGAATTTCTGGTGACTGAGGGCTAGATTTTCAGAGATTATTAGTGGGGTGTTCTGAAGTGCCCAAGCAGGTGCGGTGCCTAAATTCCCATTGACTTCTGATGCATCAAAAGTTTTCTTTGATGCTATGAGAAGAGCAAGTACTCTCTAAATGAAACGTATGGAAACCTTTTTGGAACTGCCATCCTCTGTTCTAATTAGGGTGACCAGATGTCCCGATTTTATAGGGACAGTCCCGATATTTGGGGCTGTTTCTTATATAGGCTCCTATTACCCCCCACTCCCTGTCCCGATTTTTCACACTTGCTGTCTGGTCACCCTAATTCTAATACCTGATGGTCAAAGCCTCCCCAAAGATCTAGGGAAGGAGTTCTTGTTTTATCAGGAGCATATTTAAGGTTTTTACTTTTTGGTTGAGGATAATTCCTGATAGTGAGGATTTGTTCTCTGAAGCATCCTTAATAATTTACTTCAATGTCTTAAAACACCTGGGCTCCAAGTAGGAAAGAGAACCAAGTGTACTAGAAAAAACTTTGACCATGGTCTGCACCAAACTATCTCGAATGATAATATATATTTGCCTGGGTAATCACAAGTACTTTGAAGGAATCAATCACTACATCCCAGGTAAGCTGTCAGTAAGAGGGAGTAGTCAAACTTTTTCTTCAGTTCTCTGGGAGCTGTCTCATTGATTGCAGCTGATGAGAGATTTTTTTTTTTACCTCAGATGAAGAGTGCAATAAAGTCATGTAATAGTGACATACCAGATTCTTTTAATCCAACATGATTTTCAAAAAAGAGTAGCAAAATATATTGCTTACCTGCATCATCATGCGTCTTCTGACAGTGTCAAAGGGATAAGACAGTATCCCAGAGAATGTAGTCACAGCTTGGGCAATGAAAAAGGACAAAATGAATGGTGTTTGTTTTGGATTTGGCAATAGCCCCTATAAAGAAAGAGAAAACCAACAGATGACCCTGTAATTTCTGATCATCTAAAGTTAATGTCAAAATCAGCAGATGCAAAGTGGCATTTTCCTAGATTTCTTTTGTAATTACTGGAGAAAGATTATTTGAAATTTTATACCTCCTTTGTAATTAACAAATTAAATATACTTTTGAGTATTTAAAATTAAAGACAAAGAAAAAAATTAACATTTTTATTAATTCCTGATGAATACTTAAAATATCTTATAAGCATGTGCTTTTATCCACAAGAGTTACCTTAATGGTGTCATAACATCCAAAATAGGAAGCTCGGTACACAATGATTCCCTGTACTGAAACACCAAACCCTTGGTACAGGCCAACAAGTCCGTCTGACCTTGCAATTTTAACAATACAGTCACCAAGGCCCTTGAACTGTCGCTCAGCAAGACCTAATATAAAAGAAGTTTTCTATTAAACAACATGCATATTTGTGTCTTTGTCAGCACTGCTTTAAAATAATGAAATTTTGCATCATTTTGGGCCAAAAGACATTGCTATACAGGAGAATCCATTAAATTTCTCCTACACCCAGTAGAAGAACAGAGTGCTGACAGGGGAAGGAAAAAGTACTCCTTCTCTATGCCGATATGCATCACTGTCCAGAAAATGGCACAATAATATCTTCAAAGTTATCCAAACTTCGAAATCATTAATTAAAGTTAGCTGATTCTAACTGTTTCTTCCATAAATTCAACATTTGATCAGGGCACACGGGAGAATGAAACACAGACCCAGGGATGGATTTAAAACAGCAGGCAACAACTTTATTAACTTTTAAATTTAATGGGAAGAGGGCTACCCCTTCTCTCCAAAAAAATCAGACATTTACTTGTGTACCGTGCAGTGTTAAATGGTCTTCTTGCCAAATACCCAATATTCAAGGTTAGCTCCTTTCAGGCTAACCCTAGGATTCAGCCCACTCTGAATCCTCTTGCCCTTTCCTTGCAAAGGGGAATGAGAGTGTACTTGCAGGGTACCTCTCTCTACAAAAACGTAAGGCTTCCTATTCTCCCTCCAGGCTAAAAGGGCCCATCAGTTATCTCCTGATACTCATATTTATCCTCGGAGCTGATCCCTTTCAGTCTTTAGCCTGCACTGGGATATTGGCTGTAGCTGGCGACAAAATGACAAACTCTGCTTTTTAATTCCTTCCTTCCTCCTAAAACCAGGCTCCCAGAATTCTATGGGGAAGGTGAAAAACCCACCAGACAGGCCCATTCTTTCTTTAAGGAGAAAATTCCTTCCTGATCCCCAAAAACTGTCAATCTGTTCAGCCAGGGCCAGCTCTAGGCTCCAGCTTTCCAAGCTGGTGCTTGGGGCGGCATCGAGAATGGGGCGGCAGTTCGAGTCCCGCGGCGGCAATTCGGCGGCAGGTCCGCCGCTCTTCCCGCCGCCGAGGGAGTCGGACTGCCGCCCCATTCTCGCCCGCCGCAGCAATTCGGTGGCGGGCGAGAATGGGGCGGCAGTCCGAGTCCCGTGGCGGCAATTCGGCGGCGGACCTGCCGCCGAATTGCTGCCATGGCAGCGACTGCTTGGGGCGGCAAAATTGTTAGAGCCACCCCTGTGTCCAGCTTCCTGATAACATAGCTCAACTATGGGGAGGGAGGGCACAGCAGCTATCGGGGCAAGATGGCTGCTGCATGCCCAGGAGAACCCAGCACACAGCACGGGGATGGGTGGGTACACAAAAACCCAGGTTCCTCTGTCCTCCACAGCTTGGTCAATGGACAGCAGAGAAATGTCTTCTCCTCTTATGTCCCCCAGGCCAGACATAATTTCCATATATGCTATGAGCAGGGAGGGCCTCCTAGAGTGGCTGAGCCTGCTCCCTCTTTCTCTGGACCCCAGTAGTTGCCTGTTCCATGACAATCCAATCAAATATTCCTCCCACTCACCCCACTGGGACATGGAGAGGCATTTTCAACAAGTATAGAAAGATGAAGCTATTTTACACTATAATATGCCTAGGCCCTTCTTTAACATAACTCTATTGTGTTTGCCAATCATTTTCCAGCCTTCAGGATACTGAATCCTCAGATAATTAAAAATAGCCGTTTGGACATTACTGATGTTTATTCTTAGAAATCCGGTTCTTTTTCCAACTTAAATGGGAGCTGCAACCATTTTGCTCTCCACCAAACTGTAACTTTTCACACAGGCTGTCTACGCTGCCTTGCAGTTTGGACTCTATGGGGGTGTGAATAGCAGTGAACTCCTCCCTGTGGATGCGGGGGACATAGGGACATAGTGATATGGCACCCGTGTCAGTTGTCTGCTTTTCTTCTGGAGAATAAAATCTAAAGGGGTATGAGAGCAGAACTTAAACATCTTTAATTTAGTCTTTTGAGAGATTTCTAAGACACATATCTAGGGACATATACTACCTGTAATATTTGTACAAAATTCTCATTGATATTCTTTGAGTGGAACAGAGATGGCTGGTGCCCTGTGAAGTCTATGCCATTAGAGTCATATGATTACAAAAATAAAATCCTACAATTGTTGACATTTATATCTGGTAAAATCCAGTGGAGTAGCTGAATGTGAATGTGAAAAATTAAGCTATATATAAAGGCAAAACTGTTGAAATTTAAGAATTATGCTCTGTAGTTGTCTCCAAAGATTTCCCTCACCACACACTTTTTCTCTCTCATTTTTAATAAAGATCATACAACCCTTAAATATATTTTTATGACTTTTTAACTGTTCGGGGCATTTTTCTAAGTAATGCTAAGAACACTAATGCACACATCTGAGTATTGATTTGGTTGTAATATATGGATATATATAAATAATCTGAAACACATCTAGGGAAGAATGAGAAGGGTAATTTAAGAGAATTCACTACCTTTCCCAATGTCAGCAGCTAATCGAGTTCGTGCAAAGTCTAGTGGATATACTACACACAAAGATGTTGCTCCAGCCGCTCCACCAGAAGCGAGGTTTGCAAAAAACCATTTCCAGAACTGAAATACAAAAATTATTACATACAGTTATGAAAATATAGAATTACAACCCCATCATACTGATCTCCCCTACAGTTATTTAAAGAATTAATGAAAATTATTAGGGCTGTCTGTGATGTTGCACTCCATATGCTTTATGAAAATATGCTTGTAATGTAATATGGCTCCCATTAACCCATTTGATGACTCCCATTAACCAGGACAATTGGTTGTAAATGGCTGTGTTTACTTGTAAGCCTTTCTGTGTTCATGTGAGTCAGGCCAGAAAGAATGGAGGCTTGGGGTCTAACAGGACTTGTGACCATGTCACCGAGTACGGGAATCCATCTCAAACTTGGTGTTTTTCCATTTAGAAAGAGGGGTGGGGACCCAGAGAGACAAAAGATTCCCGCCTTGTGCCAAAGATATAAAAGAGGGTGGAATAGAACAAAGGGGGCTGCCAGCCATGAGAAATCCCCTATTTACCACCTTAGCTGGCACAAGGACTGTGTCAGGGGAAAGGATTGGGCCCAGACTAAGAAGGAGTCTAGTCTGTGAAATAAGTTTATTGGAACATCTCTGAGGGTGAGATTGACCTGTATTCAGTTTCTTAAATGTATTAGGATTAGACTTGCAAGTTTTGTTTTATTTTGCTTGGTAACTTACTTTGTTCTGTCTGTTATTACTTGAAACCACTTAAATCCTACTTTTTATACTTAATAAAATCACTTTTGTTTAGTAATTAACCCAGAGTAAGTGATTAATACCTGGGGGAGCAAACAGCTGTACATATCTCTCTATCAGTGTTATAGAGGGTGGGCAATGTATGAGTTTACCCTGTATAAGCTTTATACAGAGTAAAACAGATTTATTTGGGGTTTGGATCCCATTGAGAATGGGGTGTCTGGGTGGTGAAGATAGGTAACCTGCTGAGTGTTTTTTGGTTAAAGTCTGCAGCTTTGGGAGCGTGGACGAGACCTGGGTCTGTGTTGCAGCAGACTAGCGTGTCTGGCTCAACAAGGCAGTGATCTGGAGTCCCAAGCTGGCAGGGAAAATGGGCTCAGAGGTTATTCCAGCACTTCAGGTGACAGTCCCAAGGGCATCTCTGTGACCGAAACCATCACAGTTAATGAAAATTATTAGGGTTGTCAATTAATCGCAGTTAACTCACGCGATTAACTAAAAAAAATTAATTGCAATTAAAAAAACTAACCACGATTAATCGCACTTATAACAATAGAATACCAATTGAAATTTATTAAATATTTGTGGATGTTTTTCTACATTTTCAATATTGATTTCAATTACAACAGAGAATACAAAGTGCACAGTGCTCACTTTATAATGTTATATTTGATTACAAATATATGCACTGTAAAAATGATAAACAAAAGAAATAGTATTTTTTCAATTCACCTCATACAAGTACTGAAGTGCAATCTCTTTATCGTGAAAGTGTAACTCACAAATGCAGATCTTTTTTCATTACATAACTGCTCTCAAAAACAAAACAGTATAAAACTTTAGAGACTACAAGTCCACTCAGTCCTACTTCTTATTCTGCCAATCTCTAAGACAAACACGTTTGTTTACATTGACAGGAGATACTGCTGCCTGCTTCTTATTTACAAGGTCACCTGAAAGTGAAAACAGGCATTTGCATGACACTTTTTTGTAGCCGGCATTGCAAGGTATTTACATGTCGATATGCCAAACATTCGTATATCTCTTCCATGCTTTGGCCACCGTTACAGAGAACATGCTTCCACGCTGATGATGCTCGTTAAAAAAATAATGCATCAATTAAATTTGTGACTGTACTCCTTGGGGGGAGAATTGTATGTCTCCTGCTCTGTTTTACCCGAATTTTGCATATATTTCATGTTATAGCAGTCTCGGATGATGACCCTGCACATGTTGTTTGATTTAAGAACACTTTCACAGCAGATTTGACAAAACACAAAGAAGGTACCGATGTGAGATTTCTAAAAATAGCTACAGCACTTGACCCAAGGTTTAAAAATCTGAAGTGCCGTCCAAAATCTGAGGGGGACGAGGTGTGGAGCATGCTTTTAGAAGTCTTAAAAGAGCAACACTCTGATGCGGAAACTACAGAACCCAAACCACCAAAAAAGAAAATGAACCTTCTGCTGGTGGCATCTGACTCAGATGATGAAAATGAACATGCGTCGTCCGCACTGATTGGATCATTATCAAACAGAACCCATCATTAGCATGGAAGCACTAAAAATTATCTAAAGAATCAGATAATGTTACAAATTAACATATAATAAATGTTAATGCAAAGCTCAGAGAGTATGTGTAATAGTATTTCATCCGTATCAATTTGACAAGATTCCATTTCTGTCCTCACATTCAGTACAAAACATTTGTCAGGTCTCCCCCTGCTCCATTTTTAAATTATAAACAGCTTTTGTAATTCTCAAGAGCAAGCACAAAAACACTTTATAATATTAGAATACGGTTCTGGTCAATGATTCTCCAAACCCACATTATTGCTGGCCTGTTGGGACTTTTTGATGATGTTACAACTGTGCACCAACTCCAGTGGTACCACAACAGAAAAAAAGTCCCTATGTCTCGTGGGCCAAATTGAAGTCAATGGACTTACATCAATGATGGATTTGGCTCAGAGTGTTTAAGAGGTGCAAGGAAAAAGCTAACAGGAAGGGAACAGATTAAAACATTTTGTGTCAGATTCCCAACTGGTGAAAATTGGCTTAATTCCATTGATTTCTATGGAGCTACAGCTAATGATCTAGCACGTTAATTCCCAAAACCTCTTTTATTGCTTTTAATAGATATATACATATTTTAACGGATTTTAGCTAGCAAGGGAACCATAGCTTGTAACCTCATTCCTCTTTAGGTTTTCCCACAACACAAAACATATACAAAGGCATCCCAATGAACTGAGCTTCAAAAAAAGAACACACTGATTGTTTAAAAGTGTCCTAATTTTTAAAGAACAGAATCCTGAGCATTGTTTCATTTATAGAATGTTTGTAAAAGTTGAGTCCCAAAAACATGAAAATGCATCCCAGCTGGGTACATTTTTTATGAGAAGGAAAAGAGATTTAAAGAACTGTGAATTCAATATTATTTGCACCAAGCATAGCCCATTTTTTCCATGGTAAAAAGGTGAACTTGCAAACTGAAATTGCTTAAATATATATTCATTTTGAACAAAAGGGACCAGATTAAGAATTAGCATGCAATACAAAGAGACAAATCAGAGAATAGTGAATGTCCAGGGTTCTTTCGGGTCAGTACCAACAGGAAACCCTGAAGCAGGAATTGTTGCTGGCACTGAAGAAAAAGCTGCCAGGAAGAGAGGCAGAGAACACCATTTTTTTTTTTTAATTACAGAAACCCACTACAGAAATCCTAAAAAGATAATGTAAGGCAGATATAGATAAAAGGGATGTTTGAGCTATTTTTTTCTCATGAAACAAATTAGATAACTAATTTCTTGTCAAACATTTATATTTAATCAAATCAGCATTTTCCATTGGAAAATTTTCAATCTGCTCTAGGCCATACCAAAACAGGTTTACTTATTAAAGTAATCAAATCTGCTAGAGCACATTCACCTGTTTGTCTTTATCCACTCCAGACATGAAAAGCTGTTTGTATTTGTCTTTAAAAGCAAAGTTTAGAGCCTGTGTTGGAAAATATCGGATAACATTTGCCAAATTGCCACGCCAGAAGCTCAAAAATCCTGTAGGCGAAAACAGATTATTAAATTACATTTACAAAGTTTGTATTATATTACCCTGAATAGTTTATATTACATTACTGTTGTTTCTAGTTTATGATGAGTTGTAAAAGTGGCCAAAAAAATTCCTATGGCACTGGAAATCTGAATTTTTTTCTAACACTAACCAACATATGTCTGTATTAGTAGGCAACAATGAGAAATCTCAACTCTTGAGACCATAAGAGAAATGACAATAACATTCAGAAATGCTGAAGGTTCCTAACTTCCTTACCTCATAAATAACATTTGGGATACATATATTTAATGTATGTGAAAAAAATTTCATAACTCTTCAGTGGGATATATATACCACTCATGTTCTTTATCTCATTTAAGTGTGGCTGCATGTGTATATTAATCACTACAGAAGGAGCTCAGGCTCCATATACATATACATAGAAACACGGTGAAATGTTTCTGAAACATAGTGGGAACTCAGCATGTACAATGACCTTTTATCATTAGATTCCTGTATACATTAAAAAAATGATCCCTTTGGACAATATAATTAAGTTAAGGAGACAGGCGAGTGTGTCAATTTACAGCATTACCAAGGTGCAAATCCTGTCTGGATGTGTGGAATTCTATTTGATATGTGGAAAAATTTGCATAGAGCTCATTTGCACAAGGAGTGGCTCTAACCAGTGCTGTTAATTTTGTCAGGGCACTGCTGCCAAAATGACCCCCACCATATCAAGATAGTGTTCAGCAGAATGAAGCCACAATAATGATTGGGGCTTCTGGGAGCTACTGTAATACAAATAAAATAATGATAACAGCAGCAATAACCTTCTAGGTAAGAAGGCTTGGCAATAACCCACTGGTGGGCTTTTGTGGTAGCAGGATCACTTTGGGTGAGCTTGCTAACCAAATCTCCTGTAACACCAAAATCTTCTCTGGGAATGCTGTTAGTGGAGTCCATCCCATAGCAAGAATATACATCTGCACCTCAGCTACCTAATTGGTGGGCACAAAATCAACTGACTTACTCAAGGCTGATGAATGGGAAGCTGTCTCTGGTAAGGGAGGGACCTAACCCTTCATTTCTGCAGCATTTAAGCCTTAACTTTAAGTTTCTAACCTTCCAACTGTGAACTAAATGTCATTATTGTCTTGCTGACAATCTGGATTACTCCTGACTGTTGCAGTTCCACAGAACACTTTAGGGTGGAATGGGACAAGCCATCACAGTATTGCCAGCTTTAAGCATTCAAAAATCATGAGTCAGCCCCCAAAATTTCATGACATTGGCTTAAAAATCATGAGAATTTAAAAAATAGTAAATTTGGGATTCTTTTTATTAGCCTTTTCAAGTCTTTAGATTTCATGCTTTCGTGCTTCTCTCTCCAACCAGCAGGGTTAGGTACTTTCTTTTCAAATGAAAGTTGAGTTTCACGTAATTACATGAGTCCAGGAGACAGGGCTTCAAGAAAAAACAAACAAACATGAGAGTTGATGATCAGTTGGTCTCAATATGAAGTCAAGGGGACTACATACATATTTAAAAGTTAACCGCGTTCTTAAGTACTTTGTTGGACTAGAGCAAGAGTGCTCAGCACAGAAATGAGCCATAAAATTGCAAGCAATATGGATACAGGGCCTGACAAATTTATCAGAGATCTGCCTGCTAGAAACTGCTAGGAAATATGACGAGGTTGTGAAAAGGCCACTAACAAGAATCAAGGCAAAACCTTTAGTGCTTTAGCTGTTGCTCCTGGCTTTCTCAATCAACAGCTGAATAGTGAAACTAACGCTATGTTTACACTGCGCACCTTACAACGGCATGGCTGTGCCGCTCCAGCGATGCCGTTGTAAGGTGTGCAGTGTAGCCACTCTTTGTTGCCAGGAGAGAGGTCTCCTGGTGACAAAAAAAGCCCACCCCCAACAAAGGGCGGTAGTTCATTGACGGGAGAGCAGCTCCCACCGCCGAAGCACTGTCCACTCCAGCGCTTTTCGTCATTAAAATTTTTTTTGTTCAGGGGTGTGTATTTTTCACACCTCTGAATGTCAAAAGTTTTAACGACGAAAGTGCAGTGTAGACGAAGTCTGACATGCATCAGTTTAGACTTGCCTCATTCATCTGGGTTGGTTTGGGGTGGTTGTGAAACTCCATTCACAAAGGGGAACCCTCAAAGTTTTAGGCTCCCAAAATCCCTTATTTTAAACATTGTTTTTATGGGTATTAAGATTAGCATGCCAAATAGTTGCATCTATTGATAAGGGAAGACTATTAAAAAAACCACCCAACCCTAAGATGTCTTATGCAACCCATAAATATGTGAACACACACTTTTGCTATTACAGCATGTGAAGATGTGTCTGTAGATTAAACAAAGTGTCACTTCTGGCTTTTTAATTATTTTTTTATTTATAAAATACACTCAATTAAAATTGCTGAGCGTATGTACATAATTTTATTAAAACACAACAGTGTTTCCTCAGAAAAATGCAATAGCAGTGATCAATTGAAAAAGAACAGTCAGTGAGGGAATCCTCAACTTCATTCCAGCAAGAAAAACAAAAGTTAAGGTAGGACATGGTGAACTGAGGCTGGTGGAAAAGGAAGTGTGGGGGTGGGAGGGCAACAAAATGGGGGTGGGTTTGGTGAAGAGGTACTTGGAGTGGGGGGATTGGTGGTGAAGTGGGTTAGGCGGACCCTGGAGCAGCAGGGAAGGACTGTCAGTGCTCTCTTCTTACCTTGTATTGTGGCTGCTGCCTGCTCCTCTCCTGCTGGCTGCAAACCAGTAGGGGAGCAGAGGGAGAGAAGGCAGCCTGCACACCAGGCCTCACATCATCATCTAGTGTCAGGAGGCTGAGCTACGAGGGAAACCCTGCCAAATGTCTTCAACTATGCTGGATGAATGAAATGCCAGTAGAGATAATCGCATGACACAAGTGATAAATGCAGGAGTGTAATATGAGATGCATGAATCTTGGAAACCCTAGAATTGTAGGAGGGTGTAGATAGAACAAGATTGTGCATGGGGAATCTACACGGTGCTCCATGTAGATTCACACAAAGTAGAGCGTTATGGGGGCAGGAGGGTGTCCATACCCTGCTCATTGGGGAGGCACACAAAACAAGAGGCAGGGGTTTCTGGGGGTCCATACCCTGCTCCTTGGGGATGCGCACGAAGCAGGGGGCAGGGGCTGCTGGGGGTCCATACCTTGCTCCCTGGGAATGCGCACGAAGCAGGGGGCAGGGGTTTCTGGGGGTCCATACCTTGCTCCCTGGGGATGCGCACGAAGCAGGGGGCAGGGGTTGCTGGGGGTCCATACCTTGCTCCCTGGGGATGCGCACGAAGCAGTCTATCATGCCCTTGTACTGCTGGTCAGCGCGGATCTGCTTGGATGAGGCCTGCACCTGCAGCAGCAGCTTCACCCGCTCGATGGGCGCAACCGTGGTCTTGGAGACGGCGGCCGCGATGCCCCCAGCCATCAGGTCCGCCCCGAAGGAGATGGGGTCGAAGAGCTGCTGGTTCTCCGAGGCCTGCATGGTGCGGAGAGGCGAGGGCAGCGGCACTGGCTGGGATGGGGCAGGAGCTCCGGACAGCAGGCTCCTCCCAGCAGCCAAGGCCAACTGCCACGGCTCAGAACCCGCCCCTGCGGGTCACATGAGCTACCCACATTGCCGCCTGCGGCCTACAGGCACAAAGGGAGCCAGGGAGAGGGGCTGGAGCAAGGTGGCTGGGCCTGAGACCTGGAGCCCGGTAGAGAGGGATTGGAGTTGGGTTGGCCGCAGGCTGGAGCTAGGCAACAAGGACTGACTGAGGAACCTGGGCTGGGGAGCTCCTGAAATGATCATAATCGTGCTGGAAAACCCTTTTCCTGCCCAACAGAGAAAGCTTCAATCAATGATCAAGGGTTCTCTGGACAGCACAATGCTTCTCATGTGAAGCTGCAGGAGCCAGGCATCATTTTAACTCAGAGATTTACAAAGATCCAGCACGCAAAGAACCTTAACTCTGCTCCTGAATTCGTGTTCCTGTTTTAGTGCCTGATCCAATTCCCATTAAAATCAATGACTTTGACTTTACACTACACAGTGGTGTTTTCATGGGGCACTCTGGAGCCTGCTGTAATAATGCAATGACCTCACCAGCATCTAGATTAATAGAAAAAGTCAGAAATAGATGGAGTGTAGGGAATTTGTCACCGTTTTAAAAAGTTCTTAAATGCAGCAGAAGTGGAATGTGAAGCACATTAAAGGGCAATTTCTAAATCTTGGGCCGGAATCAATTGCAATTTGGGTGCCTATCTAGGGCCTCAAGTGGAAATTGAACACACAGGAATTTTCAAAGCTGGTGTTTGTCTGCATCCATGTTGCCTGAGCAGAAGGGACTAGATTTTTAAAGGTCCCTAAAGATGTGTGCATCTTTAGGCACCTACATACCTTTTACAAATCTGTCCCCTTGTGCTCAGTGGGATTTTCAGAAGCACCCATGCAAACTTCCTAGTTGCTCTGAGCTGAGGAGCAATGCCAATTAGGTGCATTTTAGCGTAGGTAAAATAGCACTTTTCACATGTTAATCAGACGTGGGTGCCCCGTAGTGAAAGGTGTAAAAGCACGCTATTTTCAGACACTATTGGGATGTGGGCAAAGTCACCCTGTGAATATCAATCATAATAATAAATAATAATAATAACTGGCTGCTGTTGGAGACAGGATACTAGACAAGCTGGTTAGAATCCACTATGTTTGTATCACATGCTATTCTGAAAGCTCAAGATCACTTTCTTAATGATCCCTAGGTTTTAGGCTTTTCAGATGTGATATTGTCACTATACCCAGATGAAACCATAGTCCTTTCATAGTGTTACAATTTTGCACCTGAACAGGCACCTGTTGGCAAGGTACTTTCCTTGTGTTTCAAACGATAATTGGTTTGCTCCATTTTCATTACGAGTCTCTGAATATGAGGGGAAATCCCATTCTGGGGCAGTTTGGGAGGCTTTATATCATTCCTGAGGTGCATGATCCATTTCTATTTTGCTATCAGTTGGTTATAACTATGAAACGTCTTAGGCTTATGTGTACTATCATCATTTGCACAGCTTATGCAATAGAAACTAAGCAACATTCTTGATGTTCTGAGGCTTTTCATGGAGGTATCCATAGGAGCTTTGAAGTTTATGACTGGACTAGAAAAACACATCCTAATTTACTGATTTAAATTTGCATTAACTGGATCCACCCATGTTATGAATTGTCACTTTCCATAGCTTAGCATGGGCAAACCAGTATATTATTCAATGAGCTTTAATTAACTAAGCATTATGTTCTTGCTTACAACAGTCTCAAATAGCATTAACATATACTTATATACCTTCATATTTATACCTTCCAATAGCATATGCTTCATTAGTTCTATGAAATATTTCAGGTGCAGCACGGACACCAAGTGATGATCTGTGGGAGGAAAAAACTTAATCAAATGGTATTTTGAATGTGTAAATCTTGATTCTTTGACCCTAAAGCCACACAATGTCTCTCTTTCAAAAGTAACAAGCATCTGCCATTTCATTCACTGGCAGTATGTCTTTTATTGTCTCTACAACACGGCATGCTTTACAGACAAAGAAGGTAGAGCTATACCCCAAGCAGTTTGCAATCCAAAAGCAACTTCTGCAAGGAATCGAAATGTGGAAGTTGCACAGTAGTCAGTGGGAGTTCCTGTGTGGTAGCTTTGCAGAAGCAGGCATCCCATTAGGCAGCAAGGTCTACCACAGTAAAAGACTATGTGTGTCATGCTCCTATTACTAATACACTTTGATATCTTGTGTGTGTGTAAAGAATATTTAGCTACAGTAGTTTGAAATGTTAATATGTGTGTAAAAGGATTAGAGTCCAGAAAGAGGGTGGGAATGGGAGACAGGTCAGCAATGGAAAGTGAGCCTTGTGGATGGTGGAGAGTGAGGTTGTATGGTACATAGGATGAGGATAGGGTTAGCCCTGCACCTTAGGACCTTGGGTATGTATGTGAGCAGCTGCTGTGCCTTCACTGCTATTGTTACTCACTCTAGCTTTGATCTAGCTAGATCAAAGATAGCTCAGGTATGTCTATACAGGCTGCAATCATGCCTCTTGATTACTGTGCAGACATACCCTAGCTCTGCTCTTCTCCCTGCTGAGTCTATATGCTGACAATGTGACCAGGGCCAGCTTTAGGAGGTGCGGGGCCCGATTCGAAAACCCGCTTGTACTTACCTGGCAGCGTTCCGGGTCTTTGGCGGCACTGAAGGACCCGCTGCCGAAATGCTGCCGAAGAGCCGGAGCGAGTAAAGGACCTGCCACCAAAACGCCGCCGAAGACTCGGAGCGCCGCCGGGTGAGTAAATATTAAAAAGGTACCGGCGCAGGGCCCTTGTGACAGAAGACAAAGAACATGGGCTGTGTCTCCCATCATGCCTCTGAACTGCTTGAAGTGAAGGTGGGGAAGTAAGTAAATCCATTTATTCATGTCTGAACATTAGTGACATTATAACAGAATTTAACACTTTGCCTCTCTGTTCTGCCATAGTTCTCATGGGAGAAAAGTACAGAGGGTGGTTTCCCATTGCCTTCCTCCGGTTGGAGGCTGCTGTGTGTTAGAGCCATGATTTAACTCTTTTGCTGTTTGATATTATTTCCTCCATCAAAGGTTCCACTACCCTTCTCATCTGCCCAAAGCATTGGCACTTCCTGAGGTTTGCTAAGTTACTTGAACATCACTCAGCCAGTTGCAGGTGATATCATCTACTGCCATTATGGTAGCAGGCTTCAACGCAGCCTACCCTGATATGGAGAAAGAAGATGGCAAATCCCCTGCCTGGTGAAAGAGAGAGAAAAAACAGGGGGACACTGCTGCATTTCCTCTCTCTCCTTCCTCTTAGTAGCACAATAGGGTTAGCAGTGAGGAGAACAGAGGTAGATAGGCCCCACTGATCTCTGCAACAGAACTCTGCCCTATGAAGCATGCAAGAAAGAGACTGCCGTTGGGAACCTAAAGATATAATGGAACAGGGAACAATGCTATGCTATATGTATTGATCCACTAACCAATAATGCTGTGCTGAATAACGTGGAAGAAAGGCTGTTAAATCTCTCCCCCCGTTCTTGGCTAGTCTATAATCATTTTAATCAGCAAGTGGACTTCCCAGAAACTCTCTGAAAGCTGTTGAAAGCTGTCTGCTTCCTGCTACCAGAAAGCAGGGAGTAACAGCTCAGAAAACCAGTGTTGCTGTCTGAGCTGTTTCTCAGGTTCTTTCACAACCAGCTGCTCATATAAACATTGCTTCACTTATGTCTGTTTTATTTACAAGCCAGACATATCTATTCCTCTTAGGTTTACTATTAGTAAAGCAAGATTTTTAAAAGTGATTTTTACTACCTTTTGTTTTCCCCAAGTTCCTGAAACTATTCTGGCTGATGAAGGTATCAACCAAAAGGGAACCACCATGTTTTTTTACAGTCAAACATTTTGCTTGTTTATGGATTTAAATACTGACTATTTCTAAATGCTGACTATTTCTTTTCTACTTCCTATAATTTCTTGAAATCTAATCATTTAAACCCTGGCACTTCACTAAATTGTTGCATACCTGCTCCCCTGTAAAGATTTCTATAAGAAATTGTATAAAGGCAATGAGGGAGGATCACATTTCTATTGTGGCATGAAACTCGAGTTCTGACTCTTTTAGTAGCTGCTTTCCATTTCTTTTCCTTTTGTCATCAACTTCATGTACCCTGATTCATAGCTATAAATTTCCCCAAAGTTACAAAAGCCAAGAGCTGAACTGAATATATCTGATAAAGATCATCCCTGCTGTGTTCTATAGGAAATCATATCCTCCCCTCCTTTAGGGCCCTCCTTAAAACATGTTTCTAAAAAATCTACAAAACCTAGTTCTGTACTTAGAGCAGTTAACAACAAATAAGCAATAAAAACCCTCTAACAAAAATTGAGAATTTAACAAGTTCCATACTAATTTCAGCACTCAATCACATACTTACTGTTGTATTCCACCTTCTCACCCCCCTTGTCTGTGCAAGGTCTGTTTAGATCAGGGGTCTCAAACACGGCGCCCACGGGGTTATTTCCTGCGGCCCACCATAGGCGCTAACTCCACTGGCAGCCAAGCTCCAAACATTACTGAGTGTTTATATTTTATTAAAACCCCTCTTTGCATTACAGTTTTTAAAAAGTTAATACATTGACGTTTAATAGAATACTATATTACTCTTCATTTTTTTCATTTTTGACTATACTTTTGTATCATTGTATGAAAAGGTTTCAGTGATGCGGCCCTTGGGCCAATTTACTAGTTCTCATGTGGCCCTCGTGGTGATTTGAGTTTGAGATCCCTGGTTTAGATTGTGCACTCTTCAGAGCAGAGACTTTGAGTCTTGTAGTGCACCTAGCATGCTTTGGGTGCTTTGAAATTATAAACCCCATCCTTCATATAGGAGAAGTATGATGTAAATATTAGCAACAATTTTCTTGTTTAAATGCCATTTTCAGCTTCTTCTGAGTGTGCAGATGACTGAAAACACCTTTTGACTTGTGATTGTACACAGGATGCTGGTTTTAATTTGTCAGATTCTTCACAGTCCTGGAATTTACTATCTGGTTCTGCCATGCTACCTAGGTAAACTATACTATTATCACCCTTACTTCTTTGATGCAGAGACAAAGCTGAATATTATCTACTTTCTACTGCAACATAGGAGGCACATCTATTCTTTAACTGGAATGTTGTAGCTAGGATTTTTCCATACTATCTCTTTTTGAATTTGTCTAAATGAGTTTGTAGGAAATGCCTATAACTGACTGGTATTTTCAACAGGATAGACATTTTACATCAACAATTTACACCAATAGCTTAGGGGTATCATAGTGCAGTTAATTATTATACAATTATTAACACAGTCCAGAGCTCCATATGGCTTTCACTTCCATCTCCAACAGATACCAAAAGGCAATACATACCCCAACTTAAGCAAACTTTCATTCGAACACAAAATCTTAACAAGTATTAAAGCAAAGTAACTTCCAAAATGCATGGAATGTGAACAGCAAATGTGGTCACAGTTAAGGTTTCACATTACAGCTGAAGCTAGGGTATCTACTGCCTAGAACAGTGGTTTCCAAACTGGGGTTCGTGAACCCCTGGGGGTTCGTGAAATGTTACAGGAGGTTCTCGGGAAAAAATTCCCTAATGGCGGACAGAGCTGTCCCTAGGTACCCTGGGCAGCATGGGGCCAGCAGCCTGGAACCCTTGGACTTCCAAGAGCTAAGCAGTTCAAAGCAAGCATATCTTTCACACTGAGAAGATTTAAACTTCAAGACTTCTTATAAGAAATGGAAAGGGAGGTGGATATTTGTTGCTGTTTTTAAAATTAAATAGACAGCTACTATGGTTTTAAAATTATTATAAAGAACAAGTTTAAGCTTTGTTGTAACGAGTGTTGTTTGCCTGGACTCCTCAAGACCTGAATGCTTGTGTAGGAGGAACTCTTTGAGTTGGCTTCTTAAATACCTTCATTCTGTTTCACATCTGATACTCCTTGATGAAACTTAGGAGCCTTATTCATAGATTCTAGGGCTGGAAGGGACCTCGAGAGGTCATCGAGTCCAGCCCCCTGCCCTCATGGCAGGACCAATTACTGTCTAGCCTGGTCTTATAACAGGCTTATTCAAAGTGATACAAGCTGTGAAAGTGAGATCTTGGAAGAGTGTTGCCGTTTTCTTAATGTAATAAAAATACTGTAATGATAAATAATAATAAATAGTGTGTAATACGCATGTCATAAAAACAAATTTTATATTTCCAAGATCACTGTTTTTATAATTTATACTCATATAAAGGAGAAAATCCCTGGACATATTCATTTTTAGGAGGGGGTTCGCGAGACTTGACATTTTAGTGAAAGGGGTTCACAAGTTGTTAAAGTTTGGGAATCACTGGCCTAGAAGTATCTGTTGGGGATGGAAGTGGAAGCCTTATGGAACACTGGAGTTCAGTATTGACAGTGCTGTAGCCAATATGAAGGTGGAAAGGAATGCAGCGGTCTTTCCCCTTAACTTCTTATTTCCATGCTTTTAAATTTTGGGTAGATGGGGTGTGTCCTGTTGAAGTCTTAACCTTAAATGTAGTTTTTGTTTGGTAATGTGACGTGGAACACAGCACGAACATGAGCAGTAGTTTAAAAAGTTACTACATAGGGAACCATCTAAAGGTAGCTCATTGTATTGCTAAATGGAGATCAAATTGTGCTGTAAACTTGGCTCTCTGTGCCTGGGCTAGCAGGGATTAGAAAGCAGCATGGTTAGCCCGAGGGTTTTTTTAGGAGTGACTTGCTTCATTTGTACAACTCTAACTATTATCCAAGTAATGGATTCCAAAGAGCTTTATGTCTAGTCTATGGCTGGACGGGGGGGGAGGGCGGGGAGCCCCATGGCATGGGTGGGGCTGGGTATATATGGGGAACATCCTACAAAGTAACTAAAAGGATAAGGCAAATGGAAACTGAGCTAATAGTTAAAAGGAGGCCTTTCCTGTTTTATATGCAGCTACAGTTTGCAATAATCAATTCGATACTGAAGACTAATAAACATTTTACGCACTTCTACAAAATACTGAGCTATGTATTATGAAGAATGTTTTATAGAAAAACACCGTTCCAATTGTTTTCCAGCAGGACCCACAATATCAGCACATTTGAAGGATTATATTTTAACTTTTATTTAGCTCAGGCACAGCCTTGTATACCAGCAAATAATTATGGAACTTTTTGTCTTACTGAGCTAATACTTGAATTTTCCCTCTGTTTCCGTACAGAGTATGTTTAAATTTATTCAGTACCGCAAATGCAGCCAGATTTTAAAATGTATTTAGGCGCCTTTCTCTCATTGATTTGGGAGTTAGGCACCTAAATACCTTTAAAAATGTGACGGATGGGCTTCTTCAGCTGGGAGCAGTGCAGTAAAGATTGTTTTCCTTTTTTCTAAGCTGCTCCTTCCATCTGCAAAACAATCCCTCATACAGTTTAACACTAAGTAGTTTTAAAGTACTTTTGAAGCATTTTGCCTTTCCAAAATGCAGTACACACATCAGTAATAGTACTACATGTACTTTATAAACAATAAAGTAAACCTTAGGTCACATCTCTGTGGCTATCATTATTCTGCAGATGGGGAACACAGATTCAGAGAAATTAAGACCAACATTTTCAAGATGGCCACTTTCACAAGTATCACTTGAATCTAGCAAAGACATGCTTCTGTTTGTACCCCTCCTTTTATTTCAGCATACAAGTGCCTTATCTTGCCTAATATAAATCGATTTAGTTAAATTGGAACAATTTTCTCATGCAGACAAGACCCAAGAAATATATTTGATAGTGATAGCCAACAGAAATTACCTTTGATTTCTTCAACTTTTTTCTTCAGCTTGAGTTATCCAACCATACTGCTTAAACTGCAACTTTAAGTTTAATCATGCACTTTAATAGCTTGCATTCTCTTGCTGGGCAAACCATGAAAAGCAACCAGCGATGACAGAACCAGAAAGAACAGTTCAATTGTTGACATGGAATGTGATGAGATGCTCCTCAAGAAACCAGCACCAAGTGTTAGGGTTGGGGAAAAAAAAAGAGAAAAGGGGACTACAAATATACATTCTAAATAAAACCAGCTTTTAAGAAAGCTGTTGAAAATAGCAGACCTGTGGATTACAAAACTTCCAACAGTTTGTAGGAAATATAGGCTTTGTAGAAGACATCTTGATTTTGCAAGAGTTTTGTTTCTATTTGCCTCATATGATCCTTTTTTATAGGCCAGCCAATAGGTATATGAAGAAAAATATCCTACTGTAAACCATAACAAGGCTAACCAAACTAATATTGCCTAATGTGACAATCCAGATAATGGATGAGTGTGTACAAAAAAAATACAGAAGGCACAGTTTTCCCCCTACAAATATACAAAATTTATTTATTATAAAGGCATCATCATCATATAAAAATAGTTGTTTGTGCCTAGCTTTCAGAAACAAAATTGCCAGTTAAAGCCTTTTTTCACATACTTTTGTACGTATTATACTTTCATAAAGATCAAAATTACTCTATTTACAATGCCATTCATGAAATCTATTAAAATATCAATATTTTGGCTGTATGAAAGATCACAATGGATAAAAAAGATAACATACTAATTTTGTGTGTTTTGTAGCCCCTAATCCAGATGCTGTCAGTTTTCCTTTCATTTTGATTAACAGAGGAGTACTAAAACCATCCAGCAACTGTGCATTCCCTCAGAGCTTCATGTGCTTAATTACCAGGGAAAGTTACGTTTTTTCCACTGCTGACTGCCAAATATCTAGATAGTATATCAAGTGTAATATCTTGCACTTGATATTAAACATTGGACATTACTGGAATGTACATGTTATGCTAATGTTTTATGTAGTAAAGCTACACTCAGGATAAGTAATTCCATCTTTTTAGTCATCATGATCCATTTGACTGTATCTAAAATTAATGTTTTTTGCTTCTCCCCAAAACATCATCTCCCATAGGTAGCTGCTGATGTAGTAAATCATCAGTAACGTGTTACTTCAGTGTTTAACAGAGCTAGTCCACAAGGCAGATTTATTTTTTAAAAGCACTTCAAAAGAACACGCAGAAGAACATCACGATTTACTCAGTTTCTGTTTATATTTAAGTGCTTTAGATGGATTCCAGCACTGTTCAGGACTGCTGCTTAGTCAGGAAGCACATCTATATAGCTAAGCCAAAGGACAGTTTAAAAGCCAGTTCAACAGCAACTTCTGTGACTGAATCATGAAAACAGACATAAAACTCCTGAGGTTTTGGATGTAGGAAGAGTCTCCTGGAGAAAAACAAAAATCCAGTGTCAGAGGGAGGTGGTCACTGTTCTAGAAATTCTATTTGTGTTTTACAAGGTTTCAATAGCAAGTTGAAAGTAATTGCAAACCAAAACTAATAGCAAATTTCCACAATTCTCCTGGAAATCTTTTAGTTCCCATTTACTGGATATTTAAAACAATTTAAATTTCACCTCTACTCAGTTTTCTTCAAGTCTCTGTTGGGCAAAAGTTCTTCATGTTCTCAATATTCATTCTCATGATACTGGGTTCTCTGCAATATTTCAAATCTCAGTGCTCTCTAGCTACATTCACAAGAGTGCTTGAGAAGAAAACTATAGTATTCACATCCTTTTAAATTTAATATTTTTTTTCAGCAGGTACATTCCTGCACGTCAGCTCTCTGGTTGCCTACCGGGTGGGAACCAAAACCATGAAGTTATTAATATGTGAGCACAGTAGTTTTCTCCATAAGTGGTACTGAGTTTCATCTGATGTCACACATTGAGCATGCTGAGATTGGAAAACAGAAGCTTAACAGGGACAGCAACAGTTTAAATAGTACCCAGGATTTTAACCTTTTTTATCTCAATAGCATTATAGATGCTTTCACACCCAGTAGCGTAGCCGGGGGGGGGGGGGGGAGGGAGGGAGCAGGGGGAGCGGCCGCTCTCCCTTGAGCAGAAGCTGCGCCTTTTTTTAGCAGCACTAAAAGAAGGCGCCGCTTCTTTTTAAGCTCCGCTTCTTGCACTCACCCGGCGGCGCTCCGGGTCTTCGGCGACATTTTGGCGCGGGGTACCACCAAAGACCCGGAGCGCCGCCGGGTGAGTACGGGGGGCGGGGGGGGAGGGCGCCTTTTATAGCGCTGCTCCCCCTGCGCTCCGGACCTGGCTGTGCTACTGCTCACACTGTAGTTACATACACTTATTTGTCTTCAGTAGTATATAGGAGCTTTTCTTTTTTTTAAATATTCGAGTTGAAGGGAAATTGGCAGTACTATAAATTGACATACTTTATAATAGAGATGAGAGTGGTTCAGGAGATCATAAGAATTTCAAAATTATGATTCCAGACCAAATCCATTATTTATTAATTATTATTATTGGGTTACGTTCACCCTAAATGCTTTAGAAACAAGAGTTTGTGCCACATACTGAAATGTGGTGTTGGGAAGATTATTCAGTGGTAAGGGGGTTTGTGGTAGTCTTCTCCCAAGCTAGCTGGGCAAAAGCCTTTACTACTGGCTTTATAGCTCCACAATTGAGGACACAAATTCAGTGAGTCAATCAACTACAGTAAATAAACTCCAAGCCAGCCCCTTGCCCTTAATAATTTGCTGCTGGCATGCAGAAAGTATGGCTCAATGGGAACCTCAGTCTTCCTTCTTTTTCTTCTTCTTCTTTTTCTATCCTTCTAACAAGGACACCAAAGATAGAAAGAAAGAGACAAAGAAGGAAAATTACTGTTGTTGATTAACAAATCGTGATCCTACTTTCTGATTACTGAAGCTATAATGCTGACAGTAAAGGGTGTGGCCTGCTAGGGTGGGAGAAGAAGGATGTAGACAAGTGGTGGTTATAGAATATGGCCTAATGCCGAGGACTAAACAATTATAAGATTTGCTATAGTCATAACTGTTCAAGTTACACTATAATTATCTTCCCATTATAGAGTAGGTTTGATGTTTAATATTTACTTCACAAACTCTAGCACTGTGTGGTGCCAGGTTATACAAATAAGCATGAGACGGTTGTGCAATAAGGACCATACCCACGAGAACCCAACTTGAGATCAATTTGAAAGATCACTTAAGAAAAAATCACTTAAGGAAAAATAATTAACACTTAATATAACCAACAGAAAAGTAATTAAAATCCATTTACAATGATAATGGCAGTTTAATTGTACGTGTTTGGATCTGAAAGCACACTGAAATAAAGACTACTTTACAAAATGTTGCAAGTGGATTGGTAGTTTAATATCTCAAATATGTTTTTTCCCCAATAATAGTTAAATGTGTTCACTTTTCTTTTGGTCCCCTCTGAATTTTGTGCATTTCCATTGTTCATTCCCCCAAACCACTGAATAAGAGTTGTGTGCTGAAATAGCAGCACAGGTATGATTCACTTGCAAAGTGGAGACAGTGCAGAGGTCTGAAAGGTTAGGAGGAGAACAAAGAAAACACAAGATAGAGCAAGATACCAGAATATCAACACATAACAATGATGGTGGTGGCTGCTATAGAAAACTCTAAGATAGATAGATATATCTGAATTTAAACCTGAATACGTTTCTTTCTACTTACCCTACAACCCAGTAAGTCATAGTTGGTGGTGGTTTCTTCTGGTCAGTCCAGTTATCAGGGGAACACTCAAACAAAACCCCATGTTCTCTCACTAGATTGAGGTCAGAACTTGCCTTTCTGGAATCTGAATTGCTCCCACTGTCTGCATTTTTGTTTTTCTGTAAAATAGCAGATTCAATGTTAATATAGTGTGAAATATTTTTTCTGCATAAACAGAAGAATAATGAACTGCAGTGTGATTCATTTGGGAGGAACAGGTAAGTTGCTGGTTCTGTGTGGGATGATCTTGATATCACAATTACTATATCCTGTAAAACAAGATTTGGAAGGTAAAATTAATTTCCTAATGTGTAATTTTATTTTCTCCAAGTGGCTACATACAGTTCTGTTAGTTTGATAGTGATGGTCTTTCAGACTTTGTTCCACATAGTGGAGAAGGATACAAGCTCTCTTTTTTTATTGTTTTTCCTCTCCAAAATGAATGCTCATTCTTCCTGCTAGCGTATATGAGGTAATACTGAGAAGCAAGGAATGCTGCCATAAGCTAAGGAGAAGCAACAACAACAACAAAAATTTGACAAAACAAATAATAAAACTCAACACTGCACCAGAAAAGGACATTTGAATGAACTTGCTTAGCCAGGAGTTTCTTTTTTAAATAAACAATTGAAATAGGCAGCAGGTTTAAAACAAACAGGAAGTATTTTTTCACAGAATGCATAGTCAACATGTGGAACTCCTTGCCAGAGGATGTTGTGAAGGCCAAGACTGTAACAGGGTTCAAAAAAAGAACTAGATACATTCATGGAGGATAGGTCCATCAATGGCTACTAGCCAGGATGGGCAGGGATCGTGTCCCTAGCCTCTGCTTGCCAGAAGCTGCACATGGGTGACAGGGGATGGATCACTTGATGATTACCTGTTCTGTTCATTCCCTCTGGGGCACCTGGCATCAGCCACTGTTGGAAGACAAGATAGTGGGCTAGATGGATTTTTGGACTGACCCAGTATGGCCATTCTTATATTCTTAATACCTTGCTAAAAGCATTTCTTCTCTCTTGTTCCAAACATTCCATCAAAAAAGGTTATTCCTGTGCTCTGCCAAGTCAGTAAGGATAAGAAAACCTTTGTAGAAGTGCAGGATGTTTTCTCATTGAACACCTGGCACTCACATGTAGAAGATAAAATTATATGCAAGGAAACTAATTTTCTCTTTCTCCTGAGAGAAAGTACCCATTGTCCTGTTATTCCAGTATTGATGATGGCTTCCCTTTCACAAAGGGGAGACAAAACAGTTCCCAGTGGGAATAAAACATACAGGGTGGAGTTTCAAAAGTGCTTACCATGGCCTAATCCTGCTTCTACTGAAATTACTGGGAGTTTTTAATAAGTAAAATTAGTGCTTAGTAAAGGAGTGACTGAAGATCAAATTGTTGCATGGCAGATCTCATTGTAAGATGCTCTGAGCTGCAAAGCCTGTGAAGTAGACAGGTATCTGGTGAGTGAGCCCTTACTGTTGCAAATAATTTTAACTAGACAATCTGTAGGTCTTAAAATAAAAGTATGATGACACGAGGAGAAACTGAAGTGCATATTCCTCTGAACTGGGTTCTGCTTCAACCACCAAGTAGTGTTGAGGAAGTGCTAAGCTGGGGGAATTCCCCAGTTCCCTTGGAATTTTGCAAAGACCGCTTCTCCTTCAGAGCTGTTGCTAGGTTGAAGGGTGAGGAAAAAAGGCCTCCTTGGGAAGGAAAATATACAGAGAAAGCCCTGAGGGACTTCTGTTTGTCTTAGGGTACGTCTACACTACAGAATTAGGTCGAAATTATAGAAGTCGATATATTAAAGCCCGAATTAATGGAATCGATTGTTTGTGTCCCCACTAAAGAGCATTAAGACCATGAGGTCGATTGTCTGTGTCCACAGTAGCGAGACTAGCATCGACCTTCGGAGCATTGCATTGCGGGTAGCTATCCCACAGTTCCCGCAGTCTCGGCCGCCCATTGGAATTCTGGGTTGCGATCCAAAGCCTGATGGGGCAGAAAACAATGTCGCTGGTGGTTCTGGGTACATGTCATCAGGCCATCAAACGTCCCTCACTCCCTCCTTGAAAGCAATCTTTTTCGCGCCTTGTCTGCGTGCTTTCCATGTTTGCTACGGAAGGCTGCTCAGCTCACAATTACCGTACATCTCCAGCGTACGCCTTCACATTAGGTCTAGTGGAGATTCAGTCACGGTATAATACGGGCAGAGGGATAGCTCAGCGTTCTGAGCGTTGGCCCGCTAAACCCGGGGTTGCGAGTTCAATCCTTGAGGGGGCCATTCCGCCTGAGGCTGGTAGTCGCGGGACTGCACAGCATAAGCTCCTTGCCTTCTAGCTGCAGATTGTGCAATATGCCATAAATGGTTGTGGTCGCGGGACCATACAACAGAAGCTCCTTGCCTTCTAGCTGCAGATCGTACAATATGCTTGAAATTACTGTGCTCCTGGCCGGCGGCCGTTGGTGTGGCTGGCCGGGGGCGCTTTTTTACGTTTTCTTTAAGGGAGATTCAGCACTGCCTGGAACACGGGCAGAGGGATAGCTCAGTGGTATGAGCGCTGACCCGCTAAACCCGGGGTTGCGAGTTCAATCCTTGAGGGGGTCAGGAGAGCTTATTGTACCATCTGCAGCTGGAAGGAAAGGCGCCTAACCCCTGCTCACCGCATATTGTACTATCTGCAGCTAGAAGGAAATGAGCATAACCATTGCTCCCCGCTCCCTCCATGAAAGCACCTGAGGGGGGAGCGAAAAATCCTTTCGCGCCTTTTTTCGTGCGGGCGCCATATTGCTGCAACCATTGTTATCCACCCGCCGCTTCTGCTCCCACTCTGCTGTCCTGCAAACAGCGTACCAGGGGAAGCATGGAGCACGATCAGATCACCGCAGCTGTTATCGCCGTTATGAACACCACGCGCATTGTGCAGGAGTATATGGAGACCGAGAACCGGGAACTGCTAGAGCAACAGGAGGTGAGGACGGGACAGCATCAGCCTAAGGAGAGTGATGAGGACATGGAGACAGACCTCTCTCAAAAAAGGCCCCCCCGCAAGGTGGACATCATGGTGGTAATGGGGCTCGTTGATACAGTGGAACGCCGATTCTGGGCCCGGGAAACAAGCACAGACTGGTGGGACCACATAGTGCTGCAGGTCTGGGATGAATACCAGTGGCTGCGAAACTTTCGCATGCGTAAGGGCACTTTCATGGAACTTTGTGAGTTGCTTTCCCCTGCCCTGAAGCGCCAGAACACCAAGATGAGAGCAGCCCTCACAGTAGAGAAGCGACTGGCGATAGCCCTGTGGAAGCTTGCAACGCCAGACAGCTACCGGTCAGTCGCGAATCAATTCGGAGTGGGAAAATCTACAGTGGGGGCTGTTGTCATGCAAGTAGCCAGGGCGATCACCAAGCTGCTTGTACCAAGGGTTGTGAGTCTGGGAAATGTGCAGCTCATACTGGATGGCTTTGCAGCAATGGGGTTCCCGAACTGTGGAGGGGCGATAGACGGAACCCATATCCCTATCTTGGCACCGGACCACCAAGCCAGCGAGTACATAAACCGAAAGGGTTACTTTTCAATAGTGCTGCAAGCACTGGTGGATCATAAGGGACGTTTCACCAACATCAACGTGGGATGGCCGGGAAAGGTACATGACGCTCGCATCTTCAGGAACTCTGGTCTGTTTCAGCTGCTGCAGCAAGGGACTTTCTTCCCAGACCAGAAAATAACCGTTGGGGATGTTGAGATGCCCATAGTTATCCTTGGGGACCCAGCCTACCCCTTAATGCCGTGGCTCATGAAGCCATACACAGGTAGCCTGGACAGTAGTCAGGACCTTTTCAACTATAGGCTGAGCAAGTGCAGAATGGTGGTGGAGTGTGCATTTGGCCGTTTAAAGGCTCGTTGGCGAAGTTTATTAACTAGGTTAGATCTCAGCGAAAACAATATTCCCATTATTATTACTGCTTGCTGTGCGCTCCACAATATCTGTGAGAGTAAGGGGGAGACGTTTATGGCGGGGTGGGAGGTTGAGGCAAATCGCCTGGCCACTGGTTATGCGCAGCCAGACACCAGGGCTATTACAAGAGTACAGCAGGGTGCGTTGCGCATCAGGGAAGCTTTGAAAACTAGTTTCATGAATGGCCAGGATGCTGTGTGAAAGTTCTGTTTTTCCCCACTAATGAAAAGCCCCGCCCCTTCATTCACTCTACTTCCCTTTACCCAAACCGCCCTGCCCTCCCCCCCCTCGGTCACCGCTTGCAGAGGAAATAAAGTAATTGTTGCTTAAAAATCATGCATTCTTTATTAATTCGTAAAACACAGAGGGGGGACTATGAGGGTAACTGACACAGTCTCCCGGGATAGGTGGTGGAGGAAGGGAAGCACCAGGATGGGTGGTGGAGGAGGGGATGAGGGAAGGACAAGGACACACAGCACTTTAAAACTTATTGAATGCCAGCCCTTTCTTGCTTGGACTGTTCTCTTGGCTTGAGTGGCTGGGAGCACGGAGGCCACCCAAACGCGTTCTTGGGCGTCTCGGGGATGAGGTTATGGGACTCGGGAAGGAGGGCTGTTGGTTACACAGGGGCTGTAGCGGCGGTCTGGGCTCAGGCGGCCTTTCCTGAACCCTACGCCTGTCCTCAGCCATAAGCCGGAGGATTTCCATTTGATCCTCCAGTAGCCTCAGAATTGCATCCTGCCTTCTCTCTGCACGCTGCCGCCACCTACTCTCTTCATCCCGCCGCTGTCTCTCTTCAGCCCGCCACTCATTGTCTTCAGCACGCCACTTGTGATCAAATTCTGCCTTCCTGGACTCAGACAGTGTCTGCCTCCACGCATTCTGCTGGGCAGCCTCAGAGTGGGAGGATTCCATGAGTTCTGAGAACATATCGTCTCGACTCCTTTTCTTTTTACTTCTAATCTTCGCTAGCCTCTGGGATGGTGATGAAAGGGGTGGCGTTGAAACATTTGCAGCTGTGGGTCACAGCGGGGAAGATTTCCGTTCAGCCACAGGCAAACAGCCCAGCAGGGACGGAGCCCCTCTGAATGCCCCCGTACTAAAATTCCCCTATTTCAACCAGGTGACCATGAATGATATCACTCTTCTGAGGATAACACACACAGATAAAGAAAGGATGTTGCTTGAATGCCAGCAAAAACCGGGACCGTACGCCGCCATGCTTTGCAAAGCACTGATTCCAGACTACGTGCTGCTTGCCTGGCGTGGCAGAGTGTGTTACCACGGAGCACAGGATAAGGCTGCCCTCCCCAGAAACCTCTTGCACAGGCTTTGGGAGCACATCCAGGAGATCTTTCTGGAGATGTCCCCGGAGGATTTCTGCTCCATCCCCGAACATGTTAACAGACTTTTCGAGTACTGTGGCTGTACTGGCCATGAATTAATCATTAAACACGCTTGCTTATAAAACATGTATTAATTAAACAGAGGTACACTCACCAGAGGTCCCTTCTCCTGCATCGAGCACGCCTTGGGAGGGTTCGAACTGTACTGGCTCCAGGGTGAGAAAGAGTTCCTGGCTGTCGGGGAAAAGGGCTTCTCCGCTTCCTTGCTGGGTCTGTGTGCTATTATCAGCATCATTATCATCATCAGGCTCCTCTGTGGGTTCTGATGATCCACATACGGAGTCAAACCACATGGGAGGGTCTGTGCTGGCTGCACCTCCTAGAATGGCATGCAGCTCATCATAGAAGCGGCATGTCTGGGGCTGTGACCCAGAGCGGCTGTTTGCATCTCTGGTTTTTTGGTAGGCTTGCCTGAGCTCCTTAATTTTCACGCGGCACTGTTGCGTGTCCCTGTTGTAGCCTCTGTCCTGCATACCCTTGGAGACTTTGGCATATGTCTTGGCGTTTCTTCTTTTGGACCCTAGCTCTGCTAGCACGGTCTCGTCTCCCCAAACAGCGATCAGATCGAGTACCTCACGCTCGGTCCATGCTGGAGCTCATCTTCGGTTCTGGGACTCCATCATGGTCACCTCTGCTGATGAGATCTGCACTCACCTGAAGCTCACCACGCTGGCCAAACAGGAAATGAAATTCAAAAGTTCGCGGGGCTTTTCCTGTCTACCTGGGAGGAGCATTCGAGCTCAGACCGCTGTCCAGAGCGGTCAGCTGTTGCACCGTGGGATAGATTTAGGAGGCCGATACTGTCGAATTGCGTCCCCACTAAGCCTACATCGATTCGGCAATATCGCTTTAAGCGCTAATTCTCTCGTTGGGGGTGGAGTGGCGAGATCGATTTTAAGAGCCCTAGAAGTCGATGTTAAGGGCTTCGTCGTGTGGATGGGTGCACGGATCAATCGAAATAACGCTAATAAATTCGACCTAAACTCGTAGTGTAGACCAGGGCTTAGGCAGAAATAGATGACAGGACTTTCAACTTGGCTGTAGTACTGCAAGTTTGCCAACAGAGGTGGAAGACATTCAACTTGCTGGGTTGGGAGGGGCTTGGGGGGAAAAGATTGCTGATGGAAAATATCAGAAGAGGAAACTCATGTCTACCAGCAAAGGGAGGGACAAAGATGTAAAACCCATCAGTACTGGATTAACAGAACAGTGGGTACCCATGTAGTCGAAAGGTTTTTAACTGCTCAAACTGTGTTTTTTTCCAAAGTTGATACAGTAAACTTCTGAAGCACTGCCCACTAATGCAATAGTGGAGAATGAAACACAGAGTATGGGACTTCAGACGCAGCACCTCCCTGAGCGTCTACCGTTACTGCAGAGAAGAGCTGCCTCTCAGAGTCTGGCCATGCCAATGTTGCCACTTCTAAGACCTAAGGTCACTAAACAAGCTATAAATATATATCTAGCATTCCAAATACTTCTCTCAAATAAAAATGTATAGTTGTCTTATCCAATTTTCCATTTGACGTTTGTCCACCATTCATAATTTGGCATCATTTACACTACGCATTCAGAAAGTAACAAGGACAGGAAGAGCAGGGAACTTGTAAATCAGGAATAAGGTGCACTGACAGAGCTATGTAGGCTATTAGTCCTGTACTTTCATGAGCATTAAAATTCCGTCCCCTCCACATTTATACACAGATCAGAACCGTGACACACTATACCTCAAAGTAACACCCTGAAACCCTCATATTCACCACTGTGATATGATTATGATATTTTTTATACAAAGTATGCCTTGTGAAGCATCATTTAAGAAGCCTTCATTTGCTGAACATTCATAGCCTGTTGGATTGTATGTACCATCATTGTATGTGAGGCGGGAGGGATAGCTCAGTGGTTTGAGCATTGGCCTGCTAAACCCAGGGTTGTGAGTTCAATCCTTGAGGGGGCCATTTGGGGATATGGGGCAAAAATTGGGGATTGGTCCTGCTTTGAGCAGGGGGTTGGACTAGATGACCTCCTAAGGTCCCTTCCAACCCTGATCTTCTATGATTCTATGTGAAGTTATGAAGTATTGCTATATGTGTTACTGAAATATGTTGTGAGGTTGGAAAACACCCAGAGCTGGTCTTTCAGTTGCAACAAAGGAGCAGCTATCACTGGCCAGACAGGCATTAATGGCCCATCAAGAAGAATCCACTCTCCCAAAGGCTCCTTAGAAAGGGCACATACGCCATAGAGAGTGCCTGACCAATAGGGACTGCCTGACCTGCATATCACAGCAAGGATATTTCTAGCAGCTGGAAGAAGGTATAAAAGAGGGACAGTGACATCATCACTTGGCCTCTCTCCCCTCCCATCTCAACACCTGGAAGATGGTCTAGAAGACAAAGATTTTAAGCTAGGGAGATTGGTCCAGGGGTAGAAGGGAGTCCAGTCTGTGTATTGAGGAACTGTGAGCTGCCTGTAATGTGTCTGTTAGGGTAAGAGACTGTTGATTCAAATCTTGCTTAGAGTAGGTCCACACTACAGCCTAAGTTGATATAACTTGCATCGTTCAGAGGTGTGAAAAAGCTCCCTCCCCCGAGCGATGCAAATTTCACACTGTCCACACCGGCGCTATGTTGGCAGGAGACGTTCTCCTGACAACATAGCTTCCACTTCTCACTAAGGTGGAGTAATAATGACGAACGGGAGAGCTCTCTTCCATTGGCATAGCAAGTCTTCATCAGATGCACAACAGCGGTGCAGCTGCATCGGTGCAGCTGTGCCGCTGTAGTGTAGACTTGCCCTAAATCTGTTAAAGTTAGAATTTAGACTGCATTTCTATTTTACTGATTAGGTAACCAATTTTGATCTCTATGCCTGCCGCTTATAATCACTTAAAATCTATCTTTCTGTAGTTAATAAATCTGTTTTATACTTTACCTAAAAGTGTGTTTTTAGTTGAAGTGCTTGGGGAATCCCAGCTCGGGTTATCAAGGGCTGTTACACATCCATTACCCTTTTGTTGGAGTGGCGAACTAGTTAATGAGTTTGCATTGCCCAAGAGAGTCTTATGCAGTATAAGACGGTATATTTCTGGGATGCAAGGCTGGGGTGATTGACTGGTGCCTATCTCTGTATGATTCATGAATGGCTCAGGGAGCATTCATGCAATTTTGCTGGGTGTGAGATAGCCCAGGCTGGAGAGTTAAGGGAGAACAGTGGTCCCCCAGTTCCACGTTGTATCCCAGGGATCCCATACAAGAACACATTCATCTCAGATGCTGAAGAAAAACATCAGAATCTAAGTTGCCTTTCACCTACTGTAGCATGTAGGGTTTCTGGTTTTCAGTGTTTATTTTTCCCTATTCCGGTGTTTATTTTGAATTTTTGCATACATTTAAAATAGTAAAAATCAGTGATTTTTCAGTGTTTAGAAAATGGTCCAAAATTCATTATTAATCAATTTTATTACAATCACTTTGGTCCAATATTGTGCATCTCTATAAAATTCCAAACCACAGCAGTATTTCATTGATCTAAAAATCATACATATTTCTGTGTATCTTAGTTATCCATTTATCATGCGTTATAAACTAAATAGTCCAAACTTGTCTTCCCGAGCCATAGCTTTCCAAATGCCAAGCAGACAGCTACAGCGTATGTTGCTGGACCAAATGCACAAAAACTGTCTGTAAATTTTCTCACAGGAATAGTCTGGTTATCCAGTCCCATAATGTTGTAAAACTGGTTTACACATGTGTGTCTGATTCTCCTCAACAAGAAAATCTTTGTTCTCCATAGCATATTCATCAGTTCTTTTTGACCTACAGGGCATTGTGAGCTCAGCTGGCGTCCACTATAATGACATGTGGCTGAAACAGGCAGGAAGGGTGCATGCTGATGTGGCTGTGGCCATAACAGATGTTTTCACTTTCAGGCACGTGTATCCAATTTTTATTGGTTACACCTGGAAATGCCTACGCATGTGTCACTGGTTTCTTTATCCAGGTATTTTTGGTGTAAACTAAAAATTGGAAACCTCATGTACTTGTTAGTTGTGACCAAAGGCAATCTGAACTTAAAAGAAAAGGTTTTTCAACTTGTGTTATTTTAACTGCTTATATGCAAAACCAACATTACCCTTTTTTCAGCTGCATTTTCTGCTTGCTTTTGGATTTCTATACCTCCCTATAGAAGTGTCAAAGGTATAAACTAATTTGCAGCCAAGATTCCAGTCAGAGCCTTAATTTATGTACAGTTGATGAAAAAAACTCATTATTCAGGTATTTTTCTAAGTATTAAGCAATCCTCACCGATTTATGTCTGGAGTAACAGTCCAATCTGAAAAGACCTTTTAGGTACACACTTCCAAACTACTTCCAAACTACAAACAAACTTGAATGAAGACTGCTGTTTGCAAACTGCATTCATTCCATCTGTACAAGTGCATTCCATTCCTCACCATTTCTGAGAATTAAAGTACAGTTTTGCCTACAGGCAGCATGGTGAGGGAATGCCACCTGGTCAATAGTTTGGGATTACTTCTCTCTCACTAACTGCTCTGTCTGCTACTTCTAAGAGCTTAAAAAATGGTATACAATATCCATGTATAATTATGTCAAAATGTAAAGTTTTTGCCCCCAAAGGAGCTGGAGAGTTCAAGGAATTAGTCATGGATTATCATGTATTTGGTTCAAGTCAGTAATGACTGACAGTTGCTACAAACAAACCAGGACTGTAGAAAAAAATTTGTATTGGACACACATCAGTGGATCTATTTATAATCCAAGTCTCTAAAGACATGACATTCATTTATTTAGTTTTTTGTGTGTGCATCTACTATTATCTTGCATCTAGGTGAATTACATATAAAGTAAAACTAGGGCTGTCAAGTGATTAAAAAAATTAATCGCGATTAATTACGTGATTAATTTCACTATTAAAGAATAACAGAATACCATGTATTTTAAAACATTTTGGATGCTTACTATATTTTCAAATATATTAATTTCAATTACAACACAAAATACAAAGTGTACAGTGCTCACTTTATATTTATTTTTTATTACAAATATTTGCACTGTAAAAAACAAAAGAAATACTATTTTTCAATTTACCTCATACAAGTACTGTAGATCAGTCACAAATTTAATTAACGCATTTTTGTAACGAGCATCATCAGCATGGAAGCATGTCCTCTGGAATGGTGGTCAAAGCATGAAGAGGCACACAAATGTTTAGTATATCTGGCATGTAAATACCTTGCAATGCCAGCTAAAAAAATGCCAGGCAAACGCTTGTTCTCACTTTCAGGTGACATTGTAAATAAGAAGCAAGCAGTATTATGTCCCATAAATGTAAACAAACTTGTTTGTCTAAGGGTACGTCTATACTTACGCGTCTGTCGAACGCGTCGGATCGATGTTCTGGGTTCGATTTATCGCGTCTTGTCAAGACGCGATAAATCGAACCAGGAAGTGCTCCGTTGTCGACGCTGGTACTCCAGCTCGACGAACGGAGTAGGCGGAGTCGACGTGGGAGCCTGCGCGCCGCGTGTGGACCCCGGGTAAGTGCTTTTTCATTCGAACTAAGGTACTGCGACTTCAGCTACGTTATTCACGTAGCTGAAGTTGCGTACCTTAGTTCGATAGGGGGGGGTAGTGTAGACCTAGCCTTAGTGATTGGCTGAACAAGAAGTAGGACTGAGTGGACTTGTAGGCGCTAAAGTTTTACTTTGTTCTATTTTTTGAGTACAGTTATGTAATTAAAAAATCTACATTTGTAAGTTGCACTTTCACGATGAAGCAATTGCAGTTGAGTACTTGTATGAGGTGAACTGAAAAATACTATTTCCTTGTTTATCATTTTTACAGTGAAAATATTTGTAATAAAAATAATAATATAAAGTGAGCAATGTACCCCTTTGTATTATGTGTTGTAACTGAAATCAGTATATTTGAAAATGTAAAAAAACATCCAAAAATATTTAAATTGCAATTGGTATTCTATTGTTTAACAGTGCGATTAAAAGTGCAATTAATCGCAATACATTTTTTAATCATGATTAATTTTTTTGAGTTAATTGTGTGAGTTAACTGAATTAATTGAGAAGCTACAAAGAGCCTTGTCGCACCTTATAAATTAACAGACGTATTGGAGCATAAGCCTTCGTGGGTGAATACCCATTTCGTCGGATGCATGCAGTGGAAATGCAATTAATTGACAGCTCTAAGTAAAACAAATTTTCGATCAAATACACCCAGAAATTCTTAAAACTTAATATCCTCAAAAACCTGCCTACGGTTGCCAACCCTCCCGGTTTCACTGGGGGTCTCCTGGAATTACGCCCTGTCTTGGAGGCTATTGCAGCCAAACCAGGAGATTTTAGGTGCTGACAGTCTGGTGGCACAGTGGGGCTAAGGCAGGCTTCCTGCCTGCCTGCCTTGGCCCTGCACTGCTCCCAGAAGTGGGTGGCTTGTTCCTACGGGAACTGCAGCCAATGGGAGCTGTGGGGGCGGCGCTTGTGGGCGCAGGCAGCACGTGGAGCCCCCTCTCCCCCCAGGGGCCGCAGGGATGAGCCAGCCGCTTCTGGGAGTGGCACGGGGCCAGGGCAGGCAGGAAGCCTGCCTTAGCCCTGCTGCCTGGGAGCCACCCGAGGTAAGCGCCTCCTGGCTGGAACCTGCATCCCACACCCCCTCGTGCACTCCAACTCCCTGCCCCAGACCAGAGCCCCCTCCTGCACCCAGACTCCTCCCAGAGCCCGCATCTCTCACCATCTTCCGTACCCCAATTCCCCGCCCCATCTCTGAGCCCCCTCCATCACCCAAACTCCCTCCCAGAGCTCACACCCCACACCCACTCCTGCACCCCAATCCCATGCCCCAGACTCAGCCCGGAGCCCCCTCCCACACTCCAAACCCCTCAGCCCCAGCCCCCATCGGGAAGGGGTGGGGCAAGAGTGTTTGGGTTTGTGTGACTAAACAGTTGGCAACCCTAAACCTGCTAGAACATTGATCTTCTCCATGACTCACCAGCCAAACTTCCCACAAATCCACCACTACCAGAAAAAAGACTGTGAGAACAGGAATGTTTTGCAGCTTATCCCAATAGTCACAAAGTACAAATTCTGGTGACTTAAGATCTCATGTGATTTTTACAACCAAGGATCCCTTGCTAGAAAACACCCGGGCACCAGATTGCACCCAGATAAAGCTTGAAGTGACTCAGATAATCACAACTGGCATGATTTCACATGGCAGAGAGACAGTGTCTCAAGTGGACGAGGCCCATATGCACACAATATGATCAATGACAGTTGGTGCAATGATATATAAATCTCTAGGAGTGCGTTGTTAGAAAGGCTCATGAAAGGGGAAAAATCCTATTAGATGTCGTAATAAATGCTGCTTGCAAGAAATTGGAAGAGCGTACACCTTGTGTGCCTGTCTCACACCTAGAAGAGATTATTTGGCAACATGCTTGAAAGGAGTTGGTAGTTGCAATGTGTTTTTTACTGGACAGATGTCCACATTAAAAACTCACCATTACATACATTAGTGGCTGGCCAATTTGTTGGCAGTTTTAACAGGGAGGCCAAAGAGATTGAGAACGAGCTACCCTCTCACCTTCAGAGATAGTCTCTTCAGATCAGGGTTGAAACACAGTGGCGGGAGGGAGGGTGGGGGGGAAGGGAGCTTAAACTTTCACTGCACATGCCATACACTTTCTGTGAAGAAACAGAAAACTTAACTCTCCTGTGTTGTCAAGAGAGCATCCTTCAAAAGCACTAAATTAACAAAAAACACAAACAAAACTGTTTTTGTAGAAGGCAGGAGAGGGTAAATGATTTTAGTTCCTCTCTTGACATTCTCTCCTAGAGGCCTTCTGTGAAACTCTTTGCTAAATTATGGTCAGTACAGGAGTCATAACACCACATCCCACAGAGCAATCTAATTCTCTGATTCTCAGAGAACTGTCTTGGGGAGATGAAGCCCTTTTGACATGCATGTTTGGTTGGACTGCCTATCAGAGAGGCAGTCTGCCCATATAAGTAAAACACTTAGTAAATTAAAAAGAACGCTCACAAAGAATCTTCTACTGGGGGACTATTTAAATGCTGAAGTGATGGTAGTCTTGAAAATATTAAGTAGGAGATTAAAGTAAGTAAAAAAAAAAGTACAAGAAAACAATTCTGTTAGGAAGACAAAGTTTCTTACTTCTTTCATCACGGCCTGCTGGAAAATGGAGCGAATTGAAAGACAGCAACGATGAAAATTCTTGATTAACTGAGGGTGGATGGAACCACTGAGCTGTTGTACTTCTTTGTGCGTTGGAGTAATAAAGATTCCTTGCATTGTTTCTAAAGAAATATAGTGGAAGAGGGTGTTCTCAGGACCAGACGTCAACCTTCAAAAATGAGAGAATAAGTGATTTTGAATGAAATCTCACCTCGACAACATACTCTCTTACACTTGATTGCTTTCTGCTGGTGGTAACATAGTATGAGAATGGAAACAGACATTGTCAAGTTTTTCCTATTTCTACACAAGATACATTTCCTTCTAATTAAAACTGTTAACACTGATTATTTAAAAAAAACCGTTATCATGGAGGTAACTGGGGGTTACAGCCCTAATCCAAAGAGGTAGTATTATCCAAAACAAAAAAGAAAGCATAAATAAGTAGCTCACTCAAACTAGAAAAGATATTTAAGAGTGACATATTAGTCACAAAGTCACCTCTGTGCTGTGGGTTATAAAGAACAAAGCTGTTCTTTAAACCAAACTACTATTCTTGTTTTATTTTTATAGCTTGAAGACAACTGCACTTCTAATGTTATTTTCTAATATCACTTCTACAGTTATTTTCTATTAAGTATTTTCCCCACTAATACCCTGGGCTAGCACCCATTTTATTTTCATATACATGTTTCAGTTTTGGTAAGTGAGACTATAAGGACTAGACTAGTTCATATTTTCCTTGTCATTCTTTATTGACTGAAAACAGTGAGTTACTAGTGTATATCCAACCATCTTAATTAAAAGAAACTGAGTGTGATATGTTTATATTAAATAATATTTATATATAAATGTGTACATTTGATATTACAGTTGTTTTTTTAGTCATACAGAATAAAGGAGCTGACTAGAATGTTGCAAACAGCCAGGAGGTTTGCCAAGAACAAGTAAAAATGAATGAGGTAGGTAGGTGGATAGGATGGTAACATTTGAAAATAATCCATTGACAGCAGTTATATTAAGCCTGAGGTAGCATGGGAGACTAACAGAATAGGAGTGAAGAGACAAGACAGTGGTTACAAAGGAAAAATTCAGTGGTCCCTCTGTCAGTCAGAACTTCTAACTCCTCAAGAGAATCATCAGGAAGTGCCTTAATGGAAAAAATAAAATAATATTAAAAAACCCTCCAAAACTGGGAGGATGCGGCTGGGTTTCCAGACAGAAGGCCAGATCTTCAGTTGACATAAACTGATGTAAATCCACTCATGGGAATAAGAGCTACATTGATTTATGCCAACAGGGAATATGACGTAGAGTTTCAGTTATAGTTACACTGTTAATTAGTAAAAGTACACACACTATTTAAATTATTAAATACACTTGGTCAAATTCTGTAAGCACATACACAAAATTTAAAAGATTGTGTTAAACATTGTTTCATATTTACATTAAAAATGGAAAAGATTATTTTAGAGGCAAAACATCACTTATGACTTTTTTGTTTTTTAGACTACATTTTCCTGATCTCCCCTTTTCACCAGGACACTCCTAGGGCCAAAATCATAGCACTAATGATATGGAGTAAAAAAATCATTGGAAGATGAGTAAATGGAATGTACACACTTCCTTGCAAATTTACATTTTACTGCTGGACCTTTTTAACTAGAGTGGCAGAAGAGAGAAGCTACCTGCAGTTTGGAATTGGACTCACCTATGGAATGGAATAATCATCACGGGTGAAATTAGTCTCTGTGGAGAAGGCCAGCACAAAGCCAGTGCACCACTTAAATTCTATTTTTGTGGATTGAGGTGAGACTTAAGTGGGATACTGGCATTGTGCTGGGCCTCTGCACAGAGGTGAAATTCACTCTTGTAAAGGTTAGTATTCAGACTGTAAAAAATTAATGGAGAAGTGTTGCTAAATCCCCTGCACGGCTTTGAAAACTGGGGAGGGCTGTAATGAAATACACAAAAATTCAGAGATTCACGGAATCAAGGCCAGAGGGGACACTAGTCTGATCTCCTGCATATCACAGGTCATTTAATTTAATCCAGTAACCCCTGCATTGAGCCCAGTAATTTGTGTTTAAGTGAACTCAGGCTTGTTTGTTCCACAGGCTCGATTTTTTTTTGGAGAAACTGTGCCAAATACCTGCATACACTAAGTATCCCACTATTAATTTTGAAACATTCCTTTCGTGTGACAACTTGATTAGTTGACTCCAAAATCCCTCACAATAAGAATGCCCTCCTCACTTCCACAGCTTCAGAGGTGAGGAGGCTTTGTCTGGGCCAGCAGGAAAAAGAAAACCTTGAGCTCTCGAAGGACTGTCTCCCTCTCTAGTGAGAGCACAGTTTCCTTGTCAGTCTGAGGAGCAGGAGTGTGGAGGGAGAAGGGAAACTTCCTAGCTCACTGGCTGGATTGAAGGGTGCAGCAGGATTAGGGGAGGATATCACCTAAAGAAGGTGGGGAGCTGGGATGCAGTGCCTAATGTCTGGTAGGGCCCAACACCTCTCCTCCCATACCCTTAATCCTCAAATGAGGGGAGGGAAGTGGGGTCACAGCAAGGGTGTTGGGACCAGTTTAAAGGTGTGGAAGGGAGTGGTTAGGGCAGCCTTACCCAAGATAGCAGAAATTACAGAAGGAAGAACAACCAGCACTAGATAAGTTATTGCCAGGTAATTTCTCAGATATGTTAATAAAGTTGCAGCCTAGTTAAAATACAATCCTAGTGTCTTATCTCTCTCTCCGTGGTGTTCAGAATAATGCATTATGGGAGTGGTAGTGTTCTTCACTAAGCATATTTAGATATATTGTAGGGAGTAAGGAAAACTGCTTACACAATAATATAAGAAAACCACCAAAACCTTGGCTTTGCAACTGTTTTCCTGCTTTACCACAGTGACTGTGTCCTCCATGACACAGTGTAGTGGGGCGGCTTCCCCACTCCATGAGAAAAAGGGCTAAAACAGGCCAGAGAGGCTGAGCAGACCAGCAGCCAATCAGCAAAGGCCTGTGGAGAGCCAATCAGGGCCTGGCTGGGCCCTACATAAAGACTGCCTAGCAAAGGAGAAGGGAGCCTCTCCCTGACTAGCAAGGGAGAAGGACTGACTCCTGAGGCAGAGGAGTAGCACCTTGGACAGAGCAGTGCTGGGCAGGCTCGCTGGAGCAGAGGAGAGCTCTGGCCCATTACCTGCCAGGCTGCGGCCCCTGACTAGAAGGGCCAAGAAGGTGCAAGGGGCCAAAGGGGAAGTGACCCAGGGAAGATAGTCTGACAAGGGGAGAGAAGGAGGGCAGAGAGGCTGCCGATAGAGGGTCCCTGGGTCAGGACCCAGAGTAACGGGTGGGCCCCCTTGTACTGCACCTGGCCAGGGAGGAGTGTGGCTGAGATAGTCTGCAACATGCCCCTGAGGTGAGGGGCTAGACTTTGGGGTTGGCCACTCAGGTAGGTGCAAGCTGAAGGACTGTTGTTACACCCCACTCCGCCGGAAGGGGATGAGAATGGAGTAGTGGGCACTGCCGGAGGGCAGAGTGCTGAAGCAGATGCTGTTGAGCGGGGAGCAACGCGGGTCCCAAACCAGCAGAGCAGACAACGGGCAAGACACTATGTGCAGAGGGTGCTCCAAGAGCTAATTCCTGGACTGACCAGCAGAAGGTGTCATGGTGGAGCGTCCTCAATGCCATTACACACAGATACTTTGCTTTTGCAGAAGCCTTGCATTGGAAACTTTTGGCTGGTGTTACGAGCTCAAATTAAGTCAACTACATAGAACTAAGGCTATGAGTATGTCACGAAGGTCGCAGAGGACAGCAGCAGCCTGGCCACTGCAGCAGTGGGGAACCCTCCGTAACTCCCAGCCACTGTGGTGCCCACCCCCACAGCTTCCAGCCCTGCAGGGCGGCGGGGGATTCCCCAGAGCTTTCCAGCTGGCGGCGGCAGCGGGGACCCCACAGATCCCAGCACCCCCGCCCCCCAGCTCATAGCCTTGCAGTCAGGGGTCCCTCAACTCCCTGCCGCTGCATGCAATGGGGCAGGGTGCTGGACCCTCCTTTCTCCCCATTTTGTCAGGGATGTTTTTAGTAAAAGTCAGGGATAGGTCACGGCTTCTGTGAATTATTGGTCATTGCCCGTGACCTGTCCATGACTCTTACTAAAAATATCCATGACAAAATTGTAGCCTTACACAGAATCTTTGGTGATTTGCATATGTCTTTGGACAAAAATGGTGAATGTGGTTTGAAAATTAAAATATTTAACAAAACCAATAATCTTACTTGACAGCGTTATAGAGTTCCGTATCTTTCTCTGAAAGATTCTTTTTCAGGTTTCCTAAATGAAAAGGATTTGGAAGGGTATGTTTCTTTTTAGTGACCTAAAAGACAAATGGCACAGTAAACTAACAGAATAAAGGACATCTAATCAAGGACCAAAATCCAGCCAACAAAATCATTTATTTAAAATGGAAGTATTAAAAAAAATTAAATAAATAGTTTCAGCAATTTTTAGAATGTATTTTATAGTGTAAAGTCTATTCCAGGTTAAAACAAATGGGTAGCATTTGTTCAATGTATAGCAAGTTTCCTTGGTCAATATTGCTTATGCTTTTATAATCTTTGGAAAAATTCTCCAATTACTTTTGTAGTTTTCAACACAGCTGTGCCCAATTTAGTCATCAGAAGGCCAAATATTTAGAAGCGATGATGATCCAGATGAAAGAAAGAGTTGCTAATTGTGGTCCTAATCCAAAACTCACTGAAGTCAAGAAGAGTCTTTCAACTGACTTCAGTGTGCTTTGGATCAGGCCCTTAAACCCCCAATTAAGCAAGGCGCTTACGCAGCTGCCTAACTTTAAACATATGAGTAGTCTCATTGATAGTTTTAGTTCTAGTTTCAGTTAAGAACTGAAACTATCCTAATGAAACTCAGAAAAACCAATACTGACTTCTTAAGCACCAGGAGTTGCATTATATAAATCCAAAACAAATACATACATAATTATAGCACTAAACTAGCTTTAAAGTACTCAAGCATAATTTATAAAAAAAATATAAAGAATTATCCTGTTTCCATTTATACAGAAAAATAATTCCCAATGAATGAGTGAAATGCGTCAGTTTTTGTTAATATTTTTTATAGCTGTCTCCACAGTCACAGAATGCAACTAGAATCCTCAACCTTACCACACATTTCTTAGGCTATATCTACACTATGCACCTTTTAGCAACACAGCTGTGCCACTACAGCCATGCTGTTAAAAGGCACGCAGTGTAGCCGCTGTTTGTTGGCAGGAGAGAGCTCTCCCACCGACAAAATACTTCCACCCCCAACGAGTGGAGGTAGCTTTGTCAGAATGACAGCTCTCCCGCTGACAAAGCGCTGTTCACACTGGTGCTTTTCGTTGGCAAAACTTTTGTCATTGTGTGTGCGTGTGTGTGTGTGTTTTCACACCCCTTTTGTGATTCATGCTCCAGTATAGAAAAAGCCTTATTAATAACTTGTTTTTTCTCAGTGAATATCAGTCTGCCTCACGTTTATTAAAACATTTACCATAAGAGGCAAGCATCCAGAATAGTATTGATTAATTTCTGAACGTTCCCTTGGCTGTACCTACCTTCAAAAGTTAAACAGTTTAATACATAATATATTGTAATACCAATAATACCTTGAACAAGCTACCACTTCCCTCAGACCCGCCAAAACCTTGGGATTCTTTTCGTTCGTGCTTTCGGACCTGATCTAGTGTAGCAAGTGGGTTAAGGCCTCCACCTTCTTCAGGACCTTCACTGCCATTGTCCGATCCGCCACTGCTCCTTGAGGGACTGGGCTTACGTGTCCTTAAGGAGGAGTCAGTGAAGAGCGTTCTCTTGCTTGTTGGAGAGGTTGTGAATTTCGAAGTATTTTGCAATTTACTGAGGAGGGGTGGGGTTGTAAAGCTTTCTAGTTTGTCACGTGATGCAGGAAGGAACCAGTCGGCACAAGACAGACATGGAATGGAGGGAGATTCTAATCTTTCCTCTATGCTGGAATCTATTCCTTCCAACTGAAGTATAGTTGCTTTGACCTGATCAACGTATATGCAATCTGGTCCTGGATTCCCAATGGCTTTGGAAGTGCAGCCCCCTGTCTCCAGCAAAACACACAGCATAAAGTGTCTCTGTAAAACAAATGGGTATAAAAGATTAACCTTTGATTTAAAATACTGTAATGTAGAATCCATTCTATATTACACTCCTTATCAAATCTAATAGGGTATCTCAGCAAATTACAAAGATTTGCAAAACTGGACAGGTCCCCTGCCCTCCAACAAGTCACTTTATGTCAAAACCATTCCTTAGGGCTTTTTTTTCCCCTCATGCAAGTGAATGTTTATTTAATCACAAGATATGAAATTTAAGTTACTGTGCACATGAGAAACTGCCTCTTAAATAGTCATATGCTCGTTATTTTTAAAATAATTTCTGCTCAAAATGGATGAAGTATCTGATAAATCAGATTATAAAAGTAAAAATTTCAACTTAAGTGAACAAAAGAGCACCAAAACAATGAAAATTTTAATTTATGCTTCATTTTATAAGCTTTATGAATATTAATCATAATTGTATTCCCCAGCTGAAAAATTCTACACCAAGTCACAGCTGCAGTAAGGATGTTTTTTAAATGATGAAATCAGTGTATGCTTAGTACTGGAAATATGTAATCATATTTAACAATGTAAAGGCAACAGCAGAACAGACAATCAGAACCATGGGTGCTCTGGAAATTGTAACTTACCAAACCAACTATTAGTAAAAAGTATCTTGCTTCAGGCTCCCTGTATCCTGTAACACCTGAAGCTTCACTTGGTTGGAGGTGATGGTGTGGAAATACTTCTCGCCATATCACTAACTGACCAATCCTCTGTTCTGCTCCCAAGGGTAACAGGCAATAGTGTCGACTATATAAAGCTATATCAATAAGATCCTCCTTTGGTAAGTGATTGCCAATCAAATAGCCCTTAAATTAAAGCACAAAAAAGAATGCACATACAATAAAAATAACAATACTTTTCACTATATAGTGTCTTTACTCTAAAGATCTCAGTGTTTTACATATTAAAATCATGAGCTCTTTGGGGCAGGCAGTGGGGACTATCTTTTTTAATTGTGTGTGTGTATAGTACCTAGCACAATGGGATCCCGGTCCATGACTGGGGTTTTTAGGTGCTATGATAAAACAAAAACAAACCAACAAATAGGCAACACTCCTGTAAGTTGTTATTCCAGTTTTAAAGAGGTGTAAAACTGAGGCATACAGAAGTGAAGTGGCTTGCCAAACACCTAGATGCAGAATCAGCAATGAACCAAAGAGTTTTAATTCCAAGTCCCCTGTGTAAACTACCACAAAACACTAGCTCTTTGACTGGAATTAATATGTTTCCCAGACAAGGACAAGAACTGAATATATCAAAACAAGGATTTAAAATATGACCCTCATAATTGTACATCATAAAAATTACATAGTATTAATTAAGTCCCGCTATATTTCCCTTTAGAACAACAGTTTAAAAGCATTTGCCGACCGAACGCTTTATTGTGCTAGCTGCTGAGCACTTTCTGCAAAGTACTGAATATCTCAACTCTTAGGTGCCCAGCACCTCATAAGATTGGGACTGGAGTTTGAATGGTCACTAGCTTCTCACCCAAAACTAGGGTGACCACACAGCAAACGTGAAAAATCGGTACAGGAGGTTGGGGGTAATAGGAGCCTATATAAGAAAAAGACCCCAAAATCAGGACTGTCCCTATAAAATCGGGACACCCTACCCAAAACAGAACTGAGATTTGTTGGCAAGTGAAGTCTTCTGCTAACACTGCCCTTTCTGTACCTCTTTTGATATTTCACTTTACATTAAAAGACACGCACACAGGAGCTCAGCTGCATGAGTTTTTCTAGAGCAGGTCTAGACGACATGATGGTAAACATGCCTATGGATGGTCTGCACTAGAGTTTCCATTATTGCTAGCATTTCATTGGCACTGCACTGTTACAACAATGTCAGTGTAGACAGGCCTTATCCTTGTACCTTAGTCATGCGAGTAGACCTAATCCATGGGACTACTTGCATAAGTAAGGACTGGATGACTGAGACCTTAGATAGAACATAGGCTCTGTAGAGCAGGAGTTGTATATTACTCTTTGTTTTGTATGGTTCTGAATAAACTGACAATGCTCAATAAATAACATGTTTACAAATACTAGAGAGGCCAAGCTGAAAGAAAGTTATTGATTCAGTTTCTCAAGTCTTATCTATCTGGGATAAGTTACACCAGAGGCCTTCAGTTAGTGACAGGCATGGGAAAAGAACAATGCTATCTAGGGTGACCAGATGTCCCAATTTTATAGGGACAGTCCCGATTTGGGGTCTTTTTCTTATATAGGCTCCTATTACCCCCAACCTCCTGTACCAATTTTTCATACTTGCTGTCTTGGTCACCCTAATGCTATCAGAATACCTCACAGTAATTCTCTTATTCATCACTGACTACTGTACCTCTTCATTCATCTCTTCACACACACCACATAAATTAAGTCCCGCTATATTTCCCAAGATGATTGTTGTTACTGGTTTCAGAAAGATATTTTGGTGCTACATATCATACAGTAAGAATTGTTTTAAGACAATTGTTTTAAAACTTTACATATTTTATTTGTATCTGTGAAGTAAATGGTTTTGTTCTATTCTGTGAGTTCAATTATGTCTGTAACAAGTGTTAAACAGACAAAATGACCACACATTGTTCATATTTGTCAGGCTCAGGCAAGTGTCATTTCATGCTTGGTTTATGTTTCCGCTTGGTGCATTTTTCAAAACTCCATGCTTTACTCAACCAGTCTCACCTTATAGAAGAGACAAGAGCCCAGAATCATATACAACCTTCTCATGTCATAGTAGTCTTCAGACTGCAAACAAAAATATAGTACATTTATAACTCCTGATTGTTACATGACTGAGTGAAGGCAAGTGAAACTAATTCCAATCAACGACAGTCAGTGTTATTTAATACTTCAATTTTTCAGAGTGCCTTCTTTAAATATTAATTTATTAGCAGCTGAGCATCAGAGAGGTGAAGTTAAAACAAACAGCAAAATAAAATATGACACTTAGACTTTATTGTTGGTTTTCAAGTCACTGCAGAGTCATTTTTATAGTTATTTCCAGCACAGCACAACAGGTACTCAGATTTCCTACTCAGTTCTAATCTATCTGTAAAGCAGATGGCTTGTTTTATAGGGTTCTCTAAGTTTCACAGGTCATAACAGCCAGCTAGCTGTTGCATAGCTCTTGCCACCAGAGGGACCTCGTATAGCAAATCTAAGACGACATACCAGTCCCTTTTCATGTACCCGGAAATACGTTACCCAACATTAACTCATTCATTCACCTTTTAATTTAATTGACAAATGCTCTCACAATCACAACACAGATGTCAACTGGTCAGCTTTAACTTTAAATGTAGTGGATACATATAGCTCTGCTCAATAAAACAGTATTTATAAATATAATTTTCAATAATCATTAGGAAATGATTTTATTTAGGAAACAAATGGTTTGGTTCCTATTAGACACAAATAGTAAAGTTTAACAAGAAGTGGGACTATAGGCATCCATCTGCCTTGTATTTACTGTCCCTCCCAGACATTTTATTAGTTTAAAAAAAAAAAAAGACAAAAACCCCAAAATGTTCAGTATTACATATATTCAATAATATTTTCTTTACATGTGGGCATAACAGATCCATTTATAACTTTCTTCTGAAGCAAGAATTTAAAGAGGAACTTTCATACTGTGGAGAAAATTTTCATAAGTATAAACTTATTTACCTCTCACCATTTGATATGCAGTAAAGGAAATATACAAAATGATGTACGAATGACTTGCTTCTTTCAAGTTTGGTCCAAGATAAAAATTCTTGAAAACTGTGAATGTGTATAATTGTACTGTCTAGAGAAAAGCAGCCAGTTCTGTATACATACATACATACATACATACATACAATTTTATGTCAATTATATATTATATCATCATTCTCTAACAAGTATTAGGCTTACATCATTAAGTGATAACAAAAATATGGTAAGAACAATGTCTTATATTGCACCACAAAGCCTTCTAGCCTTTTTGTTACTGAGACTTTTTGTTGCTTTCTTAAGATTGAGTTTTGTTCTTAATGCTGTACAGCAATTTTAAGGACTATCCATAACTACTTGAAAGAGAAAAAGTTGATTTTTACTATTAACTGAAAAAGAAAATAACCCTGTTATAGCAAAGAGTGGCTTTTTAGCTGAGCTAAGCATCAGTCAAGCTTGCAATTATATCCACTCAGTGTCCCTGTAGTTACTGGTGTAACTAGAGAGAGAAATTCATGAAGTAAAAAAGGAAAATTCTTTAAACTTTTACTACAAATCAAGAAAAAATATGGATGACTGTTACACCATTGTGACATAGCTTGCTTTGACTTTCAGTTGGTTAAGAAAACTAATGGGCTTTGAGCCAAGATTTCTTCAAACTACTGAATGTGAAGAGAACAAATCGCCTGCCCTATAAAAACATGCTCCTTACCAGCTCTGCAAAATCAGCTGCCTCCAAATCACTCAGTGCTGTGTCAATTTCCATCTGAAATATTGAAATGGTGTATATGAACATATTTTTCCAACAAATATACTGACAATGACAACAACATATGACATAGTACTGGTAGCATCACAAGATTAAGAGTAATTATTCATTACTTTATAGGGAAATGGTAAAAAAAATTGTACATACTTTTTGCATTAATAACATCAAACATCAAGAACATCTGAATTCTCCAAAAGATTAAAGAAAAATCTTTTCCAATTTCTGCATATTTCCCTCACTCTGCTTGTGTCTCCTGAACACACTGTTTTATATAAAGGAGATGTCAATCTTACTTTCTTCATGGACTAAAACTTGAAGGCAGGAGGCTCCCCTGAAAGCTGGCAAAGCTTTAGTATCCAACTGAGTTATTAGAAAAATCTTTTTCACTTTGGATTTACTTTTTGTCTCTATGGAAATTTCCAAAACTTTCTCACACGTTACCTTTGTTCTACTCAAACAGCAATAAGCTTGCATATTTTTTAGCTTCGGGAGCTGTTGATTAATGTAAGTTTTACTAAAAATACTTTTAGTTAAAGAACATAATAGCAGCCACCCTGGTTCATGACAAATATGCTACTTAATGAAAAGAATTTAAAAATGGCCCTGGCACCCCTTTTGGGCTCTGTAAACAAGCTGTCTCTTACTGAGATATATTACATTTTTCAGATTTACAGAAATGTCAGCCATCCTGTTGACAGTCAACAAAAATCATGCCTCTCGACTTCTCCCTTGGTTTAGAACTAAATTATACATCTATCCCACATAGAACTGATATTCTTATTTTTATTATTAAGGAGGATTGCCAGTCCTTCCCTAATTAAGGTTGAAACTAGCTTCCACATATAAACCCAATTTTTAACCCACTCCCAACTTCACCAAAACCAATCCCTGAGGAATTTCAACTTGTTACACAGGATACCTTTTCTGACAAATGTGGGCACAAAGAATTTCAGAAGCATAGGGGTTTAAAAATGTCCTTATATACTTTTCAAAGATTTTCCTGCTACTTTCTTGGCTTTCTCTCTCCAAAACAGAGTGACATAGAAAGTTCAAATTTCACTTCCCCAAGAGTGTCAAATTCACAGAAATGCCTTTCATATATTTTCTTCAGGGGGATAGATGTCAGAATTAGAGATTAACATGAGAATAAAAAAACAAACAAACCACAGCTATATCTACAGTACTTGAAAAGTCTATGGTAAGTAGCAAGCTTTCCCAGGTAAGCACCTTCATTTCTGCAGAATCCAAGCTTTAATTTAAAAAATAAATAAATAAATAAAAACCCAACAAACTCAAATTTCTAGCCCTTACTGTTGCAAAGATAACCTTCCAAATATGAACTGAACGCAAGTGCTGCTGTCTTCCTTAATTTTCAGACGGAGAACTACAATATGTCTGCTGCTAGTCAGAGGTTGCAGGAGAAAGAAAACTGACCAGTAAGTATATTGCCAGTTTTCACTACTGCTAATGGGAACCCAATCGGTAGCAGTGAAATTGGGAAGAATCAGGTCAGATAAATTTCATTCTGTTGCTGCAGAGGCTGGCACTGAGCTTTTCACAGTGGAGGAGTACAAATAGGGAGGCTGGGGGAGAGGCTGAATACTGGAGACACGTCTTGCAGGTGCCAGGAGAAAAGCAATAAAAATGCCTTCCACAACTGCAGCAGTCAGGACTAGCAGAAACATCCCACCTTGGCTGCAGGCAGAAGGCTCTTGTGTGGGAGGAGGCAAACAGAGACTTCTCCCTTTCAGAACCCACGGAGTCTTAGGTAAGAATTCCAGCAACTGGGAAGTGGTGGAGATTGGCTTCTTAGTTAAATGTTGCTCCTGGATGGTGGATCCCCCTACTCTTTTATCAGTCTTAACTACTAGGTTTAGTCCTCTGAGTTTTAGACGTCTGATACATTTCCAACCCTTATGTATTTCTAAGGGGGTGGTTGAGAGAGCTGATGCAGGTGAGTGTTTGGGTTATGAGGCTAGGAAAGAGAGAGACTGATGGGAGACCTGAGGAAAGAAGAAGGGAAGAGAGATTTTTGGGGAGAAGGAGATAAGATATAAGGGGATGCAGAGAACACCATGAAGAGAAAGAGCAATATGACAGTGGAGGGAGAAAGAAAAAAGAGTAAACAGGCCCTGAAAACACAGCAGAAAAAATACACCTTTATTTATTAGAGAGATAATGTGGGTGAGGTAGTATTTGTTAGGCTACGTCTACACTCGAGACCTTACAGCGGCACATCTGTACCGATGCAGCTGTGGTACGATAAGGTCTCCTGCCTAGCCGCTCTATGCAGATGGGAGACCGCTCTCTCGCCAGCATAATTAAACCACCTGAAACGAGCAGCGATAGCTATGTCAGCAGGAAAGCGTCTCCCACCAACATGGCACTATCCACACAGACGCATGTCGATGTAATTTATGTCGGTCAGGGTGTGTTTTTTCACACTCCTGACTGAAAAGTTTTACCATCAAAAGTGCTAGTTGTAAACATAGCCTTATTGACTAAACTTCTGTAAGTGAAAGAGACAAGCTAAATAGATGGATGGAACAGATAAGGAGTGACTATTCAAGGTGAAGTGGGCAGTTAACACCTATATAGTTATGGATCACCACACTTACTTCACAGATCAAGTAACCACCCAAACACATCAAGAAATCTGTTATCTACAGACAGGCACTCAGACACCACAGAACATCCTCTGAGGAGAAAATCTGGGTTACACAATTTAACACACTTAAAGTTGCCTTCACCAAACAAAGACACTCCACTGAAGACAGAGATTGCATATGCCAAGAGTGGCCAAATTTACTGACACCCTCCGAGCTGCATACAACAATCTTCAGACGTTTGAGAGCTAGGGCACACTTGCCAGGGCTCGGGGCTTCAGCTTTGTGGGAGGCGCCTGATGGGGCTTGGGGTTTCAGCCCTGCTTCCTGCTGAAGCCCTGAGCCCCAGCAGGTGTGCCTCACAGGGCTGAAGCCCTGAGACCCCCCCGCCCATACTGGGCAGAAGCCCCAACCCCACCACCCTGCTGCATGGCAGAGGTCACAAGCTCTCTCCTTCCCATCAATCTGGTAGGTGGAGAATGAGGGGGTGGTGTAGGGGGCTCCGCGAGCCGCACTTTAACGGTAAAAGAGCTGCATGTGGCTCACAAGCCACAGTTTGGCCACCCCTGGCATATGCAATGGGTCACCCAAATACTATGAGAGAACCTGCTTCAATAAAGGGGAAAAAAAACCTAAGACCATACACCCCTCGTTGTCACCTACCACTCATGCTGGAACCCATATGTATCATTAAACAGTTACAACCCATACTCGGTGGAGACCAGATCTTGCAAGAAGTCTTTCCTGAACCCCCTTTTCTGGTCTTCAAACAACCCCCCAACCTCTCTAAGCTCATTGTCAGAAGCAAGCTGCCCATAGACCAGGACACACCAATTCAAGGAGGTTCCAGCCCCTACCAGAACAACAGACGCAAAATCTGCCAACATAGCTGTGACGTTGCACCCCATAAGGCTTTATGGAAATATGCTGATGAATGTATATATGACATAACTGGAATGTTTTATGCAACAAATGCCATGTAACATATCTCTGTAAAGGTTATGATCTACTGAATATATTCATCCTATTTGTATGCATCATTATTGTATTAAAAGTTATGAATATTGGCTGTGTACAATACTTGTTTGATTTTAAATAGCCTTAGTAAAGCATTTGGTCAGCTTCTTTAGAAAGGAATTTGCAAGTTAAGTACCCAATCAAGAAGCACTTAATGGACAATGGCTCTTGGAAGGCTCCAATCCACATAAGAAGTCTACATGAGGACATTCAAGGTAGCATGTAAACCATGGCTGCTACCTGTAAGTTCTGAGTCATGCATGGACATGTCACTTGCCCATGTGACTCCAAAAATCCATCATGTAGCTGGAATTTGACACGGGGAGGAAGGGGTATCCACCCACAAGAGTAAGTCTATTTAAACCCCTGGGAGATCCCCCCCATTTTGTCTTCAGCTGGCTCAAGAAAAGGGGGTGGAGAGGCTCTCTCTTGAGCCAGCTGAAGACAAAATGGAGGGGTCTCCCAGGGGTATTAGGTCACTGATTGACCATATGCTAGAACTGAATATACTACACTACTCAGCATATAACTATTTTTTCCCTTTAAATTACAGGGGCATGGCTTTCGGATGTGGGGTAGGGGGCAAAGGTGTGTAGCAGCACATGTATTTTTCATTCTGGTTAACGCATATAGTTCTTGGTGTAGAACATGTCAGATAAATTTTTCACGACCTGTATATATACACACTTCAAAAGATACCCCTGTATATATCATGTGAAGTGAAATGAACAAAAAATGGGGGGGGAAATCAAATGGGTCCATTAAGCCTTACAGCTGTGCTTAGCTCATGGTATCAGACACTTCTTAAATCAAAATACAATGTAAAAATTATTACAGCATACCAAGTCCAGTAAAATGTGCACATTGACAAAGGTTATTTCAAGATTTTTTTCAACTGAAAATTGAACAGAGATGATAATTTTTCTACTAGCTATAAAAAGACTGCTCCAAATTTGAGTTATTTTACTTAAAAACTGCGCCTGTCTTTTAAAAAAAATTTAATTTATTTAATAGCCAGCTGCTTATATGGCCATATTTTTGACTCCCTGGGTCTTGACATTCTTCCTACCAAAACAAAACCTACAGGGTTTGCTTGTAAAAGTTAAGAATTTTTAAATAGGCGCTAAAAGAGCATGAGTCGGTTAGAAATATGCCTTGTTGTAAACATCAGAACAGGAGTTTTATTGAATTCACGCAATAAAGACCAAAAACAACAATCTTGATCTTTTGAAGTCAAAATGTCATTTTCCAAGGTAGCAAGCACCCTTCATTCTCCATTACAAAGGCTCTGTTTTGTCAAACTGATTCAGTGCAAGCTGCTGATTTCTTGTGGGCAGTTACAGTGTTTAGGATCCTACATGGATTCAGTGTCTTTAGAGCTTAATCCTAGAACTACAGTATATACTCACATTAAAGCGTTCAATTCATTTCCCTAACAATATTTTTGGAAATTAGTGTCCAGTTGTATAAACTGAAAAGCCCCACTCCAAGTGCATATAAGATTGTGCACTTGCGGCCGGTACACATCTTACCTATTAGATCTGCTCATACATAAGTGCAAGTCATAATAGATTTTAAGGCCAAAAGGGACTATTATGAACGAATGCAGTATATAGTGGTAATATCATCTCCCTTTTTCTACTTCATATTCCCCTGCTTATCCACCCACGGATCACATTTTTATTTCTTAGCCACTGCATCGTACAGGTAGTGCATATTTGGCTGGTTATTCATCATGACCCCTACATCTCTGATTTCCAAAATAAAGTTCCCCTCCTATATGTGTGATCTGCATTCTTGGTTCCTGGATAAACAACCTTGCAGTTAGCTGTATTAAAGCACATTGTTCCAATGAGCCTAGATCATGTGATCCAGATCACTCTGTAGAACAGATATGTCCTAATTAACGCTACCAATGTTGGTAGCACTGCCAAACTACCAGTAAAGATTTTTTATTTCCTTACGGATAACTGATAAAGATTTTGATATTGCATTTGTTCAAGAACAGATTCCTGTAGGATCCCATCAGAAATGCTCCACAATATGACAACTCTCTATTTACAATTACTTTGAGATCTATCAGTTAACTAAGTTTGACTTCATTTTATATGAAGGATACTGATTTTTTGTAGTGATAGCTTTTTAATCAGAATTTTGTATGGTACTAAATCTTATGAACAGCACAGGCTAGAAGATGCACCTTAAGGTCAGCCTCTTTAGTCTATGTCCCAGGCAGTGACTTGTGGACCTGCTTCTTGACCCAGGTAGGGACTGACAACTCCTCTCTTCCTTCTCAACCAGTGAACTTAAGCATGTGTCCTGGTGGATGGGGATAAATGAGTGGCAGCTCTCAGCCTCATTTGTACACTGACCCCCTGACTCCAACTAAAAGCTGCCTTTAAATTTTGGCATAAATTCCACTGCACATGAACAAGAAAGTGGTATATTAAAAATAATAAGGATATATCTCAGTCAAATTTTCCCTACTACTTTTCCCTGTGATTTCATAAGCCTATGGCTAAGTGGTAAAATAATATGTTTAATGGTTCCTGACATGTGTCTACTACTGAGTTAATTGCATGGTCCAGAAACTGTCAGATAATCAGATTCTCCTTTAATCTAGGTTATTTTAGAAATGCTTATAATATATATGGTAGTTAGTGGAAATAATTGTTGAATAAGACATTCTGGAAGCCAAATCAAGGGTTTTAATACTATAATTCCATTGATTTGACATCAGACTGGATTATAATTTTTTTTAAACTGAGTAGGATTTTCAAAATCAAAAAAATTAAAAGTCATAGTAATAATAATACTCGGCATGATCAAGAATTGAATGCATGAGTGTGTTAGTAAAGCTACATGTCTCATACAGTACTCCTGCAGCCCTCATTGTTCAATTAAATAGACATTTGTTCAGTTTAACAGTTCAAATAAAAGGTTAAAATACTAAATTAGATGAAGTGCTGTTAAAAATTACCGAGTTTCCCTGCTGTCACGGATACTGCTTTATAGGCTAGCAATGTTATAGATGACATATAGGAACTGAGCTGCTTTAAGAGGTTATATGGTATAGTATCCAATTTTCACAGGTTTAAAAAAGCCTTATTGCTAAAAGTATCTCTATCATTTGGCATCATTATACTAAAAGAGAATCCGTATACTTCATCCACCAAGCCATAAAATCCCTACAGCACAGGTGGGCTGTAAGCACCCTTATCGGAAGTTAGAGGTTAATGACTTGTGTAGAGCAGGAATGTCTTTATGACAAAAAGGTAGGATCATTTTAGACCATCTCCGATACAAGAAGAGTCCCTGTAGGTGGCAATGTACTGAAACACAAACAAGATCTGCTTCTTTCCACTTGCATTCACAATTTGATAACTGCTCAAAAATAGCCTGCTTTTGGTCATGTAATCAGAATCTTTTAAAGTGTTTGATTATGTATTACTGTATAATGAGTTTCTTCATATTTTAAGGATATACTGTCTAAAGTGGTTTTATTTTAGAGATGCAAGTTATTCGATTGAAGATTTAGTAAATATTACATATACAAAAATCAGTGAAACAAGATATTTTAAACTAAAGGGAGACAAAATGTTTGATTTGTATTAAATTGTATTAATTGTTTTTAATACTTTAGTTCATAGATAGTAGTGTGTGAAGGAGTGCAAAGAAAAGAGGCTATAGCCAGCAGAATATATGGCTGTATTGCAACTACAGCACACCTATTTGATTGGATGCAAAAGCTTTACATATTTAAAAATAAACATTTCCTACTTTACATAACTAGGCTCTGAATTTGGTAGATATTTGTAGTTCATCTAAACAATATTGGATTTTTTCTTCTTACAATTGGAATCTTTCCTTTGCATAACAGAAGCTAAGAAAAGGTACAAAATATGAGGAAAAAAGTGCAGGAGGCTGACAGGGGACAGAACATGACACCTCTTCAGGGAGAAAGGCTGGGATTAGTGCTGGCAGGGAAAATGCAGTGTCTGTGCCTGTTAACTATGTGGACCCCAAGGATTCAAGGGAAATCTTGTCACCAACCCCACAGATGCTGGGGGATTATATACAGTGTGCTAGCTCCTTGCACATTGTCCGGATCTAGGGTGACCAGATAGCAAGAGTGAAAAATCGGGACGGTGTTGGGGATAATAGGAGCCTATATAAGAAAAAGACCCAAAAATCGGGACTGTCCCTATAAAATTGGGACATCTGGTCACCCTATCCAGATCTCCCTCTAGTCCTATGGTAGCATGACTGGTTCTATGGACATGGTGACATTGGTTCTTTGTCTGCTGATATATGCTATCACCTATCCCTTCTTGCTGGGAGTAGAAACCATACATTGCAAATGTATGCTACAAGAAGCAGATTTAACTCAATGGGGACATCGATAGATTTCCAAGGGGAGCATGTGGTCTCTAGGGTAACTGTTCCTCAGATCTGCCAGCCCAACCCATCCCTACCATTGAATCATGTGTAATCTGGAATATGCTGTGGTCATGCAGGGAAACTGCTGCCATTCCAGGAGGAAGGAGAAGGATGACATATGGGCTTGTCTTTTCCATTATTGCTGCTCTGTTGGCTTCTCTCCTCCCTAGGCATAGGCAGTGGGTAGAGCCCCCCCTTTGGGAAGGATAGCCCCTGGCTCTGCCCCTTCCACCCACGCCCTCCCCATGGCTGGAGCCCTGAGACCCCCTGCCCCTCTAGCAGATCCACAAACCTACCCCCGCTGGGAGTCCCATCCCCCCCGGAGTGCCCCCCCTTGGCTGGAGAAGCCCCGGGCTAGCCACAGCCCAGAGTGCCCCCCCCCACCCCCGGCTGGCTGAAGTCCCGAGCCCCGCCAGGAGCCCAGGGCTGGCCGAAGCCGTGCCGTGCCTCCCCTCCCTGGACCCAACCCACCCAGGGGAAAAGCGTCTGTTACCTAAAAGACACTTTTGATATGCCCCATGCAGGTTCCGGGGTGGCTGAGGAAGCACTATGTGCCTCCTAAGCCACCCTGGAACTTGCATGGGACACAATAAAACAAAAACTTCACCGCCAAACCCCGCAACCGGGAGTCCAGGTGCTGCATCTGCGTTAGGGGAGGCAAAGCCTCCCCTGGCCTATTATACTCACCACCCATGTCACTAGGCATAAGAGGCCCTCTGTTTAGAAGTAATATATTCTTTCTAATGATGTCTTTTTTCTCTACTGGTTAAATTTAACCCCGTCTCCTGTCCCACATCCATAGAATCAACAAGGCATAGTAGTGAATGTCTTCCAGCAGAAGCACTGCAGTCTGCAGTGCATAGGTGCTGGAACTAAGGGTGCTACCACACCCCCTGGCTTGAAGTGGTTTCTATCATATACAGGATTTAGTTTAGTTCAATGACTCTCAGCACCTCCACTATACAAATTGTTCCAGCACCCCAGCTACACTGACTTGCTAAGGTAGCAGGGGGAAAAACAGAACAGAACCATGATCTTGGGCCTCTGCTCCTAGCAGAAACTAATAAGAATTCCTGAAGTTAAGATTCTTAAAGCCACTAAGACTGATCTGCAACAGGAAGTACAACATATATCACCCATACCGTGAAACTACATGGGTCTCTTACCATCAGCTTCTTTTGAGTGAATATACAAAAATTAAGCCAAATCAAGCTTTACAACTACGTGAGGTAATCAGTAGGGTGAGCATGGATCTGTAATTAAATACCTTCACGGGAACAGACTGATAAGGGACTTTTTTTTCCAAATATGTAGTCAACATGTAGTCAAGCTGACTACTGTAGGGAAATGTGCTCTAGCAGGGGAGAGTGTACAGGGTTGGAAATCAGAATACTCGTGTCCCATATTGAACTTTGCCACTTTGTTGCTATATAACCATTGAGCATTCATTTAACCTCTCTCTGTTTCCATGTTCCCATTTACAGATTGGGTATAATCATGCTTACTCATCTTTCAAAAAACATTTTGAGGTCTGTGGAAGAAGAGAGGCATGTGCAAAATATTTTATTATTTATTATCTTCACAATGCTTCCCCAAGCGGATTAATAACACAACCATTTTATCCAGATTAATCTTAAACCATCTGTTTTAGGGCTTGCCTACAGAGTGCCGGCAAAGTGCTTTAACTGGCCCATGTAGATCCTGTTAGCACATTCTAAAATGTGTTAACAGGACAATTAGAGTGCAACATGTTAGCGTGTGTTACAAATCACACCCCTCTGGCGTGCTTTGCTGTGCCATGTCGACAAGCCCATAGAGTCAAAAGCTCCAGGGATGCGGTGCGCGAAAGAGGAGCAGATACTAAGAAAAACCTTTGTTTTCTGAAGAAGGCAGAAAGAAGCAGCTATTGATCCAATAAAGTGAGGAAGCACCTTGCATTGAAGCTAAAAAATAGTTAGAAAAAAACCCAATACAAATTCTAAAGGAAGGAAAAAATAGGAAGCATTATCAAAAACCACCGAGCTTGCCTAAGAAGAAGGGAAAAAAACGCCCATGGGCCATAGAATTAGGGCATTTTCTGTAACACCAATAAGCCACATTTAGGGTATGTCTACATTGCAATGTAAGCCTGGGCTCAGACTCAGGCTCAAGACTTAAACTCCTTCTGTCTACACACAAATCTCTCAGACTTAATCTTGCACTGAGGGTTCTAGGGCCTCATAGAGGTGAAGAGTCTGAGCCCAAGTCCAGCCAGTACACCAGGTTCAAGCCCTATTGTTTTGCAGTGTGGATGCAGTCACATTGGACTCTGGCCCTGGGAGTCTGCCAACGCTATCCCACAATCCCATGGGATGGTGTTCTTTGTCCTCTCTATGCGACTTCCTATTCCAGGAAATGCAGACAACCTGCCTTTACTCAAGTATAGCTCAGTGTTTAGGCACTTCCATTTTATTCTGGCAGCTGAGCTGCAAACATTTTGAGGTCTGTGGAAGAAGAGAGGTGTATGCAAAACATTTTATTATTTATTATCCTCAGAATGCCTCTCTATGCCGATTAGCAGCACAATAATTTTATCCAGATTAATCTTAAACTGACTGTTTTAGGGTTTGTCTGAACCTTTTCCTGAGTTTGCAATGGCCACCGACCAGAAGTCTTTTGCCAAGCATGAGGCTTCCTGTTTGAGGGAGCATAGTCAGTTTTTGGTGAATCTCTGGTGCGAGGTGAGCAAAACATTTGATATTAGTAAGAGTGCCGTGAATGATTATGCCTACTAGCAAATAAAGAAGAAACTGGTAGCACTGGAAATTTACCAGAGTAGTGACCAGTAGTCTGAGATATGGTTGGTTGGACTTGGATATGTATACTGTGGATGCTGGTAGCCGGGATTGAAAAATTCTCAACCTAGGGTCAACAATCAGTGTAGACACTCAAGTCCTGGGTTCTCAAACCAAAGGTTTGCTGACTCAAGTTCCACTAATCCTGGGCTTTCATTGCAGTGTGGATGTACCCTTAGACTCTTGCTTTAGTGTTTTGTCAAAGAACTTCTTGTGGCTGCCCTTCATACCTTCAGGATAGGAAAAGAGCAGTGTCTAGCCACACAACTGACATTCATTTAACAGAATATGCCTTATCAGGACCTTGGGATTGTAGGCCTGATAGATAGCAGCTATGAAAGATGAAGTCCAACAGTCACAGTGCATATATATAAATCAATAAATATGTCAGTCAAGAAAATCCAAATTTACATAGGACATAAAGATCAAAACATATTGTAGTACTGCCTGTGATGGGATACTTAGACTTCTGTAAGGCATTTGACGTAGTATCGCATAACATTTTGATTAAAAAAATAGAATGATATAAAATTAACAGGGCACACCTAAAATGGATTAAAAGCTGTCTAGCTGATAGGTCTCAATATGTAATTGTAAATGGGGAATCATCATTGAGTTGAGTGTTTACTTGTGGAGCTGTTCTTGGCCCTATGCTATTTAAATTTTTATCAATGACCTGGAAGAAAACATAAAATCATCACTGATAGAGTTTGCAGATGACAACAAAAATTGGGGAATGGTAAATAATGAAGATGACAAGTTACTAATGCATAGAAATCTGGATTGCTTGCTAAACTGGAAGCCAGCAAATAATATGCAGTTTATTATAGATAAATGTAAATGTTTACATTTGGGAACAAAGATTGTAGGCCATATTTACAGGATGGGAGATCTATCCTAGGAAACAGTGACTTTGAAAAAGATTTGGGGGTTGTGATGGATAATCAGCTGAACATGAGCTCCCCATGTGATGCTGTGGCCAAAAGGGCTAATGTGATCTTTCGATGCATATAGAGTAAAATCTCAAGTAGAAGTAAAGAAGTTATTTTAACTCTGTATTTGGCACTGGTGCCTCTGCTGCTGGAATGCTGAACAGTTTTGGTGTCCACAATTCAATAAGGATATTGATAAATTGGAAAGGGTTCAGAGAAGAGCCACAAGAATGATTCAAAGATTAGAAAATTGGATTTATGGGACCTCAATCCGTTTAGTTTAAAACAAAGAAGGTTAAGAGGTGACTTGATTATAGTCTATATGTACCTACATGGGAAACAAATAATTTAATAATGGGCTTTTCAATCTAGAAGAGAAAGGTCTAACATGATGCAATGACTGGAAGTTGAAGCTAGACAAATTTAAACTGGAAATAAGTCATATATTTTTTAACAGTGAGAGTAATTAACCACTAGAACAATTTACCTAGGGTTGTGGTGAATTCTCTATCACTAACAATTTTTAAATCAAGAATGGATGTTTTTCTAAAAGATATTCTCTAGGAATTATTTTGGGGAAGTTCTATGGCCTGTGGTATGAAGGAGATCAGACTAAATGATCACAGTGTTCCCTTCTGGCCTTGGAATCTACAAAACCAAATGAAGAAGAAGAAGAAAAAAATGGAAAGTGGTAGCCCAATTAAGGAACGTTTTTGTTGTTGTTTTTAAAGACGCACTCTACTGTGCTCTTTTAACAAATATTTTTATTTTATACCCTAATTAGTTAGACCTTTGCCTGCTTTTAGAGGCCTAAAGGTTGCTCATAACAAAGGAAATTGGTCTTTTACTTTTAGAGAGAAAATGTAATAAAATATATACTGCAATCAAACAGGGGTTATTTCATTTGTATTTAGTGCTCAGATATAAAGTTGGGCTTCTTGACCTCTGTAAAATCAGATTAGAATGTTTCTCTCTTTCCTTAGTTACAGTTCCATAGTTAACAGGAGATGCAAGATGAGGTAAAACAGAAACAAGTTAGTTAGCCTAATGTAAAACCATGAGCTAAGTTTATACAAAAACAAGTGTTTATTAAAAAAACAAAACAAGAGCTGACCTATATACACACACAATATAAAGAAAAAAATGTGTCAGGAATAACTTTTGTAACCAAAACACAATTACAAGCCTTTACCCTAAATGCAGTACCATAAAATGTCCTCCCAAAACTCTCCCCAAATATTAGGTTCTTTCTACACTGCAAAATTTACTATTTTGGGGCAATGTATTACAATAAGATTGTGTGCCAACTACTGTACATTACAGCACAGTTTGGACTTCATATGTGGGAAGAACCAAATCATGTTGGGACCATACTACAGAACCTGCGCACCCACAAAGGCTGTATTATAAAATGGTTGTGTCCCTGCTGTATTATAACACATTGCTCCAGCACAGTAAATTCTGCAGTGTAGACAGGAGGCAAGCCGTAGAAAAGGTGACGGTAGGGCTTAGGGAAATAGATTAAGGTCTAGTAATTGGCTTTTGATTACAAAGTTATTCTTGAAGTTCTTTTTCTTTACATAGTGATTTTCCTTCAGTTTTGGGGGAATTTCCAAATCTTAAATCTTTCAGATCATTTCAAGAAGAGGTTCAGATGTAAGACTCCAAGCTCTCTATGCTATACAGAATATTTCACCTTTTCTCTTCAAACCCTCCACCACCTTGCAGTTTAGTGCAGAAAACCAAACATCCTTTCTGTGTAGCTCTTAGCTCCCTACCTGAATCTGGGGGGAATTAGATACACAAAAATGATGCATTGAAACTGCACCAGTGTGTTGCCACACAAATGTCATGTGGCCATCTCTTTAGATTCTACAGCAGCTGGCTGCAACACTCCTGCAACATAAACTGCTCAAATAAAAATATGACATTACAGATTAGAAGACTGCCTACTGGAAAAATGTTTAAATGGTCAGAACGAAACAAACATATATACCATCAATTGTTTTTTCTACTATATTTGCTACATTGAAGATATTTTTGTTAAACAAGGCCTTAACTCCTTTTTAGTTCATCTTCTCTTCCTACCTGATTCTTGAGTGAAGAAACTAAGCTGTGTTTACAGCAGCATGCTGTTGCTTATGGAAATATACGTGGGGTTCCAAATTCAGTATTACTGCTCCATGGAAGGATCTGGTAGAAAGAAAAGATGGCCTGGGACAGGGGAAGCCTTTGTTTAAATTACATCTTAGAAATAACAGCAAAAGCTACCTTGGAAAGAAACACAGAAAATGGTGTGGTAAGTAAATTGCTTTTGTCAAATGTTTACCCTGTCATGTAAAAGTCCTTCTTAAGAGATTTGTAAAGGAGATTACCTTGATTTCTTGTGGCAGCTTTAGCCAGCGTACCCCCGGGAGATTGTCTAAAAGCAATGCACTGCAGCTATCATAGTGCTGAGCACTGGGGCTGGTGTTTGAGTTGAGTCTGGCAGGCTGAATTGCTCGCTGGAAGAACAGGTTGAAAAAATGATCCAAGCGGGAAATGTTTTCCACCTGGCAAAAAGCACTGAACAAACATGAACTGGAAGTTAGAATAACATCGAGAGACTGGTACCTTGTTTGTATAATTGTCTATGCTATAGTAGATGCTTCAAAGGAGGATACTCCATTTGGATTAAAACAAAACAAACAAAAAACCCACTCAGTGTTCAACAACAAAAAACACAAGGTTGTTACCCAGAATAAAAACAGGTTTGCTAGGAAAGCAAGTGGTACTTGTTAATACCAATAGTTCTGCAGTTTACATCTTACAGCAAATTGCAGATTTTGAAATAAGGCTCTAAAAAACATTCATCTCTTTGGTGACCTGGATGACTCTACCTGCTCCTTTTCTTTAGACATTTAATTATTTTTTAGTTTACCTGCCATTGTTGACTACTGTTTAATTGATGTCAACCAAAACAATTTTAAATAAAAAAGATTATACTATAGCATGTTCTTCATATTACCTTCAGAAAATGAGAAAAAATTCTACTATTCCAAATGTCTCCTAAAGTTGTACCAAAATAAACTGATTTATCCATCATAGTCAGTGTTTCTTTTCTGAGATACATGTACGTAGCTGCTAGTATATCTTTGAAAATTGCCAATGTATAAGAAGTGGTGTGTGCATACTTATTGGAGTAAACAGGAGACCCGATGTCATGTCAAATTATTCTGCCTAGAACACAACACATTTTTTTTTTGCTCTTTAACACAGGAATAGAAATAACTATTATGATTTTCACACTGAAATTAATACAGTTATACTAACATCGGCCCTTGGCATTATTATTGAAAATTGCAGTAGCATTCAAAATGTGCTAGGTGACTTCTGAACACAGAGTAAGACAGTCCCTGCCTCAAAGAAAGTTAAAAATTACGGACTGTACATTTTAGTAAAAATCTAATAATGTGATCCACCCAAAAGTCTACAAGAATAGGTCCCAGTGGCTTCAATGGAACTTCTGACATGCCTAAAGTTAAGCACACGTGTAAGTCTTTGCATGATCAGGACCAAAGCTGTTTAAAATTTTTTTTAAATACTGCTTATCAAAGAAGGTTAAAAGAATTTTATTAGTGCAAGGTTGGAACAAAAACAGACAACAACATACAGACATCAGGCTTCCAGTGCTATAGAATCCAGTGCAAAGCCATATAAATACAAAAAGCAAAACACTTGGTGTAGAAGCTTGCTCTGTCTGAGAGTTAACCTCAAAATTAGTTATTACAAATAAATCCTTTGGAAGCACTTACCTGTCCAAAGAACCATACATAAATTTTAAGGTTCTGACAACATCTGTAATCATGTTCCTTAGCTGAGAAAGAGGCACACTAGCAAAACAAAACAAAATAAAAAAACCACTTTAAACTGTGTTTACAATATGATGAAATGCATCACGGATAAAGAGAGGGTGAATTTCTTTATTGCTGCTGGCCTCACTGATTCACAATTTCTAATCCACACACAAAATAGAATAGCCTGTCTCCACTTCATAGAAACTAAAAACGGAGTAGCTCTATTCAGTCATTCAATGTATTTCACTGCTGATGCCATGTCCTTGACAGTACATTTTCTAGTGTCTTGTCTGGTCTAGTTTTAAAAATCCCAAGATATTGAGTTTCCATCACTTGCTTTTGGAAAATACTCGAACACTTCTCAGCAACTATTTAATACCAAAGCGCTGTAATAAGGTCCCTTATTTTTTGACAATTCTTTTTACAAAATATACCACTTACCATTTTACTAGTATAGTTTGATGTGTTATAATAAGTAAAAAATAATACAATTGTCAAAAGGAAAGGCATATTTGAATAAAGTTTATTTGCTTACTAATTTGCAAAGTTCAGTCCTTTATAATGGGTCTCAAGATAAGTAGTGTTGATAAGCAGGGTCCTACAGTAACAGTAATACTTAGCATTTCATAGAGTTTTTAAAACATTAATTATGCCTTAGAACATTCCTTTCAGATGGGACTTCCTCTTCCCCTGCAGGGTCTGCTCCAGGAGCAGGGTCAGATCCACCTCTGGGAACCTCTCCCGGTTGCAGGAAGCTCTGCGGCTGCTGGCTGGGACAGACCCTGACCCTGGCGGGAGGCTGCAACCCCAACTGTCAGCCCTCCCCAGCACATGGAAAGGCTGTGGCCCCAGCTGTCAGCCCCTGACCCAGGAGGAAAGGCTGTGACCCCAGTTGTCACACCCCCATTCTCCCAAGTGGAGAGGCTGCTGCCCCAGCTGTCAGCCCCCAAACTGGGTGGAGAGGCTGCGGCCAAAACTGTCACCCCCATTCCCCTGCACAGAGAGGCTGCAGCTCAAGCGGTCACCTCTCCCTCCAATGCATAGAGGCTGCGGCTTGAGCTGTCATCCCCTCCCTCACACAGAGAGGCTGCAGTTGAGCTGTCACCCTTCCCCTGCCTGGAGAGACTGTGGCTCAAGCTGTTACCCCCCATTGTGGAGAGGCTGCAGGCCCAGCTGTCAGTCCCCGACCCAGGCAGGAAGCTGCCGGGAAAACACAGATGTATGGTAACCCACCTTCCCATACCCTGTGACCTTCACTTCTGCACAGCTGCTGGTGGTGACGCTGACTTTAAAACTCGGCGCCCGGCCAGCAGCCGCTGCTCTCTGGCTGCCCAGCTCTGAAGGCAGCGCCCTTGCCAGCAGCAGCGCAGATGTAAAGGTGGCCATCCCACAATCCCCCTACAATAACCTTACAACCCGCTCAAAACCCTCTTTTGGGTCGGGACCCCCATGGTAACAACACTGTGAAATTTCAGATGTAAACATCTGAAGCTGTGAAACTGACTATTTTAAAAATCCTATGACCGTGAAATTGACCAAAATGGACTGTGAATTTGGTAGGGTCTTAAGCATACACTACATACTTAAATAGTAATATACAATAGTTTTCCTTTAAGTGACTTACTCATGGTCACACAGAGATCAGTGGACTCTCAGAGCTGGGAAAAAAAAACTTGGGAGTTCCTGCCTCACAGACCATGCACTCACTATTATTGTTATTTATATAGCAGTAGCACCTACAGACCCCAATCAGGATTGCAGCCCCATTGTGCTAAACTCTGTATACTCAGCTAAAGAATAGAGTCCCTGCTGCAAAGAGATTACAATTCAAATCAGATACATCACATTAACTATAATTTTTTTCCACACAAATAGCAGTTTTTGTTCAGGGGATTTCAAGTATTCATAAAAGTCACTATTTTTTTCAGTGACAACCTAGTTCTGTCAAGTTCTTGGCAGTGATTTTCCATACACCGCAAGCTGAATAATTCCTACATAGGTGCAGTTACCAGCCATACAACTGAAAACATAGCTCTATACATATATTAAAGTGACATAAGAAAGTTACTATTCCCAGGTCTTTGCACACTTCAATCATCTTCTAAAAAATAAACATGCTATGCTTAAAACTCACCTTTCTGCTGGAAGGCCAATCACAAGCAACTTGTCAGATTCTTTCCAGTAAACCACCTGAACCAGTTTCCCACATAAAAAAAGGGATGAGCTAGAAAAATTAAGCCAGAAGAAAACGTTTACTTAGGCTTTATGAAGGGTCATCATTTATTCTGAATGTTAATATATAAAGCTTCATGCTCACTTAAATACTGAGTATTCAGCTGGGTCATACAATTGCATTTATAATTATGGAATTTGAAGTGCACACTCTACAAGTTATTTGTAAGGTAATCATCTACTGTACACTAGATTTTTTAAACAAATTGATAGGGATAATGGGAAAACATAACAATAAGATCTATTTCTTAACATTTCCACAAACGGTTACCGAAAAAACTGCTAGGTATCTTTACTTTTTTTCTAAATACAGCAGAATACTGGAACACACTAAAGAAAAGGCAAAGAAAAAAATTTCTGGAGAGTGCAAACAAATTAGAAATATTGTCCAGTTTTAAATTCAGATGTATTTATACCAGTGATTTTTGCAAAACACACTCAGGTTAGTCCAGTGGGCACTGGGGACAGTCAAAATTCTCTACCATGTGGGAGCTCCAAAAGGCTCTGTCCCCTCTCAGGCTAGAAAAATGCCTTCTGGAGCTACAAGGAGAGCAGCCACCGAACCACCCTTTAACAGCTCTCCTCTGGTCTTTGCCTCCTCATTGTCTCTTCCCGATTTCTTTGGAGTGGCTACTGATAAGAGGGATGCTAGCTTTGCACTGCCAAACTGGGCCAGGAATAGACCACCGGAGTATAAATATCTGAACAAAATGTGTCACTGCACAGTAACATGCAGAGCATGCTGTTAATAGTAATGAGCTTATAGACAGTAGCACTTCACATCCAACATACCTTAAAACCCGCCATATAAACTGTAACTTTGTATGAGCTGTATATACAGGAATTGGTTCTTCAACCACTGAAATGCAGTCATTTGTATTTAATAGTACAAAGCAATACTATTGTACATAAAAGAGTTTCAGATAGAAATGCAGAATACTTTTTCCAGTGGAAACTACAGGGAGAATTTAGCCAGGCCAAGTATAATGACCAAGACACCAGGGTTACAGCTCCTAATGTTACAAAATAGGCCTTGGGACAAACTACCACAAATGGAAAGGACTTGCTTTATGTTCCAACCAAAAGACTCCTGAAGTGACTCCATGCCCCATGTAGGAACCAAGTACTATGTCAGAGAGATGAATGCCATCTCTTTCTGAACTATTAAGAAAAATAAGAAAGGAATACTTGTGGCACCTTAGAGACTAACAAATTTATTTCAGCATAAGCTTTCGTGGACTATAGTCCGCTTTGTCGGATGCATAGAATGGAACATAAAGCGGGACAATATTTATACATTCAGAGAAACATGAAAAGGTGGAAGTAACCATACCGACTGTAAAAGGCTAATTAATTGAAAGGAACTGTTATCAGTTGGAAAGAAACTTTTGAAGTGATAATCAGCATGGCCCATTACAGACAGTTGACACAAAGGTGTGAAGAGTATTTAACTGGGGGAAATAGATTCAATTAACGTAATGACTGAGCCATTCCCGGTCTATATTCAAACCTAAGGTAATGGTATCTAGTTTGCATATTCATTCAAGTTCGGCAGCTTCTCGTTGGAGTCTGTTTTTGAAGTTTTTCTGTTGCAAAATTGCCACCTTCAACCTCTCTGATCACTCCGTGACAGACTTAAAGTGTTCACCTAAGGCTTTTGAATGTGATGATTCCTGATGTCAGATTTGTGTCCATTTATTCTTTTGCGTAGAGACTGTCCAGTTTGGCCAATGTACATGGCAGAGGGGCATTGCTGGCACATGATGGCATATATCACATTGGTAGATGTGTAGGTGAACGAGCCCCTGATGGTGTGGCTGATGTGATTAAGTACTATGATGGTGTCACTTGAATAGATATGTGGACAGAGTTGGCATCGGGCTTTGTTGCAAGGATAGGTTCCTGGGATAGTGTTTTTGTTGTATGGTGTGTGGTTGCTGGTCATCTAATCCATACTTTTTTAACTTGCTGGCAAGAATACTGTGGGAGACTGTATCAAAAGCTTTGCTAAAGTCAAGATATATCACATCCACCGCTTTCCCCATATCCACAGAGCCAGTTATCTCATCATAGAAGGCAATCAGATTGGTCAGGCATGACTTGTCCTTGGTGAATCCATGTTGACTGTTCCTAATCACCTTCCTCTCCTCCAAGTGCTTCAAAACAGATTCCTTGAGGACCTGCTCCATGATTTTGCTGGGAACTGAAGTGAGGCTGGCAGGTCTGTAGTTCCCTGGGTTCTCTTTCTTCCCCTTTTTAAAGATGGGCACTATATTTGACTTTTTCCAATCCTCCGGGACCTCCTCCGATTGCCACAAATTTTCAAAGATAATGGCCAATGGCTCTGCAATCACATCAGCGAACTCCCTCAGCACCCTTGGATGCATTAGATCTGGACCTATGGACTTGTGCACGTCCAGCTTTTCTAAATAGTCCTTAACCTGTTTTTTCACTACTGAGGGCTGCTCACCTCCTCCCCATACTGTGTTGCCCAGTGCAGCAGTCTGGGAGCTGACCATGTCTGCGAAGACCAAGGCAAAAAAAAGCATTGAGTACTTCAGCTTTTTCCACATCATCTGTCACTGTGTTGCCTCCCCCATTCAGTAAGGGTCCCACACTTTCCCTGACCTTTTTTTTTTGCTAAGTTACTTGTAGAAACTCTTCTTGTTACCCTTCAGATCCCCTGCTAACTGCAACTCCAACTGTGCCTTGCCCTTCCTGATTACATCCCTGCATACTCTAACAGTATTTTTATACTCCTCCCTAGTCATCTGTCCAAATTTCAACTTCTTGTAAGCTTCCTTTTTGAGTTTAAGCTCACTGAAGGTTTCACTGTTAAGCCAAGCTGATCGCCTGCCATATTTGCTATTCTTTCTGCACTTCGGGAAGGTTTGTTCCTGCGCCCTCAATAAGGCTTCTTTAAAATACAGCCAGCTCTCCTGGACTCCTTTCCCCCTCATATTAGCTTCCCAAGGGATCCTGCCCATCAGTTCCCTAAGGGAGTCTAAGTCTGCTTTTCTGAAGTCCAGGGTCTGTATTTTGCTACTCTCCTTTCTTCCTTTTGTGAGGATCCTGAACTCAACCATCTCCTGGTCACTGCTGCATAGGTTACCACCCATTTCTACTTCCCCTACCAATTCTTCCCTGTTTGTAAGCAGCAGGTCAAGAGGAGCATGGCCCCTAGTTGGTTGCTCCAGCACTTGTACCAGGAAGTTGTCCCCAACACTCTCCAAAAACTTCCTGGATTGTCTGTGCATTGCTGTATTGCTCTCCCAGCAGATGTCAGGGTGATTGAAGTTCCTCATTAGTACCAGGGCCTGTGATCTGGAAACTTCAGTTAGTTGTCTGAAGAAAGCTTCATCTACCTCATCCTTCTGATTCGGTGATCTATAGCACATGCCCACCACAACGTCACCCTTGTTGTTCTTGCCTCTAAACTTAACCCAAAGACTCTCAACAGGCTTTTCTCCAGTTTCAAACTGGAGCTCTGAGCAATCATACCGCTCTTACATACAATGCAGCTCCTCCACCTTTCCTCCCGTACTTCCTGAACAGTTTATACCCATCCATTACAGTGTTCCAGTCATGTGAACTGCCCCACCAAGTTTCTGTTATTCCAATCACATCATAGTTCCTTGATTGTGCCAGGACTTCCAATTCTTCCTGCTTGTTTCCCAGGCTTCTTGCATTCGTGTACATGCACCTAAGATAACTAGCCGATTGCCCTACTTTCTCAGTATGAATCAGGAGGCTTCCCGTCTTGTACCCTCCTCCTTGTGTTTCCTCCCGGTATCCCACTCCCCCACTTACCTCTGGGTTTAAGATATCACTGTATCAAAGTGAAATAAATTCATAAAGAGTTTAGTTTAAAACTTAAAAAAGCAATTAATTTCCGTTTTCAAGCTGTCTCTCCATGATTAAATCACTCTATTTTGATCAAATATGTATATTGTATAATAGTCATTAGTGAGTTAATATAGAATTAAAGATCACTGTCATTCACCAGCACAAGAGTGACCGCCATAGTGTTCTCCAGCTTAAGGTATTTTAATGTTCTTTACAAACAAAAAGTTAGATACTCGTAGTGCAGTAAATATGTATAGAAAACACAGCAATTCATTATATTCTCAGCAACAACTCATACATGAAGAGAAGTGAAAATCAAAAGCTACTTTTCTGACTAAGGAAATGTTGGACAGAATACTGGTATTTTCTATTACCTTTTTCAAACAATATGTCACAGCCCCTAGAAGCCATCAGAAATGATTTTACACTTTAATTTTTCATCTAAAATTGAGAAATACAGTACTTTATCAGCAAAAGTAGGTCTAAGTGTTCATGGATTTTGTAACCTTTTCTGGAGGGCACAAGAATAGAGAATGTGTAGGACATCTAGAAATAAGTTGCCCTGTTTTAAGATGTTCTTAGACAGTTTGGAGCTGTCAGAAAATGCCTCTGTGGGAGAATCTCCATTCAGCGTCCATAAGGATTTGCAAGAAAATCATATAATTACTGGCTATGACTGATGAAGTGTGAGTCAAAGTACTGATACCTATATAGAATGTAAGAGGATGAAAGGGAGAACATATGTGCAAGTGCAAGAATTAGTGGTAAGTGTCTGAGGCCTAAAATATGCAGACTAGGTATATGCTAATGGTTTGTGAATAAATGAAGCAAGAAAGCAGAGAATACTAGAAAAGAGAAGCTACAGTAAAGGGAGAAGCATTTTCACAATTTTTATAGGCTAGACTGTTATATCATGGTTAGAGCAGGAGGCTGCAATTCCTCAACCCAAGGGCAGAACACCCAATTGTGTCAAGGAAGCAAGATGGGAACAGAATAAAAAAGCAATTATTGAATTAATCAAAACTAGCAAATATTAACTGTTTTGTAAGCACAAAGTGCCAGAAGCACTTCAACAACATAAGACAGGAGGAAAACTTAACCTAAATGTGCTAAGATTGCCTCAAAAAGGGAAAGAGGTTTTCATTATTATTTATTGCTTGAATTGTGCTAGTGCTAGACACTGCACAAATACAGAACAAAAAGACGGTTCCTGCCCCAAAGAGCTTACATTGCAGGACATAATCTTCATGTTGCTTTAAAAAGCAAAAAACTCTCCTCCTCCCTTAACTCCAACCAAACTAACTTTAAAGAAATGCTGTTAAGTAAATAAAGATTTTAAGTGGAGGCCTTAGTCTCAGTCTGGTACATGCTGCTGATGTTCAGCCTGAATAAACTATACTTCAATTGAATCAATAAATTGCCAGAGCATTAGAATGCATTCACCCACAGAGGTGGGTGACACAGAAAGGGAGGTGTAGGGAGACAGAAAGAAAAGGCAGAGAAGATGACAAAATAACATAAAAATATTAAAAACAATGCTCGATTTTCTCAGCAGTTTAATGTTTTGATGCTTAAAAAAAAGAAGCACCATAGCATCTATCTAAAATGCTTAGAGCAAAATGGAAGGGTACAGTGCCCAATATCTTTACTATTTATACTACATCAACAACAAAGTGATGGCTGAAGTCAATGTATTTACATTTTTACATGTGCATATAAACACAAATACAAAGCACCTGTAGTGGCTCCAAAGATAAGGCTTACAGCACAATTTACTTTTATATCTATTTTCTATGAAGAAGATTTTTGATATGAATATTTATATGAATAAGTTACCTATTTTAGAATCAGGTTAATACAGAAACTAATGCTTTCCACAATTTCTCTAACAATGACCCATGACAACCTGATAAAATATAAACCAATATTTAAATAAAGTAAAATGAAGAAGGACAGTTAGCATTACGTTAAATGCTCCATCTTAGGTACTGAAGTTCACGCCTTGTTGAAGAAGCAGAATTCAGACCTTCATTGCTATTTTTTGGCAGGAGTCAGTTTTCTGTAAGACTTAACAAGGCATCAGCATATTTTTAGGTAGCTGTGCCTAGTCTACTGAAAAAGGTAGAGACCTACATTTTTTATTAAATGAAATCTTTGAATTTTCAGAATGTAGTAAACACTTTGGAGTCCCTATAAAATCACTAGTTCTACCAGTTTTGTACTTAAACAAACAACAAGACTTTCTCCTGATGCTAAGGGCAGGTGGTGTGTTGTTGTGATTTTTGAGCACTCCATTGTGGGTTTTCAGTTAGGCCTTTACAGTCTCCACCATGGAAGATGTTCCAGAAGTGACTTGAGACTAACAGCCCACTATCCATGTCCAGCTCTCTGTGCTGGGAGAGCTGTAGTCTGCATCTGTCAAACTGGGCAAGGGGATATACACTGTGTAGTCAGAAATGAATTGTTTACAGACACTTCTCCCTTCTTAAAAATAAAAATCACCCTTTAGTTTAGACCAAGATTAGAACATTTCAACCCAAAAGGAGAATTTTTCAGAATTCAGAGTGACCGCGGTCACAGAGGATGCTCCCTCACCCTGGATTTCTCTTTGCAAGTAGACTTCACACCCTCTTACCTAAGTTCACCACAATGTACTTTATTTACAAAGACATATGCAGCTTCATTTCCCATCACCATAAGGTTTCCCCCAAACTTTAGTGTAGCTCTAGGCATGGGGGGAAAGGGTGCGGAGAGAGATCTCAACCTCTCTGAAATCCTAGGTTTCTTTGCCTTTCCTTCCAACCCTCCCTTCCTATCTTCCATTTTACAGTCCCCAGCTGATGAGCTGAATCTCTTTGTTAACTTTTAATCACCCAGTCCTAATCAATTATCTTCCAGCTTGGCCCATGCGGGGACACTTAAAAAGTGCAAAGAGCAATGAGCTAGCCCTAAGCTACTCCAACTTCGTCACACCCTCACTTAGGTACATCAAGCATCTGACATGGACATCCAATGTCAGAAAGGCCACTATCTATGATGCATACCTCTTAAACCTGGCTCTCTTTGGATTCCCCATGAAGCTGGTAGATGAGTTTAACTGCTAACCATACCAACAAAAAAACCCCATCCGAAACAACTAGATAATTTTATTTTAATTATGCTATCTATACTAACTATATTACTTGTTAAACTAAGGCACTCAATATTTATTTTGAGAGAAGGATCCGGAGAGGTTCACATCCATATGCTGCAGCAGATGGAAGGAACTAAGGTGACAGAGGGCCCCACGCCCCCTTTAACAGCTTTGCCTTCAAAAGTTTGGGAATGCTGAGGAAAGAGGTAAGTGGGATGCACCAGTGCTCTAATAGGCACTGCTATGAGAAGGTTCCAACATCTGAACTGCAACAGCTGGTGCTTCCCAGGAGTGGGAATATGCAGAGGACACTCAAAGAAGTAATAACGAGTTGCATAAACTGGAAAAGGTCATAGCCTTTCCATCACACTTAGGTCTTATCTACATAGGAAAGATTTTTCTGTGTAACATCAGGTGTAAATTTCAACGAATGTAGTTACACTAGCATAACAGTCCCCCTCCCCACCATGTAGATACCTTTATTTTGGTACAACAGTGCCTTTTTTCAATTTAGCTTATGTTGCTTTGGAAGGGTTTTAACCTGAACTAGAAAAAGGCACTCACACCAGAATAAGACTGTCCACACTGAGGATTATATGAGTATAATGATATACTTGTATAGCTGGTAAAACTTTCCAATGCTTCCTTAGAAAATGGCTGACAACAGCAGTTCTTGTGCTAAATGCTTTTTTGTGCACACGTGGATATATTGTACCATCCAGAACCTACCCATGTTATAGACCAGGAACATCAGTCACAGAAGATTACCACTTATAACCAGTTCACTGTGACAGGCTTGATACTTGGGGCTGGTCCACACTGGGGGGCGGGCGGTGTGTGGGATCGATCTAAGATACGCAACTTCAGCTACGTGAATAACGTAGCTGAAGTAGAATATCTTAGATCAATTTTTAAAAGTACTTACCCCAGTCCACACGGCAGCAGGCAGGCTCCCCCGTCGACAGCGCTTCCTCCGCTCGCGGAGCTGGAGTTCCGGTGTCAACGGGGAGCGGCTCTGAGATCGATTTATCGCGTCTAGACGAGACACGATAAAATCGATCCCAGAACATCGATCACTACCTGCCAAATCGGGCAGGTAGTGTGGACGTAGCCTTAAACACTTATGGACTGATGTGACTGGCACAGAACATATAAATCAGGGGTCAAGAGGGAGTAACAAAGTAAAAATGGAACCTAGTTCTAGTTTGTGAAGATGGCTGATCCTCATTATCTCTTCTTTTCCTTCACTGGCTTCCTATTCCCAAAGATTTCTTCTTCCCATTTTTATACGGCTTCATTAACTTCTCTCTACCTTACATATAACCAGGGTCCCATGTATTCTCTGGCCACATCAACATTTGGAGGTAGGGGTGTGATTCCCAGCTCATGGAGACATACTTTCACTAGCTCTCATTGAACTAGTGCGATAACAGTAATAGTGCAGTCATGGTAGCACTGGCAGCAGTGGCATGGGCCAACCACCCTCACTATGTACCCAAGAGGTCAAGGCTGGTTTGTAGTTAGGGTAGCTAGCTCATGCTGCTGCTTGCCATGGCTCGTGCTACCATGACTATACTACTATTTTTAGCTATGTAAGCTAGTGAGAGTATGTCTATGTGAGCCGGGAATCACACCCCCAGTTCCAAGTGTAGGCCTACTCTCAGATTCTAAGGCTGTGGAATTTGCCAAGCAAATGTGTTCTACAGTTTAAGCTTTCAGTTTTTAAAACTATTATGCCCCAGATTTTATGGCTGAGAAAAAAATCTTGAACTTGAAATGTGAACTAAGCTTAAAACTGTTGCAATCTAGTCTTCTTGAGTCTGCAAACAGTCTGAAAATAATGGGTGAGATTCTGTGCTGCACCTCTAAAAATGACGTAGTTATGTGCTGAGAATACAAAAATCTTTGACAAATCAAAAACAAACAAAAACTTGTGAAATAAAATTAATTTAATATCAAAATTAATAAATAGGAGTTTATGTACCAACTTATCACTCATTTTCATATGTAACTGAGTTAATTTAAATTAAGCTGCTACAGACTGTCCAGTCTACCTTACTAAAATGATACAGAATCCAGGAATCTTGCTAAAGAATTTAGATCAAGCTTGACTGGGAGTTCATAAGACCAGATCCTGTGATACGTTAAATATTGTACTAAATTTATAGCCACTGAGACCTAAAGCAAAGAAACAGCCCAATATCACATAACCATTCGCGGTACAGCCACATTAGGCAGACCAACTTCAAGCAGGCTATACCAACTAAAACATTACTGATTAGAAGATAAACTCATTCTTGTTTTGAATAACAAAGCCTGATGTACAGATGTTTTCTTCAGTATAAATAAAAAGAAACGGAAGTTAGAAAATAAATGAAAAGGTTTTGTATTAAGTTGAAAATACTGTTACCTGATAATTTGGGCTCCAGTCACATTTTCTAGCATATCACAGAGAGTGAGAAATATTCCTCTCACACTTTTCAGCTTTTGGGATGCTTCTGATATGGGGTATTGGTAAAGAATTTCTTGCTGTCAGGATATCAAATTATTAGTTAGTTAAGCAAAAGAAAAGATTGCTAAGGAAAAAGTATATGCACAACATGAGTTATTTTAGACCTGAAAACTTTTATCACATACCTTCCCAGTATGTTATCTAGCACTGGTTTGTCAGGGCATTTCCAGACCTTGCTACAAACTTGCAAAGTTTTTAAGCATGTGCATATATGTGTTTGTAAAAAAGGTTTTTGTAAAACTTTACTATGAGGGCAAATATATACAAAAATTAAAAACAACATATTGCAGAATTTCACATCTTAAAAATATTTTTGTCATTTTAAAAGACAATAGTCCAGTGGAATCAGATTTGTTCGTGTTTGTACAGCAATCTGAACATGTAATCTGGCCCTTAAATGGAAATCTGTGAACCCCTTACTCACAATGGCGAGCATTTACTCACACTAAAGAGCCACAGACGTCTTTATTTTTCAATTATGAGCTGTGGGTTCACAGCCCCTCTAAAGATCAGGCCCTAAACTACAACATAAATACACGGCTTTTCTACACATACATCACTGATTATATATTTATATATAAAGCAAGATATTAGTAGGTACGTACTGAAAACATTCATAGGTCATTAACAAATATGGTGCTGAGCATGCAATTGTTTACACGTGGGTGAACAGGAGCAGAAGTCTGCCTGAGGGCAAGAAATTGCAGACTTAGTAATTGTAGGGGTAATAAATCTTTAGGTAAATGATTTTATCTGATTCTTTCCAGTCTTTTAAATTCCTAGGTTCTTTACGGGAAATGCTGTAGTTACCTATTTTACATAACGGTTATATTAATTACTTCAGAAACCTTTAACTTAAAGCACTTTTGTGTGGGAATAATAAACTAAAGGATAATGTCCACATACTTGGTGCAGTTTGTCAACCCATGAAATGTACAGTGCTAATAACTGATACCTATAGAGATACTGAAACCTATACAGTGTTTTCAATCTTTACTAGATGGCCCGGAAATAATCTAATTGAAATATCAAGTCTACCCAAGATAGAGAGGCCAGGAGATAGAAAATTTAATTTTTAATAGTTTCTTAACAAATTAAAGCAACAGTGAAGTCATTAACTTTTTTATTTTATATGACAAAGCACATCCAGACTGTGCCAAAATTTTGTTGGGAAATTTTCCTTTCAATCAGATTAAAAGAATTTCAAGTCTCACTATTGAGAGAACTGGCAAGCTCTGCCACTCTCATTCAATTTAATTAGCTCTATTTTAAATACTTGTTTGCAACAAGGATTTTCTGCATCAACCTTTCATCAAGGAAAAAAAACCTTTTCTAATTACAGCACTGCAATGGGTTAGAAAAAAAAAATCTTTTCTTTCCCAATGAACAGAGACCTTTACACTGTTCATTTGAGGAAATAACTATACACTTTCCCAGGGAGAGAAAAGACAAACGTAACAAAAGATCCCAGCAGCACCATCTATATATTAATGAGTTAGTAAGGTTTAGTACCTATCACCACACAAGCAGATCAGTTGTCTTCCAAGCAAGTTGAAAAGTGTCATTTTGACTAAATGGTGCAAAGGCCAAGGACAATTGAATTAATAAATGTCCAAGTTGTTCATCTTAAAAGAATACAATATTTTCTGAACAGAACACTAAAATATTGCATGGAAATATTCTTTTGTCAGTAAATCCCACCTCTTCTATTTCCATTATCCTCGCTTCTCATATAATGAACTGCAAAGAAACAGTTTGCTTTAATCAGAACAGTCTTGGCACCAAGAAAGATGGCTGAAAGGACTCCTGTCAAAATAGAGCTGAACAGCTAAAAACCTCCCACAACCTTCAAACACAGGACACTGACAAAGGATGTTTTAAGTTGTCCTTACACCGCAGTGAAAGGAGACAATAGTGTGCTGCTTTGCTGTACACAAGAAGACTGTGAGCTCTGCAAGATTCATTCAAAAGCTATTAAAATGGGAACTATTACTGCCAAATTTACATGGTAAGTATTTGTAAAAGCCAACAGGGTCTCATTAGTTGCTCAATAATGCTTGCTTTACATAAAAACTAAACAATTTCTTCCAATACTGATATCAATCATTTAGAAAAGACATGAATAACATTATTCTCTTAAAACATGAAATCACTGGAAGACGGTCCAAGTACAGAAATCTGTTACAATGGAATGGAATATTTACTCTGTTCTAAAAAGCCCGAGACCCAACCTACCAGCTGAAGCCATGATTACACGGAAGACTAATTTCCCTGTAGGCAGATGACTTTTACATTATGATACAACAGCCAGAGTTCTGTGAGGCTTAGGATTCTTTAATTCTGCTTTTGAGTGCCCAGGGCTCATAAGTGGGAGAAACTAGTATAAATTGCCATTATTTACTAATGAGGCTAATATGTGATCTGCACACAAAATCAGCCACAAGATAGAGATAAAAAGCCCATTAAAGGATCACTTATAGAAGACAGATAGATAAGTTTCTTCATTTCTAATCCAAACTACTGTAAACTCTAGAGTCCGGAACAGCATATCCTTATTCATTCATTGTTAATATGATAACATTAAGGACAATTTTCTCCAAAAGGCATTGTGTTCTTTTGGTTAAGGAGTGTGTTTTTAAGAGCTCAATTGTGCCATTTAGGGGTGCCCGCTGGGGTTGCTCAGAGAAGAATTTATCCCTGGAACGTAGAGGGAGCAGTCCAGTTGCAACCTCTTTTTCAAGGGTGTAGTGTACTACTCCTTATGCTGTGCCAGGCCTGCATCACAGAAAAGTGTGGAGAAGGGATAGGATAATGGTGCCATGTGGGGTAGCGAGGGAGTGGCACTCGCATACCCAAGCACAGGGACTGTAACTGTGCAACATCTAACTACCTCCTAATGAGGAAACTAGTAGCTCTGAAACCAGATAAGCCTTGGTTATCCTTGTGTTTTTCACTATTTTAGTAAACTTAAGTTCATATGTTTCACCAAGACAATGCTGCCTCTTTCTTTATAAGACAACTGTCTCTAGCTTTACCATATAGTCCATATTGGATGAATGGGGATAAGAAGCTGCAGCATAAGATTTTGAAAAGAAAAATTAACCATTTGCAACATGTTGTAAGTGAACTTTGATTAAGCTTCTTATTTTTATTCCATTGCCAGTTGAGAGTACCTTATACATTCTTATTGTGGGAAAATACCGAAGTGAGAAATGTTCTGAGATTTTCTGTACATTAATGGGAGAAGTCTTAGGTTTCAAAAAACAGCAGAAAGTGAACTAGAGTGGTCCTGAAGGATTTATAAAAGACATTTATATAAACTACTTTGTACCATAGCCACCTCTGATATTGAAAGTGTAATCTCCTAAATGATATGAGAGAGGCTTGAAAAGCAAAGCTTACAGCAGGGGCTCTCAAACTTCATTGCACCACGACCCCCCTTCTGACAATAAAGTTACTACATGACCTCGGGGGGGGCGGGGGGGGGGGGAGGGGAAGAGGGGGCACATCGGAGCTTGAGCCGTGCCGCTCTGGGTGGGGAAAAAGGGGGCTGCAGGCCAAGCCCAGCCGCCCCCGGTGGGAGGAGAGGGGGCTGTAGCCCGAGACCCATTGCCCCTGGATGGACCAGGTGGGCGTGGAGCTCAGGCTTCAGCCCTGGGTCCCAGCAAATGTAATGCTGGCCCTGGTGACCCCATTAAAATGGGGTCGCGACCCACTTTGGGATCCTGACCCACAGTTTGAGAACTGCTGGCTTACAGTATTATAATGTAGCCTTTATCCCAATGGGAGTGGGAGGGTAAGAGTGTGTATGTTTTCAAAGAACATTACTAGGGTTGAAAAGTTAGGAAATGCCAGATTTATAGTTGCCTGTCTAACGTTAATTCTGCCCCACTGTCTGTCCATCCTGAACACCGACTGAAGCAGGAGTCCTGCAGAAAAAAATAATGTGTGACAGTATCATAAGGAATACACACAAGGGGCTGAATTAAGTAGCTGTAAATCTAAAATATCCTAACTTTAAAGAGTTTGATTTTGCAAACTATAGGGGCAAGGAACAGCGGTTAAAGTAATTTCTTAAGTTACATTTCTCTCCCTCACAAAGGAAAACGATAAAAACAAATTCCTTTATGTGCATCTGTAACATTCTCCACTCCATAATGCATTCTCAGAAGAGTCTGAACCCTAACCATCATCATTGCAGTGAAGACAACTGCCACTTAAACTACAGGACAAATTGCATTAGTTGGCAACTGGAGAAAGATGTTGTCCCAGCAGAGGGATGGACCACTAGAAATTAGTCAGTGGCAGGAGAGGAAAAGAACATAACCTGGCCCAGCTCTCTCTCTCACCTGCTACCTGGGAGTTTGGAAAGCTCCTGCTCTATATAGTGCCCCAGAGTGAGGGGAAATGGGCTCCTAGGACCAAGTGCTGAATCCAGGGGCAATTTAGGGTAGGGAGCCTGGTTTCTGCCCCATGTGATGCTCCTAAAGCAGCCCTGGAATCGTGTTGGGTCCTGGGCAGGGAGAGAAGCCCAGCCCAACTCTCTCTCCCTACCTGCTACACCTGTTCTGATAATTCCCAGTCATTCCTCATACAGTGTGTGCTGCTGCTGCTTTGTCAACAGCACGAACCCAACTTTAACTGAAGACATGAACATTCTATACTTGCACTCTGAAAACATTTTCCTGACAAACGTAAGTGAGAGAAAGGAAATAGCAATTCTCAACAGTTTATATCCCAGCAAAAACTGAATGGAATTTCATAGGACAAAGAAAGGGCATTTCTGGAGCACGAGGGTGTTGTCTGTGCCTAATATCAATGGCGTGCTACAAACAATGGAAATGTTAATGTTTCTCAAAGAAAAGGTCCCATGAATCCTTTATAATGGAAAGTGTTAGGCAACTTAAATATAGGGTTTGCTACCAGCTTCTCCCATAAAAAAAATTCTGAGTTGGGATGCTTTGTACTTGTATAGTGCTTTACATTTATAAAGTGATGTTCAAAGCAGCATGATAAGAATATGGCAGATAATTGTTAAAACCTGAAGATATTCCTTCTCACTTTATTTCTAAAGGACCTATGGTAATGTTCTTTATCGAGGGACCTTCAGCAGTGCTGCAGTATTTCAAAATGCAATTAAAGATCGTAAGCTGGACTCCTAACTTTTTCCTGGAATTTCAGGCCTGATTTCTATAATAGACATAATAATTTTGCAGACACTTTGACTATAAGATGGAATCACTTAGAAAAGTATTAGTAAACATGAGGTACCTTTATTTAAAGTCACAGCAATAGACATCATTATCATTAGACTCAGCAGAATCTGATTTTTATTTTTTTGCAATTTAAACTAATATCAATTTGTATTTTTAACTTTTTATTTTTTAACTATTTTAATTTTTAGTTGCAGGAAATTAAGCTGAGGTAGGGTAGGGGTTAGGGCAGCACTGACAGCGGGTGTGCAGGGGGCTCTCTCAGCAAAACAGAGACCCCTAGCCAGGGCTGCAAGGAGGAGGAAGAGCCCCTACATGGGGAGGCCACCTTGTTACTGAACGGTTCCTGCACAGGACAGACCCTTTCAGCAGTGGGGTGGCCTCCCCTGCAACTGGGAGCTTGTCCTCCTCGAGCCCTGGCCAGGGATCTTCTGCTCTGCCACACCAGAACTGCAGCCTTCCCAGCACCTTGCACCCACATGGATCCAGCATCTTTGGCTCTATGGCTGCACCCTCTGTGGTTCCACTGTCACGGGCCAGCTCACTCAATCCCATGACAGCAGGGCTGCAGAGGGCTTTCTGCACTGCTACAGGGCTGGTGACACCACATCCCTGCAAGTGCAAGGTGCAGGGGGAGGCTGCACTGACTGTTAATGATGGATTTTTTTCATCCATTTCAGTGTGTCATCTGAAATCAACGTTTACTGACATCTACTGATTTAAATTGAATCCTGTCTGTCTTTTGCTTCATTTGGTTGACCACATACCTCATCCTTAGATGTTTCAGAGTCCAATTTTAGCGTGAGGTACATAACAATATGAGGCATGCCTTGGATAGCCAGCTGAAGGTCCATATTATCTTCTCCCCATAGAAGCTTGACAAGATTGTTCATAGCTGACTGTGCCTGTTTATACTTTTGTTGAGATGTTCCTTCATGCTCAAAGACTGAAGTTTCAAATGTAAGTTTCACCTATTAAAATAATTAAATATATTATAAAAATGGGGCTGTTCTTAAAGTCATGTTTAATGTCAAATAAATAAAAATATTTTTGGCTTTAAGAAGAGCTGTAATCCTTCTATCCTTTTTGATGGTAGAGAGAGTTCTCCACAAAGAAAATTTTTAAACACAAATAAAAGGAAAGCATTGAAAAATCTCTGTGGTTTGAAGAAAGCCACTTATATATTCAACGTTATATAACCATGTACTGCCAATGACAAAGTCAGATATTAAATGTTTTATCAACCATGTGAACTAGACATGTGGCCTGATATGTTTTCACACTTGATTTTTATGGTTTTAAAAACAGAAAAATACACTTCCTGCTCTGGATTTATTTGAGCACCCAATCTAGCACCACCATTTTGAAACATTATTACATAACTTATAAATGTGTAAATGATGCCATTTTGAAACATGTTCTTAAGGTTCTTTTTCAAACGTAGTTCCTTAACATTTTAAACTCATCAGTTAATTTTAGAAAGGTACATTAGTGCAATGTAACCTACCCAAGTTGGACCATAAACCACCAACAACCTTTTAGTTAATTTTTAGAACTCAGTAGCCATTGAATTCTTCACCACAAACTAAATTGCCAGTACATTTTCATTGTTCCTTCCCATATCAATTTAAAAAAAAAATTAAGCAGGAAAAGAAGTGCTGTGCTGATTTATGATTGGATGTTAACAACTGTCTTTTATATACCATCAGTAGAAAGCACAAACAGTTGTTGTGTTACCTGCTGTCCCAATTCTTCTAACAATCAAAGCACTACCGAACTTGCTCTCAAGAGAGCGTGACACTCATTTATAAAAAGACAAAATGATTAAATTCATTTCACAAAAAATTGTACAGTTGACAACTATTTTGGATTACTTTCTTTAAAAATAAGTATAATTTTTAGCTTTGGATATATACATTGGAATTTTAAACAACATAAAATCCAAGCATAAGTTTGGTTTGGAACTGGATTCTTCATTTTTCAAAATTTATTTTTAAATCTGCATCTTTATGTACAGTAGGCTTATGAAAGTAATTTTAATTATTTTAAAAATGATGAAATTAATTAATAAAATTCTTACTTTTAATGAAAACTGCACATTACGTATGGGAGAGGGAAAACAAAGGAATTTTTATTCTTGTCTGAGCCTAAAATTGTACCTTTCAGAAAGGGGAAATAAAATGTTTTACCTTCTTGGATGAAGGCTTGGTTGCCCATTTGGAAAGTAACTTCAAAATATCTGATCAGACAAAAGTTCCAAAGGCAGTATACTACATGCTAAAATGCTGTCTCTATTTAAAGCCAATGGGAGCTTTGTCACTGACTTTACTGGAACCGTGATTCTGTCCAGTGAACTAGAGTAACTGATGTGAGAAAAAAAACTCATGCTTCCCCAATAGCAATTAAGCTTAAGAAGCCTGAACAAAAGCAAGAAGTGTGTATGAAAAAATAATTATTTCAAAAGAAAATCTAGCAAGCGATACGGACAGTATACAATATTCATGCTTGTCAAGAAAGAGCAAAAAAAAAAAAATAAAAAAAATAAAAAAAGACTCATGTACTGCAACCATTTCTACATCTGACCCTCCACCTCCCCATCCCAGCTTACTCCCTTCCCACTGATGACCTTGAGCTTCTCCTCTCCCATTCCTGCCACTTCCAACCTCTTCCACTTCCCCCTTGCCCCTTTCACCTCCTTTTGAGCAGCACTGCATCCAACTCTTCTTCCATCTCCCCATCTATGTTGCTGTCATTTTCTACCCACCCAGCTCCTTCCCATCACTCTTCCTTTCCCTCTGATTTCAACTCATGTGTCTCCCTCTTCCTCTCATGACAATCTCCCATCGATATCTTCAGTGGCTTCAAACTTCCATTTTGATGACCCACCCACCCTTTAGTGACCCATCTTCTCACCCTCACCTCCTCATTTGATCTACAGCCTTGGTTCAACTCACCCACTTACCAAATGGACATTCACTTAACATAATCTTCATCAAGCACTGCTTTCATCTCTGATCCATCACCGAGTTCCCCCTCTCGGACCATCATCTGGTCTCTTTCAGCATCACCCATCTGCCCCCTCCCTCTCACAGACCCTTCAGTGACTTCTAGTACAGGAATGGTGATGACTTCTCTCTGCTCTCTCTGTCTTTTCCCTTTCTCCCATTGATATGGTTGTTGAGTCTCTCCACGCTTAACTATCCTTCACCTTTGCCTCTTTTGCCCTCTATTCTGTCACTGCCACCCACAGTTCTGGCTCACTCCCAATACCTGCTTCCTTCACTCCTGCTAAGTGTGTCTGGTGGAAAACCTGTGCCCATGCTGACAACCTTCACTACATATATGTTCTCTCCTCCTTCAGTTCTGCCATTTTCCTAGCCAAGGGATACTCCCACCCTACCTATCCTCTCTCAAACACTGAGATGTTGACTCTCGCCTCCACTCTGCCAGCCTCCATCAATCATTTGTTATAATTTTCAAATAACATTGTGATTTCTCCAGTGCTGTCCCTCATACATGTGAGCTCCCCATAAACATCCACAAAACCACCTCTTTGTCCTCCTTCAAATCTCCCATTTAAAACTCCCCTTTGCTGTGAGGTCTACAAAAAACGTGATAACAGAGATGCAGCTGATGTGCTGTGACCACTGTCTATCATGCTCATTGTTTTTCTGGACTCCCCCATTTGTCTGTATCTACCCCATCTCTCATCATACATAGAATGTACATTCTTTGGGGCATGGACAATTTTTTTGTTCAGCATGTAGCACAATGGGGGCCCTCATTCATGACTGGGGCTCCTAGATGCTACAAGTAATACAAAAACAACATGGAGTCTGGGGACAGGATAAAATGATGCCAGAAAGTTGGTGGTTGTGCATGATCTTCCCATCCTTCCATATGGGAAAGGGGAAAATCATATAAGACAATCTTGTATCTTCCACTCTTGGCCATTCCCTTTTCCAGCTCCAGTAGAGTTTCTGGTTAAAGAAGACACAGCTGTCATGAAAAAAATCACATTAAGAAAAGGATCAGCTGAATACCAAGAAAGCCAAATATCCAAAAAGATGGCTTTTATTATGGGCAGAGATGGCAGTGTCGCCTAGTTAAAGTTGCTTGACACCTCCCTGTTATAAAAGCCTGTTTTCAGTAGCTTATAACTTGCCAAAAACTTTAACTATTCAGGCTGAAATTTTCCATGCCAGGTGTCTGCCTCAGACTGAATATTTTTAGAAAGTTTCAACTAAAATGGTTCAGTGATTTCCAAGAACGCAGTTAGGGAAAAATATGTTGGTTTGCCTACTCTAAAAGTTCTTACAACCATTTCATTGAGAAACTCTAGAATCTCTATGCTGTTGGAGCAGGGACTATGCCTTTTGCTTTCCTCATGAAAAGCCATCCAAATTTGGCCAAGTTATAAGACTCTGAAAATCACAGTTTGCACAAAGTAGAAGTTTATTAGATGCTGGCAACATTCTCCAAAGATTCCATCTGAACTGAGCATGCACCACCCCAAGGATTCAGGCATTGAGTAGAACTTTCCCTATAATTGCTCCACCCAGCTGCCAGGGGCTGCTGTGGTGCTGGGCAGCGGAACTGTGGGCGACAATCTTTTTTTGTGCTCTCAATGCTCCTGCTGCTGGCGTCCAAGCAGCATGGAGGAGGAGGAGGATGAAGATCTCTAATTCAAATGCAGAGGGGTGAGATGCAGAAATGGGGATAGGAGCACAAGCCAGACAGAGCAGGTTAATGGGAGCAAAGGGGGCAGGGCGAGAAGGATTCATAATCACTACAGCACCACTCCACTCCAGAACTGAACTCCGGATTCCTAAAACTTAAGAAATATGAATTCATCCAGCTCATTCAGTGAGCACCATTCATCCTGCGTACTGAATGAGGCAAGAGTCCTGTGGAAAAATAGTATGCGATCAATTACAGCCTGTATCAAAATGCACCAGGGGACCACATTAAAATCGCACAGGCAACCTGCCTTCTGGCCTTTCCTAACTTTTGAGCGCTTGACTTTGCAACCTAAATAATATTTTTTCACATTGTTTATTTGTATTTAATATCTACATATGGTGATAATCACTTACTTTGAAATCATTTATATATACAGTACTCTAAGCAGCTGGTAGTACCATGCATCCAAAATTCTGCATCATCAATTCTATATACCGGTTACAGGGACAAATTCACTGCTGGTGTACACAGGTGTGTTGTATTCTTTTGTGAGAACATGGCTGTAAGCCTCAGCGTCATGGCTAAATTCTGACATTCTGTCTACTTAAGATTTCTCTGTCATTTAAAATATTTAAAGATATTCTTCACTCTCTCCTGAGTGGAGGAAAGCTGTCACCTTTACCTTAGAAGTGGTTACCTTTCAGTGATGCACGACATGATCTCCAGCAGTGGTGAAATGACTGGTGGACCCCTACCTCCACAAGCACAACTTCAAACTGGCCCTCCACTACACAAGCTCGAAGTGACCTTCTTTCCATGTCTTGAACCACCTTTTGTCATCCACAATTGCCCCCTTTCCCTTCAATCATTCACTTCCCTATCATCCTGTCATCTGGGATTGGGGAGCAGACTAGAAGTTTAGCTGCTCCTAACTCTGGGCTTTAAGGATAGAGGTAGTCCAGAAGCAGAGCTGGAACATGTGGGACTACAACATCAGTGCTGTGGGTTACAGGCAGCTCAGGGAATCATTCATTTTTTTAAAAAAAAAAAAAAGGAAAAAAAAAGGTAATTTTAATGGTCAACCATTTAAAAAACAACACCACTTTTCCTTACTTCCCCAATTTAAAATAAATCAGGGTGAAGGAAGCCCAAAGTCTCTCTATATATTCTGTAAAGTTTGCCAAGTGCTTTGGGATCTTTGGCTGAAAGACACTCCAGAAATGTCAGTTACATTCACTTAAATGAATGCTTTCAAAGTATTTGGTTAAAAAAGATCCTGGAGAAAGTCAGAGATTTTTTTCTTATTGTTAGTTACCCTTATGACTAGGGTATGGTAGAGCCTGTGTGTCTTGCAATAATTTCATGGGACATGAAGAAACACAGTCAGCCAAGCTGAATTCAATTAAGTAAATCACTGTATTTACTTAAGCCTGTTCTAATATAGGGTCTGGTTTTCTTTTCTAAACAGTGGTAAAAGAAAAGAAATCTTGGGTCCAGACTCATCAATATTCTTATGAGCAAAGCTAGCCGAAGTGGGTCAACACTAGCAGTGATCTGTGTCAAATTAAGTAGCAGCTGATTTGGTTACAGCGAATTAAAATGTAGGTCCTCTATGGAACGAGCAGTGTCAATATTCAGGATTTTCTCTTCTGTAGTCTCTAGATCATGTTCAAAGACTACTGTAAAACCTTTAGCTATTCAATGATAATCTGGTTTGTTAAAATAAGGATATTTTTGTTTAGTTTTTTATTTACTTCTGCATCTCTCTACTTATTGTATTATTTGCATTGTGGTAGCACCCAAACGCCTCAAAATCAGGGCATGATTGTGCTAGGTGCTGTGGAAGCAGACAGGTAGATATGGTTCTTGCCTTGAAAAAATACAGTCTGATGGAGCAACTGTTTGTGGTGCTCGGTGGGCCTTTGTGATGCTGGGTGGGCATATTTTACAAATATGCTAAACTAGGTGTTATCTATCCAAAAATTTATATTTGTGTAAGATAAGCACAATCCTAGAAGTATTGCTTGTGGGAAAGATAAACTATATTCACATTCACTGGGGCTAAGAGAAGTTAGAGAATTTTTTTCTGAAAAGGCAGATACAAAAAATATACATAGCAAAAAGTTATGTATAAATTATGTATACTCACAAAAGAACAGTGACAACTTATTATGGAAATAACTGACTTAGAACATTACAGTTTGTCTTATGCAGCTGCAACCTTCTTATATCCAATGTCTTTTGCGATGCTTAGTGAATGATAATACACTAACCACTCAGTTTGTGAACAAGCAATCTTTCTTACTAAAGCTTGCAAGCAACAAAACTTCTGTTTCTGCTGCAGTATGAACAGAATGTTTTCAATTGCAAAAAACCAGAACTATATATTAAAATTCTCCAACAGTCTATTTGGGTAATCACTCTTCTGGCTTGACTTGAGCTGGTTCAGTTACTGGGGAATAATTGCACTTTAATAAAAGGTTTTGGAAAGCCAACATGAGAAACAGTTATACATTTCAAGCAATCACTGTCTGCTTGACAGATTTACTGACAATGGGAATGGTAAGGCTGCATTAACATTAACTACTATAAAAAAGTGTATATGGGATGTTTGAACAACAATATATATGCTCTAATTTAACAAGGATACCGTTAATTAAGCAACATTGTCTGCTTTTCACATTCAGTAAACAATAGTAGCTACAGCAACTACCTATTTGGTCAAAGGCAGGATGCGATAGGATTCTTCTACAGTGGACTTCTGCCAATACTTGACCACAACTTCACTAGTTTAGTCAAGCTCCATGGTGTCAAATATCTTGGAAACCTTCCTAAACTGACACACTAGCACTGAGACTTACTGCAACTGCAGATGTACAACCCACAAACACTAGTATCAACTTTGCTGTAAATGGCAGTGTGATCATCTGAGTGTAATGACCTAGAAATCAAAAATTCTAGTTGCTGTTCACCTTCTGAATGGTAAACATATCTTCATTATTATTACTTATTTTTGTATACCATTAGAAGAAAACAGTCAGGTTCCCAATACACTAGACAAGTGATCACCATTAAGAATAGTATACACACACTGGGATATATTCTGGATGAGAAAAATGTTTAGTTTTTAATTTCCATCTCTCATCTCACATTATAAATCTGTACAATGTCCCCGGTGAGGTAGATTTAACAAAGCAAGTGGAAATATTTAATTATCTGGAATTATTTATCTGGGTAGCATGAAAATTAACAATTTCTAAGATAACATAATTGTTTTAATAGTATATACATTTGTAAAGAATCTGCTCAGTGGCTCTTAGAAATATGGTCAATTTCAACAGTCTTAGAAGTAATGCATACTGCTTGTTGTTTTGGGGAAGGCTATCTTTGTCAAAACAGAATGCAGGAGTTCATCACACATTAGAGAATTACGGTGTGCACATGTAACTGGGATGCTAGTCACTGCTGTAAACCCTAACTAGCTATAATGTGTCAGACGAGTTATAGTTTACAATTTGAACATAAACACTAATGTTAACATTAACAAATTAACCTTAAAATGAAAAAAATAAGCCTTGCAATATTGTTGTTAGAAAGATTTACAAAAACAAATAAATACGGATCCATGCATCCAGTGTACAACATTAAAAGGGAAATGCAAACTGCGCTGTGACAATAGCATTTGACTACTGTGAGGCCACAACAAAATTTTGTTAGCTGTGGATAAAAGCCTCTGAAGGTATGTCTACCCTGCAAAAAACAAACAAACAAAAACCCCACAGCAATGAGTGTCAGAGACTGGGTCTACAGACTTGGGCTCATGCTACAGTGCTAAAAACAGCCATGTAGATGTTCCAGCTCAGGCTGGTGCTCGGGCTCTGAAGCCTAGGGAGGCGGGTGGGCCAACTTTCTAATCACACAAAACCAAACACCCTTGCCCCTTCCCTGAGGCCCCACCCTACTCCGTCCCTTCTCCAAGGCCCCGCCTCCCTCGCACTCCTTCTCCCCTCTCTCCATCACTCGCTCTTCCCCACCCTCACTCACTTTCACCAAGATGGGGCAGAGGGTTGGGGTGCGGCAGGAGGTGATAGCTTTGGCTGGGAGTGCAGGCTCTGGGGTGGGCCAGAAATGAGGGGTTCAGGGTTCGGGAGGTGCTCTGAGATGGGGCAGCGGATTGAGGTGCGGGAGGGAGTGAGGGCTCCGTCTGTGCGTGTGGGCTGTGGGATGGGGCTGGGGATGAGGGGTTTGAGGTGCAGGAGGGGGCTCCAGGCTGGGGCCGAGGAGTTTAGTGTACAGGAGGGGGCTCAGGACTGCGGCTGGGGTTAGGGTATGGGAGTGGGTGTGGGCTCCGGCTGGGGATGTGGGCTCTGAGGTGGGACCAGATGAGGGGTTTGGGTGTGGGAGAGGTGCAGGGTGTGGGCTCTAGGAGGGAGTTAGTTTGTGGGAGAGGGCTCCGACGTGGGGCAGGGTGTTGGGGTGTGGAAGGGGGTGAGAGGTTCGAGCTTTGGGGGACACTTACCTCAGGCAGCTCCCAGAAGTGGCCGGCATGTCCGGCTACTAGGTGGAGGGGCGGCCAGGGGGATCTGCATGCTGCCTGCGCCTGTAGGTGCCACCCCTACACCTCCCATTGGCAGCAGTTCCCAAACAATGAGAGCTGTGGAGCTGGTGCTCGGGCCGAGAGCATGCAGAGCCCACGTTGCCGCCCCTGTGTCTAGGAGCCAGATATGCCAGCTGCTTCCGGGAGCTGCGTGGAGCCAGGGCAGGTACGGAGCCTGCCTTAGCCCTGCTGCGCCACCAACCGGACTTTTAGCATCTCAGTCAGCAGTGCTGACCGAAGCCACCAGGGTCCCATTTCGACCAGTCACTCCAGTCAAAAACCGGATACCTGGCAACCCTAGTGGGCTTCAGAGCCTGAGATCCAGCCTGAGCCAGAAGTCTACATGGCTATTTTTAATGCTGCAATGTGAGCCCCACGAGCCCAAGTCTGTAGCCCTAGGCTCTGAGACTCACTGCCATGGTTTTTCGTTTGTTTGTTTGTTTTGCAGTGTAGACATATCTTTAGCCTCAAACATAAGGCCAGATTCTCTGTGCTTTGTACCACACCACCAACATAGTCGGGACTAAAACTGGCATAAGCAACCCAAGGAAGATTACCCAGTACAAAGGTAATCCCTGATGACATAGAGCTGATGTAAAAGCTTTTACGCCACCTTCTCTCCCTGTTGTTGGTATAGTAGGGGAAAGGGGGCATCGCTGGAGTGCCCCCAAGTCATGCTGATCCTTAGTTGTAGTTTCATTCCCTTAGGGGGAATCTGCAGAGAACATAAATTAAAGTAATCCTTGGAAAACTCTAATTCAGTACAAAGGGGATGGCACTGGGATCATGGAAATGCATATGTGAACTTTAAGCTACCTTTTTACCATTCCTGAATGTGCTGGTCAGTCACACTCCAGAAACTGGCCCCAAGTCTGTATGAAGCCACTCACTTAACCACTGATTTAAAAATAGAGATACAGAACACATGGAATCAAATGTTTGTATAGAGATTTTCCAGCAGCAAAACCGAGTGCCATAAGGGAAAAGAAATAAACCATAATAGACCACATATGTAACATTACAGTATGTAAGCAAACTACAGAAATTTAACAGATATATAATAAATAACATTGGTACAGAAAAGGAATATCAGAAAAGTCTGAGAGGTTTTCCAGAGCTCTCACTGCCTCAATCTTGTCTAACTATTTACAGATACAGTAATTTTTATTCTACTTAAACCTTAACTTCACTGAGTAAAGGAAGATGCTTTCAGATTGTTAGTTATGAACTCTTTTTTCAGTGGAAGCAGAATGTATCTGCTTACTAGAGGAAATCAGACCCAGATTGGGAAAGATATAATTGAACTGTTATGTCTATATTTCTCCGTTGCAGGCAGCATAGAGGCTGTATGTCAGAGGTCAAAAAGTCTACTTGCTGTTTTCCCAGTACCAGAATCTATAAACTTGTTATCTTGACTCCAGGATCCTTGTTCAGCTAGAAGAGCAAGTATTGGGGGAAAGGATGACATCCTCCATCTTAATCAGGGGAATATCTTTAATATATATTTTAAACAAAAAGTTGTTGGATTTGTCATTTGTGCCTTCTGGGAGTCCAAGATCTCAATTTGATTTCGCAGAGATCTCAACAGCACTCCATCTAAATGCTCTTATGGTTAACAAAGCAAGTTGTTTTTCTCCGGATGTGACTTTGTGGCCATCATTTATATTGACAAAAATTATTTTAAGTTATCTATCTAGATACTTATATGATTCCATTACCACAATAAAGAACATCTTGCTAAGACGGCCTATAATTCAAAATCCTCTTACATTCACTCTTCATCATATACATGTCCAATGTGGATTACAAACTAACAAACTCCCCATTATTCACCCACCACTTCTGACCAACAGTTTACTTGTCCATTATTATTAGCAAGACAGTGATATTTTGCCTCATACCCAACATCTATAGACCAGACACTCATCCTTCTCCATCTCAACTAACCAGTATGATCAAGACATCACAACATTTCACATATTATCCTCTATTTACACAGATCATAATGTTCAAAGTTGCAATTTTCACAGCAACTATAACTTGGTTCTTTGCATACAGATAATATTTATTGCTGTGATATTAATGGTTAAAAGTTAATGTGTTCCAAAGATGAGTTAAGACCCTGTCATCAGCAGGGAGAATAAAATTAATATTGATGGGCAGTGGCAAATACATCAAAAAGTATACATTTCTAGCAAAAGTACTATACCTGCATAGGGCCCGGAATGCAAGACAAAACCCTTTCTATATTCTCAGTGTTCACATCAACATCATTTACAGCAACAAGGGCATCTCCTGGAGACAAAAACAAAACCAAATAAATACAGGGTGTATGCAAACACAATACAAAATTCAACAGAATGTTCTCTTCAAATTTAAAACATCATCTAGTACTCTCAGATGATTTTCCTTAAATATAAGTAGGCTCCTCTTAAATACATCATTTACACAAGCCTAAGAAAAGCCAAAGATTAATAGCCTGATCATCTAAGCCTTTACTACTAAGCTAGGGTTTACTACTGCATATTGATGTCACTTTTCAAAGACAATACTCAAAGCTCTCTCTCTTTATCCAGGCTTATATCATTGTGTGTCTTTTGATGTCTCATCATGGATGTCCCATAATTTCTTCAAATCAAACATGTCCAAAACTGAACTTTTTCCTGAACCATCTCTGCTCATCTTCAGCTCCTTCTCCACTTACAAAAGCACGCTACTCCTCTCTGCTATCCTCTTAGTCATGCAAGCCTGAAACCTCAGAATCTTGGAGTCCTACCTCTTTTTATATCCAGGCTCTTGACAAATTGTGAGGCTGCTTCTACAAGATCTTCAAAATTCACTTCTGTATACCTACTTCCAAAACTGTAGCCAATTACCTTATTATCTGCAATCTCCTCCTGTCCAGTTTGCTGCCTTTCCACTCTCCAATCTATTCAATATGCTGCAACTAAGGGTATCTTTCTTGCTGCTGCTTCAGTCATATTATGCCCACCTCATTTTAGTCCCTACATTTGCTTTTAGTCTCATTCCACCTCAAGGTTTAACTCATCATTCTTTTTTTCAAGGCCCTGCATAATGCTGTCTTGCCTACCTCACTTATTTCTTACGACACTCCCCATCATGCACTAATCTATTAACTCCTCCTACCTAACCACATGCTTTATTTCTTCCCACTTGTGACTTGCCTATTCCCACTCCACTCCCCACTCCTGGAACAGCCAAATACACCCTCAAGTTCCTAGTAAAGACTCTCTTTTTTATCCTTTAGTCTATATGCCACAACATCGTTTCACTCTCTCCCCACATCCTCCTTTCAGAGGATTCTTTCTGTTAATGGAAAATAAATTAGAATTACAAGTTCAACTCCTAAAAAGGTTTTTATTTTTTAAAAAGGAAGACGTTGGAAAGAACAAAACCCCCCCCACAAGACAACTTTTCCAAATTAGTTGGATCAATGTGTCCTGCCTGCCTGTCCTGCCAAGACATTATGGATAGGCTGCAGAAGCTCATTTGTCCTTCTAACCACTACTCCATGCTGCTCATCCACATGGGCACTAAAGATATTGCCAGCTATGGCCCTGAGCAGATCAGCAGTAACTACAGAAATTTGGGAGCAAGGGTGAAGGAGTCGGGGCATAAATTGTGCTCTCAACCATCCTCCCATTGAGGATAAGGGCCCAGGCAGGGACATCCGCCTCCTGGAGATGAATGCATGGCTGTGGTGATAGTGTCAACCGGAAGGCTTTGGCTTCCTCGACCATGAGATGCTGTTCCAGGAAGAAGCACTGTTCGGAAGAGATGACCAAGAAGGGGCACTGACTTGCCAACCTAGCGAGGAAGGCTTTAAACTAAGTTCAAAGGGGCAGATGACAAAAGCCTACAGGTAAGCATAAAATAACAGAGGGCTAGGTGGGGTGGGGGGAAGACGTGGAAATTTACAATAGGGACAAAGGAACAACAACAAGAAAATCAGTGGGAGAATCTGTTCAATGTCTATATGCAACTGCAAGGAGTGTGGAGAATAAACAGGAAGAAATGGAAGTATTAGTACATAAGCTAAATTATGAATTGATGAGGTAAATTTCATGACTGGAATATTGGTATAGAGGCTATAGCTTGTTCAGGAGGGACAGGCAGGGTAAAAAGGGAGGAGGTATTGCATTATACATCAAGAATATATACACTTGTTCTGAGGTCCAGAAGAAGGTGTGAGGCAGACCAGATGAGAGTCTCTGAATAAAGATAAAAGGGATAAAAATAGGGTAAATGTCATGGTAGGGGTCTACTATTGACCACCAAATCAGGAAGAAGAGGTGGACAAGGCATTTCTAAAACAAATAACAGAAATATCCAAAACACAAGACTTGGTAGTAATGGGGGACTTTAACTACCCAGATACATATTGGAAAAGTAATACAGCAAAACACAAAATTTCCAGAAAGTTCTTGGAATGTATTGGGGACCATTTTTTGTTTCAGAAAGAGGAGGAAGTAACCAGGGGGACAGCTATTTTAGACTTGATTGTGTCTAACAGGGAGGAACTGGTAGCAAATATGAAGGTGGAAGGCAAGTTGGGTGAAAGTGATCGTGAAATGATAGATTTTGTGATTCAAAGGAAAGGCGAGAGAGAGAGCGCAGCAAAATAAGGATAATGGACTTTGGAAAAGCAAACTTTAACAGACCCAGAGAACTGGTAGGTAAGGTCCCATGGGAAGAAAATCTAAGGGAAAAAATTTCAGGAGAGCTGGCAGTTTCCAAAGAGACAATATTAAAGGCACAACTGTAAACCATCCTGAAGTGAAGGCAAGATTGGAAGACTAGGAAGAGGCCAATATGGCTACATCAGGAGTGCTTTTAATTACCTGAAAAATCAAAAAGGAATCGTACAAAAAGTGGAAACATGAACTACTTGCTATGGAGGAGTACCAAAGAATAGCATAAGCATGTAGGAAAAAATCAGAAAGGCTAACAAAATGAGTTAAACTTAGAATGGGACATAAAAGGCAATAAGAGGTTCTTCAAATAAATTAGGAGCAAAAAAAAAAAAAAAGATGAAGGAAAGCATAGGTCCTTTACTAAGCATGGAAGGAGAGTTAATAACTGATGACATCACAAAGACTGAGATGTTTAATACTTATTTTGCATCAAACTTCTCTAAAAAGGTTAATGGTGACCAGATACTCAACACAGTTATTATTAACAACAAGTGGGAAGGAGTTCAAGCTGAAATAGAGGAAAAGAAGTTAAAGGATATTTACATAAGTTAAATGTATTCAAATCAGCAGGGTCTGATGAAATTCATCCTAGAATACTTAGGGAACTAGTTGAAGCAATCTCATAACTAATAACAATTATCTTCAAGAACTCATGGAGGATGGGTGACATCCCAGAGGACTGGAGAAGGGCAAACATAGTACCTATCTTTAAAAGGGGGAACAAAGAGGACCCAGGGAATTATAGACCAGTCGGCCTAACTTTGATACTTGGAAAGATACTGGAACAAATTAACCACCAATTAATTTGTAAGCACCTAGAGCAGTGGTTCTCAAACTGTGGGTCACAACCCCAAAGGCGGTCTCTTCATTAGCAGATGGGGTTGCAGAAATCCCGAGTGTGTGAAGGATACTATTTTACAAAATGACATACTCCAGACAGCATGACTTCACATACACTGCATGTGTGCAAGGTTATGCTGTCTGGAGGATGCCATTTTGTAAAGCAAAATAGCATCCTCCATGCAGCATGACCTTGCACATATGGTGCATGTGAGGTCACGCTGCATGGAGGATCCATTTTTCAAAGGTTGTCTGGGGTCACAGGGAGCAATATATCTAAAACTGGGATCATGTATGGGAAATGTTTGGGAACTGCTAACCTAGAAGATAATAGGGTTATAAGGAATAGCTGCCATGGATATGTCAAGAATAAATCATGCCAAATCAAATTACATTTCTTTTTTTGACAGGGTCACTTGCTTAGTGGATGTGGAGGAAGCAGTAGACATGATATAGCTTGATTTTAGTAAGACTTTTGACACGACATTCTCATAAGCAAACTAGAGAAATGCAGTCTAGATGAAATTACTATAAGTGGGTGCACAACCGGTTGAAAGACCATACTCAAAGAGTAGTTTTCAATAGTTCACTGTCAAACTGGGAGGGTTTATCCACTAGTGGGGTCCCAGAAGGGCCAGTCATGGGGCTGGTACTATTCCATATTTTTATTAAATTACTTGGCTATTGGAATGGAGATTATGCTTATTAAAATTTGCAGATGACACCAATCTCGGAGGGGTTGCAAGGACTTTGAAGGACAGGATTAGAATTCAAAGTGACCTTGAATTGGAGAATTGGTCTGAATTCAACAAGATGAAATTCAATAAAGAAAAGTGCAAAGTATTTCACATAGAAAGAAAAATCAAGTGCACAACTACAAAATGGAAGTAACTGGCTAGGTGGTAGTACTGCCAAAAAGGATCCGGGGGTTATGGTAGATCACAAATAGAATCCGAGTCAACCATGTGATGCAATTACAAAAATGGCTAATATTCTGGCGTGTTGTATGTAAGATACAGCAGGTAACTGTCTTGCTCTACCTGGCATTGATAAGGCCTCAGCGGGAGTACTTTGTCCAACTCTGGGTGCAACAATTTAGGAAATATGTGGACAAATTGGAGTGTTTTAGAAAACTGGAAAGATTTAGAAAATCTGATCTATGAGGAAAGATTAAAAAAACTGGGCATGTTTAGTCTTGAGTAAAGAAGACCTGATAACAGTCTTCAAGTATGTTAAGGGCTGTAATAAAGAGGGTGGTGATCAGTTGTTCTCTATGTCCACCGAAGGTAGGACAAGAAATAATGGACTTAATCTGAAGCAAGGTATATTTAAATTAGAACATTTTTCCTAATATCTAACTATAAAGGTGGTTAAACTTTGGAATAGGTTTCCAAGGTAGGCCATGGAATCCCCATCATTGTATGTTTTTAAGAACAGGTTGAATAAACACCTATCAGAGATGGTCTAGGTTTACTTGGTTCTGCCACAGTGCAAGGAGCTGCACTTTTTTGCTTCTTGAGGTCCCTTTCAGCCTTACATTTCTATGATCCTATATCTTAGTATTTATGTTACCACCATGTTACCTTGGTATCAGGGTGCTCCTTAAGTGCTCAAAAACAGAAAACAATAGATTCATATATTTTAAGACCAGACAGGAACAGTATAATGATCTACACCTAGATCTACAAAAGAACTTGGGCATCTGAGTCCTATATTTAGGTGCCACTGAGATCCTCAAAACCACTACTCAATTGCTGCCTAAGTCTGTGGGTGCTTAAGTTTCTACCAGTAACCATGTACACTGCCATCTCAGTGTAGGCTGCCTGCCTCATACCTAAGCCCCATGAGGATTCTCAATCCAGGCATTCCCTCTCCTATCTTGCCTGCGGGGCCTGGTCAGAGCATGCTCAAACCCACACAAAATGGCCAGAGGAAGTGGTGGTTGTTCCCCATACCGCCGTATCATTTTAGGGCACTGGTTGGAATGCTCACCAGGATGTAGAATACCTGGGTTCAATTCTCCCCTCCACCTGATATGGAGAAGGGATTTGAACTCATGTCTTCTACCTCTCAGGTGAGTGCCCTAACCACTGGGCTATGGGGTATTCAGAAGGCGGTCTTTCTCAGTCTCTCCTGTTGAAGTCATTCCATTGTGGACTGTGTATAAATAATTAAATTAGACCACTCATCCGGGACTCCCACATCCCAAGCGAGTGCTCCAACCACTGGGCTAGAAATTAGATGGGTGGATGGTACTGCCACTCACTTCCTCCGTTTCTTGCCTAGACACCTAACTCCAGAAGAGGGTTCAAAACTGAGAATCCCAAGCATAGATAAGTGCCTAACTTCCTCTGAGGAGCAAGTTGTAGGTCACACCTCCCTTCTGGGCATTTCCTAGTGGCTAGTTTAGGGCTTGTCTGTACAAACACTTAGTTCATGGCAAACTGGAATGTAAATCTACCCCCTGCACAGTAGGTGTCTGTGTGGACCATGCTGCTGCACACTAAAAGTTCCTTAGTGTGGTTTAATCAAAATGGGCTAGATTAGGGACCTTTTAGCTCACAACAGCAGAGTTCATATGGACACAGTGTGGAGCAGAGTAGCATGGAGTGGATTTACACCCTGGTTTGCCACAAACAGTGTTTGTATAGCCCTTAGGCAGCTCCCCACTCAGCTTTCTGGCTTTTGTGGATCCCATCTGTCAAGGTTCTCTCCCCACTCTGAACTCTAGGGTGGTTTGTGGGGACCCGCATGAAAGCTTATTTCTACCAGCTTAGGTTAAAACTTCCCAAGGTACAAAATCTCCCTTGCACCCTGAGAAAAGCTTCTCGCTGCCACCATTAAGTGATTTAAACAAGAACCAGGGAAGAGGACCACTTGAAGTTCCCCTTCCCCCAAAAATATCCCCTTTCCTGGGGAGCTTGAGAATAATCTCCTAACCAATTGGTTACACAATGATCCAAAACCCACCCCTCGGGGTCTTAGAACAATGGAAAAAAGTCAGATTAATAAAAGAAGGATTTTATTAAAACAAGAAAGGTAAAAATCATCTCTGTAAAATCAGGATGGTATATCTTTTACAGGGTACTCAATTTCCTAACTCAGAGGGCCCCCCCCCCCGCCCGGGCAAAACCTTCAAGTTACAAAAAAATGCAACAAAACCAGGAATACACATTCCCTCCAGCACAGCGAATTTCCCAAGCTAAAAACAAACAGAAAAACCTAAGAATTATCTAAATACTAACTCAATAGAAGATGGATAGTTACTGCTTGATCTCTCTCCCACTGAGAGAATCTCTCTCTCTCTCTCTCTCACACACACACACACACACCCAAACCCTTTCCCCCCCCCCCCCCCCCCCCCCCAAGATTTGAAAGTATCTTGATCCCTTATTGGTCAGATGCCAGCCCGGTCAGGTGTCAGCCTGACTACCTGCGTTTCTTAACCCTTTACTGGTAAGAGGATATTATAGTACTGCATCAGACCCTCTCACCCCTTCCCTTTATATTTATGACACCATCCTTAGATGCCCCCCTCTCCACATGCATTGTATAGGGAGTGTAAGCATGTAACTTGGGGGCTGTGGATTGCACTGGGTGGCATGACCTCTAAAAGTTAGGCATTGTAACACCTAATTAATTCTCTTTGCAGATTTAGTCCCTTGTCTGACTACTTCTATAATAGAGGCTACTGAACTGCACCAAGTAATTCCAGCATTGAACCCTATAACTTGTGACTGAACTAGATCTCTTTGGGGAAGATATTCTTGATTTAAAATTATCTTCTCTATTTAAAGCCTTCAAGTGATGGGGAATCCTCTACAGGCTGTTTCACTAGCTAATTATCCTCCCTTCAAAAATCTGTGCTTGATTTCCAGTTTCAATTTTTCAGGCTACAGTTTTGATAATACTTTCTTTCTACAGACAGGAAAAATAGCTCAATTAGTTGATCATTTGCATGGTTGTCTGTGCTGTCTATAGAAAATGAAGGCAAACTAAGATGAAAAAATGAGTTTCTCGTTTAATTTTCAAAGTGATTAGTTGCATGGGCATTCTTATTTCTTGTGGGAGTGAGTTGAAAAATCCTAAATTCTGCACTTAATAATCAAGTTGAAAAACAAGAGAAATTTCCTTGTGCCTTATATAGCACCTTTGTACATCATAAAGACTATCACCTACAAAAATGAACTGCTGCCCAGCCAAAGTCAACAGGGAGAGCATGTCTATTATTGATCAGAATTGTTAATGTCTTTGAGACACTCAGTTGTCTAGCAAGAGATAATTATATCTTCTTTACAGAGAAGAACTGGTTTACAAATCTGCCAGTTTTAAACTAAGCATTTTTTTCTGAGCACATTTGAGTCAGATAAGCTCATGCTTAATAGGTCAAATCTTCTCATTAGCATTCTCCATTTTTGTTCTGTCTTTAATCTTCTATTTATTTTATTGAGAAGAATAGAGTAAATCAATATCAACGACAGTGACAACTTCTACTTTTGAGGCTCTTTATCAGTAAACAAACTCTGATTTTCTAGAGTAGCTGCATTCTTTATTTTGTGGGAGGACGTAGGCAAATTTTCATCTCAAGAGCTTCCTTGGTTTCTAATAGGGTTCAGTTTTCACAACCCTCCTATTAAGTGCACATGCAAACTGTGTAGGGAGACTGTGAGATGTTTTGAGATAGGCAACTCCTCGAGATACTAATGATATTCAACTTTACTTCTCCTTTCCACATAACAAAGAGAGAGCAGAATCTAGGCTCTCTCATTAGCTAACAGAGATAGCAGTTCTCCCATGATGCTGGGTTCATATCAGTCCAAAGAAGGCTGAAATAATTTTGGTAGGAAGTGGAATAAATTTGGAGAGGATTGTGAATGTTCCCACAGTGGTAGGGTATTTCGACCCTTAAGTTAAGTGGTTTAAAGATCTTGGAATCTGATTGAAACCCTTCCCCTTAGACAGTGGCAGGCTTAAGCGTATCTTATCATTTTTGGCTAGATGTTTATTTAAAGTAATTGAAAAGGAAACAGAAAGGGACTGAAGATTATATAAAGACGGTCTTTATTCCATAGAACAGGGACCTGAAACTTTCTTAGGAACATTTGACAGATTTTGAAGCACAATCCCCTCTAATTATTAATACCCCGCAAAAAGGAAGTGTGTTACAAATAATAGCGCTGATAAAATCCCTTTTTTATTATAATAGCAAAATGTCCTGGGTTTCCTTAGGATAACATCCTGTAGAAAACCCTTCTTTTCAAATAATGGTAGATATCTCTACCATTCTCTCTCCAGTCTGTATTTCTTCTGATTTACACCACAGGAAAAATCTTTGGCCTGTCCAGTCCTTGACATGAGCATCACTTCTTCCCAATGAAGAAAAAAAATAAATCTCTCCCACACATTCAGGCTGCAGCACATGGCCCCTTAGTTTTGACCCCTTCTAACGCCAAAGGTTCATCTCACCTACTCATTTAATGCGATGCACATATGAAGTTTTCTTTTATGGGATTTAGTGATTATACCAGCTGTGCACTATTGGGCTCTGGTATGCAGAATTGGACTTTAGCCAATCACCACTTAATTTTCCAGAGGTGTTGAGGACTTGCAGCTGCCCCTGAAGTCAATGGAATCTGCAGGTATTCAGCAGCTCCCTAAAACCCACCCAACAGTTTCTAGGGGCAGAAGTAATTACATTTATTTATTTTGAATGTTTTAAAAATACATAAGAAGTCATCTACAATACCTATGGGGCTGATGAGATTACCCCTCTTTTAAAGATGGGGAAATTGAGCGACCCCAAGGTGAATCCATACCAGCGCAACAGGAATCATAGGTTCCTGATTCTGTATGTGGTGTCCACACTACGATAGTACAGACAGACAATCACAAACATTGTAGGTTAAGAAGTTATGTTATCAAGAAATGTTTTTTCGTATGAACATTGTTGGCAGAATAGAATTAGTGAAGTGCCATACTATGCAATACTTTAGTACTAGATGTTTCAGGCTATCATTTAGCAGGGGTTCTCAAACTGGGGGTCAGGACTCCTCAGAGGGTTGCGAGGTTATTGCATGGGGGGAGGAGGTCGTGAGCGGTCAGCCTCCACCCCCCAAACCTCATTTCGCCTCCAGCATTTATAATGGCATTAAATATATAAAAACATGTTTTTAATTTATAAAGGGGGGGGATCGCACTCAGAGGTTTGCTGTGTGAAAGGGGTCACCAGTACAAAAGTTTGAGAACCCCTGAATTACAGGCACCAGAGGAAATATAACAAGTTGTTCCAGATTACTGGCATTGCTTAATAAAACAAATTTGTTTACTAGGGTATTCAAAATTTTTAGACCACTGTCTGCACAACAGTAATCGTTTAATCCTCTGCCAAGTGAGAAACTTCAAACCAGCTGCACACATTTTAGTGGGAACGTAAACACCTTAATATTTTTAAGTGAAAGGAAGACTTTCATACTTCATGTGATGTTTAAATTTCCTGAAGCAGAACATTTTCAATTGGCTTTTAAAAGCAGTATTTACGCTTTATGTAGTCAAAGTGTTTTATCATTTGATGCCTAACAGTTCATGTATTTAAAACTTCCATTCTTGCAGTAAATATTTATTTTAGTCAACTTGTAAAAATGTAAGCATACATTATAAGTAAATCAGCTTTTCAGAGACTCCAAGCAGTCCTACAGATGGTTCCCATTTTTCAAAAAAATGCCTTGTCTTTATAGATCACCCCACGGTATAGCTGAGAAAAGCTACTTTTATCAGAGTCATCCTCCGAGGATATACGGAAAGCATAGGAGCAACCAAATGCATAAGAACCTTAATCCAGTAAATGAAAATAATAATCATTGGGGGAGAAGAGGTTATTAAATCTGGTATGAACTTGAACTTATTTAGTAAATATGGCTACCATTTCTTAAAGAGACATCACTTTGAAATCTAGCCCATTTAAAAAAAATGAATTAAGAATAGTGGATGGATATAAGACCTGCAAAAACTCCCCTGCCAATTTTTTTGTGGTTTTACAACCACATTTGCCTATTTACGGTAATATTCCCTCCCCTTTGTTGCATAGGAAACACTCAAAACACAACAACAGAAGAAAGGGACTAACTAGCATAGAGTCTGAAATATAAAGTGGGCTGTTTTTGGTTCGTGCATTACATACTGTAATAGAGACCTTGCCTACGTATAACCTTGTACTGGTACAACTCTTTTGTACCCACTGATTTCAGTGTAAGAGTGGCTTATTGCAGTTCAGCTCATACATGCGCCTAACCAAATTAAGCTAAACCAAAATAAATATGCTGATATAGCCTTTTTGCAAGTTTAAATTTTATTTAAAAAAAACCCCCCCACATCTTATGTTAAAGTGATGCAGATGTTTATGCCATAGATTCTGCATGCCAAATGCTGCCCTCATAGTTCCCAAATTATACTCTCATACTTCCAGTGGGTTATAAAGGTGTAAATGAGTGCATCCTTTTGAAAACAATGCATTTGCACAGTTAGTGCTGCAAATGTATTTTTGTTAACAATTCTGATTATGCATAAGCCAGAAAAAAAAGTTTGAGTTTACTTTCCCAGGGTTGTTTAGGTTCTATAGGGCTGATAGCAAAAGCTTCCCTTTTTGGTAAGGGAGATATAAGGACCTTAATGGACACAAAGCAGACCTGTTGAGTAAGAAGGTGAATTTTTATAGTTTTAAAAAGAACCACACTTTCATGGAATATTTTGCTTTGTGTACCTCTTCTATATCTATCCAGGCCGAGGGCTATACAAAGTATCCAGAAATTGTTTTAATTGTTGAAATTTGTTTTGAATGTAAAAAACATTAATGTTTTAGTATTTGATCTATGACTAATTGTTTTGTTTGCATTTCTGCAAGCAAATGCACTGTTAAGTATTGTATATTAAATATATCAATAGAAGCTCTGTTTAAGAGGTAGGGAACACTAGTGAAATCACAGCAATCTCCGTTTTTAGGAGTACTTGTGA